>CAJZCY010000003.1:27695000-32495000 GCA_914969975.1 Anopheles atroparvus | reverse complement strand
TTTATTTCCCTTCCGGCTTTTCTTCCGGGTTCAGCTTTTTTTTCCATGCCGCACAGAATCTGGTTTAGTGAAAGGCGCAACAGGGCTTTGTTGAAGAAAATGAAAAAAAGTATAAAATGACAATAGGAAAATTAACATTTGGAAAGCTGGAAGAGAGCTAAGTTGCGTGTGTTTTGTTTTTGGCATACCTTGTAGCGCTAATAAAAGCAAACGCTCCGATTCGACTCAGTTGCAAGTAACGAAACGGAAGTGTCGTCTTGAGTATTTTGCGTTGTATCCTTGGCAATTGTTTCTTACGCTTGACCTTGGTTAAACTTGGAAAGACCCAAAAAAAGCTATTGAATAGTTTTCATGAAGTCTTTCTCTAATCCCAGAGATTCCCCGGAAGATTGCAATTATTTTTCAAGGATTGTTATATAACATACATCCTTCAAAAAGGCTCTTAATTAAACTCAAAGCACACGATTGCCTTAGTCCAGGAAGGTTTTTAATCTCACCCATCTGGCTGGGAACAATATTCAAATAGCGAGAAAATGAAAAAGCAGCCGTATGTTTTAGAGAAAATTCGCACGATCCAAGTCCCAACAACGTTATACCGTTAGCTTTTATTTCTTAATGTTGTGCCAGGCCTCACGAACACCTTCGTACATCCGCAAGATTGCCAAATTTTGCAACGCCACTTCCTCGCCGTCGGTGCGAATTAGGCAATTCTAAAGGTTCCCAACGGTGCGATGAGATGCGTGGAGGTGGAGCCCTGGGAATGCGGGTATTTTATTCTATGTTGTTGTTGCGTGTGCGTACAACCTGCCAGGAGAGGAAGCTGCTGCTGCTGGCTAGCTGGAGCTGGAAGAAAAACATAAAACTGACCGCTTGGGCGATGGCTGGAAGAATGTGAATGGTGTGCGGAGAGAGGAGCTAGTAGCGGTGGAGCTGTGTTCATCTTCCATGAAAGGCTTCCTTGTTAAGGTCGTGTGCTGTAGTAGTGTCCATTGTGCGGTCGCGGTTTCTCGTCGAAGGTATATGTATCACGCAGTTTGTTTTTATTACTTCCTTCTTGTGGCGCCCGCGAACACGGTGGATCCGGTTTGGGGTTCATTTGGGTGAACCACTTTTGGAGGGGAAGTGGAGCCGGTTCACTCATCGTTGGCGCAGGCAGCTCATTGGGGTGAGATATTCCAGGCCGTATGGCGAGAAAGGGGGGGATGTTCTGCAAGGAGCATAAGAAGAAATCAAATGGTGTTAACCCTTCTTTAAAACTCATTTCTTTGAAGTTGTACAGCTTGGGCAAGTTTTTGTCTTGTTCTCTACTTGAATATAGAAAAGGAAATGACACCATAATTGATTTTTCATAATCGGAAATCCATTTCGAATTCGGTACAGAATAGGATTAGGGAAGAAATGTGGATGGACCGTGTTATGAGATGCGTTTGTTTTGAAGTTCGGATCGGAATTTGGGTTGTTGTCTCTACGATATCCAGCTTCCTTCGATCGTGACATAGGCTTGGAATGGAATTTCGCATCTCCACCAACACAACCTCTCCTCGACGCGGGATGTTGGTGCCAGTCTCTCTTTCTCACTACCCTTAAAAGCGGGGAGCACCCCGTCGCAATTTTGATTCATTCACTCTCTCGCCATGGCGCACGCATTCCAATCTCGAGACATTCCGCGCGAGAATCGATCGCGGGAAATCGCGGCGCGCGCCCTTGTGAGACTGAGAGCTTTCTCGCGATGGAGCACGGTTCTCGCGGTGAAACGCGCGCTCCGTCCATCTATCTCGCAGGGCAGCATCGAAAACAACGGTGTTGTACCGCGCAGGTGTGTATGTGTGTGCGTGTGGCGTTGTGTCGGCTGCAGAGCCCTTCGGTTCAAAACAAACGTCGTGCCGCTTCGGGCACTAGTCTGCGATCGTCGTTGGTTCGAAGCGGTCGAGAGCGAGAACACGGAACGGCACACCTCGTCGTTGTTCGCGTGCTGTGCGTCGTACGTGTCCGGTTTTCTGTGCTTCAAACGCATCCAAACCTTTAGGCTGCCACCCCAGGTTGGTTCCGCAGGGGGTGTGTTGTGTTTGGTGGTGGTGAGCTCGCGAGGATCAAGTCCGCCAGACTTGATCTCCACCTCTTCCGCTGCTTCAGCGCACCCCCAAGAGCCGATCCACCGAACAGATCTTTCGCGCTGCGGCTTGAAGAAGATGTTTTGCTCACTTATCGGTGTGCTCTGTTTTGCTTTCGTGATGTGTGCGCCAGGTTTACGCTTGTGCTGCTCGCCGGGTTCCCTCGCGATAAAAGGTGGCACGATGTTACCGCCACCACGTGTCTCCCCCAGTGGTTGGTGTTAACGTGCAAGGAGCTTATCCATCCAACCATCTACTCATGCATGAGCAAATAAAAACACCAAACACCGCGGGTTGGGCGCCGGTCCGCACTATCATTAGCGTCCTCTGGTGGATGGATGGACGAAAAAAGCCAAAGCCAAAGCAAAACAGAAAGAAATAAAAGTTCACCAAAATTCAATTCCAATCTATGTGATAATGAGCCCTCGGAATAGTGTTGGTGCGGTTTCACGCGGTGAACTTGTGGCATGTTCTTGCATGTAAACCACCATGAAACGAATTGGGGAGGATCAGGCAGAAGGGGCATGATAATGTGCGATCGAGAATGTGTCGACATATGGTGTGGAGCATCGCGAGATCGGCGTGTGTGTCCTTTCGCTGCTTGCTCAAACTGCTGCTGCTCCTTGGTGAGAGTGATCCCACGAGCGAGTGAGCGAGCGAAAGGTCACTATCGATAGCATCGCGTCTTGATGACGATCGATCGATCGGTGCGATTTGCAATCGAGAAACCTCTTGGATGAAGTGACGGGACGCGCGGTTTGGTCCCGATGCGCACGAAAAACAAATAAAACGTTAGTTAAAGCAAAAAGACCGCCCGATTTCGTCGCTCCACACCGGGCAGGACGCGGTTCATTAGGGCGAGCAGGGAGAAAAAGATCGCGGTGCTAGCGATGGTGATGGCGCGATGATGATCCGGTTGTACGAACCGATCATTGAAGGTCCAGTGAAGCGTCTGATTTTTTGCGTTCCAAAAGTTAAACTATTTTTTCCAGTAACATACTTTTAAATACGTGGTTCAATCTTTTACAATCTTGGCTAGCCTTCAGCGAATCGGTTATCGTTTGGGAATGCTCAACTACTGGTAAAGGAATAACTCGGCCTTACGCAACGTTCGGTACAACAAGCACACTTTCGCTCATATTTTGTCGTTTTTATTCCACATTCTAAAGGTAACAAAGCGGAACATAAAAAAGGGGATAAGACGGCCACGAATAAGAAAATAGAAGAAAAAAATAACTATAGGTGAATATTTTCGTCCACCAGTTCTGTATCCGTTTGTGTTTGTGTTTTGGTTTCTTCCGCCCAAAGGGCGTCGAGTGAAGCAAGTTTTGTCCCGGGAAAAACCAAAGGCAAAAAGAAGAAGAAAAAAAGAACCAGTTTAGTGTGGTGTTGTGATTTTCCTCCAAAAGTGGACGGGCTTTCTTGCACCGGGAGGAGGAAGGAAGCATTGTGCAGAAAATAAAAATAAATAAATCCAAAACGACAAAGTTCCCGGTTGCACGGGGAAACCTGAAGGGAAATCAGTGAAGAGGTGTGGTGGTGAATGTGTTAAACTAGTGAACACCAGCAGCAACAGCAGCATGCTTTTTTCGGTTGCTGGAGTATTATTAATGTTGCCATAAAAATAATAATAATCCCTGAGCCACCCTTTTGGCTCCAAACGGGGCACGGGGGGAAAGGAAAAGAAGGAAAAGTTCGTGTTACAAGTGCGTGAAAACGGGGATTGTGTGTTGAGGGGTAGGAGTTTTCCGTTTCGGAAAGAAAATCCTTCAAGGGGTTCCCAGGGTAACGAGGAAAAACTAGCGGCAGCTCGCTCTCGAGCCCAGGTATTGCTCCTGGAAGGTTACAGGGTCTAGCAAGATTGAGCTAGCTGTTTTTCGCGCGTGTGTGTGTGTGTGCCCGGGTTCCCCTCCCGGTTGGTGCGTTCGTCCTTTTTGCGTCCCACCAAAGCGACAACGAGGTGGACGACGGTTGTGCGTGCCGTGAGTTAATAAATTGGAAATTGAATGAAAATTAGTGTAATAAAGAGGGTCGAGGAGAGGAAGCACAACGGAAGGCAGGCCTCCACCCCACGGTGAGAAGAGAGGCTTGGTTCCCCGTCCCTGAGGAGCATATGAGTGGAGTTTGTTCAAGTGTGTGTTTGGTTGGGTATATGCGATTTTTGTGGTGCTCCAGAGCTCGTTTGCTCCAGTGCTAGCTGCTCGTGCTCAATTCGCGGTGGTCACGAAGGGACGAAGTTTCCCAGAAATAGAAGAAAAGGAAAAAAAATAATTAACACAAACCAAAACTGAAAGCGGTCACCGTTCATCTGGAAGAGCACGCCTCTCTTGGTCAGCAGACCGCAGTTGTGTGGAAAAAAAAGGAAGGAAAAATCCGTCAATGCCTTCGATTTCCGGGGACGATTGATTTTCCTCGCTAAAGCGCAGTCAACACACAACTGGAAAACAAAACCCACCAGCAAACTTCGTCGCCGCGGGTCGAGCGCGAAACACGAGCGCTCCTATTTTGTCAATTTTGTAATATAATGTAAGTAAAATTAATCAGCCTTAAGGTTTCCGTGGGGGATATTAATATTAGCCCTGGGAGGATACACCTAATGCAGCGTCGCGCATCCTGAAAAAAAAAGAACTTACGGTAGAATGGAGCGGCTGCAAGGGTTTTGGGTGACTCCGCCTAATCAAGCATTAACGAGTCTCGCGGGGGCAAGCACCGTTTAAGTAATTAGAATTATTTAATCATCATGCGCCGCAATTTTTGGGAGGTCACAAGGACGAAGAATAGTGCGGCCATTGAATGAAAACTTTAAAGATTCAGAGGTGTAGTCCTTTGAGAGTGGTGGTGATCCTTGTGCTTTTTTTGGCCTGTAGTTATGTAAGAGTCCTTTAGCTACTCAAATGCCAATTTTATGATTTCGTGATCGCTAAATGGAAGGACGATCCTCATCCTTTGCACTTTCACTGGCCCCTTTTTTCCAGCCCCTCATGAGTGCTAAAAAACAAATAAATCTATTATCCGCTAACAGCATTAGATGTAGGCTTCTCCTTCCACGGGCCAGACGCTTAGACGTGCGCGACGGCTAACACACGATCCCCGGTGGGGCCCGCAATAGATAAAGCGCAAGATAAGATAAGACACGGGTGCCCAGTTTGGTGGTGGATTAGTATTCTCGCCCCTTATTTATTTCTATTGGCTGCATTTTTTCGTTGGTTTTTCGTGCGGTGGAACAGTTTAAAGATGTTTCACTTTGTGGCATGGGGAACGCAAGTCATAGTTAAATCAGAGCTAAATTAGGAAGACGGATGGATTTGCCCCCTTGTTTTGTGTGTCATTACCAGCGACTTGATCCATTTGATGTTTTCTGGATTGTCTAGACGGGATTCGTGAGACTATTTGTTGTTCCGTTCGGCTTCCAAAGCAATTGGGCAGATTTTGTTGTAGATTTCCGATAGACGATTTTACAATCCACTCATGTAAGGCAAAATTGCAACTGATAGAACCCTTCCGATCTCCGCGACGAAACGCGAGTAGAAACAGGTGCGACTGTGAGATTGATCACGATTGAAAACGGATCAGCATGCGAAAACGTAAACAACACTAGGAGATGCTATTCTTCTGTGATATTCGTTTAGGCTTAACAACACTTGGTTTTCTTATGCTTCCCGTTTTTTGGCGCTTCTTTCTTCTGGTGGGAGAAGGAGGTGTTTTGGGGATGGTTTGTCGAGCGCTCGTCGATTCAGTTGACAACCGAACATTTCGCTTAGCGTCGGGTTTGAGTTGTGTTGCGGTGCGGGTTGCTTTGACACATTTGTTTTCCTCGCTCGCACCAATTCCTTACCGTTTCGGGCTTCAATTCTCCCTCCCGTCACCCCGCTCACGTCGCTCTTACCTGTGCTTGAGGTGTTGTTTTCATCTTAGGACGGATTGACGCACGCGATTCTGGAGTCACCCGGTGAGCTTTTTTTCGAAGGAATTTGGAAGAAGTGCAAGGTATTTTGCTGTAAGCTGTTTCGAGCTGACTTGTGCGATCATTTAAGGGTTTGCCTTCTTATTGAGTTAGGCTTATTAGCAATACACGATTCTATTGAACTGACAATATAAACTTCAATAATTCTGAGGAATAGGAAATAAGAAATAGGTCGACCAAATTCCATGGTTTTACACGAAGGTACGATTTAATTACCCATCTCCTTAAAATTTGTTTTATGGAATGATAGACACTCTGGTTGAAGATCATTTTGCTTTCCATAATTTCGTATGAAATGTTTGTTGCTCCACAAACTGTTTCATTTGTTTAGGATTAACAAGTTTATGCATCTCTTTCAACAATTTTCAGACCAGCTTTTAGAAAGAAAAAACTCAAACTGATAAAATCACACACGCACACAGCTTGAAACGAACAATGTGTTCGATGATCGCGATGAACCAGTGGGGGAATGAAATGCCACACTTTCGATTTTCTTGTCGCCATCCGCGAACAACCGGCCCAAAGTCCATCCGCAGCGAGCGACGGTCGCGAAAACATTCACAACACGATAAGGAGATGAGGGCAAGATGAGGAGCGCAGAAAGGCGATCCGTGGGTGGGGAGGGGGGGGGGGGGGAGTGGGATATTTGTCGACCACCAATACCACTAACGTAAAATAGCCGTCCGCCTCGTAGCGGCAACATTCTTCCTTCGTGGCGTCGTTTTTATCATCGTCGTGCAAACTGGTCGTGTGGGCAATATTCTAAATTATACCGGTTTGGTTGCCTCCCCGCCCGCACACATCCCCTATCACGCACCCTCAGTCGGTATTATATGTTTGTCCACCGACCGAACGGGCCGGATCTTTTCGCGATCATCACTCACACCAAAACACGATCGCCGGTCGGGCTTACGCGATCAAAGCCTCGCTCGATCGTCCGGTGAATCGAAAGGTGAGGAAGCGGGTGCGATCGCAAGCTGCTCATCTCATCTCACCTCATCTCATCGCTCACCGTGGCTCGCCAACACCACCTTCCTTTTTCTTTTCTTTTTTTTTATTCATTCCACCCAATCGATCACGTACGCCGAATTCGCTGATTTTTATCGCTTCTCCCCGGACCGTTGCGAAAAAATGCTCTCGTACACACTCATACAGACGCGTGCTCGCGAATTCAACGCACTCGCGAAAAAGTGGGATGTGCGTGCGTGTCTGTATTAGAAAGATTCCACGCCACCCTTCTAGCTTTATTTGGCGCTGCGTAAGGGGCAAGTTTTGCGCGCTTCCGCATCGGCCGGTAGGAGTTCGTTCGTGTTGGTTTGTTCAGGTCCCAGTTCAATTTGGAACTTTTGTTTTTTTTTTAAGAACGAGCAAAAGAGTAGCAGAAGCACTTCTAGCTGAAAAGAGCGAAGAGTTTTTTTTTTATTCGTTCAAATAGCCCGATCGAACCTTGCGATCGCGAAGCGGGGGAGATGAAGGAAGAACGGGGATGATTTTCTGTGCTGCGGAAAGGAGGGGGGGGGGGCGAGGGGGTTCTACTGTTGATGTTACTTGTGTCTTTACACAGCTTTGGTTACGTTGAATGCGAATTACAAACGGCACTGTGCTGTCGTATGTATGAAAAATTTACTTCGAGTCCATATCTGATTTGTAAAGATCATCTTTTCCTTCTGTCTTACGTTCACCATCTTTAACTGTGGAAAATAAACCACAAACAAAAAACTAGAAAATTATAGACAAAGCAAAATCAGCTCGCTTTTTGGAACAGAAAAAAAATCAAATTGGTATTAACTTCCTTTTTGACCATTTGATGGATTTGAAAACACCCATTTAAATATGATTATTAATTTTCTAAAAATTTCAATAAATTTTACGTTTTGTAAAACGATTCAGTCGCTGAATTTGTTACAATTGGCGAAACTAATATCTTAAATATATCTTAACAGCTTCTAACAAGGACATTTGAGACCTTTTTCATTTACATTTCACCACAATATTTCACAATTTACAGAAATCCTAGTTCAAAATATATCAATCTGCCCGCCAGTGATGAATAATGCAATTAATCTGAAAGATTGTATTCAAAATGAAAAATTGGTTGAAGGTTGGTACAGAACCGAGCAAATTTGTAGTAGAACAATCAATCAACATGCTGCACACCGCCTGCTACTTTAATCGCGAAATAAGAATCTTCTTACGCAGACGACTTGAATGGAAATCTTCTCATTGTGTTTTGGGTCTATTCGCAGCACCACACCCCTTCCCCCCCATGGAGGGCTATTTTTCACAAACACTTGTCACAGTTCGCCCCAAAAATTCTCGTAGGCGAAGCTTTGTTTTGTCTGCCGTTTGTTGCTGCTGCTGCGGCTTGCTTGAAATTTGGACCACCGGTTCCCCAAAACTCGCCACAGATTTGCAACGATGGTTGGTAGTATGCGCGATGCTGTTCAGGTCCGTGTGTGTATGTGTGTCCATCCGGCTCACCCTCCTTGCCTGCCTGCCTGTCCACCATGGTCCGTTCAATCGGACCGCGTACGTTAGCGCGCGCGAGAGAGAGATTTTGCTGCGTGTGTGTGTGTGTTTTTTTTATTGTTATTCTTGAGACAAACAGCGCCCCGAATCCCGAAATGTCAACGAACGGCGCCAAGGTTACCGTTTGCTTGATAAACAAATTAATAGTCAGTCTAAAAACAAAATTAAGCGTAGCCTTGAAAGTAAACACCACGACAACCGTCGTCGTCGTAGGCGACTAGCGCACCGCCACCACGACAAATACTACCATCGGAGGAGCAGCAGGAGCAGGAGCAGGAGCAGGTTGCGGACGAGATGGATGACGACGACGTCGAGGTGCCGTACGCGTCCACTATCACTACCATCGAGCGTAGCTAGCTTAGTCAACTTCGGACCAAACGCGCCTCCTAATGTCCGCGAAACGCGTGAAACGGATCTTTTTCTTCTTCATTCTGTGCTGGCCATGGTAGCTCATATAGCACCTCTCCTGCTTCCGCCTACGGACACCAGCAGCATGAGGAAAAGGAATAAAAAAACCACGCAACGGTGACCATATTATGAACAGGCCATTCGGGTGATACGGCGCGAAGGAGATTATTTGAAACATATTCCAGAATAACTTCGCAAATACTTATAGAAACGTTCTGATAGGGAGGTCCTAAAAAAATCTGTGGGGTCTCCTCTTGCACCTAGGATTTATTTTTGTTTTTTTTTTCCTTTTCGGTTGTTCTTGTTCAGGCATCAAAAGTGAATGGAAAATACGTCAGGTTTTGAGCATGCATGGTTCGAGAAGTTTTAATGCCTCGTTACAAACACCTTTCGCTTTTTCCCTGGTTCCAAACGTTCCTATGGTCTATCGACTACAGATTATTGATGAAGGGTTTTAAAAATCAACGTTGCAGGATATTTAGAAACTATTTCTTGGCATCGCTGATGGTCACACGCTCGTGCCATGCAATCAACGGTCGACACTTATTTATCTCTTGATGCGCCGCATCGCTCCTTTTGCATCCCAGTCGAATTAAGTGTGAAGTTGCATAGGAGTGCAAGAGGAGTGGAATCTAAAAAAAAAATACACATAAAATAACACATCAGTACCAGACGGCATCATCAACTCCATCAGCAAACTCACTTCACGGCAAAACGCTGCCTACCTGATAGTGGTCCTTCTAATGTTATTATGTGAAGATGGGGTTGGGATGGACGGGAGAGATGTTGGCGCACCACCCATACCCATACGGATGAAGTAGGCCGGGGCCCGTATGTTTTTAGTTTTTTTTTTTCTTACGCCAAATTCCGTGCGATGATAATTTTGGGGCGCCTCGTCCGCGTTGCGATACGCGACTCGTGTTGATGTGTTTGTGCGTTTTTATGCGTAACGGCGCCCGTATCAAAACCGTATCAAATTCGGAATTTGGCCCACTGACAAGAGCTTAATAGAGGAGGGAGCAGCGTTTGGGTGCGAGAGGGAGAGAACGAAAGAGAGATGATAGGAAACGGAGGAAATAGAAGCGTAAATTTTTTTCTATTTTGCGTTCAAGCCAAGTAGAGTTTTTACCCGGTCATCGTCGGTTGGAGAAAAGTTTGAATGTTTTAGAAGTGATTCACCTTACTTTCTGTTCAATGTTACAGCTGGATCTGTTCACTTATCCTAATCATTTCTTGCCATCCCCGACAAAAACCATGAGTATTATCTTGCTGTTGTGCTTCCTGTTGAACTCTTCATTCCAGAGTTTATAATCGGTGTTTGAACAGCAACTGCTTCAGCCACATAGCTTTGTAAGGCTGCGACAAGCAGCAAGGCATTTCCTGTTAAACACCTTAGCTGTTAAACTTTCCAGCTTGCCAAAAACTCTTCATCCCCTCCATCATCTCCATGTGCTGCAGTACGATCGTATCCCGCCATATTGTCTGCACCCCGTGAATCGTGAATGAATCTCGCGGGTGAAAGATGAATGAATGATTGCAGACAGACGCCGCGGAGAATCTGGCCTGTCGAATCGGGCCGAGTCAGAAGCAAAAGCTGGCCGCAGCAGCATCACCACCGTAGCGTCCTCCATCGGAAATCATAACTCTCGCCGCCGGTCGACTTTTCCCGTTTCCCGCACTGCAAACTCTATCTCCTTATCGTTCGCTCTTTCTTCGCCCGGCTTCTGGCAGGCGCAACAGGTAACATTATGCTACGGCCATGGGGAATGGTTCGCCGGAGAGTTAAAGAAAACTGCGGCGAAGGGAGGGAAAGAAATGAAAATCCCCCCCGGCAGGTGATGAAAGGGCGCCCGATGGCGGCTTATTTATTTTACGCTGCTGTTGTTTCGCGGAAAGCAGGCAGAAGGCGGTGGGGAAGAAGCAAAAGAAAAAAAAAGGAGCGGAACCGGCACGCGGGACGCTGCCGACGAAGTTTATGCTCGGGAAGTGCTATGCTGCTTTAGCTGATCGGCGCTCCACATTGATGGGTGAGGGAGGATGGAGCGGTATGGACTAAGGTGGTTTTGGGGGGGTGGAGTGGGATATGGGGGGGGGGGGGGGGGGGGTTAGGACACCAGATGAAACACAGGAAATAGGCCGTAAAACGGTTCGCGATTGAACGATGATTCGCTGATGGTTATGACTTTTTACATACCGATTTTTCCCTCCCCGGTTCCTTGCCTTGCCAAGGTATGTTAGATTGGCTGCTCCTTATGCTCTCTCGGAACTGCCCCTTCCTGCCTGTGTTCAAACCTTCCATGTCTCGTTCATTCATCCTCCTCAAACCGCCAACTTCCTTTGTCCCACACTCTACTCACAGCGCAGTTTGGTTCCTTCCTTCCTATCTTCGTTTCATTCTTTTGTGCCGCGAAGGTTCAGCCCTATTAAATACGCTCATCAATATCTTCCGATAGTTTTGCTTTGGGAGTTGGGATCAGCTTTAACGCCGGAGCGGAAATGGGAACAAATGTTGCGCCTTGGGGAGTGGGTTTTCCCAGGTTTTCGATCAAGCGCGGTTAACGTTTCACTCAGCGCCGTCGGAATGCGTTTGAACTGTAAAGTTTTATGACAAACGAGGGGTTTTCTCTCATTGACGTTCTTCAAAACAAGTCCGCTTACATATTTCCTGCTGATCAACATTTAAAGGGAAACCCAAAAACTCTACTGTTTAAAATATTTAAATGTTCTCTCATCGTCGTGCGAGAAATCAGAAGATCTTAGCTCTCCAGTTCAGAAGATGGTGATTGCTGGTGGAAGATGGTGGAAATGGACTCGGAGGGGGCCTGGCATTATTGGCCCACCGCGTTCCATCGTGAAATTGAATTCTTCACAATTGAGTTCTTCCTTCTTCTTTTTTTGCGGTGGTTTGGAAAGTAGAAAAACGAGCAAAACACAAAACAAAATAAAACTGAACCACCCCAACAGACTCGTGCTGCCATTCCATTCACATGGGCTCTTGGGGGCTGCGCGCGCGAAAAGTACGGCGGGAAGAATATTTCAAAAACAGAAGCCAATGCCAAAAAGTCTTCTCCCGGCAACCGGCATCGAAGGCCAAGCGAGAGAGAGGCAGAGGAAGCAGTCATCTTAAACGCCCCAATTCGATCAAAACTACTCCGTTCGGGCGCTGCCAGCGAACTTCGGTCGGTCTGCCTGCCAGCCTGCCCGACAGGCCGGGAAGAGTGTGCATCTTCTTGAGCAAAGCCAGCCTCGAAATAAGTGTTATTATGGTTAATTCATTCATTGCCTTGCCCGTCTTTCGTGCAGGGTTATTCAGGCGGCGTGTTCTGTGCACGGAGCACGATAAACGGCCCTACTTTGCAGGGCTTTTAACTCTTCCGGCTGGCGTCAGCAGGCTCGGAACACATTATCGTGCTGGGCGTTTTAAATTGTAAACTTTCCGGTGCCATTCTGGTGCTTCAGCTGCTGCTGGTGCACCTGAACTTAGCGAAAGGAAGCCAACTGTGTCCCCTTTTGCAAGAATTTTGGAAAATTGTTTGTCTTGTTCTTGTCCGTTCGCCTTTAAGCATTTTCATTCTAATTTGTAATAACAAGTCCATTCTGTTATCAGTTGTGTGCTTCTTTATTTCTCTTAACTCATATTTTTGTGTGACTCTTTATTCGTAGAACTGTAGTTTTGATTCCATATGATCGGAAAAGATTTTGCAATTTGATATTTGCAAAAGTTGGCTGCTTATCGTCGTTACATTGCTTGCAAAGCTCTAATTGAAACAACAAACATGGATGTGCGTAGAAGGTTGCACGAAAAGATGCAGCGAAGAAACCTGGGTAAAGCAATGTTCGCCAAAGATGAGTTGGAACGAATGATTTAAATGTATGCCCCGCGTGGTCTTCGTGTCCCACGTTTGAATGATTTTGGTCAATATTTTCTCGTCGTAAATCTGCTGAAAGCAAAAGAAAGCGAGAGAGAGGGAGAGAGAAACTCCCGCTGACTCAAATTCCGCCGGCGGATGGAAAAGAAGATCCCATCGGCAATAGCGTCACACACGCGCATCGTTAATTCCTGGCGGTTTTGGCCAAAACCAATCTTCTGGTGGTCTCCGGGTTTTTGCAGAGGGTTTTGTTTTTGGTTGTGCACAGGACCGAGGGTTCGTTTGCCTGCCCTCTGCAGCTTCTTCCGCCATCTTCTGGTCCGCCCTTTTTTATCCTTTGCTTACCTTTCCTTTTTCCGTTTGGAGGTTTTTTTTTTGGCGTGGTACATTTTAAACCACCGCTCCCTCCCTCCCGCCCATGTTGGTCCACAACCCTCTTCCACCGGGTCGCAAAGTGTGGGTCCGAAAAAGAGACATTACTCAAACGAACGAACGAGATCGACGGCGGTTTGGTTAGCAGAATTCAGATTATTGTGGATTTAATGTTTTGTTTGCTTCCTTTTCGTGCTGTTACCGTGTTTGGTTTTGTTTTTCTTTTAAGGCGGCATTTTTGGCCACGTTCGTGAGAGTTATTTGCGTTGATTTATGGTGTCGCTGGATCCATTTCGCTGGACTCCGCCAAAGAGGAGAACGCAGGACGAACACACGGGGGCAACCCAAACAGGGAAGAAGGAAAGATCAGACGCAAGATGCAATCGTGCAAACTCGCCGGGATTGCGAGCGACCGGCGGTGACGGCGGCGGCGGCATCGAGGTTTAATGTCTTGTTGATCGTCGGGTACGGGTCGGCCCCGGCTAACTAGATCCAAATCTCGGTTCCGCGCGGATCTGCGAAGGACACATACACACACACACACTCGCGAGACGTAGGAAAAGACGCCGGGCGAATTTCGGGGAGGGTTGTGGTTGCTGTCTGATCGTCGGCGAAATAATTTCGCACGGGGTAAAAACGACCGGAGCTGGTCAAAACACGGGTAAACCGAAACCAAACCGTCTCGTTTCGGGGATCTTTTCGCATCTTTTTTTTTTTTGTCCTGTCGTTCAACGGTGGTTCTCATAGCCTGTGGCCGATGTTGGCCAAATTTTGTTTACAAGATCAGCAACGACAAAAAAAAAGGGTAGATCGACTGCATAGCAAAAGAGAGAGAAAAAAAACCAAACCTACCACGATGTTTCGAACGACTGGTACTGCGTTGTGTTGCTGACAAGTCTGGTGGTTTCAGGTAAAAATGTTTGTTAAAATTCGCAAACCTCGGCCAGAGTCTACCGACCATTCTGACGCAACATTCGGTTTGGACATGTTCGTTCTATTTTTTTTAAACTAAATCCAAAATTCCGTTTTTGCTTTCAAAAATTTAAATGTAAGCTGTAGAGTAAATGCATCAGGAACGAGTTTGGAACCATAATTGTAGTTCCAAAAAGATGTTTGAAAAGCGAGGTTTATTGTGGCTCCACTATGTATATCCACTATGTAAGATTTTTTTAAATTAAGCCAAGAAAACCGATATCAGCAAAGTAATCCTAAGAACTATCATACCACGTTTCATGCTCTACTGTAAGCAGCTGCCTGTTGCTTTACAATTTCTAAACATGACTCCTAGTGTTGAAGTGAACATTCCCAAACCGTGTCCAAACCTCCACTAACTCATTTGCGATAAGAAAAAAAAGGATAATTTATCAAACAACATCAAATTTCTCCTAAAGGATGGAGAACGAGCTCAACCAACCGATAGAAAACGAACCCCTGCCGTCCCCATGCTGTATTATTTCCTCGTTGCCAGAAACCAAACTATCCCTAAGTGAAACCCTAGGGACGATGGAGGACCAACCGACTAACCGAATAAAAGAACATTGTTGGGCGGGGAGCAAAATGAAAAATAAAAATGCCCATTTACTTTTCCGTGCCAGATCCTTTTTCGGTCGGCCGGTTCCGGAGAAGCTGGGGCTCTCCTGGGTTTAATTGTCGAATCATATGTCTTGCGTTCAGCTTCTTCAATTGAGCTTTACCGCCATGTGGCACGACTCGACGCCGCGCGAAAACGGGCCGTAAGTTATTTTTCTTGTTTCGGAACTCCCGATTTTTTTTTTTTTCTGGGATGATTGTAGATTTATGCCACCTTGAAGAACCAGACGCGCGTCGGATCTGCTCCGAGCAGAAACCAGGACGCTGGTGGTGGAGCAGCTTGCTTTCTGTCACCAACGGTGGTTGCCAAGTCCGTCGTTTCGAGTTCTTCTCCACGCATTTTGCGGCCGCGGTTTGTTTCTCTGGCTCTGCATTGTTCTGTTCTTTCCTTGGACCTTGGAATGTGACTGCCGCGCAGGAGACAGGAAGTGGTGATAACTCACGCCCTTTTTTTTCGATTGTATTTAGAAGCACACACTGTTGCCAACGGCGCGGAGAACACGTGTTGCTTCGACGCTTTGTGCCAAAGGGAGAACAAATAGATACGTATGAAAAGCATTAAATTCCGTTTCTGTTGACATCTTTGAGTATGCCTTGTGAAACCTATTACGCTTCGAATCGAGCTATGAGATCGCAAATAAATAAATTGAAGAAGAAACGCAGGCGGAATTGAGTTGAATAGAGCAGATTAAAACAAACATTTTTCAAACAGCAAATGTTGATAAAAAGTCAGAACCGTTTGGTTGTGTGATGATATAAGCACATTATGGTTTGCATAAGGTTCTGCTATTTAAATACTTTCCTTTCTATGCAAACCTTCGATCTTTCTGTATCCAACACTAGCGCCCGTACGCATCGTTTACGCACCGCAGTCCGGAATGCCATGAGTCAGCACTTTTGCGGACCGTTTGCGAAACGCTTCTCTCCCCTTCCCCCCCTCTTTCCATCAACGTCACTTCCCCGGCCGGCCGGTCGACACTCGTCTAACGGAGTATTTATTCGGCACGGCGTGCTCCCAGTCGATGTCTACACGGCGGCGCGGATGTCTGGCAGGCTGCGTAAACGCACGCAATGGACGCACACTCGGCCACGCACAAACACGCCCCGGAGACCCCGGCCCCTGCCCCGGCCCCGGCCTTGTCTGGTCTGGGTCGGTTTTGCGCAAGGTTTTCGGGCGTCTCGTTTGCGTCCTCCTCCGGGGGTCCGGTTGCAAAGTGAAGGTTGGCTGGCTGGGTGGCCTTTTAAAAATCGCTCTCCTCTTGTGCGTCTCGTTTAGGCAGCCTGTGTGTGTGTGTGTGTGTGTGTGGAATTTCGCATACTGGGGGCTCTTGCCGGTGGTCAGCGTTTGATGTAGACTGAGTGTGCGTGTGCGGTGAACAACTCACCGATTGGAGGACACAAAGTTGGCTCATCATGTCACTGTTGAGTCTAGTAATAAGATAAGGAAATTATAAAATCAAGTTTGGTTATTGATTCATGTAGCAATATATTTTCCATCGCTTTTCACCACTTTTTCCCATCTTTCAGGCAAGTTTCGCGACCGGAACAGATGGTAACCCGAAGGGGCTGTACAGTGGGTTGGGTAGCGATTTCCATTTCAGTGTTTCAAGTCGATTTTCTTAGGTGACGCGACATGTCTCCGATCATTGTTAAGTTGCAGAATCACTTTATCGTGCCTTGCCTCGTGTTGTGGCCGTTTTTCTAGCAATGCTCAAATGCATCAAATTTTGCCATCTCTCCTTGCATCTTTCGTTTGGTTTAAACAGTCCATATAGACCGCGCCCTGTTGATCCCACCAAAAACTCAGAATAGTGGCAAATAGTGGAAAATTATTAAATAAACATGTAATAGACTAGTGGCGACATCTTATCTGGTCTACTCCTTTTTAACTCCTTACATTTGTACTCCTTGCAATTAAGCGATGATACTGTGTTTTGCCAATCGTGTTTAGGATTATAATACCGCTTTAAAACCGATTTGTCTTTTACGGTGGAACATTTTTGCTCTATGAAACATCTTTGCATTTGAAAAGATTTCTTTCCTGTTAAAACGCCAAACGAATGTCATATGTTCACAAGTTGTTGCTCGCGTTGGGGGTCGCGTCGATCGCTCCTTTCCGCGCACCGATCGGTCATTTTATATCTAAAACAACATAAAAAAGCGAAATCAAGCCACGGGGGTACCGAGAAAGGCCCATCAACCGACCGACACAAGCCAAGCGCAGGAAAGAAGAAACGTGGAAGAAAACCGAAACCTCCATCTGTTGGCGGGAGGTCCCAGTGGGGCCAGTTTCGGATCGCGACCGGCGGCAAAACATAACCCCGGCACGAGGGCAAAGCATGAGCATAAAAGAGGAAGAAGACAAAGTGAGGACCCCCATGGCAGACGGAAGAAGAAAAGGAAACCACCGACGACCGTTCGTAGGACTGCGCAGCTCGAGCACAGTTTGAACGTGTCTCTGTTCCCTCCTGCCCTCCCGAAAAAAAAGGTCTAAAGTGGACCGGATCGGCCAGACGGAAGGCGGTCCACGCTGCTTGCAGACATGACCTCTACCCCATCTCCCCCGCTCCTGTCGCGCGGGGGTTTTGCGGACCGGCCACACCAACAAGGCCTTTTGCTCTTTCGGCCCTCAGCCGTATGTGAGCCTTGAGCTGCCGCGCGCCAGACTCTTTATCCTCCACCTAATATATGGTGTCTTTCGCAGTGGGTCCGTTCGTAAATCAAGCAACAAAAAAAGAGTTGGCGGGACGGAATAGAGGGAGAAAGAGAGAGAGAGAAAACGGACGTGCACTCACACATAACCTTTTTTTTTGGCAAATTACTTACGCACAATCCGAAATGTGCTGACGCAAAATTTGCGCGGAACGGAAACCGTTTAAACCCCGATCTCTCGGGCCGCAGATCGGAGGCCGTTGTTTTATAAGGCCTTTTAAAGCAAGTCGGCGAAAGAGGAAGCGAAATTGAAGAAGAAGAGTCGATCTTTAACAGTTCTTTGCCGTCGGCCGGTCGGAAAGTTTGTGCGCAAAGCATCGGGGGATTTTTTTTGTTTTGCTAGGCTTACCATTTTCCACGGCGCTGTACTACACACCTTCGCCATCGCGTTGTTCATCTGCGAGTTTTTGTTTGTTGTGCCGCGAACAACAAAGAAACTGAACACACCTATACCCACAACGCACACAACCGTTGCGGTCACGACAGAGAAACAGTGTTAAAAGTGCGTACACGCGGCATATTGCGCAGCCAAAAACTCTTCCTTCTTCGTTCCGTTTATGCTACCGGTTGGTTTTGTTTTGCTACTTCTTTTCGCATTGGCATGCGCTTGGTGAAGGAGGGTCTCCGTTGGAGGGAAGGGCAGACGGGAGGCCAAATTGTGCGTAACCGTCGCGCTGTCTGTCTGTCTGTCTGTCTGTGCAGAGTTTGTTCGGTAGCGATGGCGCAGACAGCCTCGCGCAAATCAACGGCACACGGCCACACGGAGCTCGTCAGGAGAAGGAGGACAAGCGAAGGAGCAGGGGGTTTTGTGCGCTGTTGTTTCAATGGCGTCTACGCATTTTCTTCGCTAGACTCAGCGAGGGCAGCGGAGAAGCGGGCCGGTATAAAAGCAGACAGCCACTTCCAAATCGAGGTCCACGGCCTAGTTCTCACATTTTCGTTGTTTCTCTCGTGGCAGGAGGCACCGGAGGTCGATTTGCAGTAGAAAATGGGTTGGTTTCAACCAACTTTTCCTTTCCTGCCTGCCAGACAGGTGATGACGATCTCTCACTGTCTTGCTTGCATTGTTCGGATGTGTTTGGCTTGGTCCGACTCAACGTTTTCCTCGTGCCTTAGGTCAGTAGCATTACCAAAGGATATAGTCTTGAAGACTAGCTATGAAGACTAGAACTACTTACTACGGTGGCGCTACAACCGCTGAGAGATCTTGGCTTGCTGATGCTCTTACAGGGATCTTATTTTTGCGATTTCGTCTCCACCGTCCCTCCATTTCAATTTAGATCTAGTTTCTCTGTCTTTCGGCACATCCTAAGAACCCTCTACGGGCTGCGATGTCCGGTGTCATTCGCGATGACGTTACCAGCCCACCGGAGCCGGGCAAGTCTCATACACTGTACGACGGGAACATCGCTGTACGAAGCGTACTGAGATAACATTCTCGCCATTATGGAGGCTTCTCCATCGTCCCGTTTCTAATACAGGGCCAAAGTATCCGTCTGAGCATCTTCCTCTCAAACACTGCCTCCCGAGGTCCATGACATCGGAGGTGTTTGTGAGCTACCAGTGCTGTTATATGTATGTTCTGCATAGCCCTGGCTTTGACCGGCTCACCGTCGACCGTCTTTTGTTGTCGGCGCTGACCTATGAACCAAGTCATGTAAATTGTTAATTCGAATTATCGCCTACTTGCTCATCACAATTGAATCATGTTTTCTGGGTTTTATCCCGTCTTTCAGCTACGTGGGTGAACTTTCTAACAATAATGTCATTATCATCATTGTATGTCAGGATCTGAAGCCACTTACAGCGTCCCGAAAGTTGACAACTCTGAGTCTCGGATGCCCCAGGCACAGGCAAGCCCCAGGCACAGGTCACCCTGTCTTTACCCTTTGGTTATAGTGAAGGAGTTTGAGGAATTTCTGGAACTTCCCCAATGCTATGTTGAAGAAATAAATGTTTTATTTGATGCACGATCATCTATCAAAGTTAACATAACTGTTTAGCAAAGGAAATGCATATTGGTAACTCTTGCGGGAAAAGTTGCAATTTCTTACTCATTTGGTTCGGAATGGTACAGTTTCCTTGGACTGCTTGCTTGGTGAATCAAATGTCATTGGGTAGAACCCAACCCTGGGTTTCCCCGTCGTTGCGAAATGAATGTAACCGGAAGCGATTTGTTGGCTGTGTTGCAGATCGCAGGCAAGAGATAGCAAATGAATATGATAAGTAAATTACATACGCGAAACGACATGTCGCGAAAGGACACAGGATGCCAGGGGTCTGCGGTGCGCTCAAACAAGTCTTCAATTACTCTGTGCCCTCTACCCTTCCAAGGAGCCTATCCCTAATGGGGCTTTTTTTCCTATTCTCGCACGCGGTACAAAAAGGGGTGTTGTAAAAGAAAAAAGGAATGGAAACAGGAAACTCGCCAGTCCGGCACTACCGGAAGTTCCTGTGTGTATGTGTTTTTTTGGTTTGCTGCGGAAAAGGATCCCTTTTCGTCGTTGGCTACAACGTTATCGACAGGATAACTCCTTGTTTTTCCCGCGTGAGTAGTATGCGCGCGAAAGTGGTAAATAGAAGGGTGCTGCCAAAGCCAGAGGACATCTTCTGATACTGTTGTTCGCTTGCCCGTGGACGGGAGCGTTTGCCTTGCCGCTGATTAATTAGAATAATTATCGGCTTTGATCAAGCGCCATGAGGCAAGTGAAAGGCAAAAACAAAAAAAGGGGGAGAAACGCAAGCAACGAACCGGGAAGCATAAAACTCCGTGTCCGGGGGTTGGTCCAGCCAAAAGGGGGGTTGTTTTTTTCTTCCCTTTGCTTCCCGTCGAAAGGCGGATGTCGGGTTTTGGCTTTCCTTTTTATTTTTTCGTTCGGTATACGTCACTCGATGCCAAAAAAAAAGCACGGTCGAACTCGAAGGCTCGAATGTCCTGTTCCTGTGGTGGTAGGTGAACATGAGGCACGTGTCCTGGAATGGAAAGACAACGCGAGACAGGGGGTGCCAGAACATGCGGCAAACAATCGCCCGGCGCTGGTTTGCTGACGGTGTTTTAATTTATTAGCCTACCCCCAAAATAATAGTTCAAAAGCATCGAAAGCATTAAGGCTTTACGCGGGGAGTGGATGGATCGGAGGGAAAACGTCACCTCTCCTTGGGCATGTTGTTGTTATTGAAAATTATTCTAATTATCGGTTGCCTCGAGACGTCCGTTGCGCGTTGGGGTTAGGCAAGGGAAAGCAGGATCAACGAGTTTCGTTTGATGTAGCAGCAACAAAGGGTGAACAAAGGGGGAGCGGTTATTTCGTGTTGATAGATTTCTCAAAGAACCAACTGCTGAACTCAATTGGTTGACATTTAGATTGGTTGTCGAACATCTTAAGTAATTAGATCGCTTAAGTGGTTCACTCGTTCTCAGGTAGGTTTGTAAATCACTCTGCTGCTGCTGCTGCTGCAATGTATTGTTTGTGATCCTTGTACTCTGTGGCAACATTTGTTCTCAGTTAATTGCGATAAAAAAAAAACTCCACCTTCTTCGCCTCATGGATAAGAACCACTACATTTCAGTGTCCGGGTGTGGTTAAAGGCCGCCTTAAAACTAGTACAATCAATTACCAATGCGCATTATTGGCCCACTAAAACTCGATCGTTCATCACCCAACCGCATCACAGAAAAGGAAACAAAAGAAAAAGGACATAATGGAGCACAACTGTAACTTGAGCTCCTTCCGCTCATGTTGATCAACTTTTGGTCGTAACCTTCGCTGCAGCACCCAACTGTGCGCCATCTTTGATTCGATTGCAAACGACCGGACATGGAGCCAATAGAGAACCGAAAAACAAGAAGACATTTGTTTTGCTGTGCTACCGATACAGGGGTTGGGCGAAAGGTGGGCTTACGGACTTCGTGCAGCTAAAGTGCCAAAAATATGATCAAAACAAGCGTCTAAGAATAGCGTGTGACAAATGGCCCGGCTTGCGGGTGGAGAAAACGAACGGACAAACAGCAATAAAGGACCAGGCAGCTTTTTAGAGGTTGGAAGTTTCTTGTTTAGTGTGGCCTCGTCGGTCTCGCTCGGGACGAGATCATTGTTGTTTGGAGTACGTCACAAGTTCCTTGTGCAGGTCAGAGAGATGTGCTGTTTATCTGAAAACACGTGCGGATGGGTGCGTCATTTCCTTTGTCATCGCAGAGTGTAAAAATAGTATTGAGTTTTTTATATCAATTTGATTATATTTTCTCCAGTGTTGAAAGTATTCCTTTGCGATCCTAGCGAACAAGAGCGTGCCAATGAGAAATGATTGAATCTGACGTTTTTAATTTTAACGTAGATTTTTATTTTCAACAATTCAGTAAAAATAAAAAGTAAAATACAACTTAATGTATATCAAAAGAGAAATAAGGAAAAAGAAATCTGTAAGGTAGCGGAGCAACAAGCAAAAGGGTGATACGTAGTGAAATAAAAATTCGAGCATGGCAAACAAACCGCGCCTACAAACAAATAAAAAAAACCCATCCTTAAGCAATCAGCTTTCCAATTGGGCAATAATGACTGGGATAAGGTTAACTAGAGCAAAATGGAACGGATTAAAATGAATTACGAAAGCTATATATTTATCTTGTGCTAATTCGCTCCCTGCCAGCACAAAATGGAGTCATTAACAGCGCATCGTCGATGGCGCTCTTGGCCAAAAGCCGCCGGACTCTTAATTGAAAACTCGATGATGACCCACTTGCCGCGGACATGATATGGCTAGGTGGTGATTTCTTCTCTCCGACTGTCCCTCTCGCTCTTTCTTTCTCTCACTCTCTCTCTCTCGGTCGTTTTTTCCTTTCTTTTCTTACGCACAGCGGAGAATGCACTTTTCAATAAATTACTTTTTAATTGACGATCGGTTTCCTTTTGCCGTTTGCTGCAAGATGAATTTATTGATTGCTCGTGAAGGGAGGGGCAGGGAGGGGTTGCCGATGAGGGAGGATTGCTGCTGTTGCGTTTCGAAAATCACATCAATTGCTCTACAATGCGTGACGTGTGCGTGATGGGTTTTTTTTGCTTCCCTCCACCCCACGAGATGAGGCAAGAAAAATGTATCATGATAGGCTATCATAACCTTCACCGTCGGCGCCTTCGTCGTCCGGTTGGGCAGGGGAGTGTGGAAAAGGAATACGAAACAAGAAAGAAAATCAAACGATGCACCGGTGCTCCCGGGAGGAGGGCCAGGACGATCATTCTCGGGCGTGCCGTTGAGTGGCGAATGGATTTATTATGATTGCATTAGTTTTGGTCTGCTGATCCGTCGACGGGTCAGCCAGAGGGGGGGGGGGGGGGGGGGGGGGTGTGTCTGCTTGGAACCTTGGAGTTGGCAAAGGTAGCGTACCGGAAGACCGGATGACCCTTCCCATCTCTCGCTCGAAGGGGGGCTTGTTTACGATTCGTTATTCGCACATTAAGATGTACGAAATGCAGCGGCAATGATACCTTTTCGGTGCGTGCGCGCTCATTAGGAGAACTCAGTCAGCTTGGATGGGGAATAAATGGTAGGGCAATAAAATTGTAGTGCATGATAATTGCATTTATTTCCCCCGCTTCATGGTCGATTTACAGTGAAACATTATCTTGAAAGGGTGTAAAAATTTTCTGCTGAAGAAAAGCTCATCCCTGCTCTGCTTTAAGTAGCGCGTGTTGGAGCTGTTTCTATGACCAACGCTTTGTTAGGAATTGTCTCGTTTAGTTTTCCAGACAGATCTTTCTGAAATCGATAACTCTAATGTGATATAAATTTTTTTTAAAACAATTTTTGGATAAATGTGAATTAGTCAAACAGCAAGTTTAATGTGTGTTTTTTCCCTCCCTTTCTGATCATTTTCAGAGCTGCAAAAACGACTTCGAAGCAAATTTCGTCGGGTACCGGTGGCACCAGCGGCGCCAGCAGCAGAAGCAGCGGTGGCAAACGCAGTGGTGGAACCATCATCGACTCCAACTGCGGCAGCAAAACCACCCGGTACCGCTCAAACAGTTCTCATGGGCCACCGTGGCGGAAAATTGCCGCCGCGATGTCCACACTTCACAACCACGTCAGCAACAACAACAACAACAACAACAACAATCTTAGCAACAACATCGGCAGCAGCAGCAACCAACAGTCGTCGCCTCAAGCAGGAGGCTCCTTCCTTCTCGGCACGACCGGTTCGCCGAGCTTCAACAACAACCACCAGCATCATCAACATTATCATCAACACCGGAGCGTCGGCCATCCTTCCGACAGCAACAGCAGCAACATCGTCAACAACAACAACAACCCGACGACGACGACCACGACGACAACGACGTCCACAGCGACGGGCGGCGGTGGTGGCGTCGTCGGTGGCATTCTCGGCGGGCGCGAGGTCAGCGCCAAGAAGTTTCTGCCTTCGTTCGCGCGCTCGATGATGATGTCCTCGTCGTCCTCGTCCGCGGCGCAGCACCACCACCACCACCAGCAGCAGCAGCAGCATTCGGTCGACTCCCCTAATACCAGCGGGGCCGGAGGTTGGATGGGTTCGATGGACAGCTTCAACAGTGCCACGCCGCTCCTGTCCGCCACCGGCACGACGGTGGCTTCCACGTCGGGCTCCAGCTCTACGGCAGCAGCCTCCTCCACCGGAGGGGCAGCACCGGGTGGCGCGGGACCGGCCGGACCGCCCGGCCGATCGTCGTTCCCCATCCCGGACGTGCTGAACGTGGTGCTGCACGGCTACCAGCGCAAGCTGAAGACGAACAAAAAGAAGTACTTCGTCGTGTACGGCGACACGCCGGACAAGTTCGCCCGGCTCGAGTACTTCGACAGCGAGAAGAAGTTCAAGCAGTCGTTCGCGAAACTGCTGGGCGGGCTGGGCGGCAGCAGTGGCGGTAGCGACGGCCCCGTCGCCAAGAGGAGCATCGTGCTGCGCAGCTGCTTTAACATCAACAAGCGCCACGACACCAAGAAGCACATCATTGCGCTCTTCACCAAGGACGACTGCTTCTGCATCGTGTTCGAGAGCGAGGACGAGCTGAACCGGTGGCTGCGGACGCTGCTCCGGCTGCAGCGCGGCGAGGAGTCCGAGGGCGACCCGCCCAGACCCAAATTCGGTAAGTCGCTCACGACCATCCTTTCGATTCGCAACTGCCGAAATTGCTTGGCAGTCGCGTTGACATTGGCGAAAATCGCGCTGTGTGTAGATGCTGAGTTACGTTAAGTTAAAATATTAACACCTTCGGGTTTGGATCTGGCTCACTACAAACGTGAAGTCGTCGTCGTGACCGTGGTCCAGAACCTGCATCTTTCGTTCTCCACCGAATGCTGGAGAAAAGCGAAAACAAGATATAAGAGGATGAAAAAAAAAACGCAACTGGTTTTCGCTCCGTGTTTTGCGTTGCAAACATTACTTATTTGCCAATGTACGCCCGCCAGTGTCTATGTTGTCGTTCCTTGTGTTCCGTCGGTTTTCGGTGTCGGCGCGCAGATGGGCCAATGACGTAAATGGATTAAGCTTATGTTGGCAAACAGACGTCACGCGACACAGGGGGGGGGGGGGGGGGGGCTTTAATGTAAATCGTACCGAACGGGAAGGAAATGGTCGTTTTCACCGCTCGAAACGCTACGACTGGAAGATGTGCCCAGCACAAATGGTAGAAGCTAGGTGAGGAAGACATTTAAGAGGAAATATTGGATTGCGAAAACCAACGGACCTCCGTCTTGGGTTTTGTTTCAGATCCATCCACCGATTGATGCGGTTTACTTCGTCACTTCCGGATGATTTTGCACAGTTTTCGCATCGCGTCACAGCGCGGACAAACAAACTGTAGGGTGTAGCTCCTGTGGAAGGGATGGGACGTTCCAAAAATAATCTTCGCTTAAAAGTGGCGTATCGTACGCGGGTTTTTTTTCTGTTTCGTTTTTCCTTCGGCCACTCCCGGGGTCCAACGTACTATTCCCGCATGGAAACCCGGAAACCGGTCCGAACTACCCTGTTGTGCCTGTTTCCTGCGGAGCGTTAGGAACGGATGCGCGTACGCGGAAAACCTTTCTGGCCTAAGGTCATAAATTTGTGTTAGGTAAAATTTCGTGCTCCACACGCACGCATCGCACTTCATTGCGGTGTTGGACCGCGTTGAACGCATAATGTTCCGCTGGGGCACATTTATTATTCATGTTTGATGTATGGCAGAAAGCGGTGCGGGGAGATGTGTTGTGTTCCCTCGCGGCTCGCCAGCATCATGGCCGACATTATAGAAGGTTATTTTTTTAACCTAAAATCGAAAGGAAAGATGAAAGATGTTTGGGGCTTAATTAAACAGCGACAAATACCGATTCGGCATCCTTAACCTCGGCTTCACGTTTAGTTGCGAGTAGGTGTTTGATGGTGAAAGTATGAAAAACAAATTCGACGGTTTAGAAATGCATGATAAGCATTTTGTAGTCAACTTCCAGTCAACATATCAGGGAACCCCGAACATTATTCAACATTATCGGAAGTTTTCAAACGAGAAAACGAACGCCCGAAATACTAATTAAACTCGACCAGACTCTCGCAAACATCTGTAGTGCAGCATTATTAGAAAGGTGGCAGGGATGTTGATTAGTCTCCGAGACGAGTGAGCTGAAAGGGAGGCAGGGAAAAGAAAAGGCCACAGATAGCAGTTAGTTCAATGGGGTCGAATACGGTGATGAATTGAAGTCGAGCAGCGGCAGTGTCACGTAGGTTTCGTGCCGCTAGAAGTTCTCTCGTTCGAGGGTAACTTTTTGGACATATTTTTCTATTAGTTGTCGAAGGATCAAGTTTTTTTCTCTCTCTTTCTCTCTCCCTCTCTCGATCCTCCTCGGTTTGTTTGCTCCCACTCCCTTCCCATGCCGGTCCGTTCCCGATCTTGCGGCTTTCTTATATACGTTTTTTTTGGGTTCTTCTTCCGTGAACTCATCCTCCTCCTTAGTATTCCGAGCTGGCACTTCGGACTCGGGCGACTTTGACGAAACGCATTGCGCGAATTCTGCGACGTTTCGTGTTCGTGACCTCCATGCACAAAAAAAAAGAAGGTTAAAAAAACCTAAACTGATCAAATTCGAGGAGGAAGAGCAAAACACCTCCCAGAAGCAGCGTCCCTTGCGAGTGGAGAGGAAAGCCTCAATCACACAAGCACACACAAGCAGACACGTGGGTCGCGATCGACAGTTTCGTCGAATTTTCCTTTTCCGGAACTTTCCTTGTTTTTACCTCCCCAGTTAGCATCCTTAGGATCCTTCTTCCTCGCACTTCTGCCCTTTGGGGAGAGGTGATGCCGGGAAAACGTGCACCTCGTGTTTGCACGTGTGCATTGAATTTTCCAAATGTGTGTGTTTGCGTTAGTTTGTGAGTTTTGCTGCCGGTTGAGTGTGGTCCAACGTCTCGACTCCCCGACACATGGCCGAAAGTCGCCCGAAACACAAAACACACGAAAAACTCTCGAGCAAACACAAACCCGGGCAGCAGCGAAGGGGCGAATGTGTCTTTCCCGGTCGGCATTCAACTCTCAATCAATTATGCGTCCCATGGCGCATTGTGCCGGCCGTGTGCTGCTGTGCCGTTTGTGGTTTTGGTGTCTTCTCCTCCGATCGGCACACGGCGCAAGGAGTGCGAGAGCTGTACACTTACTGCTCCTGCCGGTGTTTCGTTTTTGGAACTGAAAGAAAATCAAACAATTCGGATTGTTTGTAACAGTATGGTGTTTTTTTTTTGCGCTAGACTTGAGAGGGAAATACTTTTCTAGCTCCGATTGAGGTCGAAAAGAAGTTTTGGAATTGCTTTACAAATGGTTTATATCCACCGTGTTATTGATGCATATTTAAAAAAATGGTTTAAATGTCCGTTAGCTGGTTGTTATTAATAAAAATGTTTACATTAAAAACGTGTTGTCAAGTACATAACAATTATGAAATTTGCTAACCACAATCATGCTTGAAACGTTGAATTTGTTAACTTCGTTCAGACGTCGGGCTGCTACGACCGTAGCCTAAGATGGGTCATTTATGCTGAAAGCATGCGGAACGTCTCGTTCCTGCGAAGAATTTGAATCCCGTGTGTCGGGACTTTTTATAATTCCTTACAGCCCCGGAACAATCGCGGGGCGACGGCAATTGGGGTTTGTCGGAGAGCGTCGGTGGATGCGGTTTATTGAAATGTCGTCCAACGTCGGCAATGATGCGAGCATGGCGGCAAGGCGACAGCATTGTTTTGCATAAATATGCGCTAAACGGTGTGGTCATCATCGTCGGTCGACGGTGGGGGGGGGGGGGGGGGGGGGGTTGAGTTCGTTCGGTGGTGTGTGTACGTGCGCCGACGCGAATCCTTTCGCTTGACCGATCGGTCGCATTTATTGTTTCTCTAACCCGAAAAAAGCCGGCGGCGAACAACGCAGCATAATAACGCCTGCCAAGACCGAAGCCATTCCGGACTTCGAGGACGAAACGAATTGGTCGTCGTTTTAGAATTCATTGGATGTTGCGGATCGGATTGCTTGCTTGCTCGGTGCCTCCATGAGTCCCGGGAGTGCCATGAAGAAGTCTCACGTAACGGTAAGTGAAAGATCAACTTTTGCCATGCTTCCTCCCGCCGTCCGGCGAGGAATCAATCGAGCGCGGTTGATCATCACGTTGCTTCCGGGTGCAGGAACGCATGAATGGTAATCATGCCATGGCGTGGCATCAAGTTACTTCGTCGGATGGATCCAGAATTGTCTGCTCGATGGTTTATGGTCCAAATTTTTGTTTTTCTGTCCATGTGAAGACAATTGCTTGCTAAGAGCGATGGACCAAATCGATGCATTTGTTTTTTATTGTCAGAAACATTCGAAAGTAGTTGGTGAAACCAATCCAAAATCGGTTCAATGATCCGTGCCAAACGTAGGATATATAATCTCAATCGAAAAGGCACGCCACAGAAACGAAAATGTTTTCATTTGTATGCTACGCGCGCCATTTTGTTCAAATGTGTAAGTGAACATTTTCTTGTTAGTGACAAAATGACTTGAAGTAAGTAAGATAAAAGACTCTTAATTTCCTGGCGTAGCACGACCGATTTTTGGTCTTGCCTCCCCTTTTTTAGGGCTTGCGATATTTGTTCCTCTTTAATGTACTTGGGCAATCAATCCTTCGCACCGAGTTAGCTCCGGTCTGGATTCGTACCCACGCCATCGTGGGTCATGTTAGAACCGGCGTACGCGCTCCGTCATCCTGGAAAGTTAACACATATCATTTTTGTACCTTCCGGTTTGATCCATTACAGAAGGAAGTTTGTGTACTATAAATTCATTTTTATTCATCTCGATTCCATAGAAACTAACACGCCGAAACGGGCTGTTGAGTGTTGGTTTTATGTGACAACATGCTCCAGAAGACAAACGGATCGGCGGCGCCTCCCAAACTGTTCAAATTGACTCAGGCCGGCATGCAGACACCGTCTGTGTTCGTCTTCGTGACAACCGAACCCGAAGATTCTCCGTCCAATTCGTTACCGCTCGAAGTCAATCAGCGAAGAGGGAAGTGCTGCTTAAACCTCTCCTCACTCCCCCTTTTATGTTGTGTTACGATGGTCCCCTTCAGTCCCAACGTTGCCGATGATCCGTTTAAGTGTGTGCCGAGCGGTTCGATCCAAAAACCCATCCATCCTCAGCCCGAGGCCCCTGAAGCGATGCAGCAGAAACGGCCGTTCCTCAGAGCGGAACAGATGCGCATTCTCCTGACACCCGCGTCGTACTTCCCTCTGTGTTCCGGCTTCATCCTTCTTCCCTTCCTTCCGAGCTAGGCGGTCGTAAAATTCTTCCGCGTTCGATTTCCAATTTTCCGAATTTTCTCCCAGCCGTTCGGACGGACAACCGCTCCTTAGTGGAATATGGTGGAGGCAGTGAGGCTCTAGGGCAGGAACACAAAAAAAGGAAAACCTGCACTATGGTTCGTGCTGGCGGAAGTCCGAAACGACGGAGCGAGCAGCAGCCCATAAATGGTGAGATAATTGAATCAATAGATTTCCATTATCTCGCTCGTTTCGGCCTGCCTTTCGGCGGTGGTATTATGCTGTCGTTCGGGTCGCACTTTCTTCTTGGTCCAGGTTCTAGGGGGAGACTCCACGATTTTGTTTTTTTTTGCCCTTTCTACTCCCCACCTCCGCAGCCGCCCATTTTGTTTTATGGTGCATCAACATTTGCTCTAGCTCGTTCGGCTCGTTTGGGATCGCTCGTGTTGTGTGCGAGCGAACACCAAATTACTATACAAAAAGAAGCGACCGGACTGGTCCCCCAGCCCAAGGTTTCCGCCCTGGAGGTTGTAAACATGTAACTTACGCGCGCTGAAATGCAGCATAATGCGATTGGAAAAGTGTGCGCGCTTTGTGATGGAAAGCGAGCGATTTACTGCCACGTGAAGAAGTAGTGCTCCACTTCCAAAACCGGTGTAACCATTTACGGTTGTCACCTTCCGCTCCTTCTTCGTCGCTTGCCCTGGACGTTTCGCTTTTCTCCACCCGAATTGCCGTGTGGGATTAACTATAAAAGATGTTTCACAATTAGTCCTTGAAATTTGTTTTTATTGTGCCCTTAAGTTTTGCTGCAACATCTTCTATTTCGAAAGGCTTTTATCAAAATGTCGTTTTGGAATAGGAAGCAAATGCTCGAAAGATGCTCGGTTCCATTTCTGGTGCATCTTTGGATCGTTCTGTTTATTTTCTTTCTTACAAATGTCATCAAGCAAAATGTCAAATGGGCTCTTCCTCGATGCCAGGAACCAGGGGCCGAGTTCGAGTCCTACGTAGAAATGGTGGGTCGAGGGATATTTGGTTATGTTCTTCGATCTGAGCTAAACTCGTACGGTTGGGCGAACGAGTGAAAAGGATAATGAATCGATAGAAATTAAATTTTCAAAGCGAGAATCGAACAAGTCAAATGATTGTTGTAAGTAAAGCCATTTCGAATTTCCTAATCAATTCCTTTGTTTTGTTTGGAGAAACACCAACTTTAATCCTTAGAGATGGAACTAATTTTATACCTGAGTAACAGAGCAACCCCAATAATCCGTGTTTGTCTCTAGGTGGAAATCGATCCCCGAGGTGCTTCGAATTTTCACCAACCAATGGAAATCCACTGCACGCGTGTGCGTCCGCTATGGCTTCGCCAGCGCCACGATTTCCCGATTACCGTGGTTCATTTTTGTTTTTTTGAGAGCCGAAGGTTTAACTCACCCCAAAACTGTAACGCGTTGCAACGTCCCGACTTTTCCGATGTGCGCTTTTTCCGGCCGGGTATCGCTCGCCTAAAGGGAAAAGGACAAGTGCGCCAGGTCGGTTTTAATTAGGTGTCAAATAGGATCGTTTACAGCGCGCATCGAGAGCCGACCCGGTGCGAAAATTACAGTCCATCGCAGTCCTTTGATGGGATTCCTTTTCCTTTCGGCGATGGCGGAGGCTTACTTTCATCGAAATTCATCGTTGTTGCGGTATTTTGGCGTGGGCGTATCGCAAAGGCGCGGTGGAGGATTTTGTGGCCGATGAGAAGGCGAAGGCACCGAAACGATTGACATACGAAATTTGATATTTATCTTCCTTCTTTCGTGTGCCGCGTAATCTGTGTCCTCTTTGCCTGTGGGACCACCCTGGAATATAGGCACATTTTGGGTTCGGGAAAGTCGTGCCCTTTGGCCTTTTTTTCATTCGGTGCTTGTCCGAGCATTGTGCAGTGTTTCGAGTGCGGTGTGTGTCGAATTGGTTTAATTACGAATTTCATGCGTCAAATTACACCGTCCTTATATGAATTATGTGTGCAGATCATCGAAATATTCCAATAAGGCCCACGCACCTTTACCACTGAACTGTATGCTGCCTGCAATGGCCACGGACATAACCTGTTTTTGTCTGGGTGGGAGGAACTGATTTGAAATTGTAAAATTTCTCTACTTCAATCTTTGTCTGCTTGTGGAGTAAAGGTAGATGCATGAAATTGGAAGCAGAAAATTATCCTTGGCATTTTTACTCAACTTCTTCTGAGTTTGCCGCTAACAGTCCATACTGAATATTGTTTGGTTGAAGGTTTTGTTTGTTCATTTCTTCGTTTTGTGGAAGAAATGCATGGAAAAATTATTCACTATTTTTCTTCAACTTAACCGTTTTACATGTTTTCTTGCCGGCATAGCGTTTGCAATACAATGTGCCTTTTTGTAATTTTTTTTTCTTTCGTGACATGTGTAAAATGCAACAAATGAGCTTGAAATGAGACTGTTCACCCCTGCCGCATCACATACACGCAAGTCACGCCTGGTGCGGCTAGACGTGCCGAGATTAGAATGGTCGTAAAACGCGAGGAAAAGTAGCAAACGTTGCCTCCCGCAACAGAATTCGTCATAGTCCTAAAGAAAGGGTAATAGAAACAGTCCGTCACAAAATACTAACCAAGGGAGTTGAAGGTGTGTGAATGTTAAAAGGAACGAAAAAAAAAAGCTCATCCACCCCCGCCAGGGAAATGGTTCGCGTTTTATGCATTCCGCCGGCGAGCTGCACAATCTCGCTCGTGCATCGATTGCTTCGTGGGGCCGGTACATTTTTTTGTGTTTTTTGGTGAGTTGCCCTGTTGCCACCCAAAACTCACATATCAACCAGTGGCGGGAGGTGGCATGTTGGATGCAACAATGTTGCTGCCCGAAACGAAGCAAAAAACACCTCCATAAAACTCCGCCGTGACGCGCTCGATCGGTCATCGGTCGAATTGCGCTGGTGGCGTACAGCAGCAGCTGCAGTTTTGTAGTGTTCACGTTTTGACGATTCCCCCGCGCTCGACGGTTTTCCATCTTTCCTGCGCGCATTCCCGATTTGAGGTCCGCCAACCGATGCGGCTCATAAACGAATGGACGCGTGAACGGTTTGCTTGGCGATTTAATTAGACATCGACAAAAACAGAAAAAAAAAATACAAAGCAAACAAGTCGATGACTTCTCAAGGGATGGTTAAATTGTACGTGTGTGCATGAAGTGTGTATTACAAGTGTCATTTCCCTGACTTCTCGTGTGCTGCGTTAAGTTCGTGCCGTTTCCGTGGCTTTTAAATGCCTAGAATCAAATACTCTCGTTTACAACAGTGTCCCCGGAAAAGTATGTATGATGAGTACATGTTTTATTGTAAATTGTAACAAATATCAATTGTCAAATAATAGGAAAAATCATTCTAAATTCAACGGTGTGGGAACAGCAAAAAAAAAAACCAGACAGCACAAATGAAAGTTTCTTCCCGGTCGTAGCCGCAGCCGATGAGCTGCGATTGGTCATCAGACGACGGCTTAATTTGGTGTCACAAAAACTGGGGAGTAATCAACTGATACCATCTCCGAAACGGGGCCTTACTTGGCGTGCAGTGAAACTTCGGCCCTCTCCTAATGAACTTATGCCAGCAAATAAAACTGACAGCAATAACCAATGCTCCCAATCGTGTTAACGCGACGGCTCATCGTTAGGCTGTGACAATCGAAAAGCGGAGTGGGGCGAATATGGAGCGGATAAAGTAAAATCAGACCAACTGGTGCCATCGTTTCCTTAAAAAAAAAAAAAAGCCGCAAGTGGAAAGCATGTGTTTGGCGAAACCACCAGCCTAGTGGTCGTGCCGGCGGGGAGGGGAGCAAGATGGCCAATTATGATGCTGTCATAAAGATAGTAGAGTGCGCCTCATCACACGAGTGTCGCATAAAATGGACACCGAAATGATGGCGATGTTTATTGGCGATCGCGCACGCGGCGAGGAAAATTGGAAGAAATGGAAAAAAGGCTTCCGGGTTTGTTTTTGATCGTTCTCCGCGAACGAAGTTTAGGATCCTCGCCAAGAAAACGTCGCACTTTGTTAAACTGGCAGTTTATGGTGGGCAAAGCGACGTTTCGAACGTTCGAAATCCCGGAAATGATGCATCTTTACAAGCCTTTTGAAAAAGATGCCTCTTAGGGATACAACGGCACCTTCTTGAATGCTGGTGTAATACTCCGTTGCGTTTTTCGCACATGCACGCGTTTATGTTGTAATAACCCAAGCCAGCAGTGCATTAGAAAAAAAACCATAAAATAACGCGTTGATTTTTTTTATTGGTGAAAAATATGGTTCGGCGCAGTGGTTTTAATTTGTTGCATCGCCCATCGCTCTTGAAGATGGAAGTTTTTGACTTGATCTGATGTTGTTCAAAATCGATAAAAAAAAGATCGAAGAAAGAAAAAGGGGCATGCAAACGGCGGGTACGCTTTCACAGCACAAGTGGTAGGACGTAATGGAATGAAATAGCTCGCTTTTTTCTGGTTTCTTCCGCTCGGAGTAAATAAATACGCGGGCATAAATGGGAACGGGACGTCTTCTCCATACTTGCGACGAATCGGTGACATAAGTCGTTCAAATTTAGTCCGATTTTATTTTGCCGACGATGTCCGATCAGATCGGTCGATCTTGCAACGGCGCGCTTGTTTGCGTTGGTTTGATTGTTTTCTTGGGAGGTTTTTCCTCAGAATTTGCCTTTCGCGCGCGCGATCTCGTCCTTCGTCATGGAACGATTTAATTGTTTTACCAGCTTGTTCCATTTGCTAATTTTGTATCGGCTTTTCGACATCTTGTGTTTTGGGGGGTTTATTTTTGCAACGTATTTTCTTTTCCTCTTTCTCTCTTCCTGAAGATTTATTTGACCTCCATTCACCCCCCCCCCCCAACTCCTTCATCCACTTTTCCTCTTTTTCTTTTTCTTGCGAATCTTGTTTGTGCAACACACCACATGCATGTCTCGTCGCCGCTACTCTTCGCATAACTGACACGCCACGCGAAAAGTGTACCGCTGGGTGTGTGCGTGTGTGCATTTGTGTTGTATAGACACAGTTTTTCGGATTGTGTACCATTTGTTTCCCTCATCTTCCCTCGCCTCGTGGTGCGTTTTGGAACCGAAGTTGAACGAACCTTGGACGTATCTTTTCCCATGCTGCCCAAGGTCTCTCACGATTGGCGCGGAAACGATTCGCTAATTTCCGCCTTCCGAAGCTGTGCGGGGTTTTTTTTTTGCGCGTAAAGAAAAATGGTCGGTCGCGGGGTCGAGAGGCAGAGGCGCGTTGTCGAATGGTGCAGTAGGGGTGGGGGAGTGGGGTGGTTTGGGAAAGGTCTGACAGTGCGAATGCTGCGTGCGTGCGCGCGCTTAGAATATATCCACACACACACACACACGCACACACTCGACACGCGGCGGTGGAAGCCGAAGAAAAACGCAAGGAAATAGGCGAAAATCGGTCGGCACGGCACAGTTGTTGCTTTATTTATCTTTTTCCCGTCATCTTCTTCGGCGTCCGGCTTCTCCTTTACCCCATACCCCCACTCCCCCCCCCGTCCCCCTCCAACTCCACTTCACACCACATTCCTGCAAAAGTCAATTGCGTTGTTGCGAAATACGCGAATGAAATGATACAAATCATCCATTTTCGCGCTGTTCTTCGGGTTTGCGCAAAACTGAAGCGCAAAATCGGGGCCTCCCAAGGAAAAGGAACGAAACACATCGGCGGGGTTGCTGCTGTGGGTTAGAACCGTGTGGCTAGACGTGATCCGCGATGCGATCGTCTTGGACTTTGGGCACGCGCGGTGTGGTGTGCTGCGTGTTTCGGCTGGCGTTGTTTGCGGTTTTTTCATTTATTTATTTTTTACTAAACTTTTGCGCAGCACACCAACGGCGGCTCAAAGGCAATGTTTGTGCCCCCTCTACCTCTCCGACGTTCCTTGTCGTTTTTTTATTTTAAATCTCAAACGCTTGAACTGCGAGTAATTAGAATGTTGCCGATGCTGAAACAGATGTTAATGGTTGGTGCTTTGTTTTTGGGATTAACACTTGGGTGATGGTGGTTTGCGTGCAAGAAAAGTGCCTGCGGATCCTGCATCCAATGGTATGCAGAAATGTTTCTAGGCCTTACTATCTTCTTCCCTAGAGTGTAACACGTTTGGAGCCTTCATGAGAGCTGATGGGTTATGGAGAAAAAAAAAGGTTTCTTAGTTCTTTGCATGATTTAGTTGCAATTCGCGGGCTTCCAAGGAAACGCAAACGAGATAGAGCCGCAGTGTGAGAAGCAAAATGCGGTTTGGTAAAAAAAAAGTAATACACCGAAATCGTCGTAAATCGATGTCGTTCGTTGTAATGAGAAAAACACACACCGAAAATTCGCGGACGCTGAGTCAGCGCGCCAGCTTGTTTGAGGGCATCCACCGGCAGCGCGTTTCTTACGCGCCCCCGCCAACTCACTGATCAGCTCGAGCTCTACTTGGCGAGATTTGCGAGCATCTTAATGCTTTGTTGAAAGTAAAAGAGAAAAAAAACACAACCGCCATTTGCAACATTGCACCACCGTGAAGAGTGCTGCTTGTTTATGCTCGCAGAAACAGATTCGCCACTCGGGCCGCTTTTCATTTTCTTGCAGCAGACAATAACTATCCCAGCGCGAACGAGGGACAAGTGCGCACGGATGTTTGGTGTGAAAAATGCTCGTGACAGTCGGTTTTTTTTAAATGGTGGTTCATTTATGGACTGTCTTGAGTCGACGATCGAAGCGGGTTGAGAATTGTTTGTGTTTCACTTGCGTTCTAATCGTTTTGATTGCTCTTATAGTCAATTTTACCTGTTCTAGTTTATAGCTCATATGCTTCACATTTTAAAGAAGCATAGCGGTAGTATGCTTCAAATAAAATATATTTAGTTACTTTCAAATGCGACTGGATTTTGTTGGTAGTAAAACTAACCTGGGATATCGTTGTTGTTGCTTGGATTGCGTGGCCTTTCGATTTTAGCGCGGGGTCGGTTGCTAATTTGCAAAAATCATCTTCGCACCTAAGACGGCAACAACGGACGAGCGAAACTTCCTTCCCCCCCGATCCCTCCTCTTGTTTGCACTAAGGCACCGTCCGTGGGAGCTTGTGTGTTTATGTTCTGGTAGAATTTCGCGTTGTTTTGCGCGAAATGGAATTTGTAGAAAAGAAAAGAAGGGCATCTTGAAGAAGCCGTTAAAAAAAAAGCCTAACACATCGGCTCAGTTCGTTGTGCCGGTGCCTGTGACCTTATGTGTGGTGCGTGTATATGTGTGTGTGTGTGTGTGTGTGTATGTGAGAGTGATCGTGATCGGTGGTGGACGAGACGTTTTGGTGTCAGTTCCCCGCGGCTGGCCCAAGGGACGTTAGGAAGATCCATTTGGCTCGGGTTTGTTTTCATTTCTTGGCCTGATATAAACCTGTCTTATTCTCTCCCTTTCTCTCTCTCTTGGAAGACAGAGAGACACAGACCGAGTCGGTGCTAAAAATATGCTCATCTTAGTACCACCGCCTCGACAAACCGATTGTGCAGCCAACTGTTATGTTTGCAATTTGTGGCTTGTACTTGCATGTGTCACCACTTAACTGCTGCATGTACGTAAGCTCATGTGGAGCTACTCGTCATCTTCTTCATGATTCACGCACGATGCGAAAGAAATCAAACTTACGTTTATTTGCCTATTTTCTTTGTACCATGAAATGTTATTTGATTCTTGAATGAGTTTGTTTCCAAATTTCAATAGGATAAAGAACATTGGATTCATAATTGAACCTTAGATTCTATGTAGAAATGACCAAAGTTATATCGCAATGGCGGTGTGCTATTCAATTCAATTTTCCATCTGAGTCGCTTTCAACCCTACCCGTTCCAGTATGTACTTTGAAAGTGTAACGACATGCAGTCCAAAAGACTCGTTCTAGTTCAACATTCATTTAAAATCTTCTTTCATGTGGAAAATGGACAATACCCAAAATGGTGATACACTTGTTCGAAATGTCGGCTCTCCAATGAAGATGCCATCGTTGGTCGTTTACGTTCCTTAAGGGGAAACTAATTGAAGCGGTTTCCACATCGACGCGAACTTCAAATGAAATTTTTGGCGGTAACGTTGGAAAAATCTAGGCTCCAAAATGGTTGCAGTAGAATTTTATTTAAATGTTTTTGATTGTTTTTTGTTCTTTGTTTATATGTTTCTAATCGGTAGATATTGACGTTTTATATCGCATTTATCTTAATGATTCTCATATTGCCTCACTTAACTTGTCTGCTTCATTTCCTATTTTTTTAAGTTCTCTCGAAAAGATGTGTTCATTTTTTTCTGTATTTCTTCGTCGGTTTTCACTTTTTTCCTTGCTTTTTTATGTTGGGTTTAAAGTCCTTATGTTTACCCGTTCCACCGGTGAAGGTGCCACCGTTTCCGGCATCATTTAACCGGGCTATGATAATTGGCAAAAACGACTACGCCATCGATGCGCGCCGTTCCGCAGGGTGAAGTTGGTGAAGTTGGTGATGATGATGTTACTGAAGTGAAAATTGGATAACTTTGGCCAATCTGCCTTTTTCACCACGGCTGCTCTGTGTGTATGGATCGAGGTACATGGTCGTCCAGGGAGGTCTGCCATCGGGTGTCGGAGTGATCGGAGAAGGTCCTTCGTGTTCGTGTGCCCGGCGTGCTTTTGCACGAAATCTTGTGCGAACATCAAAAGCATTCAAACTCGCTTTTTCAAATGGTGATGGTGGGGGATTTTTTTTGTTGCTTGGCAAATTTAATGTTGTCTTCCTCCTACCACAGACACGCAACTTGACGGTGCGCCGACAAGGATAAGGAGCATTGCAAATGAAAACGTGGAAACCAATGCCAACATTCGACGACAGAGAGTTGCGAGAACACGCAACGGAAAATCTGCTAACACCAGGCGGGCAATGTTGGAAGTTTTAAATGCGTTTTCATGTGTAAACTTACTCGCCGAAAACGGTTACACACGACGCCTTGGTATGTTTAGTGTTGGAAAAGGGCGACTAGGAAAAGCTCGAAGAGGAGACGAAGTGATTTGGTGTATACTGTTCTATTTGTTTTAATTCCACGTTCGTTGTCTATTCTTTGCATTTGAAGTCCTAAAAGGATGTTTACTCCATGTGTAACCGATCTGAATGTTTCCAAAATGTGATCGGCTCATGTTTTCCCCGTTCCAATGCTCGCGTGGTTTGGATTTCAAGTTCAAAACACTGGTGGAAAATCTATCCACTTGAAAACATCGTAAACTCGAAGCAACCTCGGCTCTGCTGGTCGGTGTCCTTTTTCCGTCCGTTCTGTCCCTCGCCGTGCGGCGGGATTCCGTCAGTGTGGATTAAGTTTGACAAAGTGCGTGACATCGCGTTGTCAGTTTGTGTTTTTTTTTTTTTTCGTCGGTTTGTCTCGGGTTCACTCTACCTCGGCCGGTTTTCCCCTTCTCGCCCCGAGAGCGGGAGCCACTCGAATGTCGGGGTGTGCTGTCCCGTTGCGTTTTCTTGCGTTAAATTTTTTGTTCTCTAGCCACACTCTGTCACCGCAGTGTTTTTTTCTTTTCATTTATGTTGACCTGCTGTCGATGGGGGCGACCCGTTGTTTGTTGGATTTTTGAGTAGGCATGGGGAAATTTTTTTTCACGCAACTGGAGTGTATTTTTGGATTTTAGTGCGCCTGGGGTCGGAGTCTAGTTTCATGCCAAGATGATTTTTTTTTTTGTAAAGTTTTTCAGTAACATTTTTCCTTATCGTCGTCCATCTAAATCAACATATTTTTGAACTGATCTTTTCGTGTAGTTTTTTTTTTTGTATCAATGTTTCAAATTATGTTTGAAAATTGTCTTTCTCTCGAGGCTTTGCTCTTAGGTTTCTGCATTTTGTTTTCTACACGCACGCTCGCTTGCATTTTTTTTTTATCACGAAAGCGTTCGATGCAACTATGGCCAAGTTGACATGACCCATTTTTCCCCCAGCCCAACTAGAAACCCGGCATTTCAAATTGATCTCGCTTCGTTTAGGATTGAATGTTTCGAAGGATTCTTAAAAATATCTCGGCGCCTCCGGAAAAAAATAATACAACAAACAAACCCTGCATCGCGGCGTGCGTGTCACGTTGCATCGCATGTCTGTCAATCGTGCGCTGGTGCCGCCTTTAAGATGATCGTGGTAGCGATTAAGACGGATAGGCTAGGAGTCGCGTTCGCCGGCAGAACATTTAAGGAGGTATCGAGGGCGGGGAGTTGTGGAGACAGCGAGATGAGTGATTTTTCTCCCAGAAACATCTAGAGCTGGTTTTCCATTTCTTTGCTCCGGGCTGTTGGATAATGAGGATGACCTTTCTGGCATTACGCGTCGTCTCTCGGCCGATTCGCAGTGGCGTGCGTGGGACATGCAACATGCCTGCGAGGCCTTCGGAGGTAGCGCTGATTTTGTTTGGAATGTTTCGAATGTTGTGATGATCTGTTCTGGAAACTCTGAAAAATTGGCCGGAGAAAACCGCCGTACGCCGGGTGCGTGGAAAGCACGCATTACAAAAAAAAAAGTCAGACTACGGCAGCCAGGGTAAAGCGAAAAGAAATCTATTCTTACCACCAAGCTATCTTTGGTTCTTGTAGGATGTGAGTTCATCGTACGTTTATTTCTCATTAACAGTTTTAAATTCATTGCCCAGCGCGTATATCTAGTGTTTCTTCGACGCTTATGAAAAGGCGTTAGGTTGCCTTGGCCGGGAAGCTCTGGTGGTGTCCTGTTATATGATGCAGTAAATCTTGTCCTGCCAACCGTAGGTGTCGCTCGTGGGCACGCGTATAACATTTTCTAACTACTTCGCATCTGCGCTACTCCGGTGCACTTTCACACCTTGCACAGCACAACCTTCATGGCTGCAAAACGGAATACTGGTGGCGAAGAAAAAAAAAAAGGGAACGAGGACCACCTTTCCGATCGAAGTTTATTCTCGGAAGGATATAACGCAGCAAGCGTCGCGGCACGATTGGTGCCATGTTTCATCCTTTAGTCGGCCATAAAAACGGACTCTCGTAGAGGGCTGATGACGTGGAAGAAGGGAAAAGGGACGAGTTTTGCAGACGTGTGTCGCGGGCGGAACGGTACGAATATAAAGTGTTCAATTTCATTAGCGAAATCCAATCTACACTACCGCGCATCGTTAGAGCAGCGTTAGACTTCCAGTCCGGAAAGGATATATTGCTTCTTGGCGCGAGAAGAAAAGGAGCCCAGACGGTAACGAGTAACCAGCGATCGGGGGACAGAAGAGAGCGTCAGTGGTGAGCACAAGGGCGAGATAGAAAAACAAACGATAATCAGTAGCTGATGCACTGATTTTGCATGCTCCGAACGCGATCGGACCGAAGCATGGAGCACGTAGGGTGGGGAAAATTATGATTCAACGCGATATGACTCCTCCTTCGGCTGCTCAACTCGCTATCATAGCAAGAGGCGCGCCCGAGACAACACCTTCTCACTGGAAGGGTGGACGATGCCTGAACGGCAAGTTTCTTGTTCCATGCGCGTCTGCCATGAGTCCAAGAGAGATTTATCCTTCGATATAGCCGCGTGCGTGTCAGTGTGTACGATTACGAGCGCCAGATGAAACGTGCTTCAATTTAGCGCCCAGCATATCATCGGTGCTGTCTCTTCCTTTTCACCACTTTCCTCGCGCCGCTTTCACGTTGAGACCTCTGATACACATGCAACCTCCCGCAACCGGGATTGGATCCATCAATCTTGGAACGCCACAAAGTTGGTTCTTCCTAGATTTTGTTCTTCCCGACTTTAGATTATGAAATCCCCACCTTCTCCGAAGATCACGCAGATACATTCCTTTCATGTTATCGTACATACAAAGTACATCTAATAGAGTTGATTTGTACTTGCTTAAAAATCGGCAAATCAGGATCAAACAAACAAGGCTGTTACTAATTTTCGTTGCAAAGACAGGATCTTTTGAGTGGAAACCTAAAGGTTCTTCGTTAGCACTGTTCTTTGAGATCGTACATTGCTGCATACATGCTGGGATATAAACTCTACAACATCGAGCATGCAGCGGATGAAAACATTTGATCACTTTCGGAGCTCTACCTTGTACCGGAAAATTATCAATGAATCATTAGCATTACTTCAAACCGGTTTTATTTGAATGATTCCGCCATCAGCTGGCTACGACTTCTACGAAGAAGCGTTAGTATCCAGCGTGTGACGTGGTCGAAGTGGACGAGGTGTAAAACGCGACAAGCCTCTCACTTCTCACTTCGCGTGCTAGCGACCGGATTCTTCAATATCTGATTAGAATTCAAGGTCGGCACTGCTGGACTTCCACGACCGAATCTCCTCGTTTGCTCGCGCCACTCCATCCGTCGCTGGATCGATTGCCGGTCCCGTGAATTCCTCGGATTGGCACCAACCTAGCCTCGGTAGCCGTTTCGGATGAATAGTTTGACGTTTGAAATGTATTCGGTCCTCTCCTGCCGGCTGTTTGACAAGGCTGGCTCTGTGAGTGTCTGAGCTGGTAGAATATGCGCTTAGTAGCCCGGTCTGCTGCTACATCCGTGTTCCGCTTGCCCTTCACTGGTTGGTTGGTACGACCCGGAGATACCGGATATCGAGACCACATCGATTGATCCGCTTTCAGATGTTGATTTATTCACGATGATGTGTGTGTGTGGTTGTTTTCCAATGTGCCGGTCCATTACTACATAGTAGCTTAGCAGCGAGTTGGGTGATCAGCTGGTGATGATAATGAATTTATTTCCTCCTTCTTTCCTTTGCGGCGAATCTTCTTTGGCAAATTCGGTAGAAAAAGAAACAGCTAATCGAAGCACCATTGACAATGTTCCTATCAGGAGTGCTTCCTATGGTCAAAAAACTACAATCAGTATCGCTCTAGACCTGTGTCCGGGTGTTCGCTCGTTTGTAGCAGTTTTGTCGAATACATTATAGCAACCGGCGCCTCCAAACATCATCAGCTTCCGATAGAGGGGGCGTCCGGCAAACAACCGCCCTATCCTATCTTAAATTGTCCATGGCGTGTCAAATGGGAAGCAGTGCAAGGGAATGCCGGATGGGGGTAACCAGCAAGTGGAAGTGTTGATTTCAATTTATCGATAAGACCTTACGCAATAGTAGGCTTGGCCCGTTTTCAGTCTAGACCCGTTAGGGACCCGCTTTTGGACTAGACTCTTCCTCTCTCTCTCTTTCTTTCTCTCCTTCTTGAACATAATTTCATACGTTATATTATGTATGCTCTTCAGGGCGGAAGGAAGACTCCCCCCAACGCCGTGGGTGCTTCTACGCGGTTCTCGAAATCCGGCAGCCAATCGGGGCGACCCAGAGAAAACAGATTCGTAGAAATCTCATTAATTGGATCGGCGGTCGGTGTGATTGTAGACCCGGAATTTCCGTCCGCTTCATTAGAATTTCTCACGAAAATGTGGCGCTTTTCTTTGGAAACATTTCGTTCCTAGGAAACATCAAGCCCGATAAAGAATCGCCCAGAATCGATGTGGACGAATTTCGTGGCAACGTGGTGGAGTTTTTGTAAGGTTGCATGTTTTCAAAAATGTGTTTTCTTATGCTGCCCCTGGAGGTCGCTTAGCTATATTGAATTTTTTAATGCAATGTAACGCAACATAATTCGTGAACGGTTTATACTGTCCTGTTTATTTTATTTATTTTTATTTTTATTCCTAAAAATCTATCAAGAAGTCCTTTAAGTGGAATATTGGTTTGCCCTTTCGGATGGCACTGACAGTTTGGCGCGGAAAGTTGCTATAGTTGTCGGCCACACTGTGTCCGGTTGATGTCAGCTCGTCGCGCGTGTTTCACCCGCCTGGAGTTCCCCGGCTAGTCCAGGCAGGAGCGGTGGGGCCATGCTCGGAGGCCAATTGCGTCATATGCAAGTGCGTACTAAATTTGAAATGGAATAAAATTAGGAACGCACACACGCACCCATACGGAAAGAAGGGCGCGCTCGCGCAAAATAAAGTAGCAACCAAGACCGACAGTTGACTGAGAACCGTCGCCGTCCGTCCTCCGCCGTCCGCTTCATCCCTTTTCTTCGTCCTCCCTCCTGACCATCCTTTCGGAGGTCTTTGTTTTTGGCTTTCTTCGGCTTAAGAGAAGCTTCAGTTGGCTGTTTCTTGGCCGCGGGTTCGTGGTTTGCGCTTGGTGTTCCTGTTCCAAACAATGCCGTTGTACCAGCATCGGGGAAACGAAGGGTGGTGGTGACGGTGCGGCTGCGCGGCCCGGGCGCCAAGAGTCAGCGTCAAGATTTGCATAAGAATTGGTTGGTGAATATTAATTGGGTTTCGTTCTCCGCGCTGTTCCGTCCGGCCTATATCGGCAGCACTGTTGGTAGCACCAACGAACCCGTCCGAAAGTCTCTGCGCCGCCCGGTCGGGGTTGCCCTGTGGTTTCTGTGCCCTTCCGTCCGCTCAAGCATCCGTTCCTCCCTCCCTCCGTAAAGGTCCTACTGTATTTGAAGTGCGCTGGCCCCTTGTCGGAAAAGGAAGAGCGACGTTCGGTGTCGCTAGGGCCACGAGAAGAGCACGAGCACCACGGACGGGCGGACGGTCAGTCAGTTACACGGGTGTACTTTCCAAAAATAAAGTACGAAATAGAAAACCGAACAAATATATTCGCATCGGGCAGCAGCAAGGGCGGCGGCGGCGGCGGCAGTGTCATGAGGCGCAGTGTGCACGCGAAGGAAAGTGCCTACTTGGTGGCGCCCCGGTCGGGTTTTGTTTCACTCGAGCTGCCTTTTTCGTACTTCCGGCTGTTTGGTATTTTTTGGGGACGGGTTCTCCGGATGGCGACCCAACCGGATGGTGTTTCGTTTACATCGCGCGCGCCCTCTCGAGTTCGAGTGGCGGCGGGAGTGTTGGGGAGTGACTGCCGATCGTCGCCATCTCAGGAAGTGAGATCGTTCTTTGGTGTTTGGGCAAGGAAAGAAGCTCCGGCAATTGTCGTTCTTGGGCGAGAACTAGGCGGACATGTGCTTCGCCGGATGGTGCCGGAAGTGCGGTGACAACTCATTGGTGAGAACGAAATTTGCATCCTTTAGCGACGCTCTACTGCCATTTGATGGTTACGATTTGGATACGCAAGCACTGAAGTTTATTGATAGTTTAGAAAATATAAATTATTACATGGCATTCTTTCAAATTTATGTTATAGAACAATGCTATAATATTTTCATTTCAATTCTTTCTTTATAGGTAAGTTAAAAACCCAACAACGTTATCGGGAGGCACTTAGAATGGACGAGTTAACTATGAGCTGACTAAGTAAGTTTTCGTTTTAAGAACATCCATATTGTAATTCGTACGACAGTTCTGAGGAAAAGATAATGTCGGTCTTTCCCCTTACTTGCTGAACTCATCCTTAAAGTTGTCCTTTTGCATCGCTAAGTTTGTATGTTTGGAATGGAATGGACCAATGCTTTCTCTCGCCCCTGTTTCGTTCTTCAGCGTGAAGAAACAACTATTTATCAATTAATCGTACCACGCTCGGACAGTTTGGTAAGAGTTTCGGCGTAAGGATGTTTCCTCGCCTTCAAGCTCCAAATAAGCTAATTGGCCTTACCGGCAGCAACCTTTCACTGTCCACTCTCTCGGCGTGCCCTCCCTTTTCTACGCGGTCGGTTCCGAATTTATTTCGACCACGGCTTAAACAGGGAAAGTTTGGCTCTCCACGCAAAGCATCCACGCGAAAAGACAAAGTTTTTCCGCCGAAAGCGGCAGGGAAAATGGCGGGGGGGCGGGAGACAGTTCGCTTGACCGGGACGAGAAGGGCACGAGCAAATGGAGGAGCAAGGACGGACGGGAGCGCGAGAGCGTGCGAAAAGAATGCAGGAAAATTAGCAACAGAATTAGACAAACTTCTCCGCCATCCATCCGTGCTGTAATAACAGTTTAATTAAAAGGTCTCCCACACTGTCGTCTCGGGATGAAAGGTTCGTGCCGGATGTTGTGGCGTATTCGGTTGCATCTGGTTGTGGTTTTTATGAAGAGCGGACGGACGTTGGATGGGGAGGATGGCTTTCTGCCTAACCAAACCATCGTCTGGACCTTTCTGGTTGTCGCACGAGACTTCACGTGCAGCGGTTTTCCGGTTGCAGATATGTCTTCGTTTATCAGCAGTGAATGAGGCAGATTGACGAATGCTATAATGGGAAGGAGGTATTTATGGTTAATTGGATGTCTAAAAACCCTCAAGCTTTACACGTTCCATAAACGCTGCACGATAAACCGTACTTCTGTAGGAGGACAAAACTGCTGCTCTGTAAATCCACCTTGCTGCTCTATAAATGGTGCTGATGAGTGGTTGAAAACTTTGTGATGAATCTGAGCAACTTATTTTGCTTCAGTTCAGTGCTGCATCCTGTGGTTTTCCTTGAAAATATTGTTTGATTTAAATTCCTGAAATGTCTGCAATGTCCTGGAGGCATACGATTGGTTATTTTTCAATGTGGTACTTCAATGACCATAAGAACATAGGGTGAAGGTGTATGTTTAGAACAATATCATGAACGTTAGATTATTGAATTACAAATTTACATCTAGCTTAATTTCCTCTTTTAGGTTTTTCTATTTCTATCAACTTTTTGTTTTGCTGAATGTCACTTACTAACAATCAAAATGTTTTGGATTTTTTGGTTTTTGCACTGCTATTTTAGCTCAATTTAATTTTATTTTCATCTTATAATCTCATGTTGCGTAAGACGAAGCAACACGAGTGTGCAGGGAAAACTGGAAAATGCTTTCGCAGTTATTAGTAGCCGTACCGTCTCCGTTTCATTACTTTACCAATGAACGGTACAACACCAGGACAATGGAAGGGCAAGGAGAAGGAGAAGGAGAAGCCGCAGGAAGCCGCAAAGTTTTCCGTCTTCGCAAGAAAATGCTCCAGCGCGAGTTGCCACCGTTTAGCTGCATCGCTTCCGGGTAAGAACGATGCGATACGCGGGAAGTTCCATTTCAGTTCCGTTTAGGAAAAGATTTGCTGCCACATGCTCCGGGTCAAAGTTAGATGAAATAAGATACGACTTAGCCACCGACTCCTCTTCTTCCGTCTCCTGCTGTGCGCCCTCTTGCCTAGCAGCCGGTCGTTTGTCTTTTCCCACTTGTTGCCATCGACGACCGTGCGCTTCGCCCGTACGAGGAAGTTTTCCACTGGAAAAAGGAAACATTTCCGCTAATAGTTCCGAAGCCCGCAGGAGGACTCGGCAGCCGGACGACCGTTCGAGACAGTCGCGAGCCGCGAGGCATTAATTTCACCCGGTGCAACTTTACTCACGTCTCCCACCCAAACGCCCCTAATCCGCGTCCGCTGTCCGCTTTTGCTCCTGTCCGTCGTCCTTCGATGCTGCTGTCTCCTCACAAAGGGAACCCCCGAAATGGCTGGCAACAGCTTCCGGCTGTGCAGTGTGGTTTGGGAAGGTAGGGACTCTAAGGGAAAACAAACCGGTGGCAGCTTTTCGGCGAAATATATCTTTTAAATGCTTTCCACTATGCCGCCACCTCTATGCCGCCCTTGGATCTATTTTCTGGCGGATTGAACAGCAACATTCCGTTCGGAGAATCTCCGGAAGTGGACAAACAGATGCAACATAATGATTTCTTGTTCACATGTTTTGGTAAAAATGAGCCTTTTGCCGTTCGAAAGAAGATGAACTGCCTCTGATGGTAATACTTTGAGCATCGCTTATGTTGCATTTTTTTCAGGAGGCATCACTGTTATTTCCTTCTTGCAATGTTCGAAACGATATTATGCATGTGCATGTAGCTGTAATTTATTCATTAACGTGTGCCGCGCCGGTAGCAAATCAACATTGTTTCGCCCAAACGAAACCATCTCCTTTCACCACCGCGAACCGGATCAAACACCGGGCTGGTGGTACGTACGTGCACTTATTTCCCAAAACCAAACCTTTCGCAGTTATTAGTAGCCGTACCGTCTCCGTTTCATTACTTTACCAATGAACGGTACAACACCAGGACAATGGAAGGGCAAGGAGAAGGAGAAGGAGAAGCCGCAGGAAGCCGCAAAGTTTTCCGTCTTCGCAAGAAAATGCTCCAGCGCGAGTTGCCACCGTTTAGCTGCATCGCTTCCGGGTAAGAACGATGCGATACGCGGGAAGTTCCATTTCAGTTCCGTTTAGGAAAAGATTTGCTGCCACATGCTCCGGGTCAAAGTTAGATGAAATAAGATACGACTTAGCCACCGACTCCTCTTCTTCCGTCTCCTGCTGTGCGCCCTCTTGCCTAGCAGCCGGTCGTTTGTCTTTTCCCACTTGTTGCCATCGACGACCGTGCGCTTCGCCCGTACGAGGAAGTTTTCCACTGGAAAAAGGAAACATTTCCGCTAATAGTTCCGAAGCCCGCAGGAGGACTCGGCAGCCGGACGACCGTTCGAGACAGTCGCGAGCCGCGAGGCATTAATTTCACCCGGTGCAACTTTACTCACGTCTCCCACCCAAACGCCCCTAATCCGCGTCCGCTGTCCGCTTTTGCTCCTGTCCGTCGTCCTTCGATGCTGCTGTCTCCTCACAAAGGGAACCCCCGAAATGGCTGGCAACAGCTTCCGGCTGTGCAGTGTGGTTTGGGAAGGTAGGGACTCTAAGGGAAAACAAACCGGTGGCAGCTTTTCGGCGAAATATATCTTTTAAATGCTTTCCACTATGCCGCCACCTCTATGCCGCCCTTGGATCTATTTTCTGGCGGATTGAACAGCAACATTCCGTTCGGAGAATCTCCGGAAGTGGACAAACAGATGCAACATAATGATTTCTTGTTCACATGTTTTGGTAAAAATGAGCCTTTTGCCGTTCGAAAGAAGATGAACTGCCTCTGATGGTAATACTTTGAGCATCGCTTATGTTGCATTTTTTTCAGGAGGCATCACTGTTATTTCCTTCTTGCAATGTTCGAAACGATATTATGCATGTGCATGTAGCTGTAATTTATTCATTAACGTGTGCCGCGCCGGTAGCAAATCAACATTGTTTCGCCCAAACGAAACCATCTCCTTTCACCACCGCGAACCGGATCAAACACCGGGCTGGTGGTACGTACGTGCACTTATTTCCCAAAACCAGTCCCATTTTTTTTTTTTTCCTGGACGACTGTGGCCCTTTCGGTCGGCCAAGACACGGGACAAGAAATAAATAAAAATTGATATCATGAAAATCACCACAAAGCGACGACGACGACGGCCAAGACAATTGGCCCGCTCGAAGAAAGGCACAATTTGCGAACATTCCGTGGCGCGGTTTTGTTCGGTTGTCCTGTTCGCTTTATGGTGCGATTTTTCGCGTGGCTTTCGTTTCGCTCGTCGTCCCGGTGAGGCAAGTCCAGCTTTCTCACGGTTTTTCGCCGCGAGTTACCATGCGAACGGGAGGGTGAGTGCGGTTGAAAGACACTTTTTTCTCTCTCGTCTTGTCTTGTGGCTTTCCTTGGTTCGAGAGCCCTTCGTATGGAAAGAAGCATGTCGCTTTCGAAGACGTTACAAATAAACCAAAACAGCGCGCGCAAATACCGTTGTTCTACCGGTTGAGAGTACAGTGATCGTTTCAGGGGATTTGCTTTCTTTGCCATAATTTGCAACGTATCAACAACTGGTCAAAGATGCGACCGAAAGTGTCCTTTTTTTCCGTAACGAGGGATCCGATCAATCGGACATCAAAGGATTCGCTTCCGCATCTTTCGGGTGTGGCGAAAGGCAACAGTATTTAAATTAAAAAAAAAAAATGCGTGTATTAAACAAACCCTTCACGACGTCCCTTTGCTCCGTTTGTTTTCGTAGTGTTCAATGTCTGCGGTTCAATGGATGAAAAGGGGTTGTGCATAATATCCATTGCCCAGCGTACGTGTTCTTCTAAAATGCGCGATCCCAAGACGCCATCAATTGTACTCGGTTTGATTGGAAAAATCGTATTTTCATCCACTAATCTTTTATGTTTCAACATTAAAAAAGTAGAGCCTAAGCTCTCATACATCGAAATGTGAAAGGAAATTAGAAGAGTAGAAAAAGGAAAAGACTGTTGATTGAATGATGACTAAAAAGAAACTGGAGCAATGGCATTTGTCGATCGATTGTTTGCATTACTGCTCTACTATTTGATCGAGAGCTCACGGAAGAGTTGGTCCTGTCTTTTTGAACGATTGCCCTCACCATTGTGCTTGGTTATAATCGTAATGTGCTTTCCTCACCCGCCTCGTAAACAGTCGATGTTAACATAGCTTTTGAACGTGGGTTCGTTTTCAGTGAGTCCATTTTATCTGATCAGTGCATCGTGGGAGGTAAAAAGAAAAACAAAAGGCAAATTTGCATGTGCCCTTACGAATGGGTATGGATCGCAGAGAGCAAATAATGTGTCTTCTTTTTAAATGAAAATCAGAGGAGACAAGCCTGCTGTCTAATAAATCGCGAAATGAAACCTGTTTTCATACTTTTCGTAATGAGCTATACGGTATGAATAAATTAGCAAAAGTGCTCAAGTTTCCTCGTGGACAATCGCAAGCAAAAAAAAATGGACGGGAGAAAAAAATGTCACTAATAAATCGTGCTTCCCCCACAGACACACAAAGAAAAGGATTAATTCCGAGTAACGAAAAGCCTCATAAATTCGAAACTCCGGAAAACCTGTTAGAAACTTGAATTTAGTCTTTAAATCTTATCCTCGTTTTTTTTTTTGCCGGTACAACATTGGTTCCATTTTGGTTGTTGTTGAGCGATTGTTTTCCTTCGGCCTTTTGTGTGTGTGTTTTTTTCTTCTTTTTTATTTCTTGCTTTAATGTATTGTCTTCGGTTGCTTGTAATGGAATTAAATCGCGTTGCGGCTGCCATTGCTGTCGCTTGCTTGCTCGAGTGGCCTTAAACGGTGCTACAGAACAGGCCCGACTTGGGTCCTTCCGACAAGTGGCCCTCGTGCTGTGCACACCGCCACCTGCGTTCCAAGAACTTGTCAAGAGTTACCTTTATCAGCGACTTCCTTCGTGCGGGTGGTGCGGTGCATTTCCTTCCAAGATACTTGTTTCACCTGGGACCTTCCAACTGTTCCTTCCCCTTACCACCAGCCCGAAACCTTGCGGCCAAACTTTCGGCAGTAGATGAAGAACGACATCCACTGGAGCAGAGATATACCCAGTAGAGCCCGGTAGAAGTGCATAAAGCGAAGGATTGAAGTGTGTGCCTCCGTCTTGAGCTGGGGCAAGCGAAGAAATCACCGTGAAGTCGTCCTCGTCCACGATGTCTACGGAACGTGGGAAAATGTCGTGAACTTTTTGGTTTGCTGTGGGTCCACCGTCGTTTGCTTGGTTTTGGCGTTCTTGTGACAAAAAGGGCTCGTTAAAATGATAACATCTTGCACGTTCGGGTGGCAGGAGAGGGAAGGATGGGTGGTGGCTAGGTTAATGCCATTTTCTTCTTCCCGCTTGTTTTTTTTTCTGTGCCGTGACTGAGTTTTGGTTTATCTTTGCACTTCGGGCCGACCCGATGGTTGAACTGATGCACTGGAGAATTCTCTTTATTAGGATTAAATTCTGTTGTAGCCTGGAATATTAAAAATAGATTCAATAAGACAATTAGCAAGATAGTACACAATACTGGATGTGTCTTGATTATGTACTTCATTTGTCCTTCAACAGCATAAATTTGTTTCTTCTTAAGAAGTAATTGTAGTAAATATTTGACTAGGTATTTCTTCTCATAGTAAAAAATGGAGAACATAAATTTGATGAAACATAAATTATATCTTTTCTTAAAGATTCGAAGCACATTCTTTTTCGTTTCTTGTTTGCTGCTACAAATCACTTCGCCCTGCAGTGCGCTAGGTTTCCTCCACCACGAGGAACTCGTTGTGTAAAACTATAATTTAGTGAAAAACTTTTCCTATCAGACGACGAAGAACGCACGTGTTTGCAAAAGGTGAAGAAAAAAAAATGTCCTTACCTAGGCCGGTAATGGGTGGACGATAGTTTGGAAATTATCGGCAATAAAAATGTCCTCCCTCTCGCATCACTTTTTCAGGCGCAGATCCTTGGTTTGTCGTTGCTGTTGCTCTCCCACCCCGGAATCGCCCGCAATCGTGTTCTCGGGAAAGGGTTCAGCGAGACATTATGCACAGACAACCTTTCGTTCAACACGCCGGGAATGGCCAATAAATTTTACTTGAACGGATTTTTTCGTCACCGTAATAAAGCAGTATTAGTGGCCAAAGGGTGGTCTAGTACACGGTACAGCGTGCAAAGCGTCCCCGTTACGATTGTCGCAAGCCGCCACCGTCTCCACCAACTCCTTCCTCCTCGCCTGCAGTCCATTTGGACATCATTTGTCGTCGCGTGCCTGGCCATCATATCATCTTCATCAGCAGGAGAAGACGCCAAACACAGGCACGCAGCAGCCGACCAAACGAAGCGAGCTCGGGAGCTCGTGGAAGTGGAGGTAGAAGAGTGCGGTAGCAGTTTCCGGAAATTATTATGCAAATTTTAAGCGCGCGTCTGTGAATTGGCGGAAATTTGTAAAATATGTTGCCGGTGCAGGGTACTCCTCCACCTCGCGCCTCCATTGGCAGGCTCAGGACCGGACTCAGTCGATGACATTATTGGCCAATAAATTTATGGCGACTTCCTTCCGGTGGCAAGCACACCTCCTCCCCTCGCCTACCCACCTTTCCCTTACTTGCGTTCGCAGCGTTCGATAGGTAGATGAAGTTTTTTGGAGGTTTGGGGTCCATTTGGACACGACGCCATAAGTGCGATCCCTTGCTCGGCAGCAAAGTAAATGATGTGTGTGCCATACCGCAGCACACACTTCCTCCCTCTCTCTCTCTCCAGTCCTCTCGTTCCACTCAGGTCATATGTGTTTTCTTGCCTTTCGTAACGCTGTGCCGCGCACATTATTATCATCATCTCCATTGGGCGGAACTCTCTTTGGGCGAATCTGGAAGCGCGCACGCAATTGTCGTAGCACGGACCATTTGCCTGCGTTTATTAGTAAATTGAGCGCTGTTCCTTTGCCTCCTGCTCCCTTCTTCTACAAAAGGGAGTGGATAAGAGATCGGCGAAAACGGGTTGCTGGCGGCGCGGCGCGGAAGGACCCGTATCGGATGGCTGCGTGGAAGCAGATCCGTGCCAGGATGTGTCTTGATTTGTGATATTTTATTCACAGATTTATTTTCGCCAAAGCAAGCATATGCAATCTTGTCGTTGTGAATGCGCGACATATTGGCAATAAAAATGTAAATCGCCTTGTTGTGATTAGTGCCGTGATTGCTGTTTGCATTGCTTTGGTACTTCATTGATTATGTGAAGTAATAGCCAACGAGGAAAAAAAATTTAAATTAACGAAATGAAGTGGTGTTTCCAAACTACTGAAAGGCTAAATTACGAAACACTATTTCACTTCAATCAAATGTATTTATAAGACTACAATTTAAAAGAGGAGTATCAATTCATGAAACAATCTAATAAAACATGACAAAGTAAAGCAAAAGGAGAAGATCCTAGGCCTGACTGGAAAAGATGTTCCTCGGTGTCGAGGGCCTGTTTTGATTAGTTCGGTTAAATCATGCCATAAACGATTGTGTGTTCCGATGAAACGCTGGCCCAGCAACACCAAGCCAGCTAGCCGGCCCCGGAAGAGACTTATTTGATTCATTTCTTCCGCAATGGAACTGGCCGCGAAACCTAGGGGGAAAAGCCGTCGTGTTGTGTAACGCGACGAGAATTTTGTTGGGCTTTGTTTTGCCTTTTTCCGGCTGATGATAAATCAGCCGGGACGCACGAGAGGCTGCTGCGATGTCCTTACGCTGTCAGCCGCGTTTGCAATACAACCAGTTTACGACTTTTATGCAAATGTCATCCCTCTTCGGCTTGTGTTTCTGCAGGGGTTGGTGGGGAGAGGGTTGTTGGGGAGGGGATGGGAGGGGTGCATTTTTGCCTGCACACACAACTTAGGCCGCCCAAGTTTACTGCGACGTGAATGTTAGAACGCAGCTTTGCCTGGTAGAGTGGTTGTGCAATGGTGACGGGGATTTCGGTGTAGTTTTTCCATGCTTGTTCTTTTTTGTGTCTTTTGCTTCACCTCCCCCCCCCCCCCTACGTCTGCATACCAAGTACTCGTAATAAAAGGGTTAAAAGTCAGGCAGTAAAATTCGTTTCGATTCTGTTCGAGAAAGCGAAAAAAAAATCACTTGCAGATGGAATAAAAGATGGAACCCTGGTTGCTCGGAACGCAGCGCATAAAATTATGCTGATCGCAGTGGAATCGGAAATCGGTGCTGAATCGGCAGCGTTCTCAAAACTCGTCCGGCCTCGTCCGCATGCCGTCTTCTCCCCAGCCTTTTGCTACATTCATATTTTATTAATTTTTTCATTGATCACTGATTTACGATTTAATTGCACTAATAAATTTTGGAACCATAATGGAGCTGGAGCAAACCCCTGCCGGGTTTGGTGACATTATTGAGCGATTTCCATCATCCACGGGGTGTGGGAGCGAATGAGTGGTAGACATTTGCAGGGCTCGGTTTTTCCCACTATCGTGGCTGGCTCAGGGTTTTAGTGGAAATTTTCCCGTTTAGCAGTTTGGTTTTGATCTCGAGAAAAACGCTCAATTTTTTCTTAGATTAACAATGTTTACCATCTCACATGGCAAATAATGAGACCGAGATCATGTTTTTTGCACGCATCTTCTGAGGTTCTATTTTTCTTCTTTCCCTAATCCATTCGCTGTTCTATCTAGCCATTTTCCTTCCATCCGAACACATTCCTTTCCAAATCTACGCACACGCCGAGTTGTCCTTGCGAGAAAGGCTTATGAAACATGCGAATCGTATGCAAACATGCTGCTGACTTGACCCATTGATCCATTTGACTCCTGTCTTCACATTATGCCATCGCATTCCAGCTCTCAGTTAAAGTCGCTAGCGTGGAGCGCTCCTCCGGCTGATGGGCTTAATTGTCGCATTATTTATAGGAATGTTTCTTCGCGCGTCTCCCGCGCCTTTGCCCACACCAGACCACACCCTCCCCCCCCCCCCCCCTATCCTCCTCATCTTGGGAAAGGCATGAATGGTTTCATTAATAAAGCACGATGATGTATGTTTAATTATTATACTACCCATCAACACGACCGACGGCGCCAAATGGCATGGCGAATTCCGGCCTCGACAAGTTCCATCTATTGTGAAAGCATTTATGCTGGCAATGCTACGGAAAGCTGATTGCTTTCTGCTCCTGGTTCTCCATTCCCTGCAGACACCGTACCCAACAAGCTTGTGCGTTTCTGGACGACGACGGCGTCATTGGTTAATGAATTTGTTATGGCCAATTCGCGCGACGTTTTGCATAGAACACGCAACGGAAGCAGCAGCGCAGCGGCTACTGATCCGAATTTGATGCTCCGTGCGGTACTTCTCTCTGGAATGGAATTGTTGAATGCATCTTACTCGCGCATCGTTTAGGAACTTGGCGAAAATGTCGAGTGCAGTTACCCACTTTAGCTGTACGTTTTTCTATTCGTTTGTCGAGAACTGCCCACCAAATAGGTGTGCGCATACAATTTTACACCTTTCGCAATTTTATTTAACGGTTTAGCACTTGTTCGAAAACAAAACTGAAAAAATGGCGAACGGAACGGATGGCGAATCCGGGTCGTAATCGTGGTACTTACATTGGCTTCATTGGCTTATTTGGAGCGAGTCTTTCCATCCAGGATTTTCCTTTACCCTTGCTTCACGGCTAGTTGCATCATTTTTTTTTTCGCTCCTCTCTCCTAAAAACTAACTCCAGAGGGGGATTGGAATGTGGATTGAACCGCAACTGTACTTCGCCCGCCGGTTGGTTTCTACGCACAATCGGATGTGGTTTTCCCATTTGCCTTACTTCTCGCTGGGAGAGTTTTGGATGAATTCGGATGGGTGAATCGATTGCGGTTACAAGTCCATTTTTTCTTCGCCGCTTCAATGCGATAAATGTTCACTTGGGAGCAGCGTTAATATTGTTTTTTTTTTAACTGTTCCATTGGTGAAGTTCTACAACCGGAAAGCATAGCAAGCAAGCATCGCCAGTTTTAAGTCGTAGTTTAAATCCAGAGGGGAAGCTAAACCAAAAGACAGGAACAGTAGGATAAAATCGAACGAGAGTCGAGGTCCTAAACCTGAGATCCGCTCAATTGGGTAAAACCTGAAGAAGGAAAAAAGGAAGAAAATCAACACACACAAAAAGTCACGATCGAGCAAATCGCCGAAATCGCGATGACCGGGTAGCACTGCACACTTACACTCACTCACCTTCACACAACAACAACGGGCAACAACCGAGTTTCGGCATGGCGCGCGCACGACATGCCAGCGCGTTTTGCTGGGTTATTTTTAGAAGATTTATGACTCCACACCGCAGACAGCTGATGAGTGATTCGGATATTTTTAGCCGCCCTCCCATCGTACTCATCGTCGTCTGCCGAAACGCATGAAGGGGAGGAGACGGGAGGTGGGAGTTAACCCGGCCCGGCCCGTTGGTTTTCCGGAGTCGAATTGCACTGCCGTTCGTTTCTTTTTTCTTTCTCGGATTCGTCGGTTCCGTCGACTAAGGCTGCCGGGGTGCCGAACCAACGAAGGTGGAAAATTTTGACCAGTGTGATTCCCGCCCGCTGCCCTCCCTCGCCTCCCTACCGTGTCCAGGCTGTGTTGGTGGGCTTTCCGCGGCGAAACTTGGCGATCGCGATTGGGCAACCGTAAATTAAGACAGAAGCCGCCCGCCACCTCGATCCGATCCGGCAGAAGAAGGTGTGGTGAGCATACCGATGGAAAGGAGGAAAACAAAAACCTTGGCTACATTACATTCACCTGAGCGCCGGTGAAGCAGTTCCTATTTTTCGTGCCAAATCGCGAGAGAAATCGCGGTAGTATAGATGAGTGAAGAATTTTCACTTTGCCAAAACCGAAAAGATTTGAGCACGAACAAAAAATAAAGTAAAACAGCCAGAGTTTGACTATTTGAGGCACACACACAGGTTGAAAACGGAAGCGACCATGCGTAACGGCCCCAGAAGAAGAAACCAAATTACAAGTTTCGCGGATCGAGGATCACATTGCTCAATGATTTGATTACACAGTTGTGTGTGTGTGTGTGTGCCGTCGGTTCGTTCCTCTTTTCTTTGATTCATTTGATGGTTCGCAAATCGCAAGTAATGCAAAAAAGCGAAGAAAAGAATCGCAAACCACAAACCGTGCGAATTAGTCGGTTAGATTATATTGGTTAATTAATGGGAGTGTTACCTTTTTTGTGTGTTTTTTACCACCACGTTTTTTCTTGGTTTTTCTTCCGGTGGCTAGCGTTTGCTCGATTACTTTTTTCGCAACTCGGTGCACTTTTTTCCTCTTCGGGATCACATTTCCACCGATCCTTTCGGTGTGCCAATTAAATCAGAGCGGCGATAGCGATCCGGGAAAAAACCCAGCGTTGCGTCTCCGATGGGCGTGGGCTGACGTTTGGCGCGGGCAAGTGGGTACCATTTTTCATCCCCGTCAATGAATGCCGGACAGTGTCTCATTACGCGGGTTTGGCGGTTCTGATGGGAACATTTTCCAAACGACGGTTTTTTCGCAGATGAAAATGCCTTGAGATGGCACCAGCAGCTCGGGCAGGATTGACGCGAGCGTTCTTTCTTCCCTGTTGGCCTCTTTGCAAATAATGCATACATTCTTCAAGTGGCTTTCACCGATGATCAACGCGCAGCTAATTTGGCATGCTTCATCCCGTTCTCCGTACCGGCGCGAGGCAATATGGTTTTTGCGCAGTAGCGAATCCGGCTGGTTCCAGATTGTATATGAATAAAAAAAAATAAAAAAAACGCACACCGGAAGATCGCATTTGATCGTCACACACAGCAGCACTTTCTTTTGTACACTCGTTGAGCTCGTTCTCGTGCGCCATCGTCTTCCGGTGGCGTGTTTGTTGCGTCATGGGTTTAAAGAATGCGAATCGTGCATGTTTGCACTCCCCGGTCCATTGTTCAATTCACATTTGATGCAGTTATTTATTCAAAGGTTTGAAAATGTGTTTACATCGGCGTTCGACTTTGTCAGAATATCGAATCTTGATAACATCAACAGACAAGTTATGAGACATCACTACATTTTCGATCTCGTGCCTTAATTCATATTCCTCCCTTTAAACGCCTCATTTTCATTCGTCGTTTTACTTGGCAGTGTAGATGCTATTTGAAGATGCATGCAGCGATCATCGCGCGTTTCGTTTCGCTTGCTGAGAGTTTTCAGACAAGTTCATTTTGGATCAAATTTCCACGCGTGTCCATCAATGGCGGCGGGGGTTCGTTCGCGCGCACCGTCTCGGCCACGCTCGGTCGCCTTGTCCCATTTCCACGGGACAATTATACGCAACCGGACGGTCGACTGCCGTTGCAGTCCACGCTGCGGCAGTAATGTCTTATTTTTTACACCATTTCGTGGGTGCATTTCCGTTCCGCAGAGAAGCGCCGGGAGGTGCTGCGAAGGGGAGACAATATGTGCCGGGGGAAACGCGACGGAAAAGCGTTCGGATCTTCAATCAACGCGGCTCCGTATGGGGAGTGTGGCCGCCTCCTCCTCCTCCGTCGGCAACTTCTCCTTCGGCGCACCGTCGTGCAGTGTCGTTATAAATCAGTTACTGCACCGCCGCTTGCATTCGAATCGGAGCCGCCTTCGTGCTTGTTCGCACGGGTGCCCTGGTCGGAACGAGCCAGGGAAAGAAGGAGGTCGAGGAAGCCAGCAGGGACGTGCTCTGGTGCGAACGAAGGCGGCTGCAAAAAGTGGAGTTGTTGTGTCGCGTGTTCGCGTCACTTTTCATATTTCATTCAATCATTTTCTTTTGCCGCGTCGGAACTTGCCGCCGCCTCGGCATTGCCCCGCGGTCCACCCGTCCGTTTCCGCCCACGCCGTCCAGCAAACGGGGGATGCATATTTGGTGTGGCATAACAGTGCATGAGAGATTTTATCTGTAGCACTTAGGCAACAACAAAAAAACAACTTACTTAATCTCTAATAATCACGAGTTTTCTAGAAAACAATAACTGTGTTGTTATTTGCCTACATTTAAAAAGACAATTTTGAAAAATATAGTTAAAAGCAAAATTAAATGCATCCAATTATTTGCTTAAAAATATTTCAGAATCATAACCAACAGTTTTGAGAAACCTGATCAATCATGCGCTATTAGTTATTGTTATATTTTAAATTATTATCAAACTTTCCGAAAAAAAACGCTTGCGACGGTGCCGCGGAAACTTATCGCTCACTGTTTTGCTCTCGAAAACGATTCTATTGCGGCTTTCGGCTTGTTATTCTATTCCTGTATTTTTCACTTTGCCCAGAACTTACGGGGCCGGCCTGCCTGCCGCTCTGGTCGGTGTCGGCCATTGTTTGCTATTACTATTGTTACTCGTATTATTAGCATTACCCTGAATGCAACCCGCGGTCGTCACGCTTCCATCGCCTTGCGCCCCGAGTTGACCACCGCAACTCGAAGGCCCGAATGGAGCTCATATGGGGGCCAGTCGTCCGTCGTCCGTCGTCCATCATCATCATCATCATCTTATTCTACCCCTTTTCGAGTGCATTAGGAGGTGGAGTTTGGGGGGGACGATAGTTCGGGGGTGGAGGTTGTGTGTGTCGTCTCGTTTCCGTCAATGAAATTCCTCCGGCCGACGGAGGGGCCTGCGTTTGTTCCCCCTGGCGAGCGGGCGAAGTGAAGGATGGCTGCAACAGCAGCAGCGGGGAAAGGGTGGAGCAGAAAAATAAAAGCCAGCAAACGGCGTCCGAAAGCGGCGCGAGCGACTCGCGCGAGTGGGAACGACGGGTGCGGGACGGTTTTATGAATGAACTGAAATTTGTACCCCAGCCGCCCACTTGCTTGCTTGCCGCCACGGTTCGCCCTTTCGTCGTCGCGTTTCCGTGACGGTTATGATTGCTTTCCGTAATTCTGCTGCGGTTTTGGGCAGCAGCACCCTGCGCTGCCGTGGAACAACCACAACATGGATTTCTCCGCCTGTGAATAGCGCGATGGAGTTGCTCGGAGTGAGATCACGCTGTGGAGCTTACACCTTCTTACTATGCATACGGTGCTTGGCACATGTATTCAATTTGTTTGTTTAAAGATGACTTCGATGCTTTACGGGTTTAAGTATGATAATTTTGTGCAAAAAGGCGTAAGCTAAACTCACTGCAGCAAATCGATAGAGATTTCAGTGTCGATTGGTCTGAAATTCAATCTTCAGGCCCTCTTTCTTCTGTTACCGACGTTGTTCTTAAGACGAATCTTAGAGATGAATATTGGACGCACTTGGGTGTTGCGTGTGTCGAAACATTGTGTTTGGCGAACACTTTACCGTGTGGTTTATCGAGGCACAACTTTTTTTTTCTGCGCCCCCATAGCGTTGAGCCACCTGATTGCTGTCTAGACGATATCTGTTTTAGATGTCATGTCTCTATGTGTCGCTTTCCTTCGCTTTCGCTCGCTCTCTGCATCGCTCATATGCTGTCGATGCAAACTTGCTACAATTTTCATTACTTGCAAGTAGGCGAAGAAAAAAAAAAGGTGGGATTTACTTGCTTGAAGGAGGTGTCACCGAGCTGCGAACAAAAAACCCTTTGGCCAAAAAAAAAAAAATCTCGCCGCAAAACAGAAATAGCAGTGTGCTTCACCTGCAGGGCAGGCAGCGATAGGACGCTGTTTGCGTGGCGTGGCTCAGGTGGCCCAGAAAATTGGCAGGTTGGCGTCCAAAGACAGAAAAATGACACGCCAGGGCTAGACAAGAGCTTCCCCGCTCTTCTCCTGCTCCAACACACCTGGCCCGGACGAAAAGTCGTTCCTTTCGTGGTGCATGTTGATGCTGTTGGCGCTGATGTGCTCTACTTTTCACCTTCCCCACGGTGGATTGTGGTTCGCTTCGGTTTGGTGGGGAAACTTCTCCCGGCGTGCAGTGGCGGATTAAGTTTACTATGGGCCCCAAGCAGTAACATATTGGAGGCCCTCAAATAAATACCAAACGTAAACATAATTTTTGAAATATAACACATAACTTTTTTAAATTTTGCAATCATGGTTTAATACATTAAAAAATATATAAATGAAATAAACTAAGCAATAGTAATCAAATGATACGTAAATATAGCATGAATAAGAAGGTCGATTTTTTTTAAAGCTTTCAGGTAGTCACACAGAGCTATGAATTCAAATAAATTCCAATTATCCCTATTTTCAGAGCCAACTTATACTATATCCTATGTAATTCTGTTATAGTATAGTATAGTAAAGTTTTTATAGAATCAACTAGCTGGCCCGACGAACTTCGCCCCGTCCAATATCTTTGATTGTCTGCAATAAGGTTTTTCTTGAAGGTTTTTTTTATTTTAATGAAAATAAGGTTGAACTTATTATACTGGGAATCATTGATGCTGCCTATTTAATGTTTTCAAATGTACAGAGGAGCCGGTTTACTAAAGCGTTAACACGCCACACATAGCATGGTCATGTGAAAAACATGGCATTCAAGATGTATGCTACACACTTCCATCGACTGTTGAAAATTGAATACGCTTAAATTGAAATGGCCAATCGTTGGAACTTAAAGGAATTCTCGGAGTTAAACATGCTTCATGCATAGGGCATGAAGGTTTCGGAGCAAAATAATAACACTTCCAATTTTTTGGCGCAAAGGATGCGGTGGCCAAGAATCCAAGAATCCAAATCCATGAAGTTTAGAATTTGCACATACAATTTATTCGCTGAAAAGTTTTCAATGATTCCCCGGCTGCACTCTTTAAAACAATTGCTCACAGTAGGCTGCGAAAGAAGAGCACGATTGCTCTCATAGCCTCCTACGTTTTGGAAAACTCGAAATTAAGATTTTTCTAATTTTCCAGCTTTTCTTTCGGAATTTTCCAATTTTCTTTTTTCTTAAACCTTCGTTGGGCAAAAACGAACAAATCATCCGAAGACATCATCAAGATTGGTCCAGCCGTTTTTGAGTTTTAGCGTTACAAACAAACATACATCCATTTATATATATATAGAGAAGAGATGGCGTCATTTTCAATGTACAGAACTGCTAAATCATTCAAGTTTTCCTCGCAGATTGTTCGTCTTAAATAATTTTTAATACGTTTTAAAACAGAGCACTACCTTTCTCCTGAAGCGTTTGAAATAGGCAATATCAAAAAGATTTTAAGCATGATTTCGATTTTTGGGAACGTGCAGGACATTTCTTTGGCTAATTGATATGTTTTCAATATCTGTAAATTATTTCCAGGCCTTTCTTCTTCTTTCATGATTTGCCAAGAAATGATCCAGTTCATCTTCCAAACCATACATCAATATCATTTGCGTACATTCCTTTGATATATGCGAGTGCATTTGCTTTTTTTCTGGACCCTACATCGTGTCAAAAAACAGACGGAAAGGTTCCAGTACCGATTCGCATTTTTGTGCACGTTGTTCGAGCTGGAACATTATATTGTCGCATATAACGTTAAACTAATCTATCTTCCTAACTTAATTTAGCGTCACTCTTCCCCCCTGTCGATTAAGAACATCAATCCACATTTTAATCGACGTTGAAATTCGAACAATACTACTCTTTAAATTGACACAAAAACACATTAAGCGAAGAGGGCAAATCGGAAAATTAAAACCTTGCATACGGTCACTCAAACTGCTTCCCCTGAATAACCATTACAAAAGACAGTAGCGCACACTGAATGTCGGTAACTTATTTTCTGTAGAAATTTGGCCAGAATTAGGTAAACCATGGTTGCAACCTCACCAATTAAAACAAAATCGAGGAAAATAACGGGGCCTCATGCATGCTCGGGGCCCCTCGCAAGCTCGGGGCCCCAAGCAGCTGCTTACTTTGCGTACCGTATGATCCGCCCCTGCCGGCGTGTTTGAGACAAGGAAACTTCGGCAGGCGAACAACAAATAAAATACGACTGAACGGCAGCGAAAGGGGGAAACGCGACGGGAGCGGCATTTGACAGAAAATGGAAAACTTTTGCATGACACTGTGTTTAGACGGCGCAGTTCTTAAAGATGATTATTATGTTTGACATGTTTCCCTGCGTTGCGCTATCTGTAGAGTTTTTCTTTGCCTCCGTCCAGCGCAGTCCTTTTCCCGGCGTTCGTGGGAAATTCCTTTGCATCGTGACGGTGGCGCGCGCAAAACCTTGAAGATGACATTCTACCCTACGCGGGGCATTCCCTTCTTCTGCGCCGCACCACTTAACAGTCTACGATTGAATAATCATCCCCCGGATGACGGAATGGATTTTGTTATTACTCTTCCTGTGGCTTTTCGACTTGTTCCATGTTGTACCATTGTCGTATCATGATTGAATGTTTGAGTAGAAACCTTGTGATAGAATTACATTCTTCCGAACGTCCATATAATAATATTAATCTATTGAATAGCTTAGCTTTGTAATTTATCCGCGGGCTGGCACAGTGGCAAACTTTACGGCGAACAAAATCCCATTAAGAAAACCAAGTATCTGCAAAGCCTTTTTCCTGTTTCTATTCCTCAACCCGATAAGGAATGGCTGAAGAAGTGTACAGGATTTTTTTCTGCCCTGTCTGACAATATATATCCTAACGAGAATAACGTGTTACTTTCATCGTCCTTGTTGCCGACGGTTCTTTTTTTTCCGGTTGCGAATCTCACACTTGATCATTTTTCGAATCCTGTCCGGAGATTGTGGGGAATGGTTTACTGCTGTCTGGGTTCTTGAACGGGCCCTATGAAATTGCCCTTTCTCCTTTATAATTCGATAAAGGGGAGCGTTTTTCGGAACATGGAACGAAACGGAAGTTCTTTCCAGGCGTTTTTTTTTTGTGTTTGCAGCTATAAAAGCCTCCTTACGTTACGGGTGGTCTGTATCGCTTGGACAGCTTGTCGTGTTGTTTCGGCTTTGTGTAACCGTCCCTTGCGTCTGTGGACCTGTGTGTTTGCCGGTTTTGGCTCTCGAGAAGACTTCCCGTTTGCTTTCCTTCTCCCACCGGATGCTGTGCTACAAAGACAGACTGCCCTCGCACAGCACGCCCCGCTGGGAGGAAAGACAGAAGACTGGGAGCCGATGTGTACCTTTTTTCTTTTATACTGGTTGCTACCCCAGCGCCTTTTGGACAAAATTCTATTACATTACTTTCCTATGTTTACATTATCGTGTAAACCAGCTTTAGCGTTACTTGGTTGTGCCGTCACAGAAGCGTGTAAACTTCCCTACTGTGAACCATACCGTTAGAAGCTTTCGGTAGGGATGGGGGTGAAGAGGAGGCTGTGGATCAGCCTTGTCGCAGGACATGTGTCCTTGTAGGCTAGACTTCTTATCTACGGCCAGAAGTTGCAAACAGCGTGCAGAAGAAAAAGCAATATCGTAAAAGGATTATTATATGTCTTGCAAGAAGGCACACTACCTAAAATCCAACCAAAGTTTTTTGTGTTGGTTGTAATGTGCACTAAGCTTTATTTTGATTTTGTACTTGTTGGTCAACTATATTTTACAATGTAGTTTGCTTTCGATCGAATATATTCGATGTTTCATCAATGGCGTCACGATGCTGTTGTTGCGCAGATATTGTCCATCCCCGGAAGTAATGGAAATAGCCAAACACCTCCCTCACTTCCATCAGTAGTATACATTTGAAGTTGGGAAAAAAAACCTGTGCTAAAAGTAACAAACTGTTCAAGATTGCCACCCGCCGTGGGTCGTCGCCAACAAACGTCTGAATAATCCATCATTCCCGGGCACGACGCGGGGCCCCAGGGTGCGAGACAGCCGGACAAACAGATTGCACTTCTGTTGCAGCTTTTTGAGTGTGCCAGCAGCTCGTCCGCTTGCAAAACCCGCCATAAGTAAGTCATTGCTGGCGCCAACGGGGCCACAACAGCTTAACCAGTAACGGTCTCCCGGTTCGGCTCGGGGTGGACATTACTATGGATTCCTGGTTTCGTTCCGCGGCAGGGTGCAATCAGTCTTCTAAACTAAACTGCACATTGTTGTTTGCTTTTTTCTCCTCCTCCTGTACCGTTGCGCCGCATGCTACCGATGAGAAGAGTAGGGAAAGTGTCAGTTGGCCGGACATCTTGTGGTTCGCCCTAACAGAGCCACTCGGAGAAGACTGCATTTCCGTGGGATTCCGTTGCAGTAAATGAGTACTATCAGTTCACACAAACCCCCCTCCCATTATCTAGGCGGAGGGTGGCATAACCGGGTGAAAACTATCTTCGAACTATCGCTCCGTCGGATACTAATATTTAAGTTATGACAACCGGCGACATGATTGCTCTCGAAAAGTTCCTGCAGCTGCGTGGCCGTTGATGGGGATGATGTGAAGTAATGCGTGTTACTCCATCGCGACCCCTCGAGACCCCTCGGGACCCTTCTGACTCGAGGATCTTCGGTAAAATAATCGCGTTCCATCCATCCGTTCCGTTTACATTTTTCCCCCACCAAACGCGAATGGCGGGAAGCTGGAATCTTGGCAAAGCGTTGCCTTCGACAGGAAGAGCGACGGAGCGAAGTGTTTGCGAAAAAGGATATCCACACTTTGTCTAATTACGTAAGTTAATGGTTCGGAAGTTGGCTGACCGATGGAGAGCAGTGTGGACATTGGAAGACTGGAAGATGGAGAACGTTCTGGCGCCATGTTCTGTTACTGGGAAGATGTTCCTGCTGGACAGAAGGACACATTCCACGCAGTCGAGATCCTATCAAGTAACTAGACGTCAGTCGTTGTTTAAAACGAGAGTGATTTGAATTTGAATTTGTTTGATCAGTTGGATTGGCCCTCAGTTGCATTCGAGTGTCGTTTGTAATGGCTTAATCTTCCGAGAAGCGATTCTGCCCCAACCACCAGTCATGTCTGGGACTTGTCTGAGTCGCTTGGACCAATGGTCTGTCTTGTACCTCGTGAAACGTGAGGCGTCATGTAATGGCCGGGCACGGACACTAGAGAGCTCGCAATGGCACAACAGGCGGCAAACAGGAGAGGTTAACACAGTGACCACTAGCAAATACACAATGGCGCCGAGCGAGGATTGAGACGCAGTTTCACCGATCAGAGCGCATTCCAGTGCATCATGCTCCAGTTGCATAGCAATCAGCATCATCACCATCATCACCCATCGACTTAGGACAACTCAGTTCGGCGGTTCGACTTCAGCGTGGCCGCTCGTCCACCACCGCCATCGCTTCTGAAACGTGACCGAGGATCTAATTGGATTTTTCTTTTCTTTTCTTCCCTCCTTTCTTTCTCCTGCCAACGCCCAGGTACGTACATGCAAGCCAGACGGTGCGAGCGTCAGCATACCATTCCAAGGGGTAGACAGACCCCGGGAAAAAGGGAACACCGCGCGAACTTTCGCCCGCGCTCGTCAACGCGAGGGAATTTGCATTTCGATGCACTTCGCGAGAGATGCTATGGGGACGACGGCTAGCTGGGCTGGACACGCAAGTAGAAAGAAGAACGAAGACAGTTTCTTAGATGTCGTTTATTTCCACTGGGCACAGGTTTGTGCCTTGCCGGGAGTCAGTGAAGGAGATGGAGATTGATTTTATTACTGTTTTGGATGATCTCCGCCTTTCGTTCACCCTTCATGATCGGCCTGATTTTCCTGGCAAAAACGAAGCGATGAACATTCAGTGGACAAACTTCCCTGAAAGAATTCTAATTACAGTTGCTCCAAGTGTGACCTTTCTTTGTTTCCTGATTCGCCATCATTGATATTGCCTGAGACGCTTGAAATGAGGTGCGGTAAAACAAGTTAAATCCAAGAAAAATTTCAGATAGCGGATTGATTGGATGTATTTTGGGATTGATTCAACTTTAAATTAATTTTCTGTCTGAAAAAGAGAAAAGAACCGTTACCGCGGGATCAGATATTGAACAAATCTTTTTCGAAAAAAAATAAACAAATACGTGGCGTCAGGGTCAATTTGGTCCTATAATCCTTCCCCAAATGATTCCAAGTAGATGTTTGCGTTCGATTTCTGCATTCACCGGAACCGATTAAACAATTTATTGCACCGCTCGGAAACCGGCGAACGCCATACCGATGGGGCTTGGTTATATCTTGTGCCGAGGGAAATTTCTCGTACTCTCGTACGCTTTATAGCTGCAAGTCATCGTTCTCAACGCCGTTCGCTGGAAATTCCCGAACGAAACCTGTTGCTCGCGCAAATATGGTAATTCATCGTTCCGCAGAAATGACGCGAGAAAAGACATACACAAAATCGCACATAACAAAAATCTGGCACAAGCGCTAGAACCTGGTGGGGTGGTTGGGTGTTTGCTTGTTTGTTTTGTTTTATCGCGTTCTGTGGAAAATTGGTGACTTCATTGGAACGGGAGGATGATGACGCTGGTCCCTGCGATGCACCATGGTTCTTGGACCTTCGGACGCTCCTGTTTGGTGGGTGGAAGTTGTTTTGCGAAAAACACACACACACACACACACACCGGTCAAACCTTTTCCGGCGAAAACGACGGGGCGCACCATCGGACAGTGGGCAGCTCGCGCCGCCCGGCGGATGAGTCAGTTGTTGTTTTGCACGATGCTGCTGCCTACGGCCTTTAAGGGGGAGGCGACCGAAGACGGTGACGACGACCTTTCCGCGCGTTTGGAACCGTGTGTGTGTGTGTGTGCGGTTCGGACATTCCAGCAGCTGCACCGGGTTGACCGTTTCAAAAAAACCGGTTTGACTATGTGCTCACCTTTCTTCGTCCCTCCTCCGGTTAGACATTGCCAGACAGCTATTGGGAGGCAGAATTAAATCATCGAAGGGCGATGAGAAAAGAGAAGGGAAGAAGGCAGAGAGAAAAAAAAAACGCAAGACTGCGGTAAATTTATCCCAGGGTGGTGTTTCTTCGTCGTTTAGGTTTTTTGCACGCGATTCCAATTCGATGAGTAATAAAACCTCCATTCGCTTGGAGTGGGGAAAGGGAAAGAGGATCAGCACTGGCGTCGATATGTGTTTGTGTGTGTGTGTGTGTGTGTGCCTCTGTGTGCGTCGGTGTGTCTCCATCTCCCAGGGTGTTTGTCGCGCCAAAGGAATGTTGTTGTGACCGGCCTATTTGTTGTTCGGCGCGCGCGCGCGTGTGTATTGGGAGTTCGGCACGACGATGGTTTCCCCCTTTTCGCACATGGTATTTCCGGTGCATCTAGCTGCAAAACAAACGTCCGTGTCGCCTCCAACGCCGCCGGACGCGCATTACACCGTGCGCCTGGCTTTGAGGAGGGTTATTTTTACTAGAAATCCTATCCCCCAGCCTCTGCTTGTCACCATTCCAATCGGTCGGTTTTCGGTGTGCATCCCACGGGACATACCGAGTGCAGCGCGAGAAACGCAGCAATAAAGCCGTCTAGGAAAGGCAACCAACACGTAAATAGACTCTGACGCGAGCGCGCGCGCTCTGTTTGTTGCCGGCGTACGCGGCTTTTCTCGTTTCCGTCCGTTTTGCCATCGAGAGTTGTTTTGCAGGAAGATGCAATCAGCAAGAAAAAAAAGGAAAGAAAAAAGGGTGCTTTTATTGTTGATGCAACCAGGTTTGAAGGGGGCGGTTGAAGAGTCTGCAAAACGTACTATTACTACAATTTTACTATTCTCTGATGGAATGCTGGTGGGACGGCATGGAGAACGTCATTGCAACGCATTTGTGCAGTGCTTGTCGGTGCATTACACTGATTTTTTTCTTAATCTAAACAACTGGCTGTTGTTGCTAGACACCCATCAACTGTAAGCACACATTCACCACCCAGCTCAACTTCTAGTGTCAAAGTGTACATTTCCAAACGCTTGCCAATCATGTTTAATTGGCCATACATTGTTCTTCCGTACAAACATTCTAACAGTGCAAGCCAAATTGTGTAATAATAATCCCAAACGAGTTATTAGATAGTAACACACGTTGAAACTGCACAAATGCGGAAAAATTGCAGAATCGAACCACTGACATTTAAACATATCTCGTTGTATTCGGCGCAAGTGTGGATAAAATTTGGGAATGTACACTTCAAAACTAAAATTTCAGTAAGGTTGCATGGGGAATGTATGCTTACAATTTGCGGCTTATTTTTTACTGCTGGAAAGGGTTCAATTTCAGACTCCAGTTCCTTCATTCAGAAGAAGGCAGTGTGTAACACATCAATGGAAAAATTCGAAGGATACATTTTCGATGACCACTAATGTTGCGTTTGATCTGAAGCAAATAAAAACTCCGTTTATGAATCAGAAAAGCTTCGGAAGTCTTCTATCATGTTCATAAACCAATTACTATTAGGTAGGCAAATAAAAACGGCCGTTTTTTTAGGCATATTTTGATTTGTCGTGATAGTTTTAGTAGCTAGCTGCAACTCTTTGCAATCTCTGGCAAGACACAATTGTTTTTCCAAGAAACGTTCATTTTTTTGAAGATCAACGAATCAAATCATTGTTTGAGTAACCCGGCCATAACTGCTGGGTAGTCAGATCATTTGCGATCGAACGGAACAGATGAGAGAGGAGGGGGGGGGGGGGGGTTTAAACTTCCCATTTTAACATTTTTTCGGGAATTATGTTTTTTTTTTTGCATCATTTTGCCGCCATTGATGAGTTCCCGCTCGTAATTGGCCATTTAGATGTGATCATAAGTATATGATGCAATAATTAAATATCGATTGTTTCAATTAGGTTTGTTAGCCATGGCATTTGCCTTAGCTTACATAATACAATTTTGGATGCATTAAAATGGCGCTTAGTTCCGCTGGCCCATCGATTTCAAACGGCCGTTATTTATTTTCGCACCTTCAAATTTCTTGAGCATTCATTGAGTACGCCGATATTTAACGCAGCCTGATTTGAATGAGTGGAAAGATAATTATTTTTTTATGTCTGTTGAGTTTATTGAGAATAAATTTCGATTCGCTTAAAAGCCTCTTTCACGTCAGTAAGTCAATTAATGCTCAATTAGGAATGCTCAACGAAACCAACGCCGATATTTCTACCCCAAATATTTCGTTCGGCAGCTTCATGCTTATTTTAATGTTAAAAATGTCACATCAGACGATGACGACTCCTTGCAGACTCTTCTTGGGCGAGCTGATGAAGCTTGAAAAATCGTTTAAAGCGTGCGTTATGATACGTTTGCGCTGACATTGGAATCCAGTGCACTTTCCGTTATGTTCCCGGTGTGGCGAGCTGCAAAGCGCACGGCTTTATTATTATTACTTTGCGGAATGGCCAACTCCACCGATCGGCGTCGAATAATTGGAATTGCTCGGTACAGCTCGCGTCGGCACGTGAATGTCCCCAGTCCTCCACGCTCTCCTTCCTAACGCAGGCGGGTAAAGTGAAATAAACCCGCTGCAATTGAAGAACCTCGTCCACCACTCCTTTCCTCTTCCCCCTTCCTTCCTGAGCCAAGGTGGGTGGCGGTAGGCCGATGTGGCGATAACCTGTCCGTCAATTCCATCCATCCCGGTTCGCTTGCGGTGGCAGATTCATTAAAAATCGACGAAGGAAGTTGGACCTCTCGTAATGGCCTGTAAACAAACTGTCCCGTCTCCTATCGTCCTTACTACCCTACCCCCTGCCCTTTCCTCCTCTCCTCTTCATGCCATCATGGAAAACGGGGTTGATGGAATGTTGTCACCCCGGGGGCGCGCTCACAACACCAGTCTAGGGCGGGTGGATGCCGACTTTATTGCGTTCACCAGGCAGCGAAGCAATGCGTGCTGCTTGTTGTGGCATGCCACGGATAACTGCCCTCCCCCTCTCTCCCTGGGCTTTTTCCACCCAGTCACCCTGTTGGTCGAGGGGTTGGGTTGTTGTTTTGCTGATGGATTGCTGTCAGATTGAGTCGGTCATATTTATACTGAAGTTTTTTTTTTCTTCGTAAATCTTCATTTCTTTCTGCTGATGCTAACACATTCACCGGGCGCGCGTGCACTTGTTTGTCCGTTGTTTTTGCTGATGCGTGTAAGCGAAAGGAATTGCGATTTCTTTTTTTTTCATACATAACCCTCTATTTATGATTTTTTTTCTCCTTCCTTCCTTGCGATCGCAACCTCGAATTTGAACACAACCCTTCATTAAGCTTGGAATATGACGCGATTGTGTACACATTCCACCAACCTTCCCTTCACCACGGTTGATTCTTTTGGTTATTCTTTTCGTTCCGGGGGAAAAAAAAGTGACTCGAGTGCATTCGATATCGATGAGCATTGAACAGAAGGGGTTAAACGAAAATTAAATGTCAGTCCAATTTCTGGAAGGTTTTTCATAACTCAAGGTGTTATTTAAGGAATTCTGCACGGGTCATCAGCTTCAGATTGTGGTTTCAGGCCTGCTGACCATGAATGGGAGACACAAAAAAAGAAAAGAAATAAAGCTTATAACTTTGGTGTTTGGTCTTTGTTGTTTTTCTGGAAATCTGCAAAGCTGTTAAATTTTCTTCGCAGCATACATTTCTGTCTTAGTTCAAGTGTTGCTTTGGAAATTCTTTTACTGATGCTTTCTTTTTTCTGCATTATATTTTGCGAAACCTCGAAATAGCCCTTTCATTTGGTGATAAAATCCGCTCCAGTTTGTCACTGGTCTGGGTTATCGTTAGCTACGCTTCGAAGGCAAACCGCACGAAGGAAATCGCTGTGATAAACAAATCCACCACCGTGATAATCTGCCAAGCCAATTTGTCGTGCTGATAGCATCCAGCAGCAGCCCTCGTTCGCGTTGGCTCAAAACAAAATGTTCGCCAAAAGGTCGGGGCGATCGGCACACGGCAACCGGCGTCGGTGTGTGGTCTTATCGCGCTCCATCTCGCACCATCCATCCATCGGAATGCGTGAAATAAGTCAAGTTTTCCCGGCCTGGCATCCCCCAGAGACCCTACCGGGTGCCCTTATCTGAGCATTGAAAGGCACACTCCAAAACGGCACAATAATTACTCTATTACCTGTGCGTCACGCTTTGTTGATGCTGCTGGGGGTGGTGGTGGTGGTTGTAGCGGTGCTGGTGGTAGTACGAGTCGTACATCAGATGCGATTAGTTGCAGCGATACCGGGAACACCGGTGCAAATGAGTGTGTGCCGCCGGGGACTTTATGGGCTGGGATGTGGAGTTAGCTTCGCCTTTTTTTTATTTCTTCGCCATGCAGTACGCCCATTGGCAAAAGCAGGATTTTTTTCCCCTAGTTTATTTATTTTCCAGCCTTTTTAAGCCCCTCACGTACATCCACACACACACACACACAATAACTGAACCGGATCTGTGGCGGTGGCGCCTCGGACGCGTTTGGAACTCATTAGAACAATTAAGATTGATCGATAAGCCGCTTCGCCGGGCGTCGGTGTTGTGTGCAGCGAAGGAAGCGGGGTTTTTCCAACTAAACTGCCCAGAACCAAGTGCCGAGGAGGGAAGGAGAATGGTGTAATGGGGAGGCGATGAGGCTAAGCCTCTGGGTTGCAGGTGCAGCAATCGCATGTGCATCACGAGTACCGGTTTGAGAAGTTGGGTGCATTCTTATGAAGGCTGTTTCGTTGTTCTCATGAAAGCTGCTTTTTTTTTGGTTTTTAATGGAGAGCAATAAAAACGTAGTAAATCTTTTCAAGATATAATCCCAAGTAGTTTTTTTAATTGATTCTGTATTTTGGCTTGTTGTAAATTTTTAAGAACACTTTTCCATGTTTTGATACCGTGTTTTGAAATGAACGAAAAAGTATTTAAATTTTGTAATGTCTTAGTCTAAGTCAAAGTCACCAGGGCAGTCTGACAATACACTGAACCTTATCAGAACCCTCAGGCGGTGGGTATTTATCGGCAGTTTTTTTGAAAATCCGGAAGGGCTGGCGGGAATATATGAGAAAATAAATAGCACACCCGGAATAATAGCCTCCCATTTAAGGTGGAGCGAATCAAGCCCCCCCATTAAGCAGCCGATAGTTTTGCCTTCGTTTCTGAACCTCGAAGTTTATGGTTGTTTTTCTTTCGCGCCTAGGCGATCTGGGGAATTCCGGCGTTGCTGCCGATTTTGTACTTGCACATCGAGCACACCCTTTTTCCTGCGCGGTTCGATAAGATTCCGAAAAATGGCTTCGCTGTATCGGATCGATTGGTTTTTCTTCTTGCCGTTGTCGTAGATGTTGCTTCGTACGGCGTCCACTGATTAGCAGCATGGACAGTTTCTCGGAGCATGTTCGGCGCCTTGAGGGTGAATAGCTTATCGTTTTCTAATCTATTAGCATTAGTTTGCTGTGTTGCGAGTTGGGCCGACACCGTTCTGGGTGAGGTCGTTGAGGCTAACTTCTACATCTACACCAAAACGTTGTTCAATGATAGCAATAGATGGAACTGCAATTAGAAGCCCGACTTCCACCACCAAATTGTTTTCCGTTTGTTTAAACTCTTGATCGTCCGTTGCATTTTTTTTTTTTACCGACTCCTTATTAATAGAATTCTAACTTATTCTCTTCGACTTCGATTCCTGATTTCGAGGTGTTTTTTTGCATGCACATATGCCTTCTTATCTTGTCCATTCTCGCCTGATTAATGAACACTTAAATGACCCGTGGTCTAATCATTTAAGGCGATTTTCGTTGGGGATTGGCTAAGGTGTGACACTTTTACGATTGTGAGCGCCGTTGGCTACGGATAGCAGGAGGGCTAATGGCTTCCTAACTAACGAAAGCTCGATCCTCTATGTTTGATGGTGGAACAAATGTTATCAACTGTCAACTGTCCTTGAATCATTTTTAAGATACCTAAATAAATGCACATTTTTATTTGTTCATAGCACTTTGGAAAGTACCTTTTGTAGTTGTAGTTTTGGATATCTTGGATCTTCTTAAAAATATATATATTTTAAGGCGAAGTAGGAAGGAATTCCAATGCCATCGTCCGCATTGAATCGTGATGAAGTTTTCATTATTCCAAGACATGAAGAAAAGCAAATCCCTCAGAACTTGAAGCATTTTTAGTTCTCTCTGTTCCTCTGCTATATGTACCAAATCCGGGTACGGTATTGATTACCGTACCGCACCATTAATCACATCCATCCTTTGCACCTTGGGCCAATATCGGGCTAGCGCAGCAAGTGCAGCGCACCGACCTTCACCGACGCATGCACTCATGATGCAACCCTATGTGCAACAATGTTTGCGGGAATGTGGATTCATGGCTCACCGCCGCTACGAGCAACATTTATCATCATCTCGGCTGCGATGGAGTATAAGTGAGGGAGCCGGCACAAGCACTTCGAGAGGGTGTGAAGCTATCACATACCGCTTGATTAGTTGCGGTTTTTAAGGTCTACCGTACGCGTTGCTATACTCCCCATACGGAGGCCCGTGGATGTTTAGTCCCGTCGATGTATGCGGCTAGCAGTAGGGGGAGTGTTTGTGTGGAGAATATGCATGAAGCCACCCCAAAGCAGTCCAGAGGAGCATGAAGTCTAGATTTTCGGTTGTGTTCCTTTGATGTGTTGTCTGGATCACACGCAAGCAGTCCCGAGCTGTCACTTTTTTGACAGTTCGTAGTGTGCTGTGGTGCAAACCGCCGCCACCAGGGTACGTTCCGGGAAGGAATTTTTTAAAACGCTATAAAAAAAACAACCCACAATAAAACGACAACTTGTGCATTCCGCTCGCCCGTTACCGAATCCGACGCGAGCTCGAAAAAGTGTTTTGAAGATTTTGAGGAATCGTAAAATCGAAAATACCAAAACGTGAGGGAGCTGCTGGGATTGCTCCTGGGATAACGGAGGGCTGCGTGCGTGAGTTTTCGCTCGTTCGTCCCGACCGTGTAAAGGGTTATCCATCAACGATGTGTTTAAATGCGCCGCCAGAGCCGCTTTGCTGCTGCGGTCGACCGTCGAATCGTTTGATGATGGAATCGCATAAAACACACTGGTATGTTGCTGCTCTCGCTCTCCATCGCCGGCAAGCGATGAATTATGATTGCGGAACGAAGTGCGAGAGTCGCTCGAGTCTCACGCCGCCCGGCCCGGAATCTTCGTCTTCGGTGTGATATATATATATATTCGGTGGCCTGAAAGCCCTCCTGGTTGGAACAGCTGCGAGGCCGTGCTTGCCCGCGTATATCTCGTTGTTGTCAAACTCGTTTAAGAAAAAAACCCCTCTGAGCGCAATCCATCAAACGGCGGACACGGAGGTGGGCACATAATTGGAACAAAGGTGGTGACCGGGTGCAAGGGGTAGATTACTTAATTAGAATATCAATTTGTCTCTCTGTTCTCGCTTTTGTCACGAAGCGGTCGCCTCCGGCGGGGGATGCCGCGTTTCGCCGGCAAAGAGGTTTTTAGTTTTACGAGGATTTATTTTTAGGGCCGTACGACGACGCTTACTTTACGACTTATTTCCTGTCGATGCGCTATTGGAGAGGTATTATGTGTGTTGTTTATGTCGGCCTGAGTCGTGTATATTTTCCTTAATAATGTGTGCCCTTGCCATGCGGATGTTGTGCACTAAACCGATGTATTTAACTAGCTTTCGGATGCTTGAATTAATCACATGAATTTTATTCCCCCAACGTATGGTGGAAAGCTTAGTTCATCCCAATCAAGGGTATGCGATACAGAACAGGAATATGTTTGGTCAAAATTCATTTGTTGATGATAAACTTGAGAATGGAATTTTCTGTCTGATCTGCTTTGAGGATATAAGTAGCTGATTAAGTTTTCCAGATCAATTCTTTACCTCCCCATTCCTTTGCGCCTGGAACGTTGCAAAACCGACTTCCTGTTTTTCCTGAGGAACTTCTTTCTGCACTTCGCGTAATGGGTAATTTGGCAATCCGATGTGGTTCATTGAGTCCATTGTACTTTCTTCTGGGGGCAACATCCTTTCAAACATTTGCTCATTACCTCTATTTCCGGTTGAAAAAATCACAATGCATTGGCACGTATCGCACACGTTGGAAGCACCTTTCGCTCGGAGGCAGCCGGTAGAAAGTAGACGGCGCAGAGCCAAAATAACGAGCCTGCCTGATTGGCTGCCTGGAATGCGGAAATGAAGCGGCCAGGAATGTTATGGAAGGACCTCGAATGGGGAAGTTGTTAGGTAAATGACACATAAATTAAAGATAGAAAAAAAAGGTTGAAGCCAACAGTGGGTTCTAAGAGATCTGAATATCTTGAGGCAATGGGTTGCCCGCGTATTTTTATTGGCTGAAGTAGCTGATCCGAAATAACGACAGGTTGGATGTCGCGTTGTGCGATTTACATTGACTAAATTCCCAACCATAAACATAAAAGAATTCGAAAATCATTGGAAATCATAAACATACAATGGTGAATCTAGGCGTTGGCAACGTTCTGCTCAACATGAACACGAAAGTTCGTGTTTTCGTCCTTAGCTTAGCTGCAGTGTGGTACCGGTTGGTTCCGTAAAGTTTTTCCCAAGTCCTTCTAGATTGCTTATCGCAGATTGTTGTTCTTTGTCGCTGTTGCACGCGCCGGATCTTTGGGTGATATATTTTTCTTGTATGAAAACAGTCCACATGCCGCGGACAAACGTTTATTTGTGTGTGCTGAGCAATCTCAGCCGTCAACATTGCAAGTTCTCGGTTGTAGTCGTTCTCCTGCAGGGTCCTAAAAAGGACGATGCACGGCGATCTCATGGAGGTTGAGAAAAGCCCATTTCACCACGAGGGCCTCGATTCTGTTCCACTGTTATTTTGTTACGGCTGGTAGTTGAGACGGTGGGCGTTTACACAAGCAGAGCATATTTCAACTGTTGACATACGACAACGCACTGAAAAAAGAAGAGCTGGACTTCCCCGATGGACGGACGGACGGGCTGTGATAACATTTGGGAAAATAATATTTAGATACAGCTCCCATTTGGTCCTTACGCACCCTTTCAAAATCGCTAGCCCCGAGGTCCGTGCGGCTATCATAATATATTTAGGATAATTTATGTATTATTGTTTGCACTTCCGATCAGTCCGGCTCTTCGGCTCCGACAAGGATACCGGCTGTTTGCTGTGGACGAAAGGGCACGCGTTCGATGAGTTTGGCTTTCCACTCCACAGGCTGCGTTGGCGTTTTGTGTGAGTGTGTGTGTGGGAGACATTCCAGGCGCAAAACAAACTGTCTGTCGTTGCCGAGGGCGCGCGGCTTCAAATCAAATCATTTTCGTCCTATTGTTGATCCCAAGCCGCCTACGCGGGCCGCTTTGTTCTGTCGCCCGTCCTCGAGTGGTTCGTCTATGTTTTTGAATTGATTTTTCCTGTACTGCCACCGGCGAATGGAAGTTAACGCCAACGGTGTAGCCGATGATTGTTGTTGATGCCCCCGAAATCTCGCTACGGGCTTTAAGGATAACTAATTGACTCACAAAAGTGTAGCAGCCTCTTCTCATCCTTTCACGCTGCGGGACGATGGTAAAAGGTGTGTCTAGGGCACTTTAAAACCACTCCATTGTTTCCCGAGCGCTCGGAGGAACGGTGGATTTGTGCTGCGGGAAAATTTATCCCTACGCTTCCCATCCCACTGGCCCGCCCAGACGGATTTAATGAAATTGTGTTCCCCCCGTTGGCTGCTTCGTTTCGAGCGTGCGAAAACTTTTCGACGCCGTTCTACACTATTAATTGGAGTGCACTGGAGACGGATGCAGCATCACCAAGCAGCAGAAGCCCGTGTATCGGGAGCGTCGTCCCGAAACTTGCCATCTTCTTCTAGTCCCCTAATCGTTGAATGAATGCGGGACTTTTTTCGCCTGTTTTTTTTTCTTCTTTTTGCTCAAGAAGCTTTGAATTGGATTTGCTGGCATTAGGAAACTTTTCTGCACGGAGCGTTCTAAGTGACGATCTATTTTTTTTAAATATAGTGTCATTTTGAAGAATTTACTGCTTGTTTGTTAAAAAAACTTATGTATATTTAACAAAAAGCATTTTTCTAAGAATTGCTCCAAAAAAAAGGGAACGCAGATAGATTTTGACGGATGATCAGCGCAATCTAGCAACTTCTTAAAGCAATAAACAGATTGTTAGGGAACGTATTGTAATAATATTTTGTTTAAAATGGTGCACCCGATTTATGGGAATTTATTCTGCTTCCAGTCGCAAAAACCACACCAAAGTTGCTTTCAGCGTTGCGCTGAATTAAATTCCATGCTGCTCTTGCCCATCCGACGACGATCTGATAATGATCCTGATCCGATCCTCTTGCACGTAGTTTCTTGCCGCCGCTTGCCCTCCCCTCCCAATCCCTGTCGTTGGTTGATTTAATTTCTTTCCGTGTCCAGCTCGGGAGCACGAGCGCGAGCACACCGTGGCGCAAAATAAAGAAAACCCGGCATGAAAACCTCCAAAAGCGTTCGCTGTGCGCCTGCATTGCGGTGACTTCAGCGACTTCCAGCAGCGAGCGTATGATGTGTGTCTGTGCGGTGTGTAGTATGTTTGCTGCTCGGAAGCTGCAGAAACCACCTCGGCTCTCCTTGCTTAATGTGTATGTGTGTGTGTGTGTTTTTTTCCTGGGGCTGGCGTGCAAGCTTCTCGGCCATCGACTCGTCGTGCCCTCACGTGCCCCCGAAAAACCCCTAACCGAAACCGCCACCGTTTTATGCAGCAGTTCCTGTTCCGAAGATGATTTGCTGGCGCTGCTGCTGTTGCAGCCACTTGTGGATGCCTTTCCGTTGCCTTTTCCTCGCGCTCGCGCCGTCCCGAGTCTGTGGTGGTCCGTCTTTTGCTTGGTTTGCATGCTCTGTGCTGCTTGCCTGCATGCAGGGAGGCGGTTTTTTTTTTTTGCCAAATCTCTTCCCCCGTGCCTTTGGTCCGTGGGTTGACGCGTGAGTTCAAGTTATCCGCGCCCTCCCACGGGGTCTTGATTTTCCAGGATCATTCAACACCCCCCAACGCACCCTCCTCCCCCTTTATTGAACCCCGTTGGTGTGAGTATGTTTTATGTTTTCGATTTCCGACATTCCTTTCTCTCTTGGCTCGGTGATGTATGTTATATTTCTTATCTCTTCTCTTCATCTTCTCTCTGTCCAGCTGCATCTTGCTGGTTGGCGTTTCGCATTTCGTGCCTCGATTTGATCACCTTTACCTCTCGTTCTTTCTTTCTTCTCTTTCCCCTCTTTCGCTTGTACCATCATCCCTCTGGCTCTTGTGTGTGTGTTTGTTTGTTATTTTATTCATTTTGCTGTTTATTTATTTATGGTGTGTCGTTTTTACGGCCATTACGATTGGCTGGTTGGAGCCCTTTTTTCTCATGTTATGCCGAAGTCACCAGCACGCCTCACCCCACCAGCTCGCAAATCCCTCTCCGCCAGGGCAGGTATTTTGATCTCCTTCTCCCTTTTTTGTATCGCCAACCTCCTTTCCTACAAAGTTGTCAGAGGTGAATTTGTCGCCAGAGTCCAAACTGCCGCGTTAGGATCGGATTGCTGCTTGTGTGTGTCTTTGTTTATTTTTTTGTTTCTTTCTTGGTCTATTTTCTCCGTTTCGTGCAGTTTTTCCTTACGCCAAGAAAGAATTCATCGTACACCGGGATCCAGAAGAGATCTGCCATTCACCGAGGTGGGGAATGGGGTTTTCCGATGGCCCTTGTGCGCAGATCACACTCCATAAGAGGGTATCGGTGTTCTCCAACCCGTTCTTGTTGTTTCTCTTGTTTATAATTTTTCCTTCTATTTTGCGGACGACACGACGTCGGCAGCAATTACCAGTGAGCGCGACTGAAAAACTATTATAATGGAACGTGTCTGGCCAATGTTTAATGCACTCTTTTTCCTACATTCGATGGGCTCTCCTTTGGTTTGGGATAGAACATCTTCTATGTCCTTTACTAGCCATCGTGCATAATGAGTGTGTTTTGTTGAATGGAAGGTCTTTAATATTGATTAAATTAGCACTAACTGAAGATAAAGCCATAAATATGTGTTTTAAACCATCCGATGTTTGTAGTTCTTCATGAGAATTCGTTTATTCATCGTCGAAAGCATCGATTTCTTCATCTTTCAGCATTCTACAACTCTTTATCAATCTGGTCTTCCGTGTTGACACGATCTACCCGAAAAAGGGCAAAATATGCGTCAAGTTCCTCCTAGACCTCTCTCGCACTTGCTCACCGAGAACTCCGCTCCACAAACCTTCTCCGGAGGAGCTCCTCTTCTCCATCGCCCGGTTGGGCAACTGAAACCGAAGCAAAAACAATCGAAAGGTTGAAAACAAAAATGCACATGTTTGGCGGGCTGGTTTTGTTTTCCCCATCTTATTCGCTTCGTTGCAACATCAAACAAACTTCCCGCCAAACGCTTTGCGGGTGAGAAAGGAAAAGACGATGAGCGAAGGAAAGAGCGAGAGATGGACACAACCAGAACCAGAAATAGGTGGCAATCTCACGTTGGCTTTGCTCCCACGGCTCCCAACGCGCAGGTTGATAAATTCCTGCTAAATAGCAGCATTGCGTTTTCGTTGCTCCTCCGCTGCCCAAAGCTTGCCGGTGCATTAAACCTTTCACTTCGCTGCAACTACTTTCACATCAATGGAGAGGCTGCCAGCCACTCCCTTCAGTTGTCTCTTTCTCCCTCTCTGTTTTTCTCCCTCTCTCTCTATCTCTCCATTCCGCTCGGTCTTGGGCGGCCAAGGATGCAGGGGCATTCTGTTCGAATCCGGGTGCGTGTTTGTCCGTTTCGCGTAGGCTTTACATTCGCGAACGTGTGAACCATTATCAGATATTACTGAAGAACGAAAATTTGGTTTTTATGCACTCCTTTCGGTTGAACACGCGGCCCGCGCAAAATTGTGCAGGTGGAATTTCATCCGTCCACGACTGCATTCCTGTTGTTTGCACACTCCGCAAGCCAAATCCACGGGTGTGTGCGTGTGGGAGGTGTTGGTTTTTATTTTCGGGCGACGGTAAACTTTCGCGAAAGTGTCACCAGATTACTCTCGAAATGCGTGCAATGTAAGTTATCTGCTCAGTTTACCTCCTGCTCGTTCGATGCTATATTGTAACGAATGAAGAAATTTAATCTGGATGCGATTCACAATTGATCAAATCCTTTCAGTACAAGATTATCGCATATTTAGTTTTTTTTTTTTATGGACTCTTCCCTATGTTAGGAAATTCATCGCACTGGATGTAGACAGAAAGATTCCAATTCTTCATACTTAGATCTGAGTAACAAATGAAGTCAGTCAATAACGCGCCGTCATATTATTCGATGGCGTAATGCATTAACGATGCAAATATAAGCTTATAAATTTCCCTTCCGGCAGGAAAAACTGAACCAAATTAAGGATTTATTTTAAATTGTCTGCAAAACCCGCCTAACGCCATTGAACATTCCTCGGGTGGTCTTCCCTTTCCCGTCGAGTGCGTCGGGTTACGTGGCGGGGCATCATCGGGCGTCGATCTCTTCCGTTGTGTCTTTTTTTTTTTTTGTTGTTGCCTCAAACGATCTGGTTTTTTTTCTCTTTCTTTGTAATAAAATGGCCATGGAGTTGGGTGGTGTTGTTTGGCGGATGCTGCGGAGATCATGTTGAGAGCGGCCGACACAAGATCCTATCGCCAAGCCACAACAACGTTCGCGGTGGAGATCGTACACTTGGGCGATGGATGGTTGGCGGGGGAAGAAAAACCACATTCCATCAGCAAACGATGCTCTTTAGCGACACATAAATGAGCGAGAGTAAATAATGAAATAAAAAACAACATAATCAAACGCAAATACATACACACACAAACACACGCGCACACGGGCCCTGGAGATAATGTGACAACCGGGATGGTGATGGTCGTCGTTGTCGTGGTCGTTTCGTCTTTTTCCCGCGCTGCTTTATTCATGAAAAGCAGTTCGGTTAGCGGTGGAAACATATCCGCGATGTGGGGAAAGAAAACGAGCGTATTGAAATAAGAAAATGAAGAACGCAAAAAAAAAACAACCTTCAGCGAAGAGTTGCATTCCAGGGCATGCGGCTGCCTGTTATCCACTCTCTTCTCCCCGTGAAGCTAGTCTTCCCATACGGGTTCGTGGTATTTGTTTTTGTTTTGCTCGCCTTTCGAGCGTGCCACTGCATTATCGTCCTGTTTTTCCCTTGCCTGCCGTTCGCGGGCGCGAGTTTTCTTTGGGGCGATTGTCAACTGCATCAATAAAGGCAGCACGGTCGCGACACAAACAGAGGACGCCCAAGTTGCCCCTCTCCATCCGGGGCTGTCTCACCCTTGTGCGAGAAAGGGGTCCGATCTTCGTGAAATTTAAGAGAAAAAAAAACACGAGAAAAGGAAAGGAACTCAACTTTGCCAACCTGAGCAGGAGTCCTGAGCCTTCCAGTGTTTGTGTGGTTTTGACGGAAGCGAAGTTTACGAGGAGTTTATGTTTTCGACATGAGAAATCGGAGACGACGACTGGCTGACTGCACTGGGCGGCCAAAGAAACATTTCTCCGCCGCTCGGTGCGGAATGCAGCGAGACATCATCGCCATCTTCCACGTAACGCGGGGCGCGTGTATCCATTCTCGCCGGATTTGCGGGATTCGTTCAACCCGGGGGTCATTTTAGCATTTCCGGCACACGAAAGCTAACTCTAGCGCTGCTTTTTATCCTCCTCCTGCAAAGGGACCCAGGTTTTCCCCACCCGTAACCGAAACCGGTGGCAAATCGGGAGGAAAAGCAATGGAAATGTTTATTAACATTCTCCGCACTGGGCATATTGTTCGGACAGTTCGTTTCCAATAATGCTCAGGTCATGACAGCTCGCGCTACGTCACTTCTAGGTCGCAGTCTTCAAGCTGTCCGGTGTTCGATATTGGGTATGCCGGCGGTTGAGCATATCTTTTTGTACTTCGTTCAAAATCACAAGTTCAAATTGAATCTTATAACATTTTTTGTCATATTTTAGTTCCGGATGACAATTTTAATGCAATAGTTAATTGTATACACATTTTTCACAGTTTTCTTTAACTTCGCAAGAAAAAAAACCGAGGCACACATGTCTTTTTCTGCGACTTTCTCCAATCACTTCCTGAGCAATTTTACTTCCACCGGCGGGCGGAAGTGGGCGGAAAGCCTGCAGGGAAATTCCGGCTGTCAGTGGCGATATTGGAAAGTCAAGCAAGCTAACCGGCAAACCGATCGCGGCCAAACCATCGACACAGCATGGATCGGATAGTTTATGCGGTGTACTTTCAATAAAAATGCTAAACATACTGATAATTGATTTTTGCCACGAGCCGCGCACCGAATGGCGCTTGTCTCTAGCGAGAATTCCCTCGGGTGGTCTTAGTTCCGTGCTTTTCTCTGGCGCTTTTTTTTATTTTGACACTTTATTTCGCTCGCAGGACAGGAGCAGATTGTGAGATTTTTTACGATCGAGTTGCTTCTTTTTATCGAACCCAGGCACAACACTTTGTGGACCATTGGTTGGCCATAAATTGCGTCCTGTTTCGGTCGATGGTTGCGGTATTATTGCGCAGCAGATTTGCTGTGATCGAAGCAGGAGAAAACAGTGCAAAAAATAAAAAATAAAGAGACCGTTTACAACTGTGGCGCTTCTGAGAGCAGGAAAAACCCATCAATATCGATGAAGGACGATGGCAAACCAGACAAAAGTCGTGGAAAGGATTTGGTATGTGCCACGAACATAGTATGCGAATGATGATACTCATCGAACTCCATGTCGTTTGCTTCTTGTTAACTTTTGAACCATACTTTTCTGTAGCCAAATTTTACTATCCGCATTTCAAATAGAATTGTTCGTTTTTGTTTGTGAATAAACGCGCACTTTCCCAGCTTCATACGCCGGAAATATGTAAAGAATATTAATTTAATGGACTGTGAAAAACTGAATTCGTTCGACCATCATTCTCAACGCAAAGCACGAAGGCGTGATAAAGATCCCAATGCGAATACGCCATCGCAGAGTGCGCCCTTTTGTTGGCGCCTAATTTTCATTTACAGTCCAATTTTCCATCGCTGCTTTCCTCTTTTCCGTGGCGCTCGCTCTTTCCCTCTATCGCTCTTTCTTTCCTTTACTCTGGAGCCCAGCACTTATAATTTTCATTTCGTCAAGATCCGTTCCGAGTTTGTTCTATTACTTTTTGGGTCGCTCTTATGCCTTTCAGGCCGCGTTTGGCCTGGTGCGCCGAAGTCCTTCGCAAGTAAATGTGCAAGAGTTTGCTTCGTTTGTTGAACGCGAATTATTCGCAGTGGCGGAAGAAAGGGTTCACTTGGATGTACTTGCCGCTTGCTTTAGATTAGTTTCCTTCGGGCGAAAACGAAACAAACCGACCCCAAGCGGCGGATAATGCCACGGAATGCCAAAGGAGTTGAGGTGCGATTGGGTGCGAGCGGGACTGGCTGGACAAAAATGAAATAATAAATCTCGAAGCTGTTTATAAAGTTATTTATTTATCCATTGGTAAAAAGGGGGCCGTCGCCCGACGGGGACAACACTAAAAGCGGCCTCTACGCTCTTGCCGTACTCGGATACGGGCTCGCTTTGAGCCTCGACAAGGACTTCTTTCTCCCGAGCCCTTGATTACCATTAAACAGTGCGTTTATGTCACTTTTATTGGCCGAAGAGTATAAATAAAAAATGCGTTTTCCGCGCTGCTCCTCTCCCGAAACTTCGAAATCGTACTGTTGGCGTGGAGTTGTGAAAGAAACCGCTCAGCTCTTCACACGCCATAAGTTGTTGGAGTGTGTTGGTGGCAAGTGGGATGGTTTCCTGTCGGTAGCGACGACACTCTGCAAACGGGGACGACGAGGGAAGGGAAAACTATAACCCCAGAAATATCCAATTCCGTATTTATAATGTCTCAATAAATTACTATTATTTTCTATAGTGTGCATGTGCGGCTGTGTGCGTGTATGGCCCGTTGTCATCATGCTAGTTTTATTTTACTTCTCCTCTACCAACAAAAAGAACCCCCCCGTACGTCCTTGCTTCCTTGCACCCGCTGGCTTCAGGTTCTGGTGGTTTGCGTAAAGTGAGCAGTTTCCGCTCGAGGTCCTTAAGCGGTATGATTTACGAGGAACAGCAGCTTCGGAGGACAACGGTTTTATTACCCGGTGGCACAAGTTGTTTGAAGTCCTCGAGGGTTCGAGGCAGTAGTTTCTTCACCGTAGCTTCTACTTGTGCTCCTCTGCACCTTGGCAACTTGTGACGAAATGTTTGGGGGGAAAAGCGTAACGTCGCCCAATGCCTGGTTTATGGCGAGCGCGCGCTCGTTCGTCCTGGAACATTGTTTGTATTCAAACCCACGGATTATTGTGGTGAATCTCTTTTCGAGTGGATTATTTTATCGATTACGCACAGTTCATTGTGCGTTTCGAGCAACGGTGGAACGTATTGTACACGTGACTCCGGTTGTATGGTTTTCGTACTGAGACTTTCGTCGAAAGTTTCGCTGACAAAATTTTAATTTTTATCAATTTACTTTTCAAAAGGGGATAAACAATAAGGAACTTCATCGAGGCTATTCATATAATGCCAAACGATCTTATCTAAAACTGAATGGCTTAAAATAATTGTGGTTCTTGCCACAGCAAATGCATGCTAGAGGTTACCGTTGACCGAACCGACCACCATCCACCGGTGCCGGCTTCCGAACGACCATAAAGAGCAGCTCCTTCAGGCTTCTCGGTACCGAAATTGCAACGCCTTATTGCAGGCCAGCCCCAATTTATCCCGGGAGCATCGGTTTTGGCTTCACACGCGAGCATCCCCGCGTCGATCGTAAATGTTTAAAGGCCGTGCTCGCCTTCACCGCAAGACATCGAATGCCGAAAACCGGTGAGCTTCACCATCCAACTGCCCACAAGCACTCCCCGGGGTGCAGTTGTAGCTGAGGCGAACGGGGCAGCCTTTCATGAAGCGTGATAATTACTGGCCCACCATCAGCGCAACGGCGCCTGCGGGTGTCCAGTACCATTTCGGGTCCGTTTGCTTCACCGCGGAGCATAGGTTCGGTGGAAGGAGCAAGGCAAATCTTGGATGATCACCTCCTTTCTTCGAAATGTGCTGGAGTGTTTCCGGGAGAAGTAAAGTTGTATATGCTCCTTCCAGTGATAATTTTTCGGTGCCAGGCCAATTATTAAGAAAAGGGTTGAAGGGTGTGGATCATGCTGTGGCATGAACCACATCCGTCAGTTTATCCTCAATCTTCGCCGCAACGATTCTCGTTTGCAGTCTCAAGCCATACATACTTTGGCGCTTAATGGTTGGATGTTTCAATCGCATTTTTGGATTGGTCATTGATCTGGCACACCCTGGGGCTTCGGGAATGTTTTTATCGCATCCCAAAATTCAATCGGGACATTGATAAGCAGCGCCGGTGAATGGTCCGTCAAGAAGAAAGTCTGGAGGAAAAGGAACCCCCGGCCGTTCGTGTTCGTTATACAACCGAGAAAATATCCCAAAAACCACACCCAAACTCGGACTGCAGTTTTGGTTGTTTGTTTATAGTGACATGCGAGACGCGATCCGTGGGAGCAATATCATTTTGGGGCGAAAATCAGCCCTCCAACTCGCGAAGTTGGAACCCCGAAAAGAGGTCCCGGAGATCAAATCGTGGCGCCCTGCTCCCGGCCCACTTCGCAACCCAGCGGGATAGTAAGGAGCGTCCAAGCGTTCGAATGGTGAGCGACCGTAAAAGGAAAATACTTCGTTGGGGCGGCCTTTTACTCCGTTTCTTACGCCTAAACAGGGCGTTGCGTTGTTGACTCGATTTTTTCGCTCACTGTCCACACGGAATGAATACAGTTTCGGTGACGAAGTCTTTGTTGTGTGGCTTGGTTTCAACCAGGCTGGTTTCGTTTCGGTTCGTGTATAAATGAGATAAACGACATATATTTTTTGTGGGTTTTATTCAACTGTGCAATGTGGGCGCGGAACTGGTAAATGAAGTCACTGTTTGCCTGCACCTTTAACGTTTTAAATTACCCCGTTTTATTATGACTGCCCTGCTTTGCCTTGCTGATTTTAACATACCTTGGATATTTACCATAAACACAGTAATCTGATTTCTTTTCTTCTCTCGTTTCAGGTACGTACGCAATATTTAATTTCAAGACTCAAAATTAAGGCTATATCCCTGCTCTCGGTAAGTTGTCTTGTCGAACTTGCTGCAAGTTTCTTGACTGAAACTTTTCAATTGACAAGAAGGAAAAAAAACGGTCCCAATACTCTGCCAGAGGGATTGATGTCCTTTGCGAAAACATCGAACCTCCTCTACCAGCTTTTGCCAACAATATCGACGTGCTGTTTGTTGGTTGGCTTGGGACGCAAATGGACGCAAAATTTATTTTCCAAACAAACCATTCGCTTATAAAGTTGATTACCGTGCGACGACAAGCGCATAAGTCAACGGCACATATAAACACACACCAAAAAAAGAATCCTTCGACGGCGCGAACCGTCGAAGCAGTATCATATTTCGATATCAGAACGAGAGGAGGTGGAGGCGATTTTGTGTTTGACAAGGTCTTAGGACGTGAACATTCCCACGGTTCGGTGCAAAATCCGATGGCGGCATCCATCGAGTGAGCTTAAGAAGTGACCATCCTTCTCATATATCTACCACAACCGGGCTTATTAATCGCCATATCGAACAGCGTCTGTTGTCTTATGAAAGCTCTGTTCGGCAAACTGCATATCGTTTTGTAATGTAAATTTTTCGCACTCCACCATCGGGTGGCTTGTTCGGACGGAGGCGATAGTTTTGGACCATCCCGAAGAGTAGATTATATATGTTATTGAAATTTGCATGCCTCTGACGGATACGATTCGCACGGGGTGTGGCAACAAAATCAAGTTTATTTACGAGAAGTTTAAATTTTCGAAAGGACTATAAAACGAATAGTTATTTTCATAGCCGCTCAGGCTTCAAATTTTCTTCCTTTATAAAAAAGAAACAAAATTATCAGAGATTCATTATTTCATTAAAGCAACAAAAAAAGAAAAGGATAAAGTAACAAAATACACCTCATGGACCTTTATGTTATCCAACGATAAATAATTTCAGTTCGTAGCAAAGGAATCGAAGGTCTATGAATATCCCTCATAGACGGGATTACGGGGGGAATTCACGTTGATTCAGTGATAATTTCTATTCGAACCCATAACTCTCCACGCTTGCCTCCTTCTTAGATACAGTTTCGGTAAAATAAAATCAAAGGAACCGGACCGGACTTCGGAACCGGTTTGGTGCGCGGTGATGCGGGCGTGGGCGTTGGACCGTTGCCTTTGGGCAGCGGATTTGGTCAATAAAACTGTAAAATGACAAATGATTATGGATTTGCCATTCTAACGCACACCAGCAGCCCCGCTCCTGTTGCGGTGTCGGAATGATTGGTGCGATTTAAGGTGACGATAAATAGGGTAGGTCTTGGTTGATCCAACGCCGGCTGCCCGTACGCCGATGCTTGACGAGGTAAAGGCAAGAGCAAAAAAGTAGAACAGCAAAGGAAACAACCTGCCTAACAGGTTGTGGAGATTGGAAGTAATAAAACAAAATAGGCACGATTTACGGTGAACGACGACGGTGGCGAGGCGCAAGATTGAGCTTTTCGACCTTGACGCAGACGATGAACCTTGATCCGGGTGGTCCTTGGTCGTGTTAGTTGGAATTGAAGGGGCAGAAAATTGTATTTGCCCAGTTTTATCGTGAATTCTTTTGGTAAAGGATTTGAGTTCCTTTTTCTGCGTAAATTGAAGAATATGTTTATAATTTTCTGTAACACCTTTACACTTTTTCACGCAACACATAGAGTTCGAAATTTTTCAAGAAAACTTACCGTACTTACCTTACCGTAAAAAAGAAAAAAAAAGAAAAAGAACTTAGCCTCGTTGGGCATCGCGATTCTCATAAATTTTCCAACCTATTTATTATCGGCCGGGCAACATGTGATTATTGTATCAATTCCCTGTTAAGGGTTCCGAAAAGTGTTTACCGAGTGAACCAAAGAAAATCGCCGCGCCGCGGTGGAGAAAACATATGATTTGCCTGTTGGGCGGCTCGTTTGGTTTGCTGTTTTCTTTTTTTTGTTTTGTCTCCCAACCCACCCAGCATGGCGGCAGGTTAGCGAATTTGGTGCTGCAAAAGATTGTTCAACCCATCGAGTCGTCTCGGATGTGAGGGGATGAAAAATCGATTCACACAACAAAAGAAGCATAAAAGTAGCCACCAGGAGTAGCAACAAAAACAACGACATTACCGACGCCTCGATCCGGTTCCTTTTTCAAAGATCGACGGTGGGGCAACCCGATCGCATGGTTCTTGGAAAAAGTACGGACACTCCTGATGCGGAAGTTGGGCACGACATACCTCAAAGATGGGAAGGAAGGGGGAGTCTGGAGGGACAGGTTTGGAAGGAGGCGATGTTTAAAAAAAGGATCGCAAAAGGCCAAAACACTCACAACGTCGTGTATCATAAACGATCAAAACAAACCATTAACCTTCACCCGCTCGATCATGCTCGCCATCAATGAAGGCACGAACATGGGGTGGCTCGAGACAGAACAGCAAGAAGCAACGGAACGATCCCTCCCGGGAGCTCCTGCCGCCAGCAAGTCGGACGAAAATGGAATGAATAAAGGAGCACACTTTTCGCGAAAACCACTTCCTCAAGGGATCGAAGGGCAGCCGCCGATGACTGTTGAATGCCTGAGAATTCTCCTCAGGGAGCCCTTCCTGGGGCAGTGGTGGAGCAAGATGCTCTTCCCGCAAATAAAGCGGCGCTTCGCAAACTATCCAAAGGGACGCTAGCGCTTCGCAAGAGAAAAAGAGAAAGAGAGTCAGCCTGGAAATTGTAGGACCACCCTCGAACGCAGCCGAACGTAAGCCCCACGGCGACCGGCGGGTTCGTGCAGAAGAGACACACGGTGGTATCGGGTGTCTTGGGGAAGGGAATGGTAAGGGGTGAGGACATCATGAAGGGTTTTGATCATGAGGTAAATAAATTTAATATTAAGATGCACGCTGCAACATTGTTGCAACTTTTTGCCCCGTGTGATGGACGAGGGCAGGTGTGGGAAAAGCGATCAGAAGAAAGAAGAGGGATAAATAGTGTATTCGTGTGTGTGTTTGTGTGAGAGAAAGAGCGAGAGAGAGAGAGAGAGAGGGAGAGAAAGAGAGAAATCTGGAGCAGCTGCGCCCTTTTTGCCCACGGTTGGCTGAAAATCGTTTCCGTCGTCGTGCGTTGCCGCTAACCACCATGAAATTATTAACGAAGGATGGAGCGTTGGGAACGACGGTGGAAGGAAGGGGACGATGGACGGTGTACAGATCTCCGGAGTGTGATCTCGCGCCGAAGGGAAAGAGATTGCCAAGCCAGCCAGCGAAACGAACCAGCGAAGATTTACGAGGCCCGTGAGTCCTGGCCGGAAAAAGGGTATGGAAACTCCAAGGTTTCGTTGATCTCTCTGCCGTCGTTGGATGCGGCTGGTCGACGCTCGAGTTCAGAGTTTTAGCCAGCGGCTTTTCGCACTGCCTGCACACGTCCGCAATCGTCACTGCGGTGACTGTGCGAATTGTGATCGTATCTCTGGCTACAATCGTAACCACTGGACGTGCAGCTCCGGTCGACATATCTCGAGCTCTCGTCTAATCTACCGATGCACTAGATCCTAATGATCATGGGCGACACGGCACGCGAGATGTTACCAGAAAGCACGGACATTTAAATGAGTCCCGTTCCAGCTGTTCCCGCCACTCCAACGAGGTGCTGACTCTTTTCCCCCTCAGTTGAAGGTGTCGAGCAAATGAAGTTAGTATATGTTTAATTCTCTTTCCTTACATTGTAGGTAAGACTTCTTGGGACAGGGCGACACGCAAGAGTGGTTGCTTTGCTCAGCTACTTCTGCAAGCAGATATGATGGGTACCTGAGATTTCCCATTTGGGCAAATCCTGGTCTTGTACACACAACAACAAAAATACCCTCCGGTACTACCACAACGCGATCCTGGGGATGGCTTGGATGGAATGTGATGAAGATCGTCCCAACCACACACTGCTGTCCCCCGTAACAGTTATGAGAGATATTCCCCAGATCCCGCTGCCGCCATGAGTTTTGTTGGTGATGAAGACTTGATGAGCCGTAGGCTTAATAAGTGGCTCTCCGGCTTCTTCGCGTCATGAGGAAAGGAAAGAAAGAAACAAACCGGAGCGGTCACGAGGCAAATAAGGAGATCCAACCGTCGTCGAAGGTGTCAACCCGTCCCGCCCAATTACCCCCTAGCGGCCCTCCGGCAGCTAGACAGGGTGCGTGAGGCGAAGAAATATGACAAACGATCGGACAGACAGGCGAACTTTGATCAGCGCCGTGCTAAGTGATGTTTTTACAGCGTGTAACACGAGTGCACAACGGCCGTCCGGCCGTGCCTCCGACAACCGCTCCCGCGGCTTCTCCACGCGTTGCCAGTGGACGAGATCAGTAAAGCCACTTCTGGCGCAACAATGTTGCCTGCCCGGGAGCCGTCAGGAGAGTTGTGGGCACGTCAAATGATCTCGAGACACCGAACCATAATCGAGCGGGCGGAGGAGATCCGAGTAATGGAGTACGTCTATTGCTGCTCCTTTCTTTACGGGTTTCGTTTTTCTTCTGGCCGACCGGGACACTGCCAATATATTGTTGTTTGCTTTTTACTTCGTGTTTAATCCTTCGCGTGCGTTGGGAACGAACGTTAGCGGTGCACTCAGGTTGAAAATTTCAGTTGACAAACCTGTCGGCTGTCATCAGTCATCCGGTGCACTTGCTCGGGTTGATTTATAAAGAGCGGATTTCCTTCAAGTATAGTTAAATAGAGGCGATAAATATTTTACTTAATGAGGCCAGCGTGAAACACGCAGGAACCAATAATGTTAGAATCGACCGTAAGGATACTTGATAAGAATGATTTAAAATCTAATTGTATTTGAAATAGGTCAAGATCCACATAAACTTCAAGCGCGAAGTGCCTGCTACTTGTTGAAATGACCGTGAATGCACCACAAACTGCTCGTGGGCGATTTTTTTTTGCGATAAGGAAACGGGCGATTGTCGATGCGGAAAAATGATGAACGAACGGACGGACAAAGAAATGCGTTTAATGTAAACAAACAAACAAGCACAACAAATAGCATCATACAGATCGATGTTTGGCGGTGGTGTGCAACAATGAAAAACGCCCACCGGTGGTCCTCCCCCAACCATGTCGAGGGGTTTGTTTAGTGAGCTGTTGGTTCAGGGTGAGTGGAAAAGGGGAAAAAAGAATAGGAACTCGTCTACTTCACGGCGACCGTGGATACTCTTCCTCGCGGGTGCCGATGACAGGCAGTAAGTAAACGGCCGCAACAGTGTTGTGCCGTACGAGACGAGCCAGGAACCCGGTAGGGTTTGGTAGCCAATATTGACCGAAGCTCACAACCCATCGACGGGAGAAGTTTCGCGTCCCGCACAAATTATTGCCCCGAGTCGCGAAACCCGGAACGAAATGACATTTGTCTGGCTTGCGCGGCAGTACGGTTCCTGCAGTGGACCGGGGTCCGGTTTCAGGGTGATGGTAGCGCCTCGCCGTGTCAAAACCTGTGGCGCGACCTATGGTGCAGCCGCACAACAAGTACGCATCATAAACAAGCGGGAACGCGCGATGGTGTGGCCTCTCTTGGGTCTGCTGCCGTCTGCTGTCGATGAGTGCGGCCGGCCAAAAGGAAGAAGAGACCCAGGCCGTCGGCTGAGACACGCAAATAAACTAAGCCCCAACGGTCTGCCTCTGGCACCGTAACGTTTATGGGGGAGTCTTTTTCGCCAGGGAAGTTGTGCAGTGCGGTGCTACGTGGGAAAAGTGTGGAGCTGTTGCCACCTTCTTCTGTTCTGCACAACGGAACGGGTGAGTGCACTTTGCATGCAACAATGTTGCACAGGCCAGCCAATACATCTTCTACTGGCCTTTCGGCGAGTCTGTTTTTTTTTTGTTTTGGTTATGCAGTTTTCGTGTTGCTCCTTGTTTTCAATTATGCATGTTACATCCGGCCCGCTGTGGTTTGCGTGTGTTTTTTTTTAATTCTTATTTCATTAACAAGCTTATTTAATTGAAAACTAACGAAATAAATCAGAATATCCACGCTCTCTGGGTACGTTGGGGGAACATGATCCGCCGTCCGTTTTTTTTCCTTTATTTTTCTCTATTTCGATGATCAATGAAAATGAAACAAATGTAAATAATTGAATTTTTTTTTCGATCTTGGTCGATCTTTGTTCATTTTTATTTTTAAGATCACGTGGTTTCGAACCGAAGATTGCACTTAAGAGTATTCTAGACCTTTTGTTGAATGTTTTTTTTTCACTTGTAAAAGAAGGGAAAAGGAAACCCATTTCTTCGGCACACGATGCATCATCATCATTGCAACGCAGTGGAAACAATTTCCTGCCCTCCATTGTTTATAGGGATTGCCTTTGCCGTCCCACACTCCCTTGCACCCATTCCGGGCGAAAGCGGGCGGTTGGATTAACCCCTATCCGTTTCGGGTCGTGGGTCGGTCTCGGTTTTATCCACCGCACCTACCGATACCCGGCCGCGCCGCATGTTATGTGGCCCCGGATGCCCTTTTGCGTCGTTGCGGTTTTCGAAGGTTAACACATTTCACTATATTTCCACCAGGGGTTTTCTCACGCGCCATCGCGCCCGTGAGCTGCATTGTGCTGCCTGTCGGCATCAAACCCCCCCCCCCCCCTCCCCCTCCCCGTCAAGGAGCGGAGCTAAGGCCGATGTTCAGCAACATTGTTGCAAAAAGCAGATTGGAAATGCGCTTCAAGGGGCGAAGCCGGGCTCACACCGAATTGACCTTCTTGATCACGAAACTTGTCTCTTGTTTCCCTTTCTCTCTTTCTCTCCCTCTCTCTCTCTCTCGCTCTTCCTTGTTGGGTAAGATGCCTTCGTTATTATGTGGGCGTTTCTGGACGGTATTTGGAGACGACGATGACGAAAAACGAAAAACGAGAAAACGTGGTGCGCGCCTTCCGGGGATCTTCGCAGCTTTGAATCCCATAAATTAAATGCCCAACTTCCCGAGCACGTGGTCTTTCGGTTTGCTTTTCAAGCACTATCCGTTTCCGAGAAGTGAGCCGCAATGTCTGTCGAAATTCATGCGTTTCGACATACGCGCTATCCCCGCCCATAAAAAAGTCACCGCCCACCCGTTCAAAAAAATGATCAGGGTGGTAGGGGGAGGGGGTACTTGGTATGATTTATGGCTTTTGCTTTTGTTTTCCGTGTATCGTTTTTTCTACATGTGTTCTTGGTTCCCCCTCGTAGTCTGGGCCTGCCGGTGGTGTCTGGTCTGTTTCTCGTTCTCTGTTCCCTCGTTCTACCCGCACCCCCTTGATTGCCTATACTTTTGGTCAGTTGCTCTGAGCTATTTTTAGACTCTAGTAAATTATCGGATTGAAGTTTTAGCGCTACCTAAGCTGCTGGCTCTTTAGCCGTGAAAAGTTTTTGAAATTGCCCTGTCGCTTTACACGCGAGGCCATAGGAGGCCTGTCTCCGCGTGGAGTCAAAAACGGTGTATGAATCTGATGGGAATAGCACTGTATCGCTCGTGGCTCTTGGTTGAAGCTACGCATGCGTGATGGAATTTTTGACCGTAGCTATACGATGGGACCTTTACGGCACCATAAATCTGCACAGGCAGATTAAAACATAGGCTGCCATGGTTTTTCCTACATGCTTGAAATTTGGCGCTACTATTACCTCATTTTGTTTCAAGGGCAACCGTGGCTGGAAAACATGATATTTAAAGCGCCGTCATAATGCAATATTTTTGTATTGCTAGCGCCGGTTTGCGTTCATCGATCACTCGATATATCAGCACAATGTGAACAACACAAATGTTGAACATACGGAAGAGCGGTAACGGGCGTGAGGAAAAAAACTCCATACGATCGAGGGGACGAGTGGGTCAAAATCTATGAAAATCAATTAAAACCAAGTTGTACGGCACTCCACAGCACGGCACGCCAGTAGAAAGAATAAAGCATTTAAATACCCGCTGCTAGTGTTCGACGATATCGGACACCAAGAACATGCATGCAGAAAAAACGAAAGACAGCCCGGACCGTGGAGTATAGCACGGCACGCAAAAATAAAATTTAATGGTTCTTAAGAAACGATAACGCATTCAAATGCCCGGACGGGCACCAAGACCCAGTACCATGCATAGAACCCCTCGAAGCAGCACGGCCGACGATACAAAAGAAAGACCGTGCCTGAGCAGGGGCGTGCGTTCGAAGCGCGGCACACTTTTCGACCATCAATACCTTGCGGGTGTGTGAGCGAAGCGATATACATGTGCGAGCGAGCAACAACGAGCCGGGGCGTGCGTTCGAAGCGCGGCACACTTTTCGACCCTCAATACCTTGCGGGTGTGGGAGCGAAGCGATATACATGTGCGAGCGAGCAACAGCGATTGTGGGTTGGAACTGCTGCGAAAGCAAAAACAACTCACAGGGGGTTATAACGGTCGTAAGCGAGACGGCATACGGAACAAAGCGAGAGGCAAGTATGAAACGTCCGAAATTCCCCCGTTGGGTGCACTGGTTACTACCCAACTTCCCGAGCACGTGGTCTTTCGGTTTGCTTTTCAAGCACTATCCGTTTCCGAGAAGTGAGCCGCAATGTCTGTCGAAATTCATGCGTTTCGACATACGCGCTATCCCCGCCCATAAAAAAGTCACCGCCCACCCGTTCAAAAATATGATCAGGGGGGTAGGGGAGGGGGTACTTGGTATGATTTATGGCTTTTGCTTTTGTTTTCCGTGTATCGTTTTTTCTACATGTGTTCTTGGTTCCCCCTCGTAGTCTGGGCCTGCCGGTGGTGTCTGGTCTGTTTCTCGTTCCCTGTTCCCTCGTTCTACCCGCACCCCCTTGATTGCCTATAATTTTGGTCAGTTGCTCTGAGCTATTTTTAGACTCTAGTAAATTATCGGATTGAAGTTTTAGCGCTTGCTAAGCTGCTGGCTCTTTAGCCGTGAAAAGTTTTTGAAATTGCCCTGTCGCTTTACACGCGAGGCCATAGGAGGCCTGTCTCCGCGTGGAGTCAAAAACGGTGTATGAATCCGATGGGAATAGCACAGTATCGCTCGTGGCTCTTGGTTGAAGCTACGCATGCGTGATCGAATTTTTGACCGTAGCTATACGATGGGACCTTTACGGTACCATAAATCTGCACAGGCAGATTAAAACATAGGCTGCCATGGTTTTTCCTACATGCTTGAAATTTGGCGCTACTATTACCTCATTTTGTTTCAAGGGCAACCGTGGCTGGAAAACATGATATTTAAAGCGCCGTCATAATGCAATATTTTTGTATTGCTAGCGCCGGTTTGCGTTGATCGATCACTCGATATATCAGCGCGTGAACAACACAAATGTTGAACATACGGAAGAACGGTAACGGGCGTGAGGAAAAAAACTCCATACGATCGAGGGGACGAGTGGGTCAAAATCTATGAAAAGCAATTAAAACCAAGTTGTACGGCACTCCAAAGCACGGCACGCCAGTAGAAAGAATAAAGCATTTAAATACCCGCTGCTAGTGTTCGACGATATCGGACACCAAGAACATGCATGCAGAAAAAACGAAAGACAGCCCGGACCGTGGAGTATAGCACGGCACACAAAAATAAAATTTAATGGTTCTTAAGAAACGATAACGCATTCAAATGCCCGGCCGGGCACCAAGACCCAGTACCATGCATAGAACCCCTCGAAGCAGCACGGACGACGATACAAAAGAAAGACCGTGCCTGAGCCGGGGCGTGCGTTCGTAGCGCGGCACACTTTTCGACCATCAATACCTTGCGGGTGTGTGAGCGAAGCGATATACATGTGCGAGCGAGCAACAACGAGCCGGGGCGTGCGTTCGAAGCGCGGCACACTTTTCGACCATCAATACCTTGCGGGTGTGTGAGCGAAGCGATATACATGTGCGAGCGAGCAACAGCGATTGTGGGTTGGAACTGCTGCGAAAGCAAAAACAACTCACAGGGGGTTATAACGGTCGTAAGCGAGACGGCATACGGAAAAAAGCGAGAGGCAAGTATGAAACGTCCGAAATTCCCCCGTTGGGTATCGCGTCGCCATTCCCGTCCCGCAGCGTTTTGCGATCGTTAAATGTGCTCGCTTATTTCATATGTCCTATATCCTATAGGGAAAATCAACGATATCTGATTCCCTCCGTCTTCTTTTTCAATTATTGAGAAGATCGTCGTGCGATCCCGCTGTATCCAGAAGAAAAGAAAAGAAATTTCGATTTCACTTTAATGTTACCGGCACTCGTGCACTGGCAAAAACGAGACGCTGTTAGTTGGATTTTATTTTCTCCACAATTGAACGATTATAAAGAGGATCACCTTAGCAATTCGTTAGCGCGCGATTGTGCTTGATTAAAACATTGATGGCGTATTTATTTCTATCAAAAGCTTCCCATTCACTCCATGAGTCATGAGTCGTATTGTACCAATTCTGTTGATCTGCTTGAGAAAAGGCCAAGTTTGCGAAGGAAGATAAACTAGAAGGAAGTGAATAACACTTGGAATATCTTGATTCAAGCCGACAGGAACAACGTCCGTCACGTAGAGACAACTTTGAGTACACGAAACAACAACAAAATTCTGAATGTAGCCACCCTCCCCACTTCAACTTATTCTGTGTCGATAGTTTATCGGGAAATGAAGAAAAGAATAAGGGATAAATTGTTTACGCCTGTGGACGTTTTGTAAAGCCATCTTAAGAATGAGGCTAATTTTTCCTCGCTCATCTTGTGCTTAAAAGAAAGAAAAGCGCACAGCGTTGTAGTTTTCCGCGTAAAGAAGGTTAAGAAATATTCCGTTCAGAAGAAGGGGAAGGAAAACAGATGATTGAGTTGATAAAACCCGTGTTGCGGAAACCACATTACTGCAGTCATCCGTGCAGTTTATGTTTTTTGCTCTATGGTTGCGGGTTCGTCTTGAAGGGATGCATAAAAAAGTTATAATCTCGAAACAATGTGATTGTATAAAGAGAAAGGCAGCGAATTTCTATGGCAGGACGCAGGAACAAATGAATGGCCAACAATGGGCGCGTACTGCTCGGCAGCTGCTACATTTTCCTTGGGTGGATTATGACGTCCAAAACAGAAGAAAATGAGTTTAACCGAATGCGGAAGCATGCCAAGAGTTTTCCTCTATGAAAAGAGGGTATTGCTTAGTAAGTTTTTGTTTTGAAATGCTTGGATTTTTGTTGTTGTGAAATTCTTTTTGTTTGCTACCGGATTAACGGACTGTAGATAGTTCTTGAGGATTCGAGACGAAGATTATTAAAAAAAGACGGATTCTTTCCTTTTCTTTCTTTCCAAGGAATAGTTTAAACCAGCGGACGTTTATTAATGGGCCTTTTTTTCTACAAACGATGATTTATTTAATCAAATCGAACCGGGCGGGTTGTTGGGAAGATAAAAAGGTTTTTTTTCTGAAACCATTTTTGACGCAAGGTGCAGGAAAACTCCTTCCGTTTTATGCTGTTCTTCCCGTGCGCCATGCATCATTAGTCGAGTCGAGTCTCGCCCCTAATCCGGTGACATTCGGTGCACATTATTATGCATTCAATCAACCCATGATCAGGACGAAAACGCTACTAGCTCGCTCCATGTGTCGTCGGCAGCCGTGCGTGAGCAAATGACCTAAGGAGCGGGCCAAGACCTCTCCGCCCGGATCGTCGGTTTTTCTCGTTTGATTTTGAAATATGATGCCACACCCCGTGTTCATTTTGCTATGTTACCGCTATGCGAGATTGCGGGCGAACGGAGCAAACCGGCTGCATAATCATTTTCGGACTGATCGGTCGTACGCTCGTCCGTTTCTTGTGCCCTCGTTTGCATGTGTGTGTGTTTGTGTGGAGCGAGCCTGGAATCCGGCCTTCTCCGGCCCAGGACGTTTCCCTTTGATCCCGTGCCGCAATGGTGCAACCTGGTGTTTTTCTCCTCTTCCGGGGGGGATGTTCCTTCTTCTCCCTCCAGTTGCACAACCTGGGCAGACGAAAAATTGACATGCACTCAGTGGGCCGAAGCAAAAGGCAGGGTTATTTGTACGGGAGAGAAAGCGGAAAGGAAAAATTGGGAGGAGATATGGGATCCTGGCATGCAGAGGGCGCGCAGGGCCAAGCACAAATTGAGGCTGTTAGGTTGTTAGGGGTGAAATTATGCATCATAACACTTTAAACTGTCACTGAATTGATTACGCCGGTGCTACGTGGTGCACATTTCTCTTGCCGTCTTCGTCGAAGTCACCTGCTGCGAGGGCAGCTGGCGGTGGTAAACTGAAACCAGAGGAAATGGATAATGTCTTGACCTTGGCCCCAGCAGACGGGAACGCATCCCCTTTGCTTATCGCTCTTGTTTTATTGCAGCAACTCCTCCATCTCCCGGGGGACGATCAGCAACCTGGTGGTTCGTTCGCTCGATCGATTTTGCCAGCAGGAGCAAGGACCTCAATCGTTCGCCGTGTCGCCGCAGCGGTGGCAGCGGGAAGCGCCAATTAAATGACCTTCGGCTGTTTCCCCAAAATAAGATGATGCAGCCGAGTGTGAGACTTCTGATTATCAATTTTTCACCAACGCTGATATAAAATTTATGCCTGCTGGCATTCCGAAGGGGGAAGGCAGAAATTCCAATCAAAAAGAGGGAATACCTGGAACTTCTACATTCTGTTATGGATTTTTTCCTCAAATAGGCACCATGGGTAGAGATCAATCGCGCGATCGATAATAACGAGCAAAAATTGGTTGGTTAAAATCTTTGTGCTCTGAAGAAAATGATAAGAAAATTAAAAAAAATAAACAGAAAATTTACGATATAAGTATTTACGATACGATATTTTTTCTTTTGCTAATTTTAAAAAGATTTAAACAAAGATTTAATTACATTTACAAATTAATAACAGATTTAATAGTTTCATTTGAAACCACAATTAAAACATTCCGAAATTATTCACGCAGCCCCATTGAAGCAGAATAAAAATGTACTACATTCTTGCACTTGACTTGCTACCAGAAGAAAACAACAAGCTTTATTTTTCCGAAGAAATAACTGAATACTTCAGCGTGTTTCTTTCGAGCCTCATTTATAGAATAATCAACTTTCCGGAACGCAGATTTCGCAGTCGTTTCTTGATGAAAATCATTCCATTTTGGTCGCAGGAATGTTTATATCGATCCGTGGCCCGCCTCGGATCGCCAAATACGGAAGACTTGCAACGGCGCGAAGTTGCCAAACGCAGAAGAGACGAGCCCATCTTCCGCCGTGGACTCGTTTGCTCCACGGAGCGCGCGGACACGATCGGATCGGAATCGGTGGAAAGAAACTGCGATGTTATTTTGCCTGCCAAAAGCTTATTGAGTTTGCGGAAGCCACAAAGCGCGCAATAGGGAGTTATGGGGAAGGAAGTGTGGTGATGGAAAATGCCCAAGCGTGCGAAAGGGGAAAGGTGGGGGGGGGGGTGTTGTGTTCTTTCCCTCTTTCCATCGGTTCCATCTTGTCCAGTCAACCTTCGCCAATTACCCGGCCCGGTACGGGGGATAGGAAAAATTCCGAAGGAGTTGGCGCCCCTGGGTAAGCTTGTGTGGTAGTGTGTTTGTGTTTGTATGCATATTTATGAGCTGGTCTGTTTTGCAACAATGTTGCAGTGAAAATGGACTTGCAACAGCGCCACCATCATCATCATCATCATCATCATCATCATCATAGTAGTCATCGGCATCGAAATTATTTCCGATCGTGGAGGGGGGATGGGTAAAAAATGTGCTATCGTTGGCGGGTGGAGGAAGGAATGGAGGGGGGTTGTTATGGTGGACAGCGGGAGGAGAATGGGAGCAAAGCCAGAGGCCATTTTGATGCCGCCCTGCACGCGCCGCTCCCTGCGTTGGTGTTTTGTTGTTGTTGTTGTTGTTGTGCTCCGTGCTCCTCCGGTCGGAAAATCGTTTTCGCAGCCATTAATTTGTAAGAGATCGATAAATGCCGCACTGTGCAGATCCCTTCCTTGAGCGTAAGGGAAGGTAAACGCAGGGAAAGGGACGCAAAAAAAAAAGAGAGAGAGAGAGAAAGGGAGCAAAAAATTGAAACCATAAATATGACGAGGAAGGCGTTTGGGTTTGGAACGAAAGAGGCAAAACAAAAAAAACACAATCGTTGGCAAACCATGAAAACATTCGAACGTACATCGCGAGCGCCAACACTGTGCTGTGCTGCATTATCGAACAGTTTGTTTTTGATATTGTGTTTTTGGTTGTTGCTCTTTTCTGCTTCTGGTCCGCTCGACCCGGACGATCGCTGGGCAGCATAATTCCGCCGAGTTCAGTTGATTCCCCTGTGGTGGATTGGGGGAGGAGGGGGCGAGGGGTAGCACTTGAGGGTAAGCAAGGGAGGTTTGTTTGCGTGGTGCATAATCGGAGCAAAGTGAAAGGAATTGACTATAAATAATAAATGCAACAAACAATCTTTGCTTGTTCGGGGTGCGCGGAAGAGAAGGACGCCACCTCGGTCGGTCGGTAGCAGCAGGTGTGTTGAGAGGAGGAGAGGTAGCGAGCAGGAGCAGACCGAACGGCGCAGACGGATCGTCACAACGTACACAAAAGAGAGCAAGCAGTGGAATGCATCTTAAGAAACACCAGTGAGAAGGCTGACGAGAGAGGGAGTGTATCGAAAGAATCTTATTGGCACGAGAGCAAAGGGCAGCGACGCGCGGGCAGATGGCAGAAGGGAGTGGGGGAAGGGTGGTGGTGTAGAAGAATTCGTGCACTTTCGTTCAGCCCCGGTGCAGTTTACGCTGGTGCGTGGTCCATTTTGCTGGCATCGGTGTGGTGTGCTTTCGAACGTCCGGAAGATAAGAAGGAAGTCGCAGAGGCGTAAATGCTTCATCAATAAGGGGCCGATGGCGTGGAATAAAGGCGTTGCGGTGGCAAGGGGCAAGCGAGGGAACAGCAAACGGGCAAAAGGAGTACCGCCAAACGCGCGAGCTTCAGAAATTATAAGAACGAAACGAAGGATGGAAAAAAAAACATCGGAAATCCATCTTGACGATGCCACGGAGCAGTGAAGGCAGATTGAAATGAAATCGAGAGAAAGAAAAAAGACCTTGAAGGAAGCATCGTTTGAAGAAAATCATCATCCTTTTGGAAAGGAGTTTTTCCCCCGTGGCGGACGGTTGGATGGGGGCGGAACTGCGAGAGGAAATTCCTGATTTCCGCTGCAGGAAGACGGGTCGAAGGTGCAGCACAAAGTTCGCCCGAACACCGAATGCCGGCGGGAATGGTGGGTCGTGCTCATTTTCTTCGATATCAGGAAAATTTCTGCTGCGTTTTTCGCTCAAATTGCTAGAAGAGGCTAGCAGCAGCAGAAGGATGAGGAGGAAGTGGAATCAAAGCCAAATGAATTGGTTTGATCAAGAAAAGTGTGCAGTTTGTTCATCAGTAACCAAGAAAATCAATTGCCGTAGAGAAGAAGGAAAAAAAACGACTTTGCTATCCTCAGTGTCGGAAATGTGAATTCCGCATGTTGTTGGTGCATGCACGGAAAAGTTTTCTTCGTATTCTTAGGAAATGATAATATTTAAAAGTCCCGTTGCCAGAGTTGTTTGATGTAACTTCGCTATAAAGTGGGTTTTGAGAAAAACAATTATCGTTGGATTAAATTGAATTCTGAAAATCAGAAACATCAATGCGCCATCATTATCTGGTTGGGAGACATTTAACTTAAACCTTTTATAAAACCTTCACAACCACTAAACCCCCCGGTCGGGTCAACATCGTCCCAGTCTTTTGTATCGACCGTCTTCCTACCCGGGAAACCATCGAATCATTCTCATTCCACATTTTACTTTTTGCACATGATTTACTCCGACGCTGATAACAGCGAATGGTTTTCCAGACCAGACTGCAGACCCCCTAAGGAGCTACTTGTTTCCACCGTTCTGCCCATCCTCCGGAGTTCCTAAGAAGTGCTCAAGATTGAAACTTGGCCACTCACGGTAGCCCTGAGGCAGTCTGCCGTACCTTAAGCCATGGAACTTAAATGCCAAGGATAAGGCAGGAAGAAGCCAAGAGTCGTTCGCTGTTGGCAAATTTAATTTTGAAAAATCAAACAAATTCCTCCAGGAGCTCCCTCGTCTCTGAAACCAGTAGACGCTGGACACTGGTTGGTGATGATGTTATCGCGAAGGCAGAAAATAAAATCCCACACTCAAAGACCATCGACGCTCCTCTCCAAGAGCGCTGTTGTCTACGTACGGCCATTTCAGGGCAGTTTGTAGATGATCACAACATTCCCGAAAGGCGAGTACCTTTCCACGACGTGCATGGCGGCAAGGCTCCTGGCAACTGATCCTGCCTGACCGTAACCCATACCGCTGCACATCAACACACAACTGCTCCCAGGGCAGCCAGCACTTGCGAGCCATTTGGCCTGGGCTGCTTGGTCGTTCTAAAGTATGGCACCATCAAGCGAACAACGGCTGCATCTGGATCGTCGGTAACAGTAACAATAGCCAGAACCGGGGTGATCTGCCAGTAACAAACCACGAAGTGTAGCGCCCCCATGCTTAAGTCTCGGTCGACCTCGCTTCCTCGACACTAAACACACCCTTCCGGTCGTGTGGGAATTCTATTAGCGAAGAATACATCGAGCGTGGGACGGTTGGCTCGGCTTGCCCTGGCAGGAATATCGTACGTGCAAGTGCACAGTGTTTAGTGGTTCAACCCTTACACTTCCTCGCTGAGAGCGCGGTGGCGCCACGTTGACTGCAACACGGGTTCGGCTCCGATTTACTGCAGTAACGGCAGCTCCGCGCCGACAAGGCTGCTGGGTTCGTCTTACAGGGCGAAAAATGGCTTGCAGTAATGCAGCCGGTATTACTACCTCAATTTTCCAACGGACGCCCTGACGCTCACTTCCGGTGGATAGGTGCCAGCAGTTCCCGTCGTTCCGTGGTGGTTCGTGCTTCCACGGGCTTTTTTTTTCTATTGTGCCATTCTATTTTCAACATACTTCGTTCTACTTTTCTGATAGTTGTAAAATGTAGACTTCGGGGGACGAGGAGCGCATGAGGGGGAGAGCGGAAGCATGTTACAGAAAAGTGGGGACATATTACTACTGCAAGGTGTCCTGTATATGTGTGCAGCGCAGGAAGCGAGCGGCGGCTCCTGTGAGATACAGTAACAAACGGCGAAACAAGTATATGCACTATGGGCAACGGAAGGTGGAAGATGGATATGCAGCGATGAGATGCACGAGAAATCGGTTTTTGAAGCACGTTTGAGTTTGTTACACGGTTGTAGCGCATCTCGTCTTTACTCTTCTTGGCCACGGCTCCGGAACTTCCTTGACGAGGACTGCAGACCGGAGCTGCTAAAATTGAGAACATCACATGCCTCCAGGGAACCGGTAGAACCTCCCGGAGTGTTTAGTTCCCCATCCTTGACAGGTTTCATTTTTCTTCTTCCTTGTCGTGTAACAGCCACTGAGCTGAGTGACAGTGTGAGATGAAGGGAAAGGCGGGAACGTGGCAGACGTTTTGTCCTCGGGGTTGATGGAGTATCCAAGGTGTTGTGAGCAGTTGATAGTAGTCCCTATTTTATCTACTCTAGCAAGGTGGAGCAATTAAAGCCAACGATTTTTTTTGTTCCTTTTGAGCCCGTGAGTTCATCGAAACTTCAATCCTTGAGCCTCAGGTTAGGTGCATCAATTTGCGTTCGACACGCCTATTGACGAGCTCATCAGTGGAAAACAAATCGACAACAAGTGGTCCAAGCGTATATCATGCGGCCTGGCAAAGAAAAGCGGAATAGCTAGCGCATCCCCTCAACGTGGTCATGCGACTACAATGTCAACGAGTGTATTTTCCCTCGTTCGGCCACGCGCCGGCCGATACTGGTGCGTTTTAATGCACCTCCAGCCGGCCTAAACAAATACGGTGTGGCTGTGTGTGAGAGAGTGTACAAAGTCAAGTGTAAGGTAATTTATTTCGATGTACACTAACCGGTGCGAATGTTACTAATTATACCCACTTCACCTTATACGCAGCAGGCGGTGGTCTGGCAGGCAACGCAGAGCGCAGATTTGTTTGTTTTCACCGCTCCTCATCTCTGCTGGTTGTACTTATCTTGTAATGTCGAACCCACCGCACGGCGCACTGCACTCGGTATCGTACTACACGAACTCGAGTTCACCGGATCAGCCGGCCGATGTGATGGACGTCAAGATGGGCTCGTGAGCTTCCAGGCTACAGCTCGGGACGGGCAGGGCAGTCAAATAGTGCAGCTGAAAACAAACACACAAACTGACCCGGCTCCCGGCGGACCTGGTGTTTCGTTTGCGGGAACGCCGGAGCCGAAGATTGTTGTTGGTGATTTCGCAAGGAAAACATTCACCGGCAAACTGCACCGGCTTCCTCGGCACCACCGTCGCACTCGCTTCTAATTGTTTGCACTGACCTGGATGGGGACCTCATCCACCCATACCATCCCCACCCTTCGGCCAGGGATGCTTCCCAATGGGTGGTTGTTGTTTTCTTTTGCCTTCTTTCCTGTCCCCCTTCAGCCTTCAGCTACATCAGCAGGGTCTTGGTAAACAACAATTGCCGATAAGATTTGCAACATCGACGGGACGCGGCAGCGCGTACTTGAGCCGGTGGCCGGTCATCCCATGGGAGGGGGAAAACAGCTCTTGCAACATGTTGATACTGAAGCACGGGCGATGAGGATCGGGGTCTGTTTGGTGGACTGGTGCGTCTGGTGCCATCGCTGGCGGTCTTGTGACGCTAAGCCAACAGTTCGGCTGAAAGGTTCGTAGACTTACACCTAGGTTGCGCAAATTGTATCAAATCCAAGATTTGAATGCTAATAACACCTAGCTTTTTTGGCAGAAAAAATATACTGTTGAAATCAAGAATTGAATATTATTCCCGACTTTGCACAAGCAATAACAACCGTTGCAAAGGTGCTTTCTAAGTTCAAATGCTTTTCGAACGAAAACAAAGAAAAGTTCACAACATAATTTTGGATAACCGCACAGTGTAGTTGATCGAGTAGGCTTAAGCCCTGAAAGATGTCAGAGGGAAGTTTTGGCCGTATCGTATGAATTTTTGGGTATGCTAAAGCTCTGTTTAAAGCGGCTGCTATGTAAGTAAATTATATTAAAAAATGAAATTAAATGCAAGTAAATTCTATGTAAGTCTACGAACTGTTCAGCCCAAATCCTACTGTAAGTTTCCGTATTTTTTACAAAACTCTATTTCTATGCCTTCTAATAATCCGTTTATTTCTTTGATCCCGACGTAGTAAATTGTTGAATTTTATAGCGCAAATTTAATCAACCCAGTACGATAAGTGTGGAATTTGACGTTAATGTGTTTACATACAAAAATAACTTCTTTATTGTTATTTAATTTGGATTTTTTTTTTCGTTTTCACAAATTTTATCTCGTTGCAATTGGATTTCGTTAAGGAAGAAGGAAAGTTGTCATCCAACCGGCAGCAAAAGCCTTTCACTTACTGTAGTACACACTCTCAGACGGATAGCAGCGTAGCACTTCCTGCCTACGGGCGCATTACCGGGTGGCACAGTGACGCCAGCGAATCCATCGCGCGCGCGTGCTGTGGTGATCTAGCCGGCTTTTCTGCGGCTGTTTCAATTATTTGCAACACGTGTCGTCCCCTCCCGGTCCGGGTCGACCCGGTGGGTGGCTTCGCTCTGGAGTCAAGCTCCTTTTCAAGGTTGACGCTTTTCCCGCCCCGCGGGCCGGATCGACCGGAGGAAAGATGCGCCGAGGCCAGATAGATAAGCCGCGGCGGTGCACGGTACTCCTTTCCAGCGCGTTCTGTTAGCAGGCTGGCGGCTCGTGCTGCGCTGCTGTTGTTACAACTGAGTTTCGAGCGAGTGAAAGGGAGACGACTTTGTTTGTTTTCACTGCCGGAGCGACACTGTTATTGTTGGCGTATGGTAGAATCGATCCGTCGCCGCTCCCCTCCCTCGTCCATGGTGTTGGCATGTGAACACACATTGTAGCACCACGGATCTCCGGCAAGTGTGGGCTGGCTAGACTGCAAGTGTTGGGGCGGGATTGCCGCTGGGATTAGTGACGTGGTTTTGGTAAGATAACAATTTAACCAACGCACGCCCACCTAGCCCTCGGGGCAGCGATAAAACTGTAACGGGGACGAGGGTCGAGAAATTAATTTGAAACAGCAAATTAAATGCACTTTGTGTGCAATGGATGCACCAGCAGTTTGAGGCCGTGGGGTGTAAAATGGGACTTGAAGAAGGAGTGGGGTTACAGTTCCTGAAAAGTGAATTATTTTAACATCAATTGTAAATTGAGAGTTTGGCCCATGGGCTGGATTTTATCTTTTAACTGTCGACCAGCATGGCTTAAAGTGGTTTAAAGTTGATCTTTTTAGTAAAATGAACTTTAATCTACTATTTTAGCTATCACCCCGATCTTAGGATGTTAAGAAACTACAAAGTAACTGTTTATTTTTATACAGGTTCTTTGTGTGCAGGTTGTCATCATGTGGAACTAATAAGTTCCCTTCCACTTTACTACGCAGTGTGGAGTAATTCACTATCCCATATACTTTACCCGTTCACCTTGTTTTCCAATCCACCGCGTCCCCGGTACGCCTCGCGGCGGTGGAAATGATCGTTGCTCAATGGCGACGTTTGTCACTGGTGCACAAAGTAGTACACACTAACGCTCGTAAGTACGCCCGTTGCCTACTAATCAAATAAGTGACGGGTAGGCGCATTACCGTCGTCCGTACTTGGTTAGTCCGTAACGACAAAAAAAAAAAAAACGGAAAGAAAGAAAAACAAACATCGCCGACACGCGAGCGACGAAACCTGCAACAAATTTCGAGGCCCACTCGTCGTATCGCCTTTCTGGTTCGCTCGCCTGCAGGCAGCATACGGAAAATGGAACTCCGCGGCGTTTGGCGCCAGTACGATAATCGTTACGGCGCTCCGAGGCCCCCGCAATACTCCACCGTTCCGTGTTCTCCCTTCCACGCGAAATTAAGAGCCGCGCAACATCGCAACATGCCGCCGGATTTTGTTTCCACTTACCTACCATATTGACACCGGCGCATAGCGGATTTTCCACCCAAAGAACCGGAACCATCAACCCTACGGGAGTTTATTTTGGTTGCGGTTGCCGATGTTCTTAAACTTCTTTTTGCGCGAGCTGTAAAGGTGGGTGGAAATGCGTCGCCGTGGGGTTGCCGGGTAGGGCTAGAGCGAGACTCCTTACGAATGGGTCCCGCACGGGTGGTTGGTTTGCGCCTGACGGTATTGTTGTTTATTACATCCGCTTCGCTTCTCGTGCTTGCAGCGGTGGCGTTGCACGTTGAGCGTTTACTTTCATGGCTTTTCTTGTCGTTACAAATAAGTACCGGCACCTAGGGACGGTTTAGGCGATACTTACAATCTTTAGACGTTGGTACACATGCTCCACGGCGTGTGTGTTTGTGGAGCAAGAAAGCGAACGCCGGGTCTGATAGAAAAGGCAAAATAGTGTTATGTGTGCAATGGGAAAAACTTATTCCAGAACAGTTTGTTTTCAAGCACTACGTTTTTCATCATCTCCGCAGTCATAGTTTTGATGCATTTAATATTTAAATAAAAGTAGTTTTGTTCTAACGTTGAGCAAAAACGCCAATGGACATTTTTAATGCATATGCATATAATGCATTTTTTCCGTTACCTCATCCATGAATATTAAATATTGATTAAGATGTTTGTTTTTGTTTGTTCAGAAAACACACCCAAATTCAGAACCTTTCCGTTACGCTACCCGTCTACTTTTAAGCGTTCGCTAAACGGTTCCATTCCGTTCCCGATGGGCTAACCCCGATCGCTAACGAACAGCAATTATCTGTCATTTAAGGCCCACAGGAAAGAGAAGAGCCCCCCGTGGCCATCATCAACCCATGTTCCCCCCCCCCCCCCCCCTCCACCACACGCCGCCGGGTGCTATCGTCGGTCGTACTTGGATTGGTGATGGTCCATTTTCGGTCGAAGAGTCCCAACAATCCACGCTTTCGCACGCGTGCACCTGTCTTTCGGTCAGTTGGGCAAGTGAGATGAGTGCATTTCAGACAGCCGCAGTAGGCTCAGGACGACGACTTCGGCTCGTTTGTTCTGCTAGGTGGTTGTTGGTCGATGTGGTGAAGAGTGTGCGGGTTCCTGGCAAAATATCAGTCCAAAAATTGGGAAAGTGTGTGCTAAACGCTTTTTTCGACGTAAACATTGGTTATTATTATCCGTGGAGATGAATTGAGTATGACCATGAATGAAACTTCCGTGTAGAGGATCACACGGTTCGACTCGGCCAAGAGAGACTCTCAACACAAAATGACAATTAAGACCTTGTTTGCGAGATCCTTATCCGCTCGTCGAATCCGTCCGGCAATCCATCGATCCATCACAAACGAGCAAATGCCGTGTTGCTGCATCGACACGCTTTGATGGTTCCGGTACTGTTCCCTCTGGTGCACTGCCGGTCTTATCCGGCTGGCTAACGGATCGTAAATCCAACAAAATTGACAGGATAATCTTCCAAAGGAGAAGGGGAGGCTTCAAGCTTCCGTTCAATCCTTTCAGTGAATGCGACGCGGGGTGGGAGCTTTTGGGGTTCAGAAATTCGACGCACCGCGCTAGAGCGACGGGAGCATTATTCGCTGAATAAGCAGAAGACCATAAATTATGAACTTGCCCACTCTCCCGTTCTCGCTGGTTGGCTGGCCAGCTGAGTGACGGATATGCCAGCGCACAAGTCTGCTACTTCCGCAACTTCCGCATTCGCCTTTGCCTTTAACAGTGCCCTCGCTCCTGACGGCGGTGGGTTGTTCCGACACGCTCCAGAAGCCATCCTCCATTCGTGTTTTGCACGGCGTCGGGCTCGAGCCACCAACAGGTTGCCGAGACCAGCATGATGTCTGCTTCCGTGGTCGTGTCCTGCGTGCATCGGGAATTCGTTGGTTTGGCTTCGGCGTCCTTCCTGTGGGTTATGGGAGCAAATGGCGGTGCGTACGCCAGGGAGGAGAATATGGCATCCATAATCACTGACATGCTTCGGTGGTGCACGGTTTAAACCACCAGACAGCGCCTCATGCTTCCCCTGGACAAATCGCTTCGGCCTTCCTGGCCCTGTTCTCTCACCAATCCTTTCCAAAGGGGTTACCCAAAGCAAAGCTCGGACTGTGTTGCTTGTGCTGGTGCTCCGACCAGACGGTCCGTTTGCCTAGTTACGGTTGACTTACCATCTGTTGCTCTTTCCCGCCGTTGCGCAGCAGCTGCTTCCTCTGGCAAAATTATTGCAACACATAGATAGGGTTGAGAGGAAAACATTTAGAAAAAAACATGTTATCGAACATTTCCTTCTCATTGCGTTAAAGACCCGTTGCAGATTATGTCAAAAATAAAACGGCTTAAGTAACTAAACGTTTCGACATTCATTGCCACATGCTGCTACGGGGTAAAGTGTATACATATTTTAGCTTGTTTGATGTACGACAGCTCAGCAGAGCAAAAAATCTTGCTCAATACGGAGTCAATTAAGCTGTTTAAGTAGTTTACAGTATTTCGATGGTTCTTCTGCAAAGGAGGACAGTTTCCTCTCTGGACATTAGAACCCCTGCGGCTGCGAGTCAGACGACCGGATTGTATCAAGAAGTTGACGTACCTTCCGTGTGCGAGCAAGAAGTATGCCTCTGTTTTGGGGAGAAACACAAATAACGACATCGCTCTACAAGAAAAAACTCTAGCGCTTCACCCTTGTGGGTTTCGCCTTCGCCGCCGGGAAAGCGAAAAGCAAGCGAGGGTCGGACTGGAGGTCGGACGAGAAAAATGAGCCGAAAGCACCAGCAAGTGGAGCATTTTGGTTCACCCAGGGTGCCCTTCCGTTTTCAAATGGACAAGACCGGAACAAACGAGGATATCCAAGAGGAGGAGGAGGACGTTGGGAATCACAAGTACAGGGGAAAAACACAAGTACAGGGGGGGGGAGGGGGTGGGGGGTAAGGGTTGCCCAGCAAGAGTTCGTCCCGTTTGGCCCAGTTCTGCCTTCTGGTTCTGGCTGCTTCCACACGATGACGCCGTTCGTTAATTGTTCGAATGAATTGCATTAAATTAAATTAAATTTAAATGCAAATTGTGGTGAGTTTTCGTTTACAATGCAATTAGAGCAATTTTAGCACCGGGCGCCGACAAAACCGATACCCAAGAGGCTGGCGACCGAGCACCGAGAGGAGGGAACATGAGAAGGAGAGCTATAGTCATCAGCCCCCCTCCTTATCGGCTGCACTTCATGTTTTTTTTTATGGTTCCTTTTTCTCCCTTTACATTTACACGCTCGTGCAGATCCCGCAAGAAGTGCATACTGTTTCAGGTGCCGCTCACTTCACGTTCGCTTGCGAGCTTGTTCTGCGTGGATGCAGTTTCCGTTTTTAGTTCTCTGATGAATCGAGTTTTTTTTCTCTTCTTAATGGATGAGCTCCTTTTGTTTACCTTTCGATGTTATCTAACCAAAACTGCTGTGAGAATGCATTTTTTCCGCGGAAGTTTCACCAGTTCTTTCACAGGCTGTGTGAAAACTGGCCAACAGCGCCAGCTCCCTTCCGTCGGTGACCAGCGCTATCTTCTAATAAAACAAACAGCGCGCGCCTTGCAAATTAATCGCCCAACACGCGGGCCGGAAGGTGTTTTCCCCGGCGCGAAGTATCGTGGGAAGCAGCGGCGAGAGGCGATGGTCGATGCGATTCGATGGATGCTTAATCAAGAAGTTTCTCAGCCTCGGTAAGTTTTATTCAGTTCCGTTGCACTGTGCCGCCTGTCACATCGTGGTTGGGCCTGATTCTGGTAGAAACCGATTTATTTAAAAGTTCTCCTGGGAACGGAGGAAACAATCTTGCCCCAACACGGCATGTTTTTATTCATCCGGCACGCTGTTGGAAATTATTGTTTGCACTGGTCCTTAATTGGCTGTGGTTGAATGCACGACAGTTTAATGCATCAACTTTTAAAAACTTCCCCAGTGAAACGATGGCAAACATCAAGTGTCAATGATATGGGTAACGTTTAAAAATGTGTGCTAAATTAAATTGTCGATTTCCCTGCCCTACACACAATGAAATTCTTCTTGGAGTAAACGTTATAGCATAAGCAAACACTTCCTTTTGATCGCAGTGAAAACTATGCCAGCGGAACCGACATTTCCATGAACCGCTTGGTGGAGTGGTATGCTAATCTGCAGCGTAATTACAATCAATTGACCGTTCGCGTTCTCTATCACTTCCCATCATCATCATTTTCATCTTCAAACATACGTACACACACACTCAAACACACCCACAAACACCAGGCACGCCAGCTGCTAATGGAAACATTACATGACACCCGAAAGAGTTGGTTGTGCTTAAATTACGACACTGCGGCACGGCAGCCGACCGTGGAAGGCAGCCATGAACAATATTTTGAAAACGAAAATTAAAAAGCACAAAAACACACACGCACACACACACACAGGAGCGCGGAGAAAAAAACACAGAATGCAAATAGCTTGCACCTCAAAATGGTGCATAATGTGCTGGCCGCTAAAGCGTGCGCTAGCAGGCGGTGCACCTATATTGGCATGGAAAGTGTTCCTCCATCGACGTGGTTGTTCCCGGAATTCGGCCCGGAAAGGATTCCAGAAGGAGCAAATCGTTTGCTCCAGGACCTCTTGCGCTAACCAACTGAGTACTTCTAGCTCCCTGCGCTACGGTTAAGTGGTTCGCTGTAGTACCGTAATTACAGCGCATTAAAATACACAAGAACCCGGTAAACTTGGACACAGATGCAATGGATTTTGATGTGTTGGTTTGGTGGACAAGTGGAGAAGCAGGAAAAGCGGCGATGATAAGAGAAGAGGGGTAAGATTATTGGAGTGAAAAGATTTTCCTACGCCAAGAATTAGTTCGACCGTACGACATTTCAGATTCCGAACCTCTCGATGGACATCCTGGGGCTGCCCCTTCGGTACTCCCTTTCAGTTAGCATTGGAAAGGAAAAAAACGACAACTCGCCTTCTTTTAGCTTTTCCCAGTTAGATTTTCACCTGGTGGACTTGGCGTATTTTCTTTCTTTCCTCTTTGCCTACCTGTATCCGTTCTTTCCCCCTTTTGCGACGAGCTGCATTGCATGTTGTGAAGTGCATTTTTATTCAAATTTTCCCCCTCATTTTTCCGACCCCCATCCTTTTTCTGGCACGATGGGTCTGGATCTGCAACCGACGATAAGGTAGCGTGGGGCAGATCGACGGGTGGCTGCGAGCTGCATCGTTTTTATTCTCAAGTGGCGCTCGGTCCCCTTCTTTTCTAGCCGTTCGTGGTCGAGATTATTATTTCCGAATCGCACAGCTTTCGTCTCGAGGATCGAGTGGATGACCGTCCGGGCAGGACTTAGTACTCGATTAAATAAATGGTCGACAAACGGCGGTGTGCCGGCTCGCTGTTGTGTGTCGAGGCTGTCTCGAGCTCGTCCAACGAAGGAACATTTCCGGCCCAGCCCCATTAGATAAAAGTCCTTGCGACTCGCATTCAGCCGTCTCCCGAGTGGCCATCGGAAAGTTTATTCAACCTGTCTGTCTGATGGCATTTGATGAACTTTTCCATGCTATTCTCCGCCACATTCGCAATGCTGCGGTTGGAACCAACGGGAAGGGGTCACTTCATAATGTGATTTATTTAAATGTATAATTAGTTGTAATAATCGGTTGGCGTACAAGCTGTTTACGCCCAATGATGTCTGGAACCGCGCCCCGCACACGGGGAAGGATCTGTGTGCAGATGGAAACATTAAACCTCGATGGTAGACTTTGGATAGTGTTGGTCGTCTGTGGGTGGCTACTTTTTAAGTGCTTTTCCACTCGTTTGGTTGTACGTGAGGATTGTGTCATTTCAGAATTAAAACCTTCAGAATTAAACAAGCTACGGTGGAAATTATATGTTTTTTTTTTATTGTTGGGACGACTTCGATAGATTTGTTTATAGGGCTATACTCCAAACCACAAGGACGTATCAAACGAAGTTCTCAAAGCGCCCTTCCTGTAAGTATGAAAAGGGACCTTTATATTCAAATAAAGGGAAGCATGATTTTTCTGCACTGAAGAAGTATAAATTATTTCTTTCAAGATTGGATGCAATTCCCTGAAGATTACTTGCCAACTTCGCCTATTCTGTGTCTTGTTTTACTGGCGAACCTCTCCTCCTATGTCGCATGTCGTTGGTGCGATAATCAATTCTCTGTTGCAACAAAAAAAAAAAAAAGATAGAAGAAAAGCCAACGGCGGTGGCAATAAAAACGACACCGAAACGCATACTTTATTCTACTCAATTGAGCTTCAATCGTCCGTGGCAGCACCCTTCTATTGCGCCGCGTCTCCGTGTTCCGTCCTCCTGGCATCGGTAAACGTGTGTGGATGTGTCTCGAAGTCAACAACGGTGTAAAATATTTATTCTACCTTAGCGGTAGCGTGGGGGTGTGAAAAAGATTTATTTCAAGCCCTGGACCCCCTATCTTCCGAATCGCGGGGAGAGATAGAGATAAAATCGTTGAACCTCTCACTGGGTGGGTGCCGGGTGGTATATGTACGTGAGTTTGTGTTGCTGACTGTGTAAAGGAGGGCAGGGAAACATAATTTAAGATCGTTAGTATGCAAAAATAGAATTCTCCAAAAGTCCCTTCCTTCTCGGGGCACGCCGGTCGCATTTCTCGCGACGCCATTTCCTTGATAAAGATGTTTTCGTTTGATCAGTAGAATCTTTGCGGATGAAATGAAATGCGTTGGCTAATCGTATGCTTTTATCTCCTTCTGTCGTTCCAGGTAAGCCGCGACCCGTCTTTTTGCTGCACGAGGACAAGCATTCATCACGATTGCTAATTATCGTGGCTCCATCTTAGTTACCACACGCCGGAGAGGTGCTCGTCCGTATCGACAGTCCGAGAGGACTGCGTGGTTGAGATAATGTTTACTGAAACCCCTTTTTTTCCCCCTGTCAACATAGCGTCCTTCTGTTGCTCCCCTCCGTGCGGCAAATAAACACCCATTCTTTCTTCTGGGCGACCCCTTTAGGACGTTTCGGTGGGTTTATTTTTAGGGCCCTGGTTATTGCCGGGGTTTTATGGAAACGTCGCGTACATGCTCGTGAAAATGGTTCACGACAAATGTGAAAATGGTTCTACAGTTTTTAAGGTTCGTAGAGTACCGCTGCCGTCAGCGGAACCCATTACTGGGCGCAATGTCGTTCATGAATCCTTCAAATTACCTCATCACGAAGATGGTACGATCGTTACGGGAGTGAAGAAAAAGGTTACCCCATCTTCTTCTTCTCCCCCTTCCATGCTGGCGCGGACGTCACGCATAAAACGCTTATCTCTTGTGGGTGAGATTTTCTACAAGAATTTTATTGCCACCTTGCCTTCTGTGTCGTCGACGAGCCGCGCTCGAGACCTCTCGAGGACTCACTCAACATAATTTGCTAATTAATCTAATGGCAGCATACGCTCTTACCTGTTTCGCCTGCGCCTGGCACACAGACACTGTACTTTGCGAGTCTGGTTGGGCCTCTGCCTAATAAGTGCTCAGGTTCAACGCCACAAAAGTGATCCTCTGACGCGATGAACCATTGCAGGCACTCCGGCACTGCGCTCGCAAGACCGTTTCAGTATTTTTTAAGACTTCACCTTTTACGGTTATGTTACGCCACGGATCGGAGCCCATAAAAAAAAACGAAACCAACGGCGTTTGGTGTTGTTCGGGGTGTACTGAGACATTTCCTGGTTTTTTTTAAGGGCTAAATGCAACGAGGAAGAAATCTCCTCCGTAGCTCAAGCATGCCTAACACGACGATGGCGTCAATGACAAAGCGATCCCCCGTCCAAAACGGCACACGAGACGAAGTAATCAGCAGGATTTACTTCTTTGGCTCAGCAAAATAGCGTACCATCACTTCCTAGAATTGGCTGCACTGGAGGAACCGCTCAGGAAAGGAAAAGAGATTAGGTTGCGTTAGAGGCGAAGGAGGAAATGTTACGCCAATCTAAGGTCAAACGAGAAATGATTGGACGCATTTTAGTGGAGTCACTACTGGCGTCCTGCGTCCCTTGGTGTGCGATGGCGTATGTCTACACTGTGTATTCCTGTGCAGTAAGGCCAGATGGTGCTCGCGCGAATGCAAATGCAAAACTCGGTAGGGGCTGGTACTACTCGCTAGGGGCAGTCTCCTTTTTACGGCTACGATACGGCGCGACATGCCTGGCCCTGGTAGGCAACGGCGGCACACACAAAACATACCAAAATAACTATGCAAATTGATTTGCCGCAATAAGCGTTTGCGATGTGGCTCCTCTCGAGCGGGGGTGAGGTAGAGTGTGGAGTTGGGAGCGTGTGTTGCGACCGAAGAAGCCGAAGATCCTACGTTGTGCTGCCGCCCGAGGGGACAAATCGAAAATCGATTAACAAATTTATTGACCAGCGGGGCCGACGGGAAAGCGAGAATGAATGGGAAACAATCGTAACCGGGCTGTCCCCGGGAGTCCTCTTGCCGTAAATGGGTTCCCATGCCATGGAAGGAGGGGGTTTCGGGCAACTGCCACCAGGGTCCCTGCCTGCCGCATTCCGAGGCCGAACACATTACATATTCTGGATGGGCGAGATTTCTTTCCGGAGGTTGACGGTGTCAGATGCCATGGCCCCATCGTTTAGCTGCTCCAGTAGCTGGGTCGTCGCGTGTGTTTCTGTGTGCTTGTTCCACAATACGTCGTGCACTCTCGGTACAAGACCGTCCAACAGTGGCTCGGTCCCAGTGCCCAGGGCAGCTTCTGTCCAGAAGGCTCGTCTCGGGCTTTCGCAGGTCTGGCGTGCCGGTCGTCCTTCGTCCATTGGATGATGCGATGGTGGAGGCTTCATGCTTGTCCGGGGGAGTACCGGAGAATCTTTCCTCGTAATCGCGAATCAGTATTTACTGTGAACACATGATTTCCCCTCCCCCTTAGCTTTCCGCTTGCCGATCGTGTGGCTTGTTTTTACTTGCTCGTTAAGGATGTCACCCAGCCTGGCCGAGTGCCGCCGCTAGGCTGGCTGTTGGGAGAGCAAAAACAAAAAAAGAATAGGAGAAAGGGCACAGCAAAAGTCCCGCTGTCCGTGAGGCTGTTCGTGGGCAATCGGTTGGTGCAGTTGACAGCAGTTGGCCGTTGCTCCTTTGACTTAGCCTAGCCTCCCATCGACAGATGGAGATATTTCCCAGACTTTCCTCCCATGAAGTGTGCTGCTGGCTGCTCGAACTTGAAGAAATTGCAGAAGGAAAGCACGAAAAGAACACACGAACAAAAAACACAATACCACAGTGAAGCGAACTAGGAACGTCGACGACCCGCGGGGTTCAGTTTTTCCGGGTGTGTGTGTGTGTGTGAGTGTGGCGGGAATGGTTTTGACATTCTCATGAATTTTTATGCTGCTTGTCTTTGGTGTCGACACGAATCAGCAGCAACGCGCCTGGTCGGTCCATAGCATCGGTGGGTTGTGCTCAGTATTCATATCGACAGCTACTGTTCCCATGCCCTCCAGTTCGCTCTCCTCTCCTGTAGAATCCTGCCCGGTGACATTGCACGAGCATTATCATGTGAACCGATGGTCGCCTCAGAAGCTGCTCGTGGTTCGCCCGAGATCGAAGAGATTGTTTAAATATAATGATAGAATTTTTGAGAAACGGCTACCGAACTGCAGTACCAATAAACTTGATGTTAAAAGAATGATTTGTCGATTTAACAAGGGCATAGAACATATTAGAACAGCTAATACTTTCGATGAAAGAGTTTCTTTTCATTTTTCGCATTGCTGTCTATGTTAATATCATTTCTTCCCAATGAAAACAAAAATCGTTATTGGAACAGTTCATTTTACTTCATGGTTTTACATTGGTGCATTTGCTCTCAGACTACTGCTAAACAAAACAACAATTTTCGTCGTTAGGAGAAACATGAAATCAAAAGCAATGAATGTGGCACTCGAAATACCAACGATGGTGGCAGCAGTGGCGGCGGCGGCGGCGGCGGCTGTATCACTTTTTCGAGAAGCATGTATCATGCAGTGCAATGAAACGATCCCAAATTGGTGCAACTGTGGATGTGGAACCGGCGGTCACACGATTTTCCCTGCGAAAACCGCGCCCGTCGGCAACAGTCGGTGTTAAGGAAAACGCAGGAGCAGGCGAGGGATGCGAGAGGGGCTTAAGTCCGCCGCTGGGCCAAGGAAACTCCGAGACAGAAATAACAATCATAACAATCTAAAAATAACAAGATTGGCCGCATCGGATCATGCCACGAGACAGTAAACAACCTCGCATCATCGCCACCACCATCATCGTGATCGTCATCATCACCCGTTGCAAGAAAACTAAAAATCAGTATTAAGACCCTTGGAGGTGTCGGCTGCTGTGCTGAGAGAGAGAGAGAGAGAGACAAAGAGAGAGAGTGATAGTGAGGTACGTGTGGAATGGAGGTGTGTGTATTGGTGGTTATGCGGCAAATCGGTCCGCCAATCGCCCAAACATCAGTCGGAATCCGGCAACCAATCTCTCGGGCAGGGATGACGCGCTAACGAAAGAGCGGACCTGTGTTTTTTTCACACACTTGACTTTTTGTCTTTGCAAGCACACCGAGATTTAACGAGAACAAAATCTCGACCGAGCAGGTCCCTGCGCGTCCGTTTTTCGTGTGTCCGTCTGGGCGATAAAAGCGTACAGTCCTCTGGTATGCCAGAAGCGTGTGTGTTTTGCTCGATAAAAGTTGTGGTTCTTTTGTGCTGGCGTACCGTATACGATACTTTTCCCAGAAACCGCCAGAATCTTGTTCGATGCGGAGCCAAGCCAAGCTCAGCTTGAATTCTTAGAGTATGTTTTTTTTACCACAGAATTGGGGAGAATTATTTGATGTCCAATTTAATTAACTTGTTCGGCAATGGGGCACGGATGGAAGAGGCGTTTTGAAAAGAGAAAATTCCATAAACTTGTTCTGTACTTTTGTTCATTTCATCTTCAATCTTAATCTCTTTTGCAGTAAAGGGAAAAGATGTTCCACTTGGCACACTCTTAAAACAGTCATAAATTTCATAACAGATCAACGCGCCAACGAGCCATCATGGCTAATGAGCCGTTCCAAAACGCAACGAGCGATAAATAGAATTTGTCATCAGAGCATCCTTTCTCCCCTCTGCCACGGAGCAGCAGGATCGCCCTTCCGCAGGGCCGGAAAAGCGGTCAACCGGATGAAGAGATAATGCGAATGAAGAGGACAATTTTTTGCACTCGTAAGATCACGAGTCGTAAGATTAATCCGGCGGAGTTCATTTGTGCACTTTATTTTGGGGGAAAACCGTGCCAAACCGAACCGTGGCTTTTTTGGAACGGACCGTCTCTGGAGTGGATTTGTTTCTTTCCTTCTGACTCCGTAAAGCACTCCGGATGCAACTTTAGGTATGAAAAAGGGGAGCAAAAAATCGGACCAACCACGAGCAACTACCTAAGCCACCTTCCCACGTCTCGACCTCTGGCGCATTCGAAACGATGCTTATGAACGATGTAATAATTAATGCAGAGCACCCATTTTGCACGCCTTTCGCGGCAAGGATGAGCAGCCACGAGACACGAGAATTACGGTTCCGACTCTTCACTCATACCCCGGATCCCTGAAGCTCGGAACGAAACAGAAAGTGTGAGCGAATTTTACTTCCTGTGTTGGGGTTTTTTTTTTGCGTCGTGCATTCTGTAATTTATAGCCGCTTGTGGCTTGCCAAGAAACTCCCCACACCAGAGTGCATGGAGATCATCCTTAAGGCACAAAGACACACACACGCACACAAATCAACTTCAAGTGGATTGTAAGTTGGTCATCTTATGAAGTGTTCTGCGTAATTAAAAGTTTATAAACTACGAAGATGGTTATGGTGGTAAACGATAGAGTCCTTCTGCTATGCGTATGAACGATCTCATACTAGTGAATTCTCTTATCGAGTGAAAGTTAAGTACCGTAAGATTTGGGATTGTAGTTTTTTTTTCGATTTTGTTATCTTGTGGAAGTACAATTAGCTAAAGAGCAATCAAACATCTTAATCTTCTGTATTTGGTGGTCTGCTTGGCTGGTGACATCTTTCAGGAAGACTCTTAATGCTGGCAACTGTACGCTTTTTTAGACATTATATCTAACTTACCATAACGATAAACAAAACAAGGACTAGCTGTATGGTTCGTACACCTTCAGTGAGATTGTAAAAGCACTACCTACGTTCACGGTGTCGATTTATGAGATAAAAACAACATTCTAACTCACCGAAAAAGCGCCATTGCAATTTCGGCTCCCGCAAACAGACATGCAAACAAAAATAAAATAAAATGCATCTCATCCCACGGTACCCGCACGCTTCCTTCCCACCTGCAGCTGCGACATTGCATCAGACCTTGGGGTTTTCTTGTTTGCCTTTTTCGCGCTTTCTCTCGTGATAAAATCATTTCTGGGGACAGATTCGATTTAGCTGCTGTGTGGGTTAGGACTCCACAGCAGCGCCTTTTCGGGTGATTTGAATCGATGATGCTCTCCGAAAAACCGCTCTCCCCGCTAACTCGAGTCGATGGATAGTCGGCCGGTCGTTGGAATCAATACGCGGAAAAGGGGTGGCATTTCGTTTCAAAGGCAAAGGCGACGTCGGCGACGGCTGCCAGCAAGCAGGTTTGGGGTTGGGGTAGGGGGTCACAAATCATGGACCACCATAAAGCTGTCCACCGTTTGTTTGTTTTTCGCCATGCAATTTGTTTTTATTGCCCAATGTTTCTAAAACCCCCGGGTTGCGGTTTACGATTGGATAGCATTTTGCTGTTGGTTTCCGTTGAGTCGCGCGGCTGCAGTTGAAAAGATCATGAGCGAGTTTTTATTGTTTTTGTTTGAGCCATTGACAATCTAAGAACCTTCGCGGAGGTAAAGAGGTCGAAGGAAGGAAGTTTGGGAAAGTTTAATCTCCCGAAAAAGATTGTCTATGTTTTCCCCAGTCGATAAAGGAATTACATCTGTCGGACTATGCTTTGGCTTTGGAATGAAAAAATGTCCTTTGCGCTGCTTATTAAGAGCATCGTGCGAAGAAATCGGGCGCACGGAGATAAGAACAAACAGTCGTTTTCGTGGGCCTTCTGCAATCGCGAAGGCGAACGAGAACCACGAGTTAAAATCTGTTCCACGCGAATTCGTCCCCCGGGGTGGGGGAGTTGGATGATCTTCTTGTTGGCAGCCGGAGATCCAACGCGCGACCATTTGTGGTTCGTCGTTCGGTCTTCGTCGTTTCGGTCCCCCGGGGAGGGCAATTGTTGGGGGTTGTTTTACTGCCGCCGTTGTTTCATCAATGAAATACTTGAAAATACTGATGATGGTGATGATCGGGCAATCGTCGGGCCACCCGCGCGCGTCTCATTCGGCTCATTCGGGTGATAATGGTTCCGCAGATTGATGGTTACACACTCCGGATTGTTATCCGACGGGTGGGGGAGGGTGGGCGATGTAGAAGGCTCCTCGTGACCGGTCCGGACGAAAATAGCTCTCGGCAGTTGGCGTGGAAGGAAAAAGGAGAAACAAGAACGACCGAAGCGAAAGTACCCGGTGTGTTTTGGCATCACATCCGTCACGCGGGTTTTCCTTTCGTGTGTCCTTTGCGACGAAAACAACATAACCCTTCAGGATGCAGGCAGCCTGAGGATTGTTGAGGAGTTATTTTTAATTCTATTTTCTTCATTTACGACAACGCATCCTTTTTGTAGGATTCAATAAAATTGGAAACACTGCAATTTCTACAGTCTTAGAATTTTACCAGAACTGTGCATCCAAAGGTTAAAGCCAAACGCAAACAACGGGAACTATGGGCGAAGTACTGAGCGCTCAAGCAGGTGCTCTGGCACGATTGTGTCCGGAAATAAATGTATCGCCCCGAATTTAATTGCTTGTAACAACCCCGCCCATGGGAGTCGCATGACGGGGGATGGTGGCCTTTTCGGGGCTGTGTGAGTGTGTGAGGACCGGTTGATTGTTGTGCCCGACGCCAAGAATGTTACAAATGGGTTGTTGCGATAGCGATCGGGGGATGATTGAGAATTGGCAGCCATTTCAAGGATTCCTCATCTGGCGGACATATGAGGGGACCGATCATCCGATGATGACGAGAGGATGCTGTGTCGTGCGGCCATATTCCCAAGCCGTGTGCCGCCATAATGTTGGGAAGTGTATCGACTTTCTTTGCCGATGCTCAGTTGGCAAACCATGATTGGTTGTTACAAGGATTGTGCTGCCGACGGTTTATGAGCAGTTAATCACGCGCGTTCGGCGTTCGGAAAGAATTCGTTGAACCGGCCGGAACGCGGGGTAGCCGAAATAGATTTGTTTCTTCTGGTGCTTGCGTCGCGGACAAATGCTTCGGGCCAGTTGACAATAAGTAAGCAATAACGGGGCCCATTTGAAAATGTTTTCCACTCCCCGTTGTGGCCGTGGAATGCTCATATTGATGGTATCTATTTCCGGCAAAAAAAAAAGTATACTCTGCAAGTGCAGCCGAATAAGGACCCTATCCCAGACGAAAATGCATGCCATCGGTACTTGCCCGGTCTTTACTATCTGCCTGCCGCATAAGTGCTCCTTGGGCGAAACTATTCCGTAGTTCCGGCAGCGGCGGGTTGACAAGTGTTGAGTTACAGCATGCAGCGTACAATTTACTTGCCCTTCCCCGTCCGTGCTTGGCGTGTTCCGCATGCTTCCGGCACTTCCCGTTGGCGAAAATCACGGCATACGGTGGGCAAACTGTCCCGTTCTCGATCCTGTAACGCGCTTTTTCTGTCCACTCGTGCCTCTATTTTACAACAAACGACTGGGGGGATTCCTGTTCGTGTGTGCCATCCGGTGGCAAGCGGTGGGGCGATACATGGAAGCATTACATACGCGCGGGTATAAATAATGCAGCATGGCATGGTAACGTAACCCTTGCTGCTCCTTTTGGGAACGTCGAACCGCCATATGGGCTAAAAATAAAGACACCTTAGGCTGCTAGGTTTTTCTTTCCCTTCGTCTGAATATGCTGGCGTCTTCGAAGCCGATCAATCCTCCACGATCCACATTTACTTTTCGCGCTATGCTTGTACGTTTCTAGAAGGGGAGGAGTTGGTACAATACATTACAACACTATTTATTACTCACCTATTTACGGGTTTTCCAATTTCCATTTAAATAGCCAAATGTGCGAAATAGAAGCAATTGTCGAACGTGTAATACTTGAAAGCTGGAATTCGAGGTAGCAGGTGGGGAAGGGCGAGGAAAGTATACTAAATGGCGCAAGAAACAAGTGTCACAATAACATAAAGCGATCTCAAGCAAGGCCAAATGCAGAACCGAGCTGCAGGAAAACATATGGAGTGCAATGAGGACAATACACATAAAAACCAATCTTCGCTCACATTTAATGCTGCTGAAAAACTCCCCCTGCGTCGCATGAGATACAGCGGCGAGATGCCGACGGGCAGATAATATCAATGTCGCTGGCAGTAGCATTTCCTTCCTTCCGCGCTACAACAGCAAATTATGCCCCGCCGCCTCGCACCGCTGCCCAGACGCTCGTGTGGCTGGGTCACGATTGCGAGCCAAGGAAAGAAAATAAATAAAGAACTAGCGGTGGCTGGAGCGGCAGGCAGGCAGGGGAACGAGGCAACCGAGTGGCCGAGATCGAAATAGGACTGCAGAAAGCAGGATAAATGAAAAATCCTTACACGGACAAAAAATAAATAGCAAATCCCGAGGACAATCATGCACCGGGGGGATAATAAGCGAGCGACATGAAAACTCTTTCATAAGAATTTGGCTTCGATTCAAGTCACGGCAGCGCAACGGCAGCGACTGCCAAAATATGGGTTCCTTTTTTTCTGTTTCGTCGGCATCTATTGGTCAACTGACGGATCGCTTGGAGAGAAGAAAAAGCATGGCCTAAAATAAAAACACAACCCTTCGCAAGACGACCCGCAAGAGGTGCAAGTTTGCCGGTGGTGGAAGCGTAGTAGAAAATCTACCGGAAAATGGGCACACACGATGCCGTGCGGAAACTCCGGAAAATGGGCCCGATGCAGCTCCATTATCGTGAGTGTATCGGTAACCGGGGAAAAGTGTGCGCAAAAGAAGGATTCTGCACAACATTAAATGAAGGTATGAGTGAGAGAAAGAGAAAGAGAAAGACACACAGAAAGCGAAAGGGAGATAAATATGTCCGACAGATAAGAAAGAGCGACAACATCTTAAAAGCATTAATGTACGGTATTTCCGGTTATTGTCATGGATTAAGGGCTTTGGGAAATAATTTAAGTGCCCGAACGGACGATGGTGGAGCATCGTCGTGTCCTGAAGAAAATATGGCTCCATTGCGCTGCTTCACGGTTGCCTTCTGGCTACGCCGGTGTGTGTACCGACGGTAGATGTGTTTGGCTTATTTTATCTCTTTTCTTTTTTTTGTACTATTTTCGCTACACAAAAGGCACACAAAAATAAGACGAGAAAATGCAATGCTTTCTCATGTTACGCTACATTAGTCCCATCGTGTTCGTTCCGCTATGGGAGGCGTCACTGCAAATTATTTAGCCAATGTTTGTTCATTTGTTGAATTAGCTTAATGATGGGAATTATTTATGATCCACCTTGCGACGTCGTTATTCCATAATCATTTGTAGCATTCGATTGCGAAATAGCGTTTGTCAAAACACTCACTACATGGTGAGGAGCGTGAAAGCTGAATACAAAAATCGTTTGAATAATCGCACGAGTATCTAAAACTATCCACCTGGAAACTGTCTTTACAAATAGCACTAAACGATCTGACAAAGTAATCGTTTTATATCTTTCGTACCAACGTATGTTTTCGCGCTTATCTTCTGTTTTAGTTGCTGCAACAGTTGAGCGAACAGCAAGAGTTGTCGGTAAAAAAGGCGCCACGTTTTAATTTCGTTAATTAAACACACCGCCTTAAATGCAGCGCTCATTCAAACGGCGCCAGTCCTTCGCACCCGGGTAGAGGATTAGAGAGAAAACAAAAAAGGGAAGGAAAACTCCATTTCGGAGTAGCAACGCGGAGGGGAAAAGGGAAGGAGCGAATGAAGCAATTTAAAGATCAAGACGGACAGGTTCTCTGGGTTCAAAAAAAAAAGGAAAGAATGGAAACGGCACCGAACCGCTCCGGTAAAGTAATTGGAAAGTAACGACCTACGAACGAGGAACGATCAAACTTCATCGATTAAGGATTAAAGAAGGGAAGACACACGGAACATTGGCACTGCTAGCGGTAATGCAATGGGTCGCATCTTCGCCTGGTCGGTCGTCCCCCGGAGTCATGTGGAGGTCATTTTTAACCGAACCGGCGTGTGCCTCCATTTTCCTACCACTTGGAGTACCCTCGGCCGGGAGGTGCACGACGTCCAGCGAAGAGGACACTTCGGTCTCGTCTTTCCATTGTGCCCATTAAATATCGCTGTTCATTTGGTTGCTGTGTGGAGCATTCGTGGAGCTACTCTCGTCGTGGTCGGTCCTCGGCGCCGAAGCTCAAGTGAGACGACGCCAACCACCTACGGTGCATTAATTGACCATCAATTTATTGATAAGAGTCGTTGCGAGGTGAAAAAAAAAGAATCCAGCATCCAGAGGATGCTTGCGGATGCACACACAAATAAATGTGTACCGTAACCGTTTTTCTTTCTTTTACCTTTTTTTAGGTGTAATAGTAAAGGATAAAGAAAAAAAAACTATTGGTCCAGAAAAAGTCAGCTAAAAGCTCCACGAAGGGAAGGAGAGGAGAAAGAAAACAAGCGAGCGATAGAAATGCAATAAAATGGATGAGTTGCACAGCTGGAAACCGATGGAGTTGCAATGTTAAAGGAGACGTGCACATCCAATGAAAGATGGGGGGCCTCAAAGAGGGGGAAACCGTGGGGAAGGAACTGGGTGGTTTGGATGGAAACGATGGAAAACGACGTAGTGAGACACCCATCAGGGAAAGCGACAGAAGACGGAGGGGGGGCAATAAGACGAATCTAATTGAATTAGTTGGCCTCACTTCGTTACTGTGGCATTGTTTTTCGCTTAGATGTGATATGTGTGTGTCTTTCCGGCGCTTGGTTTCTTGTTTGTTTTTCGCTCCGGTGATACCCCTGTTGTCCCATGTACGTGGAAACTTAACTATTTCCCCAGACAAGATGTGACGGATGCACGGTTGCACACGTGATTCACGTATTGAGAAAGATAAACCGCATAAATGAAATAAAAAAAAACACATTTCAGTTAACTAATTTGTGTGATTTAATAAGTACCTATAAGAACAATGTTTCAATTTTTAAATCTTGATTTTAGACCCACTATTCGACTAGTTTGAATGATTACAGATTTAAATTTGTTTGCTGTAAAACGTGGACATATGTTTGATAGTGAATTGAACGCATAACGCAACATTGGCTTGGCTGGCGGGAATCTTTGTGCCAGGAATGCCATTGCAGACGGTATTTTTATGTCTTCATTATCCCATCGGAGGGCTACATTGCTGGCCATTCCGGCCATTCTTCTCGCCATCCTCGCGATGGTGGATGGCGTTTTGTTGTCGTATGAGTCGCAAACCTATTATTGTACTGTGTCTGCGTCCGGTCGTTTCACTCCGCCTTCTGGGCCTGGTCACGAACTACACACACGGCCACACTGTGAGTGGCTGGCTCCCTTCCACATTTCAACAGCACCGTGCAATCGACATCGGCGGCGACTGTCGTCCGGAAGATAAATCGTTTATCCTTGCACCATTCCACCCGGCCTGCCGATCGTCGCCGTGTGACATTAAAGGAGGTAGGCTCCGCTCCGTGGAAGGTGGAATGAAGCGAAAAGAAGTGGAAAATAGACTGGCACATTTTTATCATTTCATCGCTCGGGTGGGTGGGGGATGGTGGAAGTTTTCCCTTTGACTTGAGCATTGCTCCTTTTTTGTTAAATTTTTATTGCTCCGAGTACCTCAAAGAGGCAGGGATGCGGCTATGGTGGCAACGTTGCGCGGGGACGAGGACGTATTTACACAGTGCGAGGTGTGCATCCTTAATGAAGCATTTCCTCATTTTTTTCCTATTTCGGTTTTTGTTCGCGTTGGCTTTGGTTCAGACACTTTTTGTGTCTACCACCTCTTATTGTGACCGGGAGCATAGATTGTGCCACTTGCTACAACGGAGAGGGAGGGTGAGGGACGAGAAAATGGCATTAGAAGATGGTCCCACACAACTGTCCTGCAGCTGCTCCATCGGACCCTTCTGCACGGAGGCTTGTGTCGAGGGTTGATTCCGCTCCAACTCAGCAAAACATAAGGGACTCGAAATGACCAGAAAAAAAAACCACCTCAGTGACACTCGGTCACGAAACAATCGTACATACAGCATGAATAGCCCCAGAGTGGTACTCGGAGGCAACATGCGACCAGAGGCTAGCAAGCAAGTTGCCACTGCGAGAGGCCGTGGTTATTTATGAAATTTATACACAACAGAATGCCATTAAGCGAGCATTAAAACTGATAAATTGTATCAGAAGTTAATGCGTTTCTGCGACGTTCTTCGGAAGGCAGCTGCCCGGCGGTAGGAGGGTCAGGCCGTACGTACACGGCCGGTCTACACGTCGTCTATCCGACAGGGGGTGTCCCAACGAAGGGTACAAAGTCCACACTGCATCCAAAATCCGGTCCGGTCCAGTGTTGGCATTCGATGGACTGGCTATTTTCAACCCCGCACTGCAAGTGCACCGGGTGGAGGGCGGGCGGTCCATGTGGGAGGAGGTCACAGGACATCGGGCCAACATCTTGTGCCGAACCATCTAAGAAAGTTGACCAAACGATTTTTGGAGCGTGTCCCTCGCCACGGACGCGCGCGGGATGTGGAGTTCATCCATAACAGGACACGTTCGCTGCCAAGTTTTGTTCGGAACCCTTTTCCGCAACTCTGCGGGAGTGTCCGGCGACTTCATCGACTTCTGGTCAGTTTATTTATGCCGCCGGTAGATAGAGCGCACCGAGACAAGGGGAAGTCGAACGCTTGTGCAGTTCAGGGTAGTCTCTCCCGCGCTAAATGTGGTAAATAAATCATTAATCGCCTATAAATTCCCAATTGCAGTCGTCGTCGTCATCGTCGTAGCCCGTCGTCTGTCTTGTGTCCGATTCTGCAGTGGAATCGCTGGCAGTGGGCGCACGGCCATCTTGAGATGACCGTAAGCGAGGAATAAAAACTACATCTACGCGACAACAGCGTCCGTCCCCTTGCCTCTCCCTCGAACTGTTGCTGCTGGCTCCTGCAAAGTCTCCTTGTTGCTCTGCTGCTGCGGCGGACAGATTTGCTCACTTTTCGCGTCCTCCCGGGGTTGGATTATTTTCTTCTTTTCTTCTTCTTTTTTTGCACTCTACACAAACATAAATCGCTCGATTTACTCCAGCCGGACGATGCACCGTGTGGCACGAGGCGCGCGCGCTCCTCGGAAAGATATATAGCCCTGCTTGAGAGACCCAGACACTCGCCGCACGAGCCGGCAACACCCGCGGACCACAGCGGGGCGTCCGGCGTCTCTTGTGCCCTCGTTGCTGCCGGTAGAAGTGTTTTCCAAGCGCGCCAGCGCTCCATCCGGGGGTCTCGAGGGTTCCGATGGCCCGTGGCCAACGCAGCAGCAGCAGCAGCAGCATGGCGCAATCGTTCGGTCGGCTGTCCGAAAAGGCAACAATTTGATGCACGCGTCTTATTTCTTGTGTCGCATAATAAAACAAGATTGCACGTCGGAAAAGGCAGCTGGGAGCGATAAATAAATAGGACGGGAAATAAGTTGTACAGACTTTCCTGGTTCCCCGATGAGGAGGTGCCTCGGCAGTTGAATAAAAGCCTACACAGCGACATCGAAGGTGAACGTTACCGTACAATCAATCGTACATAGATGGAACGCCTTGGAACGCAATTAGAGCTGCTTTGGAAACACTCTTAAAGACACTAGAAATTTTTTGCCGATTTGCCTCGCACCTAAAGCAATGTGGTCGTTGTCGGATCAATTTGACTAGTGGACTGTTTTATTACTTCCAAGAAAAAAAATCAATTCTGCATTACATTAACAAAAAAAAAATTATATGTAAGGAACGTTTCTGGTTTATATTTAAGGAACGTTGCATAGAATTGAATTCAATCAAATAAATATTGGTCGCATTGATGTGGCTAAGCTCTCTTTATTGCATTTATTTCCTTTAAAACCATGTGCATGATTTTCCCATTAATGCTGTGCTGTTGTTTATGCCCTATTAAACGAACAAACTACACGCAACTTCCATTTGGAGCAGAAAGGGTGCGAACGAGAAGTTTTTATTTTATTTTTAGTCTGCCCATTTTCGATACGGAAAGAGCAAACTTGTAATTAAACTAATAAAACTTTCTTCCCGGTGGATAATTGAACCCGAACCAATTTCCACCTGCAGGAAAGTATTAAGTTCCTGTCGGTATCATTTCTTGTCCCTGGGGGAGGGGGGGGGGGGGTTAGTTTGAGACCGTGTGGAGCAGCGCCCGTTCTTGCATTAGAAATAATTAGTCGAACTATGAGAACAATTAGTCGACGACGACGACGATGGCGGCAACGTCGAAGGGGCCTAGACATAATGCCGCCTTGGAGCAAATGCGCCATTCGCTCCCCAACGTTTGCGAGAGGTTAACGGAAAATTTAGATCCCTTATTTGAGTATTTGAATTGGCCGAAAGAATGCAGAAGAAAAAAACCAACTGAGCACCAAAGTCTCGCGGCAAAAGTTAGAACGAACTGACGTCGAAAAAAAAAACTCAGCCGTAGCGTAATCAACGGAAAACAATTTTCTCAAATTAGGGCAGACTTTTCCACGCCTTCCTGTCCCCCATCTTTTTTTTTTTTTTCATGCACCGGTAGAATAGTTCTGCGGTTCGCAATCGGGTGCGATTTCTTACCATTATCCTTCTTGCACCGCGAAAAGCAAACATAAATCATCTAACTGCAGTAAATCACGAACCTTTTACAGACTCGACGACGTGGCGTAACACTTTTTGAGGCCGGTGAATGAAAAAAATAAAAGACAGTTCTGCTCCGTTTCTTTGCCTCCCTGTGCAGAATATGTTTTCCCCCGCCCAAACCAGTTGCATATGGAGTGGAGGACTGGGTAGAGAGCTTTCAAATCGTATGATAAACCCTCCCTGTACGTGTCGGAGAAGGGACGGCCGAAATTATTCGAATTTTCTCCAGCAAACCGTTGCGCTTGACAATGCGCGCTTCCCTCGAAAAAAACGGGCAACACAATAGCGATGGAAGGCTAAGGAAACCACGAGGTTTAGTTTTCGGTTTTTTGCTCCTTGAACAACACACATTCGTGACAGGAACGCGTTAGAAGGATTAAATTTGCACCATCGTACGGCGAGCGCACAGTGAAAGTTTTAGTGCATCATACTGCTCGTTTTTTTTTTGCTTTGGAAATCTGTTGAATTTATGTAAGGAAATTGGATGCACGAACCAAAGCCCCAAACACATTTGATAATTATGTCTGACGGACGTTTTGTCGGCAATAAATCGCTTGGAAACCGTTGGCGCCATGTGCTTGAATATTGTTTTGGATTGACAGATGCTTGATGTAGTTGAAACCACTTAACTTGCTTGATGCAAGTGATGGATTTTCTATTCTATCGAACACTTTTTAGTGCAAATGGTAAACATACATTTGAGTAGGCGGATAGAATGTCTCTTTTATTCAGAGTCATTGCTTTTAAGAAAAAAAAATCGATGCAAGTCTCATCCTGGAACAATCTTTGGAGATTTTATGATGAACAATCTACGGCAGGTTCTCGAACTAATTTCTCTGGGGTTTCGCTGAACGGAGGCTTCCTTTGACCTACTGCTATACAGCGTGCAAACCGGCTCACGTCGCGGGGATTTCCCTCCAACCCGCAACATGGCGGACACGCACACGCAAGAGCAAACACCGCTAAGAAAATAAAAGAGCATCGCACGCAATCTGCTATTATTTATTATGATCATAATTGAATAGAAATTTATTACGGTCACGGGGTTGTGGTCGCCAGCGATCGTTAGCTTTGAGCTCCGAGGTGCGTGCATTTCGTCCACGTTCCCCCAACGGTTGGAAAGTGAGCCCTTTCAGATTTTGCGCCCTGATACGCACTCTACGTAAGCCAGGTGCCGGTTGCTTCTAACACCTTACCGGGAAAGTGCGAGTTACTTCCTGATGCTTGTGCCACCTCTCCAACACGCGACAACTTTATTGCACAACTTTTCTCCCGTTCTTTAGAACATGGTTCGGGTGAGATTCGGATTGCCATTTAGCGGATAGAAAAGAATTTCCACACATTTTCCCCTGCAGACAAAAAAAAAACCCGTTTCCCGTTCGCTTGTGACATTAAATCGGGATTTACGGTCCGTATGTGACTGGGACGAAACCCAAAATCCCAAATTACCCTCTCCCGACGTGCGGGTCTGAAACTGGATTTTGTAAACCGAAAAAGAACCCCCACCGGTGCCGGCTCCGCGCGTCGACATGGGGATTTCTTTCGGACAGAAAATTGCCCAACACAAACCTGGATGGGCGCCGGAATATATACGGGAAGGTAACAGGTGTATCCCGAAGAAGATGAAAATAAAAACCCCCTCGCATCGTGGCACCGGTGAGGGACGTTGTTTTTAACGAAAAAACAAACAAACATCTGGCGGGTCCTACGGGACAGACCCCAGAAGAGAGAAGCACATCCCCAAGGATAGACCCACCTCTTTGGATAGTGTATAAACCAAGCTGTGGAAGTTTGTAATCATCTTCATTAATCGAAGGGGTTGTGCTTAGCAAGACATCATTGTTTTATTAGACAGCCAAGAACCTGAAAGTTTAAATTGTTTACAATCAGTGCTCGGGCTTCGGTCAGTGTTCTTCGGAAACATAAAAAAAGGACTTTCTTGATGGAGAGATTTGAAGGCGATCCTTCTGAAAACAACTGATCAATTATTTGGACAACCTATTGGTTGATTCACCATCTTTGAATGTTTGTAGACTATAGCTGAAGCGATGGGGAAGCATGATTTGAAACCACTTATCAATTTAAATGATTATTTGCGCTGTGTTTCGCTGTTTATTTTCGCAAACATGACGATCACAACCAGCTCCGATCACAGCCTCCCCGCAACGGAATCGCCCGAGCCAGTAATTATTTCAAACACAAGCACCTCTTAGACGTTGCTCCTGAACGACGGTGGATCAACATGAACGCGCATTACAACCGCTCATAATCATCAGTCAGCGCAAAAAGCCGGTGCTGTAGTGGACGATAATTCCACGGATACGGTTGATGTAAGCCGGTCCACGCCAAAGTGCACACCGACCAAAGTCGACCGCGGCACCAGGAGGCACTTGCATACGAATTTGCCGCTTAAATCACTTCCATCCACGGAGCAGCTAGTAAACGCGATTAGCCTGGCAGCGAAAGTAAATACCACCAGCACCGCGGGTTTCGGTTCGTGCCCAACGGGTGTGAACATGGAAAAGGGAGGATTGTTGGCGTATCCCCACATCAGCGTGTTGTAAGCGAACACTAATCAAGGGATTTACGGAGTTTTACAACTCCAACCGTCCTGTGACCGACTGACTGGGCGGTCCCGCGATGGGTTTATTTAAATTTCGCACCCCTTTTTTCGCCTCGTCATCGCACCATGACACCCGTGTGCCGCGAGGGGATCATAATTTGCGGCAGGCAAACATGTCAGCATGCGGACAGAAACCGAGCGGAGCGGGGATTCGGGGGAAGGGCCAAGCGCAACAATGTTAGCTTCTAGTGACAAGCTACGATAAAATCCGTATGTTTATGGGAGGTGATTTTTACAGAGCGTAAAAGGGCATAGGAATGATAGTTTTAAAGAACTGTGCATGTTCAATCAAATATATTTTATCTTTTCATCATTCCAGCATACCTTGAAATAGTATTTCTTTTTTTGCACAACATTTCTTAGGTGGAATTCAAGGATGTATGAGAAATTAGTTTTATTTCGGTGGTTTAAATTAAAAAAAAAGGTTCAGAAAAAGTTTCTACAGTGACTATGTCGCAGCTACCAGCAATCTTCTAGATGTGTTTGGTACTTCTAGTGAGCGTTGAGGCGAGCTGCATATATTCATATTGTTTAATCATTCAGATGACACGTTGCTTTTTAAATGCCAGTTGCAGTTAGGATGCTTCTGGTGACGGGTTGGGGTCTCCAGTGTGTTGTTTTGCATCATTCCAAGGATCAGAAGTTTGTCACGGTCCGACTCGCGCATCTCGCTGTGACATCACGGGATGATTCTAATTGGCAAATGAAGATGCACAGCAAGTAGAAGATATTTGATTTGATTGCGGCTGGCTATTTTCTCTACCCAATGATGATACACTTTCGAGTGAGTATGACGCATGGAAAGTTAAAATGTGTCTAGCAAGCTCTTTCCAACTTTGCAGCAATGACTCAGAAGGAACACCACCCACATCCGATGTTTCCGAAGGTTTGCAGACGTCAGTTTTCGGATGTCTGACGCCTCATATTTGTAACCAGCAAATATATTAAGCCGTTCCTTTGCTAACTTTAAATTTTTGTTAGAGAAAAGGGGATTATATTCGGATTTTCGAGAAGGCTTTTCTTATTGTAAAAAAGTAATATCTAAATTACATTAAATTAATTGAAGGCCCATATATTAATAAAGACCATTTCTGAAAGCTACCTTCGTGGAAATAAAATTATGCTTATTGCACCCCTGCGAAGTGTGCTGAAGTGTTAATCCACCCTCTGCGTTTGCGATGCCACCAATTATCTTGTAGACGTATGGGCAGAAGAACCAATAAAATTACACCTCGTCTGATCGCCGAGCTCAACAACCGGTCGATCACCGGCTGTGCACCCCGAGGACAACCCCGAGCCCGGGGTCGGGGTGGTACTGCGTACTCAAGCGCATCGAAAGCTAATCGAACTATGACCACTTCCGGTGGGGAAAGCAAGCAAAAGGCCCAGTCCAACCAAGGCCTCACGATGAGCGTCCCGGACCTCGTTCATCAACGTCGTCGTCGTCGTCGTCGTCGTCGTCGTGGCCAGCAACCGCGGAAGGGAAAAATGAAAACCCAGCGACGCAAAACACCACAAGCAAAAGGAGAGCTGGGTCTGGGGATGGGAAGGTTGGGGCGAGAATGCGAATGGTGTTGTCGGTGCGCAGTTTTCCGACCGAGGAGAGGAGGTGACGGAGTTGTCCAGCGTGCATCCGGACCGCGCACACCACGTGGAACTAATTAGTCGCTAATTGAATTGAATTAAGCGTGCAATTGATCGCACGAGGCGGGCCCCCGACTGGTTGCTGAAGTCCGTCGAGTCCCTTCGGAGACTTGAGCCCTTTAATACACACATACACACGCCAGTCTTCCATATGCATACGAAGTCTTCAACTCACTTGCACATGTTCGATCTTTCGGCAACTCCTGTTTTGTTTGCTCATGATGGTTAGCCGGTTGCGCGAAACGCGTTTGTTTTATAGTAATTTATATTTCAGAAATAAACAGAACGAGAGAAAGAGAAGTTGGTAAAACACATACAATATTATGAAGTATATAGGGAACTGTTTGAGGAAACCTTGTGGTGTTTAAGTCCTTATCGGCAAAGGGTAACATTCTCACGTGATCTTTTTTCATTTTGTTTTACAATATGCCAACCGTGACCATCCTCTTCCCCCTTTCGAGTAACGATACCCGTAGCAAGTGCGTGGTGGCGCCAATGACTGTGCGAGTCCACGAGCATGTAATTCACTGTCATCTCCAATTATCGATTAATTGGACCGAAAACCGAATTAAACAGCAGTAACGCGCTGCTTACCGTTCCGTAGCTTTTTTCTCCCATCTGTTTTCTTTCCCTTTCCCAACCTCACTCCTCTCGCCATCGGTGTTGTATTTTGTTGCTTTATTTGCTTCTTATGCTTCACTGCATCCGTGCCATCGTCGCCGTTCCTTGCCATATCCGTGTTTTGCCTGCGAGACGGGTATAGGATTGCATAGAATGCCACCGGCGCTTACGCTCGTTGTCTGCCACCCATTTGAAACTGTCCTCACCCCTCGTCCGGTGGGGTTATGGTCCGCCGGGAACTCGCGACGAAGATGCGCGCGTCTTTGGAGTGAATTGTTATTTTCTCATTAATTAGGCGTGGCGCGTGCATCGCAACTCAGTCAGAAAGCATTAAAATTATGTCCGTGAAAAGCGTCCGGCGTGGGATGGGGGAGGATGAGGCGATCCCCAGCACGGGGCGTGAAAATGGTGACGGTGAGGGGTTCAAAATGCGGCAAATGACACGTGGCGAAGCGAAGATGCATTGGTGCATGCGCTTCGCTGCACCGGAGAGTGTCGGTGCCGCTGTTGCGACCGTCGAGGTAAATTACGTGCGCTACTTGATTTTGAAGCACATTTGTAAGAAGAAAAAAAACATACAAATTAAAAAGAGCCGTTTTACGAACAGCTTCTGTTTGGATCGGATGTATAATATGGCTTTCTGAAGAGGAGCAAATCAAGCTTCGTCGATGTTTTGCAACATGGGTAAGGATGCATAATTATACGCACCGTTTGCTTCTATTGTGCTGACCGAAGCTGCAGAAACCTTTGTTGACAGGTTGTTGTCGAGATGACGTGTAGGCGTACCGCATTTGTCTTGCGACGCTAAATGCGACAAAAGCAAAGGTTAAAAAGTGTATCCTTCCCGAGGACGTTGAAATGACGTGAGCTCTTTAAGTGGCTTTCAAATGAAAGTAACATGTTTTTTATGAAACTTTTCATACTAACACAACCATCAATTATTAAAAGTATCAGCCAAAACACCAGTTGACAAAATAAATGCATTTAAATTCTACGCTTTATGTACCTGTTCCGTTTTATCTCACTGTATGGTTTACATCATCACCATATCAGCCGGTTTATTTTATTAAAAAAAAAAAGATCCTCATCGAGCAAACATTCTTCGGATGGACAAAAAATGAATGGTTCAAACCAATCGGAAAAGGCAAAAGTATTTCTTCCGCATCACCCATTAAGTAATTAATTTAAAATTTTCTCCCCCATTGCCATTTGTGCTCTAAAGTGGCTCCTAGTTTCCCTGATACTGATACCGAAGCGAGGGCTGAAAAAAGAGAGCGAGAGAAAAAAGGGGGATATGGAAAGGTAGAAGTGAGACATTTGTTTAAACTATAGTGCCAAACACTTGTCCGGGAAAAGCCCGAACCTAAAATAAAAAAAAAACACTCACGTGTCCTCGTCTAAATTAAATTGTTTTCCCTCAAAAGAACCGCCACTTCAGGCACAGTGTCATCCCCTGCTCTGCTCTAGCGATTGCTCACTGTGTAATACCTTGGTTAGCTGGATAGTTTTCACATGATGTTTTTCGGCTCCGGTTGGTATTACCTTTTCCAAATATTATCTGATCCTATTTGTTTTCCCATTTTAACTTTTTCTATTCGTTCGTTCGTTCGTTCTGTTTTTCTCTCCCTATTTTCTCATGGGAACCACTTTGCAAAGTTTCGGTCAACCATTTCAGTAAATGAAAAATCTATTTCCTAACGTTTTATTTAATGAACAAAAGGGAAAACATTTCCCAGTCGTGCGTGAGGGGAGCGAAACCCCTGGCACGTCAAGGGTAATAATTTATAGTGCCCAACGCCACCGGTAGCCCGTCGACGTGTCCAATAGCAGGGAGCATTTTGCGTGACAACATTTTAGTGATTTCAGATTGCTTTCACTACTGCTCAATTAGTGGAATTTTCTAAAGGATATGTTTTTCGCTTTGTCTATTTTCGTTTGTTTTACAGAGCACGTATGGGATGTATTGGTGCAGCCTAAGGGCCTCGGCGACAGCTACGGGATCCTCGGCAGCTACCGGCTTTGCATCACCGACAAAATCCTTTCGCTGGTTCGCATTGGACTGGAAGTCACCGCCACTCAAGAGAAGCGAGCCGACGTGGTAGAGTTTTCATTGGCGTCCATTCGACGGTAAGTCTCGGTTTGCGAGAAAAAGAATAAACAACATGCTGAATAATGGCCCTTCATTTCCCAATCGATTCCTCTCCTCAGATGCGGACATTCACAGCGCTACTTTTACCTGGAGGTCGGCCGGAGCTCGAAAACCGGCGCCGGCGAGATCTGGATGGAGGTTCAGGACTCCTTCATTGCGCAAAACATGTACACCACCATCATGAAGTGAGTAGACAAGATCCTCGCTTCTTTTTCAGTGTTCGGAGTAAAGCAAAAGATTTGCTGATTTTCTTCCAAGGACAAGCGGAATTCGTGGTTTTCTGCTAGGCGAATTCTTTTATCTGCAACAGACCATCGATCCCCGCCCCGCTAAGGAAGCCAAGGAGCGGAAAAAGAATCCAATTGATTTTTAAACGGTCGTATCCGCCACACACGTGAAACGATGGTTTTTCACATCACTCGAAAGACGCGGATGTTTGCACACATGCCGGTTCTGGTTTTCTTTTGGAATGTCTTCGTTAAATAGGGGGAAAAAATCATCGCAACCAAACGGAAGAAAAGCATGATCATTTCTCCTGCGTTACTCGAAAGAACACCGGAACCGAAAGGCATGCCGTGTGTTAACAGCTTCAAGACGGGCATCGTCGATGCTGCTGACCCTTAGGCGACAAAAAAAAAACGACGAGACGACGAGATCCTGAGGTTTTGACATTCATTCGGGAGTTTGTCTGGGACTTTTCCGTTTAACGCTCTGACCTGTTGATTGTAAGGAAGAAGGTTTTACCGATAGACGGAGGGATAAATGACGTTCTCCTCTAGCAGAGTATCTCGCCTGCGTGCGCCTTTCTGCGGCAAATCTCCAGACCGTCAGTCTGGAACAGGATCTTCGTTTTCTTTTCTTCTATTCCGGACTGCAGGAATTCACTTTTTTCTTCATCACAAAGAAACAGCATGATACCATTAAGCCACGACAAGTCGGTGGCCACGCTGTTTCTGGACAACATTACTTTTTAAAGTCTTTTGCCATAAGAAAGATAGTAAGTCCATCGATAACGTCCCTCGTTCGTATCCAGCAGCGCAACTTGGCGATGTGTTTTAACTCAAATTAATGATCTTCGACCGCCCGTTACAGTTGGGCACTAAAGTCACCATTGTGCCACAAGGAGAACTAAAGAGGACGAGTAGGTCCTTAGCAAAGCCGTGCTCCAAACTTGAACGGCTTGACGACAACCTTGAACGAGTTTTGTTCGTGGAAATTCGTCTGAAATGTGCCCTGTTTTTAACGACCGAAAAATATCGGAGGGAACAAAACCTTTAGCCTTATCGCCTTCTCTTTAGACTTCTTTATCCGTTGGCCTAGCCCAATCGATCCGCCGCGTGGGAGTGAAACTCGCTGAAGTGTCAAATTAACTCGCCTTTGTTGACGGTTGACTGGGAAAACAGTAAATAACATTGGATGGTTTCCACGGCACATTCACGCCGTTCGTGAAGGGCGGAGAGAATGTTCCGGCATGGATAGGAAGGCCTAGTTGTGTGCGTGTTTATATATGATGGTGATGGTATTTGCGGTTCACTTTGGCAACAGGTCCCTGTCGGACGCTTTTCATCGCGTCGTGAAAAGCTGTAGATGGAAGGATTCCACACAGAAAACAGGTTGGGAGGACCACTTGTGGAGGGGTGGTTCCCTTTGATCTCCGTGAATTATGCCTCCATTTTCACCCTCGTTACGCTCGATACTGATCTGCCACCTTTCCTCCCTCCCATTTTCCACAGATCCGCGAAAAATAAGGACGACAATCTCGGTCCCATGATACGGATACGGTCGTCCTCGGCGAACGCAGCCTCGAAGCCAACGTCGATGCTGTTCCGGCGCCAGACGCACGCCGGCCAGAAGCCGATGAACTGCTCACCGTCGAGCGGTAAGTGTTCTTTGGACGTTTTGTTTTACTTTACTACTACACTCTCTCTACCACACTTCATTTTCCGCTAATACTCAAACTCGCCTCCCTCGTCAATCATTCCTGATCATTTTCCCAACCCCCTCGGTGTTCACCCACGAGTCGTAAGGATCTTAACGGTGCGGCTATGGCCGTAGAACGTTACATCCTCTTCGGTACTGCCACCCTCCGACGCCCACTTCCATCTTCCATCACCTTCCACTAGTCAATTACACTTTTCTATCTAGACTTAGCACTGAGAAAATGTTGTTTGTTGAATAATTTTACTACCCACTCTTCTTTCGGATGGTTTGATCTTCCGCCACCTCTCACCAAGTTATTTGCTCTCCCACCCTCTTTTACTTTTTACTCGTAACTCTTTTGTCCCGTTCACTAGTTTCACCTGTAGGCAGTTTGGCATTTGCTAGTTGTTTTATCTTTCTGGTTTTCTATGATAGTTTTTATTCGTTTCATTTGTTGCTATATCATAGATTTATTCATTAAAGGAGTAGCGCGCTCTGCCCACCGTAGTATTTTTGCATAGTATTTTACAATTGTTCTGTTCCTTCTCTTTTTATGTTCGTTGGCAATATTTGCATTTTCTTCAAATAGCTTAAATGAAAATAATATTATAGTTACTTTGTTTAAGCACATATGCCTAGCAAAAGGATACTTTCTGTTGCTCTCCATTTCATTAACAGTTAATAATAAATATTGTCTCAGCACTGAAACCGTTGATTTCTAAGGACAGATGTTTATAGTAGTTTTTAATGTTTAATTATCTTTTCGTAGTATGTTTCTTTGTAATGGGATAGTATCCAATATATGTTTTCCTAATAAGTTTTGTGTGTGTTGATTTTTATATGTTTTAACTCATTTTAGATTCTATTACATTACCAAACGAAATTAAGTTTGCGCCAAACGAAATTAAGTTTTACTTTAAGTGAGCAAAATACCCCCCCAAAACGAATTCGGATGTAGTGTATGATGTTTGATGAATTATTGTTTTCATCTCGTACGGTTTTTAATAGTATCTTTAGCCAAACTCACCCCACACTGGATGGAAGCAAAGATTGTTTTTCTTTTCTACCAATTTCTAACTGTTTGTCGAGAGTTTTCCCCCGTAGTTCGTTCGACTCGTAGACTAGATATAGCGTGCGAGTGTTTCGTTGCGTTTCTTGTGTTGTGCCCCAATTCAATCTACGTCCAACCCTTTAACATCCAGTATCTTATGTTTTGTGAGCTAACCTGTGTTTTCAGCCCCGGTTGACATTGCGTTTTTTTGTGGTTTTCTCTCGGTAGTTTTGTGCAATTAATCGTAGCGAATATTTAGCATTGAATCAGCACAACACTCCGCCGTACGTTTTCCCCTCGTGTAAACAACGAAAACGTCACTAATCCCGGGCAACATTCTCGCTTCTAGCTTGAGACTCGATGTCTCAAACCTTACAATCTCGTACGTGCCGCATCTCGTATTTTTCACGCGTAATATTGTGCATCCAAATTTTTTTTTTTTCTTCACCTGGGTTCACTTCGTCACCTAACCGATCTTGTGTCGTAAGGTCTCCGTGTGGCGTTCTTTTCTGATATGGTCCCGATTCGGCGAGGTCTCAATCTGCTCAATTTATGTCGTCCAGCTTCGTCTGTTTTCTGCGCTCGCTGATTTTTTTCTTGGTTAACTATTGTTCACTTGTCATTTTGTAGGCCGCAAGATCGCTTCGCCAGCTGAGGAAATTGGTTCCCCTTCACGTTACGTCGTTTCTCTACCTCGAAATGTTCCGAAAAATCGCAACTGGGATATCCTTTCTCTTTCCTTTCGTTTCCTCCTGCCTCGTAACTCGGTATCGAAAAGTCTGCAGCGCATATCGCCCGTCCGTTCTTTTTGGAGCAAAGCGCATATCGTTCTGTATCTTCCATCATATCATGTCACCCGTTTCCGCCCCTTGTGTATGTGCCGGTTTGTTCTAGTGGCATTTGTGTCCTTACGTTCTTTATTTCTTTCTCACTCTCTTTTTCTCTCTCACTCTCCGCCTCGCCAATTCCATTTTCTTTTTACTTTCCCCACCCACCCACACTTTCCCTCAAACAATTCGGCTTGCCCTGTTCCTGCTCCCGTTTCCCCCCCTTTCCACCCTTCCCCCTGCGCAAACACCAATCCAATAAATTCACTTTGTTGCATCTTCCAGAAGATCAAAGCTCGCAAAACGCGGGCAGTGCACAGAATTCCGAGTCCTCCTCGTCGGCCGCCAGCATCAACACGGTAGTGCTGGTCGGGTCGCCGCCGAAGACTCCCGGGCCGGCCGGCTCTGGCTCTGGTGCCCCGAATTCGAAACCAAGAGCACCAACCGCGGCGTCAGTAGCCAATCCCTACCTGCAAACCACCGCCGGCTGCGCGGACAAACTGCTCGCCACATCCAACACTTCCCCTGCTACTACTTCTACTACTACTATTACCTCCACTAGTACTACTACTTCTACTACTACTTCTACTACTACTCCTACTGCTACTACTACTATGACTGCTAGTACCGCGGCGTCCTCTACGGTCGCCGGCACTGTTGCCGGCACGGGTTACACCTCGACTTCTGCCCCAGGCTACCATGCTGCTGCTACCATTGTTTCATTCGCCGGAACCACTCGAGCAGGCGGGGCCAGTCTGCCTCCCATTGCTTGTGCGCGCAGCAGCACCTCCTCCCTGGCCAGCCTCGGTTCCTGCTCCCCGATTGATGCCTACGTTCCCCTTGTTCCCGGTGCCGGAAGCTCAATCTCTTCCACTCCCTTGCATCCATTTGCCAGCGGTGGTGGTGGTGGTGGTGGTTTTGGTGCCGTATCGTCGGTACGCGCCACCGGAGGAGGAGGAGTTGGGCACGTCGGGGGATCACCACGGCTCGGAGTGACCGCCCAGTCGCCCAGCTATCGACGCGCGTCCTTCAAGAAGACCACCCCCTCGGAGGGTGGCCCGTCCGGTGGCAAGTCCTGGTCCTCCTGCTCCGGAAAGGGCGAAACAACTGCTTCCGCCGCGTCGCTGTTGCGAGCATCGCAACATCAACACCATCTTCACCATCCGCTCCACCACCAGCACCACCATCAGTACCACGGGCAGGTCCTTCCCCTGCTTCCCCCTTCCTCCGGCCACAACCATCACCTGCATCACCATCTACCGCCACACCAAGGCGCACACGCGTCGTCGACACTCCCGCGTCCGGCCACCCCGAGCTCTTCCTCCTCATCCTCCTCCCTCGTCGGCCCTACTCAGCACCAGCCGTCCACTCTCGGTGCCGTCTGTACTAGCAGCGTCAGTAGCAGCGTCAGTAGCAGCGTCAGTAGCAGCAGCAGCAGCAGCACCAACAACACCGTCGCTGCCGACGTTACCACTGAAATTTCGTCCTCTTCGACCGACCATGGTACGCCTATGAAATGGATTTATGTTTTCTTTTTCTTATTCGATATGTACATTATGTTTTCTTTTTTTTTCTCTCAAAAATATCCTTCCACTTTTCAACCGCCCCCCACCCATGTATTAACCTTTTGCACCCTTCTGTCTGTCTCTATTTTTCTCTCTCTACTCTTCTTCTCGCTTACTTATCCCATCCTCCTCTCTCCGCCCTTCCGCATTTCTCCCGAAGATCGCAGCTTATCTTACAGTTTGTATATATTTTTTTTCGTTTCCTTTTTTTAAGTTACGGTCGTTTTAAAACACATTCCATACAGCCAATGACATGTTTCGCTTTTGTTTCCTTCGTTCATTTGTTGCGTCCGTATAATTTCGTGTTCGTTTTCCTTCCGTTTACGCCAACCACCCCCCCCCCCCACCCCCCCTTACACCTCCCCCTCTCCATCGTGACCTTAATTTTATTGGTTTCGCGGCGCATTTCTAATCGCTATTTTCCGCTACTAAACCAAGCTACTAAACGCCTTCGCGCAGTGTTGCTCTTGGCCAGATGGCTTTACTCGGTGTCTATCGTGTATGCCTGGCGATCGTGGAGACCACGTTACATCACTTACAAGCATCCGGGGATGCATCTCACCAAAGAGCGTGCTCTGGTAGAAAGATTTTATTTTTCTTTTTTTTTTCGGCTGCACAACAAGTTCGGATTTTATTTTTGTGTGAAGATGGCGTCAAATTTTATTTCCCTATCGCACTTTTGATATTAGCTTTTTTTTCCGCACGCTCTGATTGTTTGCTCTGTTGAGTTTTGCTCTTCACGTTCAACCATAAGAGTGGTTCATTCCGCTTGTCCTGTCAATCCCGTCTCTCGCCACTTCCGTCACTCTTCCCAAACATTCCAGAGTGCGTTTTGATGGTCAAAATTGTCGATGCTTCAAAATTCCATCCACTTCAAACGAGCTAAACTCTGCTGTTCATCTGCTGCGCCCTACGCCTTGCAGTCTATTATTGCTTGTTGCGCTTTTTTGCTGTGCTGTGCATCATCCGTCCGGCTTATGCTAGCCAAATGAGGAAGAAAAAGTTTCCGTTTTGTACGGAAAAACTTGTTAACGTACCTCATTTTGTTGGTTTCAAAAGCGTGATGGACCGCAACGCAGCGAAGATTAATTATTTTTCGGACGTCCATTTTCGGCCCCAAGAATCAAAGCGCCCCGCTCTCCTCCCGTGGTTTTTTTTTTGGTCCTCGTCGGTGGATATTTAATATGAATGATATGAATGATCAGCCTGTGTGTGTAATTGTACTTGCCCTGGGTGGAATGCTGTCGAGACGGACTGGACGGAACGGTGGATAGTGTATTTCTCGATTTGAAAAATGTAATAAGCTTGAGTTCACAGTCATTTTATGATTTTGCTCTTGAGTTAAAATTAAACGCAATTTTAAATTGTTGATAGTATCATAAAAAAACCTTGTTTTCCAAATGTGTACTTGATAACTTACTTTTGTCTAACCTAGCATGCCTCGCGCTTGCTACAAAACATTCCATTTCACTTCAACTTTTGGCCAAAGGGGCTTCGGACCGTAGTTAACCGGGCGAGAAAAATAAGAAGTAGCACCGCCCGGCAGTGGCCGGAAACAAACTTTAAAAGCATAAACTCATAAATTAGTTATACTCAAGCGTGACTAATTGAGTGCCGTCAAGCGGGTGTGGAGTGCAAGGTAGTCCCTGATGGAGAAAAGGAAGACATATTCAAGAAGAAAAAAAACGGTAGCCGCCGGCATCCCCTGCACACACTGGTCCTATAAGGTTGAATTTAATTTTCAATTTGTATCTAGCCTCTTAATTGCCTCCCAATCCGGCGGAGAGAAGGGGTCGCCCCGGAGCCGGCTGGGTGAAGATAGTTTTTTTTCTTCTCTAACTTGTTGATAAAAAGGAAGACGACGTAAACATGAACGACCCACAAAACACAATAATGCTTGTTAACCGTGGTCGCGCTTAGCAGCATGAATTATTGACGACACGGCGAATGCCTAATTTAGTCCCCCGGAGTGTGGCTTGCGATTTTGGTTTGTCTGGCTTCGGATCGTGTACGGCAGCGAGAAAACCTTGCACAGTGTAATGCTGGAAGGTGCTTTTGGTTCGGTTACACGAGGTGCGAGAAAGAGAGAGGAAGCAGACCGCCTCGATGAATCCCCGATAGGTTACATCTCGTGCTTAGGACGATAAGATCTTGACTTAATAGTTTATTTAAACTACACCATCCCGAACACCCGTCCGCCGTTCGACAGTATCACCCCGAGCTATGTCAACTACAAACTATTAGGAGGTTTTTTTTCTATTGTTTTTATTCATGTTTGTTCGTTCGATTTAATGGAAATGTTAAACGATAAGGATTTTTGTGTTTTGTTCCAAAGTTATAAGAAAATGATCAAGGTACGATCAGTTCATGTGAAGCAAAAAGTTGGAAACAGCTGCATTTATGCAAATGTATAATTCGGTTCGTCCATGGTTTCCAGCAGCAAAACCAACTGACAGCTTCAACGGCAAACCTGCCAGGACATACGAATCTGCAACCGCCCTAAGACGTCTCAAAACTCTGGATTGATATTAACTGCTGCTGCGCTGCCCTATTAACATGCTCGTCTTCACCCGTTTGCTTACCTAAGCTGTTCTTGCTGCATGAGTACTTTCTGTTTGTCTTTCCTGCATATGATTATCGATAGAATATTAATCGCCCGTCCACCGCACCAACTCCACCAACCCTTGCATGACGCCCTCTTTCTCTCTCTCTTGTTGGGCTACGATTGTTTGGCTTTCCTCGAGATTTGCATGCGTGTTTCCCCCATCGTGGCATGAGAATGTGTTCGCTCTAAACTATTGTTCGGCTTGGTTTGATTGCCTTCGTTCTTTGGCACGAAATGTTCGAGTTTTGCGTTGTGATTTTTCCGCCGTTATGTTTCTCGCACCGAATCAACAAACTTATATCGCTTTACTCATCACCATCGATGCCCATTTTCATCTCACCAAAAATCACCAAACCAGTTCGCTAAAAAAAAAAAAAGTTAAAAAAAACCTAAAACGAACGAACAACGATGGATCTGACCGTCAACTGATGGTTAGAAGGTGTCTACAAATGGGATACTATGCCGCTGTGGCTTGACGTGAAATGTATATTTAATGGTCGTATACACAACAAACAAGCGTTAAAAATCTTTTCTCCTTCTGAATCGAACATGGGAAATAAGGTTCCCGTGTTTTGAAATAAAACTTGTGATTTGTATTCTAAAGAAAATCGAATCGAGGAAATCAGCGGTCCTCCGTTCGTCTGTGTGAGTTGTGAAACGTCATAAGACGCTTGGATAAAGACATATTTCTCATTATTATCGTAACATCAAAATTAAAAAAAAAAACACACATCATTCGCAAGCAAACCAATTCGAAAATCACTCTCATCAACTTTGGCAAATTTTTTTGGTGTTATTTTTAGACCCTGTACAAAATTAGTCTTCAGTTTCTAATTGGCTTCAAAATTCCCCGTTTTTTACTCGTACTCTTTGCATTTTAAATTTTTTCCTACGAACATACACCAATAACAAATCAAAATTTTGTATCACATTAGAAAATTTTTCACTGAAAATGTGTGTGATGGATTCAAACAAAAAAAGCAAATACATACAGGTATGATCTTAGTGAGAAAATGTCTACTATCATATGTCTTTTTTCTTCTCTTCCCAATACGCCACCTTCGCGCGGCACTGGACGTTTTTCTTTTCCTCGCTGTCTTGATGTTTGCGTTTGCACCCGGGGGGGAAAATTGTATTTATCTCCTCCATGACGCGGGTGCTTTGGCACTGGGGGGGTTGGGATTATGAAATTCCACAGTGGCCGCAATTTCCTCGACCAATAATTCGTCCTCTGTCGCTACGCCAATAGCGACACCGACGACGACGATGATGATGATGACGCTGCCTCCGTCGCCGTCGGCCTCGATGAGCAAATTCCATCGTTATGCCAGCAGCCGCCAGGGAGGTAGGGAGGTAGGGGTCCCCGGTGGCGGTGGTGGTGCTGGGGGAGGAGGCGGAAGTAGTGCCGTCAGCATAACCTTCAGCAGTCTGCTGGCCAGCATCACCAACAGTATCGCAGCGGTGGGTGGTGACCGAGGAGCAACGGTGGGTGGTGAGGGCGCCGAGCTGGGCGGGGAAGGGATGGGTGCGGCGGTAGGTGCCGGCAGTCTTTCCTCGGGGGGCAGCTTTTCCAACGCTTCCTCGTCGAAGTCGTCGTCCTGCTGCTCCTCGACCGCAAGCATTCAGACCACGATCCCTCCGACCGCCAGCTCGTCCGGCCCCTTGATGGGACCTCCCCCGCCGCCCCCTCCACCCCCACTACCCCACAGGGGCCATACGCGCAGCCTCAGTCACCACTCGACAAGCACGATCCACCTCACCCACGCGAAACCTCTGCGTCGATTGCGCAGCTCGCTGCGGCGCCATTCCGTGTCAGGTACGGCTTTCACTCTATAGCTGTGTTTTCTTTTCCAAATTCCAAATTACTTACTTGATCAAAATTTACGCATTTTCGTTCAGCAAGTTTTTATTATGTTCTCCACGATTCTACGCTTGACTTTTCTCTGGCTTTTACAGCGAACATAAGCCTTATCAGTTTTTTTTTTCGTCTCGAACAATCAATCAACGCTCATTTCTGCCTTTTTACACGCATTTTCATGCGAGAGTTTATGGTCATCTCAGTTGTTGATTTGTCGCCTTCGTTGTTCCACGTTAAATCTCTCTGGCTTACATAATTCAATTTTTGGATTCTGGATTTTGGTAATTAAAAGAATGATTGTGGATTCATCTATATACACATGTTGTACTCTTCAGGTTAAAACTAAACCTGATATGGTATATATGCGCAGTGGTATCGAACATTTTGTAACGAGCTTCTACGTTGCAACCGACAAATGTCGGAAAACCGTTAGTACCATTGATGCTAAATACGCATGCATTTTAATCTGATGTTCTTGTAGGCTGTAATATGGAGCATATTCTCTAAATGGGAAAGTTCTTTTTTTTTCAAAGATTTACCTACGCAAGCCAAGAACTGAGACCAAAGGGAAGCTTAAACGCACCCACTCACCGGTAATGGAACGGAGTAATTTTAATGGAGATTAATTAAACTTTCCGGCAGGCCGCGCGCAATCATGAGAGCTAGTTTGTTTAACACACGTCAGTTGGCGTCTCCGTTTGGATGGGAAAAAAGCGAGGAAAATGGGGTGAACGAGGCAAAATAAAAGGCGCATCGCGTCGGGGCCTTATCTTGCAGTACCGCTGCATGCCACATAAGTCAGTGGCGCCAGGAGTGGAGTAATGGACTAAACGAATTAAGGTTCCGCTCGCACTCGTGCCTCAGCGGCGTTTCTTTTTCGCCTGGTTTGGATTTCTTATCCATACCGCTCAGGTTCTCCATACCACGCCTTAGATTAATCGTCGTCGGAAGTCTGATGGAAGTTGACCATGGGCATCGTACCGCTGCAAATGCATTCGAATGGTTCACGATTGGCACGGAGGCGTAAAGAACAAAACGTGCTTTTCCAGCGCCATCTGCGCGTTCTGTGGATGGGTGGCTACTTATTTATTTCTAAATCGATTCCATTACAAGGCCCACGATAGTAAGCGGAATTTTAATACGAACACACAAAGTGAGCGGTGTAACTCGCTGTGCTCGCTTAATCTTGGCCACAAATTATGTCGCCTTCTATCTTATCGCGCCGCATGTGTTATTTGATGAGACAGGGTTAACAAATTTTCTCATCGTGACCGCTTCTAGGCCGTTTTGACTTGCCCGCGGGTATTGTCTGTGCCACTGACCTCCCTGATGACACTGCACTCTAGAGTGTGCTGCCGGTTTACCAGCGCCAAGCTAACGTTGGATAATTATTTTGTGATTTTTCGGCGTTGCTACGCCAGAAATCTGATTTTTGATAGAAACATAGCTTAATGGCTGCAGCTAAAGCGAAAGTCGATAATTGATTAATCGCCATTTTAGGCTAAATGAATATTAATGAAGCATCTGTTTCCAACCGGAAGCTGGAAATAGGTCAAGGTAGCACGTGATAACGGAGTTGCAAAAGAGAAAACCTGTGCTAGTTTTGTATCTAGCCTGCTTCATTATGGCCATGGCTAACGACACGTCATCGTTCATAATAGTTTGCAATGGCTGATCCTTGTAAATTGTGTGATACTTTATCACTCCAGATCAATAGGTTCGTCTTTGCACATTTTGTCCAGCAACAGATTGTTATTTCGTGCTCACCTATGGCACGATCTGTGAACCAACCGACCTTGTCAATCAAATTATTGCTGAAACGACGGCTTCCGTAAAGGAAAATTTTCTATTCTATCGCTTTTACTTTTTCCTTGACTTATTGTCTACAGTTTTAATTCTTCTATCATGTTCCGCTTCTATATTTCGTAGGGATTACATTTATTTCTTACTGCAAACATTGTACGGGCTGTTCAAAGCAAACCAGTGGTGCCTTAATTATCAATTTGCTGCCGACATACACGCCTGGCCTTCTTCCTTCTGAACGAGGGTTACTTCTAAGCAAGTTCTTGCGTTGAATTAGATTCGGCACAAATGAAGCATTTTCTACTGGTCTACCGGTGTTTTCGCATCAATTTCAGCAACCAGAAACAGTATTTTACAGATTTGTTATCGCAATGTCTTCAACCTCCTTCGTTCGAAGGGAGGAATGCATGATTTATTGTGGATTTTTGCAGCACTCTTTGGTTGAAGTGTTCATTGTAAATTCGCACATCGCTACTGCCGTATACTCACGAGCGTGTGTCTGCTTCCGAATGAGCAGAGCAACAATTTTTGGCTGCCTCCAGAAGCTCCTCGTCTGGTGTGCTTAAGGGGGCTGTAATTAATAAATTGCTAATTTGAAACTTATTCATTTATACGTTTGCAAACCCTCATCTAACATAAATGTTATTGCCACTTGGGCTACAATGACCCTGGCGCAATATACGCTCGCAATGACGGAATCATAAATATGCGGTTTCGGCTCGCGGGAAAGCGCTTTGGAGGTTTCATCCACCGCGGGTAACAGTTTTCTCATGGGTCGGTTTTTTTATGGTCTTCTTTAGATTTACCTCGCCAAAACGTTGAAGTAAGCTGGATCATTCTTGTCTTGCACTTTTGTATATTCACCCGTATAGTCAAGTTTGACTACATCGCCTTCAATCGACTTTTTCTGTTTTTCCACGCGCTGTAAATTATTATTGCTCAAAATATTGCGTTACTAACTGCAGATTGAGCCGTACTCCTTGCTCCACACTGGTTTATGGTGCCCATTAAACATTTATTTAGCATTTGTGTAGAGGTAGTGTTACATACTGATTAACCTGAAGATAGCCTGTTGTGTACATACAAAAACCGAAGCGGAATATTCGCCATTACTCCTCGAACTCGTCCCCAGTTAAAATGAGAAATGCGTATGATGAGGAAACAATTTTTCTCTTGGAATACGCAAAGAATTGGCCAACGAAACAAACCAACGGAGTAGATAAAACACACCAACGAGAACCTTTGCTCAAACTTGCCAAATGGAGAGAAACGAACGCCGTGCGTTGTAGCTGAGAAGCCGTTGGTCTGTTAATGTTACCATCTAATTAATAAACTAGCGAAAAGACGACGACGCCAACCGATAAGGTGCGCTCGAAATGGATGTAATTAAATATTGTAGCAGTCCCGTGAACTACCGTGTACTAACGCCACTACCGTCACCCGAGCTGCACGACTTTTCTTCGCGAAACTACCGGAAGCCACGGAAGGACGCCTCCGGGAGGCGCGTATTGCAGCGACTGAAATACGAACCTCATAAAGAATATTTATGGGACGTTGGGTCGCTAGCATCCGCATCAGCTCGCGTACGGGGAAGCGTGTTTCACTTTCGCCTATTTCGAGGAGGCAGAATAGGAGATGGGAATAAAAAACAAGCACAGTCGTGTGGAACTATTGGAGCAGGCGAGAATCAGGCCGAAACACGTAGAAGAAATGAACCTTCGCTGATGCAAGCTTGTCCAACATGGATAATCATAAATTTTCATTTAGTAATCACTGCTGTTGGCAAAACTAATTAGAGTAAAGATGATCGGAAACTTCATCTTGAGGAACTTTTTGAGAGAAGCGCAGAAACGAACTTGGACGTTGTACTAAGCCGAGAAGGAATGGCCCTCCTAATGAATGGTTAATGGCGCCGCGGTTGCAATGTGTTTATCAATCCGGATGTCCAAGATTAGGGATTCTCTCTAATATCATTGGGACTCAAATCACCAAAAGTTGCACCCAATATTTATTTTAGTTACTTGATGCTGTATTATAAACCACAATACGCCTCCCATTGACCCTGGGTTTTGTTTTGCCTATCTGTATACTAATATTAACTTGCCTTTCCCTTTGGTATGAGGACTGCCAATGACTTGCTAGTAATCTTCTACCATTCATTCGTGGGAAACTGCGTTGTAAAGTGATAGATATTAAACACCGTGTGATAACAACGAGCGCTTTCTTTTTTCCTGTGGAGTTCAATGCTCTACCATCAATATCTCAGCCTTTCTCCCACACAATCTTGCGCTTGAGCGTAAGAGTCTTTTTTCATGGCACTAACTTTTCGATCCCCGCTGATACTTACAATTACTCAGCTGCTTGCGCCTGTAGCACTAACATCGCGCTAACATCTTCTCGATTGACTATCGCCCGATCGAAACCGTTGCATCCACAAGACGAATAACGCACTGTTATGACACGTCGTACGCTAAGACTTGAATAATTTTTTTCGACGAGACTGTACATGAGATGAAAAATATGGGAACATGGACCACTGGAGTATTTCATCAACATATTGGAACATAAGTTGGACCAATTTTTTTTTTTACGTTTGAGATCGTTGATCAGTTATTGGGTACCTCACCCCATATAGAATCTACATGTCTACCCTCCGTGGGTTCAAATCTTACTGGCACCAAGTTTCAAAGACCCCATTTACCAGCGATTGCCTTGGGTTCTTGTTGGTATGGATCAACACGCTGTCTGGTAAAAGAATAGAGACTGTCCGAATTGTGATCTTTGTATTTACAATCAAAATAAGCTGTTGGTGTGCCTTTTGAGGGCAGGGATTTGCTCTTTGTCGATGATCATGTTGTCCTTATGGGTCTACATATGTTTTAATGCTTAGACGACGAAGAACAATATTGACGTAATATCCGCTACTACAAAATTTGACACTACTGCACTGGGTGGAAAAATGAGACTACAAGAACTTCTACGATACTTTCCCAGTCCCATTACTTGACAACACATCGAGACCGATAGTACACCCCTCACGACGGAAATGTAGACTATAACCCCCATACTAAACAGGACAACGGTTTCAAAAACATCCCCCCCTCTCCAAACTTTAAAGTAGTCGTGTGGCTTTGTACCCAAATTGAGTGGGCTCATAGCGACAACTCGGAGAGATAGTTTTTTTTTTCTTCATAACTAACCACGCTGAACTTCCGGCGACTAGTTTATATCCTTTGAAACACACACACAAACCCACACACAATGATGTCTCAGGGGAAAACCCCTCTGAATAACCAACCCTCCTGAGCTACGCGCCTCAATTCTCGTCGCGCAAACACAAAACAACCCCATGTGAGCTCGTGTGTACTATCTCTCTCTCTCTCTCTTTACCGTTTGTCTCTATCCGCAGTTACATCCGCATCCTCCGCAACCGGGGTGTTCCATCAAAGAGCTTTATCATTGCCAAGCGCTCCCATGTTAGGCCATCCTCCCCATACCAATACGTATCATTTGAGTGCAATCCACGGGCCCGCTGGTAGCGCCCGCTCGTCCTCCCATACCAGTGTCCTGGTGGCCGGTGCCGCTCCTGGCGGAGGTGTTGGTGGTGGTGGCCAGCAACTAGCGACGTCAAGTAGGTCCACCACCAGCACCGGAGCCGCCTTCTCGACGTCCCTCTCGTGGACCGGGACGATCAAACCGGTCCACCATCGTACCCGCTCGTTGCCACTGACGGAGGAGTCGGCCATACGCATTACGAGTGACCGCGCAATGGGTGGCGGTGGAGGTTGGTGGGGGGCAGGGGTGCACCAGCACCAGCACCAGCACCTGCAGCAGCAGCAGCACCATCTGCAGCACTACTACACGACGACGTCCGGTGGCGGTGGCGTAGGAAGTCACCGGAAGTCGTCCTCGTCCTACCTGCTCGCTCCGTCGAGTGGCACGGGGGGGCACCTTTGTCCTATGCACGGGGGTGGCTGCTCACCTCCCATGTCCGAGCTGGTGTGCACCTCTCCGCAGCACTACGGTGACGAAACGCCACCCCACCCCTCCCGCAGCTCCATGGAGAGCATCATCGAGGACCAGCGCTACCTGCCGATGGATCTGAAGAAGCCTCCTCCTCCTGCTGCAGTGGAACCAACGCACGAGCCCATGAACCCCTCCGGATCGCCCGGGGGCAGTGGGCAACTGCAGCTGATCAGTCGGCTTCTGCGCAGCAGCAACCTACAGTCCCCACAGTGCGCCGCCACAGGCGCAACGCCCGCGTCCGCCTCCGTTTCCGCCGGCAAGATGGGCCTGATCGGGCTCAAGATGGCCCTGATGAGCGGCGGAGGAGGAGGAGGAAGTGGAGGAGCAGGAGTGGGCAGGGCTGGTTGTGTGGCATCGTCGTCCGCCGGCGGCAGCACCAACGGCTGTAGTTGTAGTAGTCCCTCCTCACAGTGCAGTAGCAGTAGCAATTGCGTTCACGCCATTAGTAGCCCCAATACCAATACCCCTAAGAGCACGAACGGTTCCTCACCGGCAGCACTGCGGCGCCCGAACGGTGGTGGTGTCGGTGGCCGTGCTGCCAGCGGTACGATCAGCAGGAGTATGTATTTTGTATTTCATGATTTGCATCTTGTTTACTACTTTCTTTCTTTCTATTTTTTTTGTTATAAGTCGATGATTGTACTTTTTTCTCTCCTTTTTTTTATTGATCTTTGTGCCTTTTTTGAATATGTTTCTTGTATGGTTGTTTTTTTTTATCTTACAACACACACATAACACCTACCCACGCAACAAAAGCACACACCTACACGGTATTGAATGTTCTCTTTTTTCTTTAGTTATTCTCTTTTATTTTATTATTTTACTATTATCTTTTTTTACTCCTGAACTGCATTCATGAATCGACCGAAAAGGGGTTGAAATTGAGCTATTTTCGTTCCCCTTTCTTTCTGTTCCGTAACACTCATGTTACACCAGTTGTCCTGATTGTACTGTGCAAAGGATTAAATTAGATGTTCGTAGGCATTTGTAGGGCTTCTAAATGTTCAGTAAACCATTTGAGTTGCGGAAGTGAAGTAATTCACCTTCACCTACACTGGGTTGGACATCCATTGCGCGATCGAGCAGTCCTCCTGGTTGACAGTTTAAACGGATTACTGTGGACATTACTGTTCCTACTACTCGTCAAAATCCGATCCAAAATCGACACGCTCAACGCACGGCACGCATCTCCGATTGGTAATCGATTTGTCGCATTAGTAGATACATCCAATTGATCAAATCTACTTTCAACGGTAGCGCTGTAAAAGAAAAAAAACAGACGGACAGATGAAACTCAGAATATCCTAGTAATGGAAAGGGGGCATTAAACGGGATATAGGCTAATTGAATTAGGATATGCCAAAGGAAGGAACATGGCGCCGGTAGATTTTACTTTGTTAATTTGTAGCAATACCCGAACCATTTGAGCCTCAGCGGGTTTGGGTACTTAGTTGCTACACGTCAGTGTGAAATATTCTTTTAAGCAATGTTTATCCGGACAAGCGATCACTTCATCCCGTTTTAACGATCCATCGTTGTTTGCAGGCAGCGGCACATCTTGCTTTTTGCCCCTTTTGCACATACTCATAAGCTTCTGCAGCATCACAAGCGATAAAAAGAGCAATGCTTTATCACCATCCATTTTTGTTTTCCATCTCAGTTGCACCAGTGGAGCGTTGATAAGTTTGTTGAAGTGCGCACCTTTCGCAACCCCCCTTTTCCGTTGTTTGCATGAAGAAAATTTCCCACCCTCTGTCTCTCACTTTCTTTTTCTCTGTCTTTGACTGTCAGTGTCATGAGGGACAACGATATGTTTGGCCTTCGACATGTTCCTCAAAATCAACGAAAAATCTTTCGCTTCTACTCCTTTTAAAGATGAACTATATAACCTAGGTTTAAGAGTAGGCTTCCCTAGAGAGACAGAAGCCAGTACGCACATTCGAGGCGAACGAGTATGCGATCGGTTTTCAGGAATTCGATCGTTCCTCCGTGCATCTTTGACTAATCGGGTTCTGCTTTCTTTTTCTTTCCCCCTTCGCCTTCGGCTGCCCTCCCGCACAGGTGTCGCCATAGCGCGCGAACGTTGCGACAGTCTTCCATCGCGAAATCGAACGACGAGCGAAACGATGCCGCACCAACAGCAGCAGCAACAACACCAGCAGCAACACCAGGCGCAGGTACACCAGCAGCAGCTCCAGCAGCACCAGCTGATGCTGAACAGTGGCGGCATGCCGCCGCCGCGAATGATCCCGAGCAACAACCGGCCACACTCGATGCACATCAGCAGCTGCCACGGGCACAGCCCGCCGGTCAACTCGTCTCCGCTCAGCCCACCGCCCGCCACCTACTCGACCGGCTCGGACGGTTCCTCGTACAGCATCGACGAGTCGACGGACAGCTTCATCACCGACCCGCCGACGCCGGACGAAGGCAATGGCTATAAGGTCATTAAGTGAGTGCCAGTACAACCGCCGGCCAAAACAGCGCGCGCCTGCGGCACCTTCCAGCATCTCCCCAAACCCCCTCCCCACGCCATCCTTCAACCCAATTGCCCATTTTTTTGACCCATTCTTTCGTTCGCTTTCAGCCACCTCAACTCCGGCGGCTCGATACCGGAGGAAAATTCCGAAGAGTTCATCAAGGACTACGGCCATATTGATCTGCGCCTCGGCGGCGGACTGTCCCAGCACGACGAGTACGGCAGCGGAGCGCAGGTAGGTGTTGCTCCTTGTGGGGTTTGGTTCTTGTTGAGGGGGCGTTGCATGCACGGGAAGAGAGGGCGTGAGTTCTTTTGGGAGACATTTCGCGAACAAAGTTAATCGATCTCAAACTGATATTTTGGAAATTTATCATTCGATTAATCTTTCTGTGCTAAAGAAAATTAGAAACCACACCCTAAAACATTGCTAGTCATTCGCTATTCGAAGCTTCAATCATTTAACTAGATAACTTTTATTTGTACTTATGAAACATCCATCAGTTTATATGATTTACCGTCAAATCTTGAACAAAATAAAAAAATCTCATCACAAAAGGGCTCACTTTCGACGAATCGAGAAAAGAAAAAGGTGCTCCGGAAAATCGAACCATCGATCTCCGTCTGTGCCCCGACTCATCTCCGATCTGATGTTGGAAAATGGAACATTTCATGCATACACACGCACGCAGAAAAGTTGAACGCATATCCTCCAACGGCGACAACGATAACAACTCCGCAACATAAGAAGTCCCCGTGTCCCCAATATGCAACCGCCATCTTCTACGAAACTTCCCCGAGAAAACAAAATTTTGCTTCAAAAAATTCAACCACAAATCAATCAAATGCACCGATGATAATTGGTTCCCGTTTTTGGCTCTTTCTTTCTTTCTTTCTCTCTCTCTCTTTCTCTCTCTCTCTCTCTCTATCTTTCCAATTTATATGTACCACCAATTTCGAACCCGTCTGCTAATCGTGTTCGTACCGTGTTCGTCATCTCATCTTTCGTCCACACCCGGCATCGAATGCAATGCAATGTTTCAATTTCCGGCCGGATCGGAAAAATTGAATGTTTGTGTTTGCGTGGATACGTTTCGCATCCGTACGATTGGCGCGCTGGATTGTTTTTTTTTTTTCTGTCGGCTGCCCGAAATTCAAAATTGTGTGACGTCTTCCCGACGGTGATCGCGACGATTTCCCATCACTCCTCCCGAACGCGAACACACGCGCAGACACACTTCCGCATGTCGCCGCAGTCGGATGGCAAACCGTCGAGCTACACCAGCTACCCACAGAACCACCATCACACCTCTACCATCAACGCCCGACTTGGTCACCATCATAATTCCCTCTCGCTTCCCATATCGCAGGCGGCACGACGGGGCGGCAGTCCGGCCCCGCCGTCCACGGTCGGCTCGGTCGAGGGCAGCGCTTACATGGAGATGTGCAGCCCGTCCGGCAGCTCGCCGGGTGACCCGTCGGGCAGCTGCTACATGGCGATGTCCCCGGTGGCAGACTATTCGCGCGGGTAAGCTCTCTATCTCCTAAAAAGAATTTGTAACTAGTGCGTTACTAACCAGCGTCCGCGACCCTTCTTTGCAGGCTGTGTTCGAGCTCGAGCGCCCACAGTAGAGCGTCCAGCCTTGCGGAGGACCTCGTCGATGGGTACGTTCCGATGAACATGTCGCGAACGGTCACGACGCAACCCCCGCCGGAAGAGTACGTCATCATGGATCCGACGCAGAACGGTACCAGCAGTCGCCTCTCGAATGCCACCAGTGGTGGTGGTGGAGGAGGAGGAGGAGGCAACGGAATGGCCGGTGGTATCGGTGGAATGTCGTCGGCAGCGTCAAGCTGTAGCATCACCTCCGGAACGCCCTCGACCGATCTGCGCCTGTCGCTGGAGAAAGTGCCGGCGTACATCGGGCAGAGTGATGAGGGCGAGGTGAACGATCGTCCGTACCGAACGTACTCGGTCGGCAGCCGGCCGGAGCACATCAAGCGCAAGCTGCGTATCGACATGCTCAGCTCGGCCGAGGGTGGCCTGGGCGGTGGTGGTGGAGGAGCCGGCGGCGGTTCCGCCAGCTCCCGGCAGCGTGCGTTTTCCGTGGGCTCGCGGGCGAAGGTGCCACGCTGCTCGGAGATGTACAAAGGCTACTCGCAAGCGCCCATCATCGTGTCGTTCGTGTCGAGCAGCTCGCAGGGCAGCGTAACGGAGAGCAACAACAACAGCGGGGGCAGCACGAGCAGCATCCCGCACGTGGGCAGTTTCGGGGGTGGCGTATCAGACACACTGCCCAACCTGCCGCTGGATGAGAGTGCGATGGGTGGCAAGTCGGGCAGCGGTTCGCTGCTGGTTGAGTGGAAACCACCGTTGGGCTCGGGTGGCACCGCAAACCACGGATCGGTCGATCATATGGCCGATCTGATGGAGATCGACTACTCGTCGCCACGGCAGCCGGGCGCGGATGAGGCCACCGGCCACAACAGCAGCAGCACGCCGCTGAAGAAGCCGGGCGCCGCCGTTATTCCCGGCATGGAGGACTACCTCGACATGTCGGGAAGCGGTAACGCGGGCTACGGCGATAGTCCGAGCAACAACTACAACTCGCACGCTCTCAAGGATCTCTTCGAGGATAAGGAGCACCCGGTGCTGCCTCCCGCCCTCTCGATGGAGGGCGACTATCTCAACATGACACCTGGTTCGTCCGATCGGGGTCACGTGGGAGAGGACGTCGTCGATGGATCGCACGGAGGAGGTTCGAGCAAGTCCACCAGCAACCCGATACAGATCAGCTCGCCGAAGAAGTACGGTGGCATGGAAGGCAACAGCGCCGGCAAGAACAACAACTACCTCGACATGTACCCACGGATGCAGCAGGTGAAAGCGGCGACGGGCAGTGGTCCGTCGGCCGGTGGAAGCGGCGCCGTGCCCGCGACAAAAGTACCTTCCGAAGACTACCTGAACATGACGCCGCTGATGATGATGAGCTCGGCGGAGAAGAGTGGAAGCGAGGAGAAGATGCTCGGATCGGTTTCCTCCGGCAGCGCGCCCGAAGGCTACATGGAAATGTCCTTCAACCACAGCACAACCGCCAACAGCAACAACGTGCCATCAGCGATGGTGCCACTCGCCGAAGACTACATGAACATGTCCGCCGGGACGGCCCCGTCGGCTCCCATCACCATCCAGCCGATTGCGGGCAAGTGTCGGTTGGATCTGAGCGGCGAGTCGAAGGTGGAAGCGAGCGCGAACATCCCGAACTACCTCCCGCTCGGACACCACCATCATCACGCGGCCGGGGAGGCGACACGGAAGAGTGCGCAAGCGGCAACCACAATCGTGTCCCTGCAGCAACCCGTGCAGACCACCACTGGCCAGCAGAGTGGATCGATCGGTTTTAGTCCTTCGAAAGGAGGAGGAGGTGCAGGCGGAGGAGGGGGGCTTGTTTTAAGAGCGCGTTGCGACTCGCGTGACAGTGGCATCATGACACCGTCCGGAAGTCAAGCGACAATATTCCCCTTCAGTCCCGGAAGCCCCACACAGTCGTTCCCCGATGGATCCAGTTCCGGTGAGACGTCAGTGAAACAGCAGCCTGCAGGTGCGGGTATGGAAACCCTCGAGGATCTAAGTCAAAACTACGCCGAACTCAGTCTCGGCCGACAGCAGCAAGTTCCGGGGCCTTTGCCCGGCGAAGCAGCGGCCACAATGACGCCGTTGGCGAGGAAGCTTTCCACCGGAAGCCGCAGTTCTGGCACGTTCGGTAGGGCGGGAACCCTCGCCAGTCCCGGAGTGGTTCAGCCGGACTACGTGAACTTTTGCCCGGTCGCACCAACCACGCCAACCTCGGAAATGCCATCGACGCAACAGCAGCAGCCACAAACGACGGCACGCAGTCGCGTCGAGGACGACGGAGCGGGAGATTACGCCCTAATGAACCCGGCCAGTGCACGCAAGCAGTCGACCACCTCGATGGGGGGTGGTGGTAGCGTTATTGGGGCTGGTTGCTCCCCGTCGGCGAGTTCCTCGTCCGTAGCTTCGTCCAGCAGCCCGCCGGTGCTGGTTGCGAAGAAATCCACCTTCCTTTCGAACCCGCTGATGGGCTTCAAACCGATCGCATCCACGCAGGACGCCGAGCTGCTGGCGCAAGGACCCCCGGCGAAGGTGCTCAACTGTACCGCCAGCTCCCCGAAGGCCACCTTCAGTCGCCGCATGGACGGCGTCTCGACGGCGTTCTCCTTCGACCAATCGGCGCAACCTCCGCTACAGCGCAGTTTCTCCGGCACTCGCCCGAACAGCGTCAACAGTGAGCTGATCACCGGTCGGGGAGCGGTCGCGGTGATCGGGGGTGCCGCGGGAGGCACCAGCACACCAACCAGCACCGGTGGCGGCGGCACCACACGCCCCAATTCGGCCAACAGCGAAAGGCTTCCGATCATATCAGCTACCTCATCGTCCGCCTCGTCCACGTCAACACTGTGCGAGAGCAAAAACCAAAGCCCTTCCGCGTCGTGCACGGCCATCGCAGGCAGCAGCAGCACCGTCGTCGAGTCGCGGCCCGACTCCGTCAGTTCCGTCACCGACCCGCACTTCATCTCTCGGCCGCCCTCGGTGAGCTCGGAGCGGGAGCTACACTACGCCAGCCTCGATCTACCGCCGTGCAGCAAAACGACGGCTGCAGCAGCAGCAGCAGCGGCAGCCGCCGCCGTCGGCCTTGTCCCAGCAGCATCACCGCTGGCCTCCAGCGCGTCGAGCAGTGCGCTGCTCGTGCAGAAAATGGACGTCGACGAGCCGTACGACGTCCTGTCCACCTCCAGCCCTAGTCCCGGATGTACCTCGCAACAGCCGCAGCAACCGGTTCGCTGCGGTGGCGCCTCCACCTACGCCCAGATTGACTTCCTGCGATCGCAAGCCCCGAAACAGCAGTCGGCGGTATCGCCAGCGGGCCCTTCCCCTTCGGCCGGCAGTGGCACCGGGGGCAGCGGCGCCCCACAATCGTCCCAAGCGTAAAAGCACCCCGTCGTGAACGGCGCGGAGGAAGATGCGGGTCCGGTCCCGCTCTTCTTTTATTTATTTAGAGTATAAGTAACACCAATTTTCTTATTCCACCGGAGGGGCGCGGAAATTGCCCGTCGGGAAGAAATTGATAAGCAAAAAAACAAAAACAAAAACAGAAGGCTAACGAAATAACAAAAAAATAAAAAAAATAAATGCAACAACCCGTAAACCGATACAAGGGAACGATCACGAAGACAGACCATAGGAAAATGTACCGAAAACTGCCAATATCGAAGGAAAATTTAGCAACATGAGGAAGATGTAATAGATAACAAGAAATACATATAAAATATGATATATACACAGCAGAGCAAACATATATTCAAGTCGGAAGCGTCAAAGATGATACGATATGGAAAGGATAAAAAGAAGAAAAAAAAATAATGAAAACAGATCAATACGATTATGGGAGCCCAGTGGTGGGTTGGAAGAAAAGGAAACTTGCCTGTATGACAGTGCAAAATCATCCTACTAGCACTGCGCGCCTGGACTAGCTGCTCCCAGCCAAAAGTGTTTTTGATGGCGCAGAGAAAATAAGAAAGCAACAAAAAAAAACAAAGCAAAGATATGGCAGAAAACGCGAGCAAACCTCTTGTCGAGATATGGACACCTGAAACCTCAGAAACAGACTTATAAACTACTACAACCTACAAACCCATGTTAAGCTAGCACTTCCAGAAGTTGAATAGAGAACGGGGCGATTATGGCAACACGTACCTGTTTGGTGGGAGTGTTAGGGGGAAGAGAGGGGCGCGTTGTACAAAAAAAAACATTTTTTACAATGCACACAAGCGAAAGAGGAAGCAGAAAAGACGCACGAAGTCAAACGAGACAACAGTTAACCAGTGTAGAAGGGAGAGAGTTTAAAAAGTAGAAACAAATTTAAGGAAACGAAAACAAACAAAAAAACACATCTTAGTAGAATCAAACAGGGAATCTACTAAGGAAATAACTACTATTGCTACTGCTGATACTAATACCATACGGGAGAGAAATAGAGAGGGAGTTCACGGAGCTACTCCGTCAAGCTCCCTCTTTTTTTCTCTCTCTCTCGCTCTGTTACCATTGGAGGCCTCTTCTTTTTGTTACAACGTAGAAACAAAAAATGAACGAGAACCGTGCGTAAAGAAGAAAGTAGAAGCAGAAAGGAAGCAGCAGAAAAAATATTAAAGAAAAATTAAGAGTCATACATTTTTTGCGGAAGGCCGACTAGTAGATCGGTAAGATAGACAGACAGACAAACAGACAAACAGACAAACCGACACACTATGTAAAACGCCAGATTTTTTATCCTCGCCCGTGGGAGAACGGAAACAGAGCCAAGGAGGGTGCTGCACTCGGGGTTTTGTACGCCATATTGTTGCAGCCAGGCAATGGGGAGGTACAAGCTTAAAACAAATAATAACTAACCACACGTCGTTTGGTGGGTTCGAGTGTCTCGTCTCGCGCATCCCGTAGATGTTCCCAATTTTTTGCTGGAACACTCGGTGACCGGAGCGGCGAGCGTGTGTGTTTGGTTTGAGAAGTGTTTTAAGCAAGTAGTAAAAACAAAAACAACATAACATTAAGCATCCAGAAAGTGTAAACACTAGAGAGTAGGTGCATTAAGAAAGAGAGAAACAACAAAACACACCTTACAGACACCCACACGTGCCAACGTGTTAGAAATTAAGGATAAGCGTAAAAAGATGAGAGGAAAACACACACAAACATTGATGAAGCGGATGAGAAAAGAAAAACTCGCAATTTTGTTCGAGTGTTCGTACACTCCTTAATGCGTTATGCAAGTAATATAAAAATTAAACAAAAGAACAATGAACATTTATTCCATAAGAAAATAATGAAGAAAAAATAACATAAACAACACAAAACACATCCAACCCTTCCGCGATCCACGTGAACAACAGAAAAGTAAAAGAAAGGAGAAGTAAAAGGTCGAATTGAATTAAGAATTCTAGTACATAAGAAAAGCAAACATATTAAAAACAAATGGGATAGAACGGTAAGTTAGCACGTACGGTAAGGTAAGCATTACTAAGAAAGGGATCGAAAGAAGGATATAAAGTTAAGAAAGAGAGCATACTTACAATAAACGCATCCCTGAAAACCCTACTATAGCAGATAAGAATGAACAGAGAAACACAGAGGTGCGGAAGAAGAGAAACAGAATGTAAAATGCCAAAATAAGCTTTACTTGAACGTTATTTTCCTACTTAGTTTTATCGTATAATTAAAATGGAAACAAAAGAAACACACACACACACACATATATATACATATAAGTTACAAACCGATTGATGGTTTTCCGTTCGTTCCTCTTATAAATATATACAAATATCTTATATGTGTAAAAACAAATTTATATATATAAACAAAAACGATATATTTTTTTCCAAACATAAGGGAAAAACGAAAGTTGTCGAAAGGCGGTTAGGGAAGACGAGGATTGGGAGAGGAGGTAGAAATATGGATAGCATAAACCCCTTCAAATTATGCACACAGAAAAGAGACCGACCCGTTGCTAGCTTTCTTATCGTTTTTGTTGTTGTCTACTTTCTTTTTTTTTTGCGGCTGTGTTCTCCATACGAAACACACACACTTCCCCGGACAAACACTGGCTGGAAAACGGAACACACAGAACTTGCGGGCTACCTGCGTACCATCGGAAAACGATCAACGAAGAAGACGAAAAAAAAAACAATACAAAATTGTAAAAAAAATTGATAACGAATAAGCAAACAAATGAGAACCACACCTGAGGAGAATTTATTTTTGTTCTCGCAATTGGCAAACGATAGGCGCGTGTGGTTCAGAAAGGGTGTAAAAATTAGGCGCAAAATATGGCGAGCAAAAACAAACCATCTTTATCTAGAAGAAATTGCGCATAGGGAGCTGTAGATCCGGGCGGAAGGTAAACAGGACAGATGCTAGCGAAACATGGTAAACTGCTGCGGGTTAGTTTGTGTGGAAGCGTAAAACATTGCACTAAACAAAACAAAACAAAACAAAATCACTAACAGAAGAAAATGTGAACAAATGCTGCCGAAGAAACATAAGGAAAAGGGGGGGGGGGGGGGGGGCGCAAAGGACGAGAAGGTTGCATCCAAAACTAAAACACTAGAGAAGTTTATATTTTTTACTGAAAAAAAAGCTTAGAAATCGAAGAGGATTCACTTAAGCTTAAGATCGTCAGACGTTGGGTAAATTGTTGGCGGTTGAACACTAGGCAAAGTGAAGCGATGGAGTGAAAGGAAATACTTAGCACATACACATGTATAGAGGGAAAAGCAAAACGCGGCAGTGTAGCATCGGTAGCAGGTCACGGGAGGAGAAGAAATGCGAGCGAAAGCAAGTACTACTGCTAAATACTATTACTATTACTATTAACTACACTACACACTTAATAACTACTATTTACCTACTTACTATTGCTGCAACCGGTAACTTTGTGGACCTCCAACCATGCGCAAAACGTGTGTGTGTGTGTGATGTGTGAGAGAGTTTGTGAATGACTGTGTGTGTGTGTGCGTGCGTGCTGGAGGTCCGTTGGATGTAATTTGTTGAGTTTGTTTCATCCACAACCGATCTTGAAAGGCTCCATCGTCCTGGAAGAAACCCATTTTTTCTAGAAAATGTTTTGAAAGGGTGACTCGTGGTGGTAAAAACCTTGCCCTACCTGCGGTATTTAATGTTTGAGTTTATTTTATTTGTTTTTTTTTTTTAAATCTTATTCTTGTATGATTTTCCGTTAGTTATGTCGCCTTTGGTTCCTAACATTTGCAGTTTTGTTGCTTGTGTGTGTGTGTTTTTTTTTTAAATTAATTTTGCATGATTTTATTTTTGCGACAACAATAACGCTGTTAATAATTTTCTTGAGGTTTTTGTTTGTTTTTTTTTTTATTGCCAATTGTCTTTGTGTTTGTTAGGGAAGACATTCATTCAGAAGCTTGTCGCCATCCCTGTTGATTTCGCTGCCGAAATTGCTGCATAATTTTATGTTTCCATTAAAAGAGGAAACGCGTACATGTATAACCCCAAAACTTCCTGTAACAACACTCTGCATCACTCGCAAAACAAAGCAAAACAGCCATACGGATCATCGCTTTGATATTATCGTTTGCTCGCGTAGAATATGTTGGCAAAACTGAAAAAAAAGATTAGGAGACACAGAAACGGTCCTCCGGTCCTGCCTGTGTGTTTCGATCCGCTTTCGACACTTCCGCGTCGTTGTTTGGTTTGAACGATAAGCTGAAGTGAAAGTGTTTAAATGCTACAAAATAGATGTTATGTTTGCGTTTTGTGCCGCTTTTTTTTTTAGGGAAAATGTTTCATCTATGGAGTTTTAAATTTTTAGTTTGGTTTGCTTTTTTTAAACTATTTCATCGCATTTTTTCCTTTTTTATGTTTGCTCAAACTGTGTTTTGTTTGAAAGATTATCGGTCGATAATCGATTGCATGCAGAATGTATCGTACGTGAGTAATGATTTAAAGAAAATTCCTTTATAAACTCTCTTACTACAACCAAAATATCCTTCTACAAACGTGTAAAGCCACTGCCCCTACAACAGACTCTAAACACCTCGATTTTTTCAATGATTATTTTTGATATGCAGAATGTGAAGGAAAACGTTTACTAGCAGCGTTTACGTTTTACCGGGAAAAAATATTCACAAATATTTGGTGTGGATTAGATTGTGTTTGTCCGTTTCGATTTCATTTCGAAAAAATGGTGCACGTGTGCGGGGGGAACCAGTTAGAAAAGGATAGAAGCAAACATTAGCGCAATCCATAACTGTCGTAGACATCGATGATCCACAACATCGCAAAAAAATACGGACGGGCAAGATGAAGCTTAACAAAAAATTTTTTTTTTTTGTAGGTAAAAACTGAAGGGCATTTTCACCCGACAGTACTAGCCGCTTGAGTTGCAACCTCTTTTCATTCTCTTTTCAGTGATTTGTTATTGTGTTGTGCGTAGAGGAAAACTCTGTGTTTTTTTTCACAATACCGAAACACAAGCTTTTCTTAGTGAATTTTTACTGAAGCTCTTGTTTAGGAAAAGATGAGGCTTAGAAAATTGAACTTCAATCCATCGATTGTGACCACGCAAAACAAAAAAAAAACAAAAGAAAAACAAACAGCGCTAAGGAATATTTCAAAAATCAAACAAAAACTTTGCAGAGTAAAATTCGGATTAACGAGAACAAGATCGGAGACAGAAGCTTGCTTTGAATTTTTTTCAAAGAGTAACATTTTATTTTACAATTTGCACATGGATGAAGCTATGCTATTATTGTGCTTCAAAATTCAAACATGGTTTGCAAGCTGTAAATTATAAAGAAAAAGCTACTAGCTTGTGAAAAGAAGCTGCTTTCTCTTATTTTTCCTCCTCGGTTCTATTTTCTTCGATTATATCGAATTCTATTTTCGATTCGGAATTGAAGTGGAAGTATTCCTACTGACAGCAACCTAACCACCTCGTGAGACGAAAAGGCAAAGATTCGTTTATACCGCTAGCATGCTGCCCGATTATTTCCACATCGCAAAACAAATAAGAAACAAAAATGTTTACGTACCTCAATGGAATAAAAAAAAAAACGAATATGACCCCGAGACTCATACAAACAGATTGAAGTAGCGCAGCAGCACAAACAAGAAGATTAAAATAAAAAACTTAACAACTACCAATAGCATCCACAAAAGGGTGAAAAATTAGCATCAGAAATCATTTTACAGGTTTTACAATAGTGTCATACAGCAACAACAACAACAACAAAAAACGCGATTAAAAATTAGCAAAACGAAAATCTATTTGAAAAAAGGGAAAACAATCTACAAAACTTAGCAGGCAGCATCAAAGACTACAGAAAAATGAAAGGCAGAGGAAAACTCAGCAAATAAAAAGGGAAAGTTGAAAGATGACGAAAGAGTTTCTTTCGAGACACACACACCAAACAGAAAGACAGAGAACCATCAACAAACAAACAAACAGCCAACAGCAGCAGCAGCAGCAGCAGCAGCAGCAGCAAGCAACAGCAGCCAGCAACATATGGAAGAAATAGCACGGAAAGATTTAAACAGGAGAAAGAAAGAATTAGACAAAACCAACAAACAACCAACATGTGAGAACAAGAGAATTAAACCGGAAACACTGTGTTCAATTTACGATTCTGAATTCATACATTGATATTGATCAGCTTTACTTTTTATTGTAGTGTTTAAGTGGAACAGAACCGGAGCGTGGTGGAGACGGGCGGGAAGGGAGAGAAGAAAAACAAACAACAGATTAAACCTAAAAGTAACTACGGTAATGAATAAAGAATAAAAGAAAAGAACGTAATGATAATGATAAAAATAATGGATAATGAGTAAAAACGTCAACAACAAAACAAACAAAAAAAGAAAATAAACAGAAAATGCAAATTAAATTAATGAAAAAAAAAACAAATGAACGCTTCCGGGATCAATTGTTACCCTTGAAAGAACACGATTAATTAATTATTTCGGACTTGGCTGCAAAAGAAGTGGACGGACGAATCGGTAAGTAGAGGAGGCGAAAATTGCGGCGAAAACTAAATTCTCCTTCCGACGGACGTTTTGGGGTTCGAACGAGCAGTGCTGACAGCAGGGCAGCATGACTGGAAGAAGGTAACGCTCATCACGCACACTCTGACACAAACGAAAGAGGGGAAGTTGGAGAAGGTGTGACAGAGCAGGATAACTCGGGAAAGAAAGAGAGCAGTGTATTTTCATTCCCGGTTGCGCTACCTCCTCATGAATCATGGTCTCCTGATAGCAGGGCGAGAAATTCAGATTCACGCGACACGCGCGCGACGGATGATGATCGCGATTGATGACATTTTTCAAATATGGTCGCCGCCCATACAGCTTTTCGGATATGTTTTATGTTGTTGAGATATGTTTGAAAATGAAATGAACCAACGGTTTCGATCACACATAAAATACTATTAAGGTAGTTTTTTTTTATTATTCTCTAATACTTATTGGCGTTGGATGGCGGCGGACAGCACAGATTTACTTCCTAACTCGTTTTTTTCTTGTTTTGTTTTCGCGCACCCTCCCCGCAATCGATCTTGACGATCCTTCTTCCTCCTGGAGGTGTTGCTTTACGATCGTTTTCGTCTTCTCGTGAAGGGGATTTTCACCCGGGAAAAACAAAAAAGCGCACGCCCTTTGTGTGCGTATTTTGCGGGGAAAACAAGGATAATAAGCTCCACTACAATATGTATCATCTTTGCTATCATCGGTTTCCATCGGCGGTGGCCGATATCGCGATACACTATTACTCTCCCCGCTCCCTTTTGGAGGTGGGTTTCGATTTCGTTTCCCATTGCATTCCTCGCGATCGCGAGCGAACCATATTAATCAACCTGGGGGCATCTTCTTATGCAAAAAGCAAATTAATTGCCTTCATTGCTCGTGTATCGTGCTAAAATAGATAAATTTATATATATATATAATCCGTCGCACGGGCTGTTGAGATTCTTCTTCCAACCGCGCGGTCCATCCCCGGACGCCCTGCGGGGAATACTTGCTTGTCGAAGGAAACGCTCCTCCCTTCTTTTTCAGCACCATAAGAAAAAGAAAAGGCTTTCCATCTTAAAGGTTCGAGTTTAAATTTTGTTTTTTCACCGCTGGGAATATCATTACTTCTTCTTCATCTTCTTCCGCTTCGTGATACGTTAAAGAAATGTGATTTGATCGCTACGCTGCCAAAACCTACTGCTAGGGATGGGAGTTTTCGATAACATTACAGTGATGTCCGAACCCAGTGGGGTTGAGTTGCTTGATTGCTTGCTACACGAAATATTCTTTACTTTTACACCCTGCTCCCCTTTCCCTCCCGTTCAATCAAAGGTTGCTACGGGTACGGGTGACAAAGGGTCTCTAAAGAGAGATTGTAAAAAGAAAAATATAATAAATTCTACCCTAATCCGCGGCCCTAACCACCTCATCCACTGGCTAGTAAACGATGAACGTGTTTTTGTTGTGTAGGTGATTGAATCGTTCCGGTTCGTTCCTAGAGGCCTTCCGTTCGATGCGATTGACCGGACGGTGAGGCGGCGCCTCACGGGTCCAAGTTTTCGGTGGACATCTTGGGCATCTTGGCCGGTGGGGCCGCGACCAGGTCGGCGATCGAGGCAAACTCCATGCGCTTCTTGTACGGCGGCAGGATCATACCGCCCGAGGAGGAGGAAGAGGAGGAGGAGGCAGTGCCGGGAGGCGGTGTGGTGCCGGTCCCTCCGATCAACGGTGTCGTCGGGGTGGTGGTGCCCGTGCCGCTCGGGATGGCCGGTGACGAGCGGGACATGTCGACGGGTGGCGTTTGCGGGGCCTTGCGGGACAGATCCGCTGCGGAGGAGCCGAGCGGGGAGCTCGCGGCCAGCGGGACCACACTGGAAACGGCCAGATCGACGGCGGAGAAGTTGTACTTGGAGTTGCCTCCGCCGCCCGTCCCAGCACCACCGAGTGCCGATGGACTTTCGCGGCTGGCCGACTTGGTGGGCGTCGAGCGGGAGCCGGGTGAGGCGATGATCGACGGTGCGCCTTGCGTTACGGTCGATGAACCGACGGAGGCGGCGGCGGCGGAGGCAGCACCGGCCGAAGATGGCGGTGGCGTTTCGATCTTGCCCGAGGAGGACGTCGTCGAGGAGGAGGACGACTTCGGGGGCTTCATGAGCATCGAGTTGAACGCCTCCTGGTGCAGCTTGAGCAGCGAGGCGGACGGCGCGAGGTACATGTTGTTCGCCTCGAGCGTCGCCTTCGAGAGGGGATCGGGAATTTCGTACTTCTCCTGGGCGGCGAACAGCGACGACATGTCGGGCAGCTTGGCGGCGGCGGCTGCTGCCGAGGCCGCCGAGAAGTTCGGGAACATCGACAGGTAGTCGAGCCCTCCGGACGACGACGACGACGACGTTGCTTTGCCGCCTCCACCGCCGGCTGCCGATGCACCGCCCGGAGAGGCCGAGGTCGCGTTTGATGTTGCCACTCCACCCACACCACCGCCACCGAAGAGGAGGTTCAAATCGGGCGCTCCCCCTTTGCCACCGGCAGCAGCCGCAGCCGCCGCCGCCTGGCTGTAGAGCAGCGCGTTCATGTCGGCCGCTCCGGGACCACCGGGACCGCCGGTGAACAGGCTGCTCAGCATATCGGTCGGATTGGGCATGCCGGAGGCGCTACTGACGGCGACGGCGGCGGCTGCGGCTGCCGCTGCCGCTGCTGCTGCTGCGGCCGCCTTCGAAGCCTTATCGCCTTTGCCACCCGATTTACCACCACCACCACCCCGTTGGATCGGTTCGAAGAGTGCGGAAATGTTCGGCATGGCCAGATAAGGATTCATTGCGGCCGCCGCTGCAGCTGCCGCCGCCGCCGCCATCTCACCCTGCGCGTCCTTGTGCGATCCCGATCCGCCTCCGTGGCCCGAAAGGGAGTTGTTGGATGCATTATTATTACCTCCACCTCCACCGCCTCCCTTGCTGTTCGCGGAGGACTTACTCGAAGACGATCCACCCTCGAGCATGCCTAGACCGAGGGTGGCCATACTACCACCACCACCACCACCGGTACCGGTACCGACACCGCCACTGCTCCCATTGGTGCCCCCGCCGGCCGAATGTCCCACCGGCAGGAAGGCGGCAAAGTCGAGCGAGTTGTTCGAAAGCGATTGAGCCTTCAGCAGCACCTGGATGTCGTCCAGGTTGCCCGAGTTGAGAATCTGCTGCACGACCGGGTACTTTTGCGACTGCTCCACCAGCAGATTAATGTCCGCCGTGGTCGGAACGGGCGGAAGGTACGCGTCGGTCGAGAAGACGGCCCGCAGCTTCGCGATAAACTCGGCCGCCGCTTCCTTCTTTGCCGCCGCGGCGGAAACGGACGACGACGACGAGGACGATGGTCCACCGGCGGAGTTCAGCATGCCTCCACCGCTGGCCGTGTTGGAGTCTTTCGAGTTGGACGAACCACCTCCACCTTTGGATGAACCGCCGCCGCCACCCGGTTTTTTGATGATGGAAATCTCGCTTCCCAAGCTGCCGAGCGCTTGGGCCTGCTGGAGCAACATCTGCGAGTACTCGGGCGATTTCATCAGGTCGGCCAGCTTGCCCTGGTCGAACTTGGACGAAAAGTCGGCATATTCCATCATCGACTGATGCTGCAGGAGCGCCTGTTGGGCCTGCTGGAGCTGCTGCTGGGCGGCCACGGCTGCGGCCGCCGCTGCCGCCGCCTGCTGCTGCTGGGCCAGCTGGTTCGCCTTCGAGCGGGACTTGCCCGACGAGCGGCCCGAGCCGGACTTGCCGGTGGGATTGGGATTGCCACCGGTGGAAGCGTTCCCAGCCGACCCGGGACCCGACGTCAAACCGGCCATTCCGACCAACGGGTTGCCGTACTGCGACTGCATCAGCATGCTTAGGTTGCCCTTCTCGAGCTGCTGCATGAACTCCTTCATGTTCGGTATCGGTGGAAGACCCGAACCCGCTCCGGGTGCCGCCGTACCACCGGAGCTGTTGCTGCTGTTCGAGGTCATGGTGGACGCGGGCGGCACCGAAGTGACCCCGGAACTGTTGTTACTCCCGCCGCCGCCGCCCGACCCCTTCGACGACATGCTCCGGTTGAGGCTGTGCAGGAGCGTTTCGTTGATCTGCGAGTTGGATAGGCCCGATGCGGCGGCCACCTGCGCCAGTGCGGTCAGTGCGGATAGGCCGTACTCGTCACCGCGCTGGCCCTTGCCACCACCCTGTCCACCGGTCTGGCCGAACAGGGCCGCATAGTCCTGCGACAGCAGGTTCGAGGGTAGCGCACTGCCGAGCGACGCGAACGTGGCCGCGTACAGATCGTGAATGTTCGACGGAACACCGCCGGGCCCGGTGGACGCTCCCCCGCCACCCTGGCCACCACCCATGCTTCCGATGAGCGAACTGAGCGTCGGGCTTCCTCGGTTGCCCGCGCCGGCCGCACTTCCCAGGATGTCCCCGATCGACAGCTTGCCGGGGCTCGGTGCTGGGGAGTTGCGGGTGCGACTGCGGCACGACGAGGTGTCCGATTTGGCCGGCGAGGGGCTCGCACGCACCGGAATCTCAAACTTGGCCGGACTGGCCGAGTTCGACGGGATCGTGATGGGACTGTCGCGTGGCGAGGAAGTATTGGTCGGTGCAGTCAGCGAAGTTCCACTGTGAAGTGCCAACGGGGCCGTCTGCTGTTGCTGTTGGTGTTGCTGTTGCTGCTGCTGCTGTTGGTGATGATGATTGTTGACCGCCAGCTGGCCACCGCAGGAGCTATTCATGGAGAGATTGGTCGCCGTAGGCATCGGGTTCGATCCGGCATTGTTGTTGTTGTTGTTTGTGACCCCCGGTGTTGGCAGCACCACCAGTGAGCTCGAGAGCGGAGACGGGGTCATGTTCAGGCCGGAGGGACGCTTCAGTTGGGCCTGCAAACTCGGCACCGCAATCGACGGACCGGACGGCTTTCCGTCGTCATCCTTCAGCGAGATCACGTCGGAATCGCCCATCTCGGACGCTCCGTCAAAGTCCTCCTCGTTCTTCGCCTCCCCGCCGGTGCTGCTCTCCTCGGCGCTGTGCACCAGATTGACGACCGGCGGCTGCTGTTGCGGTCCCGTTTGCGACACGATCGTCACGTCGTCGTGCTGCGTCTTGCTGCCCTCGTCCAGCGGAACCGGCGGGGGCGGTGGCGGCGGATCCGGGATGACCACCACCTCCGGCAGCTCCTCCGGGTCCAGGCCCAGCAGCTCGCGCACCCAGTTCCAGAAGTGGCCGGAGGTGGAGTCGCGCGGGAAGCGCGGCGTGAGCGATTTGCGCAGCTTCTCGATGTACGGCACCTCGTTAGCGTACGTTGAGTGGAAGTTGATCAGCTCGCGCTTGAACTGCTTGTAGTAGTCGACGGTCAGCATCATCTCCTCCTTCACGTCCTCCGACAGCGTCTCGTCCTGGACGAGCGTGTACGACATCAGCATGGGGCGCCCGTACTCGGCCGGACGGTTTTCCGGCGGTGGCATCACCCAGAACGACATGACGTTCGACTCGAGCGCGCTGTTCTGGTCGTCGTACGGAGCTGTTGAATTGGGAAGAACGAAATTCGACACATTATTCGGTATCCAGGCTCTGTGTCGCTGCACGTTAGCACATTCCCACAACGTTCCTGCTCCATGTTATGAAATAGTTGTCTTTGCTGAACGAGTTTAAATCATCATCCTTCGAAATTGGATGGTGAATTTCGAAATGACAAAGCACTGTCAACTAAGAGAACTCTTTATTTATATATGTACGCTGAGTTTCAATGTTTGGAAAGCACTTTAGCAGGATTTTTGATTGAAGCAGGAAGGAAGCTAATCATGGTTACAGACTTGAAAAAGATATAAGGCCATCTTTGTAGCCAGCCAGCCAGCACTACTACACAATTGAAAAATAAGTAAGGTAACGTGTTTTTTTTTTAATTGGTTCACTATATAAATAAACCAATTTCATACTTTGTGTTACCAATCTGTTCCAGAAAAATAAAAAAAATTAGGCTTGGCAACTTCATACTTTGCTTAAACATTATTACCAAATAATTTGGATAGTTGAATGAGTTGAATTAAGCTGTTACCACTTATATGGGAACATATATGCAATATTTTTGGACGATTCATATGCAGCGTCTAAGGGTTTTTGTACAGGAAATTTGTTTCCATTTTACCTCGCCCAATTCTGATCGTAGGAACAAAAAAAAACCCTGCATTCCCCGAAATTGCGACATTTGATGCTTTGTTATTCGAAAGTTTTAACATGATCCGCATCGATTACAATCCTTGGTAGGTGATTATGTTGTACTAATGGATACCTCAGATAGTACAAATTACTTAGGTACATGCTTAGTTTTACCAAGTAAAGTTCAAAAACAACTTCTTTTTTGGGTAGTTTAAATATTAATGAATAGCTTATAAGAAGACTATTTTTGAATCGATTTTTTTTATTATAATGGGTTTACCTATTTGAAATGTTGCTGCCGAACATCTATTTCATTTGCTTAGGTTTAAATTGTCCTACAGCATGATGTTCTACTTCTGGTGCTACGAACAGAAATGGCCGAGAAAATGAAGGTGGCAAATGCAAATCATGCAAACAGATAAAACATTGCAGAACCCTCCACGAAAAGCAAAGCAGGAATTTCCTTTTCTGCCAAAGGGGGGTGAAAAAAAAAATGCAGTCGGCGCATCTACTTACAGCAAATAAACCCAATGCAGGGAATGTAGGACGCCTCGGTTGGACCGCGCATCCGGATCTGGTAGTCGAGCTGGGCGTCGCAGTCGCGCAGCGTCGGCTGCACGGGAAACCGCGGATGCGAATGGTACCATCCGACCAGGTTGATGTTCTTCTTGATCATCAGCTTCTGGATCTGCAGCTCGCACAGGGCCGCCTTGTCGCGGTCGTGCCGCGTGTTCCGGCAGGGGAAGGCGTGCGTGATGGAGAGGTTGTGCGCGTTGATGTCCCAGGTACCGCCGAGGTACCCGCACACCTCGTGGTTGGTCAGATGACAGTGGAAGTCCATGACGAGCAGCGTCGAGGTGCTGACGGTCACGAGGAACGGTTGCATCTTACCGATCGAGGTAAACGGGACCGCCTCGATGAGGGTGTTCGAGTCGCTGTGGGGAATGGAAAAGGGGAAGAAGCCCCAGAAGGCAAAGAAGCTCATTAGTAAAAGCCCAACGTATCGCTAGGTTGTTTTGGGGTGTCCACCACCCCTGGTACACTCACTGCATAACATTACGATTGCTTATCGTATTGTGTGAGACGATGTTGCGCCGAACCGGTGGCGGTTCCATTGCCGTTTTGTCCTCCTCAATCTCCTCCACCGGATCTGAAAGGTGACGCGAAAAGCGAACACGCGTCAAATCTTCCCACACCTCCACCTGCACGCCTCACCGCTTACCTTCTACAATTGTGTCATCCTTTTGGTCGCGTTCCTTCTGCTGCTTCCGGTAGTAGGCCGCCTTGTACGCGTCCAGCTTGCGGCCCTTGTACTTCACCGAGGCCCACCCGCAGCCGGACTTTTTGTCCGGATTGATAATGCGCTTGCAGTAGATCGCCCAGGCGCTCGGCGAGCAGAAAATGGTTTCCGTTTCCTGCGATTTGATCTTCCCGTCCGCCATCAGGTCGCCCACGAACTTTTGTCCCTAAGAGAGGCAGGTTGCGAGGGAGGCACACAAAGTGTTTAACAATATGAAGGGCAAATTAAACTTTCGCGCGTTGCTTTACCAGATACTCTATCGTCATGGCACCCTTGCCGGGCTGCAGCACGTTCGCTCCGAGCAGCATCTGCAGGGTGACCGTCTTGCCCGGGAAGTACCCTGGTTTGTCTCCATCCTACATCCACCCGGGATGAAAGGCGAAGAAAGAAAAAGAAACAATAAATACACCGGCTAACATGTGTTGCGCTGACCGTAGCTGGTGCCGTTGGTCAGCGGTACCGCTTCTAGGCAAGAGGAAAGAAACCGGAATACAAACATCATCGATAAACTCGTCCGCGATATCACTCTCGTCCAAATGCGAGGACGACTCTTCTTCGCTAGCTTTTGTTGACATGATGGAGGCGGCGGTGACGGGGGTGACGGTGGTGGTGGTGTTCTCTGTCCTTCCGAACCAAGCGGTCGGTTTGTGAACTATTTTCTTCCGTTTCTTTACCGATTCACTTTAAACCACACTGTGCACGAGAGCGCTGCTGGCGCTGGCTGGCACAAAGCGCCCAATATTTCTTTTTTTGTTCGCCGATTCTTCTTTCCCCCTTTCCCCTACACCGCGGGGGTGATCATCCAGGGATATACCAAGGGATGCGTTCGCGACAGACCGACTCTGCAACTTTGCCACACTCTGTTTCCACCGCACGCCGCACCGTTCACGCACTTTTCCACACTTTTCCGTGGCCACCGGAGGGCCGGCCGTGCAGGAAAACAACACTTTTCGCGGTCCGACTACGCTTACTATGGAAAACTTTGCATTTAACGACGAGAAGCTGGCAGCACGAAACGCTGTGTGCGTTCTCTCGGGTTGGATGCCATTGATGGGAGCGAGAGCAGGATAGCGGCCACCCTTCTCGCTCACTCGCGGCGCTTCGCTTTTTTTGACGTTTCGGCGGTGTCACCCGTGCAGAACCGTGCTGCCAGCCACTGAACCGATGCAGCAAAAACGGCAGCAGTGAATGGTTCGAGCCGGGTCGCATCGCACCGCGAAACCATCGACTATTTTCACCGGGCACATTCGCCGAATACACAGCAGCCGTCAAACGCAAGTAAAGCAGAAAGTAAACAACTTTTCCACCGAAAACTGCGGCAGTGTTTGTTTCTTTCGGGTTGTAGAGTGAAATATTTAATAGTTTTCAGCACAATGTTCTCCGAAAAGATACGGCAGTTGACCCTGTTGCTAGAAAAGCAAGAGCTCGAAGTGAGTCCACCTTTTCCTTGTTGCATATCAGAAGGGGTTTTAATATGTTTTCTCCCCCAGGCACCAAGTGGAATCGTTTCGATACAGCTGTACTCCGAACTCTTTGCTGCCTATTTATATCAAAATGATCTGTAAGTGCCTTGCAAATGCTTTTTCCGTCCCCTGTGCTGATCGGTTCGTCCCTTTTTCAGCGCCAGCGCCCGGTTTCTATGGAAACGCATTCCACAAAACATGAAAGCCGGCCACTCGGAACTAGAGCAGATGTACAAAGTGTACGTGTCCCTGTGGAACAACGATACGGCCGGCTTCTACAAGGCGATCAACCACGACTGGTCAAAGCATGTGTCGGAGCTGATGTTTGAGCTCAAGGAGAAAATACAGCAGGAGACGATTTCGCTGATCGGGCGAGCGTACAGTTCGATCTTTGAGAACGTGTTCGCCGAAATGACCAACCAAACCACCGACATGGTCGAGGACACCTGCAAGGGTCTCAACTGGGAGATCGTCGATGGTGCACACCCGCGGCTGATAATACCAAAGCGAACCATCGAGGAGAAACCGATCGTGGTCAGCTCGGAGGATCAGCTCCAGAGGTTGACCGATTTTGTATCTTTCCTCGAAAACTAATTACAACGACAGTGAGGAGTGCTGCCCTGCCTGCCTGTGACTGTATACTGTAAAAAATCGGAACAATTATGCTTTAGTTGATGAATCCTTACACTTCATTTTCTAATAAATTTGGCGGAAAATTAACCAAATCTTTGGTGTTTGCTAATCGACAGAAATGAGACAGAACCGTCATTGCAACCTTCGTGATGGCTGACAAATGGCTGCGTGCGTTAACTGTTTTCACCATGGGAGCTGGAACGAAACCACTGTCCAAAATTAGTTTTGTGTCAAAATTAAAAAAAAAAAAAAGGGAGATCACGCCAATCTCAACATTGCATTAAACTTTACTTAACAATTTGAAGACAAAATATTTAGCCTAGGTCGTCCGGCATGCAGTCAACTGACGAATTCGATGCGACACTGGTTGCCGAAATTGCGTGGCACATGGGAATGTAATTTGATCTTCGATTTTCTAAAGATTCACGACGGTTAGCAGGGAAAAAAACTTCTAACGTTCAAACTATCCTCCAATGCCATTTTCATGTCTCGCATTTCCCGAACCGTCATGCCAGGCTGGTAGAGTTTGAAGAAAAGAAGGAACTCTTTTAGGAAGCGTTTCTCCAACAGCAGAAGCCGGTGCAGTGTTGTGGTGCCTCTTATGAAGTTCCTTCAATGGAAGAGAAGAAGAAAATGATTCGCTGTATCCCAAGGAAATGCAAATTAACCAAAATAATTTACCTGAAAGCATTGCGCTTTAATATGCTCTTCTTTGTATGGACATGGTGGTTTTTGTCTGTACTACATGCAATACTCCTTTTTAATTTTTCACACATCAACACCATTTTCAAAGTTTTATTTTAAAACACAGAATATTAATCATGGTCTACTAAGCAAATACAAGGGGTAGGATAGATGGTTCAATCAACCGAGACTTTTTTTTACTCTCACACACATGTCCATTAATCGAACGTCTCAATTGGTAATTCCACTAATTTTTTTTGTTATCTTGGCTTTCTACTGGTGTAAACTTTCGCCAGAAAAGAATGCTACATCATTGAAGCGCGTACGAGTGAATGACGAGAACTGTAACAAGATCACAACTGCCGCATTAAATGTCCGGCTCGAAAAGGTGTCCCCATCAGGCATGCATCCTTGTGAAGGTTACATTAACCACCGGTTGTCGGCTTTCCGTTTCGTTTGGCAATATTCGGCGGTTTACCGCTCAACTCTCCAAAGAGCCCAATGCTTGCTGCTTGCGTTGTCGCATTCACCGCCTCATTACGGCCGCCTCTTTGCGGCAAAATCAAATCTCATTAATCAATTATTAATGAGCGTCCGGTAACGACTGGGGGGCAGAGAAAGCATCCATTACGACCCAAGCGACGAACTGGGAAGCTGTGTTGATGAAAGAAGCTGGGCAAAGTAAACGCGGCACAAACCCATCACGGAAGCTGGGCAAAGTAAAAGAATCGAATTTAAATAATCAAACATCTGCGCAACGTTAATGAGAAAGTACACGACGTTTTGGGTTACTGATCAGGGACCCACGGTGCACTGTGCCGCGGATGGAAAATCTTACACGAAAATGTGTCTCGTGACACCGATGGAAGGAACCTGTCCGTTGTCCTAACAAGGACCACGCTTGCGACCCGACGGCCGCAAGACAACCCGGGTCGTTAGACTAAAATGAAGAATAATCGTGTTGCATCCCAAAATGACGTCTATTACACTGGCAATTATGTGTAATAATGCGTTTTTAAGAAATGATATTCCCATTATAAGCTGCTCTTCTTCCTCTGCTCACTCGGCTTGTGATCGGAACGTGACAGGCATAGGCGACAAGAAAATGACACCTTTGCTGTGCCGCACTGTGGCGCAGTTGATGCAAAATAAAAAAATAAAAATGGATGCTCCTTGCCGCTGCTGCGCTCGGGAAGCGTTAAATTGTATCGAACCGGGACGAGCGACTCGCACCACCTTTGATTGAATTTTGAAACCAGCAGCCGTAAGTGGTCGTTCGTAATGCGGGCACGAGAGCGTCGTCAACGTCCTTCCGGCGATTCTTAGGCCGGCGGTGGCGAACAGCGAAGCGAAGCTGGTAAAGAAAGCACAAGAAACAAGCACAGGACACCATTCGCGGGATGCGCTTCTTGAGGCTTGTTTGAAAGACGAGGGTTTTTGGCAAATTTTCACAGCAACACGCACAGCTAGCGCGCTGCGTCCCAAGCCTCCTCCAGCCAAAGAGGAACCAGCGGAGGCCCACATCTCCTTAGTGCCAGTAGCGATTAATCAATAAATAATTTACTGCTCAATGAAAGGTGAACCGACCGTGGAGCAGCGAGCCGACGGCCGGAGGGTATGGTTTAGGAATTCGATATTCCCTTTTTTGGGGGCCTGGTTGACGAATGTGAAGCACAGGGCAAGGCGAACGATGAGACTCAAGAAAGAGGCGCGAAAGTGGAAGGAGTAAAGTAAACCTTCATAAAAGTTGTACGACCATTCAGTCAGATTAATATACTTACTTTTTCAAAACGGATCTATAAGATTTGTTGTTTGCATAAACTAAACGATTTTTCAGTGACTTATTAAGACTTACTTTTTTCAAATAAATGTTCCATTTTGATTTAAGATGTTGCATTTTTTAACGTAATTGTTTTGTCTATACTAGGGAGCAAAACAAGATTTATGTTTACATATGTGAAAAATAAACTATAAAAGCTGTTTTATTTTAAAAATATATATGGAAATGACAGAAGGTAAATTTTAACAAAATATGTATTCTTAGTTTTCTTGAACCGCTCGCAGAAAGCTTTCACAATTTATTTATTTTTCTCAAAATACTCAGCACACTCACAACAAAAACTACAGACAAATAGAAAGGCAAAACACAAAAATCGATGCATGAATTTATGGTGATGCTGATGCTTCATCTAACGGAGCCGCACGTTGCCGTTTTGAAGTGACGCTCCGATTTTTCGTTATTTTCGTTTCATGATGCGCTCCGTGATGCTGCAGACATTGCCGGTCGGTCGGAAGGCAATTCCCAAATCGTTACCGACACCTTTTGGGGCACATTTTCTGCGCCACTCCTTCCGCCTCGGGTGAGTTGACGGTCTTTCGTCGGTGCAAGCAACCGGAGCCCATAATCGAAAAGGGGTTTTCCTCGCTCCTTGCTGTATTCTTTGCTTTCGATTTCCACGGCCGAGGGCAGATGGATCGCTTTTCGCACGTCGCACATCACCGCGAAGCGAAATGCAAAGTGGGTACCGCAGGACGCCGATTTCTTGCTTGTGATTTGCGGAACCCCTAGCCCCTTTGCTCCTTGACCTTGCCTTTGCTCCTTGGGCAGATCGATCGTTCGATGATCGGTTGGGTCGTTCCTTCTAACGCGAGACACACGCGAAAGATGATGCACGAGGCGTTTGCAAACGATGCCCAGGCACACTGACGTCGGTTAAACTGGGTCCAAATTGCAGGGAATGCGCGTCCTCATTTGGCAATAATTTGGCCTAAACTTAATAAATTACGCACCGCGGCACGGCACCGATCACGCCGGAGGGGTTTTTTTTCTCTCTCTCTCTACCTCGACCGGTGGACCGGGCTTACCTTTCATTACACGACGATGCGTCCGATAAAAAAAAAAGAAAACTGGGGAGGACGCGGTGCGCGTGCAGTCTTTTCCGCCTCGTGACCTCACCGAAACACGGGCACGATGCAAACGATGATTGATTCGTTGACGCGAAGCTGCCACTTTTGCCTCCTGGTTTTTGGTGCGCGGTGTTTGGGCTTCCGAAAAGGGCGGGAGCAGTGATTGCGCGTTGCATTTCGTTTAACGTTTCGTGGCACAGCGGTCGAAACATAAGGTGGAACTGGGAGGGGGGGAAAAGGGGGATGGGGGGCATTCGCCGCAGGATGGATTTGATGGAACGAAAGCGAAATTCCATCCCACTTTTGATGCCTTGTTAGCGTCAGCGAGCGTGTTGAGCGGGGCCACCGGGGAAAATGGAAGGAAAACAAGACGAAAAAGAGATGATAAAAAAAAACCATGAGGTAAAAAATGAAGCTGCAACGAAGGGAACAGACCAGTCCTCCCCACCTCCCTCCCTTCCTTCACGCTTCACGTGCTGCGGTGTTGAAACGTACGAAATGCAATTGCATCCGATGCAATTGCACCGGTAGGCAGAGCGCAACTCGCCCGACCGGCGTGGCTCGAAACGTTTTTAATGGCTTCCGCTTTTCGCCAGCATCCTTTCATGTTCCTTCTCTCTGTCACCTTTCCCCTCCCCAACCCCCTTTACCGTTCCCCCTGCCAAAAGGAACATAACCCGATGTGCACACAATGCACATTGCAACACATTTGCGCAGGGCAATCGGCGAGAGAGAGAGGGGGGGGGGGGGGGGCGGGTTTGCGGACAAGGAAATATGATCACGTTGTTTTCCCGACGATTGGACTTCATTTTCGGAAAGCGCGCGTGTTGATGGTGATTGGAAGGCAAACATTTGCAGAACGAAGCGAAGGTTCCGAAAAGCGTGGTGCAGGACGATGGAGGAAGTTTTTAGAGAAAATCGTTCAATAAACTGAAAAAGATTTGCTTTTTGTTATTTTTTGCAATTATGATGATATTTAGAGAGTTGAAAGTGGTTCAGAATTGTTTCTGCTGTTTTTTGATAATTTAATTTTTTTAAATAGTTTTAATTTTTAATAAGGTGAATATATATTGGATGAGGTATTTTTCCATCGTTTAAATCGCCTCTCTATCAATTCAACTAATTAATCAAATAGATGTGGATAGTTTTGGCTTTTTGTGGGTTAAAAGAAATCACACATGGGATACATCCCGAGATACTAACGGCATTCAAGAATACAATTAATTTTTTTGGGGATAGCAAACATGTAAATCTACTGTTAATTGCTACTGATATCGATGATTATGCAGATGCAGATTACTGATGTTACTAGCCTAGGTTATGCCGAATGAATAAACTACATCTACCGTGTGAATTATAATGTGCTTTATATGTTCAAAAAAGTTCTCTTGCAATTAATGAATTAATTTGATAATTAGGCCTGTGATTTCATAGAGAAGTTTAATCATATTGTTTTAAGAAAAAAGAAAGCTGTTTGGGTTTAGGCAGTGTTACGAAAAAAGGAAGCTGTTAAGGTTATTTTAATTTTCCAAAAAAAAAAATCAGAAACATTGAACTAAACGTGCATTGAACGTCTAAACGTGCTTTCAAGAGAGTTAAGCAGAATAATGTTATAGATTCTAATGCGTTCCGTAATGTAGCCTTAATTTTCTTTTTCAAGACAAAGTTCCGATCCGAACCAAAGTTGCGTCTTGCGCACGCGAAGGCCGTTCGACAATAATCGTCTTCGGAAGGGAAGGGCAAAACGGTAGTTGTGGCTACTTACGTGCGTTCGGTTCTTCCTTCCGCCATCCGCTAGCTCTCCGCCATACGACGCTGCCAGGAGGTAAACGGCCTCATCCACTAATTATGCCACCCGAGCGGCTCCTCCGCGTTGCATAATTAACGAACCTCTGACCTTTTGCGAGTAGTTCACACCATTCCCGTAGTTCCGCTCGACAACGGAACGTCCTTTGGCTGCTCCGTCTTTTAGGACTCTTTTCCCCTTTCTCTCGTTCTCTCGCTCGCTCTCGTGGAAGGATATTGTCCGCAGCAGCGCTTGAAGTTCAATAGCACCGAGCCAGGCGGGTGAAGGGATGGATCCTTTCCGGTCTAATGAGGCAGAAAAATCCCCTTGCAGTTATCGGCGCGCAGGGTTTTCCGCTCGCCTGCCATCGGGGGGTCGGACTATTGGCGTTAATGGATTCAATATTTCTTCACCCCTCCCATATCGAATGGAAAACCCGGCACAACGCAAAGGATTCGCGATCGATTCGGCCAAGTCGAAAGTCTCTGGAAAGTCCTGCGGCTTTCCCTCGAAGCCGACTCCTTGCGTCCTCTTGCTCCCGACCGTCGGGACCGTTGTTTCATTTGCTTTCCACTCTTGCTTTCTTGCTTTTTTTTGTGTTACTTTCACCGGTACCGCCTTTTGTGCGGAAAAGGGCGGCAGAATCGATTTGCCAACTGTCGTCGGCTGCCGTCGTTGGTGTCGAGGGGGTGGAAATGCTCGCAAGTGCGTGACGTTTTTTTTTTTTCTCTTGCCATCTTCTGAACTATTTTATTACACACAAATCGGATGCTAGCGGCGACAACTACTACTACCACTGCTACTTTTACTGTCTGTGGGGCTGGTCCTACGGTACCGTTCGATTTGCATAATTAGAAAACATTCGTCCGCGGCGATGTTCCAGGAACGCTTTCCGTCAGGCCAGCGTGGAAATAAACTCGATATCCTGCGGCAGCGTCGGCGGAACGCCCTCCATCGTCAGCGTCGGGGACAGGATCTGTCGCTTTCGCACAGAACGTTCGGTTCATGGCGGGAAAAATCACTACCCGGGCGAAAGGAAGTGGGAAGTGCCCAAACCGCCGCCTCCGTCGTACCCCGGGCCGAACCGAGCCGCCCGTCGGTTCCCCCTGATTGCCACTTACCGAATTGCATTTTGCAGTTGCGGCGCTCGTTAGGGTGATTAATTTGCAATGAAGTAATTGCAATCTTGGGGCCAATTTCCTCGTGCCGGTGCCGTGGTTTGCTCCGGAGGCCCGCACTCCGCCGGCTGTGGTTTGGTAAATAAAATTACGGGGTTTCGATGTTTGCGGTCCTGGAAGCGGTGTTCGCAATCGTATGATATGATTTCGTTTGAAACCTGTCCGTGACCGCTAATAGGATCTTATTGTTTGAAAGTAGGAAGGCAAACACAAGTAATCGGAAGCAAATGCCGATTGAATGCGTCTTTGAAATGTGAATTTAATTCAATTATTTGATTAGAGAGCGGTCTTGTTTTTTAACAAGATTCGCTTTCAACAGAACAAAACAAGAACAAGATTCGACTTATTTCATAAAAAAGAAATGTTCACCAATTTTTCATATTTTTCAATACTTTACGCAGTGCAATAAGCCTCTTAACCACCATTGCATTCGAAAGTTCACAAAGAAAGTAAAGGTTGTAGCTATTGGTAGTTTTTTTTTATTTAAAATATTTAAAGGTTCAAAAATTGGATCTAATAAATATTTTAAAATATGTGTGTCCCCTAAAAAAAAAATTCGGTCGATATAATCTCTCTTTCACATTGTACTACTGTTGATGAAACAATCTCCAAAACACAAATAGTTTGTTTTTCATTCTCATATCAACGACCTTAAGACAAAACTGTATGAAAAGAGCTTCAAAGCTATTTGTACTTTAAATCTATCCCATTTTACTAACAATTTACCGCAAGTTTGCTTTCTTCACCCCGTTGTTCAAAACTTGCCGTCCTACAGTCAAACAGTCATACTCTTAATTGATTTGATAAATAACTCATTGAACCATGGCCAAGGAATCGATTCCTAACCTGCATGTTTATTCCATTAAATGTACTTCGGTGTAAGTGAATAAGCGTAAATGATTTTCGTAATGCTGTTAACCCCAGCTGCACTGCACCACGAAGCCGGACGTCGGTGGAAACTCGATGGAAAACTTTGGCTAAACTTGTCTCCTTGGACGTGTTTTTCTTGCCCGGAGAACAAAAAATTGCGGTGTGGGTAAAAGGGGTGAGAAGAAGAATTGAGAGCAGAGGGGAGATAGGAAGGGGAGTAAGGGGGGGATACTGGCAAGTCGTCAATGGCACCACGATCGTTTTCCGCAAAACTAATTTGATTATTGAGGAAATCTGTCCGTTTACCGTCCCGTTCCATTGGCGTTCGCCTGAAGCAGAAGGATGCGTGCGGTTGGTGTGTTTGTGTGTGTGTGTTTGTGTGCTCGGTTGTGTCCCCGTTCGATGTCGGCAGCTGTGCGCACATCGCCCGGGCACCAGCCTGCCAACGAAGGGGGCCATTTGTACGCTCCGTTTCCAGGCGAACGGTTTCGAAGCGTTATGGGTAGGAAAAAGAAAAACGAAAAAAAAAAAACAAAACCGTACCGGGCTGACGGCACTTGCCAAGAGAATTCTTCTAGCGTCCTTGAAGGAGGAGCAAAACAAAAAAAGAGTTCCGGAAACGAAAAATGCTTCCTTCGGTCAACAACGAATCGACGACCGTAGCCGGACGAGAGTGTCTCCAGAGACGCCCGAGACCTGTCATGGCCCCCGTCGTTCGTAGTTCACCTGTCAGCCTGTTGGGAATCTGCCAGGTTTCAGGACGAGCGAAAGAGCGGGCGGACGGGTTGTCTTACAGCCCGACGCCTGACTTTTCCCTGGCGCTGGACAGTGAAAAATCTGCCTCGCAGGGAACTGGAAGAAAAAGGTTCACACACTCTGTCCTGCCAAAGGTCGAAGGTTGTTTTGTTTTTCCTGCTACCCAAAAGGGAAAGGAAGTCCGAAGATGGAACCAGAGAGTTGGCGGGCGACCGGAATGCCCGGTGCAATCCCTGTGGAAACCCCGGCCGGTGCCATGCTGTAGAAGTGCTTATATTTCATACCTGCCACTAGCGAACAGAAGACGGACGGAGTCCACGCCAACCCTTGCTGTATCCTTAGCCCTAGGAAGATGTAGTACCTGCAGAGGATCGAGAGAGAGAGAGAGAGAGAGAAGGTGAAAAGGGAATCACCCCAACCGGCACGTCCGCCTCGAGGTGCAGCCCGGTCGTTCGGTCGGTCTGCGGTTCCAGAATGTCGGACGTTACTGGCACGACCCGATGACGAATGTCCCGACCCGTTCCCGTAATCGCTGGCGCAGCTGTGTAACGGTGGCGACGTCCGGTGTAACAGTGTGCGTCCTCGCGTCCCTCCGGTCCTCCCAGGTCTGTTCGATGTCGTTAACGTGTTGGACCTCTCGCTGGAATTACCGCTGGTCAGAGGTGCACTCCTAGCCGCCTATTCCACCCGACGACCCACTCAACTGTCCCGATCGACGTGAACGTCTGACACAGAGAAGGATGTCTAGAAAAGAAAAGGAAAAAAAAACACTCTCACTCACACCCTATTCCATTTGCTCGCATCGACGTGGAAAAAGGACATCCGTGGCGTGAGCTCGAACCGGCTTCAGCAGCAGCAGCCGTAAAGTGCTCCCCCCAGGGAGCCGCCAGCGTGAGCCGAGCCCGCTCCCTTCCCATCCTGTCATTGGACGGATGTCGTTCATGTCGGGTGGCACGAGCGTCAGTCAATTTCTGGAACGGACAACCGTCACGACCGCACAGGATTCTCCACACAGGTCCCCATGCACGCCGTCCACGCTCGGTACGGTTTCGCACTTCGGGCGCAATGGCAAAACGCAAAGGATAAAGCGGCCAGCTTCAAGCCCCGGGGAGGTGGACGTGCCGGTCCGTTGGCTGTCGTATCGTGCACGTCCAACAACGACAGCGACGACGACGACGACGACGACCGGCACGACCTAATGCTTACCCTGAGCCGGCCGGGGCGATGGCGATGAAACGGTGGACTAGGGGAAGACTCGACCCGACTCGACTCAACTCGACTCGACTCGACCCGGCGACGCGGTGCCAACGGTGCGATGTTCGCAAACCTCGACGCAACGGCCCAGGGAAAACCCGGCATGCAGCCTGTGCCCGCGGGGTGGACAGGACGGTTCGTGGCTTGCGAGGCACGTTTGCTCGTTTAGCGTTTACCGTTGGCACAGTTGAAGCGGAGTGCCTCACGGGGAAAAGTCGTATTATTTCTGCTCGCAAATTTCCCATCTTTTATGCTATTTTTTTTTTCACCATTGCCTTCATAATTTATAAGAACATTGTCTGATTACTATGGTTGAAATTATGGATGCTGAACTGATGTTTAGTGGACCTAACTCAACGAAAATGTTCAGAGAGGTTCTTAAACTTTTAATTCTATGAATTAATTCAATCTTAGTGATCCAACTCGTCTAAAACAGTACAGTAGCTTAGTTTTCCCTGCTGTCGAATTTGCGTGTTTGGCTGGGACTGCTGGGCAATTTAAAGAAGTTTTACAATACTAGCCATCCAGCGGCTTCCCTAGAGACAAGAATTACTCTTTCCAATTACCACAGTTGATGCGTTCTCCTTGGGACTTGATTCGCTTGAGAGAAAAAGTACTGTTCCTAAGATTATGTTTATTTAGAAACTACTGTGTAGTGAAATTGATGTCTTTAGTCTGCTTTTCAATAACTTCTTTTACAGAGAGGAAAAGCATTCAGAGTCAGAGCTATCAGAGTTCTCAGAAGCGTTTTGTTCTCGTGAACCTCTGTTGCGTACGATCCATCTCCAGGTCTTTTAATGTATTTGTATTGCCATTAAATTTTAATCCATCCTATGATTTACCTCCGTCTATTCTTCAGATTACTAGCAAGATTTATGTAGGCCACCTGGTCGGAACTGTTTATTGATAATAAAGATAATAATCATAATAATTCATAGGCTTGGATGTAAACTGTTGGCCTTATCCACGAATCCACCAAGTACAGGACTTTTTCGCAACAATGAAAGTGATACTCAGTCAATTCTTGCGCCATCTAGTTCCACAATCCTTAAAATAGTTGAGTTGAGGTGGGGCTCCTTTGAGGTCCGGGATAGTCGAGCGCTTACGCCGGCTGGAACATGACCCACGATATGGCGTAGGTTCGTATCCAGACCGGACCTCCCCCGGTACGCACGTTGGGAATACTATATTCATCTGTGTCTTACGGTGTTTTTATCCTTTTGCACTTGCTTTAAATGAACTCTTTTCAGTTGATAGTGATCTCTGGTGCTTTTTGTTAGGTTGAAGCAATCTGTACTACACTGTTCCAACCAGATAGAGAGACTGTGAATCGATGTTGAGATTTTTTAAATCATTCTCATGTCTTAGAAACTGGTTCAAATGGACAACAGAGTTGCATTCTAGAATTCTGCATGTACTGACTTATTGGTTCTGCTCCAAAGTCTATCCTCAATTCAGCATCATCAACCAAAAAAGATTTCAAAATATTATATTGCATTCTGCATGTATTTCATATGAAAAATTATTTGCATAAACGGCGAGAAACAAATGATGACTTTCCGCAGAGGTTTTTTGTTTAAATTGGTAAAATATGTTATCCTTTAAAATATATAATTATAGTCGTGGTATTCAATCACGTTGAGGTTTATTTTATTACGACCGATCCGGTTGGAGGCTGAACGCAGAAGAACACTCCGCTCGATGCTGCAGCTCCACCAAGCTTTGCTCGAACAAGTTATCTTGCAGTTCGGCGTTTATCTTACTCGGCTCAATTCTGCAGCGTGCAGGATAGCCGAATATAATTCCTCCCGGGGGTGGGAGACGGACGTCCTCGGCCGGTCGATGCGAAAATTCATTTTTTCATAATACGTTATAATATGTACAACTCTTACTCTATTTTTACAATATTTTTTTTTTTTTAAACTACCCTACGTTTTCCTAATACGCTTTAGCTTTTGCTTATGCCGTTTGATATTTTTATTAGTTGTTAGTGTTTTATAATTTTCTGCTTTGCAATCATACCTAATAAATCTAGAATCTAATTTTTTTCTTATTCCTCTCTTTATGTATACAGGCTCATTGATATCAACTTTAGGGGGGTTTTCCTTTTTGGAGTTATTTCTGCTCATGAATTCATACGCTTTTTTTAAATTCTTATAAACTTTTTTAAAGAGCGCATTTGCTGTTTGATTTTTATCAACAGGGTTGGTCAAATTTGTTTTGTTAAAAATTATTTCATTTGGTGTATACCCTGTTGCAGAATGTATTGTGTCGTTGTACATCGCAATTATTAAAGGAAAAGTTGTTTGAGAGTTAATCTCTGGAAACTTATGCTTATTTGTATTGTATAATTCAATTAATGTACTGTGCGTCTTTTCAATTTGTCCATTCGATTCCGAAGACGATGCGAATTCTGTGTTGATATCTAAATTGCTTAAAAAATCTGAGAGCTGAATACTTTTGAATGACTTTTCATGATCACATACGATCGTTCTTGGGATTCCAAAATTAGAGAAATATTGACTTAATGCTGCTTGAATGTCTGTGGTATTTCTTGAATCTATTTTAATAGCTTGCAGATGTTTCGAGAAAGAGCATATTATGGTTAAGTAATGATTTTTGTCCATTCCAAAAATATCGATATGGATTCTGTGGAAGGGTGCTGACTCTATTGGCCTAGGCGTGATTTTAATGTTGTATGGCTTACGTTCATACTTATGCTCGTAGCAGATCTTGCAAGAATTATTTAATTTGCGTATTTTGTTTAACAGGTTTGGGAAAAAATACGCTCTCCTGATTTGCTGTTCTACTTCGCGTATGCCCCGATGTGCTCTTTCGTGTTCTTTCCTAACAATTGCATCTTGGCGATGTTCAATTGTTACATCTTCTACTTTTGATGCTGTGAGTACAAAATGCCCTTTTCTGTCGAAATTCTTTCTATAAACTTGTTGAATAAGTGATAACAATTCTATAGGGGCATGTATTGCTGTTTGCTTGCCGTTATGAATTCTGAGCAGAATTTCATGTATGTCATGCTCTTGAAATTCTTGCCTCGTTATTACAGTTCTTTTAAATAGCGGAAACGGAGTCTCTTGAGTTTCAGAATTTGCTTCTCCATATTGAAATACTATTTGGTTTTTAAAGTAATTTATCGGCCTTTCTGTGTGATGTATGTAATAGTCTCCTGAGATTTTTGCCGAATGTATTGTTCTACTAGTTGAACCAGATTTCCTGCTAGTAGAGGGGTTTGGATAAATGGATTGCCTAGTATTTACATTCACAAGAATTTCATCCATCGGTTTCCTACTAAGCGCGTCCGCGACTACGTTTGCTTTTCCCTCCTTATACTTTATCTCGAATTCGTAATTTTCTAATTCTAAACGCCATCTTAATATTTTTGCGTTCTTAGAGCAAGACTTAATAAAAACTAGTGGTTTATGATCCGTGACAAGCGTGAATTTTCGACCATACAGGTAAGGCTTGTACTTTTCAACAGCCCATATAATCGCTAAAGCTTCCTTCTCGGTTGTTGAATATCGCTGTTCTGTTTCGTTCAACGTTCTGCTACCGAATGCAATCGGTTTCTCTTGGCCTGATTGTATCTGAGATAGCACAGCCCCCAATGCGTGGTTACTGGCATCTGTTGTAAGAATGAAGGGCTCCTCGAAGTCAGGGAAGGCCAACACCTGATCTGATGATAATATAGCTTTCAGATTTTCAAACGATTTTAAGTATTCTTCTTTCGCTACATCTAATTTCGCCTCTTTCTTCAAGCAACTGGATAATGGTCTCGTGATTTTGGAGTAGTCTTTAATAAACTTGCGGTAATAACCTGCAAGCCCAAGAAATTGCTTGATTTCTTTTTTGGTTTTGGGAAGGCTCCATTCTAATATTTTTCTTATTTTATCTGGGTTGGGCTTTATTCCCTCAGGGGTTATAGTATGTCCAAGAAATTCAGTTTCCCTACGCAAAAATTCACATTTATCTAGTTGTATTTTTAAATTAAAACAAGCTAGACGCTGAAGAACAACGGAGAGGTTTTTCAAATGGGAATTCAAATCCTTTCCAATAACTATTATATCATCAAGGTAGACGAAACATACTCTCCCTATCAAATCACTAAGCACACTGTTCATCGCGCGTTGAAAGGTTGCAGGCGCATTTTTTAACCCAAACGGCATTCTATTAAATTCGTAGTGCCCGTTCGGAGTGCTAAAAGCCGTTTTTTCACGATATAACGGGTCCATCTCAATTTGATGGAATCCAGACTTCAGGTCGAGTGTAGTGAAATAACTGGATTTGCCTAAGTTGTCCAAAATGTCCTCTATTTGTGGCATGGGGAACTTATCATTCACCGTTTTATCATTAAGCTTCCGGTAATCTATTACCACTCTTATTTTCTTTTTCCCGGATGCGTCCTGTTTTTTGGGAACAACCCATATCGGTGATGAATATGGGCTATTTGACGGAGAGATGATACCATTCTCCAATAACTCCTTGATTTGTTCCTCCACGTCCTTTTTTAAATTGTGTGGGTAACGGTAGCTTTTCGTGTAAGTTGGCTCCTCATCCTTTGTAATGATCTTATGCTTAATTATGTTAGATGCTGTTAACTTTTCATTATTTCTTAATAGCACTCCCTGGTTCGAATGAATAACGGGCAAGAGTTCGCCAATCTCATAGTTTGAAAGATGTTTAGTTCTAATTATTTGTTTGATATCGTTTATGTGCAAACTATTGTGTAAATCTACAGGGATTGGCGTAATTGCTTCGAAATTATTTACCGACAAGCCAAACAATCCAAGTTTCAAAGGTTTTTCCGGTGATGTGCATATTACTTTTATAGTAGATTTACCGTTGCTCGATTTGTAAAGTCCAGGTTCCACAAAAATTCCCGAACAAAGTTTTTGATGGCTGGGTACAAACCATTCCCCATCATTTGTGGTATCAATAGTAACGACATGATTATAAAGCTTCACAGAAGGGTAATACTTCCTAAACGGAAACGTTTTTCGAACGATAGAAATAGTTTCTTTCTCAAAGTCGATTTGAGTTGCGGTTTGGGACATGTATTCTGCTCCTAAAATACCATCAAAGAAATTATGGAAATCTAACTCGTAGTAGGTTTGCATAGGCAGATTATGACCCAACAAATTGGCTTGACCAATTTTATTTACTTTAAATTCTCCGTTAATGTTTCTTATTAGTGATGAAGACGTGCCTCTAGTGGCTTTAATTAAACCTGGCCGTAGAATATTCTTATTTGCACCAGTGTCTATCAGCAGTTTAATTTTTTTACCCGACATTGAGTTAGCGCACTCAATGTATGGAATGTAATTTGTTATGTTTCGTCTGTTGATGGCAGAGCCTGCCAAAAATTTAAAAACTGTTCTTCCTGGTCAGATTCTTGAACCGCTTCATTATTGTTGATCGCTCTTTTGTTGAGAGTTAATCTACTTTTTGTCGAGTCGATGTCCATCGCTTGTTCTGTCGGTTTTCTGAATTCTGCTTTGCGCTCGTTCGTGGGATAGTTGAAACGCTTGGCACTAACAAAATTGCTTTTGCTGTTCTGACCTGAGCTAAGGTTCGCATTTCTGTTGTTTTCGTTGGACGAAAACTTACAAAGAAAGGCGTGTGCCTCATCTATACTTTTCGGGCAAGCCGCTTGGGCGTAGCCGAAGTAAGGTTTTTTCAAACCGCTTATGTACGCTGACAAACTATAGTCGTCTATGAAGTCGTTGATCGCGTCCCAATGCATGTTGTACTTTGGGTTTTGCCTAGCCAGTGATTTAATATTTAAAACTATTTGTTTAGTTTTCTTAAAATGTGCCTCGATACTTCCTTCCATTTGGTTGTGCCATAACTGGCAGTTATACGAGGACAATTCATTTTTGTCTCCCAGGGCGTCGATTAACAGTTCTTTGACCTCTTGAAAACACGTGGGATTGCCGTTGATACATACTACGTCCTTAGCACTTCCTTCTATTTTGTTCATAACTGTGTTGAAGTAAATACGAAAAATGTGTGCGGGTACTATGCCTTCGAATAACTGTAAAGTTTCCTCAACAATATTCAGCCAACTCAACAAGTGTTTCCTATTTCCACTGAATATCGGTATCGATTTAATGGGATCGGGTATTTTGAACAACCCATCGATCACATTAGTGTTACATCCTTCATTTGCAAAGTTGGGAAGTGTTGTATTACGGTTATCGCTAAGCAATCTTTCGTGTTTGTCTAGCATTGATTTCATCGAAAAAAGCGCACCTGTTAATTCTTTTATCTGGCTCGTCAATTGTTCGACCGCGTGTGCTTCAACTGCAACGGTGTGTGTTGGGTCCATTTTTTCTTCCAATGATAGTTTATCAAAATTAATATCAAATAAAATTGGAATGTGACTCAAAGAATCTGTCGAATCTACTTCTGAAATTTCTTCTTCTGATTTGTCACAGTCTGGGTTTCTCCACATTAGGAGTTCAATGCCTCTTTTGGCTGCTTCTTTGTTCACGCACTTGATAAAAAACGTGCTTACCGTATGGATCGGTGATAATCGTCCGGGTTATTTGGAACGGCGGTACCACAAGTCGTCCCAACGTTAAGAATTGTTGGGAGATGGAACGAATTCCGGGCACACTTATTGGAGGTTTATTACACACTTCACTTGCACTGTTCTTTTCCAAAACGGACTGTTACCGGCTGCGCCAATTATAGTCGTGGTATTCAATCACGTTGAGGTTTATTTTATTACGACCGATCCGGTTGGAGGCTGAACGCAGAAGAACACTCCGCTCGATGCTGCAGCTCCACCAAGCTTTGCTCGAACAAGTTATCTTGCAGTTCGGCGTTTATCTTACTCGGCTCAATTCTGCAGCGTGCAGGATAGCCGAATATAATTATATATATTTTCTCTAAGCTTCACATTTTTTTCAAAGAATTCTCGTTCCCTTCTATATTTGAAAAAGATTAATTTCCCTACGTCGAGGAAATCATCATCGGCAGATCTAGGGGGTTTGCACCACGCCGGGCTACAGATTTCTTTTTCTCACCGTCAACGCCGCATCCGTGCACTCCCGGTCGAGCGTTGTATGTTTGGTTTGCTGTTTTCCCCCGCCGGCCTTTCCGAGAAAATCCCCAACCCATCCCCCCGGTCCACCCCGATCAACTCCCCCCCAAGAGTCGCCGGGAACGGTGGCGAACGATGGCAACGTCGACACTTTTCCACTACTGACTTCTGCCGCCTTCCACTCCCCCCCCCCCCCCCCCCCCCTGGTGCACCGCGTGGCCCCAGCAACAGCCACTTTCCCAAAACCCCTTTCCATTTCCCAAGGCTATCATCGGGATCATCACTTCTCGCTTTGCTCGCATCCCGATCCATCCTCCTCCAGCCACCTCCGGGCTTTCTCCCGTGCATTCCTCCCCGCTGGCTGTTTGGCTTTTCTGACCTTTTTCCGCCCGCTTCCCGGCCCTGCTTGCCCTTCGCACCCACCGGTTTCACTTGGGGCCTTTTATCATGGACCTTCGCTGCCGGAACCATCGCATCGCACAATCCCGTTTTCTGCTTCCGGCTAAATTTCCCACCCCGGCGCGTGCCCTTCCCGACCTGCCCACTCCAGTCCGTCGCCATCGTCGGACGCAATGGCAGGAAACTGGGAGGGGGAAAACAATAAAAAAGAGAACTACCCCCAGCATGCGACCAGGGCGACCCGGCGAACCCGGCAACCCAAGGCGACCGTAGACCACACCACTTTTCGCCCGTCCCCGACTTCCTCTGCCTTTGCTCGCCGTACACCGTGTGGCATGCGGGAAAATCCTTATAGATTTCCCATCCCACCCGCACCTCCCAAAACGGCACACTTCCTTCTTCTCCTTCACGCGAAGCATCAGGCGGACAAAAAGGCTGCAGAGAAGGAAGAAAGCCGGAGGAAAGCTTCGAAAAAACAAAAAAAAAGGCGACCGTTTCCTTCTCGAAGCTAAGCAGCTTTGGGTCTTATATTGCCGTCGTCGGTTTGCTGCCGGATTCGCTGCTGCTGAGTGCCTTGGAAGACGCGCACGCAAACATCGCCACTCGGACCCCCTTATCTTTCCCCCTCCGCCGTCGGGATTTCCCTCAATGCAAGCGACGATGGCAACGACGTCCTTCCGAACGTGCAGCCGTCCTGCCCGTCATGCGGTTTGTGGCCAATAATGGGTTCGGAGCCGGAGTACGAGGTGGAGTACGCTCTTATACGACGAGGGGGTTGGGGGGGGGTTTCTTTCCTTCCATCCACCCTGCCTATCTTTCACTTGGCTCGATCTAAAATCGGTCCATTGTGGCTGATAGCAATCGGTTGGGCGATCGGGGCTGAGTGAACAGTCTGGAAATGGAAAATGAACAACAACAGAAGGGAGAAAAAACAGGCTCCGGCCAGCGAAGAGCGGCAGGCTTACGAAACGGTCGGCGAGAAATGACGAAATAAATGGCGCAGCTTTCGAACTATCAACGAAAAAAAAGGAAAAGGGAAGGCTGCATCTCGAACAGATGACTATTTTTCTTCTTCGATGGAAATATTATTCTATACCGTTGAAATGGATGGAGTTGTGCCTTAGTAAAAAAAAAAAAAAATCAGAATTGTTAAGTTACACTCAAGGAAATGCAACGGAGAGGAATCTTTTTATTTTTAATTGGCGGGAAAGCAAAACATGATTTGAAAAACAGAGGTTTCTCGGCCATTGAGTGCAAGTTTTTCATCAATGTGTTTGTGAAAAATTGTAAACCATTCTAAAGATAAAGCAGAATGATTCATTGAAATTGATGAAATATCGTAGTGCAGAGTTCGTGATTGGATTGGGCTAGAAATTCTTCCTGTAAGTGCGGTACAGTAAGAACGCATTCCTACTTCATAAAGAAATAGAAAAAAAAACACATTTTCATTCCCTTTCCAATTCAATATATTATTAATACCTTTATCCCTGTTACAGTTTACTACCATCATCGCATTTTGAGGGTATATTTTCTTCAACACTTATACCTTTCACACCTCAACGGGGGTTCGAAAAATCAATAATCTTCCAACACCTTGTCGAAGCTTGTTCGTTCCTTACCGAAACGTCATCACCGGCTTCGGCACAAGTGAAACTCGATGTAGCTGTCAATTATCTTTCTCTCCCCCTTGCAGAGCCACGATTCTCCGCATACGTGTGTCAATGGGACGAGCAAACAATAGTATCGATTTCATTCAATCCGTTCTGTTCAGTTCGAGCGTCCGACGACGAGGTGACAATTGACCGACCCGGAGAACGGAAAATCCTGCTTCAACTGAAGGAAATGCTTTGCGTTGACGAATTAATCAATCGTCCGATGAAAGGGGTTGGTGAAGTTGACGTGCTCGATGCTGACGTTTCTCAGGAGGAAGTGGTTACAGAAATACTTATCGCTTTGTAAAACGAAACAATCTGTTCGGTGGCGTTTAAGTAGAACCTTGTCAAAATATCAAACTAGTTGTCCGAGAGCAACCCTCACAAAAGGTCCCGGCAGAAAAGGCCCATTTCCATCGAAACCGGTGCGGCCAGGGATAAAATATAGGCTGGATTGGTTTCGCATAAATCATGCCCATCGGCGTAATCGATGTGGTGATACTGACCGGACCGTCCCTGTTGGATTATGCTGGAGTTTCCATGAAGGACTATGTGGGATGGATAGTTCCTTTTTTTGTTTTGCTTCATGTGGAGGCCTTTCCCTCGCCGTCCTAGCAACCGTTCGCAACCCGGTTGGGTTCCACAAGGGGACAATCATCCAACGAAACCGCCCAAGAATAGGGCCAAAACCAACGTCTGTTGACGCTTGGAGCTCCAAATCTGACACGCTCCAAGCCGGCTTGTGGTCGGCGGGCCTATGTACGTATGCTCTCCCGGTCCACGGTTGAACGCCACCGGACCTCATTATATATGTAGTAGATGCGCTGCCCGACTGGCCCGTGCTGGAATCTGGAGCGTCTGCTTCTGGCGGTCACGGCATCCCACGATGTCGGAGCATCCGTCAACGGATGCCAAACATGAGCCCCGGGAACGCTGTCGAGGCGTGTAGGTTGAGAAATGTTTTTGCCATCGGAGTCCGGAGTGCGGGAAGGTGCTTCCGGGGCCCTGGGAACAATTGAAGCCACATTCGCACGTTTCTGGGCTTCCGCCCTTGGCTGTTTGCTGCATGCCACTATGATGGATGAGTTCCAGATGAAGCGAACGAACCCCGTTGCTCCGTTTCCACATCGTCGCCCATGCAGTTTCTACGTGGCGGTCCCTTCCTCTCTGCGTCGTTCAGCTACCTGCAGGGCTACCAGCAGCCAACTGCCGGCAATGAACTCCGCTCCGGTCGAAATTGCCTAACCTCATTTGTCCGTCGACCCACGCGACGTAATCCAATCCCCTCCGGACCGGGCAGGATGCTTACAGAAACGGGGTGCATGACGCTCCAACCCATCTCGCTCATCCGGATTGGGATGCTAAATGCCAGAGCTCGCACCAAGGGATGAACCAACCCTCCCATCGACGTCGACGACTTCCGGGCAGGACATCCGGGAAGCATCCAACAAATGAGGCTCCATCCGTACCTGCTCGCCTCCTTCTCGGTCGCTGCATTCCCAGGTCGTCCGTTTCGGTTTATGAATTTCATCCCCACCGCATTCACATCCCCCTCTCTCGCCGTCGCTTCTCCGGCCCTCTTTTGATGCCGCCGGAAAAGCAGCCAAATGCTGCACTGTGGAAGGTGGAAATATTTTCCATCCCGATGGGCGACGCATCGTGGGGGAAACGTAGCGTGCTCTCGCTGCTGGGCGAGTGAATTTTGGCAAATGGAAGTTGGTCTTGTGTTGGGATGACGCCACGGCACGCTGGTCGGTGCACAATGGGTGTTTGTTGTTTTGCTTCAATTTTTAAGGGAGCCTTTGGAATGCTAAGAGCTGCAACGTGTTTTTTTTATACAGCAACAAACTGCGATGAACGTTTTATAAAAATTCAACCTTGATCAAATATTTATATTTTTAATTTGTTTTTTTTTTTTTTTAATTTTGTAACTGGTTTACACTTGTTAAGGTAGTTATATCTTCCAAATCAAGCCAGAAGCTCCGGAAGGTGATGATGATGATAATCTAAGTTCCGACTCTTATGCTTAAATCCCTAGATGGAGGAACTTGGTAGAATCGTTCTCTGCTTCTTTCGCACAACAGTTGCAGTCAAATACTCAGACGGTTAAATCCTCGGGTCCCGTAAGGCAAGGAGGAACCAATTTCTGGAGGTGTCAGGTCCACAAAGCTGAAAACGATAGCTGGAACGAATCGCAGGAGAAGATGCACAAGAAAAGGAAGGAGAACTATTCTATCACTTAAATGATTACAATTTCAAATAGTTTTCTACGAAAATTATTTGTTAAACCTATTTCACAAGCGGCAGCTTTGGAAGCATTCTTGTGATAAAAGGATCTGCAAAATTTAAATAAAATGAAAGATTGAAGACGTCTTTTTCCTCAATGATAAATTTTTTTCTTGTTCTTTTTCCCCTTTTTTCATGACTTTCAAATCAAGAACTAATGTTTTTGACCCAAAACTGCGGTCTTTCGCGCCCGCTGTGCATCATCCGCACGGGCAGAGAAAAGACACCGACAGCAAAAGAAACTGCCGGTAGAGCTCGGGTGCAGGTTGAAGGACGGGGAAGCCGGGCGGCAACAATATCAACAGCACCCAAGCAAGACGACCAATTTCCCCCGTTGCACTAGTGGAGGCCCGAAAAGGATGCCAGAGGGCGGGAAACAACAATCGTGCGGGTTGCGCGCCTTGCTCTAGCAGCAAACCCCACCTCCCGGCGCAAGCTGGGAAGGATAAAGTGCATAAATTATGTATGCGACTATGACACGCTCCGTGTGCAGCCGTAGGGTCGTGGTACGTGCCCCGAGGCTCCGTTCGACCGGAGGCGGTGGCGTTCGTCTGTTCCGTCTGTACGAGCTCCCGAGTTGCCGTCGATCCGGTGCTGGGCTCGGTGGCTGGAAAATTTGTGCCAACCACGACAACGACAACGACACGGGCTGCGGGCTTTTACGGGTGGCACGTGGGAGCACGATCGGGAAGGGACGCACTGGTAAGTGTTGAAGGAAACCCAACCGCTCGACTTTGCGAAGCGCCGAAAGACATCGGACGAGTGAAACGCACAGTTTGTCCTGCGGTAAAGGGGGAGGGTGGTTGGAACGGCGACGGAGCGCTCGAATGGTGATGGTGAAGATTTATTTGTGACACCGTGGCGTGCGTGGCGACTGGGCTGCCATATTGGAGGAGAGTGTGTCAACCCGGGGGTGAAGCAACTTGCCGCACTCCAGGCAGTCCCAGTTTGGCTTGACAATACGCCACTCAACTCTCGGGTGTGAGTCGACGAAGTTGCACCGGCACAGCGGCATGGACGAATTTCATCCGATAAGCAGCAGCCCGGGAGCCGGAGCTGGAAGAGGATGGCGAGGATGTCGAAAGTTAACTGACAGACCTTTTGCGTTCGAACGGTGGAACGACGGTCGTCATCCTGGCGTTGGATCCACCCTGGCACGTCCGGAACGGCATCACGCGACGGAACGACTTCATCAGGCTTTCGGTTTAACAGTCTTCATCTTCTTTTTGTTTCGTCATTCATTCATTTCGCCAAAATGCAGCACGCGTGTCACCGGCAAGAAACGGCTCCTTCCGACATTCCGACTCACTGGCTCGGGAGAAAATCGAGTGACGCCTGCCGGTTAAACTTATTTTTGGCCCGTCAATAATTTATCGATCGATTTTGCCCAACTCCCGTCAAATTAATTCGTAACTGTCTTCCCTTGGTGGTGGCTTGCAAGCATGAAGCTGCTCCACGAGAAATGAAGCATTGGAAAATTGATACCTGCGAGAAAAGCCCTGAGAATTACATAACTAATTTAATTGATCAAAGTTTTATCACTCACATCTGGATGCGATTCACCACAAAATAGATATTATAACAAGATTGCTGTATCCACTAATCAATAGAAAGTCAAAACTCAATCGCAAAAACAAAATGTTAGTTTTTAAAACTATAATAACTCCAATGATAAACTATGCATCCCCACTCTGGTCTCAATGTGCGATAACACAAAAGAAGAAATTTCAAACCAGGATAAACAAGATTTTAAAAATGATACTAACCCTTCACTGGAGAACTCCTACGAAACTAGTTCTAGAACTAGCTGGTGCTGATCGCCTTATCAATCAGCTCAACAATATCAATATAAGAACACGAACCAGATGTCTTATGTCAAGCTATGATCTGATACGCAATCTTTTTAATGATTAGCTGTGATGTAGCATGTTCTCATTTAAGTTATTGTTAGGTAATCAAACCCAGGGTTTTACTTTTTAATTTAATTATAAGGTAGTCTTTAAGAAAAAAAAAAATCGCGCCGATTGGTTACAAAGAAGTTGAAATTCTCACCCACAAAACCCAAATACATACGTGATGTATCTTATAGTACTAGTAGCTGCCATCCCTGAGTTAAGGAAGTAACTCTACACTTGTATCAATGTAATCATGCAGAAATAAATATTTAATATATATTTAAAAAAAAAAATGATCAAAGTTTCTTGCCCAAATTTCTACATTTCCCATGAGTAATGAAACGGCATTTTTCATTATTGATGAAAAATAAAAACAAATGTCATCATTTTCCAGATAATTTCAACCAATCAAATTCCAATCAATCAAATTTCCTATTAGAATAAAAAAAATGAGAATTTCATAATTAGTCTTGCACCACAGAAACTACAAAAAGTCTGTTGGAATTAATTTAACTTCATTTGTTTAGAATCGAAACCAATATTGTGAAGCGGATTTCCACGCCGGATTCTCAACTGCTGCCAATACCGTAAAGAGCTCAGTAACCGTAAAGAGCTCATTTACGTACCGTTTATCTTCACGCTACGGGGGGGAAAAAAAGCGTGCAAATCATGCTGCTGCGGTCGGCATTTTCCATCAGCTCGCTGGATTTCAAATTGAATGACTCTCGTGTATTTTTTTTTTCTTTTCACCACCGCAGTTTGCCCAAAAACCACCGAGTTGCCACAACCGTCACCATCGGTCTGATGCTGATGAACATGTTGCGATGATGATACCCAAGTTTGCAAATTGCGAATGTGTTTTTGAGTTGGGTTTTTCTACCCTGGTGTTCCTCTTAAAAAGCAAAAAAGAAAACGGGAATTTAAAAAGGGGTAGAGCACAAACATCAACCATGGTAAAAATAATAAAACAACCGTGCAAAAACAAGGCACAAGCAAATGTGATGCCATTCGTCGTCCACCCAGCGACCGGAGGTCTCCCTCCTATCTCCCTACCTTGTCTCTCCTTGTCCCAACCAAATAACCCCCAGCCATCGGTTGTCCAGTTTCAGCATAATTTAATATACACGCTTTCCACATCCTTCGAGTGGGAATGCACCCCGGTGCGATATTTATCATCGAGATGCGTTAAAACAAGGGGGAAGCTGGAGGAGAAGCGACGGGAAATTCGTTTATCATCCGCCTACCGGACCTGAAGGTTTCCTTCCGTCTGCCGTCCACGCTTTGGGAGCAATTTATCCGCACGCGCCGACCATCGACGAATCCTCGGAAAACCCGGGTAACCGACAGCGTGGTAAGCCGTGGCTAGTGGCAAAAACCATCCCTAGGTTTGAACGGTGATCGAGTTACAAGGATACGTATTTTTTCCGGTCCATGGTGAACATGGTTCAATTTTTTTTTTTGCCACCCCAACCCTGCACAGAAACAGTTGATGTCATGTTTTAGCAGCACTGAAAGGAAGTGAAGCATAAACTGGTAGCATTTTCCAATCAAAACAATATCTGAAATAAGAAACATTGTTACCATTTGATTGAAAACCTTTAAACATTTTTCCACACAATTTTTGGTTGAATATTGCACCAAACTATTCCGCCGAGCAGAAATTATTGATATATTTCCCGTAACATCGTTTGCCGGGTGGGATGTAACTATCCGGCTTGCTTCCCGTTTCCGCCCACTCCCCGTCGTACTAAATCGACGGTCGCCGGATATTGATTGGCGCAACACGACGCACCGGTTATTGTTGCCATTACTATATTGCCGGCAACGGCTTCATCGCCCCACGGCCCAGCGGAAACGCCCTCGGTACTGCAGGCTGGGCACAGCAGGGTCGAGAGGGGCCGTACGAACCATCCGAAATGTCAACCGACAAGTGGAACTCGGCGGCGGGGGAGTTCGTTGTTTGAAGAGAGATTGAAAAAAAGGCGCGATACATCAAGCGTAATGGCACTCTAGCTGCGTCAGGGGAAGGGGGCGTGAGGGGGGGGGGGGGGTGGAATAAAAAAAAATTACTACCCTATGTAACCTCGCCGGAGCAAACATCGAAAGCACGCCACGAACCGCGGATGATGTAGAAAGAAGAAATAACAGAAAAACATTTCATCTCCCACGACCAGACAACGATCTGCGTTGGGTTGGTGGGTGCGCTTGTGTTCCTTTCTCTCTCTCTCTCTCTTTCTATTTTATGACGCTCCATCCATCCGACGGGTTTGCTTCAATCCCTCGAACTCGTCCTTGGCTAAGCGGTGCCAACCAAACCAGTTGGCTGCCCCCGACGCCCGCAATGGCTTGCGGCTTCGAAAGGATGAATCTGTCCCCCGGTGCGGCATCACTGACGGTCACGACCACAATCGAGAATAAACACACTCCGCTGCCTTCCCTTTCGTCCAGTGCAACGCACACCATGGTGAACTTGTTCGTTTTTTTTCTTACGTTCCTCCTCACATCCTCACGGTCGGGGAACAATTTATTCTCCCCATGGAGGCGCCTGGTCGCCGGTAGCGCGCGGATGGCTGCGTGCTTCCCAACCCGTTCACCAACACCGCCCGGACGATTACCCGAGCGTGGTCGAACGCCTCGGCAACTTTTCCCGCCGTACTCACCGCCCACGGCACAGCACCGGCGACGGCAGCGATGGCAACGAAATTCAATTGGCTTTTAAACTAATGGGTAAATAAAATTGAATAAATGCGACGCGGCGTGGCGTTGCGAGGCGTGACCGGCACGTCGGCGGCGGGTAGCTGCCCGTCGGAAGTCGGAAGAAGAAAGCGAAAGAAAGAGAGGGAGAGGTGGAATGGGAGAGAAAAAAAAATATACCCCCGAGAGCAGAATGGCTGTCGAAACAATTTGCATGAAAATGAGCGGCGGGAACGGTTAAACGGGCTGCCGGCCAACGAAGGCAGACCCGATTGATTTGTGGCCGGCCGTCACGCTGGACGGTGCGTGGTCGTGCGGTCGAATGTGGGTGACTTTTCCGGCAGAGCATTACCCCGTTTTTTTTTTTGTTAAAGAAGGGCGAACGAAAAAGAAATGGTTAAAACATTAATGCCCAAATAATGAGACCACCTCGAATGGAACAAAGGAAAAAGTTCTGCTTGGTAAAAACATGTTATTCATTAAAAAGAAGCAACTGCTGTAATATCTGGCTGTTACAATATAAAAATGAAAATTTTTTTACATCACCAATTAAAACTTTACATATTCTCTTCAACGGTTTTTATTGCTGCCATTAAAAATTAATTCAGTTAAAATAACTCCTGTTCTTCCGCTCACTCTTCGTATTGCACTAAACACCCACTATTTCTTAACCAAAAACACCCAAAAATACTGGCTAGGAATTTTTGAACTAATTATAAAAACCCATTTCTGCAGGGAGTACTGTTTGTGGCTTATTTTTTAACGGCTACAAAACAAACAAATTTCCGAATTCCACATGCGCCAAATGCTTTCCCTTTCAGATCGTCGCTGCCAATATTTGAACCAGTTCGATCGGTTCCATCAAATTTGCCGAAATAACATTACACACTCAGGCAATTTCATTACATAATTCCCGGTGGTTCGTTTGTGCCGTACATAAGCGCCATATACGTTACACACTTTACGACCCACGGACGATGGTAGGATAAATATGAAACCAAACACACATACACATACACACACGGAAGCACACAAAAACAGCCGCATACAGATTCAAACACATGTGGAGTGGAAAAAAAACCACCCTTCACCCTAATTGAAAGATGATTTTTAATTAAGCCACTGCAGCGAGCGCCAACACGCCGGGTCCGGGTGGGAAATCGGTGGGCCTGGTTGCGCGCCCGGTAGCCAAAACACACCGACAGCCCGAGCCAACTGATATCGCCGGCAGGCACGAACCGGCAAATGTCACAAGCCCGTCGCTCCGTTCTCCTCGGTCGCGCGGGCTGTGCGAAACCACAACCCCTACCAAACGGGAACGACAACCGAACGGTCCGGCGTGCTTACATTTTCATCCACACCAGTCGGCGAGGGGAGGAGAGTGCGAGCGAGGAGAAGCGAGGGTGGGTGGCGAACGGCAAGAGGGGCAGGTCAGAATTGGAAGGACGATTAAAGCAGCCACCGGCGACGGTTTCGCCCTGATTCGTGAGGCCACAGTCCGCCGCTGCCAAGGGGGAACGTGCTAAAAGCCTCACAAGTTAATTAAACATTTAAACCCCTCCCTTCCGATCCCCGTACCATCCCAGAATGGAGGATTCCCCAGGAGCTCCATCGAAGGGGCACGTGCGCCCGTGTGCGAGTGTTCGTTTGTGTCTGCGGGCGGGATTTCATTGCTTCACCGGATGGGAGAGAAAGTTTGCACTTCCGGGGAATTCGTATCGCCCTGGCTTCGTCCCTTCGGCTGGAGGGAGGAACGAGGGGGTACGGAAAATCCTCCAGGATCAATGGACATGGTGAAGGACCTGCCAAGCTAGCCAAGGGATGCTGTACAACAGGACAACAGGACTTTCCTCCCCCAAGAATCTACCGACTCGCTCGCAACGGACCGTGACTAACGAAAAGACGGTGGGGAGGACGTGGGTGTGGGGGGTTTGAACTGGGGAGACTGTGAAGGGTTTCTTGGAAAAGGACCACGGGATGGCAGCGTCTAGATGATGTCTTGGAATTGATAGACAAGGTTCAGCTACGAGACGACCAACTTGTTATGGAAAGGGGTGAAATGCCAGCTATGCTCCTCCAATGTACGCGATATGACAGCTGAACGTGTGTGTGTACGATTGTTTGTCCAACCACCTACGCAAAGATTCACCCCTCTCACTGGCACTCGGCTGTTAGTATATTGAGAAAATCCTTTCCTTCATTCCAGTTCGACCGGAGACCAAGCGAACGTATCATGTTCATCAACCGAGCGAAGAAGGAGGTGGCAAGGAGCCTCGTTGAAAAGGATGCCCTCAAGTGACAAGCGTAACATTGGCGGCACACGACCAGCCCGGACCGGAGGGGGCAAAATTCCCACCCCATGCGTTCATAATGGGAGGCGGCACATTTTAACAAACCTTCGGCTCCGGGTTCTCCACGACCCAGGAAGCTGCTACACAACTGGCGGGAGCAGGTGAAAGGATTTCCTGTCGGCTCGTACCGGAAAAGTCCTCTTTAAAATCTTCAGAACATCTCGCCAATACGATGACAGGAGTCGTTTCCGGTCCCGGAGGCGAAATGGAAGCGGTGGGAAGCTCGCATTAAGTCAGTTTAGTCCTCGCCAACGACCTTTCCGGTGTTCCCTGCTTGATGTGGCTGCCGTCGTGTAGCGATTTTCCTCTAAGGATGGCGATAGTTTTTTCTGTGTGATGGGAATGCTAAGATGAAGTTCTTTTTTCATAGTCCCTTGATCCCTTCATGGATCATGAGAATGAAAAATACACCTCGTTAAAATGTACATGTAAAACGAAATAAATGTGTGTTCTCGACCATTTGATTGTCCAGTTTTGTTTTCGAAACAGTGTTTAATAAAGATGTAATTAGCTTTGTATTATGATGATGAAGTTCATTACACACTTCACGCGAGAGATCCATTTCAATCTGTCCCACAAAGTTATTACAATTTTCAAACGAATTCATTGTAGAACACTTATACTCCAGCTTCCCGGAGCAAATCAACCAAATTTGTCACTAATCATAGCTGCATAGTTGGAGATCCGGATTCAAATCGGATACGAAATATTTTCCCCCTGACTATCGCCCTTCAAACCATCGATTGTGCCCACGCCAAATTCATACGAATCGAGCGAACTGCTTGAGGTGAATGGCAAAAAACGGTTCGGGACGCAAATTCGCGCAACCGGTCCCGAAACCGAGGAACACTGTAATGGGTCGGGCTCGTCTGCGGAAAATGACGACCCCCCATCGTTTGCCACCCACCAACATTTTCGCCGACGTTTTCCATTCAGGTGACGGGCTGAAATAAATCAAACAACCAAACCGAACGGCTGCCGTCAGCAGCGAAACGGAACACGCGAAAGGTGTCATAACGAACCGTAGCTTTTCGGAGCGCGTTCGAATGCTTCCTTTTCGTCTTTTTTTTTTTGCCTGCTTGCTGACGATTGATTGAAATGGCGTGGAACGTGAGGAACGGTACGCAAGTAGAAGCCGGAGGCCGGAGGACGCCATGTGGATGATTTACGCGAATCAACTCGTCCGTCAGGCGAAAGGATTCGCGAATGGCATCGGTGGTAATTTCAGCTAGCACTCGTCACGGAACGCTCCGAACAGGAGTACAGTACGTTTTAAATTTAGCCATCATTTAGCGTAAGATTGTTCAACTTTCAGTTGGATTCCTTTTTTGAAGATTACTGTGAGCTTCTTTATTTGAATCAAATCTCCTTCAGAGTTAATCCTTGAAAAGTATCTTAAAACAAACTCAATTGTCTTGAGAAATAAACCAATTAATTAAAATATTTTTTATGCTAAAAAGCTAAAACACAACGGTAACAAACAATATTCTTGCAAATTAAGACAACATTTTAGTTATTGATTTCTATAACGAAAAAATTGCTGTTTAAAAACTATGGCACTGCACTGTTGAGAAAAATGCCGGGAAAAACTTCCCGGCAGGATGCAAAATTATTACCATTGCCACCTGCTCCAATCGACGGTCGGTGTGTCCTCGGCCGTCCATCATCAAACACCCGACCCTAACTAGGGACGGCTCCTGCAATGGGTCACCCAAAACCCACCGCAACCCAGGGCCCGTTTCCCTCTGCTCCCGGCCCATCCAATCGGTGCGTGCGTGCGTGGATATAATTTTCCCCGTGGCATTCAGCTCCCGGCAGTGCGTCCGGAGGCAGACCAGCGGGCTCGAGGATTTTATCCGTTCAAAAGCTTGCGTGTTCGGAATCCGGTGCAGGGTGAAACAGAGAAAGAGAGAAGGAGAAAAAAAAAGATGATAACGAAGGTAGAAATGTGGCAAGCTCACACACAAAAAAAACCCTTCAACCCCAATGGATGCGAACCTTTTCGAAGGAAGGGTCCGCAATCGACAGTGCAAACGCAAAAAAAAAACCCATCCTCGGATCGACACGAACCGCTCGCCCCCGGCGATGGGACACAATCAAAGGAAACCTCGCGGGGTTGGAGGGGTTCGGTGGGTGAGCGGCACTCGTTCGCTTTCCACAAGTGGCAGGATTTATTTTTTCTTCACACCAACGCAAACGCGACCCATCTACCATCGTTGGCTATCCGCCAGCAATCCTTTACCCTTTCCAATTCGGCTCATCCGGCTGCCGTTCGGGTTTCGGTCGTCCTACGCCGAAAGGTAAACCCCTTGGAATGAAAACAGCCCGGCGAACAGTCGGTATGGGGCGCGCGAGGGATTGATTGCGACGGATTGGCACGACCGACAAAGGCAAAGGCTCGGGCCGCTCACCGAACGATGGAGGCGCCCGGTGGCTTATCCCTCCTGGCGTGGAAAAGGTGACTGTTGTCGTTTTTATTTTTATTTCTTCCTCCCCCCTACGCGACACCGGAGAGTGGAAGAGAAAAAGAAGGAAGGAGGTGCTTCCGTAGGGTTCGATCAAACGAAACCCTTTGTCCTTTCTCGCCGGAACGAAATCAGCATCATAAAAATAACTTGCCGTCGTAGGCCACCGCCAAACTGTGCCGAGGAAAACCGGTGGTGGTCAGGTCCTTCTGGTTCGGTCAAAAGGATGCGCATGGTGTGGACGAACAGAAGAAGAAAAAAACAGAAGAAAATCCTTTTCCCAGGAGCTCAGCTGCTTCAAATCGAACCGGGGGAGATGCTGCAAAGATGTCCATCGTTGGGACTTTTAACCCTCTCTGTTTCCTTGTTTCGCTCCGCTGGGGGAAAATATCTCCCTTCATTTTTCTCTGCCAACCTGAGTCCAGCCGACACGGACGTGACAACGGTTCTTTCTGCTGCAGCTACTGATGGCGCTGATGATGATGCTGATTCCGCTTCGAGCCCGGTTGAATCGTTTTGGATTTTTTTTGTCCTTCTTTTGTCCAGCACTCCTGGTTTCCCTCTGGTTTTCCCCGGTCGCCCAGTTACGGTTACGTTTTTGAACCCTTTTTTTACGCCCTTTGCCAAATTTGCCCTTCGCTGGAGATTTTTTTTTCTACCCTCCCTACTTGACTCGTGCGCTCGTGTGCCATTCCCGGATGAAGGCAGGATACGCTTGGCTGACTCGGTGGGTGGGAATGCTGCATCACGCAGCGGGATGGGAAAAAACTGAAATGAAATTTAAAAAAAAGGAAGCAAACGAGAAACCACCACCCCCCACCCCCTCTCGCGACCGGGATAAAAGCAAACCAACCGAAAAAGGTCGATCGCACGGCAGCAATCCGTTGGTTCACGCGCAAAATGGTGGGGAAAAGTTCTGATTGGTCGGATAATTCCACGGAAGCAGTTGTGCGTCGGAGGGGGTTTGGTGGGGTGGGATGAAGGCTGCAATGCAGGAGCGGGGCCTTGGATAATGAATTCAGGAAACATTGGCACGATTTTAGCAAACTTGGTTTGCAATGGTGACGGTTTTTTGAAACCCAAAAAATTTTTAGAAGTAATTGTTAGTACACACACACCACATAACTTGTTTCTCATTCTTCTCTTGTCTCTCTTCTAAGCATCCTTCATGAGATCGGTTTTGCGAGAAGTTGGATGAAAGCACCGATCTAGTGGCAATATCTAAGGGACCGGTCCACTCCGAGTCGGAATCAACAGAAAACGCTTCAACAACAATTCCCACCAACACACCGGCATCATCGGAATCAGCATCGGCAATTGGCTACAGCAGCAAAAAGAAAAAAGAACAGAAAGGCAAAATGCAAAACAAAAAAAATCACCCCAAAGCAAACAAACGGAATAAGCTGCATTTCCGTGCGGTTTCCCATTCCACCCACTCCAGCGGGGGAGAGAAAAACCTCCAGCGCGTGCTAGAACGTCGAGTGTCGAGAGGGTCACGAAGCGCATGCAGCGAAAGGGGGGAAAACCAACAACAAAAAAAACAATCAAAAACATACAGCAAAAAACAAGACAGGCCGTCGACATGGTGAAAGCAAAAAGAAACATCTTCCCATGGGCGGCACGCTCGTCAAGTGGCTCGAAGGCCGTGGAAATGTTAAAAAGCTGCCGAACCCGGGACTGTGATGAAAAACGGAGGAACAAAAAACCACGATTTCAAATATCGCTGAAAAAGTTTTCCCTTCGTGGGTTTTCTGCCGCCTGGGGGAAATGTTTGCGTGGACAGCAATAAAAAAAATAGGGGAAAAGGATAAATAAGCGGAAGGATGGAATGAGCCAAACCAAACGTCCGCACGGCCAAACGTCGATCGGGGTGTGCCGTCGGAATTTTCCGGTTCGAGCTAGTCCTTTTTTTTTAATTTACCCTTCCCTCACCTTCCCCACGGCGCTACTTTGTTGTGCAGGTTTGCCGCTTGCCAATCGTTGGGTTTTGCTCTTCGTTTTCGTTGCCATCATCGGCCTCGGAAGGAAAGGTGCCTATCGGAAGGAAAAGAGCAGAAAAAAGAATTTAAAAAAAAAAAACCCAGGAAAATCGTTTGTTTGTTTGCTTTTCCCCCGGGGGAGTGGCGGGGCTTCCGCAATCGATCGAGTGCGCCCGGCCAGGCAGAGCGCAGTGGAGTGTTTTGCACTTTTTTGCTCAATTTGCTCACGAGATTTGCTCAATTAAAGAAGGAAATGAACCAAGTAGTCTTGAAAAGGGAAGGAAAAGTTCAAGCAGCATCAAGTCAGCCAATAAATAAGGGAATCGAGACATTTTGTGCAAAACTATTTCCGTTTTTAAATATATTTTGGCATGAATTGTGGTTCTTATGAACGTATTTTTTTATTTCCATCACAGTTATACTAACTTTGCCCATTTTTTTCACAATTATCATTATTTCACATTGACAATAGATTTTAAGGTACATTTGACGAGTTCGAGCCAATGTTCCAGTGAATAAATTGTCAGGAAATTGTCACCTACTTGTCCTACAGCTATTACTGCGATCAAATGATGCAAACCAACCGTACAGGAAATCAAATAAAAAAACAACAGGCTGGTAAATGTGAAAATAAAACCTAACGCAAGCCAGAAACGAGCAACGCGTTTCAAAGCTTCTTTTTTTGCCTTGCATTTTTCTACTCCAAACTCTAGCCCCTTTCAATCCCCATCGATGCTCCCGTCGGCACGACCGTTTATGTAAATGGTTCCCCCGTCGGCACTGAGTGGGCGGGAGCGCATTCAATTGATTGGAATTATGGGGCCTGAAAATTGGAGCGCTGAAAAGCTCGCCCCGCATTTCGCACGTGCCCGAGGCGCTTTTTTATTTAATTGATTGAAAGTGTGTGCTGCCATGGCGAATGGCGGTGACTCTGGACGGTCATGGCTGGGGGGAGGGGGGGAGGGTCACGTTGTGTGTTCCGGTATGTTGTGCTGCAAATGGCCTACGGAACAATGCCCATCCAAAGGACAAAGCACGTCAGCCCATTGTGGGTGGATTATGTTTGTGCCGGTTTGTCAATATTTTTTTCTCCAACAAGCACCCTAACGGAGCGAACACGTTGACAATGATGTAAAGTGTTGCTTGATGCTCCGCAAATTATGAATATAATTTCATATTCTTAATTATAAACAAGTATTCGACAAAAACTAACACTAAACTACGTACACAGTTTATGCGTTGTTATCAAAACAGACAAAATTGATATTTGCTACAGATGCGAAAATCACGAAAAGCTAAGAAAAATAAAACCAACCCAAGTGACAATCGAAGCCGATAGCATCCGAAAGGTACACACAGGTCTGAAATGCCTGTCATCGCCTGCTTTATCCTGAAGCTCGGAAGATCCCGCCTAATGGTTTCCCACCGATGACAAAGTCATCGACGATACCAGCCCGGATGGACGGCGAGCGGAAAGCGGGTGTGCAGCGAGTCTGAAGATATGAGAAGATTGTGTGAGGCGAAGCAGGAAGTTTGTGGTAAAACGGAGACTTTTTCACCCGTCTCGACGTGACGGTTTTCCGACACGCTTGATCCTTCCACCCGGCTTATCGGAAAATCTTTCCAATCAGGCCAGATCACCCACGTCCGTGTGGAGACGAGGAAAAACCTCGGGGTCAAGTTTGTAGGCAGCAAAGGACATTGCAAATATTGGCTCCCGAAAGCGGCAAGGTTTGGTGGTTGCGTTATGTCGTGCAGGGCGCAGTGGATCCTGGAGCGAAGGAGAAGAAATCTTTGGAGATTGTAGGTGATTTATTGAAAAGAAAAAGCTCAAGCGAAAAATCTAATCGTTTAACGAAGGCTAAGATTCAGACAACCTCCAGTATATCAAAGATGAAGTATAACAGATGGTACAAAAATTGCTTTAAGGAAAACACCCAATGGTAATAAAAAGAAATACAATTCAACTTAATGAAAAAAAATCAATAATGAATTTTGAATTTAAACAAACACTATTTGTTTTACTCAAGGGGGAACTTCCTTTTTATGTAAATTTATTTGAATGAAAGAATCAACTTCCCTCCGCATTCTCTTTCTGTGAAAATTTTACTACTTTCGGTGTATGCTTTGGATTGTGTAAAATTTGCAAAATGATTCTCAGTTGAGTTCAAATAAGCTTTTTTAAATGTTTTGACCACGGGTTTCTCCAACTCATCCATTTTATAATTTTCTTTCCGTTTTTTCCTTTCCGAACGTGTATTGTTTTAGATCCTGTAGGGTTCTCTGTAAATATTCGGACGGCCCGTCTTTCCCCTTTTCTAGCGACTTGTTTTTTTTTGCTGGACATTTTATTATTAAACTATGAAAATAAACTGACCAAAAACAATTTATTTAAATAATTATTTTCAACCTGAATCATTGGCAATTGGTTGTGTGAGGATCATCCCTAATCCTGAACAATATTTCTAAGAAATTGTAAATGATGCTACGCAAGCGTGGAGTGTAATATATGTCCTTCTACGCTGTCAGACATTCTGATATTTCCTTAAACTGTTTTCGTAGACGTTTTGACAGAAGAAGTTTTTGTGCTGCTAGATTTTTTTTATTTCTCTCAACGCAATTGCAATGCCAATAATTTTTCTCCAAAAAGTTTGTCCTGCTTGCGGCATTAAAAAAAGGAGGAAAGCAAAGGTAATATCCACCGATCCAGGTGAAGCACGGCGGGATGACAATCGCGTGGGAGTTATGTCGATGCGGGCAGACTCCGGTCGATCGTTCGATGCCGCCGGACGGGTTTCCAGCATTTGGAGGAAAAAAAACCCTCCGATATCCACGACGAATCTCTGCCGTCAACGCCCGGTGGGCTTCGTCGCGGGGGAATCGAATTTAGTGAAATAAATTTTAAAAAAAGAAAAGGAAAAACAATCTTCGCCCCGTTGCTGCCTCGTTCGCGTTGGTTTTGAATGCAACGGTATCGCGCACCGTTCAGATTCAGCCTGTGAACCTCCAACTCCCTTCGGCTCCGTCTGGCAAAATCCCCTTGAGGGATGCTGGTCGCTATTTGGATCGCTGCTACTTTGGCGTTTGGCGCATTTGTTTTTTGCTCGCTCGCTTGAGCCATTTCGTAGCTGCCTGCTTGCAGCACGAACGAAAGCCAAGCCACGTGCACCCGAGGTCGCGTTTTTGCAGAAGCGTTATTTTATGTTGCTACGTGTGTGTGTGACGGATGCTGTTGATGCCGCCGGGTCCTTTCCGTCACCACAACTCGCTTTTCGGTACGCCTTGCAAGCGCTTCTCTCCGCGCTTCCTGCCCAGCTGCTCGACTCGGTGTCGCTTTTCCGAGAGCTAAGCAAGAGCAAAAGAAAGCAAAAAAGTAGGAACCTTCCGTCTTCAACACTGACTGCTTTCTCGGGATCGCAACGATCCGTATCGTGCCAGCCATCCAGCCAGACAGACGAATCCAGAGCACATCACGGAACCGCAGCATCGTCACGGGCTGGAGGGAGGAAACAAAAAAAAACTTTAACTTTACCACACCATTACCCCCTCCACCGATTACCGTTAGCTCCTCCGGCGGGTGAACAATTTTCCACCTGCCTTCTGATTGTTCTTCTTGCGTTTGGACTTGAGGAGTTTTTCCGTGACGGTGAGTACGAGTACTGCTGCAGAAATAAAATTGTCACCACGGACCGAAGTAGCGACTCCCCGGAATGGCGAATGGACACTTTCTTTCCCTTTCTTTTCCCTGTCCTAAAAGAAAATTTGTGTGAACACACACGAGCGCGGGAAATTCCACGCATCCAGCAGTAGCTAGAAGGATTGGTTCATACGTTAAAAGATGTTATTGATGAAAATAAAGATAAATGGATGCAAGACGCTTGGAATTAGTTTGCCTGGCAATAACTCAATGGCAAACATTAGATTTTATTTTCATAATGTATTTTTTCCTTTAATGCATCAAAATTTGTGTAGTTAAAATAAATGTTGCAAAAAAAAATTGATAAAACTCAGCTATTTCTAAACCTCAGAACGGTACGAAAAAGTCTGTAGAAACTTTTCAATCAAAAGAAATCATTTTGCAATTGGTGCGATTCCCTGCACGCTTTGGCGCTCCCAAGCGGGTGCCAACAGCGAGCACCCGGACGACGAGGAACGACGAGTGCAGAACACAGTTTTCACAGTCCACAGACCGCTCCGGGTTTTCCTCCTGCGCGTGAAAACGTGAAGTGGCGCGTGGAAAAACAAAAGCAAAAGCGAAAAACGAAACGAAGCGAAACAAAACAAAACAAAATCAACTCAACACCCAACAGTTGGAAATCCCTTTTCGCCACAACCGTGACGCTCCGCCTTCCCCGGGCACGGTGTGATCCCTGCTCCACCGCATTCTCAACTGCTTTCCCTTCCAACCAACCCTTCTCCCTCCCATTCCCCCCAACCATCGCCTCCATCCGAGAGGACATCGCGGCTTGCCGTTCCAGTTCGGTGTCGCACGCCATCCTTATCCGGGCACGGGTTTCGCATGCGGTGTCGGCTGCCAAGTTTACCACCCCTCCCCTGTCCCCTTCGCACCCCCCCCCCCCCCCACCCTTTCTTCCATCGCACCAACGAGACCGACAAGGCAGCAGCGCAAACTTTTCCAAAACCCAAAATCACCTCTCCCCTGCGATCTTGGCCCCCTTTTATTTTTGCCACCCCTTGCCATCGTTGCGAACGTTTTATTTTCCATTCTTTGTTGTGTATGTGTGTGTATGTGTATGTCTGTGCGCTGCGCTGGATAAGGCCACACCGAATTTCCACCCGTGCAGCGCGACGCCAAGCCAAGGGATCGGAAGCACACACAGCGACACAGGAACACTGACCCAATCAAGCCGGGGCATGGCAGCAGCACCCGTGCGCCGGTGGGGGAAAAAAAACACGGCCACCCACTACTCGTTCGAAAAAGGGGGGTGTGGTGGGATTGGGCGTTGGGTGGAAAAATCAAGCAAATCGCTCGCAAAAAAGGGACCGGAACGCCTCGCAACCAAAGGGCCACCGAGGGTCGAGGGTCGAATGCGAGAAAAGGATAATGTCTGCGGCGGGAGAGAGCAAGAGCGAGGGAAAGCGAGAGGACACCGGGGAACGAGAGAAAGAGAAAGAGGTGGATGTCCGCTGATAGATGGCGTGTTGGAAAAGTTGAGCAGCGCACCGGGGAAGCCGGGAAATGGGGCAGCGGAAGGTGCATGGAGGCAAGGGACACAGACACACACAAGGACATACAAACACACCTACACACAGAAACACACGTAGACCGGAACCCGTCCGCAGCGAGCGCCAGAAGCGAAAGGTTGCACACACAGAGCGGCAGAATTAGTCCGCCCCAATGGGAAAGTTAGAGTTTCATGGATGGATGGAGAAAAACGGGGTAGGTGGAGGGGGGGGGGGGGGGTTCGGGAAAGCAGACGTCGGAGCGCTAGCGTGGGAGGGCTGCCCATGGGAAGGCGTGGATTGTGGTTGACCCTTCGGGGAGGTAGCCGGGAAAACGGGGGCCAGTTTTTCGCCGGCTTCGACGGGAAAAATACGACGGGGTGAAGTTTGTGCCGGATGCCGAACCGGAAAGAGCAGCAGACTAATGTGGGGGAAACGGCGGTGGTGGGCGAGGGAAAAGGACTGCGAGGGGCCATGGATGGGACGAACGGGCAGCGAGGCAAGCTGTGCAAATGACAAGCTCCGACTGACTGCCGGAGGTGGAAGTGTAGGACGACTACTACTGGCGTGCAAAAACGGTGGCATCCGCTAGTGAGGGAGAGAAGAAAGGGGTAGATATGAGAAAGGGGGAAAGGGCAAATAAAAAGACGAAAAAAATATTGCGGATCGGTCGAATGCGAATGAGCGATTGCTGCCGTCGACGATGCGATGCTTCCTGGGACCATCATGGGTCGTTGGATCGTTGCGGGCAAAACGATCCGGTGGAAGGAAACTGGAGCGGGCGGAATAATTTTCCGAGGAAGCCTGTGACGGTTTGTGGTGAAAAGAAAAACAACGAGTAGCAACAAAATGCAAAGCAACAACAACAACAAAAACAGGCAACCCCAACCCAACGTAGCGATGATAGCGATCGCAGCAGAGCAGAGGCAGGTCGCTCCTCACGTTTGCAGGATTTTTGGTTGGTGGAGCAGGTTTTTTTTTTCTCCTCCGGAGGGAGTGCAGGACGCAATCGGAACGGACGACGGTGGAAGGCAGGCTATTTTCCCTCCACACACTCTCTGTGTGTGTGTTTTTTGGCCTTTGTTTTTCTCTGCCTGGTTTTCCGTTTTTTTTTTCCCTTCTTTGGTTTATTTATTACCAAGGATTCACCAGCCAGGCCGGCGGAAAAGACCTGCTCGCTCGTCTTGGTTGTATTCCCCCCTTTCCCCTTTTTTTTTTTTCGTCGCTTTGGTTTTTCCTCCCCGAGCGCGAGCAATGGAGCAAGGGATGGAAGGGAATCGGCAACCAGTGGAACGGATATTGAAGGGGGACCCGGAAGGGGAAAAATATTGATGCGATGACTTGCGCCCTGCCCGGAAACCCTCGCCCCGGGAGCGTCAAGCTGGCTGGCAGGCTGCCTGTTGGAGCTTGATGCTGTTGCTATTCCTGCTGATGCTGCTGCTGCTGCTGCTGCTGCTGCTGCTGTTCCTGATGGAGCTCTGGTGTTTCACCCGGGCGCCTCCACCGCTCGTGCTGCCGCACACGGAACCGTCGGCATGGGGCTGGGCCGTAATGGGTGCAGAGCTGTGGGTAATTGATGCGCGGAATGTGGGTAAAAGTTGAATAAATTATGCGCATCCTTCAAAGGACGGCCGGCTTTTGCGGCCGTTGCTGTTGTAATTAAGCGAAAAAAAAAACAACTTTTCAAAATACCATTACTTTTTGTTCAAGTGTACTTTGAAATTCCAAATCAATTTTTTACAAACCCGAAGGGCCAGGAATATTTTGTTTACTAAACAAGGTTTTTTGAAGTATGCATGCATACTTCTAGATTATTTTTTTTTAATTTTATACAACCAGTGCATATTATTATCCTAACATCCGACAACCTAAGACAATTTGTGATTAAAATTGTTTTAAAACTGAAGCATTTGTTTTTGGGAATTTGGATGAATCCTTTCTTATATGTTACTTGTTTCAAGGATCTCTCTATTTGTGGATTACCCGTTTGATTTATTTTGCATTATATTTTGCCAAGCTTTCTCATCTTAGGGCTTACGAGACTTTTACTCCCATTGAACGTACGAAGATAGGCAGTCCTCCGTAATGGGAATTCTGGATTCGAGCTGGCGTTCCCGCTCGATCTTAACTGGACTGATAATAATCCACAATCCATCGGATAACTTCCGGTCAGGACCGTTGAAGAGGAAAATTGACCACAAAGTTTAAACCTTCATTTCACTGTTCGCCATCGAAAACCAAACGTTCCTTGCCATGGGCACACTTTGCTTGCCATGGGCAAAGTTCTGAGAAAAAATCTTAGGCACAAAAAAAGAACAAAGGCTCCCGACATTGGGGAAAAAGTAAAAACTTCAACACACAGACAACAACGCTCACCCACCACCGGGCGGACGAAAGTTTTCCCCGAGGTGACAGCAAAAGTGTTTTTCCCCAGCGTACCAGGCAGCAAAACCGTTTCCATTTCCCAACCGTAAATCCTTCGCTGCTTTGTTCATCCGTCTCGGTTGGAGCGCGCTCTTCTCTGCTCCAAGCACAAGCTTGGTTTATGGATGCACAAACGTTACGCTTTGCAGCTGATTCCGTCACTTGGAACTTGCGAAAAAGATGAGAAACTTTGAGCAGAAGTGAAACATTGAAGGAGATACAACTTATAAAAAGGAAAGAAGCCCTTTTAAACGAGTTGAGTGACGCGAATCCTTGCGTGAGGAACTAAAAGATCCTAAGCATTCGTTCAACTAGCTACAAAAGATTTCATTAATTTAAAATATATTGATATTGAAGGCTATAATCAAAACTGAACTATCAATTGCATTTAAGCCTACGATAATGCAAAAGGAGCTTTTTCCTAGAAGAGATTGCATATTTGAATATAACGGTATCAGGTTGATAACGGTATCAGAAACAGAATTAATTGTTTTGTTTTGAATACTCTTTAGTCAACATTTAAGGTGATTGTCGAACCATTTAGTGAATCCATCCATGGCAATGTGGTGCGGTTCTAATGCTTCTGGTGAAAAGTTTGCCTAGAACCGTTTTTCTCCGAATGGTATGAGCAACAGGTGCCCTTTAATCTCAGTTCCAGGAAGTCTGTGAACGTTACGATTCCCCGCATCGTTCCTGCAGCCTTTCGGTACAGATTAATCTTTGTATGCTGATGGTTCATGTTAAATGTTAAAACGCACCACAGTTTTCCCTTTCGGATGCTACAAAACATCAAAGAATGAAGAGTAGATTTTTTTTTGACGTTGTTGTATTCGATAAAGCTGCTAATCTCGTATTTTCTGCTGCTGCTGTAATTGGAAACTATAGATTATAATCTTGAAGTGCAATATGTGTTCCGGTTTTTTTTTTAATAAAAAGTATCCACTTGCAGCCGGAGCATTCGCGTGTTGAGGATTTACACCTTTGTAAAAAATAAAAATGAATTACAATCATTTTTCATGTTGCGTGGTGTTCAAATGAATGGTTTTCCATAACGTAACGCAACAACTTTGTGGCGAGATTTCGCCAGAATCCAACCCTCCCTGCCGCAGAATGATCTATTATAACAGTTTGTGCAAGTAGGCTTATTGATTTAAATCAAATTTTCGCACACATCGCCTTTTGGATATCGCTTCCCCCCGGAGTTTTGCTTTGTGTTTCCTCTTCCGTAGAAATCCGACGTAACCGACGAAACTCGATGCGCCACACGCGCCCGGCAAGCCAATCCGCATGATATAAAGTTATTTATCACCGGCACCGGAGCGGCAACCTCGTGCCCCGAGCTCTGGCATATGCGCGGATAAATACCATCTCTTTCTTCATTTTCTTCACCTGAGTTTTCCCAATCCCCAGGCATGCGAGGAACGAAACAAACTAAAAAAAAATGGGACCGTGCGGTACTCTCCTGCGGTACTCTCCCTCTAAATGTATTGCCTCCTTCCGCGTTCCATGCGGGAAATATCCATGCCACTTTATCATACGTTAACCCACAATAATTCGTTGCCATCCGACACCGCCCGGCACATTCCACACCACGTGACCCAGCGAGGCACACGGTCCGCCGTAAATTTCCTCCTCGCTGACGACGAGCGCTTTTTTCTTCCTTTCTCGGCATCCTCGGCATCGGTTTGGCTGCTCTCACTTTTGTTTTCCTCCTGCGGTCGTCTGCGGCATAAAGACGCCCTCCGTCCACCACCCACCAACCCCGCCGACTCCGCAGGTACTCAATAAATTATTTGCGACCTCCCTTGCCAAGCCGTACATTCATCAGATGGCCCAGGGCACGACGGTATGGAACCGGGACTCCGTCGGCTTCGGGAAGGATAAGCCAACGGTCGGTCGAGACTCAGAAACCGCTGCCGCACACGGCTGCTAATCGTAATTTTGTTCGCCTTTATTTTATTCCCGTTTTGGGCCTTGGCTCTCTCTCTCTTTTTTATTCCAGAAGAAGAAGGCCCACCGTTTCGTAGCCCAGTGCTTCCAGCCGTGCGTTCCTGCGAGGGTGGAGCCTTTATATTCTGGGCAATAAAATTGCGAAACATTTCTGCTTTGCCTTCCCAGTACGGCTGGTAGCTGTTGTCTCAGCGATTGAGTGGTGACGCCAAACAGGACCTTCTATCGTTCGGGGGGTGATAATTTATCGCCGTTGACATTTCATAGTCATTTTTGCCATTTGTTTTGACACTGGCAAGTGTTCTCGAACGGGAGCGAAGATTAGACGACAAGGTGAAGAAGACTTCTTAAATTTCCTTTGTTTTTGACTGCTAATTACGCGAAGCACTCGGTGGGTGTAGACAACATGAGGTGTAAGAAGTAGAAATATTTTCCAATTTTTTTGCGCAACTGTGCCCCTTTCATACTCTTATTACAGCAAAGGTGTTCTCTATATTTAGTATCATTCGTTCACAGAGACGCTTTAATCTACTGGTTAAATTTTACACATTTTAAAAAAACCAGCCATCATATAATACATAATTATTCCGTTAAGAAAATTTTGCGTAAGAAAAATAAATAGGAACACTTTAGCATTAAATGTTTTAAGAAATAAATTAATGTCCTATTTATCAAAACTATTCATTCTTTTATGAAATCCCCCCACAGAAATGTCCTACTTTTTGGCGAATAAGAAGAACTTGAAGCTATCTTTTTTTGTTCGATGAACCTTAAGAATGCAATGCAAATTATATAATATTTGTCCCGCCCTAGCATTTTTCGGTGTCTTCTCTTTGACCTCTTCTTTATCATCTGTTTCCCCCTTTTAAAGCAAACCTTACGTTTTTTGAAGTTTTCTCTAAAATAACCCACAACCAGCAACCACAAAAATTTCTAGCTAACATGAATAAACAAACAAACGTGCTGCAGAAACCGTACACCCAAAAACAATTCACTCGGCCCCAATCAAAGCGCCATCACGATCTGGCCGGCAAACCCTGATAATTTCCTTTTTCCTCTTTTCTCGCCTAATAATAGCGTTCGGAAAATCGTAAATCCGGGCATAGAAACCACCAGTTCCTCCCCGTTCGGGGGAGTTGAGTGCACATCAAATGCAAGCTTCCTTTCGGTTCATTCCCAGAATTTTCTCACCACTTCGGAATCGGTCCGAAGCGAGGGGGTTTTCTTTTTCATCAGTCTACCCTCGGCTCCGTCACCCGCCGTGGCAGGGGAGTGGGGGAGGGAAAAACCAGTCGCTTATCGGCGGTCAGAAAGTGGTATCGAAGTACCGAACACGGACCCGGCCTGAGTGAGGTTGGTGTGCTTTTGGCCGGGTGTTGCCGGAAAACTGAGCAGCAAAGTGGCCCCGAAACCAAGCAAGGAGTTTGTCGGAGCACCGAGTGAACAAAATGGAGGGCTCTCCCACGGTTGCTTAAAAAATAAAAGTAAAACCACACAAAGGAACGGAATACAAATGACTCGGCGGAGGAAAGGCAAGGGCGAAGGAAGGATGAGGTGATGAAAATATATATATTTTCCACAGCTCGCGAGCACACGGTTCGCTTTTCACTTCCGGAAGCCACCACGGCAAGGAAAGCGAGAATTGCGTGCGGCAATCACAAAACTCCTCAACCGACCAGCAGAGGGACTGATTGGCGGGGGAAGGATCCTCGCCTTGAGAAGCGAGCTAGTGAAAACCCGCGACCGACACTTTTCTTCACTTTATTATTATCATCATCCGCGCGAGACGTGGCGTCGTAGCGACCCGGGGCTGAAGTGAACTTTCCTTCCCCGGAGCAGCATCAATGGGCGGAGGGAAGCAAAACCAAAGAAGCGAGGCATGGGGTTTCCGGTACGGCTGGCGGCAAATTGGGTCGAAGGAATTAGAAACGCTGCAATCGCTTCTGGATGCGAAAAAGATGGGAAAAGAAACGTTTGCAGACATGGTGCGTAGTGAGGAATGAAAGGTGGGGAGGTAGGATAATTGGTTGGCGGTGCAAAATTGAAGCAAAACAAGCATTTCAGTCGCGGTAAAGAGGAACGCTGGGGTAGAGGAAGGTAATAGTCTGGTGGAAAGAGTCCTCCTCCTTCACAGCTCTGGCACGAGCGCGCAACAAGCTCCGAGGCAATCGCTCAGGCGAAACGGAAAATCTTCAAACTCCGTCTAACGAACTCCGCACAACGGGAAACTCTGCTCGTCAGAAATGGTTGCATTGGAACTTGTAGTTGTAAAAAAAACACCTGAATTAAATGTTTGATAAGTTTAACTGCAAAGAATATAAATATATTTTAAGAAAATGGGATGCTTTTGCTTAAACATCCCATCTCTGACATTTCCATCCCTTTTCTAAAAAAAACAGTAAATATTTAAAAAAAAACCTCACCCCATACATCCCTGGAAATCCACGTGAGTCGAAAAATTCTTTTTTTCGTTCCTTTTCGCATGGAAACCCTCGGAAAAACAACGGTGCGGAAAAGCGCAGTCGAGTTAACGCCCGGCAAAAACTGCAACTTGGCTCGTGCGATTCCTAACCAACGGGTTTTTCTTCCATTTTGTTTCCGCTCCTTCCGGCTCCCTTACTGGGGTGCGCTCGTTCTGAGACTCCCTTACTTGAAGGATCGCACGCCACGCTTGCGGGACGCTGTAGTTATGTGAAGGTGGTGTTGCATATTGCTGACTCAGCACTCCTGCCGGTGAACGCAGGTGAAGCTCAGCCACAGCCAGTCAAGAAAGGAAAAAACACACCCAACCGTGCAGACTTATACCTCACCCTCAACCAGGGGAATGGGATTCCTCCCTCCCGGCGTGGGGCATAAAACGAGCGAAAGTTGAAAACTGCACAGGAAGCACGGGAAAACGATATTACAGCGCCGTGGAATGCACAACTGAACCCATCGTGGCAAATGTGCAAACCTGCCACAGTTTTAAGCCTTTTTTTCCTGATGTAGAGGAAAAACGGAAAGATTTGCTTGTGTTAGTTTTTTGTGCGAAGAAAATATGCAAAATGATAAAAATATTTCAAGCAATATTTTTATTCTCGTTTAACCAAACGATACGTTCACTGTTAAATTTATCTAATTTTTAGACTACTCCTTTACTCCTTATCACTCACTCGAGCATTTCTAAACATTTCTAGCAGTTCTTAAAAAGCCAAAACTTGGAAACAAATGCTCGAGCGAAAACCTGGTAAGAATATATTCCCACCTAAACGTGGACTGTGTGCAGCTGAAATCTACGCTTCGTCCTTCCTTTCAACTTCTACTGCCTGGTATCATTTTGGGTTCCTCTTCCGTCCCAAACACCAGAGCATTCCAATGTGAAGCATTCCACGCGCGACCACCAAGTCGGACTGTGGGCTGGCATTAGCGTCGGTGGTTCGTGCGCGCGTGCTAAAGTTATTATCAATTGCGTAGGTTCCGAAGCGAGAAGGTGGGCGGCGTCAGTTCCGCTTCCGTTTCCGCTTCCAACCAAACGACCGGGCGAGCTGGCGTTGTGCTGGCGCGTGGACGTCGGAATGGAGCGCAACCATCACGCAGCGGACGGTTGAAGGTATCTGGAAAAATAAACGGCTGAACATCCCATTCCTGTGCTGCGCTGTGATCGTCCGAAAAAAAAAACCGACGGAAAACTTGTTGGTGGTGCAATAAAGTGCCGGTAGGTTTTCTTTTTATTATGCACCATTTTACGCGTTGGATGCCGATGCGGTTAGTTGGCGAAATTGAAATAAAAAGTTGATACCGGCGATGCTTGTGGAGTTGCAGCTGGCATGGACGGCGTGTTGCGTTCGTGAGCTGGTCGATTTCATTCGTTGTCACACACCAGAGAAACACATTTCTTTAAACAATGTAACAAAAATGTGTAGAACTGCAAAGCTATGCAATTCAAGTTTTTACAAAGTATTTAAGAAAAATGTGGGATCCATTCTGCCTTTTTCTATCATTGTTCAAATGCCACATGCCATACTGAGGTAACCTGAATTTCGTCCAGAAGAGGGTACAGTTTACAATGAAAAAAGTTTTCCCCTTCACAGCGGCCTGTCTCGTTTTCCGCGCTACATGCATTTGCTAAATGGCGCGACTTTCACGTCCCACGCGTTGGTGTGTAGATTTAATTTATGTCCCTTTTCACCTGCTCCACTATGTGCTCCGCTTGGTTTTTGGTTTTTTGCCCGCGGATGTTATTGCCGCTGACAGCTGGCTCGCGGTTTGGGTCTGTTCGGTTTTGGTAACCGTTTTTTTAATGCAGGTTTCGGATTTTTTTTACCTCTACTTGGATATTTTTACGCACGTTTTCCTGTGGTTAGAACGTGTGCGGGACGGCTACGTGACGTTTGGGCTTTGAACTCGATTGAGGAAAAAAAGCGCAGATGAGTTTTAAAAATGGGGGGTCCCCATCAACGAAGCCCATGATTGGCAATCCAACAAGTTGGGGAACGTTTAGTACTATATTCAGAATTCCTCCAATGCGTTTAAAATGCAAACAAATGAATATCACATCTGCTGGAAATGATTTTAAAACACCGAATGAACAAAATGAATCAAACATACTGCAATATTCAAGTAATTTTTTGATGCCATAATTGCAACTGTAATTCGGCGGTCCGGGATAGCCGAGCGCGAACGAAGGTTCAAATAAGATCCACGAACGTCGGAAAACAAATCCTGGTGGCGTGGGTTCGAATCTAGCCTAGACCTTCCCCCGGTACGAAGAAAAAGAAGGAAGAAAATTGCCATAAAAAATATCTCCATATACATTGAACAATATTTGGCTGCTGATTGCGACCTTGCATTCCGTTTCCAAAAGTGCACAAAACTGACAAACGTTGCAAATTCCTGGCGCACAACATCTTGACTTCGGGCTTCGCAAAACCCACAAAACTCCACGCCTCTTGGAACCCGAATTCATTTCAAAACTTTCGATAACTCCTGGAGAAATTGTTCGGTGGAGAGGTAGCAGGGGAAATATGCGAAGGTACGCGCCCGTTGCAGGCCAAATTGTTACTTCGTCGGCTGGAGTAGAATGGAAGCCGTGGCGGACTTTGGAGCGCTTCAACAGCGTCCGGAACCCATACTGGCGGACGGTTCCGGTGTTTTCCTCGGTGGAAAACTCGTGCCAAAGTATTTTTTGTCAGTCACCGGCCGGCCACTCGGACGCAAGGCGGCTTTGAGGGCGGCGCAGCGACTCCGGCTAATGGGTGCCAAAGTTCAAACCCGGTCCGGCCCGGTCCGAACCGCAACGTAGCGGAACCGGCCGCAAAAAGGCATCGAACGTCTGGGTAGAACGGTTTTGTTTTCGTTCTTCCCCTTTTCGTCTTTGTCTTTTCTAGGGAACGAACCCCGTGCAGGGTAGCAACAGTCGTCGACCAACAGTTTGCCGGGACTGGCCGAGACAGTTGGAATGGGAAATTGAGACGTAGAACAACTTTTCGATCCCCACCAGCCGACGCTCGTTCCGTCTTTCGTTCGTCCCGAGAAATGCTTCCGAATCGTTCGGAAGCATGGGAAGCAGGAGTGGTTCCGAAGGAAATGAGTACGTTTTCCGGGGCGGCAATAAACTACCGACTTTCGACAGTACAGTTTTTCGAAAGCGGTGTGCTGAAGGCAGAGCGAGCCGAGGATGAGGCAGAAACACACACCGGCATGCCAGCAGGGCCAGCCTTGTCAGCCAGTCAGCCTAGTCGGACCCAGTCTGCAAAGAAACGTGGTAGGCTTTTAGCCAAGGAGCACGACACGGTTGGTAGTTTCGGGTTTTCGTGTGGAAATTGTTAGAGGATTCCGTAATGGCTTTAATTTTTGTGGAGCAAAATGAAGGACACTCAACTGGAGAAAATAACATCAGCAGTGTAAAACCTTGCCACTACTGTGAACTTGGCTATCGGAGCCTTTGAGTAAGCTATACTTCCTCCCAGCCTTGGGTATTTGGGTTCGAAAAAAATAAACATCTGCCATTCCCTTGAACCGATAAATGCAATCATGGTGATGACTAACCAAATCAGTGCCATGAACCTATCCTACCATTGGGGGGTTGCCCTTCCTTGAGCCTTGGATGGTGTAAGACTAATCCTCTCCCTACAACCCTACCATGCCACATGATGTGCTCATGGAAGCATGAACGAACATCACCACGTGTAAAAAAGCTTACATCCACACACGTACAAACAGCACATTGATCGTCGCTCAGCAAACACATTTCGGAGGTACTATAGGTAAAAATGTGCCTTGGCGTTGAGTTGCGCCAGCTGCGAACAAAATCTCGGGAACGCAAGCGGAGAAAGACTGGTGACACTTTAATGCTTCGTTAACTTGAGCTCGGAAGGCCACCAAGCGGGTGGATGGATGAGGCATTCGTGTAGTAGTGCCACCCCCTTTGGAAAAGCTATGCTTGAAGAAAAAGGAAAAGCGATGCTTCTAGGAACAGGAAGGCGCGTCAAAGGAAGTCAAATAGGTACGGGTAGCGGTAGGACGAGCTGCAGAAACATGCTACAACTTATTTTATGGAGTCAACCCGCCCCTGCTTCCCAGTCCGGCCAAGAAAAGTCGGCGTCTGCTGCTCGGCGTTCCTGGCGGTGCGGGTGACCGAAAGAAAACAATGGACAACTGGTGAACACTCAAGTAGCTTTCTTGAACGCATTGTCCCGCATTCTAAACCTTTTGAAGTGTGTGTTTTGTTCTCAAACCGAATAATAGGAACATTAAAGAAATGTTAAATGTTAGGTGAGACAAAAAAGGAAATGATTGCGTGATCATTAAGATGGTGTAAGGTAATGCTTCATTCTTCCCTTCGCCTCCTAAACCAATCCTTAAAACGGATTGAACAGTTCCCAATGAAAAAGGTATGAATGATAATAATTGGACACTGGTCGGAAATGTGAACTTTGTAAAGTTTTGTTCACTTGCTTCCGTTTGCTCGAGCAGTTCGCTCTGTTTCCTGCCAGGAATGCGCCGCACAGACGCACCTTCTTAATATGCATGAGTAAACTAACGTAATGAACAAGAACCACACACTCACACACAAACAAAACTCGGAGAAAACTTCAGCACGCCTTATATCGATTTCGAGCCCGGGATCGGAAGCGCAGTGTGAACTTTTAAAATCGAAAATACGCTATCGGAAATTTGCATTCGCCGCCGGTGGCGAGCAGTGGCAGTAAAATGTGGTTCAATCTCGCCCACACCCCCTTAGCTCGACGCCTCCTTCGCCTTCTTCGGCAACGAAACTCATGAAATGAAGCCACTTCAGCAGCGGGCGAACCAAGCTCGTCACGCTCGTGCAGAGGTACGGTACGGTAGCGATAAAAACGTCCCATCCCACGTGTCCGCCTACGGGGCGAATCGACATCCGAGTGTCGGCTAACGGTTAGATCCTGCCCGTTGGCCACATATTGAACCGGCAGCCAAGCGGGAGATGTAGACGGATGGGGGAAAGGATCTTCTCCCGGGCGCGCGCGCGCTGGCTGCCAATAAAACTCGACCGACTGCGAAGAGACGAGGACCGTAAAGCGAATGAAATGTTATGACGGATCCAACGGTACGGTGGAAAAGGGAATGGTGGGGTGTGGAAAGTTTGGAGCTGACTGATGCCCGGGCATCATTTCCTTCAGCCGGGCCACTTACGACGGTCCTGCGTTGACGAGCGCTAGCGTTGGGAACGAGCGACTGCAGGACGAATAAAAATAACTTCAGCTTGGTGAACCGGTGAAAGCATGGACCAATGGAGGGGGAGGGAGGAAGCGATCCCTGCTCTTCCACCGTTCATTACCACTCGACGACCCGTCTGACATGCCCTCCCCTCTTGCTCTGTTTTCCACCCGAGTATCGACTCGATGCCGGACTCGGGGCAAACGGTCGTGCCTGAATGAAGAATGATATGTCCGGGTCGTCCCCAGGAGGCGGACAAATCCAACCGTGAAAGCCGTCAAGGGTTGCCAAGGATTAAGGATGCGCCAGAAGACCGGAGGAAGAGGATGGAGCTGCGAAGCCACTCGAGGCCGACGACGAGGACGCCGACGACCGGGACGATGACTGGAAAGTTCTTCGTCCGCTCCGCGTCCAGAGGGAATTTCCTAGCGAGCGAGGTTTGGAAGGAGCAGTCGAAATTTGTGCCCACAGCTTCTGTGTTTATGTTTTGCCGTACGTCTCCCAGATCCTCCCATGTCTCACCCCCCCCCCCCCCCCCCTCCTGAAAGGACGGGGAGTCTTTCCTGATCCTGACACGGCCGAATGCTGAAACGGATGGTTCTGGGAAGAGTTTCGGTTGGCAGGTCGTTTCTCGTTCGTTCGATCCAAACCGTCCGGTGCAAGCGGTGCCGGGCCTTTGGTGGCTACAGGCCAAATTTCCGTGTGCTGACCTCCATTCTGTCGACGTGCATCCGTCGGTTTTCCACTACCGCCGTCAGACATTCCGAAAGCGTTCTCCTGCAGCCAGGGGGTTTTTGGGGGGCTCATCTGCACCAGAACCTGCGACCGACCGATGGACGATTGATGGACGCCGCACCGACCATGATGAGTCTGACACGATTATGCCATTTCAGGAGTTTGCGAATCATGTACGGCTGAATGGAATGTTGATATTTAGGTAAAAATTTAGTATGTTTCATTCGGAACAAGGTATAAGGTTTAGAATTGATTCAATAATTATGTACTAAATTAAAAATGGTTTACTTTTGTGTGTCGGAGAAATTCGAAAATATCTTTGCCTTCCAAAGGATAACACCCGAAACTCTTCGAAATACCACGATTTCTTGGTTCTCTAGGTACATAAATCAAGATATAGCGGAAGCTAAGCCCAACTGCTTAAGCCCTGATGCCACACGTGATCGCGCTGATGCTCTGCATTCCAGATTCATTTGTTTCAATTATTATAACCAACGCCCGGCAATTCCCCGTGTTGGTAAAATTTTTGGCTGTGCGGTGGACTATGAAGCTTTACCGATGGTGTGATGAGAAAAGATGGCAGGTATCCTGCGGAAACGATGAGTAAATATTGACGTGCTTACCGGCATGCGGGCTGGTGTCTGTGAAGCAACAGCGTTTTGGTCGTCGTATGCCAGCCTTTTTTCCTATTCAGCATTGTATGTTATTTACTTGTCAACGTATCGCTACTCCTTGGTCCCCTGAAGAGGAGTTACCAGTATAATGGAGAAAGCTCCTGACTGGTATCTGACGAGTTACACCCGCGCTTCGTTTCACTCGCATTTCAGGACGAAGGAGGGTGGATGGCCAGTCGGTTGGTTGGGTTGGTAGCTGCTTTCCATCACAAGTGGCTACTTGGGGCGACCCTTCATCCGTCGCGAGGAAGTATGCTTTCCGTTTCCTTCTACAGAATGCCATCTTAAGTTAAGTGTGTCCCAGTATTGTACCATTTTTTATGTCTTTCCCGACAAAAGCCATCCTTCTACGTTTTGTCCTTTATTGGGGTGAAAAAATGTCGCTCCTTGATTTTAACTGCATCTAGGAGAAAGGATTCCAGGGAAGTAAAACGAAATACGAACACTGCTGGAGATATCATAACCGCATTTTCTTATTTACAGTAAATCGATATATTTTGAAGATCTCGCTAAAGTGTAGAGCGTCGATCAAAGTTAAACAAACGTTTTATAAACTATAAATGATTTTAAGATATTGTTTTTAAGGTTGAAGAGTTTTTGTAGCCCATAATATGAGTAATTCTTGGCCCTAAGGTGGTAGATATTAATGATCTTTAAAGTAAAAATCCTCAAATATTATTTTTAATACAAGCTCATTGTTTAACCAATGCACTTTCCCAGCAACTGAGCTGTTCATCAGCCATAGAAAACTCACTTCTGTACGGGAGTTTTACTAAATCTGTTCATTTTATCAACTGGTTTCGCTTTAAATTGGATTCCCTGTCCCACGTGCCAATATATATTTTACGGCAGTTCATTTCCATTCAATTAATTCGAGTCATTAATCATGCCGACACATAATGCGCTACATCTGAAAGCCCTCATTTGCTTTTATCGTCACACTCCGCTGGGAAAGCCTCATCCCATCGTTTTTTTTTTCCTCCAATTGTTAAGGGGATCTAGCTGTATGCAAAAAGCTCCATTTTTATTTTCAACCTAGTAGACATAAAAAGGTTGAAATGTAATACCGAACAATCCCCCGTCGAATGTGCAGCTTGCTTTTAAATACTCTTTTTACATGCTCATTAGAATTCAATATTCCGTGTTGGCATTTTTGCCCGAAGCAGTAAAACAATAGCAATACCTTCCTGAAATGGCCACTCGGAGTTCCACGGAACTGCATCACAATTGTAGCGTTACCAGCCGGCTGAGGGCGGTGTTATTGGAAAAGTTGTGCTTATTTTCAGAGAACCCACCCAGTTTGGGCTTCAGCTCAGGCAAAACGATCGCGACGCATAGCCCGCCCTATTGCCCCACTCAATGATGCACAATTGCAGTTGCAAAGGGGTTTGTGATGCACTTTCCGGCTCATCGATCACGGAGTTGGGTTGTGGTCCGTTGTACGAGTTCACTCGATTGCAAGTCGGACGTGGGCTGAAAGAACCATGTGAAGCAAGCGAAAAGGAAGGGCAGGAATGTCCCGTGGGTGAAGGTTGCAGCTGCTTCAGTGCTGCCACTTGGAATGGAACCCGTTCCCACGACGTGCCGGGAAGACGACAAAGTTAAGTGCATAAATAAACCGACCATCAACGGAATTGCCGGAAGCGAGCTCCACAGTCGAACGTTCTACAGCGAGCCTTGGCGTCGAGTCCTGGTGTCGATGTCCGTCGACTCTTACGCCACCTACGCTACACAGCCACGATCCTCCACCCATTGCTGGTCCAACAACAAACACTCGCTCGCTTCTGCAAATGTTCAACTTATTTTTCTGAACTCGCTGCTCCTAGCCTGAAAAGACAATGAACGCTCCTACGTGGAAGAACGAGAAAGTTGGTTGACCGATTGGTCGAAAGCAGAGCGACCAGTGCTCGAGGGAGAAAGGGAGAAACCATTCATGGTCATCCGTCTCCTGGGGCCAAAAATGGTCACTATCGGTGACCAAACAGCTGTCACGCGTCGGGTGGCGTACAAGTTGTCTACGGTTTAGCTTTGGCCGGACTTTCGGAACTGAAGTCCTGTTGAAACTGCTCTCATGCAGTGAAATCCCTGACACAAAATTGTTGCCCAAGGGGTTTTTGGTGGCATCGTTGTTTTCGTCGTTGCTTATAAACAAAGCGAAATCAATTAAAAAACGACAATTATAATTTGGATTGCAATTGGACAGAATTTTTATGTTATTTTTTGTTTATAAAATTTTTAAACTAGAACAAACTCTGTATTATATGTGAATGGTTCATTGTAAACATGAGTAATTATACTAGTAACATTTACGAGTAATATTGAAGCTTCATATGAATGGCTTAGGAGACTTTTTCAATCCTCAGTCAGAGACACAATCCTTCGTACGGAGATGGGTTCGGTCTGTATTCAAACTCACGTCAACCACGTTTGTGTCCATGGACGCTGGTGGGCCGTGTCAGAACCAAGATACGCGCTCGGCTATCCTGGATTTGTATGAAAAAGTTGCAAATCATAAAGAATATTCGAAGCACAGCGGATCATTTGGGCTATAAAAAAGCAAACGAACGTATATCTTATATTTAACAATTTGCAATTCATAGAGTCAATGATTTTATGCGGTGAATAAATAACGCAAAGAAGCTCATCCTTGCAACCTAATGCAAGCCTAATCATTTTAAATAATTTGAAATTTATTACACCAGATTTTCGCTAGCAACTTAGACTCCAAATTAACACGATTGCAAGGCTCCATTTCCGCAGCGTGCGACCAATATTTTAGCAGTACTTTGATTACGACTCAAATGCGAACCGTTTACCTGTTTCCTTTTTCTCATCTGCTTCGAAAAAAGCCCTCTGAAACGAACTCACACGACGTACTTCGATGTAAACGTAGCAGTAAGCTCTGACGCCACGCTAGACAATGGGTCGACGAAGTCATACGCGCACACTGGGGGTAATGGCACCAGTAAAGATGCGGAACACTTATGCAGGGAAAAGTTTACCCTCGACCTCCCATTTCTTCGCCCGGGAAAACGGGAAGGTTTCACTTGCAAGACGCACAGCAGAGTTATCCAACCCTCGGCTTACACTGCGCTCGGTGGAACCCATTTCGCACGTAACGCCATCGTCCTCAAGTTAGCGGCTGTGGGCTGCGCATACAAGCATACGGCATACCCCCTCAAGGCCCTGGTCCTCGGCCAAACCGGCGTCGGTCCAAACCGAGTTTTGTTGTTGAGGTGTTAAGCGCAAACCCAACCAACCGACCGACCGAGCTCGTGAAAACCCCATCCTCCTCCTTGAACGGAGCCAGGCGTGAACGGAGTGGGTCCGAACGGAATGAAAAGTTAGCATTCCGTTTCCCGCTCCTCGTTTGTTCGCCGTAGCTGGTGGAAAACGGTACTCCTACGCCTTCGGCACACTTCGCTCGGAAGTTCGTACGATGCAGACGGGAGGGAAAAGTTTCGTGGAAAATGATTGCTCATGGCGCGCTTCACTAGGCTCCGGGATCGGGCAGAGATGGAGCGCTTGCCTAAACACCCTCCCTCCAAATACTTGCTCCCCCCGGGAGGGCTTTGTCGAAAGTTAACCTTGCTGCAGGTTCGGGTCGTCGCTGCGCAATATGGTGACGCAAGATGGTGTGCCTGGTGGCGCGGCGGAAGTAAAAGTTTACCATTTCCCCCCCATGTTGTTCCACCGGCGGCCATAATCATTGCCACCAGAGTACGGTGGGTGAGTAGGATGTGTCTCGCTTCGCCCACGCCATTCCGTCGGTCGGCCCTGTCGCTAAATTGGAGTGGCTCGATGGATGACTCAGTTAGCGCTGTGGGACTCGGCGGTCCCTGTACGGCTCGGTGGACCACCGGCCATGGGGGTAAGTCTTGAATGAGGTGGTGCTTGGTTGGCCCGTTGGATAATTTCAAACTTTCGCTCACTTGCGCCATCGCAGGGAAAGTGGAAGGCGCACCAACAACGCGCCAGGCTCTCGAGAATCGAGTTTTTGCTGCCGTGAACGGTGAACGTGTCCTGGCGGAGCGTGGCATCTTCCATTTTTCTACGCTTCACCCGTGGAAACGCGTGGAAACGTTTCCCGAGCAGCTGCAGCTGAGTTTACCCTTTCGCCTTTCTTGTTTTCCTCGCCTCATCCATTCTGCTAACGGTGATTCCCAATGCAGCACTCGCTTCACACGGTCTCCCGGGGGAAGGAAAGTGTCGCGAGCGTGGTGGAAAACTGGAAAAGCGCCGGTCTGCAACTGGGGAATGGGGAAATGGGGGAAAAGGGAATATGATTCGCATCGTATCCGTACCGTGTGGCCTTCGTCACCGTATGGGCCCGTAAGCTGCCCGGCTGACGGTTGCCTTCTGCCCCGAAGGAGGTATAAAACTATTACTTCGCACTCCGCACTCCGACACTTCTCCCCATGGGTTGCCCCGGGAGAGAAGTTTCTGTATCGGGTGTCGCGTTTCGTTCGTATCGTTCCGTTGGTGAACTAATGGTCGATCAAGGGACAGAATTCTACACCAGCTAGAGGCACAATTAACGGAAAACACGCTCTCGAATAAAGAATTTGAAACTGCAGAACTTCAGCTGATTCCATGAGAGAAATTTTCACAAATTTTATCCATCTTTTATTGATTCTGTTAGAATTCACATATGACATTGTTGAAAAATAATTACTACTGAGTCAACAGTTCATATTTGAAGACCACACTTTAGATATTAATCTAGATTAAAGCAATGCCTTTTTCAATCAATTACAGTCTAACCTTTTTGGAATGGACTCTGTTTAAGGCTACACTGTTTTCGCCTTACAATTTACACCAGGCAAAAACCAATTGGCTTTTCTTGAGGTATACTCCTGCTGTCACCTTGATTATTTTTATGCAGCTTTGTAAGCCTAAATATAAATTATATTTTTCTCATTTATGATAAACTTTTAAAAAAATCATAGAGACCAACAAAACTTTCCTAAATATTTGGGTTTACTTCCCGTTTGCCGAGTGACCGTGCAGTCAGCAAGCTCCGCTCGTATGTGCACGTTTGCAAAATAAATACTCCGCAATGAGCCACCATCCTTCCCGGCTGACGTTGATTAGCCAGCCATCGACAGCGGCAACTATTAGATTGACTGCCGGCTTGTGGACCGGGAAAAAAGCACACAACCGTTCGCCAACGAGCCAACGTTCAACTATCACCGGTGGAGTGATCCTTTTTTTTTTTTTGCTGAACTTGTCCTGCACTGGTGAACGATGACAACACCCGCACCGAGAGACAGGAACACGTACGTCAACGATGGGACGTTCATTAGTTACTGTCCTATCAAATTCCACTTTCCCCGACTCGGCCCTCTCCTCGGCGTAGCGAGCAGGGTTGCAAAATGCAAAATGATCCCTGTCAATTGACTGGGGCCGAGTAACGAACGTAGTAAAAGGTTGGAACCGTGCTGGAGCACCGAGACCGACACACATGGTAGTCCAACGGAGCGGATTTGACCGAGCGCGCCTGTCAGCGTTCGCCTGAGGGCTGTCGGAGTGGTGGCATCATGTCCTGCTTTCGCTGTCGCTTCAATCGACTCCGACCGGAGCTGGAACCGTACTTCCGATACTCCCATTTCCGATGGCTCTTGGCCGCGCAGACAATGTATTAGGTTCAACCATTCTGTCGAGCCGAACTCAAATGACTGAATGGAGGAAACTTTTGTTGTGATCTCCGGCAGAGCCGCTTGCCGTAACCTTCGCTAGTGACGTGCTTCCCGAGCCGGTTTTAGCTTGCCCTGGAATCCCAAGTGCACCAGCTACTTCAGACGGCACAGCCGAGCAGCTTCCGTACGCCTTCCGTGGACTACATCCTGGCTGGTTCCCTTTCCCACTTCCGACTCCTCGCTCCCAACGGTTCCTTCACTTTCAAACATGGTCTATCCTCTCGATTGGTACGCAGCTGTTTTAGAGCCCACGTATATGAACGTCGTCTATCGAGGCCCGGCATACTGTCTCCGTGCATCGTTCGTATCCATTGTTGCACTTGCCGTTGGGGTTACTTCGAGGTGCCGCCCTCTGCCTGGCCGGATCCTCACATTCACCCAGTAGTCCTGACGGCCAATAAGTTCCAGTTCGCCTCTTCAGAAGGACTAGATGGCATTATTGCTCGTGTGAGGATAGGCCAGTCAGAAACGGCACAGTGAGCCAAGACGCTCCTTCATCTGGTTCATGCTTAGGTAGAATATGTTTGCATGAACGTTGGTGAATAATAAATTTTTACCAGCACAGCAGAACCAAGGGCTTTAAATATCTAATAAGCTTTGGAAAATATTTAATTTCCTGTATCCTAGGTATCCTGTATCCTGTAGGTATAGTATCAGGTTAGGTATAGTATCAGGTTTTGCTTACAGTTTTCTCACATAGGATAGGATTTGACATCGTTGTTGGTCAAATATTTCAAAATGTTCTTCCTAAGAATCATCCGTTTGCATGCAGCTATTTTGACCAACCATTCATCATTGGCCAATTGTCCTCCTAGAACGGTCTGCCGTATGAGCCTCCGTTTCCATTCGTGCAGCATCTGCTGGATGAAAGCTCATTCGCTCGCAGCTTCTGGTATCTGGTAGTGCCGCAACCGGGGAACCTTTCACTCGGTGAAACCTGCTCTACACTAACCGGGTCTTCCTATTCCCAGCGCACAGCCTGATACGGTCCTAGGGACGCTGACATTCCACCCACCCTGCAATACACCAAAGGCCCCAGGATGATCCAGAAGCATTCGAGGGAGCGGGTGGTACGTAAACAACAGTGGGACATGTCCCAAACTCAAGGAAGAGAAAAGCGTCGGAAAAAAGGTCGTACTTGCCGGCATGCCGTGTACTGAGCCATTCGTAGGCACATCCTCCGAGGGGAGGACTGCACGGATGCCGAAAAACTCCGGCTGCTGAACTGGTGGGGGTTCACTAGCGTACCATTCGGTAGCATTTGCAAAGGCAAAGGGAAGAGTTATGAACGACCCTAGTCGGGGAGTTTCGCTGCACAGCACGAAGTTCACAGGTCCTCCAGCTCACAATTCTAGGCCATGCGTTTTTATGGTTTTGGGATGTTTTGGGCCACCGCCCGCATCCCTAAGGTTCCGAGAAACAGCCTGAGTTTTTTTTTTTTGGTTCTAGGGAGGATTTTTGGGGAATTTTATTCTTCAGCTCGCCATCCTATACGTTATGACCTTGTTTTTTTTTTCTTCTTTATATTTACTTCTCCTTTTTCGGTCCAGTTCAACGCCTAGGATGGTGGATAAAGGCCAGCCACTCGCTTCTTGTCACCGTTTACTTTTCCTACCCCTGCCTATCCCGCTCCTTCAAGCGCCTTCTGACTCCACACCCAAAGTCACAGCTTGGAAGTGGCTTGACTCACCGCGTCCGCGTGAGAAACGTGCACCGTAGGTTTTATGAGTTTTTTTCCCCCTCACGGCCCTTATTTGCCCAGTGCAAAAGATCCTGCTGGGTGGGTTGGTTTTACGAACAGATGCACAAGGGTGAATGTGTGCAGCAAGAAGGTTTTTTGTTGCTGGTCAAAGTCTTGATAAAAACCCTTACAACACCAGGTGGCCAGGGTGGAAATTATTTCTCAGCTGATCTACGGAAGGGATTTTGTCCCACGACGTGCTAAGCATGGCGTTTGTGGTCGAAGACACCAGGAGAGGGAAGACTAGTGCATCGCTGGGTGTGCTAACTGTTCGCTGCAATAATATAAGTAGAACTGTAGAGTGATATAAGCAGACTAATAATAAAAATACCTCATTTATCTGATAAAGAAAGATAATAAACTTCAAACCTGATATTACTTGAATTCCAAAAGAACGTTTCTACATGCAGAACTACAGGAGTGATCGATAAGGCTCTAATCGGCTTTATAGCTCAAGCTAATGTAACTACTGAAATAAGTAAATTATAAATCTTGGAAAGTTTATATAAATTGAGCAATAATTTCATCTAAATCGATCCAAAACGTGTTGATGGGTTATTACAATCTCTGACAGTACTGAATCGGGGAATGAAAGACGTAAAATCAAATCCTTCTAAAAAGTTCTTCTAGAAGGAATGACCAACAAATTATATTTACTGCGTCCCTCACGAGTTTCTTAACGCAAATGGTTCACTCATCGTAATTGCTCTCCCTTGCGCAGCTATCTCTACATCTGCCTCTTTCTTCGCAATTACATTTAAATTTTATTTAAAAGATGCGGTAATTTACGGTGGCATGGGGAAATAGTTCAACGTTTTCTAACAGTGGTCGTTACGCTAAGAAGAAGAAGAATATGCAGAAGAAGAAAGAACTGAATGGCGTGCCCAAAGAGAGCAAAAAAAAATTCAATTTTTAGATGTATTTGTTTCAATTTTCTTCCAAAACCGTATGAAAAACAATCCATTTTCATATGCAAGTAAATTCGATGCAAAACAAATCAAATTCCATTTAAAAAAATACCCTGGTACATGGTTTTCCATTTCATTAATTGAGCCACAAACCTCTTTTCTCAGAAAACCTCCGGGGAACCCGGTAGCCTTGGGACGGCCTTGGCATGAAGAAGCAGCCCACCGTTCCTTACCGTTTGGAAGTGCTGGCAATTTCTAGCAGCAAGCGAACGAACCCTGAGAAGCCTTCCACCCGAGGTTGACCACCCACCCATCGGGAGCGTGGGCTGAGAAGACGGCTGAAGGGAACGATTATGTATACATAAAGCAAAACCAAAGGTCCACGGTGACCGATGCCGGTACGTGATGGGCACGTCGAACGCGCGGTTCCGAGTGGTCGACTAGTGGCCGTATCCTGCTGCAGCAGCATCTGTGCCGCCTGGTAAACACCCGCACCGGATACGACCTCATGCACGTACACACACGCGCACACCAACACACACGAAGAGCTTTTGTAGCGTGGGACGACCATCGATGGCGGTCCACCATCCATCTAGCCCATCCGCTTCCGGAGGCATCTCGGGGGGTGGGGCGAAAGGTGAAGCAAAATTTGCGGAAATCAAACCAACTCGTCCGCATCGGTACGGTTTTCCGACGAGCGTGGGCAAGCACACCCCGCTACCCGCATCCCTCGGAGGCGTGTGGCTGTGTGCACACGTCCGAGATATTATCACCCCGGGATACCTTCCCCCGCGCCCTAGTCAACCGGCAAGTGGTTGCCGTTTGCCAGATCCTGCGCAGCCACATCCGGTGGCATCCTTTACCGGCCGGTGGCCGGGCCAGCAACCGAACTCGGGCGCATCTCGTCCACCCACACACTGGTCCCTCTGGCCACTAACAAGCCCCCACTAGCCGTGGGAGTGGGCATGGTTTCTATTTACGATCACCTTTTCACCTCCACGTCGCCTGCTTAACCTCACAAACTACATTTCCACCCGAGAAAACTTGGCAATCGCTACCAGTATCCACCCCGACCAGCCTTCCACGGACGACCACTACCAGCAACACCATTCGCTCATCCTTTCCGTTATCTTCATCTGCAGCTCCCCGCACCTTAATGTTTCACCCTACCATGCCTCAGCCCGAGGACGACGAGCTGGGCACACGGGAACAAGAAAAGACACCTTTACAAGGTGCGCGTCCGGCTGCTGTCGGGCCCGTGCGAGCCAACAAGGAGCCTCGGGCCAGCAGCCTGGATAGCAAAGATCTTTCCGAACTTTATTCCTGCCAACGTGCCAACGACGCAGTCCAGCTCCGCACCAAGCGCCGCAACTCCAGGCAAACCTTTCGTCGCCCTAGACGCCGTACTCCGAAATGGTTCAGACCGTCCGTGGGCGATTGTGGCTACAGGGATGGAGATAAATTTAAGTCCACACCAAGCTGTTTACAGTTTTCAGCGTCCGACCGAATGCTGTTTCTGTTGGGGAATCTTTTATAACCCAAGTTTATCTATGCTGGTTTGCGTTGCCCTCACGTTTTTCCAATTTTTTTCTTCATCCAATTTTTCATTCCATTTTCCATTTGGAATCTTTAACTATGGTCACCCAAGTGATGCGACTGGTCGTGACCAACGAAAAATCGCTGGAAGGGAAGTAGCCCGGAAAATGAAATACAGAAAAAACGCTGCGGAGTGTGCGATTCAACAATTTCCTATCTTTCCCACATAAACTTTTCCTTCACCTTGCTTCGTCCATCCCTTTCGCCTCCACCCAACCCATCGTGATACGGTGCCAGCGCCGTACTGTTTTCGAAGGTCCTTCGGTTAGCCTCAGGTAGCCAGCTTCAACCGGGTCGGGCCCAAACGTTTCGACACGGCGCTCACGGAGGTGGATGCTTACCGAAAGGTAAAACAGACCAAAAACAAAAAGGATCCCCTCTGTTGAACTCCACCGCAGGACCGGTGGGTCAGGGGGGGGGGGGAGGATGGTGGTGTGCTTTCGGGTGGTAAAAACTTCCCTAGTCCTTCTGCTTCGCCCGTGAGACGATGGAAAACCGGCGCCGTGCCGTGCCGTACCGAAACGAATCGGGTCGTCTGATAATTCAAACCTCCTCCCAATCCAACACCCGGAGACCAGATGCGGAAAGCGGGGAAAACACAGTGGCAAAGGAACCCTAAAACCGATAGTCCCTAAGGAGCGGCAACGCTCCTTTTTTTTTAAAGCCCCGGTACGGTGTGGGATATTCGCGCGTTTCCTTTTGGTTCCTCATATTTTTCCCGGTGTTTTTCCTGTATTCGTTTTTTTCTTGCCTTGCTTGGACTTGCTGCTACCGCTCCTTCGGTAGCACTTGTGCACTTGTGGAAAACCGGTGCACCTTGGAAAAAAAGCGTGGAAATAAAAACAGGCCCGGGAAACATTTGCCGAGGAGTTCGTGCGGGTCGAAAGAGCGGGAGGGGTGGAACGCTGTGGGCGGGCGACGATAATTCCGCCACCCTCGGGGGCGCATATCGACGATTTTCAGCGTGCCCTTGGGTGAACGTGAACGCAGGACGTGTCGATGAGGGAGGGAGAAGGGGCAGAGAAAGGAAGGACGAGAGAAAAAAGGTACAGAATCCCGGAGTACCATCAAGTGAGGTCTGGCACCCGCGGTTGTGCCACGCGCATGGGAGGGGGAAAATTGATCCCTCCGTTTTTCTGTTTATTTTTATTTTATTCCATTTTTTTTTTCGCTCGTCTATCGTGTGCTTGCCAACGTCGCCCGATGGTTGATGGAGGCGTTTGCGATGGAGGTTTGCGAAAGGGCGGCATTGCGGTAGAATCGTTAATCGCGCAACCCATACCAATGCTTCATGGCCCATGGCCTCCACCCACCCATCAACGAGAGACATTCCACACACCTCCTCGTCCACACCCACGCTCGCCCACTCACTCGCTGCCACGGTGGAAATCATCGGCATTCTCCCAATTTACGACGCCGTGGCACGGCACGGATCCGCGCACGGCATCCTTCCCCGACTGCGGCTCGATAACGGCACGAGTGCGGCACAGGATCATCATCAGCAGCAGCAGCAATAGCAACACCAACAGCAGCAGCAGCAGCAGCAGCAGCAGCAGGAGCAGCATCAACAGCAGCAGCACCAGAAGCAGCAGCAAGAACCGAAAAACCCTCGCGGTGCGAAACGTGTTTCGATATTTTATTATGGAATCATCATCATCATAGCGCGCGAGCGATTGCCCCAGCGGGTGTGGGAGGGGGAAGTGGAAGGATAAAGGCCGTGGAAAATGGTGGGCGAAGACGGTAGGGTGAGTATTTGCCACCCACGCGCTTTCCATCCATCCGCTTAGGGATCGTCCTTACCGATTCCGATAGGCGAGCAGCGTGGCGAGCACCTGTTTTGTTGGGAAAGTGCAAAAAACGCCCCTCAACAGGGGTGGGTAAGAGAGAGATAGAGAGAGAGAGAGAGAGAGAGAGAGAGCGAGAGAGAAGAGTAGACCGAGGGATAAAAAGCCTGAACCGACAAGAGAAAAAAAAAACGAAACGCAAAGGACCTCATCCCATATTCCACGGCACCACGGTCACACGGATTGCGAGTGCGATACTTTGCGGACTAAAGCGGCACACGACGACGACGACGTCGATGACGGCCTAAGGATCAGGAGCAGGATCAGGCGTGAGAGGGTGTAGCCGGAGCGAATAGGATCATGAGGAGGGACGATGCCGTTGCGCACCCACACGTGCATCCGGACGACTGGGAGCGGAGGCACCAACAAAAAAAAAAGGACACCGAAGGGCGCCGGCACCGGATGCTCACCGCATGAGCCGTCGGTTTCGAGCTGGTGTGGCCAGCCCCGACCGACTGGAACGACTCGACGCAGACGGGGGACAGCTAGATGGGGGCGTTGGGACGGGCGAGAGTTATTGGAGCGAACCGGAAAGCCGGGATACGGGGGCGAAGTGAAGCTCCGGAAAAAACCGCTTCGCTCCGGGGCACTTCTGTGCGGATAGCAGCAAAACCGGCACACTGGGAGAGCAAACCGAATCGAGTTGGTGGTCAAAATAACTGAATGGTCGAATGGTGTGAAACTTTTAGGAATTGACTTTAGGATTGATTACTATTTTCCTACCTGGAATTAAAATTCATATTGGGATCATTTGTTTAAGAAAGAAAATGAACTTAAATTAAATTTGGTTCTTACATTGAAACGTTTATGAGGTTAGGATTACGCAGCTTTTCATGAATTTCATGTCAGGTCTTGTTAAGGTTAAGCGTACACAAATGTTGATAACATAGAGTTAAATTTATTTTAATTCAACGACCGATTGTCTGACTTTTGACGTCTTTAATGTAGCTGTGATAAACACATGATGGATTTGGATCGCCCCTCTGACATTGTTGCGTGAATTTTAAAATTTTCGTCTTAAATCGATTTGAAATATACGCAAGATTTGTGCAGGTTGGTATCCAACACAGTTGTGCATTTGCAGTTATGTTGAACTTGCATTTGAAATTTCCACACCTTTTCCGTCCACGATTGTTATGTTTCTTCTCTTTCTCAATGCATCTATCAAACATACAAAATTAAAGCTACTACTTAAATAATTAACTAAAATAATCTGTTAAGATGATGTTGTTTTCAGATAACTTATTCACTATTTGAAGGAACTAGCGAAAGTCGGCATTGAAAGAACGAGGCATTAAATGAACGCAATCGAATTCTTGAATTGATTTTGTTCTTCTTCTCCTCTGCTGTAACGACATGGGCTTGGGTCTGGATTCGAACCCACTTTATCGTGGGTCATGGTCGAGCCGGCATACGCGCTCGGCTATCCCAGACCATCCGGAATTGATTGTACTGAACTTGATAAAAAGACAAGAATGGAAAAGAGAAAATTCATACTGAAAAGACCACCACCCAAACTTAGAAATTTATGCTGAATGCAATCTTATTTAAGAAATACCTTAAAATACAATTATTTGGTTATTTTTTTTTTAAATTATCCCTAGACTTTTTAAAAAAAATATTCTGACCATCGAATCGCTTTGGGTACAAGTTCACTGTGGCTGATAAAGCTGATGCCAACCGCCGGCACGCTCACGCTCGGTCGCTCGAAGGCTGCCTGGCTAGCTGGCTGGCTGGTGTGAGGATTTCATCGCTTGTTGGCTCCCTTTTTCGGGCGAATGCATCGAACGTATCCGTTCCCGGCGCCCGCACGCCCGACCCACCACCTCCACCGCCTCACGATAAACCTGATTCCCGTACCCTGCGGCTCCACCGAATTCCCGCCCGACGTGCAATCAACCAAACGACGGTCCGTCCGTCCAACCATCCGACCGACCGAATCCGGCCGTGTGATGATTGCTCATTTGTTGTCTCGTTTTTGCGCATCCTTCGCCTGCGTGTGCCGTTCGTCCTCCCGTAAGCAGCGCGCCGGCATTCGGTCGCTTGCCTTTCCGCTCACTCTCTGCCTCCCTCTGCTTTTCTCCCTCTCCCTCCCACTGTATCTCTCTCTGTCCGGCTCCGGCGCGTGTTGCTTCTCGCCGCTGCTCATCGCTGCTAGCCTTCGCATCATCGTCACCTCCCGCGCGGCCCCACCGTCATCATCATCATCGCCGCACCGCCGCACCCTCATTCGCGAAGCCGTCGTGCGGCGTTCAATCGGTCCCTCCCGGCTCCCTCCCTCTCTCTCTCTCTCTCTCTCTGTCCGCACCCGACCAGAAATGAGCCAAACCTCCGTTGGGTAGCAATTTTTCTCCCAGGCGCGTGTCAGTCGCAAGGATTTCCCACCGCAGCAGTATCAACTCCCATCCCATCCGCGCGCCCCGTCCCTACCGCATCCAGTGAATCTTTTCCGCCTCACGGTAGTGGCCAAACCCCCCCCCCCCCCATTCCCCTCTATCCGGCTCCATTTTTTCCCATTTCTCATCCACAGCCTAGTGCGATTCGCAACGACGACGACGGCACGCCTGTCTCCATGCTCTCACTCGCTCGCTCTTCCAATGTCGTTCAATTAATCGCTCTCTCTCTCTCGCTCGCTCGCTTTCGTTCGTCCACCACCGTGGGCACACTTCGTTTCGACTCGAAATCGCCTCGTTTACGCTCGTCGCTCGGGTGCTCGGCCGTTCGTTCGTTCGCTCGTGTCGTCCTGTTGGGAAAGATAGCGCTTTCCGCGCGCTCCGTGCAGGACTCGGTGCCAGTCACTGGTACGGTTCGGTGGCGTTCGGTTGTTCGGACTCGGGCACAGGCACAGGTCCAGACTAGGCAGGCAGGCTGCCATACTGCTGGTGAAACTTACGCCAATTTATTCGCCCGTTCGCCGTGAGCGTGTTTTGCCGTTTTCCGACTTGGTCTCGCGTGGACTTGTGGCAGCGAGATTTCGTTGTGTGGGACGTGTGCTGCGGAGAGTTTTGTTTTTTTGTTTTGTTTTTTTTTTTTTTGGTTCACTTTACTTTCGAAGGTGCTCGAAGTGGTTGACCAAGTGGTTACAGTTTTTGCGGTGCACCTCGATCGAGGAAAGAGTTGATCGAGGACGACTAAAAGACCAACGGATTAGTGGTTTTACATGATCCCTACACTGAAGGTGTGCTTCAAGAACAAGTGACGATTTGTTGAGGATGCAAGAGTGATTTGATCGTGGCAAACTGTTCACTAGTTTGAAATTTAAGTGATAGAAAATTCACCTGTGAAAATTTTGGAGTAACGAACCAGAAAGCAAGTTGAAAGAGAAAAAAAATACAGGCATTGTTATAAATTAAAAGAGTTCTGTAAAATCTAAGTGTTTGCAAGAATTAATTAAACAAAATTTAAATACATTGAAAAACAATGTTTATGTGGTAGAGTGTGAACTAAAAATAAGTTAACGGGTTCAGACGACAAAAACGCTGAAGCAAACCTTACCTTAGGACCTTAGAAAGGATTAATAAACGCGGCACCTCAATCGCTCGTGCCCTAAGAAGGAACCCTCACAAGACTCTACAAGCATCCGTCTACATAAAAAAAAGCCTAACCCATCATCATTATCGCCATCGCGCCAGTTCGAACGATTCAGGATAACGGTCGCGTCCTGAGCCGAGCGAAACGCGGTGCACCTAAGCCGCACACACATTCCAACCATCTAACAGGTAGGTGAAGATTTTCGTGCCCAACTTCTTCTTCTTTTTCGTCGCCTTCGCCTTCTATCCTCCCACTAGTTCCGTAATCCTTCCCGAAAGAATTGGGGTCTCCTTCCGCGAGCGCGAGTGCCGTCGGAAGTCGTGACCGTGACGACGTGCGATCTTGGCGACCCGCCGGCAGGCACGAACTTTTCTTAATCCTTTCGCCGTTCCGGGGGCAAGCCGGTGATTAGAGTAAGCCACCATCTCCGCCCACCCAAGGGTGTAAGGGAGGGGCCATGCGCACCGGATGGGCGGGGTAATTTCCCATAACTGTCACACCCTTCCTTCCGCGGTTGGGTTGGGATGACAAAGGACACGCCGTCGTCCGCACGAGGGGTTCAAGAAATTTCGACAAGGGGGAAAATCGTCCCAACGCTCACTATTCTATTTGCTGGCAGGAATAACCACAGAGGAGGGCGAATGGGGTGGGTGGGGTGCATGTTTGTTGTCAGGGATGGGTGAGTCGGTGTGTTTGACTACATCATCATCCTTCCGCTCTGCCGCGTCCCCCCTCCTCCAAAAACCGTGGCAAAGTGCCGCCGGGCCCGAACGTGGCCTGCCGCTGCTTGCCACTTAATCCCTTCGGACCATAAAAAGAAAATGAGCGTAAAATCATAACCTTGCCATCGTCCCTCCCGGGTGCACCTAATCCGGCCACGTTCAGCCCTAGTCAGCCACTTACCGTCCCAGGAGATTTTTCATCTTTTTTCCAAAGGACATCATCCATCCGATCGGTGGAAGAAGAAGGAGAAGAAAAAACTCCATCGACCGGAAGCGGGACGGATCAAGTAAAAAAAAAAAGGCGGAAAGAAAACCGTACCATAACACGTTCTCTGGGCAGGGAAGGGCGAAGTGCGCCGTTTTTTTTTTCTTTATTAGATTTTACTTTCTCCCGGTGGAGTTTAAAAAAGAAACGTCCCGCGCTGCTCCTTCCCAGCGTTTCCTTCATGCAAAGCCGTCGAGTTGGGAGATGGTGATGGTTTATTTTCCACCTTCCACGGAAAAAAAAGGTTTAGCAGGCGGGAAGCAGAAATCCGCCCAAAACGGATTCCCACGTTAGGGAAGCCACCAGCCAAAATAAAGGGCAAAAAAAGGCAGAGCCAAATGAAATATAAAAAAAACGGATCTCCGTCTGCATCGACCAACAAGCAGAGAAGGGGGAAAAAAAGAAAACCCCAGGAGCCCCAACAATCGAGTCAAATCGCGGCGAAAAGAAAAAGGGCAAGGAAGTTAATGGAGAAGAAAACGGAGCCGACGGAAAAGATGGAAACGATGGTTTGCCCAAGCTGGCTGTCCGCACGCGCGCGTGCTGAGGCCGACCGAACCTTTTTTTTCTCCAATTGTAAGCAGGCAGGGATCGTGCCTTGTGAGGAGGAGAAGGAGGGCGGAGCGATGGGCGAGGCAAAAGAGGAGGGTGGAATTCCCTTGTGGACGACCACCGCCGTCGTCTAAGGGCCGAATCGGGCTCGGACTGTGGGGGGCGGGGGTGTAAGGCAGACGATTCCATCGGTCTGCACCGGACATATCCTCCCATCCTCGTTTCCTTCCCGCATGCTCCACACACTTCCCGACGACCATAACTTCACCGATTTCGTCCTTCCTGAATCCATAACTTTTTCATCCTCTTTTTTTTTGCTTCCTTGCTCCATCCCCAAACCCTCATTTAAGTGAACGGTTGGGCGAAAGAGAAGCGACGGTGCGCTTGCCTCGAGCCCGCGCTCCGGATGTCCGATTTAAACTCTCCGTTTCCTTTCGGGCGCATCCTGCCGTCGTTTTATCTCCCTTTCTCTCTCTCTCTCTCTCTGTCTCTGTCTACCTCTTTCGGACGGATGTGGTGCGGCGTCGTTGCGGAGGCACACTTAAAGCAATCAGTCATCGGGCCGCAAACCATCAACCGGCGCCACCACCCAGGTGGCAGGCATGTCCTTGCGTAAATCCCTCAAATAATCACCTCCTCCTCCTCCTCCTCCTGCACACGGTTTTTCCTGGGGTCCCGCGAGCCCTAGCATTTAACGACGTGCGCACGCTTTCCATCAGATAAATGCTGTGGAGGGAAACCCGACCGCACGCGGGAGCAAAAGGGTCGACAAGGGAACGGGTCAAAGGTTGCTGTCGACGATCCCTCGCTCCTCCGGCCTTCCGCTTTCCTTCAGCCAACCCTTCTCCCCCCCCCCCCCCCTCCCTCCAAACCTTTCCACCACCGATCGTTCGTTCGCTTCGGCCAATTCCAATTCGGAATGGAATAAAATTTACAAGTTCATGACTCGGTTATTTGTCATTCGATCGAACGGGTAAAGTGTTCGGACGTGGAAAAGACAAAGAGAGGGAGAGAGATGGCAAAGGACGAGCTACCCCCCCTGGGAATGGAAGGGAGACAGTGTGTGTGTGTGTGTGTGGGTGTCAAGGGTTATCGGTGTAACCTCGTCCTCCTGGCGTATTTTCCGCACGTCCTTCCAGGAAGGAAGGACACACTGATTGTGTACCTGCCTACGGAACGCGGGATGACCGGACGTGTCGTTTTCCTCCCGGTGAACCCTCCCCTTCCCCCGCTCTTATCCATTCGTTCAACCCTCCCTCGCTCCGGGTCGGTCTCGGGTGACGGAATTCACGATACCCCCGCTTTATAACGTTCGCTCGCTCGGTCATCAGCAACACCTCCGCGAATGGCGGTATTGGGGCGGGTGTCCGATGTTATCGGGCGTTAGCAGTTCGTTTCCATCACCCACCAACACCACCCCACCCCCTTTACCATCTGTAGGCGTCGCCGGTTGCACTTCGTCAGGCGTTGGTAAAACGCGCCACTAAAAGCAAACTCTACAGTGGCGGACAAAATTGTGCACGGGCAAGAAAATAATGTGTTGTTCGTTAAAATAAAAATATGTACCTGATGAGAGATGGCTCTTTACATAAACGTTGTAAAATAAGTTTCATTCACTGGACGAATATTAGGTGCAATTTAAGCAGATGGACGCATAGTTCACATAACTCCCTGGAACAGAAGATCTGACAGCAGAACTGAACAAAAAAGTATACATATTAAAGAGAGTTTTATTCGTCTTGACCCAAGGCAGGACACCACTATAATTCCAATTATATTTATCAATTCGATTATTACTACAGCTGCGAAAACTGTTTTACATCCCTTCTCCACCACACATCGTCTAAAAAAGCTGTTGTAAATGAGGTAATCAAATCAATCAAATGAGGTTTTGTCCATTGCACCGCTGCCAAATTTTAGCAGAAACCATATCAGAGGTACTTTTATAGTGGAAACCATATAAAAAGGGTGAATTTACTAAGCTTAGTCTTTTTGATCCTGAGGGTTCTGGGGTACAGGGAAATTACTTATGAACAAGAATGGTCTGCTAGCGCAAGGTCCTAGGATAACTCAAGCCTCATTATTTTCAACTTTATTGCAGAATACTGAGAAAATAACAACTTGTACAAAAACTGCATTAAAATACAAAAATGCTTCTTTATTTCTGTTTCTCTATAAGATGGCGACTGACAGTCTCAGGATCAAATGCGTGTTTTCCGATTGAAATTTCAAAAGGAAGGAAATAACCTCCCTACCAAATTCAATGTTTAGCAGAGAATCAACAGGCGTGAGGCAAAGTGTGTCCTCCACTGTTAGCGCCGCCGACTCAAATTATCCTTCAGGCCTAACGCACCCCTCATACCAATACCATCCCAACCCCCTCCCCAGAGGAAAATGGGGCTAGGTACCGACGCTCGTGGAAGCGTGTCTGCTTCTGGGTCGGTGAATTCATTTATCTCTCAACCCCTGCCCTTTCGGAAGCCGCTAGAACCCCTAATTCCAAACACACCCACAAGCCCGACCCGGCATGCGCCCCTCCCTGCCCTTCCTCGGGCCCGCTGATGCCGCACGCTGATTGGGCTTATTTTCCGGTCAATGTAGGAACGTTTTTCCGACGGTTCTCGGTGCCGTTTTTCCCCCTCGTTCTCTCTCTCGTTTTCTCTCACATTCTGTCGTTTTGTTCTCGTCTCATTCTCTCTCTGTCTCTTGCTTCCACCCTCGGCTCCCACAAACTCTGGATCATTAAAACGTTTGGCGTGCGCCAAACGGGATGGCATCGTTTATGAACCTGTGCGTGTGTCTGTGGATGGATTCCGTTCTTTTTTTTTCTTTTTTTTTGTTGCTTTGTGTTTTTCCGCATGCCCTCGATTGAACGGCATTAGCTTATGCCGTTTTCCATTTGCGACGTGCTGTTCTGCCCGCGTGCCAAATGTGTCATGATTTGGCACAGTTATCCGCAAAAACCCTCAGCCTTCCCCCCATTCGAACCGTCCGGAAAGCGGAAGCCATGTGGCGCGTGCTCCTGCGGGAAATGCGAGCGGGCGTTCTAAAATTAAACAATCAATTCGTCAATTTCGCGCCCGCTTGCTTTTTCTGTAAATTAATAAACACTTGCTGGCAATCAACGGCCGGAGAGTCGGTTTGGAGTTGGAATTAAATTTATTCTGATTAAGGAAATCAATATGCTTTGAATTTGTTCAATGTTATTTGCGTGTAGTAAAGGAACCTTTTGTTTAGTAACTTCCATTGCGAACGTTACGTTTAGCAGCCGTTGTCAGGTTAAACCCGGATGAATTAAGATACAATTAAATGTATAATCAAAACAATCCAATGGCGCACACTCCAGTAATCTACCCGTCATCCAACGCCCGATTCCCGGTGGAGTTGTTCATCTTTCACCGGTTACATCATCCCATTACCCGTCGGTATCCTTCATGGAAACAGTTCCCCCCCATCTCTCCAGCGTTCGAGGGCAGCGACTCATCCAAACCTAGGAACCAACAGCACGGTAACGCTACCGTGTGGTAGCCGATACATTTCGTAACCTCAGCAAAAACCTACCCAAACTTTGCCACAGCCTTCACTTCCCAGCCAGCCCGCGATGGAGGAGAAAATATAAGGAAACCCTCAAGAGCCCTCCGTTTCCCGTGCCAATGCCGCCACCGAAACTCACCCTTAAAATAAAGGAAATATATAAAATACGGATGGTGCAAATGAACAAAGGAAAAACGGGCAAAGGACTGTAACAGGAGAAAAAAAAAATGCAAGAGCTCGGTGTGAGAAACAAAAAAAGGGAAACAGCACTCCCCGGCCCAGACCATCGCACGCCCAGCGCCGGAAGGAAGAAAGAATGGTTGGAAAACTTCACCGGCCATCACAGGCGTGCGGGGCGGTATGTGCGCGGGGGTGATGGTGCAAACGCGACGAGGGAACCGGGCGTTCCCGGCGCCGGCAATAACTTAGCGCTCCTTGCTTGCTTGCGTTTCCGTTTCGTTCTAATTTAATTAGAACCCACCACGTCCGCGCCTCCGGCTTCGGCGTGGAAGCAAAATCCATCCAGAATTTGATTCCGACGCCGAGAGGGAAAAACAGAACAGAATGCACAAGCGCACATACACACACACACACACACACACGCGCGTGGAACTCGGGGCGTCTCATCGTCACGCTTATTTTCCTCTTTCGGGCAGCGGACGCCGCGCACCGGAAGCTACACCTGGCGCGCCCGGCACCTTTCGGCACACTCGGGCTGTCCGGGAGTTTGGGGCGTTTTGTTTGCTGGGTTTTCCTCCTCTCCCTCCCCACCCCCACCCCCAGGGAAAGAGGGTGATTTTCTGCGGACTGCGCTACCGTCCGTTTTGTTTTTCTTTCCCGGCAAACCCTCGTTGCCTCGTTTGGCGGGGGTTTTCCCTTCACTCTTCTTGCAGTCTTACCTTTCCCACCCACCACCTTCAAAGTGTTTTTCTTCCACTGGTGGCCGCGAGGCGAAGTTCTTTCCTTCTTTCTTTCTCTATTCATTTCTCCGGTCGGCCGCAGAGGGAAAACTTTCGAACCACCAGCAGGTGGAGCGAGTGGAGGACCTGCGCCTCCTCGCAAGCTCCCGTTCTCTTCTGCCTGGCAAAGGAAAGCATCCAGCCAAGCGCCTGGGGCCGAAAGTCGCCGACAGACGACGCTGGCTGGCTTCCGCTGTCGACGTTTCTTTCCTGTCGCGCCTGTCAACTGTCACGCCACACGCCCCGGGCTCGTAATTCATTCGCGTGCCCGGAAAAACTCCCCATCGGAGGAAAAATGTTGCCGGCGGCGAAGATGGCGCTGGCGAAGGGAAGGGGCATTAAGTGTCGAAACTCCTTCCTGTCTTCCTGCGCTCCGTCAAACGCACAGCAACGAGCACGCCAAAGTTTCGATTCGCTTCGATCCGTGTGCGCGCACCCTTTCCATAGAAATTGTCCTTTCGGTCTGTTGCGATGTGTTTGCGGGTGGATGTGATCCTTTCTTTTCCAGTGGGTGGGGGTTTTTCTTCTTTTTTTTCCGTTCGTTTCCTTTGCCGTATTCCTTCTATTCGTGCCATCAAGCAAACACCGTCATCGCTCTGCTCCTTCCGCCAGAAACAACAAACGGAAGGTTTCCATCCCACGACGGTTGACATAAGACGTGTGCACGGAGCACGATTGCAAGTCGGAGGAAAAGGAAGAGGAAAGACGGGGGCCAACCTCTCCTCCAAACAGAAAGAAGAAGAAAAAAACACCAGAACTCCCGGAGACCGGAGAGTTTCATCACTTACTTTCTGCCATCGGCTAGCAATTGTCCTCACTCGCCCTTCTTCCCAACACCCACCAATCACTCCCGGTAACCATCGACCCGGGAAAAGTTTTCCCTGACCCCAGAGGACCAGAGGAGGCAAACCAACAACAACAAAAAATATAAGAAAGAAAACCGCGCCGCGTTTGTAAAGGGCAGTCGTCAGTCAAGCGGTGCGGGAGTTTGGCAGAGAAAAATTGCCCACCACGTCCTGCCAAACTTTGGGCCGGTGTTTTACTTCTCTTTTGTTCACGAAGGTAGAGCGGGAGGGGGATGGAGAAGGGGATAGGGGGTTGGAGAAGGAGGGGGGTGAGAAACGCGGACGGATACTATCCCACGCCGCCGGCCAGGTTCGTCGCCTTTCACCAATCTCGAGGGAGGGAGGTCAAAACCTCGGAGGAAGGAGATGATGGCGCTTGTGATTATGTGGTCGATGGTGCGGTTCCCTCGCTCCTCCTCTTCCCTACCGCAAGGTTTTCCGGCCGGCGCACGGAAAGGGACTAACGACGGCGGACGGCTTTCAGCTGTCACTTTTCCGCCACGTCAAACTCGCCACCCGCTTCCGGCCGTTCCGTTCCGTTTCGCTTCCCGCATCGGCGCGTTTGCTTGATTTCCGGGGCGAGCGGAGGATTTAGGGAATCGTTTGTCTTCCCCACCCCACCTTCCCCGCCTTTCTCGCAACACACCACGCAGCTCCGGCTGCGAGGAAATGGGATAAAGAAATGCGATCGCGTGTTGTCACGCTGCCCTTCGAAAGGAAAGCGCCGGCAGAGGCTAGAAAATCTACCAGAGAATCTCTCCCACACTTCCCCACCCCTCCCCACTCAAGACCGGTAAGACCGGTAGCTAGTGGAGGATTAAGGAAAGGCGCCGAGGGAATCGTGACGTGGGGATTTTGGCACCGGATTTCGGCCACCCGGTCAACACCGCACGTCAAGTTCTACACGCGGCACGCGAACACGCGCCTGTCGGTACCGGTGGTAGCATTTCACCCTCCAACCCCCCCACGTTACCCCCCTATCTTTTCCTCTTTTCCTTCGCCAACCCATCGAATGTGTGCACATGAAATATGGTGTCGTGGTGCGCGCTTGGAAGGCTAACGATCGTCTCCCCTGCCAAAACCCCACTCCATTTCCTGGCGGACCGAAACTTGCCGACAATCAGTGCCGATGTGCGTCCTCTCGCTCGTGGTGTGTACGTGTGCCTGTACGGCTGCCAGGCACTGTACGTGTGCCGACGACGATGACGACGAACGGAGGCAAAAAGCCCCAGGAACATTCTCTAATCCGATGCAGAATGGAACGGCACATGCATACCGTGTCCCATCGCCAACGACAGACCGTCTGGCAACAAAAAAAAAAAAAACCCCTCCACACTCCATCCCACCACACGATAAGTTTAGCCATCCTGCCCCCCCCCCCACCCTCTCCTACCACGCTTCGATTACTCCACCATCGCTTCTAGCTCCGTCGACGAAGGGACTGTTTGCCGGTGGATAGTTTTCGTCGCACGTCCGGAAGGAATGGGAGGACGGACGCGGGTTTCGACGGGTGCCGGAAAAGGCGCAACCGGCACCACACTCGCACACACACACATGCGCTGGCTGGCGCCACACGACTCTACGTGGAGCAGCTTTTCCGACTGGCGCGTCCGACCAGGCTGGCGGGTACGGATCGGTTCGGGTTCAAGGGTGCACGACGGGGTGGCAAGTGCCACAGAGAAAATTCGTTCGAAGGACCGCACCGAGGGCAAGGGTGACCGGGGGATGGAATGTAGTGGGCAACCCGCGGAGAGGGGGAGGAGGAGGGGTAAATAGGGTGACTTGGTTTCCGCCTCGTTTTGCTCGTTTTCGCTTGTCGTCCGCGATGACTATCTTCCGTAGCGCGCTGCTTGCCATACAGTGCTGGCCATAACTTTGGCAACTAAACACACAAGTTTGATTAATTGATCATTTCAATTTAAGTTTTTCAATCCATTGAATGCTGTGACCTTCAAAGTCAAATTGAATCTTTGCAATTTTGCTTTTTTATCCAATTGATTTTTTTTTAATGTTTCAATTTCTATAGTGTTGCTGCAAACACATGCCATTCATTTTAAGTTTGTTCTAGCTTATATTTTGACCAAATTTTACCGCTACGAAAACCAATTTTGTTTTGTAAGCAACAATTAAAAATTCGCTCGGTCACTTCTTTTTAAAAATTCTCTTGAAATGCATGTTGAAAGATGCTGACAGCAAAACATAATAAAATGGTGCAACCGAAACCTGATTCGTCAACCCTCGGGAGCCGAGGATGATCGAAAGGGGCAAAAATTACGTTTCATATTCATCTGCTAATAATGCAAAATGGGAAAGAAGCCGATGGCGCGTCCTTTTCCCCTTTTCTCCATGTATGTGAAGTTAGTCCGGTCTGATTTCGAATCGACGCCTTCGTGGATCGTGTTCTAGGCGGCTTATTTCGCTTACATTTTTATTCTTTTCAATTGTCTCCCTCCAGGCTAGGCTAAGAATAAGTTAACATTAGATTACTTTAGGCCGATGTCACAGCTTGTTTAACAATTCAAAACAACAAATCGTTCACACTGAGAATGATATGGAAACTTTTTTACTAAGTTTAACCTAAAAATCATCTACAATTTTTTTTTTTTTTGGAGTTTGAAAAATAAAAAAGAACAATTTTAAATCAAAAATAAATGCTGTCAATTCTGTTAAACTAATAATTGACAAAACCAAATTCGGTCGAATGAAAATAGTAATATACTCTGAGGGGATTAAAGAGACTAGGAGAAAATAAATCCAGCAGGCCCCGTTCGGCAAATCATTCGCACAGCACCGTAGTCGACACGGACCGCCAATAAGGACCTGCTCTCGAGCATGGCACACGCTGCTGCTGCTGCTGCTGCTGCTGCTGCTGCTACGTCCTACCACCATCGCATTACTGAGCCGTACCATCAACTTCTGCCATCGCCTGCTGTGCCTGGCGCTTCCGTTTCCCGCGCCGTTTCCTGCGGTTGCTCCGCTTGCGTATCGTCTGCAACCGTCTGCCCCGCTAGCGTCTTCTCCGTGCCCTTTCATTCCCCCTCACGATCGAATGACTCGGCCACCATTCGACCCTCCGGCCGAGGACGACGATGATGACGACGTGCGATGTTTGCGTTCATGCTGCGAACGACCGACCGACGGACCGAGCGACCGGCGGGATACGCCACCTTTTTCATCGCTTCGCAGTGGGTGGGGTGAGAACGAACCACCCGAGTCGCCCCATCACAACACCCCACCCTCATCCTCCTCCTGCTCACACGAAACCGAAGGGTGAGGCGATGGTGATGTAGCGATGGAGTATGCTCCAGTATGCTGATGATGGCGCGTGCACACCCCAAAACGATTACCAGGAATGTGTCGACGGTGGCGTGCGCGCCTGCGATACGCCCCCCTCATCCACATCCCCCCCCCCCCCACATCCCTTCTCATCCTACTCCCGGTTGAATTTAACGAGGGTGAATAACGCGCGCGCGATGTTTGACTCCCGAACGGTTCCCCTCCGCCGTTCGCCCTGCGCCGGGCCCTAAATTCCGACGACGACGTCGTCGGTAAATTTAACCGAAAGGCAAGCCGCACACCGCACTCCCTCTCTCTCTCCCTCTCCCTCGCCTTCAGTCTCCCAATCTCTCTCGCCCATTTCCACCAAATTATCCTGCCTTCCGCAGGCCAACATTATCCTTCGCGCCCTTCGCGCGCGGCCGGCATTTCCGTTTCCTGCCGCGACTATCAACAACGTCGTCGTCCTCGCGCTCGTCGTTCTCGTCCGTGTCGGCTGTTGTTCTTTTTTTTTTACCTCACCCCGCACACTCCCTCTTCGGTTGCTCTGCTCTCCCGGGAGCGGATTCCCGTGGGGATTGGCACATGCCGCCCGTGGTGAAGGCGGTAACCGTCGTCGTTCGCCTTCCGCCTCAATTTTCCTCCCTCCCACGCGAAGGTGATGATTCAGATAAGTGGCAGTAGCGTGCTCGACGTCGTACGCGTGGCACAAGCACACGCACGCAGGAAGCGCACACGGGAACACAGGACGCGCGCGCTCGAGGGTAGCGCTCCGGCTAACTTTTCCCGTGAAGGGAAAACAACCGAGCAAAGGGAAAGGAAAGCAATGGAAGGAAGGAAGGAAGGAAAGGGAGAACTCGCTCGTCACAGTTCTGGCCCACCCCGGGGCAGAGGTTTGGGTCGCACTCGGTGAGTTTTCCACCCTCCGCGAGCGCTGATAAGGACATCAAGAGCTCCTTCGTGCTTCCGGAGGGACGGGAGGGAAACACCCTCCCTTCGCATGTAATCGGACGGCGGCTGGTAGCCGGGGGCACATTTGATGGTGGTTTATGTTTCGACTGAATTCCCACCCTTCCCACCAACACCCACCGCTTTCCTTTCCCCCCCCCCCTCCCTTTTACCGCAACGGGGCGCCGCACTTGACAACGCGTCCGGACGACGATAATATCCTTCGCCCATGGGCGCACGGGAAATGGCACGGCGCGATATTTGTCGGCGGCGGTGGCGATAGCGAAAATGGAACGGAACGAAGCGAAAGGGAGGGAGAAGAAAAAAAAAGGAAGTACGTGGGGAAGAAATAATAATACCGAAACGTCAACCGTAACGTTTTCGTCGCCGCCGGTGTTGAAGCGAATCGGGTGCGCTTGAGCGTTTTGCTGCTGCTGCTGCTGCGGTGACCGACAACGACGTCGCAAATCCCCGTGAAGGGGGAAAGGGGGTTGAGGAAGAAGGAGGGCTTAGTCGCTCGGCTTCTTAAGCACCTGCCGGGCATGCCGTTTTCCCATTTCCGGCGAAGGGGCGTGCGATGTTGCGCGTTCGTTTCGTGACTTCCGTCGCGCGGGTGCTTGTTTTCAACCCTCCTTCCCAAACCCCCGCTTCCGCTGCAATTCTTTCCCCACTCCTCGGAGCGACTCCTCTCGTCAAGCCAAGACCACTCCAAGTCCGAGGAAGGTTTCGGTCGGGTGGTGCGAAAAGGTTACGAATTGTCGTGCGGATATGATGATGGATCGGTTCATGGCGATGGTGTGTATGGGAACATGATGGCCCAAATTTGGACCCGGTGAGAAATGGAGCAGGTGCAGGGAGAGGCACAAGCTGACGCAAAAGTCTAACCCCGCCACCCTTCCCACACCATCTCAGACGATGACAGATTTCATCCTTCGAACGGAGCGCGACGGAAAGCCTGACGAAATCGACAAATCGGTGGCGATGATTTTTGAAGTGTCGCTAAATGAGTGTTTGCTGCTTTAAAAAAATGGAAGCATGTTTTATTTATGAAAATCTAAATCGGTACCACCACTTGGCGCCGTCACAATAAAGGACTTGGAACGCTCGAGCTTCGTTTTGTGTGTTCTTTTGCACAGTAAAACATATCAGTGTTTTTTTTTTTTTTCAATTAAAAAGTAACTCTAAATAATTTTTTCACTAAAACTCGTTAGATCAGGCGTATGGAATCGAGCTTCAAGTTTGTAAACCCCTTTTCACTTCTCTTTAAACTGCTTTTCGAATTTGTTTTTAATTATTTACAATATATTTAATGCCCTTAGAGATTCACTTGTTTACTCATAGGAGCTCCGTGTAACCAACAAAAACTGATTGAAGCTTAAAAGTTGCTTGCTTTAAGTTTACCAATCTCCTAACAAACACCTTCAGGAACAGATCGTATCGTACCGTAGCTCCTTCTGAGCCGTAACGCTGGCAGAGAGTTCCTCACCGTTCACACCGACCGTTTAACCCATTCCTGTGCCCCGATGGACCGATGCAGCGCAATAAAACACCCTCCACCCACTCGCCACGGAGCCAATTTGGTGCTCCAGTAATTGTCCTGTGGACTTCCCGTGGTGCCATGTTCCTCGCTCCACCCGCGGGACACCCTTAAAAAACGATCGAAACGATTACCGAACGGGTGGTGGTGTGGGTTTCGCAATCGTAGGTCTACACGGGAGGCGGCCAGCAACGTAATGTACACTGGCAAACCACCGACACCGACAGGAGGGAGCGGGCAAAAAATGGTAACATCGTCAACCCATCGTTCCGGTGTCGTTTAAAGGAAAATGTCCTTCCAACCCCTCCGCGTTCGCGCAAGTGTTGGAAAATTAAATTTATCACCGGCAGATGAAACGATTGACCGATTTGCAGACGGCCGGGCGGGAGGAGTGCAGAGTTGCGGGAGGCAAGAAGGCAAGAAGTCGTCGTCGTCGTCGTCTTGCGCGATGACACCGCAAACCGGCGAATGATAAATTGTCATCGTCTGTGACGGTCGTCGCGGGCTGCGCGGGAAAGTAGCAGGTGGACGGCTCGTGACATACATTAACGGGAGTCGGGCGAGGAAAGCGCTGGCTGCGAATGGCGGGAAGCTAGGGCCGAAGATCCTCCGGTAGACCCATCGGAGGCGGCGGCAGAGCCGAAGACGGTTAGTTAATTAGATGGGATAATTTATAGGGCTTTTGCCGCCGACACGCGACGCGGGACAGGAAGTTGCCATGGATGCCGGCTACGTCTCCCTCGCCTATGGCTGAAGACGGCTGAGCTTCATGTTTGCCCTTAAATCGCCATTTGGAGGACGCGGAATTTGGGAACGATGCTTTCAGCGAATTTCCTGGCGGGTTCGGTGGTTACGAACGTTTCTGATATGAAACTATAAACCAAATATTCAATTACAGTAAACTCTCCGCTATCCTGCGGATTATCCTGGCATCGTAATTCCAAAATCAGTTTGAGATGTTTTCTGATTTTGGTTCGTTTTGAAGCAAACGTTCTGAAATGGAGAGAATTTTTGATTTTCTGGGAATGTCGATAAGTCTCCTACTAGGAAATACGAAACACATGTTGTGATTTATTAAAATATACATTTCTCCTCTTACATTTGCATTATACCAATGGCATCAAAAACAAAAATTAAATTGACACAAAATTATTGTGAACAAATTCAAAGGAGCAGAATCATTTCATTTTGTGAAAGAAAAAAAAATTTGAATAAAGGAGATGTTTCGAATTTAATACTACAACCAACCAAAATTTAAGCCCATTGATATCATCTGTTTGATGCCGACTTACAGTAGGAGAAATAGCTTCGTTTACCTTTGCCAGGGGTTTGAATCTTATAGCATGCTACAGTTGGCAAGCGATTCAAAGGAATTATTACTCTTTTGTTGAAATTATGAAGCGTACAAGCTTGTTCAAGGGTGTCCTGAATACCACAACGGCGTGGGTTCAAACCCAAACCCGGACTCTATCTCTGCCCGGTACGAAGGACTGACTAGCCATGACTGACGTTAAAGGATAATGTTTAGGCTTGTCCAAATTACGATCGTTACGTCAAGAAGGAAATTAAGTTTATCCAGCCCAACGATACTGCGATTTGCTAGGTCAGATCTTGGTTATCCAAAGCATGGTAGGTTAAGCGTCGTTGCTTAGCTTATTTCCGATTCTGTAGATAAAAAAGATCGTAGTATAGACACTATCTTTCTCCTGGAGCGACTCACCGGGGAGATTGTTGACTGTTCTGCCAATTTGGTGGATCGTCAAACTAAATCTAGATAAGGGTGAAAAGATGCAGGAATCATCATAGACTCTTATGCATTCTCATCCAAATTTTAATCACCCTGCTGCTTACGAAGCGTGTTTTTCCTGTCCTTACCTTGATGCAACTCCCAAACGCATCTTTAACAAACAGCGGTACACCGGAACCTCCGGAAAACCCAATTAAATCCTTCGTGCCTAGATTAACCGGGCATTGGTGGCTCTCCGAACTGTAGCGCTGTCACATCTAAGGCAAAGTGTTCAGCTTAGCGGAAGGAATGCTATTCCTGGGTTACGAACGAAAAAAAGTACCGAATCAACACCACGCAAAACCCGCGATGACACGGGATGCCGTCCGTCCCGGCCGACGATTTCATTTTAAGCTCCTCGCCACGTGTGAAATCCTTTCCGCTGGTGTGGACCTTTTTTGCCATGTTCTGGTAATCCTTCCGAGTTCGTTCGTTCGTCCTTCGATGCAACACACTCGGTTCCAGCAGAAGAGACGCGACCTTTCATTTTTTGTTTCCCATCCGAGTCACCCTTCCTTCGGGAGCCATCAGGTGGCCAAAGCACTGGAAAGCGGTCAAAAAGGAAGCGCACACAAAGACGTGCGGCAAAAAGCGCTATCGTCCTAGCGGGAACCGACCGTCTCGAGTGGCACCGCTGGCTTACGGCTTCGCTGACGGCAAGCTCACAGACGATCCGACTACTCGGACCACTCGGAGAGTTCGTGGGATGGGATTTGGATGAAAAAGAAGCGAAAAAAAGGTCACCAGCAGGACGTGCAGAACGGCGCAAGGATTCAGAATCCTCGTCACGGAAAAACTTGTCACGTCCGCACGCCGTTGACACCGTGATGTTGACGGTCGTGTTCCCAACTAGACCCTTTGGCGCTTGCTTTCGCCCTCTCCCCAACCACCAGGAGCCAACAGCTGCCGACGGTCTGCAGAAGTTCGCCGGCAGAGTCTGTGGATTTGTTGCAATCCGATTCCCTCTGTGCGCTAGTTCACCGTCACCACGGTGTATGAAGGGCAAATATGGCGACGAGGGAGATCGTCGCAGATTCGTTCACCACCTGACAGGCGAATCTTCCTTGATTGAAACACATGGACTGAACACCGTATTTGCGTTCCGCAGAGGAGCTTCGTGCTTTCCAACAACGATTCTGCAACGCAAACTGGCCAAATGAAGGACGCTTGATGGTTGAAGCTACTTTTACTGTACAGCAACTCACTACTGACTTGCTTTAAGTTTTGAATAATAAAGTTTATCTTGGAGATAAAACTATCGTTTTGCCCTGTTCAAGCATATTGATATCGCGAATCCTGTATTATAATTTATAAAAATATAATAAAATTCATCATTAATAAATTCATTTAAAGTTTCTCACATTGCCTGACATGATTCCATCTTTCGTTCAAATTTAACTATGATTCCTCTTAACGCCCAGGTTCATACTTTTCTGTCAAAAACATTTGTTCAATACTGTACCACGCCGGGAGCTTTCCTGAACTATCGAGAGCAAAACCTTTTGTCGGCAGCTGGCGTTCTGTGTGGGCTTTGAAAGTTCGCTCTGTCAAAGACCACGACCCGAGGAAATGGCCGTAAACCGTTCGCCTCGGGCACGTGTCCAATCCTGCAAACCTTTTTTCTCCTCATCCTACCTAGTAGTGGGAAGAACATAGTGATGGTTTTTTTTTATTCCTTTTCGCCTCCTCATTGCACCCACGTGAACTGCGGTGTTTGCTGTTTGGGGGAGGAAAGTCTTCTTCTCCTATGGAGTGCATTGGACGTACGTTGCGCTACACGGCATGCGAGACAAACGATAGAGAAAAATGTTAACAAAATTCACCCAAGCCACGCGCTGGAACGGTTGGGTGGAACGCAACGATTCGCGGATGCCGGGATGCAGCTCTTACGCCCGATATCGCGAAAGGTAAATCGACGCACGACATTCCGGATTGCCACCCGGGACCATCCGGGTGGAAAGCAGGACGGATGGCTTCCACACTGCAAATAGTGCTGCACGGTCTATAGGAACGGGGCCGTACGATGGTACCGTTCGGCCAGAATGTTCACTTCCATGAATTTCTCGTTTGCGTTCAGCTGCCGCAACCCATTCCATTCCCGGTCAAATTTAACCGAGCGACGAACCAAACATTTCGGGCGTACGTTCCCGCTAACGATCGTCATCTACGGCACGCTTTGCTACAGTGCCTTGGTCAGCGTTTTTGGTGGAAGGAATTTATGCTGTAGTTGCCCCCGCTACAGTTGCTGTCTTTTCCATCTATTAGGCGAGCAGTGCAAATGGTAAATTGTATCAACATTAAACTTTGAGACCGGGTGCCGCAACGCGACGCGGACGCGTAGCAAAGGCAACCAATTAACCGATTAACCTTTAACTTGGCCCTGATGGGGATTTATTTGAGCTGGAAGGACAGTTGTTAGCAAATGAAATGGATTTTTAAGTATTTACCGACTTAGATTTCTCATCCGCTTGTTCGTTTCTGAAGTGTTTATGTTTACCGAACGTCGATGGAGACGCCTGGTTGTTCACTTATAGGATACTTTATTAAACTTAAAGGACCTGAAATACGGACATAATTTCGAGGCCTTAAGGCAGATTTTGTTTCAGATAGTAGACTTACTTTTTTTCCATGCCCTCAGTATACTGTAATCTTAAAGGTTTCAAAATTCTTTGAACTCCGAGTAACAGGTAATGGTGTCCACATCAGTGAACCTAACTTTTTCTAACACCTTTCGCGTGAAATCCAACACTTCAAACTTTTCTTGTCTTGCCACTAGTGTACTTAAAAAAAACTCCCCACTAAATATTTCTTTTCTTTTCACCAACAGTGTGTTGAAGTCGAGTTCTTCAGAGGCCCAACCAGCGAAAACCAGCGGTCCGGAATGCCAGTCAAGTGACGGATGGAAGCACGCTGGCTTTGCCCCGACTTATTAGGATTTTTATTTCGACGCCGTTACGAGCAACCATAAAATGACTGCAAAGAAGGATAAGGACTACAAGAATCATAAACACGGCAGTGGTAAGTGCAGGGGATGGGGGAGGGGGCAGGAGGCTAACGACCGGCAGCGTTTGGAAGGGCTGACTGATGGAAAAGTTTACCCCTTTGTTTTCCTCACCTCAGAGTTAAGCGCAACAGCAATCTCGTCCAAGTTAGACAGCCACCTAGCGAGCCAAGCGGGCACGACAGCAACAGGTCTGATTACGGCGCAGGATCCTCTGAAACGCACCAACAAGCCCCTGATGGAGAAGCGCCGGCGAGCCCGCATCAACCAGAGTCTGGCCATCCTGAAGGCCCTCATCCTCGAGTCGACGGTTAAGAGCAAGGCCGGCGACGGTCAGACGAAGCACTCGAAGCTGGAGAAGGCGGACATCCTCGAGCTGACGGTGCGCCACTTCCAGCGCCACCGCAACTTAGACAACCCGGGCATCGACAAGTACCGGGCGGGGTACACCGACTGCGCGCGGGAGGTGGCGCGCTATCTGGCCACTCCGGAGCCACCCCCGCTGCCGAGCGTGCCGACGCTCACGGACGCGGGCTCCAAGGCGCGCCTGCTGCGCCATCTGGACAATTGCATCGCGGAGATCGACACCGAGATCTGTCCGAAGGTGACGGGAGTCGCAGCGACGGAGCGAACGAATGGTGGTGTGACGACGGTGGCCACGTCGGTCGGTGGACAGGAGTCACAGGGGGGCACCGTCGCAGTGGCGGTCATGTACGACGGATTGAAAAAGACCAAAGATCTGATGGTGGACTATGGTGGCGTTGCTCCGGTCGGCCCGCTCGACTCCAATCCACTCGATTTCAGCAAGTCGAACCGTGAGATCGGTCGCTCACCGTACTCGTACCGAGGTTCCCCGACAGACCTGGCCATGCTGACACCAAAACCAACTGGACTGGTATGTTCCTCGCCTATGCTAACGACGAAATCTCTCGAGCTCCCCTAATTTGTCTTTTTATGTTTTACTCTACGCAGCTCCACCAGGATGAAAACAACAACCGCGGCACCAGCGGAGGCACGGTGAGCGTGCATAAGTCGAAAACCGGCAACCACCAGCACCACCACCCTCACCATCACCATCACCACCAGCAGCAGCCGTCCTCGACGGTGTCCGTGGCCAACCTCGAGGATATGATCCACGGTAGCGAGATAGCAACCACTTCCGCCGCCGTTGGGCACTCGGCGGCACTCAACAAAATGATGCTCGGCCACCATCAGTCGCACCAGCAGCAGTCGCACTCGAAACTGATCGATATGGCTAACCTCAAAAACTGCCGACTCGATCCGGTCGCGATCAAGCATGAACCAACCGTCGCCGGTGGTAGCCTGCTCGCCAACGGATACTCCACCACCTCGTCTGCCGTGTCCTCACCGACGCCCTCGCCCGCCGCCGGCAACATGGAGTCGGACAAGGATGTGTCGAATGTAAGTAGAACTAGCAAACGCCATTCAACCACTTCAGTTTAACGAAGTACAAATTCAAGCAAATTCAGTAGAATTTGAATTTTATATTGAAAAATTATGCGGGCACTTTTACCACTTAAACACCACGTGTTAAGAGCTGAAGAAGAAATAAGTTTAACTAGTCAAAATTAATTTAAAAAAATCTTTTAAACATAACAATCTAGTTTCGAGATTTATTCCGTCACAATCAACATTTCGGTTTTCTGCTCTTCTTGATTATAGCACTCGGAGCATAGTGTTGTGATACCTCCACCCGGTGGCTATCCGCCTCAGAGCCAGGTCGCCCTGCTGCTTCCCGACCACTACATCCAACTGGCTACGGCGCTCGGCCTCGGCAGCGGCCAGCCGATGGTGGATCACCCGAGCGCGGCGGCCGCAGCAGCAGCCGCCGCCGCAGCCGCCCTCTCCACGACCGACTTCGAAACCTTGATCGAGCAAAACCGGCGGCAGGCGGCAGTTCTGGCGCACGAGAAGATGACGGCGGAGATGCTCGGGAGTTTGCACGCGCTGCCGGAGAACGTCGACGAGAGCTACTGGGAGCTGTACAAGAAGTCGCTCGGCATACCGGACTCGATCAGCAAGCTCAGCCTGACCGACGTGCGGGCACTGATGGCAAAATCGGTGGATCCGACGCCGACGAAGTTGGAACGCCCTATGACGCCAACGACGGTCCCGCCGGTAACTAAGATGGAGGTGGACGAGCCGGTTCATACCCATCAGCATCTCCAGCACGAGCATCACCAGAGTCATCCGGAGGACCAAGGAACGACGACAGCGCACACAGTGAAATCCGAACCTCCCAGTGCCGCGTCGCCGGGGTTCGTAGAACAAGATGGTGATGCCAGAGGTCCTAGCGCCAGTCCACCGGTCAAGAAGGAATCGCTCGACGGAGACAGTCCCATGGTCGCGATCTGCCCTGAGCCCCAGCAGACACCGTCGTACGCCGAGGAGAGGGACCGAGGAAGTGTAAGCCCACGGTCGATCGAGGATCGAAGATCGCCTACGAGCAGTAATGCCAGTGGTAGCAGCGAACGGTGTGGCAGCAGCCAGGGCACCGACAGTATGACTGGATGTCAGCTGCAGGCACAGACATGGCGTCCCTGGTAGAGCGAACGCTTCCAATGTAAATATATTCACGATTGTATGTGCAATAATACCATTAGTCGAAGGATCGCCGGTTAGATTAACATTTCCCACGAGCTTTCCTTCCTACTCTAAATCTACCTGGTTAGTGGTTTCCATTGTGTGTACATAGAGCAAATGGCAGGTAACAATGGCAGGTGCCAAGAAATTGTCGGTCTTTTATCAAATAGTTTCAACTACAAAAAAGAACGTTTGGGAAAGGAATTGTGACCCTTAGCATTACAAAGCACGTGCGATATATTTCCAACCCTCTACTACTACCCAGTGAACAGTGTTAGTTGTTTGATGTTTTCATGGAAAGTCACGCGAGGAAGTAGTCGATTAAAACCAAAACCCCAGAGGGTAACTTATTTAGTTTAGGCATAAACGCTGTAAACACGCTGTTGCAAACTACTCAACCTTTGCTTACTGTATAGCTATTTAAAAAAAAAATCTCGATAATTGGACGTGGAATCTCATTATCTTGCGTAAGGTAGAATTAGGATGTAAGCAACTGTAAGGAGATGAAGTAAGGGAGCGCATACTTGACTCTATTCATAGGGATTTGAGATTGTAGCGATCAGAAAAGGAACACGAACACTCGTAGACATTTTGGTAGTGGCCGTAAAATTGGAGAGAACTACAACAGGAGGCATCAACCAAACAATGGTGTTCGTAAGTTTTCATCTGTATTTTTGTAGATTCCATTTGTTCGAGCAGTAAAAGATGTGTAAAACCAACAGACGATTATCAAATGCTACATATTTGATTTGAATAAAGTGCAATTTAATAAACTCAGCTTCGATAGACAGCACCTGTACTGTCACGGCTACGAATATAGCTTCGGTTGGGAGGAAAACGATACATCATCAAAGTCCACACTGGTGGCTGACTGGTCTTGCTTGGGAAATGCTACCGTCATGAAGTGACCCCAATTGGTCGTTTCCACCATATCCGCCACCGCTTCGGCAGCTACCAGTAGTTCTGCTTGGTCTTTAGATACTTCCTGTGGCGTATCTTGGATAAGTGTACCCACGTCCTTTTCAATCTGTGGATGGTCCATCGATTGTGGTGGCGTCTCCGCGCGGTTGGGAGATTTTATGCAGATGGACGTGGGATAAGGGGCTAGCAGTTTCGACATATCAAAGTTCTGCCCACAGATGTTCCGCTTTTGGTGTGTTTTAAGATCATTTTTCTGAATCAAAAGAGAAAGAGGACAATTTCTAAGTAAGCAAATCATTTTCAAGACGCAAGCTAAAACATTTCACACCTGTGCGTAGGCACGACCGCAAGGGCACTCGTATGGTTTTTCTCCCGTGTGTATACGGGTGTGTATCCGAAGTTTGTCTCTTCGGGAAAAACCTTTCCCGCACGATTTACATTTGAACGGTTTTTCACCTGCATTATGGAAGATTTTTTTTTTCATTTTACAAGGCATTGCAAAGCGATTCATAACCTATTCGTAGAATCATCTTACCAGTGTGTGTACGCATATGCATGACAAGATCCGATTTCCTTGGGTACCCTTTGCCACACACCGAGCATTGGCAAATACTCTCCCCGTTGTGCCGGCGCAAATGCACGGTCAGGTTGCTCGAGGATCCACAATTATGCCCGCAGATGTTGCAGAGGTATACTTTCTTGTGCTCCAAATCGGCCGAACATGATTCGCCGTGTGTTTCCCCTTGCATGCCGCTGTTGTCCTTGTGTGTTTTACGATGATTAGTGTAGTTAGATTTGAACTTCATTTGTTTACCACATATTTCACATTCATACATCTGAAAACACGAACGAATTGAAATGTTGTAGGAAAACCGAATATATAAATTATACCGTTTCTCTGTGAGCGATTGAAGATGTCGATGTATGTCGTGTTATCGTGGCGCGGGGAACTCGCCTATATCGTGTTCTTGCGTATGAATGGACAAAAGATACATGCTGGCAAAGATTTTTGTACACACCTTGCACTCAAAATGCCGGCCCATTGAGTCGTCCTTGGGCACGTGATCACATTGCAGGTGAATGTTTAATAATGCCTGAAGATGAAACTCCTTCGGACAAATGCTACACTGGAAGGTTTGTTCTTGTTGTCCTACATCGTTTCGGCATAGTTGCTGTTCAGTATCATTGCATGCAACTGAGGAGTCTTTTCTGTGAACATCTGTGGTGCTAGCAACCTATTGTAATGCACATTTCAATTTACATATATATTTTATAAACATTTACATATACATTTTTTAAATCGATCTGCAATACCCCAACCAGATTTGGGCTTACCTTATTACAGCCCTGCGCTTCCTGTAACTTATGTAACTGTCGATGGGTGGAGAGATATTTCATCGTTGTGAAGCGTTTCCCACAAACTTTACACTCGTAGTGGCGCTCGTTCGCGTGTATCCGGAGGTGATCTATGAAGATGCCCTTCTTTACGATCCTCTGGCCACACTGTGGACAGTGCCATACTTTTTGTGGGTGAAAATTAAGATGATACTTCAATAGCTGATACGATGAGTAAGCTTTCGGGCAGAAGAAACACTGTCTAATTTTGGGCAGTGTGTCATCGTCTGCATGGTCGCTTTTGATGTGATGTCTGACCATAATCTTTCCCCCAGTAAAGCGTTCACCACACAACGGGCACACGGCAATGTTGAGCGTGTCCTGATCCGATAGAGGTTCCTGCATTCGTTTACACGATTGAGCATTTTTATCCACCGTAATTCCACCAGGCAGTGTTACTTCAATTTGTAACTGATCTTCGTTTTCGTTGACATCCGACCTGGAATTGGTTTCATGTTCCAAATGTTCTAGCTCATCCAGATCTTCGCCAGTCCCTGGAATCGTCTCCGCGTGGGGTGATTCACACTTGATAAATTCAAGGCGGTAATCCTCTTCGGCCCCAGGTTCGCTGCATTCTTCTATGAATTCTTCAACTGAGACCGTATCCAGCAGCTGTTGGTTTTGCAGGGTATTGTACGATTGAATGCATCTTTCTCTGAATTCAACTATACTTTCAATGAATTCTCTGCAGCCCTCGCAAATAAACTTTGTGTGAGCGTCATCACTCGAAATCTGCGTGAGAAAAACGTACATTTATGAATAAATTTAGACATAAAACATGCTTTTAGATTGTTACCTACCTCTAGTTGGGTTACAAACCTTACCACACTTACAATATCGATTGTATCGTGATCGAAAATAGTATTTACGCACTCACTGTTGAGACAGAAACGACACACCGAATGTAAGCCATCATTGCTGTAATCATTCCTCATTTTTTGGTTCACAAAACTTTTAACTTATTTTCAAAAATCCGAGGAAAGTAAACTGCCCGTGTTTTGATGTTGGGCAAGAATTCAGACGTTTGTTTGTTGTGTAGGTATTTTGTTTTGATTTTTACTAGCAATGTGTGCGTTTACAATTCAGTGTTTAGTACTGTCGTCTGAATCTGTCGGTCGTCCCATAACGTCCAAACAATTTTTTTTCAACGTTTACATGTTGAAGTGATCTTAAATTTGTCGACTATGTTTAAGGCCATTTTTTCTTCTTTTAGAGCTTTTTATTAAAGAAAGAATGAATATATTCTTTTTGTATTTTGATCCCCTGCAAAAAGTAGAACACTTTCATTCGGTGTAGCAGCTTTTGATTTCTAGACCACCATAGCCAATTGGAACTGTCAGTGATGGGAGAAGAAATTTCTCAACTTTCCCTGTCAAAGCAACCGAGGCTGTCGTGTTGTAAACAAAACGTAGGTATACTTTTTAGTCACAGGTCCGTGGGAGGAGCGCCGTTATATTTTATTTCTGTGCTCGGTTTTCCTCACCGCTACGCGCAGCTCGATTAGTTTTCCTTCGCTTACTCCTTGCTCCTGCCTCTGCCGCGTATCCGTTGTTCGGGGCTTGGGTCGTCGGTGATGGAAAGCGACAAAATGGAAATCTACGAAACACTGGTACGGTGGCTGAGTGTGTTGAATCTTTCCGCCCCACACGAAACCGTGCAGCAACTGTCCGATGGGGCCGCCCTCGCACAGGCCTTGAATCAGATCGCCCCGGAGGTGTTCACCGACGGGTGGCTGTCGAAGATCAAATCTGATGTCGGTGCCAACTGGCGGCTGAAGGTGAGCAATCTGCGAAAGATCATCGAGGGCATCTACGTGTACTACCAGGACGAGCTGAGCTTGAACCTGTCGGAAGAGCTGCGCCCGGACGCGCTGAAGATCGCCGAGAAGTGTGACGCGTACGAGCTGGGCCGCCTGTTGCAGCTCATACTGGGCTGCGCGGTGAACTGTCTGGAGAAACAGAAGTACATCACACAAATCATGGAGCTGGAGGAGTCGCTGCAGCGCAACATCATGGCAGCACTGCAAGACATCGAGTACATATGGCAAGGTGCGTCACCATCGCGAAACTCAATCAACACCACCAGCAGTTTGGATGTGAAAACGCTGCAAGAAGATCGGGACACGCTGGCCCAAAAGTGCCACGAGACGAACAAGAAGATGCTCGTTTTGATCGAGGAAAAGTCGGCCCTACAGCAGGAAATCGCCAAACTGCAGGCCATCGTCGGGCGGTATGAAAATCCCAACCTGATCGGCGACGACGGCACCTCGCTCGGCCCTATTCAGCTAGGATCGTCGCGCTACAACGAACTGCGCAAGCTGGTGGACAGCCTGAAGGATGAGCTGCTGCAGGCGGAAACGGCCCGCGACGACTTGAAGATGAAGTCGACGATCCAGGAGAAGGAGATCGGCGAGCTGCATCTCAAGATCGACGAACTGCACGCGGCAACGGCCGAGATTGCCCAGCTCAAGGACGAAATCGACATACTGAAAGAGGCGAACGAGAAGCTGAAGATCTGCGAATCGCAGCTGCAGACCTACAAGAAAAAGCTGGAAGACTACAACGACTTGCGGAAGCAGATGAAGCTGCAGGAGGAGCGCGGTGCCGAGTACCTGAAGCAAAATCTGCAGTACGAGGAGGAGGCAAAGAAGTACGCCGGCCTCAAGGGGCAGGTGGAGCTGTACAAGAAGGAAATACAAGACATGCACGCCAAGCTGGACGTGGAAATGGGCAAAACGGTGAAGGCCGAGTTCGAATACAATCAGCTGCAGGTGGAACTGGCCGCGATTCAGCGGGAAAAGGAACACCTGCTTAGCGAGCGGGACTCTCTGCGGGAAGCGTTCGACGAGCTGAAGTGCGGTCAGGCGGTCGGAGCGGGCGGGGCTGGCAGCGGAGCGGGAGGGAACACAATGTCCAAGGAGCTGCACTCGAATGATCTTCACGAACGCATCGAGCGTGTGGAGCGGGAGAATAAAGCCCTACGTGAGGGACAAGGTGGCCAAACGGCCCTCTCGGTAAGATAAACCATTTATTTGTTAAAGTACTTTAAATCACATATTTTACATGTAATGGTTTGTAGCAATTGCTGGACGATTCGAATCAACGAAATGAAAAGTTGAGGGAGCAGCTAAAAGCGGCCAATCAGAAAATCTTGCTTCTTAGCCAGCATCACGCAGACGACGGGAGTACGAAGAGGTGATTTTCGATGCCATTTGATAACACATTCCATCTCCAATAACATTATCCACCCGCTTCCACCTTTAGTGAAATGGAACTACAGTTGAAGCAAACGATGGAACTTGGCGAGCAACGGTCATCGCAGATCGACGAAACGCATCTCAGCAATTTGCACACGAAAATAGCCAACCTCGAGGCGGCCCTTGCGGTAAAGGATCAGGAACTGCAGGCGGCTGATGTGCGCTACAAAAAATGCGTCGAAAAGGCAAAGGAAGTGATCAAAACGCTCGATCCTCACGCGAACAATGGTAAGTGCCAAAAAAGGAGCATTTCCTTCTCGAAGCAACAATCTTTCAATCGATTCCTCCCTTGAATCACCCCCGGCAGAGGCACTGCTGATGGACAAAGGACACATGGCGAATGATCCATCCAGCGGGACCGGAGTCGATGGGACGCTGGCGACGCCCGGGAGCTCAGTCAATCGCCCACCGATGGGACAACAGGAGGAGCAGCTTATAGCGACCGCATTCTATCGGCTCGGTATGGCCTGCCACCGGGAGGCGGTGGACGCTCGGCTCCTGAGTGGGCCGGGTCACAGTTTTCTCGCTCGGCAACGGCAGCCGGCGGCGAGGAAACCGTTGAACGCAAACTTTGGCAAAAAGTGACTCGATATTAACCTTCCCACACTGGCGCCCGAAACGCGGTGGCCCCAGCATTATCAATCATCAATTTGTGGCCGAAAGGTGCCTTAATCTAGCGCGATAGTCGGAACAAAATCGCTTAATGACAGTAATCCACAACCGAGGATGACGAATTTTAACGACCAATCCTTACACACCGATACATTTTAGGATGAAGGCTTGTTTTTACCGCTATTTGTGCGCTATTTAACGGAACCGTAACGGTTCCATGAGGGAGAAATTCGTCCCACAAAATGGCATTGTGACATTGGGTTTACTTTCAGCGAAAGTAGCGATGTGCGAGTATCGTGTGTTTCTTTGTGTTCTCCTAACGAGTGTAATTCTTTGTGTTGTATTTATTTTACACAGCTGGTATTTTTTTGGCTATTGTCAAGACTTGTAATGTCGGATTCCAAATATAGTAAATTTATGAGACGTTTGACGAAAATAATGACTTTTAAGAAGGGGGACATCTGAGACGTGAAGTGAATGTGTGAAAGACAAATAGCGCATTCAAAATATTTTAGGAGATTTAAGGACACATCCAAACCACAAACACTATTTGACTCACAAATATGAGCCGTTTACGGGTACACAAACACAATTTAATTCACAAATATTAGCCGTTTACGATGTGTATTGTAAGTTAACTTTTGATTAAGATTCAAGTTTTTCGTCATTTGCGGCAGCTTCATCAATAGATAAAAAATTAGACCGATTGGAGCTCAACCCAGCGTCCAGCACGCGGTGTGCCCACCGTATGTTCTCCTGCACCTTCTCGATCTTCTCTATGGGGGTCCACGTTTGATCGTGCTCCAGCTTATAGCTGCCCAGGTACTGATGCTCACAACCCTTCGGTCCCCACTCGTCCGGTGACAGCATGCTGAAGTACGTCTGCCCCGACGCCCGTTTGTACAGGTGGTAGATGTGGCCGGGAATTTTGCGGAAATTACACGCCGCGTGGTGCAACTCTTGCGCCGCTTGCGTTTCCTCTAGAATCTTCTTCGCCTGCTGCTGCAGGAAGCGGACCTGCTCCGCTATCATGACTAGCTTCGCGCACGCATTATTGGTCACGGCAACGTCGGCCGACTGGATTTCCTTCGCCAGGGTCACGATGTCGTCCGCTTCCCGCACGCCCGTTCGGTACATGCTCACAATTGCCGTCCCATTCGGTGCTGGATTGCGCTCGACCAGAGTAACTGTACGTAGGAGTTTTAGGTTTCAGGTTTTTCAAAAACATGGCATGGGGTCACTGGCACACCAAACTGTTCACTTACCTTTGGAGAGAGCATCCTGATATTCTTTGCCTGCTTTTTCGAGCGCCATCCTTTTCATACTATTGTGAAATCAAACAAACATCGAAACACGCGGTGCCATAAAGAGCGCTCTCGTGCCAGCTCAAACTACGCGTGTGGATTGTCTTATCAGCCAAATATTCTAACGAGCGCAGCAAAAAACAATCCAGTTTCCCTGTACGCGTACGGGGATACGAAAATCTGTAACACTTATCTCCAACTTACTAGTTTGTTTTTGTTTTGGCTTACGAACGAATGAAGATCTTTTATTTATTCTCAGAACATTCGAATTTTGACACTTTAAATGGACAACGTGCGGAATCGAGCAAAACACAGGGTGTATGAGAATTGTATACCTTTTGCCCCAAGTGTTTGGGCAGCCCTTGTGATAAATTAAAAAGCTTGATTTTAAAACATTCCCAATACGCACGTGCAGTTATAAATCTGAAATTATTTGCGCAAAACAGCGCTGGACTTCATCCAAATTTCGTGGTTGTGCAGTAGTGATGAAAATGTGTGTAAATTTTCGGAACGGGCCGCGGATCGTAGTCTCTTGTGCAATAGGAACGGAGCTTGAATTACGGGGTTCGCGTGGTGTAGTCTTTGGTTCCGGAACTGGGTGCATCTTCTTCCTGCTAGGAACGGAGCGAACCGGGTAGGTGCTTCACCGAACTCGCAACACTACTTTGAAGTACTTGGCCTGCACGAAAGCATTTCGGGCGCACGTACAAGTGGGTGTTTCTTGCGGGATTCGCTTGCGAAAAAAGGGAAAAATAAATAACCACCAGGGCAGCCCAGCACACGGTCGGAGTTTTTCGCAGTTTGTTCCAAGCCGAGCGATAAGTGAGTACAGCCCCAGCAGAAGCAGCAGCAGCAGCAGCAACACCATCAAAGCCCATCGTCGTCATTTAGCAGCAGCTAGGACGGGAGCAGCAACACACAGCGCAAATTAGCGCTCCCCGCACACAATGTAGCGCTTAGAAATAATGTTAAAGGTGTCATCTGGTGTCTTCCACTTCCCGAGAGAGGAAGATAAAAAAAACCCCTCCGATCTGTACCGCAAAGTGGTTGCTAGAAGCGCACCACGGCAACACGGCGTGTTTTCTGTGCAGTGCATGTTTTTTTTTCGTCAACTAGATTTTTCCCGTTCTGTGCTCTGTGTTGACAAAAAAGGCAATCGCCACTGTGATGAAGGTGACGGAACGGAATTTCCTCGGACGGTGTTGGGGATGAATATTAACTCCCCACAACACATACACACAACCAAACATGATAATATAGCGGGGAGAGATTGTTTTTCGTTACTGGTTTGGCCAACGAAGCTCCAAAAACAAACGCAAAACCAAACTCTCTTCGTCGTGATGTGAGGAACGTTTGTGGATTGTAGACCGAAAAGTGGCAAACGGCCACTGAAGATACGCGAATGCAGAAGCATGCTCAAGTGAAGAACGTTCCTCAATCTCATACAGCGGTGCAGCGAAAGATTAGTCATCCCCCCCTCCGGACGATGGACAGAGAAAAGAGTTGGAAGTAAACAATTATCAGTAGCAATTCCATAAAAAAAGACCATCATCACGATATCGGCCGTGCGGTGGAATCTCTTTAATTTTTAAAGTGATCAGTGTACATGTTGTTGTTTCTTCTGACTAAAGCCATGCCGCGCTATCCTCCCCTTGATTCAGCCTATTGTGCATTGTCCTGATTCATCCGCACGGATGTCTGGAGGAAGTGGAAGAAGAAAACTGAAACTGGGTGGGAATATGGATGGATCGCCCGTGCAGATCAAAAATCGCGATCGCGAAGTGAAGTGCGTGTGACTATAGTTGTGCATTCGCTTCGCTGCCCATTCTCGGTGTGTCGGTGTTGTAGGTGTGTGTGAACGGAGATGTTTGTGTGATGTTTTTTGTGTGTGTCTTATTCCATTCATTCTTGCCGTAAGGGCCACCGAGCGAACCGACCGTCCCGAATGGGGGCTCAGCTCTTTTCGGTGGTGCAAAATCTCTCGCAGCAGGCAGTGGGCAAACACATCTAAGCAACCAGTGCTAAAAACGGTTTAGAAAGAGTGAAAGGATAAACGGCCCAAGCTTTGGAAGTTAGAGCAAGCGAATGCAATCATTTTCGGGTGGTTTTTCCTAATTTGTGTCACGATCAGCATCTTGTGGCAAGCAAATAAAAAAAACCAACCTTCATTTGTTTACCTTGCATCTTTTTCCTCACGTGTCGTGATAGTACTTTTTCGCTGGAGGGAAACCAATATTGCATCGTTTCATCTCTGTCCCTCTCTGTTTCCCTTTTTTTTCTTTCTCCACAGCATCCTCAGTTGAGAAAAAAGGGAAAGGGCACCAAAGCAGCGCACCGTAGCTGACCCGCATCAGTGTGCTGTTAGTACGCGTGTGTGAGAGATCGGTGTGTTGTGTTTGCCGCAGTCATTGAATTGTTGCTGTTTTATTTTCCCTCCTCACACCCTTTCGCGCGCCGCCAGTTTCCTTCGTGGCTCAACGGCGAAACCCTAAAAAAAGAAAAGTCTCCTTGCGCTTCGTCACCCGATCTATTGCACTTCTATTTTCGTCCAGCCGTGGTGTGACGATATTGTGGTAATTGTGTGCCCGCCAGCGCGTGTGTGTTTGCATGTGTTGGTGTTGAAATAATTGCTGTAAGTGTGTACCGTCGTAGTGCCGCCAGCCGTGCGCGATCGTGCCGATCGTGCATGAATCGGTTAGCAGATTTGTGTCTTTTCCTCAGTGTTAGTGTTGAAGGATGTATATTTATCTCTGATCTCGGTGCTCCGGGTGGAAAACGCCGCGTTTAGTTTTTTTTTTAAAGGCGCGAGTGCGAGTAAGGATCGCACGAGCGTGTGTTGTGTGGTGACCGATCGCGAGCTGTGTGCGTGCGTGCTTGCGTGTGCGATCGAGAAAAAGGGCTGAAGAAAAATCTTTAAAAGGAAACCCCGCTGTTTAGGGATTAAATATCCCTCCCGGCTCGCTCCGGCCGGTGTCCTTCTTCCAGGAAGCGTGATAATTGTAAGCTATCCGTAGCTTCACGCATCCCTCGTCCCTCTGAGTGTGTGAGTTTGTGTGTTGTTTTTTGGCGAAGAAAAGGAAAGGAAGAAAATAAAGGAAACCCCTGAAACCATCACGTCCGACGAGAGGAACGCGCACAGTGGTAAGTAGTTTCATGTAAACAGTTGCAACCTTCAAATTTCCCGAAGATTTTCCGTCGAAGAAGGCGAAGAGGAGCACACGGGACGGGAAGCCGGGAATGCAAATGTGTTTGCCTTTCCCAGTTTGACTTCCGATCAATGCAAAGATCGAGCAAACCTGAACAGCGAAACACGGTTCCTATTTTTGGCCCACCGGGGGGAAAAATTCTGCTCGACAGGAAGCAACGGTTCCTCCGCACACGTTCTATTGTTGCACATATGTGGGAGTATATATGCCTTTTTCTCTAATCATCTACGCCCTTCCATCGGTCATTTTGTTCCCACGCGGTACCGAGCGAATGGCCAGGCGTTTTTTTCCAATCGGAAGAACTATTGTTAGATATCCTTCCGCCCTCCCGCACTCGAAACTGCAACTGGAATCAATCAGTAGTGATAGCGCATAAAAATAGAAACAAATACGAAATCGAACTTCCTGGCACATTTTATCGTTTCGTCAATCCGATTTGGGACGGAGCAAGCATGTCCGTAAACGCGGGGAGAAGAAAGGACGGGAAGGAAAGGAAACGCTACGTCTCGTCTCCATGGAATTTCCATGGCTACCTGTTGTTTTGCTTTGACACTGAGTAGCGCCTTGCGAGGACAGTGACGTTCGCACTTTTGTCTACACCGACGCCACCACGTGCCGGAACGATGCGTTCGAAATAAACTACGTACGCTTTTAGAATTAAAATATACGCGAGGCTCAAATGAATAATCCTGAACGAATACAACGAATTCGAGGAAGGACTACACACGCCGTTCGTTAGTTCGTTGTCCTTTGGTGGCACTCATTAGCATGAGCCTGGTGGCGGCAGGTCACGAATCCACTACGAAACCCTAGGGAACCCCGGGTGCACCAGGGACGATAAGGAAAAAAAAAGAAAGGTGGAATTGTTTGGATATTATTCCATTTTCGATCCGACCGGTCGACATGCAAACTCCAACCTCGATGACACGAGTTCAATGGCAGCTGCAACACCAAGTCGGTTTCCGTTTCCACTGTTTTCAGTCGTCTTCACCGTAAAAGTTTTCGTATTTTCCAAGCAAAATACATTGTGTTGGTTCGATTGTTTTCGCCAAATGGTTAATATTGTTGCTGAAATGTTGTGAATATTCCAATTAACAACATAAAGATTTGTTTTCAAAGTTATTATACTTTTTCTTCGCAAAAAATTGCATAACATTCAGACTGTCATGTCTGAACGAGTCATGTCTGACGCAGATGACAAATGAACTTTTCAAATGCTGTCTTCAGATGGTAAATGTGTTTAAAAAGCCAAAGTTAGAGCGATTTCAAAAGTAGCGTTCAAAATAGCCGCTTTTGGATGAAATAAGGATATTCCTAAACCAGGGTGTTCCAGTGTTATGACCCAGAAGACACAGACAGCAAAAACCTTTTACTTTTCGCCGATGGAGTGCAAAATATAACAAAAGCACCCTTTTCACTTGTCATTTACCGTTGGATTAATTTTAACATAAACTTGTGGTGTAATCTGTCAAACAAAACCACCCATTAAATCGATTATGCCCACAACCGGCGTTGCGGATTTGCTCGCGTACTAATAGAAAACAAGGACAACGAACCCCCAATCCCCCCTTCCCCCACATTGGTGTTTTGAAGTTGTCTAGCCCACCCGCACCCAACACAACACAACCGTTCCGATGCCGGATGTTGGCCGATAACACCGTTTTCCCATGTGCTGCTGCTGCTGCTGCTCATGCTCCAGTAGTGCGCGCGTGCTGGCAGGAGATGCATAATTATTTTAATGGAAATAATTTGTCCCAAGCAAAGCGTGTGTGTATGTGTCGACCTGCGCTTTCTGACTCCAACATCCATTCCGTTGAGTGGCGTCGAAAGATCGTTTCGGCCGATTGGAGGAAGAAAGGGCGCTGCCAATTGGAAACGGTAATTAAAAGGAGAGACAGGGAAAACTTCTGCCATTGGTCGCCACCCACACCCGTTGGCTGTGTTTTACGCTTCCGCGAATTGTTTGGGTTTTCATTCCATTTTTTCAGATGTGATGTTTAGGTAAAACGAAATTTAAAGTTTGTTAAATTACTCCTTCTAAAGAATCATGATAAAATAAAACATGACGAACACTACACTGAGCTATGATAATGTTCCCCACGGAAGGCTGCAAGCTGTTTAGCATCTTCCCGGAAAATCGAGATAACTGAGGCCAGATTTGTATCGTACGCTAGCTGCGGTAGTATGTTTGCCGATAGCACTATCTACACGCTACCACAGTTTGGCGGCCCGGACTGGTCCCTCGGCACTACTGCGAACGATAAGAGTTACTACTTGCCGAAACGAAACTACTTGCTTGCGATCGTCGCCTTGGCCTGGTTGGTTTTGTTTTCTACTTTAATGTGAGAGGAGTGAAAAAACAAAAAAAAACCTTGTACTCAGAACGAGTCGTCGAGTATGACTCATGCATACGCTGCTGGTTGTTGAAGATAATGCATCGGCAGCAATTCTCCATCCGCTGATGATGCATATGGTTCAGCTGTTGCCGTTGGCGCACACATGTGCTATGTTCATCGTCTGCTGGGGGAGGAGAAAACGGTTCTTGATGCCCTTTGGTCGGGCTTGTTGTCAGTCGCCCAAGGGGATGCTGGTTTGTGTGCTGTGCGGCTGGCAAGTGGCATTTGATTCAATTTGGAACCCCGTTGTGCGTTATCACAATCATGCTGTCTCCTCCCGTGCACAAACTTCGCGCTCCGATTGCGCAAACGGGGTCAACTACAATCGTAGGATGAGAGTCCACATCTCGTTTCTTCCGAGTGTCACTCGAGTTCCTCGTCAAGTCGATCGAACCAAGATCGACGCAACTCTTCCGTGGGCGACTTCCGGTCGCCCCGGGATGTCTCAAAGAGGGGAGAGAGAGAAATCGGTCTCTTGACGTCGACTTAAATTGCGTATGTTCTCTTTTGTTTCCGAGATCAAATTGGTCCGATCATCTTATGGGCTTCCTTAATGGGATCTTGGATTTCGCTCCGCTGCGCTCGAGTGGGCGATTGGTGTAGAAGTGGTCCGGACAAGTTAGGATTTCCGCTGGTTTCGTGAGCCATCCCTGCGCTTGCAGGTGATTCGTGACGCAGAGACGTTTGTTAGTTGAGAAGCAGCAGAGACGCAGACCGTTTTGTTAGTCGTGAAGAAATGTTTATCTTCGCCCTCACCTTGTTTAATATTTTTTTCCAGATGGTTTGTTTGCACTAAATCTGATTCTTTTGGATTTGCTTGTACGCGAACTGTAGGAGGAGATGTATAAAACTACCTTCATTTCTTTCATTAACATTCTCACAAGCACCTAATTAGGTAAAGATGTGTCCCTTTCTTCTATCGGGCAAATGAAAGTACTGCCTTTTCACCAGCATCACGTTTATGGTAAATTGTAAAAATGAAATGTTCACCTTGAAAGCCCACCGACATCAATCGTGGATTCATCCGGATTTTGCTTTCCCGAACACAGAATGCAAAGATTTTCCGCCGTTCCGAGGTCTGCGCGTCGGGCGATTCCGGCGGAAATGGCAAAGGAAACATCATTCGTCGACGGAAGCGGCTTCCCAGGTTGCCCCAGAGGAAACCCGCCCTGGAGCCTCGCGTCGTTGCCTTCGGTTCTCCCAGCGCTGTTCCTTCGCTTCCTTACCTCGTTATTGTGCCAAATGAATTTTTATGTTGATTTGCCGTTAAATCCTTGCCGGGATGCGCGCTGGGGCTCAACTGGTACTTGAAGCAGGAGAAGGCCGGGCGTCAAGAGTGCGTTGAAAAAAAAATACGTGTGGCCTCGGGCCAAGTAGCCGCACAGAAGAAGATCTCGTTGGCCGGACGTTTCAAGGGAAGTTAACGCTACCAGTGGCGGGTTGGGGCGGGCTGAAGGGTAAAGGATTCATGTTTATTTTTTATTTCGTAAAGGATGCCTCTCAGCGGAAAGCGGGTATTTCATATTCGAGAAAAAGCTCTCGCGTCGAGATGTGTCAACAGTTTGTTTTTCTTCGTTTCGTTTTTCGCTTCTTTTTATTTTGCAACATCCTTTTTCGCTGCAAAAAGTTATGTGACCACGCGCTGGAACGTGTGCTTTCCTTCACCCTTTACTGCGCATTACGTTTTTTTTTTGCCTAGAAACATTTCCCAACTAGTTTTTGGTCAGATGCGATGGTTGGATAAACCGAATGTAGGACGGATTAAGGTGCGACAGCCAAACCACGTTTAATGGATGCCGTGCGGAATGGCAGGCGACAGAAGAACAAGAAAAAATCAGTTTTCACACAGTCTATAGTTTGCACATTCGAATGAAAGAGCCGAGGATTAATACACGCGCAACTCGCTATTTGCCGTAGCGGAAAGCATCATTTGAAAACTAATCCCTTCCTCCGTGCCGCACATTGAATGAGGGAGATTCAAGGAAATATTATTGAAGGCTGGTCTACTTTTGATGACAGTTGAAACGTTCTCTCCTGCTCAAATGCACTCTAATGACGCTCCGCCGACGCGAGTGCATAATGTAAATTGAAACGCATCGTCGGTCTTCCCGCAACTCAACTCCAAAAACCACTCCAGCGCAGCGCGCGGCTCTCGAACAAGTTCTACAAGTGGGCACAATAATGGCACTTTAAACCAATCTTCATGGTCGCTTTTTTTCTGCGTTTGATATCAAAAGTAAGCTTCCCGAGCGCTTCGTTTGAAGTGTGGTCGCGGGGTAGGGTTCGTTCGAACGAATCCCGCGGCAGCGGCATATGGCTTTATGGTTTTTTTTTTATTCGTACATAATCGACGACAAGCAAAAGTTTGCTTGCGGGAAAGCGCAACACAGTTTGAATTGTATGGTCGGTAAGAAAAGCGTCCTGGGAAAAGAGTGGTGCCAGTGTTGGAGCTATTGGTAAGAAGAATTATGATGCCTGTTTGGATAAATTCTCCTACAAAAACTCACTGAAGCACCGCAGTGTTACCTTCATAGCGCACAGCAGTACTTTGTCCTCATTTCTCCCCGCGATAACTCGAAACCTTGACGAAAGAAAAAAAAACCAGCCAACTATGCTTCAACGGTTCTTTGTGATATTGCATTGTAACAGTTTCAGTATTGTTGCCGTCGCCGTACAACACCCGAACGGGTGTAACAGTCGTTTTACATCGGCCGCGGTGGCGTCAACGGCTTTCGTTATCAGTGGCACGGCCTCGCAACCGTGTGTCATCGCGGCGCGACGCCGTTGCACCTTGGGGCGCCTTCACGCATGTTTTCGTGTCAGTTCTTATGTTTCGCTAATGGGGCTTTCCGATCGAAGCCACGATTTCCATCGCCACCTTCCGTTCAACCGGTTATCGGCGGTCGATGGCGACAAAACGCACAGCGACCCCGTCGGCAGGCGATGGCAGAGGGTGTCGCCAAATGGTCTTCGATGTCTAGCTTCAATAACTCGAGTATGTTCTTTGTTGTTCTTCAATTTACAATCTATATATTTCCATCGCGATGCCGATAACGGTGTCGTTCTGTGTCGTCTGGAGAACTTACCCTGGGCCGTTCTGTACACAACGGGTGCTAATGATTGCTGCGAGGGTTCTTAACCCTTGAGTAAATCGCTCCATCGCTTGATAATTACTATTTATGAAAAGTTGGTTCTACAATTGTTACAGATTTGTTCGTATCGAATTGGAAAAGTAATACGGTCAGAAAATAATTGTCCTCAGCAAACCGGGTTCCGTAGCTGAACGGTATTGTTCCCGCTTCTCATCCTGTGCGTCGCGAGTTCAAACCTCGATGATGTTCAATACGCCAAGAAGCGTTTTAAATAGTACATTATTCCCACTTTAGTTTTATAAATTGTATTGGAAAAAAGCGCGTTTAAAATTAAATATATTTGTTCATTGCAATGTCACATTTCACATTTTACAAAATACTTGCAATTGAGGAAGAGGCTCCTCATAATTCACCAAGTGTTCTCATGGTTTCATGGATACTATTCTGAGTAAAGTATTTACCGAAATGCGAATTGCATAGAAAAAGAATTCGTTCGTGCAAGGAGAGAAGTTTCGTTAAGGGTTAAGGCTGTACCAACGAGTTCGGAATGCATTCCCGCCCCTTGCGGCGCAGATGGAGAAGAGGACAAAATAAAACCCAAACCATGATACGCTGCACATCAATTAGCGTAATTGATCTTGCGCCGGTCGAGGTTCACGAACGGGGAAGGCAACACTGGGCCATTATCAATTGAATGCAATCAGTTCGATTGAATGCAGCGAGCCCCATACCACCCAATCGTTGCGATTTAGTTCGGGGGCCGTCCGATTTTCCGCCCGATATCCTCCACGGTGTACGGGTGGTTGACCAACGCCCTCCCCTATCGAACAACCTCGACCCATCTTCACGAGGCTCAAAGCTAGCCCGTCCGTGTCTTGGGCTCCCCTGAAGCCATTTTCGCAAATGTCGGCGGGATGGTTGCACGCAAGGGACAGCCTTGGGACGTTTCAATCGGGCCGTGGTAGATGCCCATCAACAGCAGATGAACAGGCGGGGGGTTGCTCATGGATTGTCGCTTTTGATTGCAAGCATACACCGCACTGTGAGCTCTGTTGCTGCAGCGATAACGACGGCATGTGCTGCAAAGTACGTCCCCTGCTTTATGTTGAACGATAGCGACGGTCATCTGCAGCTATAATAGAGATCAATTAACAATTTGTGGCCTGGAAAAAGCGACGATCCAGCTGACATGGTTTGGAAGGAAGCCAGTATCCTTTGCGTTCCTCATTCAATTGGAGGATGGAGGTATTTGCATTGAAAAACTAATTTACACTGTCCTTAATAAGAGTTTATTTAGATAACAAAAAAATGACACAAAAACAATAATTCTTCTCCTTGTCGCCGATTAGGTTTTTGTTGGTTTCTTGGCCCAACACATCAAAAGGTTTTTTTTTATTCAACAGATAGTTGATTTCGAAATAAACTTTTAAATTTAAAAAGTATATTGACGAATCCTTTACTCTTAAAAAAACAAACTCATCATCATTATACTGGCTTTGTGAGTGAAAGCTTGTTGATTGGCATTAGTTTTTGTGTGTGTTATCAACTCCTCCTTCTTAAACAATGAACCATCATCGGTGATGAAGAACTACGGCGCTTCTCTTCCAGCTCTCTCTCCACATCCGCGCGACAGCCATGTCGATGCATCCTAACTGCGCAAAAATCGAAATCCTTGGTCGCCTGGTGTGCTCGAGGGAAGGCTCAGGATTTCGTTTTTTTTTCTCGCACTTAAACATTCAACCCTCCCAAGCGGGGTGGTGATTCGGACGAGAGAGGTCATATGGAGGTTGCGCGTTGCGTGCTGACAGCGTTTTCGACGCCTTGAAGGAGCTGAAGTAAAAAGTCAATTGACTTTGAACAACGGCTTGATGGTCGCTGCCAGAGGGTGATGCTGCTGCTGCAGGTTACCCCTTGACGAGGGCAGAGATGCACCGAGTGGCATCGATAGTGCCTGCCGATGATGAGTAGATAACAAGCCGGGAAGACGACCGACCCTCTGAGTGCATCTTGGGCTTTTGACGCTGCCGCTGGTTCACAATTGCCCTTGGACTCGCCTTGGGGCTGTCGGTGACATATCGGGGAAAGGCAACCTCCATTCAGCGCTGGAATGAATGGAGCCGTCGTCAACGATGATTGACGGGAGGTGCGCGATGATTCACAAGGTCCGTTGTTGCCCTTATCGCTCCCCGCGGACTTTGTAGCGGCATACGTTGGCTGACCATGGGCGTTTCCATGCCTGCATTAGTCGCCGTAGTGTGTACGTGTGACGATCGTTCGCTTGAGGAAGTTATGAAATTGAAACGCTCCTCTTCCCACACCGCGGCTATTAACTTCCGGCCCTCCTGCGGAAGCGTTCTGTTTCGTGGTCCATCTGCTTGCTTTTCACTCTCGCCGGTTGCTTTGAGTCTTTTGAAGACGTGTGTGTGTTTGTGTATGTGCCTGTGCGTACGAAAAAAAAATGCTTTTTCGGCTTTAGGAAGGAAGTAGACTGTTGCTTTTACCGGAAGCTACCGAGATGTGTTTTTTGATATCGAACAATAATCGGAAGTGTGGCCCTTGGGTTTAAAATTGTAAACTCACCCAAGAAAGTATTAGATAATTGAAACACCTTTAATTTTCGGTGTAAATGTCATGTTCATTTTCCTCGAATTAATGTCAAACGTAGAGAATTCACGCTATCATCTTATGATACTCGCATGATTTTACAATTCTCCTTTCTTATGTGGGTAGAACTTTTATTACAAGTTAAGGTTTTCGATTCCTTTTAATCTACCTTTCAATTTCCAATATAATAAAATGTATGTGTTTCAAGTTCACTAGGCAGTCCTAAGTCCTAACCGAAACGGCGCTACTGTATTCGACAACCGGTTCCTTGGGGGTTTTCTTCTGAAGTTATTTAGTGTTGCCTTTGTCACCACGCACGGGAGAATGTTTCTGCACATTATTGCCCCACTCCCGCAAAAGGCAAGCTTCCCGGGGTTTTCTTTTTTTTCCGGTCGAGGGATCCCCACTCGCGTCGTAACAGGATTCCGAAGGAAGCACCCACTCTTGCTCCTTCGGGCCAATTTAATGCCGCATTGGATGCTACCGGAGCAAAAGCGGCCGATCGCTCATACATATTTTATCGGCAGCTTGCTCGTCGGCGTTCGCCCGGAACAGCTCCGCCGGTGGTTCGCTCCGGAACAGGAATGTAATGTCTTTGGCACGAATTGGCTTTTACAACTGGGCTGGCCTCTTTCTCCTGCCTCTCGCTTGCCGGTGTCCGTTCGTGTGTTCACAGTAACTTCGACTTCAGCACTTTCCTTTGAACGCAGGCGTCTACAAATGCCCCAAATTCAGGTGTCTCGTAATGATCTTTTTATTGGGCATTACTTACGGTGCCTTCGCGCTTGGTCGGGTTCATGTTTGACGGTGGGCGTGGAAGGCAGAAGGGTGCGTGACTCGCGGTGTAAGCTGAACACGGGACGAATGATATCAGTGTGTGGATTGAATGCTGATTCGCATTCGTATTCTAATGATCTTCCTCGGAAAATGGGATTTAAAATTAAGATCCTAACATCGTGCGTAACTTTTCCCAGCAAATTACCTGATGCGATTCTTGTTTCTTAAGGCAGTCGTGAATGCGGCTAAAAGGAGTATATTGTTTTTGAATGTAGAGAAAAAATATATCAAACACGAGAATGTATAGACAGCGGAAAAACAACTTATTTAAAATTACTTATTTTTAAAAGCAGTATGAACTTAACTTGACTTGAGTCAAAAGGCCTGAAAAAATCACATGAACTTCTATCGTGCGTTTCGTTTTTTGTTTCATGTTTCTTTGCTCTGCTTAGCCATATCCAATCCATTTTTCGATAACCACCAGACGCAGTTTTTTTTTTTTTTTTCATTGTGTTGCTAGCCCTCTAGCCCGCTCGGCCTCCTTTCCGAACAGCTTCGCTTTGGGTGTTCAATCGAAAGTCGCGCACTGGCAAAACAGCCTTCAAGATGCAAACGACCGTGACGGGCTCGAGGCGAATTAAGCCAGAGCTGAGCCACGTTCGGATAAATGCGGCTGCCTCTTTACGCGACCCGAGCCAGTTAATGTCCTTCGAACAGAAGAGTGGCCAGGGGGGGGGGGGGGGGGGGGTTGAGTGTGTCTGTGTTTGTTCGTACTTACACCTTTTTTTTTTGTCGGGTAAGAAGGTGAACAAATAATTGAGTGGTGTATTTCTTTCCTATGTGTTGCTCCCGCACAGAAGAAGCAAGCTTCTTTTTTTACATCAAATTTTACTTGCGATAAAACAGACTATTGTTGCTACGTACGCAGTCGTCACCACTTCAAGGATTAAAAGCCCCATCTTCTCGCTTCGACGAAGGACGGTTGCTGCCACAGAAAGGCGTCCGATACGTAGCAACGTGTTTTGGGTGGTTTACTTCACGATGGTTATGAATAAGTTTCACTTTCCACCATGCTATACTGTTGCTCAAGATAAGCTTCCGTGAGTTTATCGGTCAATTGGAATCTGGCTTGCACGTTTTCCTTCGAGTTTTGTGTTGAGCTTTTTGTTTTCTTCCTCCGATTTGCTAGCTGCGATAAAACGGCGATGATGCATGTTCCGCGCGCTTATTTGCGCCTTCGGTGTTTGCAGCCAAGCTCCGTGCACGTTGGAGAATGCATATTAATGTAATTATCATAAAGGTTCCAATCGTGTGGGTGCAATCAAAACAACGGCTCAGTGGTAGAAAAAAAAAAAACAGGAATACAATTCAAGAGGAGAAAAAACAAGGCCCCGTTTACCGTGCGGTAGGCAAGCGAAACATCCACCACTGGAAAATAATTAGCAAAAAAAAAACTCCTCGATACGAGATGATGATGTGCAGCAGTAGCTAGCAGCACGCGCCTGCGCACATGGTTCGTGTTTTGAGGCGCGTGCGAGAATCGTCACTCGTCGCAGCGAAAGCAAGCTTGCTCGATGACGCATAACTGATTCCCCCTCAAGGAACCCCGCTGGTTATTCCTCGGGCCGTTTGGGTCACATAAGGTTAATGCTCAGTGTTGTAAGATGGCAGGAAAGGAACATAAATGGTACAACGTTCTCCAAGAAAATAGACCGCGCACGTTACAACCAGTTGTTGCGGTTGTTCAGACACAAACGAAGTGAAGGTAGTGTACACTAGTCTCTTGTTGCGAAGCTATTTCTTCCCTTATCTGCCCATTTCTGTTTGCTCCCGGCTTGCGCAAAGATAACTCTCATCGTCAATCTTTCGCATTGCGGCACGTGCTGAACCGAAGTGCGCGTGCGCAAACGTCATTCCATGCTCCGGTCGAAAGAAATGCGGCTTGCCGTCTGTGTACAACGTTTTCATTCCATCTTTAAATGTATTTGGAGGTACTGTTCAGGAAAGGAAATGTGCACACACGACCGGAAAAGGGAAAGGACAAATAACTGGTACGCGACTTTGTTTTATGATGCGCGCTGGTGACGCTGCAAACGTTTGACAGCTGGAGAGAGAGAGAGAGAGCGAGGTTCTGCTGGAGTTGCCAACCGCTCGGGACGCTTCATTATCGTTTAGTTAGATCATCTATTGCGGAATCACAAACCCGGCCATGCATCTTGTGGGCGAATGGAGGAAGACGCCGACGTCGCTATGATAATGTGTTTGTTTCGAGCATCGTCGTGCCGGAATCATCCCCCACTTGTCTTACTCCCGTCATCGTGGACTTATAAATTGTTTCCTTGTTGTTTCGCCTTTCTTCTTCTCCTGCAAATCATTGCTGCTCCCCAGGTCCGGGCGCGTTGTTTTCCTTTCGCACATGTTTGCACTGTTGGATGTAAGTGTGTGGATGGATGAATCCTGCGCACATGTTTCCAAGCAGTGATGGATTGCGTGCAGCGCGTGGCACCGCACGCGAAGATCGCGTTCTTGCCTTCGGCCTCAATTATAGCTGTCAGATGATGGATGCACTCTTATTGCAGTTGTCGTGTGCGGTGTGCAGTGCGCAAGGAGGGACTCGCATCTCGACACTAGGCTGGCCGCCTCAGCCGCCGGAGCTCTTGTTGGATCATCGGTGCAATTTATCTTGACGTAAATTTAGTTTAATAATCCCTTTTATTTCTTACATTCTAAATTTATCCCTTTTCTGAAAATCCGTTAAGATGTTTCAGTAATCTGACTCGAAGATTATCTCCTCTAAACGCAGAAATAAACAAGTTATAGTTCTTTATAAAATTTTATTGAATTCGGATTATAGTGTTTGGATATCTATAATGTATAGATTATGCTTATTCGAGGTCTGGGATAGCTGAGCGCGTACGCCGGATCGACATGACATAACCGACATGATGGCGTGGGTTCGAATCCAGACCAGACCTCTCCCCGTACGAAGGATTGGTTATCCACGTACATTAAAGGGGAAACAGTTTCGTGAGCCAAAAACCTGGGTAGGCATGACCAAATAAAATTGGTTACGCCAGGAAAGAAGAAAGAAGATTATGTTTATTTTGTTTAAATTCTTCAGAATAAAAATAGTTGGTTGCTTCTGCAATATTGCTAGCCGTACATGAGCGTCCAGTCTCAATCCAACCGTCAAAGAGTGCAGACGTATTGCTCGTGCTCCGCCAAATAAATTGTGACAAAACCGTACTTATACTTATACAAAGCAGGTGCTCCCTCTCCCAGGATGGGAAGAGGTAGCAGACGGGGGAGAAATAGAGGTCTCCCCAAACAAATACCAGGGAAGTCCTCTCCGACTGTTCGTAGTCGGTCCAATTCGTCGGAGAACCGATATTCTTTGCTGAGCGACGAAGCTTTTAATTTGGTAGAAGCTATACAATACCCACAAACACGTACTCTAATACAAACAAATACTCCCAACACGCCAGTAGTGCAAACTAACGCTACCAACACGCCTGTAGCACACACTACACAAAACAAAGCAGTAAATAATAATGGACACGACCGATCAGTGCCGCCGATCGTGGTAAAAAGTTCGTCGGTGTACGCAGTACACCAACTTGTAATCGCGTCAGGTGTGAATCGTTACACTACAAACCAAACTCGCAACGGCGTCGTAGTGAGAGTGACATGTGCGACAGACTTTCGCAAGGTAGTAAGCCACTTGAAAAACAAGAATATCGAGTATCATTCATACCAATTGGCGGAAGAAAAAACCACCAAGATCGTACTTCATGGTCTAATAGACCTCCCGTTAGACGAAGTAAGGGAGATCTTAAATAACGAAAACATCACACCGACTGACATAAAAAAACTTTCGGTAAGAAATAAACGTTACGAAGAACATGCGGTTTATCTACTGCATTTCCCAAAGGGTTCATGCAACCTAAATGTGTTGCGAACCATCCGAGGCCTTTACCATTGTAAGGTCTCATGGAATTACTATTCCACAAAAGTAGGCCCAATGCAGTGTAAAAGATGCCAGACATACGGACATGGTGCTGCGAACTGTAACAGAAGTGCCAATTGCAAACTTTGTGCTGGAACACACGAAACAAAGCTCTGCCCACTGAAAGCAGGCCCATCATCCGGAGATGGGCAATTACCTCAACACAAACTAAAATGTGTTAACTGTGAAGGTAATCATACCGCCGGCTATTATAAATGCCCCAAACGCCCTCAAGTTGTCACTAAGCCAACTAAAGAACCCAGAACAAAGCCCTTCACGTTTGAAAACACAGGGTTCCCACAGCTTCCAAATCAAACGGCGTGGACTTATATGACTAATACAAATATGACAAACGTCACAAACACACCCGCTCAAGCGCCAGCAAAAGGTCCCGGGGAAGCAAACCATCAAAAGGGAAACGCCCTCTTTAACCAAACAGAGATTTTACCGATCTTCTCGGAAATCTTTCATAGACTACCCAACTGTAGATCCAAACTAGAGCAGATGGCTCTTATGTTCGAAATGGTGCAAAAATACTGTTACCCATGAAACTAACAACACAAAACTCATCCACAAACAAGCTTAAAATAGCTTATTGGAATGCAAACAGTCTAATTAATAAAACCAGTGAACTTGCAAACTTCCTAAAAAAACACAACCTAGATGTTATGGCAATAACAGAAACGTTCTTGAAACCAGGAATCAAATTAAACATCCCCGAATACGCAGTCTACAGACTTGACAGGTTAAGGGGCCCTAAAGGAGGAGTACTGATTGCCATAAAAAGAACAATCAAACACACACTGCAAAAAAGTTACCAACTAAACATCATAGAAGCGATAGGTTTGAAAATCTTCACGCAAAAATACAACGTTATAATCACTTGTGCATACCACCCTGGCTCCAACACAGATAACCAAAAATTCAAATCTGATATAAGAAGATTAACAAACTGCACAAGCAACTTTTTCATATGTGGAGACCTGAATGCAAGACATCGCCTTTGGGATTGTGCTACATCAAACAGCGCTGGCAAAACACTTTATGAAATATCGCAAGCAGGACAATTCACCATACAGCACCCTCCTACTCCTACCTATTTTCCCTCAGACGCTCTTAGATGCCCATCCACAATTGATATCTGCCTCACAAATAACCTAGTAAATTTTTCAAACCTCAAAACTCACACAGATTTAACTTCAGACCATCTACCAGTGCTTTTTTCAATAGGCAATTCAAGTGGCAACCCTAGTCGCTGTAAGCAAATTTACGACTACAATAAGGCGGATTGGAAACGATTCAGGAATGAGATTAACAAAAAACTAGATCTGCACAATTGCCACCTAAGCAATATAAGAACCCCCACAAGTATCGATCAAATGATAAAATTCCTGACAGACACAATTGTAACTGCACACAACAATACAGTCCCAACAATAAATCCTGGTAAATATAATATTAAATTAACGGTCACCACTCTTTCACTTATAAAAATCAGGAATAAGCTTAGAAAGAAGTGGCAGAGACACCGTGCAAACCCATTCTTGAAGCAAGAGTACTATTCATTAAAGAGGGAAATAGAAACAAGGGTCTCACAGGAACGAAATGATAACTGGTCCAAAACCCTCGAGAACATCAACACTCAAAATAACAATAACAGTAAAATATGGAAGCTAATTAGAACAATTAAGAACAACAACACTGGCATCCCCCCTCTGAATGTCAAGGATAAAATACTCATCACCAATACAGAAAAATGCAACTCCATCAGAGAACACTTCATAAACGCTCACAAAACCACAGCCAACAATACAAGCGCTATGAGCCCAAGAATAGAGGCCTCAAATACCAGCTTCCTCACTCAAAACCCAGCACCGGAAACATTAAACTTCAAAATGATAAAACCGAAAGATATAATTAAAATAATTCGTCTCCTCAAAACAAAAAAATCGAAAGGCCCAGACGACATAAATAATAAATGTATCAAAAATATTCCAAAAAAAGCCATAATATACCTCACCACAATAATAAACGGTTGCCTCAAACAAGGATATTTTCCGGATAAATGGAAAACATCAAATGTAATACCAATCCCAAAACCAGGCAAGGACCATACAAACCCTACAAGCTACAGGCCAATATGCCTTCTAAGTTGCCTGGGAAAAATATTAGAAAAGATAGTAGCATCTGAAATCAAACGATTTACTGACAGTAACAATATCATACCAGAACACCAATTCGGCTTTCGAGACAAATTATCAACCACGCACCAACTGCACACGCTGAAAATTAATCTACTCGAAAGTAGAAAAAACAAAAAATCCTCAGGAATGGTTCTATTAGATACCGAAAAAGCCTTTGATAGTATATGGCACGAGGGCCTTATATATAAACTCATAACCCTGAAATTTCCAATACATATCATCAAAATAATCAAATCTTTCCTGACAGATAGAAAAAACTGCGTGAAAATAGGAAACAGCAGATCCGAGCACTTTATACCTGCAGCAGGAGTCCCCCAAGGGAGTGCGCTATCCCCAATACTATTTAATATATACATGTCAGATATTCCTAGCATGGAAAAATGTAAAATCTACCAATTTGCTGATGATGTAGCTATAACAACAGAAGGGAAAACGCCGAAAAGTATAATTAAGTCGCTTAACAGCGCCCTGAGGTTATATCTAAAATATTGCAAAAACTGGAAATTAAAAACAAATAGCGCAAAATCAGAGGCCATTTACTTTACAAGAAACTACAGTTCACGCAAATTACCAAAAAGCTACATACAAGGAAACGCGGAGCAAATAGCTTGGAAAAATGACGTCAAATACCTAGGGTTACATCTTGAAAAAAGACTCACATTTAAAACACATATCGATAACACAATAATTAGAGTGAACAAGTTAATTAAAATACTATATCCGTTCATAAACAGAAAATCCAAACTAAACACGAAAAACAAAATACTATTATACAAAACATACTTCAGACCAATAATGACATACGCTGCTCCGGTATGGAATACATGTGCCAAAACACATCTGAAAAAATTACAAACAATACAAAACAAAATATTAAAAACCATAATAAATGAGCCTCCTTGGTACAGCACTAACATGCTGCACCACAGAACCAACATTGAAAGGCTAAACGAATTCACTAATAGAGTAACAAACACATACTTAAACAAATGCCAACAGAGCGCAATCAGGGTTCTGAATAAATTAGTTAGGTAATAGGAAGTTAGTAATAAGCAAAATGCAAAAAAGAAAAAAAAAACTTAAAATCTAAACTTTTTTTTTTTTTTTAAACCAGGGGTTTTTAGGAAATTTTCCCAGGAAATCAATATCAAATCGGCAAAAGCAAAATACGAAACAAAAAGAACAAGCGACAAATCGGCAAAATCAAATCAACATTAACACAGAGGAAAACAAATTGTGAACCCTGTATAATTTAAGTTCAATATGTTACTATGTAAAAAAAACAAAAATAATATTATGCAGACAATAAACAATAATAATAATAATAATAACATGAGCGTCCTGCTATCGGAACGTGTCAGTCCAGTGAAACTGTGTTGAATGAAAGTAACCGACCGCATTAACTTGCAACCGGCTTTTATGAGGACTCTGCTTTATGATTGTTTGATGAGTTTCATATTCTTATCGTGCTATATTCGTGCTCTACATAACCGCCAAATCAAATGTCTGCGCTCCACCGTCTTTCATGTAAAACGCTAGCCAACGTAGCGCTTGGAAAGGTCTCCCTTCTTTTTATGTGCGCAACATTACTGTTTTCAACGGGACTTTAATGTGAGAGGGTGGATAGTTTTGTCATGGTGCATGAGCATACGGCATGGTATTTTCGAGCGTGCATGTGTTCGCTTATATGTATCACCACCAAGAGTGTACTCGGGCTCCCTTTAACCGCATTTAACCGTTTTGTGTTGTTTCGATTAGTGTTCTACGCTAGCCATCAATGGTTCGGTGGTGCGGTTGATTCATATATTCATAACGGGGGTTTTTTTTTGCTCGAATTCACAATTCTATTTAGCTACCCCCATCATGCAACACCGTTGTTAGCTTCCTTAAACTTACCCTTAGTTTTATGATGCCTTATGTTGTGTTTTCATGTTTGTGCGAAGGCCTTTTTGCATTTGTCTCAACGATTGCTCTAATGTTTGGTTATTCGCTATCATATTTCATCTTCGAAACAAAGTGTTGAAGATTTTTGCAAACACGACAGAACCTCTCGGTCGTTTCGATTTGATGATCAGCTGCATTCGAGGCGCGTCGAGTTCATTCCATCCAATACCATTCCCAGTGCGCCCAATGCACCATACCCGGTATTGCACCAGCCCATGCGTGGCTAAATATAGTCCGTGTATTTGCTTTCGAAATTGTTTGCTACTGCACGCTTCGCTGAAGGAAAAGCAAAAGTGCGAACCTTGATAACGCGCAGCCCATGTCGGTCAAAGCCCAAACCAACTGGAAACGATGACGCGTTCGCGGACAGCAAACCATGTGATGGGCAGTGAGGAGATGGGGTCGGGCGGTGTTGGGCAACCTGTCCGCACCTTGGCGTTATCAGCAATCGGCCATCGTACTACCAGCGCGATTAAGCCCAGGTACGCGGGCGGCACTCGCCGCAGATCCGGATTTCGCAAAAATAATAATATAATGTTTATCTTTAAAGATGATGGCCCATCGCCGGCGCTTTGCTGGGTGATTTTTGTGGGGGTGGGATTAACAAAAACGACCTTCCATCATTTTTGTTTTCTTTTATCACCTCCAGCACACGAACTGTAAAAGCGCCAGCAGATGAACAGCTTTGTACGGCGATGATTGCACTTAATGGATTTAAATTTTGACCTCCGGCCATGCTTTGGAAAATCTTTCGCATCGATGGGTGATTGAGGGGATTGGGTAATGCCAAGGATACATGGTTGGGAAGAAGAAAGAAAGAGGCGTAACACCTCGTCCATGTTTTTTTTTTTTTGCTTTCCCCACCCCACCACGACCATCAGCAGCGCTCGATCCGGTCTGATGACTAATGTCCATGTCGGGCCCCATGTGCGCCACTGCGGAACGCGGGCAAACGTGAGCTTACGGCCTGCTCGAAAGGGAACTGCTTCAAATGTATGCGATGGAAAAGGGCGGTGGGGCGAGGAAAGCGAGAGAGTGTTCTTGTTTTTACCTCTCTGGTGTTTTTTTGTTTTACCTTTTTTCCCTACGGTGATTTATTTACTTTCCACTCCAGCGCCCGGGGAATGGTGGAGAAGGAAGGGTTTTACAAAGCGTTAAAATGGTGGGTCGTGTGTGGTGGGAGACCGGAGCCGAAGGCTGCAACGATCCCTCCGAAGGATGCTGGGCGACAAAAGGCGAAACAGGAGGAAAGAAGACATTTCGCGGTCGGATTGGCTTACATTGGGCCGCCAAGCCAAGCATCGGTCGAGGCGGAACGGCGTTTCCAGTGGACGCAACGCTTACAAAACACTGCACAGTTGTTTCGGGGGCAGCCTTTTATCGCACGAGAGATTCGGGTCGCTCAAAAGCAATAAAAATATAATCACTTACAACGAAACGAAGAATGTCGCCAGTGGCCAACGTGTGGGATGATGTTTTTCGCTATAAATTGGTTCGATGTGTCACAAGCCCCGTACTCCACATGTCCTCGTGTGAATATTATAAAGTTTAGAACTGACCATGAATCATTCTCCAAGTGTTCCACCCAGTTGCATTAAGGAACGGAAAGCCCTGTGCCACCCCTTTTCGTCGTACGATTTCCATCATTAAGCGGCCACAAAGTAAGTCGCTTGTCATGAACGTTCATCCGTCGTCGTGGATCGAACTTTGGTCTGCTCCGCGTCAGCTCATGTCATAACCAGATGGTCAAGTAGCGTAAATTCCAGCGGTTCTTATCATTTCGGGTGATAAGGGAGCGGAGGGGAATTCTATGCAACAGTGACGCCCAATTTTCTACCCAATGCTGTTTCGATTTGAGTCATGTTGAATTGTTGGCAAATTTGGTTTTTTTTTTTTTCGTTATGTTTATCTCCCAACATATTGTTTGTGCTTCTTTGTAGTGAGTTTAAATTATTTGTACTCTTTATTATTTTTAAAATGTTTGGTTCACTTCATTCTATTTCTTAAAGCCCCCATTTTTGTAACATTACACTTGTCCGAAGGATTGTGTGGAAAACTGTAAAGGAGCAAATAAATCAGCTGCTATTCGATACGCTTCCGGCCAACTAATCGGACCACATCGGTGACAAAACTCCTCCGTTCTCACCTGCATTCAGAGTGTATGTAGGAAATTCAATCAGATTGAACTGGATTGGATTCAAATTGGATCTAACAACAACGCGGAAAACCTTTTTTTTCCCTCTAACCTTGCGACCAAAACGGGCAAAGGATTAATCAACAACAACCGTATCGTTGGGCTGCTGGGGGGAAGGTTGCTGGGGCTGGTACGCTTGTTTCAGGAGAACCGGACGACAGAAGGAAAGGGAGAGGGACATGGATGAATATAGCTTTGAAGTGTCGCTCTGTTTCACCGGCTTTCAAGGTCGGCTCAAAGTGGTTTGTCACGTTGAATGATTTTTTTTTTCCCCGTTGCCATTGTGAAAAGTCCATACGAATGGTGGTGTGCCTTACGAGAAGGTAGGTGCATCGTGCCTGTTTGGTGTGTTCTTTTCTGCGACCAACCGAGACAGCAATGGCACTGCAGTGTCTGCAGCGCGTTTACTAATGATAGTGTGCGATTGCAATGCGGTGCTGCTGACAGTGTGCTCCTGTTCGTTTGCATCGACCGTCCTCCGTTCCCAGGGAGAGACAGGGGTCTCCATCCGTTCGACTCCTAATCCGGCGTTAGAATGCATTTGTGCGGGATTTCGTCCGACGTCCAGACCTATGCCTGATCTTTTCCTCGTTCAGGTGCCTTTGTTTTGGTTGTTGCTGTCCACAAAAGGAGCGACGACACCGCTGTACCGAACGACCGTACGAATGGATGACTAAGTAGAGTTGTTCATTAGTATGTCCTTTCTCGCCCGTTCCGGCATCTTGCACACACCGTCCGGGGAGGCTTCCGTTGGTGGAGAACGCGAATGAGTAATATGTGCTGGGGCAGAACACCTTCCGACGTCCAATTGCGTGCACGATGATCAGCACACATCTGGATGGACTGGGGGAGAAATGGGTGTACCGTACCGGTTATCATATATCAGAAGGCATCTAGGTCATATTTCTTTATTCCACCGCTGCACAGGTGCAACGAAAAAGATGTCGTGGCTCTGCCCATTAATATACCACCGTCTGTTATTTATGCACCAATAACGTAACACATTGGCTGATAAGTCCATAGATAACTACAAGTTTTTGGCAAGATGTGACTCTATCGGTATAAGTTCCTTCAAAATCCGCGAAATAATGACATCACTCAGGTCCCCCCGATTTCGATTTAAAATTGATTGAATTGCTTCGTTCGATATTTGTTTCCAGCATTGTGTCGGGCTGATTAGGTATGTGAGCATATGAAAGTCACTGAAACTTAAATCTGGTCAATTCAGAGCAAATAAAACTTCCATTCGTGCATTTAGCTAAGAAAGCCAGGATTTGTTTCTTTGTTTAGTACGTGTTGGGATCCATAATAAGATAATGGAGCGTAACCAAAAATGATTTTAATATGAAATAGATCCGGTCCACTTATATCCTCTGCGTGGACCATTCCATTCTTTTTAAACCTTCAACCTATGTAACTGCCAATTATACTGATTCAAAAGAGTCCTAATAACAAAAACACAAAACAAAAACTCATAATTAAAAAATTAGAAAACATTTGCGTAAAGTATGAGTATGAGTAGTGAAACCAAAATCGCTATGATTAGAATACAAACATTTAAATTAACATGATAATTTACCATTTTAAGGAACAATATCCTGCTTCTTTTGTTTTCAGTGGTCAAGTCGTATGTTTGTCACCCTACGGACTTATCAGGCGGTGTATTACACCTCTGTGTAAAATTAACGCCTATCCTCTGCTCTACAGAACCGCACATTTCTTTTGTTCCGTTCATGCGGAAACTTTGGAAATTAATTTTTTGCGTAATTGTCATAGAAAAAGAAACATTTCTGCTACCGCTGGTGTTTCCACAGAAAATGTCTCCTTTCTAACACCAAAGGAATAAACCTCCCATCGGCTACCACTTTTTTCACCGAAGAGACGAAGCCGATCGGGAAGTAAATTACAGATGCACACCTCCGCCGTACCGGAAATAAGGGAAATAGAATTAAATAAATAAAAACCACCGTTAGCCACGCGCACTGACCATATCCGGATCACAATGGGAATGCGGCAGGGCGGAAAGAGATTTCCAATTGTTAACCATCCCTCGGCCCTCCCGCTTCCGAAGAAGGTTGAATGTGTGCTCATTAAGATGCGAGCAGTTGGAGTGCTCCCCTTTTGCGCCGCCAGTGACTTATTTGTTTCAGGCCCACAACCGCAGGTCCACTGGTCCACTCTGGTCAGATTGGGATCGAGGTTCTCTGGACTGGTATTGATGGATTTTTGAAACGCCATTTTCATCGACACCAACTTCCGAGTTTACGGGCCCCCCAATAAATCCACGCTAACGACGAGCAGGCGGAATGAGTACTAAGCACCGATCAAACACATTAAAGTTCGTTTCTCCCTGTGACTCTCTTCCTCCTTCTCCTCCATTTAATCAGTATCTTCCCTCTAAATGGAGTATGTAAACAAAATGGCGCCCGGCGTGTCTGATAATCGAATCAAGTCACCCCTCCACGGGGCCTGAGCTGCCGTACTGAGGTCATCGAATGGCGCACTAAAACTTCGGCTTCACAGTGCGTCGTCATCCGTCATCCGAGTTTTGCAGGAATTGCGAGACAAACAACGACACATAGGGTTCATTTTGTCACCATCATCATCATTACCACTTCGTTTTTTTTCTGCTTTATTATATTTTTCCCGTAGGGAGTAGGGTCTCGTTTGTCACTCGGTGTCTGTGTGTGGTTTACCGCCCGCCAATGGATGGTTATTAGTTGTTTTTTCATTTCTGTCGGTTTTCCCAACCAAAGCCCCGGTGCTTGGGGTGGTCGAAGCGGAAGACTTTAAATGAAACCGGATGTGGTTGGGCTCTGGACCGGTGGTTTATGGGCAGCGCGGGAGAACCATCTCGTGGGAACGCGCCGTTCTCGTGGGATTCCGTGCTGGGGAAGGCACACAGAGCCAGCCGGCAAGGGTTTCACGCTTTCCACCGAGCGGTAAGTACTTACCGATTGTGGAAACTGCAGCTGCAGCAGTTGGTTCTTGAGCCGACGACAGACACGACGCCGTCGGGTGCGTAGTCTCGTTACGCCTGGATGCTCTTTTAATTAAAACGATTGCTGTTGACGACAGGCTGGGATCATTATTCTGGGCATCACGAGTGTAGAGAGGCAACCGTGTGGTTTATATTTTGTGATGAAAAATACTTCAACAACACACCAATTACTTGCGGACAGTAGTGCCGCTTGGTGGAAAAGAGCTGCCTACACCCGTACGCCCGGATGTATGCAATTTCTCATCTAATTATACAAACTTTAGCCCAACAATGAATGGTACAAATGGGTGAGACAAGATTCCCGGTGTGGCGCGATCGCAACGAAGTATGATTCAATCGGCTTCTAATCGGTTCCAGCAGCTTCATGAACAGTTCAGTTACGTCGCCGTATGGCGTCACCCGCCGCCACCCAGCGCGTCGTCACGTTTACGCACTCCGTTATCTACATTACGAATGCTCAATGGGTTGGAATTTGGCGTGACGATCATTCGATGAAGCGAAGAAAACAACCAGCCCGCGATTAGTAAGGGCTCGATTTGGGCTGGCTGGGGGAGAGATTGAGATTTGGGGGTGAGCTATCCGTCCCGCCCGGTTTGCTGTTGTGCTTGGTTTCCGATGCTGACGATTCTTTTTTTCTTCGTATTTCTCAACATTTTTTTCACAACCGTGTGTTATCTGCACGTCTTTGCACGCCTCTTTTGTGTGTGTATGTGTACGTTTGTTTTTGTTCCACACTGTCACCGGGAAATAGCACGCACATTAGTCATCGCACTTTGACCTCATCGGAAACGGTGGCCTACGGCGCTGCTGTCCGCTCGCCCTGGGATGGATGCGGTGAAGCAGGGAAGCTTATGTTTCTATTACTGGGTAATGTACGCGACGTGAGATGGAGCGAAAGAAGGGTCGCAGCGAAAGGGGCGGTTTATCGTCGGCTCCAGCTCCAACATCCGGTGCCATTGTGTTGTGCAGAAAATAACGGTGGCGGTACGGTACCGAGAATTTATGTACATACTGTTAAATATTTCGATGTTAATATTGAACACGGTACAGGGTGAATCAGCATTTTCCTTTCCGTCCGCTGGTGAGGGTGAAAATGTGTACTATTTTCTTGGCGGGATATAAGTGGGTTGAGTTTTAGTTCATGCATTTTGCGGCAAGTGAAATAATTAAAACCTTTCAATACACTAATTGTGACATCGATGTGTGCCACTAGAATGCAGTGGTCCACCCTCTACACACAGACATGATGTCGCCATTGCTATCGCGAAAAAAGAAGCTCAGTTTGAACTTTGATTCAGTTATTTTGAATTGGCAGTTGCATATCGTGGAGAACCTCTCATGAATGCTGCTTCATAACACACAACTTTTCGCAACATATTTTAATAAATTCAAGCCCTTTATGTAGTTATCCAATTGTTTGTTTAACAAAGTAATTGATGCAATTTCAAACAATTATCACGGCATTTTTTTTAACGCCTCGAATGACAGCTCGAATGACAGCTAGGCACAGTCCGACATGAGCAAATGGCCTTCACATTCACTTTATCATTGGCATAGTTTTGCGCTATGTGTAGAAGCTGGGTGAAAAAGAGAAATACCTTGTCAATCTCTTGGATGCAAAATATGTGGAATTTTAATGTCTTTAAATGCATGTAAATTTAAATTTCTGTTAGAAAACTGCGTTGAATGGGTGTCACACAAATCGTTAATGTTCTTTTTCGAACTGAGTGGTACTAAAAAAATTGAAATGATTAAAAATATGCTGTAATTAAAGATCAAACCAATAATTTACTTACGCCATTCATTGCCAGAAGTACGTCACAGGAATAGGACACAGGAGCAAACGTGCGAATCATTTGATTCATTTCGATACAATAACCTGCAGCTATAATTTCAGTAGAATTCGATTAATTTTATGAAAATCTTAATTTGAAAATTGTTCATCTCCGGAACACCCTGTGCGCGACGCACGGTAACCGCCTGTGTCCGTATGCAAGACACCCCGAAACGGCGCGGATTCCTTCGGGGATGAGTGCGGATAAGCGGTTGAATATTTGCACATACCGCATAGCTCGTCGAACGGAGTGAAATGGACAGCAATAAATAGATGTGAATAAAGTTTTATGCTCCCTCGTTTCGCAGCTAGCGAACCTTGCTGCCGTCGTCGTCGTGGACCGTTGGCCCGTGCCGGCCCAACAGGCACCATCCGACTTCTCCCCGGAGTTGCCTCGAGTGCAGGGACACGTACGTCGGTGTGTCCTCCCTCCCGATTTCTGTTTTTCCGACTTTCAAACCGATGAACGATGGTAACCCGTCCGTCGGTCGCTCGGTCAGCGTCGTTCGTCCAGAAGTCGTCGGTGTGCCGCGTCCGACTGGACAGTCAAACGGGCCGGCCACCCTGTTGTGTGTGTGTGTGTGTTTGTTGGTGCTTAGCAGTTTGCCGGTCCGACGCTTCGACATCTTGTTGACCCATTAAATGCGAGTTAATTCGATTTGCTCCGGACCAGCCGGGTGTTGTTTCGTCCCAGACCGAGGGTTCGCCAAAACGTTCCACTTCCCCCTTCGGAAACTCATCTCCCAGAAAGGGGTGAACAGGGAACGCACATACACACACGCTTGGGACAGAAGGAGAGGGCACAGCGCGTCTTGTGCGATTCCCGTTGGGATCCTTCTTCCTTCCTCAAATTTACCGACTTTAATTACTCATAATTTTTCAATTACACTTCATTTTCCACCCGACCGGGCGGCAAACCCTCTTGACTAGCCTTTCTAACCCCTTTTTTCTTTCTCTCTCTCTCTTCCTTCTTTTGCAGTTACCATTGCGGTTGCGGATCGTTCCCGAAGCCGATGCAGCGACGCAGCTGCAGCGCCCTGGCAGCGTCCGGCAGATGAAGTGCTAGCGGTGCGGGCCGGTGCGGCGGAGTCGGAGTCGGCGGTAGTGTGTTCGCGCCTGGGCAGATACTGCTTCGCGCTGCTCCACGGCCAGTCGGACGCGACCGAGCAGCGACAGGCGAGTGACGGAGGAGGCCCGTCCGGGTCCGCCAGGAGGAGGGCGAGAGCGTACGCCGGGGTGGCACCGGACTGTGACAATACGGCGACACCAGCCATGCTAGCACCGGGCATCCGAGTCGCCCGCGGTCCAGACTGGATCTGGCAGGATCAAGGTAAGGAGCAGGTGGCGGGCATTGCAGCTGAGCTCAGGCTCGAACAAGTCTGAAATTGATGGTTTATCCTACGAAATGGGAAAGAGATCTCTGCCGAAAGCAGTACCGATTTCTCATTTGATTGATCAAATTAAACTCTCAATTACTCATGATTTCGTCCTTAAAGAATGCGACGTAAGATCGTTCAGTTTCGAAGAATGCTTCTTTCCAACTCTCGAAAGTTAATATGATCACAAATGTTCCTGTCCGAATGCAACTTCATCACGGGTTAAGGGGTCATTTTAAACCCTTATCTTAAACCCCCGACTCAAATGCATCGATTGTCGACGATGGACCTCCACTGTGATCTTTTCGTTTGGTTGTTGCTGCCCATAATGTTCCAAGTTTTGCCGGTTGCCTCAGTAAAACACTCAGCATGATCTTCTGGCTATGAATATTTGGCTGAGCTGTCGATGATGGGGTATGACCGGGGTAACCATACGATGCCCGACGTTTTGGGTTATCGTAATGCAGCAACTGCTCATCGTCAGTCGCAATCCGATGTAAAATGCCTTTTCGTTGTTGCCGCTGGAGCAGTTGCTCACAAGAGAAAAAAAGCGGCGTTCGTCGTCTCTTGGCATAACTTCAAAAATCATCCACCTTCCGGATCTTTCTCATTGCTTTTAAACGATAGGAAATGGCTTGCTGAGTAACTCCAAATCTCTGTCCGAGTTTCTCTTGTGTTTGTGCAGGATCTTTATCGATAATTGCTTCCACTTGTCCAATGCTTAAACTTCTGTGACCCTCCGGAAAATTATTTGTCTTCCAAAACAAATTTGCCGCATTTAAACCGTGCAAATCACTGCCGACTAGTTGCTTCAGGTGGAGCATGGTTACCATGAACTTCCACTGAAATACGATGGCTTTCGATAGGCTGCTTGATATCCCCCACATTCTTCTTGTTCATGGCCTTTCTTCATATTGTAATAATGAAGCAGAACTCCCACAAAAGTTGCCAGTTGACAGGTTAAACAAACATAATAAACTATTGACGTTTTCATTTGTTCTCCGAATAGTTGGGTTATTTTTCTCCAATCTCAATTCTTGACTGTGTTTTACTCTAATTCAGGGGTTTTTGGATAAGAGGAGGCTATGGGCGTTGATGTTTTTACTGGCCTTACACTTTTTCATATTTTTATCGATAAAATTGTAGAAATTGCTAGGATTGTCCTGTCGTCACATTCTGGTCCGGTGTTGAATACTTCATTTTTATTCTACAGTCACCGTCAACTGGTTTTTCGATTACTTAAAATCATGCATCTTTGAAAATTGAAGTAAACAAAAAATATAGAATCGAAATTAAAAGGATCTCCATCGAAAAATTGAAATGTTCGTATTTAATTTGTTACCCTCCAGTGTTGGCACCTCCTGGCGCCATCTGTTGTTCGGAGACCGCAAAAATTGTCGGTCGCCTAATCAAACAGCGCACATCGCCACTGCTCCCCCTGTTGGTTTTCTTTGCCTCCTGGGGTTCTCTTCTTTCGATTTCCATTGCGGCCGATCTCACATGACACATCGCACCGCGCCGACTGGCAACCTGGCGTCCGCGATTGTCTGTCTGAGGGGGTTCGCGGTTCGCGATCTAAAATTAGTCTTCTTCCCCCAAGCCCACAGTCGAACCGAAACGACCCATCGGTGCGTCGAACCGCCGTTCCGTTCCGTCTGGCAATCTAATGCGCGGCTAATATGGGCGGTCTAGCACGATGATGGCGATAGGATGGTGCCGCTCGGGGTGTGCGTGTTGTGTCTGTCTGGGTGACACATTCGATTGCGATTCGCGCCGAGGAGCAGGAGGAGGATGCGTTCGCGAGTACCCTCGCCGTCCCCTTTGGGGTCATATCTATTTTCATCGTCGTTCATTGGCAGCCAATTATTTTCAGAATTGTTCAGAAAAGGGGAGAAACACGATGTGTAGACGAAGCGTCGAGTTCCCGAAGAGACCGGTCTGCCTTCTTCTTCCTCCTGTCCACAATTTCCTTGTTTGCGTTTTGTGTGGGTAAATTAGAGATGCTGCACCGGGGTTGTGGTTGTGCGTCGCGCGTGATATTGCTTTCGTTTTGTCGTTTATCTCGTTGTGAAAGCAAAAAAAATAAATAAAAAGGCTCGTTTGGGCATTCCGAATTCACGCCCTAAATGCACGTTTGGGTGACGGATTGTCAATCAAAAGGGTCGTCGGCGACTATCTGCAGCCATATGTCAAGCCTCGAAAGGACTCGTTCTCGCCACTGGCGTGCCAATTGAGCGGCATTCAATTGAGGACCAGTTTGTTGTTTGTTAATTGGTCCAATTGGAGTGGAATATAAATTAAGGTAAATCCACTGCGGTATAAAATATTCTGTCTACACATTTATCGCAGTAAAGACACACACAAAAAAACCCATTGGAAAAATTCATTTCCATATGTACAATGCATCAAATTTCCCGTGTACCTCCCCATGTGCGAGGTTCACACGATATTCCACTGGGATCCCAATTGCCGGTAAAGGGTTCAGTTATCGGAAAACCAGTCTTTAAAAACCCCGGAACTGACAAACACGAAGCAGCAGAACAAGGAGAAGTAGAAGTACCACACAAACAAACAATACCGTCTCTGCGCCCCTCGGCAGCCCTTCGGCTACCCGCGACCAACATCTGGACATTGACCTTCACTGCAGGGACCTTTCACGGAGAAGGAGGAGGAGGAGTAGCAGGAGGAGGAGGTAGAGACAGAAGGCAATTGACAGAAGGCGGGCGGAGGGGCGCCAGCGTAACGGAAGCAGTGTTGATGGTTTTTTCCTGTGGGTTTTTGGGCTTTCTTCTTCGGCGTCGTCGCCTTTCCTGTGCCTGTGGAAAAGGGCGGGCGCGCTCCCGCGCCTCCTTGGGTTTGTTTGTGTCTATGTGTGTGTGTGTGTGTGTTTTGGTGTTCTCCCAGCAGGGTTCCCCCAAACTTTCCCGCCATGCGTGTGCGGTATCTTCTGCTACCCAGCGAGAGGCGCAGCCCGGCTTGGAAGTCCCGCAGGACCCGGGAAAATAAACTTTCCTGGGTGTTGGGATTTTCTTCTTTCGATTTTTTTCTACATATACCATCTTGGTCCTGTGCAGACTGTTGCTTCGGGAAATGTTCTGACAACGGTTCCCATCGATCGATCTATCCGCTGGCTTGTACCGCCGAGCGGACGAACGTGCAGGATATGTTTGTGTTTTCCACCGGGGTTTTCGCTTCCGGCTCCGTCGATCATCGCAACCATCAGCCATGTGGGACGATTTCCATAGTTTAGCCATCCCGAAGCCTCACACACACACAACGTCATCCCACCAATTTGTGCTGCACGCGTGTTTGCGGCTTGGGATCGAATTGACATCGGGGTTTTCCTATTTTCCACTTGCATGCAGCGAAAGCACAGCATTCGAACGGTCGTGCCGCCGGGCTGGAAATCGATCCGCCTCGTCATTTATCGTGCATCTTAATTGCCTCGCTTACCTCACCTTCCGCTGGGCCCATCGTGGCCTGTTAGGGGCTTTATTTTGAGCTTTCAAACCGACCGACCGGCACACATTAAAGTGATGCAAGTGTTAAGGTTTCCCCGATAACTGGTGGTGGGTGGTGTTGCTCTCTAGGTGTGGGGAGGTTGATTTCATTCGCGTCAAACCGCCTATTGTTGTTCCAGCGAGAAATCCACCACTCCAGAACCGAATGGAAATGGATGGCAGTACTGGCAGGGGCAGGCATGCAAAGGGCACCCGAGACGCGCATTTTATTCTCCCATTCTCATCGAAGCAATCAACAAATTAATTAATTTCTGCTTAGCTAAGCCGTAGACCGCAGAGCGGCAGCAGCGAATGGCCGGATTGCGTGATCGGTTGGCGATTGATTAATTGCTGAATTAATATGGGCGAGTTCTTGCCGGCGATTCAAATTCGCCAGTTCTTTTAGGTTCTATTTTTTTGTTGGTGGGTATTGTTTTCAGCTGAAAGTAGCACCCGATACGATGGAACGATGGGTAATGAGAACAAGTTGTTAAATTTAAGTAATCTTTTGGGAAGCAAATTGTGTTTATTATTCGCAATCATATTAAAAATGCAATCCACGTTCAATTGGGTTCCGTTACTTCATTAAAACATGGAAACGAAACGTGATGCCATCCCAAAAACAAAATGTTGCGTAAAACATAGCCAACGCTCTCGATTGTAACTTTCACCAGTAGAAATCTTAGTTCGTGCAAACTGTTCTGTTCTCAGTATTTGCCTTGATTTAAATCCCCACAGCAACAGCAAAACGATCACTTTCAACGCGGGGGAAATACATAGAGTGCCGCTCGAGTAAACTTTTGTCGTTCGCGTGTCGAAGAGCCCACACAAATCCTTCCGGTTCGCATGCTCACGTGCTGCGTATTGTTTGTTTGCCGACGGAGGAGTGTGCCGAAGCCTTGCCTACGACACGACGACGACAATCCACCTTTTCACATCGCCCCTCCGTCGTAAGGGTGAAACGACGTTCGTCTGCAGCTTCACGTGGGGAAAGAGGTCCATTTAGTGGGCGACGGGAGGAGCCAAGGAACTGCTCAGTTGAGATTTCATCGAAAGTAAATGTCAATCGACTGCACAAGTCGAATTACTACGTAGATACTGCGGTAATTAGCAAACTTTCCCTACTACCAATCATTCAACTTCCACATGTTCTGTGCTCCAGTGAAGTCTGCGATCTTTATCGTATGCAGATTTGCGTTAGTTCCCTTTTGAACTATGAACATCACCTACGTGGAATCTCTGCTGTGAGGAAATGTCACGTTGCTGATGTTTGCTGGTCGAAGTTTTCACCAGCAGCACAATCTGAAATGAAGCATAATGATACGGAACCATTTTGAACTTTGCTTCTGGTTATGATCAACCCAACTTACATCGTTTCCAGCAACGTGTTTAACGTTTGAATTTGATTTGTATTTGTTTAGATTCAAGCAACGCTTTAGAACAAATGTGTAAATGATTGCATTTATTTAAAGTAAACTGTGTCGATTATTTATTATAGAAGACAACTATAGCATATCATGATTGAAGGACGGTTGTGTAACCTTTTTGATGATTACACTTCTTTACATCAGTCTTTGGTTGGTGGTGGATTAACAAGGGTTTAAGTACGCAATCGGTTACGTCGTGCGACGATGGCACACGGATTGAACGAATGCATGTAATGTTCATGGAAAAATTTACTACCTTCATTGAACCACCCATCTACCGAATCCGTTGTTACGCTCACACGAATTAGTTTCCTACAAGCACGAAGCATTGCCTTCGCCCCTCGCTACGCTAAGCTTTTCAGTTTGGTCGGTACTAATGCGGTAATTATTGCGTGATTCGTTGTGGCCATGTGCATTACATTGATTAGAAAGGCCCAATCTTTCGGGGCTTACTGCTTTTGCTGCGGTAGACATAGCTGAAACGAACTGTCCGGGCGGCTGTCACGCGTTCAGGCAATCATCAGCAATCAGCGATACCCGAGCTGGCTTTGATCTTCCTAGTTCGATTGTGCCTTTCCCCGCACGGCTCATCGCGCTGTGAAGCATTTACTTGCGCGATTGATTGGAGTCAATTAGATAATGCTCGAGTGCTTGGCAAGTTACTGAATACCTGTTTTGACTTACGCGTGTGAACATCAATCGGTGAAGTTTATTGGTTCACAGTCAGACAGCCTCGGAAGACGAAATGGAAACTGTTAGTCTACTATTATGTGTGTTTTCTTATGCTCTGCTTTAACTTCTCCACCTTCGATGGATCAAAACATTAAAACATTTGCATGTAGACATGAATACCTTCTTACCATAAACTTGACTGGCGCAAACCTTGTCTGTTCGTTCTCAAAGCATCGAGTGCGAGCCAAGCTCCTTCATTTTCAAGTACTTTAAATAAATTTGCATGCATCAAGCCATTCCTTCTAATTCGCAATTGCTGATGGTACGGCTTGTTTGCATGTTGTACTGCTGGCGTATGTTGTACGTGCAATAAACAGCACGACATGGTGGCCCAAATCCTCCGGAAGCCTTAATCTTCTTCAAACCCTGCAAATGCCGCATTTTCCACTTCATGGCCAAAAAGACCGCTCAGCCAGCCGGCTTTTGGCGGCAGGGTGGATCAAGTTTAGCATTAGAATAAAAATCAAAAATCAATACTGCAGATGTAGGGCTTGTCTCTTGTCAAAAAACGAACAGCGCAAGGGGCATATTAGGGTTTAGTACCGAAGTTCGTGTCTCGTGTGTGCTTTGGGGTCGGTGTTTTTTTTTGCGTTTGGAGGTGAAGTTTTCCCCCCGGACCACGACATTTCTTTGCGGTGCAGCGAGGGCATGAATATTTGACTATACTGCAATGACATTTTACACTTAAACAAAAAGTCACTCTGACAAACACGTCCTCAAACTTTTCGTGCTAGTGAATACACGCCGTGATCAATTTTTAATTCAAATGATCAGTTTCACTCAAATTCTGCATGGTTCCAAAACCCTTTTTACAAGTATTTAAACTCTCGGTACGAACGACTTCTGAATTGTTCTACCGATCTTTTACTGGCAAACGTTTTTACGATTATGTCTACATTTATTGGCTTTACTGTTGACAAGTTTCTCCCAAACCCATTAAATTTCTGGAATGGAAAAACATTTCTGCAATCATTTTGATGACGTGCTCTCAACATATTGTAAAATTCGTTCGCTTCATTCATTCAAAGTCATTCGCTTCAGTCTATCTTGTAAATTGAACAACCTAAAAACACTTCCGTCGTCGATGGGACCATCCACACCAAAATCGACGAACGAAAAGCATTTGCTCACCATCAACGGGCGGCGGCGTTGGTGTCATTTACCTTTTTTCCCGAATTGTTCACGCACATCTCCTACCAAACACCCTCGCCTTCCGTCGGTCTACTGCAGGCAGTAGACTGGTGTCTTTTTTTCCTATAGCGTGACGATGTAACGTAAACACATGCCCGGCACACATGCCATGGTGGCGCGATTTTTCCCCCACGTGGAAATCCTTTCAGCATGCAACAAATCGCTCCGGTTCGCTTGGCATCCCTGCATCTTCCTAAGAAGGGTATGTGAGAAAGCGGGGAAGTGAGCAGGGGAGGGGTCGCTTGGTTTTATGGTGCGATCCCGTCCTGCCGAGATTTAACAAAAACGTTTCCGTTTCCTCCAAGGCGCAACAGGACGGGAATGGCTTTCGAAGCCTCCTCCTGCTTCGTGTAACGTAATTCCAGCGCAACGGGCGCGGGTTGAAGGATCGCAGGCCTTACGGTCGCGCTCCCCTTGCGTGTTCCGACCCACCCGTCCCTTTTTCCGACACCTTCCGAACACGGCGTCAACGCGAAGCAACGCGGAAAATGTTACTCGCTCGCTCACCCCAGCCGACTCCGTTTCCCCATCTCCAAAGAAAAGTGTGCTTCTCCCCCCCTGCCTTTCCCCCTGTGGGCTAAAAATAGTGTCGGAAAAGACGATTTATTTTTAAAAAAGTGCACCGCCGGCGCGCTGTTTCCCTCCGGCTCGGGAAAAGGGCGCGCGTGCCATCGTCTCGACACATCTTTGCCAGGCCTGTGTCGCGTTTCACGTGTTTTCAACTGTCGTTTCGCTGCCTGTGCCGCGCGTTGAAGAAGATCGTGAGTGAAAACTTTACTTTCGGGGGCGAAGAAAACGATGCGATGATGATCGCAGGGGATTTCCTGACGGAAAACAGGGACGTTGTTCCCCCTGTACCCACGGGCACATATGGCTTCCACACGCAAAGTCCCTTCGAAAACCTTCTCCTTAGAAACATCCGTTTCCCTATATCCCGCTATTCTACCAGCCCTGTGTACCAGCAAGGCGGTAGAGATGTTGAGTGAGCGAAACAGAGAGGCCAATAATTTGTTGTTAATGTTGTCCTGTCCCGTTCTTCCTTCTGCTCCGCCTGAGTCCGGTGAACGATGCGGGCTACTTCCGTTTGTGTCGCGGCATCTCCCGAAGGAGAAACGGCGCCGATCTTCGTGGCGTGGCGCTTTGGGTTATTCCCGTGGTTACAACGAGCGCCCTCGTTTGGTAATGCATTTAACACGCTGCCTTTGGCCATCCGAGGCTCGGTGTGGTTTTTCCAGCCTCTTGCAGCGCAAAAACCTTGATATTAGCTTTTCGCTCCTTTATGGGCGATTTTTTTTTGCTTTGAAACGTTGCCGAATGTTTTTACAACCTTCACTGTCAAGGTGCAAATTTTATACATTTCTCAACAACCCCCGAACCCCTCTGAGAAAGTCACCCAGCAAATGGTTCTTTTGTTCGCCAACACTATCGGCCCGGTTCGGAATAAGTTGGGCTGAGCTCACCCAAAATGTACGGTAGAATTACTCATCGCAAAATTGGGATTTCATCTTCGCAAGCCAACTGCATGCTGGCTCGCGTAAACATATGGTTCCCGAATAATAAGAAAAAAAACACTCTCCTACCCATCTCTCTATGATTAATATTCCTCTTGGATATTCCTATGATAAATGGACGCACGGAAACTAGCCCAAGTTGTTCGGATTGCGGAAGCAAATTGGAGTCACTAGAATAATCACCTCGGGTTGGACGATTGCTACCCGGAATGTGGCAGGATTAAACCGCGGTGACTTACCGTTGATTCTAAAGCGCTGCCCAGCGGATCAGGTCATCGTGAGGCTGCAATTAACAGAGCGTAATTATTAATTTAAAAGCCACTTCGGTCATTACCTTGGGTTGGCGCAAAAGTTTGCCATTCGGACATAAAGGGACTCATTTGTTGTGGATCAAGGTAACGTTGGCTATATACATTCGAGCTTCTATAATAAGTAGTTTTTCGCCCAGTGTTCAGGGTATTCCCTAGAGATGAAAAAAAAAGGCCAAAATCAAAATGATGGCTTTCAAAAAGTGCGTAATTTATTATGGCACAATCTTCTTCATATCGTTGGTGAAGGTGCGTGTGTGTGTTTCAATTTTCCTTAGAGCACGTCAAACATGCCAAGCTTCCGAAGGTTCGTTCCTTCGGTCCACAAGCCAAGGTGGCGTAATCATTCTCTCTTTTTTCGTAATGATGCCTTCTTTGTAAATTATGGTGTGTGAATGATTTCTCGGAACAAGCCGCGCGCGATAACATTAATGCCAAAACCAGGAGCAAAAAAAAATTAAGATGATTTATTGTTTTTGCAAGCGACCTCACTTCAAGTGCTTTGGTGCGAGCAACGTGACGAAAAAAATAAAAATCCCAACATGCATACCCTCGTGAAGTTTGCGCACGTCATGACTTTTCTGACAACCGAATCCTGCAGCCGGAAGTGGTGGAGTTCGGCGTCATCGCACCAACAGTGAACTTACGCCTGGATGACGTTAGCCGAGGAAAACCAATGACAGTGTGGTTTGCGTCAAGTTCCGCTTCTATTTGTGTTGTGTTTGTTCCGTTCATTTTCTCTTTGTTTTTAAGGATTTTTTGCCGTCTTTCACTTATCGTATCATATCCACCATTGTCGTTTGATAATGGCAGTGAAGAAAAAACAACTTTGGGCATTGTTTTTTTTTTTGCTACCCCGCTACCCTCACTCCTTTCCGTTGGGTTATGGTTTTCTTCCGTCACGCAATCGGCAATAGGCTCGCTGCTCCTTGACATAGACTTCCACCAGCAACCAAATGGATCGATGCCACCGATTTTTCCAACGCCCTGCTCACCACCGAATTGCGCAAGTGTGCGTAAGGAGGCTTTTGTATCGATGGTGTGTTGTTTATACTTCCACGCCGCCTCGCGCGACGAGAGCCGCGGGGGCGCGGGTTGAAGGATAAGACCGCGTTCATCGGGCCGGGAAACACAAAGAAAACTTGCCGTCTTGCAAATGCGGTCTCATTTCGTCCCGTGTGTCTGGTTCGTCGGATACGTCCGCCTAGTTCCCCTCGTTCGGGAAGTTTGTTTGCAATAAGAGAGGAAACTAATGAGGACACGGAACGGAACGTGCGTGTACCGCCGCCAGACGGATGATGATTCGTTCGGCGGAGGTCGGCGTTCCATTTGTTTTGGGCCGTCTTTCGCCCTTGCTGCTCTTATTTGAACTCCCTCCTTGACTGCGTGGGGAAAAAGAATCCCAGCAATCGTTCTAGCTCTCTCTCTCCGCCTATCTTTAGCTGAAGTTCCCTGCCGTGTCGATGAGTTCTGGTCTGGCGGCGTTTAGGCAGACATAAGACAGCAACGAAGGAAGGGAGGGAGGGGGGGGACGCAGGGATCGCTTCAACCGAGATCGTTTGCGGCGCGGATCCTGACGATGGTTGTCCCGCTCCATCGCACTGCCGTTAAAGGCGCTTAGTCACCCTCCCCAACCGTATGACGTCTGACTTTGACGTAGTTGCGCTCCACAACTCGTCGAGAACACGTGCGTTGTAAACAGAAAAAAAGAGGAGAGAGAGGGAGGGAGAGAGCGAGAGAGAACGACACTCGATCGGCTCGCGGTTGACATCCCGCGGGCCTTCACCGAGCGACGCGGCCAGTCGGGAAGATGCAATTGAAATGTTAATCGATCGTGAGGCTCGGTCGCGAACGGTCGTCACGAAGCTGCGTCTCGCGAGTGCGCCGAGTGTGAGAAACGGTGGAGATTCCCTTCGATTCGGCCGCGCTGAAGAAAGTGAGCGAGAGTCCCCATTTGCATCACAAGTTTGTGCGACCAGGTGAGGTGAAGAATTTACTTAGCGTCTCCCTCGCTCCCGTCGGGGGCCCCCGAAAAGTGAAAGTTTTCCGGTGGCGCGGCATTGCGATTTGAGGGTCAAGAGTGTGTGTTGTCCAGTTCCGGTTGTCCGGCCGAACGGTGTTGATGTTTGTGGCAGGCTTTCGGTGTCGAAAACGAGTTTATGGCTCAGTCGGGGTAGACAAGACGGAAGCAGTGGTTTTTACACCGACAGATGTTCGTGTTTTAAATTGATTTCGTGACAAATTCCCGTGAGATTACGAGGCGTTTTGTGGGGAAGTTTGGAAAACCCCCCCAAGCGGATGTAAAGGTGTAAAGAAAGCGATTATTGCGAAAGAAAGCGAAACCGAAGACGCTTGCGAGACAAACATGTAAATGATCCTTTTACAAAAAAAAAATACTTTTTCATCCTCCGAATGTACTCAGCAGTGATGTAATGTGTATTCGTGTCTTCTCTTTTTCTCCTTCTTCTATCATCCGGAAACGATACAAAAAAAAAAAACACCAACACACAAATGAACCGACTCCACTCGCAGACGATGGTGAAGGACACGTCGGTACGCTGTGCGAAATAGGACGGCTCGGGTCGACCCACTCGCCGGACAAGACGGTCGTCGTGAACTGGGACTCGGGACACCGGACCAACTACCGGGTCGGCTACCACAAGCAGTACGATCTGATCGTGATCGACAACGCGCAGATCGGCGTGAAGCACCCGAACGTCATCTGCGACGGCTGCACCAAGGCGGGCATCGCCGGCATCCGCTTCCGGTGCGCCGACTGTCCGTACTACGACCTGTGCGCCACCTGCTACGGCAACGACGTGCACGACCTCGAGCATCCCTTCATCCGCTTCCAGACGGCCAACTCCGTGGGGTAAGTACGCACAACTGGGTGGGAGGGTGCGACAACACGCAGAGAAGGGGGATTTAAAATGGGAGAGAATTTAAAACCAGGTAGCAAATGTTCACGGTTCAAATGCGGTGTTCTAATGGCGTACTAGATACCGATACTTGTGATGATACAGGAGTTCTCAAGTTCGAATCCCCCGTTGGGCTCCAGGAAATTTTAAGGGAGTCATTTTCAGTCGAATCGATTGCAAAAACAGGAGGAAGCTATTCAAAATTAACACAGAATGCGGGACTGCTTTTGGAACTTTTCTTAGCGGTTCTTAATATTTTAAATTAGCTCGACATGTACATTTGGTTGCCAAATGTACAATTTATACCAAAAATGTTTAAACGGCACCATGTGCGCCCTCAATCAGAAACTTATCAATTCGTTGCAGGCAAAACAATTACGACACAGAACGGATCGTTTCGTGGCATCGCGAGGGGGGAATCGATGGCGTCAAAAAACTGGGACGCTAATCGGAGCGCCGTTTATGCCCCCTAAAAAGACCATCGCGTTCGAAAGACCTCGTTTGAGGTCATCGGTCATCGGCCCTCCGTACTGTGTCTGTGGCATGGGGGATTCCTTTGGTTTATTTCTGTTTCTTTTCTTCCTCTTTTTTTTTCTTTCGGTTGGTTCGTGTCCCCTCGGTGGCCCCATTAAATGCTAAGAAGGTGTGGTGTCACCTTGGACGGCCACCTCAGCAGTGGGCAATCCCGTCGGGAAATTGACAATATCGACCGGCAGCCACTGATTCAGTGCTTCTACACACTCACACCCCCCATCGACAAGGCCTCGTTTCGCCGGCGATCGATAGTGTGCGCTGTGTGCGCGGCTTTCGGTGAGCTGATGGTGATTCCTTCGCTCTCGTTCGATTTCAAGAACCAAGCCCCGCGACGTGCTGCGCTTAACCGACTCTGGCCAGCGCACATCACACTACACAATATTGGAAAGGGTTTTCCCAACAGAGTGTTTTACAACCGCCACAGCTGTGCGACGGTATCACTCGTCGCGGTTTCCTCCACCGAGGGTATGGTTCGTTCGAACGAATTCTAGCGGATGTTGGAACTAGTTTTCTATAGAATCGCAAGACCGATCGCGTCCGCAGCGAAGCGATCCGTTCGTGCGCGGCAGTCTGTTTTGGATCTCGTCTCACAGGCAGGCTGCTCATTTTGTCAGAACGCAACCAAACCGTGTAAGCCAGATGACTTGCTCATCCTCCCTTCTTTGGGTTTGCTCTTGGACGAATCATCGCAAAAAAATGTCGGTCCGGGGGCTCCGTCGGTGGAAGTCCGTTGACCGCGCGCGGGTGAAACCCGACCTCGAGTCGGTAGTGGGGGAAAACTGGCCTCATAAGCTTGGGTCGAGGACTGGTTTTACTCAAAAACTGTTAAAACGCGTCCCGCTCTTGAGGAGGAGACCCGAAGAGAATCGATGAGGTACGCTGCCTTGCAAACTTGGGGAAGAAACTGTTGACCGTTAGCAGTTTGTTTTTTTTTTTACATTTTTATTGTTCGGTTCGCTTGCTGTGCAACCTCTCGCACAAGGTTTGGGAAAATCCCAAATACCCCGCCCCATCCACGATGCGGGTCCCTTCCTCCACGTGTTGTCCTACCATGTGCGCCACACTGACATATGCAAACTGCTTGAGGGCCACGTATCGGCCTACAATTGTGTGCAACAATCATTGCGTCATTGTAGGATGCGATGCGTATCGTGCAGATAGGTAGAAAGTTATTTATTATTTTATCCCAGACCGGAAGTTTATCATTTACACACACACACACACACAAAACAGTCAAGATGCTGATTCTTTGTTTGGCAACGAAAATCCCCTTCTTTTCATGCAGAGCTAGGGAATTCATTCACGTGAAATACACTACAACCAAGAGCTTAAGAAGAGTGGCAATTTCTGAACAGCGTTTGCTTAATTTAGTTTATGTGAAGAGCCGAACTGAAGATCTTTTTATTCATTTCCTTCTTCTTTTTTTTTGCTCATGACTGTTTGAATGTTTATTTTTCTGATTTGCTACTTCATCGGTAAAGGTTATCTCGCATGACTCTTGATGGTCGTATTGCAATTATTCTTTCGTTCTTTTTTATGCACAAATAAGAGGTTGAAACGCTTAGCGCTACAGTCTGCTCTTCTTGATGACGTATAAGTCTGATTTTGTTGAATTGTTTAAAAATTTCTGATGTTTATTTCGTGTTCATTTACTATGTATTGTAAAATGCTAGGAGGAGCCAAAAGGTTAACCCAACAGACGATCCGCAATCGCGGGCTGGAAAACCCCAGCTCAAATGGTGTACACCCGTGCAGAGATTCCTCTTGGACCGCATGCGTCCCATCCCTGTCTGTTTGTCCCTCCGTTCCCGAATGGGGGACCCCCGGTCTGGGTTGAGTTCCAGCGCAACGAGATCGAGTTTCGCGTCCGCTGCCTTTTTATCTGTTGCTGTTCAAATTTGTTTGCACGTGCAAGAGGAAATTCCACGCGTGCGTGACTTTAGTGGGTTTCGCCGCAGTTCAGCTGCAGCGTGCAAATCTTTTAAATATATTTACATTTGTGAAGGACGGCCGGCGATATCATCTGGGTTTCTTGCTGTCTGTGTCTAGAAGAAAGATAGCAATTTCTGTCTTTCCTAGTTCAGGGAAAGCAAAAGAGAAAGTGGTCGCCTGCCGACGCAATAGAATTAGGACTTCATACTGGCCCAACTGGCACACACATTTTTGAGAGAATTTCCCACATTTTTGTTCTGGTGGGTAGTTTTCGGTTTTTCAACAGGGGATTTCTCCAGAATCGCTTTGGGAAAATCTCAACTGCAAGGCGTCGTACGCATGTGTGCTACCTCCCTCCCTACCCGCGGCCGTACGCACATATATATAAACACACACACACGAACACACACACAAACGCAGTCAGGGGTCGATGGGTCGTTAAAAAGACCGTACGCTGACGCTCTGCTCATCATTCTTGCAGCATCCGTTTGCCGCCTCGGAAGGGTGCCACCAAGATACAGCTGAAAGGCATCTTCGTCGGTGCGAGAGTTACACGCGGTCCCGACTGGGAATGGAATAATCAGGACGGTGGTCCCGGGAAAACTGGTCGTGTTATGGAAATACGTGGCTGGGACAACGAGTCCTGTCGCAGTGTGGCGAGTGTTGCCTGGGCCTCCGGCTCTACGAACGTGTACCGCCTCGGGCACAAGGGAAACGTCGATCTGCGCTACGTGCAGCCGGCCGTCGGCGGATATTACTACAAGGATCACATGCCAGTATTAGGTAAGAAACGATCGCGATCGTCGCGCCGCGAAGTGGAAACGTGTGAAAATGGTGGTCCGATACTAATGAGTGTGTTTTTCCTTCAATTCCAAAGGTCAACCAGAGGAACAGCAGCCGGTTTCGCCGCCGGTGCGTTCGCACTTCTACGTCGGCGACCGGGTGCAGGTGGCCATCACGGAGGAGCGCCTGAAGACGCTCCAGCAGGGCCACGGCGGATGGAACCCGCGCATGGCCGAGTACCTGCCGAAGATCGGCATCGTGCACCGAATCACGGACAAGGGCGACATTCGGGTGCAGTACGAGGGCTGCGCCAACCGGTGGACGTTCCACCCGGCCGCGCTAGTGAAGATCTTCAGCTTCAACCTCGGCGACGTGGTGACGTTTATCAGTGACGCGGCCAAGATGCAGCTGCTGCAGAAAGGGCACGGCGAGTGGATCGAGACGATGCACAACGTGCTGGGAAAGTCGGGCAAGGTGATCAAGATCTATAGCGACGGCGATCTGCGCGTGCAGCAGCTCGACGAGGATATGGCGTGGACGGTGAACCCGAAGTGCGTCAAGCTGGAGCGGTCGGCGGTGTCGCACGCGGCCGCCACGGAGCGCTCGAACAGCATGATGGACCTGAGCAATCAGCGTACGAACGAGCACCACATGACGCCACTGTCCGGGCTGTCGGGGACGTCGGCGGCGGACCGATTGGTGCGGGAGGCGGCACAGGGAAATCTGGAGTTTGTCAAGAACTATTTGGGGTAGGTTGAGATAGATGTTTCGATCGATGGAATACTTTTCAGAGTATGTACGCAGTAAACTAATCCATGTTTGTCTTTTATTCGAATACAGAATGAACGCCGAAGCGGTGGACTGTGTGAGTGGGGGGAAGACGTGCCTCCAGGTCGCAGCGCATCAAGGGCACGTTGAGCTGGTAAAGTATCTGCTGCTGCTCGGTTCCAATGTGAACGTGGCGGACAAGGAGGGTGACTCCACGCTGCACTACGCCGCCTTTGGCAACCAGCCGGAGATTATGCGCGTCCTGCTGCAGCACAACGCCAACATCGACGTGCTGAACTCGTCCCACTGCTCGGCGCTGCACATTTCCGCCCACAAGAAGCCACCGCACTGCGTGAAGGTGCTGCTCGAGTTTGGCGCGAACGTGAACGTCCAGGATGCGTACGGCGATACGGCACTGCACGACGCCATCGGCAAGGAGAACACGGAGGTGGTGGAGCTGCTCTGCAACTGCCCGTCGCTCGATCTGACCATCCGCAACAACCGCGGGTTCAACGCGCTGCACCACGCGTCGCTCAAGGGTAATGTGCAAGCGGCGCGGAACATCATCCGGCTCGCGCGCCAACTGGTGAACGTGCGCAAGGACGACGGCTTCTCGGCGCTCCACCTGGCCGCCCTCAACGGTCACTCGAAGGTGGTGGAGGTGCTGGTGAAGGAGGGCCAGGCGGACGTTAACATACGCAACAACCGCAGCCAGACGCCATTCTTGCTGGCCGTCTCGCAGGGGCACACGGCCGCGATCGAGAAGCTCGTCGACCTGCGGTGCGACATTCGGGCGCGGGACGAGGACGGCGACAACGCGATGCACCTGTGCATCATCAAGAAGGCGAACCTGGTGCAGGAGGTATCACCGACGGAGGCACCGAAGATCCACGACATCTACCAGTCGCTGGCCGGCATCGTGAGCGAGCACCGGCTGATGTACGCGCTGCTCTGCTTCCTGGCCAGCGAAGGCTGCCCGCTCGACGTGAACCACAAGGGCGCGCGCGTCCTCGACTGGATCCAGAGCCCGCAGATCAAGGAGATCATCGTCGAGTACGAGCGGACACGGTTAGCGCGGGAAGCGGCGGCCGCTGCGGCCCCCAACGGGCCCGTCATCTCATCGGCGATCCTCTCGGCGACTGGTGCATCTTCGTGCAACCTTGCCAGCGAGGAAGACCCTCAGCAGCAGCAGCAGCAGGAACAGCAGCTTTTGTTCAATTTCGAGTCGTTGAGCATTGCCGGAGGAGTCGGTAGTCAACAGCCGCCACAGGTGGAGAAGATGGAAGGCACCAACCAGCAGCAGCAGCAGCAGCAGCGCGTGCTCGAGAATGGCATGTCCGGTGGGGTGTCGCTAGCGGTGGGTGGCGTAGGTCCCGGCGTCAGTGGAATGCAGCAGTGCGTCGGTTCCAATCCACCGACCCCGGCGCGGCGCAACCGCGGCCACAATCGAGACCCTGGAGCGACGCCCGGAGCGTTGGTGACCCCGCCGGCCGTACTCGGTGCCGCTGGTCACAGTGAAGAGAGCGAACTGCCAGGTCTCCGCGAACCATCGCGAACGGACGCCTCCTCATCCGCTGCCAGCGCCTCATCCTCCCACATCATTGCCGGTGATATTAGTCTTAGTGCTAGCAATGGCAACAACGTGTTTGTAGATAGTCCCGCCCGGTACAAGTCACCCAGTAGAGCCTTATCGCCGGGTGGGGGCGCAGTGCCGCCGGTACCGGCGGGGCCCATCGCTACCGGCGATCAGCTGGTAGCGCCCGTACCGCCACCTCACGCCTGCGGTCCATCATCGTTACCCGCGCCATCGAACGGAGTCGCCGCCGTCGGCTTTTCGAAGCATATCAGCCGACGCCAGTTCGCTCTGGACAAGATTGCTCCACCAACGCCACCACCCTCCAGCAGCTCGTCCACCGGCAGTCCACCGCCCTCCTCCGGGAGCGCACCGGTGCCTCCGCCGCTTCCCCCACCATCGGCATCGTCCTTGGCGCAGCAGAATCGCCCCCAGCCACCGCGGCTCACCCCGGCCGAGTGCATCGTGTGCAACGAAATCTTGCCGCTGGTCATCTTCGATCCCTGCCAGCACCAGATCACGTGCGAGGAGTGCGGCATCCGGATGAAGAAGTGTCTCATGTGCGGCGAACACATCGACCGCCGCACGACGGTGACCGGCCAGCCGCTGTTGTGCGCCAAGGACTACCGCCAACCGTCCGCCGACCGGTTGCGCTACCTCGAGAGCAAGATCATGGAGATCGAGGAGACGCACTGCTGCAGCATCTGCCTGGAGCGCCGGCGCAACGTGGCGTTCCTGTGCGGGCATGGTGCCTGCTCCAAGTGCGCCGAAACGCTCAAGATCTGCCACATGTGCCGGAAGGCTATCACGAAAAAGATCAACCTGTACTAGACCGGACCCGTTGTGGTTCGGTCTTGTAGTTACCAAATACCGCCACAAGCAACCACAGCATCAATCCCGACGAAATCCATCAACAAGATGTAAAAGTTTTGCTGGACAAGCGAAAAAGAGAAGAAACAGAACTAACAGACAAAACCGATAGAGGCCCTCTAATGAAATATGGGTCCTTCTCACTCCGTACAGCGATGTGTGTGTGTGTGTGTGTGTGTGTGTGTGTATGTGTGACGGTTTTGTTTTTGTTTGGCGCATAGACAAACGTTAAAGCGAAGATCATTTGTAAGTGTTCACTATTTATTTATACTTTACGTCATAGCTAGGATTAACTATTATTTCAACAAAGTGGAGAAAAAAGAGAAAACCAATAATGAAATAGCGCGCAAATAGCATAAAACACAAATCGCGGTCATTCTGTTTGTTTTATCTTAGTTCTTGCTCAGTTCCGAAACGCTACATCGCGAGCCTAGGATGGAGGATAGAAAAATTATACCCTACCGTCACTTCCATTTTGTATGTTTGTGTTTGCCTGCTCGCCCAACTCTATTTCCTGCAAACCTAGTCTTATTCGTATTCTGTTGGGAATGGGGCAACGTGGGCGTGAAGACGCAGGATGAATGAATTGTCTATCGCTTCGCAGCCGCGCGTGTACGAACTGTATGAAATATATGCATGTAGAACTAGATATATTTAGATATAAAATGTACGGTTATGTTAAGGAGCTTAGAGGAAGAGTGACTGATTGTGACTTGATTGTACAGAGATAAGTTTTGCTGGTAGTCAAAACGGGAGCAGAATTGTGTCGTATAGTATCATTCTTCGTGTCTTCGTACCTGGCTGCAGTCTCAATATAACAGCCCCATCGAAACCCGTATGTACCCTTCTTTTGTCGTTGTTAATGAAATCACATCACACGAAGTTGTGTCGTGAAATTATGATTACGGTAAATGTCTCATGGTTGAGAGGGAGGAACCCTTTTGTAACACATGCCAAGACATCGAATGAATGCGATCGAACCTTCATCCGGTCAGAGTTTGATGCGCGCCTCGTTGTGTGTTGCCAAAAATCCAATTGTACATAGCATCCCATTGAAAGGAACGATTTCATTAATTTATATACAGAACGATTCATACGAATCGCAAACCTTCCGACCAAAAAAAACAAAAAAACCATCACACACGCCCCCGCTTATCGTTGCAATTCGACAGCTGTAAGATCATTCGTAGGATGTAAGAATCCGTTTGACGTTGAAGCTACACGAGATGAGCAGTCGGTCAGTTCGATCCAGTTAATTTATTATCTTAGGGATTTAGTTTCCATGTTCACCTTTGGCCCTTTACTCTCCATCCAACTATCTTCATTTGTGTCACATAACTTTCCGTGTACTGCATACTCGTTTAGTGAATTTTGTGTCTTGTCTTGTCATGTGCCCTTTGACATAAGGGATATGTTAACCGAATACTTAGTTCCTTGTACCAGTATACTGTTTCCTGTTTGTCTCTGTCTGTGAAACTGGAGATTCCAACGTGCACAGTCATACCCACACACACACACACTGCCTCGTGTTTCGGAGTGACGCCAAGCCAAATTCCTCTTCTCAAATTCTTACCGACCTATGGAGTAAGGCAATAATGTAGGACCCAAACACACACTTTATCTTTAGTTAGCAGACTGATCAGGATGGAGGAAAAACCGATGACTAAAATGCCGAATGATCCTTCAAACGAGCACTTCCTTGCAATGGAATGTTTTGTTAAAGCGGGAGAAAAATAGTTAAAACCCGCTGCAGGGTCGACGCAACGTGGTATGATTAGATGTTGTGTTTATTTTTCGCTCATCGGTACTAAGGGAACGCCGTTCGTGCAGGCACCTAATGCGTGGGTGGGCTTGCGATGGAAAACACGAGCACATTAATGTCCCCAAGCAAAACTCCAACGTTGTCCAATGCGTGTATGTGAAATGTGTATAGGAAAAGCATATTAGAACATAGAGCACCGCCCCGGGAGAACCATTCTCCCAACCTCAACATTAGGAAAAATTGAAACAAATGTATGAATGTGGATGTGGTTCTTGAGCAAGCAAAGCCGAACCGTAAACGATAGTTTGTGTTTAGTGTCGCCAAATAAAGGTTAGAAAGAAATGATTGTAGTTTTTTTTTAAAACCCGTTTTCCGTTGTTGAACGCTTTTTGTACCGCCAATGTCTTGGCCGCAGTGCCATTGGGAGTAGCAAAACATAAAAGGACAAATGATGAGAACAAATCAAAAGGCATGATACGAGCACCGAATCCACCAAACAGAACTGCTATTTTTGTACGACCATATACACCTGCTTTTTGAAAAGTGCAATATCCAGTGCAAAACGAAAATTGTGTATGTAGCTAAAAACAAAAAGGGAATGCAAGGGAGCGCAGGCGAGAGAATACCGCGAATCGATAGAATTGCGTTTCTTTTTCTTCCCGCGAAGGATGCGGACGTAACCTAAAGCCAATTGCAATGTACTGCTTCTGCCGGTGTACAACCGTTCCTCCTGCGTTGGTGTCGAGCTTTCTGTTTCGCATCGCAACGTTAGAGTGACCAGATCCGTTACTGTAAGCGACCATATTTAGCCCTTCATCGTGTACGGTTCGAGAAGGTGGACAAGAATCTGGCATTACTGTACACTTATTTGGTGGTCAACAGAATTGCTTCAAGTATGAGCTTGATTGGCTGGTACATGTCTGAATAAAAACTGTGAAAAAGATAAACACTGTCGAAACAAAAAGGACGAAATATGTAGAAAAAAATATGAAAAAATGTGTGAAAAATTGAGGGAAAAGTGATTTTGAACCATGATCGAAAAGATAAGCAGGAAGAATAATGGAGAAGCAAACGATAAGAAAGCGCGTAGTAAATACATAAACACCCGAAAGCAAACATGTTCACTTACAAACATACAAAAAAAAAAACCATTTAAAAATATAATGCAAACTTACTGTCGATAATTATTAGCTAATTTCCCTGCATCGGATTCTGGAAAACAAAAAGTCTTAAATGGAAAGTTAAAACGAAACATAAGAGTTTAATTGAAACGCCTAGAAGCGAGTGCACCAGTGGATTAAGTTACGTGGGACGAACGAAAAATAGCAAAAAAAGGTTAAGAGAAGAAAACAACTGGTTCATAAACAACACTCGACAGATGCTAATGTTGGTGATAGTGCGAGTAAAGGAGGAAGAATCAGAGAGGACATAGAAGAAAATGACTAAATACTAAAACCATTTGTACCCTAAATCGTTAAAATAGGCCCATACTGTATGTAAATGGATCAATTTGTATAAAATAAAGGAAAAATATAACTGAGAAATGATACGCTTCCCTTATTGCCTCTACAGTCCCAGCGGGGATACCGACCTGCGCACGTTTGGGTTGGGGTTGGGAAGGCAAACAAACAAACATCCATGAATATACGTTACTAATCTTTCCGTTTCAGGCCTAAACAGATAAGCATCTCATCGCGGATTCAGCTTGTGACCTGCTTCGGCCCACCGATACTACGTAATGTTTACGAGCTATTTGCTCAACGATAATGCTCAAATACACTTAGCGAAGCTTCTAAGAACACAAAACAAAAAGGTATTACGTGCTTATTGCATTTATGGTTTGAAATAGAATATTCGTTAAATATGAAAAATATTCAACTATTGGATAAGTTTACTTCAGTATGATCTAGTAGTTGGCCATGATTTTAGTTGTTGATTTCTATTACCGGTATCGCAAAGACCATATTCACATCAAAGTGTGCAGATTCCCAGGAAGCATACACCTTCGCATCAATCCAAGGTATGAAGTGGTCAAATTTGCATAATTTTTCGTCAAACAACATGAAGGGAATACTTCATCGAAACGTTCATTCGGACGGGCCATCCGCTGTTTCCGGACATGGAGGTAACTTATGTCTTTCTAACGATTCATAGCACTCTAACGATTGCTTTCCTCTGAACAACCTTCAGCTTCCGGTGGCTACAAAATATGGAAGAAAATGACATTTTTTGTGGCGCTACCAGCAATTGGGCTGTGCTTTTTGAACGTGTACCTGGACCACAGGGAACATCACGGGCACCGTGCTCGCCCGGAGTTCGTTCCCTACGAGCATCTTCGCATTCGAAACAAGCGGTTCCCGTGGGGCGATGGCAACCGGACACTGTTTCACAATCCCGCAGTTAATGCCCTACCAAGTGGATACGAGCAGTGAGTGGGTGACTAGTCGAAATGGATCAATGGAAAGAAGATTAGTTTTATGGACACTTATCGTTCAAGGTCCTTTGGAAGCTTGAAGGCCTTTTTAACGGATTGTGAATTACTTCCTCCGTATCCTGGCCTATTTTTCACAATCGAAAATCGATGTTAATTTTAAACCCGTTCAGTCGCTGCCTTACAAATAAAACAGTTTCTAGTTCTGCAAGAGGTCTCCGGTTCTGCAAACTCATTAGCCAACCAGTGTCGGCGATAATTGAAGGACACTGTGTAGAGAGGAGCCGATTAAGCGAGACACGAACAAGCCTGTTGACAGGAGAAAGTGGTCTGCTGACCCTTTCACTGCGGCACAGTTCTGATTGACCATGATTCACATGAGATGAGAGAACGTTCTTATCTGGCACCAGCCTCAGTCGCTTCCCAACAACGACCAGGCGGTACACAGCGATGACGGTTCACGATCCGATCGTCGACGGGCAAACAACATGTGGAAACATCCGATAACGGCGGGTTAGGAGTCAGTGTGAGAAGGCGGGCGTGCATTGATGAGATAAGGGCCCACTCAACACACCGTTGAACTTTCCGGGCATAAGCATGCAGTGGACCACAGAAAACTGGGTGAAAGGAATGAGGATCACACAACAGAACGCGTGTCGGCTCTGTCCCTCCATGGCAACCGCGGTTGGCCGGTTTTGTCCGGGTACTCTCGTACGTACTCGGTGGTGAGCGCTGCTGCCAATACTGATCTTGCGTACTCTCGCGCATGGAGACCGCGCGGTCGGCCGGTATGTAATTGAACCAATATATGAAACTCGATGTCGCTTCAAGGCCACCCGCACGAACGATGACGCCCGAGGTCGCCCCTTTAAAGTCTGCGGTATACCATCCAGTGTAGTAAACAGCGTTACAGGTCCGTCTCACCGCCCAGCACGTCCCGGATCGTCCCATCCCAACGGTGGCGACCGACTGACGGCTTATGTATGCGTAGCGTACATCGACGAACCAATTATCAATGTAAGCACCCTCTCGTCGCCGTCATTTGACTCACTTTATGCCAACAGCGATTACTTGCCCAGTGAGATCTCCGGACCGGTCGGTCCTGATCGAGAGCCTAATGCAAACCCGTCGCCGGTTGGCCCCGGCAGTAGCGATCCGATAGTCGGCTGAAGTAGTTTCGTGTTTGCATTCGTGTCGTCAGGACGTTTCCGCTCCGTCGAAGCCACAGTGAACTGAAGCTCCAGTTGACCTAATTTTTGCAAATCTCCCCGTTCAAAGTTGGTGCGATCGTTGAACCGTTCAACAAAGTGCTACAAAAACAGAAAAAAAGGAAATGCCAGTCGATATCAAGCGTGTTCTCGTGTGCGACGCCGTCGATAACGCGTGTGTCAAGTTGCTGCAAGACCACAACATTGATGTTAGTACCGTGAACCTTGAGCTTGTGTTGTTGTGTCCTGCCGAAATAAGGTTCCCAAAAGTCGACGACAGTTGCGGCTGAACCTTAGCATGCTAGGATTACAAATTTATCTTCGCACGCTGGATTTGAATTTCCAACGCCTTTATCCTTTCTCTACCGTAGGTCGACTACAAGCTGAAGCTGACGAAAGATGAGCTAGTGAAGGAAGTGAAGGTGAGTGTTAAAAAACCACGAATCAAGTGAAGCGGGGCCCAGGTTCGGCTACGCGCTGCGTTACGGAACGCGTTACACGATGCGTAAATTGAAGAAATGAAGACCACGGTGTAAGGCGGGGAAACAAGTCATTTGCCTTGAACGGAGAACATTTGCCTCTGCGCGTGCATTTGCAACTGATCGGGAGGCACGGCGCGATGGATGAGCGACGATAACTTGTTTTCCGAGAGAAGAGTGCATGCGAAACGTGCTTTTCGTCGTCCTTGGTGCTGACGACGATGGCTAGACGAGACGAAGTGACCTCTTTTTGCGTCCAAGAAAACAAAGTAGCATGTTTCATTTTTCTTCTCTGTTCTGCTAAGAATAACTTGCGTTTGCAGACTTTGTTTCATGGTGATAAAAATATTTCATCAATAAGTAAGACTGATACCAGTATTGCGTCAATTTATTGACTTTTTAATTTGTATAAATCCGATTCTTGAAATTGCAACAGTATTGAAGATCCAGGCAATTCAATTTCAGCAATCAATTTAATTAAAACATTTAAAGAATTAGATGTTAACTGAAACAGAACTCTCGTCATTTGTTTTTAACGTCACAAATTTCTCTCAAAGCCTTGGAGGAGTTCAATACAAAAAAAGGAGAGGAGCTACGCATGGGGAAAATATAATATTAGAACTAGTTTTTCCCCAATCAATCATAAAACTCGAACAGCTACTTGAAAATCTCAATCATTCACATTCATAACTGTAGCCACGTGGTTCCACTCCACGTGAACGTCATAGTTTTCGAAAACATAGACCAAGCTTGTGACGCAGGCGATGAAAATTGAATTGAGATGTCTTCCTCCGTTCCACCACGCGGTCGTACAATTTATATCAATTAATCTCGGCATCGCAATGAAGAAACAAAAGCTTTTGTCCACCATTGCTCGTACCGCGTGATGAACGTGCGGCCAAATGGCCAAAATGTAGGCACAAATAGTAAGTAGTAAACACGCCGCAGGACATTCCTCGCCCGCCAAGGCCACGGAAGCGGAAGCCCCGAATGGGTCCCTTTGGCCACATCGGCACGGGACGGAATCGATTCCAGGAAACGCTTAATACCACGCTGAGGAATGAATCGGTCGCGAAAAAAGGCAACAACCGAGTCCGGCTGCGGAATTAGATTTCGTGCCATGAACTAATCGATTTTGCTCATTTATCGGCGGCATCCTTCCCCACGACCACGACCCCGACGGCAGAATTATGACGCCCTCATCGTGCGCTCGGACACGAAAATTACGGCCGAGATCCTGGAGGCGGGCGCGGGACGCGTGAAGGCGGTCGGGCGGGCCGGAGCGGGCGTGGACAACATCAACATCGAGGCGGCCACAAAGCATAACGTGCTGGTGCTCAAGTAAGTAGAGATTAGGTGCCCGTTTGCGGAGTGGTTCGAACGGAACGGTAAGACTAGAAGTGGTTTTTAAATAGTTCGTACCTTTTCGTTTTGAAGTGAGATAATAAGAGCCTAGGCAAGTTGTTAACACAATGGTAAAACTTTCGAAGGAGTTACCTCAAACTCCATTTAAGTTTTTAAATACAGAAGATGATGCAAAAATTTGATGCTTCTTAAGTGAATAATTACAATTAGTGCGTTTTTACAGTCAATTTTAAATAATAAGCTCACCCTTTTCCACCCTCTAAACAGCACCCCGGGCGGTAACTCGATCTCAGCGTGCGAGCTGACCTGCTTCCTGATCGGGGCTCTCGCTCGTCCGATCTGTCCGGCCGCAACCAGCATGAAGGAGGGCCGCTGGGACCGGAAGCTGTACTCAGGCACCGAGCTGTACGGCAAGACGCTGGCTATCCTCGGGCTCGGCCGGATCGGGCGCGAGGTGGGCGTTCGCATGAACGCGTTTGGGATGCGCGTGATCGGCTTCGATCCCATCACGACCAGCGAGGAGGCGAAGGCGGCCGGCATCGAGAAGATGGAGCTGGCGCAGATCTGGCCGCTGGCCGACTACATCACCGTCCACACGCCGCTTATTCCGGCCACGAGAAGTAAGTGTGCAGGCCAGTTGAACTACGTACACCAGGATCTAAGGTTCCCTAGCAGAAGCGAACTACGTACACCAGGATTGTAGGTTACCCAGCAAAAACGTTAGCACCAACAACTGTGTACGCTGAAGGACTCTACCAAAATCTGAGCCAGCAGCTTCGATCTCCACTTGCTTGGTATTTCTGGCACTGAACACTGAGATGGACTGTAAAACTTCTATAAATTGAAATGATACTGCAGTAACGGAGTTAACCCTAAGCATACCTATGCCATTTCCATCAGGTTAAATTTATATATATTTTTTGAATTTGAGATGCTTCAACCTGAAGCTTACATAGCAAAGATCATAGCGTAATGCCTCTCCTCCTCCTTGGGTCCCCTCGCATGTCTATTCCTTCTTAGACTAACGTGAGAAGGAGGTTTGGAATAAGAAGTGGATCTTATGCTGTTAGGAAACCGATTCTTACAACATGCGCTTGGTGGCGCTCGGTTTCTGGCTGGTGCCAAGTTGCTCCTAGTTCAGGAGTAAGTTATAATTAAGTATGAGGAACTACAGTTGAAGACATCAGGGTAGACAATTTTACCTTACCTCCTTGTAGAAGGCAAATAAGTCTACCTTAGCTTTTGTAATTCTCCAGAAACATTCATAACATTTCGTTTACAAATTTGTTTAATTTTTATTGCGTTTTTAACACGCTCCTTTCCGCCCCTCATTAAAACCATTCAATTAAACAGTTCGTTTGTTTGCTTGTAGATCTAATTTCCACGGACACCCTCGCCAAGTGCCGACCGGGAGTGCGCGTGGTGAACGTGGCCCGCGGGGGCATAATCGACGAGGCGGCCCTCCTGGCTGCCCTCGAGAGTGGCCACTGTGGTGGGGCCGCCGTCGACGTGTACCCGGAAGAGCCGCCGAAATCCGACACCACCCGGAAGCTCATCAATCACCCGAAGGTGGTCGCCACGCCGCACCTGGGTAAGTATAGGCGGTGAGGCCAATTTGGCCGTGGCGCAGTTTTGCACTTCACTTTAATCCGGTTCATTTCCCACAGGAGCCAGCACGTCCGAGGCGCAGGTGCGCGTTGCCGTCGAGGTGGCCGAGCAGTTCATCGCGCTCACGGGCAAATCGACCGTCTACACGCAGTATGCCGGCGTGGTGAATCGCGAGCTGTTGAAGAATGTCTTTTAAATCTAATTCCGAGCGGGACTAGCGGCGAATAGGCGCGCTATTTTTGGGGGCAAATTGTCTCCAAAACCCACACACACAGACACACTTTCGACAAGCGGCGTCTTCGCCGTTGTCATAATCGTTAAGAAACCATACCGCAAATCAATCATCGATAGCAAATGGCACCGTTCGGTGGTGGGGGTTGCGATCCACCTTTTCCTCGTGCGGTGACGTCATCGGGCCCCGGACGTGTGACGCATCCGCTCATCCTCGATTCCGAATTCGATCCCAGCGAGGCATCTAATGAAATGTAGTGCGCCCGTATTAGGTGGGCCTTTTTTTTTTTTTGGTTTTCTTCATTTGAGTGCAATTTGACACCGATTAAATTTGACAAATAGCACGACGAGACTCGGGTGGAGCAGCAAATAAATATATAGCTATATGTAGCTGTGCACACATTAGAATGCCATCCGCTTTTTCTTGTCCTGGCATCACCAGCATACGAAAGCATTCGAAAGAAACCCCAATTTGTTATTTTTCCGGCGGAAGGACAGTGGGAGGATCCCTAGTGCCCTTGAAAAACATGATATTTATTAGCTATCGGATGGTTCTATTCACCAATTTAAGAAATATAAATTGATCGTGTTACACAAAGGTACGGTAAGGCGTTCTTGTGTCTTGGAATTTTATTTTCTCTCCGAGCATAATCGTTTCTTCGAAACTGTTTCTCAAGGGAATTATAGTACACCAACACTAAAGCGATGAGCGCTTTGAAGCGTTGAAAAAACAAAGTATGAGGCTGACTGAAGAAAAATAAAAAAACAACCGCTAGACCACGTTTGAATCTGGCTCAGCTTGTGGCCGCTTTTCCCGCGGAGAAGAGATGATCACATTCATCGAATTGAATTGTTGACTACGGCAAGTGTCTTGCTCGTTTCCCCTTGGCTATAGAATCCTTGGAACGTTGTTATGATGTTTGCACGGACCGGAATCAAAACGAACTCAAAACATTTGGATTGCTTTTAATCGTTGCAACAAAAAGAAAAAAAAAACCATTCAAAGGAGGCATCACGTGCTGCAGTTCGGCCAGAATGGCCGGATGTCGTTGCTAGGGACGAGCCTTCCTTGTCGGCAGGACGGCTTAGCGTGGGCTGTTTTCTTTTTTCCAGCAAACGTGTTGTCTTCTGCTGGAAGAAATGAATGTACTCGTTTGAAGCGATGCCGACTTATTGATATTTTGAGCTCAAATCAGATCACTTTCTTCGAAATGAATTTACAGACAGCAGTTTCCCGGCAGGTAAGTATGGGTAGCATATTCATTGCAATGGAGCGGCATCCTTTAACGAGCTGATATGGAAAAAGATGGAAGGCAATCATCCTAACGGTCGCAACCCAACCTTCCAAAGCTACGTTCATTTTGCTCCTCTGAGACAGACGCAGACATCAAAGAACGATGAATCGGTAGGATGTTTGTTTTTTTGCAAAAATCTCGTCTTTGTTTGAGTCCGTTTTTTAATGGCCGGGATATTTTCAAACAAATCGCCAGGGTTGGCGATCTATTTCTGCCCCAGTTTCAATGAGTCTGTGGTTCATGGTTTGTCAGTATTTGCATAGTTTTTAAGCTAGTTTGAAATTTTTAAAATTATGGCTTTTGTCATAATTTACAGCTTGTTTTTACCATAGGCAAATTCACAAGATCTACAAATATAATCTTTTGCGATTTAATTCAAAGTTACTCTTCAACAACCGATAAGGTTCGTTAATTTCACAGGGCATCATAGTAAAAAGGCCCTTTCCTTGTTCTTTTAATCGTTCATTGAGACAAAGGATACACTTCCACTTCCTTACAAGGATGTTGCTTGTTTTTCAAACGTGTTATTGTTGACCAAGTTTCCGGAGTTCCTTGGACAACGGTTGGTTAGTGTTGGCTTAGTTTTACGGATTTGTCTCGTAGTTGTTATCAAATTTCTTCTTCTCATTTTATTTTGAAATCGCTTTTAATTATTATTCAAAAGGTACCTTTATTGGGTCTTTATCGATGCATGTCACCTTGTGATATGGAAAAATTTAAATAAAATAACGCCGTCTAGCATGCAATGTAGCACATAGTTTATTCGTTCTCATTTGATTGGACTGCATAATATGTGTTTACAAACTAAACAGCTTTAAAAAAAAAAAGTCTTGCCTTGCCGTGTCGGAGCATGATAGAAGAACCATTCCAACGGCGAGTCATTCATAAACTGGGCTCATCTGCCGCTCGGCTGTACATTCGCAGTGTTTGCCGCCGCAGCACGTGCTCGAACGTGGAAGTAAATAGAGCTTTCCACGAAGTCTACGGTAGCCGGAGGACGACGATCCGCTCTCGTCGAACGTGTACCACATGCTGGCTGATGAGCAAGGATACACCGCCCGGAAAATGCCGCGGAAAAACCTCGATCGCACAAGGGAAAACAAACCTCTCGAGAGAGCGAGAGAGCGAGAAAGAGATCGTCCTCGTCGGTGGCTGCTCTCGTCGGGGGACGAAACGTCCCTCTTTTGGGCCGAACTTGGCCCGCGTGTATATAAAGCAACAAGTGCCGAGTCCGGCATCCGGCAGTCTGTTGCCAGCAAGGATTGCACCCGCATCGAACCGGTTCCGATCGGAACGCTTAACCGGATCTTACGTCTCCCTCTCGCTGCCCTTTCCTTCGTCTACGCGCGCGCTTCTAGTGCATCAACCGTTTTTCCCAAAGGTTAGTGAAACTATGCTAAAAGAAGAAAAAAGCTCCAGCAGTGAAGCCAGTGAAAGTGAAACGTTATCCTTCCACCACTTCCGCCCGGTCGCTCGCTGGAGTCCTGGAGTGGGGGGAGGGGGGTGTTAATAGAGTTTTAAATTTCCAATATCTTTTAATTGGAGCAACTTGCACCCTCCCGGGGCAAAAGGGAATATAAGTGACGAACAAAAAAAGGATTAAATGAAACAATAATGTAGGAAACAACAGTAATCAAACGTTCTCTCCGTGCGTCACCGTGTCGAAGTGCTCCCATTTTGCGAAAAAAAACCCAAAGGGATGGTTTTGCAATTGATGTCAATTAGATCGCATTAAAACGGATGTGGATGCGACTCGGATGGGAAAATTCAAGGCAGGAGGACACTTTACGAGCGAACGTGTGGATTTATCGTGACGAGCAGTGGAAAAAACAAGAAGGATAAATACAGTTTGGAGGCGGATGTTTAACAACTAAAAAGCAAAAAAAAAGAAATAGAAATAAAATAGCGAAACTCTGGTGAAAGGTTTGCGAGAGGGATGTTTTCTTTTATTTTCCGTGACCGTTAAAACCGAAGACCGCTTGCTGGGCAATGGTGATGCTAGGTTTTCACGAGCGGATTAATCCGGTTGTGCCAACCGAACTGCCGGCGTTCGGGGATGCGTTTCCTTTGCAGGAAAATTCGCGCACTCCCCGCGGTGTGTCCCGTCGCTTCGCCGTCCTTTCAATAGTATTAAAATTAAACTTAATTTCATTCGTCCCCGACCGAGTGCGTGCGGTGAACCACCAAAATTACCCGCTCCTGTGGCGATGATGCGTGGATGTGAAAAAGTCACCAACTCCGTGCGTGTGTGTGTATTCCGCTGGAACCAGTGAAAATGGTGCGTGCCGAGGTTCATCGACTTTTCCCCGGTGATCCTCGGGATGGTAAACAAAGCCTTTAAAACTACAGTAAATTGGCTATTAATCGTTCGAATGGAGGGATAACAACGTGTACCGCTCGAGGATAGTTCACTTGTGAAGGATGCGCTTTTGTACGTGCTGATGATGTGCGACGTGGAAATGAAAATGACACACACACACACACACACATTGCCAATCAACTGTGAAAAATGGAGTGTAATTAAAGTGCGAGGCCAATGAGTAAATTCAGTTGAATGTGTGAATACCGGACGGCAAATTAGTTAAACATTCATGCAACAAAATTGCAAGCTAATGCTATTCATGGCGTATTCATGGCGTAAACCAAATTCAATTAATTAAGGCTATACTGCTTTGTCATCAATGATTTATTTTTCATCCAACCATAAGAAATACCAAATGCAGAAAAATGTACCTGGGGGGAAAAAAAATGGGAATGTACCTTTCCCTAGGTCGAACTTATCAGCCATCATCAACTGGCATGGAATGAGAAGGCTTAGAAAAGATGTTCCGAATTATCGGCGGGACGACGTTAAGAAGATAATTTCGCCGACATTCTCTAATTGCCCAATCAATTATTTAAGCGACATTTTATCCAGGTATTCGTGAGGGATGTCGTCCGTCGCCAACAGAGTTTGGAGCTAGCCATCGCGACACGAATGTCATCATGTGTCCTTTTTCCACATAGATGCTCCCACACAGATGGTCCCACACTGAAAACCCATCGAAAAACACTTGTCCACGTGTCCGCAACGATTAGCACCCCGCACCGAAACTGGTCACTTGGAAAACAAATTAATGAACCACGAAAATGAAGATAAATGCATCCGCGGTACCCCACGTTCCCCCGGGGACGATGAAGTGACGATGGGCGATGGGCCGGCCTGCTTTCTTTTGGGGGAACTTGTACCACACGGACCAATTTTGATACCATTTCAGGCAATGGAACGCACCCTTTTCGGTTTCACGAAGAAGTTCGTACCCCCACGGGGCAAGGTAAGGGGGAACCGATGTCGCAAAAGCGGTCCTCCTGCCGCTCGACAAGAAATGGTTTTCATTTCCATCCCGAGGTTGAACCTTAATTTGCAAACTTCAGCCGGGCGGGAACGCGAGTCGAAGTCGCGACTTTGCTTCTTGTGGAAGGAAACTTTATTCGATGACAATTCCTAATGGACGCTAGGATTGTACAATTTGCCGAAACAATGATTCTTTGGGAAGGATATCATCACTGTCTTTAAAATGAATTATGATTGCCTTTTAAACACAATGTGAATCAAGTGCTTTTAATTTCCTTTTGTTTCGTTCCGCTTTCTGTAGTCATGTTTATTTTAAATAATACAGTTGATAAGTAATAAGTAATATAATTAATTAAGAACGTAGAGAAGAAATTGGGGAAATTGTGTTGCTATAAATAAAAAATTTCCTTAACCTTCTTATGTTAAATCATTTCTCATTTTCAGTTCTCGTCATTCGGCAGTGTCTTGAATCTCTTAAATCCTTTGTAATCGCCACAATTCCACGTTGAAATTTGGTTAGCTGCACAACATGCACATTTATCCCACCGCATTTGTGACGCAAACACGGTTTCCGTCTTTTCGCCGGCATTCATAAAAGGGATTTCCATTGTTCCTTATGTCCTGGCGATGATCCGGTACCACATCCCTTACCACCCCCACTTCCACACGAGCGGAAAACGTTCTGCTTTGGAAAGCCTTGCCCGGCAAACAAGTGCCGGGAGCTTCTTCCAGACTCCGGAGCACACGGACACACGGACTGGCCCATTTGCCATTTGTAATAATCATAATTTTTACTGCTCTAGTTCTACTTTACGACCCCACCACCCGTTGACGGCTACGGGGCGGAAAAGTGGGTGGTTGGATGTGTGTGAAAGTTAATTTTCACGTTGTTTGTTCACGCTCGCACGCACGGTTGTCCTTCCTGTCGGCAGGATAAGTTTCTTCGCCGGCGCGACAGAGCATGGATTGGGAACAGCTTACTCCTCGGAGCTCGGAGTAATAAAAATATATGTCTCACTCCTGTAACCGGTTTCGTCTGTTCGTTCGCTTCAATTCGTTTTTGTACCAACCGAAAATGCATTTTGTTTGTGAAAAGAAATATATCTTACGGTACGTTTCTGAAGCTTAAATGTTAATCCCGAAACAAAGAAACAATGTACTTGCCCTTCAAAAAGGACGTCGAAAACACGTCGAATTTAGATGTATTAGAAATAAGCAGAACCAAAGGAGGCTATGGCACATGAAAAGTCATTTAAACCGAACGTTATTACGCTGAAAATTGTAAACATAAAATGCATCCGCAAGGAAATTTATGGCAGGTAATAAGAGTGAAATGACACGACCCCCCATCATAGTTGTTGCTCTCCGTGTCCTTTCACTCGTTAGCAAAGGTTTGATCGAAACCAAACCCACTGACCTTCAGCAGTGCTGTTTACCAATTAACTGCGAGGTATCTCTTTTAGTTTCCATAATTAAGGAAATTAAAAGTCCGATCTGTGCAAGCTCGAAGGCGCAATTGTCTGTCGATCCGTATTTCGGAAGACAACCCGAAAAATCCGCTTCACTTCCGCTTCCAGTTTTGTTTGTTTTCTATCACGAAACTTCCCTTTCGGAGAACAGCGCGTTAGTAACTGATCTGACAAGAGGAGCAGGCTTTTGGGAAAAGTTTAGTTAACTGTTTTTGAGCGAATAGTCAAGCACGTGCAAATTAATTAGAATTAATGCGGGCCCACGCTGGGCTCGGTCACTTTTGCTGCACGAAAAACTAGCAGCAACTTTTCCTTCCGTTTGCAGAACCAATTCCAGACTTCATCGCCACCAACCCCAGCTCAGCTTGAAGGCGCACCTGGCCGTGAAGGATGCATCGGACAACACCAACGCTTTTCCTGCTCCTCGCCGGCCGGCTCCTGCTCGCCGGTCCGCAGATTTCGCACGCGATGGCTTCAGCTGTCGCCCGAATGTCCTGCGATTGTCCCCGCACCCCCGTCGATGGCGTGCAGCGAGGGAACGTCACACTAGCGACGGCGGCGGCGGTGGCGTCGACGGGGACGGCAGGAGGACGTAATCGCACCGGGGACGAGCTGTACGTGGGATTCCTGGCCGGCTACGTTCACTCGAAGGTAGGGACGCACCGCGGTCAAGGTCCCAAGGCAAAGGTGGGCTGGTGGGCAACCGGAATTGAAACTTGATTGCCGGCCTGGTAATGTGTTGATGGAACGTTCCGGTCGTTCCGGTGGCGATGCGCCATCCCCTGGAGGGCTGGAATGACCACAATATCCTATCCTGGAGGTTGAATGATCATTGTGATTTATCTAACTAATCATATTGAGTACATTGTGCGTCGGACAGCGTGCTTATGTCATGTTGTGAAGGTTTCTTGATAGAGAGCTACATTGCACGATTCCTGGACGGGTCCTGAATAAATTCCGAATAAACTCTGACTGTCTTCTATACTGTTCCTTTTAACCGTAATTTCTCTGGTTTAGTATTATTAATTTTTTATTGCTCTAAAGAAGGCTTTCATTTAAGGCTTATTTACAAAGCGGAAAAGAAATTGTGGATTTTTTTTTCATTTGAACCGTTCTTAATTTGAACTCCACATTATGAGGGGTTTTTATTCAATTCTCTTACACTTAGTATCTTTTCAGTTTATCAGGAAAATGGGTCAACAAATTTAAAAATATGGAAACATTTACATTAACCGGATGCCCTGTTTAAAGGTCAACGCAACCATTTTTAATTTTAAGTGATAGACATGATCTCAAGGAGATTTATTTTCTCTTAACGTTCTAGATAGAAGTATGAATTCAATAATTCAAGATAACAAAATCGCATTTCCTGCAAATCGATCCACGTCAACATTCCCTCCTAGACATAATTTTGCCAGAATTGACTAACGTCCTTTCGGCCCAATTAAGCATCTGATTGAGCTGCGAAGTGCGCGTTTCGTGAAGTGTTGCTAATTCGACATGCCTCCTTCCGCCCTTCCCTCCGCCGGCAGGTCGTTCTTGGCGCACTGCTCCTTGCGATCGAGACCATCAACAACGACTCCACGCTGCTGCCTGGGAAAAAGTTGCGCCTCCGAGCCGTGGACATCGGTGCCCAGAAATCGCTCAAGGCTTTCCCGATCAAGTGAGTGCGGAGAAGAGCAAACGTGGTTGAGTTTTTTTTGTTTCACACCCTTTCTGCAATACTTTCCCGAACGTTTCTCCTCGATGCAGGAAAATGACGGAAATGCGAGACAGTGGCATCGTGGCGTTCATCGGTCCGGACGAAACGTGCACTTCCGAGGCGCTGGTGGCGTCGGCCTGGAACCTGCCGATGATATCCTACGTAAGGCACCCTGGCCGATGCTCTGGCCATGCTTTTGCCCCGTGCATGCTCACGATACGACATTTTCCTGGTTTTTCCGCAGAAATGCGCCGACATTGCGGTTTCGGACAAAACGGTCTACAGCAGCTTCGCCCGGACGCTGCCACCGGCCACGAAGGTGTCGAAGAGTGTCGCCGCCCTGCTGCTGGCCAACAACTGGCACTGTTTCAGCATCGTCGCCGGCAAACATCCGGCCTGGAGCATGGAGATAGCGCTGGCGATAAAGGTACGTTTTGCCCGTTTACAAAACGCAAAGTCACATCCATTTCGCTAGCCGGCGGTTTTCCGTGCTGCGAATTTCGTTCTTTCCACCGGTGGACAACGTATCAACGAAAACTGTGTTCCGGGTTGTGTGATGTGGACGGTGCACTGAACTGCACGATGTCTTACGTTTCTGCAGACAGCATACCGAATCACTCAAAGCTTATGGAGCATGAAATTGTAACCATTGCTGTTATGGTAGGGCTAGGGATTCTCTGGACATTTTGTACCTTTTGCATGTTTTTTTCATCTCATTTTTAGCATTCAACGTTGCAAACTTGTAGATGAAAGAACATGTTTCTTAAAACTTTCAAAATACAGGAACAGTCGCCCTAACAGAAAGTCTGACAATCATTTTTTAAACTATTTTTCGTCTTTTATAATTTTTTACAAATAATTAATATGTTTAGTACGCATTCGCTATCTTCTGGAAATGACATAATGAAGGCTAAAAACAAAATAATTAAGAACTGGTTATTTTGGACGTTTTTCGCCTACTCGTGTAAAAATAAATCTCCTTCTTGCCTTGGATGCGATTGTATATAGTTTTGTGTAATCAGCTTTCCGATTTAGATCAATTTTAGATAAGAAAAATGTTCAAGCACACAATTCTAAATAACAACACTTTCACGGATGTTTTGCAGCTGCAAGCAGAATCCAACAACCTTACCCTGAACCACTTCCGCATCTACTCGGACTACATCCCTTCGAAGATCTACAAGCTGCAGGAGATAGTGGACGATACGTATCGCAACACGCGAGGTACTATTGGAAAGGAAAATTCGAAAATAGTTTTGCCAAACGTTCTTTTTTTGTGGCCTTCGTTCGCAGTCTACGTCTTTGTGGGGGATCACATCGAGATGGTGGATTTCGTGCGATGTCTGCAGAATCGGAAGCTGCTCAGCACGGGCGATTACATCGTGATTTCGATCGACGACGAGATCTACGATCCGAACATGCAACGGAACATCTATCAAGGTAGGCGATGATGAGGGTGAACTTCAAACAAACAAAACTTCAAAGTGGGACTCTAGCATGCCATGGGCCAGATTCATTGATTCATGTGTTTATTGCAGAATATTCCGACTTTTATCAAAAGTACATCGGTAACTCGAAGGACAAGCACCACAACAACCGGAAGCGGTACAATTACAAGGACCAGGAGCGGCTGCAGGAGGCGTTCCAGTCGGTGCTGCGTATATCGCCGCTGTTTCCGATGAACCCAAAGTATCGCAAGCTGTGCCACCAGATCAAGCTGTACTCCCGCAAGGACCCGTTCAACGTACCGTTGCCTTACAATAAGAAAATCTTCGACGAAATACAGGTACGGTCCACTGGAAGAGCAGATATGTATGTTTGTACGGCAAACAAATCTCGATAAGACAACTTATGGATGTCAATTTCGTTTGAGTTAGCCTCATTCCGTCCCGCTGCTCATTGGAAGATTGTGTCAGTGACTCCTTTCCTTTCCTCTTCATTATCTCTCTCTCTATCTCGCTCTGTCCTGTGTTCCACAGGTGCCAATCTACGGCGCGTACCTGTACGACACACTCGTCATCTACGCCCGGGCCGCGACGGAGGTGCTGCGTGACGGTGGAGACATCTCGGATGGAAGATTGATTATGCGCCATATATTCAACCGTTCGTACCACTCGATCCAGGGCTTCGATGTAAGTGCCTTCGATGTAGCGGTGCAAGTTTTCCTTCCCGTGGGAGGATGAAAAGCTTAACCTCCCTCATATCTCCCAAAACCTCCTCCCACCCAGGTGTACATTGATCCGAACGGGGACGCCGAGGGTAACTTTTCGGTCATCGCGCTCCAGAAGGACGACAAGGTGAACAACTCACTGCAGATGTCGATGCAGCCGGTCGCACTGTTCGTGTACGCCGGGGCACGCAACGCCACCACCAGCACCACGCTGCCCGAGTTCCGCTATCTTAACGCGAACCGGCCGATCATGTGGCTGAAGGGGAGACCGCCGGCCGCCGAGCCGGTCTGCGGGTTCTACAACGAAAAGTGCCGCCCGAAGGCGAAGGACTGGCGCTACATCAGCGGTGCGCTCGTGGTGATCCTGTTCATGGCCATCTTCACCGTCGTCCTCTTCAAGTAGTATCGCGCGTTCCGACACGAATGTCTTTTTTTTTTCTTGCCCTTCGTTCCTAATACTAATAACGTTCCTGTTGAACCGGGAGGGGCGAGCGTCCGGTTTCCGGTCCTCTTCCTCCTCTCTCTTTCTCTTCCACGCTTACTCCATCGACAGACATTATCGCTACGAGCAGACATTGGCGTGCCTGCTGTGGAAGGTGGACATGAAGGACGTGATTCTAATCACCTCACCCGATGCCCTGTACAACAACGAGCTCCGCAAAAACCTAGTAGGTACAGCAGGACCCAGCCTGTAGAGGGAGGGGGTTAAGAAAAGGAGGGCTAGGGACACATAATCAAAGAGGAAAGAAACCCCTACACGAGGAGAGATGAAGTATTAAGCAATCGATCACTTGCGTGTGGTTGGCATTTTCTCAGGCCGAAGAAGACTCCTTTTTTTCGATTGATTTTCCCACATCGATGTACTTGCCGTTTTGCAACCTTGGCCGTTTGCATTATCAAAAGCAAAATGCATTATCCTTAAATTTTACAACATAATTTGGCGTTAAATTCGGCACAATATTCGATCAAAGTAGATATAGGCTTGCATAGTAACTTTTCTTGCTATAGTTCCCCTTGATTTGGAAGGCATACAATTTAGTGTTTCTTCACCATTGTTTTTTACAGGTTTGCCAGCAAAGCATCATGGTGAACAATACAGGCGAAACGAACAAGCGTGCTTACACAACGATTGGTGAGTATATGGGAACCAAGCAGGGACCAAAGTATAACTTATGAAGTTACCGCCCTTTGGCTGACGGCCTCAGTTCCTAGAATTAGAGTTAATACCTACTTTGTTTTCTGTCACCAATCAGAAATGGCTTCCCAATCGTGGCCAAACACGATTCTATCCTGTCGATGGCGGATAATTATCAGCGGATTCCTTGTTAGACGAGCAGACTGTTCTTCCCAGGACGGACGAAGAAAACACGGACACGATGTTGTTCCTTCGAGTGTAGCAAACAGATCACACCTGGTTTATTACAACCAAGTAATATTTATAGCTAACTTAGTCTAGGTTAGTTCGGAGCAACCCTTCCCCCCACAGCCTGACCATTCCCTTGCCTCTGCTGTCGCTGTGCCGTTCTTGCATTGATCGATGCTTCGTTGTCAGGCGCCTTTTTCGCGGGGCGATTCATGATCGATCTCGTTCACTCCTGTTGGTTTGCGACACTTGTTTGTCGCAACTCGCTTTCGATCGTGATCGCTTTTCGGTCATTAGCTTAAGCACAAATTTGTCGGTTGTGCATTCTCCTGGGCGGATGTTTACGACTTAAGTCCGAATCGTTCTCCTTTTCGGTCATTGCTGCTATCGTACGATGTTTTTCCTCTGGAGCGGGTGTTTACGACTTAAGTTATGCTTTCCTGATTGGTTCGATCGATATCGATCGATCGTACGATAATTTCCACATGCCGAAGTGTTCGCCGGGTATGCGCGGTTGTTGTCCCTCCCCTTTTGTCCTCGCGTTCTCCGTCTCGCCTGTACCAAGGGTGTTGGCCCTTGCGTGTTGTTGACACCAAAGTGACGTCAGTTGGTCGACGGCGCCTCATTCCCTGATCGCGAGTGAGGTGTCGTGTTGCACGGTGAGTTGGTGAGCTTGGCGTGGAAGTAGGTCAGTTTCGGTGGCTCGTTCACGGGGTTGACACTTTCTGCTGACAGTGTTCAAATGGAGTACGTCGGTGTGCGCCCAAGTGGACATAAGCGGTCATCGTATTGCGGCTGCTTTCGTATCGGTGCTCGTCCGGTTGCCGCTATTTAGGGGTTGACGTTATGCGTTGGCGATTCGGTAGTTCGGCGGCGACTTAGGCGTTTCGGTTGGGTTTCGGTCAGCTGGTAGGAAGACTGGGAACGGCAGGTCACTGCATGCCCCCCCACTACTTGAGCTCTAGATCCGTCTTGCAGAGGCGAATCTGGAGCTGGTTAGTATGCTGGTAATAATGGAGCGTATTACCGTTCTCGCGATGAACCTGGGGTACCTTTCTCTTCTTCGATTCGATGCTAGTTGTCATCTGCTGCATCGTGGTCATCCTTCAAGCTGCCTGTAGTTTGGTCTTCCTGTCTATCGTTGTTGCGGTCGTCTTCATCATCGCACATCGTGTGTCGTCTCTGCTCCCGTCTTTGCCCAGGCCTTAGGCTAACGTTAGCGTTGTCGTGTCGTCTCGTGGTATCCCTCCTTCAAGCGTCATGGGATAGTCGTCGTTGGGCTTTCGGCTGATCCTGCCCTTGTGGTTGCTGCTGAAGATCGTCGGTGGATGCTGCGGCGTTGTCGCTGAGGTACCCCTTGCTCTGTTCGTCGCTGTTCTAATTCTAATGAGCGCTCTTAATATTATTCATGGAGCTTTCTCCGTTGGTTAGTGTCCCCATGGTTAGTATCATTTTCCCTAACGTGTTCTTCTAACCCTGTATGAGCAATCGTTGCTCTTTCGCATCTTTGTGCGCGGTACATACTTTCTTTCGGAGAAGTGGGTGTCTATTGGTTTGCCCACACCATTAATACAATTCCTATGCCCGTCGGCATCTTCGCTATCCTTTCAGCGGTAGTTTCTCATCTGAGGGTGTCTTCTGGTTTTCCCTATCAGTGTTTTGGTTTTCCCTATCAGTGTCTAAGCCCTGTGGCTCTTTGATTCATGGTATACTTGGTTAGAGCGGGGCTTGAACCCGGTTAGCTGGCTTGAGTTTCTCTTACTGCCGTATACCACGTCCCTAACCGTGCATACATATGCATTGAGCATCCTGGCTCCTTCGCTTTCTTTGCGGAAATTTACTTATATGAGGGTGTCCTGGTTTTCCCTGTACGTGTTACAATATTCTGAGCATCTTTGGCTCCTTCGCTTTTCTTAGCGGAATTTTCAATATAAGGGCTTTCCCTGTTGATATTTTGCGCTATATATCCTGAGCATATTTGGCTCCTTCGTTCCATGACGTATTTGGTTAGAGCGGGGCTTGAACCCGGATAGCTGGCTTGAGTTTCTCTTCTACCGTTTACCATGTCCCTAACAATGCCTACATGCGCATTGAGTATCTTTGCTCCTTCGCTATTCGTAGCGGAATTTTTCTATAGGTGGGTGTCTCGGTTTTCCCCCTAGTTTAATACCTTATGATCACCTTTTCGATCCTATGGGGGTACTTCCTATTGCACGAAATGGGACCGGTTATGACGCTGTCGCGTTCAAATTCTACATCCGACAAGACATGTTTCTCAATACGACCATCTTCCCTAGTTCTACTAATGGCTTTGAAGAGTATTGGGTCCCTAACTGTGCAACGCGTTTGCATCTTATTGTATTCATTACATGTTTTCGTTCAATTTCAGTTTACTTTTTGTTTTCTTCGCGGCATTTTCCTCGCGGTGTTCTATCTTTTATCATACCTACTCTTTTGACCGTAATCGTTACGAACGGGCGAATGGCTACTGGGAATTGAACCCAGCCCTAGGTCAATCTATGGTCCTAGGAACCCGAGGAATACAAGTATTCACACGGCCACAACACATCCCTCGTCGCCTACTACGTAATCCGTGTTCTACGTTTTCTTCATTTTCTTTTCTTCAACTGTGTTTCCATAAACTTTTTTTTCTTAGCCTTGTTGCATTCTCAATTTATTTTCTTAAGACATATTCATATTTTCACCCGTGACGTACATTCATTTTAATTTCTTTCAGTGTATTCATTTTTACGCTTGTTTACAGTTTCTTTTTTTCATTATTTCTTTATTACGTACATTTTTGTCATGGTAACGTTTCGTGGTAATCATCTGATTCTTTTAAATCCTTTCCATACTTTATCAACATCTCATTTTCCGTGATTCTCTATTCGTAGTACCTTTTCAATCGATTGTTGTGTATCCTTTCTAACCTGTTTCCGTTTTTGATAACCGACGTCTGATTGCTCGGCACATCTATCACTACGTACGGACCTCTCCATGTACTCTGCAATTTCTGTCCTACTCCCATGGGGTTTGCTTGGACAAGCACTTTATCTCCCCACATTGGCTGCCAAGGCGTCGTACCTTTATCGTATATCTCCTTACGTTTTTCCTTGGACATAACCAAATTTTCCCTAGCTACCTCGTGTATGTGTTTGAGCAGTTTCCTCATTTCCAATGCGTAATCGTGGTAATTTTCTTCGGCCAACGTGCCCTTGTATATGGAGGCCGGAATCCGTGGCTCTCTTGCATACATTAACTCGAACGGTGTGTATCCCGTTGACGAGTTTACTGTCGTATTGTATTCGAAACAGAAATACGGCAGATGCTGATCCCAAATTCGCGGATCACCTCCCACAAATTGTCTCAGGTAAATTTTCAATTCCCTGTTCGCTCTTTCCACCAGATTTGCCTGTGGATGGTACGCGCTCGTGTTGATTTTCTTAATTTTTAAAATCTTGCACACGCTCTTCATTACCTGCCCCATAAAATTCGTGCCCTGATCCGTGACTAATTCTTCTGGCACTCCGAATTTACAAATAACATTTTCTACAAATGTTTTCGCTACCGTGACGGCTTCTTGATTCTCCATAGAGGCCACTATTAAATATCGCGTCAAATCGTCTTGTATTACCAGGCCATATTTGTTTCCCTGGTTTGTTTCCGGCAAGACTACAATATCCATGAACAATTTTTCGAATGGTTCAGATGCGGTTGTTGTGAGCTTCATAGGGATCCGGTTGTACTTGCAGATTTTGTTCTTCTGGCAAGAGTCGCAATTGCGCACATAATCCTCTATGTCTCGTCTCATGTTCTGCCAATGGTAAATTGCAGCGATCCTTTTCCGCATGCGTTTTGTTCCTACATGCCCCCCTAGTGGTGCGTCATGGAATTCCCTCAATAATCCCGGCACTTCTTCTTTCGTGACCTCAATGCGCTCGGAGTTGGCATTGTACATGGTGATTTTTCTCCTATGTCGCTCCCCCAAAAACTGGATCATTTCCATTATCTCGAACTGTCTAATCTTGCGAAACGAGATTACTTGAACGTCCAAAATGGGCTCATTCTGTTCGAGTTTATTGCATTCCTTCATGCACTTGTACAATCTCGCGAAAAACATTCTTGCGTTTACCACTGAGTTGCTTTTTCCTTCCATTATTATTCCTACGATTTTCTCGCTAGGAAGGAAAATCACATTGTCTTGGGTGTAATCTTTCAACCCGTGTGGTAGCTCACACAATTTGCTGAGATCGCTATACGCAGATCGACTATTTACAATCGCGATCTTTATCGCCCCTGCCTTGACCTCTAGCGTTTTCTGAAACGCGATCTTTCGGACATCAATGCTCCGTTTTTCCTGATTCTGTTTGAATTCTTCATATATGTTCTGGATGTCATCGTCATCTTCTTCTTCTTCCCTTAAGCATGCAGGGTCCAGATTCATTAGATCTGAAACAAAATCTTTCGTTCCCAAATCATTTTTTTCTCCCCGTTGTGTCGGGTTATTATTGTTTTCGCCGTTGCATAATGGATATGTGTTTTCCGGTCCGTCCGTTCCCTTTAGCTCATTGCCCTGGGCTTGTGTACCCGCGCCCTCTTGGTCAGCATTATTCGTCCCCGTGCCGGTTCCTTGTTTCTTTCGTGTTTTGCCGGTCGCAACAGGTGCATTGGCCTGCGCCTGGTCGTCCGGGCTTCCTATGTCAGCATTTGTTGTTTTCATCGGCGCAACGCCAATGTTGTCCAGCAATTTTTGCTGACGCCGTGTTGTTACAGCGATACGCTGAGGGGGCTTGGTTGTCGGCTGCTCGGTGGCTTCCCGCTCTACGTCGTTGGAAGGTTCCAACCGAGACAAAAAATCTGCCACCACGTTCTCTTTCCCCTGCTTTGTTAAGGTCTGTTGTGCATGACTACTGTCTGAAAATTCCACCCGTCCTCCCTTGAGGCTCAGTTCCGCAATATGTTCGCGGATAAAATTTACACCTAAAAGACCCGGAGGACCCGTTAACTCCGTGATCACGTAAAACCTCGTCGGGATTACTTTTCCTCCGACGATCAACTCGATCGTGCATGCGCCTACGACCGTTAATTTTGCCCCTGTTATTCCTACTAGGGCCGTTTGCTCGGAAATATCTAGCTGTTTTATCCCTATTCTCTGGGCTTCTTTGTAATCGAGCAGATTCACTACTGCTCCTGTATCGAGTAAAAATTCGGTAGTGTTCGATGGGCTACCTGTCGTGGTTAGGGTAACATAAATGAGACCGTTCTCTAACGACCTCAGTTCGTGGAAAACCCGTGTTTCCTTTTCTTCCCGTTCCCTCATATTTTTATTCGCTGTGTTTACGACTGCTATCTTTTTACGCTGCTTATATTCTGTGCTGTGGTGTTTTTTTCGTACCTGGCCTAAATATTTTGATTTTCCTAAATTTTCCAAACTATCGCGCAGGTTGGGGAATCGGGGCGGGTCATTCGATCCCCCGGTTAATAGTTTTTTGAACCGAAACTGCGGTTCCCTTGATTTCCCGAGTTTCCTTGCCTTTTCGGCCCATTGTTCGACCCCTGATTTTGGGAGTGTCCGAACCCTGAATTTCCCCTCGGCTGACTTTGCTGCGGTCGGTATCGGTTATCGGGTTGCGAGGGACTATTTCCCAGTCCTCTCTGCCCGTTCCTAGGCGCTCTTGTAAACTGCCTGGCACCTGACCCTTGGTTGCTCGAATAGTTTCGTTGATATCCGTCGTCCCATCCGACGTTATGGTAATAATTCTGATTGTACTGAGGCCAATCGGTTCTGAAAGGCGGTGGCGGATTCGGACGCCGATGATCCGGCCAGTATGGCAAATCCATGTCATCGTACGGCCCTTCTCCGTGCCAACCGTTGTTTCCTCCACTCCCTTGGCCGAACCAGTGTTCACCGTCATAATTTCCGTAGCGTGGCGGCTGAGCTTGACCAGCGCGCAAGCGTCTTGTGGCCTCGGTCACCCGATCGGCGTTATCGTGCACCTGCTCCAAGTAGTCCATGAGTGGCTCAAGTCCCATGGTGTTTTGCATAAGTGCTAAAATCTTCAGGTTGGCATCATTCAACCCTGTTACGAAATGATTTTTGATATGCCTGCTGGCATAATCTATCAACCCCTCATTGTCGCTAGCGTGAGCTTTCGCGAGCTCTACTATATGTCTAGCCCTTTCCGCATAACTTCGGAACGTCTCATTCGGCCTTTGCGCCAGTGTTTCGGTTCGGTGGAAAATACTTTCTACATTACAATTTTCCCCAAACTCCTTGCGCAACAGCTCTTTCATTTCTTCCCAGCTCTTTGCCTTAATGCGCTGGTAATGGCTCACTGCATCACCTTTCAATTTAGCAAGAACTATGTCCAATAGTTCTTCTTCATTTACCATTTGTCGCCTGGAGACGCGATCGATCTGGCGTACAAATAATCCTAACTCTTCGACCCCTCCACGGTACTCGGGAATGAGAGCCATGGCATTCTCTATCGAATACTCCTTCGTTTCCGTCATTTTCTTTTCAACAAAGGTTTGGTCGAGCGAGCAGATGTCTCGGACAAAATCTTTCTTCACTCTTAGTAGATTTTTCGGGACAGTGCTACAACTAGTGGCCGCTGGGGTTTGTTCCAGGGGTGAAGCGTTGCTGTCAACACTAGCTGGGGTAAATCTAAGCTCGGGTGCAATAGTGCCGTCGGAAAGGCAAACCTCCCTAGAAATTGTCGGCCCTTCACTTCCGTTTTCTTGGCTCTTTCCGACGTTGCTGCGTAGTTGTCTATCCGTCATTTGAGTTTTCACTACGCTTTTGCACACGGCTTCTTTCCGAATTTTCGTGCACGATAAAAATGAAACTAAATTTCTCTCGTGCCTTCAAACAAAAACTTGAGGTCTCAAAAAAAAAAATGTACCTGACGCACACAAAAATGTATTTAAAATGAAACTGTGCTCTTACCACAGGGTGAGTTCTGCCACTTTCATCTCGAAGGATTCCGTTTTCCCGCGTAACCGTCCTTCTCGTTCTCTTAAAGGGGTGCTCTGCTGGTCCGCTGATGCTCCGCTGATGTAACGATGAATGTCTCTTTGATGCACAATTCGCCACGCTTCACAACACTGCACTACTTTCACTATACTGAACTACTTCACTTCACTATTGCACTGCTTCACAACCCACCGGGTTGCTATCGTTGTACAAGGGATGTCTTATCCCACCGCTGTCACCAGATGAAGTTACCGCCCTTTGGCTGACGGCCTCAGTTCCTAGAATTAGAGTTAATACCTACTTTGTTTTCTGTCACCAATCAGAAATGGCTTCCCAATCGTGGCCAAACACGATTCTATCCTGTCGATGGCGGATAATTATCAGCGGATTCCTTGTTAGACGAGCAGACTGTTCTTCCCAGGACGGACGAAGAAAACACGGACACGATGTTGTTCCTTCGAGTGTAGCAAACAGATCACACCTGGTTTATTACAACCAAGTAATATTTATAGCTAACTTAGTCTAGGTTAGTTCGGAGCAACCCTTCCCCCCACAGCCTGACCATTCCCTTGCCTCTGCTGTCGCTGTGCCGTTCTTGCATTGATCGATGCTTCGTTGTCAGGCGCCTTTTTCGCGGGGCGATTCATGATCGATCTCGTTCACTCCTGTTGGTTTGCGACACTTGTTTGTCGCAACTCGCTTTCGATCGTGATCGCTTTTCGGTCATTAGCTTAAGCACAAATTTGTCGGTTGTGCATTCTCCTGGGCGGATGTTTACGACTTAAGTCCGAATCGTTCTCCTTTTCGGTCATTGCTGCTATCGTACGATGTTTTTCCTCTGGAGCGGGTGTTTACGACTTAAGTTATGCTTTCCTGATTGGTTCGATCGATATCGATCGATCGTACGATAATTTCCACATGCCGAAGTGTTCGCCGGGTATGCGCGGTTGTTGTCCCTCCCCTTTTGTCCTCGCGTTCTCCGTCTCGCCTGTACCAAGGGTGTTGGCCCTTGCGTGTTGTTGACACCAAAGTGACGTCAGTTGGTCGACGGCGCCTCATTCCCTGATCGCGAGTGAGGTGTCGTGTTGCACGGTGAGTTGGTGAGCTTGGCGTGGAAGTAGGTCAGTTTCGGTGGCTCGTTCACGGGGTTGACACTTTCTGCTGACAGTGTTCAAATGGAGTACGTCGGTGTGCGCCCAAGTGGACATAAGCGGTCATCGTATTGCGGCTGCTTTCGTATCGGTGCTCGTCCGGTTGCCGCTATTTAGGGGTTGACGTTATGCGTTGGCGATTCGGTAGTTCGGCGGCGACTTAGGCGTTTCGGTTGGGTTTCGGTCAGCTGGTAGGAAGACTGGGAACGGCAGGTCACTGCACTTACTAACGGCGCTCTTCCGGCTGCGTCTACCCGCAGGACTTTATCGTGGCAATATCGCCGCCATCAAGTACCTGCACAAACGCTCCGTGGACATTACGCGCAACATTCGCAAGGAGTTGAAGCAGATGCGCGAGATACGGCACGAGAACCTGATCACGTTCGTCGGTGCGTCGGTCGACCAGGGTACGGTGGCCATCCTGACGTCGTACTGCGCCCGCGGTAGCCTGGTCGACGTGCTCTCGAACGAGGACCTGAAGCTGGACCACATGTTCGTGTCATCGCTGGTCAGCGACATCGTGAAGGGGCTGATCTATCTGCACGACAGCGACGTCGGGTCGCACGGAAATCTGCGCTCCAGCAAAATCCTGATCGATTCCCGCTGGGTGGCGCAGATCGCAGACTTTGGCCTGCAGGAGTTCAAATCGGGACAGGAGGAACCGAACAAGTATGATCGTGTTGAACAATTCGTACAGGCAATTAGGCATTCATTGATGCGGTCATTTTGCCACGCAGGTTCGAAAAGGAACTACGCCGGAGTCTTTGGAAAGCCCCGGAGATTCTGCGGGACTCCAACTTTCCGGCCCGCGGAACACAGAAGGCCGATGTGTACTCGTTCGGGATTGTGCTGTACGAAATTATCGGTCGAAAGGGCCCCTGGGGTGAGCTCAATATGAGTTGGCAAGGTAATAGCAAGGAAACCGTCCTACTATTTGGGTTGCTTTACTGTACGCATTTCTTTACGATGTTTTAGATATTGTAGCACGCGTCATGGCACCGGAAGAGTACGGTATCTTTCGCCCATCGCTGCGAGGCCTCGATGCACCGGAGTACGTGATCCAACTGCTGCACGCCTGCTGGGAGGAAGATCCCGAGGATCGGCCGGACATACGGTTGGTGCGCGTGAAGCTGAAACCGATGCAGGCGGGTCTGTAAGTGCACCATGTGGCGATGGGTCAAGACGTTACCCCTGCGCGCAACGAAGCATTACGATAGTTTTTTTTTTAAATCCGATTCTCCTTCCGCCAGCAAGTCGAACATTTTCGATAACATGCTGGCGATCATGGAGAAGTACGCGTACAATCTGGAGGGTATTGTGCAGGAGCGGACCTTGCAGCTGTCGGAGGAGAAGAAAAAGACGGAATCGTTGCTGCTGCGGATGCTGCCAAAGTATGTAGTTGGCGAAATGTGTGGCACGTTCTCCGTGGCCTAAAGGTTTTTTTGACGTGCTTTATTTTCCAAGGAGCGTTGCAGAATCCCTCAAGCGGGGTGAACGGGTAGAAGCGGAATGTTTCGATTGCGTGACCATCTTCTTCAGCGACCTGGTGGGCTTCACGGAACTGTGCGCCCAAAGCACCCCTTTCGAGGTGGTGGAAATGCTGAACGATCTCTACACCTGCTGCGACTTCATCATCTCCAGCTACGACGTGTACAAGGTGGAAACGATCGGTGACGCGTACATGGTCGTCTCGGGGCTCCCGCTGCGGAACGGCGACCGGCACGCCGGGGAAATCGCGTCGATGGCGCTGCACCTGCTGAACTCGATCTCGAATCTCGAGATACGGCACCGGCCGGGTGAGTTCATTCAGATGCGCATTGGCATCCACTCGGGACAGTGCGTGGCAGGGGTGGTAGGGCTGAAGATGCCCCGGTACTGCCTGTTTGGCGATACCGTCAACACGGCGTCTCGCATGGAGAGCACCGGCGATGCACTGAAGATCCACATTTCGTCCGTGACGTACGGGTTGCTGAAGAAGCTCGGTGGCTTCAAGTGTGAGGAACGGGGCATTATCAAGGTGAAGGGGAAGGGCGAGATGCGCACGTACTGGTTGAAGGGTGAAGATGATCAGAAGCGAATGGATCGCTTTGGTTCGAACGACGTGATCACTAATCTGAGTAAGTAGACCAACGTTCAAGATCAGCCCATCGGATGGTGTCCAGCACTCTTCTATTTGTTTCCCTCCCTTCCCCCTCGCAGCCATTCCTGATCTACTCTGCACTCCGGACCAATCGCAGACCAACCTCAGCAGGCCGTCCTTGCGGCGTATGCTAGCGGACACGGTCCCCGGACGGCACGTGTCCCATCCGCACAGCTCCAGCGATCAGCAGATACCGACGGTGAGCATTCTCAGCCACAACGAGGCACACCTGGGCTGCTACATCTGCCACAAGCGCAAGCTGCACATCGGCAACGCACCATCGATGGCCGACAGCTCCCAGCGGCTGTCCCTCTTCAACGGAAGCTACGGTGTCGACGAAGCCATCTGCACCTGCCGGCAGCGAAACTGTCTGCTGGAGTACTACAACGACAATTTGATGACTGTGCGCACGATCCGCGAACCACGTTCGGCTCCACAGATCACTTTCATGCAGTGAAAAATTAACAATGCAGGTTACTAACACGATGCGTGTGTTTGTGTGTGTGTGTTGCCATATTTAAAGCCAATGTAAATGCGGCAGGTGCCACAGAAGACAGTGTGATCCTATTTGCTAGTTCAATAAGTAACGTTCTGAAGATCTGGAAGGTTTCATCAAGCTAGGATAAGAGAAAAAGGAAATGGGAGCGTGACAGGATTTCGATCCTGAGGAACGGGAGAAATGTATTTGAGGAGGATGATAGAAAGCCTAATTTTTGGTACCTTTACAATGGGTACGAATGAAGTGCCAACTCTAATTTTGTATGTGTATTATTGATGTTTAAATACAACACGATGAAAAAAACCATTGTGAAATATTAATATAAAACATTATAGTTGTTTTTTTCTTTGGAATTGGGCTTAGATGAATGCCTCTGTGAAATCTATCAAAAATTTGCTTTCATATCGTTGGCAGTTTAACGAAGCCTCAAAACGATCGTTATTCAAATAAAAGTTAAATGGAAAAAAAATAATTTCAAATCCAAGGCGAATTGTCGGCGAATTGTATTACACCGACTTTCTACGACGGTCGAGACTTCCCGTTCGTATGCAAGATGGCGCTACTGTGCAGAGCGTTTTTTTGTTTTGCTCAAAATTTGTCGGTTTATTTTTCGCCCATTATGAAACGTCAAATTCATTCGATGCATCGCCAAAAAACTGTCAAACGGCCGGTGTTTACATTTTGAATGGATTTGTGATTTTCAATTGCGCGCTCATCGCGTCGCCGCCAGCTGAACATGATTCACGATATTTTGTTCACTTTGTTTTCTTCAAATGCAGAGTTGCCGATAGAAAACTTTACGGTAGGTATGGAAATAAGATTACGGCTGCTTGCGGTGTTAATCGATGGCCTCTGTTTGCCAGATTCCCGAGGTGGCCGGAAAGTGGCTGCACCCGGGGGAAATACACATTCTAGAAGAGCTGCTGCGCATTGCCAACCAGTACAAGGAGATCAAAAAGTTCATCCAACAGTATGGGACGCTGACGGCCGGACTGTTGAAACCGAAGCAGCAGAAGCCGACGGAGGAACCGCTTCCGCAGGGTCTGTACCTGCAGGCGTTCGTCGACGGGTTGGAGCTGGTGGTGAAACCGTACCGCGACCTGGTGGTGGAGCTGGAGGCGAAGTATCTCAAGCGACCGAACCTTTCGCTCATGTTCATCTTCCACCAGGTGAGCCAGTACCGGTCGTTGTTCGGATTTTTGCTTCAGCTCATCAATGGGGTGGTAAGCCAAAGGATACACGGTTGCGCTCTCCTGCCCTACCTCCAGCAGCACTGCCTGCACGGGAACGATGCCAACTATCAGGCGGTTAAGACGTAAGTGAGTCGAGTGAGTGCTCCGCGATGCTCGCTGGCGCATGTTAATACAAGCCTTCTACTTTGTAGCATTCAGAAATCGGTGTACGTCATCTTCCTGAAGCAACTGTACGGTTGGCTAATGCACGGGAAGTTCGTCGACCACTATGGCGAGTTCTTCATCCAGCAGGTGGAAAGCAACCCGAAATCGTCGCTCGGCACGGGTGGGCTGCAGCAACCGACGCAAACCTCCGTCAACACGTTCTCCGACAGCGCGAGCATCAACTCGGAACTGTGGCGGTACGAAATCCGGCACGAAATGCTGCCCTACTATTTCCCCGCCAGCTGGGCCGAAAAGGTGCTGTTCGTGGGCCAAACGGTGCTGATGTGCCACTTCGATCCCCGGCAGCACACGATCGATCGGGGCGGACCGAAGCGTACCGCGGTCGGTGGCCGAAAGACCGGGCGAGGTTTATCGGCAGCCGCCAAGGATAATCTCTGGGGCGAACAGGAGCAGCAGCTGTTCCGCCGGTTTCATCAGCTGCAGAACGAGGAGAATCTGAACGTGACCAAGTTCGAGCACCTGGTGGACGAAATCAAGGAGCAGGTGACGAAGCACATGTCGGTCATCGTGGTGGAGGAGGCGGATCTGGTGCGCCAGCTGCGCCTGATGAAGGATTTCTTTCTGCTCGGCCGGGGCGAACTGTTCTCCGAGTTTCTCGTGCAGACGCAGTCGCTTAAGCTGCTCATCGGGAAGGAAATCAACGATGGGACGGCGCGCGATCTCAACCGTGCCCTGCAGCTCGCCGCCAACAGCATCAGCAACGTCGGCGAGGACATCGAGCAGTTTTCGTTCGAGCTGACCGGGAACGATGAGACCGAGGAGAGCATCTGCTACGAGACGAAGGCGGCCGTCGGGCACATCATGCTCAAGTACAAGGTCAAGTGGCCGCTGCACCTGCTCTTCTCGCCCAAAATCCTCGACCGGTACAACGAGATGTTTCGGTTTCTGCTGCGCATCAAAAAGATCCAGCACGATCTGCTGCAGATCTGGTCGTATCAGCGGGAGAAGCGCATCAAGCACAACTCGGACGTGGTGCAGCTGCGCAACAAGCTGATGTTTCTGATCAACAACCTGCAGTACTACCTGCAGGTGGACGTGCTGGAGAGCCAGTTCGCCATCCTGCTCGGCGCGATCACCAACACGCCCGCCAAGCCGGCCGACTTCGAGCGCATCCAGCGGGCGCACACGATCTTCCAGGTGAACGTGCTCAGCCTGTGCTTCCTGCTGGCCAGTGCCAACGCAGGGGAACCGTCCTCGCTCGGCACCACCACCATGGCCGGGGTGATACAGGTGCAGGAGAACCCGGTGCTTACCATCCTCGACAGTATCCTCTCGATCGTCGATCGGTTTTGCTTGTTCTGCATGCTCTGCAAGGATCCGATGACGAAGATGGAACGCCAGGAGTTTGTTACCTACGAGCAAGGGTAAGACTCTGGCGTCCTTTGTTGATCTTCATCCCACCCTAACATAACCTTTTACCTTTTTTTTCTCTCTCCAGTTTTATGAACCACGTCGATTCGCTGCTAAAGCTTCTCATCGGTCTCAAGGCTGGCCCGAGCAGTGCGCCCCTGTCGCAGCTGTTGCTTCGATTGGATTTCAACCACTGGTTCAGCTCGAACACTCAAACGGCGTCGTAAATGAATCCAATGGAACGTTCGTTTATTGTTTTGCCGAGGGTGGTTACCCATCGACTTGCATTTTATCGAGATGGGCCTTCATTAAAATACACTTGGTCATTTGGCACTCGCACGGTAAATTGTGTTCCTCTTTCTCTGCGTCCAGCAGTGTCAGCTGAAGATCGTACCTACGAGACAGATTTAATCACAAAATTGCGAAGGAATTGTGTGCAAGCTTTTGGGAAATAGATATGGATAGTAGACTTTACCTCCGGTTCGTCTCCTGATTCCGCACCATCGTTAGACTGAACGCCACTGGATCGCGCACCTCTAGCTCTTCGCATGCCTGCTCGGGCAGCAGGATAACCGTCTGCTTCCAGTGCGTCTCTGGGGCGGACGGGTTGGTGGATAGTATCACCTCGGTCTTCGTCTGCCCGCCGGTTTCGTCCGTCGGGAAGGTACAATCGAACCATATGCAAAAGCCCTGCAGTTTGCCCTCCGTCTGTGCGACCAGTACCTCCTTCGACTCGATGCTGTTCAGTTCCTCGGTGGTAACCTCTTTTAAATCAAGCCACGTCATGACGTGCCCTTCGTGAAGCAGATGCTCCGGTGCGACGGTCAACACTTCCGGCTTGGCTGCGCATTGGCCGCGCAGCGTCTCCCCGAAGCATCGCATGCTGACGCCGGACAGGCTTTCCCACTGATCGAACCGGGATGGTACACTGCACGGTGCAACGTAGATCGTAGCGGTGTTCGGAAACATCAGGCCGCTCGGTTTGAGAAACTGGTCGCGCGCGTACAGCACCGAATCGAGCATACCCTCGTGCAGGAGAAAGAATCCCATCCACTCGGACACGATGATGTCCACCCGCTCGTCGTCGGGCAGGCGAAACTCCTCCACCCGGCACTCGCTCACCTCAATCACATGGTCGAACTTGTTTTCGGCCACCACCGCGCGGGCCAAACGGGCCAAATTCGAGGCTTCGACCGCGTACACCCGGCGCGCACCGGCCTGTGCGCAAAACAGCGAAAGAATGCCCGTGCCGGCACCGACGTCGAGCACGGTTTTGCCAGCGAACAAATTCCGGTTGCCCACGATCGCACTTTGGTAGGCGGCTTGCCGGGGTTTATCCGACAGCATCAGCTCGTGGATCTGGAGAAAAAAAAAAACGGTTCTTGCAAGGTGAAGCACTTTCCGAAACGCCCGTTACATACCTTAAGATCCTCGTAGCTGTCGAAATACGCCTCAGGATTCATTTGTTCAGCAGTATCCATTTTATAGCGGAGTACCAGGCACGAGTAGGTTGAATAGCGTGCACGTTGCTTTGTCTCTGAACTGTGTTTATGTTTTCAATTTGCAACTGTCAAATGTTTATTTACCCGCTAAAAGTACCGTTTGAAGCCACCAGATGACGAAACCCTCCGAACTGCAATGAATTAATTTTTATCATTCAATTTTGCATTACGAAAAGATGGAATTTTTGCTTCTGCCATTTCAATGGGCTTCCATTTATTCAAATGGTTTCATTCCAATGCAGATAACAGTGGTTGTTATGGGAAAACCGAGGATTCTTTTCGTATGAGCATTTTGACAGTCGTCACAAGCAACAGCGCCATCTGACGCGAAAATGAATCGATTGCGCTTGCAAAGCAAGCAGTCTGTGTTGATACCTGCGCCGAAGTGGTGCAGTCCTTGGGCGAAGCTTCGGTGTTTCTTGCGTTTTCTCGTTCAAACAGTCGCAGTTCAACAGTGAAATAGTGAAAAGAACAAGTTTTTCATCATCATGGACGAATCGGGTGACCGTACACTGATTCCGGTGGAGGTGGTGGATGCAGCACTGCGTCCGCATCAGCTGAAAACGAAGCAAATATGCCGCTTGTGCCTCACGCAAGAGGCACCAATGAGCAGCATCTTTGCTCTTCAGGGCGGCAATAAAAGCACGACGCAGCCACCAGTATCGCTGCAGATAATGGCATGTTTTTCGATCGAGGTATGTTAGCGAGCGGTTTGGCATTATTCAGGCTGCCCCGGGCAAGTGCATATGACGCGGATGTTTTGCGCGGAAAATTGAAAGTGTGTGCTCTCGCTAGTCACAGCTTTCCGCGGCGCAACACGATACATCATACGAGGGAGCGAAAAATCTCGAGCAAACCCTAACAAAGATGGCGGCTAATGGATCCGCATTCGCTCGCACCGAACTGACAGCATATTGGGTTTTTCGCCGCGCGTCTTCATACGTGCTATAAAAATTGAAAATTGAAAATTCCGTAACCGGAAAGCGTGTACCGGCCGGAGGTTGACGAAGTACATCTCATATCAACAAGATTTCCTTCTTTTTTGTTTCTTTCTACAGGTTTACGCTGAAGATGGGATGCCGGGAATGATCTGTGACAATTGCCAGGTGCTGTTGAAATATTGTTATCAATTCAAACAGATTTGCAAGAACGCTGATACACAGCTCAAACTTTTCCTCACCACTGGAATTTGGCCGGAAAAGCTTCTTATGCCGAAGGCATTGTTAAATTTAGTGGTAAGCAAAACATCACTGGCAGTAAATAAGATGCCATAAAATCGGCCGTCCAACACGGTTAATGGCAGACGTTATTTTGCGTAATGAAATTCAAAATGTTATACACTTTTGCACATTTTATTTTCAGCAAAATACGAAAGTATCGCAGCAGAAACCTTCACCTCGTGTCAATCAGAAACCGGACGCATTTAACGTTTCCCCGACGGTCGAAAATGAAAAGGGACAAAAGGTAAACATCATCAAGTTGAGTCCGGCGGATGTGAAAAATTTGAAGCTTGGAAATCGTATCACAATGGTCAACCTAGACAATACGCTCGCCGTGGGGGTGCAAAGGGACCAAAGCAAGGTCTCGGTAACAACCCCCATGCAGACTTCGACACCGTTGCCGAAGCGTGGGCAACCAGTCAACCGGCAGGGTTCCAGGTTGCAGCTTCACGAGGGAGCGAATGCTTCTCCGATTCAAAAGCCGAATGAGCAGCAACCCCAGAAGAAGGAGGTAAACTCGCCCATCATACTGAACAAACTGGCACCCTCGAACACGTGCCAGAACGTTAAAGAAGAGTTTGTTGCCACCGGTGAAGGCACGGTGGAGATGATACTGAATTACGAGCCGGAAGCGGTCGATGTCGCCAAGTCGGGTACCATATTCCCCTGCACCGAGTGTTCGCGTACGTTCAAACTGAAGCAACTGTTGGACATTCACAAGCTCAACCACATGCGCGAGCGCAAATTCCCCTGCGGTGAGTGCGATAAGCGATTCTTCAGCAAGTACGACCTGGCCAAGCACATGGCAACGCACACCGGCGCGCGGCCGTACGTGTGCGTGATCTGCCGGGCGGCGTTCTCCCGCTCGACGCTACTGACACGCCACCAAGCGTCGCACAAGGCCGACCTGACGCACCCGTGCTCGTTCTGCAAGCGCGTCTTTGTGTCGCAGGAGGAGCTGTCGAAGCACGCACAAACGCACGTCAAAAACCGTCCATTCCAGTGTATGATGTGCTCGAAGAGCTTCGCCTACAAGCAGGGTCTGGACCGACACGCAGCGGTGCACGCGGAAGTGCTGCCCCACCAGTGCCAGTACTGCGAGATGAGCTTCCACACGTCGGCCATGCTGTCCCGGCATCTGACTGCGCACGCGGGCAGCCGTCCGTACCCGTGCCGGCTGTGCAACAAGTCGTTCCTGCTGAGCCACCATCTGTCGCGGCACCTGCGCCGGCACAATGCGTCCGACCAGAGCGAGTACACGTGCAACGGTTGTGAGCGTGGTTTCTCCACCAGGAGCGAGCTGATCGAACATTCGGCGCAGCACGCCAAGGAAAATCTGGCCTGTCCGATGTGTCAGGAGGCGTTCTACGACGAGAGTGAGGTGGACGAGCATATGCAACAGCACGCAACGGATCAGTTCGCGTGTGACTACTGCGATATGATGTATACGAGCGAGCAGAAGCTGGCGGCCCATTGCCAGGAGGCGCACGAGAACGAGCTGGCGTACGAGTGGTCGGAAGAGCAGCAGAGACAACTGATCGCGGAGCAGGAACAGGCACTGAAGGAGGACGTTGACGGGCAGGACGACACCAAGGAGCACTCGGCTGACAACACTCAGATATTGATCGCAGGGGAAGAGGAGGACGGCAATCTGCTGCTGGAGTGCGAAAACGATCAACAGGAAGATGGCAATCTGTTCCTGGACGAGGAGGGTAAGTGTACTTTCATATTTCGGCTTTGAAGAAACGCGTTTCGCAGATCCAATTCCATCCTTTCTCCCTTCCAGATCAAAACACGGCAGTGTACGTCGATCAGTACGGGGAACTAGTGGAAACCTTTGAGGTGACGGAATTTGTGGACGTGTCCCCGAAAGCCGCGGTGACGCCACCGCAGACGATCGCGAAGGAAAAAGTTCCTTCACCGACCAAACAGCCCGCGGCAGTAAAGCAGGAGCCGGCGCAAACGTCGCCCCTCGCCACCATTTCACGCCAGAAGAGCACGGAAGAGTTCTACCAGCGCAACAAGCTGGCAGTGGAAAAGAAAACGTCCCAGCGCAAAGTGTCGGATATGTTGAAACGGCTGCCCAAAGGTGTGACGATCAAGCGGGAACACACTAACCCTTCGTTGACGATCAATGTCCCGAGCAAGCCGTCGCAACCCGTCGCCGAGAAGAAGCAGCCGGAGGTGACTATTCAGAAAACAAAGGCGGTCAATCAAGGCCCACCGAAAGGAGGCTCGCCGGTGGAGGTAGAGAAAAGAAAACCGGGACGTCCACCGAAAGCCAAGGAGGAAAACGAAGGCAAAAAGGAAAATGTCACCACCGCTAAGAAAGCTAAGCAGGAGGAAAGCAAAGAGGAACGCAAACTGACAAAGCCGGGCGGTGAGAGCAAAAAAGAGCTCCCAGAGAAGAAACTCACGATGGAAGGTGGATTGAAACGCAGCGGAACCATGAACTTCCCCAAGAGTCGTGTGGGAATTGATGGTCCAACGAAGCCGCTTGCCGATGCTGCTACTGCAGCTGCGCCTGCCTCCGCCAAAAGGCCGATGCAGATGGTTAGAAGATCGTATGCAATGGCGCCCACCAAAGGGTCAGCGGTGGGCATTAAGCGACCCGCCGAGAAAGAATCGCCAGACGAAGCGGCGATCCCGAGCAAACGTCCCGTTCCACCACCACCAACCACAAATCGTAAGACGCTCAATCCAGCAATGCTCTCTAGTATGGGTAATACGAAACAGAAGACGGCGGCCACCCCGGTTGCTGGGGGCGGTGCCAAGGCTCCGGTGGCCACTCAGGTCAACGTGTCCCGCACGATCAAGCGTGTACCGAACGCGGACGCCGCACCGGTAGGCACCGCGGTCGAGATGAATGTCGGCGGACAGACGATTAAGATGCAGAAGTTGATGTTAACCAAGGATGAAGCGTTGGCGCTTCAAAAGTCGGGCAAATTGATTGCCAAAGTTAAGGCCGGAGTTTGAGGAAATGGCATAGTTGGAGAAGCCCAATCGTTTTTAAAATCTTTTTTTTTACTCTCTGACCTTTTGAATTCGATTTTTTTAATCACTTAAAATTCTATCTTTTACTTTGAACCTTCGAGTGGGCCATACTGATTCTTCAGCATTAGGTTATTGGTAGATAGGAGGATCACCAATCGGTAGGTTGCCTTTGTATCATGACGCCACCTTCGAAGACAATTTGAACTTTTATTTATGTTTTTACTCAAATAAAAAGACTATGTTCCAAACCACGTGAAAATAGTACGTTGCTGCAAAACTACTCGACAAACGAACTGCTCGAAAAAGGCGATTTGATAGACGTCATGTCAAGTGCCAGCAGATGAATAATTGGTAAACAAAAACAGTATCAGTTGTTCAAAAAAAAGGTTGCGTTTGTATTATCCTCGTTTAATAAAGCGTTTCTTTCACGGACTCGTTGAAGATTACTGTGCATTAGTCATCGTCGCTCGTATTAATTGCGCCGTCCCACACACTGCCTATCGATCAGTATTCTGGTGTTGACGATCCGTGAAGCCGAATCTATATATTCTGCAGTGTATGTGTGCACTGTCCGCGATGTACGTGAGGAATAGCTAGACGGAAGTGCGATTGCCTCGAATGGCCGTACTTGCCTTTCTTGTGTTCAGTATTGGTGACGATCTGCTAGCGTACGGTAGCACCCTGGTCGATCGTCGTTGTGGCTCGTTGTCGGAATGCTGGTCGCAGTTGGCCGTGACCCGAAACGAACGACAGTTTGAAGCACTGCTGAAGCGTCACTACCCCCCGGAGGCCACTGCTGCGGACTCCATTTCTGCTACCGAGATGTCGTCGGAATCGCTGGACAGCTGCGACTTCGCCTACCAGGAGGCCTTCTCGCCTGGCTCCGTTAGCCTGGACAAGAGCTCCTCGACGGAGGTGGTGCACACGGTGGAAAACATCACCGAGGTATCGCCGGGACTGTGCTTCGCCGTCAGTGGTACCATCCTGCTAACGTGCGAACGATTTTCCGTCAATTTGCTTCTGAAGAACGGTGACGTCGCGCTGCACTTTAACCCGCGCTTACCGCAGAACTACATCGTGCGCAACTGCCGCGTGAAGGGATGCTGGGGCCGGGAGGAGGTCGCGTCGCCCCTCACGTTCAACCTCCACCGCGGCCAGCGTTTCAACGTGCAGGTGCTGGTGACGGAGCGAGAGTTTCTTATCTGCGTGAACGGGCGGCACTTCAACGCGTTCAAGCATCGCCTGCCGTACAAAAAGATCACCACGCTGGAAGTGAAGGGGGACGTGCGGGACGTCGCCGTGGACCAGTGCTACATGGAGCTCTACCCGCAGCTGGAACTCGAGCTCATCAATGAACGGGCGCCGGAAGCGCAGCAAGCCGAGCATGACACCCTCTCGCTCATTCCACGCCCTCTCCCTGAAGCCGACTGCAAACCGATGCCGTACACGGGCATCCTCAAGGAGCCGTTCACCGACGGCAAAAAGCTGCACCTGTACGGGCGGGTGAAGCTGCTGCCCCACTCGTTCTACGTGAACCTGCAGAGCAGCGGGTACGTGTGGCCCCACCCGAACATCCTGTTCCACCTGAACCCGCGCTTCGGGAGCGTCGGTGGGCGGCACGTCATCTGCCGGAACTCGTGGATGAACGGGAAGTGGGATCGGGAGGAGCGCTCGGAGAACATGACCGACTTTATGCCCGGCAAACCGTTCCACCTGCAGATCGCTTGCACGGACCTGAGCTACCAGGTGTCGCTGAACGGGACGCTGATAGCGGAGTTTATGTTCCGCGACAATCCGCGCCTGGTCGAAGCCGTCTACATCCAGGGCGACATCAAGGTGTTCGATGTCGTCGTGGAGACTGCCTACTAGCCTGCTGCGCTCGCTATAGCAGCAACACGAACAAAAAAAAAAAAAAAACGAGGAAACTTAAGTCTGTCATCTGTGAAACTGAAATTGAAACGCTGCGTACGATTCCAAAGATTCGATCGCATTCGAACGATGAACGCGCCGCGGTTCGCTCATTCGATATACAATAATAGTTTGTAGTTTTGTAGTAGACCAAAAAAAAAAGGTAGTACGCAATCGCTGCCATGTCCTGTTTGCTGTGCATCGGCCAAAAAGTGGCCGATCTTTCGAAATCGAAACGAACGTTTGTTATTACTTACTTGCTGTTTGTCCTTTAGGAAGCTTTTGCTTTATGATCCTCCGCTTGTTTGTTAGATTCGTGCAATTACTTGGAACCAAAATGAAGTACAATAAAGTGTAAATGTTAAACTAAATTTGCCTACGTTTTTCAGCGCGTTTTCAAACGTTAACCTTACAGCGCACGAAATCATAAACATTTGTTCGATACGACACGATCGGGGTCTACCTTATCACATGATGCGGGAATTTTGTTAACTTCCTTATCAACTTTGGAATGTGTCCCTTAGCTGGACACACTGGTTATTTAGGCGTTTCAACAGTAGTACTCAAGTACTCAATCAAACTGCCGGGAAAGATTCATTCATAAGTGAAAGGAAGGTCATCAAATGTATGCATTTTCAGCACGAGATGTTTACCATACACCATTGCATAGTAATTGCTTGGCCACTTGAAAAGATGTTACACACCAACGTACACGATTGTAGTAGTAAGATCTAAACGTTTATTAAAATAATGTACCTGCCCACGTGTTTTATATCTTGCGATATGAAACAAATGGCACGGTCAACGGTTTTTTTTTTATCGACACTACCTTAACCTAGGGACCGAAATGGGACACGTTTCGGGTGTTGAAATGAAGTTTTCTCTTCAACTGAAAACAGCTTTCGAACACCTACACGTATCGCTAACTTACGAACGTAGAATGTAAAAGACAACTGACGTAAAAAACAGGATTACGCGGCAAAGGAGCGCAACCGTCTGAACAGCGAATGGGGTCAGTGAGTTAAATAGCATTAAACAGTAGAATGTAGTAAACGCACTTGAGCTGGCCTGTCAGCTGTGGGGGTGGAAACGTTACTGCAACGCCGGATGCGTGGTTTCCTACGCGCGGCAGCCCACGGGGGTTTGTTTAGATTTGGGAGTGTTTTCTTTCCTGGTGCTCGATCGGGTTGGTTCCTACTGGAAGCCCCTTAAGCCATATCGTGCTTGCCGTCCAACCGCCGCATCTAAAGCATAAGAAAGAGATACATTAGGGAACCATTTCACGAAGCAAGAAGCGAAAAAGGGACTGATGATGATGATGATGCAGAGGGAACGCAAGCGAATGAAAGAATGAATCCGATGGATGACTAAAAGTAAAAACCAATGAATAATGGGTTTAATTAAAACTGTTTAACAATTATTTAACAACTAAAACAACAACGATCGATAAAACGAAGACAGCACAAACAAAACAATTAAAAACATGATCACGTAATGAGATGAGGTGCGCATGATTTGATGAGGCCGCCCGACGATAGCAGGAGATATGCTCTCGTTATCTCCTTTTATCTGTTTCTTTTCCACCTCGGCGCTTTATGTCGTGATGACGGATTCCTCCAGAGCGGCATGCTTCATCAGGTTCAACATTACCTCCTTATCGTCGGCCGCGGTGCGATAGCGTTCCGAGGCATCGCTCGACGCCGGCGCCTTGAAGAGCAGGCTGTAGAGGAGAGCGGCCGCAACACCCCCGAGGATCGGTCCAACCCAGTAGATCTACCGCAAACAGAACAAAAGGGAAAGTGTAAAAAAGGTTTCTTCCCTTTCGGGGGCTTGGCTTTTCTTCGCATCGTCACCTACCCAGTGGTTGCTCCAGCTTTCCGTGACGAGCGCAGTTCCGAACGAGCGGGCCGGGTTCATGCTTGAGCCGGTGTACTCGACGATACCCAGGTGTCCCAGGGTGACCGTGAGCCCGATGGCCAGCGGAGCGACAAACCGCGAGTCCGGCTTATTCTCGTCGCACACGCCAAAGACGCACAGGACGAGCACGAAACCGAGGAAAAACTCGAAGCCCAGTCCCTGCATTTCGGTCACGCCATCCTTCAGGCCGGTGTTACCCAGCCCGTTGTGGTAGCTCTTCGGGATGAGCACGTCGAGGGCGGTGGTAGCTGCGACGGCCCCCGCACATTGCGCCGCCACGTAGAGGATCGCACGGATCAGGCTTACCTTGCCGGCGGCCAGCATTCCGGCCGTTACTGCAGGGTTAATGTGTCCGCCGCTGATGTGGCCAATCGACTAAAGAGAGAAATAGAGAAATCCGATTACACACATTCGCCTGTTGGCATCGCATAAAGAAGGAGAGCTGTGGGGTTTGAAGCAGTGTCGTTTGTGTTGGGCTCAAACACCCGTACCCGGTGCGCTACGGAGTGCGAGTATTCCGCGGGCGTTGAAACCTTCACTTCAACGATGCCTTATCTTTCGCGTTACGCTCGTCGTCGTTCAATTAATAACATTGTTAAATTTGATAGAATGTATTGAATTGGAAAAGCAAAGACTGGAGTTTGCTTGCAGTTTTAAAACTGCAGTTTTGCTGAAAGGCTTCATCTTCCAGCTAGCAAAAAGACCTGGCATAAATCCCCTTTTGCAAATACATATTTTATGCTAATACGGTAATCGAGCATGTTTCGTTCGCCGATAGAAACTTGACGTCGCACGAAGAATCCTGTTTTGGATCGTTGATCGATCGTTTTCGAATGACGTAAACAGCGCTTTGTGGTTGTCACGTGAGCGTGTCCATTCTCGGCAATCTTCACCGCAATAGGAAATGCTTAAAAGGCCGTGGGATGTATTGACTCTTCTTCTACAGCTTGTTTTATCAAAGTTTTTTAACTTACCATTACCACCATAAAAACGCTTAATCCAAAGGCCAGCGAAATCAGCGTCTTGTCACCGTTCGCGTGCGTGCAGGCGGCGCAGGCGAAAAAGTTGAGGATGAAAATACCTAAAAATCACCGTCGAGGAGAGGGAAGATGGTATAATATAGTATTAATAATGCTGTGGTTCTTGATCCTCCGCTTGGTGGCTATCAATCGATCGTGCGATCACGCGCTTACCCACAAACTCCGCCAGAAGGGCCCTCCAAAGGCCACTCGATTTGCTCGACAGCTCGTCTGTTCCAAGATTGTAGCCCATCTTGTGGTTGAGAAACGGCTTCTAGGGGACGATGTTTTCCCGGATGATTTTTTTCCTTATCTTTTTTATCGACTGCGAACTAGCCTCACTCTGGAATGTATGCTTTAAAGAAAGAAAGAAAACAAAAAAATTTAACGAAACCATAGTTATGAAAACACTGTCCTGCTCTTATAATTCTCCTGCGGTCAGAAGCACACCTCTTGATTAATCATTACTCGTGTGCCTAAATGTTCATACACACATCTCATTTGACGATTGTAAACATTTGCCAACATGATCTTTAATTGAAGAATAATGTTCCATCTTTCAGGGGCGATCGTATCCCTAACCGGTTAGCGGCCATCCATTCTGGTGTCATTGCATTCAGAGGTTCAAATTGCGCTTTAGGGATTCTCGCTCCTTTTCCTATTTTTCCCACACCGCACTGAGCGGCACTCGCTGACAAATTTCAGCTCTCGCGAAATCTGTTACATCTATAATTAGATCAATAAAACAAAGAGCGCGGCGAGTGGGAAGCCTGGCTGGAGCGGGGAAAAAAGGGAAATTGGGCTGAGCGTTTGGGGATGGAATTGAGATACCAATTAAAATGCTTAAACTTGCACGCATTTGTGTTGCATAGCGCATTCTGCTTTGCGATGCGCCGTGCAATTATGGAACGCGTTCAGGTGAATTATGAACAGTATCACAAAACTGAGGGAATTGTTGCTACTTGCTGTGTTGTTACGCCTTTTTATTATGTGTATGTTTGTATGCTGCTCATCATACCCCACAGTCGATACTGCGACCGCATGTGGCGCATGTGGCTAAACCAGATAAATTACCTTCGCCAAAAAATGAACCGATCCGCTGATCCATGCTAATGGTTTTATGTCGCTGCGAAACGGGAAACGGGGCACATTCCGCGAATGAAATTGCAGATCAATTCTGAAGCCACAAACACTCGCCACCGTGGAGAGGGTGATGAGAAAAAGATCAAGTGGATGCGTAGATAAAGAAAATGTTCACGGCTTAAAAGAATGTGGGTTTTCCCCATCGCAAGACCGCGTCGTTTTTTTTCTTCTTTTTTTCGTTCTTAATCTCCCCTTGCCTGCGTTTGGTTCATCGGACGCTTCGGACATTCGGCAACATGTAGTTTTTTGCTGGATCATGATTGATAGAAAGGTGTCCGTGTCTTGACGATCGCTTGTTTGATTCGTTTGATTGAGAAACCGGCTTCGGAGGGCCGTTACTTTGCTGACGTACTTCTGGGCAGAACGGTGGGCCTACCTTTCGTTTCACTTATTTTTGAAATATTTCATTACAGCAAAAAAAAAAACCAAAACGATTGTTTCTTTGTTTGGTTACGGTAAAAATATATGCGCTCTGTTGCGCTTCTTTTGCCATTCGGGAGCACTAAATCATCTAACCGTGTTCAACTATTGCAAATGGAATCAAAGTGTGGCATGATAATTGAAATGGTTTTAATCGCCAGCCTTATAGCTCTCCTGTACATTTAATTTGTTTTTACATTTAAGCTTTGTGATTTCAGTTGGATTATTACATCAGATTTGTATAAGCTCTAGGTAATATAAAGAAATTTGTTATGTCTAAATGTTCATAAAAATTTAACATTGAAAAAAATGTATTTCTTGGATTGAAATCGATGTTCTCACTTTTTTGTTGGTTTGAAACACAATCACACTCTAGAAATAGTATTTTAAATGTAAGAAAAATGTTTCTGCACAAGGAAATGATGTCAATGCCTCGATAAAATGCATAAACAAACATTGACACAAGTGCATCGCGTTCACCCTGAACATCGACAGGGATCGACGGCGTTGCAGCCCCGCACGTGCTCATAGTACGATGCTAATCACTCTCTCGCCAAACGAAAATTAAATGCTTTAAAGGATTTTTCAATGGAAAGAGCAAGCTCAAGCGCGTTTAGCAAAGCTGCAAACTTGGGCCATCAAAGTTGAAACGTGAAAACATTTGAAAAAAAGGTACTGTTGTACAAATATTTAACGTCCACACTGTGCATCAATAGATAAATCAATTATTATATAATAACTTTTATGGAAATTGAATATTGTTTGATTACTCGTGGAGCTCAAACGGTTGAATATATATGTATGTTTACAGAATTTGCATTTATGAAAACAGAAAACAAACCGGCCTCCAATCTGACTAATGTTAATGAGGTTTCTGGTGTTCGATTGTGTGTTTATGCTGATGAATACGACATTTGGCTTGATGGGTTCACACATGGCTTGTTAAGTGTTCAACTTTGATGGCCCAATTTTGCAGCTTTGCTAAACGCGCTTATGCTTGCTCTATCCATAGAAAAACCCTGTATCACTGTTGGCGCCTAAATGTAGGCTAGGGCGCTGCAGTAATGAAAGGTTGATGATCATCAGAAAGTCTAATAAATAAGTCTATGTTTAGACATTGACCGAACGGGTTGTTCTTTTTGCGCTCCAACAATCACAGTAATGTCCTGCAAACAGGGGCTGCACGAAACACAAAATAAATTAAAATGAAATGGCTGAACGTAACGCGCGCATCCAACCGTAGCCGTGAGCGCCTTGGAGAGTGAGGGAGGGTGGGGACGCGGCTGTTGTGCCAAGGTCAACGTGCCGGCCAGGGGACTAGGTCAGTGCGATGCATTTGGAATTCAAAATACCTTTCGAGGCAAGGGGGGGTCCTGCCAAAGTTGGAGAGCGCAATGCATTATAGCGCCTACAAGGTGTTGCAGTTGCGTGTTGCATGTGATGATCATTCTTTTTCCCCTTTCTTTCTCTCTTTCTATGCCAACTCTCGTTCGGTAAATAGTGTCATTCGCATATGGCGTAGGAGCCGTTGAAGGAGAAGCTGGCAATGCCAAGAACAGATCTGACGCGCCAGCTTGGCCACACTACAGTTTTGGAACACCGGAGGCTCCACCGACAGCCATGACACAACCCAGCGGCTGGCTGCGCACTACGGCGTAAACGATGATTGATGGGACGTGAAGTTGGGATGTCGTGAGCCAAGCAGCTTCACTTTGTGCTGCAGGAAGATTAATGGTTCTACGATTTTCTATCCCGCAGATTTTAAATACATCCACGGAAGAAAGAAGAAGCGACCTCGGAGTTTGCCGGACGGGAGACTTTCCTACGAGTTTACAGTGTCTAGAGGAAGTACGGTGAACTAGCGAAGAGCGCGATGACTTAACTGCACGAGATGAACCACTCGAGATGGATAGGTGATAGTTATAAGAAGCGTTTGTTTCACCCCCCCCCCCCCCCCCCCCCTTTTTTTAGCCACCCCAGCACGGAAGTTCTATCTAGACAAGGCCGTGAACGGCTCGAGATGGCAAACGGAAGGGAAATTCTATCCAGACACAACGGCCACGAGAAGCCCAACGGAACGATCTGATAAATGGCGCACTAATTGCATGCACTTAGAGACTCGCTGTACTGTGGCATAGACGCCGTTGCGAATGTGGCACGGGTGCAAATGACACGCAAAGATGCACCACCAGAGACGGGACGGCGGGGTGTCGAGGTACATGTTGGTTTAGTTGCAGGCCATATCGGTTGACCTTTCGGGGCAGAGAAAATGGGCGATCGTAGTTGGATAGATACAAAGTACTGGTGGAGATGAAAGATAGATATGAAAAAAATGCATTGACACGGTAAAACATACTTTTTTTCCTGCACAAATTGACGTGGATTAGTTCTAGTTCTTTTGAGTAGTGCAAAAGGTTACGTAACAAATCAGATCCAAATTCGTACAAATCCCACACGTGGCATGTACGTTTGCCCAGGAATTCAATTTGCATGCTTTATCCGCTTTACGATGGCGTTGAGCTAAGGTACGCTAGCGTGTGTCAATTGTTATTTGCGTGTAAATTAGAGTACCTTACTGAATGAACCTTCCAATGCGAATCCCTGAACAGATTGTATCCAATGTCGAGCAGTAAAACCCCACGGGAGGAAGATAAGCGATTAATTACTGGTCTCAAACTGGTGCTCGGGTGGTGGGACGAGCTAAAACAATACTGCTCCCGTGTTTGCGCGCGGGAAACAATAGATAACGGACCGGGGGGGTTGGGCTAGCAGGGCCGGCACGCGGGCACAACACAAACACACACCACTTCCCCAAAGTCAATGAAGCTTTCTCGGGTTCAAATATGTAACAATTTGTGTCCTCTCCGGTCGTTTTAGTTTACTGACGAAACTGCTATAAACTGCGCAGACGCAACCCCAAACAGTCCGGAGAAGGTGCAGAAAAATCGGTGCTGACACGATAGGCACGACTGCCTCGCGCGTCAAGTGACGAACGCGGTTCTCCGTCACCGTTTGAAGCCATGACCGTGACCTTGGCCGAAAGGGAGTTGGCGTGTGCCCGAGCACCGTTGCACCAATCGGAGTGCGGTGGATCGTTTCGATATCCAACCCCCATTCCAACCTCACGATCGTTGCGACCGTAAGTTCCCCTCGCTTGCGGAATTTCCAGCCGGCTCCAGGATGTCGAGGAGTCAGATTTCTTGCGGTTGCGTCGCCAAAGGAATGATTGTTGTTTTGTCGAGCGCTTGTCAACAGGAAAGAATTTGGTTTTAATTGTCACATTCAATGAAATAGTGACAGAGGACAATTAGCTCGGAAACAATCATAAACGCAGAAACAGGTTTCGCACTCTAACTGAAGCTATCGGTCACTTTAAAAAAAGGAACAATGCGGACGGAGCTGTCGTTTGATCATTCCGTGATAGCTCAAGATAAAAACCCATCCCAAAGAAGCATCCGTATCTTGCACTCAGTCCTGCGGGGGGCTAATGAGACCGCGTGATCTTTAAATTAATGACCGATTTCTAACCTTTTCTGTCGCATTGACCATAAGGAGTGCCAAATGGGCACGTTGGCGTTGATGACTACATCAAGTTGCAGTCTGCACGACGGCAAACAAATCATAAAATGCACGTTAGGGTAGATCGTGTTTAAGTAAAAACCGGTAAGTGAGATCAAATGATACTCGTTAGTAATTAAAGTGTGATTTAGCCTAGCATGTTGAGGAATGATGAATCCATGTTTATTCCTTTGGAGGAAATATTTTACGATGATCGTGAGCATCGAAATGACCGACCATTGTTATTCAGCAGCTGTAGGATGATTCAATAGGATGCTAAACAGCGCTCCAACTAGGATACCGCGACATACAAACGCGTTCTGCTCTTTGGCATACGTTTCCGTCCGTTTCAATCAATGATTAATGTGGTTATTGTTGCAATTCGAAGAACATGTTGATAAAGGAAATAGATAAAACTACAAAAAAAGGACAGAAGCACATAAGATCTTTCAATCGGCAAATCAAATAAAACCTCCATTGATAGACAATTCAATTGCCTTTCTCACCCTTGCGGGATGTTGAAATCGTGCATTGATACAATCACCTTTAAATGGCAAGCTTTCTGGCGGACAATTATAGGTAAATAATTTCCAACTCAATTAAAAACCACCGGACGTTGCACCTGCGTCCAATGACTCGCACAATTTTCCAATGACTCACCCGGTGGAGGCTGATTAGAGTAGATTGGGTGAATGAATGGAAAAGTTTCCAACGATGAATTTCGAACCGATCTTGCGAGTTGAAACGGAAGCCCTAGAGTCGATTTTTGTTTACCGGTTCACGCTCGAACGTCCGACCACGCAAGGCAACACCATCTTCATCTAGTTCGTCCCCGGAACCGTTAGGAGAAGCAACCCACGGGTTATTTAACGAAATTCAAAGCGGAACCTTTCCCCGAGCGCTCCGAAACGGTACACCGGGCGGGAGTTAATCGGCCACGGACAGCTGGTGGCGTACCGGCACTAGAACGGAAGTAGCTATTGCCGCTGAAATGTGTTCTAAATTGTGCGGCCGCCTCTTCTCCGGGCGGATTCCGAGGCTTGGCTGGTCGAGATCGTTATCGCAGCCGCCATATCTCGGGTAACCTCTTTCTCCGGCCTTAAATAAATTGTCACTGTACACCCTCCCCCTGGGGGTCTATTACTGTCACCGTCTGCGTCTGCCTCTCGTGCTTCCCCTACCGGGTAGCTCTCGTCAAACGGCTCCCTTTGCTACCCTCTGCTTCCCATCGTACCGAAAGGTCGTCCGTGGAGGTAGCGAGTTTTATGATTGTTTTCGAGTCCCGCGTCTACTCTGTATGCCGTGGCGGAGTCGCTAATTTTTACCGCATGCTCACAAGGCTGTAAAACCATACGTGCCCTACCCGGCCGCGAGGTAGGTAACTTGCCTAAGACGATCGATAACTGCGTTGCGGTGGCGTTCGTCGATCGTGTCGGATAAGATGTAAATGATTCGTAATTACGTGCGTATGCAAACACCGGCGTTTTCATTCGACCTCACGGACTGTTTTGGATCAGCCTCACATGGTATTGACACGTTCCAATATGGTTAATGGGATATGCTTGGTTTTTGGCAGTGATTTACTACAACAGCAGCCATTTTTACGTGACTAAAAGATACGACATCAAATCAATGCTCTCGGCACGCATGAATTGCTAGTTGACTTGCCCGTCTTTATTCTTCGCAAAACTAAGAGGAATATGATCGTTGAGAATGATGTTTCATTTCTGCGGTCTTGCAATTATCTTAAACACCGTAGGAACCAACTCGCCCGACTTGCTTGAAGCAGAACAATTTCCCCGATGGGTGGGAGGGATGTGGAAAAATTCCCGATCACTCTCAACTTCCCCTAGTGCTATGAAGTGATAATAGACAATCAGTTATGGTTGACTGAAACCGCTAATAGACGTTGATCTTGGTTGGATCGGCATTGGATACTAGTTTAGCCTGTTTAGATTTCAACGTTGTTGCTAATGATCTAACAAATTGCTGTTCACACTTTTTTTTTGTAAAATGTTTTGAAGAAGATTTTCGTTCAAAGAGCTTTAGATGCGATGGATCATTTGCTTGATCTTCTTTCACTGAGACGATAGAAGCAGGTAAGTAATTCGATTCGAAAAAGAAGAACTCTGTAGGGTCTTCGAAAAATAAAAATCTTTTGTATCGCTTTATCCACAATGCGTGCAGCGCAAACCAATGAAACCATTCCGCCTGCAGTCTTAACAATGCTAGAACGGCAAGAATTGCCCTTCGTGCGGTGGGGACATAATTTGATAAATCGACCGGCCGGGCTACGTACCGCTCGAGTACGGGTGTCGCAAATCATTCTGCTCCACTTGACAGAGGAAATATTAAACGCTTCAAATGGCCGCCGCACTCGGAGGAAACCCCGTACGCGTGCGCTTCACCGGGCCAACGCGGCCATAAGTGGCCGCACAATCAGTCCGATCAGTGTGGTTTTAAGTGGTGGTGTCGGGTGTCGTACGAATTTCCCTTCATTCGTTTTTAGAACTGAACGAACCACTTCTTCACAGATGAAAAATCTCTTTTCTTTTCGGGGTTTTCGTAGAGATCCATTTAGACATTTGGGTTTTGATGAACATTTGTTTCAAATTTATTGCTCCCAAATGTGTTGAAATCCAACTGTTCTTTATCAGGAACAATTACCTGGCGTTGGATTGAATCTCATGAAACACGTTAAATTTAATATTATCTTTCAGAGTTCAAAAGGCATAGGAAGGCATTCAGTAATGGATGGGGCTATTCTTTTCGTACCTCAATATTGAACTAACACAATCTCACCCAGTTCGGGTCTTTCACTGCTATGGCGGTGTTAATATTTTTGAGATTATGGCGTCTAGAATATGCTCCTTTCTGCTTGCCTTCGTGTAAGCGAGGCATCTAACAATAAACTCAAGCACCATGGCTTATCGAATGGTTTGGTTTAAGTGAGCTGAGACGCGGTCGTGACACTCGGTAAAATTTAGCTTCTACAGCCCGTTTTCCCCCGTCTGCGATTTACGAGTGTGACTTATACAACATACTACAAACAATTCGTCGCACTTTCAATGATGTTGTAGATAAAGTGACATCTTTTGAGTTATCACAAATTACTACATCGCACTTTGTAGTTCACCCGCTGCGCGCGTTCGGTGAAAACAATTCGCTCATGATGAAATTAAGACATTTTTTTCTTCCACCTCTACATACAGATACCAGTGTCTATGAAAATGCGGTCGGCCTTCGGCCCTAGCCTCTAATGACCACCTTTCGGTAGCGGCGCGGTCCAACCAGGTCGGGCACAAATATGGTCGCCTAAATTGCGGTGACGATTTCAACATTTACACATCACTGTACCTACACGCGAGCATGTCCTTATCACTACACTTCAAACATAACGGTTCATTTAAGTCCAGGTGCAAACGAAAATTTCGTTTTATTTATTCCTGTTTTTTTTTTTTTGCTGTAATTGCTACCCGACACTGATGTTGCAGCTGGTACGATAAAATTCGTAGAATCTACGAAAATTGATCGGCATTCCCTCCGATGGTTCCTTCCTGTCGTACACTTACGTTTGGATGTAGCTTTCCTGTAGATAAGCGAGCAACCGCCAGGTGATAGCACAGCGTAACACGACACAATAGACACTTATTCTTTGCAAACCGATGTTGCCTGTTCCTGTACAAGGATGATGGTGGTGATGATAGCAAGGTACACGTTGCTCGACTTACGCACCGGGAAGATGGGGTTCACCGTCTGAGCCCTACCTGAACGATGCTGTTCGCACGAAGGATCGATCACGAATGAGCGGGACCCGCGTTCAGCGTACCTTTTACGATCGTCACTCGTGTACCCAAAGCGGCGCGCATCTACACCTGCGGAGGTACGAAGAATGGCCACACACTGTACAGTGAACCTGAAACGGCCGCCGTGTGGATGGTTGTGGGCCTTGGAGGGATAGGCGGTAGACACTCAAATCGACTCTCTCACATGCCACTGCTCGACTAACGATCTTGCGCGGGATCGTGATCTCGCGCGCGTATGGGCACTCAGAGTCTGTGGTCCACGATGAGACCAATTTTAACCGTCGCCTCAATGACAAAAAAAACATACGTAACCATATGACCGCCTACCCGGGTAGGCCATACATTTTGTATGGGAGTTCGCATTTTTCTGTACTTTATTTTGTTCATCTCTTGTTCTTGACTTCGTATCGAGTTGAAATTTCCAGTGAAGATGCGTAAGAATGGTAACTAACATATTGTAGAGTGACTGGAATTTTATAAATCCTTTTAATATTTTAATTTTTGCTTCAAATATTGTTTACTCCTTACGGCAATGAACGCCTACCCGGGTAGGCCATACATTGTGAATGGAAGTTTGCGTTTTTCTGTACTTCATAGCTTGTATCTATTGGTTTAGAAGTCGTAAACGAATGAAATGTTTAGTAAAGCTACCTAACAATGTTTACTATAATATTCTGGAAAAATTTTAATTTAAGAAAATGTTAAAAAGTTTTATTTTTGCTTCCAATTGATTTTCACAAAATGAACATTCAGCTTGGTAGTGCAATTAATCTTATTATATTTCATTATTCAACTAACCATAAGAGCTCCAATATAATAATAATCATAATTCTTATAATCTACGCTTCAAGTTGTTAAATTTAAAGCTTAAAGAAAACATTAAACACATTACATCTAGTTATATGTACAGAATGTACACCGCAAACAGGCTTCTGACATCTTTCGCATGCTTTTCTAGTTGATCTTTTGGTTCTGCATAAGTAACAGTTACCTTTATGCTTAATTCGTCCCGATGCATCATGATTCTCTAGATCTTCTTGATTGTTTTGAGTAAGTAGTTGACGATGGCCTAATATACTCTCTGCACCACTGCGTTATACAAAATGCCGCATAAATTGCTTATTTTCGAAGCGGCTTTCAATTTCTGCAATCGCCAGTCGTTCGCTTAGTTCTTGTAAAAACAAGTGTCTGCGGTGCAGCAAATGCGGCTATGTCTAAAATATTGTACAAAAAGCAAGAGGCCACCTGTAAGTCTTTCTCTTCGTAGACTATTCAGAAAGGAATTTATCCATGATATATACTCCTCCTGTGGTTTTTTCTTCGGCCCTTGGATTTCCTTATCATAATGTATGGTGGATAGAAGCACTACAGCGCTATTTTTTAAGTTATGTACGAGCACATGGTAACAATCTCACTAAAGACAAATAAAGTGGATTGCACTTCTCTTCCTTTCGGGTTAGAAAAATTATCAGGAACAAAGGTTCGCTGTTTGTTAATTGTGCCTAATAGAGCTAATTTATAGTCTAACATCAAAAAGATGGCCACATTACAGCAGACAGTCTGCAATTATGAAAAGATATACTTCTGAGAATAGACGAATCTGGACGTATAGAAGAATGTCTGGCTACTGTGTACTTTATAAAGTGCAGCAATAAGAACATCACCGAAGGTAAATTAAGGACAAAGTAAAATAACGGACTAGGAAATAATCGCATTCTATTTGATGTGTCTTTTGTACATTTCACCTACTCAGTTAGGCCTTTCACATGTACGAATTAAACATACACGTAAAATTATTTAAAGCAAAAACAAAAATTGTTAATGAGTTTTTAAGAATTCAGTTTTTCCACAATATGTTAGTAAACATTGTTGTGCCGTTTCACTACAAATTTTCACTCGATACTACGTTTGGATGAAAAGATACACGCTATAGAGTACAAATCGGGCAAAGTCAAGTTCAATATGTATCTGTCACCCAGGAAAACTGAGGTAGAGATAAGGGGTAATCATTATTTGAAGCAGACATTTTGGGAGTTATTGAATTTTTAAATTATATTTCCTCCACTACATGATATTAAACCTTCTTGCGCAACATCACCGAAAATTTCAACTCGATACAATTTCTGTAATAAGAGATAAACGAAATAAAGTACAGAAAAATGCGAACTCCCATACAAAATGTATAGCCTACCCAGGTAGGCGGTCATTGACGTAAGGGGTATGAATCGAAAAATGCGGGAAAAAAATATTAAATTTTTTTCAAAAATTTTCTTTTTTCGACTAAATGATTGAAAACACATTACTTGAGGCATTCTAAAAATTTAGAGTCAATACGATTGTTCAATTTAAAGTTATTACAGAAAGAAGTTGCAAAACTTACCCGGGTAGGCGGTCATAGAGGCTAGGGTTAAAGAACGTTGGGAAGGTTTAACGTTGCTGATGAATTTGGTCCTCTAACGCCAAGCACGTAGCTTCCTGATAACATTTTGATAGAGGAGCGACGTAAACATTCCACTCCTTTCCTTGCAATCGAAAATGTTTCAATTTAATTTTTGTATTTCATGTAAACTTAAACTATTTTTTAACATCTTCTTTCTTGATATCATCTCTATCGTTTACGTTTGAACATACTTGAAGGTGGTGTGCACCTGCATATATCTTTACTCTCCATTCTCTCATAGTTATTCGACCTACAATGCACACAAGGTGTTTGAGATAGTGAGAGCAATGACGGACAAACACGCTGTTAATGAATAAATGTTGTAAACAACTATCTGACTCTTCAATTAGCTTGCACTAGCATCCTCTTCATCGCAATGAAGTGTAGATGTGAGGCGATATCTTTCATTGCAACAGTATGTCAGCGTAAATTGATGCGTTTCATCATTCTTCTCTTGTATGCACATATCACTTCATTGTAATGAAAACTGGTTTTAATAACATAACATAACAATAACATCTTTATAACACGCTGGAACAAATTTTCAAAAGAGTTCGTTATTGATTCGAGCAGTGCGTGCATTCGAGTGCATTTGCGAGGTAGCGAAGACACCTTGCGGCAAACGGTTTAGTTTGATGCAGTTTTCCACCAGATGCCGTCAAAGTTCCATAGGTCGCAAAGTATGCAACGGTAACAGGACGTATTGGGTCCCAAACGATATGTCCCAACTTGAACCGGTTTACACGTAAAAGAGGGGGTCTGTCCGGAAATCCCAGCACTGGGCGCCCGGTTCGTCATCGGTTTTGGGGCCAAAGCTGAGACATATCGTGTAGCAGCAGCTCACAATGGAATAGGTTCAGCGGAGGATCGATAAAAACGATAAATGATCAAGATTGGTTGTGCAAACTCATTCCTGCAGTTTGTTTGTTGCACAGATGTTTCTGTATGTTTTGTTTTGTGTTCATTTAGAACCAATTGGGGGAGTGAGTGGGATGATTTAGTGAAATTTTGAGATAAAGTTGTCGATTTTGTCGTTGTAAACATCATCCATTATAGTTTCACAATGTTTTATTGCCTTCTTCTCTGGTTTCTTTCACCAGTAAGTTCTGCCTGACTTGATGACCAACCGGGTCTCCCTTCTTCGCTCCATCGCCTCCCCAGTTCATATGCCCCTTGGTTCATATGGATAATCTTTTAAATCCGATTGCCAATCGAACGACTTTCTCGTGCTCGTTATCGATGTCAATTCATCCATCTTGAAGGACGTCGGCGCGTGCTTAATTGCCGGCGCTTGTTTTTATCTTATCTTCCCGACACCGCTTTTACTCGTGAATCTGTGTCATAATTCTCTATACGCGGTACTCGCATCGGGTTCGTCCGCAAAGAAAGTGTAGGGGTTTGAGACCGGTAAAAACGACGTGACGGATTTGCGTAAATTCTCCGCTCCAATGGATTTAGAAGGGAACGATCGTGGTGTATTTTTAGCGCTACGATTCGTTTTGTTTGCCTACGGGTTTTTATTGAGGTCTCTGCCTTTCTGCCCACATCGGTCACCGAAACTGCGCAGCGTCTCCCCAACACAGCTGCCTGAGTTTAGAGGTCACTGGCCAAAAAAGGATTCCCGCATGCATCTTCCTCTTGCTGCTGTCTTCGATGGACTTCTAGTCTCTTCTGGGGCGCGAAACAACAATTGAGTGAGAACTAAACAAGAACTCGCCAGTCCATCACCAGTAGCCAGTTACTTGTTGGTGCGCTATTGTCAATTTGATTGGTTTGCTGCAGGGATGCGTCGACAGCAGGACACATGACCGTTCAGTCACTTCAATGGAGCTGCCGCAATGACACGGCACGAGTTTAATAGTTATGACCAGGGGGATTGCGGTAATTATATTTTTTTAATTAGACAGGCCAGGCTAGATTAGTTTTTAATGATCGATTTCGAACGCGTGACGCCGTAAAAGTTCTTCGCTTTCTCACGAATATTCAATGATGATTTGCATATTTGCAATAATGTGCTTGGATTTAATTAAAAAAAAAAGGCCAAGTGAGGTTCAATGTTATCCTCGTTTACTTTATGTTCCTCTAGTAAAACTGCTCGGTTAGTAGTAAGACCCATAATGTTACACAATGAGCTACAATTGAAGTTTATATCGTCTTCTGCATATGGAGCAAACAATTACAGAGACACCCAGACTGTAAAACAATTAATTAAAGTGTTACGCGCGCTCGGAACAGCGTCATCACATTCCGTAGATAAATTACACCGCACTCTGTCCGAAGGCTATCTGAAAGACTCATCGCCCGGTGTAATTGTGCATGTGTAAATCTCGCATCCGGCGCATCGTCCCTTTTTCCCGAGCACCAATGGAATAAATTAGGCATCAAATATTTGCCTAAGCCTATAATTAATATTCCCGATCTACGTATGCAAATGTGCAGCTTCCCGCGGTATCAACAATGGTTTACGCTATCTCTTTCTCTTCGTCTCTTTCTCTCTCTCTCTCTAAACGGGAGATAAAGGGATCTTCCGCAAGGTGTCACAACCGTCGCGACAGGTTCTTTGATAACGTGGCGGGGAAAAGTCGCCGCACAAACAGGCATCGCCAATAATTGCCCACATAATTGCTGATCCCGTCACAACGTGCGTCTCTTCCCTCTGACCGGGTTTTGGAGGTTTTTTTTTTTGCGTAGCATTCTTTGCCCAGATAAAAGATTCGCCATTCTTTTGTATTCACGCCGCATTCGACGTCACCCGACCGGTTCCATGATTCTTGCACGGGAGTGCCGTGGGGATCGCGATAACCTCACTTTCAGTCATGTGACGTCCTATGGCGTCATTGGAAGCTAAAATCATGCGGCGATTGAGTTCGCACCGGACCACCAGAGTTTTCTTTCCGCGAGATCGTTATCTTCCTCACGAGCGCGAGATGGACAGTAGAATAGCCATTTTTTTGCAACGCTTGCATGGAATAACACGTCCGTTTCGGGTTAATCTAATCAACAACATTATGACTGTAAAGGAAACTGATTTTCTTTTAACGTCACTTGCACGCACACACAATTCATTTAATTTCATTTTAATCTCTAGCTTACGATTCATCCGTATTGCGTCTTCGAGTGGTGGTATTACTCTCATCATTAGTACAAAATTAATGAACCTAAAACAACGCAAGTGCACAATTGTGGCTATAAAAGGCTTATTCCGGGGGCACGTGTTATCAAACATTGCCGTGCATAAACCACCGCAATTCCCCCGGGTTGGGGCTAATCAATAAGATAAATGATATAATTGCTGCCGGCAGCTGGCGCACGTTTGAGCAAACAATTCCGGCGAAGGAATGCGGGCCCGAAGGGTGAGATGAGATAAAGAATGCAAACAATGAGGTTTTCCCTACCGCGAAACGGTTCTCTATGGGATGAGTTTATTCCCGCAGGATTGCAACGTTGAAAGGAGTAATTCATAGGAACGAAAGATTATTCTCGATCTTAGCATTTTGTGCATAAGCTAAGTAGAGTAGCAACGCTCGAGCAACAACCGATGGGAATTACTATTTTTGTTTGGCCAGAGCATCGTGTGTGCCGCTCGAACGGACGTGCGAGTTTTCACCAGCTGAGACGTCAATTTTGTGTGGGTCGGGGAACAGCAAAAACCGTCGCCAAGCGCGCAATCTTGAAATTGATTCCGCGTGTTGTCGTCCCCCGTTGTCGGGGGACGGATGGGAAAAGGGGGAACATAAAATTTGACATACAATACTTTTCTGTAGCCACGAGCTGAACAATCCCGAAGGTCAGCAAATAGCACGTCCTATCCCGAGACGTTTGCCCCCCCCCCCGCCCCCCCAGCGAAACGGGAGAGAAAAATCGCCAACGATGGACGGGCATGAGGAACGTAAATGAGTGATTGAAAATTTTGGCAAACGCTATACGAACGAGCAGGGCATCCCCGGGGCGGGATTGTTCTGAGGTACACAGACCTATAAATTGTCAACGACAATTAAAGAACTGTCGCGACGCGAACGAACCCGGCTCGGGCTGGCCGTTTGCTGCCAAAGTGTAAAATAATGGTGGCATTGTAAATTATACGATCGCCATCATTTTCCCGGGGACATAGTTGCGCCGGCCGCCGACAAAGGATGCTGGCGTTTTATCATCGCGAAAGAGGCACGCACGGCATGTGTGTTTGCAGGATGCTGGCAGCAGCACGGCCGTTCCAAAGTGCAAGAAAGAAAACTGTCGGAAAATGCTACGCCACCCCCCATTCGCATTCTCACGTGTTAAAGGTAAATCATGTGCAAATAAACAAATGCAGCTCACGTACCAGGCGGAGGAGTACGTTTCAAAATAAATTATAAGACACGTTCGTGACGCAGACTGAATGAAAGGCTCGAAAAGACGATTTAAAAAACATAAATATAGCATACCAACTCTTCAATTATTATTATTTCTTGAGTTTTGCGTACATATACTCGTAGCTTCTAAAAAAATGTTTGCTGCTTTTGCGTTTCGCTTTTGTTTCAAACAAAACAAACTCAAAATAGAGTGAAGCGTCGCCCTCTTCCCCCTGTTCATTCCTGTCGACGGTAGATTTTATCACTACATTGTAAATCGTTGTCGTAAAAAAAGATAAAAAAAATAGTATACATGTACGAATTGCGAGGCGCGCCGCAAACATTCTGGCCCCAGAAATGTATGCCACGGCAGTGCGTCCCAATATAATTATTTCAACACCCACGCCAAACCAACGACTATCTTGAGGAAAGACGAGACACACACAAAAAAGACACACATCCTTACACATCGAAGAAAACCCCCACCCACCAGTTGTTACGCAATATTTTCATCTGATCATATACGAACAAGTCAGGGGGGGGGGGGGGGGGGAAACCAGACGTTTTCTGATGAGAAAGATTGGTAAAATTGTCAACCTGTTTTTTATTAATTTTTTTTATTGTGTCTCGGCCAGCCAGAGGTTGGTAGCGAATACTCTCATTCATCAGTGTACCACTTTTGCTGTCAGCTCAGTGTTTGACGTGGATTTTCCGTCCGTGGGTCACAGCCGGATGTGTGCGGGTTGTGGAGAGGGTGGCAAAATAAAAAAAATGAAAATAGAAAAGAATTACCACAAGTCAGTTGGAAAACAAATCAGCTTTTTGTTCGTTTTGCTCGTTGTGTGTTAATATTTGCTTCCTTCTTCCCAACGGCTGTATGTTTAATTAAACGTTTGTTGGACAACGATAAAACTACACGAATAGAAAGAACTATGTCTGACTGATTTATTACCATCTATTTCAAAGCCATTGAGATGACGAAGGATAAACCTTTGTTATCCTCTGGCGAATTTGTTAAATCCTCCCGACGCAAAGGATTCCCCGTGCCTTCCTGTACGCCGCTAGTGATGATCGTCTGAAGGTGTTTGGTTCGATCAGCTTGTACCTAATTAAAAACTCCTCAATCGCTTTCCGCACGCAAACAACCTGCATCCTGCAGTGACCGTCGTGGCCAAATCCGAAGTCCGAATGTCGGAAGTGCAATGCGGCGCGGGGGAACTGACCGCGTGTGACATCGTACGCACGCTGCACCATAAGTCTTCGGAGGTGTCTTCGGTGGGGGAAGGTGTTACTTTATTCCTTATTAATTAGTGGAAGATGCACCGAAGCGCGACGAGAGCAGCGGAGCGGGGCGTTTCGATGGATTCGAGTTCATGATCAGGGTTGTGGCGTGTCGTTCGGCCAGCAAGAGCGTTTGTGTGCCATTTTATACTTGCGCGGAGGTTCAACGGCGCCGAACGGTCGAAGGTACGATGTGACTGAATTATTAATTACCGCTTCTGGCGTCCTGCCTCGAGGGGACGTGTCAATGCATCGATGCAGCGGTTTGCTTCTGGGGGAGAAAGAGGTGACTTTGGCATATTCCGCTAGTATCAACGTGATAAACCTACCGAACAGGTGGAAATCGTGTACGCGGAGGTGTGCGGTGTCACCAAGGTCAAATGCATTATGAATATTTTGCACCGAGGAGCAGCGATCATCTACTTGATCCTGCATTTGTGTTTCGTTAGAAGGAAAAAAATCCAATGGCGATAATCTAGCGATAAAGATACAAATCTTCCTATGGATGGCGATAGTAAAATAATTACCAAGTAGCGAGAGTGCAAAACACTAGACATCTGACTGATTGTTTTCCATTTGCGATCATGAAAGTTTTTTTTTCTTAATAACAGCGAATAATTTTTAAAATTATATCTTTGGAAAGAACATGTTCAATCGAAAGCAATTAATTTTAGATTCAATACTACTTAAAATTTCAATATTTTCAGTTTTCAGTAAATCACTAAATATAATAAAAATTGACGGCTATAGTATTAACAAAATGACAAAATAACCGACATTTTACAACATAATAGATTTAACAGAAAATTTACCTGAGCGTAAGCAAAAACATCCCTGTTATACTTTTAAATACCAAACAACACATTTACAAACATAACACAGGTTTAACCTTCGAACCTTTCACCGTTCCAAAGTGATATGCTCTCCTCCATTAAGTCGAGGTTCACAACGTCATTAGACGATACTCTGGAAAATTAAATCTCAGCCGACATGTCCCAGCCGAATCTAGGAGGTCGTAAATATCGCCACCGGCTTTAAATGTGCCGATGTTCCAATTTTTCGGATGGACTACCCAACCAAACCAATCGGAGCGTGTCCGGCGGTAGTCCAATTTAGCAAATGAAATCCAGACACGCCTCACGGTTGCAGACGACGTACCGGTAAAAGGCGCCACGAAAATGTCGCCCTTTCCGTTGCCGGCTGTTTTCCCGGGTAAACCCTTTCGATAAGCGCCTCTCGTTGTTTATGGAACCACGATAGGTAAGGCTACAGAAATGTCCTGCGAAAAAAAAAATCGGCCACCAAAGTCGATTTTCTGACAACGGAATTGGTGGGTATGGCGTCCCAAGGTGTCCTGTCTGTAAGGTTTCTGGTAGGATAAAAAGGTCATTAGCATTCCGGGGCAAGTGCAGCCAACATGAGATGTCGCAGCTTATCCTACCAGTCAAACGACGAAATGGCGCGTTGGACGAATATTAAACAACCTAAACTACCTCATTCATACGGCGGAAGCGGGAGGCGGTAGGTCAGTTTTTAACAAACAAAAGAATTCCTAACGCCACACCATTGTGCCATCCAGCCGATGGAATCATATCTATGCTTACCGGCGAACGTACTTCTTTGCTCGGTTCGGTTCCTTATCGCCCGGAATATGGACTTGTTTCGGCCGTGCATGTCGAGGAAGTTCCGATATGGTGTCGGCACGCGTGACATGCGGTTAGACGTTTCGGGAGTTCCGGGGGGAGAAACGGGGGTTTTTCGATACTTCCGCCATCGCGCCGAAGTGATTGATGGGTGGAATGGCCGGTGATCGATGGAGGCGGCGTTGGTGTCAATTTTTTCAACCATTTAGTGATTGTTTTTTTTTTTGCAACTAGTTAAGTTCGGCAGTTTGATGACGAGGGAGGCTCGAGGAAGCGACTTGGTTGTTTGACTTATTGATGGGACCGATCGACTTGTTCTCTAACAAATGAATGTTTATTGGATAAATTAAGACGTTAGGAAATCAATTGCGCTTCCCATAGTTGGGTTGAATATCAAAACCAATTCATAATGTTCTGTCGCAGTGCCCTAGTGACACATGGGAACATAAATTATGTAATCATACATAAATGAACAATACTTCATTCCCAAATATCTAGAAACCTTGAACTACATTCTTTTATATCCCTATGATTTTGTTAAAACATAATATGTTGATGATGAACCAATAAAGGGATTTGAGATTCAACATTACATGTGAGTCTCTTAATGTTTTCATTGGACTGGAATGAAATTTGAATTCGAGGTACCCTAAAAAATCCTTTTTGAAATCCCACCAATCAATCCCGAACTGTTCCGTCGTTTCAAGCATCTTCCTCGTTGAGCGAGATCGCCGGCACTCATCCGCGACCAAGTCCCACGAACACCTGCTCGAATGCGCGATGCGTACGTGAGCGACCGCCGATAAATCCGCGGGCGACACTCATCCGCGGCGCACCTGAGATGCACGAACACGCGGCGGCGGCTTATTTCAGTGCAGCAGCCACAGCCGTCCCAGCAGCAAGAGCAGCAGCAGTCCAAGCAGCCGCCTTCACCGAGACGCACGACGAAAGCCCGCGCGCTCCAGCGCCGCAGTATATTTACTTTCGCACGTTACAACCAGTTGTCATTTAAACGCCGTCCGTTGCAGGTTGCAGACCGCGTGGTCAGTTCGATTTTCGCGCTTTCACAGAGTCGTTGATGTTGAGGTTGAGCAGTGTTTGATGTTGCTTGTCCCCGTTTTCTGTTCGTTAGTTTTCCACCGTGTCGTGAGTTGTGAGTAAACAGGTTACTTTGTTGTTCGGAAATAGTTTCCATCCAGCTTCTTCGGGAGTGTGTTTACCGAATCGAAGCGTGCCGTTTTTGTCGACCATTCTACCATCGAAACCCCAGAAGTTGTGCAGAAGAAATCCGCCGTGTTCTGTCCAGGAAAGGTTAGTGCCAAAGTGCCTCGACGCTGTCTTCCCGAACTCGAGGGTGAATCTACGCGTAGCACGTAGCTGACGATAGGAATCTGGCTGCCGGGGTTTTGACGTGTGCCGGGGCACACACGAACATTCCGATTGATAAGAAGGCTACCATGCTGGCCGTTGTTGTCCACCGACTGTCCCATTTATTCGCGATCGGGTTGTACGTCCGTCCGTTCCTTACCTGTGACATAAGAGAGTGCGTGGTGGCTTGTTTAATTTCCTCCGTTTGTTTTCGCGTGTGACTGTGGACGCAATAGATTTACGGGCTTGATAGGATGATGATAGGTCTTATCAGGGAGGATCGCGCCTGGTGCCACCGTGGGTGTCGCCTTCAGTGCTCCAAGTGCCCTCGTCCAGGAAGATAGCAATCTTTGAGGTGTGCAAGGGAGGCAGACGGATTTTATCGCGGGTTCGCTCCCGGTTGCAACAAATTGATCAATCCGGATTGGTTTGTACGTGAGAACTCGTTAGTGATTTTTTTACGCGACTGGTCAATTTGTGTTTAGTTATCGCTGTTGTTTCTTGTTTTTCTTCTTGTGCGTCTTTCGTTTGCTCTAATCTAATTGCATTTGGAGCGTGGTGGCAAATATTTGGGAGTGAAGGAACTGTGTATTGAGTTTATAATTTCTTACATACTAGAACACCGAACTGTTTATTTTTAATTTGTTTGTGAAACGAGGGACTCATACTTAAAATGGTTAAAATCAAAGTGATACTATAGTTTAATTGTTCTGCACCTTAGCGAACGCACATTTTCAATAGTGAATTTATCATAAAACAAGACTTGAATCGGTTAAGTGTTCGTACCTGAAATCATTGCAATACTGTAATGTCCAGAAAAGCGGTGTTAGGGGTGTCTAAATCAAACCATCCGCGCCGAAGACGTGGAAAAAACATGACAGCTCCCGGTTGTACTTCCAATTAGCATATCCTGTCACGAGCACTTTTTGCCCTTTAAAATACGCGGTAGGCAAAAAAGGAAGGCACCCAACTCAACCGAAGAGTAGAATGCATATCAACGGGCAGTCCCCGCCAAAGTTCCGAACCGCCCGAGAACGTACGACTTCCGGCGCGCGGTGATGCGATGAGAGCCTTTGCGCGAGGGCCGCCAAGTGTTAGGCGAAACAAATGGGAATGTCTTCCTGTTCCAGCTCGCGGGTAGTTATTTACGATAGTGGCTCAATCCCGCCCGGAACGGTCGCAAAAGGACGAAGCACCGAAGGGACCGTGGAAAGTTATGATGGGGCCGACGCTAGCCATACGATTAACCGCACCGTTCAGGGTTCTGGCCAGGCGGGTTTGGGTATATTCTTTTCCCCTCTTTCTAGAGTCCCCGACCATGCACAATGCAATGAAAGTAGAGCGCTGGGTCAGTACCGGGAGCAAATGCTGCATGTGCACGGACGCGATATGTTTATGCTTTGTTGCACCGGGTTCGCGCTCGGACTGCGGAGGACGATAAATTCTCGGCGTACCTTGAAGTCGTCCGGCACAGGAAGAGCGCACTTCCTTTCGCGACCGGGTGGAAATGGAAATAGAACGATGAAGATAAAAATACGACCTGTACGGACGCGGTGCTGCCAAAGTCAGCGGAGCCGATGATCTATGCGATTCCACAGCTGTTTTCAAGCACTTTTCAATGGGTCACCGAAGCCCGTACGGACATCAGTCGAAATGGTTTAAGGGGATGTTGAAAATGTTCAATTTTTAATGTACTTTTGGACGAAATTATTCAGTAAAAAATGTTTGATTGCTGCTGGGGAAAACAGGACCTAAGTAGTTCGGAACATTTAGATATAAAAATAGTATCTACTAGCGTTACCAGCATTTGACCAGCTGCCAAAGGGAACGAGAGAAGCGAAATGTACCGTTTGCTGGCAGAAATGCTGACAAACAACAACACATCCCCGTTTGCTGGCGAGTAACATACAGGTTTGGCGGGCAGATCGCGCGATCGTGATCGTGATCTTGAGCCGCGCAGCAGTATTATGCTATGTTACTTTCATTCAAGTTTGCTCACCAAGCCCTGCGGAGCGGCTTTGCGCACGAAAGTAGGTGAGAAGGACAGGTTTCCCCGGTGTGCAGCGTGTGTTAGATGGTGAGACTGAGGAAGCAAAACGGTTTGTGGAGAAAATAAATTTCTCGCTGCCAAACACAACCATCAACTGGCGGGTAACGGGGAAAAGAATTCACTTTGGAATTAAATAAGGCTTTGGAATTAAATAAAGGGGCAGAAAAAATTATAGATTTAAGATATTTTTTGGTAGATAAAGCCTAGTTTAAAATGTTTTTGCAGCGCCCAACGTACATTCCTTTGCACTATAATCGCATCGCCGTCTGTGCTACTTCGGTATTCATTGTACTTCCTGTAACGGAAAATGACGGGAAGTATTCCGTTTCTTTTATTTTAAACTAGCTTGCAAAAAAGATAGCTACGCAGAGCACAATCGGCAAGTTTTAGAGCCCGTTCCTCTTCGTTGTGAGATAGGTGCTTGTGTCAAAAGCGAACTGTTCAAATAAGAGCACCACACACGGCGCCCGTGAACTCGGTCCCCGCGGCCGTAAACAAGGCGGCATCTTGTCTAATGATTTTCCACCCTTTTCTTCTTCCCTTCCCAGACAATTGAGCGGAATTGAGCTGTCGGAATCGTCTTCCCGCTGGATCCGCGTGCGCGCACTCTCCCCGAAAGTTAAGTGACTGTGAAGAAGACTTCCTTTGTCAAGAGGCATAGTCAAGCGTGGCAAAGTAACGAAAACGAAGCAACGAAACAAAACCTAACAAAAAAATAAACCGAACGAAAAGGAAACAACGTGGTAGCGGAAAATTATAGTTGTTCACAGTTGATTAGAGCTGCAAATCGTCTCACTAGAGGAAAACGGTAGAAAGCAGTTACGCGAGCCGCAAGACCCACCCAGAGCAGCGAAAATGACCGAAAGCGCAGGTGAGTGTGAAGATTGATCTAAATGGATTGAGCCCGGCGAAACAATTACGTATTGTGCTGTAGTTGTTTTTTTAGGCTGGCCGTTGAACTTTTGCAGAAGTAATTGCATGCCCTTGTCCTTGTTGAAGCGTTATCTTCCGCGGAAGGTGATCTTTTTTTTCAATTCAACCTAAACTGCAATGCATTGTATTAATCTTTCCTATATCTGATACGAGTTCAGGTCATGAGAAGAGCCACAGGGTACTGACGTAACCTTAACCTAAACTTCTTTAAACACAGGATATTACGTACTGATGCGTTTCTTTCAAATCGTAACCACAAAACAAGCAATCAATCCCGTCGGTTAATAGCAGTTCCTGCAATTTTCGGTACGGTTCCACAGGTGGACCTTCAACCCGCGCAAGACGCCATTTTACGCTTCGCGCTTGTCAACCGTGTCTCAAATAAACCACTTCCTGTGACTCAAGTACACCTATGCGGCCAAAATGTGTGATGCTTCACCGCAACGACGGCCAACAGCCGCCAAAACGGGTGTCATTTGCAAAAGAGTTTGTCGAAAACGGCCCAGCTCACCGTCGCCTCTGCACTGGGTGGTCCATGGTGGGCCCTTCGACTTGAATTTCCACTGACACAGTTCCCAGTGCGCCGTGGATGGTTCGCTGCCAAACTTGCAAGACTCGTGCAGCGTTGCGTGCCGGAAGGTCTGAGGTGCGAGCGGGGGAAATTGTGGATGTGACATTTGAAGAACCAATTTGCGTAGCCGCTTAAGACAATCCGCATCCCGGGCTGCCAAATTTGGGAGCGGTATCGTTTCGATGGGGTTGAATTTCGTGACAATTCGTGGGGAGAAAACGAAAAGCAATCAGTTTCAGGCACGGCAAGGTTATGGGCACAATTTGATTACTTTGTCGCTGGAAGGAATCCATCTCATCGAAGCTTGAGAGCGCTCGATGACTCAGTTGCCTCTGTATCGCACTACTTGCCTTTTTTTTTTGTCCGTTTAATCCACAATTACTCTCGACCCGTGTGGGTTAAAGGTATTAGGTGTTTGACTAAGTTTTGGACTTTTTGCTCCATCTAGTTGGAATGTAGTTCAAGAGAGGTCTCCCAGCCATGGGAATAGCTCTTGAATTTCTATGCTTCAGAAACGATGTATTTTCAGTACAAGGAGTATGTTCTCTGCATGGGCCATAACTTAGTTCGGCTTCATTTATGCCAACAAATCGTTATTCAAACTCCTCCATGCAAGTGATCTATTATAATCAACTAACATAACTTTACATTCTATGATCACCCTAGACGGATTAGAAATAACGATTGACTTTTAAGCTACCTTAAATAACAGTCAGAAACTTAGTGGTACACTTCTAATTACGTCTCGATTTGGCAGCTTCAACTTCAGCTTCCTTCCAGATTCGGACAGCAGGGAGGCGTGTGCGTTGAAAAGTTCCTACGCAATTATCACGCTTTTCAACTGTCAACCAACAAGCTTGACGACTCGGTGACATTTGCGGTAGCACAATACCGATCGTTCCCTCTACACCGCCCCACCCTCCCGTGTGGGACAGGTGCGCCTGACCTTTGCAAGATACAGAGCGGCGTTCTAAGTCGATCAGATTGCCCAACCCAACCCGCCTGCTTGACCACGACCACGAAGGGCGGCGTGAATCGTGGAGCCCCGAATCGATTTAATCGTCCAATGTCAAGTGCTCGGTTAATTGTTTTTCCTGCCACGACCTTCCCCGATTTCGCTCGATTCGGGCGGCGTACGCTTCAGAGTGGTGCCTTGTACATAAAACCCCTGCGGCATCCGGGTGAATAAAATGAAACCCACCGAAAAACTAAAATGCCAATATCCGATGCCGTTCACTTTCAGCTAGCTCGCAGGATAGAGGCAACCTAAATACGCTGACCCACATCCTGCGATGCGATGCGGCCATAGAAGGCAACGGGCAGCGGTAGGAGCTGATTTGAATTTCCGATTTCGTGGGAAAGTTCTTGTGTTTATCACCGTGCACCCCGTGGCCGTGCTCCTGCTCGTTTGCCCCGATTGCCTCGCCCGGAAGAAAGAAACGAACACACGAGGGTCAATCGGCAACTATTCGTAGTATGTTACTGACCCAGGACGGGAGGAATGAAAAGGAAACGACGAAACTAAAACATAACAACATAATGACTGCGAAATGCTCCGGCAGCAAGGGATCTGCGCGGGCTTATGTAAATCCGGTCGGCCGGCCGGCGGAAGGTTGAGGTGAAGGTAATCCACACTGTCCTACCGAAGTCGGGAAGAGCGCACACGAATGCAAATGAAGATGCTTCCGGAGATGCGTTGAAGGCTGATCCGGTAAAGGTTCGTCCTCCCCGCACTGCCAATCGATCGTGGATCTGTCCGGTCGATTTTGAGGATAAGCATCGGCCCATCAACAAAAAACCGCTCGTGCATCCGGTGATCTTGAGCGCCAAACCTTCCGGTACCCCGTCCGACCGTTTAGCCGTTGCCTCCGATTTTATTTAAATTACATAATAAATTCGGATGGTCAAGAAGATGGTTGGTTAAAGTGGTTGCCTGTTTCTGTCTGGTGGTTTTTTGTTTCCATCCCCCTTGAGCTCCCACTCGCGACTTCGTTCTTAATCTTCGCCAAATAACTTGCACTACTTTGACAGCGTCAATTCTTCACAGTCAATTCCTTTGCATTACAATATGAGCAGCAAAAGTGAAAGTGGCACAAGGTTGCGTCTAACGAAGAAGGAGGCTTACGAGTGGTAGAAAAAAAAGGAGAAAAAATACGCAATAAAAAAAAGAACCACCAGGATGGTAATTGGCATGTGGTCGATTTGCGAGTACGTTTCGAGCGTTTATAAGTGTTGTCAAGCCAAATGCGGTGCAGAAAAAAAAAATCAGTTCGTTTAGTTTTGGCAAATTAAGAGAGGTCTTCAAGGAATGTTAGAGAGGGTCCTATTGTTCCGACAAAGAAGTGGAACGGGAAGGTAAAAAAAATTACACCTTCATTTTACGCCGCGACATGGGCTGCGCTTTTTGTCCACCAGATTCTATTGGATGTATCGTTTTCATCAGTTTTTTTTTTCTATTTCAATCTTTATGTGAAATGCGATACAACAATTGACGTCATTTGGGTGAATGTTTATGGTGGAGCCTTCTTTCGCGATGGCATTTCGTTCGTTGAACCTGTTTCGCATTGGTTTTTTTTTTTCCAGAGAAGCTGGAAGAACGGTGCCAAATTTTGGCAATTAAAGAATCTTGTTACTGCCAAAAGTTTTATTGTGTGCTTGAATCGTGTGCCAAGATTAGCGTCACTGGGAGAAATTTCATCCTGCCCAAAAGAGGAATGTAAACGGAGTGGAAAGCAATTCGATGAACATCAAGCGGATTAGACCACCGGATCTTCAAACGTATTTTCAAGTACAGTTACATTTGTTATGTTCTCCTGCTGTACCTTAATAAAATGTCTACTAAATGGACAGCGAAATGAATAAATAAAATTCTGTATAATGTCCTAAAACTCGTCAGGATTGCTAAGTATCTAGAGAGGAACAAATTTATTTTGGGGAAATGGATAAATCACTTATCTGCACTTAGCCCGTTTTCATGCGTGACTTTTCGCAGTAATTTTCACGCTCGAGGAAAACGGAGTAAAAGAGAAGACACAAATCACAACCGCGCCGTTTCAAGGACCTTCTTTGCACTATTTTTGTACTACTTCATCGCGTATTCATGCTCTGCAATCATAAACGCGAGTTTAGTAGTTTAACCAAGTATCCGATGTCTTTAACTCGTAGTGCCCTGGCTGCATTTGCTTAGCTTGTCGTTTCTCATAATTTATTCCACTTCGTCCATTCTGACCAGTGTCCGCGTGGTAAAGGAAAACATAAATTTAGTGCCAACGAAGACTGTTGTAGTAATAAAACTCGCCCCTTGTAACATCGATCCGCAATCAACGAAAAGCAAGCCCGAACGAAAGGCACAATGTTGTCCGAAAATCCTTGCCAATGCTTTTACCACCGTTCGTTGCGCTTTCCTTCGAACAGAATCGATCGGGAACGGAAGTCGGACGTGGTACACAATCGTGGTAACACAATAACGTCGAATCAATCAATCGCTGGGCTTTCTTCCGCCACCGGCATTAGCATCTCACCGCGCCTCGCACTCAAACAAGTGCCGAGAGGAAGTAAGATATTAAATAAGATGCGCGAAAAGCCACACTCTTGAGCGTCGGTCGCGGCTCGAAGAAACGAAAGAAGACGTCCGTCGTTGGCCGCAAATTTTGACAGCCAGAGGAAACACACAAAAAAAAACAGATGTGAGCAGAAGAAGATGCGGCGTTCGTAAAGCAAAACCACGCGAACCAAAACAGACTCCCCGCGTTTACCAGCAACCGCACACACACACACACACACAGCAGCCGCTCTCACGACCTTGACCTACACGCGCCGCGCAAAGCTTGTGCACGTCACGAAGGAACCGCGAAGAGCGTTCAAAGTGGAGGAAAACAAAAACAAGTCTTTTCCCCTTCTTATTCCCTCTAGCGGTGTTGTCGCGTTGCCTCCCAAGAAGGGTGCGCGATAATCGGACTGCAAGCGGGGGGCTTTTGGGGTGCCATTTGGGGCGGCTTTTCGGGTCGGAGGTGTTGATGGTGGTTTGGTAAACAGACGAGCGGAACGGGGCGGGCGGGTGATGAACTTCTTTTTCTGTGAATTAATACCGACCCGCAGTGTGCCCTCCGCGCCCTCCCCCTCAAGGAAACGCGTGGACGAAAATATGAGAAAAGTTGACTCAACGAAGAAACGAAAAAAAAAACTTGTACGGAAAGGGGGAATGCGTGTGCTGGTGTTATTGGAAGAGATGGGGGATGGGTGATAGTGGCGGTGCTAGTTGCGCTGGACCGTATTTAAATAAGGACCGCTTAAAAAGGAAGCGAACGGTGAAGGTGGTCGAATCTGCGTCATCAATCCACCCGGGAGTGGGAAGATTGATTTTCTTCCATTCGATTTTGGCTACGAGCTCCCCTTTCTGACCTTATGTCTGTTGGTGGTGGTATTTGATGGTGGTGAGCCTAAGATAAATATTTACTTTTTTTCTGCTCCGTAGAGTGTGTCAAATTAAACGATGTAGGAATATTAAGCATCAATCTATCTTTTTAATTTATGCTCGAACGCTTTCATTACATTCTTATGCTATAACTTTAAAACCAAAGTCATAACAAAGAACTCCTAGGCTTACAATTGAGTGCGTTTTTCATTCAGGAGTTCTAAATTTTCTAAAGTGCCTAAAACTACTAGTTCCTAAGTTAAAGACAATGAGCCTAGTCTTTAAGCTTTGCTTTGATGTTTTTTTTTCTTCAAAATATGCACTTCATCATGTTACTTGGAGTTAATGGCATTAGAATATTCATGCTTCCCATTAGCCCGCCATTGCCGATATGGTGAAAGTATTCCTTTGCCTGAACTTGACACACAACATACCTCGACTCCTTATAGGTCCTTCATTCATTCCTTATATGCATGCAAGTGCGTACACATTTCCTTCTTCATACCATGTTGCGATTGTTTGGCTACGGTCCGAAGTATCGATTATTATAGCTGGAGTGCTCAATCCGCGCCGGCATAAAATAAGTTAATCATCCTCCATTGGCGGTGCGCGAAAATTCGCCCTCGACTCGAAATGGAGCCCAAAAATGGACAAAATACTTTCTTCAAGTGCCGCCGACGGAAAGTCGAGGAGGAGGAGGAGGAGTAGTAGGGCGAGGCTTCGTCGCGCATAATTCGCTTGTTTGGCGCTGTGTTGTACTACCGTTGTGTGGTGCCTTTTCCCCGTCCTTTCCTTTCCCCGCACGAGGGGCTGTGTGTGGCTTCGGTGATTTTTGGAGTGTTCACCGAGCGCGCGCTTTTCACCTTCACTTCGCGCCGAACGAATGGGCCATTTTGCATTTGCTACTTTTGGGCAAATAATTGAACCATCCACCAAGCTCCGTCCATCGGAACGAAGCAGAACGAATCGTTCCCCCGAGGGAGGGTGGGGGATGGGGGGGTTGAAACGGAGGACGAGGGTGCATTGCATCATATGGCGGATTGGCCGTTCGGATATGATTGTTTTATTTCTCGCCGCTTTATTGCGTATCCGAAATGGCGGCTCGATGAAGCCACGGCTTGCGTTTAATAAGATTATTTCGCACCTAATGGCTGCTCTGTGGGCAATTGAGGCGTTTCGGATGTGTCGGGGAAAACGGGGGCGTGGGGTTGGGAGGCACAGGCTTCTTATAGTCTGAAGCGTGTGTATCCTTGCGCGGGGAGTGATGCCTTACGTTTGCTGCGTGCAGGAGTCGGCCGGTTGTCCTTGCTACAGTTCGATTTGTTACGGATTGTGCTAGAAAATTGCGAAGTGGGTGCACTTGAGAAGTTGTTTCGTACCTTTTTTTTCTTCTTCCTCTCGCTCTGCTCTGACATTGCGTGAAAAGCTTTTACGTCGCTCATTCATCCGACTTTCAAATGGGGGCGAATTGCGAAATACGGCGAACACTACCACGTCGTAGGTTTGTGCAATGAACAGAGAGGGTACAAATGGAAGAGAAATGTCAGATAATCTAACACTCGGCGCTATAATGATCGTAGCAGAATTTACTACCGATAATTAACATACTTTGCAAATTTACGGCCAATTGTTACCGCGTGTGTTCTGTGCGATGCGGCGAGGATCGGAAATTAATTAAACCGTGTGTCTGCTGATATTCACGATGCACTTTGTCGTGCTTTTATCAAGTTGCCGTTTCGCTCCTACCGGTATAAAGGTTCAGCCATTGCCCCTCAAGCCGGCTCCGTCCAGTCCAGGATAGCTTCGCCACCCTACAGCATGCGCCCTTTCCCTGAGGCGTTTGGACGATTTGAAATTATAATTGTTTACCGGTTCCGCCGATGAGTGATGATGAATGTGGTCCGGTTGCCACGAGTGGTGATCTCAGCCCCGGCCGATGGGTCGATCGACTAATTGGCAGCGCTGTTGGCACGCTCTGAGGGTACCATTTAGCGGTCATCAACCAGAAAACAACCTATCGGTGGTAGCTGCAGCTTCCCTCAGGCGGGAGAGAACCCTCAGGATTGAAACCAGCCGGAGATAAGATTTGCGACAGGGCTGGGGCTTCAGTCGCCTAATGATGCCCGGTGCGCCTCCATGCTAGGCTTGGAGAAACGGAGCTCGAGAGGATGCGCCACCGATGCGCTGCGTTTACTGCGTTTCCATAATTGTCGAGTGCGAAACAATAAAATTGCACTTAAATATGCATTGCGCTCGCGCGTACTTAACAACCGCTCATTAGTCCACCTGCTGCACCATTAGCCATGTGCCACCGGTGTTCGCTCGAAACTCAATACGTGTTGAACTTGGAACTACCAGCTGGCCACCCCCGTTTGGTCTGTCAATGTTGCCGGAGCTGCACCATAGCCCGGGCTCGTCGAAAAAAGGTCGTCAACCAGGGTGAAGCACACCAAATGGCATGTAATTACCTGCCAAGAGAAGTAGAGATGTTGTGGATGGATGACAAGTTGCCGGTGTTTGTTGCAGGATCTGGACCTGGGTTGATCAATCTTGACTTCAGCATCTGAAGGTTGTCTCGAGAGGATTTCAGCGTCGGCAACGATAAGGATCAGGATCTAGATCAATTTAAAAAAATCAAACCAAACATGGAATGAGAGAACAAGGTCCACTCAACTTTCCTAGCTGTTTCGTGACTCTGTGAATCAAGTTTGAAACATTTGAGTGTTAATTCCGCTCGCTGTGTAGCTCCGAAAAGCCTAGGAGAAACCGCAAACCGCTAATGGATTTCCATAGGATCGCTATCGGATATGCCATAGCCATCTCCATATCAGTGTAGACCAACGAGGCAATAAATTACACGAACCATCCAACGATCGAAAGCTCCACTTCCCGGCTGGACGGGCGAACGGTAGCCTACGATTCTGTTCATCTGACCCTAACCATCTGTCAGCCGCCGGCCCATCAATCTAAGCCGCGCTTCTTCCTCTTCGCTGGGCCGCAGGAATCTGCTCGGCCTCCGCCTCGCGATCGCGATCGGTGATAAATCAGCGTGAAAACATTTCGCACATATCTTCAAAGCTGCACGCGCGGAACGCATTGACTCAGCGATGCGAATCGATGGCGATCGTGAGCGTGCAGGTGATGGCACCGTTTCACGGTAGTAAAAAGAAGCTTTCCAGCAGAAGACACCCTCGTGAAGCCCTCCATCGGCGGCCCACTTAGAGAGGGGAGCCCTGAATGGATCGTGGGCTTCCATGAATGAAAACTATGCCGCCGAGAGGTCTCAGGTAGCTGATGGAGAGTTTGCTTCAACTTTAACCCGCCAGGGAAGGTTTCGCTAGCGCTAACACTACCGGTTCCTGAGCTTATCCACTCACTGCCTTGCATCGTAGATTCAATGCGTGGACCTCAGCCGGCTGCGATAAAGCTCCGGCTGGTTTACGGCCGGTCTCTCCGTCCTTGTACGCTTTCTGGTAGTACCCGTTTCAGAGCTCGAAATGGTGATAGGCCGCCCGTACCGGTTGTGTCCCAAAATAAGTCGGATGAATCTCTCTCGTCGTCGTCGTCGTCGTCATCGTCAGCGTTCAGGCGGCGCTTTAGGCAGCGTGTGTAGCTGTCGAGGTCTCCGGGCAGGACCGGGCTGAAGCGAGCCGTGGAAGACCGCGGGGGCCACGGAGAGAAAGGCCGAGGTGCACATTTCAAGATCAGACCATCAAACAAGATCACGAACGATAAATCAACATCCGAAGTCCTTCCGAGGAGTCCCTCCGCGCTGGGTGTCGGCCGCCGCGATTGGGCGTGACATTGGCCGGGGCATAAAGGCGCACATTTAATTAGTTTGCACTGCACTTTGACAAGTTTGCGCACGTCACCGTCGCCGTGCAGGCCCGCAGCCTTGGTGTGATCGCATCCGATCGGCGCCGATCGCAAGGCGATATGGCGACTCCACACCGCCACGGAGCTTCCTCTCCGGCTGGCGTGCCGTATTTGGGGAAGCGTTTGCAATTTCGGCCCCTACCCAGCCTGACGGCGTGGGCTAGAAAAGGCGGTGAAGTTATCTCACGGCTCATCGCAAAATGGCGCAATGAAGCGCCTCGGAAGCTCGCACGCAGCGTCCCTGAACGGTAGTCGACGGAACGAAAGTAGCCTAGCCCCGGGCGAGATCGGGGAGATGCGAGCGAAGAGCGGCGAGATTGATCGCGATCTTACCAAGTGCGCACGACACAGGAAGTTGCACTAAGCACTCAGGTCTGGCGACCGGTAGCCGTGCTGTTTAGTGTTGGCGTGCCCGTAATTAATTGAGAGCTATCCGATGACTTCGCACAACGCGCACCATCCCTGAGGTGCCTCGTAAAAACTTCGACAGGTCGTCTCGGGCAGAAACGGCCCGTTTATCCTTGGATGCGGCTGCGCGTCGCCGGGAGTTGCGGAACCAAAAGGTTACCCAGGAAGAAGGTACCCTAGGTGGTGTACCGTGTAATTTTCTTATTAACCATGGCAGATCGCCATGAAGTGCCTCGGAGCGAACCTAATGCTGCCGTCGGGCGGATGTAAACGTAATAAACGGTACGTTAATGTCACGTGAATCAACACATATGGTGAGGGAAGGGGTGCCTGAAGGTGCTGCGCACTTGCAGTGTAGCGTTATTTCGGCCTAAGTCAGGGTCAAGCAGTAATTGGAACACATTATCGATCGCGTTAATCTTTTTTTTTTGGTAATCAGAAGGAATCACACGTGTCAATTCATTGTCTGTCAAAGTAGATTAAAAACGGATTTAAACCGTATATCACCATTGCTCCAATTGGTGACTTACGTTGAGTAGAAGGTTTTCGCTAACATTCTTTCGCAACGCTAACGATACGGTGACGAGTTTATGTCTTGCGCTAAATTGTGATTGATAAGACATGGCTCGGTATGTCTGGACGACATGTTTGTAACGGAGTGACATTGAAATTGGGATTATATACGTTTCATAATATTTAAACGGTTCACCGGCTAGTTAATAAATATCTATCTACCTATTAATTTATTCTATCTATCTATCTATTCATCTAAATATCTATCACTATAAATATAGTTAGTTGGGGTCCAAGATAACCGAACGTGTACGCCGGAACAAAGCATTTAATATTCACGTACGTTAAAGGGGAAAAGAGTCTCGTAAGCCCTATACAAAGCTTGACCAAATGACGGTCGTTACGCCAAGAAGAAGAAAAGAAAGTCACCCAACATCATTTTTTGAAACCAAAACCTTGTGATATTTCCAACTATACCCGAACCCGGAAATTAAGCTGAGTTTCGAACATTTAAAATCAACTTTCAGTATGATCACAAGTTTATGTTTAAACCAAACGGCAAACTTCCTTAACAATATACCAAGCAGAACCTGACTTATAAACTACAGTTGGAGTTCTTCTCGCAGTCACCTTATTATTGATTTTTATCTTTGGTCTAATTTAAAACAAAAAGTGCCATAACTTTAATTGTGCTGAGGATTTCTATAAACTGTTGCGCCTAGGGTTGATAGTGTAATTACGCTTTCTAGAACGGTTTGACAATGCAGCTGACAAATAGCAACCGTCTCAATATGTCACTCTCGAGCAGAGCTGTTTCGAGATACAGTTGGTCGACAATCGCCACAAATATCACCCGCTTGCTTACGGTAAACCCGGGTATTGTGGGCAACGAGCAGATGATCACGTTGCGCAGCGCATACGAAGCTCCGCTAATGCATTCTTTCGCATTCCCATCACACTTGTGCACACGGCTCCAGCACGATCGTTACATTTCGAGCTGGCCAGTGCTTACGAGGGAAAGAGGAGGAAGTTCCATCCTCGTTTGCCGTTGGGTTCGGCCAAGTCCACCAGGTCGATCGACGCCGGAGCCTGAATGGAGCAATAAAGTCCACTGTCACGACACGGAAGAGGTGAATCGATACCGGGAACCCTGGCCGTCAAAACGAACGGCTCCAAGGAAGACCAACGGCGACCCCCTTCGGGACCGTTACCTCTTCCCTGACATTGAATTCCTTGGCGTGTGCAATTGCCGCCGGTCGACCGCCAGAAGAAGCTAGAGAAGCGCCGGCGTTGTTGGATGTTATAATTGTCCACGCATTGATACGTGCGTAGAAGATATTGTTTCATCTTTTTTTTTTATTAAAAAAAATTAGCAGTAGAAAATGGAAACAAACTCGATTTCCAATAAAATGGAACAAACTCGAAAAAATTTAACGGTTTTATTCGGTCCAACCAATCCGATTAAAATTCAGTATATCATACCTAAGTTTCGTCTTTTCTTTAAGGATCGAAAAAATAAAAAAAAATTAACAATATTGATTTGAGCAACATACAACTCTGAAGAACAAGATATTCAAATACCTTTTCTTGTAAACTTTTCAATCGTGGGCACATGGATTTTTCACCCCTCGTAAACCATAACCAGTGTTAGCTATTCCACCTTCCACCCGGCTGGTGAAACAATCTTTATGCAACCATCTTCCTCCACACGGTAGCGGCGCTCGACGGCGATCCGGCTCCTATTACGCTAATTTGAACAGCCGGTTACAAACAGTTGTTTTTCCACCGTCAATCACACACAAACGCACACCAGCAGCTACGTGGTTGTTATTTTTCACTGCCAACCCAGACCGGTCGAACCGCTGTAGCCTCAATGCTGCCTTATGCTCTCCAAAACGGGAAGACGGAGAAGAAAATGGAAACGAGCTGGTTGAATTGATTCGCGGCAGTCATATATTGTTTTACAAGCGTACACCGGGCGAACATTTGCTGATGGCATGCGGCGATGTGTCTACGGGATGGCATTATTGTTTATTATGTATTCGAACCAGTCAACGGCTGCACAGGCACCAAACCCAGCCATGTCTTGTGTTGATCGTTCGAACGCGTCCAACAAACACATCCGAGATGTGATACCGTGTGAGCATTTCCCATTTCCACCACGTAGAGCGCATCTACCTTCCGCGTGCCAGCCGTACAGAGGATCGCAAGAGGTGTGCAAAGACACCGACCGTCCTGTGGTGAACGCATAAGTTTTATGCTGGCTGCATCTTCCGAGAGAAAATTTTTCGCTCCGCTGCCAAACATAAGTGGGAACGGAGAGATGAAAAAAGCACGCCTGTGGATGGAAAATTCCTTCAAAACTATTTTGCTGCATATTGGAAGGAGGAGGGGGTAGTTGAAGAGGAGCATTGAAATAATGGCCATTGGATGGAGGGAAAAATTTCTCTTTTAATTATAACAAATACATTTATTATGCAGCATCCGAGCGTTCCTGAGTGCAACGGTGCAGTTGCAGGTTTCTTGCCCTCTTCCAACGCTGGTTGAAGTGAGCGAACATTGCACTCCGCTGAAAGGAGCAGATGGATTATATCTAGCGCCTATGCCAATCAGTTTGATTAGCTGTAATTGAAGCGTACTGTATACGATTCGTTAAGTCTTTCGTTTCTTAATCTTCGATGTGTCACGGTTCGCGCCGGCCATAAACTGTGCTTAAGTTGCGTTGGAATCTTCTCGATCGGTTCCGTTTCGAAAATCTGACTCCCCAAAGGCTTTGGAGGGAAAGTTTGGGGGAACAACCATGGACCGTGACCCGCGGTATGCTCGGGTTTACAACATAACCATTTGTTTAGAGGATTTACAAACTTCCATACCTTCCGATGGCCATGCAATAAACATGGAATAGAAATTGTGTACAATTGTTCTAACTATTCGATCACCGATCACGCGTAACGACAACATATTGCTTAGATAAAACTGTTAATTGAATCCAAGGTAAAAGGTCAATGGAGGATATGCACCCGAAGGGTTACCGATGCATGACGTTGGCCTACGCAAAGCGTAGAACCTAAGACCGTTAATGTGCTTGTACAGCTTGCCCTCTGTGTGCTTTCGATTGAGATAGAGAAAAAAGCAATCTAAGGCTAAACGATTGGTAATATCGTGCTCGATGCTCAATGGACCGACCGTTGCACACTTCCTCCCCACCGCGACGCGTGCCGACTCCTTGCCTGCATCGTAGGAATGATTTTTCCGAGATGTTTGCTAAGTCAATTAGCCCCAGTTGATAGATGTCGCCAATTATCGGGCTACCGACGGGCGACGGGCTATCTTACTGGTCGTATTGGAAATTGCAGCTCTGTTTGTTTCTTCAATGTGTCACCCCTGAAGCCCGCCACCTAATCAACATCCCCCCACCCACTTGACTCAGAGCGAATGTTTTCCAATAGGTTCTGACGATGCCTCACGTTGCTCACGTACCAATGTCCAATGTTTTCTTATCGCTCGAACAATGATAATGTTCTATCGTGTGCCCTTATGCGCCCCTCCTGCCTTGCGTCTTGGTTCCTTTCTTCCACACATTTTCTTCGGGAATGTATCACTACAGCTCTCTAAACAGTCACTTCACATAGCGACACGTTTGGGATGTCGACACCGGTGAATGCGGTGGCGTCTCGGTGGCGCTCCGTTGAAAGCCAAATCTAACCGTACACGTACCGTTTTCTACGATTGAAAACAACACAACATTTTACGCCAGTGAAACCCTTTGATGCCCTGACGAGTGACATAGGTTTTTCGATGTAGTTTGATACGACAATTAAAAAAAACGATGGAAAACCCTCCACTTTGGTTCATTCAGTTATTCCATCAGGCGCTATCTAAATTGAATTTACCACTAGTGATAAAGATCAGGCAGCAGCACGCGCAGGAAATGTCTGCGATAAGGGGAAAACATATGGCACTTCATCGACGATTGACCTATAAAATGGTCAATTGAAGCGAGCGTTGACGAAGAGGCGAGAACATAAAAATGGTTCTCCTTAAAATTGTGCTCAAATTGTAGAAGCTCTCGCCCGCGTAACCTCAGTCCTTGCAATCACCTTTTCGCAAGTGAGGAGGGTTGATGTGTGTGGCGGAAAAAAGATACCCCTTTTCCGAACGCACGAACGATGGATACGAACGGCAACCCTTGGAGAAGGGCAATCGCAACTTGCATTCGCATCGGCACGTGAAAGCGCGAACAAGACCCATTGAGGCGTGTATTGGCAGGCTGGTAAAGAGGTGCTGTGTCTGTGATTTGCAACTCCCCACTCTTCTCCACCACATTGCCCGCACAAACCTCCTTCCCCACCCCACAGTGGTTGCAACTTCATCAGGGCGCGGGCTGGCGGCGATTGTTTTGCTCTGACATCGATTCGGTTCCCTCGAACGGTCGTCAGTAGATAACTTTCCTTCTTCCGAAACGGAGGCAAATCGGTGGAAACTCTTGCGCCGTGAGTCGAACGCTAGCCAGAGACGTCATCGTGGTCGAATTTAAAAGCTTGCCAGAAATTGATAAAAGTTGTCCTGCGCGTGGTTGGTGGCGTTTGACCGTACTGTGTGTGGTTTCCTGTGCTTGCCTTTTTTTTTTTTTTTTGGTTTTCAATTGTGCACCTTAATGTGAGCAACTTTTCCCAAACGGCAACGTTTGACACGAACACGCGGTCGGAAAAGTCGTTTTAGTTTTTCCTCGTACAAACCGCGACCAGTTGCGTGTTCGATAGCGCACATTTGAATTAGTCTCGTTCACCAGGCGCTCATCCTAACTCCCCACATTCCCGCAGGGCTTTCATCGATCCCCTGTAATCATTTTCCCAATCAAACCGTATCTCGTCACCGGCAACTAAAAACAACGCGGCGTGCTTCTTTCTTTCCCCGTTCCGAGTTCCGAAGCCAAAAACGGGCGCGCGCGTACGCTCTGCTGTTCGTTGATTTATTATCACTTCAATACCGGGGGCAAGCTCCGGAACATCATCCCCGTTCGGTTTCCCTCCCTTTGAGGGAATTGGAAAGTTTGATCAATAGCACAAACGGTTTGATAGTAGCGGTCTATCCGGGTCTCGGGGACCGTTTATTTGTTTGCCCGCGTTCCGGTGCGCTCGATTTCGCGACATTGGCCCCGCGGTTGCCTTCGCTGGTGGAAGTTACTAGGAGGACTAGGAGGTCCACACAGTTCGGGAGGAATAGGATTCGGGTGGAATATTACACATCTTGCGGTGTGAAAAATCAGAGAAGTGAAGCGAACCTGCTAGAGTTCATCTCACTGCCTGCCAAGAGTCCTAACGTTCGCAAGTGCCTGAGGATCCCGAATTCAACCCCCTCCGGCGCCAGAGATGATACCCATCCTGAGCAAGTTCGATCTGAAAGAAGGTAGTGTAGCGTTGCGGTGTACTGGCCTTCGTCTGGTGTCGGCCTCGGTACGCTAAATGTTTGCGGTCCGTTTCCATGTGCGTATTATGCAGGCGGGAGAGCAGGAACCAGGTATTTGGAGCCCCCGGCGGCTTCTAGTGGCTTATGGCCTCGTTTTTGTTTGTTGGCGGGACGAGCGGTTCCGGTTTGTTCACCATGTAGTCCTAAAGTGCACCCCAGTGCCCGCCAGTTCGTTGCGGCGCAGGAGCTGTCCATTTTCCCGGGGCGGGTAAAAAATCGAGGGCAGCTCAACGAAACCAATGTATGACAGGTTTCGTGCCCTAGAATGCTGCACCTCGCTACCCCGCCGAATGCTTCATGATTGAACTTGATTTTCGTTTAGTGATTTCTAGTTTTTAATGTAGTTCCACAAATATAAAATAGTTATATTGAAGTGATTGGCAGTTGTTGGTAAATTTAAAAAAAAAACCTTATATAGTAATGCATAAAACCACGTCGTATCACCTGAAACCTTAAACTACTTCATTTATTACACAATTATTTCCGTTAAACGGAGACCTTGGATTCACTCAGTGATTATCAAATCAGTTTGAAAATTGGCGAGTAGAAACGAAGAACTGAAGGCATGAGGACAACAAAAAAGGCATCAACTGCTTCTGCTCTTGCTCAACTTTTCTTTGATAGAGATTTTATGCATCTCTCGTAGCCGTGTAGTTTTAACGTAACGTCCAGATAGCAAAACCGATAGTGTAACAACGCCCGAAAGGCAACCACTAATCTCCATCTCTCGCTATCTTCTCCCACCGCTCATCCGCAGGAGTGAAACAGATCGTCGGCGTCTCCGATATCACCGAAAATCGCAACATATGGCGAATGCTGATCGCCGAGTTCCTCGGCACCTTCTTTCTGGTCGCGATCGGCATCGGTAGCACGACCGGCTGGACCGACTACAGTCCCACGCTGACGCAGATTGCGTTCACCTTCGGCCTGGTGGTCGCCACATTGGCACAGGTAGGTACCCCGTACGGCGCGGCGCGATGTCCGCCTGATTTACGGACCAGTTTGTCCACTTCTCGGAGCAGCAGGGACCGGTCGCGCCTGACCTTCGGCCCCGATAACGGATAACCGGGGGCCTTTCAGAGGGAGTCCTGCGTTTGTGTTTTGTGAATGAATCTCGTTCACACGCTGCACTTCGATGGCAAAGACCCCCCACCCGTTGGTGGTGTAGGGGAGAGGGGTGCACCTCAACAACCTCTTTCTTTTCCTCAGCCTCCAGGAGGATGAATGATTCATCGAAGCCGGGCCATTCTCCTTGCCAGCTCGCCGACTCTGCCCTGGGAGGGGGTGTCCTTAGGAGACTTAGATGAATTTCGATTGCTTCTTTTCCACTATTTCCATCTCGATCCATTCGAACTTCCAATTCCGAATGGCAGGGGTCCACGCTGTGAGGCGGTAAAATGAATTTCGAGGCGCAGAAGCACAGCAGAAGAAGAGGGAGAAGGACATAAGCTGCCAGGGCTCGTTGCGGGCAGCTTGCCGGTGCGAGATCTTGATTCAGCACCGTGCCCTAGGGCATGGTCATTACTAGTTCTTTTCGCTTGGAAATGGCTTGCACTAGTCCCTCCTCCTCCAAAGACCCTGCTTGTCCTATTCGCAACCACACGAGAGAGTTCTGTAACCCTAAGTGTGACTCCGATCCGTTCTGCAGGAGAAGGGGCACTTCAATCAAATCATGCTCATGTTCGCGTCTCGTTCATGTCAAATCGCACGGCTTTGAGCGTGCCCCTTTCGCCAGTCGAGGCGATAGACAAGGTGCCCAAAAAAACGCTCATGTCGGCACACATGGCCAGAGTCTTCGCAGCTTAACACTCGCCCAAAGTCCTCCTCCTGTCCTGTCTTAATGATCGATCGAGTTTGTACGGCTCAATTTGGCCATCTGCACCGTTGCCCGATTTTCAACGGTACTCTTGGTGGCACTTCTTTGTTTAATAGGCTCTAGATGGACGGTTGATCGGCTCGACATGTCCGCAATGGTTGCCGGTTGTTAAACAATTCATTATTTAATTTTGAATACGAATCAGCCATGCCTTGTTGGATGGAAAACGATCTCGGTTCATGGGGACTAAACGGCAACAGAAGTAATATTCATGCACCACAAATATAGCCACGGAAGGTCGCGGCCAGGACAAAGCTCCATGCAGCGTATCGGTCCGGTCTTTCACACTGGTCTTACGCTGCCCCATCCGGTCCCGTTGTTGCTCCAATTACACTCGCCATATCCGACGAACGATTCCTTCCCCGATAGTGATCGCAAGGCGATTCGTATTCGAACGCCGAGGAGTCCCCCACGTACCAGCATAGCCATGCCATGCCTGCGTTTAGGGCTAGCGGCCAGATTTTAGAGGCATGCCTTATCCTATCCCAAACATCAGTGTCGTGCGTTTTTTTTTTTTCCTACGTAGCGAAGGGCTCGGCGGAATGCCGCCAATGCTCTGGTGCGAGTGGTGCGGAATTCTCGCGAGTAAATTGGAATCGAACCAAGGCTGCGATGCAAGTGTTATGTCCACCCGGCGGCTCGGCAAGAAATGTGGCCCACCGAGGACGGTCTGAGCGCGATGTTTGTGTTTTAATAATAATAATTGTTATTACCGAGACACGATAACAATCATTACTAAACAATAACCGGCCATTAAGGAAGTTTGGATCGGGATCGGTGCCCTCTGACCGCAGTTGCATCCCATAATTTTAAAACTGCAACTTCCACTGCTGGTTCCATCGTGGCAGCGAAGCTCAGTTTACTGCCGTCCGTCCAACCGGGGTGCATGGTATCTAAACCACGTGAAGGTGAAGGTAAGGGTTGGCCCGTGGCTTGCGAGCAGGATGAGGGGCAGCAGATAAAAAGTCAACACATTCCCAACCTCACAAAGGCAGCAGGCAGGAATTTTCGCAAATGACGTCAAGCGACGAGTTTTTAAACGGACGTCAAATATCTTCCGCTCGAAAGGAATTAGTTAGGCACGGCACTAGGCGAGACCTAGTTGGCATCATAAACTGGACAAGCGCAGGTCTTCATTGCGCAGTAAAAATGTACCAGTGCCGCGTCCACAGGGTAGACGATGCGTGCCGATGCACTGAGGATCGTCTAGGTGCAAACCTCTTTGATCATTATAGGCTCTGATGTGTTTATAGTCTCAGATGACGAGGTCAAAGGGTAGGTCCTCGGCTGTCCATTGCAGCTGCGACCTTACCCTGACAATTTAATTATTGAAGCCCGTTAAGCTCTGATAGACGCCGCTTAATACTCAACTGTCGTGCTTCTAGATTGTCAAATCAAAGCGCTGACATCTGGTCGATCTGATATACTAATGTCCTAATGTAATCTCCCGTGTGTCATTTTAATTACCCTTGATTTTTATCAATCTGAGAACCATGGGCTACAAAGGCGGCACTGCGACGGAATCTCGGCCCGAATTGTAAAAGATCAATAAAACTTCTACCGCAAAGCTTTCCAGGGCCCCCGTTCAGTGAGCCTATTTGGCCGTAAATAGACGATTGCCGGTAACAAGCGCTCGTAAACGGGGATCTGTAGTGAAGATAACGTGGAACCCTTAGAAGCCCTCTGACCACACACGTTGGTGGATAGCCAAGTGCCTAATTCGGTGTGTCTGGGTAAGTTTGCTGATAGCAGAGCACGTGGAGAAGGTTGCCGCTTCCACGGCGGGATGAGGTTTGCCTCCCCTAATGCGACAGTGATGACAATTTACGATTTAATTACCCCATCGCTCCGAGCTAGACCGGGGACTGGTGGGGAAAGAAATCCAGGCAAAGCCCTTCCCGTTACCAGGGTCGACGGGAGTTGACAGTGCGCACGGAACTCTCCGACAGCGTACCTCTGCCCCTTCGCCTGCGTTAGGACTGCTGCTCTGCGCTAGTTTAGGCCTCGGCCACTTTTCGGAGACTCCGTGTTTGACTAATGCGTGCGATAATTAAAAAGATAACAACGGCTACCGGGCGACTTCAGATCGTCGGGTCGACACCTGACCACCTTGCAGAAGACGCCTGACGGCCGCACCAAAGGGTACTTGGCGTTGAAGCTCGATGGAGACAAATATTTATGCTGCCGCAAACCAAGCACCGTGCAGCCGCCAATGTCGGCGGTCGGTCTAATATTGACCCTAGCTAATATCCCCGCGACCTATTCGACGCGGTTGCAGAGTGGATTGGGGTCGGTGACTAACACCCCTACTGCACACCTTAACAAGTCTTATCTCGAGCTCGAGCTGCAGCTTATTCAGTTTGCAGATGGTACAATATCGGTGAGCAAACACTCTGTGTGCTTAGCGTGGCGGACTAGATTGTGTTGTACCGACACGTCCAGATACAAATCTGAATGCAAATAAACTCATGCTCTTCTTAGGTGTGCCCTAGAGATCGCAGATTGTTGCAGGCAGCCATTTGCAATACGTGATGTTTGTGGAGGAATTTTACATTCGGCCTGTGAAAGTGAAAACGTGTCGATCGCTTTTTTTCAGAATGAATGAGTTGAAAATAATAATAAAAAAGTTTTGTTATTATGCGTTACGAACTAAACAGGTTGGTTGGAACTGTTGAAAATTATCACAAGTTTTAACAGTTTCGTAATCAGCATTTAACTTGATGATTGGTATGTTATAATCTAAGACTGGGACAACTCACAGCATTACTGGGAACTTTCATGGCCACTATTGCAAAACTTCTGTTTCGTGAATCATCTCACAAAGTTTCACACGAACGAACTCGGCCGAGCGGCAGATTATAATCATTAACGCACGTGCTTTAATTCCAAGGGATCCCAGGCTCGCCTCTGAAGTCACCAACGGAGTAAGCAATTCTGTCCACTTCTTCGCCAAATTATCGCCAAACCCTCCGGACGTCGATCGTCGAGCAAGATTGCGTTCGAAAGTAGTGACGAACAAAAAAAAAAGTTCCATAAGAGAACAGGCCTGCAGGAGGTATCGTATCACAGCAAAAGGGTAGCAGAAATTCGCCCTCATGGCAGCCGTTATGTCGTGCTACACGAGCCGGTGCGCACTCCGAAGATTGGCGCGGTTCGCGAACGCACACTTCAGGGTCAGCGACTGTCACTGGGCTGCCCCCACGTGTGGTAAACTGCAGACCCGCCTGCATGCCAAATCCCTGTGCCTTCGCAGATCTTGATCAACCTGACACGGCTGGGCACGTAAAACGCGTCGAGGGCCTGAGAGTGCAGCTCCCAGGGCAGGAAAGTTCGTTCACTTCGAGCGAGTTCGAAAGTCGTGCAAGCAGCACGTTTTCGATCAGCGAATTTATTCGTCGCAAGATGATGCCCGGACCACCACCCCCCTCCCCTTAGACGTGTGGCCTAGCTAACGCGTGCGCTTTAGGGCGGTACATGCGAGGGAACGAACGTCTACGTCACTGAGTCACTTCATGGCGACTCCAACGAGACGGCAATTGATTCCAAGCGGCGTTAACCTGTCAACGCAGGCCTCAGGTGCCATTCGTTCGGATTTGTGAGACTTCTAACGCGTAGAGCAAGAGGGGGAAAGAAGGCCTATGAGCGTGAAGTCTGCATGCTGCTGGCAGTGGCATTTCTTGCAGGCATTCGATTCTTTTGGCGAGCCCCGCAAAGGTTGCACTCTGGGAGTAAACCTGAATCCATAGCTGACTGCAAGGCTCGCTTTGCTAGGCTGACCGTGCCCCTGTAGCCCTCTGTTGCGAATCGAGAGCGCTTTACTGTTCTTAACCCCACGCGAAGAAGGTGAACGAAGGTGGAGTTGATCGATGGTGTCGATCACTTGCAGATCAAAGCTCGTTGCGTTCTGCCTCGTCATTTTGCTTACAATAATATGACCAACCCTTTGTAGGCAACAATCGACGGCTTGACACATCTGACAGCTTTGACCATGCGAGTAATGCGTGGAAAACCCTTGAGATTAGTTGAGTACCAGACCGCATTGATGACGGATACTCTTAAGAAAAGCTGCAGAACAAACTCGACCCATTTTTGTTTTGTTTTAAGTTAAATATAGGTTGACATTAAGTGTGGTTTCTGGTTCAAAACCCCAAATTTAAAAGTCTTCTTAGATGGCATTTATTTTCTTGCATTGCCTACATCTTTACCCTTCGAATTATATTTAGATGAGGTAAACATTGACCAAAATCATAGCTCGATCAGTAAACAACTCAAGGTCTTAGAATCCGTTCTAGGACGATGAGTCCACGTGTTGCTTTGGTGTTGGAATGACGCAGAATGATAGAGCTTATGGCAGAAGGGTCTCGAAGCAATATTCTCCGATAGCCATCTACCCTATCGAAGCCACAAATAATGACTTATTCTTTTCGGGGGGATTCGCGTTCGCGCAATTGGAGGTGACTGTTGCTTTTATTCCATCTCTATCTCCCAGTCTCTCTCTCTCTCTCTCTCTCTCTCTCTTTCACTTCACGGGGCTTTTTGTTTTTTGTTGCTCGATCCTCTCACTCGTCGATCGCGAGAGGCCACCAACGGAGACTTCTTGGTCCCGCGGCAACAGTGATGCCGGTGTGCGTTCGGCAACTTGTTTAGCGAATACATTGCATAATACCGTTCAATATAACTTTGCAACCTTGACATCTCTCACTCGCTCCCTCCGCCCGGCCCTATTCCTCGTTCTCCCCTGCCTGCCTCCTTCACGCTTCGCGAGAGTGCTGTAGGCGATCCTGGGAGCTTAAGATCGATGACAAACAGCAACAAAAAAATCAAATAAATAAACAAAATGGAACCTTTAAGAAAAGTAAACAAACAAAAGTTAACGAAACGCAATGCTGCAAGGAGTTTTTCGCGGACACTACACGCGGACCACACCGTTTTAGAGACGACCATAATGGTGCGGTGCTGTGTTGGTGTATGTGTGCCCCTCGGTGAACCAGTTCTCCCAACGTTTTACGGCGAATCCCACCCTCGGCAGCAATGCTGCCATGCGGCTCTTCAACACGTGAGCAAACGGTGGCAATTATTCATCTACTGGCTTTTTTTAATGTTGTGCCTTTTTCGGGCTTCTGTTGAGAAAACAAAAATCAACTGCCGTACGACTGTTGCACTTTCGTAGCCACTACTGTAGCTACCGTGGGTCGGAGGCTCACGCGATTCGCGAGCGTGAAAGTGAATGGCCGAGTTCGCGAAAAGAGTCGAAACACACGCGAAAGAGGAAAACTTCGCGGGCAAACTCCGGGCTAGACAAACTGGAACCAGCGCAGCCCCGGTTCGGCAGCCGAAATCTGACTTTTGGGAGGCGGGGAATTACTTTTAATCGGTTGATTGTAGTTTTGTTAGCCACCGGCGGCTGCAGGGAGTCGCAAAAAAAGGGGATGCTGGGACGGATAAAAAAAAACGCACAACCCAAACGCTACCAAGGATGAACGCGGTGTCGTGTCTCGTGAATGTCTTCTCGTTTCACCCCGGTCTTAACTTCACTTTACACGCAAAAAAGACAAACCTGCTGAAACGATAAGCCCTTGAAGTGGACGCGCCTTCACTGGCGGCTCCAGTGGTGGAGAGGCTGCGCAGCGAATCTGCTCATCCTTCAGCCGTGATTTCCTTGTTTAATGCGAACTGACATTTCGTGACGATCGTGAAACAAATTCAAACATCAATGACAGAATCTGCTAAATATAATCACATTTCTACGGTCTGATTGACATTCATGCAACTCTTAGTAATTGCTCTACGAGTATCACATGATAGTTAAATCTAAAACAACTTGTGATACTTGTTTGTGGATGCTTTGCCAAAATCAAGGATTATTGTAGTATTTTGGGGCTCAGATAGATCATCTCGAAGGATTTATTTGTTTCGGCCGTGGTCAGCTGTCGTTCCATGGACTAAGCATCTCAGTAGGATACCATTTTTCAAGTACCCCGATCGGTATCTCTAGCCTATGATTGACGTGCTGTGCCTTGCTGACACTGCAACAAGCTCAGTCGGACCGTGCCCAACTGTCAACCCTTTCGCCATCGCCATTCCTTTCGCCTGATCGTCGCTAATAGCACGAGACAGATCTGATCCGCGCTGGAAGCATCATCACTGGTGTGCGATTGTCTTTCCATTGGTTTTTATTTCCACATTAATCTTTGCCAAAACAGAACCCCGGCCATCTTTGGCAAGGCGTGCAGCAAACTCCACCATCGTTACCACCAAAAAGGTCGAGCATCGCTGCGATCTATGTGGTTGGTTTGCTCGTGTTCCGTTCATTACGCGGGCAGGTTTGCATCCCTAAGAAAACCGTCAAAAAATCGGACTCTTCTTTTCGATTCGAGCGGCCGGAAAACGGAATAGCCCCACGTGGAAAGATGTAATTTACTGTGCCGGGAAAGAAATGGGCTGACTGAGTGAGGGGGGAAAAAAGAACCGATGGGCAGCATCTTCGGCCGGCGACGGTTCGCTCTGGGTTACCTTCGACCCAATCAATCAGCTCATTGTTGGCACCGGCCATCGATAGATGTTCTTCCCCGTTGCGCAAAACATAGAGCTCGAGTAAAGTGAACGAACAAAATGCAAAAGCATAAAATGAAACGAGCACCTCGAACGACTCATCACAAAACTTTGGCTCGGGAGCAAACCTCGAAGCAATCTCCATGCGACCGCTGAAATTAAAAACCACGCCACCCGGGACCAAAACCACCGGGCGACCACTGTCGATCTCCAGTCAGGGACACTCGGAGCCCCTGGAGTGTTGGGTCGTCTATGTGATATTTATTTTAAGCGTTGGTTTTTTGCAACCTTTCCGTGGCCACGGCGTGCCGATTGTCAGCTAGAATGCGGAGGTAAATCGAATACCGTCGTGACGGATCGGGTGAAGATCGTTTACGATTTCCGAATATTTGCATAGGAAATTTGACCTCGCAAGATCTGCGGCCTTTCCCTTCAATTGCTTCAGGAAATGGTCTCAGATGGTCGCTTTTTGTGCGACGCAATCAGCCTTCAAATGGAACCCTTTTTGGAAGAGCCAAAATCAATGATGAATAACATATTGACAAGACAGACAAGAAAAGCTTATTGGGAAGAAAAATCCAAAGCTACAAACATTAAGAAACGATGAATCGAGGCTTGAACCTACCTCTCCTTTAAATGAATTTTAATGTTGGTTATAACATATTACTTCAGTGCTACTCTGCAGCAGATCAACCGGCAATTTATTGGCAATAAGCCTGTAATTGTATCACTCGGCGTTGCCTCCTGTAAGTGTTGTCATTAAAGCGCAACGTGAACTAATTATACACCGACTCGGCGTTCTTTACGCGAAGAAGTTAGTCCTAGGAGTTGTGTGATAAATGACGAGCCCAACTGGAGACAACTTCTTTTGCTCCGTTGGTGACGATGGGAGGTGGTGGAAGGGAAATTCTCGACCGACAGCTAGTATCGTGTGGCACGCGTCACTCCCTCCTTGCCCTTCGCTCTACACTACGATGGGTTCTTCTCGCTGCGCAATGGAAGTCATAAACCGCGGCTAGACAGCGACCAGTCCAGGAGGGCTTGTGGCGTCGAGTCTGCATGGAAACTTGACCGTCGTGGCCGGGAAAACCGGTTCCATCGACTTCACCCGCATCCTCCACCACCAGTGCAACTTCGAGAACGAAATGTAACAAAACCGAAGGCAAAAAAAAAACGATGAATGATTAAAGCATTTTCATTCAGACACACGCTCGACATATGGTGCGTTTCTTGGAGCGCGTGAACTGTCGTTCGCTGATCCCGTTTTCTAGCGTCGAGGTCCATGATCCCCCACTCTTAACCCGTCTGCCAAACACCCCACCGTTGTCGCTGATTCGATGCAGAATTTTCTGATCGATCGATCGATCGATTGTTGCACCGCGAACGTTACTCCTCGCGTGCGCAACGTTACTCCCCGATGCCGGTTTGATGAATTTGTAATTCCGGTGCTCGAAGGGGCCCAGGTGGTTGTCTAGCCGCGGTCAACGCTCCGATCCGATTTCATTGACTCACAACGGTGCACCACCGATCCGTCTATGAGTTGGCTAGCCACGGGCTGGACGATCATCATATCGACAGGAAGGCGCTGCTGCTGCGTTTGTGCAGTTATGCAACTTCTCTTCTGCGTCTACGATGACGAAGGCAGGCGAGGAAACAATTAATCACGAATGAAGGAAAGAGCTGAAGCTGAAGAGCGTTGGAAAAACCCGCACTCCGCTCGCTTAGTGATAAAAAAGAAAAGTCGGTCCCAAAATGAAAATCATCCTGGGGTAAACCCCTGTTCGGGGTTCGAGGCAGTTGACGCGTTTCGCTTGGAGTTGACGGTTGCGATTCCGTGCACAGTTGCGATTTTGCAGATTTTGCACACTCACGTTGGTGAATGGCATGATTTTTGCTGAAAACATTTCACAGCCGGATCCAAAGGCTTTCACCAGGATTTGCGTGAGGCATGGGTTTCTTTTCGAAGAACATTAAAAGACAACAAGTGTCCTTCAAAAGTCTTGCAACAATCGAATGCAGATTTAAAAAAAAACACACACACAAATATATCTCCTCAATGATTGAACATAGGTCTAATGAGTAACATAGTTGATCATCTTGAAAAGCGACAGTTGTTTCTTGATGGATAAGTAAGCGAACTAATCATCGCCTTGATCAACCATCCTTAATGTGTACCGTCAAATCCTCAGCTCCGTAGGGTATTCTTTGAGATATGATTAAAACCAACCCACCCCCATTCCCCGTCCCAAAGCTTCATTGCTCCTAATTGACGCATAAATTAACCCTCCCACACTTGAGCATCACTGCTCAACATCCCTTCGCTGGTGCCTTACCGCTGCTGTCAGTTTGGTTTAGTTTCGCGTTTTTTTTTTTTTTTTTGCTCTGCCCTTCGGTTCGTACCGTATCGATTGCAAATGACATTTGCGTGCACGTCGCGGTGCGTCGCGACGTCGTCATCGTCGTTCGTGGTGGAGGAAAAATGGGAGCAAACACAACCAACAACCGTTCTTCGGGTACCTGATTTATTTGTGCATCGCAAATGGTGGTACTTTGACATGATGAGCAAACATGTAATTAATTTTCCATCACGAGCTGCCTCCAGTGGAATACCTGTGCCCTTAAACGGCTCGAACGGGGCCTCGTCTCGTGAGTTTGCCCACCCAAAAGTCACTTACCTGCTAAATAGGCAACCCTCGTCGTTCGGAGCTGGCTGAGTATGCAAATACTAAATGGCATACGATACACACGCGTGAGCAAAGCTCTGGAAAATGTGAATCGGAGGCAGTGTGAATGGGTTAATCTGACCTGGTAGACTGCACGATGGCGAGGAGACTGAAAATCGATAATTTAATTTCAACGGCATCGTTTAAGGGACACTGAGTGGTTGTGATATGGCTTGAGACCCTTCCTTAATTTGGATGCATAACGATAAAAATAATGAAGAAGAAAACAAATGAAAAATGTGTGTTGAAAACAAAATTTCAGTTTATTGTTTTATTTCTCATATTGAACAAGAATCTGCAATCAAAACAGAAAAATACCACCGCTAATAAGTGCACAAATCATGCGAAAAGAAGAGATCATTCAAACACCATGTAGTGCCCATCAAGAACCATCACGACACACGTCCAATAAACACCTTCCATTATAACATTTTCGCGCCTCGCACACTCGGCTCAGTTCATTTGTCGACTCGTTCGGTTGATGAAAAATGAGCTGCTCGACCACAAGAAACAGCAAACGTTCGCCCGCAAAAATCGTGCCCAACGTGACAGACCGGGCAGGTGTTAACATGGCCATCCGTTCACGCCGCACGAGCCTATTTTCGAACTGCATACTCCATATGAAGAGGGCGAAAAATAACGTTCCATCACTTCAGAAAAAATCTCGTGGGAAAATCGGCTAGGGACGTGACGCGGACGTGCGGAGTGGTTGCGTGTAACTGCGCCAGTTCTAAATAGGCTCAACAATAAAACCCGACGCCCCGCTGATACGATCAAAACCCCACGGCATGATGCGTAACGGATCGCGGATCGGATTTGCGTTGGAGCCGTTCCTTTTTTTTTGCGATTTTTTTTTTATGTGGAGCACGTGTTCAGGCGGATCGTGTGTGGAAGCTTCGCTATTTTAGGTCGATCCCGGCGATCACCAGATCGAGCATTTTCTCACCGCATTTCTATTTTACCATTTATTTAAAAAAATTAATCCACTTTTTTTCTCAAACATTCCTTGCAGGCGTTCGGACACGTGAGCGGATGCCACATCAATCCTGCTGTTACGATCGGCCTGATGGTGACGGCCGACGTGAGCATACTGAAGGGTGCCTTCTACATCGTTTCGCAGTGCATCGGTGCAATTGCAGGAGCCGCCGTCATTAAGGTGCGTGAGGGATTATTAAACAGCTATATTTTGTTATTTAGGTTATCATGAACGAGATGGATTGCAAGTAAGCGCCATTTTTTTTAAATGTAAAATGGAGCGAATTAAAATTGCATAATCGTCTTTCAACCAGGAGGAATAATATAAATATTCTGAAGCAAGCTATGTAAAATCACTCAACCGTGGCAATTAACCAAGCCCCATGAAAATGGATCGATTTTTCGTCCCGATGAAAGCGGAACGCTACTTGTGAATGCACTTTCGATGTCACTGCACAGCAAAGTCGCGAGCGAGCGGAACTGCAACGTGCGTGCATGAGACCTTCCCCGGCGGGCTGGCAGACTTGCTGGCTGCCTGGCTGGCCCAGCGATAGCGCACCCCTCTTGTGTAGTGAATTTTAAATGGCGGAAAAATATGTCATCAACAACAAAAAACAGCCAGCCAGCCAGTTCCGCAGCGCCATACTTTCCGCAAGCCTTTTTTGTTGCCCCCATGCCTTCCATTCATGCCATCGCAATCCCCGGGGGGAAGTTCCATGTTGAATGGAACGGAACGGAAACAACGCCTTTGACGTGCTGGGTGGTTTTAGAATGTTTCCAAACCGGGCGACAGGTAGGAACAAAACAAAACAAAAAAAGCCCTAGTGTAGACAGCCAACACACAGACAGGCTGAACCTCGCGTAGAACGAAACGAGTCAACGCGTCTCCCAATCCGCACAATGCAGATGTCAAAGATGAAACCTTCTTTTCATCTGTCAGCCGGCTTGAAAAGCGAACGCGCCTGTACGGAGGGCGGCCGGAAAATGCGACGTACAGCAATCCGCGGTACCTGCGCAAAACATAACCCAAATTGCCCACAGCCGATCGATGTGCATTGCGAGGTAAACCGGTGCTTGTGTGTGTGTTTGTGTGTGCGTTGCACATGCACACCCCGGCGAACAATAGGACATCCGCTGGGTTTGCGTGGCTGCACGGCGTCCGCCATTAGTTACCATTCCCCTTGCCTACCTTCAGGGGTTGGCCGGGCCTGGTGATGCGGTGATGCACATTTTGTCACAGATTAGCTGCGCGTTTCTGCGTTCTTTTTTGTGGCGCAGTTTTATTGAAATGTAAATGCACTTTTTCGTCAAAACCAACACCGGAAAGCGCAACGCAGGCACAACGTCGTATGCGTCCTTTCGCTTTTTTTTTTGTCCTGCGCCAAAGTCGGGTTCGTCGCCTACCGAACTCACCTGTGTTTCGAACGGCAACGAGCAACGAAACGGTGGCGGGGGGGGGAGGTATCTACCCTTCTCGGTGCTTATTTGCTTGCCTTGCTGTCAGTCTCGTGTCAATGGGCGCGCTTGAAGACAAAGTGCGAGCCGGGATTGCATTGTGATCAATCGCTCGATCGATCGCAACTCGAGGGCGCACACGGAACGGTCGGGAACGCTGGTGTCATGTATGTGCGTGTGTGTGCATCAAGGTGCTGCACTTTGTGCCGAAAGGCGACGAGCCACCAGCCCGAGGCTTAAATGCCAAGGTACGAAACCGGGGAGACTCCGATTGGGCACCTTTTTTTTGCTGCACTTTTTGCTGCACTTCGAAATAGTCTGGCGTAAACTATAGTGGTGTTTTATCAATCGTATCTCTTGTCGCACTTTGCTAGGCTTCTTCTTTCCCTGGCCCGCTGGTTCGCTGGACCACAATTTCTCAGCGGTAGCACGGCATAATGAGGGCAAACGAGCACGCCCTTCGTAACCGGCGAGGGCACCTTTACCTTCGTCCCGTTTGCTGCAGACTGGTTTATTAAGTAAAAATGGATCAAATAAACTTTGACACGTTCACCTTTAATTTGCGACCATTATGAGCAGAAGTGGCCGCCCTTCCGAGGCGTGTCCCTTTTTGCGCCCGGTTCCGTTTTGAATACTCGTAAATCTCGGTCACGGTGTCTTGCGGACAAACCGGACCTTTAAAAGGAGTGCAGCGTGTATGACATTTCATGAGCTTTGACATGTATAAGGTGGTTCGTAGGGAAATGGAAAACTCCTTTTTTTTTAATTGAGTGTGTTATTTTAACGTCCCCTATGAAGACCTTCAAGATTCGAGAATGCAATACATCATGGAATGGGGCGTTGTAATGGTTTTATGATGTGGTTTGTAAACGAGACCGCTAACTTGTTTATGGCATCATGTATATTTTGGTATGTTATGTTGTGTGGACAACAACAAAGGTCCCATTCGTTTCCTCAAGCAATCGGCTACCAATAAACGCGGTGAAACAGACTCGCCCTTGTGATTTATATCACCCCTCCGAAAGGGTTCACTTCCTCGGCGTGTACACCGGATCAGAAGCTCGCCGGGGCGATGTTCCAGCCAACCTGTTGCAGTGGACATTCGAGACCGAAACCGGAGACGTGAAACAACCGATGGCAGAAGACAACAAAAACCAAACAAAAAAAGCCGCCCGCCAACAAATCACAAACTTCCAGCTCAGGCCATCAATCAGTGCGGCGTGCACGGGGTCCAACCGGAGCGGGAACCATTACCCAGAGCGGAGACCCCGAGTCGGTCTGTCTACGGAACCTCCCCAGGCTGCCCCTGACGAATCTTGATAGCCAGGGGATGGAAAAACGGAGGCGAGCAACAAAAAAAAAAAAAAACACCCAAACGACCCCATGTGAGTCGGTGTCGCGTGTTTCGGGACACGCTGAAGCAGCTGCGGCCCGCAACTTGTAGCACGCGCGTGAACCGATAAATTCACCATCCGTCAGGGTGCCCCCCCCTAATAATAGCCTTTCGGGTCGCGCACACGGTCCCGAGGAGGTGCGCGAGATCTGTAATCCAATTTTCGGAAGACGGCAACGGTAATGGCGAAAAGGGGGCCGGAGTTCAGGCTGAAAAAAAAGGGGAAAGAAAAACACACACACGCACGCACGCCAAACCGTGGCGCGCTGTGGTAAACCTATTCATTAGGGGAAAGGGTAGGAGATCTCCCCTTGCCCTAAACCTTGACCAAGTGTCGGAGCAGGCCGGTAAACCGGTTAACCCGTCCCGAACCGGAGCGCAGATCAATCCAATTTTGATTTGCCGCCAAACTGACCAAAGCAGAACCAGTGACGGACGGCCGAGGACGGGAAAAGGGAGGCTGGTCGGGAGGGAGAGGAAACCAAATGAACATCGGCGACCCTGCATTAACCTTTCGCACCCCCTGGTTTTGGCCTCTGGCAGCAGCGAGTGGGAGTGTTATGTTGGACTGGTGTTTTATGTATGTTTGGTCACCAGCATGCTGGAACACGGTTTTCGAATGACTCCGATTAGTGTTTTCTATCGTTTTTTTAAAGAAGCTCCCCATGTGCTAAGGTCTCTGCCGGTGGCCTTACATGGAGGATTGCTAACTTGTAGGTGCATGTCTTGCATGATGACACCTCTCAAGCCTGTCCCACGAGGCGCGAGATGTTTCGGGAGGCTCACCTTCTCTTTCCACCGGAGTCGATCGTCCATCCAATTCGAAAGAATGCAGGGTGCAGCGTCTTCACCGTCCGGATGGCGGCTAGGCGTCGAGTAGACACTCCGCCGTGGCTCTCGGACATGATGTTTTGCATGTCGAGCAATCTCGGTCCGACCGGCTAGAATCGATCGTGAGGATCGTGCTCTTTAACGCCGCACAGTAGCCAAATGTTCCGTGTTCGGGGGACATCGTGCAACTCTGCTTGACATTCGGACGCTCTAATCCGTTTTAATTACTACTACCTGTTCACTTTCTGCCGGCGCTCAGAAGTACGTCCAAGAATTGAAGCTTCGACTAGCCTTACTGGTCACCTCGCTGGTCAGTCTCCTAAGGGTATTCTTGTTCGGTTCTCTCGGATGCAGGAGATTTTGGCATCCCTTCTACGGCTGCCGTTCATCGACTGGATCTAAAAAAGAAAAAGAAAAAAGCGTGGTCAGCTTCCAGGGGCTTCGATTATTGACTCGTTAATTGGCAACCTTCGGCAAACCGTCCGGTCAGTTAATGGCCCGTCCGCAACCACCACCGGCGGCGTGAACGTGCTAAATAGTGCGCCTAATGGTGAGTTTCGATTAAAACGTTGCGATCTCCAAATGGCTCTCTGCGCTGGTGTTCGGTGCCGCAAAGTTTATGTTCTAGCTCCCCGTCTATCGGCTAACATTCTTACCTCTTTTGCGAGTGCCAGCCGCATGCGCGGTGCAAGTAAATACGTGCGGAACGGGCTAATTTGTACACCCGATCGCCCGAAAGACCCCACGAGCACGTCTTCGCGTTCCATGTAAGGTATCAATTAAAATAGCTACCCATCTGGTTCGCAAATAAAGAGCACGAAGCGGCCGAAAGTGGCAATCCTTCTTCTAGAATGAATTTTAAAATAAGTATTTCGGTAGTCCTTTGCGGAAAGATCGTTTCCACATCCTTTATTACAGAACTGATTTAATTAATGGCAGTAAGAAATGTGCACGGGCTTAAAAGGTCGTCCACCTTAGATTACTTTTCAAATTGCGTAAAACAAAAGACGTTCTGAAAACAAATAGGGCAACTGTACGGAAAGAAGCTAAAGAAGCTTTTAATACTTTTAAAATCTCTCTAAAGTCGTGTTTAAAAACTTGGCACACGTTTCAAAGTTGTCTTTACTCAAAATTGAAACAGGCAATGAATCTTTGGCAGAATCAGTATGAAATGATTGAAATTATTAAATACTATGAAACCAACATTGGCTTCACATAGGTATTTAAAAGATAATGTGGAGGTTATGTTAAAAAAATTCACACTCATCTACTTTACACCTACCCATGCCGAAGACCGCTTCGTGATCGAATGGTAAACGAAATCAGAATGAATAAATGATACCGTCCCGTGTGACAAGGCTGTTCGGGCAAGATAACATCGTAACGATATAAGATATTTAAATCGTCCCCAATCCGGTGCCTCACGCAAGGCCTTGCCTGAATGCGTCTTTCGTGTCGGGCGGCATTTACGGCACAAATAAAAACGCTACCATTCGTATACCATCCGACTGACAACAGTTTTTTCCCTCGCACCCGTTTCCCATCAGGCCGCCACGCCGTCGGAAGTGGTCGGAGGACTCGGCGTGACCGGTATTGCCCCAGGACTGTCCGCCGGCCAGGGCGTCCTGGTCGAGGCGCTCATCACCTTCATGCTGGTGTTCGTCGTCCATGGCGTGTGTGACAATCGTCGCTCGGACATCAAGGGCTCGGCCCCGCTCGCCATCGGCCTCTCCATCACGGCCGGCCATTTGGCTGCGGTAAGTTTAGCACGATTTTCCTGCCGCGGATGTGTTCCATTAATGCTCAATCACACTGCTTTCCACAGATTAAGTACACCGGCGCCAGCATGAACCCTGCCCGCTCGTTCGGCCCGGCCGTCGTTATGGGCAACTACACGGATCTTTGGGTAAGGAAAACCAGGCCCGGAAAAGTATCCCCAATGGCATCCCCATAATCTTCTGTTTCTCCTCTATCTTCCCGGTCAGGTTTACTGGGTTGGCCCGATTGTCGGAGGCATCATCGCCGGTGCCCTTTACCGTCTGTTCTTCAAAGTAAGAAAAGGTGACGAGGAATCAAATTCATACGATTTTTAAATCCCCCCTTAAGATCTAGCCCCATTTCACCGATCGAGCGAGAAAGAAGAAAAGAAAGCGCGAGCACCATTGCCCCGTCATAAAACCGTGTGCGGTTCGAACGTGGAAATTGCTTCCTGACAAGTATTTGTTTCCCCCCCTTACTTCTACCATCCGAGCGCAAGGAATGTGTGTCCTGTGGAGAGTGTACCTTCAACGTGTACCAAATTAGCCCAACCCAAGTCCCAATCTCACCGACACATGTCACTATCATTAAAAGAGATCATTCATTTATGATCATGCTCATTCCCGATTAACAATTCCTTCTCCTTCCCAGTTAAACGTTGATCATTTGAATGTTGTTTTAACGCAGTATTTTTTTCTGTCTGTTTCTTATCTCTCTTTCCGCCGCCCTCCGCGATCGACCGATCGGTCGTCCCCCTTTATCCCCGGGATTGCCTAACTTCCGCCCGCGTAGATGAACACTAACAAAGTAGGCCAAGTGACTAACGACGTCCAGTACATTTAGCCCGGAGCGTAATCCACTAGCCCATCTCCATAGCCTGTACTACGATTAACTACCACTACTACTACCAATACTACTATTACTACTACGAATCACTACCAACATCCCGTGGGCCTTGGGGCCCCTTGGAAGGAGCCGGCCGTAGCTAGTGGAAAAACACGGAAGAAAGCGGTGGTCTTTCAGTGAGCACAAGGCCCCACGTTGGACACACAGAACATGAAACATCGCCACACTGCGGAAAACATCGCGGAAAGAACGGGATTGCGACAGCGACACGCATACACACCTCATACCCCACATCCAATCTTCATGCTAACCGATATTCGAAGGCTTCCGGAACGGGCGGAACGTGGACGGCGACACCTGGTGGAATGAGTGAGGACAGTTATTTAAAAAAGAAACCATTTTATTTCCATGATTTTATGTTTTATGTCAACAATAGTTTAAACAGGACGCCGTTGAACTACACCGATATTCGCACTAACTTACACACACACACACATATGCTTCTTGGATAAAGTCGCTAACTTATTCGGAAAAATCTCAGCTGTTAGCGCGGAAGGAAAGCGGGCAAACTAACAACATTAATTTGGGACACTAACAGTCTTAATTCCGTTATTCCGTTATACTTCTTTCAAGAATCGTGAATTCAAACAAATTTCTGTTCATGAGCCAGCGAAGGTTATTAAATGCTTTGGGTGACATGTTTCTGTTCTTTTAACAGTTGTTAATGTTTTAGCAAATGGTAATTCGGTAAAGACCAACTTAAAATAATTACTCCACTAACCTCCCACATGCCAGCAATGCTCGATATGCATCTGGTATCATCATCTTATACACACGTCTGCACACGGGACGATTGCGATGCTCCCCGGAACCCAAGTTCTACCGGGTCGGGTTGTTGTTTTCTTACGCTCCGTATTATTTTCGTTTTCGTTTTTTTTTAATTATTATCTTACTTAATTTAAAATGATGTTACAAAACTGTAGGTTGACAACAAGCACACACACACACACGCACAAAAACACTCTCGTTGTCCTAAAGATTTGTGTATCGTGTAATTTGTGTATTATTTAAATGAACCTCTGCTAGAACTGCTGCTGAGCTTTGCGATCCAACCACCGTACGAATTGGAGCAAATTGTATAGCGAAAAATCAAGGCCTAAAAACAACGCGAAAATGGAGATGATGAACTAACAAAAAACACCAGGAAACTAACGTTGCGCAAACTTTGAGACAAACTAGGGGAATAATAGAAAATATGAAACATTTAAAAAGGCAAACCAGCTTCATTCTGTAAATTCAAGAACAACGCACGAAATGCTTAAAAATGCAACCAGAAAATACCAAAACGGCTTAAATATCGATTTTAAAAAATAACACTCACACTTATACAAAAATGAACATTCATCTATCGCTAGAAAGTTATAATCCGTAAGTTCTATTTATGTATCATATACATTGGAATTTACCAAAACAGCGTTGTTGTAGCAAAGAGAGAAGATCTTTAAATATATGAATAAACTGTTTAAAAACAACATTTGCAGCTTTGCTGGGTGCTGTGAAAGAAATTTGTTTCGGGGAGACGTGGTAAGTGTAAAAGAAAAAAAAATCATTGTAAACGTGTGTTTTCAAAAGGCCAACAAAATCTTATTTCCTTTTTATTAACAGCCATGAATGTCATGATTCGCCCGTCTTTTGTACTGTCGCGTTGTTTACGCATTCCACAGCTGAGGAATGTTTTCAATTTAAAATGTATAAAAACAACGGCACGTGCAACCCAGATTCGTCACTGTGCCCTGTCATCATGGAATGTGATCCTTTACTTTCGGTGCTAGATGGGAGATGACTTGCTTTGTACGCTTTGCAAAAAGGACCAACGGTGGAGTTCGTTTTGCGCCAAATTTCGATGTACATTCCCCGGTCAGAAAAGGTGAATGCCATTCACAAGACCACCTACGCTCGAACGAGGGACAATGGTGGGAAGTTGGAGCTACATACATGCACACAGAAGACAAAACAAAATACAACATTCGAAGATGAGCTCAATGCCGTCGGAATGGACACACTCTCAAGCGAGCATTTTCAAACGCCACCACGTTCGATGGCCACCTGTGGCAAAACCAATAGGAGTGAAGTGTAATTATCTTCGCAATCCTTCTTCCCTCTCGAAACGGCGAATTCAATGCACTTGACTTGGAGGCTGGATGCTCCTTGAGCTTGATCATTGCCAAGCCATCGACATCGACGAGTGACGTCGCGCGGGTCACGGAGCCGGTCCATCCCTGTAGCGCTGACTTTCGCCCACGGGCGAACGAAAGGGGAGGGAAAGGCAGCCCGTCACTGCGCGAACCGCTAACATCTTCTCACGCGCTTCATGCGCGATGGGAACTCCCACCCGGTTGGCGAATGTGGCACACGGACCTTTTGTGGGGCAACAGGAATCGCGACGCGACGACACATGTGCAGGAGTGTGTACGAACCCGTGGGTGGATGATAAACATCCACCGATCAAGAGAAGGTATTAAAATTGATCGATCGAGCACGCTGCCGAGGAGGTGTGCAGCCATAGACGTCAGAGGGGGCCACTCGATTTCTTCTTCAAATCACCGGGGAGTTGGTTAGTGTCACCGGCACTCGTTCCAGGCTCATCTTCCTCGCCTTTATGATCGGAGGTGTATTTTAAGATTTTCAAAACTTGATCCAACGAGTGAATGGGGGACAGCTGCTCACGCTGACTCACCGGGTGCCATTGTTGGTGCGATGAAAAAAGAAATGCTGGAAAGAAAAGGTTTGCAAACAGAAAGTGCTTTTATGTTGCCTATCGTCCTCAAGGTAAAAAAAAAAAACCAGAACAAAACGAAATATTTATCCAATCCGAGTCTTTTACAAATGATAGAAAATGGATGGATACACGTAAGTATCCATTATCTATTTTTATGAAATCCCTTAAATCCCTCTCTTCCCATAAGAAATGCAAAGTTCGTTCGTTATGAAATAGGTATTGGCATGCATACATTACTTGCTCCATTTGCCCTTGGCACTTGAATATCAGGAAAATGGTTTCATTTGCCCCGAGGCAGAAAGTCCCCCGTTCCGCCCTTCACCAATATCACGCGGGAAACACGTTTTGCTGCGCGCCATGGCCGCGTTCGGTGCGTGAACCATTTTTCTGCATCCTCGTTTTGTTGGCGGTGCAAAAATAAAGTAGACTGATGCAACTTAAATTAAAAAAAAAACACCGTAATGTTGGAACAGATACGTGTGTTTGGCAATTACCATTCTACACGATTCATATGGGAAAGCGTTCGAACAAGATATTAAACGAAGTTAAAAAAAAAATCCCACCAACACGTTATTTACTCGTTCGCTTGTAGTTTTATCCGTTGACGGTCGCATTAAGAAAGTTCCAGCTTATTGCAAACGTTCCCCCAGGCTTTACAACCTCCAACCCTGCAGCGTAAAGTGAATGGAGCTGGAGTCTTTAACGATGGCAGGAAAATAAATATCCAGTAATTTTGGATAAACGTCCGGATGATTGTTATTATATTTCATTTTTATTGTTTCCTTTACCAATCGTGGTTAATACGGCGAATTACAAGAACACGATGGGAGAGTAAAACAGTTAACAATCCGTTTTCGAATCAAGTATTGTTCAAAGACGATAATATGTCTTATGTTATTTGCTGATTTGGGCAAAAAGACGATAAACGATAAAAGAACATGTGTGTCCTGGATAAGAATATCCTACCCACAACAAATTCAAATCTGAAAATATCCGACCATCTGTCCGAATGCTTCACATGCCAGTTCATTCCGCGTTCAATGAACAACAACATTGCGTATGCTCATGCGCATCCGCGGGCCACGCGCGGCCACGTTCACCGATGCGTTTGTCAAAGTTGCGCAAGCTGCAGAGAGTGTTACGGTTGATCGTCGTTACGCCCGTTGTTGTGGGTGAGACGCAGACGGTCCGGTCTATTAATATAACAAAGACACATTTCGCTGCAAAAAGAAGCGTTGCCAGAAGCAACACAGAATCTCTGGCGCGGGCTGGCCATTCCACTACCAATCGTCGAAAGAAACGGACCATTATACAGTGTTTTACAGTTGATACAGGGAAGTTTGTGGCACACGGAATTCACGATGGAAGTCAGCACCGAGAACGGATACTTCCACGGGTACGCGAAGAAATTCCGCCGAGCGCTCGGAGTGAAAGAGTTCGAACAGTTCGCGGCGCTGGCAACGGACCAGGAGCGGTTCACGTTCGTCAACGAGCTCAAGTGGCGCGTCGTGAATGATCTACCGCTGGAGCGGGCGGAGCAGGGCGAGGGAAAGTGTATGGACAAGGCGCGGGAGGGCGAGGCCCAAGGTCGTAAGCTGGCACGGGACGAAGATTGGCCGGGAGCCCTGAAATGCTACAATCAATCTTATCTTCTCATTCCGGAACAAAACGGTAAATGAATTGTGTCAAACAAGCAACGAAATACGTTAAACTTCGCTATCGATTCGATTGGACAGATCCGCCGAAATGGCTATGTCCATAAACTGTGTCAATTTATGGCCACTCGTCAATCTCTGAGGCCATAAACAAGGTCCGTTTATTGTTGTGCAAAACGGTGGACGACACCGGCTTCCCACGCTACTTCGGAACATGGTGTTAACACCTGCTAAACCTACTTTCAAGCTAATGCTGTGTAATTATAGGAAACAGGTTTCAAATTATTAGCCTAACCCGGTTCCTAATTGATCTATTGGCAGCCCATGACAAAGCACTTCTGCTGGACAACCGGGCACAGGTCCTGCTGCAGTTGGGTAAAGCCGACCAAGCGCTGGAGGACATCGATCGTGCCGTCAGCTACGGCTTTCCAAAGGATCGGCTGGCCGAACTGTGGGAGCGCAAGGCGCAGATCTTTCAGTCGAAGAAAGACTTCAAGGCGGCAGTTGAGTGCTACGATAAGGTGGTCCATTGTCTGCAGCGCTGCTGCACGCTGCCGGACGCGGAACGCGATGGAAAGATACGGGAGCTCCAGAAGATCACCGACACCGTTTACTACCAGTACAAGAACGTACAGAAGTACCTGGAACCGCCCAAAGGGGACCGCGTGTTTCGGCCCCACCTGGACGGGGGCGTGCTGTACGAGTGCAACGAGACGGACGGCCGGTTCGCCACCGCCCAAACCAACCTGCGACCGAACCAGCTGATTCTGAAGGAGAAACCACACGTGGCGGCACTGGTGAAGGAGTACAGCCTAACGCACTGCAGCCATTGCTTCGAGCGGATCGAGATACTGTACTGCTGTCCGCAGTGCACGGACGTTGTGTTCTGCTCGGGGCGTTGTGAACGGGCGGCCTGCGGGAGCTACCACCGGTACGAGTGTGGCTTTCTGCGGACACTGTGGAAGTCCGGCGCAACCATAGTCAGCCATCTGGCGTTGCGTATCATCACACAGAAACCGTGCTCGTACTTCGAGGGAATCCGGGACGAGCTACCTCACCTAGAAGCCAGTTTTACTGACAAGTAGGGGCAAACTTTCCCAAAGCCCAAGGGGAGACATTTTACGGCAATTTCAATTCTCCCCAGACTCACCAGTGATGACTATCGGAAAGTGTTCAACCTGGTAACGCACTCCGACAAGCGCAACACAGAGGACTACCTCATCTGGACGCTGATGGCAACGATGCTAAACAGCGTTCTGCGCCAGGGACGCTACACAACCACCAACCAACCGGACGACGGGTAGGCGACGGGACTGAAATTACGTTAAAGAACGATCCTCGCGGGCACTAACATTCCGTTCCCGTTTCTGCCGCCGCCATGCATTTAGTTTCCTAGGGTACCTGCTGTTGCACAACCTGCAAATTGTCAACTACAGTGCGCACGACGTCTCGGAAGTGCAGCGCAAGCGGCCCAACGAGTCGGGAACGTCGGTCGCCATCGGTGCGGCCCTCTACCCGATGCTGGCCCTCTTCAATCACTCCTGCGATCCCGGCATCGTGCGGTAAGTGGCGAGATGAGACCTCTTAGCGGCGAGATGGTACTGCACACACACTTTCTCCCACAGGTACTTCACCGGCACGACGGTGCACGTCCGGACGATCAAGAACATCGCTGCCGGTTCGATAATAGCGGAAAACTATGGTCCCCTGTACACGAAGGTGCCGCGCACGGAACGCCGCGAGTCGCTGGCCCGCAATTACCGGTTCGACTGCTGCTGCCAGGCCTGCGAGGCCGACTGGCCGGCGTACGCGGACATGGACCAGTCGGTGATACGCTTTCGCTGCACCGGACCGGCCTGCCAGGAGGCACTGCTGTTCGATCTCAGCTCGGAGTGCTACACCGTGCGCTGCGGCGTGTGCGGGCAGACGGTGGACATCATGGAGCGAATTAAGATGCTGCAGGTGAGCAGCCTTGGCGACGCTGATCGAGCATTTGCCCGACGGGGGGCCACAGGCCACCTTGAAGTTGATTTTCTTTGGTTTTTTGTTCCCACTCTTCTCGCACAGGAAGCAAAAATGCTCAGCCGGTTCAACGAAGCAAGCCATCTCTATCAGGTGGGCTTGTTTGAGCACGCACTATCGAAGTATGCGGCGATCATGATCATCATGGACAAGATACTGATGCCTCCGTACCGGGATTATCACCTCTGCCAGCAAGGGATACGCCGCTGCTGCCTGGACCTGGGCAGCTGCTACATCGAGTGTCCGGCCACCGACAAGTAGTCAACCACAGGAATCCAGATGAAGCAAACTCGAACGGGCCGGTATCCATTTGTTTACGTCGCACTGGCGTAACCGAAGGCGCACTGTCATGTTGAACTGTTCGCGGTCTTCCGCCTTCCGTTGCGCCGTTGCGTAAATAAAACCGACCGTTCAATCGGAAATCAACAGTATTGCGCATGCGCGTTCTTTTCTGGCCATGAGGCTCATCATATGGGGGAGGGTTTTGTAAACAAAAACAAACCATCCGAAAGCAAACCACCGACGATGAAACCGAAACTGAAACTCACTGTCTTCGGCGAGATTCCGTTCTACGCCCGACAACGGGGTCGGGTTTTTGGGATGAACGCGCGTGCTAAAAATACTTCAAACTGAGCACTTTCTCTCGCATTCTCTTCCCGTGCCATCACGTGGCACCAGCAAGCCGATTAGATTTTACACCGCAGTGCAACCGCAGCGGGCCAACGGGACGGCCATCTTACGCGTGTGAAAAGGGAATTTTAGACGAACCGCCCCAGAAGTAGCCATACAGCGTAGCGCACGTAGCGAACCATGGAGATCTACCACAAGGATGGCAAGTTTCCCCGATACTGCGAGGCAGCACGGAAATCGATCGACGCCAATCGGTTCAACGAGTTCGCCCTGCTGGCCAGCGACGAGGAGCGGTTCCGGTTCGTCAACGGGCTGCAGTCGATCGCCGACGAGCTGCACCTGAAGCGCGAGTTCAACGGGAAGAGCATGGAGCAGGTGATCGCGCTCAAGACGCTCGGCAACAAGGCGTTCCAGGCGGAACGGTGGAACGAAGCGCTGGTGTTCTACAACAAGTGCTACCTGTCCACGCCGAGGGAAAACGGTACGTTTTGTCCGCAATTTGATAGCAGGCGCCGCTGATAGCCGTGCACATAACCTCTCGCTTCTGCCCTCTTCTTCGGGCTATATTTGGAAGCAATGACCCTACTGACCTCGATGTAGGATTCGGCTAGATCGTTGACATTTACACGGCGAGTGACATGCGATCGAGTGATAGAGGGGATTCATTGACCAGATTTCTGTGCTCTGTATTCGGTTTGGTGTAACTATAACTACAAAATGTTGGTAAATTTCAGTCCAAGAAAAGTCGATCATATTAGCCAATCGAAGCGCTGCCTTGTACCATCTAGAGAAGTATGATCTCGCACTGCGGGACATTCAGCGCGCCCTCGACCATCAGTACCCGGACCAGATGATGTACAAGCTGACCGAGCGGAAGGCACGCTGCTTTCTGGCGAAAAAGGACTACGAAGCTGCATTGGATAGCTTTAAGTATGCAGTGGATAAGTTTTGTGCACAACCATGGTGGTTCATGCTTATGATGTGCGTGTGGGTTTTTTTTTTTTTTTTTCAGGGCAACCGTTAAAGCGCTGGATGATTCAAACCTGCCTCTGGAACGTCGTCAAAAACTGGAACGTGACGCACAGATCATGATCAACCTGTTACCGAAGAACATCGAGATGGAGCAGAAGGCGAAGAAAAAGAGCTCCTCCAACAAAGCGAAGGCACCCGCCGCCAGCCAGCAGGCCACCGGAAAGGTGCCGGAACACTTTGTCGATAAGGCGCTGTGGTTCGACTACACGCCGGGCGAGGGACGTTTCGCGCGGACCAAAAGCGATCTGAAACCGAACAGCATTCTGCTGCTGGAGCGCCCGCACGTGGCGGCCCTGCTGGAGGACTACAGCCTGGACCACTGTACGCACTGCTTCAAACGGGTGTCGGTACCGATCGCCTGCCCGCTCTGCTCGGACGTGATCTTCTGTTCGGACGAGTGCGAGACGAAGGCGAACGGATCGTATCACCGCTACGAGTGTGGCTTTCTGCCCATCCTGTGGGGCTCCGGTGCGTCCATCACGTGCCACATGGCGCTGCGCATGATCACGCAAAGGTCCGGTGAATACTTCGCCAAGATCAAACCGGAACTGGCCGGCCTAACGAACGAGCAGATTGATCAGTGAGTAGATAACCTTTGCGGGGAAATTTATTTTCCATTCAGTGGCTCCTTCCCACGTAAATAAGCGATTCTAATGGAACGATACTTTACCCTTGCTCCCCCCTCCCACCCCGGGGTAGATTGCCGGTCGATGATTACCGCAAGGTCTACAACCTGGTCACCCACGAGTCCGAGCGCACTCCGGAGGATCTGTTCCAGCGAACGCTGATGGCGACGTTGCTGAACACGTGTCTCACCCTCGGCGGCTACAGTGGGCTGGGTGCTGAAACCCAGAACTACATCGGTGGTCTGCTGCTGCACAATCTGCAGCTGCTGCAGTACAACGCCCACGAGGTGTCGGAAATGATCCGCGAAAAGGAGAACGACGTTGGCAAGTCCATCTTCATCGGCGGAGGGCTCTATCCGACGCTGGCGCTCTTCAATCACTCGTGCGATCCCGGCGTCACCCGCTACTACCGTGGCAATCAGGTGTGCGTGCGAACGGTCAAGAACATCCCGGCCGACTCGATGGTGGCCGAAAACTACGGGCCACTGTTCACGCAGCTGCGCCGCGACGAGCGTCACCAGAAGCTGCTCAATCAGTATCGTTTCACGTGCCAGTGCGTGGCGTGCCTGGAGAATTGGCCCCTGTTTACCGAGATGGACCCGCACGTGATTCGGTTCCGTTGCGACGGCGGGAAGATATGCTCGAACGTGCTGATTATACCGGCCGAGATAAACGATTTCATGGTGAAGTGCACCGAGTGCGGCGAGCACACGAACATCATGAAGGGCCTCAAGACGCTGCAGGATACGGACATGCTGTTCAAAACTGCGACAAGGTTGCATGCGGCGGGTGAGTACGAGGCCGCGCTGCTCAAGTACGTCGAAATGATGACCACGATGAGCGAGGTGTTGGTGCCACCGTACCGGGATTATCACCTTTGCCAACAGGGATTGCGGGCGTGCATGCTGGAGTTCGGAAATCGGTACACCAGAGCAATAACAAAAAAGTAAAAACACCAAGATGCCCACTGATAAAGACAATCGAGCAGATGTTCTGCTGCATTCAATAAACTGCTTCATCCGTTGCATACATCGTCCGTAAGCATTTGAATAAAATTTGAAGTTTTTGGAAAATATGTTTAACAATATTAGAGCCTCAATAGCAGTGTGTATTTTTTGTTGAGCTTATATTACATTAATTAAAACAATAAAAACTTCACCTAACCGTGCCGTCAAATAGCCATGTTTATACAAACCTTGAGCGCAGCCATAAACAGCAAAGTGCTTATGTATAAGTTTCTTGGTCGACAGCCCCGGCCAGTGATTGTCAAAACTGTCATAATGACAGCTTGATTTTGACACGCAGTCAGTTGCGTGAAAACAAAAATTGGTACGCGTAGAGTGCGAGTAGTGAGGTGGCCCTTTTTTTCCTCCGCATCACTCGAGTAGAACCGCGCACTGGAAAGTTTTGGCGGTGGTGGCAACGTAGTGCCGTAGACATTTATCTTTCCTTTCGGTACCCTCGGGATCGTTTTGCGTTATTTGTTTGCTTACGGCCTGGGGTTGCGTGTGTTTCTTCCATTTTCCCACAAAATAGACGGGGTACGTGTCGGTGCCATCGGCCGTTGCGATAGAAACCATCCTTGAGGGCTGCGATAGATTGGCACACATTCCCGTCGTTCAAGTCGCGAGGAAACGAAGGAACCCCAACCGTTTGGAAGGACAAGCACCATGGCGGAGGTTGTGGAAGAAGTGATCGCTCAAATACAGGAGAACCTGACCGTCACCGGAGACGGTGGAGCATCAACGAATGCCACCGCGAAGGTACCGTCAACCCCGGAGGGGATGGCCCTAGCATATGGTACGCTGGTGGTGATGGCCATGCTGCCAATCTTCTTCGGTTCCATGCGCTCCGTCAAGCACCACAAGGAACAGTCGACGGCCTTCGAAAAGACGGGCGAAAAGCCCGACACCATGTCGTCCAAGGATGCTATGATGTTCCCCATCATGGCCTCGTGCGCCCTGTTTGGGCTGTATATGTTCTTCAAGATCTTCTCGAAGGATAACATCAACTTCCTGCTCACGGGGTACTTCTTCTTCCTCGGTGTGATGGCCCTGTCGCATCTGCTCAGTCCGGTTATCAGCTCGCTGATTCCGGCCTCGATCCCGAAGATTCCGTACCACCTCTCGTTCGTCCAGGGACCACCGGAGGGCGGCGACAAGAAGAGCAAGGAAAAGAAGTACCTAATCGATTACCGCTTCACGACGCACGACGTCGTGTGCTTCATTGTGGCGCTGGTCATTAGCGTGTGGTACCTGCTGCAGAAGCACTGGATTGCCAACAACCTGCTCGGGCTGGCGTTCGCCGTGAATGGCGTGGAGCTGCTGCACCTGAACAACATCGCCACCGGGTGCATCCTGCTGTGCGGTCTGTTCGTGTACGACATCTTCTGGGTGTTCGGGACGAACGTGATGGTAACGGTGGCGAAGTCGTTCGAGGCGCCCATCAAACTCGTGTTTCCGCAGGACCTCATCACGAACGGTCTCTCCGCGTCCAACTTTGCCGTGCTCGGTCTCGGTGACATCGTCATCCCGGGCATTTTCATAGCGCTACTGCTGCGCTTCGACAACAGCCTGAAGCGAAAGAGCAACACCTACTTTTACGCAACGTTCACTGCGTACTTCGTGGGACTGCTGGCCACCATCTTCGTGATGCACGTGTTCAAGCACGCGCAACCGGCCCTGCTGTACTTGGTGCCAGCTTGCCTGGGAACGCCGCTGCTGCTCGCCCTGCTCAAGGGAGACATTAAAACGTTGCTCGCGTAAGTTCACACCAAATCACACGTTATTTGCTCTATTTATAAAAAAAAAAATGCTCATTAATTTTTCTTCTCCTGCTGCAGGTACGAAGACCATCCAGAGAAGGTTCAGAAAGAGCAGAAAAGCACGGAAAAATCGGCCCCGCAAGTGAAAAAAGAAACGAAAAAGAAAGAGGCGAAAAAGGCAAAATAAGTGCGATCTCAACTCCCACCAGCCAATTGGGTCCCCTCCCGTGTACCGGTCAACTTATGGTTGCCTTTCCGGCTCCGGTCAGCATGCAGAATGTCATAAATCAAGCAAATAACACAAAACAACAATATCGCAACAAGTGCAAATGTTAAGTAGTGGGTCGTTTTCCGGCAAACAATCAGAGTGTAAAGTATCGGGATTGTAGCATAAATACAGATCTACCGAATCTATCTTCCTTCAAATCGGCAGTTACAGGAAGCTCCCATTTAGCCGTTATTAGATAATTTTTGTGGTTCTACAATTGTTAATTACGTTTGCGCCCCCAACACATGTATTTACATTACGTAAATCATCGCTTTTGTATTCCCCTTCGACTGCCTGCAACTGCAAAGTAGATTCTTTTTTCTTTAAAGTGCAATCTAAACTTACCGCCAGCACAAATACAAATTTACGTAGGCAATAGAGGCGTAACGATTATCGATAAGTTGAAAAATCAGGATCATAACAGTCTTCTCTAGATCACATACGGCTCCCAGGAAGCTAGGCGTTCAAACAGAGCCGATTGATTTCAGACTGAAAACGGTTATTATTTGACTGACAAAGCAAACAAGAAAAAAACAACACTGAAGAGTGCTTAAACAATGCATAAAATGTTTCCACTGTAAGTGTGTCTTGCGGGAAAAAAGAAATAGGGTTTAAATCGTAGGTAAATTTTGATAAAAAAATTGATACGATAGTACGAGCTCGGGGGGAAACATCCAGGATGTAAAAAACCACAAATTGCAGCAAATTAAGCTATTGCGATAAGCGATGCACATAAAGTATTTTAATCTCCGAAGGATGCTTTATGACAAAAATAAAACAATGAACATGCGTTGTGAACGAAAGGGAAAACTTAATTCCTTTTGTTCAATCAATTAACTGCCAATCGTTTTCATTTCCTTTCCACTAATGAGCCCCTCTGATTAAGACATAGTATAATGAAAGGTTTTATTTCGTATAAGTGAAAAAAAACTGATCCTTTTCCCCCAAATTATTCCTCGCATGAACCACAAAGCCGCTTTATGCCGCGGACGGTTTCTTCAGGGAGTCGGGCGTAATATCGTCGAGATATTTCACGCCATCCTTATCTATCACGGCCACTTTGAAGTTCGGAAGGTTCAGAATGAGACGCTTGTGGATTTCCGTGACGCCCTTACGGAAAATCTCGTACGCCTCCTTCTGGGTGATCTTGTCGTGATGGTACCGATCGAAGATACTGTTCACGAACATTCCGCCGTACCCGTGGGCGCCATATTTCACCGGAAGCGAGTTCGCCAAGTAGTCGATGTAGTGCAGCTGCGGACCGTCCACTTCGTCGTATCCACCGACGAGCAGGTTAACGTGGTACGGCGTACGGGAGCGGAGATAATCAGCCAGATTCCGGCGAGTGAAGTGAGCCGCAGCCTTCGGACCAAGCTCGTACCCGTTGCGCATTTTGTACAGCAGAATGTTTTTGCTGATGTACTCGGTGAACTGTACGCGATCGCCAGGCTCGCCCATGGTGGCCAACATCAGGTTGTCTGAGACCTTCAGGATCTTGTCCTCGTCTGGAAATGGGGCAACCGTGTGCGTTTTAGGTTAGAGACTGGTAATGATGACCAGCGGAACCGTTTGTTTGCTGTTGCCTGTGCTTACCGTCCTTCAGGACCATGATCGAATGTGCGTGCGTGCAATCGGCGGACAGCATCACAAAGTCGGGACCACGAATACCCATCAGAGTTTCCATTTTGCAGTATCAGCGAACTATTTACCTCTGCACAATACTAAATTACAACAAACCGCAGCGTACCGAACGAATTTACACCGGAGAATGACAAACAAGAAATTGCAGTCGGTTTTGTTTGACGTTTCATGCGTAGCCCCCTTCAGAAACGTTTTTTGTTGGCCAAGATGACTAGATACAGCTATTGTGAATATTTAAATAAAATGTTAAATGTTGCAGTTTTTTTCCAGCACATGAAACGTCTGTGTTTTCCCTAAAAATGCTGCTTCTTTAGCCCGATTCGTAAAAATAGTTTTGGATTTTGGAAATAGCGCAGAGTTGGCAACTGGAACCGGTTTTTGCGAATCGGTTTTACCGGTACGTTGTCAATCGATCAAAACAGCTGTCAGTACAAATGACCGCCAAAAACGGTAAACAATGTTTCAAATTGACCCTCGACCATGTTCGGAACGGTATTCCTCTGTTTGGGAAGAATATCAGCAAATAGTTATGTATTTTCAATATGCCGCCGGTAAAGTACACCATAAAGGTAGTGAAAGAAGTGAGCGTCGATTCGTTTTCGGCCGATGATGCCAAAAAGTACCGTATAATAAGTGCGCGTCTCAAGCGTCCGAATCCCTTGTTCGAAATGTGGTTAGAAGAAATGATCGCCAAAGCGGAACAGAAAAACTCGATGGGAAAGATCGCCCTCCAGAAGGCTTTGAATTCGCTTCGGCGGTATCCGTTGCCGCTGGCATCGGGCCGCGATTGTATCGCCCTGGTAGACTTTGGGAACACGATTTGTGAAAATCTTGATAAGCGATTGAAAAGCTACCTCGCAAGCGGCGGTACAGTACCATCCGATCATAACGAAGCAATCGAGAGAATTCTTAACGACGAAGAAAGTGACCACTATCGGGAGCTGACGTGCGGTTTGCGCAGTCCTGTTGCTGAGGTAAATGCAGAAAACGCTGAACCCATCGATGAGGCCATGCCGGAAGATTCAATATTCGATTACGTGCCTGCGCAAGCAGACAAAGGCGACCACTGCGTTACCATAACCAGCCCGAAAGCAATCCTGCTCGTCGATACGGGTGAAACGATTGGCAAATCGAAGAGCAGCCTGGATAAAACTCTCAAAGAACTGGCCCAATATTCTATCGAGCACGAGGTGCGTCGCCTGAGCGTGGGTGACTTCGCGTGGATCGTGAAGGACGATACCGGGCGCGACTTTTTGCTACCGTACATCATCGAGCGCAAGCGGATGGACGATTTGGCGAGCAGCATCAAAGATGGCCGGTTTCACGAACAAAAGTTTCGGCTCAAAAATTGTGGTCTGGCAAATGTAATTTATTTGATAGAGCACCTGGGAAACAATCGGCAGGTTGGGGTACCGGAGAGCACACTTACCCAAGCGGCTTTAAATACGTATGTTCAAGATTTCACCGTAAAGTTTACTGAGAACCATCACCACACGGTGTTGTATCTGTCGGTAGTGTCAAAGTTTATCAACAATTCACTCAAGGTAGGCTGGGTAAAATGGGAAAAGTAGATGGGAAAATTTCTTTCAGTAAACTAATAACTTGCCATTTTTGTTTGTCCAGAACAAATCGTTCCTGGATATCACAAACCGTCCCGCATCCGACGAATCATCATTAGCTTTCTCGTTCACAAGTGAAACCGTTCCATTGCTTTCGTTCGAACATTTCTACAAACAGTCTTCGAAGACGCGCGACTGCTCCGTCCAGGACGTGTTTATGAAGCAACTGCTGCAAATAAAGTTGCTCACGATCGAAAAGGTGAATGCGATCGTCGCGAAATATCCCACACCGCAACGTTTGCTCCGTGCGTACGAGCGTTGCCCCGGCGAGACGGAACGGCAGCGCATGCTTGATCTCCCGTACGGACCAACGAATCGAACCGTCGGTGAGAAGCTAAGTAAAATAGTCTACCAACTGATGATGAACGATCGTTACACTGCGTGAATGCTGAGGTAAGTTATGCAGACTTTATTTTAAAATATCAAATTCTCTATCCACGAAATGTACGGGAACACGGTCGTATAGACTGCCGGCACTCCGGCCAGCCCACAGTTTTGACCGAAAGACGTCACACCGATGATCGTGTAGGTGCAGTACACGTTGGCGTCGTTGTACACCTGCAGCGGACCGCCCGAATCACCTTGGCACGTGTCCTTGGTGGTGTTCCGCGAGCCGGCGCACATCTGGGTGGTCCCGTTCAGGCCCGTGCGTAGCTTCCGCGAGGGCTCGAACGATTCCTTGCACCCCTCGAAGGGAAACAGTTCGAGCGTTACCTTGAGGAGGGCGCTGCTCTGCTCCATACCGAACCCGATCGCACCCCATCCGCTCGCGATGGCACGCTTTTGCGGTATGTCCGACTGCACCGGGAGGCAGATGGGGCGGATGTAGGGCGAGAAAATGACTTTCCTGTTGAGCTTTATCAACGCGATGTCGTTGTAGTGCGCGGTTTGTTTGTATTCCGGATAAGGGATCCGCTCGGTGACATCGAAATCTTCCGGAAACGCTTCATCCGTCGTGGAACTTAGGGAAAGCTCTCCAAGGCGGACGACGGTAGCTGGTCCACTGGAATTAATTGAGGAAAGGGAGGAAAAATATTGTTTTCACATCATTTTAATAACACGTTTGCTTTGGAGTTCGATCGTTTTCGATGCAGATACTTCAACCTCCAATAATTGTTTTTGCTTGCTATACTGCTTAACATTCAAACGTCTCTTTTACCACCACAACGTTCCTAAAGTGCATGAAGGTCAAATCAATTTAACCCAGAAGATGGATGTTAAAAACGAAGAGAAGGAAATAGATTTGTCGATCGTGATCAATTAAATGGATTTAAGCGTGGAAGGAAAACAAAATAATGGAGCGCCTAAATTGAAACAAATGTTTTGACTTGGGGCCGCAGACTATACACGAATTTGGGTTCATCCATTAATTAATTAGTCTTTCTTTTGATAAGATGCACTCATTGTTTAGCTACTTCTACGCATGGAAGACACATTCGAAAAGTATTTGTTCTGTACACTTTTGTGGTTTGAACTTTTTGCTTTTTGATGTAAACAAATCAGTTTTCTTCGAATAAAAAGAAAGGAACAAAATGTTACTTTGTTCATTAATACTTACTACAGAATGGAGGTCAAGCAGTGGCCAGCGGTTAGTACGAATCGTTCGGAAACGAGCGATCCTCCGCAAAGGTACATCAGTTCCTCTCCTGTCCCGTAACCGATGAGCGCCATGTGCGGAAATTCGCGGGCCTTCGCCAGCTCGCCGTCGACGATCAGTTCTACGGCCGTGTGGCCGCACTTGTCCAGCGTTTGCAATTTCGGCTCGTCGGCAGTGAGTGAGTTGACGTATTCCTTCTTAAATACGGCCTGTCCGTATTCGGCACATTCTGCAAGTGGGCAAAAAAAAAGGAAAAAGAATTTGCAATAAGGAGTACCGGTTCTTTGTTCGACGTGCACCAGCTTCCGAATCGACGTACTTTCCCTGATGCGCTGATGCTCTTTCAGCGGGGACTCCGTGGAGGAGACGGTCGTTGTTTTAGCTTGGTCGCTCGGGCAGCACACGATCTGCACCCGATCGACAAAGCCACATTTGGTGGGATTTCCCCGGCGATTGCGAATATCGTCGATCACCTGCTGGCACTCGGAAACGGGACGGCAGATGCCGGGTTCAGATGTACGCTGTACCACGCACACGTCTCCAACTGGTGGATGCGCGAGGGTGGCGGAAGAGAAACCAGATCATGTTAGTAAGCACGGCACAGGGGTGCAAATAACTAATTGCACCGGAAAGTCACTCAATTTCAGCATTTTGCCGTTCGGTTATTTCCTCAACACTCTGTACACAAACCTTCCAGATCCGCGTGAACAGCGCCGATCGCGAACAGTCCGATCGCCAGTAGCAACGACACCGTGAGAGTCGATGCTGACGCACTCGTGCACCTCCATGGCCGCGTGTTGATGCGTGAGCTCATCTTCACTGCTCCAGATCTGCGGTGCGAATGAATCGTCGACCGCGAACTGCACTACAACAAAGCACTGATGAGGGAGGATTGGTCCGTTCTGGTGGGAGCTTTTAATTTACGCTTCTCACGGAAGCGCAATGGTGATGCTCAAACGTTCCCCGAAGGTCCGCGATCGATCGCTAGCAACGCATTTCTTTGGCCACCAGCAACCCGCAGTCCAGCGCGTTAGGTGGATTGGAAACAAATCCCCCCCACCAAACCGGCGCCGGGACTAGTTTGTTTCTTGTTCTTCTCGTCAAGAATGAGTCGGAAACTGGTTTTATCCACAAATGCACTAAACGGCAAGTTATGGGTCTTTGTGCTTTTGAGTGGAGTTGGCCAGGCCGGTTTCTCGGCGTTGGATCCATTCAAATGAAACCCCCCCACGAAAACAAGTTTGGGTTAATTTATTTCATGATGAGTCTTCGTTTGTTTTTTGGGCGGCTGATTTATGAGTCTAATTTATTCAATTGCATCGCTGGGAGCTAGAATTGTTCGGGGTTTTGGACGGTTCTATGTTAATACATTGGCATGCTTACATTTAAGATGGTTCGTAGAATGAAAAAATGATTTTGCTTTATTCTGTTTTATTCAGGTTTATCAAATTTACAAGTCGCCCCCATCAGCCGTCAATTGTTACGGTAAGATTACAGCATGAACTTTAGGCAAGCTTTAATATCATTATTCTTTTTTCCTTACGTTATGATCGATGACGAAAACACTGTACTTGACTGAGGAAGTGATTTCTTGTCCCAAACCGGGCCACAACTATCACAAGTTCTTCTCAGTATGATTTATTTAGTTTTCAACCCGAGATCGCTACTGTTTTTCGTGGAATGATGATAAATATGAGCCGTTCGAGTCCAGCTCCTTCTGGTTGTGGCTCGCTAGAAAACGTTTGTGGACACTGGACGGACCAGGGATTGCTCTCGTGCGCTCGTCAAGTTTGTCACCGCTTTCGCGAGTCACCGCCTTTGCTTGATTCATGGCTCGCTGACCACACTAAAGGACGGCGAAAGGGCACATTTCCGAGGGGAAAGATATGTTCTCCCTTGAGGAAAGCGTACATCTTTCTTTCGGATGCTGTGTTTCTTTCGTTGCTTCATTCATTTTCTTTCATCGCCTTCAGTAGATATATTGATATCAAGCGATCGTTTTCACTTATGCCATTTTATTTATTGTTGTGTTTTTTTTTTGGTTTGCTGTTTCACATTCAATCCTTCCGTCGATGATAGCCGCGTGGATTATTTACAATCGTACCCGAGGGCGCCCACACGACACTGCACTAAACTGGTGTCATTCGGAAACATTGTTACGGTGAAAAACAATGGATTCCGACAAGCTGGATGAAAAACGAGGAAAATCTGTAACCTGCCAGTGTTTTGAAAGCGACGGGATGGTGTGTTCGCTTTCATGCCCAAATTATCCGCCCGTTTGCCCTACCGATGGAATGGAATGGTGGGGAGAGAGAGCGAGACGGCGTTGGCGGAGCCTTCATCGCCTGTGCATGCTTTGGCGGAGGTCTACTTTTGACTGCAGTCGACAATCTTCTGTGCTTCGGCCTGCGTCGGGAGGAAATGTAAGGAATTTAACAAAATTTCAGTTCGGTTAACCCCGATTTCCGCTGCAAATGGGCATAATTGAAACATACCTGTATCATTCGGTAGATGACGAGGAGCGAATCGACTGGCGTCTTACAAGCATCCTGCCCATAGCTACTTCCCAGCGGACTAATTCCCAGCGCACCCTGAGACCGCTTGCCCCAGGCGGGCGTGAAGGTCAACTGTCGGAAAGCAATTAAAAAAAAAAAAATCCTTCGGTTATCAGAACCACTCTTCACCATTCCACCTGTTCCAATGTCACTCTTACTCACCTGCGCATCGCAGACAAACATCAAAGCGGCACAGATCAACAGCATGCTGAACAGTTTGAGGGTATCCATATCGGTCGTTCGGGATATCGGTGCTTTCTGTGTCTGCTCTTGTTCGATAGGACGAACGTTTATGATGCTTATCTGATCCGCGGTCGCTATTTGCTTGGATGTGGCAATGTTTCTGATGCCAAATGGATCCCGCATCGTTCTTTTTATAGTGCACTGGAAGCGCAGTGTGGCTGCCTTTGTACGGTTTCAATCGCAGGACGAACACTTTTTCCTTCGACGAAAGCAATTACAGATCTTCCGACGGTCTACGGTCTCAAGGTCATGCCGTCATGCAACACGTTGCCATCAGTGTAGTAAAAAGATGAATAGTTAAGCTTCCATGGTGGATTTGCAAGGAATAAAGTAAAAGGAAAGATTTCGCAAAAGATAGAACCGTTTTTTTACTTATAACCAGTTAACCAAGTTAAGCTTAGTGCACAAGTTTCAGGTCCCCGTTAACAATGTGTGCAATACTGTCCAGGAAGCCAGAACAAGTTGAGTAAAAATATAGGAGACGCACATTGAAGCCTTCTAACTAACATCCCGTTCAGATGATGCGTTTAATTAGTTGCCTTAACTGAGAAAGAGAAGCAGCAGTATAGCAGAAGCGGTAAAAACAAACACATTTCTCTTCGTTACGCAAGCAACATTTCAGTCCGAACTTCGGAAGTTGAGATGGACTTTTTTGGACTTAAGTGTTCTATAGTAAGTTAAGTATAAGATGATGATGACCTTAGCACCTGAATATTCTATATAACAGGGGCAATTAAAGAATGTTGTGATATTTGGAATGATACAAATGTCTCTTGCTTGAAAATAATGAGAAAAACATAGCACCAAAAAAATTTCAGGGAACAACCTTGAAACCTTCATACATTCCATTTTCAAAAATATCCCTTCTGCATCCTTTAGGCGATGTTTTTGAATAGATTTGAATTCAAACATGGACTGTCGAGGGGCTCAGTTTAAATTTTCCTCCAAACGCATGCGTCAAAAGGAAGGAGAATTCAGGATTTCCCCCCACATCAAATAGCACAAAGGTTCATTGAAGGGGTAGCACGCATACACAGGAATAATTTCCACCAGCACAATCATAACGCATTCATCCGAAGGCGGAATGAATCGGACATCGTTGCCCGAAGGGAGTCGTTCGCTGCGTATTGTTTTCCACCTGGCATGCCGCCCCGTGCGCACTTTGTGTCGCGGGTAAGGACATTCGGGTGTTCACTATGTCCACAGTCCGTTGTTCACGCGATTCCGCATCAGCTGATATCGAACAAACTGCCGAAGAAGCGTAACAACGAGCGCACACTTGTCGCTCATATACTCAGCGTGCCGCCCGTCCTCTATTTCTCCTTGCTCCCCAAACCTGAGGCCAACGGTCGGAATCAATCCTTAACGGGTATGAGCTATGGGGATAGAGGCTCGCATTCCTCTATGGGTTGGTTTGCCTACTTCCTTCGGTGAAAAGTGAAAATACCTTCTACACGCCTACGCGCGCTCCATGGAACACGGCATTTGTATGCACGGTGGCAGAATTCGTGAATGCGGCCCCTGGATGGAACTGGTCGCCTGTTGTGGAAGCGTAGTCGGCGCAAGGAATGCAGATGATTTCTTACCGAACCGGCCAGGGGTTCCCCGGGTAGATCAGGACGAAACTCCGTTTGAGGTGAGGCAGCGGAAGTGAGCAGCATTTTTTTGTTTCGTTATTCTCCCGAGCGAACGCTCTGGGTCGAGCGCTCCCCGAGGGAATGGCAATCAAACTTTGAAAGTTGAATGTCGCCGCCGCTCCTTTTGTTTGGATCATGAATTTTTCATCCAAATCATACCCAATCGGCAGCTGGCTGATTTCGTTTCCAAGTTGCATATTGAGTGTCGATGGTGGTTGAAAAAAACCCCTCAGTTGTAAAGTTAAACATATTTTTCATTCGTTTCAAGCGAAAGGGTCGCCTTGTTTATTGCGTTTGGGATGATGATATGCTTTATCGTTTTTGATTGGTAGTAACTTCCAAGGCGCATTTTTTCCAATATCGTTTTCATCTTTCCTCTATTCTATTAGTTGTATCCATACGTTGTGGTTTAGAGCCTTGTAACAACTTTTCATCGCCTTGCTACGAACGAGTTCCGTCGGTTAATATCTATTTATCATCCTGTAACCAAAAACAACTGTTAAGAATGGGAATGTTTGGTAGGGATGCAATTATTGCTATGTCTAATAATAAATGGGGCTTGTATTCTTCTTTCCCGTTTGCACATTTAAGTTCAAATGTATTCAATGATGCGCAGGGGGAAGCTCCTTAAAGGAGATGTGTTACGAAATGTGGCATATTATCTGTCGCCCAACCGGATAGGTTTTTTTGTTCGAATGATTATGTACTGAACGGCCCACAATGCAAAAGGGCTTTCTTGCCACTCGGAAGTCGTTCGCATCGCACACTCAACAGTGCCGGTGCTGCTCATTGACGTGGCCAGCCAAAACCCAGCGAAACGGCTCCGATCTTCGGTCGTAAAATTGATGCTAATGGGATGATGATGTACTTCGAATTGCCTCATAAATATCCTCCGGTGCTTCTTCCCTCCAGCGCACGGAGCAAACCTGCTGGAAGCTGGATGCCTTCGGACAAAGCGATTTTTTAACAGGTTACGTGATATTTCAAAGCCGCTTTGCAAAGCGGCCGGTTGGTTCGTGTGCCAGTTTTTGGTTTCGTGTGTCTCTCGGATTCGAGTGCGGGTTGTAGCGTAGTCTATCTCCGGGTCGGCTTCCTTTAGCACCCTTGTGACAATCGCACTCGCCCGGGCGTAAGTGCAGGATTTAATGGAGTCAGAAATTATTGCCCGGCTTATCACGGAGACTAAATGGACCCGGGAATTGAGGTGCAGGCAGGTAGGTTGAGCAGCATTCAGCGTCGAAATCCGGCTAATTAATCGGGTCAGCTTTGTGCACAAATTTAAATCTATCACGCGCTGTGAAGTACATATCGTTCCTCCGACCTGCCCGGTCCATTTGTTTCGCAACGACGGTGAATGGGGGCGGAGCGGGGGGTATTCTAGCACCGGAAATTGGTCTACAAGTCATCGCATATTTATTTGCGGCCGTGCCTCATGACGCGTAAATCGCACTTAAATTTAAATGTTTTGGTCAATTATTCGGCATTTGCAGTTTAATTGGCATCATCAATGTTTTATATTGCCGTAAGGAACATCGGTTGGTTTTTTTTTTCGGTAACTGAGTTGTATTGATTTGCGTTTTGATAAAAATGGAGACGCCTATAATGGAGGCGCCTGTGATGGAGACGCCGGGTATTTTATCAACGCGACTGATGTACACTACAACTTTTTTCTACAAATTAACGAAAGCAAGTATCACTCAAATAAATTTAGTTTAATTTTTTCCATCCTTTCCTAGTTCAAACAATTCACTGGACGTGGTGACGTGAATTGGAAACGTGACGAAGTGTTGTGATTTTCCCAACTCGGAGGGCCAGTTCCGGAAGACGTTGATTGAAATTATCGATTTAATTTCAAACTCTGCCCAAAACGGATACGGCGATCGATCCACTCGGCCGGTCAGTGCGGCTCGCTCACGTCAGCTAAATGGTGAAGGTGAAGTCCCTCGAGACCTGCACGTGATGTTGATGATCCCGAGGTTCAGTGTTTGAAAATTGCAATCCATGCCTCATCGGGTGTACCCGGCACGACACGCTCCGCCAGCAGCACCCGTTCGTCGGGAGAAAATTGATATTTATACTCACACATACACACGCTGGCCATTTCTTGGATCACCTCCGTTCGAGTGAGGAAAGTTCGAATCCGCGTGTGCCGTTGGGATAATGTTTGTTACGATTGAACTTTGTTGAGCACAGTAGGCTAGTATAATCACGATGACCCATAGCAACCAAGGGGTATATAAGTAGCACCGAATCGTTTAATAAATTCAGTCATTATTCTTCCTTCAAACTCTGCTAAGAAACTTTCTTCCGCACCGGGATTTGATGCAATTTTGATTGGCAGGATTTAGGTGTGTTGCGCGGAGCTTGCGAGCCTTTTCGATGGTTTTGTCGATTTGCCGGCACGTTCGAGAACCCCGAGAGAGGCAGCATGTGCAAATCCTGGAAATGAACGAACGGACTTCCGCATAATTCACGGTTGGAAATGACCACCCACGAGCAGATCACGGGCATTGGCTTTTCCGCCGTATCTGCAGCTCACACCAGGGAACCAGGGGGGATGATTGTTTGTGAACCACTCGGTGGGAAAGGGGTTTCCCAACAACACTGGCGGTGTTGGTCATCATCATGCGGTGGGTCGCTTTGATGTATTTCCACGCTGCGTGTTGGGATGGTGCGTTTTCGTTTCGCAGTTATTAGAGCTGCATAGTAGGCCCCGTGGGACGAACGCTTTTCCACACGGTTGAAGGGTGTGCTGTTCCCGGTGGAAACACCGTCGGCAGGTAGGATGGTTGGTGGGTGGAAAAATTGATGTGGATCATAAAACTGGGTGGCAATAGTTGCTCAGGTGGCCCGAAAAGCGGGCGAATAAACCTACGCAGGATGGTGTGCCTAATCCTAGCCAGATATGACCGGGCTCAATCAGCCAAATATCGACGCCGTCCAAAGGTCGGAGTTATTTAAACGTTCGAGATTTAATGCTTTGTGGAGTGGAGTAATCCGACGGCTGTTTATTAACTTACATTATATGATTTTACTGTATGTGTTTTAAATCGTTATCCCTAAATTTAATGAAAAGAAGAATTTCTATGGTTGTCCAATATATGGCTCAACTTCATTTGTTCCAAACAAAAATAATAGATTTATCTTTGCTAAACATTGCAAAAAAAAAAACAACTGCATATCGATCTGGGCATGTTATAATCTAAACATTAGGCACAATTTTTTTCAACTCATGCTCTACACACGAGCTAAAAAAACCCCAATTTTAGTTGTTTGCCCGCGATTTAATTAAACGCATGAAATGAAATGTACACGTGTTAAATATTCAACACACTAGATAGGTCTCCGGTCTCATCAATCAGACTTCCAGGCTGTGCAATGAACCGGTAAGCCATTTGGGGTTGTAGAAATTACAAAACACATGCTCCATTTAATGCAATCATTTTATAAACACACCCTTACGCGAGACGCATTACATCTGCAATTAGCTGTTGATTCGCGACATTTAACTGCCTGGCCTGATGGGCGACGTGCGAGCGATTAAATCAAATTAATCGTCCCGAAATAGGATTAGAACTGTCGAGCAATCGGCTGTAAATGCCCGGCTGTTACACGGCGCTAGAGGATGTGTTGAGAGAAAGCGGAGGGGGATTATTGTAGGTGTTTAATATGTGTGACATTTTCACGGATGCTGTTTATCATGAGGCGCCCCTCCACAGGCTTTCCGAATGATGTATTGATGTGTTTTATGATAAAGAAATAATCTCACAACTCCTGATTGTTCATTTTAGTGTATTGAAATGATTGACTACGTTAATGTGTTTATTGAACTGAATTAAAAATAAAATGTGTTTTTTTTTAGATAGATTCGTTGGACTACGCTGCACCACAGAAAATGAAAAATAGGTCAGGAACCTTTCCACAAAGTGTCATCAGCTGCTCGTTCGATTTCTTCCATTTACTAACGATGGTGTACCGCAAAGACCTTTTCCACTCATCCCAACGCACGAAATGGCGTAAAATGACGCAAACTTTACGAACGTCGGATGGACTAGCACGCCCCCGCCTCGGACCGAAACCGCGTTGCCAGACCTGCTTCAAGTCAAGTGAGGTTAGAGAGCTATGTAAGGAGCTGGAAAAACACGACCGGTGCTAATGAACTCAGGAGTATCCGAGCCATGCAACCACCTGCGCCTCTTTCCACCCTAAATCGCCCGCGGCGGTGATCCGTCAAGGATGAAATCAGTTGATTCACTTCAGGCCGGAGGGATTTCCTGCGTACACAACATCGGCATCGGGTGGAATCGGTGCGGTTACCGGCCGAGAAACAACCACACGGACTGGTCCATCCACCCACCTTTGACATTCTGGGAAATTCACACTTTCCCTCTCGTGGAAACTGGCCTGACCCAAGCAGCAGCAGTGTAGCATGGTGGTGCATATTTTATGTGGCCATTTCATTCAATTTGCACCACTGGCCTATTGTGCAGGACCCCTCCCTCCCTCTCACTTGGGGGAGAGCATGTCACGTCCTTAGTGAACGTAATCCGAGGGTCGATTAGTGTTGATGTTCGTACCGGCATGAGCTCAAAACTAACGGCAAACAAACATGCAAATGTTTGGATGTTCAATTAAAATCGCGAATGTGGACATCGGTTTGCATTTTTTGTTGCTGCAATTTGTTTTATTTTATTATTTCCGTTCGTTTTCCTTTCACATGTTCCTGGGGGGTGGAAATCGATTATTTCGAATCAAGTTCTATTCTCGTCATGATTGCATTTTTTAATTATAATCTTATCTAATGGAAACTCTATAAAAAGAAGAAACCACGTTTAATATAAAAATGTGTTAATCATAAGAAATTGATATCAATTGTTGATAGCAAAAGCATCACTTTGTGTAACAAATGTTCCAGCGTTCTCCAAATGGTTCATATACATATTTAAACGTACTGAGACCATCTTTTTCAATGTTTTAAGGCAAACTTCTACTTGGGTAGCCAAAGCAAGAGATTATCTTGTTACGTTATTCTCCAGTAAGAAAAAAACAAATGGATCGACGGAAGGGTTTATTTGCACTTTATTTAATCTTACACGCGCTAGATTCTGATGGATTTTAATCATTTAAGCTAACACTGGCCACTCAGCAGCGGCGCTAGTCCATCGTCCGTTCGCGCGGAGTTCAAAACGACGGCAGAATGGAAGATCTGGTCGACCCTGCTGTGTATCCTTTTTGTTTCCTTTCTATTCGCCTTTTCTTTTGCCTATTCTTGCGGAATCTTGTTACCGGTGCTGCATTGTTCAGGTAAATTAACTTAAAGATAAACACCAGAGTGTACAAAGGCGAGAATATCTGCAGTGGGCAAAAAGCGAGAGCTACCCGAGAAGTCCTTTTCCCATCTCTTCCCGGCTAACTTTTCCCCACTAAGTAGCTGCATTAAGAATGGAAATGAGTTGCCACTCCATCGAGCTGCCGCTTGTCGTTCAAAGTGACCCCGTGTTTTCTCCCATGAAGGAAAGGGTGAGGGTGTTCTGATGAAAGAGACTTTTTAAAGCCGTCGTCCTTCTCTCCGTTCGATCGCGCTTGCGAGTTAGGTGATGCGTTTTGTCGGGACGATTTTACTTCTTTTTTTATTTGGTTTTTTTTTTCCAGGCCGAGAAATGCTAATCGAGCGAAACAATCTTCCTGCCGCTGCTTCGGTCGGAACAGGAAAGGGGATAGAAAACTCGAGCCCTCGGGTCATCAGTGCGACGTTCCGATGGACTGAACAACCACACACACACACACATACACGGGTGCGCAGTTGCAACACTGCCTTTTCTTCCACCAGATGCAAGTGCAATGGCTCGGAACTGGAAGTCCTGATTTCGTTCGTTGTTACTTCGCCGACCAGGTGCAGATAAAATACGGTGTGCAGCGTTTTCCTGTCAACCCGCCGGGGGGAAGGTTCGAGGGCAAAAGAAGGAAAATAGGCACACAAAAAAAGGAAAAACCATTCGACGCATAGTAGTTTGGTAGCGAGGCGACATTAAAGACACTCGGCCGGTTGTGCCAGGAGGATGAAGGAGTGTGCCTGCGATTCCACTAGACTATTTCTTTACTCGGCACTCGAGCATTGAAAAAAAAAGGAAGACAAGTTGGTGTCCGTTTTGGTTCCCAATAACCAACGGGATGGGGATTTGCTTCCATTGCCTTACAGTTACAGTTACTCTACAAAGGATTTGTATACAAGCTATATTTGCAACCGACCTTAAATTTTATGATTCTAATTTGCTGAATTCCAATGTATGTCGGCAAACTTTTTTTTTTCGAAACTGGCTGCTGCGTTGTCAGAATTGTGCTATCAGGTGCTAATAAACCGATAACACTGAATTAGAATGTAACTCCACTAACTTTATCCAATTAAAGCTTGTTCGGGGAACCAGTCACGTAAGGATTGCCATTGCCAATTAAAAACAAATTCAATACAACGATGAATGCAAACGGACCAAAAAAGAAAACATCCTCCCATCTGCATCCATATGCTGCAGACAGATAGAAACAATGGGCCAAAGGAAAGACAACCCATTTCCTGGAGGGGTTTCGTCTTGCCTAGCTTGTTAAATTCAATGCCTTCGGGGGGGGGCTTTCATGTTGGCCAGAGAGCTGTGTATGTCCGGCGAAGTCGAAACGTATGTTCCTTTTGTAAATGAAAGGAATGGGAAATAAATCAAAGAAGCCAAAAGTGAGGCTGTGCTTGGATAAATATTACTTACAACTTGTCGTACACACGATTCGTTCGTCGTATGAAAAGGGGCGAGTCGAGCCCTTTCCGATCGGCCATACGGAGAAGGGTCGGAGGGGTTTATAAATCCTTCGAGATTTGCGGATAGTTAGCTTCCGGAGAAGAGTGACCCGTCCAAACATTACTCTGCCCGCCAGCCTCTTGCACTAAAGCTGCTGTGGTCCGAATGATGACGCTGCCAAGTGAAGGTATTTCATTTGTTTATCCGTTACAAATATTTGCTCTTTACATTCCAGTCGACGCATCCAGCTTGTGGCGATGGGCAAGGTGATGAGGTGAAAACCGTGAGTCGACGACAAACGAACCGGCTTAACGGGCCCGCGCCGTAGTGGTGCTTGATTCAGCAACTATTTCCCGCAGGATTTGGCGCAAGCGAACTCGAAAGGAGATGGCCCGCCGTGGCGAGGGCAGAAGGGAGGATAAACGGAGGGATTTCCCCATGGCTGCGGATGCAAAGCAAGATAAATTCCACACATTGTTGGCTACCAATGTCTAGTTTAGTGTATGTTTGCCGACTGGCTGGGTTTAGGTGCTGACGAGGAACGTCGAAGCTGGATTCACTCGCACGACGTCGGGAGTCCTCTTGGTTCGATATAGCTACCGTGCCTGCGAACGGTGAACTCCGGAATCAGTGTTATGGGCCGCAATCCAGCCAGGTTTGATGTAACACGCATCGCCACCTGCAGGCTGTAATCGGAAATACCAAATGTGACCGGACGAGTGCGTGCTCTGCGTGTCGCAGAATGTGGGAAAAAACGGGACAAAAGTTTGCCTTGATTTGGCCCTGTTTGTGATTGCCACGAGCATTTTTATGACGCAGCACAACAATCAAAGGTCTGAAAACAATGTCGTTCCTAGTAAAACTATTTATTAGATTCGATTCAAGCGTTTGGTTGCGTTTTTGATTAAAAAAAAACTATTTAAACGTGTTCTAGTCCATATTGTGTGCTTTTGAAGTACAACCAAAAATAGTTTTGATTAAAATGGTGTAAACAAAATTATTTCCTGTGCTGTACCGTCCCAAACTATGTTCTCGCATTCCACCGCGCCTAGTTTGTCCGGAGTAAAAGTTAATTTACAACGCCAACATCCACCTTTTCTGCAGAAAACACACACCACGGCGAATGTTTCTCGAACGTGGTTCATTCAATTTTCCCGAACTACTGGATGCAAAACGGACGTGGCGCATAGAACCGCATGTTAGAGTGGTCCATCTGCAAAGCAGCCGAGGAACGGCGGAGTGGAAGCAATTGCAAATTGATTTGGGCAGCGGAATTGATTTGTTGGAGAGGTGGAAATAATTTATTAATACCTTTCGGTTATGAATTTAATTGAACAACTTTCAACAGCATCACCCCACAGGTTCCGCGCACCAGTTGCCATATCCTTCCACCTGGCCTTATGCACTCCAGAGGTTGGTGCCGGTGAGATTTTCTCCTGTGTGCGAATGTTTGCGGAACATTAATTTGAATGCAAACAAACGCGAACGGTGGGCTGGGCACCCAGGCGGACGAGGGTGTTGGCAGTGTTGGCCTCGATGCAACAGTTTACAATGCAAGTGGCCACATGGCAGCACGACCCGGTAGCGATTGGGTTCGCTGTTGGTTGGTAGATTGAATGTAATTATCAGGTACGTACGTGCGAGCCCCGAGCCGTTTGGTTACTCCTTTTGCTTGCGAACGCAACAGGGACTGATAACGAGAGAAACGAGAACTCAATTGAAGGCGGTCAAACATTTTAAGAATGTAGCGGAATATGTGCCTGAACTGAAATGTTGACACGATCTTTAGAATTTTTCAAAAAATTAGTTCGACCTAAATTTAATTGTAATGGGAAGAATAAATACGAAATATAAGCTACATATTTTATTACTTGAAACGAGTTTTTTTTTCAATTCAAGTTTATTTGAATAAAACTCGTTTAAAGCAATAAAAATACACTACATATATCGTATTTATTATTTCCATTATAATTGAAACACATTTAAATGAATATTGAGAGTAAAAAAGACTTAAACATAAACTTATAAAAAGGACAATGTGTGAATATCGAGAGGTCATAATTGTCATTTTAATCTTATGTCTTGCATTGTTCTGTTACGTTCTGTTTTTCGTTTCAAAGTGTTGAAAAGGATAAAAGGATTTAAAACGGAAGATGAACTAAAGGATAAGCTGAAGTGGGCTTTTTAATAGCTAAGGATTTTTACAAATATTGAAACATAGTTAAAAATAACGATTTGCACATTTGCATCAACATCAAATTTTTGATATGCGTTAAAACAATATGAATGCATGCCAGCTCTTATGCCTTGAGGTAGATAAGCTGGTCTAAGAAAAAATGTGTAGAAATATCGTGCTTATCTTTTAATTCAGTTCGGATGACCTTTTTTGAAAGATTGAAAACGTCATATTGCAAATTCGTTTTCGCTTTTATTGCTTGTAAACATTCTAACATTTCACACTATTCTTCCAAGAGATATTTTACCAGGAATCAAGCTCATCAAGTAGATCAAAGCGCCTTGAAAAGAATCTTAGGCAAGATCCTGTTTAAGTGCTCCTTTCGAAAAAAAAACAGTCCAGCACACTTCGCTGTACAATTCAGTTTACTCTCCGTTCTATCCGAAAGTTTTTCAACGGATTGTTCGTTAAACTATGGCCAACCACACACTGATTTAACATTTCATTAGCCTTCCTCTCCCACTCGAGCGCGGCAGCATTTTCTTCGCGACTCTGTTCGGTTGCAAAGACTTTCGATGCACTTGAACTTTAAAACTTTCCCCTGTCGACACGACACGGACCAACAGGAGGAGGAGTAGAAGGAGGAGGAGAATGTTAGGTTTGGCTTGGTTTCACAAAACATGATCGTTCTCGCTTCACATCCCGCCACTCTCCATTAAGAGGGAGGTAATCTGCAACAAAACAACTCCATTCAACTAACTTCCAGCATGTGAAGTGCATGTGCATATACGATCTCGCAAAAGCGCACGGGTGATGCGTGATATATGGTGTAACTTTTGTGCAACCGAACCCACCGAGGTGCCTGATGGGAAAACGGAAAAGTGGAAAGTTTCCACAAATCGCGTCAAATCAAGTGCCTTGGTTCTGTCGTCCTGGCGGTGCGGGAGGAACGACGATTCCCTCGTCAAACATTAGCTGTACAAGAGGACGAAGGAGGAAGGAAGATTGTCAACGTTTACTGTTAACAGGGACTAGCGGGCAGGTTGTCTGTATGACGTTTGTTTCCCGTATCGTAAACTTGAAATCTCGACATTCGTGCAACTGGTTCCGAGCTCGGTTTGCCACACTTTCGTTTGTTGCTGTTTGTAAGACGAATCCAGACGTGGCTCGAAATGATCTTTTAATAATTCATCGCACACACACACTCATTTCCCTGGAGCTCACTCAATCTCGCACAGCACGGGAATGGACAACGGTGTGGAGCGCACACACCATTTTGAAGTTTTGGAACGATAGAGGAGAAGTGAGCGTACTTGATACTGCGTATAGTCGTCCCTTGACATTGCCAGACGGATAGAAGTCGACTAAGGGACTTAGAGCACCGCATCCGCATCCGCATCCTCCCTTTTATTTTATGGATATTTTTTAATTTGTTTTTAACGAGAGCACTTGAGGTGTTGCTTCACACACATCGCTCAAACTGTCGGTGACCTTTCCATATCGAGTAGAATAAAATGTGAAATTGAATGCTTTCGTAAGGTGGATTTTGGAGGAAATGAGAGGAAAAGGGGGTGAGGTTAGGCCTTCCACCATTGAATGACTGATAATGTTTTTCATGGCATCTCACTGATGAAATATAGTTTTCCCCGCTTTCCCGATTTTAGTAGTTTTCCCATTGTCAAGACTGTCACCGCAGCTTCGGGACAATGTCGTTTCAATTAATGGTAATTAATTTTTTGCATTCCATCCCGACGACAATTGGCATTCATTTTTTCCCTCCCGCGCTGTATTGCTGGTCGGATCCAGTAGTTGAGTAGCTTACATATTTTACGTTTGACAAGGGGGGGGGGGGGGGGGGGGTCTTATGGGAAAACATTTTCACATACCGTGTACAGTTTCCTCCGGTGGAAGCTCGGGTTTGTCAGAAATGCAAAGGATATAGTACTGGGACAATGATGATCAAAAGGATTGTAAAATGTATGAATGAAAATTCCGCAAAACAGTTCCATCATTAAGCAATATTTGTGCCTCAATATTTGTAATCCACAATGTTCACAAAAATGTGAATTAGAATACGTTGTTGAATGTTGAACATAGTGTTCTCTTTCATTTTTTCAATTTTAAAACCCGTTCCTTTTTCCGTTTACCAGCCTCGTGCTTATTTGAAGAAAACTTTAACTTTATTTGCTTTTAAATTACAGCATTATTTGTCTTTTTTTGCCAGATTCATTGGAAACAACACGGTTTGTTAACAAAATGTGACCATTTTGAAGCGTTCCTATTGAAGCATTTGACTGCGAACGGCGAACGACAAAAACGTTAAACAATGTAAAAGCGTGAAAAAGCTCTGAAGCGTTTTCAAAGCTCCTCGATAAACTTTTGTCGACGATCAAAAGCTTTACAGCGGCACTGCAACTGCGAAATCCAAATGAAATCCATGATTTGAACCATTTTCCTCACATGAAATTATGTATATTCAATTAGTATTATATATATTGTTTTATTGCTTGCAATGAAATTGAAAAAAAAACACTTGTTTTATGTGCAAATCATTTATTTGAGGCAATACGTCGTTTTCATCACACTCATATTATTGCTTTAACGGGAAGGGGTTGTTTCACACACGATACACATTATTTTTACAAAACCCACGCACGAACATTGTGTTCATAATAATAGTAGTCCTTCTGTTCGGAGGCGTCCACGACTCCTCTCTTATCGGCTAGGCTGCTTGTTACATTGTTCAGTGATACTCTAAATGTTCCCGCGAAATTATTATTGCATTCACTAGTACCTTGAGCTAAGAGCACGTTAAATTCTTCGTTGCGTATGGACAATAAATATGTTTTCGGCTGACTTTGTTGAGTACACACATTCTTACACAACAGCTTGCGATCGTTCGTTTATGTAGGTTCTGCTCCCTCAAAGCAATGTTGATTCTATACGTCCCTTTAGTGGACGTTCTTTCTAACCCCTACAAAGAGCTCGCTGTCAATCGATGATGATGTTTCCCATCATACCCTAAAACACGCTCACTGAACTCGGTCACTCTAAATTTAGAATTAATCGCCAGCATTTGTGGAGCAAGAGTGCACTCAAGCCAGGTATGTTGTCAGTGAGACACTAGCAGCATCGACCACTTCCCAAGCGGATCATCTTCATGCGGGATGGTGTCTTATTCCGAAAATAGACATCCTCATGGAAGACATCACTTACGCGCGAGCTCCATAAAATCATCTCCAGTAGCACTGTGCTGTTGAGGGAGCGAATTATTATCGATCACGGGCCAATCGCGAACGCAACATGATGCCGACGGGTTTTAGGGGAAAGTGTACCTATTTTTAAACTCCATTCCTACGGAACGGAGCCGAGTGGAGTGGGAGGGAAGGAGCGATAGGGCTAAATTTAAATGCTGACTCTTAAAGTGAAGTGAAAATGGAGGGACAAAGAAAGCGAAACACTCTCATTCGAAAATCATCATATATACAAACCAAAAAAAAAAAAAAGAAGCACAACGCAGTTCTCTAAATAACTCTCCAAACTTCTCGACCGATATAACCGGTGTGGAAGCGCACCTGCAGTTGCTGCGTTTGGATTTTAAGTAGAAACTCCTCCTATCTCCTGGTGCTTCTGGCGTCGACCTGTGTCCAAACCAAAAAAAAAATACTGTTCTAATTTTACTCCTCTAAGATACACTACGGCCGCACGTTCGTCCAGTGCGTTTGCAACACTGCAGCACTGACTGAGCTTCAACACCGACGACAGAGTTCCACGCAACGCAACGAAACAAAATCCAAAACAGACCACAATCCTTTCGCTCTCGCCTATCGTCTAATGAGGTATTGGAAAGGGTATTGAGACGGCAGTGCACGCAGTGGACAATCCCGTGGGCTACTACTTCTTTAATAATACAAACTTGCTCTAATTTAGACACGACTCCCTAGCGGCTTGTGCACATAATAACGTGTTAAGCACGGACACGGCAATACCGCATCCGCTAAACATTAAGCATAAGGGTTTTCTTGGTTTTGACGATGGTGATATACATAATATATAATACTAAAGCTCATTGGTGGTAAAACCTGTTTCTCAGTGGAGGCGACGGGCCTTCTCTCGCAATTCTTCCACGTTTGTGCTCTCTTTACGTTTCCGTTTAGATCACTAACCGGTGGATATGGTTGGTGTCGAACACGAAGTCGCCCCCGTTCGTGGCACTTCGGTTGATCGAAATGATACTGCTGCCTCCGTTTTTGGTTTTACGCGTGAGCAGTCGCTTGGGCTGGAAGAAATGAGATTGCCGGGAAGGGTTGTTCGTGAATGTCAATGGTCTCGCATATTTTCCCTTCCGTAAGAAGAGATGGTGGTTGGCAAAGATATCCTTACCTGCCCATTCTTGTTGATCATCTTGCCCTGCTCGATCAGACGCTGCGGCACCAGCCAGAGACTGTCCGTCATCGTGATGAGCACGTTCGTCAGATGGCAGCACTGTGCGGCCATGCGCACCTGCGCCCCGATGTCGTTCTTGTCCGGTGGATGAACAAACCTTCGTATAGAGATGGAAGAAAAACGAATAAGCATCCACGATGTGCATGCGATTGCGGTTGCTGCTGCTTACCGCGGGGGGAAGAACGACGGCGCGATGATGGTGGCCACGTTCTGCTGGGACATCTTGTTGCACTCCTGCTGGTCCACGACACGGCGGAAGAAGTTCAGCAGCTCCCGTAGCGTGTTGCGGTTTTCGTGCGGCAGCAGCTGGCAGAGCACCGTCAGTGCCTTGTACTGGTCGTGTGGAGGTAGAACTAGCGGGACGACGAATCAACGAGATGGTAGAGTTAAATTTCAATTGACAAATACTACAACTTCCTGTTCCTTGTATGTGCCTGTAGAAGACACAAGGTCCCTTAATTAAAGGAAGACAGTTTCGTAAATCATTTCTGGTTCCTACGAATCATGCTGCTGTGCAAAGACAATCCCTCAACTCATTGAAGCTTTGTGTAATTGGAATGAACTGATATTGATATAAAATTAACAATACCGTGTTGCCTATGCCTAAGCTCCCGACATATTCAAAACATGTTTAGGAGCAAATAAACATTGAGCAATTTCTTGTATAGACCAAACTAACGATCGTTAATCACTTCAAATTAATCCTAACCAGTATACACAAACAACCATATAGCCTTACCGTTCGTTTGATAGAAAAGGTGTACCAGATCGTTGGCCAGCAGTGGTTGTGGAAGTTCCCGTAGCCATCGTTTCAACAGTGCGCTGAGATCGTGTACACCGGCCTTCTTGATGAGCGGTTCTATCTTCTCCGGCTTGCAGTAGAAGCTGTGCTCGATCTCATTGTAGAGAGCTTCGGTCTGATGAAAAAAAAAAAAAAAACAAAAACGAAAACGAAAACCATTAACTCGAATCTCGATCGGACCTCGAATCGAATCCCGGAGAGCCGCACCTTCTGCTTGTGTCCGGGAACGCGCAAGATGCCTTCCTCCTTCGTACCGCGCACCGACAGCTCCGCCAGGATGGCTTGCAGTATAAGCGGCACCAGGGTGGTGTCCTCGCCGGTGATTTGCTGGTCGCGCCGCACGAGCGCATTCAGTGACACACCGAACACGTTGCCCTCCTCCTTGCGCTTCCGCTTGAACGGTTTCCGCTTGTCGAGCGACACGTGGTTCTTGTCGAAGAGGGACGCCAGCTCGAGCCAGAGCAGCGGCTGGAGGCGCTTCTGTTCGCCCTCCGAGATGTGGTCGATGTCGAGGCACGGTTCGCGCGCCTGCTCCGACACCGGCTGCCACTGGTCCGCGGCCGACGGCGTCGTCTGCTTGATCATGCTCTCGAAGCTGACCGGTTCGTACGACGAGCGAAGTGGCGAGTTCTCCACCGAGCTGAGCAGACTGTTGCGCGGCGGCGAGCTCGGGGGGCTCTGCTCCGAGGACGAGTTGCCAGAATCGTCGTTGTCTCGTCGGCCGCCGACCGCCGTGCTGCCGTTATAAAGGTTCGTGTGGCTCCGCGTGCCGGAGATGTGCTGACCGGCGTGCGGCCTGTGGGGAGGGAAGGAGAAGATGATAACACCAGCACCATTGACGGTAGTTCAAGAACTGCAAGAAGAGACTGCTTACCCGATGGTACAAGATGGATCCGACCCCGAACGAATCCTTGGTATGTGAATCGTACCTAGTCTTTGGAAGTTGAGCAGCTCAATACCCTCTACAGTGGAACATGAAAAGAAACCAGTTTTAGTAAATATGCAATGGGCTAAAGTGTGTACTTCTCCAACGCCACTTACCATTGTGAATCGGAATGTCACACCGGATGTGGGAACCGCGGAACAACTCGGCCGAGCCGCGCAGCGGTGCACTGGGCGTACGACGGAGATGCTGCTTGCCACGGATGGGGGTCGGGCGGACGACGCCATTGCCATCGAACACGGACACAAAGCTCGGTATGTGATGGTGATGGTGATGGTGGCCGTTGTTGACCGAACCGGGCCACGCGTCATCCCCGGCAAGCGAGTCCAGCGAGTCGGGTGTCGCACTGCGAGACCGTGTCCCCGTGCTGGACGAATCCTGGTCCCGGAAAACGTCCCGAATGTCCGGCTTTTTCGTCGAACGGTTGCGCGTCCTGCCACGCACGGTGCGATTGAGCGCCTTCACACGCTGCTTGACTGCTTCCGCGTGCATGCTCGACAGCCCGGAGATGACCGGTGCTAGCTCCGTCGTCGATAACTCTCGACCCTGGGGAATGCAAGAAACAAAAATGTTTACTCCAGGTGTTATTCCACGCAGCTTCAGCTTCATAGTACCAACGAGCGTAAAGTAGGTTTAGATTAATTACACAGGTCGCTGAAGTGAGATGAAGCTGCTTTAGACATCCTGTTCATTATGAACCTCAAGTCAAAGCAACATCTTTCTGGCAGCGGCCTTATTCTATTACCACCTTGGAGTAGCGTTAATTTGTTTACTAATTCGCATCTTTTATTACTATTTCTTTCTGCATCGATAGCTTTCCGCATTGAACGGCAAATAAATTTCCGTACGCCGGGATGTCTAATTAATTACCAACAGAAATTCATCACTTACAACCTCTGCGAGATCGAAAACGCGAAAACACACAGCCGGTCTGCGTTCCTTTTCGGGGTTCCAGGGTAGGGGCCGCGACGTCAAGGGCAAAATGCGAATCTCGAGTAGGAGGAAGTGGCAAATAATAACTTACGACACTTCTCGTCCCGAACCGTCCAGCGAAGTTGGAGAAGGTTAAAACAAACCGACCGAGAACTTCAACGTCGAGAACGTCGACGAGTAGAAACCGATGGAGAATATGGAAGAAGAATAGAAGCAACAATCCATCCACCAAGGAAGCTGATGTGAAACAGCGGCAGAAGAGTAGGCCTTGGAGGAGATGAAGCCACCGACCAAGAGGAGCGTGTGGTGGACCGATAATTATTAATATCGTTTCCTTCCCTCCGTAGACTTCTCCCTGTGCCTCCTGCGGACTTCACACGATGTTCTTAATCACCTGGGTAAACATTCGGAAAGCGAGATGATTGAAACTGATGGTCGATCCGATCCTTGCAAGCAGGATCACAGCACAAACACACACGAACGCAGTTCGGGGAGACACCTTCGCTCTTCGCGTGATCTCGGAGTGAACGTAACGAACGAACTACCCGCAGCCTAACCGTCAAGATCGAAGTAGCTCGTGCTCCTCCTGCAAACATTGCGTCGTCAGAGCCTACCGTGATCGAAAACACAGCGGGATCTGGCGCGTCACTGGGTAACTCGTATACCGGCTTTTAAATAGCATGCTCCACGTCCGGCAGGAAATTAAACATTTCCTCCGACTCCCACCGGAGAACTTGAACCCTCGCAGGGGTTCCTAAATCCACGAGAAGGCTCTGTGTTTTGCGAAGGGACGTAACGAACGGCGCACTGGCGTGGCGTTCTTTGTTTTACCATCTTTCCTCTCTTCACTATCGCGTCGATTGACGCGTTCGCATGGTCTTCATCGTCCAAAACTCAATCATGTAATCAATCACCGCAGCATTTCCCATTTTTTTCCCACAGGAGGAATCCCGCGCACAGGTTGCATTCTGAGCTGCTGGAGCTTCTCGCCGGTCGGAGGAATCGAGGAGATCGGGGGGATCGAATAATTAAATGTCCGAGCAACCCATCGACGTAACAGAGGTTGTCCTATTCCGGTGGCAGCTCTTTTGTGGGGGAAGATGAGAAGTGTTTCGGGAGTTGATTGATACGAGACGTCAGAATCGGTTCCATCTGACAGCTTTGGACATGCGCACATGGTAGCAAAGTGCCTACCGGTCGTTTGATTTGATAAAATCTTCATCCAGAAGACATCCTTTTTTTTTAACCGTGTGTGTTTGGTTAATTAAGTCGACTTTATTTACTTCGCACGTCACTTTTATGGCGCATTATTTTCAAGTCCAATTACACTTCGATCCCTTTCCAGGAGTCTTGTGTGATAAGCAGGGGAAAGATTTGATTGAACGAAAAGTACGGAACAAAAAAAAAAACGCATGAAAAGACTTTTGAGCTGAAAAGCATTCTCATGACTTACCTCCTCGAATGCTTTGGTTAGTTGTGGAAATCCTGCCGAGTTGAGCCATTCCGCCTCAAGTTCTCCATCTGCAAAAGAAATACAAACAAAACGGTTAAGACAACTAAGACAGAAGGGTTGATTTGGTTGCGGATTTGTTTTCTTCAAAACTCTATCGCTCATCAAAGGCAATCGCATTCTGCACCCTCCCCTAATTACGCCACCTTTCCACGCGCCCTTTGACCGACCTTGGGTCAGCGCAAAGACACACGGAAACCTTCCGCCTTCGAAGGAAGCTCAACGGGGTTACATTCTGGGGAGTTGGCTGACCAACAATAACAACCAAACGCCGCCGTCTCGCGGATGGGTGTTAATTTTCGAGCCTCTCCTTATCCTCAGGAAGTCCGTCGTCGTGGTTTTGTTTTCTCCGCCTTGGTTGGCTTTTCTTCACCACCAATGTGTGTTACTACTTTGTTCACGGGATCGTTTCTTTGTTTTTCTTCTTCTCGGTCGAATAGCATCGTGTGTCCGGTGTGTTGTATTTCGTTTTATTTTTCCGCGGGTGCATTCAGGGCAGCGCACGTGCAGCACACGGCAGTGGCAATTAGTCAAGCAAAAGCCTGGATGGAAGAAGGGGGATATGTAGTTCCACCGGGGGCTTAAATGTTTCCCGCGCACACGGAAGTGTCTCATTAGTCAACAAACGTATCGCAATGGTTCCAATAAAAAAAAAAGGCAACCCAGGGTCTCCTGCCACATCTGGCTGCAGTCGTCATAGTGGATGATGGGTTTATATTTTCTTCCTGTTTAAGTATCGTCCTACACGGAGACCGCTGCTGCACCAACGCCACCGTTTGGCGGTGTATAGTAAAGGAGGAAAAATAAAATACAAATTGTGACCCAGCCGCCCTCGCAACCGGCAAGTGGGCAACCGGACCGGCAATGCTGAACGGACTGAGCTCGTTTGCCGCAAAGGTCGACTTGCCGATCCCGCCCACCGGATCGCAACGAAAGCGCGAGTTGACCGCGAGAGGTTCTAGGTCACGCCAAAACGAAAGCTGCTCTTCGCCGCTCCGTCCATGACGGTCCGCTTCTTGCGGCGGTGAAGGTGAATTGCGGCCAAACAACGAAGCAAAAAAACCCATATCCCATCTTTCATGCCCGGCCAGGGGAGAAGGTAAAATCCGGATCGGTGAAGGAAACAAAAAAAGACGAAATAAAGTTAGTCACAAACGGCGGCGGCTGTACAACATTATGTAAGAAACTGTAACCGACAAGGTTTGTTTGCATGCACCAACCCGTAGCGGTTCGTGGTGGTTATGGTCAACGGAGGGTTAACGGCAGAGGCTTTAGGGTTCCAAGCCCTACGGGTGACACTTTTTTGTTCGGAAATGGCCGAGAGTCGGTCTCATGGTTGTTTTTTGTTTTGTTGCTGGTACCGTGCAGTGGATAGGACGAACGGACCACAAGCAAACTGTCCTCCGGGTCACAAGCCAGGGAATCGTGTAGACGTTTTGTAATTTTACAGTTGGGACGTCCCAACGTATTAAATGTCGTTTGCCTCAGAATTTATTTATCAGGTGCATTACACTTTCTGCACCTTATCTTCTTAAATAATCAATCTTTACTTTACATGAAAATGTTATGCTTCAATTTTGCATAATTTAAGATGTTTATGGTATTAGTTTTCAGAAATCATTACCAACGTGAAATCTATCTATCATTAATCATTTGTCTATTTGATTTTCATTAACTTGCACCCAGGCTTCTCACCTAATTGGATACAGGACTAATTAATCTGCATTCCGTGGTACCGAAAAAAAAAGAAACAACATTCAAAATTTTCCTTATTTTATTTCATCTTTTTTCCAAAGTTCCACAAACGCCTGAAACCCGAGACCTCCCCCCTAGAAATCGGGCACCTGTAGCACCAACAATTGGCTTCCCCATTGACCGTCCACAGGTTCGTGGAAAGGTCTGCAACGATTGCGGCAATGGGGAAACCCTCGCTTGCACCACTAACCCATAAAAAGGAAAGGTATGGCGTGGGCATAAATTAATAATTAATTAACCACCGCGGCGAAACATAATCCGTACGAGAGTGTACCTTTAAAGTGGGATTATCATTTTGTTTATTTGTCTCCAGAATTAATCACTTCTCTCCATCGCTTGATGAGATGGAAAGTTTTATCTATATGAAAATTCACTTCATTTATTTGATGTGATTGTTCTCATCATGCAGCTTGTGGTAATCACTGTTTATCTCTGCGCCGTGTGTTAGTTACTTTTACCAGCATACATTTTTCATTCATTTTTCTTACAAAGGCATTTTGTACGATCTCTCTTTCTTTTTGTTTTTCACATTTCATGGTTTGCTCGTTGAAGCCCAGCCTTCCATTCCTTCTGTCCGCCTCCGGTTCGCCCAAATTTTTCTCACAATTATTTCCCATGCCATTTGGCTGTTGGGGTGTGTTTTAATTTTTTCGTTAAAAGAAGCTGCAATTTCATTGCTAATTAATAGAGAGCCAACGATGAGGCGAGGCAACGAAACGATCGCTACTAAGGGCACGGCTCCGGCTCGATGGGAGAGCAAGCACGCGTGTGCCGTCAAAAAATTGGACACAAAAGGGCCCGAAGAAGGATCACCATCTTCGGAGTGACGTTTCCCCTCGGCTGGCTTCCGCCGGGGGTTACCGGGAGAATGCCGGGAAATTAAACCTTGGGAACCGGCCATCCGTCTAACGGCCAACAAACGGAGAGAGAAAGAGAACGAGGGGCTCTGCGTGCGAGTGAAGTGAGCCATTTGGGGCCTGCGTCTTTAGTGGCACTTTCGAGCAGAAACGAGCCTGTGATGCGCGGGGTGACGGCATAAATGAGCCGCGGCTGCGCAAGCGGAAGAAATCGTAATCTTGTTTGATGGGTTTAAAGACCCCTTGGGCGGCGCGGGAACTGGAAGGCAAACCATGCGGTGTCGCGTGAGGTTAATTTTATTTGTATTTTTCCGCGGGTTTTTCTTTTTTTTATCACACGCACCGGTTGGTGATGATACCGAAATGTTTATTTTAAAGCGCTACACAAACAATCCCGAATCCGCTGCAATCGTTATCTTGCAGCGCCGTGTTTACGCACACGAACATGACGAGCTGGGCGAATATATTTTAACCAAATTTATCACCCACAGGAAAGAGCAATTGTGTAAATAAGATATACTTTCCCTGTCGGTAAACAGACGTAACAGAACTGTTAAAAATATCATTCTTGTTTAACGAGAGTTCCTTAAGCGTTTGTAAATTGACTAATACTTCAAGGTAATATTTGTTTTATATTTGGGCCGACTAAAAATAAATGTTTGAGATTTTATAAATAATGAGCAATATTGTACCGATACGGAATGATAAACTGCAAATAAAAGCCCCTAACATCCCTAGCTTCCTTTAATTTTCGCAAATTTGGCTCGCACGGGTTTGTGCTAAACTCCAATTCGCGTAATTCGGTGGGAAATTTGCACCGTTAGCTCGGCGTGGCCTTTGCCTTCCAGGAGGATGATGTTCGCGCCAGTTCCGAAACCTTCTTCTGGCTTGGGCCAATTTAATCGCACAATTGTACTATTTCCGCACACTTTCCGGTGTGCCGTACGCGCTGATGTGGGTTCGGAAGCGATGTTTAATTTCGCTAACCAACGCTAGATCGGTCTTGAACTCAGTTCGCATCGATGGCGCACAAACGGGAACGAATAACAGCAGTCGGCCGTCCGGTGGAATATAGTCAAACTGATTTCCCGTCCTATATCGATGTTTGATGGGGTTGATCCAAAGGGGCGAGGGAGAGTGTACGCACACCTACTCCACTCTCGGAATCCGGCACACAAAGTAACCGAAAAAAAAAACACACCCCATCATCGATAGGTGCGAGCATAAGGCAGAGCATATACACGGGTAGAACATGCGAGCGAGGTCGAGCTAATGATTTGCATTCGTTGAAAAAGCCACCCATCACCCAGCCCGTGAGTCCGTGGCTTTGTTGGACGCACAAAACACCCCTCCCAAACCACCCCACGACGAGGGGCGGCAAATGGAGTTACTTTCCCGTACGTGGTTTCAATAACAATTGCATCGATCTTGATTTTGTGAAATCGAACCTCGCTCGATAGTCGCGCGAGGCAGTGATTTTTATTCCATGCCCTCGCCGTCGTCGCTTCCAGTCCTCTGGCGCCGCAGGTCAAGAAGAAGTGAGCAAAATCACCACACATTGGACCGAGAGCGGGTTTCGCGAAATTGGTCGATCGGAAGGCGGACGATCGGGAAGCTTTGGGGCGGAAGTGGGATGTTGGAAGAATTCCGGCGAGGATTCTTTTGCCGTCCGCAGAACGCAACACCGGATCGAAGGCCGGGGCGGTTCGATTCGGTATAATTAGGCGAGCGCTGGAGAGTGGAGCTGTAGGCCGATCGTTGAGCCACCTATGGAACGGTGGTGCGTTGCGTCGCTAAAGTGGGTGAGCGAAATTGACGCTTAACTCCCTTGGGTTTCCAAAAGACAACGAGCACCGATCAAGAAACGCAACGGCACGAACGGTGGAGGATGCGATTTAAAAGTAAAATTAAACCGTCCACCCTGAACGAGTTGAAAACACCAAACAAATGGTAATGCCAATTTGTGGACACCGAAACACTTCAATGAAAGGTTAAAAATGACACCTTCAGCTTGAAGCTCCAGTCCACGGAACGCCTACGCATCTTAACGCCGTAGGAGTTCGGTTTCACTGCGACGCAGTCCAGCAAGTGGCGACCAAGAGGTACCTCGTTTCCATTACGGGGACCTCGTTCAGCTAAATGGTCGATCACAATCACCTCGACCTTAATCGTCCGGTGGAACCGAGCGGGTACACACGATCGCAAGGTCGCACACGAGCATCACATGGGTGGCATTTTATATTCGCCATCCGTCAGTTCGCGCTTGTATCGATTGGAATCATTATCAATTCGCTGGCGATACACCTGGCGCTGACGCGGCGATCGCCAAGTTGAGGTTAAGTTGAGCCCAAGGGTGTGCTGCATCTCTTCGATGCACTGCCGATGCAGGGCGGCCGACACATTCCATTCGCAACCGACGGCATTCAAGGCAGCAAGTCAACAATTGGCCGATAAAGTCAATAATTACAGCACCACCCATTCGCCACTAGCGCTGCGTTTGCGATGTGTGTCATCTGATGTGTGTTTGTGTGTGCTTTTTTTCTCCACTGGACCTTTCGGGGAGCTTTACCAGGGGAAGTGGTTTACCTCGAGCGATGAGCTGTACTTCTTTCATCCTGCGATGTGCAAGTCAAGAAAGGCCCATCGAAGGGGAAGCAAGGATACAGAAAAGACAAACTCCCGCCCGATGCGGTCTGCTAATGAAATGGGCCATCATATCTTGGGAGAGAAGGGAGCCCAACCCGGACCAACCTACTGAAATCGTATTGTTGCCACAAGCAGCTTCTCTTCTGCAACTGCAAATCTGATAATGGTGGACACTGCTTTCATGCCAATGGTGCGACTGTCCCTTTCGATTCGTATTCGAACGACCCATTTCGATTGGGTGGCGGGGGGACTAATTACCGGCTTTATGGGGCGCCCTTCTCCCTGCGGACGGTCGAAATTATCACAACTGCTTCATTACGCAGCCCATTCGTACCGAAAAAGGGCCTGCGCACGACTCGCCAAAATGCCAGTGGATACTTGGCGTAACCGGGAGAGTTCTTTTGCATTTCCATTTAGCAAATTGCAGTCCACCGTATTTCGTTCATGGTTTGTTTTTTAACTGAGACATAATTGTGATGTTGGGAGTGTTGAAAAAAAGAACTAATGAATGCGATTCATGCTTTTATTCATGTAAAATATTGTACGTGATGTTGTAAAGTTTTAAAATCAGTCAAAATCAATAAGTCTTGGATATCCTTCAATTCAAGGGTTCATCAATTTTAGTTAATTTGCAACTTGAATAAATTTTAATTTTGGTTTTAAAATCCTGGAAACCTCTTTAAAGATATGCATATTTCATACATTTGCTGCAGCCAAGAAGAGGTTTTCGGTTAGGTGTTTAGTTCGCGCTTCCAGTCGATCAAACTCCAATGTTTCGGAGAAAACCAATGCTCGAGTCAAAACAAATTCCAGCATCGTCGTGGTCGTTTCCAATTGCCGATAAAAACGCCAACCGTCGGCCGTCCGAAAAACCTTCTCGCATAGCTCCTCGGCTCATTAGAGACGATGGCCTAGCGCGAATGGGTGCGCTGCGATTGGCATATTTATGCTTCGGCACGTAGCCATCCCGTTCCTGCCATCGGCGTGACGGCAGGGAGAACACACGGCTAGCATACGTACACGATAAGTGTAACTTGTAATGCTTTCCTGCGCACTGCGATTCGTCTGCCGAGCGACGACGACGACGACGACGACGGAAGGGAACGACCGCTCTTCGCGATTGCATACAATGTAGCACGGAATACAACAGCACACACCCGGGGTGAAACAGAAGTAACAAAACACAGAACGCGCGCGCGGGCCAAAGGGCGTACGGCAGCGAGCCTCTTTTATCGCCATGTTTAGTTTTGTTTCGCATTTGCTCGACAAAGTGCGCGACATCGTACCCTCCTCGTGCGAGTGGTCCATCGCGGCGGTGAAACAGTGGAGGAACATTAAGTGAGGCTCTTATACATATTGCACTTAGCCGCACGCCCGGAGACGCCGGGGGAAGAACAGAGACGGGCTATGCAAAAAAAAGGGGAAACCTAGGGCTCGTTCATTCGGTGCGTGGTGGCCTCTAATGGTCGGCGAGGCTTGCGCGGGACAAGGAATGTGCCACTTTGTCGCTGTTTTGTGTGTTTCCTTTGTGCGTGATCACATTCCCAGTTGGTTCCCAGTTTTAAGGTTTACCGGCTGCAGCTACGACCGGACTCGTAGCCAGATGAAAGCTATCCGTCTAGAGGGAAGGAACTCGCTTGGAAAGGCATTCGAATTCCTTTCTCCTATTTGTCTTCGGGCGAACAAATGACATCCAATGTGTGCAGTGGGTGGAACACAACCAAAATGATGTATTATTATCACGGAAGGAGCGGAAGCCCTCAGTATAATCGTCGACAGGAATGTTTATGATCCCTTTCCTTGATGCTCCATAAAACCGCCTACCCGATAAGGTGTACCTGGATAGCAAGGCGTACATAATTGATCTTGATCGACCTAACTTCATTGTTTTAAATTGTGTTTAAGGCCTAAAGGTTCCCTTAGACTGGGAACCAACAGAATTTGGTACAGGAAAGATTTTCACCCAAGTCAACAAAATGTTAGAAAGCTCTTTGTGTTTTCTACAACATAGAATGTTGTTCTCTATTTTGAATTATTGTTCAATAATTTTTTGCATATTTTATAAAATGGTCAAAGACTCAGATAAACCAAACCATAACCGGAGCCACCGGCAAGATTGTGCACGTTCAAGTCGCCTTACTAAAAGCAAGAGTACGCGCCTCGAAAGTGGTTATGCAACATGGTCACGTTTAATGGACGGGCTGGCCCGTACCGTCCGGCATAAGAATTAGAATTTATTGCAGATGGTCACACAAGCGAGCGAGGGAAGAGGTCAAGCAACTGCTAACGCCGACCGACCGTCCGACGGAGAAGCCTCACCATCCGTAACGAGTTGACATTTGGCAGGCGCAAATTAACTCGCACCAAGCCGCGTGTGCCTGTGTGCCTTCTTTTGGATGGGGTGTTGAAAGGACCGTTCAAAATTCTCTCCCTATTCCGTGCGCAGTTTTTTTTTGCGGTGAGCCAGTGATTATGGATAAATTTTTCGCGGCGTCGCACAACATCCACGACTGAGTGAATACTAATAATCATCACCGCAAACGGACTGTGTAATTGACGGAACAGGGCGCAAGAATGCTCCAGCCCTCCCATCGGGACGAATTTAATCAGTTTTTGGCGCTCTAAAGTAAAACATATCGCAAGCAAAAAAAAAAGCAACGGTTACGCAATCCATAATTCACGAACCGCAATTCGATTCGCGCACAGGAACATCCGTTCGGTGGGAGCTCAAGCCCGCTTGAACGGGCATTCTTTTGCGTTGCCCGTTTCACCAACCTTTCACGAACGCGGCGCTCGGCACAAGAATGCCGCAGAAATATTCACCCCCGAAAACGTCGCTGAGGTATCTGGCCGTGTCAATCAGTTGGGGGGAAAAAAGGATGGAAACGAAGAAATAACCATCGGCACATCATAACTCAATTGTTGATCGCCACCCACCTCCCTTGGGGAGAAGGTTGAACAATCCTGCTGCTTGCTCGCAGATCGCACTCTGCCAAATTGTTCGACCACGACTCGGTTCGATTGGAGGCGTGCTGTTGTCCTCTTCGTCGGGAGCGGATGCGTACGAATGGCGCGAGGGAAAGGGAAGGCGTGTTCCTGAGAAGGGCAAGCAGTGCCTTGTGTATGTACTTGCGTAACAATTAATAAGCACAGGCGAAGAGAAGAAACCCCTGTCTTTCCCAGGTAAAGCTACGTTTGACTATCAAAACCCACAAAAAGCGACGAAAGACCTGAACGATCGAACAAGCGACGAACGGCGGACGACGACCGGGCGACCTCTTCCGCCAGACGTTGGCGTCTCCGAAAATCACTCATCGATAAAAACAATGCAAAATTGCAATTCGAACATTATGCTTCGTTGCCTACGCTCAGCCCTCCTTCTCCCTTCCTGCGCACTCCCCTTCACTCCGCTCGTCATCGTCCAGTGAACGCGACAACGATTTTAATGAACATACATATGTTCCTCTGCGTTTAATTAGCTGCTCGACTTTTTTTGCTTTGTTTCTTTCCTCCACCGGAGAACAATCGATCCACGATTGCTATCTCAAACCCCTCCGCACAACCGGCCCTTTTCCCCACTGGGGTTAGCGTAAGATGCGATTTTGTAATACGCTGCCTACGGTTCGTCGGGTGTCCGCAGCCAGGCAGAACGCAGCGGAAAGACCGCTTTCCTCCTCCCGCGATGACGCGCGATCATGTTGGCAAGCGTGAACCCGACCTCCCCATCCGACGATGGTGTATGTGCTGCTACAATCGAGTAACGTTTAAATCGAACAGCATTCGATCGATGCCATGAAGAAAACTAGCAGCTACTTCCCCTCGTTTGCAAATTGACGGGTCAAGCGAGGCTGAGATCGTTAAGTATGGGATTCTTGGGCTTAAATTAGCGATCGATTAGTGGTTGACCCGTGTGTGTTTTTTTATTCCTGGCCCGTACAACAGTAACTACATGGTAGGACTTGTTGGTGAGGAAAAAAAAAGTAAAATGAAACGACAAACCATCCAACAAGCAACATATGCTATAATGGAGTTATCTGGGGAGACCTTTATTTATCTGCCATCTCGCTCCGCTCGCCGCCTTACCCTCGCGTGTTTGCTCAAGTTTGGGTCGCATCGAAACCACGAACCGATATCCGACATCGTTCGAACAAGCGAAAGGTGTGGTCGACCGATGCTTGCCGATGTCCTCCGCACGTTCGAGGATGTTCTTCGCCGTATCATCCGAAGCGAGAAGATGTGTTGGGTGTTTTTTCCCCTCACTCGCACCCGGCACTTCGCCTCCTTCACGGTGCTTGACAACTCGAGTAGTTCGATGAGTTTTTGCCGGAGTGATGTCCACTGATACCGTGCACGAGCTCCCGGGAATCGATCGCAAGAGGAGGAAGGAGGAAAGTAAATGTGTAAAACCAGGCGATCCCACCGTCGAATGCGTTGCGTCATACGGCGTTGCGGCTCCTTTAGGGGTCGAATGCTGCGGTTTAATATTTGATCACGTCTCTCGATAGTCTCGTCGCGATCCTCTCGCCCTCGGGGTAGGCGAAGATGCACACGGCCCACCCCACGGTTGGTGGTATCGACATCGGTCGGAATGTCTTTCGGGTGTCGCAAAGGGGACAGCAAACCATGTGCCTGCACAGCGCCCGATCGATGATGTAATGATCGGGGTGGCTGGAAACGAATTTAACCCCGAAACCTCTTCTGCTTGCGCGGAGCGGCGACTAGGCACTACTGCCCGGTGGCGATGACCTCGTTCAATCACGGCCCACCCGCCTCCGTCGATGATAGGAACCGTTGCCGCGGGCCGCGGTGGTCCTTCTGATGAAGATGATCCTTCGATTCAAGTCGGACTCCTCTTCTCACGCTGCAAACCTGCCGCTTCCATCACCCGTAATCCCACGCAAAGGTTTATCCGTTCGCTGTTTCGTTTCACCCTTGCGTGACGTTAGTTGGTGTGAAAAAAAAAGATCGGACACCGGCTTGGATAGGGCGGCCGCTTTTATGAGCCGCTAAATTGCACAGGCCATAAATTGATCACTGGCTTCATGCCAATTCACAGCCGGGTGCGGGTGCGGGACGACTCCACCGTTCGGCGTTGACCATGAAGATTCTGTGCCAAGCCGCAGTGCCACTGAACTTTCGATCAACTTTCGTTTCTTTTTTGTTTTTTTAGAAAGAGCATTTCGACACGCGTCTCGCGTGCCCAGGATCTCAATGGTCAGAATTCAAGGTAAGTGAAAACCTAATTCAATCTTCTTTTTTTATGTTAGAGAAACTCCTTTCAAATGAATCGAATAAAAATATGCCAAAGGTTTAGTGGCTTAGACACTTTAAACAAAATCCCTAGAATTGGATTGTGAAGAAATGTGTTAAACACGAGCTCATGGATGATGATGAGATTTTTTTGCAAACGTTTAAAGTAAATAAAAAAGGAAAATTGAATGAGATAACATGACTTTGAGACACGCGCGCGTAAAAGTGGACATTTGGAGTGGACGCCTATGTAGGAACTAGCCCTCGCTCTCGTGCAATCACGTAAATGGTATCCCGAATACATCCATTGATGATATTTTCGGTGTAACCAGTTTTTTACGGATAAGGTTTGCTAATCTTGCCAATCCTAGAAAGTGGTAACTCCCCTCCATTCATTGGACAAGGGAGAGACCGGCTACACAAAAGGATGGTGCAATTTTTGCCGCGCATTCCGTTGTATGAAAGGAAAAGAGAGCCATTCGTGTTTTACTGGGAGTATCACTTCAATACCACCACTTCGTACTAGGACGTGACATGGCGCGTTAATATCGATAGATAACCACGCCATTCTCAAAGCTATGTTGGGGTAAGAGGTGGGACTCATCATCATCCTCAGAAATGTGTTAAAAGACATTGCCTAACTGGATTGATCAAAAAGGCTAATTTCACCAACCAGCGTTGGCAGGTTCAGCGCGCTGCATAAGTGTCCCGAAGGTTTCGTAAACCTCATCATTGGATTCTGTGATTTAAAGATGGACATTTGTTACCCATGCGCCCCCCGCGAATGTGCCACTCCAAATTTGCTCAATATTTATGAGGAAATATCTCCTCGGAAGCGTCCTCTTCGTCGGCGGTGCCGGCTTCCTCGCTAATTGTCATCAATATCAATTTCAACGTAACGCCAGCCAATCAGAGGAAACTGCTGCATCGAAAGTGGTTAGCTCATTAGGAAATGAGTTGGCGGCCGAGCCTTCCAAATCGTAGCCCTCTCTCGCGGTAACGACCCTTCCCCTCCGACGTAAGTGAGCTTCCGATTTTATTTTTCCCTGCCCTTTCGCCGGCAGTTTCTTTGTTTGTTTAATCTTCACCGAAAATTACCAACATCACCGGTGCACCACAATTGGTGCACTTTCACGAATGGGGCACCGCGCGATTAGCGTTTGAACTGCACTTTGCACAGTCGATGGCACTTGGGAAATGGCTTACTGTGCATGGCATGCTGCAGGATTAGCGCATTCCCAACTGGCTCTACCGCACCACCCCGGTGCCTCGCTGCCGCCTGCTTGTGCATCTGGATAAACGCCGACGATTGCATTGAACGGTGGACCCCGGAGCGAATGGCGAAACGGTGATGAAGGAAGGAAGGAAAGGGGGGAAATAAAATAAAATAGACAAACCAACACACGGGTTCACCGTAAACGGGTGCAATTGCGCCCATCGGGTGGTTATCAAGTGGCGGCCCCACGCTTGCTGGCGGTTGGAGAAAACGCTCGGTCCGCCATTACTAACGACGCTGCATTTTTTTGTTGTTGCTGCAGTTGCATTTCAGAAATGCCCTCGCCGTTTTCCTCATCACCCGTCGCTGGTGCAGCTCCCTGGATGCATTTCATCTAGTGGATGATTTATAAAAATCGCCTGCGGTGTCAATTGGCTGTTTTGGCTGCCGGGCTTTGGACGCCATTCCGGTTGCGGGATAGACAATTAAGGAGAATTTTCTCGTAACGGCTCGTTTAAGGGAAATCAGACCCGAAACGTTTTGCTGGAAAGGAACATTGTTTAATGTGCTTTCAAATTAAATTATTAAACCATTGCAGAATGCAAGTGAAACGATTCACTTTAGTCACACAAATGTAATTTAAGGAATGACAAAATTCTTTGTTAAAAAATCGCATTTTTTTTGTTAAATTGTAGGTAAAATTCTTTGAAATTATATTTGATTCGATGATTCTACCTACATCCTGTCCAAAGCAGGGTATGAAAAATTGCACATAGCGGAAACATATTATGTTATGTAGTGTTCCGTTATTTACACACAAATATGTTTCACGCCGCACCACAAACAGTTCCCAGCTGTTGCCGCCCGTTATCTAATCCCACGTGATCGTAATTGCATTTATTGTGTTGCCCGTCGAAGCCACAATCTTATCGATGACGTACGGGGTGTTAACATTCGCTGTGACCTAGATAAGATTGGCTGCTGCGTCTTACAGCTCCTTCTTTGGCTCATGCATAGTAAAAGACCGTCTACCTCATTTATCAGACCATCCAAATTCATGCCGATTCTATCTCGGTTTCGATGGGATGGTCCAATAAAGGCAAAGGTTCGATCACCCGATGGCGCATCGAGTTTGACGAGCTTATCTGGTGCGCGTTCGCTTTTGTTTGGAGATGGGTGACAACTGAAAGAACTGTCCAAGGCGTGGAGAAGAAAGATCGTCTCTCGGATCTCGCCTGGCCCTCCCCTGGTTGCTCGTGCGCCCCAAGGACGTTTGCATATCTCCGGGAAATCGTTGCCGAACGATAACCGTTATCAAGCTGCACCTCGGGAGGGTCGCGGACACGGTCAAACAATTCCAGCACCCAATCCGGACCGTCATGGAACCGCGATGGGCACGATGGGTGTTCAAATAAGGTACGCTCGAACAGAACTAATTGCATTCGATTAGCAACCGAGCGCAAACAGCACCTAGCAGCAGCTGCTGTTGTTGACTACCCTCAGGAAATGCAGTTTGCTTGGGGCTGAGGAAGCGAGAAACAGCAACAGCAAAAAGAACACAGCCTGCGGAACAAATTCAAACGTTCTGTGCTAGAGTGCCTGAAGGACACGCTGATGTTTTGCCTTCACATCAGGTTTTCAAGTGCGTCGTTTTATTTACGCAAATATTACATTCGAAAACACTCGCGTAATTGCATGACGGTCAAACGATGGCGAAGGTTAGGATCGACAGCCAAGTGGCGAGGCGTTGGTCGTAACCAGCGGGTCACTCGTTCACTTACCGGCATAGTGGGCGATCGGTTCGTTCGGTGCCTGCAGCTTGTACTCGGACAGATACTCGTCCAGATCGTCCACGTCCTGGTGCTGCTCCTTCTGGTGCGGATGTTGGTTGCCGCTTCCGGTCGCCACCATAATCATCGTCGATGACGTCGCTGGCGAGGGCGGTGTTGACGGTTGACCGCCGCTGATGCGTGATAACATGTTGATTGATTTCCTTTCTCCTTTCACTCCGCCCCTGGCTCACTCACTCGTCACTCCGTCACGTCTTCACACTGTTGCTGCAGAGTGTGCAACTGTTGCTGCAGAGAGCGCGCTCCGCGGTGATCTACAACATTGGTGCAGCCGAGCTTTCGAACAATACACTTGCACTTATTGCACGCGACACATGCGCGCCGCACTCTCTCGACCCTCCTTCACACACACACACCGTGAGGTGCCGGAGTCGCGCCTTCTAATTCAAAAAATATCGCCGAAACTTCCGGTTGATGCACTTGCTTTTTAATCGATCGCTAAAAATAGAATTGAATTAAGACAAACAATCAATTTGGAGCTGCTCTGCGGTGGAAAACACTTTCAAGGCAAAGCACTAGAAGCGGCGATAAAAAAAAAAAACAAACAGAGTTCACTAAAATTGCAGCGAAGGAAAACCACCCCACTACTCTGCACCGTTTGTTTCTTTTCTTTGCATTTCTTCGCCAAGATTTCATAATATCATAATGACCCAACTCTTGGGTAAGCCAGATAAGTTTTCACCGTCCGCAGTTGTCCAACTGTGCGTGCGTGTGTGTTGGTTTGTGGTTTAGTTGCCTTTGCTTCTATTGATTTCACCTCACTTCCTGTTCCGGGGACTCGCTCGCGGCCGCCGCAGCAGAAGCCGAAGGAAACGACCCGCCCGGGACGGAAAATGGATGGTTTGGTCCGTCGGCTACCGGGTGGCGCCCGCGCGTTTGTGGCATCGCCGAGGGGCGTGGGGGGGGGGGGGGGGGGAGGTGGACGGGGGGAGGAATGGGGCCAGTGATGATGGTGATTTGTCGGAAATGGTCGTATTGCAGCTAATTGCCACCGGTAAGCCGTGCCTTTGCCGCCGGCTTTCGTGTGATGAGACGTCGAGAGTGGATTTAATTATAAAACAAATCTTCTCACACCGATCGATGCTGCGGGATGCGGTAACCTGTGTGCGGGAATGGGAGAGAGAAAAAGCGAAACGTTTTATTAATTTTCATTTCTTTCAAGATAAAAGTATATGTTTTGTATAACAAATTTAAAGACAATGAAAAGTGGAAGGAAATGTTCGCGGAGCATTTATGTATGTAAATTTTGACAACGATGATTGACAACGAGGGAAAATATGCCAAGAATCGGCCAACAACAGAACAAGTAACAGATACGGAACAATCTATGAATGGATAAAATATTTAGTATTAGTCGAAAGAATTCATTTCTTTTTCAAGAAGAAGAAGTTGACCATTAAACGAAACTACTTTAATGGCGCAACAGGTTGTCTCGGAAGTGAAAGGCTTTTACTTTAGAATTCGAAACCCTCACGCATAAAGGAAAATGCGGAAAACTATTTCCAAGCCTTAATGATCATCGTTCAGCACTAACTCCATCGAGCGACATTGCAAGTAGTTTAAAGCATAAAAAAAGTTTTTAAAGAAGCAAAAGTAGCTGAAATCTGCTCACCCACTTCGGGTGATGGATAGAACTAAGCCCATGTAGGGACATGCGACTCATTCTAAGCTCCACCCGAGCATCATCAATCATGCTTTCATTCGCGGGCGACACACACAAAAAAGCAACAAGAAACAGCGTCCGTTGATCGTACGCCGATTAGTTTTGCAGACCAGAAACACTCGGAGCTCCTTCCGGAAGGAGCTCGAAACAAATGATAATTATCACAGCCGAAACGTTTCGTCGTGACTGTGTGATTAAACGGCAAACGCGACAGGCAAACGACAAGCTCGCGCTCCAAAAAAGTTGAGGGACGAGCAAAATCTCCTCTTCAGCAAATTGGGAGTGGTTGAATTTTCGAGGGAAGCTCAACCCGATTTACTCATCTCCCATCAGCGCTCCTTGCTCACAACACCGCCTCTTGACCGCTTGCAATTACATAATTTGACCGCGAGGCATTCTGCGAACGCGAGCATCTTGAGTTTAATCTTGCGTCATTCCAGGTGTCACAGCCGGTTTCCAAAAACGATCCAAAAGGTTATCACTTGAAATGGATAAAAAGCCGAGCCGAAAGTTGGATTCGTTCAGGTCTACAGCAGCCTCCCCAAGATGGTCGGACAAACATTTCCTAAACGGACGAAGAAGAAGATTTAAAAACCATCAGAGTTTTAAGAACGATAGGAAATAAGTCGCAAGGTAATTTTTCGTTTGCAACGAGCGTTCTCTGCCTTTGATAGAGGCAAATTCTTCAACAATGAGAATAATTGTCTTTTTAATTGCTGACGCAAATGCGGACGCTGCGATCGTTCGATCTCATTTCAGCCGTACAGTTAAATAAGCACTTGCAGGAAACGTAGGAACATCTCAGCACGATCATGTGGCAGCAGCCGCACCAGCGGACAGCTTTTATCGGCCAGAACGCATATCCTCGACTCACACGTCGCGTCATGATTCAGCGCTAAAAAAGCGCAATTTTGTTGAAGAAAGACATTCACGGCCTTTCGGTCTGTCGCGATTCGTTTCGCGCAACGCGATCGCAGCACTGTGGTATGCGATTAAAGTGAATACTGATCTCCACCTCTTGGGGCCCTTTTATTCCTTGGCCTGCAAATCAAAGCACGCGGCTGCGAGGATGGCGCGACAGCGAAATAAAATCTGCCAACCTGCCTCGCATAGCCGCAGGGCCACAGGGAAAACAGCGCATTACGCCGTCATTACGGGCGGGGTGCTGAGAAGCAGAAGAAGACGACGACGACGACGATCGCCGGCACGACAGCGAGTAAATATATTTACGTGTCAATTCGTCCCAACCGTCCCGGTTGGATTTTATCCAGGATTCCGAGCAGCCGGGTGTTTTTGGTGCTTTTTTGTTTTGCTTGCTCCTTTAACATGCGAACGCCCTGCAGGGTTCTGCGTGAAATTTTCAATTAATCGCACCTCCAACGATCGCAGCGGGAGGCAAGCGAGTGCGCCCACTTGTTCTTTTCCAACTGAACGATCTTCAAGCGGTCATCGGTGAAGGTTATTGGGCGAACACAATGGTGTGGTTCCATCTTAGCGGGCACACCACACATTTATTTCAACTGCTTGCGCACTTGCGAGTTGCGGAGATTTGTTTTTTTTTCTTCATCGTTGGATGTTGGTTTTCCGCATTTTATGCGCAGTGTAATCGCCCTGCCAAGTGGTGGCTTTTCGATGGAAGAATCACTTACGCGAAAGACCACTCGACTACTCGGTCCTCGCGGATCATTCGAGAGGGCTCGATCAATTACTGCTCAATCAAACCTTTGACAGTGACTTTTTACCCCACAATCGCGCGGTCGGTTTTATTCTTTCACTTTATCTTACTTTTTTTTTCATTCTTCTCTTTTTATAAATCAATCAATCGCGCTTCTCTTCGGGCGACACAATTCTTCTCCAGCTCGAGAACAACGGATCGCAACGCCGAGGGAAGTTTCTGACCGCTGACACACAGGAAGACCTTCGCGTCCGGCCCGCGGGACATTATCGGCTCGTAAAATCGCCCATAACCGGTTGCACAATGCACCGCACAATGCTCGGACCGCATTAACAGCGTTTCAATAGCACCGAGCCCACCATAAGTTGCCGATCATTGCTTTTGATTGAATGGCCAGCAACATTATTGGATTGGGAGAACGGAACGAAGCAACAGCGACGGCCGAAGAAAAAGGAAACAAATGCACCGTTCAGCGTTCCGTGTGTGATTACAAACGACTCCTAATGACGGCAGTATGGCACTCAACAAGGCGTAACGGATCGCCACCACTTTGTGCGTTACAAAGCAAATGAAGCTCGCGTTGATAATAATGTAATTTTTTTTAATGGCTCCATAATAATGCCGAGAGTGCCACATTTGCTCATACGTAAGAAAAACGATAAAAAATAAATGGGTCAAGTGATCCTTTTGACTGGATTTAAAGAAACCAATTAAAAATAAATATTAATTGAGCAAAAAAAGGGGATCAAATAGAACCATGCAATCGAATTTGTACCTTCAACCGGTACTGACTTCAGTGTCCAACCAACATAAAACTGTCGTTTTCATCATCAACACCCAACGTTGAAAATAGGCACGTCTTTGATCTCATTTCCCTTATCTGTAAACACAAGGAAACCGAAGTAGTAAAAGTGACGGAGAAACAGATCCTTCAGCCACAATCATCCGGAAAACGAATGGGAAAACGGTTCTCAGTTTTATTACCTGCCCCCAACGGCGATGGTAACGCAACATCATCACCTTTACCTCATCATCGTCGGCTCAGCGATGCATTTGCTACCGATGTTGCTCAAACGCGTGCACCCGGACCGGCCGTGGCGGTGCGGTCAAGCATGTGTTGTAGCTTTTAATCTATTATTAAATTTCGTGCGCTGGAGGCGGCCGCCGGTTGACGACGACGGCCGGTTTCGAAACGTGACCAACCGTTTCACCCAAAACCGCAAAACCGAACGGAACACGGACGATCACATGGGGGTAAGGGGGGATGTATCGGATTATGCATTTCTAAAACCGGCCCCCAAGTGCGGTCAAGTGATAGAACCACCGGCCGAGTGGAGTGCATTGAGTGCAACTGCGGGCGCCTGTGCGCACCATGGACAGCGTTTCGTCGACTGTGTTCGATTCCGGTTCGCGGTATGGAAGAAACCTTTGCTGGGCCGCATTCGTACATACCGGAAACCAGGGCTACTGTTAGAAGCATAAGAGTGGCTGTTAGCATACCGCTATCTTTGGCGCAACTTTGCGGTTTGACAGAGGAAACATCGAGAAGTGCATAGCCCGCAGGTCGAGTCAAGACTGGGACTCCTTTGAACGACGCAGGGGCGACCAGGTGGACTCTTCCTTTTGGTAGATTTATTGTTATGCTCTCCTCCGGTGTGCTCCGAGAAAAGCCAACGCTTGTCACCGCCGGTGTAGAGAAAACTCGTTGGCAGTGAAAGTGATTGCGACAGGTCGCACAGAGACTGCAAGTACCAGCTCCGGAGGAAGCATCGTTGGGCGGACAACAGGTTTTATCCAGAGGCGGCCCACCATCCATATCGTGTACGGTAAAACACGCGGGCGCAGTTTGCCGCGCGAAAGCAAAAGTGATGAACTCTCGGGTGACCTGCCCCTGGACATCTGCCGACGATGGAGTCCCACCAACTGCAGAGGGGACTTTGGGATACTTTCAACCCGAACCCGGGACTAAGAGTGCCACCAAGCGAACCAGCGACCATTCCCGCGACTGGCAGACCTCACCGCCTCGTTTCGGTTCGTGATCGTCGTCTCCCTGAAGTCGGTGATTAAATTCTCGTTTCGGATCGAACCTGTTGACCTCCGGAAGGGTCCGAACCGCAGCGCTACGCAGGGAGGGAGCGAGGAGTTCCAGGAGATCAAAGTGAGAGTTCCTAGCGGAGAGGAAGGTTGGAGGCAAGATAGTGGCCCGCAAGCCTACACCTGAACGCCCAAGAAGGCTTAGCCCGGGGTTCGCGCGAATCCAGCTCCACGAGAAAAGGTGAACACTTCATTATTGAGACTTGGCGAGAACTGGTTTCCTCCTTTGGGTCGGGTTCGACTTCTCCGCCGCTCACACACAGTCCACCCTGGGCGATCGTGGCAATCGGGTGGAGTCCGACGCACACAGTCACATACGCCGTGTGTTCGGCCGGCGGCAACCACTTTGGCTTGCAACCTGTCCCCATCATCTACCGAGACCTTGCCGGGCTCCACGGGAAGGCCTCTTTTGCTTGCTGAGGATATAGCTAGATATCTCCATACATCCATCCAGTCGGCTCCAAAAGAAGTGTGGTAACATTTCGAATAACCGCTACAGCGCGGCTGGCAGCTGGCTGGGTGTACGCCCGGAGGGCAAGTTCGTCCGAAAGGTTGCTGCGTCGAATTTCTCGCCGGCCGAGGACACACAACTGCGACAGGCTAAGGCGGGAAGGGCGAGGCGAGGCGGGGCAGGCACGCGGTCAGGAATTTCTCGGCCACGATGGGTCGTTGCCGTGGTTCGGCGTCGATTTTGTCGTCGCAGGTTAAATTTTGGTGTATCGAAGTTTTCGCACTGGGAAAGAAAGTGAAACTCCCCGGACTGACGTCAGCGGGAAGACATATGCCGTTCCGGCGGTGCCCTCTCTTTACTCGCGCTCGCGCGCCGTAACGCAACTTTCGCTGGAATGTCACTACAACAGAGTGATCCTGAAGCGTCCAAGAGATCCTGAAGTGACTCATTCAAATCAAAATTTGCAAACAGTTGTTTGCCATATTTTGGCAGGGTTTGGAAACAGTTCAATAAATAGTGTGATGACTTTCCCACGATACGTGCCAAGAGACCCAAAATGAAACCCCGCAGTGCTCCTCCAAATGTGTCACAAATCAAACAGACACAAAAATATCGATAATGTTACCATGAGGTTATCGGATGGCAAGTCAGCACACATTTGTCGGGTTTAAAAAAAAGGTAAACAAACCAGAAATCTCAGCGAGCTGGAAAACTAGATTTTATTCAAATCACCATCACCTGTGCTTTGACGCCGCAAACAAAAATATGAATATTCAACATTCGCTCCTCGGCTTAGTTCTAAGCGATCGTGCTGAGGAATGGCTGCCGAATTCGATCAACAGCGAAGCCCAGAAAGCCTTCAGGTGTTGTGCACCGTATATATTTTTTGTGAGACTTTTGAGCCGGACTATAAAATATGCGACAGAATAAGAAGCTTCCAGCGCTCTGTGCCATCGATCGGTTTTGTAAGGTCTTCTGTGTTTGGTGATAGAAGATGAACAGTTATAGTAAATTAAGACCTAATTTTGTGCCACTTTGAGGAAAGAGGGCCCTCACGGAACGAGAGTGATCAAGGACAAGCGGTGGATCGATCGGCAAACGGTCATCGGAGTTTAACGGAACACAGGTGCACACTGTAAGTGGTTAATTTTTTATTGCCTTCCAATAGAACGGGGAAAAGCCGGCCACAAAATGTCGGGCGATAATTGGGAGCTTGTGTTTTGGGGAATAGAATTTCGTAGTTTTATAGTGTTCTCGTTGAAAGAAGACAAACGACAATGCAATCAATTTTGAGTGATGGTATTAACCCAGTTTCAACAAATACAATTTTCGTTCACACACAGTCAGATATTTTTAGATACAAAATATACACGAGGAATCTAACAAAAGACAAGGGGGATAAAAAAAAACGAAGCCACTTAGTGACTTCGGCCAATGAACCTTAATCTGATGCGGTTAGAGAATGGGTACGCTTAAAGATGTTCACATACGAAGTAATTAAAGTTATGGACGCTTCATGACACGTGCAGCTCTTCCGGAGAGCTTCAAACCCGTTTGCGTATGGCAATGACTTTGAAAGATCACGGAAGATAAAATACCCAAGGGGTGTACTCTTAGAGGACATCACCTTTTTAGTTGGCTATCTATAACGCATTTCTTGCGCAGTGTGAAGCAAAACGATGGTGGATAATTGTTTTCTCTAAAAATGGATGATGACGATGATGGTGACTAAAGATAGCACCAAAACTACCAGAGGTCGACCTTAACGAAATGAAAAAATTGGGCCTGTTAACCGAAAATTCGACATACACTTTGACACTGAATGAAAATTCAAGAAATCCAATGAAAAGCGTGCCTAGGTCGGGTTTCACCACCAGAAGCGGAAGTCGATGGTAGCCACCAGATTAGCAGTTAAGTTTCACAAATCGTGGCCTCGCATATGGCACGCAATTTAAAATGGAAATTAAATCAACGCCACGGACCATAAATTGGTTCGTCTCACAAGCATACACACATGGCGGTTCACCATCGTACCGCGCATGCGTGTCCTTGAGAACGCGTCGAGTTGTTTGCCTCCAAAAAATCTCGAAAATCCATCCACACCTAATCGGAGGGCGCTCGTTTCTTTGGGAAACTAATTTTCCTTCCATCCGACGAGCAGACAAGGGGGCATCATTGCTATAGTGGCAAAGTAACTCGTACCTCCGTCATGCCAAATTCCTGTTGAAATAATGGTCGTGAACTTGAAAAATCCTTTCCACGCCCAACCGGGCGGAACTAAGTGTTGTGCTGCATTAACGTTGCTTTGGATTCCAGTGTCGATCACGGCTTTTCTTCACGGACCACGGACCTTAAAAGGGTTTCAATTACCGGTTTTCCTTTGTGTAATATGTTTTCGAATCTCAATTGTGTCTACTGAAACTCTACTCCCACATTCTAAGACTATTTATGTATTCCGCCCAACGAAACCGAACACCGAGAAACGAGACGCAATTTTCCTTCGAAGGAATTTTATGTATTAGAAACCCATTAATACATAAGCGGGTTCATGTGACGGTAAATTGCCATCATTAACGCACTTAACGCAGCCGTGTCTACCTTCGATTCCTATAGCTAACCCCCATGAGCCAACCGAGCAGCAAAAACAGATTCTCCCAATCACCAGCGCTAGGAACTGGATTCCGTCCGCTCGCCATCTAGAACGTTTGCGATCCATTCTCGGCCGAATACTTGTCCTCGAACCTCAGACGCGCCATGACACAGGTTTTTGCCACCGTCGTCGCCATCGCCGTCGACCACATCAAACGAGTCCGCATCGAAATACCTGCGGCATTCTCAATTGCTTGACAAACATCTCTGCCGTTTTATCGTAAATGCCACATCGCTTCCGATTAGGATTAAAGCCATAAAAAGGGCTCGATCGAAAACGAGATGGGGGACAGACGGTGGTGGCTGGTGGAAAATATTGAACGTAATTGCGGCGGCTTCGTTCCGGAGGCGCGCTCGACGTTGGCCATTCCATTTGCGTATCAATTGCCCGCACCTGAACCGCCCGGAGGAGGTCCTGCAGCGGATGGTGTTGCGACGGTATTTTGCCTGTTTTTTTTTCTTCCTATCTCCGTTTTTACTTAGAATAAACGACACTTGAGCGTCACAAGTGGCCGTTGTCTGGAAGCGAGATACGTGTATGTGTGATGCTGAGCAATTGCCAAGCTGTTGCGGTGGTGGGGCAAAAGGCAACCGGTGTTTATCTAACGGGCCACGTGAGCTGCGGATCGCCGAAGTCTGATCCGAAGCCAACTGCCTCCGGAACGTGGCGCGTCGATTGGTTGGTACTTTCCACTCATGAGCAGCTGGTCGGTGGTAAAGTACCCTAAGCGGAGGAAATTGAAAGGCATTTTAATTCACCATTCACTTAATGCGTCGACGATACTTCCAGTTGCAAGAATCCAATCTTAGGAGTACTACAAGAGACCACTTGGTGTACGAAAAAGTGCTTTCCAAAATGTCACCGTGCGGGCCTCGTGCAGCGCCATAAAACGCGACTAATGATCTGCCCATTCGGTAAACCATTGCAAATGAGTCTTTACACCTACCAGCTCCAACTCTCCACGGTGGTTGAATTTGCACGGCGGCGCGTTATTACTCAAGCCGACGACTTTAGACGAACCAATCTCTCCCGGTCCGCAGTGTTGTAGTGCACTGCGCAATGTACGTTGCAATTGATGAATAATTATTACAATTACAATTTCAACACCGACCACGAGGGTGCCGCTTTGCGTGCTCCGTGCTGGATGCTGTCCGGAATGGGTTTTGGATTGGTTTTTCGATTAATTCGCATTTCGAACGACACCCCACCTCCACCGGGGACACGTTGAAGTGAGAAGGTTGCTAAGAAGCGAAAGAAAAAAAAACAATCATCCAATCGAGTTCTGCATTTGAGCGGGAGAGGATTTTTTGCCCACTTTTCATCGGCGGTGACTAACGATCATTTATTTAAGTCGTGAAATCGACCTCTTCTACATGCGCGCCACCACAACACCGACTCCTACTCGAACTGAACGAACAAGAAAAAATAGGAAATTGCACCAAATGATTCGATCACCACTGTCTGCGAGTGAGCTTTTCTACGTCTGATGGCGGGCCGTTGATTCGGTGGGTCATTTTAGGCTTACCTTGAAACTGGCTTTACTCGTCGGCAGGACTCGGTAACATCAACGCCGAAGCGAGGTGGTTTCTCTCTCCTCCATCCAATTCGATTGACCTTCGGCGTCTTAGTGAAGATGCGCCGACGTCCGATTGATGTCAGCTGCGTCAACGGTGGCCGTTTGGATGCGTTTTTTTCTGTTTATTATTCAAGACCCTAAAAACGCCACAAACCGCAGACGCTTGGAGGGTTAAGGCAAAGGTTGCTTCTTTTGCGAGTAATTTGATGGTTGACTACCGTTTAAATCTTCCTCAAGGTAGCGAATTAAAACGCTGGTAAACTGCTGCCATAATTCTTATCCTGAGCGGGCGGAGAAGTTAACTGTGGCGTGAAAAACGTATATTATAACTGACACCTCAACCAAATCGTGACGATTATTGACGACGTTTAGAAACGATGGTGATTCGTCTCCATGACAACGATGGCACGAAGAAGCGCTGCGGCTAATGTCCTATGGTGGCAGAACATGGCAGGCTAAGGTTAGGAGGCGTACAACTACAGAAACAATCTATCACGCGTTAAACATACCCTTGGGTAGTAAAAAAGATGGAAAACAAACACGAATTCAATTGACGTGTCCGTCCATTGGAGGAGCTGGAGGACGTTTTTCTATTTTCTTTTTTTGGTAAGTGCAGCCGTCAATAACAGATTTCCATTAATTTTCGTGCTAACCTTGTCATTGAAGAAAATCATACTTCATCAAAGCGACGACCGATGGAGATGATGGACGAAACTATCGACAAATCTTCATTCGAACACACGTCAGTCTTAATCGGTTACTAGCGCTTTTTTTTTCCTTCTTTCTTTCAGTCCACGCGTCGAAACGCCAATACGTCTGATCACTTGACGGCCAAAGCACACGAAGAGAGCGTGACTGCGAACGCCTTTTACTGGGTCAACAATTATTTCCCACAAAGCCTGCCGTGCAGCGCACAAGGCAAAACTTTCGTTCGTCGCTGCATCGGAGGACACGGGAAAACCGTAGCGGAAAACACATTTCCCTTTCCCCTGGTCGGTCGTCCGGAAGGTGTCGTGTGCCTGCTGGCTGGCGGGTGCTCGCTCGGCTCCCGTGAGTAAAACCCCTTCGCATGATTAGCCATGATTGATCCAAATCGATGCCAATATACGCAAAGTGGTGGCAACACACACACATGATGTGGTTGGCGCCACGCCGAAGCAAGTCACAGTAATCGCCCAAACGGTCCGGTGTTGGTGAGTAAGTAAGGATGAAAAAATTAAACCTTCCGTCCCTTCCGGCCGGTCCGGCGCTTCAGTCCGGCGAAGGGGTGACGGAAGAAATCGAAACTCTTGAGGCTCAACATGCTTTGTTTGTGTCGCCTTCCTCGGCGCATAGTTTGTGGCACCGGCACCGTGACAATCGTGTAAGTGCACACGGCCCTGAGTGCGAGTTCGCTGCCGCAACCTGTAACCGATCGAAAGCGTAAGATTGTGCCACAGGCGGCCAAAGGGCACACAAGGGGTCCGTAACGCGATCAACCTCCGCCGTTGTACTTGATCACTTCCGACCGGTGCGCGGAACGAATTTATTGCGCCGACCCTTTCGGCCACGCAGTATCGAACCTTTCGGCGTTCGACCTTCCAGCGAAGCGCGACAGAACGTTTGTCGTCTACGCTATGTAGTGTTTAGAATGTCGCTTCACCTTCGGTTGCCAATTTGTGTTTAGTGGACTCGCGTTTACATTTGTCTCTGGTTTACATTTAGTTTTTTTTTCTTTTGCTACCCCATCGAACGACGCCGGAGGACCTTTTTTTGTGTCCCTTTTTAATTGCCTCGCTTTTTTGTTGTGATGTGGTCGTTTCGTAAAACGCAGATGAAGCGATGGACGGCTACGCATAGCATGCAATGTGTCGCAAGCCACCCCGCACCGACGATCAAAGCGAACGAGTTAAACGGTCAAGTTCATGCGGGCCAAATCAAGCCAACCCCTGTCCCCACGCCATCCCCAACCCGTCCAGAAGGGGGTCAATTAATGACCGAAGAAAAAAAGAGAGCGAACAGACAACATCATATCTTTACCAGCTCAAATTGTGTTCGACAACAATCTACGATCGAAATTTGCGCCCGAGCATGAAATATTGTAGACATTGGCGGTTTCGCGGCCGAGGAAATTGGCCCACCTGTTACGCGCGGCACACACCACAATGTGTCCTCACGCCACGCGAGATCTACACCGTGTAGCCGTGTGTTTCGCTTCGAGCAAGATAACCATCGCCCCACAGCAGATAGCAATGCCTGAAGCCGACCGGTATGCAATCGGTTGGTCGAACGGTGGGCTCGCGCAACTGACATAGAGGACACAGATCTTTAGTTCACATCGTACCGCAAATCAATCCATCTCCGAACGTCACCGGCAAAACCGCACGAGACGACTGACTGCGGTCCAGATTGGTCCTTCGCCATCGGTCGGTGTTCTTGCCCGCGCGTTGAGGATGCTGTTTCAACACGCGGGGCACAAATTGTGCGGCCAAACTTCGTTTCGTTCGTTTCGCGATCATTTCTCGCTAGCTTACGCGATTTAAACATGACCGTGAAATGTGTTCTGTGCTGATGTAAGATGAAATGGCTTTTTTTGCGTTGGTTCCATTATTCGGTTGGGTTGAGGTCTTGCATTGCAATAAGGAAGCTTTACCGGTGTAGCAAATTTGAGGAAACCTTGTGCCACGAATTGCATCTTTAGAGAATTTATATGTAGGACACGCAACGTGCTTTAGTATAAATCATGAAAAAAAAAATCAAAACCTTGTTAGAGTTTCTGTGGGTAAAGTGATCGTTCTTAAATATGTATAACAAGCGGAATTCAGTAGAGGAGGAACATTTTTATTCAATCCCAACAAGCTACGCCTGACAAATTCCCTTCGAAGACGTTGCCAGCTCGCACGCGAAAGTACACGGAACGAATTGCGAGCGTCAGCTACAGAAAGCAGGAAAAAACAAGCACAGCCTCCGATCGATCGATCGTTCGATGAAGCCGGCCAACATTCCCACTTAAGGCGGGACACGAGGGCATCGTTCGATCGAGCGTAGCAATCGATCGATTTGTTTCAAAACTGGCGCTGCTCTTGCGGTGATCGATTCGCTTTTCTTTCTCGTAGTTTTTGTTCCTTCATTTTCGTTTTCATTTTCTCTCGAGCTTCAATTTCTCTTCCTTCTCGACGATTTGGCTGCGGCTTTTGCCATGTTTACCTATGCTCGACCGCTTATGCTGACAGTGGCAGTGCACCCCACCCAGACGCCATGGTCTTTTGGATGGGTGGGTTTTCCACCGGAGCCACGGGCGTCGTGTGCGTGCGTGCGGTGTGCGATCGATCCGGAATTGGTTTTGTTTACCGATCACTTACCACTTGGCCACACTTTACTTTTTTCTCTTCGGAATGGCCCGACCAATCCGGCTGGTTACATTGGAGGCACGGCCGGTTGGAAGCTTCTGAAGCATCCAAGACCAATTGGGTGTTTTTTTTTTTTTTGTTGCTCTCGGTAGTGTTTTGTTTTGCAGTCCGGTCTAGCTTTCCTCTTCCGATACTAGGTTCACGAGGTGGAGAAAAGGCACACACGGACGGGCTGGGTGCTGCCCACCAGGTTTCGCCTCTATTTGATTTATGAATCAATCCGAAGAAAGTGCAATCTTAAAACCCGCGTGCGCTGAGATCGAAAGTGATCGACGCGGCGGTCCGTTTTAGGCAATCGGCAAAAATGCCGCCACCGTGGAAAATCGCTGTTGCAAAATCGTGCGCCGATCCGGGCGGGCCGGGGCTGTTGAACCGTGGTGTGGATTTATGATCGAACGATGTCGACGATGATTTCACCCAAATGTGCCGAAGGTTAAATCAAACGACTCGACTGATGGATTGCAACTGCGCTGCTAGTCGTCAGCCGACATCACAGATGAAGGGGGAAAAATGGAAAACATCACCCTGGTGAAATCATCAAATGTGATGAAAATGAAAAAAAAGCAACAAGGTGAGATTGCACTTTGATCTTTGAAATGCTTCTTTCGTTTAAAATAGTGAATTGCGTTGAGGAATCTTTCGTTTTTTTTAACTCGGATTGAAAACATTTGTTTCTTATAAAACCTAGATATTTTATTTAAGAATTAAAATTCAAATAAGATCGACGAATGACAGTAACTTGCTGGTACAATATGGAATGGAGTGACTTCGCAAACGAACAAAAATATGTAGGCAAAACCTCTTCCGATCCCACGCTTTTAAATGGTATAACTATAATTAAACTAATTAATTTCTCAATCATTACATCAACCTGAAACCTAATCCAATAGCGACACCACCGACGGGGTAATACCTCGCTTTCTTCGCCGCAAACACTTTCTTCCCATGGTGATTTCCCGATCGACGGTGGAACAAAAAGCGGCAAAAATGAATAGACAGTTCAGCAGCCGCAGTCGCAATTCCACACCGTAATTATCTCAAGTAACTTTCGCAATTACCATCGAATGAAAAAGTGCCCAAACAAAACCCTAAGACGGAGCTGGACAAATCGGTGATTTATGGGAAGACAACCGTGGGACACGGGTTACCCGTCCTGCAGGCACGACCGCCACCCTTCAGCATAAGGACCAGGCAGAAGGGCACACTTACCAGGGCCCGAGTAAGTGTCTTTGTAGCAAGTCGTACGTTCCCACCAGAAGCCAACTTCCGCCACGGACACGATGAATGGCACGCCGAATGAGTCGACTGGGACCTCCTACATCCTCCCGTTTCATCTTTCAATAAGTGATTTTTGACCCACAATCCCCCAAACGCCCGTTGGTGGCAAGATAAGACTTTTTTTTTGCGGAGGAAGTACATGCTCCTCCATGGTTTCGGGAGGCACAAGTACAAGAGGCTTCCCCTGACCATGGCCTAACAACAAAAAAATCTGTCAAACGGTCAGCCCGTGAGGTGAAACATAATGGAAAGATGGAGGTAATCACAACACTTCCCGAAAAGTGCCACCTCGATTGGTTCCTCCCATCCAGCCCATCAACACGACGACCGAAGCCGAACGGCGCGCATCGAGCATAGCGAAGTTTTTTGCAACTCCCCGCATATTTCTGTGTCAATGGGTTACGTTACGCGTGTGCTTGCCGGCTCGCGAAGTGGTTCTTCTTTTTATGTGTGTCCCTCGCATGCCGATGCGGTTCGATTTATGACACTTTTCACAAAAGAAACACTAACGAGCCGGCGGTAAGAAGCCGCGAAAAAAAGAAGCAAAAATTCCAATGACACTTCAAGACAAGTGGTTAAATTTTAAATCGATGGCAAGGACTCCGAACCCCGAGCGCAAAGTGCCAACGGAAGAGGGTAAGAACCGACGAGGGGAACGGACGCGAAAAGTTGGTGCGCAATTGGTGTCTCGTTACGTTCGGTTGTCTCGCGTGCTTAACGGTTTTCCTCCGCCATGTCCAGCAAATCCGCGTAAATTATTTTCGACACTAGGTCATCGGGTGAGGAGGTTATGTTTTATCGTTTTGTTTTGGCAAGAGGCAGCGAAAAAACAAAAAAGAACAAGTCAATTATTTACGCTTCATGCTACTTCTTCCACTCGTCGTGGTGTGAAAACCGTGATTGTAAAGTCGCTTCTACAAACGAAAGAATTTGCCTGCAAAACGTTCAGCTATAAATGTCTATTCAATAAAATTGTGCGGATTGCGAACCGAAATAGCACACACACACACACACGGTCCATCGGCACCATTCCAACGCGAAAAACAAAGAAAAAAAATAGTGCCACACGCGGTTTCGGCGGGTTTCGCTTTCTTGCCCACCGAGCCGCCGAGAGAACGATGCTCATTAACCGCGAAACTCCTCCTACATGCATCAGCTGCCCCCAAAAACCCGGAAAAGGGACGACGATGAAAGGAGAAGAGGTGGATTCGAAACAAAACACACACTGAAACAAAACAAAAGCGGGCGGGAGGGAAAATCACCGTTTCCTAGTGCTCGCACAACCAAAACGCAAAACGCTAATTGACATAGAAAGTTCCGTGGCCTCGGGCGCTTGAGGAGGGTTTAGTCGAATTTGGTAACTCAACGAAAGTGGCCCGATTCGCGAGTGCTGACACTAATTCATCCCGATGCGTGTTGGCGCGATTGAGGGTGAGTGATTTACGTGATTAAGATCGCGAGACGCATGGTGTGTTGGTGCAATGCCAATGCATTCGGTTTCCATTTTTTCCCCCGTCGTTTGTAGAACGGAAGGCGGCAATATTTTACAACGTAAAAATACCCAAACAAGTTGTTCACGTTGTTGATACTATAAAAAAAATCAAGTACATTGAACCTCCTCCTGGCTTGTAAAATGTAACTTTAAAGTTAAGAGATCGACAGATTACACGTTGGTACACATTAAGCCGATGGAACCGATTAGCGCAACCTGCTGCCCAAACGTGATGGCGATCGGTTGATGAATGAAAGTGTGGTGATGCGCCTCTTCACCTTCCTTTCCTTTCAAGGTTTCGGACAAATGCAGACCCCCACCCCCCTCCCCCAAACGCAGGCATACTCGATCGCCATCATCGTGCCTTATTGAGCTACAAATCTCATTCTCTATTTTTAAATTTTTTTTATTCGGTTTGTTTGCCAGAAGCGTCAAGATCCCTGCCCCTTTTTGATCGATCGATTTCTAACTCGGCTTCGCCGCACGTCAAGGGAAACTCTTACTCTTCACCCATCACACCCCGCCCTCGAAAGAACCCCCCGTATGCCGTGTCCAAACGAGCGCGATGCGATGTGTCATTATCGATTTTCCGACTTCGATTTCACCAGGCCAGTCAGTCAGTCCATCGGATCGATCTCGAACGCCTGGCTCGGGACTCCGATTCCGCATCGGATTGGACCGGGGCCGCGGTGTGGCCTCGATCAGTCATTTCCAATTTGGAGTCCACAGTGGGCGACAGCAGAACAGCCCGGCCCGAGGGGGTGCGAGGGGACGCGTGTGGCAGTGAAAGTGTGTGTGTGTGATGGGAAAGATCGATTGTCTCGTGCGACGAAAAAGGGCCGAATTTTGTCGTACCAGTTTACCGCAGCGGGGGAGCGCGCGCGATGGGCGAACCTGAGAGTCGACTCCACGTGGTTCATTCATGGGCTGCAGGTGGCAGGTGAATCCATTGGAAAACTTAAATGGTCGTGCGTCCATCTCCTAGGTCTGTTGATTGATGGCAGCTGGACAGTGAGCAGATTAGAGGGCAGATAAGTGACGAGAAAATTCCTTCGTTTCTAAGGTCGAAGGTAAATATCGTATGCAAAAACTAAGTGTTTCGTGTTTCATTTTTATGTCTACCAAAAATTAAACTGAAATATTTTTTTATTGGAAAGAAATTGCCCATTTAGCCGAGAGGTGACCAAAATGTCTTGAATCAAACGGGTGTTACTTAAAATAAAATAAATCTCCGTTAAAAGGTAAAAGTTGCTCCGTAATTATGTGTTTTCTTCATCTAAAACACCGGAAAATGTTATGTTACACATCAGATGAATATTCCAAAGAGATGAGTTTTTATTGTTTGGAGCAAATTAATCAATTAAAGAAAATGTGTCCGTTAAACTGGCGTACCCATTGTGTGCCGTAGCTTTCCTTCGGGCGGTTCCAGTTTCGACGAGCCCGATCATCAATGGCGACTTTACTACGAGAGCCTGACTAACTGATCTATGCGAGTAGTAGCGTGCTCCTTAAAAGGTGCGTCCCACAACCGGAGCAAAAGTTTCCCGCTCGCACGGGTAACCCTGGTTTATATTTTCTGCACGCCACCTGACCGACCCATTCGCCGCTCGTTCCGCACGCAATTTCCGAGAAATTTGTCTCCCCTTGGGCGCACCGCGAGATGAGCCACCGGCACCACCGGGAGGGCGGTGGTTTGGGTTACGCTGCACGCGACGAGTTCCGCCGCGTTCGTTCACTTTTCATTCATAAAAGACGAAAGACGAAGGGCTGTCGCGTTTCGCCGGGAGAAGCTGTACCGCGTAGCTCTGGGTCATCTCTACCGAGTACCGGTTTATGCTTCTTCTTTTTTGTTTCTCAACCGGATCGCAACCGCGGATCATTGCTGATCTAAGGCATCTTGTTCAACGCACCCAGTCGATGCGTTACCGGCTCGCCTTTCCATCTTTTTTTTTTATCTCCGGGCGCATGAATGGATGCACGTGCAGCGACGGTTCTGTGCATTGACTCATCGAAACTGGCGCCATTGAGGCCGGGAGAAAATAAAGCTTGCGTACGCGCCACCGTTCGCCACCATAGACGGCGATGTGTCACTGGCCCCACGCACCGTTCGCCTTCACCTTCAGGCACAGCCGCTTTCGAGACCCGGGGGGACCTCGACGCTCAACGACACATCGGAAATGAGCTAAATTGCTCGCGAGCCACCTTACGGAACTGACGCGTTGGCGGTGCCATACTTGAGACGATCCATTGTTCAACGACTCAAAGGAGAGTGTTTGTTTCATAGGATGGCATACGCGTATATGCTAGCACTTGGCAAACTGCCTGCGGAGAGGTCAATAGTTTGCTTCCCCAATGTTTCGTTAGGGACAACTTTCGTGAAGTTTGCGTTTAGAGTCATTGAGGTAGGGTCAAGAGAAACCAAACGTATACATACTTGGGGCGTATATTTTCCCGCCTTGTATGTTATTTTCTGAAAGCTCTGTCCAAAACTGAGCATCACCACGAGTTTCTCGAAATATTCAATATTGTATTATTTTCCTACTGCCGAACTAATCATTCTCCGTAGGCTTTCGAAGCGGATATACATTTAAGGAAATAAGCTTAGCTTATCAATTTTTTTACGCATATTAATCTTTCCTTCGATAACATAGTTGAAATTTGCCCAAAATAAGCATAAATGAAACGTTTCACCCAACATGCGGGGCAGGCATTAATCTCGTTCACATAAGGTTTTGCTGTGTGTTTTTTTTTTTGTGTTTTGCTTTCATTGTACTTGCAAATGAGGCCGGGTCGTCCAGCATCGAAATGGCGTCGCATGAGGGAAACCCATATCGAAGCAGATCGTTTTTGTTTTGTGTGTGCAGATTTTCGGCATAAATTTCGGGCGCGTGTTTTTTGTTTTTGTTTTTTTTTTTTGTAGCTGTGTGCTTTCCTTCAACGCGAGCATCCGGAAGATGAAATTGATGAGCATTTGCATCATTCGTGTTAAAGTTTGAACCCCTTTTTTCTGTTTGTTTCTACTTTCGTTACGTTAAAATGAGCCCGTTTACCATTCAGCCAAAGTCGATTCGGCAAAGGGGGAAACGATTACGTTTGCCCGTCGGGAGCGCGAAGTTTTGGCGAAAGTTAAGCCTCAGCACTTCCTCTCGGAACCTCACGGGAGATTTATGGAGTCGGTTGCCATTTGACGGTGATTACAAACATTGGACCAAACAGCAAGAAATGCTGGATCCCAAAAGCAGCGCTGGTGGATTTCGTAGAGCCTGTTTAAAATTCACGCGTTGACCACACACAAACAGGCCCAACGTGACAGCATACGCACGGGCAGCAGCCCAGATAAATATCACATTGCTACAAGGCTTCCATTAAGCGGTGTTAGCCACGCTTTTCACCGACCCTGACGTGCAGCCCGACATTCCTTCGACGTGGGTCCTCCAGATCCAGTTGCCTCCCTCGGTGGCGCTTGAGTGACGCGACCGAGAGCTAATCGATGTTTGTGGGACGATCGGACGGACGATAGACACTCGAGGCGCTAATAGTCTCCCCACGCTCGCGCGCATCGTGAGGTCCTAAAACTAGTTCAGGGAGTAGGTGCAAACCAACGCTTCCCACAGGAATCTTCCCGATTGGTACGTCGCTTCGATTGTGCAATCGGATAAGAAACGAGAAGAAAAACCGGTCCGTTAGTGTAGAAGCGGAAGTAATAGCCCGGTCAGTTCTGGGCGAGCAAAGTAACGTGTGGGAGACCGCAAGGTATCTGGTACTTAACGTCTGTCTCGGTATCGCTTGTGGCTAATTCAGCTTTTCTAAAGCTCATACTCCACGAGAGTGGACAGACCAAATGTGAAAGATCACAGAACAGTATTTCAACAGTCTTTGAAGAGACACTTTCTATTCGCTAGCCAAGTTTTACCGATTCGGACGAATACGATGAGAGACCATCCAAACTTGGTCGAACAACCACAGCAGCTACTCAAATATTCATGTAGGCTCAGCTGAATGACAAAAAAATGCCCTCCCGAAACCGGCGGGTCTCGTAAAACAGCCTTTTAATATCGGACTTTATCATGAGGTTCGCCCCCTCCCTAGACACAATCGAACCTGCCGAACAGATTCATGGATAGCAGTTGTTCCGCAACAGGTCCGCCACGGATATATCAGATGACCATGACATCGGATCGACGCTCCATCGACACTTGCGGTGACGTAATGCGCACCAACAATACAGTTGCCTAAGGCAGCACACGAGTACGGACTGGAATTGTTGTAGCCCTGATTTCTCTGGTAGGTGTAAGTATAGCTGTTCAAGAAAAGGGTGTGTATATGTAATTCCATCTGATCATTCTCAGAAGCGGTTCTAGAACAAAGAATGTCCCAAATAAAATGTGACACTTCCTACACCACAGCCAACTGCCGTACTCAGTTGTAATCGCTCGACCACGTTCTGGTTCCCCAACGTGCTCCACAGACGCGCTCCAGCGCGAGGCTAGGAAGAAGTGGTCGGACAAACGGGTTTGACCAGCTTCGCTCACGGCGGACCGTGTGCACGAGAGAATGGGAAGTTGATTAAAGACTGGCAAAGAACGCTTGTGCACTTCTGCACTGGTCCATTCCACGGGAGACAACTCGGAGCACGGTTCGACGCTTAGGACTATGCTTCGCGCCTTAAGCAACACCTGCATACGTGCCTTGCGTGCCCTGTTATCCACCTGGCCGGCGCGTATGAGTGTGCTCTCGGTGGCCACACTAGCAGCGCACAACTACAAAAATAACATCGAGCCTACGCGATCACGACCGTTTGCACCTGATCTCCGCTGGCCAAACGGAGCCTGCATTTAATCGCCGCTACTCGCGGGGCATTTAGACTAGGAACGTCGCGGCGGATGAAGTAGAAGATAATTATCACTCCGTTCCTGCGGGCGAAGGGACTGAATGAGAAACTGACGTCCTCTCTGATGGCTGTGTCCGAGCTATCGCAGGGATTATTTTCTTAGAAAACACTTTGTCTTAAAACGCCGTTCGTTTTTGTTCATTCTTGCTGGAAGTGCGCAGAGGAAGTTGGCATCTGACGCTCTACTGTGTGTCGTGTCTCGGTGGCAGCATCGAATGACAATCCAACAGATGGCATTCTATCCGGCTGCATCTTGGTCCTTTGACCTTACCAATTTGCTCGAGAAAAAGCAGACCATATGCCTGAACCCGTCATTATCCGACGAAGATGAAAGAGGCTTTTTGGCCGCCCATAATTTAGAGGTCTGATTCAAGCACCACTGTGTGTGCGGGTTTCTCGGAAGCGTCCCATGCAGAAAAGGTGAAGCCGATGTTGTAGCCCAAAACGCCAAATACGGAAGTGAGAAGCTGGGTTAAACCAGCGCAGAAGAAAAAAGGCGAGTGTCTTCTCGTGAGTTACAAGCATAAAGGAATGAATCACAACCACTTCCGCCTCCCGCGACGGGTTTCATAACAACTCGGTGTTCAACTCGGTTGGTGGTCAATCAACTACGGGTCGCCGATCCGATGATTCAGTTAACGAGAGGTGAAAGACAACGGCGTTTATCAGAACAGAATCAACAGGAGCAGTGACATGCTCGTTATTCTCACAACCGCTTATCAACAGCAGTTATCGTGCTGTTGATGGATTGTCCATAAGGAACTTTGCCATGAAGTACATTTGAACGAGAAATGGGTACGCCGGGAAACTCCACGCGAGGTATTTGGTGTTCTGGAGGGTGGTTTAGAGTTGCGGCATTAATCGCAAACAGCGCACAGCAAATAAAACCACCCGTGAATACCACAACTTCATTGACAAGTGCGTCAGCAGTCGGTTGCCATCATCATCATCATCATCATCATCGGCATCGTCGAACGTGGTGAGGCTGGAGGACTTGCGTGAAATCTGTTGGTGCGACGATGTTCTGCGATCTCCGTGTGTTTGCTTGTTGTCTTCCAATCATGTTGAGCCCCTTGCTCTTCTGCCTCTTCTACTGCCTTTAACCGCGCCGACAAGGTGACAGAATAGCGCGCGAATGCAAATGAGGATCACCCGAGCGATCGCGGAGAACGAAATGGACTCGGAGGTAGCAGAGATAAAACAGAAAACAAACAGCAATGTCGTCGTCGTCATCGTCGTCGTGGTTGTCGTCTTCCGATTGGAATGTGTCACATTTGCATACCGGTTTTCGGTGAATGGCGTGTATAGCACCGGCACCACAACCTGTGTGCCACCGTACCCTCCCCGGTTCGTGGTCAAATTCCGCCATCGGGCGACCGAGACGCTCGACGGTCAGTTCGAAGCGGATCATCACGGGTTCCACCGGCCCGTCTTCCCCGGGTGCGATCGCAGCGTGAGGTGAATCTCATTAATTTCTTCATCGCCATCGCATTCGACTTCTCTCAGGCGTCCGAAACGGGGAAGGTCAGCCGGTTCGTAAAGCGAAAAGACGAAAATTGTATGCATAAATCGAACACCACCCTGGCGAGCAGCAACTGGCAGCTCGAGAGAGAGATCGGACTCGACTGACCGGTGTTTTATCACCGTACGAGAACGAATCACTCGAGATCGACAGCGTTTTTGGAACATCTTCTTACAAAAGATCAGTGACAAACACTGATAGGAGCGAGGCTTAGAACCAGACCTAGAACAAACACCACCGACAAAAACGTGTGCCCTTGAATGTGGCCATTTAAATGCCATTGGATCTGCCTTTTCGCATGAGGGGACAAATCACGACTCAGGAGGAGGCCCGGATCCTACGCCGATAATGGACCAACGCCTCGCATAGACGCGCATTCCATTATTTTTTCCCCGCTCGCTGGCGTTATGAATATTCATTCTCGAAAGAAAAAAAAAACGCACCGGTACGCGGCGGATCTGTCGCATCGGCCACACCACACCTCCTAAGCGCGATTCTATTGGAAATCCGCGACGATTAATTACACGGACCACGTACGCGACCGTCGCCTGATCGGAGGAGGTTCGTTTTGGGATCCTATTATTACTATTATTTTACATATATGCCCTCTGCAATCGTCAGCGAGAAGCAGCAGGCCATTGCCATAGTTGGACTCCATCTCGTACCAATCCAGGCTCTATCCAGCGATGGATAGAATTCGAAATGCGTTAAACCCGAGGAAGACGTCCGAGAGCCGCGTGCGCAGTACGGGCTTGTCGCAATCAATCTTATCTCGAAGCACTCGAAGCATTTTGTTGCGCCAGCGTTGTTCGAAGAATACTAATATCGATGGGGAATCATATTTTACGTTTTAGCTCCACCGCACGGTCCTTAAATCTTCTTTAAGGAAAGCCATTCCAAAGAGACACAAATTAGCATAATTTAAAGGAATAGTCCAACCATTTATTTAAATTTTTACTCACCACGATGTCGAAAGAATTTAAGCACGAGAAAAACTGTAAATAATTTGGTAAGGAAACAATTAACTCAAATGTTTATATTGAAGGTAAAGATTAAGATGCTATTTATACTAATTTTTATTTGAACGGACATAACTCAAAAGCCTCTAGGAGGATCACTGCCTAGTTCTGCGCAATTGGGAAAGATAAATCGTTTCACATTAGCGCGACCGATACGGAACACATTTGGCGGAAGACGTGTAGAGATGGAGATGATGAGCAACCCCTTGTTGGCCGGGGATGTACGGTTTATGATCAACGGTTCTCCCAGCATTCGGCGTTCTTAGCAGACCTTGACGTCCTTGCCTTCGCGAGCCAAACGGCGTCTGCTAACAGGTGCGTCAAGAGGCCGTGTTGTTTTTGCCCAGCAAAGGTAACGCTCATGGTGGCTTATGAAGGGCCGGAAGACAACGCCATTCGATTGATCGATCATTTACGGCATCGCAACATCAGAACGGCGTCCACGTCACGCCTGTCAGTGGCAAATCCACATCCTATAATCACGCAGCGAACTCAGAACTTCCTGATTATCAACCGCTTCCCCCGAGTCCCCAACTGCTTATTCGGGAACATGTTCCGTGGAATTCGTTGCGCCGTACGGTTACGACCTTCCAAATTATGGCTGTCAGATACGTCTCGCGCTTTGCGTTGCCGTTTGCTTGAGTGGGATTTATCGCTTTACAATCTCACATTACCTGATAAGCCCATCGTCACGAAGAGAAGTTGTACTATCAGCTTTGAATTGCGTTGCAGTTGAGCTCGTTCAATTGTCACCATTAACGTTTATTGTGCAACAAATGACTTTATGATGTTGAATTGCGCTCGTTTCAAAAGGGTTCCAGTTTAAACAAGCTTTAATAAATTCCACACCATCTGATTTTGGTCGCATTGGATACATTTGCCACAGCATGTCGTACTTTGCAACATTCTTTTCTCTTGCCAAAAAAAAAAAAACGTTCGTAAACGAGTTAATGTTCGACCTCGTCGAAGAAGGAAACAATGCGATAAAAATAGTAATCTCTGAGCCGATTGCAATACTACGCGATACCACGTCCGTCCTTGCACCGATAACAACTGGATCCCCAAACGCCTGGTTTGGTGCTGCAGCGCGCCCAAAACTATGCGATAAAAGATAACCTACTTTTGCTCCTGCCCAGGCGTTAAAATAGTTTTATGCTTTTTCGGTCGGCCATAAAACCGAGCGCACATTATTTCGTAAACGCGCATCATAAATCGTTCGTGTCGCAGGTGGCGCGACGCTTCTTTGATGAGCTTTCGATTTTCCGATTTTCGATTTGAAGCGTGATTGCTTGTGTTATAATACCAAGGATTTCTTTATGAGGGCGCGAACCAAAAAAAAAAAAGAGTCACAAACATATGAACGATGGCATTTAAAAGATTACCTTAAACTGTGTTTTGGAGCGCTGGTTTCGTGTTGCTGCGCTGCATTCTCACCTGTTGTAGCCCGCAAACGCAATTCAGTTCGTCGGTGGGTCATTTATAAGACACGGCCGCGATTTATTTGTCACAGCCGATAAACATCTCTAGCAAGCGTCGTTCCGAGCAGGCGGACGCATAATTGTGCCGGGCTAGGATTAAAATAAAACCGAAAACGAACCGAAGCCGGTCCGGCGGTCGCGTCCAGTTTGATTTCACTTTCACCCCAAATCTTTTCCCTCGCTAATCAACAACAACCGCATCTCGGAGTGATGCGCGGCGAGGGAGGGCTGCTGTGGCCCCAACAGCGAGCGCATAGTGTGCCATTAAAAAGCACTAATTGCTCCTCCTCCTTCCGCCTTCCATGGCGGCGGTCGCCGTTGAGAAAACTACGCCGCGTTCCCAAATTAGAAAAACGAAAATCAGTGAAACCGAATGAAAATCAAGGCCAGGAAGGAAGTGTTCCGAAGACGGTGTTCGGTGTGCAGCATGCGGAGCCAGCTCGGGTGAATACCATCGTTGTCTATTATCACATCTAGATGCTCAGCTCAGCTGAGCGGTAGAAGTAGACATCCAACTGCACAGGTTGTTGATCGCAAGGTGCTGATCGAATTTTCACGTCAGCTGCATACAAACTCGGCGTGAGCTATTCGTTTGAGTCGCCCATCGGGTACCTCCGAAACGGTTTTGCTCCGGTCGTTTCGACGAACCCCGAAAGTGAAGGCTCACGATTTCGAGGTATAGCCCAACTTCATTCGGAAACCAAGAAGCACTGACTCGGAACCGACCATCTTCAGCGCTGCCGCTGCGTTCCGCCGGGGTTATCGCTGCTCGGTTATCGGATGAAAAGAGAAAATCCGATCCGAGGGAAAAGGTCAGCCACGGACGCGGGCCGAAATGTTAAGCAGAAGCAGCGAGATGATCAAGATCAAGCGCTGGAGGACCCACCGATATCCCATTCCAATTTTGTTACTTTTTTCTCGCTGGTCGCGTTTTCTTCGTCTGGTCGATTATCATAAAATTGAATAATTCATCCACGGCCAGGCCGCTCGTGCTTAACCGCTCGAGTGGAAGTTACCGCACAAGGTGTGTAAGTCGCTTAGATTCAATTTCGCTTTTCGCCGGCGTTTTATTTTGGACAGTTTCTTGTACTTTTCTTGCCCCAAACCGCACAGCTGCTTCACCCTTTCGTGCCCTGGGAGCGACTTCTTATCCATCGTGGTCAAGCTGCGGAGGGTGCAAGATGAATAAGTATAAATCTGTTTTCTCTCCGCCAGATTGTTCCTCCTCCATTTAAGTAATGTTGATTCTTTTCTTCTTCTTTCCTAGGCCTACCTCCGAAATGGAATGATTTTTTTCGCTTTTCATCGTCCCCGGGGGGGGGGGGGGGGGGGGTGGGCCGGACGAGGAAATCCGAACGGTGAACGAACGGAAAAGTACTTTTCTAACGGTTGCGGTGGTGGTTTCCCTTCATTTCACAACTTACTTTCGCGTGCATTTAAAAGACAGCTGAGATTAGTTTGTTTTTGGAGGTGCATTTGAACAATTTGTTTTCCGCGTGGAAAAATGGTTCGGCCGGAGTTTGCCGAGGATTTCACAGGCTCTAACGGTGCCTTCGGGATGAATGTGTTACATGCAAAGCTACAACCCTGCGAATCATTCTACTCGGAGTGCTTCAATTAACGCTCTGGCAAAAATGAACATTCTTTGGATTTTTGTAAAGGCGCCTCTGTCTGTCATGTCGCAAAAGAACATAGCACCTTTTTTTAAACAATCGCTAGCTCCAAATGCCAAGATAATCGCGCTCGCTTATGCTGAGAAACTGAATTTGCAAATAAACGCAACCACTCAGACTAGGAAAGTTCATCGACATTGCGCTAGACCGGTGGAAGAATTAGGTAATCGAAATAATTCGTATAAATTTAACGATTGGAAATTGCTTTTTGCATGGTAACGGAAACAGTTAGATTAGCTTACCGTCCGTCATCAATGAAAGGAAGTAAAAAATCATTTAATCATTTATTGCTTTACACAAACATGATGCGTTTTTAATTTCGAGTCGTAACAGAGTGAAACAGAAAGGCTGAAGGGTGTTCTGTACTAAAAAAAAGCATCGTTTCCGTGGCCTAGTACTTATCGAGCGTATTGATCATTGCAAAACATTAAGCAGCTTCCAAACCTACTTCCTCACGTGGCCTCCAACTCAACGAATCTACACGCACGTGACTTCGCAGCTATCGATTTTTGCGGTGCCGAAAAGCTTTCCAAACTTTCACGTTTCACGTCGCGGGTGGACCAAGACCATCACGGTGAAAAACAAAAACGCTACAATAAACAATGTATGTATTCAGTTGCACTTTCTCCCCCGCCCGCGCCCTCGAAGCCGACACAGAGCGCACGAGGATCGGTCGCTTCCGTTCCGTTCGATCCGTTCCGTGACCAGGATACCGGGCCGAAAACGTTTCTCCGCGCTGACCGCAATCGGGGCTTGGACTGATTTTATTTTCGCAAAGCAAAAGTCCTATCGATTATCGCTGCGTTACCTTTTTGCTGCTGGGATTTTCACTTCTTCAAACGACGTACGTTAGGAATATTTAATTACATCGACACTTAACATGCAGACCGTCACCTCGGACGGTCGCAAAACCGTATCGGAAATCGGTCCAGTGCAACACGGAAAGCGGTCACTTTGGTGCCATACTGCTTCCACTCCAAATTTAGGGTTGGTTCTTCGGCACACATTGTGCGTTTGAAAGCAACAAGTAAGTAAGTTCCGCGTGAGTTAATTCGACACCACGCTTTGATGAAATATTGTCAGGGCCAAAAACAAAGCCAAAATCAAACAGAACACGGATGACGAGTTCAAAACCTTGCAATTGGACAGACAAAACAGAACAGTCTATTTTTTCCAGCACACTTCTCGGGGATTTAATCGTTCAACACCTCCACCAAAGGTCTTGCAGTGTACTACCGAATAATTTATTATTTTTAATTCGCTTGAAAAACTCCTTCCCCAATCGGTTATGCTTTCCCGAGCAAGCTGGCCCAACAGAAAGGATTATGGATTCCGCTCGCACTAATCCACGGTTCGCATGAGGCGTCGAATCTTGTTGGAACAGGTAACAATCAAGATAATAAAAATCGGCCCATCCGAAATTAAATTAGCAATAAAAATATAACATAACGAACTCTGCTGCGTGTCGTCCTGCTGCACACAACACATCGCACCCGGGGTGGAAAAGGTGCGAAAACATTCGATTCATGTATTCATTTATGGATCCCATAAGCGTCGAAAACCTTCGTGTGAAAACGCGCGGCTGCTGAAGCCTTCACATCTCGTGCAAGCTGCTGCTGGCCCCGATTTGCTGCCAATAAAAGAAATAAATAAATGAACAGCAGATAAAGTCCAAACAGCGCGGAAAAGCAGCGCGGCTGCTTCTGATTACCGATTTAGTGAGTGTTTAGTTTCCATCGGGTCCGACGGGGGGAGGGAAATGTGCAAAACTTAGTTCCGCCGAAGAAAGCCACGAAAGAGATTGGCCGGCCGGAAGAAAGTGGTCGCGTGAGTGTGCACTGTGCACCGATTGTTTTATTTCTCTCGCTCGTAATGCACTAATTAATGTGCGTTTGATGTCGTTAAGCCAGCCGTACGATTGTGCTCTTTGAGCTTAAACTTTCTTGGATCAATGAGGGGCTTTAGAGTGTTGCAAATTCAGTTGAAAATCGTCATACAAAACTAATAACCAAAATTAGGTTTCCACGCATAGAGGAAACGTTTTTTTTTTAACTCAATAATTACATGCTTAACAGTGTCGGTCATAACTTTCAAATAGAATTTAAAAAAGTCCTACCAACAAGCCAAAGCAAGTAAGCAATTGTTCATTCGCACCGTAGATGGTTTGTCGCAGCGGCGTAGAATTTGTTATTTTAAGATAAGCAAAACAAACCGGCGTCCGTCCATTCATGCAAATATTTCAATCCCGGCCACACCCATGCCCCATGCCGTGATAAATCGCAAGGAATTTGTCTCCAAATTGACAAACATTGGCGGGTCGGAGCCGCCCGTTCGCTAGAGCAGAATGTACACATCAATAGGCGTGCCTGTTTGGGCACAAAATCACAGACTGTTGACGAGCACACATCAATTTGCACACGAGGCACGGGAGAGGAGCCGTCGCGAAATACCAGAGTCCCCTTGCTGGCCACGTTGGCCAAAAAAATTAGCATAAGTGGAAATACTCAGATAGTAGGATGAAAAAATAAATACATCAACTCCTCATAAATGGAAGCTCACGATGGCAAGGTTATCTGGCCAATGCTGCGGCCTCGAGCGTTGGTTGATAATTACGCCCGCAAATATGTACGCATATGCCCAGGCCAAAAATATCCAACCCTGGAATTGACAGCCCCAAATGGCCAGCATGTTGACGTAGGCGTGGGGTCACACCTCATCGATTAATGCTGTTTCGATCATTCATCTTAAAAAAAAATCGCCAATGACCCCTTTAGAGTATTCAACGTCTAATTGATGACCGAAACCAACATTTCTTCTTCAATTTTTGCACAACCGGAGCCTTCCCAAAAGGAAGAGAAAAGTGTGGCTTCTCGATGGTCGATGTTTCGGCACCGACCTACAAATAAGTTTTCATACTCCCGAACATCCTCGATGAGGCTCGAAGCCATAAACGTGGAACGACCAGGGTGGAACATGTTGGGCACTGCGAAGTGCTGGAGCAAAACAGGTTGTTTGACAAACAATCGCTCGAGTGGTGTAGGGCGCGAAGGAACAAAACCGCGCAACGGGACGGAGAAAGAAAATTCAGGAACAACAACAAAAAAAGACCACGAAAGGAACAAGCTGCTGGTGCGTACTTTCAGCTCAATTCTTCGAATTAAATAATCAGGTTGTTTCTCCGTGGTATCTCGCTTTGCTTTGGCAAGCTGGCGCTCGAAGTTTCACGAAGTGGCAAGAAGTTCTACACGAACTTTTGTGTGGAGCTTTCGCTGGTGGGTTTTAGATTATGTTTAAGCAAAAACTAGCAGAAGCAATTGTATTAATTTTGTATGCAATTTGTATTAAAATTAAGATAGATTTCCAAAGAAATTAAAATACATCTCTACATTTACTTCCTATTTAAATCTCAATATAGAGGGCACATTTTATTCAAAAAGGTCAACAATATTAATTACTGGTGCTTTCTATTTTCCTTCTTCCTATAGAAATTCCACTTGTCAAATATTTGAGGAAATTTCAATCAAGCAAATTCTGCGTATCGGACGTTTAACTTAAACATCTTTGGAATTATTAATCTTCGACCTTCTCGCACGCACCGGGAACAGGTTTAGCGATGAAATCATTGATAGAATATTTTGATCTCGTGTCTCCTACCGATTCACCTGTACACCCCTTCATTGGCATGCGTATGAAAGAAAGGAGCCGAAAGGTTGACAGATCTTGTAACGATCAACTCACGCATAATTTCAAAGAATTTTATTTCACCCGCTTCATTTATCACCCTCAAACCCAACAGATTGCTAATGGGTCGCACCGAAAATGGTCAGCTCAAACCCCGATCGATCTTCCGTGGAGGTTGGAACGTGAAATGTGTGCCACAACTTAGGTGGAGAGCACAGCGCTGTTGGATGGCACGATAAGACATGCAAATCGCAAGCGTTGTTTTCAATTCTACCAACCATAAAGAAACACCAAATTCGAACTTGTTTTCTCCGCCGTAAGTGGAATGTAATCCCTGTCCAATTATTTCGGCATCCTGGTTTTGTGCGTCCAGAGGCACACGGGGGAAAAAAAACACTGCGACACCAATAAGGGACCGAACCAACAGCAGAAACACCGTTAAGCGGCCGTAATTATGAAAGCTTCAAGTGCGAAATTTAATCACTTCGGCGAGCGATTTGATTCGCTCCAGGGGGTGGCGGAGTAAATGGCCCGAACCTGTCGGTGGTGCCAGAGGCCCTAAAGTAAGGAAAACAACTTTTACCAACCACTCGATTCGGGCAGGGTGATTCGGTTTATGTTGAGCAAATCGACGGGATGAGCAAAACAGTAAAAAAAATGTCCCGAAAAATGCTACCTCATATTTATGTTGAAATTCGTACCAAAAGAGAGCGTTCCAACACAATCAGCAATTCCAAGAAGAGTCCGTTCCTTGGGATTGATCCCGGGATTGAAACGAAAACTGTTTTCCACGAAACAAACCCGATAATAGAGATTATTACCTACTTGAAGTAGACATGTCTAGCGTAGTCACTTTCTGATAGAGAAATTACATTATTATCGTCTACTAGCACGCACATAGCACCTACGCAGCCCACGTTGGGGATACGGAGGGCTGACGACATCCCCCCCACTTTCCAACTCAATCGATAAGAATTCAATTAACGGGGGTGAAGATTAGACGCCTCAGTGAGATTCCCAAGTGATGACTCAGAAGCGTCGATTTCTGAGTGCTGTAGGGGTGAAACTTCCCCACAAGTCTCTTCAAGTTTTAGCAAATCAGATAAGAATGGAGAAGGAAAAGGGTTTAGTAAAAATCAACTTACCTTACGATGGCCAACAACCGGAGAAGTTACGCTTTGAGAGGAGCCTTCGCAGGCGCTTGAGACTCGACGAACTACACGCAGGCAGACAGTTGAGTATCAACCGAGTGTTGTTCTTGTGGGTTTAGGTGTACTGTACCCAGCTCCAAAAAAAGGCTTGGTCGACTGAAATGCCTTAGAACCGTGGTTTTAGCTGTAGTTTAGGTTCCATGTCGCACCGAGACTCGAGACCTTCAATGTCGTGATCGAGATTCGATCAATCGCCGATCGCGACGAACACACACATGGATAAACACATGGAGAGGGGAGAGTGAAACACACGGGCGTTCGGTAGCAACGAACAACACAAACACCACCACTTTACATCAGCCAAACCATAAGCCGCATGCCATGTACCGACACCTCCCCAAGAACCCGTGCGCGAGGAGTGGAAAGAAGAACGTAGCAGAAACTAAACAATTAATCCCGCGACTTGCGCCAACAGGCGCAAAGGAACTAGGTGTATTTTCCCCGGAGCAAACAATAAACAACTGAGTCTTCCACGTGAGCTGGCGTTTGATCCACCTTACTTCCCGCAAATGGCCAATTGGTGACGACTTCTGCCAAACTACTACCAGGGGCGCCTTTTCCCTTCCAGCTTTCTACATCAACTTTATCCACTCCGGGATCCAGGAAATCGCGACATCAGGCCGGCATTCTCTGTCCACAAACGGGCAGGTGGCGTAGAGCCTGGCCTCGTAGGCCCTTTTTGACGTGGTGGTGTAAATGGTGCTCAACAGACACCTCGTGGAGCGTGCAGCGTGCGTTAAGAACAAAGCAAACGTACAAGAAGGCAAGGCAAGAAGGCTTTCAAGGAAGTGAAGTACCGTCGCATACGGTCGTCCAATGTTGGCGGACAAAATGATGGTGGGGTTCCGTTTTCGCGCGCGCCAGGTGAACGCCGATATGTCCGAGGGTGTTTATCGGTTGTGATTAGTTGTGGAGGGGAGGGTGGTTGTAAAGTCAAACGGCGCGAGGAATGCGTTTAGATATCACAGTTTTAAACCGATGGCAGTTGCGTGCGTTTCCAAGCAACGTTATGCTAGAGCCACACGAGATTTTCCGCGGGTCACTAGAAATTAATGCTCAATTTTTACAGGTTTTACCAGCGGACAGCATGCCCGGTGGAGGCTGGTACTTTCACAAATATCCACTGAACCACCGCTTCCCACAGTTGTCACTGTTGACCGTCCACCGAAATACCGACAGGGTTTTGAAGGCCCTCGAAACAAATCAACACACGCCCAGCACACACACGGATGGTAGCAAACTTTAGCAAACAAACGACGACACAGTGCAGCACACTATCAGCAGCAAACCGGACCAACATTCGACGGCTCGCACGAACTCGCACTCGCGCTGACGGGCGCGAGTTCGTGACGTTTCTCCGGTTGAGCCGCGGTGGTATTTCTTCGCAACGGACGGTGGGCGCGTATTCGAACCTGATTGTCACTCGCCGAAGCCACCACCACGACCGCCACCGTCAGACGGGGGAATTTATGCGCTTTTCACTTTCACGCGATCGCCAGTTTTACCTAGACCGTTTCCGTTTTACCAATCACCACATGCGGCACGATGATGATAACACCAAAATACGACGATGCACGCACAGGACGCCATAGTTTTGCGGTTCAACGACATTTGCGGCGCATCTCATACCGATCGGTAGTGTAGGGTTATTTTTAAAACAGTAGATGCAACGACTCCTTCGATGCCAACGATGCAGTGGCACAACTCACCAGCACGCGAAGAAATAAAACGATGCAATGATAGCTTAGCGGCAGCACACGTCGCACCGACAAACCAAAACAAACTGTGCAAACACGGCCGAGAACGCAGCAGCACGGTTTTTACTTGGCGCACACACTGCTGCTGCTGCTGCTACTGGTGCGGAAATCGCGGGATTGCTCCTTCTCGTTGCGCGAGGAAAAGGGCAGCGAAACAAATGCCCTACGATGCGGACGAGACTGCGGCGGGCGGCTTTTTAGCCGTTGACGAAAACTCGTGAGGAAGAAATAAAAAAAAAACGAAACCGAAACGACAGAGTAACCCGTCCAACCTAACCGACTGTCACGACTCTACTGAGAAATGCAACGCGCCATCGACGCCACTTGACGCTCCAGTCGCTTGAACGCGTGTACGGACGCGCTTGGATTGGTAGTGGTGAAGGGCAGCGATATTTGCAGCAGCTGATCTGCCCCGAACGCACTACCACACACACACATGCTCACGTGCGGCGAAGGCGAATCGACAAGTGCTCGTGATTACAGGGTTTATCGCAAGCTGTTTAAATCGATTAAAAGGTTACTTTTTAGGGTTTTTTTTAAACAAAAATGCGTCAGTTTTTTTTGACAATTCAATCATAATCAACGTCAAACTTCTGGTGCAATCGTTCGGTAAATAATTATCGATCGTCGATCCTTTAGGCTGTTTGAACAAAGGCGACTTATGTATCTGATAAGCTGAAGGAGAAAAATATGACGAACACATCACATCATGTTTCAATGGTATCTATTTCTAACCCAGTTGCAGGAAGTTATCCAGTTGTCTCGCAATTCGCCATTCTCACACGGAAACATGTGAAACGGAATGTGATTACCTAACTTTTTCACATTTTCACATTTTTATCATCCGTCTACGATTCATCGATGCAGCTGATATTTTTGTACTGTCAAAAATCGTTTTTCGATTTTTTGCATTTTGGACGTTCAAACATTACCACATTACGCTACTTTTTTTAGTGTCTTATTTACCTTGGTTTATCGTCAGTTTGTTAAAAATAAAGTTTTTTTTTTTAAATAAACCTTTCGAAACAAATCTTCAACATATTGAACGTCACCATGCGTCACGTGACAGTTTCGATTGATGAGTCGTTAGGAAGGGGATTGCGATACGCTGATCGAATGAGAAACACTGTAAAATGGTGCGCGATCGCCACGGACGATCGTAGGGATTTGCGCGAGCGAAAGATCAGGCAAGAAGTGTTGTGCGAGAAAAAGAGATGTCAGCTTGCGAAGGGAAAATACCCGGTGCCCATCTGGTGTACCCACACCAGCACCAAGGCAAGTTTGGGATGCGTTCTAGTGGCGATCGGTTGAGTCACGATGCACACACGGGAGCCACAGCCATACGAACGTCCCTTCGCGTACACCTGTGCAGTGGAAGCAACCCGCGTGTGCGGCATGCTTTGATTATCAAACGGCTCCACTTCCTTGCTGCCCCCGGCGGTCCCCCCCCGAACACCAGTGCCAGGAGCAGCAACTCCAACTGCTATGTAGGCTGTTCCAGCCCGACGACGTTCTTTGGTTTCGATGTCGTTGCTTCGCTGCCTTCGCCAGCTTCTTTGTGCGCGGCTCATCCTCATCCATCGCGTCTTCATTCATCGCGCTATCGCTGTGAAGAAAAAAAAAAGCAACTTTATGCTTATGCTTTTAATTCCCCTCCCCCGAGCCTGGCCAGTATACGGCCAACGTTGGTTTCATTTCCTCGAGTGACGAGCGCCGAAGAAAAATGAACCTTAAGTATTGAGGTCGGAAAAACGGTAGGCGAAAATGGATTGGAGGAAGAAGAAGAGCGAAGGAAAACAAATGAAAACGTTTGATATAGAATCACGCTCCGGCAGGGAGGGGGAAAGGGATTAGACGGAAAGGGATGATTCTTTGAAGCGGAGAAGGAGGAGGTAATAATTTGCGCCCGCATATAAATTGCCTTTTTCTTTCGTTCCTATTTCACTGTTATTTATGGGCCCATTTGAAACGAACCGATAATAAGATTTAGAGAATACAGTTATTGGGCAGCATAAATCCAGAGCGCAAGATATGGTAAAGAGATACGTTTGCTATCATAAGAGTACGTTGAAAATGTGATAATTGTTTTAACATAAAATGAAAAAAAATCAAGACATAATTTAGTTTCTTTAAATACTTAGTATCTTGGGAAGAACATCTTGTTAGTTCAGAAAAATTTTCACAACGCTGTACTTTCCTTCAGACCCTTCTTTGGCGTTTCGAAAGTGAAAAAAAAAAATTAAAATGAAAAGACAAATGTTTGTCGATGATATCAAACTATGTCAGTGGAACGTACATTCCTCATTTTGTTCATTTATCTTACAGCAAATCCTTACGTAACGTTTAAGGTGGGTCCAAAAACATAATTCTTATCGCCCATTAGTTCGTTGCACTTATTGCAGCTCGTATCATCGATACGCGGCAAGAATGCAATTAGGCAATGCTTCACGAGGAATGCCAGCCCAACAATCGCTAGCAGAATGCTTCGGCACACATTCCAACGACATCCGCTCGCGACGAAATATGAGGCAACTATTTCTCTGGTTTTATCAGTTGCCTCGTCGCGGGCCGTACCAAAGCTACCGCAAGCGAAAACATAATCATCCTTTGCGTTTCGAGATCGCCGTTGGAAATAAATCAAACAAAAAGGAAAGCAACGGCACGGGAAAAATTGAAAGTCTATCAACGGATGGATCCCCTAGCGTCGCTTCGGGGCGGATTGACGAAATCCTCTAATCACTTTCGCAAAGCGGTCGAAATACCCAAGCACCCGTCGGCGTGGCTTGAAAGGGACCACAGAGAGGTGGATTTTGCCACATTTGGTCATATGCCGATTGCTGGCGGGGAATACGTTTGTTCCAAAACCCGCCCGACCTCAGACTGTGTGCCGGGGACGACGGTGATATGAGAGAAGCGAATGCCAGGAGAACAAAAACTAAAACTGACCCACAATTTTCGCTCAACTTTGGCCACGCACCGGTTTGTGGTCTGTCTCTAGGATAGATTTACCTCTTTGACGCCAGATGATTGCATTTTCTTTTCGTACGTACGGAACGGAAGAGGGAACGGAAGAGGGCCGCGAATCAGGACCTGGTGGTTAATGGAGTGTATGCTATAATCACGCCAATCTGTTGGACCACTTGTATGGCTTTTCTGTCGTGGAAGTTATCCGAGTAACCTGTTGAAAAGTGGGGCCACAGGGCACTAGATTAACACACTGGGTGACAAAAGCTTGGCCATACCTACCAATTTTTAGGTTTTTATAAGACTTTTTTTTCCTTTAACGTCAATCCTTCGTACCGGGAGAGGAAAGGTCCTGTCTAGATTCGAACCTACGCCCAGTGGGTCACGTTCGAGCCGGCGTTCGCACTCGACTATCCCGGACCCACGGGAAATGTAGATAACTAAAAATATGAATATTATTTGTACTCTACGCACGAACAATTTCTCACTCCACTGTAGCCATTCCGACCTGTATGTGTGTGTGTGTGAGCGTGTGTGTTTGAGAGACACCCATTATCGGCCGCGTTCAATACACTGCCGAAAAGCGAAAGAAACTCTGAACGCCGCCGACCGAGCAAACCCATGGCCACGGAACCGGTTAATTATAAGCGCATTAGGATCGTTTTTCGTTGGTACCCCTGTTCCGAACCGGGCGGATTTTGGAAGTTGTTGGTAGCCAACACACGACCCCTCGTCTTACCCATTCCTTTGCCAATCCGAAGAAGTTTGGACGTGGGTAGTCCACACGGTGTCCCGAAAAGACAAAACGGAGTGAGCAAAGGAACGGGAACAAGAGGTTGAAGAAATGCGCTCCTTTTCGATTATGTTGACTCGTGTGGCGAAGGGAACGTTAATGAACGTCGCAACAACGGGCCGCCTGATGATATCATCCAACGATCTACGGAATCTTCAACGGATTGATAGAACGAACGAAACGGTTGCGAGAAGCAGAGGCTCGGGAGGCGTTCGGTAGCGGAGGGCCGTCTTCCCCCAAGAAAAGGGTTCAATCACTGTCGAACCCGATAAGCCGCCGTCGCCCCTCGTAACCCCCGCGACGTTGCGAGGGAAACAATTCAACCACGAATTGTCTGACTCTGATTGCGAGCCGGCCCGTGTAGATGGCGTGATTGTACACAATCTTCGCTCCCATCAACAACAGTGTCCCCGCGGTTGTCCAAACAAATAGTGCGGCCATGTTTGGTTGACCGTTTTCTTTTTCTTTTCTTCCGTGCATCTCGTTGCCCTTGCTGGATCGAGGAAGCGAGCGGGGTTTATCGGACCATTTTGATAACGATCGGGATCGCCGTTCGATTCGAGGCCGTTCCCTTTCGATCGTTCCCTTTTCGTCGGCGTAATCGCTGTTTTATGGGACGGATTCCTTGCGCAGAACGCCCGCACCATGGGGCATAGTTTTGTGCTGGTGCGGTGTGAAATCGGATACAGCCCCTGCTGGAATGGGAATGGTAAACAGCGTCAGCACATCAATGGAATACCTTTGAGTCAGTAAAAAAGGCCGTCCTGGATTGTGTCACTTTGGGCCAGGAAATGGACTCAGTTTTATTGGGACAACGATGATGACATCGTTAGCAGCAGAGTTTATGTGGGAAGGGGTCGCATTTGATGTTATTGATCTGTTAATGAACGTTGTGACATAGTTGCATATGGTCTATGTAACTAAGTCTAAGGTTATCGAAGGGGTGTTAAATGATGTTTGATACTTAGTTGAGGAACATGCTGTAGGAAACGTTTTTGTAACTAAGTGTTGTATTCATTTCATGTAAAAAATCTGTTTGTTGTGGAATTTATGTCTATGGCATGGAATCTATAAACTGATAAACTATTCCCACCGGTAAGATAAAAAACTGAGCCCCGGAAGCCACTGAAGAACGAAAACGAACGGGTTCCCAACTGTTGTTCCCTGGCCCTAAAGCCAGCTCGTGAGCGATTCTATTTCCCGCACATAACCAACTGCCTAGACAAAAACCACTCGGGTACAAACTAGAAGCCAAAATCCGCTACTATCAAATTTCAACTACCGCAACTCTTAACGAATGCTTACGAGTTCAGCGCTGATTAAAAAAAACAACGTTTCATGCGCGATCGATATGCCCGGAAACGGAGCAGTTATGGTTCGAGGTGTAGATCTGTCGGCTACCACCCGGTCCAGTTCTATTGCTTCTGGTGCAACGGTTCCTGCCAACTCCGTAGGACTCCCTCCGGACAGCCGGATACTACCGGTGTAAATTCCAATACCCGCTCAATTGGAGGACGTCGATAACCACAAAGCGTAGACCCTAAAGACGGATCAGCTACCATCGACCTGGTACGGATTCCTTCATAAACACTGCAAAGCCTTGAGGACTCCGGCTGGGGAAAATACCGAGGTAATGCTGCTCTTCCGGGTTTTCCGCTGAATAATCGACCGCATGCCAGCTATCTTTACGCGCTCAATTAACAACGGGCAGGCGCTAAGTGTAGTGAGACCTTACGAGACAGCCCGGGAATGCACCCTACCGTACTCCCTTCCACTTCATCGGCCGTTGGTTCCTTCAACAGTGCGCTGGCTGCACGAGTTGATGGCCACGGCGAGCCACGATCCCTTTTGCGACACCGCCACGCTCTAATCGTGTTGGAATGGCTGCGTACACCCTTTATTTTAATTGCTGTCATTACGGTCGAACGACAAATCGGAGGAGCATGCGTACGCGCGAACTGTCAAGCGCAGCGTGTGGAATATAGTTTCTTTCTTTTGACAGCTCTACTAATTCGCCATATTAGCGATGGGATTGTTTAGCATCCATGATCTAACGCCGTCCGTTATGTGCAGACGTTATTTTATAACTTTGGGGTTCATGAACGGCACCACCGAGCCCAGCCCGAATTGTCATTTTTGGCTGTTAATTTGCTTCCCGTCCTGCGACCTGCCTGCGATACCACATGCCACTCTGCTCACCTTTCGGTGGCTTCTCGGGGTTGGGGCCAGGTTAACGTTGGCCGATAAGGTGCGCGCGACAAGGAGAGCAACCTTACGTAAAAGGCCGCGGGCACGTACGAAAATCGTACACACACACGACACCCGGCGGGGTTCGCAATCGTAACGGTCGTTCGTCACGACTCGTGTCACCGACGCAGCGCGATGGACTCCGCGGAACAGCGTTGACAGCGCGAACCTTTTCTTGCTTTTTTTGTCTGATCACTTGCAGTGTGTTTAATGATGTCTGTTTGTTTCAACCTTCTTTTTTGTTGCTATTCTGTTTAGAAACGATTGGACGATTGATCATTCAGTCCCCCGGACGTTCAACTTGCACCCTTCGTTCGACCCTGAGCGCGGCTCCAAGACTTCCAGACTTCCAAACCCGCTCGCCCCACACCAGCCAGACAAAGCGAACAGCCGGGAGTTTAGTGACACCAAATAAGGTCGCTTATATCATAAACTCCGGTGCACTGCTCCGATTCCGGCTGTTGATACCGAACGCCGCCAGTCAGTTGGTTGCTTTAAATGGCAATACCTATAAACAAAATGGCAAAATCCGCACACCGCTAGATGGCGCAGTGCGATAAAAGCAGGGCGAATAAAAACATCCGCACTCCATTTGCCATTACCATCAATTGACTCATCAATATGATTCATTAGGCGATGCCGAGGACCCTTGCGCTCTTCGGATTTCCCTTATTCGGCACCCTATGGATGTAGGCACGGGCTTCGGAACTAGTTCGGAGCGGGTAAACTAATTAAATAGACGTTGCCTGACAAATTTGGTTCGCTTCCTCATGACGCAGAACTTCCTGACGTCAACAGCTTTACGCTGCAATTGGTTAATTTAAGTCTGGAAAATAACGAAAAAAACATTTAATCTAATATACAAAACGAGCTCTAAAAAGATTCAGCTCAGTTTCAGAATATGTTTTTACTGAGAAGGGTCCCTAAATGCAGAACACGCGTGAACAATAATCAAATGCCCTAAAATGTCTCATTTTAAATGATTCACTGTTGATATTGGCTTCAAATATTTTCCCCCATGTTTAGTTTAGGGAATCCCAAAACCAACAGCAATCGCTAAGGGTAAATTTATTCTACATCGATGTTTTCCCTCAGAATGTTTCACGAGACACAAATATGCATTGGATCAAAACAACCCCACCCACGACCCGGCGGCGGTCTTTTCCATTTCCTGTTGAATCAACCGAAGAACTAACTGTACCTTCGATACGCCGAGATGGAAACCGGGGATCGACAAACATATTTTATCGCACATTTAGTCTGTATGCATCACCAGCCAGCCGTACACGCGGCGGCGAGGGAGCATCTGCAGCATAAAGTTCTCAGAATATGCGGCACAGTTCGAAGCGGGTGTGTTCATAAATTCGAAACATTATTATTATTCACCTCACCATCATCAGGCGGATTCGATCGACCCACTCTGGCGGGATGGCTGATAAGCGCTCCGGGGAGAACTGTGATAGTTTACCAAAGAAACCGGAGTCGCCCGGTGTCGTTGGTCAAGCATAATCGAGGTTTTATGTAAAGCGGGACCAGCGTGGTCTTCTCCACACCCACAACAAAACGGACGTGGCCCTTTATTTTGTGAACTCACTGCTAACCGACCGTACCGTTATGGCAATTGTTCAAGATAAAACCCTGATTCGAGCGGGTAATAACCCGGTGTCAAAATGTGCACGAAAGAATGCACTCCTTGTGCGAGTGACTGCCAGTTCTTTTCTTCCCGAGGGGTTTGACGAACACACGTGAAGCAATAAATTTGATTTAATCCCATCGCGCCATTCCGGGCTACTGAAGCGTGCCCAACGCCTTCTTGCACCCATTCGGCTTCTTTTTCCATTGACAGACGTAACAAAGTGCCCCGTCTTGGCACAGGAACGCGGATGTCCTGCGATGAAGGTCAAGATAAAGAACCGTCTGGTCTGGTGTCCGACATTCCAAAACCTTGCGAGAAATGTTTCCCCTCACGTACGCGACAATGTTAATGGTTGGGATGATGTTGTGTTTTTTCTTTTAACACCAAAGTAGTTTCCTTTATGAAACGCAAATAAGGCGTCATCTATTATGATTATCGTCACTTCACCGACAATCCACCCTTGGGACGACCCGCAAAGCTGCCCTATGGCTCGGCGAGGCGAGCTTCGTTGCTTCTTTGATGGAGGATGTGTTCAGGGCGGTATTTTTCTGGACTCGGATACCTTTACAGGTCACCGGGCAGCGACGTAACGCAACCGACCGCAACAGTTGACCGGGATTCGGTTTAATGACGGGAGGCGCAAGGGCCGAGAGTTGCCGAATTTGCTCGTCTTGGAAGCCACTCGAAGCCGGGCCCAGGTTCGGAATGGAACCTGTTTCGATTTAATGGACCCACCCCACGGTCCGGCGCAACGTTTCCTTTTGCGTTCCCGACGCAATCGCATCCCTTTTTCTGCCTTGTTTTGGGCAGTAAAATTTGTTTGGACCAGCGTGAGGCTTCTGCTCTGAGCCACGACTGCACCCATCAGCCTGGCTGTCCGTCGCCCGCGTCCCAACCGCAGGTCAACGATCTTCACCCTCCCCAAGACGAGATCAATCTAGCTCTTCTGGAAGCAACGCTTTTATGCTCCCCATTCGGTCCAACCTCGCCGGTGCGGGCACGATAAATTTAATTAATTTCTCTTGTCCGCGCACATTCGATAATCGTCGCTGGCGGTTGCTGGCGATCAAGATGCGTACGCCAGGCTCTTCATTGTTCTTCCATTGCCCAGCGGGGACGGTAAGACGAACGCTAGCTGCGTATGAGTTGAATACAAACCGGATAAAAAGGGTCTTGCAGGGTGCGTTTCGTACGGCCTTCCAGGACAACCGTACATCCGCTTCTTTTGTGCGCTATCTTTATTTATTCCCGTTCCGAAGAAGTTGCTCACTCTGTTCGGTGAGTAACTTTTGTTCCGCTGACCTAAATGGTTCACATATCGTAAAGAAATGGTAAAACGCGTTGCGTGTAGTTATGTCTGAAATCATATCATAAGAAAATTCTTTTACGGACTTTGGTTAATGAGGCGCTTTACTTTGGTTAATGAGATTGAATAATAAATGTGGCAATATCCACCATATGTCCACATTTGAAAATGTTGAAGTGTATCAAGTTCAACAGGTCCTCTGCATTCTTACAACATTTATTTCGACAATAAAGAGCGAGCGGAGAACGATTCTCGAATGTAACGTTTAACTACCAGCTATAATAATAAATTAGAATGCTTTCGACGTGGTAAAGGAATCTGATGACGCTGTTCGGTCGAACGAAACTTCACACCCTCCTGAAACAAGTTCTCGTTGAGACGATTGGACAGCTTAATTTATATGTCCACAGTTCATTCATTCCTACCGCTTCATATCGTTGCCCCATCTCGACCGAAAGCCGATTGGCAGCGTGCTAGTGGTCATTAGAAATTTTTCCTCCATCTCGATGGGACGCTCGTCTCTCGAGCGCTTCCCTACACTGGAATTACCCGCAGGGCTGAACCAGAACTAGAATGGGAAACAGAACCAGTTCGGATAATCGCCGCCCCAAAGCGGCTGAAAAGACCTCAATTTAAATTGCCCTTCGCTGCGTTGTTTCTTTCCCCCACGGGATCAATGCGCTCCGGCGCAAACCCTCGCCAGAGAAAGCTACCGACGAGCGGCATGCTAATACGATTAGGAATGACAATCAGAACGGCGGAAAGGCAAAAAAAGAGAAGCTGTGACCATGTTTTTGAGCAGCGCCAACCGGACCATAACCTAAGCCAAGCCAACCTTGAACTGGACCTGCGAAGGAGACGTTCTGGAGAGGAGCAGCCCCAAACTTTAAAGCCCAAGCGGGGCGGGGTCGTAAGAAGTTTCCCCGAATCACTTTCACCTTCGGAACGAACGAATCAAAAACCGTCTACGGCTAGACAAAGGTTAATGGAGCGCGAGGGCTCCAAGGCAAGTTCAGTAGCCTTTTCGAGGGAGTAGCTTGAGAAGATGTCGGGACGGATTATATTCATGTGTAATCGTCTTTCACGATATTCTAATTGGGAAGCTCTGGAAATCAAAATCAGTTGAGAGTAAAATGAAACATTCGAAGAAGCTTTATTATGTGGCGTGATTGGACAATTTAAATCGTTGAAAGAGGAATCCGTCGTGCGTGTAGCGATGCAAGATTAAGAGCAATCGGAATTAGATATTTTCGAACATGCAACGATTTTTGCTTTAAAATTTTGTACTAAGATCTTAATATTGTTGTCTCAGACAAGATCTAATTAAATTCAAGTACTTTGCTTGGTTTAAAACTATTTAGTTGGCATATTTAAATAGCAGTAATTTTAATTATGAGCCGCAATGCGTTGGTTAACAAATTCAGCACAGTGGGGAATGTTCCTCTCAGCATAAAATATAATCAACATACCGCGCATAACCACTCTGTGTACGCAAATGGGCTTAAAATAAGTGCATAATCAAGATGATATAAAACCCGACGAGAAATGCATAAGCGGAGGCAAATAAACACGTTCATCGAGCCGCACCGTACTTGCCGGAGAAGCCTTCCTATGCTCCACCCTGGGAAGCAATACCACCTCAGCATGGGAACAAACATAAAACTCCAATCGTCGCCCAGCCTGTAGCATTATTTTTTTATTTATTTCGGTGACGCAATTGTTGTGACGATGATAGTAGAACCATCCAGGATGGCTGCATCGGCGAAGAAGAAATAACTCATAAGCAACCCTCATCACATAATGCATCTGTGCGAAATTGGCGAAACAATCTTAACGAGTACCGCTCGTGCAGTGAAAAATGGTTGTAAAAAAACTTTATAATAAAACTAAAGATATGCTCACCGATCCATCGCCCGTCGGCAGTAAACCTTTTCTTTCCCACCGATAAACACCGGTTCGAAGTGGTGAAAGATGGGAGAGACGCCCTTCCCGTGCAGCTTTCGGCTGTGCGATACTATTACGTAGCGATTCATCATCATTTCCTGCCATACCGGCAGGGCTCTTGCTGACGGCATCGTGGAACAGAGGGTGAGTGGGGTGTGTGAACGGGAGGCTTACGATATTTCTTTTTTATTCGCACACATTCGTGGCATAAATGTCTGGGATGCCCTGCCCTGGTCCACTGACTGACTGACTGAACGACCTGAGGATGAGCGGAGAAATTGACACGTCTCACCTTGCTTTCCCAGGGTTTTAGCGGGAGGAGGAGAGTGCGGGTGGATGCGGCGCATCCGAAGACAAACGTCCAGTGGGAATCGGTGTAAAATATATTCACAATCCATTCAGCCATCGCCTCCGATCGGCGATGATCGACGCGGTGCTGTTATCATTGGGAAAGGATCTGCGGATTGAGAAGTTTACATTGTAATTGAATTTGGTTCAAACTACTTATCGTTGACATATATTTAATATATCTTCTCTAAGAAGAAATGAAGTTGAAGTTTTGTTTAACTGCAATTTAGCCTAAGAATAAGCTCTATATTTTTATAATGTTTTTATATTTTTCAAAACTATTAATGTTGCATCGCTTATAATTTCTTTTTTTTTCATGCAATTCTTGAATCTTTTCAATCCACATGTTTGCCTCCCAGCTTGTTTCTGTAATAGCGCGGAGATAAAAAAAAAAGTAATCAGAAACTCCGCCACTTCGTAAAGCACAACCCTTGGCGCGTTTATGTAGCTATGCAAATGACGTGCAAGCTCATCATCATCATTCCTTTGCGTGTCAAATCCGGCCTGTGCTGCACGGCGTGGCTTGATATAACAGGGCGCTGCGAAGGTGGGCGAGAGAAATTGGCCTCGGCCTTCTTTCCTTCTTCTGTTTCTGCCCGTCTCGGGTGGAGCAATGGGCGTCGCGGTCACACTTTCCATGTGACCGGGTAATGCTTCGAAAGCGCGCTGGCTAAATGGATGGTATTTGACGGGCCGTGTGTTTTTTTTTTTTGCTTCTCCCCCTTCGCCCTCTACTGCGGTGTAACACTTTTTGAGAATCGTTTTATGATACGATTTGGTTAACCTTTCGAACGAAAGGGGGCTCCGCTTCGATAACACGATCAAACGCCTAAACGATGAACCATATCGCGGTCACGTTGGGCTTCTGCGCGCGGTGCTCTATTGCTGTCCGACACCTTTCGACGGCCGGCCAAGATGCAGTTGCAGTAGCGAAAGCTGCTGCATACCGCGAAGAAAGTAGCTCACCGGTCCACCAGCTTCCGTCCAACCGGCGCTGACCCGGGGCGCAGTTATGCTAATGAGCCGAATTGCTTTGCTCCCGTTTAGCTTGCCGAATTTTTCGAAGTTCATCTGTTTGAAAGTAAACTCACTTCGGCTTCGTTTTTCCGGCCGATGAGTGTGATAAATGAGTTGGGAAGAAATGGAGGAAGTTGTGTTTGAAAATACCCTGAGTTATATCACTTACGTGTCTCCTCGCGACAGTGCAAGTATTATATGAATACCGTCGCAGAGGCGTTTAAGATTTTGATCTTTTGAAATCGATGCCTTTCTTTCGCCACAGTTTTTTTTTTTTTCGTTATATCTTGCATCAATGGAATCCACTTGCAGCCCGAGGCGTTTGGGTTCCAGCTGTAATGATCGTACGCTAAAGGCACACATTCGAACTGGTTCGGTTTGTCGTTTGCCGTGTTGCATGTGCCTTTGGGAGTAGGTTTTCGGTGTGTCTCTCTTTTTTGTCATCCGTTTTTCTTTCGCGTTCTTTCTCTCATTAAAGAAAACGCAAGGTCCAAAATTGGGACACTTTGCGGTTTAACGAACTGCCGCGCGATTATGTCAGCCGCGAGGTCGATGGAGATTCACGCGATCGAGACGCACGAAACGAACGACCGATCGTCCGTTCGTGGGTTAAAGGTACAGGTCCCGGCGTGGTTCGATTCGTGTGGTTTTCCTCTCGGAGCGGGTGGCAGGTGAAGGATTTATGGATTATGCGTTGTTTATGAACCCACCGGACCGTGATTATGTGTGACCCACTGGCGAACGCAGATCCTACCACCTCCCTTCGCTTCCAAAAGCGGCTGGCTCATTCCACGAGACAGGTGTAAAACAGCATCGCACCGAGATGGTTTTTGACGGCACCAAAAAAAAAACCCCTACTAAACCTTAAACTATCACTTCGATGGCAGAGCGTGAAAGGGACGGGTTGTCAATAGCGGCGAGTAGTATTCGGTAATTCCCGAAGGCGCCTGAGGCGTATGAAAATGAGGGACAAAAACGACGCATTAAAACGGATTCAACATAATCAGAAGCTAGCATTGCAATGTGAAGCAAGCAGGTTTCCCAAAATGTCTTAAGGATGGGTTCAGTTAAAATGACCAACACGCAGGATTGAAGGTAAATGAGGAACGCTTGTGATTGACGAACAAAAGATTTCAACAAAAGCGACGAACCCTGGTCGAAATGATGCACGCTTGTTTTTGAGTTGCAGAAATAAGTATTTTTTAAATACAAGTTGAAGTTGAGAAAAAAGTTTAATCTCAAATATAACAATTATTCATAAAAAAACATTTCTCCATTTCTTATAATTAGCATTTCAGCATTATTAATTCTACATTTCTTATAATAAGCTCTTTTTGCTATCAAACAAAATTTCCAAGCAAATCTTTCAGGTACTGAATGAAATACTGGAATATGCAAAATAGCATCGAGATTCAGCTTTTCAGACTGAAATGTGTGTCAACTAGAAAATGACCCATTTATGAATGGTTTTCTTCATGTCCCATCAACTTTGAGCATAACCGTTCTCCATAGAAACACTTTGAATGTCAAACTCTCCTGATCGAACATAAATTACCATAGATCGTTTTCCCATCAATCCATCATTTTCCTAGGCCCCCTTTCGAACTCGGTCCCTCGTCGGGATACGAATCCGCGGGCACAGGCATTTTTGACCCCAAATTCGCTCCATCGGATCGATTTTACCCAGCCAGCAAGGCCCAGAGGCTTAGGACCTTGTCCCGTACCGGCGCGCCGGTGAGGCGCAGTGGGCGAGAACCTTTCGGGCCATTCGGACACTCGGACGCGAAAAGTGCAGTGTCATTCCTTGATTGATTGGGTGAAGGTGAGGCGGTGGAATGTGAGAAAATTAACCTGCTTTCCGAGAAGCGCCGTGCGAACGCAGCGAATGCAGCACTGCAATTGGAAAAGGGAAAAGCGTTCGCCGCTCGCTGCTGCCCTCCGAAAGGAGCCTGGGACACGCTAGCGGGGCCCTTTTGTGACCCGCAAACATGGGGAACGGGCCGTCGACGTTAACAATCGATCCGAAAGGCCGCCGCAAGCCGAAGGAAAAGCGCACAATGCATCCCGTCGGTCGCTTATTGGGGGTATGCGCATGCAGAAAGAATGGTACATTTAGACTTTTGTGTTGCGCCTCATTTACGAGAGTGGACTGCGGCGTGTCGTGTCTGCTGCAGCTGCAGCATATGCTGCATTTCGGTCTCGGATTCGGTGCGAGAAAGCAAAACGCATCGAAACGCATTACTTGGCGCGTCGTGTCACATGTGTGCTCTTAACTGGAGCGCAACCTCGAAGCGCAACAACCGATGACAATATTATGTGCATTCAGCGACATGGCGTTACACGGTTGTGCGTTCGGCATTCGCGCGGGCCTGCGAGCGTGAATCGTTACGGATGGCGATCCGCCCGGGAAGGCAGTCGTAGCTGGGAGGTTAACCGGGGAACCAGCCGAAGCGGGGATTCAGGTAATTGAAATAAAAATCATAAAGTAGCAACAACACACACAAACCAAAAAATAACCCCCAACGACATGCCTGCTCTCTACATTTGTCGGATAAATCATTTTCACAACGATGTCAAATTGCCAAATGATTGAAGCAAAACGGGAGCACCATGAAATCGTGTTCGAAATTAAAGCGGCGAACGCTTTCGAAAAATGGTTCCTTTTCTTTGTTTGGCCAGAGGAGCGTACTCACGGGTCGTTGGCAGGGGGAACCTACAGCTTTTTATTGTCAATTTCACCGATTAAAATGAAGATGTTCATTTGTAAAAAAGCAGTTGATATGAATTTTAATGTTGCAACTTTTCAACATGAAAAGATTCCATCGGTTCCACAGTTATGAAATGTTGATAAAATATTTAAAAAATAGCTGTCCTTTCTCAGTTTAAATGCATAACTTTATTTTGCATAAGAAACCAGAAACAAATTTAGATTTAGAATAAAATTTACAAAACTCTCGATTTTCGTACTAGTTTCGTAATTCGACAATCTGAAAGCCAACAATGGGAACAAAAGGCCACCAGCTCATCATCGGGGAGAAACGCCCGGAGGCCAACGATCTAGAACAAAAGCTATCAATCAAGAGAAGCGCCGTCAAGCCGCGACCTTTCCGTACGATAAACGCGCGGGAGCAAGCGACGATTGAAAGCGAAAACTTCTTCGAGGGTGGAAAGTGAAATGCTTTGCCGCGGGAGGAGATTGATCCCCCGGGCAGCACACCGTAGCACCAAGGAAGCCACCCCCTGAAGGATCCCTCCCAATCGGACGATGACGAAGGCAAGATATGGGATCCCCTAACGTTCGGGTTCTTCGTGCAGCACACAGGAAAACACACGGAACAAATCATCAGACCCTTGATGATGGTTGAGAACAATGAAAGGTGAATACCTGACGACTGTGTGTGTGTATTCTTCGGAAGCTACCGGAGGTCGATGGTTTTGAGATTGGAACGCAGATTGGGAAGAGATCTTTCGGCTATTGGCGCCCCATAGGACGGTCAGCACGAATTAATGGGTTCTGTAGTTAGATGAACAAAACATAGGGGGATCAAAATTTGGAGGAACATTTGGAGGAACCTTCTTACATTATTAAAAATCTCTTGGTATAGCAATTTTTGGCTTTTTTATTTGGCTTAGTTGGATGAAAATAAAACAGGGGGATCAAAATTTGAAGGAACATTTGGAGGAACCTTCTTACATCATTAAAAATCTTTGGTATAGCAATTTTTGGCATTACAAATAAATCTTTTTTTTCGATTGAACGGTAAATCTACATTCTCACACCGATGCAACGTTTGTTGTAAGAACCGGCACACTTTAGCCTATTGTTTCACTCAATGGATGCGTAACACACCCACTTCTGACGTTTTCAATATCCTTCTTTCTCCCATCTCCGCCTATTGTTCATCCGACGCACAGCATGGAAACCCACGTGGTACACAATGGTTCCAGCAGTAATCGACCGATTGAGAATCTCCGATTTTCCGCACGGGGTTCAAAGGGGAAAAGAAACCCACACCCAACCGCATCATCGTTGCCGTTACATTGTAATCGCATTTGGGCGCAGAGCAGTCTACAGAGCAGGGGAAAAGAAAATACACAACCGGTCGGTGCATCGCTGCGTTCCCATCGCACGATGCACATATTGCACGCGTAAAGCCAACCAGTTTGCATCGCTCCATACGAAACGAAACGAAAGTGAACTCCTTCCACCGATGCAACCGATGCGCCAGTGCTGAAAGGCGCGAGTGCTTGTATGTTTGTTCGATTGTCATAACCGACGCCGACGTCATCGCGTCTGGCGAAAAGATGGGCAAGATGCTTCCGAATGTGCGCATTGTCTTACTGCTTGCGCTTTCGCTGGAAAACACTCCAAATTATGCAACAATGCAATGCAACGCAGTGGGCGTAATGGGGCGGAAAAAGCACGTTCGCGATTGTCACCTGCGAGAGGAGGAGTGCCAAGAAATGGAAAGCCGCTTATTGATGGTTGCCCATCCTCATCGACAGCTTCCATTGCGGATGCGCACGTTAAACGTGTGTAAGATGCACAGTAACCTCGCGAAAGCAAAGGATTGGGCTTCAAACCCACGAGATGTGGTGAAATCGAAAGCGGAATTAATCGCTACCAGATGGCGTAATAAATCCTTCATCAGATTATGAGTTAAACACTCGTAACTAATGTAATGCCTTCGAGTTACCATTTCCCCATTAGAAGTAAAGTGTTCTTTTTGTTTTATTGCATTTCATTTTCCCTCTTCTTTCACAGCCGCCAGACGTGTTGTTAAAACAAAACAACAAGCAAGACGAAAAACCCACTCCATTCCCGTGTTGCCCGCCTCGGGAAAGAAACAAAGCTGGACAAGAAAAACACCACCCGAGTGCACCACTTAAATTATGCTCACAACCGTGGCCAATGGTGCGTACCGAACCCATCTCCCCTCCCGTGATCCCCTGGGAAAAAAAACAGGGGGAAACAAAAAAGATCCGAATAAAAATCCATCACCCGATTTACGGTTCTTTCGGGCCATTTTTCCGGTCGACCGTTTCTATGCTGACGGACCGGCCGGACTCGGTGTGATGTTTGCGGTATGTTTTTGTTTATCTTTCTCCCCCTGCCTTGCCTTCCTTCACTCGAGATGATGCATCATCGCACCTAATAAAAGCGTTCTTATCGAGGTGGTTTCGGTTTCTCTCGCGTTGCCGCTCCTTCGGCTGCTTCGGCTAGGAAAACTAGTTCACTCTCAGTCAGGAAGCCATTAATTTTCCACGCCCTACGCCCACTCAGAAGTAACCGCCTTCGCGGACGAGGGCTGCAGCATCCGTAATTGTAGTCCACAGGTCATTAGCTCAACAGGTTTCTGTTAGGAACCCAAAAATCAACCTAGATCAAGGAAAAAAAATCCTTAATTCTGGAATACCTGTGAAATTTCAGATTTTTTTAACAGCTATGAAATGTATAAAGAACATGTATAGCATAAGTCTATCAATCGAATATTAAACATTCAAAATCAACTGAACGCAAGTATCTAGCCAACGATTTTCCTAAACTTTAGGCTCGTTCTTTTCTATAAGTATAAAAATGTTTCTCCAAAACTTTCCTCTCCAAATGATGGTCCAAGATGCTTCTTCTTTCCAATTGTTTCCTAGAGAAGGAATGGGTTGAAAAAGAAACTTCTTTAAAATTTTATCTGTAGATTTTTTTCACACAGTACTGTTTCACAATTGCAAATGCAGGATAGTAAGTAACATACAAATCAATTCCATACGTCGATTGTGGTATAATCAATTAAGACTTTCAAGACTCCATCCATTTTGAACGATGCTGAATAAAACCCACCTTTTTTTCTCCGACTATTGTTCCGCTTGGTTTTCTTTATACAACGCTAGGATGCTTTCAATTATCATCCTCCGCAGCACAATCCCACCTAAATCGTCCCTCCACGGATGACCCTCTGTTCAACGCATGCCACGAAGCAACCTGTTTTCGTTTGATCCTTCTTTGATCCTGGCCACATTCCCATCCCATTTGTGTTTTCTTCAATTCTTCCATTTTCTCCACTTCTCGTTTCGCATGGTGATTTACCTTACGTTACGTAAGAGCCTCGGATGCTTTTTTCCGTGAAGGATCCTTAATCACCTGGCTGGCATCCTGCCGCAGGGCTAATAAGAAAGGATGACGGAGGATGACGATCGAAGCGCATCGATCGGTAGGAAAAAATAATTCCCATGAAATTCTTCAAGGTGCTCCGGCGTCCGACCTCGTGAAAAGAAATGAACAAACCTGTGAGGCATTCAGCCAAACCTTACTCGCGCCGAAGACGCTCACCCTAGGCAAGGCAAGCAGGGGCATCAGCTTCAGTCATCCTTTTCTTGACGTTTCGATCGAGAATGCACCCAAACGGTGACCTTCTGCTCGGGTCGCTCGTGGGGGATATAAAAAAACAAGAAAACGAAGCGCTCGGTTGACCTCCGGAACCGGACCGGAAACGCGAGAAACTGGCAAGTTCAAGCCAAATGTTGGTAACAAGAGACAAAAAGAATAAACCGATGGACAACAAAAATTAAAATACCACGGTTCGATACCCACCGGGAAGGAAGGACCTTTAAACGTTGCTTTATTTTATTATACGTTGGGTATGGTGCATATTTTTTGTTTCTTCCCTCACGTTTCCTTGAGTTTTCAAACTTCCTCGGAATCAGGCTGGCAATTTCTTCGAACGAAGTGGATCGCCGAAGTGGAACAAAAAATTGACCTTCGAACAGAAAGGAAGGGTTCCCCACGGCAGGAAATGGATAGCTCCAATTTCCAGACTTACCTTCCGCGAGGGACGCAACATAAAACGACACTCCTCATTATCTCACTGAATTCCCCGTGTAGGAACGCGATCGAGAGGGAAAAAAAGGCAAGTTCCAGGGTCATTTCAGGGGAGATTTTGTTTGTGTGTGAAATTTTTAACATTCTGATGACACACCTCTCATGTCATCGAATTCCTTCAATCGCACCGGGAAACCTTTGCCTACAAACACAACCGGAGCGCATCTTGGAGTAAAACGTGGGGCAGAGGGACAGTCACGAAATTGCGCACGAGTAGAACAAAAGCAGGATCTATATCATTGCCATTAAAGAAATTTGTGACCTTCTCTCACTCTTTGGCGGTGATGAAAAGAAGAACCCTGCGCTGGGATAAGAATGTAAATTTAGCTTTCAATCTACAATCGCTGAATGCGCCCAACAGCGATTCGTTATTAGCAGTCTATGCTAATGGCGATGTAAAACGCCGTGGAACTAATATATTTTCCTATGATTAGCGATCCTAAGTCAACGGGCCGAGCGGGAAGTGAGTTTTTCTAAACGACTCATTCGCGCGCACAGAACACATTGCTCTCATCGGAGGGGAGAGAGAGAGAGTGGCTCAGCATGCAGAGGGTAGTTAAAACCTGAGCCGCTTTTTATGTTGCTAGAAAGGCCATATTTAATTTTATTGCGATCCACGCGATACAGGAAGACTATTTATAGCGAAGGTTGTCATATCTTTTCCTTTTAATTTTCCTATTCAACCGATTCTCGAGGTCGAAAGTTGAATGGAGAAAAAAAAGGCAGTAAAACGCTATCTTTCCAAGGACATAAAATTCTTTTTTTCTCTTCGAAAAAATTTTTTGAACCAAAAAACCAAAATGCCCCTGAAACGTAAACGATCATCATCAGCACCAGAAGCGGTTATCATTTGTTCGTGAATGATTAAAAATTCATGTTAAATTCTTATCCGTCAGCAAACGAGCCGCCGCGATCATCACGATCACCCTCCGTTTCGAGGAAGGGGGGGTTGCTATTTTTAAACCGTCCTCTCCCAAAAAGACGCAACTTTCGAACGGCTCGTAAACTGCCTTTCTTCAAATAAATCCACGAACACACGCGGCTGTATTCCTACACCAGCCCCCTTCAGCAGGAAAAAGTAGATAAAAAGTATACGAAACCATGTCGCCGTCCTTGAGCAGGCCACAATTCCACATGGACGTAAAGCAACAACAAAAAAAACTAAAGTAAACCACCACAACCCAAACAGCCGGGCAAAATTTAACGCCGTTCGCCATCGCAAACCCTGCACTTCGCAGACACGGCCAGAGTTAGCCGGATGGTCCAAGTGCAACGGGAATGGAAAGAGGGTTAAAAAAGGAAAGCTTCATCGATATATGATCACTATTAGTCAACACGCCGAGCCTTGCACGTGTCCTTCCGTGTGGCATCCACCGTTGGGCGCTAGCGAAAGAGCGAGACTCAGTTCGGTCGAACAAGTGCTTAAAGAGTCATTAAGTCTGCCGACGAAATCGAACAGAAAACGAAAATTGGAAACCAGCGCTAAACGGACCTGGCATGCCAACGGTCGGAAGGATCATATTTCTTTTTGTTTCCCCAAAGAAACGCACCATCCATTGCGTGTGGATGCCTTTGCGTGCGGTGTCCTTCCTCCTCGGATTCGGATGTTCGTTGATGGACGAACTAATTCACTTAGACGCCCGTCAAACCGGGCGCAAACGAATCAGGTGCAACTGACCGATGGATGCTGATGAAGACAGTCGACGGGGGCAAATTAAATTACCGCCGGCCTTCGTGCTGTGTCCGATGCACCATAAAGTGCCTTTCACGCACGCCTTTCGGGTGGATACACTCTCTCACCCACCCCGGAGGTTTGTGCAGCGGTGCGTTTTGGACCACTTCGGGGTCGTGCTGCTTTCGTGAGCACGCGGTTGGCCTTGTGGAAGGCGATGACAGAAGAACGGTCGAGTGGTCAAATCTGAACGTCTATCATCGCTCGGAGGTCGGTGTAATAACTTCCGTTGGACTTTTTTTTTCTTTCATTTTTAGGAAAGGCTTTTTGTAAACAATCTACCGCGTAGATCGAATCAAATTAGGTCTGTGGTCTTTTTTTTTAAGAAACGCCATACACAAACCCAGCGTCATCGTGAGTTTAAAATTGCTCCTTATGAACAGGGAAGTCGTATGGTCTAATGAGTTGTGACACCATACTTCTGGTCCTAATGTTGATTGGACCCAAAGCTGCAAGGAGGATCAAAATAACGACAAAAAATAATACAATAGTTAAGCTGTGTTTGATGATTTAACTTTAAGGCCTACAAGACTAACGAAACTCAAGAAAGAAGGATCTATATGCGAATGTCACTCGATGGAAATCATCATCAAAATGTTCATCTAAAGGCACGCATTTTCCACGATAACACAAACATTATTCCAATTGTTTGTTTGCGAAAGAGTATCGGGTCGCTTCATATAACCCCCCCAAGAAAAAAAGGGGGTCAATCTAAGAGCTCCCCATCCGCGCAAGTGCAAATCGATACGAATGGTTTCATCCATCCGTGGCCCTCCGACAAGTAAACGCCAAAACGACGCCCCCCCCTAAATCAATCCCCTCATCAAGGATCATCATCCAATCGACGGATGGCTCGTTGCTTCGCTCGGTGCCGGGCCCGATGGGAAATGGAACCGGCAGTAAACGCTTAAATGGCCGCTCCAGCAAACGATCGGCTTCCGGCTCGAGTTAATGGAATTCGTGTCTAAACTGTGCCGCTATTAGCAGCAGCAGCAGCAGCAGCAGCAGCAACAACGGCGGACGAAATATTACACCCCGGCAAAGGTGAAGGGTGGGTCTCAACGTGGTGTGAGAGGGTGAGCAACGGCTGGATTGGCCTGATTTTCGGTGGCCACCAACCTTCCGCGGACCCTAATAATCGCACCAACCCGGAGGCCCACAATTGGCGTTCGATTAGTATTGATTTTTTACCCGAAAATGAAGATCGACTATCGACCGCAGACGTATTTCTAGAGGATAGCGTTAGCTTAGCTGATGTGCTATAAGATTTTTTTGAGGAACAAACAAAATGTGATGTTTAAAATCAATAAGATTTTTATGTGACGAACTTATAATATAAGTGCTTTAGTATCCTATATTTGTTCTTTAGTCTCCTAAACAATTAATTAGAACTAATCATCGAATTATTCAAAACTCTTATTTATCTGATCGATGTTTTGGGTTGTGAACTTTTAATGGTTTTTATTTTGCCATATTTAGTGATAAGGTTAATTATGCAACTTTTTAAGCATGTTTGATTTGGCTGAACTGCAACAAGATGGGAAAAATGTAAAGCTTCATTTTGTATCAAACCACTGCTTATTCAATCGACCTGAAGAACACAACAACATAAATCTCCGAAGCGTCAATGCGTGTCTGGAATCTGGCAAGATCAGCTCAAGGCTGATCCGGGTTGCTCAGTTGCTCCGAGCCAATCGTTGCCGGTGGCGAATGCTGTCAAACAAGCCAAACTCCGAAACGCATATTCCACAACATGAGCTACACGCGAAGGAAGGAATATAAGCTACCTAATCGAACCGAAACCTTATAAATTTCACCGTGACCCATATCGAAATACAATACTTTCCCCCCGGGGGCCAGCGGGGTTCACTTAGCAAAACTTTCGGGTAGGATAGAGGGATGGACACCAAAAATATTGAGATGAAAACAAAACGAAAAATCGCCGGCCGATCATTTTCATTGCCCCATTCACCTAATAAACAAACCACCCCGAATTATATCTTTCTTGTTTTTTTTTTTATCTTCCTGTTCTTTCGCTGCCTGTGCGGACAAGGGGAAAGGCGAAACTTTGAGCAAATTGATATATGATCTACTAAAGTCGAACAAGCCACCGCGATATGCGTGATCTCGAGCCCGGTCGTTACGGGGAAGAGGAGCCAACAAATCCAACCCATCCAGCTGAAACGGGGACTTATGGGGAGGCTAATTCGGTTCAGGCGATTCAAGATGTTATGCTCATCATCATCGTTTTTTTCTGTCTTTCGTTGGGCTTCTTCTCCTCCGGCCCAAAAGCTGGACATGCTACTCGATACGCCGCGGATGCCGCGGTGCTTCATCGATTGCAAGATCGTCAATTATCTGTGGTCGGTTTGAGGGGTTTCAATTTCACCTAAAACGGGGCAGCCGGCGGTACTGTCCAATGTGTAGCAAGCAATTGCCGGTGTGACACGATGCTGGTGCGTCTGTCTAAATGCCCGATTATGCCACGCCGAGAGGCCCTAGAGATGCGATACGGATCGGTAGCAAGCCTCAAAATCCTCCCGTTTCTCTATCTTACCCCGCGTATCGTCCGATTCGTCGTGGGTCGCTTTCAGAAAACTGTTTTCTTTGCCTCGGAAAAGAAACAGCACGGTATTGGGTGTAATTGGGCATAATTGAGCATATGAGAACTAAGTCATGTGAGCACCGTGAAATTTGAAGGGAAAAACTTTGTAAATTTTTCTAAAGACGAAACTAAACTGTATTAGCTATATTAAATACAAGATAAAGGTAGAGAATTCCCGCAGAAGTTTTATTGATTTTCTAAAGTTGTGAGAGTAAATCAACATTTGATTCTAGACAAAGTAAAATCGGCGTTTTATCGAGTTAAACCATTTTTTAGTTTAACACATAGAAATAATCGATAAATTTGTGGGAAAACTTCATGTTTATGATCATATTTTTTCAGTGTAGAAGCTAGTTATTGTTTTAGGAAAAAACTTAAGTGTATTTTGGATTTTAAATACATAAGATAAAATTTCGGATTTACCTTGGAAATTAATAAAAATGCAATGACCAAAAGTTCCTATTTCTACCAACTTTAAACATTTCTCAAAGACATAAAAGATTATGTGAAGAAAACTATGTATTTCAACACGAATCAGTGGAAAAGCAAATCTGCAATACTTTCTAACTGTTCGAAAACAATCCCATCAATGCACCGCACGCACCCAATTCTGGTTAGGCTTATCCTTAGATTTTGCTAAATGAACTGCGCCAGTACAAGCTGTCCGCCGTAATTGATTATCCGATGACGTGGGGCACGCACGCCACTTGCCATCTCCCTAGAGCTGTGCAGCCCAAAGGGCCACGCAAAGCGCATTGGCACGGACGAAAAGGCTTCGCAGAAAAGTAGATTCAGCATTTGCGCCTCTCGCCGACGCCACTTTTGAAGCCGCCACAACCGGCACACGCCATTAGGAAGAAGAAGAAGAAAAATTAACGGACAAATCCCAGCACGTTCTCCATGGCGTGCTTCCGGCCATGCGATCTTCTGGCTACGGATGAGATGGAGCGTGCAAGCGAGGGATCAAAAATTAGCATAGCTTTAGCATTTGCATTTCCAATCAGCGGTAAGGGAAAAATTGTGCAGGAATGTAGGAAATAAAATTTATTTTATTCTAGCGATTAGTATAAATTACAATCGTCAAGCAATTGGAGAATGTTATACAACTACAACAAAAAAGTCAACAAATTAAGTAAAATCATATCTTCCGAGGAGAAATGAAAGAAAAACTCATCGAGTTTAAATGTTGCAGTTAGAGCTCAGCGTTCTATTCTCTATACGTTTGCAAATTCCCTCCGAGCAACGTCAGGTTTAACCTCTACAAGTTTCCTACCCTTCCATCTTGTGGATGAGAGGAATATTAATACGTCCCCCGGAGGGGCACGTTCTAGAGCGACTCATATTCCAGACTTTCCGAGAACGAACGGTAATGGGACGCGTCTGGGTCCGTGCGCGAGGCTCCGAAAAACATGTTTCTCCTTCTTCCTTCAGGCAGATGGAGGAGCGCGATAGAACAAAAACGGCCCGGGTGTGACGCAACGGAGCGGATACTGCAAACCGTCTATCGGTGACAATCGATCGCAGAAGATCGCTCCGATCGATAGCGAAAAATTGTGGCGGTCCCCGGGGAGCGGACGATCCCGAAATGTGTGAGATCAATAAATTTACGAAATTTACGAGATTTCCTTTCGAGCGAGGCTAAAATTAGGGCCCACTGGAATGGATTGCCGCTTTCCGGGGGTGCTGCCTTTTTTTTTGCACTATTTTGTTTACGGTTTGGGTGGCTTGTGGTTTGTGTGTTTATCTGTCCCTTTTTGGTTTAAATTTTATTGCTGGCCCCTTGCGAAAAACAGCACGAGTTCTATCTTAACAATCTCTGCATGATTTCCTGCTGAAGGTTTTTTTTTGTTTATTCAACAAAACCGTTCGGCTGAAGCTACGATCAAGTTTGCTGATCGAACATATTTCTTCGTCGTTCTAATTTAAATGGCAATGCTTTATGCGTTCCTCTTCCAATAGTGATGTCTTAAAAAAAACATTGCCTTTTAAAAATTTCATAAATTAGCGTTTGAACAAACAGATCTGCTTTTACAGACAAATAATTCATTAAAAATTGCACACTTTTCAAGCGACATTCAAACTTGCATGGCAAACTCGTTAGCTAAAAATTAATTTCACCCCGAAGCCGGCAGACAATAATATGCGCGTAATGATCGGTTTATCGGTAACCTACATCGGTTAGCATGGGAATAATTTAAAAGAAAACGAACCGATACGAGAACGTCTTTACGCCTGCAAACCATCCCATGGTAAGCAAAAAGACTGCGTAACGACTCCACGGTGCTGATGCACGAAGAACAAGTAGAGCATAGTATGCCGTGATTTGGCACGACGAAGAAAGAAAGAAGCCCCTCGAGGGGGAGTGGATCTGAGGCTTCCGCATGCCTCCATGTGTGTGTGTGTGCATGTTTGTGTGTAATCAAATAATTACTCCAAGGCTCGCGGCGGACTTCGCCAGCGCTCTGATTTCCTCTCCGGCCTCTCCGGCGAACGATGAGAACGTCATGTGTCGTTTGGGCATCTCGTTATAAAGAACCGATCGGACCGCACATATGAGTATCGGCCCTTTGACGTGCCATTTAAGTGAACTCCCTTCAGTCGCACCTCGAGCCAAGATGGAGAAAGGATCCTGCATGGAGCATTGAGGATTCGGAGGAGCAGATGTCGGGAGGGCAGATGCCCGGGCAGATGTCCGATGCGCCGCATTACACGTTCCCGATCGAGGTTATGCAATTTGGCACGATGCGTTCGCCAACTGTGGTGCAGCGACCAAATACTGTTGGTTTTGCAGCCAACTGTCCGTGGCGTTTGAATTTGTTCAACTTGTGTTCCGCTTTACAGCCAAAGCATTTACGGCGACGCAAGAAAGTATTTGCAACAACATGTGCACAGTGTTTAATAATCAGTTAAAAGCTTTCGTTCCAGCACGCAAATCCCATAGTGAAGGCACAACTTGTCAATCAGCCCTTCCGTTGTCCACCACGGTGTACATTGTTCGGAATTAGCATTGGCCCGCAAGAATGCCCGCTATCAGCCCGGGCCGATGTAATTACTACCGACACACCGTATCGTCCCATTCATCATGCAGCGGCCAACCCGGTCGGCCGGCCGTTACACACCGCCCGGCCCGCCCGGTGCGCAGAATGGTCGGGGGGGAAAATGGGTCACACCTATTCCAACGGGATTCTAGCGGCCCCCGGCCATATATCGGTATCGATATTCGTCCCGCGGCGTGTGTGCGATCGTGCTCTTCTCCCGAAAAGCGATTGCCCCCGGGACTTCTGTCTGTCTGTCCGAACCCAAGGTATGCAGGCCACCCTGGAACCAACACACACACACCGTACTCACCCACGGACGAACGCAACATGCTACCTTACGGCCTTCCCTAGAAGCAACGGGAGGACGCTGACGCACGGAACTGGGCGTTAACGAAAATCAGTCGATCATAAATTTCCCAAACGCCCTACGACCGTCCGTTGAACCATTCGTGGTACCGCACCGTGGGTGGCCGTGATGTTATCGATGGCGCTCGGTTCGAAATTAATTAGCCGCCATCCCGGGGGGAGGGATTACCAGCCCGCCCGAACCGACTGCACTGCTACCGCGTTGTCGGTGGGTCGGTCGGTCCACGGAGGGACCCCCGCGGGAAAGTCACCGGATTAGACCGTATGTCACCCGGTGCCCTGCGCTTGATTGTGATGCATGTGAGCGGGATCGCCGGTGGCAGTTAAACCGATTAGCCCGCTACGTCTAACCTTGGCGCTCTTTGGCCGTCGGGGCAGTTTTCCCGACGGGAACGGAAGGAAAAATTAGGCTTTTGGATAATTCGGTTCATTTGATCCCGCCCCAAAATGCATCGGTTCACCCCGGGTGGTAGCGTTCAAAACTTTTGGGCCCTCTGTTGCCACCTGTGCTGCGCTATCATTAACCTACTGACCAGGTCACCAGAATGTACGTCGTTAAACAATCAGATAAACGATCGGTAATCACCCCAATCGGCTTGATTTGATGTAAGCTGACGATTTCATGTGATTAATTTTGGATTTGAAAAAAAAGCATGACCATTCCTCGGTCACATTGGAACATTCTCGGAACATTGCTGGGTCACGAGAAAATAATTTTTAAGTTTTGGCTAATTATTCTTCACGAGAACCACAAAACAAATTCAGCATTTTTATCTTTATTATTATATTAATCGTGAGAAAGCAACACTGTTATGCCCTTACATCGGTGTTTTTATATTCCATACTACAATTATTATAGTTTTTTTTTTCACACGTCATCCTAGTCAGTCCAAAAAGTTGTTTGCAAAGCTTTACACCATTGCAAACTTATGTGAAACGAAATCCAGCAATATTTTAGCCTACAACAAAATTACAAATTTAGTAAAACAGTGTTTAGTCTATATTGTACGTACGACTAACATCTGTGACCTCGCACAGTTATTATTGCAACGGCACACTCCAACGAACGGTAGAGCGTATGTTTGATTGCACCTTGGCTTAGATAACTAACAAATTATATCTCATGCACTACCAACTGCGTGTACGGTTAGTAATTTTCTTAATAAACGAAAACTTCTTGCTTGCTGTTCGCGTACAGATGGATGATGGAATGTAAAGTAAGCTAACCTAACATGTATACATGTACCTGAACGCATCCTTCATGTAATAACCGCTTGTGCATTGCTAACATTTCTGTCGGGGATGAAAATAAATCCTTAAGGTTCCAACAGCGTTGATTCAATTTCTACCGTTGGAAAAAAAACCTCCCAAGTATGATTGCGTCATTCTGAGATCAGTTGCGCCGGTTGGCCAACGTGTTGTTGGACCTAGTCGCGTCGCTCGCTCAGTTCACGTGATGCTCACTCTTAAGGTGCTCGTTCATGCGCTCGACGAAAAACGGTCTGCTCGGGGCGTGCTGATGGTGATTCGCGGTTGGTTCTTTCCGACTGTTGCGTGGTGGAAGCGGGGAGGAAGCGTTACTCCTTAGCTCGCGAACCAATCTGCTCGTTCGATCCGTCGGGTGAGTCGTGCTCCCGTGCGTTCGGTTCGCAGGGCCGGCGAATGTCGTTTTCGTTGCGTTACGTTCGCCCGGCCCGAAGCCTCGTCCCGCCGTTGTGCCTCCCTTTGCCGCATCCCCACCACCGTGCGGTCGCAAATCGCCCGGAATCATCTTTTCCCTGATCTGAATGACGGACGTGTTCATCACCTCGCAGTCGATCTGCATGAGGGTGATCTTCTCCGTCCCGTTGGCCATCGTGCCTCTGGGGCCCGCCACCGTCGGTAGCATCAGCGACATCCGTGGGCGATTGGTCTTGTTGTACGCGAGCGCGGGCAACAGCAAATGTTCCTCACTGAACGAAACCAGGTAGAACGTATCGTCTCGGCGTCCAATTTCTTCGAAAAATTCCGCATACTTCATGTTCACGCTCGGATAGTACAGGTCCAGATCGTGCTGTTTCTGCGGCCGGCCCTGGTACGGAGTGACCTCGCGATGCCCGCCCGTCACTTGCTTCGGAGTTCGCCGCTTTTCCCTGTGCGCTAGGGCCACCTTTTTCTGCCGCCTTTCGAACGTTTTCATCTGCACGCTGATGTCCTTCATCTGCCGGTACATGGAATCGATCGCGTCCTTCAGGCGGAACATTTTGTCGAACGTGTCGATGTTCAGGTCCGTCTCGCCCTTCCCGTCCGTGAGATTCTTATACCCGTTCTCCCCGATCCACCGCCGGAGCTCGCTGGCGAGGCGTATGTTTTCCGTTTGATTCACGTAAAATGGACACTCGGTGGTGGGAAACAGTGCGGCCGGATCTTGCTTCGTTAGCTCGTCCAGGGCGGTTAGGTTGAGTTGGTAGGATGGGCTTTCCGGGCCTGCCGGTAGCATGGTTTCGTTGGTCCACAGCAGCCCACGGGAATGATGTGCCAACAGTCCGGCGGAGGTATCCTCGTCGAATTCAGCTCTTTCGTGTTTTATCAGAAGGTTCCTGCAAGCATAATTCATCCCATTCAAAACATCATTCTATAATCATTTTCTTTTTTGTTGTTTAATTGTACCAACCCTATTGGATAAAAATTCAACGACACCATGAACAACATGGCCAGCACGATGGCCGCATTCTTGCGAGCCGTGGGAGTTACTTGTTTGGCAGAAGAATGTCCAATAAGAATACTATTTGCGGCACAGGAACAGCGTATCTTAAGTCTTTCTAGTAAATTTGCATTTTCCTGTGGAAAATCGAGTAATTAATAATAAGTAAGTCGATCAGTTGCTCAAAAAGTAAGCGTTACACTTAAATCGAATGTAACATACCACTTTCAGCTGCTCGTTCTCGTTAGTAAGTAGCTGTATGCGTTCTTCAAGGGATGTAACGTACTCTTTCTTCTTTACCCGCGACATGAACGCCGATTCTCGGTTCTTTATCATGCGCTGGTGCTTCTTGAGCACCTTTTCGTCAATCGTCTGCTCGGAGATGTTCAGTCCCGATGCCAAAATCATAGGAACGGTTCGTGGGCTGACACCTCCGTGAGGCAAATCTGCCGCGGACGAATTGGAATCGGTCCAATCGTTTTTTTGATTTCCACCGGCGTAAGAGACGCATTGTGGTTTAGGTAAAACTGGAGGATTGTCCTGCCTAGCACTGACCGGACCCACGGTGATGCCATTCGTCTTCGGCATAATCGGTAACTTTTTTGTAGGAGTCGCCTTCAGCAGGATGGTGTTGTTCGAGGGTTGTTGCTGCATGTTCGCGATCAGCGCTTTGTAATCCTTTGCGGACAGAACGATTGTTTTCTTGGTAATAGTTTTTGTTCCACTCGGAATACTACTTTTTGGAACAACTTTCACTCTTCTTAAGCTAGCCAGGCCTCCACCGCCAGTTTTTGCTTCGTTGTTCGCTGTGCTAGTCGCCAAGTGTAACGCTTCTCCTTGAGATCGGGTGTCGATAGGGCTGATTGGAGCTTGCGGAGAAATGGGGGGACTTTCTAAATGCATAGGGACCACGTGGCACCCATCGAACCCGCCGGAGGATGGGAGCGATTCGTAGCTTTGCTGACTCCCGGACGGTGACGGCGTGTCCCGGCTCGATGGTGATACGTCGCCGGAGTCAAGCTCCGATTTTACCACATCATTTAAAAAGTCGTCCGGATTGATGAACTCGCCGTAGTGTGCACAGCCAAAGGCTTCCATGGAAAGTTCGTTTATCGTGTTGGAGAGAGTAGGTCCCGGCTCCGGCTCGGGCCCCAGCAAAAGGTCATTGGCTCCGTACTCTCCGAAGCCAGCACAGAGGGGTTCGCTTTCGTACATTGCAGACGAAATAAACCCTTGCTCCAGGGACATATCGTAAATGGCATTAGCTAGAACAGAAACATAAATACAAAAAAGCTTATTTACAGTTTTCAATGCTATACCAGCTCTATTTTGAGAGATAACATAAACACTGAATCATACCTCCGAAAGACGTGTCCATTCTGTTACACCGTAACCAAATACTGCTTTTAAATGATACAACGAAGCTAATTAAACGGTACTCTTAATCTACCTTCTCCAAATTACTAGCTGCCATTATAAAAACTTTGCCTTTCACGATGGTTTTCTACAATTATTCTACATCCATCGGCGGCGTTTGACGAGCTCGTTTTTCTTTATTTTGACAACCCAAATGACTCGTCTATATCAACAACTAGACGTCAAGCGAATCGCACTGTTGTAGGTTTCCAAATGAACCCTTTATATCATTTTTTCTTGGACCTCAATCCAATAGATATTGATTAAGAAATATGGGGAAATTTCAAATTGGTTATATTGTTTTCGCGTAAGCTTATTTGTAAGTAGTTTATGTGGCCTTGTCGTTGTCCAAAGAAACCGAAGCTACTGTGAACGGATTAATTTTCCTGGTCTGAAATACCCAACACTACCATAAATGAACCCCTGTTGATAAGCGCATGAATTTCTGCTAGGTTCATTTGCATTCAGTTCCACGAACTGGTATAGGTGTGTTCCCATTGACGCGTGCAGTTGCACAGATTTGTTTAAAAATCGTGCAACCGGCGATGGTGCCCGTTCACATTAGTTGCTCAAATTTCACACCCACACCTCCACACATTCAGTGTTTGATAAACTGTATATGTTATTATGATGACTGTTTCTGCTGGCCATTTTAACTCAAAACTCTTTAAAATGACGGGGGAAATGTAACCGTGGTAGACCAGCGTACAACTCCTGTATGAAACAAAAAGGGCTGTGAAAAAAGAATTTCGAAGCCAACAAACCGGCATTACCGAAATAGGTTTTCACGTATTATTGTTGACAAAAATCTTGACAATAACTTTTCTTTCATAGCCCTACTCACAGATCCAGGTTTGACATTGGTGGCAGTGTTGGTTGCGCGCAAAATAGGATCGATTCTATATAATATAGAAAATATTTTCGTTGCTGCGCAGCCAGAGCCATGCAACCGTCGTTTTCATCATCTCTCTTTGAGAAACGGAACTTTGATCCTGGTAGGTGCTTCACGGAACTCCCAACACTAGCACTACATTATTGTTTTCCCTTCCGCCAGGCTTGCTCCACGTTCGTCGGGGTTTGTAGAATACGTCGCGAATTTTCCCGTACTTCGGCACGCCTGAGCGCGACCGACTTTCATTTCACAGACTGTCGGGTATCCGGTGTTGTGGCGAGGCCCGTGTTTTCTTATTTGTATGCTGTGTACGTTTTGTGTCGTTCCGGGTTTGAGTGGTGTTCTGTTTCGTACGACTCCTTGCCTCGTCAGTCAACGATTGTTTATGATCTAGTGCGCTTTGCGCTGGACGGTGCTTACATTTGACGACTTGCTACGGCTGCCGGTTCTCGTGATTGCGGTATCCCTGCACGTCGTAATGCATGGCCGTTCGTCCACCGTCGGTCAGCAGACGCATCAGCAAACGCACCATCACCCGAAAAGGAAGCGCGCATCATCATGAAGGCTAAACTTAGATAATCACGGAATACGGGTCGCCCGCGAACGCACCGCCGCAAGCGTGTTGTGTCGATTTCACTTGTCTTCCACCGTGCACGAGCAACCGCCCCCTTAGTCTAGGTGCTGATTTACTACGTTCTGATTTACTAGCACTTTCATTCATGTGATGTGCGCATTCAAGTGAAACCAACCGATAGACGTACCGCCGTTGCCGTTAGCAGGCGATTCATTGCGAATGTTTTAATTTCGTTTTAGGATGGCAACCTACAACAATGCTCACTGGTTACTGTCCCACATACGGAATTCCTTCATCTCAACCGACGACACGGGCGTCAGCGAAACCGTGATGGTGATGGAGGATATTCCGCAGCAGTACGCGAGACGGCAGCGCCAAACCGTGGCCCTGTTGCGCGCGAAAAATGCCATCGAGGGCTCCAAGCTGGAGCCGGAACCGGGTCCATCGAGGAGAGCCGCCAGGAACGTGCCGCACCCGCGCAAGTGGCCCCCGGAGGAACGGTTCGGGGTCAACTATCAGTTCTTCTACACGTACCCCGGGCTGGACGACACGGACGAGGAGGACGGCGATGCGCTCGCGCAGTCGTACGAGATCCAGATGGACCAAGAGGTCGGTGGGTTCCACCGGCAGCGCTCGAACACGGCGCAGAAGCTGGAGAAGATGGAAATCGCCCGTCGAAAGGCGGCACGCATCAAGAGCGTCAAGGTGGACGATAATGTGGCGCTGGCTGCGCGGGGCACTAGCACCGACGATAGTCTGTTCGAACGTCGCCCGCTTCAAGCGACGCCGGCAGCTCCGGTGCAGGAGCAGCACCGCATGACCTCGATGCTGACCGAGCAGATGATCGCCCTCCCGAATCTGCCGCAGAACAAGTTCCTCGAGTACGCCAAGTTCGACGGGACGGGGCACACCGAGTTGCCGACACGGACGTTCAAAATATTCCTCGCCATCCTGCCCGAGGAGCAGCGTGCCTTCCCGTTGCAAGTGCGCGTGCACGCCACGGCCAAGATACAGGAGTTCATAGGGCTTATCTGCTACAAGTGCACGGTGGCGTACCCGGACGCGGCGCTTCGGTCCGTGAGCCACTACGCGCTGTTCATGACCGAGGAGGACGGCGAGGTGGACATGGATTTTCCACCACTCGATCTCAACGAACCGTGCTCGAAGTTCCGCTTCACCCATCTGGCGCTCGCGGAGCGTCGTCTCTCCAGCAGTGCGAGCCAAACACCTCTGCCGACGTCCGCCAGTGGCCAGTCGTTACGGTTCGCAGGCTTTAGCACCGAGCGGAGAACCAGTTTAACGACAGCTACTGCCCAAACGACGACAACGCCGGCAACGACGACAATGGCTGCGACCGTAAAGCCGACCGGGCCAACACCACTTCCGACCAGTGGAACCTCCGTGGGGGGAGCGGCTGGTTTCGCCGGGGAACTCAGCGCCTCGCAACGCATAAGCAATCAACAGCGGGATGATCTCGATCGCATCAAGGGGCACACGTCGAAAATCGAGGCACCGCTCTACCGCTCGTTTCAGGTGCACGTCATCCACAAATCGCGCTTCCGGACCGAGGTGCAGCTGGGCATTTCCGGCGACCGGTTCGAGGTCGATCCGACGCCGCAGAAGGCGAGCAAGTTTTGGAACCGCCAGAAGCCAGCCTACCACACGATGGACTCGGTGGCCGCCTGCTCCATCATCGATCGGAAAGCTTCGCGAGCGCTCGTCCGGTTGGTGTACTGCGCGTCGGGGATCGTGAGCCCCGGTGGCGTCGGTAGCAGCAGCATGCCGGGCGGCCCTCCGGAAGCGCCCGTGTCCTTCAAGCACTACGACATCGAGACGGACCCGGACACGGCGGAGCAAATTGTCGAGAAGGTGAACAACATTCTCGAGGTTAGGTTGAGTCCGGTGCGGCGCGAGTACATGCGAAGGCGCGGCACGTTTCGTCCGCCCAACAGTGCGTAGTAGCAGTAGGAGAAGGAAGGAGAGTAGGAAGAAAGCGAAAACAATGTTCCACCCAACTGCCATCATGTGCTCATCTCATAGGAAGTTTATTCAATCATTCACCCTCATTACCCATCAGGGACAGGAAGGAGACCGAAGGAATGCTATTTATTTTATCCATTCCCACCAGAACGCATCGATCGCAGCATGATCCCGTCGGATTGTCCCGGATCCCATGTACCACCGAGTACCGATCCAAACAACCTCCCCGTAACCACCATCACCATACAATGCACTGAAGCTTTAATATTTATTTGTAAACTATATTTACTTCCACCACACCCCACCACTGCCATTTCGTTTTTCACTTCACGATCGTTCAGTTCAGATCCCTGCAAGGGATGGCGGGAAGGAAACACACACACCTGTCGAATTGCTTCTGTGTTGTCCTACTCCTCCTTGTCCATCATCCCATTTTTCCACTTCTCAAACTACAGTGGAATTTCAGGAAACTGTCGTTCCGTCATTTTGTTACCCCGACCGTCTGCCGCGAATCATGATGGTGGCGATCGATGCAGCGAAAAAACAAAACCACCCTCTGGAAGAAAAAGACTCAATAGAACTACGGATACAGCCAGCCAATTCACACAGCCACGTAAACCGTTCACTTCATTTCGAACGATATAATAATAGTCGAGCAAAGGATAGATAGTGCAATGAAAAGTGTTCTGTTTTTTTTTTTCGTTCGTTATTCTTTTCCTACATTATTTAAGTAGATGTGCAACTCTTTTTTATTTTATGTTGTCGTACAATCAACAATTACTGAAACCTCACACGCAACATAAGTGCAGCATGAGGAGGAGAATACATACACACAAAAAACACACACCACAAACCAGTCGAAGTGTTCAGCCCGTACGAGGGTTTTTTTTGCCGGGAAATCTGGAGCATACATGTGCGGATTGTAGGAGAAGACAGCTAGGAGATCCGGTGGTCGCCGGAGGAAGGCAAATCTTAACGGGAGTCACCCTTGCCGATGCATTGGTGATTCAGTTTCGGCTAGCTGCACCATACTGTGCACCACCTAAAACAGAGTAAAAGGGAAGCGAATCGCGCCGCAGGTTTGGCAACCGATCATCTTGGGGCCGAGAAGTGGAAAGATGGTCTCGCTCACCGTACTGTTCGATGTGCCGTTTGATTTGTGTTTTTTTTTATTTTCGTCCTTTTCGGTTACATTTCGATTGTTTGTTTTAGTGTCGCTGCAGGGAGAAAATGTATGTGAAACATATGTTCCTTTAGCAAATAGATATTCAAATGGGACAGAAACAGAGCGCGGTAGTTGGTGAAACTCACCAACGATCGTTCCGGTACGTAAGTTAGCTGTAAGTGATCAATCCTATTTTGCGCGCGTTTCCATTCTTATTTATCTTCCTATACATATATATATATAAGGTCGGTCAAAACGGTCGATCATCGATCACCGGGGAAGATGGCGCAGTGTCGCGCATACGAGCTCGTGCGGTTTTCAATCTTCAAACTGCCCGATTGGGCCAGGCACTTGAAAGCGAGTTTTCAGGCAGATTTTATATTCGTTAAATCTATACGCTTACTAGAGATTATTTTATTTTTCTGTTTATTCGAACGCATCTACAGCCCGTTAACACGTGCCACGGCAGGAAACGTGCCTGTTGATGTCGGAATCAGAAAAACAAAAACTTGCGGGATCATTCAATTGCGAGAATCGCTCTTATTTTACTTTAGAAACAACTGGAACAACATGCAACACGGCATTAGATGAAGTTGAGAATGGAGCAGCTGATCAAAAGCAATCGACGACGATCGGAGACGGCTTGAGGTTGAACGATGAACGAGCGTTCAGTTGTAAATAACAACACGTTGTAAGTAATGTGTAAAGATACCTAAAGGCAGAAATAAAATTTGAAATAAAATTCTTCAACACTAAGCCGCATAGTGTGCTGCTTTGATTTCAAATGAGAAATCGACGCATGGCAGCGTGGAAAGGATCAGGAGTCATCGTGGGGGAACGATAGGCCCACGATAAACATCCAAGTAATCGATAAAACAAAATAATTGTTTATAGTGCAGGGTTAAAATGTGGTTTTTGTTTGTTTAATTAAAAAGAGGCTTCGACCAAAATACTTAAATAACTAATAACAAAGATAACATGGCCTACTGCTTTCTTTTCCGCCTGTGTTCCCCCCTAGGTAACTGTCCTTTAAGATTAAACACAAGAGGGAGGCTTAGCCGTCTCTAAGCGGAAGAAGACGACCCTTCTTAGTACTCTCATAGCGTCACCTTCTCACTGTCCGCCGTCGGGCAGACTTCGACCCAAACGAGGGAGTCCCCCGGAGGTAGAGCATGGCGTGGCAGATTCCGTGGTGCCCCGGGTTTGGAACCCTCGTTCGTTTGAGGTCCTTCAGGGGTGAACTGTTGTTAGTCTCTACTCCACAGATCAGCCTAAGCTCGTCTACACCTGTGTCTTCAGCACGAACCAGGGCCCTCAAGTAGATAGTGTCTTCATCGAGGTGGAGCGCCAAGGCGGTTTCCAGATTTACTACGTAGCTCTCTACCACATCAGCGTGCTACAGTCGGCCCGGGTCGAGCCTTGGGGTCAGTCGGTACCAGAGCGTGATGTCTGAACTAAAAATAAAGTCGCGGGCCGCCGATTCAATTGCAGTGCGAAGCAAAAATGTAAGGCAAGGAGCGACCGTTCTTCTTTTCATGTGTTTTGTAGCCGCGGCTGTTGAGATAGGTATGCACTGTTTTTCGTTCCGAAAGACCTGTAGATCGCTATTTCCCGGAGCTCAATAACGGATCAATCTCCGGGTGGGTGCTTCGCAGAACTCCCAACACTACTGTCAACCTTGCGAAGATGACAGCGCGTTCAACGAAATCTCCGCCGGTGTGTTGGAGAAGGGAGGAGGGGGGGGGGGGGTGTTTCCCGCAGGGCGCTTGCATTGGAGGGAATCCTGCGAGACGGCGGCATTCCGGGTGGAACCATCAGCAGACGATTCCCACGGCTACGGCGATTGTGGCGCGCGCGCTGCGTTTTCGTTCAGTCTTTCACTGAGTGTGTCCGCGAACGGTGCTATCGCATTTCCAGACCGTCGAGTAAAAATAGGTGTCCGCGTGTCCCCACGGTCGGCCCCTCGTAGCAGCACACCCCGCGGTACCGCCTTTGGTTTGCGTCGTACTCTCTCTCTCTCTCTCTCGCTCGTTCTCTGTGTTGACAATCGCGGGTGGGGGGTTACTGCCGACGAAGAAAGGTCGAAAACATAAAAAAGCCCTCGGCGTTAAAAAAAAGCAGCAGGTGGAGGAGCCTGTGCTGTGTGTGTGTGTACGTGGGAAGCGGTGCAGCCGGTGAAGGTTAAAGAAATTGTTGCATATTTCTATGCTGACTAGAACATACCGTACTCACCGGATTCTCCCCGTCGGAGGACTATCATCGGCGTCGGAGCACGCGTTCGGTTACTTGCGTTCGCGGTGTGTGCCTGCGTGTTCGATTAGTGTGAAGAAAAATTGAGGCTACAAGGGAAACAAAGAAGACTTTGCTCCAAATCGCGCTTTCGCATCGCCTACTACTTCTACTACTATTTCGTGCATATGTTTTTTGCCCCATCGTACGCAGCATCTGCACAAGGAAAGCTTGAAGGAATAGTGAACAGGAATTGTTGCGGTCGGGAAGGAAGGTTGATTTGTGCGTGATTTTTTTTAAAATTTTATCTCGAGTGGTTTGTGTGTGTGTGTGTGTGTGTCTTTGGAGGAGGCGACGAAGAGCAGAAAAGCAAAGTTCCCCGAAATGGATGGAGACAGCGTGCAGTCGATGAGCGACTTTAAACAACAAGTGGCCGCCGTGCCCCAGTACGGATTAAAGCTCAAGTTCAACCATGTTTTCTCCGACACCCGCAACCAGAATCTGCGCCCATCGATCCGTCAGCTGCTGCCAATCGTGCCGATGGCGCTGAGGTGAGTGGCAGAGAGGAATGGAGGAAGCTTGCGCGAGGAGCGAACACCGCCCGAGCAGGAGGTGGACAATATCATCTTCTTTCTTTTCTTTGCATGTTCCGCTGTCGTGGCAAATGTGATAGATTAAACAGTGAATGCATAAAACCGTCTCCCCCCACGACAGTCGCGAGTCGATGAAATCATCACACCGTCATTGGCACGGCCTGCTGCCCTCTGTGAATTGCTGAGATGAGCGCAACCGTCGGAGTCGGAAATTGGAAATCTTTCTTCGCCAGTCCTTATAAATCAGAACAAAAAAAAAAGGAAAAACGTCAGATCGAGGAGAGCGAGAGACCGGCCGGGTATGGGTATGCCACTTTCGAATTGGTTTTCCTTTCTTTCAATGTTCGTTGCTCTCCCAGCCATGAAAAAAAAAAAAACGGGAAGCATCATCCGAGGAAGCAAATTCCGTCACAAACGACCCCATCGGAATGCCAAGCATCGCGAAGATGTAGCGAGGACCGCAGGGAGGATATAAGGAAAAAGATAACTTACCCCACAACGGCTAAGGCTCCAACAAACATTCGCTTTCGTTGCCTGTCTCTGGCACCGTGTTTTATTTTGCATCCATTTTTCTCTCAGTCCATTCCACATAAGGTTTTTTCTCCGCCTCCGGCTTCGCACAGTTTCTTTGAGCTTTTTTCCTAAGGGAGCCTTCCCCTCCTTCAGCCGGTGGAAAGGAAAAGTGCACTGGAACAGTACACCCCTCGTCTGCCCGTTCGTGGTGCGGGGGGGGGGGGGGGGGGGGGTGGAAGGTTTGTTGTTTTACGCCCAGCAGGTTTATCGATTTTCCGTAAGGGAACACTGGATAAATAAAATGGAAGTATAAACATCCTCTTGAACCGATTTGGCACCGATTTTTTCCTCTCCCAATAACCCCCTCCACAATCGGCGGTGGGGGATGTTGTTTGTGACACTGCAGTGCAAAAAAGGGAAACCCGATGGAAATCAGGCACGCAACAACGAAATTCCCCTCCTCATCCTCCCACACAAACCTACACAGCGGGGAACCGATGCTGCTGAAAGTAGGGTAAATTTGTAAACGAAGCGAACCGAGCTGCCTTAACTAATTGTGTCATTTATTGTCAGCGAATTGTACAAGAGTTAAGTTCAGAGGCAGGGCTTTATCAGGGCCCCTGATTGCCCGTGGCACGAATCTGTACAACTCTCTCTCTCTCTCTCTCTCTCTCTCTCCCCCGCCTCGTTATCGCCATCCACTTTGTATTGACAATATTACAACCTTCTTCCGTCATCGGTCGTTTGCGTGTGCGTAATAGGTTGCATCTGCTTCAGACATAAATTGTGATGATTGAATCTTATTTTTTAACAAATCAAGTTTCACATTCCAACCACTAACATCTACTGCAATTTATCTTGTTTTAGTTCTCCTCGTCGGTGGAATGAAACGAACGCCGGACAGGTTTAAAATAGGACCATTGGCATTCGACATCCTCCATGAAACATGAAACCTCCAAAGAAATGAAAATGCAGGAAGGAAATAAATAATTTCTGCCGTAGGAGTGCTGCACGGTTGCAATTTCATTATTCAGCAGCTTTGGTTTTTCCATATTGATATCTCTGAAAAGCCTGCTAAAATACGGCCTACATTCGTGGCTTCCGTTGCATTCAATGTTATTTTCAATAATTAATATGGAATATGCGCCTCGCTTTATGCGTTCAATCAACTTATCGGCCATAAGACCCTAGAGCATTCGTCATTCTCCGATATTCTTTTGAATTTTTCTCCTTGCCCATGGTCTCCTGAACTATGACCCTCTCTTATCGGGCCACATCCACTGGCGGTGCCGGCGCAAAGCAAGTAAACATGAAACGAGATCGAGCGGCGCCGTTTCCCTTTATGTTTGTCCCGTTTTCATTCCTTCCATGGATTGCGTTTTTCTCCTTGTTTTTTTCTTTTTCTTTTGCGTTAACCAATCCTTCACGTAATCGTCCCACTCCCGACATCCTAATCGGCCGACGTTACGGCGTCAGAGAAGAAGCGTTTGCTGCCCTTTGTTCCGCTGGGTACTTTATCTTGCTGTGTAGTTTTTTTTCTCTCCCTTTTTTGTATTCGGTAATGAGCCAATGAGCCGAGCACGTGACCGATGAGAGCGTTCACAGGAAAAGCTTCACTGCATGGCAAGATGCATCAAAACGTGATAGATGAGGTCCATAGGGAAACATACGTCTCCTCGCTTCCCCACGGTCGTTCCCAGGCATCGTTTATCAGCTGGCAGCGAAAACCGCGTCGCTTTGGCATTTCGAAAAGCACTTGTGATGCGATGGGGAAGGCAAGAAAGGAAAGCTTTCACTTCGGTTTCACTTTCAGCCGACACAAAAACACATTTCTTTTAGCCACTGGGCTGGGTAGAGCATGTGTGCAAACATAGACCACCGCAACATGGTGTTCGTCCGTTCTTCAATCTACGTTAAGTTAAAATCAATCTTGCGGAAAAAGTGTTGTAATTCAATACCTTCAAAAGTAGATTGGCCGTGGAATGATGCATTATACGGAAGGGCACCATCCGTCAAGGTCAGCGGGTAGGGCGCCTACATGATAATAAAAATATGTTGTAACATTTATCCGCTCGCTGAAGCGCACACGCGTCCATCACGATCAAGGGCAAGAGCGGCCACTTCACGTGCGCTTCATTTTGTTCCATTTCTTTTTTCACCCCTTTTCTCTTTTCGATACGACTTCTTCAAATCAAAAGGGTGGCCGATAGCCGTACAAACGGGGGTTATCCGTTTTCCCCTGGTGGCATCTGGCATGCCACTGTAGGTTTAAAAACTTTTAACCATCGAAGATACTGTTCTTCGCGCACGCAAAACACTTATGGATGTTGGAAGGGAAAAACAACATTCACCCGACTCCCGAGAATGATTTCGGGGGCAATCTGATCTGAGCGGGACTAAATTTAGTTTTGGGGGAGGATGATCGAGTGGGTTCGCTTCCGCAAGGAAGCCGCAAGGAAAAAGACGCCGCAAAGACGCTGGCGTTATGAGTTCGATTGGAAAGACCACCTAATGTTCAATGTTTGTCCTCGGGGCCGGGCAGAGTACGGCCTGGTCTGCAACCGTAACGGGGGACGGGGTAAGCATAACACTGCCATAAAATGTAAACATCCACACCCGGGTGTTGCGGGTTCCTCCGATTGCATCGATCGTAAATCAAATGTTGATCTTTGTTTGCGAGAAGAAGATGCAGAAGAAGAAGAAGTGGTGCGCAATCTTACGAGACGAGACCGTTCCAGGGCGACGTGTGTGTTGCTTTCGCCACTTCGAAATTTCAACCTGTGAAGGGCGCGTAAGCGAAAGGAAGGCCTGTTGAGTACAAGGGCCCTTGCTCGAGGTCTCGATCGATCCGCTTGGTGCTCGTCTTTGTGTAATGTTTGCGGGGGAAAACCACAGCCACGCATTTGTGCCATTGAAGGGACGTTTCAATCATTCAAACGTTCCAGCTGACCCACTCGGAAAGACGAATAACATTTTAAATGTGCCTTATTTATCAACACACCAACGCTCGGAACAGATCACGCAGGTTTGTCACCGGATGTGCTTTGCTTTCACCTGAATAAACAAGCGTCGAATAGGATTAGAGTAGGAAAGAGAGACCTGACCACATCGAGACGACACTCGAGGTGTAGCCTCGACGTAGCTTTTCTTTGTGGGTTTTTTGGGGAGGAAAATGTCGTAATTTGTCATGGTATCAAAGTGGGGAAAGCAATGTTTTTTGGTGAGGCATTTTAAACAAATGTATGATGCCGGATTTCGAATTACAATCAGCCGTTCAAAATGTGATTGATGGTTATGCTTGCAGAGTTTATAAGATACATACTGTTGCGGCACGTTCCGGCAAACAGGTCCCCGCGAAGGAAAGACCTCCTAGCTTGCTCGGTCCGTACACGGAACAAATGTTCCTGGAGAATCCTTGCCCTAAGCAATTGTCAAAACCTCTGGCTCTCTAATACCTTCCCGCTAGTTTGCTTTCACGTATGTCGGAAGCCTATGCCGCAGAAGGGGAGAGCTGAGCGCTTTGATCTTTCGGATGGGGTCGGGCAAGAATCCCAGGAGAGTAACAACCTCAAAATCGTTGGAGCGAAATCTAGCAATTCTAAAAAGAAGAGACGAGACGTGCTCCGTTTGAGTCTAAGATTGATACTGATTTATTCATACAATTTAAGTTTCTTATATACTAGAAAATTACAAGTGTGTAGGTCCTGTACGTACACGTGCTTGCTGGTATGCGTGGGATGACCAATGCCATATGCATCGATCCTGAACCATTTTCCTAAAGATCATAAACTCGTCCTGTTTCTTTAGGTTTTCCTGTCGGTTCCCTAAGTATAAGGATATCTGCCTGAAACTATGGCGCGATCGCGTTTTCCCGTCGTCCGCTTGGTGCCTTATTCTTTCGTGATCCCTTTTTTATGGCTCTTGTTCTTTTACGGACCTTCCGTCGCCAGAACGTCGGACCTTTGCAAATTCGTTTATTTAGGCCAGCGATCGTTCTGGTAACAATTTGTTTACAATCTTCCTTGAACCATATTTACTATTTGCTAAACGTTCGTTTTACGTATTTGTATAGCTATACCTTTCGCTGTCGGTACGTCGGGCCTTTCTGTAAAGTTTATTTAGGCCAACGAACGTTCCGTTGGCGATCAGTTCACATGTCGCGCGATCCTACTCGGTTGGTGCAGCAACACATACACATTCGTTCGATTCGTTGATTTTGAACCCTCTTATCATCAAAAGGTCGGCGTTTGTACGAGGATGTTCTGAAAAGTGAACATCCTGAAGGTTCTGAAGATCTCTTCAAATTATACTAATATTGCTTTGCCTCAGATTACCTGTATTCTTCAAGAGAAATATTCCGTTTTGAGGCCAAAAAAACGTTACTGGGAACAAAATCCGACGCATCAACAGCGCTCATTTTAGTTTCTTGACTGGTTTATTGATTATTTCTTCGCTCAATTGCTGTGGTTTAAGTGTCACTTCTTTTCCCGAATTCAAGATCATCTAGAATTTTAATGTTACCTTATTTCCTAACTGTAAGTTTATCACTAAAGCTAGCTACGAATTGCCTAAAACAAATTGACATATCTATGTGAGATTTACCCTTAGAATTTGTTTTCATTTTAATTGTGCATCAATAACTATGCGTACCAAAAGTCAGATTGCTCCTAAAATTTGTCAGCTTCTTTATTCCGAAATGTTGGTTGTGAATTGTTCGCTCTGCAGAAAAGTTTCAGCATTCTGTTATAGGTTTTTTTGGCTTCTATCCGACGGTTATTTAATACTATTTGAAGCAGCTGCAGTTTTTTTCCATCCTGTCTGTAGATGCAGAGTTCTCGCAAAGAGCAAATACTCTGTCATTGATTTGCACGAGAGCGTTCTTTCTTTTTGGGAACAAAATACCTGCCAACAGTTCGATACTCAAGTTTTCCGTCTTAACAAAATCGCTGACCAAGCCTCACAGACGCCATAAAGAAACTTGCATTACCAACGCGTCTGGAACGCGTTTGTCTAGAACCTTTTAACACATGGCCAATCATATCTAAGTGGGGTCGTCAATTTCATGGCGATCATGAATAGTTCGAATTGAAAAAACAGGTTAAAATCACTTTTAAAATGAAGTTGCAATAAATGAGTTTTTCCCCAACACAGTCACTCTTCCATAAAGATACAGTTCGTACATTAACCAGCCGGCTTTCCTTCTTTCGCTTTCTTCGCAGATACATCCCGTACTACTGGCGGATTTCGCGGGAGGGCCGCCAGGTGCTGATGGACTACTGGTACACGGAGAACGGCAAGCAGATTTACGGGGCGCCCCTGGGGGGAATCGGGGCCGGCACGATCGGGCGCGGGTTCGCCGGTGAGTTCTGTCGCTTCCAGCTCCGGCCCGGCCTGTACGAGTACAACACCGTGCACGCCAATCAGTTCATCGTGACTATTAAGGACGAGGCTGGCGCCACCATATTCCACAGTCTGCTGTCGACCTACAGGTGCGTGTGCGTGTGTGTTTGGGAGGGGGTTTCTGGCGCCGATGCGCCTCCATTAGCGCCATGTTTTTTTACCTCCTAGTTCCGTCATCCGCATCACTTTGCATGCTTCATGTTGTCCCCCTTCTTGGGTGTTTGAGTGGGATGGTTTTGGAGTAGCAAAAGGAGGAATGAGGAGTGGGGGTGGGTTGTAAATGTGTTTGATTGCATGCCTAACATCCTTCGTCATACGCGGGGTATAACTGTGCGGATTGATAAGCTTGTGTAAAACAAAACAAAAATATTGTGGCTATCGTGGAAATGTGAATTACATTGTAGTATATTGATGCATTAAATTTTGATTATTATTGACCATTTTTATTGTTTTTGGATAAACGAACACATGACAACTCTGCAACTGAACTATTTTTAACAAAATGATTAAAGTGAATTGATCATAATCTAATCATACTTGCATGTAATTTGATACACTTTTTAAACCTATGCATGCTTCTATTGTACTGAATATTACAAAATTTGATATTTGTTTAATTTTTTAAAACTCCTTCCACTATTAATTTAAATGTGTCCGTATAGAAGTAGAGTCAGCTGTTGTTTGTTGCAATCTGAATTGAGAATAATTCGGATATCACGATTGTCGTTAAGTCATCATGACTAGGCGAAGTAGTAAAACGACCATAAAAGGCCACCAAAGTACAGTTCCAGGTCCACAAATTCCATACATTTCTCAATCGTGTACCACCGACCGGCCAGAAAGATGCTTTAAATGTAGAATATAAATTCATTTCGTTCCGTGTTCACGGTTGGCCGCCCTTGTTGGCCAGTGAACCCCCCGGGGGGGTTGGCCACCGAGAAGAACCGACGGCCTACAAATGCGTCTGTATGCTGGCCCGAGCTCAGGAAATGCTCGGAAAATCTGTTTCGCCTTCACGAGACCTGGAAGTGCGGCCAGCGTTGACGATGATGACGACGACTTTCGGCGTGTGTGTTTTTTTGCCGGAGTTTGCGTCGGGTAGGCTAATTGAATATCCTTTTGCCTGGAAATGACGCCCGGGCGAATGCGGGACCGCTGATGTTGGCAGGCAGCCACCTCGTGAACGTCGAGACCGAGCCGACACTCGGCTGTGCTGCTTGTTTGGTACAAAAAATAGACGTGTAAGGACAGTTGGTTGCCGTTGCACTTGGTTTTTCGATCGGACCAGAAGACCAGGGACTGCATTGATCCGCACACAAACATCGTTGGGAAGCCGTTGTCCAGTTGGGGGGGTTTTTTTTTCGTTGGAGCTCGAGTGAAACCAGAGCCCCTTCCGATGCGAAGGCAATCTCGCATCATTCGTCCGCCAGACTAAACTAGCTACAACTGAAACAATCTAGCAAAGTAGAGCAGAGAACGAACGGAGAGCGGAGGAAAAACAAACGTTTCTATCAGCTTTCAAAACAAACCCGTTTGTTCGATCCGTCTCCGGGAGTCTGTGACCCCGCGAGCCTCTCGCCGGTGAGTTTGTGACAGAGGAATGTTTTGACATCCTTCTGATTCGAAAATTATTATTGGAAACCTGTCACAGATCGGGCTGCTCGAAGATGGAATGCTCGGATCGGATCTATTTCCGGAAGCGTTTGTTGGATGCCGCCATTCTTCTGAGGCCATCGGAATGAATGAGCGGAAAAGCGGAAACGGAAACTCCAAAGCAATTTGCGGATCGAAAAACAACTTTTCTTGATATGGAAACTTTTCTCTCTGCTATATTGAAGCGAGGTTCAAAAAAGTACTGTGAAGATTTTTCTTGTTTCCAAAGTAAACTGATTGCTTGCGTTTGAAAATGTTATCTACCAGTGCGTGATTGGAGAATGGAAGTAATTTTCTGTTATAGAATCGATTTTTACAAACTCTTTAAAATAAATTTCTTATCTCTGTCCATTTCAACTTTTATGGAAAGTGTTCTTGCACCCTCGGGAAATCTTGTAAGTCTTAACTCACTGATATACGAGGTGTGTTAAAAAGTAGTGATACTTACATGATTGCTCGAGTTGTGTATTTACAAGTTTCAGATCTCAAAGAGTCAAAGAAATATTTTTTATAAATGAATTAATGGATGTACAAAAAAAATCATTAGTAATTTGTGTGGTTGTGGTTCTACAATGGTTCATAATTATTTCGTCCATTCATTGATTATTAATGCGCTTAAAATACCAAGCCGCTTGTCATCTTTGAAGCGCATTTGCATCCTTTTGAAAACTTCAGTGTTGATTTTTTATTACACCGAAACTCTTGTTTGATTCATAACAGACTCATTGAAATAAAACATATTATTTTATATTATAGTAAAGAATTGTTTTAAAACATGTCTGCTCTTTATTGCAGAGTAACAAATCGTAAACATGTAAATTTTTTTTTCTTGTAGTTGTATTTGTATTTATTTAATTTAGTCGTTATCTGGCCCCGTGGTTTACATAACGTTTTGCGTAATCAAAACTAAGATTAAAATCTGGCCTATTTCCGAGGTCACTAAAGTCCTAAGTCATTTGCTTCAGAGGGTCGCTTGCAGTTAAAAACAACCGATGGCCAACGGAGCTAAAGTGTTGCACATCGTTACTTTTTAACACACCTCGCACACACACACACACAAACACACACAGTAGACGAACTAATCACAAAGTGCATCCATACGAGAAACCCAGAAGGATTTTCAATTGGACTATTCACCGGTCGAGTGGAGTGTGGATTGCAATGGAGTGTTTTCCCACTTTCCTGCGATGCAAACGGCAGCCGGCTTCGAAATGGATCAGCTGCACCACCCTCTGGACACCACCGAGATGTGTTGGGAAGTGAGGAAAAACGAGGAAAAGGGTAAAAAAAATCAAATGCACACGCTCATTTAATCCCGTTTGTTCTCTTCCCGCCGTTGTACCCCACGATATGCTTCTTTTTTTTGTCGCGAAAGGTTTATGCTAGAACGTGGGGTGTTATCAAAAGTGTCGGTGAGTTTTCTAATTGAATAAAAACGCTCCTCGCTATCGACGTCCGCGCAGGACTGTTCTCGCCGAAGGAAAGGCGACGGTTGGTACAACTGGGACATGGACTTACTGACAATCTCGGAGCTGTGGACGGAATATTGCCCCGGGTCCTGTACACCCATCCCTTACCTCCCCGAGCCAAGCCCAAATTTCCGTTTTTCCACCGACCCCCGAGGGAACGTAATGAAGCTCGATTGTGGGTTTGTTTTTCCTTCCATTTCCCCCCTGTCTTTCTTTCTTTCTCTTTCCCGCCATAACGCCATTAAACCGCTGAAAACACGATTGCGATTGCGTGCAGAACTGTTGGCGGCTTGGCTTCCCTTTCCCTCGGGTAACCCCTTTTCCAGTCCGGAACCCTTCCATTCACTAACGTGCCCGATTTTCCTGTGCCGCTCGAAAGTTGGCTCCATTGTGTCACTACCAATTGCCGGGGACTGCACTTCCCGATGCACGGCGTCTTTTAACACACACGTGAAGGACCGGATACCCCACCCCAGCTGCTTGGGAACAAAAGGCACCTGAAAAAAAACCCCTTCCAGGAAAAACGAGGCAACTAAACCAGTCCGCGAGACGCGAGGCTGATTGAAAAGAGGAAAAGAAAAAAAAACTGAAGCAAAATATGGCCAACCGTGCCGTTTGCCAAGGTAAGAAGGATGTCCGGAGGCACCGTGATGCCGAGTTCCGGACAACCCATTGTCGTTCCGCCCATTGCATGTGTGTGTGTGTTTGTTGGCGTAAGAAAATCGATTCCGTCGTCTGAAAGGAACGAACTCCACCCATCCTTACCGAACAGAACGCTTTGAGGTCCTGTTACCCCACCGCACTGAACTATCGTTGCTGATTACTCCAGTAGGTCGGTGCCGAGTTTTGCTTTTGCATCCATAAATAACGCAACGGCTTTAAAGAACATTATCGGGGGGCGAGGGTGGGATCAACACCGGCGACCCCCCATCGTTGTGCGTTGTCTTTGGCCTGCGGCATGGGTAGTCCGGAACTTGTTCGGAGTCTGCTTGTATCAGTTCTTGGCGCGGCGCTGTCTCTGATGATCCTTCCGGGGTTTCCCCTACCACCTCCCGTAGGGGTACCGAGGAACGGGTTGGCACGTGGCGTCGTAAATGAATCCCCATGCCCGCCACCGGACCCCCACACACCCACAGACATTTGTTGATTCTGGGTGATTTCATCATCAACATACGTGCTGCATCAGCATCGAGGGGAAAGTGGTTCAAAAAGGAGCTCTGGAGACTGGCGTTGGATAAAGTTTCATTTTTATGATGTGCGAAATAATATAGCAGCAGTGAGAGGTCCGAGGTTCTTCTGTTTTCCTTTATTTGGTCTGTTCGGTTTGGGTAGTTTTGGTTAGCTAAAATCTGGTAATCTTTTTAAAAGTCATCGGGAATAAATGGTAATTCTAAATTACCTGGCATAATTTAGACTTAACACTGGATTTTTCACAATTGGAATGTAAGTAAATTAGGGGTTAATTTATAATAATTTCTGAAACATGGCTGACAGAAACCTGCCTTAAAATTCCAACAAGCTATATTGCCCAAGTAATGCATACATCTGTTTTAGCAACTGGCTGGATCTAACTTCCCAGCATAGGGCTAGCCAATTTAAACTTTGCAGGATGTAAGGTTTATCTACGAATATGAGAAGAATGTCGCCTGGCTGCGCAAAGACTCTAATAAATTAAAAATAAAATAGAAATACAAATCTTCAATAAATCCATCGCTCAGGACCTTATGAGCGAACAAGATTTGAGGTGACTACCTCCTGAAGTCTTTGTATGATAACAATCCAAACAAGAAAGACATCTTGTCCGGTGGAGGAGTCCATGGAAGCCTATTAGATAAATATCGACACTGGCAAGTTCCAACGTGGTCCCTTATAACTTTGCGTATAATATATTCCAGGTTTCTCAAAGTACAATTGAAGAGAATTTAATACTTTCATAAATATGGTCCGCCATGGAATTTAGAGAGCACCATTGCAAGATGCTAAGGTAGATCAAATTTGACCTTTGCATAAACGTGAACGGCTTTTCGGGGTCAAACTATTTAAGATCGTCAGCATAGTTTAAATGCATTTGTAAACATATGGAATAGAACTGGGCCAAATGTGTTTTCTTCAGTTCATTAATTTTAAACTGTAAACCTTTTACAAACATTCCAAGGAATGGATGCTGTTGAAAAATGAATCTAAACTAGGTTTATTGGCACTAGTTTTACTTTTGGAAGAACCTGCTTCAACGCCTATTATAATACCGACACCCAAAATCACCTATATACATTTCAACTGGCTAATGACACCATCGTCAGCACCTCATAAAGGTGCCGGGTTGCTTTACTGTTACGATGACAAGGCGCGACACACCTTTCTTTGCTTGCGGGGTGGTATGTAGTCCGCCCCAAAGCCGGCCCCCACCAGACACGTTGGTCTCGTCCCACCATAAAAGCAGTGAACGAAGGAACGAAAGAAAAGTGCAGTGTTGTTTGCGCTGGTTTTATCGTTTACTGCGAGCCGTGCATATTACCTACGGTCGCCGATGTTTGATGATCAAAAGATGGTCCTCCAGCCCTGTAACACATCCGAACCGCAAACAGCAGGGTGCGGCTTTTGCGTAAACCATTTAGCAAAAATGATACAATGCCAATGCGCAAACACACTCCCTTGCGGTTGGCGTGGTGCTGTGTGGATCCATTTAGTCATTGAGATGCGTTTCATCTCGAGTGCGCGGAGAGCTGAAAGAAACCGGCCGGTGTTGGCCAATATTAGCGGCAGTGGGTGCCACTTGAATCCAAACGAAGAGCTTGTCTGCACTGGAAACAAGTGTTTTCCGTACGTGCCTGAATGTGGTGCATGTGGAAAGTAAATACTCGAATTGTAAACAGTATTTTGAACCCTTCACAAGATTATTGGAAATAAGACACGGGAAAGACACGAAGCTGTGAACACTAAGGCAGTATGCTAGAAATTTCAGACGGTAGGGAATGTTTTACAAAAATAATTGACAAGTGTGTATGGTACGTGTTGGAATTAGACTAGACGGATGCATGGTTTATTTATATCTGTAGTGTATGCATTCATTCCATTCAATTTTCTATGTTCTGTTTTGCCTTTTTACAAATTTTTGTATCACATTGTACATTGAACATTGTATCACTTTTCTGCTCAAAAAAATTTCCATCTATATCTATATATTTTATTGCTATTAACTACTCACGTTCTCGCATTTAATGGTTCATGAACTGGAACACATTTTATCGACCGCCACCTAACCGCCAAACGCACAAACTGTTCGCTTTTTTCATGCTGCTTTAAACTCACTCACGCTGCACTCTGCTCCTCACCTATTACACACACACATTAAAACGCATCGTGCCTGCACGAAAAACGCGACACGAACCAAACCATATTGGCCGGCGCGCCGCAGCCACCGAACCACTAACGATCACCCTCCCTCGAACCGTTCTACCAAAACGCGTCGTTGCAGCCGCCCGAAGAGCCCGCTCGGCGCGTGGGAGAGTGCGCTGGACGCGTCCAAGTGCAGCTACACGGCGCTGTACCCGCGCGCTTGGTCCGAGTACGATCTGAGCGAGTACGGTGTGCGGCTGGTACAGCGCCAGATCTCACCGATCATCCCGCACGACTACAAGGAGAGCTCGCTGCCGTGCGCCGTCTTCGTGTGGACGGTCGAGAACGTGTGCAACAAGGACCGCCAGGTGACGCTGACGTTCACGTTTAAGAACGGCACCGGCACGAAGAAGCAGGACGCCGAGGGTGGCAGTGAGACGAGCGCGTTCACGCAGGGGCACGCGCGGGGCGTCTCGATCCGGCAGACGATCGCCGATATGCAGTGTACGTACTGTCTGAGCTGCCGCGGATCGTCCGAGATCAATCTGACCCGCTGCGAGCGGTTCGACCCGGCCGGCAACGGGGAGAAGCTTTGGAACGACCTGAAGGAACACGGTCATCTGACGGAGAAGTGCAACGATGAGACGCTCAAGAGTAAGTCGATCGAGAGACTAGTTAATGCAATAAGCAAGCATGCATCCACTACGTGATCACTTTTTCGGTTTGTTTCCTGCAGCGAAAGACGTCGCCGTGGCGGTGAGCGGACAGATCCTGCTGCAGCCGGGCACCACGTCCGAGCTGGAGTTCGCCCTCGTCTGGGACATGCCGAAGGTGCACTTCCAGAAGCGCGGCAAAGAGTACCATCGCTACTACACGAAGTACTTCGGTAAGAGTGGCGATGCCGGACCGGTGATATCGGACTACGCGCTCAGCAACTACGGCAAGTGGGAACGGCTGATCGACGAGTGGCAACGGCCCATTCTGGCGGATGCGTAAGTGGAGCCTCCCCGCAGAAAAGGAGGGGGGAGGGGGATCCAATTTTATCAGCGTTATTATGCTTGTCTTTCAGGGATCTTCCCGATTGGTACAAGAGTGCGATCTTCAACGAGCTGTACTTCATCGCAGACGGCGGGAGTGTGTGGTTTACGATGGAAGATGGATCCGATTTGCCGTACGATGATCCTCGGTTGGCGTACGGGCGTTACTCGTACCTGGAGGGCCACGAGTATCGCATGTACAGCACGTACGATGTGCACTTTTACGCTTCGCATGCACTCGCAAGTCTGTGGCCTAATTTACAAGTAAGAAAGGATGAGCTGGATGGTTGAAAACTTGTTTTTTATTGATTTTTTTTACCTCTTTTAAGGTGAGCATTCAGTACGACTACAAGGATACTATAGAGCGTGAAATAACCGAGGGAAGAAAGCATCTGTACGATGGGAAAGTGATCCCGCGGAAGATCAAAAATTCGGTTCCCCACGACCTCGGTGATCCTGGTAAGTGGCGGGTGTGGTTTAAAGAGTCGTAGTCCAGAACGATCCACTTAGAACGACCCCCGTTCTCATCGATCACATTTTTTGTTTTTTGTTTTAGCGGAAGAACCGTTTGATCTGATCAATGCGTACCCGATCCACGATGTGTCCGAGTGGCGCGATCTGAACATCAAGTTCATCCTGCAGGTGTACCGGGACTACTACACGCTCAACCACTACGCCCAGCTGAACGCGGAGAACGCCAGTAAGTTCAGCTCGATCGAGTTCATCGACAAGGAGAGCATGTACGACACGTACATCCAGGACAACCGCAACAAGTCGACCGAGGCGACCAAAGCGGCCAACCGCAAGTCGGCCTCGATGTACATCAACGAGACGAACGGCAAGGTGTACCTGATGGACGCCCTGACCTACCTGAAGGCGATGTACCCGTCCTGCAAGCTCGTCCTCGAGCGCTCGCTCGAGTGGGACAAGGACGGCGATGGGCTGATCGAGAACAGCAAGTCGCCGGACCAAACGTACGACACGTGGGTGATGGATGGGCCGAGCGCGTACTGCGGGGGCTTGTGGCTGGCCAGCCTGCACTGCATGGCGACGATGGCCAGCCTGCTCGACCAGGCCGACGATGGCGCCCGATACCAGGCGCTCCTTGAGCGCGGCAAGGCGTCGTTCGAGGAGAAGTTGTGGAACGGGTCGTACTACAAGTTCGACGCGGCCAGCGGTTCGAAGAATAGCATCATGTCGGATCAGCTGTGTGGCCACTGGTATCTGCGCTCGAGCGGTTTCGACTACGACGTGTTCCCGAAGGAGAACGTGCGGCTCGCAATGCGCACCATCTACGACAACAACGTGATGCGGTTCTGTGGCGGTAATCTCGGTGCGGTCAACGGGTACGTACCGAGCGGGCAGCCGAACAAGGACGGCCGCCCCGATTCGTCCACCATCCAGGGGGAGGAAGTGTGGACCGGGGTGACGTACGCGCTCGCCTCGACCATGATCCACGAGGGGATGTTCGAGGAAGCGTTCCAGACGGCCGGTGGGCTCTACCGGGCCCTTTCGGAGCGGATCGGCATGAACTTCGAGACGCCGGAGGCGGTGTACGCAGAGCGGCATTATCGGGCGATCGGGTACATGCGCCCGCTCAGCATCTGGTCGATGCAGACGGCTTGGGAAATGAAGAAGCTTCGACGCGATTAAACATCGCATCCATCCACCAAGCTTTTGCCAACTCCAGAACGTCACACTCAAGCTGCATCACAGTTCACGGAAGCCGAGAAGCACATTAACGATGCTAATGTTGTGCATTTCTTTTCTGATAGATATGTCTTCTATCTGCAGGGTAAATGGTGTATGTGTGTGTCTCTACAGGGTCGTCAAACTAACGTGGTCGTCCTTAAAACACAATGAGATTCCCCCTCCCGTATGTGTTTAATGATCGTTGTAACCACAAAATGTTTCTTTCAATTCCAATTCAAACGATATTGTGTAACTCTAGTCACTAAGATTCCGTGTGTTCGATTGGCTTCAAAGAGGCAAGCTCGGTGCAAGGTTAAGGAAAAAGGAGGACGGTTAGCTTTTGTTCTATTGGTTATTTTATTCATAGTTTTTTTTAATAACTCACTGGGGGCCATTTTCTGGGTACACGCCGATTGATCGGTACGGTTGGCTCTTAGCTGCTCCGGAGCGCTTTGCAGCTTGTCAGCTTAGCTTGTACGACACCGCCATGCGGGCTAAGAGTGTTCAGGAGAACGGTGTCCGTTTTTAATTTGTAGTTTATGCCAACAATTCATCTATCCGTGTCTATCGGTGTGGTTCTGAGCCGTTGCTGTGACCGACCAAACCTAAACGAACCGATATGGTTTCCAAACGATGGCGAGATTCCTTCTTTCCTACCTGATATAACCATGACCTGAATCGGATGAGAGGAATCCAAAACGCTGCGATGTTGTAACGAACCAACAGAAGGTGTGTAGAAGCTCTTGTGGGAGCACTATTTGCTACTATTTAATATTGAACAATCGTCACGCCTAAGCCACCACCCCATCACATCCGAAAAAGAAGATAAACTGTAGATCAAATGTTGCGGAAAGCTCTACATAATATATTTTTGGTCTTACGCGCAAAATTATAATCAAACTGTAATACGTTAGCAAAGCTAGTTCATATACGCAAGCGATAAAGGAGATGAGCATATATATTTAAACACGGAGGTGTTTGAAAACCACTCCATAGTTCTTCGATGTAGCACAAGTACGGTGTATGTTGTACAAACTGATGATGATGCTGGCAAGCCGAACAAAATAAAAACAGCCTAATATCTCAAAAAAAATCCAAATGTTTTTCCTTACATTACTGTATTTTTTTATAAACACCGGGCGCCAAAGCAGGATTTAAAATAACATCTGTCATTCCATGTAATCTTTCAACCCACCGCTGTAACCGCACACCCTGCAGCTGTCATATTCGCAGCAAAAACTGGCAACACTGTGTGCAGTTCGGAACTCTGGACACAGCAGGACAGCAGGAATAGTTGCTTTTTTCCGCGCATCAGAAGACGACGGCTTCCATCATCGTTTCGGGATCCTCGCATCGCGTGCCGCGCATTTCGTACGCTAGAGTAAAACATCGTTCGACAATTTATTACTCTGTTTTCGCTGTTCCGGGAGCTCGGAGAGTTTGCAAAAGCAAGCGCACGTTTCGCCCAGCAAGGTGTGTGCTGCAGCAGAGCAAACACAGGACACAAAACGCGGTGCTGCGCCCGTCGCGATCTGAGCAAGGTATTGCATTCTAGGAAAGGAGAAGAACATACAACCGCTGCCTACTTCGCTGCCCCGACATCGCCGTCCCGGGCCGACTGCAAAGATGAACGTCGAGGAGGAGGTGTTTAGAATCCAGAAAAAACTCGGGAAAATGACCTCGCTGTCGGATGGATCGGTAAGACCGGGTGCGAGTTATTTGTGTGTAGGGGGAGGAAAAAAAGTGCGTACCATAGGCAGGGATGCGAGATAACACCAGCAAAGACCGAGCCCGATCCAGCGTGCCGTATTATTCCCGGCGATGCAAACCGTAATTATGATGATGACCACCGGTGTGCGCTTGCTGCATGATGCATCTCATTTCCCGCCCAGTTGCCGATGGTGCGAAAGGGGTGTTTCTTCGGTTGCCGATCGAAGGTTGTGTGCCGGCGTTCTTCTAACCCTTCGTGTTTTGTTTGTGTTTTTATTGGTTCGCTTCCCACTTCATGTCCCACTTCTTCCCCCAGTTCGTTCCGCATCGTTTGCCAAAATGTAGGATGATGTTTTTTTTTTGCTTTTCGTCACAAGAGCTTTCCGCGCACACCTGATACTACATTGTGGGGCATTATAAAAAAACTTCATGCTTCCATTTTTTTTTATTCTGCCAGTGTTGTTCTTGGGTGCATTTTACTCCAAAACAAAACTCGACGGATTCGCATTCACGCGTGGCTCACTTTCCGGGTGCACATTTGCGTAATCTTTGTCAAATATTGCGGCGGTATTTCCGTCCAAAGGCAGTGTGGAGAGTCTGCGGCTGCGTTTAGCGATGTGTGTGAAAGGTTTTTTTTTCCTTTGCTTGCGCCGCGCTTAAAAACACCACCGCTCATCTTGTGAGCGCGAACTGCCGAGTGAGAGTGTTGGGTATTCGTATATTTTTCCGGAACAGATTCAAAGCGGGCTCCTTTTTCAATAGGAACGCAGTTTAGGAGCTGTATTTGCGGGGTTCAGCCGTTGAAGTATTTGGCCCCACTAACTCAAAAGCTTCGAATGAATGGTTCCGCTTACCGCACAGAACCCAGCTCGAGCTGGTACCAACAATACCCAACACTATCGAGATATTTTATCGTTTTGTTTATAACCGAAACGATATGTTTCAGGACCTGGACCAGACTACACGTAAAATTGAGGTTTTGCCATGGCGCAAAATATAATTTGTTACGGTGTGCATGATCCTCATAATCAGGTTTTTTTTTCTAATTGGACTGGTGTTATTTTGATATTCGAATGCCTTGTTTATTTTGGATTTAAACTACAAGCATGTACACAGTTCAAAGTAAAAATAATGTAAGGAAAGGAATACTTATGGGGAAGAGGTTCTTGAAATGAATTGTAATCTAATGATTGCTTATTTTTTTAGGGGCAAGAGCAAGCACTCGATCTGCTGCGGGAGCTGCAACGACTGAACATCGATCTGGACATCCTGACCAAGACGCGCATCGGCATGACAGTGAACGAGTTGCGCAAGTGCAGCAAAGACGACGAGGTGATCAGTCTGGCCAAATCGCTCATCAAAAGCTGGAAGCGTTTCCTCGCCGGCACTCCACCCTCGAAGGATGGCTCGAAAGACTCGAAATCGACCGGCAAATCTTCCAGCAAATCGAGCAGTAAATCGTCCGATGGGGGCAACACGGGAAGCGGGGGCCGCGACGGTGGTGTGACCGGGGATAAAAACGCCAGCGGTGGCGGCGGTGGCGGAACCGTCAACAAAAAAGACGCCGACCGGGAGAAGGAAAGCAAACCGAAAGTCCCACCCGCCAGCAGCATGTCGATGCAATCGAGCAACACGACCGACGCAGTACGGCTGAAGTGTCGCGAGATGCTGGCCAACGCGCTGCGAGTCGACGGCGAGCCGCCCGAAGGCTGCCAGACGCCGGAGGAGCTAGGCGAGGAGCTGGAGGAAGCGATCTTCGTCGAGTTCAAGAACACCGACATGCGGTACAAGAATCGCGTCCGATCGCGCGTCGCCAACCTGAAGGACCCGAAGAATCCGAGCCTGCGGGCGAACTTTGTCAGCGGTGCAATCACGGCCCAGCGGCTGGCAAAAATGACCTCGGAAGAGATGGCGAGCGACGAGATGAAGCATCTGCGTGATCGATTCGTGAAGGAGGCGATCAACGACGCTCAGCTGGCCACGGTGCAGGGCACCAAGACGGACCTGCTCAAGTGCGGCAAGTGCAAGAAGCGCAACTGCACGTACAACCAGCTGCAGACGAGAAGCGCTGACGAACCGATGACTACGTTCGTGATGTGCAATGAGTGTGGCCACCGTTGGAAGTTTTGCTAGATTCTGGACGGCGGAAGTGTGCGCGCTCACTGGTTTCATACTACTTCGGCGAGGATCGCTAGAGATTGTACCGAAGGTGAAGGTAAAGAAAAACCGCAAGGCGTCCGGGGCATCATTAATCGTACCATTATCAACCTAATGTCCTGCGACTTCTACCTACTATTAACTACTAATTCAACTAATACATACATGGAACGCTCGGTTTTAACTAGACGTACTGAAAAAGACGACAACGGAAGAAGCGGAACAAGTGAAGTTATGATAACTTAATACAAAACCCAACATCAACAATCAACATTGTTGATGGGGATCGTTTGTTCACGAATCCGTATGAAACTGTTTGATTGAAGGAACAGCAAACTTTTGGAACCTTTGTTGGTTAATTTTATGTTTTCCTTAATGGCCAAGATGGTCTTCATTGAACCAAAAAGATTCGATTTGCCAATTGAATTGTGTGGTTTGCTGGTTCATAAAATAGGAAGCAATTTTTCTATTGTCTGAGGGAAGGAATACAAGCGAATCCTTTTGTCGGTCATTAAAACAAAATAGGTTGAGTTCCCCTCGTTTTTGGCGTGACTTTCCTTTTTTTCGATTGTCTCGATAGTGTTAACCATAAGTAAACGAATGTGGAAAGGTGCCCATAGCACGGGTGCATCCGACACATACAAAATCCCCCTATTGCTCACCCACACAACACACTAGACGGACCCGTTTACGCGACGAGTGAAAACAACGATCTCAAACTCGTCAGTCTGAACGCGATAGTGACGATACCTCGTGCGTTATTCTTGCGTGCGTACCAAAAGTCCTGGAGAAGGGTCGCTGGTCCCAAGATGATAGCCGAGAGATTCGTGCTTAAGTTAGATAAAAAAGTTATCCGTTACAGGCGTATGACGGAGGGGACGGTGCCGAATCGCAATTAGGAGTGAGAATAGTGGGTGAAAAACTAGAGGACAAGCAAACAAAATATTATAAATGTACATAAAAGTAAGTAAAGTGTAATAGAACATCTTGTTTTACTAGATAAAACAATCTGTAAAAGAGGAAGTATACTTGTGTTGTACCAGGAATACGATAGTCGTTCAGTATTTATTCCATCCCGTGCCGCCAGCTCGAAGCTTAGAAGAATCCGAACAAAGAACGGCGTTTCATAAAGGGTACCAGTATCCTTCCATTTCCCCACTTGGTAAGCACTAACTTATTTGATTATTTTTAGTATACTACATGGCTTTAGTTCATCGGATCAACGACTATAAGAGACATTATCTTATTTGCTTGCAAGACTCGTAAAGGTTTAATTTTCTGCACCGCGGCTTGGAAATAACTTCTTTCCCGAAATCCTGCCACCATTTATTGTCTCGTGCTATAACTTTAGCTGCTATAATTATAGCAGTACATTTAAATATAGTGTATCTAGCTCGGCTATTGATCGCTAGGGGGCGCTGCTTCTGCAATGCTGCAGCAAATTCAAAATTATCCTCTTTATCAATTTTATATTAATTTGCGAGAGAGAGATTTTATCAATTTGTTTCGCAAAAAAAAAAAAAATTCACAGCCAAAATTTGAATCAATGATTGTTAATAAATATTAATATTTCTTTTGCCCAATAGTTTTTGTCATTATTTCAACAATATGTTCTTAAGATCAATTCGAATTTCTTATCTAGTCAGTCGTATTAGTAAGATAGTCAAACCGGCCTTCACATAATTCTGTTGTGCAGTTATCATTGCAACCACGCTTTAGTGGCGTATGCGTTATTGGACGTAATTATTATATAAAACGTTAGTGGCCACCTGTCCTGCGTACAATCCAGCTCCTGATCTACATACGTTTTTTTAATTTGTATATCAGTCTCATCTCGTGTCGTCAGGTCAGGTTTTTATCACCCACAATTTGTTCGTTTGCCTGATAACGTTTCTTCCTCCCGCCATCTTCCGCCTCCCGTTGCACGTTTATTTTATATTTTGACATCCAATTCATCTCGTTCCCAAAAACCGCTACTTACAAAATTGACCATGAACGTTCGGTGGAGCAGCCCGGCTCATTATTCCCCAGGATATCCGCGCCACCTTCGACGTGGGGCCAGGTCTCGGGCAGTGTGTGTCAATGACAACGGTTGCCACTTAATTAAAATGATAATACGAAAAACTGATTCCACCATCGGGCCGGGAAGACGGTGTTGACGGCGATGCCAGCGTGTAAGACGCCGCGTTTGTCCGACCCCTTCTCACCCTTCCATCCATGCCGGACAGGGCCTAGTGGGCTGTTTGATTAGGCTTTTGAGTTCTTGGCCAGCGAAGGTAATGTCATACGGCTAAGCTGGCCTCGTTCAGTCGCGCACTTATCGTTCCAGGGGATGGTTCCGAACCGAACCCGAGTTCGAGTGGTTTCCGTTGTGTTCTTCTATTCGCCCCGTGGGGCACCGTGGATTTTCAAAGGAAAGCTCCTCTTGGTCCTGCTACAGGATGTAATAGTTTTGACAAGCAAATCTCCTCTTCGTACGCAGTACTGGTAGGCTCAGGTAAGCAGTTAAGAACGATTGTGCATTTAAATCATATTCAACAACGTGTGCGTTAGCTCAGAAGTGTGTCATTGTGTTTCAGAAAATTTAATTTATCTCCAAAACTTATTTCTGTCAGTCTATAATGATTGCCGGCAATGGATGGAATTGTGATAACTTGAAATGAAATGGTACTTGACAATACTAGATTCAGCCAATTACACATGTTTGCGAAAAAGCGAAAACATTTTCAGGAGGTTTCAAAGCTTTACATGTTCAATGTACACCAAACAGTTTTTATTTGGCAAAAAATAGAAATGTAGGCCATTAAACTAGAATCATTTACAAATCCTGTTACTAAAAATTGCATCACAGCGTTGAACAAAGACAAAGGCAATCCAGACTGCACTCCAAAAAGAACGTCGCTAAGACGGTCACTTCGTCTCGCAAGCGTCAAAGCTTTTCTACTCGAGTGGCAAATCGAAGCTACCTCACGAGATCCTTGTTCTGCCAGTGCCAGAAGTGTGTTTGCGTCCGCTGGCAGTGTGTGGCCACACTTGTGCTCAAGCCGTTCGGCGTATGTGGATCAGCGTGTCGAATTGGTGTTCTTTTTTATGTGGTATCGTAAGATTTTGCATTGTTTCGCCGCTCCTCTCCTTCCTTCCAGCGGGGTGCAGCCAAGTCCCCAGTACCCGTGGTCGGTTCTAGGGGGAAGGGGAAACGAGGTGCAAGGGCAGATAACTGCGCGGTTGGAAGAAACACGGCACCTTTACGATTGGACTGATAAGACGAAAAACTAATTTGCCAAGAGTGCGACGACGGGCCTGTCGTTTATTGGACTAGGGGACGCGACTTTAGCTACCCACCTCAGTCGGTTCCCTTTCGCTTCACTCTCTTCACTTCAGGAGTTTGGTCAGCTGGGCGTCAGACGACGAAGATGAGCCACAGGGGTTATGGAGGTGACGAGGTGTGATAACACGGACTACCCATCCATCCATCCATCCATCCATTGCATGAAACGCTACACTTAGGGGAAAACTGGCATCTCTCCGGTGAGGAGTAGGTCAATCTTTACCTAGCCGTGTTTTAAGGCAGATAACGAACTAGTCCAGCGGTGTTGTACACCGGATTGACGTTTGTTGTCTCGTGGCGTCGTAAATCTAGCCTGTCGCCCATGCGAGCGGATGCTGAGCGTATTATCCGCAGCGTGCAAGCGCTGCTACAGCTAGGCCTAACGCCACCTGTTCTAAATAGTTGAACACCATTGAGGGGGTATTGCAGCTCGCAGCTCCAGCGAGTAAGCTTCGTACATCTTGTAGTACTGTGCGGCAAGAACGTCACCTATTAATTTTTTTTTGTTAAAGCCTGCACACAAAAATGATGGTGACAATTGCATGTACAATAAAATTCCATTTCCACAGCAACAAAATTTCCGCTCGACATCGACCCAAACATCAATCATGATGCGGGACGGACCGTGTAAACCACCTCGATTGCGCCTCAAATAAGCCGATCGATTGCCAAGGCGGCCTACTCCAAGGGACGATACTGACAACAATTGGATGCTCATCCATTACAGTTGTCACCCCTTTGATGGGGAGGAAGTTAAGGTTGGGGAGTTTATTAGTATTTCGCAAAGAAAAAAAAAATGAAATGACGTTCCCTTCATTAGTGCAACCAGAAATTACCCGTTATCGTGGCTGGGCCCCGTGCGTCGTTTCGGTCGGTAGAATAACCTATGAGGGCTTCTGCTGCTGCTGGTGGCACTGCCAGCTTCTGACGTCGTCGGGAGGACGTGCGTAACACACACGGGTCTTATCAGTCGGCGAGACAGTCGCATAGTGATTGATGCGTCCTGGAGGACGGCAAAAAAAAAAACACGGTGACAGTGCCAATTTGTCTTCCACCGTGAGATGGACGGTCCAACATATTTTTAGCAATATTTTTTATTTTTTTGTTGATGTTGCTCCCAACACGTTCTTTCCCTCTATGACCACGGCAGAGTTCATAGTGCCCGCTTTTCCCGCTTGTTTATGAAGTGCAAACAAACGGAGGAAAACAAATTGCTTATTTTGAAACGGGCAAGGGCCAAGGACTGGATGTGGGAGACAGCAACATCAGCAACATGGCATTCTTCGCCGAAGGTGCTCAAACATCAAACGATTCTGCGCATTTTCCATCAAACAACAAATCAGCTGTTTCGTTTGTTTTGAGACAAACCTTCGCACAAGGAACTGCACACGCACACCAACACGCAAATGTTATAACGTTAGTGATGGTGGCAGGCAGGAAAAAAGATCTGTTTTCTTGCTGCCCTTTAAGCGGAGCTTTGAGAGTGGTTGGTTATCTTTATCTTTTTAAAATTGTTGAGTTTTTTTTCCATATTTTTTCCACCGCAAAATCTTGGATCCAGAGAAGAAGGTTTTCCGAAATCAAAATATCTCAGTTGGCGTGGAAAATGCATCCAATCATCGAGCAATCCGTTGGCACAAATACAGTTTAATTCTAGTCGGCGGAGTTGGTATGCGTATCGGCGACGTTGGCATGCTTTGATCGAAGTGTGCCGAGGAAAATGAAGGGTGATTTAGCCACCACTGTCGGTGGAAAACTATATCGTAGTGGAGAACGAACACAGAGAACTTCCCCGTAAAAGAGCCCCGGAGAGAGAATACCCCAACATCTGGCTGTCAACCAGAACCATGTCCATGGCGCCGTGGCGGAAATCCACCGAGTTTTCCCACTTTTGCGCAGCGAACGCGCAGCGAGATGAAAGCAGCTGTGTGTTGTTGGCTAGATCCAAACACTGTTTTGCTCTTTCTCAATCAGCTCGTTCGCCTTTTCTATCTTGCAAACACGTAAAGGGAAAATGTGAGACGGCAAAACGCAGATGTACCGCACCAAAAAAACCTTGAGCCGACACCGCTAGGGGGACCAACGCCGACGGTCCGCTGGCTCATTCCAGTTGGTGAGCTAAGAAATGGCGGCCACGTCAACTGTCGTCCTCGGGCTAGTTTGGTGCAAGAACGAAGCGAACCACCCCACCAGCGACGGTGACACTCCGGCGAAGCTCGGTTGCCATTGCGGTCACGATTGTCCGGCCGAGGTTCCACAAGGTTGGTCCCAGGAAGCGCCCCGGTCTTTCCTCCATCCCGACACGGTCCGCGTGGGCAAAGGCCGACGGCGGTGGTTGTCGATCGACGGTGGCTCCTCGCGGAGTCCGGCAGACGAGGGTCGTGCTGTGTGCCAGTAGGAAGTTCCAGCAGCAGCAACTTTTGGTCATCATCAAAAGACACAAACTCTTCTTCGAGTTCCCGCAACTACGCTTCTATCGTCGTGCTCTTCTCAGCGCAGTCCAAACCATCCGTGTGACGCAGGTCGACCATTCTACTGGATCTCGGCGTTGGCTGTCTGACAGTTCGGCAGTTCTTGATTTTACAACCCGGAAAAGCGTGTGCAGTTTGCTCGCTCAAGTTCACGCCGAACAGTGGAAGCTATCGCAATTTCTTCCCAGGTATAGAAAGATTACACCGCATCCGTGTGATGTCGTAACAGACCACCGATCGGTCGGAAAATTCGTACCCAATACTCGGTGTCACTTGTTGTGTTAGTTTTTGTTACCTGATGCTCCGGGAAGTTTTCAGGAAAAACTAGCCGGTCCAAGCGGCTGTCGGGAAAACCGTGTCCCATTCTTCAGCTAAACAGAGAAAACTGAAAACAAAAACCGCAGTGTGCTGCAAGTGAGACGGGCGTGTGTTGTTCTGGATACGCGGGGCCTGCTACGATGCTGTCTGGCAGCAACGTTATCCCCCGATTTCATAGATCCTCGGTTGGTGGTTGGTCGCGTTACATAAGTATGCAGTGCAAACGGCCTGTTGTTGTTGGTGCTGCTCCAGCGCAGAAGGGTGCGAACTCCTCCGGGCCAGCGTCATCCAGGACGACGACGGGCGTGCAGTAGCGCCATCGGACGGGAGAAAGTGAGTACATTGAAGGAAAAAGTTCCACCTTTTTTCCCCAAGAGAGAAAGGGGAAAGCGAAGTAACTAACCATTCCTCAACGACATCGTGACCTGCGGGTGGCTACTGCTGATGACTTGCGGCTACTTTTCCGGCAAAGTTTTCCCTGAAAATATAATTGAAGGGAAGTTCTGGAACGGGAGCCATCTTGCCTCCACCGGGAGTTGAGTAGTGCACAATAACAGTGGTTTTTCCCTTGCGCTTTCGTAAAGGATTTTCCTTCCACGGCAGAGGCAGAAATGCGATGTCAAAGTTTTTGACATTTCGAGAGCAACGTGTGGTTGCGCGCGCGTGCGTGTGTGTGTGTCCTGGCGCGTGTGTTTTGTTTGGTGTGGTGGATTGTTATCGGGTTTGTTAGTTTGGCGATTCGAGGAAAATGTCCCACCTTTCGGCAACGATGAAAACGCAATAATGCTCACGTGTTTGCTTTTTAAAAGTTTCCTGATAGTGTTTTTTTTTGTATTTTCCTAGAATACTTTTTCTTTGTTAATTTAAAGATAAAGTTGGTTTCGTAGATATTCCGCCTCAAATTTGAGTCTTGGTTTCGTTTTCTTCTTGTGCTTCGAATGCTGATAAGCACTCTTGTGCACCCGTGTTGATAAGAGTTTTAAGCAGATTCTTCTTCCTGCTCAGGACGGATCAGCAATTTCTGCTTGCTAACAATTCCAAAGCACGATATCGATACAACATGAGTGCGTTGTCGCGGCCAGTGTAGTGTCATTTGGAAGATATCCTGCACGTGCCCATACAAATACACACGCACAGACATACGAATACCTGCACCCGCTTGGTCACATAACCTCAGCCGGGAAGGTCCGTCGCCTGCTCGCCAAGAGCCACCTGGCGGCTCCTTCGTGCACACGAGCGTGTACGGCTGGTTTTGAAGGTTATGTAATTTTTAACCTTCAAATTCCCATCCTTGCCCGGGACGTGCGCGCCTCCCACCGCGCCTGCAAGGAGGATCCGTGGGAGGATTGTTCCTTTTTCTTCTTCCTTGCCCTTGGCGGGCTGGTTTTCGTGTCCGCACGAGACGGTGGCTTGACAGGCTGCCAAACTCGATTTAGCAGGCGGACTATTTGTCGGCTGATTTGCCTCCCGGACGATTGGAGTTCGTTTTTGTCTCAAAATGTGCTTATTAAATGTCCTGAAAAAAAAGGAGGAAATTGACCAATTTTGTGATCAGAAATCAGAATTTGTTTATCATTTGAAATTAAAAAAATTAAAATCTAAATTCAATTAAAATGTATATGTTTAAAAGATGTATAACAGATGGAAAAACTTGTCATGGGCTTTGCATACGTAATAAAATTCTCATGAATTTTATCCATGGATCCTTCTTTCCTTCACGTGGCATCACCTCGTGGACATTAAGTTGTTGTTCGGTGTTATGAATGTTATGTTTCGAATTGGAAACTGATTACAGTAAAACCACGAGATAACACGAAGACTCGTTCATTCCAGTAGCCCGAGCTCGTTTTCGATCTCTTTCATTCAGCAATTGGGGTTCCTGTTGTCTTACCTCACGGTCTCTCTTTCTATCGAGCCCTTTGATTGGCAACCTCTTTTTCTATGTGCCTTTCTTTATCTCTCCTTTCGTCCTTTGATAAACCTCCATCTCGTAGACACGACACTGGAGCACATGAGCCCTGTGGAAAGTCCGGGAGCGCGTAGTTTCGTATCGATTTTCTTTGACCTACAGCCAGCGCCAACGTTTGCACAATGGAAATCAAACCAATCAACCGTGTACTACACGTGTGGTAGCCCTTTTCGTGTCTTGTAGTTGAGATGTGGGGCTCGAAGATTCTTCTACAGCCTTGCGACTAGTACCCCTCCCTCCGTCCCCCCTGAAGATCATAAAATCTGATTCTAATCTTACCAGATTTCTGGGGAGGAATTTATTTACAATGGACCTTCGGACGGTTTAACCAGTCTGGCCTCAAAGGCGTCAAGAAGATGGCGTGTTTCGCCGTTGCAGGGCTCTGCTGTCTGGACGAGAATGTGGATGTTCTTTCGATATCCCCCACGTGGCTTTGTCCTCCAAACTTGAAGGGTAATGCTCTTACCCGAATCATCCGTTTACTGCGGAGAAGATCTCGGCAAGGAGTTGACTGGACTGTTTATAGTTATGTTTACCCCGTCATAAAGCTCCTGGGATTTTCGCTGAGCGGACGGTCTTTACAGAAGAGGTACTCCGCACGGGCGCTGGCATTGGGTTGAAGGTTGAACACGCGTTTGCTTTTTCGATCGATGTACTCTTTTAATTGCTACCCTCGCTCTCGTCGTCTGCCGTCGCTGGCCCTTGGAAGCGGCGTTAGATTGGGTGGGAGAAGGTGGGGGTCGACATGTCTTTAATACAGGGTAAATGGATCAACTATGCGATGCACTTAGCTTTCGAAATTATTCATCAGAGCTGAATATTTGGATACTCACAAGTTTGTTGTCTGCGTCCTTTCCTACTTCATTATGAACAGTTGCAATGCATTTTTTCCCGAATTGGTTTGTTTTTGTCCTGTGTCTTGTATTCTTTCCTAAAGTTGCGTCTGAAATCGGCGCTCAGAAGAAATGTAAGAAAAAATAATGGACGTCCGGAAACTTGCGTCGTTAACTGTACAATATTGACCATGCGTCGAGTTAATCCACCAACACCAACATTTAGCTAGGACGAAGGCATCCGCGCACTCTGTTTATCAATACGGCCGCCTTGATTCATTCCGGTGCACAAAGGGACGCTGCACTTTTTTTGTCTGTTGACCCTCATGAACATGTGTTTGTAGGTGCATTTCGAAAATGCCATGCGGAGCAAAATGATGCATTTTCGATGCTGGCTGTGTATTTGTGTACACATTAGATCTTCGCTAGATGAATCCGATCCGATCACTGCGATTAGAAACGCGGTGAATGAAGCTCAAACAACATGATAAAAAAAACCACTATATTTGTTTCGTTGCGGTGGTGAAGGATTTTGTTCTCTCGTACCGATTTTACGGTGACTAAGAATGGCGTTAAGCTCCTGTGGATTTCTCGCAATATTTGCCAAAACCAATGGGGAAAAGCGCGCGCCATTTCTTCACAATCGCGCTGCCCGCACCCAATCTGTGTGATCATTTTGAATTGATCGGCACAGGGCGTCACCAATACACCTTCGAACGGCCCGTGCGCGCGGGCTCGAAATGAACGGAAGCACGTGTATGGTTCACTCGAAACTGGCGCACCGTGGTGTGCGTCAGCGAGCACGCGCATATATGTGATACGCGATTCGCTCGCGGCGGAAAGCCCGAGCGAGATGGAGCGACAGGGCAAACAACAATGCCGCGCACGAGAGCAGCAGCAGCAGCAGCAGCAGCAGCAAAGAAAGGTGAATCCGTGGCGCTGTCGTGGGAACATTAGTTTTTGCTCAGCTTCGGACGGCGATGGTCGCGTTTCGGCGGAATTTCGGTGCAAACTCTCGCGCAGCTGGAACGCAGCGTCCATCCGGTGCCAGCGACGACGACGGTGATTCCTCTTTGACGGGGTGACGGAGCCATCTTCCGCACCTTGCTCCCGCGGTTGAGCCGACAGCTACAGAAACAGCGCAAACAAAAACAACAACAAAAAAAAGGTTGGCCTAATAACACCCAAGCGATTCACCTGGCCATGAGAGCGAGACTTCTGCTTGTTTAGTTTGTTGTTTTGAACACGTTAGCGAACCCGTGCGTCCAATACGTCGCCGAACACCGCGGCTGAGGCAGATGACGCGAGTGGGCCGGATTTCCCGTTGCGAAAATTAGTTTTCCGCACCGCCGCCGATTTCACGTAGACGCGGCGTTCGAGTGATTGTTCGTACCAAAAAGTGCAACATTGTCGATCAGAGGAATAAACCGGTACGCACAAGGTGCCATAAATTCGCCGGTTGATTTTTCGTGCGTTCAGTGAAAATAGAATCTTCTCGGTGTCCTTACTCGAGGCGACGGCAGTCATAATAAAATGAATGAATGAATCGTTGCCGGAAATCGAGTGAATTGTATTTTAACGCGCTTGTTTTTGTTGCTTCCCCGACTAACGGTGTGACGGCGGTGGTGTACCCCGGGTGGAATCGATTTTGTGGAAAAGGTGAAGGCATGGGCAAGCAAACAGTTACCCAATGTGGCTGAAGTGCCGACGGTTTTAAAGTCCAGTTTTTGCGTGGGCACGAAGCAGACGGTGAAAAAACCAACGATCTTTTCTCCGCAGCGAAATCGTCTACTTTGCACACATCGTTTATGGCTTCGAAGAAATTCGCAACAGTCCGTCCGTGCCCGAATTTGTCGTAAGTTCGACGATCAGACGCACACAAATCATCACTGCCTTACTTGACGAGAGGAGAGGATCAATGAAAAAGTAAAAAGAAAAAACAGTATTCAGCATATCCTCGTTTCTGGGAAGCCCCGAAATCCGGGTGTCGCATATCGATTTTGAAACGATTTACCTTTGTTACGATCGTTATTCTTATCCTCTTGTTTCATTCATCGCCTCTTGTCCGTTCGCTGTCTCTACTGTGGTCTTCTCCGCTGCCATTCAACATTTGTATGATCCGTCTAGGTCTGACGGGGAAGCCGGCCGGCCGGCAGCTCTTTGAATGCCTCCGCGGGACTGCTTATGCATGATTTACGGCATGGTCGTTAAGCATGTAGGTGTGCTACGGCGATGAGTTCATTCCGGCTGCACTGGATGAATAAAAAAGGCAACAAAAAATACAGTCATTTCCATGCTGATTCCAATTTGTACTGTATAATTTCAACTTCGTTATGTTTAAAATTTGTCACGCTCCTTAACTATAAAGCGCATCTGGTTTCGCGTGGTAAAGTGTTCAAATTTAACGTCTAAAAGTGGCATTAACGCTAAACAGACCTCACTGGAACTACCAAATCGAGATCTGTAAAAACTCCTCTGCACAACGAAGCGTGATGATGGTCCAAATTTGGCTCGGTTCCGTCGTATGAACTGAGTTAGCGTCGACGGACGCCCCGGTTATGGTTGAACGAAAACGAGTGATAGAATACAGCAGAGCAAAAGAGAAAGTTTGTGCTCGGGAGGAAAGAGAGCGAAAAAAAGTACATCAACATTTTAAGCTCTAAGCCGGTTATTATCTACAAAATGTAACAAACCGCTTCATTTCGATACCGACCAACCAACGATACATCAGTATCAGTAGCATGAGGTTTGAACTACTTCCGCTCTGCTCCTAACCGCCTTTCAACAGATTATGAAACGGTCGACTTGCCGTTGATTCAATTTGCCACATTTCGACATAGAAAAAAAAAAAACAAACTAAACCATTTAACAACGGTTCAATATAAGAACATTCTATCCAGACCTGTAAAGGTGTAGCCACATTTGAAATTCATTGAAACCGTTACATGTGCCTGGAGACTATAAAGCGCGACAGGCTACGGTTCGGTCTGCCTATTGGTGGTGTTGGCAAGCGAAGGCACATGTGGTCACATCATCATTCGCGCGACGTGTCCCGAAATGTCAAGGTCTTTAGAGAAAGCAGCCAGGCTTGCGGCTACACTGGTTGAGAGAGCGAGTCAGAGAATTCCCTGCGGCACATCTGGGGCAAAAACAAAACAAATGATAGAAATACTGGACAACAAACGAACGAATCACCCAAACTGTGTGTTTCGTGGCTCATTTTTGCTGGCCCTCCTTTCCTTCTTTGACCCACTAATCAGGCAACGGAGGAACGAGCAAGACGAAAGCTTCACGTTTGGGTTTCGGTTGCATTCGTGAACGGCCTTCAAATCACCATCGCTGGAAGAAGCCACAAAGGTTGATTTTATATGCTTATCAAATAATCAGCTTTTTTGTCATTTTACATTCCGTAATTCTCGTTTCTTTTTGAGATTCCGTTTGCACATACGTTTGATTTTTTTTAAAATAGTTTGTCAATACATTCCTTCTAAGGGGGTTTTGCTTCTCATGTTTTATTTGATTGTAAAATACTTTCTTCTATGGATTCTATTATGTATAAGAATTTTTAAAGTGCCTTCTACTTGTTAGTTGCTTGACTGATTTACCAGAGTGCCATGAACGAGCGAATAAAAGTGTCGCACAAACATAACGAGCTTTGGTTCGATTCCCGTTTGAACTTCGTGAGCTTTTTCCGGATGCATCAATAAGGTGTAAGATCCCTTTACCACTGCTCAATATCATCAATTATTCTTGGTGATATTATCAAGCATCAAGTTAATTTAATTCCAAATTACCCTTCCGGATACTATCAGCTGTTCAGCGATTTAAGAAGATGCTCAATACGAACCGACCATCATATATCCGTTTTGTTTACATCCTGCGACGGGCAACGTTTAAAGTGGTCGACGTTATCGTAGTCGAAGCGATCGATTTTGTAGTTGCTGCTTAATAAGTGGCTCCCGACGTTTTTAGCACGACGCCACTAGTTCAGGTTTACCCTTGGGTGGCGTTTTATGCAGTAGTTTTTTTTTTTCATTCGTCACCCCGCGTGACAACGAACTAAAAAACTGCTTATCAAATCGATACGAGTACAGTGCGGTACACAAGTTTTCTTGATCGTACGCCAAAAAGCTGTGGCTGCAGAAAATAAATACAAGAACCCGTCCGCTTGCTTCCTCGGCGCTTCAACCGCATTCTTTCGGTGGGTGGATGCAACCACATCTTACTCATACACACGTAACAGATGCCGTTGGATTTTCCCCTTCCATTAACATTTATTTAAACAAATCCATCCCAGTCGACTAGCCGACTTCCCGAGCCACGCTGCCGATCTTCACGTTCGGTCGCGATACATCGTTTTTCCCGAGGGTGGGTAAAGGGGGTGTGCATATTTTTCCGCGGCAGAGGGAAACTTCTGTAGCGGCCAACTATCGACGAAAGCAAAACGGCATCGGTTTGAAGAAAATCGAACCACCAGGCCCTGTTTTTGCCCGCCCGTCCCCAATCCTACCCAACCTCCCTCGGGTTCGATATTTTTATGGCGTGGATCTGTTGCGCTAAAAATAATCCATACACCGATGGTCTGCCCTTCGACTACCTTTCCACCTCACTAAATTTGGCATGGACACACACATACACAGACCAGCGCAGAGCTGCCTGCCTGCTCGCCCCTTGCCGTTATACTACACCGACCGGGAGCGGGCATTTGTAAGTGCCCTTTTTTTTCGTGAAAATTTATCGTTCTCCACAGAACGGCCCTCCCAATTTTCCCTTGCACTTCACCTATTTTTATACGAACGAATTAAACTGCCACCGAGATGCAAATTCTGGAATGGCAAAGCGAGGGTTTTGGGTGGCTCAAGACGAAGAGAGCGATGATGCGCGAACTTTATGATCTCCGGTGTCCGCGAGGAAGGTTTACGAGCGGCAAGGAATCGTTCGTGTTCCGAAACCTTGATCCGCCCCGGGACGCTGGATGGAGGTAATTTACTTTATGCTGCGCGCTTTAATTGCAGTCGCGTGCGCGGTGCGCCATAACTTTCTGACTTCGAAAATCGATCCGCACACGTCGCTGCCTTCGGAAGGAAATTTAAATCACCCATCTGCTGGTGCTGCTGCTGCTGCTGCCGGGAACAGATGGTAAGCCATAGAGGGCTGTTCTGGACTTCGTGGGAAGGAAAGTTTTGCGCAGTTCCAATTTTAATTTAAATGAAAGAATACTAACTATCCCTATTGAAAATTAAATTGAAATGAAATAGAGGTTTTCTGGTTCTGGTTGCATTCCTATAATATATTTAGTATTTCTATCTTTGAAATCGTTCATTCATCATCTGAAGAAAGTTAATTTATGTTCAACTGTAAGAGGAAGAATGAGCTGTTAAGTAATATATAGTAGTAGTAAATAGTATATAAGTAGTAAATGTTCATTATAGTTAATTGATGGGATATATTCTTCGGCATGCATTTACGATGTACGTATTTTGTTTAATTAAACATCATATTTGACTGCAGAATCATCTACCTTTCCTGATGAGCTGCATATTGTACTTGTTAGAAACGCTTGGCAGAAGAAACGCTTCACGTTTCTAACCAGCTGTCAGTTCGGCTTAGACGAGAAAAGGAGAAACAAAACGATTGAAAGGAGAACTACTACTACGATCAGTTAATAGTTCATCCGACAACGAGCGTTGACCCGGGCGTTCGAAAACCGATAAATAGCGCGCGTCCGGGCGCATTGGGCTCTTTTCTAACACCAAACGAACAGAAAATAATCGGACTAATTTTTTGGTCTTTGCTCGAGTAAGTATTCCTAAGGAATTTTCGTTGAGTTTTCGTAGGTTGGAAAATCATTTCCAACAGTACTAAAAATAAGATAAAACATTCTTAAGTAATTCTTCTTGCCTCGCTAGCTACGCTCTTGAGTTTAGTAACGTATGAATTGGAGAACACACAACAATTAACAAACCCTTTTTCGGAGGGACATTATCATTAACGCAGACCCGAAGTCGGCCGATAAAAGCTCGTCTAACGGTAATGAGCAAACTTTGTTTTGGTTCATTTCGTTTGCCATTATTAAAGCCTTTTTTTCTACGCTCCTCATTTACTTTTTACATTGCATCAAGAAAAGAACAAAGCGCTTCATTAATATCTTACCTAATGGGATCCTCAAAGCCGACATGGTTACCTAATTTTTGCCAAACCACCGGCGGCGAAAGATGAGTAATATCAGGCGCCTGGCATGTAATGCGACACTCCTTTTAGAGCTGGTGTCGGGCAAAAGATAAACAAACTAAAGAAGAAGAACTCTAACTCTGCTAAATACTCCCATCGCTAGCCACAGGGTTCAAAAGGGGGGAAAATAGTGAGAGGTGGAAGGTGTCAGTTTCGCCTTATCGTCTGTCCCTGCGCCGGTGCGTTCGTCAGCATTCTTGTTCCGGTCCAGGCCCCTCAAAAGAGGGTTCGTTTTTGGTGGCTTAACTTTTGCGGAGAACGACCGGTCTCCAGCGAGCTCTGTATCGTAAAGAGCTGCTAAAGGCAAGCTGAAGGGTAGGGCAAACGGAGGAAAACAGAACTAAACACTTCGTCTGTAGTGTCGCGCACGCAAACTCTCTGCCGACTGACTCGCCTTTCCGCGATCCAAAACACTCGGCTATAACCTTAGGCGAGTGCGACGGTTTTCAATGTCAGCCATTACAAAGGTCGTGCACCAGCGGCTCTTGGCGGGGCTGGGTCTGGCTTTTGTGCTTTCTCGGGGCGCCACGTGATGGCGGGCGAGAAGATGGCGCGCACTTGAGCCTACGGTGTACAGTTTCGTCGGGGAACTTGGCGGGCCGTTAGAGCCGGTTTGTGCATGGGAACAAAAGCCTCTCCGTGTAGATTAGCTCGAAAAATACAAAAAGACGTGAGGTGGAACGAGATGGATTTGGGAGTGAGAAAAAATCGGGCAGTCGGGCCAGACAGGTGAAACTGGAACAGCTGATTGCATTCGGAAGCGTGCAAGTTCTGGCACCGTTTCTACCGACCGTCACGATGCGGCATTCTCTAGCGGCCTAGGCTCTGTCGATTGTGCCGCAATTTTAAACCTCCCTTCGACCCTGAAATTTGCCCTCAATGCCTCAACTGGTATCGCATAGCATAGTAGGTGAAACTAGAGACAAAACACACACAATGCACGCACGTCTCCTTGTCCCGGGCTCCAAGCAAAAGATCCATGGCGCTGTGCCCCACTCGGGTTGCATTCGATTTCGATGCAAATAACTTTCATCCGCCTGGCAACACTCCGTGAACGCTCGGGGCTCATTTCGTTGCTGGAATTGATCAGCTGGAGCGGTGCTGGAAGGTCGATAAGCTAACACGCTGGCACGGCTTATTATGTTGAGATATATTAAAGTTCTGTGCATTGTGAAGGTGCAACAGGACCTTCTCCCTGCACGGTCTTTTTAAAAGCATGGCGAACAATGTGCTGGGAAAGCTCGTGCTATGCGTGGGCAGTAGCAGTTTCATTTTTTCACATCTTGAAGCTTCCTTACAATGCCTTCAGGGCACGTGCTAGGATTAGAATTGACTACATTAAAAATAAGTGCAGTTGGGAAAATTCTGGTATTCTGGTCTGGTATCTTGAAGACACTTTCAAAGATTCGAACATTTTTTACAGTAAGTAGCAGATAAATGGTTGTTAGAAAACGTTTAGCTTATAACCGCTACTATTACCATGATTTTTTATTAAAATAAAATTTGTAATATAAATTTCACTGACCCCTTTTTTATCTCCAATTTACCAAATCCTCTTTTTGTTGGTTGCTTATAAGCATTTCTTCGTGCTTCGCACATCCCATCAACTTCCGCTTTGATACACCAGAGAGGCAACTCCGCAGTGTTTTAAAACTCTAGACATCCATGGCAGATGGCGGTTGGCGTTGGTTATGATTAAAATCATTTCCACCGAACCATTCCGGTCCGATCACGTGCAGTCACGCAATGTGGTTTGCGGGTGGCCAAATAGGCGGCAAAACAAAAACAAGTAGCGCTCCATTGCGGACCGAAGGAGCGTTTGCTCTGGCCGACTGGAAGCAGTGAACCTTGGCAATATTGATTTACGACCGCAAATGGGGCAATCCAGTGGATACTGGCGTTGTTTTCTGATGGCGTTTCATAAGGACAAACAAAAAAAGACTAACAATGGCACCCTCGGCATAATCTGGTTCTAGATACATTGGGAAAGCGGATGTTTCAAAGTCCAAAGCGGGACGCAATTCACCTGAGAGATAGGTAGTGAAGTGCAAGGAAAGAAGGGGCCGTTAGGTGAGGTCCATTTCAATTTCTCGTCTCTATCTGGATTGTGCAATAGCTACCCTGTGCTTTGTTTTTTTTTCATCTTTCAAGAGAACAACCATTCCCGGGCGAGATCGATCTTCGTATTATATAAAACCGTATCGGGCAGTGGGGTTTTTTATGCTTTTATTGAACCTCTTTCGCGAACGCAGCACGTAAAGGATTGGCCAACCAGGCGTTATCCGGTGCAATCCGGTGACCTTCCAGCCGGGGCTGGGTAAAATCTGCAAATTGGCAGCCGTCAGCCGGCCGAAACCAGCTCCTTCTGGATCAAATTATCGTTGTCTTTCGATCGGCTGGCATCAGAGACCGGAGCGGGATGAGGTCTCTATCTGGCCACAGCGCTTTGCCTCGTACAAGGCTCGTGGAACACCAATGTAAAAAAAAAGTAGCATCGCAACCTTCGAAAAAAGGTCGGTATCGATATAGCCTTTTTCTGGGTTGGGTCAGTTGATGGGCACATACATTTTGCCTGCAACGTAATCATCAAGAAACATGTTTTGAACCCAAAGCAGTCCACAGACATTTTTCCTTTCTACAAAACTTCAAGAAAACGTTTTCATTTAAAATATTCGATAAGGATAGGAACATACAAATAACTCCTCAAGATTCTTTGTGTATTAAAAATTAATCGGATTTGCTTTGCATAATGCGCCATTGCGTAATTCATCGCCAATCTTGCCAGGGAATACCAGCGGTCTTTGGCAAAAGAAAGACCAACTTAGCTCTCGGTACTTCAGTTTATGTGTTCAGTCTTGTCTAATTTCGCTAGCTTCACGACCAGATCCTCTTTATGCATGCTGTCGCCGGGCTTATGGCATTTACATAAGAAATGAGCAAGCATTATTGATTGCCTCTTGCACTGTGGAAAACTTTCCCGGCTGGCTGGATAGCTGCCGCTCTGGAACTTGGCGTTCTGCAAGCAGCAAGTTTCATAGGAGGTTCGAGTCTGGTTAGAATTGAGTGGAACATCCGAGGAAACTTTCATTCCACGTTCAGAAGCAAGCCGGATTGTTATTGTTCCTACATTGCTTTGCTTGCTTCCAGTGTCTCCCGAGCTGCCCTACATTGCATGGAATGGGTGTAAATATTATTCCATTCCAGCGCGCGTCTCGGTCGCGCGAGGTGTTACGCGGTCGGTTGGCAAGTATTTACGAGCAATCGGCACCTCGGCCACCAATCGCCGGGTGCGGCTTGGTTACAACAAACTGAAACAAATTGTGTCGCGTTCCAGCGCCCAAGTAGGACTCCACTCCCTCTGGACCTGCCGCCCTCGGTAGACGAATGGCTGTTAGACATCACAACCAACGAGGAGTGATGATTGCTGTTCTTTTTCTTCCCCAGTTCGGAACGATGGAGAGCGGGTACGAAAGTCATTCGAATGTAAACGAATCAAGTCAATTTGGCGCCAGTCAGATGAGCCTAGCATCGAAATGGAAGTCCGGCTCGGGCGCCCGACAAATACTGCTGACGTTGGAACGGCTCGCCCGTTGTTGGAGCGACGTTCTTCAGACTTCATGGCCGTAGCTATGGAAGGCAGTGCTCACCCTCAAATGTTTGGGGTAAGAACCAAAAGTCGCGAAGGCGCATAAAACCTGCCGAAGCAAATTATGGGCCATTTGGTTTGACTCATCTGTGTACTGTGTAGTCATAATTCACAATACGCCTGTGTCAGTGTTTGACTCATCTTTTTTTTTTTTTTCTTGTGATGTGTGACCTCCACACAAATCAGTTCCCCAAACGAGTAACCCTTTTTTGTTGTCTGAACATTTACTTTTTGTGGCAACACAACAATCAATTTGTTCCCATCATGTACGCGCTTGTTGGCGTGTATTGGCAATTCGAAAAAGCACTCGCGCCCGTTATCAACTTCCGGGCGCGTCCTCCAGAGGGCCATTTGATTCTTATCACGCGAGCTGCGGTAAAGAAAGGGCGACGACGCGCTGTTTGCATCCCTGTTTGTTTAGTTTTGCTGTAGCAATGTGTTTCTACTTTGCGTCGGAGTACGCCACGGCTCGTCCAAGGGGCCGCGAGGCGTCAGTGCTTTTTGATGTTTGGACTTTGCCGGGTTGCCTCTAATCTGGTTTCCAACCGGTTCCGCCAGAAATTCCTGTTCTGTACGGTACGGGCTCACAGCGCAAGCATAACGTGTGTCGGATATGGTTGGCTTTTGCGGCAAACCACAACACACGGCCACGGCGAGAACCAGTTTAGTCGTATCTCTTCCCTCTCGAGAGGCCCTTGCACTTGACACTGTCCATTCGATGGGGGTTTGCGATGGCCGTGACCTTGATCTTGAGCCCGCGTAATCGGAAAGCGTTCGCGCGTGACTGGCTTCCTGCGCGCATCGAGCCTCCACAGCGAATCGAGCCTCCTTCGGCGAACGATGCAACTTCCAGCTTCAAACTTCAATCACATTCATCGCGTTTGAATGTTTAACATTCTAAATCCATTTAAAAAAAGTCCACCAGCGAGTATGTTTAGGCTCCAATATATGCATGTTTGTCGTGAAGGAATTCGTCGAGAAGGTGCTGTGGGTTGTTGGTTCGCGCCGTATGTTCACTAAACCGAATCGGAAAGGTGGGATAGCAAAACGAGGCTGAGTGGAGGCAAGAGATGATGTTGTTTCATCGCGAGTTTGCACAGATGCATCATTAGTGGCATGAGCGGGCACGTTCCTGTCTAAACCGCCTTCATCTCTCTGGAATCCCAGGGCTTCTAGAAGCATAAGATTGTGTAGCGCATGCAGCTTTCGTTCTACGCTTATCGGCATATCAGCCGAAGCTTCGACAAACTATCCCTGTTGATCTCAAACAGGAGCTCACAAATGAAAGGCCGCGTCGCAACTTTGTGTCTATATTAAAACACACTTGTCTTCAAAGGCACCCTTTTGGTAGCTAACGAATATATAGAGGATCATATCTAGTTATCCTCCTCTGCCGCTTTTCCGAAGGCTGTACTCTGCATCCATTCGCTCGTTTGGCAAACAATGTGGCGATAAATTAACGCGCCCTCGACTAAGCATCAATTTTCATCTTAACCTGCATTCCGCTGCGTTGCACTTTTGAACTTTACCACACTCACCGCCACCCTAGCGTTTCAAAACCTCTTTAACTTTAAAGCACCGTTGTTGGCGTTTCTTTCACGGCTTGATTATCGGGGAGTCGATAATAGGATGATGCAAAAGGGTTTTCTTGTTTGGGTGTGTGATTGCAGTAAAAGTTTCGGAGCTTTGTTTGCCAAACGCTCGCGCCGCGCGACGAAGAGGAGCAATATGTATCAATCGTTTAAGCGCGATCGGTGTGTTTATTCGCGAGTCGACTCGAAAAAGAAATTTCTCACGCTCGGTTTGCCTCGTTTATCAAAACATTTACTGCACAAGATCGGGAACGGAAGCTGAGATTTATATATTTTTTGCTCCTATCGAGTGCTAAAATGTTTCCGATTCGCTAATGAGTTTTCAATATAGATCGGCGGAAGGATGGGTGCAAAACTGCCGGCATCAATTATTAAACGATGAAAACGGGGAACGATTGGTGGAACGAAACGCAGCCCGTAACTCAACCGTCAGACGCACCTGTCCCGATCTTGCTACCTGCCAGCTAGCGTCCCACAAAGATCCTTATCTTCAGACGGCCCTTTCGACGCGCCGACGTCATTGGGGATGATGGCGTATATAAATAACCCTTACCCGAAGAAGCCCAGTGAGGACGCAGGCATGTGTAGCACAAAAGGAACGGGTGCACCATCGTGAAGATTGGTTTTATCGTTCGTCATCGTCGCACTGTTAAATCCGCTTATAACCTCGATCTGCCAATGGCACCCATCAAAACGAGATTCCCGCCCTAGCTCGCCGGTTCGCCGGTGGTGACAAATGGAGAATGGCGAAGGTTGCTCATCAAATCAAAGGAAGGAGTATCCTTGATTATACCCTGAAAGACGTCAGGACAGCGTCAACGTCAGCGGGAAGTTCTTGAATTTCACCATGAATTTCACCATGTGAGGGGTTAAAGAAATAGTTACGCCTGCGTGAGTCGTCATAAGCAGTAGAATATCTTCTCACTGCGCAGATCCTCTGGTTTATTTAAACTTCAATCTTGCCACTCTGGGCGTTTTAATTTCCCATCACTGCTGGCTGTATTTTTTCTCTGTCCAAATGAATGATTTATATTGTTTTTCGAAAAGAATGATGGGTTTTTGTCGTATGAAAAAAGGGGAACAGAAAATGAAATCATCCCTCTGTAGTAAAGCTATTTCAAGTCCATCGCACAAGGCCAGGGCACAGCCTGTGAAGCTGTGTAGCGGAAGCTAAAAAAATATATTGCCACACGCTTGCAATCCTCTCGGCACCCGATACGAACTTAATGCAATTGCAAATTGAATTGCATTCTCTCGGCTCCGCGCCACCGACAGTTTGCTCCAACTCCAACTGTACACTTCAATATTGACTCGGACAGCGCGGCGCTCCCGCGGATACCGCCGAGTCGCGAAGACGCCGTTCGCCGATGGTGAGAATAAATTGAAAAATTGTCATTCCCCCCGGGAGCACACGGGCACGCGGGTACCGTGGGTGCATTCCCTACGGCTTTGCTAGGTGAGGGTATGTAAAAAAAAGCCAACCACAGGGAGCCATCGCTTGTCAGCCAGAGTTTCTTGCTGACAGGGAAAAAAAGTGGCACCCAAGTCCGTCAGTAAACAGCAGCAAGTGGCAGCAGGTAATGCTAGTGACGGGTGCATCGTTAGTCCGGCCGCCCAATGGGGTTTGTCTATTGCCGCACAATGCAGTCGTTTATGTCGTCCGTTGGTCTGGCCGTCGATGCTTTATTCGTTCCTCCCGATAAGATGGATGGCGAAAAAGGGAAACGAGGGAAGACCCGGAAAAGGCTTCGCAAGGCAAACAAGAAAGGAGCACGAAGAGGGAGTGGACAGACAATTTCCTAGCGTATTACGTCGCTGGTGATTTATTGAACGAAACAATACATTGCGGGGGAGCTTCAGAGGAACTATCTGCGGTCCATCTGTCGGTGACAGCTGTGCATCGGTTGCATTTGGCGGCCAATAGCTCAGTCCGGACCTGGGAAGGTTGAGAAAGAGTGGTGCATCAAATTCACCCCGTGTGGCACGTGTGTTTGCATTTACCCCGCGTCCACCGTTTCGCGAGAAACTGGAGAGTTTTTCCTAAACAAACCCAAGGCACCACAATCTGTGGCAGGTGGACAGACGGGCTAAAAAACGCGCTACAAGTTACATTGTAGCGGGAGGGTTAGTCATCACGAGGAATTACGACAGTAGCACCTTCCCGCCAGCAGATGAACAAACCTCAGGAGGAGTGCGAGGGGTGATAACTAAACACTCCATGCGCGCGAATTGGCTCGGGGCGGAGAAAATTGTCTTGGCAGTGTGGATTACTGTTCCGGCACAAGGCTTTCACAATTGCATCAGTTGTTGTTCTCGATGTCGTGTGTTAGATAAGGCCGAAGCGGCTTAGGTTCGAGACATGTCGACATTTGCGATCACATTATGATGTTTATCTTGCATTTGCACAAAGTTTCCAGCCACATGAAAGTGGAATGTTTTTGAGGAAAAAAAACCTTGTGCTATATTTTAGAGACGTACCACTTTTCAGTGATACCCTGGAATCCAATTAGCGATAATTTCGACGCCACTTTTGGTTGTAACTTTCATCTCCTGCCCTTGAAATAAGTGTTTCATATATCCTTCAATTTCAATCGGTAAGGGTAAGGGGTAATCGCTAATGTATGCAAAGGACCGATAAACTCTTTGCAGCAATAGTCGTCAACACCCGCTTGGCGTGAGGCGTTACAATAGCTCGTGCAACTCCTTCCAGTAGAATGTGCAGTTCCCTGGCCACCAGGGTACAATCCATCTCGTAGTGTCACCTCGTTCCCAAGGCAATCCTTTTAATGATGATGGTTCTAATAAGTTCTCGTTTTCTTTTTCTTTTGCAGGACTCGAACCGGCACTCCGCCACAATCCGGCAACAATCCGGTACTCCTGGGCGAGCTGAAGGATAAGAAGACGACGCCCATCGACACTTGAAATTGACAACGGTGGCACGAGCCATTCGTGAGCAAGCTGCACGTTCGAAAGGATTATTGGACGAGGGCTGATTGGCTACTGTGAAGGCTGTTTGTGCAGATACTCCCCTGGTCTGTTAGGGGCAAAAGAGCGAGGGCGAGTCGGTGCCGTTCCGTGCACATGCAGTGGCGCTGTGTTTTCCCACTTGCCGGCCCGTCTACGCTCGAGTCTCTCGTGTTCTCGAGTTTACTCGTGTGTGTGTGCGTCTGTGTGTGCCCCGTGAGGGCAGGACGAGTTGTTGTTCCGTCGTGAAGAACGCTCGAGGGCGCCCGGTGACCCTGTTTCCGCAGTAGAAGAAGCGGCCGCCTGGTGGCACAAGCGTGCTTAGCCTAGAGTTAGACACACACTCGTGCGGTCAGCATTGAGTGGGGAGTAGGCGCGTGGTTTTGTTGCCGTAACGACGAAACGACAATGGCTGTGATGTTGAAGCAGGAGGTTAATTTATCTCGTCGGGCCTGCAGGCTCGACCGGCACAAGGAGCAAGATGGTTCCATCGGGATGTCGACGCACAAAATGAGCGGCAGTGGCCGACAGCGAAGGGCAAGCGGCAGTCGCTGCCCTACGAACGCCGCCGTGAACCGCAACCCATACGACAGTAGACAACCAGGTGCTAATAACGTTGTGCCGACGATGCCGCCAAAGTGGGCGAGGAGCGAGTGTGAACGGGCCGTTTGCCGAAGCCGAAGCCGTATACACCGGAACAGTGCAGTGTCCGGGCAGTTACGGCAATCCGCGTCCCTCCTGGGGGCGGTTGAGCTTGGCGTGGGTCAAGTGTTGACCGCGGTGCGTCCGCGTTCCCTGCTCCTCGGCAGGCTGTGTATATATGTAGTGCTGTGCAGTGCCCTACTGTCCAACGATGCGTTCGTGTTGGCTAGGCCAAACCTGAGTGCTGCGGTCGACGGCGAGAAGGTGGTCGCGGTGGTAAGTGTTAATTTTTACACCTTCGGTACAGCGTATATGCTGAGAAAGCAAAGTATGATTAGTAATGATCTAATAGGTTCATGGGAGCTTTCGAAATACCGATTTAAAAGGCTCAAAAATGGATTGAATGGATACAATAGGTAGTAAAACCTAAGTTACGCTCAAACCAATTTATCTGCAAATCCAGCAATTTCAAGCATTAAACACAGGCAAGCTGGGAGAAAATCAAACACCAATCATTTCATTTGGAAAGAGTATTTCCTTAATGGATTTTTAGAATTTTTTTTGAAACTTTGATTTCAATATTCACTTCAAAAAGTCCTGGACACATCGCTTTTTCTGCAAACTTAAAAACGAAAAATTTGTAGGATCGGTTGAGATGCATACCCTTTGAAACTTGATCGCTTCCTTGCGCTATGCGTCTTGTAAGCATGAAAATATAGAAGGGCTGACAAGTAGGTTTAATGGGCTTTAGGAGCAAATAGTTGCGCACAAGTAAATTATAAATGCTTAAACACGTTTTATAGGCCTTTTAAGAATTTTGCATCTTTATTATATGATAAAGGATGGCATAAGATTGAGTTTTTGTTTCATACAAAAGCACCACGCTTGTCCGTCCCTATTGGGTGATTGATGATGATTCTATTTCTTTAAACTGCTATCACTTGGCACCAGGAATTGATACTGCTTTTCCATAAGGGAAAAAGTACAACGGGCTGTTGTGAAAGACTGCCTTTGATGGTGGCATCACATTTTATCGCCTTTTGCTGTACTGCAACAGCTGTTATCAGCTGTCGGAAATGTTTCTACGGGAAATATGTGTCCCTTTCATTTATGGTGGAAGATGTTGTTGATCTATCTGACCCACTTCCGCGTGATATCTCAACCAATCGGAGCATATGCCCATGTACCTGCAAAGGAGACAACCATTGCTGACGTCCATCGTCATTTACGGCACGATCATGCAATTTGCCTCGTGAGCTCGTGCAGCGAGGAACGCATGGTGTAAACCGAAAGCTGTTAATTATCAGCCCGCTCGATCGTGACACACCACTAAAGTGCACGATCTTGGCCCGAAAGTGGACCTACACTTTAATTGAACTGATTAGTTTGGGAAGATAATTGGCGTTTTGATATCACAACCCTTCGAAGATTACACTGGTCATTTGTGGCGCTATACAAAAAAAAAAAAACAACAGCATGATTCCAATTAGACACTACAAATGTGAGCCTCTGTTCTGGCTCGTCCCCATTGACAACTACGGTGGTGCAATCCGACGCAAGGCAGATTTCATCGATTCAATGATAGCCGGTAGTCATATGGTCGCTCCTAGATTCGGCTGACGAAAGCAGCATGATAAGCAGTCCGTTTGACTCATGGCACCGGAATGGCCCATATTCGGCGACAGGATGGACTATGATGGCCAGTATCAATTGGCAGCGGCGTACGATAACGGTCGGCGGCAATGCCACAAATAAACGTAGCCGAGGGGGAAAATTGTGTTGCTGGTCGGTGATGCACGTGATGATTTCGATACGAAACTTTATGGTTCCAACGACCAACGATAGCTTGAATATGATTCGCCAGAAACCCTTAAAAGAGGCTTAGGGAACTTCCTGGAAAACGACCGTTCATCTCGGGCAAATATGTTTTCGAGCTACGGATGAAAAACCCCGCGTCGGTTCAGTGGATGTTTTCCGTTCCAAGAACCGCTCACGCTAATGAAATGGCTTTATCACGCAGATAGCAACGGTTATTATTCTGAATGTAATAACTTTGGCTACTGTTTCTTGGCGTTTCGTAGCCAATCTTCAGGTGAAGCAATAAAACTTAATTTATGGAGGAGTGCATACAATTTAATGAAACCAAGTAAACCAAGGGCTTAATTGATTGAATTTCTAATGTGGAGTGTAGAAAGGAATAAGCCAAAAGCAGATTGCTTTATTCATAGATGTTATCATCTTTGCTTCTGGGATAGCTGGGAGCGCGAAGACCGACTCAAACATGATCCACGATGGCGTGGGTTCGAATCCAGACCGGGGATCCACTTACGTTCAAGGGGAAAAAGCCTTGTAAGCCCTATAAATGAGTAGGCATTACCAAATTGGTCGTTACGCCAGGAAAGAAGAAGATCGTTCGTTTTTGCCTAGCCAAAAACGGACTTAATTTATTTACACTTTAGAATTAGCAAAATCACGATGGATTAACGGCTATAAGTGTGCGTTTTTAATTGCCCAGCATTCAATCCCGCTAGTGATTAACGGATTTCCGATATGTTTCCGTTCCATATTCCATCGCCGCCTCGCCAGCCGGTCGGTCAATTATCACAACTGGATCTGGCGTTCGACACCAGCAACGGCGGCCCGCTAACGAGCGCCAGTCAATTAAAGCGTTCCGCCGATGCAGCACCCATCATCGCGTCGACCGCGCCATCCTCGGACACCCCCGGCGACCACGGGGCGGAGCTGGCGGACGGTCACGGTGGCCGGGCCGGCGGGGAGGAGCACGTCGTCGAGCGGTATCCCGTGTCGCAGGTGGACTTCGGCCGCGTCGAAACGCCGTTCGTTATCGGCGTCTGGATACTGTCGGCCAGCATCGCCAAGATCGGTAAGTGCCTGCTTTGCTTTCCTTTGCTTGTCCACTTTCTAGCCTGCCCTCGAGGAGCGCCGGATTTGTTTAGTCAGTCAGCAGTGGATTACTCGGAAAAGGCTCTCGATTCGGTGGTATAATTCCTCCGGAGTCCAAACGTGCCGTTCCGGAGGGTGGGAGAACTGGGCCAAGAGGAATCTTTACCACCTAGTTTGTGCCTTTGCTCGTTTTGCTGACCCATTCAGACCACTCGTCTGCTACTCGTCGCCCTAGCACGGCTTAGCCTGATCAGCACAGCTGCCGGATAATTATTTGCCGTTTGCCGTGACTAGCTCCAACTCGCTGGACGGCGCGCGTATCTGGTGGACGGAGCATTTTTTTTTTTTTTTTTTGGTCAACGGCTACGAGGAAACCTAAACAAACAGTCGGTATCAATCGCAAAATCAACGACCCCGCAACATACACACACGTTCGTGCGAGTAGCGAGAACGATAAACGGCAAACACGCCAGACGCCACCCAAGGGGCGTAATTTCTAAACCCTTCAGTGCCTGGCGCTTCCTAGCAACATGACTTGAGCAACGTCTGTTCATTTGGATACAACAAGAAGCCGCTTACTTACTCTTTATGTTCGCTTTTCCCTGCCCTCTTCGGCCATTCATTAATGGGACGTGTTTCGAGCTAGTTTCAAGTTAGTTTGTAGGGTGGATTTAGGACGTGGGAGGTTCTGCACGATTGCACATCGGTGCATTCGGAGCACGCTCATCTCGAGCGGGCGTGCGGAACACGAACCGACAACTGCTGTCGAACACGCTGCCGTCGTTTGTTGGCACCACCTCCTCCAAGCAAGACGCTTGAACACACTGCATGGATTTTCCTTCTTGTACCTTTTTGGCACCCATCAACCTCATTCTCGGGGACCGGGTATTAAAAATATCTCCCGTTTGAAGATTTTTGGGGTGACATTTTTTTGTGTGTGCTCATCTCGTTCCATCTACCGGCGTCTGGCAAGCGGCTTCGGCAAGTTGCCCTTCGGTGGAAACCGCCTGTAACGTGTGTGTATTTTTGTAAGACGTGTCCATGCTTTCTTTTTGTTTTATCTCCACTCTTTGCCGTCTTCGTTCCATTTTCTCCGCGTTTGCCTGTGACTTGCAAATTTGCCCCCGCCAGACGCCAGATTGCACGTCCGGAGCGGAGCGGAACCTTCCCTCTTTCGTCCCGTCGGTCCACGTCCGGTTTAATGCGAATTGCAATCGTTCGTCGGTATCTGCCGGGGCATAAATTTAAATGCTCCCTCGGGGCCAGGATCGAGTTGGTTCAATATTTCCATTTTAACCCTTTAGCTGTTTCGATTGGTCGTTTTTTGGGTCAATCTGACCCATCTTTCAGTTTCTTTTTTGAATATTTCCAAAACGTAGCAACATTTTAAGAATCCAAGGAGGACGAGGACTTTTTTAAGAATCCACAACTACACGGTTTAAGTGTTTTTTTTTATTTTTCAGACTCACCAATTCCGAGATAAAACTATACTATACCTATTCCGATCAAAACGGGTCCTTTTGACCCAAACTTTTCAAAGCGTTATAACAACGTCGTTTTTAAACATACTTAGAATCTGTTAACTGTTTTTCGTTAGATACATTTGTTGTCTTTGTTTTGTATTTTTTAGATTTTCTCATTTCCTCCTTTCTCTCCCCCTATTTCGGCAGAAATGATGGATATATCATGCTTGTGCATTTGTTACGAAGAAAAAGTATTAAATTTTACTCCTAAACCCTAAATAGTAAGGAATTGCGCACTCATTTTGGACGGTAAATAAAACCGTGCATATGCATTGCCAAATTTATTATATTCAACCCATTCGTTGGCATTGAAGGGTTTAGCGAAAACGAAAATCGAATGTGATCGTAACATGTGCGCACTTTGTAGCTGGAGGTATACTGCTGGCTTGTGCAAAACCATTTTGAATTGTAAATAACTTTTTACCAGTACTGCCATCAAGCGACACACAAAATGTTCCCGTAATAGAACTGTGCTTTTCTTTGGCAATAAGCTGCCCTGAGAATTTTTTACCCGTAACTAGGATCTTACAGATTATTGGATTGTGTTGATGATTTCGTTTTATCGCATTTTATGAGCCGGATAGCCTCATCCAACCCGAAAGAGCCCGAAACGAAATAGCATATGTTATAGATTATCGACCAGCTGCGGCTGCCGGAGATTGGTTTGATGCTCTACTGGTTTGGAAAATTCTCGAGCTGGTTTTGCGCCACCGACATAAGGCAGACAAATAGATCTCGTTGCTCTTGAGCAAACCGCTACCATACTGTCCGCTCTCGTTGGTTCTAGGGGTGTACGCCAATACAATTTCTTCAATCAATTAAAATGCGATCCCTCAATTGAGGCCACTGACCGAATGTGGTATCGCGTCTCCACGCGTTCCATGATTTGCAGAGTACCGACCATACATCATTCTTCATTAATATTGAATCAAACACAAAGCAAATACACAAACACACCGCGGGCTCAAGGGTGCTATACGTGCTGGATGGTGATTCCTCTTAATCGGAAGCTGGCCGCGGAACGTTTGGCGTGTGCGGCGAGAAATTGTGGACCATAAAATCCCACCACCAGTGCACGCATTGATGAAAATGCATTTTTAAATTCCATTTGCACGCGCAATCAGTGCCATAGATTCATGCGAGCCGACCGAACGTGGCTGATTGGCTTTCGAAACCGGGGGAATATCGTAGGGGATAGGTTATTGGAGCGTACAGATAAATGGGACAACTGAAGTGATCTCGCCGGGTCGATTGCATTTTAATCCTGCTCGATTGAGGTACTGTGGCGACAGTTTGTTGCTCCTTTGACGAAGCAAAGCAAACAACGGCCTGGAAAGTTGGAAGAAAGATGTATGCCACTTGATTTTAGCACAGTTTTCGCGGAAACATTGTTTTTTGGAGCAATATTTTATTCTATTTTAATTTTGACGATACTTAATATTGCATAGAACAGATGTTTAGGAACTCTACGTGGATCATCACCACAATCGATCCTAATACATGAATTGGGTGACGGATTAGACTCTGGACTTCATGTTGCTCCATGATAATACCAACATTAAACATTCCATGAATCGGGGATCTAAACCTCCGATTGGGTCGGAAATTTAATATTCCCACGCGTTACGAACTACTAGCGAGAACTTTTCCAATCATCAATCTCCACACTGGGAAGAGGTTCTATCAACTTTTCGGCTGACATCGATCGTGATGTTCGTATCTTAATTCCGCTTGCTTCTCCACCGTGGATTCCGTCTTCCAATTAGCGCGGTACGGAATGTCGTCGCGCGGGCGGAATCGACGTTAGTTAGGCTGCTAATGAATAATTGTTGCCGTTGCTCGATCGAACGCCACCGTGGCTGGTAATATTTCACCGACCGCGACGAGCGATGCCCGGCAGATTTGCCGGTGGATAAGCAGCGTGAACGTCTTAGTGCTGGTTTGTTTGTCATGTGTCTAGAACCAATCCGAAAGGTGACCGCCGTCGGGGACGTGGTAGATCATCGCACGATTCCCGCGCCTGTCATCATGATTCTGTGCACGTTTCGTTCCCAGAAGGGGCGTTGTGTAACGCCGCTGGCGGGGAAAAACAAAAAGAAAATCATTACGTAAAGTACCATGCCTTTTTTTGTTGTTGGTAAGACTTTACTCTCTTCTGGTTATCGTCAACAGCCATCATCGCCGTGTCCTCGTCACCGTTTCCGTCATCCTGTGCCTGTATCGAATCGTTTCCCAAACACCTGAACGCTTGCTCGATCCTCTGCTTCACCTATGCGACCCAGCTCACGCTGATAATTGTTTGATGGACCATAATTACCACACCTTGGTCGTGTTCGGTGCGTTCTGTTTACTTTTTTACCCTCCACATCAACCCCCCTCTAGTCATCGTTAATAATCAGTACTGGGAGGTTCAAGCTCAAGCGAACTGCCACAGGATAAAAAAGCCCCATGCGGTAGGACACATTAAACGCGGTTCTTCGTTGGGGACACGTTGTTTATTTGGTTAGGCCAAAACCGTTCCCATGCAGTTCGCTGTTTTCCTCGTGGGGACAAAAAAGGTGAATCATTTGTACAATTAAATGTTAAAAAAACCTCTGAACATCAGATAGGAGCGGCCTATGTTGCTCGAGTACAGCGTCAGATTTTATTTTTTTTGTACTCAGTCGATTTCTCGAAATCAATTTGATGGGAAGAACTGTTGTGCACGGGCCAAACTTTTAATCAGCAAAACGTGGTTGCCAAAGACCTGTTAACGCTCACAATTTTACTTCCAAGAACGTCCCCGTTGTTGACGGGTTTGGCAGTAATTGGGATCCAAATGGTTTGCATCCCTTGCCTCATTTTTATTTTATGTATGCCGCATGAAAATATCACCTACAGGGGTCGTTTGATTTATGGCGTTCGTTGAATCCGGTGTTATTATACAGTCGTTGGGGTTTTCCTACATCAGAAAAATCAACGTGATGTTTTTACATTTGCACAAACAAATCGTGTGTCAAATCGTACAGTTAATGTTAACGTAAAAAATCAAAAAAGCAGTTTTATTTGTTTCAAATATCGTGTAAGATAATTCTTCAAATTACAATTTTGTTTGTGATCAAACTTTTCAATGCATAAGTTCACCAGTATAATTGACCTTCTACATCAATGTATTCGCCATATGGCAAACGATATATTACAAATGTGCAACTGGGGCTCCAAATGGTCACAAAATTTAGTATAACCGAATCCAATCAGTTTGCGATAAGTTATGATCATTGGTGTTTCAAAACAAACCAATGAGAGCGATGGAAACTCGAAGCTACAACACTCGTCCATCGGAGTTGGTTGGGGCGAAGTAGAAGAAGAATGCCCTTAATCAGATTTCAATCAACACCAATCAATAACCATCCTCACCGGGGGTTTCGCTTGCGAAAGTGTCTTCGAGACGCGCTGGCAGACGTGCGGAGTGCTAGGAAATTACATTATTCATCCGATGGCCGCAAATTGTTCGCAACTACTGTTTCCAACCGGACGCCTGCCAATCATCGAGTGCCCCGGTCGGACAGTCGACTCGGAAAAATGTACAACAAAAGCCGTCAGCGCAGTTGGATCGTCCTGTTTATGTTGGTGACGATTATTGAGATTGAAATTGGTAGCATTGGGCGGGCATCACGAAGGCATACTCCTCATATTCATTTGATGGCGATCGCTCGGGATCGTTCCTGAGCGGCCGGAGCCAGCAATTTCACGCCATTTGCATCCGGAGTGACGGGTTCGTGGTCCGCCAATTCACAGCTCGTGGTGCTGGTGGCCGACCGAGTTCAGGCCAACGGGAGGTGCAGGAGGGATCGCAGATCGCCCAGGACGTGCCATGGCCAACCGGACGACACCGACTCCACGACAGCGTACTCGCACGAGCTGACGCTCAAGGGAGCTTTCGGTAGATTGTTTTAATTGCTTCCAACCGGACCGGTGTCCCTTTCCTGTTTCTGCCGGTTCAGTTGGCAGTCTCCGGCAGGACCAGCCTCGGCCGTACACCCACGGGACGCAATTAGGAGTCATGACTGCACAGCACATCATGTCGGCGGTCTTGTTAGCGCGAGATCCCTCGTTTCAACGACAGTAGAAAGGCTACGAGGCGCGCTTATGACTAGATTAGTGTTTTTCCATGGCATGCAATTAAAATGATGTCAAGAAAAATGGCACATTTCCTTTATTTGCGCTTCGGTGGCACGTGGCAGCAAATTAATGAAATTGTTACAACTCACCTGTTGTGTGGAAAATTGAAGAACAGAGTACCTAACGGGATGAAGTCATTACTTCTGTAAAGCACCGGTGAAATGTGAAAAGTATTTGTCTGTGGGTTGCGTAATAGCTTTTGATTGAAAATAAAATGTTTTGTAGTCCCGAAGTTTTCGGTTAGGCTCTGGTTTAGATTTGGATGTGTTTGAATGGAGTCTTACAATGTTGTCATTGATCATCGATGAAGCGGAATAGAACGAGACTAGTTGAAGTCTGATAGTCTAGTCCTAGGGTGAACATAACATTTTCATCTTTGTTCATATGTTTGCAAGATGCTTTTACACCATGGGGGCTAGCTTAAAGATTGTAAATTGCATCACGGATGAATTATTTATTTGACAATTTCGTCCTCGTCGCGTCCTCACCCTTGGAGGACTGTTTGTCAGCTATCCATTCGCAATTATGGATATCAATTGACTGTGATGTATGCAAATGTACTTACATTTGTCTCCGAACAGCACGCTTCTGTGTCCGAGCCGATCGTGCCACCCACATCGCCCTCTCCATTAACCTCCTCGCCACAGGATGGTTGAAAAATGCGCACCCGTTTGTGGTCGCTTGGCACAACAGATCAACAACCAGGAATGTAGACGCACGTGACCATGAAGGTTGGTCGAAACGGAACACGAAGGGAAGCTGCGAAGCGAATGGCTGTCCAAACAATAACCACACGTTCCACCGTAGCACCGTGGGCATGGTGTTTATTTCTCTTCGTTTCCCCTGTTTCCACTGGAAAGTATCTCCAGGTCGCATTTTTCACCGCCGGGTTATGTAAGCGAATTTTCACGGTCACACTTCGTTAAGGGATGTGGAAAATTTGCATCTTTACTGGTCGGTGGCTCGCGCTGGACACGTTCGAAGCCACAATTGCCCATATTTAAAGAGGTCCCATTAGTGTCGCCCCTTTTGTGTTTCGTGCTGTCGCATAATGCACGGGTTGTGATTGGTGTCATCATTGTCATAAATACCGCCTATTAAATGATGCCTAATGTACTGTGTTTGTACATTTTTTTGTCTTTCTTTCGAGCTTATCTCTGGCATTCAAGATAGGATGAGTAAAAGCTACAGATGGGATGAATTTTGCAGGGCATCCTGCTATTTTCCTACCACGGGAAGCGAGCTGGAACATTCACTGTTCCACACTAGCGTTTCCTTCGCACAGTATCCTTTTCAAAATGGCTTGAACGGTGAAAAAATGTGCTTGGGGTGATGCTTTTATCAACATTTCCCCAGGATGCAAAAGTGTCGTACGGTGGAGATTTTTCTCGCTGCAAACCGTTAAGTAAAAAGTGCTGTCGTTTCTACCGAAGAGCCAAGCGAGGCACGATAGTTAGTTGCGCCACTCGATAGGCGAGAAAAACGTACATCTTCCCTTGAATGGACGGCTCAACCTTGCGGTGTACGGAACCAACCATACGAAAGAAGGTCAAGGATGCTAGAGAATAGTTTAAGGACGGTCAAGAAACGCAAAGTGGATTATGTTCTTGCCAAAGAGGGAAAAAAAGAACAGAGCTTCCGCAAGATGTCCTTCACTGAAAAAAAAAGCAAGAGCAAAGCATTATAAAATATGAGATATCGCTTGAAAATCACCAAAAATCACAGTTTTCATCGTCCTTTTGGTTTGTTTTTTGAAGCATAATCATAGCTCGAAAACACACAGAAAATGTTTAGTATCAAACATTTTAAGACTTGTTGTGACTTGTTTTAGGACTAAATTGTTCAAGAATTAAAAATCATAAAAATGATTTAATTTAAATATACTCGCATACATAGTTCGGTTGAGGTATGTTCTTCCTTGGTTTCTCATCATTAAACAGCGTGCATACAAGTCGTTCTCTTAAATGATTCTCCATATTTATATCTTTCGATTAATTTTAAATAGCTTTTAAAGAGCAATCTGGTTTAGACCTTCTTAATTAATACGCATTATTATGCCAGCATGAAATCTAATATTCATGTGTTACATTATGTACCTTTTCCCTACCCGCAGGTTTTCACATGACACCGAAGCTGAGCCGCGTGTTCCCCGAGTCCTGTCTGCTGATTATGGTCGGCGTCATCGTCGGGGTGCTGCTGCGGTACGCGATCAACCTAGACATGTCGCCGCTTACGCCGAACACGTTCTTCTTCTACATGCTGCCGCCTATTATCCTCGACGCCGGCTACTTCATGCCGAACCGCATGTTCTTCGACAACATCGGCACCATTCTCCTGATGGCTGTGATCGGTACGATATTCAATATCGCTACCATCGGCACCTCGCTGTGGGCGTGCGGGCAGACCGGCATCTTCGGCGTCGACCTGCCGTTCTTGCACATCTTCCTCTTCTCTTCGCTGATCGCGGCCGTCGATCCGGTGGCGGTGCTGGCCGTGTTCGAGGAGATCCACGTCAACGAGGTGCTTTATATCGTCGTGTTTGGCGAGTCGCTGCTCAACGATGCCGTTACGGTACGCTATTAGGTTCCTGCCCCGCTGGTGAAGGACCTCCGACGGAAGCTCACCACATTCCATGTATCATGTTTGCAACAACATCTCCCTTTCCCTTTTTTCATCCGTAGGTCGTCATGTACCACATGTTCGAGGTGTACAACGAAATCGGCGCCAGCCAAATCATCGCCGTCGACATCGTGTCGGGAATTGCGTCGTTCTTTGTGGTTGCTCTCGGCGGTACCATTATCGGTGAGTCAACAGATACGGGGATCCGGTTGTATGATGCCACTTCTTCACCCGCCTCTTGAGACTGTTGCAACTGTTGTCACGTGTTGGTAATGTTTTCCCTTCCAGGTGTCATCTGGGGCTTCCTGACTGGTCTGGTGACACGGTTCACCGATCACGTGCGCGTCATCGAGCCGATCTTTATCTTCGTGATGGCCTACCTGGCGTACTTGAATGCGGAAATTTTCCACATGAGCGGCATCCTGGCGTAAGTATGTCGCACCATCGCATTACTGCGAAGTTTGTCCAAAGAAGTGATGATGGTGGAAGGAGAAAATACTGCATCGAATAACTGCAATTGACATGTCCCCAATCAAATGCAGTCGACGGTCGGATTTCCGTTCGTTTCTCGCAACGGGTGGATGTTGGCGAGCATGGATTCGTTAGTGATGATCAAACATGAAGGAAATGTATTGCTGTTTGCAATCTTGTTACTTTTGCCATACTCAAACAGAAACATCATCATCATTGTAAAATTCAATGGTTGAAGTGGGCACTAGCGAAATTGTAGTGCATATGGAAGGAATCCGGTGACCTTCCGCTTTGTTATTTATAATGATTGTAAACTGTTAAAAAAAAAACGTTTTTCCTTTTTATTTGCTACCACGGCCACATCAGAATCACCTTCTGCGGTATAACGATGAAAAACTACGTGGAGCAAAACGTGTCGCACAAATCCCACACCACCATCAAGTACGCTCTGAAAATGCTGTCGTCCTCGGCGGAAACCATCATCTTCATGTTCCTCGGTGTCGCTACCGTCAACAACAAGCACGTGTGGAATACCTGGTTCGTGCTGCTGACGATACTGTTCTGTTCGGTGTATCGAATCTTTGGTAAGACGGTTCGGGAATTACTCGTTAGAATGCGAACATTTTCTCACCACTAATGTGCTTGTGCTCTTCCAGGTGTTTTGATACTGTCGGCGTTGGCGAACCGTTTTAGAATACACAAGCTTACCAAAGTAGACCAATTTGTTATGTCTTATGGAGGTACGTTCTGTGCGCAATGCGGAGTTGAGAGGTTACTAACTGATCGCTGCCTTTGTAGGCCTTCGTGGAGCTGTGGCATTCGCTTTAGTATTACTGGTTGACGTCAACCACATCCCGCTGCAGCCGATGTTCTTGACGACGACGATTGCGGTCGTCTACTTCACCGTGTTCCTCCAGGGCATCACCATCAAGCCGCTAGTCAAAATTCTCAACGTGAAGCGCTCGAGCAAGCGTAAGCCGACCATGAATGAGCGTATTCACGAACGGGTGAGAAATTCGAAGTGGCTTCATTCTGAGTCGAATTCATATAACAATCATGTAATTTTCTTTGCTTCAAGTTTATGGATCACATGATGGCAGGCATCGAGGATATCGTCGGCAAGACGGGCAACTATAACATACGCGATAAGTTTAAGAGATTCGACAATAGGTTCATTCGTCCATACTTGATCAAGAATTTACAGGTACGTCGTCCTCTACAACTTCACCTACACCTAGGACCTACATCCCACCCTAGCTAATCCACCGTCTTATCTCTGTTTGTCCGCTACCTACCCGCAGGGTCCGGAGCCGAAGATTTTGGAAACCTACTCTAAGCTAACGATGCGCGACGCCATGGACTACATGCGGCGCAACCCATCCACCATCGGACAAATGTCTGGAACTGAATCAATGAGTGCATTATTTAGAAACTACACGTCCTACTTCGGTGGAAGGTGCGGCGCGACAATGCTCGGCACATGGTAACGGGAAATTAATAGATCGATGCATGCCTCTCCTTCTACACCGTGTGTTGTCGTACTTTGGTTTACACATAGTATGTATGATTTAAGCCTTTTGGTTGTTTTTGCTAGGGGATTGCTGGACCATGCTATGCTCCTTCCTGTGTGCAAAGGTGGATGCGTCCCATCCACGCAGACGGGAGAGTATTAAAGAGCAACTAATTATTTAATGCCGCGAAATCGTTTGCTGACCAACTTGATGTTATCTTCCCACCCAGCTGCTCTACACCACTGTACTACTGTGAAGTGCAGAGACGCTTGGAAATATTACGTTTTACGATAATAATATGTTTTCAAGTAATGCCTTATTAACACTTCCAAATAATGCTTTACTGGAAGCAGCGCTAAAAGTGCTCCTAAACGTAATCAAACTAATGCTACCGTTCTCTAGGGCATCATAGTGTAAAGTATTTCCCTTCCTCTACAAATTGTGACCTCTATCCGGCACCTTTTGCTGAAGTACATGCATCCATTTATTAGTTCCTTAATGTTGGAGTAGAATGTGCCAGTGTTGAATCCATCTTTGAAGAGTGCTTCATGCTCTCTGTTCGTTCGTTTACTGATAAACAACCTTTCCTGTTTTCGTTCTTTGCGGCGTACCTTGAAAATAACTACACCACCCGTTCAGCCCTAGCTTTACGAACCTTGAAAATTCGACGCGCAACCTGGACATGCAGGAGCTGGACTACAATCCTTCGAAGAAAGACTTGACGGATGCGAAAATACACCATCTGCTGTCGGAAGAGCTTAAACCGTACCGCCGGGTAAGTGACCACCGCCATGCCACCAGTTGTCCCGTGGCCCTCTCCACCGGCGTATGGACATGCCGTCCTAGCACTAAGTCATACCTCGCACTCGGTCAAACTCATTTCGACCGCCTTGGTCGGTTCTTTCAGTTTGCGCAAAAAGCTACCTCAACATCTTGAAGCAAAAATTAAATCACTTCTTACAGCAATTGGTTGCCATTGAGCAGCAGGCCATAAAACATTCAGGATACACTACTGCCCAAGACACATACACACTTACAGGCTCAGTAGTTGCTTTTTTTATCATGCTAGTGGAATGTGCGTGAAGTTGAACACTGACACCGTCACCGAACGGATTGCTATCTACACCAAACACCGCCCCGCTACTCCGAGTAGGAAGGTTACCGTTTTCCACGTCTCCTCACCGCTTTCTATTGCGTATCATCTCTTTCTTTCGTTGTCGCTTAATTCTTGCAGGCTGTGTTGACTTCGAACAGCTGATCCAACCTTATGTAAATTTACCATCCATTTTCACCACCTCACTCTGTAGTATTTAAAATGCTCAAAAACCATTTTTTGCGTTTCCCGAAATTTCACATAATGAAAATATTTTTTCTCTTCTTTTTTCCTCTCTTACACCATGGTCAACAAAAAATGTGCCAAATTGATAATTGAACCACCAATATAAATCGAAAAAAAAAACTTAATGAAAAATTTAAACAATTTCGGTCTAATTGCAACATTTACCGTTCGGCGTATTCAAACATAAAAACATGTTTTTATCATCTGGCGCGCATACCATGCTTCAACATTTCGTTTTTGCGCCTCAACTTCGCATTAACTTACCGGACGTTGGCACCGGACGTTCGACATCCATCAATTACGACCTTTAAATACCAAAATGAACTACCAACTGATCGGGACCAAACATAATGTTCGAACCTAATTCCATACAACGACTCGGTCCTGTCAACACCATTCAACATTCGATCCAATTATGTGCTTCGATATCTTTATGGTGTTATCGAAAATCCCGATTATTCTTCCGAACATCGAAAATGTGTCTCCCGAACCTTGAAATATCCTTTCATTGTGAACTATCCGCCATGTCAAACGAAAACAAATCGAATTCAAAACCGAAGGCTTCACTACATACGGTACGAAAACATTACAATTTTAATCAAATGATCTACCTTTATGTTTAATACCTTTCGTTGTTTCACTTTCACGCAAACTACTCTTTCGGATTTACCTTTCCACGTTTACGTTCGTTTTTTGTAACGACTAATGTTCTCTTTTTCACGTGTTTCTATTTGTGTTTAATAACTTTCGTTCGCACAACTCTTTTTGTTGTCCGTTCATCGGGAAATCCCACGAAAACCACCCTCATTCTTCGTTGAAATTTTTATGTTTTGTTGAGCGTCTCCACAAAAAAAAACGAAATTCACTAATCCTATGATCTTTCTATCCATGTGTTCCTCTGTTCTTACGCATCCTGTATTTTGATGAGCGTGCTGCATTTCCCTCTGTCTGTCGTTACGTACCAAAATTTATGTATGTGTGTGTCTGTATGCACTGTTAACCTATCATCACGTGATCTCGATCGGCTGCTATTCGATCGTGTGCGGAAACAAACGTGATTGACGATCACACCGGCAACTACTGTAGCAAGTGAAGGTGCGATTTAAACAACAAAATGTTATCCTTCTTTTCTGACCATTTTACCTAGATGAACATGAATGTAGACAGCTATCCATGATAAACAAGTGCACGTTTGTTTTAGTTGTGTATGAAGGTTTCGTGGATACTTTCATTTATGAATATATTATTTCGAAACTATTTCCCGTTTATAAGGCCGTGCTGTTTGCCGCTGTAAATATGCAAATTATCCTTGATCTTTGATTTTGTTCTTTAAACTGCTCGTTAACATGTTGTTCATAACAATACAAATATCCAAAAAGACAAGCATGTTTCTTCTGTCAACCTCGATTCAACAACATCTTTTCATATGTTGCACACGCAACTAACATTTTAACCGTTTTCAAGAAAATATAAGAATCTCCAAGCGATGAATCTATAATACTACTTTAATTTAAGTGTATCATCCTATTTAAAAAAGATTTTAGCAAACAATAGAGAAGGTCAAACATAAAACCATTGTGAAGCCACTTATTCTCGACGTTCTGTTAAACATGGCTTAGCATTCAAATAGATATAGAATGTAGATGTTCATTTAAATATGCCCATAACGATTCAATGCATCATTCGAAGTGTAGAAATATTATTATTAAAAAAAATGCACCTTGTAAATCTGAATCTAAGGCTTTGTCCCTGGAAACCTAAGTGCTTCCTTTCTGTTCCCTTTCCTGGATAACCCCATATATTTCTGCTTATGGTAGCACAACATTAATAAAACATGGAGTTGATATAACATTTAGCATTTAATGAAGAAAGGAGAAAATACAGCACACTATCCTAACGTTTTGGATTTAAAAAAGATAATCCTAGATAATATGATGCAAATGATACTACTTCAAGAGGTCATCTGAAATGCCTTGCAAACCGGCAACAAGACAAACAAAATTAACAACCAACACAACTCTTTTCGTGCTCAATAGTGACGTTCGTCGTTTCTTTTATGATTTCCGTTTGTTCGTGTTTACCCAAAATTAAACTATTCGGATAATCTATGTGAGCGACGAACAGGGATTTTGTTTTAATATTTTACGTTCCGAAGTGCCTTTACTAAAATTTGTACGTTTTCTTCTACAGCATCGGAGACTAAGCTACAGCCGCCACGCTGTTGATGACCGAGACCTGTCGACACAGGTATTTTGTCCACACCGAAAACATACTTGCGCCAGTTGGATGCGCTAACTGTGCGTTTTGCTTTGGGTTTTAGGTCAACTACAAAATGCAGATGAATATTCGTCGTATGATAAGCGAGAAGAAACATCACAAGCGCAGCAAACGACTCAAGGTATGGAACGGTGCACGGTGGCTACAAAAGCGACCGGTTTGTAGAACCGTATATGTGAGTAACGTCCTTTGATTTTGAAATCTAACTTTTCCACCTCGGTGGCCATTTCCTTCCGCTAGGACGGCAAGCAGCAGAATCACGTCTCATTCCCGGAGTTCGTGCAGAACGGATCCGCGAAACAGTTTGCGAACGGTACGAATGATATCGTTATGACTAATGATACAATTACGATTACTACCGACTACCATCCACCACCACAACCACTAGAACCACCACTAACCGATCAAGAAAATCGCAAAAAAAGTAAACGAAAACATTCTCACAGTCTTAACAAGTACCGTAGATTAGAAATAGGTAAAAACGAAGTTCATTCCTATGTCATATACATTTCTGGTCGTGTGTCGTGTACTTTGACCGTTGCTCGTGTTTCTTGTCCACTTTTTACTACCTGAAGCTCTATTATACTCACTCGTGCGTTGCTACTATCTCTTATACCTATTCTAAGGATTAGTTGTAAACTTTTAGTTGTGTATTTGTACACTCCTATTGATATTTTAACTTCCAATAGTACGTTTAGTACCAATGAGAAACCTTTAAAGGAGTACAAATTATTCTCGGTATCGATTGGATGGAACACAAATTTTAATGTAGTGAAAAGAAGCGACTGCCTGTAAACGGCTTGTCTCCACTCTAATTATATTTATTGGAAAGAATCAAATACCGATAATCGATTTGGCTCCATTCCAGCTGTTACACTTATAGTTTCCTTTTTGTAATACGTTTAGTTAAAGCACTGAATAATCTCGAATTGTATTCATTTTATTTTTATAATGTAGTTTTTAAAACGCTAATTTATCTCCAAATCTAAAAACTGATTTTTGTCGCACCAATTATTGGTTTTTTTCTTATATACTATTATTGAACTTGTACCCCTTAATTTATCTTTGCATTAAATTAAATTTATATCCAACGTATGTAGCCGACTCAATAACATCCCTTAAGTAGTATTTTGTTGTGTTGTTTATGAACATTGAGTATGAATTTCTCGTGGAATGGTTACCCCTAGTTTGAAGTATGCTGTATAACATTTTTTTTTAGTTTGTGTTTTAAACTGTTGCCTATATCTCCACTTGTCATGTGTACTGCACTGATTAAGCATTTATCTAGCAATCCTTTCCAGACGAAATGTTTTACTTTTTTTGTGATACTAAATCTATATATCCATTAATGATCACCTTTTTCATCCATTAATGATCACTATCTTACTGTCAGTCGTATTTTGGGTACTAGAAACGTTAATATTTCACCTCAATTTACATTCAATTTCATTTTACCATACGTCTTTTATTGCCAACAACGCAATATTAGCTAGTTTTATTTTCAAGCTTCTCGTTTTTTTTTTTAACTATGGTGATTTTATGTGATGATTTCACGTATTTTCTACATGATCATCGGACATTATAATTTGATTTTACGTTGGCCGTGCTTTCCTGTAGAAATTAATCCACCTCTTTCTTTCTCTATCCTGCATTTGAAAACCCTCCACCTCCTAACGCACCCAATGATTCGAATCGACCACAGATTACATCAACGAAGTCCTGCACGAGGATAACGAGGACGAGGAGAGACAAGCCGGACCGGCGGAAGACTGGGACGGTGGTGGCCTGACCTTTACCGCTAAGTCATCGCGTAAGTGTTGAGCAACAGCAGAGCGCGGCCAAACGCCCCTGCTGTTTACGATGCCGTTTTACCTTCGTTCGTCTAGGGTCCACGTCTATCGTGTTACTGTCTCGATCGTATGAATTGGGCGACTGGTGGACCGTGTGCAAACAGACAAGCACATGAATCCGAATGTTCGCTGTGGATCGAAGTTTGATGTAAATGCATTCAGATACGGTCGATTCTCGCGCCTCTTAGTCATACAATTCATCCGTCGATCTTCTTGTGTTTTCTTCTCGAATACACTGTCTCTTGTGCTACCTCTTCTGCTTGGTACCTTCTGTCTTTCACTTTCTCTTATTTTCCCAATCTCTGTCTCTAACTATTTTCCAAACTCCGTGGGCTTTTTGTTAATGTCCTTTTCTTGTGATACTTTTTGTATGCGTGTATTGCAACTGGTTGGAACTGGTTTATAGGTTTGTTTTTGAATCGTTTAATTTTAGGATGAACAACTGCCCATCATGTTGTACGTTTTTATTGTCACAAGAAAAAAATCTCTCTTTTTGAAAAGGATGAATAGTGGAGCTATTTAAATTGAGGGAATGTCTTCAATTTAGTGTTGCATGTTTCAATGGGAATACGGAATCAATAGTTGTTTATCACCGGTATCCTTTCGTTACAATGTTTCGATTCTTAATTCTTGTCGAGGCGTACTAGGCTACGTCTCTTTTGGTTTGATTTGACTAGCCGTTTACTGTATCTGGATCCCTCCCAGCCCGTCTTTGACCGTGCTCTACGAAAACAGCAGTTCTTTTTCCGTTCGTGCGTATCGTTCCGTTGTTCTTTCTATCCTATCTGTCTGTCTCTTTTTCTAGCCGAATCGCCGGCTGTAAGTCTAAAACAATCCCTCGAGTCCGGAGGAGACCGTGGTGCAAGTAAGGCAACTGCCACTGGTGGCGCTACTACTACTTCTTCTTCTTCTACTACTACTACTTCTACTACTACTAACAACAACAACTCGCTGATCGCACATATCGCAAGCCTGCCCGGGTTCGATCCCACCAAGGCACGCATTGTGAAGCACTACACCAGCAAGTTCACCTCCTCCTCCTCCTCCTCCAACACCAATTCCGCCATTCCGTCCACCTCAAGCAATCCGTGCCCGGGCAGCAGCAATTCCACCCTCAAACCCAATAGAAACACCCTCACCCTCACGACCTACAACAGCAACAGTAACTTCAGCATCAGTTCCGCTTCCGACAGGGAACGGATCACGCCGACGGCGGCCGAATCGTTCCTTCCGTGGCGCAGGGACCGATCCTATCAGAACTTCGGTATGTGTGTCCCAAGGCCTAGCAGCCGTATCCCACTCTCCTTCTCTCGCTCGATCGCCCGCTCGCTCTTTCTCTATCTCGCTGTGTTCCTATCGCAAGCTCTCGCTGTCTCGCTCGTGCGCTCTCCCAGTTGTAGCAAGCTGCAAGCCTGCACTGGCTGCCAGTTGATAGCTGCAAGCTTTTTCCGGTTTCGTTGACTTCTTCGTTCGGTTTTGGCTTCGTTTACTTTACCCACCATACGGGGAAGCGGTCGAGCGAAGTGCAACCGAGAGCAAAGCCAGAACTCCGAGAAGCATTTCCGGTCCGGTCCTAGGTTTCTGGCTCGGGGTTTGTTGCGCTACCGGTCGGGCCTAACCTAACCTAAAGATCGTTCACTAGAATTCCGGATTAATATTAATCGTTTTTGCGATGGAACGCAGTTTAGCTCACTAGGAGAAGTTTGCAAGCAAGTTTGTTAGCTGTTGGTTGTTGTTCAATTCCTTGAACTTTAGTCGTTTCGTTGATAGCCCACCGTTTGATGATTTGTTTCGTTTCCTTTCTGTTATCACTCATCGGACTTGTTTGTACTCTTGTCGACACACACACACAAACAGAGTTTATTGCATGAATAATTGGAAAATGTATGGTATATTTTATGACTTCCTTGTTTCGATTAAACTTCTGTACAAAATGTGAAAATTATACACACATTAAAAATGGTTTATTTGAGCTTAAGTATAAGTTTGAAAATATGTCACTAGCGCGAGCCAAAAACCAATAGCCTACCTCAAGTTTGTCAAGGCGACCAAGGCAATCAAGCCAGTGTGAGAGAATAGTATGTTTTACCCATAGCGCCCACTACTAAGAAACCAGCACCGCAAATGTCCGACGGACGGACGACACTGAAATCACTGTTGTATGTTGCAGAGGAATATCGACCATACGATCTGTTTAGTGGCCCGCTCTGTATAACTTACACCGCGCCTAGCACGCCACGTACCAAAATCTGTTTCCAACTGGGCTGCTTTACATCCTTAGTTTCCTTCCGGTTACGATTTTCTTTTGTTATGTTCAGTTGGAGTTTATTTCAATTTCAATTTCAATTATTTCAATGTGCTGTTATCTACCCCTTATTGTTTCTTATGAGTCAACCAGTTCGCATGTTTCGATGTTGTTTTTGTCACCCATTTAGCTGAAAAACGAAAAAAAGCTGCACCTGATGCTGATTTGTGTTTTGCCACGTTTTATTTTTTTTACCGATGAAAATTACACAATGCTGATGTGCAATTACGTTCATGTCTTTTAAATTTAATTCTCATTCATTGTTTCGTTCATCAGTCGACGAACGGGCTGCCGAAAAGGAGGACAAACGTTTCTCGCGGGAATCGCGAGTGCTGGAATGTGAGTGTAAATGTTACGCTCGCGCCGCAAAGACTAGCTATGATTTAATTTGATATTCTCTTTCACGTTTTTTAGCGGAACAGCGTGTCGCAACACCGACAGCCATCGAAGCCATCCTACCGTGGAAGCGCGTGGACGAGAACGACGACAATGGTGCTATCAAACAGAACGAATTCCCTTCGTGGGCTTCGAACAAGGAGTATTTAGCTTATAATTCACCAAGTGCAACGTTTTTGGGTAAGTCTCGCTGGCCACTGGCCATTGAGCCATTGGCTGAAGGTGAAAATCGTAGAACAACTCTCCACGAATCTCCGACGGAATGGAAATGGTCCCCCGATATCCTCCCCGGACCAGTTTCTGGCGGACACAATACCACCGTAGCATCGGTGTGGTTTGACCAGCCGTGCCGGGGAATGGCAGTATTATGAGTTTCGTCTTTTCCACCTTTTTTGCTGTATCTGGCCCACACAGCCCCGCCTTTATCATCTTTGCCATTGCCATGCCGAACCATCGTATAGCAAAGCGTCAGTCGCTAGGGTTTTTGAGTTATGTACCCAATTGGCGCAAATGCAGCATTCCTCCAGTCCAGAGAATGGGTTCTGTGCATGTGCCCGTACCACGGTAGAGACGCATCCGTACATTTTTCCGTTGGTTTGGTTGGTTGGTTTGGCCTTTATGTTCTACTCTCTTCGGTTTAAATCTTTTCGTATATTTTTTCTACTTATTTCTTTACATCCTTTTCCTATTACACCGTACGTGAATCAACCTATCAGCAAAGAACAACGCACAGTAAAAAAAAATTAGAAACATTGGAACATTATTGCAAACATGCAAAACGTACACAAAATCAATTTATTGGTTTTTTCTTATCACTTGGTCACGCATATAGACACAAAGCTTGGCTTAAAACATTTAAAATGTACCACAAGAAGAAGAGCAACATTTTCTTTTGTTGCTATAAGATGCACTGCTATTGTATTCCGTTTTATCCATTTTTAGTATAGCTTTTACCTTTACTTTGAACGTTCCGTCTTGAGCTCCTGCTTCGTGGTAACCATTACCACGGAAGGGCCATTTACGCCTTCAAGTGTTTTTGACCTTGCGATCCTGGTATCTCCAGAGTGAGTGTTTTTGAATAGCTTTTCAGAACGTTGGAGCACATGGCTTAAGAGCCCTTTTTCGACGAGGCCGTCTGTGTGTTGCCACACAGATTGAACATCTTCGTAGTCACTCACTAGCTCTGTTCTCCTCCACCCTCGCTCTTATGTGTGTATACTCGAATCATTGTTTAGCCTTTTTTCTGCGTGTCCTCCTTGGCTGCCCACACGTGCCACGATCACTTATTTGTTGGTGTAATTATTGTGTATATACGTGCATGACGAATGAATCTATATCAGTGTTATGCTCGTTGAATAAATATATGTATACCAATAGACACGGAAGTACCATCTTGCTGTTGCTGCTGCTGCTGCTGCTTTCGCCGCTGCTATCGTTGTACTAATGCTGTTGCATTCCTCTCCTGGATCATTGGTCAAACCGACGATGGTCAGCCATCAATCTCTCCATCACTGCAGTGTCGTACCAATCGCACCTCCGTACACGACTTGCCTTGCACCAGCAGCGCGTGTGCAGTTTATGTTCGTTACTTGAGCTCAATATGTTTTATTTATCCAAACCAAAAGTGTCCTTTTGTAATTGCAAACGATTGGATTCTATCTATTCGTGCCGTGATTCTTTTCAATCGATTGCACAGGATCGAAACAATCCATAACGAGCTGTACGGTTTTATTATCTTCCTTTAATAAGTGATAAGTCTTTAACTCTACTCGAAAGTTTAGGTTTCACTTTCAACAAATACGTTCCCGCCTTCCCGACTTTGTTCAAGCTCACCCCGACGGCTGCCACCAGTGTTCCATTTTCCGTTTCCGTTCAGTTGATTCTAGATTTTAGTTTCATATAATTTTCTGCATCCGCGCATTAGCTTGCACCTAACCGCATTTTTATCATCTATCCGTGCCTTCCCCGTATGGTTTCTTTTTCTCTCTTTCTCCCTCTCTCTCTCTCTCTGTTAATACGACACCACAAATCCACTGCGGCGAAAATCGACGATCGAAACACCAATCCATTGAAATCCTTTCCAATGGACACATTCAACAAATCCTGTCGAATCAAAACATGAACACACACACACACACTCGTTTAATTATTAAATTAAAATCGCACAAACCTTCAATGTCAACGATGGCGCGTGTGATACCGTTCCTTCTCGATTAAACAAAATCCTAACCCTTCCAATGCACCACGCCCGTTCTGTGTGTGTGTGTGTGTGTGTAATTGTGTGTTATTGTGTGTGTCACCGCCACTCTACGGCACGCATGTGTGGCCGTTCCACACACCTGCAAACCAAAAAAAAAAAAAAACCGATAATGAAACACAGGTGGCCTAACGCAACCTAAACAGGCTAAGTCCGTAATAGGTCTATTCCGGCGCGAGAGTTCCGGTTCCGGCGGTGTCGTCATCGGTGGAGTGACGGATTCCGAGACATCGACGCCGGTGGCAGCGACGACGCCCGTCGGCCGTGTGGCGGCCGTTCCCAAGGATAAACGGTCGGCCTCGATCGCCGGCTACATCACGCTCGATGGCGGCGATCCGTCGGCAAGCCAGGTGCTGGATCCGCTCGGTATCTCCCGGGCCGTGCCGCACGCGAATGCGTTCCCGGTGACCGCCAGCCATCGGCGCAACAACCGCCGGGGCTCGATGCTGGAGCTGAGCGGGTAAGTTCGAACCAAACGAAATCTTTCCTGGAACCCCTTTCTGTCCCTCTCTTTCTCGCTCTATTACACGAAGTGATATCATCGAAAAGTTTCTGAAAAGTAACCTTTTCTTTTAAAATCTGCAGGGCAAACATTACAATTTCTAATTCTTGTTTCAAAATTTTAGTCAAACAAAAATTTTACTTTATGTTGACAGCTGTCAAAAATTGCGAGAGCTGTCAAATTTATATAAACGAAACGAAACAAAACATCGTGAATCGGTTTTTATTTGGAATAGGTTCCAAACGGGCATGGCTATCATAGCCTATGCCGCTCCGACCGTGATCGAGAACTCTTTTATCTGGCCTATAATAATGCCTTACCTCTTTAAATATTCGTTGCATGAGTAAGTTGTGTAAAAGTAGTAGATTGTTTTATTGTTGAATATTAAATTCTAATCTGCGTTTATAGGTATGTTTGTGTATCTGTATGTGTTTCTGTATGTGTGTGTATTTGTGTAGTATCTAATCGTAGTAGATGTCTCCTCTTTACCACGGTTTTAGCACATACTATTTAAGTTAAATATTATTATGTTAACTACTGACTTATAATAATAAAATAAAAGTTCACTTACAACACCATTCAACACTCGCACACCCAAAAACAGCCCCAGCGGGAACATCTGCCCTCAACACCCACAACTAACCGTAAAACACATCGCAACACACGACTAGCGTAACTAACACCCACACACACACCCACATATTGCTGGAGATTAAGGGAATATAGTAACGCTCACACATACCTCACACAATGTTCACCACTTCCGATCCCTCGAACTTCCTGTGATCCCGGAAAATCCCTTTTCTTCCACCTCACTTTTGAGACAATTTCCACGCTGTAGGTTTCTTTTTCTTCCCAGTAAACAGCACTCAATACGATCGTTTTCGTTTTTTGGATTTTATTCCTCTCTTGTTTTTTTTTCTTCAAACGATATTAACGTATTGTTTGTTTGTTTAAAGTAGTTGCAAATTTTCAACTATTTTATTTTTATACATTTTTTTCGGACGTTTTTGGGTTTGTCTTAGACTCTTTCCGTCACTTGGTATTGATGCGACACATAGTGGACAGTCTCCCGCAGCTGGCATGTGCCTTTGGACTGGATCTATGAGGACCAGGTTCTACGCGAACGACGATTGAAATATTTACAAACAAACAAAAACCCGAAAGGGCCAGAAGGAACATAATGGCCCTTCTTTCTCGCTCGGTAGTGAGTGCCCGTTTCAAACCGTTTCTCTTTTTTCTCTCTCTCTTTACATTTCTTTTTTTCTAGATAATGTGGCCTTAGCAAACAGTTTCCAGCGGTAAATGTGTGCTCCTATTATTTCATAATTAGCACATACCACTAAAGGAAAACCCCACGCTTACATGCGCCTTTTCTCAGGAAGTTGCCCGCCTTGAGGGTAGGGGTAGCTTTTCCACGCTAATTGCAAAGCATTTAGATTAATTGCAATTCAAGTTCTTTCTAGTTCTTTTATCTATCTCTTTTTTAAGATGATTTTTTTGTTATCAACAAGAAACAAACACTGGAAGAGCTGTTTGTGGTAGTGAATGTAAACATTTCTAGATGCCTAGCCCCTTGGCCAATGCTGCTTGATGTGGTAGAATTTCCTTTGAAAATGTTTTTTATCCATGCTTTTTGATGTTGCTTCATCAACACCAAATCAATAGTTAGCTTGTTTGTTTCCAAATTTTCTTCGTTAAATTATTCAATTCCGCTTCACTCGCTGAAACATTTTGCAGATGTATTTTCCGTGCAATTCCTCTGCTACGACTCATTCGTTTGTTTGTTTTTTTCTGTGCATAAAAATAATACCAATTGGGCTTTCCTAGAACACCAATTTTTGTTTTAACATTACATGTTCTTTTTGCGCTTTTGCTGTTCTCCCGTTTGACTCGGTATACTCAGCTGTGGCGTCGCTTGAATGTCCCGCATACTCACCATCGGCCACAGTATGGCCTCCGAATCATCAGCAACGAATATTACTCCTCTGCATCGGTCTCAGCGTCCAACCGAACCGACGTACGGTAACGTTAGGCGCACGTGGAAAAGTTTTTTGTGTGGAGCCGGCTCCAAATTTCCGTTCCCAAAACATACCAAATCGAACACTTACCCTTGCTCACAGCGACTCCAAGCAACAGCTTGCAATTACAAATCAAACCCCACCACAGATACAGAATACAAGCTCTGCTGCATCCGTGTAATGTGGAGCGCAAGCGCAAACCAACCGCTACCAATACAAGCAAAAGGCAAAGCCAAGCAAAAACATCGAACATCAAACAAGAGGCCTCAGAGACACAAACCTACACACACGCATGCGTCAGTTGTAGCGGTTTCCGTTTTAAATGTTCGTTGTTGTTCCCCTTCCGCAGGCTCCTAGTGCCCGGACGTCGCCCTAGCCGGTACACCCTAGAGCCCTTCCCCGCTCCACCGCTCGAGGCGGACGACGAAACGCCCTCGTCGTCCAAGTAGACAAGATAGAGACAGAGAATGAAAGATAGTGAGCGGGAGGGAGAGGCAGTGACAAATGAAGAAAAGAGAAAAGACAATTTTCACCCAGAAACAAGCAGAAAAAGCCTGATGCCCCCTTCAGGAGCTCGCCTTGTTTGCATTCGGACGGTGTAGACACTGTGTCCAGCTCCTTTACCTTCCGCGAACTCTCCGATCCTACTGATCCCAACCAATCGTCCCCCGTCATTCCGAGTTGCACCCGAACAGCGCGCACCCGGTTCTCATCCGCAAAAGACACCCGAGACCCGATGGAAAGAGAACTGGGGCAGCATCGGCGTGTTCGATCCCCCTTCCAACACATCTCCAAAGCAAAGTAACCCCAGGAGTATCCTTGGGGTCAAACGTGGTGGCTAACCCAACCTAACGAACAAAATGTAACAGCCTCAAACCCTCTACCAAACGGTGCGACCTCCATCAAGGAGACGGATGGCAGGTCTGTGAGCGGAACGGAAGGAGACCGGACGTCTCAACGACGACACACTCCCCCAACGCAGACGGTGCTCCCGTGTGCTACTGTAACTAGTCCGGTGTTTGTGTGTGTGCGTGTATTGGTTGGTTGTGTCGGGTGTTGCATGATGAACACACACCAACCTTTACGTAGGCGCGAAATCTTCGACGTCGGGTCGGGTGACTCCCGCATGAGTCGGTGGTGCTAACGGTGTAGGTTTAAGGAGAAGATGCTACTCTATATTCTCGCTATCACTCTTGTGTGCATGTTGCATGTTTGCGTAGTAGTTGCGATAAGAAACCTCCCCTCGAAAAAACAGGGGATTAATTTACTATTTCTGCTTCCCAACCGCCGGGCCTTAACACCCCGTTGATAGGTTTGTAGACAGCGCAACTCGTTCTGTAGTGCGTTACGTTGCGTTACGTTACGTTACGTTTGCGCTTGGTAAGGTAGGTCTGATCCGTTTTAACCCAAAATACAACCCGTAAAGCTTAGTAGATGTGTAGCCACAAGTGAGTGAGATAGAACAAAGTAGTTTCACGCCATATTGAGTTAGATTACCGAGTAAATACCTAGACCTAACTTTAAAGTAATTCGGTAGCGATACTTAAAGTATCACGCAGGAATTTTTAGATGTAGTCTAGCTGAGCAGTAATGTGAAACGATAATACGAACAAAGTCATAGAGATTTCAGGACGGATCAATCTCGCATCTGCTTTCCCTTCTTTCTTTTCATCCTGCCACATGCAGCTCCATTTTGTAAACTATTCGTTTACCTTCCTATCTCAAACTATATTCTCTATCCTTACTGGGCACCCAGTCACCCCTAAGCTAACCAAAAGTGAGTGGCACCGAGCCGTGTGTGTTTCTACAATGCCTTTTTCCTATTTTCTTCCCTCCACAACAGGTACAATACGACCGATTTTGACTTTAACCTTGTGTCCCATCGTCGCTTGTCGATGAAATGCTGGTATTTAACTGAATATTTCATTCTTTCTACGTTAAACCCGTTTGTTAGACTCCATCCTTGCTGCAACCACCGTGTTAACTTTGCTACCACATAAAAACAGATACACACCCTCATCGTTGAATAGTTGCTCTTGTTTCTATAATATAATCGCAAGCATTTGTTCTATTCCGTCGCTAGCAAACAATTCATACACTGTGTCCTGTTAAATTCTTCTTCTTGCAAGACACTTTTACATCCCGTTTCTAACAGTTATTAGCTGCAACTATAGTACATTTTCCCGAGAGACAAACTTTTCTTATGAATTCTTCTCTTCACAACGAATTTTTTTTAAATTTTTGCTGCTGGATGATCCCGGCGAAATTGCGATGCTAGCTATTTATTGTGTTTTTCTTCTTTCTCTCTCATTCTAAATACTCCTGAACACTTCTTAGTCCCATCTCTCTGACACAAGCAACGCAAAATTCCTGTTGTGCACTGGAGAAATATCGGAGATCGGCAAACGAGTAAAGATGTACTTACCGTTCGATTGAAAGGTCGCGTTGTTGCTACATATATTTCAACGACTTTTCCATCAAATTTGTCTTTCAATTTCAAACAAAAAACCGTTCATGGTTACATAAAATTGCACAGATTGGCGAACCAACTCACTTTTCCCACTAGGAACCCACCTTTACTACCTTTTTACATGCGCAATCTATTAACTTGCTCGCTCTATCTCACTACTAAACATCAACTTAACATTCTTCAAAATAACCGAGTAGTGTAGCTAAGTATCGCGTACGCATTTAAATTCGAGACATGCATTACCAGCTGAAAGTATTGAACAAATTACTTGTATCGTTTTATTGAAAATTATTTCCTACCGCCATGTGTAGCATAAGCGTATTTTGCTTCTAGATTGTAGATAGGTATATCGTTGGTTTTGTGGTTAAGAACGTGCGAAAGCTGTATAATTCGCGAACCCGGGATGATGGCCTTTTAAACTTCTCCACTGTATTTAGCGAAAGCTATCGTTGGCCGTAGGATGTATCATAACATACTACCACTTCCACTGCGTAATGTGGAAGGACACCTCCTGCTGGGCCAAACGGCCGGAGGCTACATTTTACCAGAATTCTTGGATGGTGTGGCTAGTAGTATAAGTAGTTCGTTAACGATTCCTAAACAAATCAAACGGTTAAGCATAACACACCGACGGCGTGGTGCAAGTTTTATTCTAATATATTAACTATCAAAACTGAAAACAGGCGTAAAATATATCATAAATATGCATAGAAGAGTACTGCTTGTTTCAACTTTGGTGTAAGGTACAAAAAGGAGAAAAAAAACAAACGGAAAGAAACTAGGTTTCCTTAGACAAGCTGTGCAATAGCAGTAAAATATTCGTTCTGTGCTTGTTTTATTCTCATTATGACCATTCATTTTCACGAGCTTTTTCATTGTCTCTGGTGGCATGCATAAAATGCTTCGCACAAGCTTGCTCATAGAAAAATTTAATATTTTTTTAACTGTTATAAACCATGCACTTTACTGTCAGTTCGTAATTACTATGCTATTAGTTGTATCCTCAAGTTTTAAGAATAATGTCTTTGTGCTTATTGGATAAATTGTTCTTGCTGTTGAAATTGCTTTCGTAGTTTACTCTATTTTATCCAAATCAAAATATAGCGATGCTTTAACTGCATGCAAAGAATGATCACGCTTTCAGCTTAAACAGATTTCGTTTTGCTAGCTTTTTCATTAGGAGTAGTTGTAAAATTCTGAAAACTACCAGGCGCATTTTCCTGGTGATGTTGAAAATCACTAGGCGCCTCCTTTTTTTGGCAAAAATATGAAAGCTACCAGGCGTCTCCATTTTACAAGGAGTATCTATCATTCTTCCAAGTTTCTAAAATCATCTCAATCAATCACATGATGATGCTATTAAACAGGTTTTTACGTCAGTTTTTCGTATTCTAACGTGCACTTTTCGAACATTCTACGATATGGTCGAATGGAGTGGAGATAGAGTTTAGTCTGTAGGTTTTGACCATTCGACTTTTGGAATTGTTTGCATTTGTCTGACTCTTAGATTCACATAATAATGCTAACCATTAGAAGCTATTGTTTCACGTGTACAACATTGCTAACTAAAAAAAGCAAATCATCTTCAATCAGGCGTACATATTTCATCGTTTGGGGTTTGTTTTTATACATTTGAATAGTATTATACTTTTACTCCTACTAGTTCCTTCTCCTCCTGTTTCTGTTGCCATCTCGTTATTATAAAAGTTGTAGAAAAGGATAATATATTTTTTCATTCTCCTGGGTTTTCTGGTTCGTGCGTAGTATGTTAAGCGCTGGGTAATTCTTAAAGGGGGTTGGAAACGGCACTTTGCTCCTCAGTAGTGGCTCCCTTCGATAGTAGCGTTGCGTACGTCTTTCCTCCCACGCATCCACTCCTTGGTTGGGCTCCATGGCGCTTAGTGCAGATGATAGTAGGTTTCGTTCGCCAACGGCCGCATCATGGTGGAAGTTCGTTTGCATTATGTTGTTCTTACGTTACGTTGCGTTACGGTTCGATTTACACGTCCATACCTTAGCTCTTTTCACTCGATTATTCGCTGGCCACTCCGTTCGGTTGCATTCAGTAAAGCTTACAGCAAAATTGGCGACTTAAAAAAAAACACACACAATATGGTCACTTAGGGCCAACTGTGCCTGATAATTCACGGAAACAAAACCATGTATATCTTATGTCAGCATCATGCAGTAGAGCAAAGCATTCTGCAATACACACTTTAGTCTACGGGCTAGCTGAACACAAAAAAAAAGTCACTCACCGACACAATTGGTTCATGTTGGCCCAAATTGTTCACCATCGCTACGTAGACGCCATGGAAGTGTAAATTCAACTCTGTCATATTCGTATTCCGTTTCTCTTCCCTCTTTCTCTCTTTCTTTTTCTCTCTCTCCCCCGTTCTCAACACTGGCCCATTGTCCTTGATCCTTGAATTTTTTTTGTGATGTCATTGACTGATTTTCCTCGTCATACACACATAAACACCAACACATTCCACCAAATGTCCATGTTGAACACCAAAACGACATTCGACCCCGTTACCCCCTTCCCGAAACCGCAGCGAGGCAATCCCAGAAGAGAACTACACCAAATCCCTCCCAGAGCGAGACAAGTACGGAGCCCGCCGAGGACAGGCTCTAATCAAGGCGTCGTCCACCAATACCCCCAAGTCGGCCAGCCGGCGCCCGGGTGGCCCAGTCAACCCGCAAACCACGGCCCTGCTGTCGGCCAGCTCGACCGACGAGGACGACGACGACGATCACCAACACCATCATGGCGCGGGTGATGCTGGGCCCGGTAGTGCCACCCGGCGGCTGAACGGCGCAAACAACCAGGACCAGGACGAGGACGAGGACGACGACGAGGATGAGGACTGTGCGGACGAGCAGCACCCCATTTGAGAGATAATCATCTAGGGTAGCCGTTGGTGGGACACTGCGCTGTGCGCCACAGCAACACCGGCTTACTCTTCCGTCAACATACGGCCACTACTGGTTGGCCGACCACGCAAATGGCGGCCGCACACTACGCACACAATTCCTAGCGAGCCGGCGGGCGCAAGGGTGCAGGAGCCGCAATGCAAACCGGTAGCGACTGCGGCAGCAACAATTAGCGCTTTCTTCCAACTCGTTCTCCCGCATTCGAGTATCCGATGCCTTAGCAAAAACGCACCGCTCGTTCGGCTCGTATTCGACCGGTTTGTAGTAACGCATGTAATGTTATGTAACGCGTGACCGAAGCATCTCGATTATAGCAAGCGCGTTACTGCATTACTGTGTTACGACTGCGATCGAAAACGCGTTTATGTTGCTGCGTATAAAGTATTCGATATCATTCCTTTTACGTGCAGATAAGTATCGCGAATCAGAGACGTTTAGTTATTTAGTGATCGTTTTTCGTGCGCATGCGAGACGTTACACTTAGGGTGCCGGAACGGCCGTACTTAGGATGGGCAAAAATCGAGTAATACTTATTAGGAAAAAGTAGCTTATTTTTCAATAGGTTTTAAAAGAACTAACTGTAACAATCGTAACATTGACGCTGAAGCGATGGTTTTGCGTTCAGTCAAGGAAACATTATGCCGTGTAACTGTCACGAATCACGGACGCAATCGAACTGTAAAAAAAGGAAAGGGCAAGCAAAACCCCATACACAATCTGGTGCTACTACAACTGGCTTGCAGGAAATCGTGAAATCATTATCCTCCGGGCGTTAACGGGGCGTTACGCGTAGGTTCTTCGCTTGCGCATTTCCTACAGAATGGGGCTTGTTTGGCAATCTGCTGCACATCACCACCGTAAAGGATATTATCCATCAACTAGGCCAGGCAAATGAGTATGCACCTGCATTCACCAAGTACACTGGGCAGCAAAAAAAAAAAAAAAATCTAGACAATTCGCTTTACGATGGCATCGCTTTCCCCGACGCAGAAACGGGGGGGGGGGGGGGGGGAAATAGAGACGATTTTACCAACACTTTAACCAATAGCCAATTAACTAGGAATAGTTTTTAAATAACTGGGGGAAACGGGATCATTGAGTTGAATGGCTAGACACCCTAAGCTAAAGCCCAAATGTTCCAGCAGCGGTCATACACTCTCATATCTTGCCTGCGTAACGGCCACTGTTTATGAACAATCTTTGGTTCGTTCGAGGTACCTTCTGCCAATCTGTGTTATTGCCTGGCCAAACGTTCGGCTCAAGCGTGAGATATGAGTGGTACGACTAGCACTGGAAAAGCAAACACTCTACACAAACAACGTTACCAGTTTCCGTCTGGCTTCATGTCCATGCAGCTGCGTCCCGCTAGATGCGTTACATGTTAGATGGATTAAGCTGAGGTGGCAACAAGTAAGCGCAAAATAGTTTAAACAACGTAGCCAATACAAACACAAAACGACGGTGCATTTAGATGCCATTTCGTATTGCTTCTTCTTTAGAATTATATGTTTGTGATTTGTGAATGGATATCATTTAAATTGCAAAAATAAAACAAAATTGTTTAGTGTTCCTCGGTGAAAAATATAACCTGAACCACTACAGTATCGATTTCTATTTGAGCATGATTTAACCTGTTGCACTTGGAAACATACACAAATACTATGTTTTGAGCCATTAGTAATGTTTTTCGGACGCGCCATTCACAAATCGCCGCCTAGCCACAACATGCCAAAATTGACGCACCATTCAAACATGTATTCGTAACAACAAGCGGTTCGTTTCTTGAACGGTTGTAACCATTGCACAAATGCTGATAGCAGATCTGCACTAAGCAGGCGGGCACAAAACTCGCCTCGTGCAGGGCACGCACGTTTTTTTTAAAATACGGACGGCTAGCTTAGGTTCCGTGTGTTGCTACTAGCAACCGCAGGGCGAGGGTACTTAGTTTCATTTCACACACTATAAGCGTAGTGCGCTGTCCGCTTTACTTTGCCCATGCCCCTATAGCCCGATAGGTCGATGACACAACCAGAGGTATTATATTACTTAACAGTATCGATAAGCTAGCGTTACATGCTAGGCCACACGTACGGACGATGGCGACGCAAAGGTTACAGTAAGATACATCAAGTGCAGTTACTTCGTTAGTTTACTATAAAAAAAAAGAAACAAAAAACTTACTCTATGTTAAGCGTTAAGCACCTTCTGCATGGTGCAGAATTTAACCTTTCCATGTTTATTTTTTAATTTCAACACCAAACTGCTTGTCCCAGATAGTTGTACGTGCTTCTATTTTTTGTTTGTCAATTTGTGTTATTTTTTAAAACCATTGTATTTTGAAAATAAAGCTGAACCATTTATTTGTTTTTCTTCCATTCCATTTTCGATGCGTTTCTCGGTTCTCTTTCGTGTTTTCGTTTGGTCATTTATCTGCTGTTTTATTTTGTGTGTAATAAGACGGTACGGTTAGGAACAAATCTTGCGAGCAAAATGATTGCGGAACGACAAAAAAAAATTCATTCGCAAACAGTACACCACAACGCATGGGACACTGCTGTGAATTGAATGTGTGCTGATAAGGTAAAGGAGAACAATTCTTGCATGCTGATGAAGAGGACGCAAGCGACAAGCTCGTTGCCACACTGCTATAGTATATGGCCAAATTGTGGGTGGAGAGATGTCGAGCATCGCGAGAACCGATGGTGGGACACACAGCGAAGAAGCAAATAACCACTTAAAGAGATAAACAGAGTTATATATTGTTAAATAAACCAGAATTAAACGAACCCTTGGTCTGTGGAGTAAATGCGAAACAGACCCACAGCTAACCAAACGCGACGGAAGGTGGGAAGGATGCGAACGTCCTTTCCGGGACGCATACACATGAACATTTAAAAAAAAAAAAACAGCATTAACTCCACCATCCCTTGCCACACTGGAGTACACAAACCCCGCACCACGGTGGATTCCAATGCTTCTCTCCTATAGTGGTAGCAACCAAGCGGAAGGAAAAAATTGGAGCGAGAAAAGGAACAGCTACAGTTTCGCTGGCGAATGTTCACGAACGAATCGAATAAAACAGGATAAAATAAACAAGCGAATTATTTACAGTTGATCGTGCTGTGGAGGGGTAAAAAAAACTGAACTGATAACTAATAGTGTGAGAATTGACATGATATAGAATTGAAGAGGAAGAGGTCATAACTAGTGTGAAATGCCATGGAAGCTCCAGCCAAATGGAACCAGTTGAACAGGCAAAGCAAACCGCTCAACGTGGAAACTAAGGAAAGAAACTACAAAACAAATGCTTGTGAAGGACGATAAATTCAGCACGAAAAGGAACGGCATAAGGAATGAACGAAAATAAACGATTTAAAAAGGGGTGACACTTTCTTATGCAACACAAACACTGCAACCGTGCAGCGAGAGTCGTTAGTAAGGGGAGGAGAATAGGGGGTCGAACAGAAACAATACCGTACGGGAATGCGATACGAACGGCCCGTAGCAAAACTCGGAACCTAATGGATCAAGATTAGATAAGGCAAATAAACAAAGAGAAAAACGAAAAGATTGTGAAGGAATAGTTAAAAAAAAGAGGAGTGGAAAAATAAAAAAAAATGAAACGATAAAACATAAGACAACAAAACGTTATAAAAAAGAACTTACCATAGTTTTGCTGGCGCGTTCTTATTCATTTAAAGTATCACAAATGGACAAGACAAAGAGGTAACCTAAAGTTTACTTTCTAACACTACAACACAATAATGGATGGATGTTTTGAATTAAAGAAATAACACACAATGTTTTCATTGCTCATGGTAAACTAACGACGTTTTGGTTGTTTTGTTTTTTATTCATTCCCATTTTTATCATATTCTTTAGTGCTGCGTGGTTGTTTACTGCAGCAATTAGTTTTCCAGGATGAAGCCATTATGTTCAACTTGAGCTTTACAAACCTGGCCAATACCTGGTTGTCCGTCTATTAACCTTTGATATACATGCAAAAACGATTAATTTTGAACGAATCAATGCAGCAGCCCCCTTTTCCACCGATGATATTTATGATTATTTGTCTCGTTTGATACTCCAATAGCTTAGATTTTGCCTTTTTATTGTTCATCCAATGTGTTCGTGTTTTATCTCATTTCCATTGCCTCTCACCCGAAACTCGAAAATATTAGACGGTAAATAATGCTTTAGTTTTTCTTAGTATTTTGCTTCAATCAAACAACATACACATTTCACATCCATTATTAAACATGATGACGATTCCAAATGATCAGTGATTTTTTTTTTACATCTCTTTTGTTCCTGTTATGAATACATTTCTTTAATGACACGTGTCCTTACCTTCTCCGTGCTCTCTTACTTGCCAACAACGATGTTGCATTTTGCGTGTGTGCTATGAACTGATTGTTGGCGCGTCGTTTGATACAATTTTCCAAATATTCCAGTTTAGCAGCAATTTTATCCTGTTGTTTTTTTTTCTTTTCCTCCCACTCCATCCGAACGGCCATTTTCTACATTTAGTGGTTATGTCTATTGTTGCATTTAATTGTCTTTTCCAGTGGTATAGTTTTCGCTACAGCGTGTTTTCCTTCTCGTAGCTGTTTTTCTTCAACATTTTCGGTTCTCGTTTTTCATTCTTATTCGTCGTTCTCGATCGTGTATGGATCAATTATCTAGTTGCTATTGCGTGTGTGTGTGTGTGTGTAGTTTATATGTTTATACAACGTTGCTTTTAAAATGGATATCGTCCGACGCTCCGCTTGTACTTGTAGCATTTGCCCTTTCGACTTCGGTATTCGGTTTTTCTCTATTGCTCTCGCTGTTGCATTCCGTATACCAATTTTACTCCACGCTTAACGGTATTGATTGCAAAGGTAAGCCGCGTGTTGTATAGATTCAGCATCGACGATCGGTTGTGAAAAAATATAAAATGGTAAAGCCTTTAAAAGAGCAAGAAGTAAACTTAAACAACGCAAACATGCTCCACAGAAGAAGAAGCTCAAACAGTTCGTCTATAAATTGTTCCATTCTGATGTATGTAGGTTGAGGTTGTCGGTGAGTTACAAGTGAACGGTGCATGTGCGTTTCTTTCCGGGTTCAACATTTTCAGGGTCAATCTAATAATTTTGTTCGCATGGGGTTCCTTTTTAAGTCGTGCAAGTTAATCTTCTCTAGTATGTTCATGTTTATTTTCAACTTTGATGAAATTTGAGTGTTCTCTTTATTTTATTACATTTACACCACAATTTGTATGCATTTTCACGTGCGGTTTTTTTTTCTTCTTTCTTTGTCCATTAGTTTTGGTCGCCGTAATGCATAATTTACACAGTAATGGGAATTGTTTCATTAGCGTTTTTCTTTCTTCTCTTCGGGGAAGCGCGCAGGTGTTGCAATAGATGCCCAATGCTATCGTCGATCGTCCCTGTCTTCGTGTCTTGTGCTTCCGGCTTGGAAGGCGCCAACAATCCCTATCAACATACTCCGCACATCCCGCGCCCGATCGCCTGCCCTCGATCCTTTTGATAGATACAATACCGGAACCGTAAGATATGGAGAGAAACACCCAACGTTCGTCGGAGCCTCATAATCGCGCCCTAGGTCGGGCCACACTACCACCTACTAAATTCATTTAACGCTTGCAATAGCATAATAAATAACACTTTCTGAGAAGAAATAACCTTTTGTGTGTGTCTGTGTGTGTGTGTGATTTAGCTGCTTCTCCGTTCCCTTTCCGATAGATACATAGGTTTGCTTCGGGAACTGGTGGGAAGGGAGAGGTGTTTTCACGCATTGTTCTTGTCTGCTCGTAGTTATAGTAGGTAGGGCACGTAATTACCTCTTAATATATGTATAGGTATGTATATATTTATAATATGCCTTCGTCCCATTGTTAGGTTCATTACAGCATTTGCTTAACGTTGTGTTTTTCTGTGTGTTCCTAGTTGGGTTCCTCTTTGTCCTCCCAAAGTTGCCTTTTTGTGAATTGATACATGGCGAAGCGCAGGGCATGAATCGCTCGAAATAAAATTAAACGAGACGAACGAGTGCTGATTCCCACGATTCGATTCGCTTACACCAGCAAGATCACTTCTCATTTTGTGAAACGAAAAGGGATAAGTGGAGAGTGGAAAGATCCAAACTTAACGAGGCCACACCTTTGGGTTAATTTTTTTTTTCTGCTACTTTCTTAACTAACACGCTGTCGATTGTGTGTCTTACATTCTTTACATTGAACTGATTTTAATACCGGTCGCGTCCTGATCAAACGTACCACATGCTCCCACGCGCTCTTCCTTTTATCCGTAAGAATGATAACGACGAACGCTAAACTTGCTCTTCATTGTAGAGCACTTCACATAGACACTCGTAGCAAGAAAGATTCGAAGCGTTCAGTGTTTGCTGATTCCAACCGATGGCACAGTTTCAGAGCGTCAGATGGGTTAGCCACGCGATACAGCATTGCCATTTGCTGCAGTTTGTTGAGTTAAGTATTTCGATACACTTTTGAGTATTATTCCTACGGTGAAAGATTGAACGAGCTGCTAAAAGGATAAATTGCTAGGCTAGGTTACGTGGGTAAATGCAGGAAATAGCTTAGATAAACCATAATACCTTGGACCGGTTTAAACCGACCGACCCGTTCCTGCATAGAATGCAGTGGATGTCTCAACATTGCTTGCATCTAACAATAAGTGGGTGTTTTAAATATTATTTTTAACTAGTAATCAACCAAAACCGACGACGTCTCCAATGGAGAAGCACAAAGTTCAATATGACCTAACTTATCCAATAAACTGTACGACAACAGATTGTTGAACTTGTCCCTTTTGCAGACCGAAGTTCAGAGTGAACTAGTACTAGCAAGGAGCAACAGGATCAGCTAGCGCTTTACGGCACGAACATATCTACAACTCTGCTAAATAACTGACTGGCTTGTCTAAATGCCTTATTCGCACACGGGAGGAAATCCTGTTTGCTCGATTTTTTTTTTTATTTCGTCTAAACTATAATACTCGCAGTTTTAGCTCACCAAACTTGTGAACGAAGAATGTTCCTCAAATGAACGAAAGACAACCGCAAACTTCTTCGTCTAGCGCATAAGTCATTAACGAAAATCGAAAACGAAGTACAACATAAAAAAATACCCGTCAAGAGCTGAAGCTTGAAGAGCTCACCTCATCATCCGGATGCGCAGCCTGGCAGGGATAGGAGGAAAATAAAAACACCTTCCCCAAATGCAACAGATAAACCGATTTGAGGCGGTCTCTTTTGAGCCGTTGGTTGGTAGGGCCTTTGCTACGATGAGGTTAAATGTAAATAGAATACTACAAACTCTATATGCGTGTTTTGTATCGTTCCTTTCCTTACTTGGTACTGGCGGGAGTATATGTACGCTTTTCGATCAACTTTTTGTTTGTTTGCTGGCTCCTTATAGGAGGAAACACATGCCGCTTGCCTCCACCAGATGCGATTTCGAAGCGCCTCCAGTGAATGCTACTTGTCTTGAATACTACTTGACTTCGCTAATGCTTTGCTTTCAATGTTTGAGGAAAAGAAACATCCCACAATTACGACAATACTGGCTCGATGTATTTTTTGTTTGTTTTTGTATTGTAACATTGTACACCTATAACAGCGGGTGGTTTTCTCCCCCCTTGCCCTCGTTCTTTCTCTATCTCTCTCTCTCTCTCTTTTTCTATCTCGTTTTGCTAAAGGGTGCTGCTGCCGCATGGCTAGTGATGGCGGCCGCTTGCTTTGTGAGATAATGCTCGCATTAGTAGCTGATTATTGTTGCTTGGAATAATATCGTTACCGTTACTCAGAGTATATTCGTTACCGTTATTGTTATCAGTAGTTTTATAATTATTGATGATTTTATTGTTGCAGTATCCGTTATTGTTGTTGTGTAGATCATCATCATCATCATCGCCACCGCCGTCGGTGCGCCAGGCCATGCTTGTGGTGGTGCTGGTTGCGGCAGTGGCGGGGCAGTTCCAAGCGTCCCCGATGCCATCTCGGTGCTGCTGCGTGTCATTCCGGGCTCTGGTGAAGGTTGCAGAAAGCCCTGCTGCCCGTTATACGTTGCCTGCGCGGAACAGGCGCGTGTCGGCATGTGATGGAGAATATGGCAGAAGACATACATTTGTAAAGCAGAGCCATGATATATACATCCATTTATATATATATGATTTTGGTAACTTCAAGAAATCATAAATGTGTCATCTTCAAAAATAAAAGAAACAAGGATCACACTTAAATACAAACGTTCGACGGAGAAAAGTGGTACAAATGTAAAACACAAAAGAAACAAAAATATACCCGAACGAAAAAGGACCTTTTCTTTCTGCTAAAAACAAGCCAAAATACAGCACAGAAAATTCCACTTCCCACTTAGGAAAAGAATAAAATAACGCTCAAGTGTAAGATAAATAAGGATTCATTTTTTTCATTATTCGGTTTTGTTCTCTCTAGCAGAAAGCAAGATGCACGAACAAAAAATTCGCAGTTTCTTCGGACCTTTTTGATGTGCAAAATGTAAAAACTATAACACCCCAAAATTACAATATAACGCAAAGGGAGAGGTTTACAATGGAAACAATACATACAACTAATAAATCACATCGAATATAAGAGAACGAGTAGTAGTAGAAGTAATAGCAGTTGGTTAATGATAAATGTTAACTTTTTTTTGTTTTTTGGAGAAGCCCTACTTAAATTAACCTAACGGTTTTTCAATTTTATCAATAAATTGTAAACAATGGAACGTTGGGTCGCAATCGTTACCGGATCGCATATTGAGTGATTTGTCTCATTTTAGTACACTTGTTGCTTGACGATTTTTTATGTTCGCTCCCCCCACCCCCACTACTAACCGTAAAGCGATTCGAGCGGTACCCCACGACATGAAATGATTTTTGCACAAACAAAATAATACAGGGTTACTCCTGTTAAAAGCATACAATGCCGACGATACAACAGACTCGCCTCGTTTGATATCCGACTCATACTATTCGCTAATGGTCCCGTCCCTCCGTTTAGTGCATAAGCGATACTTCCCTTTTAATAACAGACCTGTCACCTGATATGCATGTATATCTTATCCATGAGCATGTTTATCTTAACCCCTACCCTTAACTCATCAGACTTTTTTTTTCCTTTGAAGAGAGTGAAGACTTTTGCAGCACGAAAGAAAAAAAAAACGTTAGAAACGTGCGAATTGGTGAATCAGTAACAGTTGACAAAATCCTGGACAACGCGATCGGTGTTAAACTTGCGCATGTTCCTCGGCTCAGAGACGGCAAACTCTTGATTAGAGCAAATAACGAGAAATTGGCGAATAGAGCCAAGTCTATAAAAAAAATCCTGATCCATAACAGTTAAGGTAACTAACCATCCCACGCTTAACACGTGTAAAGGTGTCATACGGTGCCCAGACATCGAGTTCATGTCGGAGAAGGATATCCTCTCCGGCTTGAGAGAACAAAAGGTATCGGAGGTTACAACACTAAAACGAAAGATCAACGCTGAGCTGATTAACACTCGAACAACGATCTTCACTTTCCAAGCCACAATTATTCCCCGATCGGTCGATTTCGGGTTGCATCCTGTTATCTTGGATTTGTACGTGCCAAAACCCATGCGTTTTGGCACCTGCTTAAAGTTGGGACACACAAAGAAATGGTGCAAAGGCATACGCGTGTGTGCGAACTACAGCAGGCCTGAGCATGTGGATGAATGTTCTTTTATCAAATGTGTATCGTGTGATGGAAACCACAATACATTGAGCAAGGACTGCCCGACGTACATCGACGAGGCAGAAATCCTGAGGGTAAAAACGATCGAACGCGTGACGTACGCGGAGGCAAGAAAAATACGCAGGAAGCAATGCCCTGCCATACCATAGGTATGGACCAATACGAACCAAAGCTATGTACGTACGACAATGCGCACACCGAACCATCGACTAGCGCAAACAAATCTGACAGTAACAAAGAAAATAAAAATGAAAAGATTATCTGTTCAGACAGGTGAATGCGATAGAGATACAGGGGGGAATGTGTACAATGTACAATGACGAAAATGATAAAAGAGCAATGGAAGTGACCGAGGACACCTCAGAGAGCTTGTCATCAGAAAACCTCATAGTACAGAACAAGGACGGAGTTAAAATGGCGCTAAGATCTTTATCCGCTGCCGAGAGGGTAACGTTCTTTAAAAAAAAAAAGAAGTAAAAATACTAAAACAACAACAGGAATTTAAAAAAAATCCAGCTTTTCAGTTCGCTATTCATTCGTTTCAGAGTCTGCAAAACCACGTGGGTGAGTAGATATTTTCTGTATCCAGGAAACTTGGTTAAAGGATCACGTTCATGTGAATTTAGCCAGTTGTTGGAAAGGGGCCTAGTTCCAACGACAGTTGGGACCAACGATCGCGAGATCTCCGACAAAACGATAAGTTTTAAATATAAATAAGAGCGCAGGAGTACAGTCGGGGGATTTTCGAGAAAAAGCAAATAATGTTCAAATTTTGACTCTTTCGGCAGCCATAGAGCAGAAAATACTTTTTTTACTCGGAAATTTGTTGCAGTTCGCAACACCAGTTTTCAAATGTTGCGTGACGATAGAGAGAACGGTTATGGCGGCACTGCCATTGCGGTACACAAAAGCTTCGAGGCTAAAAGGGTCATCGGACTTGCAGTCTCGCCTTTTACACAGACTACCACTGTGTGTATGCAAAGGTTGCATCTGGTTATCTCTTCGATTTATGTCACAGCCAAAACACCACCATCTGTGTTTGTAGCTGTGATTGAAGAGCTGTGTGTAAATCTGAGAAAGTATAAATGAGTAGTTGTTACTGGAGGTTTAAACGCACATCACAGCTATTGGGGTGACCAACCTACGGACAGCAGACGCAGGAAACTTTGGGAGCTAGTCAACGAATACGACTTAGCCATACTCAACAATGCCAAACAACCAACATTTATGCCAGTCGATCCAAACAAACGAAACACGGCTGTTGACCTCACCGCTTGCTCACCGGACATCTTCCTTAACACTAACAGAGTAGTGAAGGACACGCACATCGGTATGAGTGATCACAAGATCGTAGCGATTGTAGTCCAGCTGGTCGTGCAGAGGAAAAGGATTATCTGTCACAATAGAAGTAGGATGCTGAACCAGGTAAACCAACTTAACTATATCCAGGAGTTTAATATCAAACATATCTGTAAAGATATTAGCTATATGATAAGGGGCAACCGCAGAACCTCCAAGTACGTGGCCAAGGTCTGGTGGAATGATGAACCCAACCGAGCCTGGGAACAAAAGAACGAGGCCCGACGAGCATGCAACAGGCTAAAAACGCTGAAGAACCACAACAGTTTCAAGGAACAAACTTCCAGATTTAGGGTCTCGAAGCAGTTAAATGACGACACCACAATGATGCTGTTGAAACACCTCAATAGAATGTGGGAAGAAAATAGGATACCAAAAGCATCAAAAAGCATAAAAATCGTGGCCATCCCCAAACCTGGGAATGATTCACTCCTTCCCACCATCATTATGGCTGCAAACACGGAAGAACACAACATCGTACTGAAGACGATGGAGAAATATCGATTCTTCCCTGACAGGTCAGTGAGGGTTTGGAAAAATTGCACGAACAAATATGTCTGAACTGGAGAATTATCAGCTATACAACGCTGTAATGTAAACGCTACATGATTGACAGGTCCGTAGTGTATGTGAGAATAAACTTTCTTCTTGCCACAAGCATCATCCAGTGCACACGTGTTTTTCTACCGCTCCGCTGAAGTATTATCAACAGGTTATGGGCCCAGCTCGATACAGCGTTTTACAGGTCAACTTCGAAATCCAGCACCATTCTTCGTATGTCAAACAATGATTTTGTTGATGTTAAGACGTCACTAAACGTAGTAGAAACAGAAGTATAGATATCATAGTAGACATCGACAGTATATCGATGTAAAGATCATTCGTATTAAAACTACCATCTGAAACAGTCCTCTGTTTTTTTTACACTTTTCCAAGAGATTTTCGTCAATGATACAAAGGAAGTTGAAATGCGAACATCATTTTTCAACTGAGCGGCATATTTCAACTTTGACGTCATAATTCAACAACATCAGAATGAATGTAGTCAAATGGGCAACCTTTTTCAACACGATGTCATTTCGCGCAGTGCTGGTAACTTTTTTCACAGGGGTAAAACGTTCACAGGTGTTGAACGAGAACGACGACAACGTCAGCGAGGGAATCAACGTGAATGTGCACGGGAAGACCCAGGTGGAAGTTAGGTTAGGAAACGATGCAAGAAAGGTAGAAACATTGATAGACACAGGAAGTGAGGTGAGCGTGATACAAGAGAATTTAATACCAATGGAAGTAGTAACCATTCCATCACATGTCAGAGGAACAGTTACCGGCGTAAATAATTCCGTAGTGAAACAGATAGGGTCATATAAAACGGATGTTACACTAAATCGGAAAAAATACCCCGCTCAATTCCTAATAGTTTTTAATGAACCAATGGTAGAAGAAAATGGAAAGAGCTGGGGGGGGGGGGGGGGTGCTTCTGAACGAAGCCGAATATTGAATGAACAATTCCAATAATCGAGCAACAGGAAATACCCCATCTAAGCTTTGGTTCGGCGTGGAACAGAAGCGTAAGTTTGCGAATGATCTTACAAATTATTTGGAAGAAATGATAGATGATGAGGTAGGGGATCTGCAGAACATTAGGAACAAGGCGTCAGATGTTTGATCCGACCCCTACAACAGTCAAAACATCATGACGGGCGCAGTCTTCATAGACCTCACCAACTCGTACAACTATTAACCCGAAACAAATCAAAGGATTAAACCATCGAGCTCATGAACCATCGATCTAAAACACTGCCGATGTACCGAAACAACTTAACCTGACAGTCAGATGACGTAAATTTCGAAAGGCTACACTCAGAGAAGGTACACCTCTGAAAAGGCAGAAAAGAGCAAATGCTCAACCCAACATAGGAGGTTACATCCCAGCTCGTGTAATAGAAGAAAGAAGAAACGGTGGAACGAATCCACTATCTCATGGTATGAGTCGGTTATCAAACGGGACGAGTCTGTTATAAGGTAGGCATTGTATGCAATTAAGAGGTTATTGACCTTGTAGAAATTGCGCTAAATAACTTAGGGGAAAAGCTCACGCCTACAATCGACTACATCGTGTAATGTGACCGTTTTTTGCTACGCGAAACTACTTCTGTTGGTGTTTGGTGGGTAAGAGGATTCAACGGGGTGTAAGGGGCGGGCTGGACAGTGTTAACTAGTAGCGGTAGCGATTGCAAGAGATTTGCCCTTCTTACCGGACGACACGAACGGGCCGACGTAATTGCTCGGAAACAGCCCGGTGGTACCGTTCAGTTCACCGCGCCACCATTCCGGCTCGTCCCGGCCCAGCACGGCGATGATGTCGTCCTTCTCGAAGGACAGCTCGTCGTCGTTCAGTGCTTTGTACGGATACAGTGCGATGACTTTATCTACAAAAAAAAAGAAAATCAAGGTGCCGGGTCGGTACAAAAAGAGAGACAAAAAAAGAGTACAACTAGGCCAAACGTATGCCCCTTCCTTACCGAGAATCGTCTCTGTCAGCTCCACCTTACTAGCCGAGACGGGCGTGTTGCGGCCACTGTTGCGTCCACCCTGGAGTATCTTCACGTACGTCGCCGGGAACCAACCGATCTGCCGACGACGTCCTTTAGCCTAAAAAACGATATAAAAAAAACAATTGATTGATCTCTCTAAAAAAAAATCAACTGTGCAAACTCGTTCACGTCCACGACATACCTGCAGCTCACCCTCCCACCAGCCGGAATCGGTCTTCTTTCTGATCATAATCAGCTGGCCGCGCTGAAGCGACAGTTGCTCGGAACTGGTCGCCTCGTACGGAGCAATAACTTGTGCCACTTCGCCCTTCCGCCGGAGGCTCGGCGTGGCCGAAGTCATCGACATCGACGAGTAGCGGATGTTGTCCTCATTGACGGCCGGGGCCTGTGGAGGTTGCGTGTTGATCTGCGACACCTCCGAGTCCAGCTCGGCCTGATTTTGGGCGTCTTCCACGTCCTGAGTATTGCTGGGGGTGGTGGTGGCTGCGGCGGGAGTTGACTGTTTCCGTTTCGTTTCTTGTTCGTACGATTGCACTTGCGACTGCTGCTGCTGCTGCTGCTGCTGCTGCTGTTCGACCACGTTCGGTTGCTCTTCGTACGCTGGCTGGTTTCCGTTCATTGCCTCCTGAAAGAAATATGTACAACGAACATTAGCCAACCTCATCTCTTCTACAGCGCTTCGCCACTCTTCCAAGGTTCGTACCGTTTCCTGTTTCTGCACATAGTTCGAGGGGAAGATACCGGTCCGGTTACCGATCGTGCCAGTCCACCAGTCACCCTCCTTCTTCGATACGGCGATCGTTTCGCCTGCATCGAACACCAGATCACCTACTTCTGCCGATTGGTACGCGTAGCACGCCACGTAATACTCCACATCGCCGTTACAAGTAGCCCTGGAAATGAAAGTGTGGAAAAAGTCATACATCTTTCTTTCCGTAATGCTCCCACTACAAGCTTAATCGAGACGGCCAGCCGTTAAAGTTATTAGTTGAAGCAACTCTCTATTTACTCACTCTGCATTGTTTGTGACCGCGTAGTCAGTAGGCGCGTAGTCGGTGGCCGGTTCGCTAATGGCGGTACTGTAGTCCTCCACTGGTTCGCTGTACGCTATCGTTTCCGGGGTTGCCTCCACCACGTTCAGGTTGGTGTCCACCTTCTCCACGTACGTCTCCGGGAACCAACCAGTGTGGCCGTCTATCTCTCCGGCCAGCCAGCCCGGTTCGGCATTTTGTTCCAGTGGGACCTTGAGGTTATTGAAAACGGAAAATGGGTAAAATACCACCACCACTTTTTCTTCCACGTCCATCACTTCTTACCATCACAATATCACCCGGTTGGAATGAAATCTCATCACCGTTCCGCGCACTAAACTCGTAGATGGCCCGATACTTCACGTAGCCCGGTGGCGTCTGCAGGTTGTCGGCGGGTACGGCCGTCACAGCCGCCGGTTCTGCACTAACCGCTGTTGTCGTGTGGGCCACCGTTGCGGTTTCCGTCGGCCACGAGTTTGCCGTGTCCCAGGAGCTACTGTACGATTCGTTTTTGCGATTGTTCTTCATCTCAAGGATCTGCAAACAATTTAAAAAAAAAACCCGAAAAAATCGTCATTAGAAATTGTTACATCTTGCCCCGCGAGGAAAACAGAGTAGAGACGGTGGGGGGAGGGGGGTGTTGACTCTCTCTTACCTGAATTCGCTGCATATCGTACTCGCCGTAGAGCTTCTCGCACGAGTCGATAAGGTCTGTTAGCTGAGATTTCAGTTCAGTCAGCTGCTCCCGATTGAGGCCGATATCGGTCGACTTATTCTCAATGTCTTGCTTCGTGTTCTCGAGCTTATCCTTTAGCTGCTGTATGACGATCTTAAGAGGAATGAAAGGCGTTTAAGGCATCATGACGATTTGCTGTAAAGTTGCATTTGATGCCAACTTGATGTACCTGTTTATTGGTAAACTGCAGCTGACTTTCCGTCTCGCCCGATTTGCTCTTTGCGTCCAGTTTGGTCTTCTCCTGGCTCAGCTGCACCAGCCGCTGGTTCTGCTCCTTCACCTGCGTCTTCAGCTGCGCCATCTCGGCCATCTGGGTGTCGCGCGTTGTGCGCATCCCATCGATCGTGCTCTTCACGTTCGTCACACCGACGCGCGTGTCACAGATCTTCTGCGACAGCTCCTTGATGCGCTCGTTGAACGTGCTGAGCTCGACGCTGAGCGATTGGTTCTGCGCCTTCAGCTTCAGGACGTTATCCTGCTCGCGTTGCCGGTGCTGCTGCATTTCGGCAATTTTCTGCGCTTCCCACTCCTGCTGGCGTTGCTTTTCCATTTCCCTGGTGGTGAAAAAAATGTCCATTACCCACTTGTCGAGAAGACAACGCCGTTCACTCGTTGTGTCGGCGACACTTACTTGCGTGCGAGTTCCTTCTTTTCGAGTTCCCGCTTGCGCTGCTCTTCTCGCTCCTGCTCGAGCTCGCGCTGACGCTGCAGCTCTTTCTCCAGCTCCTGCTGCTTCTTCAGTTCGGCCTCCAGTTTGGCCTTGCGAATCTTTTCCTGCTCTTCGCGCTCCTTACGCTCACGTTCCTCCTGTGCGAAAAAAAAAAACCGAAACGAAAACGTGCGATGATGAACCTTGCGCAAACCACATTTCCACCCGCCACTTACTTGTTCCTTTTTCTGAATGTCCATCAACGCCTTGCGGCGTCTTTCCAGCTCCGCCTGGCCTTTGTCGAAATTCTCCTTACGTTTGTCTTCGAAAGAGGCTACAGAAAAAAAACCGAAGTGTTCGTGTTAATGCACAACCACAGACATTCTCCACCAATCCCATTTTCTTACTCTGTGGCAGCCCGGACAGTGGGTCCAGCTCGACAGGAGCATGCACCGGGGCACCCTGCGACGAAACGGACCCGTGACGCGAACCGACCACCGAGCCATGACGCGACGGCGTCTTCCGGAAGGACGGCGGCACCAGGTCCGGCGGAAGGGTTGTCGGAACCTTCTCACCGGCCGCAGCCAGATCGCACAGATACATGGCCAGCACGAACTCCTCGCAGCCGAGCCGCCCGTCGGTATCCATGTCGGCCAGGGCCCATATTTGGGCGAGCAGGGCCTGCGGAAGCTTCGTCTGCACCATGATGTTGCGCGCTTGCGGTCCGGTTAGGAAGCCGCTCCGGTTGCGGTCGTTTGTGTTGAACAGCTGCGTGTACTTCAGCTTCGCCGGTCCCTTGATGGCCCATTCGACCTGGCCGCTGCAAGGAAAATGAAACGGAACGGTCAATTGTTAGCTTCAATCAAAACAAATAAACCTCGTCCCATTGTCCGACGATCAACACTAATCGACGCTTCTTAATCCGGGTTGAGAAAAGTTTTGTTGTCATTTCTTACGTTTAGACATTCCTAGAACATAGATAACGACGATCGTATGAGCTGCATCTTTGATAAGAAAAAGCCAATATTCAAGACTCATAATTATGTTGTGGAAAAAAAGGTCTGTTTGTTTATCATTCGAGTGACTCATGCGAGAAATCCATTATGATTCATCGAAATTGGGTTAGTTAGCTGCTTGCTTCTAGTTTGGAGGGCGCGATTAATGTGTCGCGTACTTTACAATGCTCATAAAAATAAACACATTTTTGTGGCACAATGTATTATTATGTGCTATGAATTAAAAACATGGCCTAATTCCTTAATCATGAATTGTTTGAGACAAGCAATATTGTCATTTTATAAAGAATCCTTTTTTTCTGAGTTCATCTTCACTGAAAGATGGTTTACAAATTAGCCCGTTCACAATCCAATGAACAAATCAATATTTGGGATGATATTAGATGTCAGAGGATTTGTCCTATTTTTACTATAAGTCCCCCACCCCTACATAGGTTTGAATAAACAACAATAAACGAGAAGTACCATGGGGACATTTCTCTACAGAATCTTCGTTCTTTCAACGTTCGCCATCAGTCAACCAGGAAGCTACTTCTCAGATCTACCATCGGGTAACGAGGTACCACTCTTCGGAATTCGGGAGACATAGTCGTACTAGTGTAGTATACACCTCCATTTACCATTTGGTTGGCAATGTGGTGCTACTAGCAAGACTACTAATTCTTTGGTCCCGGGACCATACCCTGCCTCTTTCGTACAACGATTCTGGTCAATTACTCTGACGGATCCCCAGGGCACCGGGTAACACTTCTCTGGAGTGCAGAAGAACATTTATCGTTTTTTTAGTACCCATCGCCACCATTGGTTGATAATGTGGTAGCGGTACCCGGAATAATGAGGATCCAATTTGCTTTATGCTAACAGACACAAGCGATTCTTTTCACATTACAGAACATTAAAGTTTAAACCCTTAAAAAATGATAATTCCATTCTTTGTTGCTTTGTTCTGTGGGTGTGTCCCATGGCACTTTAATTGCCACAACCTTCGCCGAAACAGATGAGGAGGAAACTTACGGTGATTCAATGGATGGTGCCCGTTCAGAGATTGACATCGAGCGTGCCGGAGTTCCGCCGCCGGAGTGAGGAGGTGTCGGCGGTGCCGGAACCGTTACCACGCCTGCACCGATGGGTGGAACGCCGGCCACCAGTGGCGCTTGGGCGACGCCACCGAGTGGATCGATCAGTGGCTTTACGGCGGCGGTCGGCGGAATGCCGGCCGGTCCCATGAGTCCACCGATCAGGGGCTGCTGCATGACGACCGGAGCCGGTGGCATGACTGGTGGGCCGGACATGAGCGGCTGCCCTCCCATCGGTAGCAATGGGGCCTGCTGAGCCGCGATCGCAATCAATGGCTGTGGTGGCAGGGCCGGCTTCGGCGGGGCCACTGTGGCCATTGCTACGGGAACCTGCGGTGGTGCGACCATTTGGCTGGCCATCAGCGGGGGCACGATGGCGTGCGGTACCATGACGGGATGTGTCGGCGCCATCATGGGCGGCGGTTGGGCCGGTTGTTGTGGAGGAATGACGGCGGTCGGGCCGATGGCCCCGGCCAGTGACTTCAGCGGATCGAGCGGACTGAGACCGGACGTCGGTGTGAGGATGGGCGTACCACCGACGGCAGTAAGCGAGGCAATGAGGGTCGGTGGAAGCGCCTTCGGGATCTCGAAACCACGCAGCTTCAGGTTGATCAGCTTGCAGGCGATGCTGAACTCACCCAGCGTCATGCGACCATCGGCGTCCGTGTCGGCAAGGGCCCTAAAAAGGCGAAGGATAGAGAACGTGATTATTACTGATATGAAGTAATCATCCTAACTGGTCGTTATTCTACCGTCCGCTAAACACACCGATGACGTTCTCGCGAAACCAACCCTAGCCTACCATGACTCATAGATAAACAACACGACCATTATCCCCATGCTCTTGGAAAGGCTTCATCGGGTGAGCATTTATCAAAAACCGAGCTCAACCAAACCAAACCCCCACACACACTGTGGCCGAAGTGCGAAATGAAGCTTTCTCTCTCCCTATGCAGGCGCCGTCTATCGTTTCAATTAATTAACGAGCTCCCAGTAATATGCGGCCACCGTCCCAAGGTGTCAAAGTTAATGGCGAGGTGATTTGGAAGTGCTTAGTATCTAACGAACCCCGAAGTGCCCGAAATATCCCAGTTACACTGAGTGTAATTATGTGAATTTGGCACCGCAAAGCGACTGTCTTCGATGGGGTCTTCTATCGATTTCCTCTCAGTATAATGCAATTACAGACAGTCGGAAAAGCTGTCGTAGTAAAACACTACAAGTAGATTAGGACTAGCTTCTGCAGACCAACGGCCCTAAAGGTCATAGGTATGCTGAATTCTGGGTTTGTTTTACTTAGAGACTAAACGAGTCATGCAAATGCAAACGGGGAACCATGTAGGACCAAAACATCCGCCTACCCCAAATGGTCCAGGGTAGAAAATCAATTCGCCAGTGTGACGTCGACGTCGTCCTTTTCAAGAACACATCTTGGGGGTTCAGTAAGAGATGAAAAAAAAAGAAAGCAAATTATGGAAACGCACAACTACACACTCCACACAACCCACCCACAGAGTCTGGGAGTTCGCGAGAGTGGCATTTTCCTCGCCCGTTTGCTTGTGCGCGAAACCGGGCACCTAGACTCCCCACGTGGGCTTACGAAAAATGGGTTTCCTTCGAGATGCTTCCCAACACGTTACCCTAGGTGGCGTCTGCACCTGCCTAGGGAGCTTTTAATGGGTTGCAATTGGAACCAACCGTTCCCGATCATACTCCTCCTGACGTTGCACACACGCAAACAAACACACCCAACTCGGGGCCAGTGTGCCGCAGTTATGTAAGCTAAAAAAAGAACCGGAAGTCCGGAACGGAAGCGCAGAGCAGAGCGGGAGGCACGGGAGAACGCACAGGATGATAGATGGAGGTACCTGACGTTCGTTCGCGCACACTTGACAACCCTATAACACTAGGTGTGCTTTGTTTTATTTTATTTTTTGTTTCGTTTGGCTCAAAGCCAACTATATGTTCCTCGCCAAACCAACCGTTCCGTTTGCTTACCATATCTGACCAAGTATCTGCGGGGGCAGCTGGCTCTGGAGGAAGAATCCTTTAGCCTGTCCGCCCGTCACGACACCGTTGACCGGCTGCAGCGACTTGAACTGCTCCTCGTACTTGAGCCTCTCGCGGGAGGTTATCACGAACGGGTCGGCTGCATTCATCGTCGTGGATGTGCGAGGCTGTGGAGCGATAGAAACTGCAGCAACTGTCTACAACCGACTACTGCGATATCGTCGCCGACCCGCCTCGGCAGGGTATGGTACTGGTTCTAGCAGACAGGCAGATAGAAAGAATCTGCCAGTAGAACTTGCTCGCTCCGCAACGCCTCCCTTTTCTGCCTCCTACACGCTTATCTGCGAAGGGCAGTCGGACACTTCCGCCGAGGGCAGCCGACACAAATATCCATTCACAGTCGAGAGGCTGCTCGAGAGTGGTCGTAAAGGCGCTGGTTTATGTGTTCGGTTGCGAGAAGTTTTGCACTGTATCGCGCACAAATTAGGCTGTAGTAGGCGTAGTATTCACTTATCACGTTCACTTACGCTTCGAATGGTTTTGTTTCACTTGGTTTTTTTTCTCTGATGTATTTTTCTTTTTTCGTTCTACTCGCTATAAGAGCGGCTGGGCGTATTATCACTTCTTGCGGACGTGGGGAATCCCGTTCTGAAAGGGTAAGCAGGCAAGGAAATGAAATCACACGAACGAAACGGTGGTTAGAAAACGGGGAGCGGGATGGGGGGTAGGGGTGAAATATCAAGGCTCTCTGCTGTATCCTTCTTGCGCCTGCAGGACATTCTCTGGTTGCGCCCTCCTGCGCCTCCGAAGGGAGCAGCAGTTCAACAGAACGGATGCCGTTGTGTATCGATTTCTTTTCACAACCTTAACGCTGGCGCTGACCGATTCTTGCCCGCAAGGATCGCAGGAAGCAGCGAAAAGAAAATGAATGAAGAGCTGGATTTTAAAACACTTTTTTGGTCTTTTCTACCCTAGAGGTCGTTGGGGGAAATTTTCACAAAACATCTCCACATTCGAGGTTCTAACCCAGGACAAACCCTGTGTTATCGCCCAGGACAAACCCTACACATTCGATGATGGACACGATTTTTTTACGCGAGTTTTGCTACTACTAGTTAGCAGAGTTGTAGGGCGCCCCCAAAACCAAGGAGCCTTTTCGATTGCTCCTGTTCCTTCACAAACTTTCTACGGCTCACTCTCACTCTCTTTTTTTTTCTCTCTCTCTCTCTCTCTCTAATGGGCACGCTCTCGGCAACTTTGGAAGGTGTATTCTCTTTCTCTCTTCTTGTCGCTCTCTCGCTTTCGCACCCATTCAAAAGCTCCACCTGCTATCTCTTTCACGTGCGCATTCTTAAGCAATCGCCCGCGCTACCTCTTTCTTTCCGAGCAAGCATCTCTCTTGGTTGCGCTTGCTGTGAGAGATAGCGATTTTCACTCCACTGTTTTTACTCCTGCTAATAGGTCACACACATAGAATTATTGATTATTTTTCAGCAACGAGAAGAGAAATCGAAACAAATTCGAACGGGTAGCGAAAATTCTTACGGGTTTGTTACAAGAACCACCGTTTCTTATATTTTTTTGGCACCCTAATGGCGGCACTTTCGTGTGAAGCGATGATGCGATAGGAAATTCCGATGCTCTGTCAACGGTTATCTATCGGTAGCCTCTGCTTGGTGCCACGGGGAGGATTGATCGGAGGTAGCTCCACACCACACTGCACGGACCGATGCACTAGAAAACGGGGAGCTACTTGGGCAGGGAGATGCCCGGGACGAGGCGTTAGCTAAACCCGAGACAATTGGAATCAGAAGTGTGCCCCGCTACCGGACCATTCGCAACAGAACGCACTATAGCTACTGGGCCACACCTCCTCCGTCCGCCGGCGGTGTGCTGGATGCTGCACCTTAATCTAACCGAACAACAATTATCAAACGCACTCGCGATTACTGCGCGTCCGCTCGCTCGATCATCCGACCTTTCTACGGGCCCAACGAACGATGAATAGAGTTTAGCAGGTCAAAACCGTTCCGTGCATTTTGACAAATCGGCTTTGACACAGCATGCCGAGATTGTGTACGGTAGCATAAGGTGGGTCTGAATCGAACGGTTTGACAATTCTACTGGTTCCTGTTTTGCAATCACCAAGATCAAGAACTAAACCCTTTTTTTTATTTAAATCTCGTTATTTCGTACAACTGCGACTTTGAATCATCGACCATTATTTATGCAAAGCAACTTCCTACTTCCTTTTAAAGGGTTGAATTTTGTAAAAATCTCTCTTGATACGCCTTTCATTGCACCAACTTGATTCTCTCAGCGCAAATGTTGTCAGCAACCCAAGATGAATACAGGTAATACATAATTTTCGAAAAGCTGTTCGAAAAACCGTTAAAATTTCGGCAGATGGTAATCCACGGTGCTCTGTTTTTGTATGTACCAGGATAATTTTACTCAATCATCCGTTGCGTAGGGTACAATAGCACGTTAACGCAACGAGTTTCAATAAGCAAATTTATTAAAGGTGATAAATTAAATGAACCCTAATTGATTTTAACTTTAAGCATAGGTGAATTTTGTAGCACTTATTTCTGTATATCTAATTTCATCTTTTTAACTGTTATTCCAAAGGGCTGCGAACTCAAATCAAAAAGCGGACAGCTATCGTAACCAAATGCACTAAACAAAATCTTTCAAAGTTTAAATGGACTGAAAAAGCCTTCAATTTCATAAGAGCTTTGCAGCATGCAGCTAGTTAGTTTTTCTAGCCCAGTGTTTGAAGATTACCATCTACTGCTATAAACTTGTTGTTTGTGTTGGTGCGCGATGGAATGTTCTTCCCCTCCGGAACAAAAAGCTCTTTTTGTCGTGTTTTTTCACGCCGTATTCGTAAATAAAAGAAGCTTTCAACTGGACACGGTACTGAAACGCCAGAGAAGGGAAAGGATGGTTTGGAGGAACGTTCCAAACAGTTGAACACTTTTTTCAGCTGCACTCTGTGCTAGACCTGCATCCGCCGTCAGCAACCATCCCATCCATCGCTACCGCCTCCCGTGGAACTCCATCAACATTTTACCACCACATCACTATGGGCGGTATGGTATGGCGCGATAATTTGAGATAAGATAAATTATCATCGTTCAACTAGACGCGAAAACATTAAACAGACGTGTAAAAATTTTATTTTCAATTATAATTACTTTTCCGATTTTAATAAACTTTAAATATTGTTTTTTGAATACTTCGAATATACAAGAACAAGGGACATGTAAGATCTGAGTAAGATAAAATAGTTAACGCCTTAAAAGACCAAGTTGTAGAGCCAATAAGACACGAGGCACGAAGAACAGAAAGACAAGAGTTTTAAAAATATTAACTTTAAACCACGGCGTGTAGGGCCAATTCCTATAGTGCGTTCGTTTTTTTACAGCCACTGCTCCGCAGCTATCGGACGCCTTGCTCGATCGTTCATTTTCGGTCGTTCCGTTCGCCGTGTCGCTCGTTTAATTTCATTCCGTGCGGTGTCGTGTTCCGGTGCAGACGTGCAACCTGCCCCGCTCAGAGAGTTCCAGTAGTGCCGGTGTGTCTCGTTTCGCGTTGCGGTGCGTGTGTGGTGCGCGGTGTAAAAAGAACGCGCCGCGGTGTTCGTTTCCATACGGGTACGCTCCGTTTGAATTTTTCGAACGAAACGCGGAAACGACCCTTCCCGTTTTTCCCGCGCCCACCAACGTGGAGGACTTTTATTCCACGCCCGCGAGCTTAACTATTTTTGCTCCCCACCGGTTTTTTCTTCACAATTTCCACACGGGCGCGCTACAGCTGAAGATTGAGCGAACTGGAAACCGGTGGAAAAATAATAGAAAGACGGTGAAACATTTTTGTGCCGAGCCACCATTAGAATTTTGCCTGCAATTTTCCAGGCTGCACCCGGTTCTTGGGAAACGGCCCCAGTCGACTTCCGCTACGTTTGCTGAAGGGGACCGAATGGAGGTGGAGGAAATTTAGAAACAAAATTCCACCGCCAACATAATCCAGAACCATTTGTAACGTTTTGAATTAAAAGACGTTTTCAAAATAAAGCGCACGACAAGACAAAATTTCCATGCCTGATTGTCCTTCAGTTGTTAAATGTGTTTATCAACGATTTTCATCTTTATACCTTGCATCGAACTTATTCAAAACGCGAAGAACACCCGAGAAAACCCGCAGCGTAGGCTAGAAAAGCAAAAAAAAAACAGGGAACAACCAAAAAGAGAGCAATTTCCGTTCGCATCTTTTGGCGGAACGCACCCAGAAGTTCTTGATCGATACTCCAGCTTCCGGTGACCAATGTATCCGGTTGGAAAGCAAAGTTTCGTGGAAGATGGAAGACACGGCATTTTTTCAACTCATCAGTGAATTAAAATGAAGGAAAAATCGCGAAAGGCGCCGTTGATAAAAAGGCGCTAGAAAAAAAAGAACCCTTTCGAGATCGGGCTGCTTTGTTGAGTTGGGTGCGCGCCTTGGAAACCAGGGCGGTTTTTTTTTCTCTTTTTTGTGTTCGTCCTTACAGTGCCAGCATTTTTTTTTTCACAACATCATCTTCCTTTCCTTCTCGTCTCTACCACGGTTGAGTTTGTGTGCTCGGTAAATTGAGTGAACTGTAAATTAAGAAGCGAACCGAGAGCGAACAGAAGAAAAAAATTCTTGCAACTTATCCTATGCGAACGAAAGGTGGACCCCTGTCGTCCTAGCCAGTGATTCCGCGATTTCGATTCACAACCTTCCATCTCCCACCTACTCCCTCCCGTCCACGGTACGCAGGAGAAGGGGCCGATCTTTGCGCCAGGGAGACAGGATTTGATTTTAATTGCTTTGAGGAAGAGAACGAAGCGAAATTGCTCGCGGGTTGGATTGTGTTTTGATTTCTTTTCCCTTTTCTTTTTTTCTTTCTCATCCGCAGTGTGTTCTCCCACAATAGAAAAAGAAGAGTGAAAAACGAAGAAGAAAAAAAAACTCCAGAGAAAAAGAAAAAGGATACGAGACCGAAGAGCGAAAGTGAAAGTGCACCTGGTTTCGGTTGTGAAAAGTCCTTCCCGGAAACGTGTTTTTCCCGATACGATCCGTCGCGAGTGATTCCCGTTTGCCCGGTTTCCTGGCCTAGCCCGGGGAGGGGAGCGTTTTCCTCCGCACACGTGGATGCCTGTAGATTTCTAACTAAACGGGTGGGGACGAAGAAGTTTTTTGGGTTTTTCCCCCGGCCGGCTCCCCGAAAGTGCGAGCTGCTTTCCCAACCCTTTCCACGTGGCGAGCGGCATCGCAAGGCAGCCCATATGTGTGACCAGGGCGGCAAGCGGAAGAAAAAGGAGAAGTTCCAGTACAACAAGTCGATCATGGCCGCCACGAGCGTGGTGGTGCTGGATCGGGGCAACAACACGACCTGCACCATCAATTTGCATGGTGAGTTTTCCGTTCTACCTTTCCTTCGCTTCCCGTGGCCGATTGGTTTGGAACAAACGCAGCATTAGAGAGAAATAATGAAACACAAACACATGTGTTCGACGATCGTTCGGCCTAAGGAAAGCAACAATCTTTCATTCACGCTTCGCACTCTCTCGGTGACATAAGACCACATCTGGCTTTGAACTCAACCTTCGCGACCCTCCGAAACATGCTTTCCAGCGTTTCCGCTCTCTGTCGTGCACTCAACGACCTTTTCTTGTACGGACTCTGTGGACTGCTCCGACTCAGACTTTTGAATGGTTGCTCAACTATCTGGCTTGTCTGGAAGGCTGGATGGGCTCTGTGGGGAAGCATGTGGCCTACGGTAACAAATGTGCGTATTATGGACAACATGTTGATTTCATCTCTCCGCTTCCGGTTGATTTTGTTCCATGATTTGCTGATGGAGCACATGGTTGAGAAGATAATATTGATAGTATTGGTAAAAAAACTTCCTTTTCCATCGAACCATGGCGATAATGTGTAGTGAATCAAGAGTGAATTCATTCCGTTCAACTTGTACAGAATTTTTGCTTCACGCCTTTTTTGAAACCGAATAAATTCATCACACAGCAAAGTGTTCGACACGAGCCGCAGGCATGCTCAAGTAAAGGTCCATTTCAACAACTATTTAAACATCCGACGATCGGTCTCGACCGGTGGATTGCGTGCGGAGACTGTGCAGTCGCGTTCACCGTGCAGAGGTTACGTTCGCCTTTCGTCAGGCTCCAGCGACCTCTGCTGGTTGTTTCGTGGTTTAGTTCCCCTCCCATTTCGAGGGCAACCGCGTTAGAAGGCGGGTGAGAGGGGGGAGGCGGTGGCCCTTGGCGTGGTGCAGCCTGAACGCCATTCACTCACGACCGGCACGGTTTGCCGACGGTGGGGTCCAGCCTTGGCTGGAGGCATAAGGAGGGGGACTTTGAGCCACCGTTTGAACTAGACCCAGCACTACTGCATTGCAATGGGGCGCGCGTTAGAAGTGAGCAGAAGTACATTCGAACGGGGGGTGGAAAACACGATCGTTCCCAATTGCTGCAGGCGCACACACGAACACACACACACACACACACGGACACAATTGGTCGCATTGCCAACGCGGGTTGCGAACCGTGGGTTGATGCATTAGTCTGGCGCTGGTGACCCTGAGACGACATCCGACGAGCCGTACCGTGGCTCACGGCTCGGAAGAATGGAATGAATGCACGAGGGAAGCACGCGGGAGTTGGCAACGTTTGTGCGTTAGTGTGCGAATCGTCACGTGTGCAGCAGAATCGCGAAGACACACTTCGAATGGAAGCTGCGCTCTTCTTGTTTCTTTTCCTTTTTCCACGTGGTAATTATGACGCAGAATTGTTGTCATTAGGACGAGCTGTGACATTTTGTGTTTTGATCGCTCCTTAAAAGAATCGAAACTGTCGGATAATCATACAATGCGCTGAAGATCATCATCTGGAGTTCAAAAGAATTTAGTATTAATAGAAAACTCCCTTGAGCTTCAGACGATCTTCACGATGGTAGTTGATCTTCTTATGTTTTGGGTTCAACATACATCAACCGATTAGAATTTGATCTGTTTGATATGATCTGTGTGATATGAAGAATATGATCTGTTTGATCACTATTGATTCGTTCGAGATGGTAGCGAGTGAACACCAACAATCATAATCATCAACGCTAGCGAAACACACCCTGTTGCACACTCAGCAGATACCTGGAAAATGACGTGGGCCGTTCTCGGCAATGGCAAATGTGGTTTGGTTTTTGTATTTCTCTTTTTGGGTCGTGGGGTGTAAGTGTGTGATGCGTTGTCGCTATTTTTTTGCACCAAAACTATTTACGATCGATTGTTTGTTTATTTGATTTTTCGCCCCCTTTATTTTCTCTTGTTAAATTTGCAAACTTCTGCAAGAAAAGATCGTAGCAAAAAAGCTTCGCAATATGAACAACAATCGACATGCCACAATAAGTGCACACCTTGCAGAGCACATGTGTTAATGTAGCGTTTTTTAGCGTATTTTAAGAATTCATTGACAATTTTTTTGTGCACCCTCCAGCAGTTGAAATGTACGACATTCATGTTTGCTGACAATAACTGCTTGGTCGAAGCAATAACCAAAAAACGGGTAGCACTTATTGTTTTGTAGGTTTTTCATTCTTTTTGTCGAATTAGCGCTCGATTTGAACATGCATAATCGGCTGCTTTTGTAGGATTTTTTGGCCTTTTTTCTTCTCCTTTGAACTTGTCGCGCAGCATATCTCACCTTGGGTGTTTTTGGTGTGCGTTTTTTGTGGTTCCCCCCGAAAATTGTCGATCCAACGTGTTGCCAACTAGGAAGAGGACATTTAATCCGATTTAGCAGTTCGAGGAAACTCGACCCCATGAATGAGTCGCGTGTGCATTTAAAGTTGATTTTCCAACGACAAACGCTGAGCGATCATCGAAAACAGAAAATCGTATGTTTAAAACATTTCGTGTGTAATGGGGGGATCGGTGTAAAGCATTTTGATAGCTACGTTTTTTTTATTTTTAATACTGACACCCGACACCTACATTCAAACCATCTTGGAACCATGGGTGAGGGAATCTTGATCGAACGTGAAATTAAACCATAACGATTCGATTCGATCCGATCTATCTCACCCGTCTTCGAGTCGCGTTTTTCGCCGGCATTGATTTGACGGATGCAAGCGATGGTAATTTCGCGCTGAATCAATTAATCGAACTCGCGGAAAACCCCGGATGTCATTTTGTAGCCTGCAGTCTTATCTTGCTTTCGTCTAGCAAGTCCGTTATCAGCGGCTTTCTGAGCCCGAGATAACGGAGAAATTATAGCAGGAGAGTGCACTTGCCATGGAAACGTGAGATTGGAATAACCATGTTTAGAGCTCGAACCAAACTAAACACGGTTACAGTCGCAATAGAAACTTTGCATACCATTTACTGGAATATTTATTTGTTTAATAATTTCACAATAAGGCAGGCTGAGCCTAGTTTTTATGCTCGTCTAAATCTTAAAATGTTACACGAAGTACTTGATGTTTCTATCTGTAAAAGGCTCAGGGCTTAAGCAGAGGCTTCAAGAAGATTCCCTGTACATGAGTCGTATAAAACCACCCGATCAAGATTCTGAGCTCGTGTATTTTTTTTTCTGTTCTTAAAACAAAACATTTGTTTCGTTTTTTTTTTTTGCAAACTCTGTTCAATCGCTTTTTTGTAATTAAATTCACCTTAATTATTTCCCGATTCTGAAGCCGGCATTTTCAATCAGCCAGCTGGCACGCTCGCCAAAGATTATGTTCCGGCATGGCACTGGCCTTTCCCCGGAGTTGCCAGCAATCAGTCGCTTTTTTAACGCTGCCTTATCTCGGCCGGCGATGCGATGAATTACGGGAAAGGAAATTGCTTCCGATTTTTATTACGATGTCAGCAGCCGTACACACTTGTGTGCATGTCAATGCGCGCCTATGCCTGCTGGCTCGGGAAGACGTTTCGGTATATGCTTTTTAAGTGTGTTTTTTTTTTTGTTTGCTTGCTGCTTTCCTCTCACATATCAGTGCCGTGACCTCCGAAGCGTTTCACTGCACTAGGGACTGCTACCGGAGGCTGCTACTGGGCCGGGTCTTAAAGGCGAGGGGCCGATGAAAGCGCTAATTTGCTACGATTAACATGTGTCAAATTTGCGTCGCTTTTTTTTTGCCTCACTTGTTGGTTACAGAAAAATCTTCAATAAATAAAACGTGACTGCATGCTGGTGCTTAACCGCGCGTTCTAGGACACCATCAATATCCTTATCAGTCTTGCCATAAGCGTCGTCTTGAACTGTTGAGATGTTTCATGAATTGTGAAATATTCCAGCTGGCTAGGCAGCTAGGGTTGTGCAGTCTTCTTCTTTTTTTTTTTGGTTCTTGTGCATTGCTCCCAAAAATAGAAGCACTGGTAGGCCATTGGTCTAACAGGTCATTGCATTTAGATAATCATGGGTCTGTTTGGCAGTTATTGAATCTCGGTTTGATTGTCAAACTCTCCCTCTGCCTAATGGAGATAGGCCACTCCATCCAGGCCGGGAACGGGGTCATTATTTCGAAAATTGTGAAATAGTTATCAATCCATTCGTTGTTGCTTAGCTCGCCATGCTCGCCAGGGCCAGCTTCTTTGATTCCCTGTGTCGTCTTAGAGCTTTTCTTTGGTGTGATTGCTCAATGAAGTTCACAATTCATTAGAAATTGTGAAATAGATAACAACCCGGTTAAGGCGAACGGGTTTCGGAATCTTCTCGTGTCCCGCTTGGGCGGTTCTGCTTGTTTAATTTATTTTTTAAGGTTTGCCTGCATTACCGTAAAACGATTATTTTGTGCCTCCCTTCTGGTGCGTTGTGCCACCGAAGGTTCTTTCATGTTCTCGATGTACGCCAGCGCGCGCGTCAACGAACAATCTTACACGCTCCCGCATGCCCGCCATTCTGGAAGGTTTCGATTCTCACTAAGTCTATGCAATGGTAATCAGATATGTTTATGTAAGTACGGGGAAAACGGATCTGTGGCATGGGTTTTATGGTTCTTTCTGGGCTTCAGGAGAACGCTCGAACGAATAATTCTTCGAACTGCGTGCTCTTACCCGTTAGCTTTTGGTAACCCTTCATCTGCCCGTCAGGATTCATCATCATTGCATTCGGAATCAATGCCAAGCGTGTGTGAACGTGGAAAAAGTGTAACAGTGGCAGAATAAAAGTCAAAGATTTTATAAAGTTTCATAAATTGTTGATATGGAGCCGACCGTAGTTGTTATCCTTCAATCGGCGAAAGATCAAAAATATCTAAAATGAACATGAACCTACAAACTGTCCGATGGGAGAAGTTGGAAAAAATCCTACTTACTTCATTTAACTGCCATGAACCGGCACGGAATGACGAATCGTTCCCAAACCGCCAACGGACTTGCATCTCGAGGCATTGGAAGCTATGCTGCACTAAACGGCCCGAAGGGCAACGGCGGTACAGACCCGTCCGGGCTGCAATTGTGCTTCGTAATTACCTCGGTGTGCATAAAATTGTGCTCTTCACTTGTACTTTGTTTGATGTTACGTTTTTTTTTGGTGAGATATTCGTTGCGTCCCTTTTTTCTGAGCTTCACTCAAGATTTCAGCACGCTTCATGGCGATACTTCGTAACGCGGAACGCCAACCTCGCGAAGGCATTGTTGTCGCCGTTGCTTCTGCCGGTACATGTATGTATCTATCAAGCTCCTTGTCTTTCTCACATCCAGGGTCTCCGTACCTGTTTGGAGTTGAAAATCAAGACGAAAAGCGATTAGCAGCGATGTCTTGTTTTCTTTTGTCGAGTAATTTCCATTTCATTCATGTAGTATTGCGTGATGTGCATGATTGCGTTGCAGATGGGTTGGATTACCCTTGCCTTTTCCTCGCAGAAACCAACTGCAGTCTCTTTTGGCTATTTTGCTAAATGTATCGAGATCTAAATTTTGAGTTTCAAGGCTCACACTTATTTCAATGTTTATGATATGTTTATAATTATGGTGTATGGTTATTACAAAAAGTCTGAGTGAAAAGCCTGTAGAAGTCCTTGATTGACTGCTGCTTTTCCAAGAACGTGAAATGCATTTTTAAAATGTTATTTTAAAAAAGGTAATATTTTCATATATTCCAACAAAATGCTTCCCTCGATTGTGCCGTTTGATATGCCTTGTGCAAACTTTCGAATTTTGATGGTGGCTTAAAGGTTTTTTTTTTGTTCATCTCTAAACCATCCCCTGCTCGCTCCACCGCTTTGACCGATTTTTCTATGCCAGTTTTTTGGTTTGTTTTAATTCCCAAAGCCGAAAGATGCCCTGGGGCGTTATCCGAGGAGGGCGGGCTGAGTTAGATGGGGACCAAAACTATGTGTTCCTTTTTTCACCCTTGTACCCGTTTCTGGGATTTCTTCCTTCTCCACGCTACGGTCCGGGCCGGTGCGGAAAAGAAACCCAACAGCCCCCGTCGCCCATCTAGCGAACGGCCGGGACAAGAAAGAGCCGGGCAAAAAATTCACGGAAGACCCCGTTGCAACATCCCGCCAGCTTTCCGGGGGTCGTGCCCGGTGGCGGTGCTTTTGTGGTCGCCAATAATTTCGCCAACTTTCACGCAGGCCGGGCAAGTTTTTGGCGGCCAGCAGCACAACTGCTCGCGCAGAAAGCACCCCGCGAAGAGTGAAGGAAGTGAAGCAAGAATGAAATTTAAAAAAAAATTTACACACATTTGCAAAGAACCTCTTTCAGCCTACGGCACGGAATGCCTTGTCCGGGAGAGAAACGGGTGAAGCGGCAACCCAAAAATTGGCATGGTTATTTTTGTCTCCTTTCCCTTCCCACTGAACCTGCCAGAAACCTAGATTCGCCAAATCAATCCCTAGCTCTAGGCGAAAAACGGACGCAAGCGAGCGAGGGAGGAAGAAGGCGGAAACTTACCAATCAGGTTTCTTTTTTGGCAAACGTCTAATCTTGGCCGAGCGAACCTGCTGCGGTTGTGTTTGCTATTCTCCTCCGCGCGTGCATTTGCCGTGCGCAAATTTTGCAAACATCCCATCTTGACAAAGAACCGAGTTTTGCTAGGAACCGTTAGAAACCAAGAATCGCGATCGCATCGGCGTCGCGAGAAAATGGAGTCCGACGGATATGGTGACGGAGAATTTTAAAATAAAAATCAACTTTTGATGGTCCGCAAAAGTAGTGATTAACTTTATGAGCAGCTTTTTTTGTCCGGCACCTCATTTTTGCATCTGTTGCAATATAGGAATCCTTGCAGGAGATTAACTATGTGGCAATAAAAGTGGCTTTTTTGCACGGGACACGAATTCTGTACAACTCAACACAGTCCGTCCGTCAACGGTGGAGGTTCCTGGAGAAAACTGACTGATACGCTGGAAGTTGCAAATTTTGCACAAGAAACTTGTTTCCAGAATCCCTGGGAGGAGTGCCATGTGTGCAGCAGCTTTGGATTGCTCTTCAGCTTAAACGTGTTGCCAGAAAATTTAATTGTGTTCTCGACATGTTTTTATAAATGCTAATGTATCATCACTTTTTACTGCTACAAACTGTCACCGGAATCAATGAAGGGATAGAGTTTGGGAAGGGGTTTTCACAGCATCCGGTAGCAAAGGTAGAAGAAAGTTTGTACGTGTTTCTCCTTGTGCTCTCCATTTCGGCAAATCTACGACTTCGTCCTTCATTACTGCTACGCCTTGTTGATTATTCTTGCGGGCCCGTTCATGTCGCCTCCCTGACGAAAATGTGTCCACGAAACACATACTTCTGTTTACCAACGTGCGGCTCAATTTGCTTAAACACCGTGGAGCACTGACGAAATGAGTGCAAAAAAAAAAAACGCAGACTCCTATTGCGACTCCAAACAAACCCACAATGAACACTCACACACGCACACATAGACACTCATGCGATTGAGATCGTCGTTCGCGGGTTCACCTTCGGTATTGAAAAAGCTTCTCGCTGGTGCGCGTTTGACAAAATTTAACAAAAAAAAAAAACACCGTTCAAAGGCCATCCATATCTGTCTGCTGCTCGTTCGCCGTTTTGGGGGTCGCGACGATACACAAACACCACCACAAGCCGTAACAGCACGCACAAGAAAAACGATACGGTTCGGTTGGTGTGTGAGGTGGTGCGTTCTATCGCCGTGTGCTATCGCGGCGCCGGCTTAGAGGATTGCACAGCGCATTGCACACACAACCTCCACCGTTTGGCGGAGGTGTCCGCGCGCGCAGCTGGTGGTAAACACTTGACCCGGTGACGTTCTTTCCGGGGGGGCTCGAGGGGGCTCGGGGGGGAACTCGGTGTTGGTGGGGCCGATGGGCAAACAACTGCCGCTCGGGTAAGTGTTTGCCCGCCGAGACACGACGAAATAATGGCGCTCGAGCACCACCGCACACACACAAACACACGGTAGCCCGATGGCGATGGATCGAAAAAGTGAATGTTTCGCCAAACGTCGCTAACTTTCCCTTCGTCTTGGCTGCAATTTGGGCCGAAACGCACTACTAAATGCCTCTAATCGGACACTTATCAGACTGTCAAAACCAATGCGTGGGGGGGAGGGGGGGGGGAGGAATGGAGGAGAGAGTGGGCTAAGGGGAATTATCAATTCTCAAACATTGCACCGACCAACATTGGATGCATTGAAGCAGCTCGTCTCTAAGGACGTCAAAAGCAATTACCTCCTCTAGTGTCATTGTGGTGATTGTAGGATATTGTATTTTTTTTTTTTCACTCACCAACAGCAAATCATCATTACGGTTGCCACGTCGTTTGCCACGGTTTGCCGGTGCAGTGACGGGGCTTTAATGCACATTTTACGGATGGGTTAAAACTGTTCTGAAGGTCGTTCCAAACGACACCGACTTCCTGCGCGCGATGCGTCGCTTCTATCAGCCTTTCGCTCGTTACTTCCACCGAAGACGAAGCGTTTCGGTGGCAGCTTTTGGGGAGGGTACGCTGAAGAAGAAGAAAAAAAAAGAGAGCGCGCAACTTACGGCGGAACGAACGATGCTTGAGGTCGCGGCCTACCTTCAACTTTACCACACTGCGCTTGTTTCGACGGCTCGAGTCTAGCAGTTGGCCGTTTGTATTGGCTGGTGCATGTTCCATTTGGGTTTCGTTTTAATGGTCGTATTTGCTCAAATGTCCTCAAAAGTTAAAGACTAAAAGTATTGCTCGGTTTTATTTTTAAAATAATAATACCAACAAAGAACTATTAAGCAAAATATTTCGTTGTCGTTTACATGCAAGGGTAAAATTGGCAGGCAAAAGGCATTCCTCAGACCATGGATCGGACTTTTCAAATTAATTTATGGAAGAACTTATTTATTTTATACTTTGTCATCAATTGGTCATTATCATCAATGGTAGATAGAAACCAATCACCCGTTAGGAAAAAAACACGAAATATAATATTATTGCTTTATTTGCATGGTACTGTTGATTTAAACTCTAAAATCTTTATCATACGCCAAACTGACTATGCTCATCAGGGGAGTGGGGGGGGGGGGGGGGGAGGGTTGAAGGGGGTGCGAAATGATGTCACACGATTCCAATTGGCCGTGATAATTGCTAAGAAAATATTTGCCAAACCTCCAACGATGAAATCACCGAGGCCTTCGGTTATGTTTTGGCGCGCCAGCCGAGCATGGCAATACATTGCCCAAAAAACCTCACACCGAACGGAACGGTTGCTATGTATCTACTCCTTTCTGGTGCGTTGCGATATTGTGCCAGTTCGATAGTCAATTAATTTACTCCAAAAGAAAATTGAATCGAAGAAATGACGAAGGGTTTTGTGTTTCCTGCCCAAGAATTGCTGCGATGCGTGTGGCATGAGAATTATAATTCAAATCATTCAATCTCACTGCAAAAACGAAGCACGAAAATCGAATACTCCTGCAACGCATGTTGGTTGAAAATGTGGAGTGGAAAATATCTCTGCAACAGCATTGCTGCACGTCTTAACGGCTCAATTATGGCTTGCATTGCTGGTGCTTCATCCATCTTCAGAGGCACCGTCCGCGGTTCGTCCGCAATTCGCTGCGGTGCATTAATGTTTTTCGCCCATGCTTTCCATTTAGTCGGTATGTGTAGAATTTCCTTCTCGCCTGCTTTCACGCTTCCTCGGGCTCGCGGCAGCATTTAATGAATTAATTGTCGAGCGTCTTCCCGGGCTGGTGGTGGAAGAGATGCATTATGTTTGTTTTTGCCAGGGGCATTATGTTTACCCTCGTTCGGTGCATCCCGGCATCGGTTGCGTTTGAAATTGTGTTCCCACGCGATACAGGGCCGGGAAAGGAAAAACGGTTGCCCACGAACGGCTGCATCCGATTCCGGCCGAGCGTAGGTGTGGTCTTTGAAGGTTTTCCATCACACGGAAGAGGGCGAACCGGCATAGCAGATAGGTTTAGGTCAAAGGAAGGAAACGTGTTACTTTTCCCTTTCATTTTCTTTGCGTCGAATTCGTTCGATTTATTCCTAGGACTTCAATGATGAAAAACGTGATGAATGTTTTTTACATTTTCTCTAACTATTTTTTCTAGGTGCAACAGTGGTGTCCTGGAGGGTAAACAATCAAGAACAGTTGTTTGTGAGGTAAGTTTAAAACTCAACCCAATTTATTTTACGCGCAAGTATATTTCCTTCATTAGAGTTATTAGGAGGTATTTTTAAAGGAAATAATTTCTCATTTAAACTAATGAAGTAATAGGTAGAGTATTTGTCAAATATTATGTGTAACACTCCAGTGCCCTTCGCTCCTTCTGATTTTTTTTTTTTTTTAATGTTTTCGAACACATTCACGACAAAACGGAACCTAAAGCTACTCGTGATTCGTCGTACGAACGCCGCTTCGAGGAGACCAACGATTTTAACGGTTTTAATTACACTAATGGGCTTGGGTCCTTCATATGCGACATTCCGCATCGTGCGCAAGCCCTTGGCCATCGTAGGCACTTCCTTTTCGAGTGGATTTTTTAATGTTCCATGCTGAAATGTGCGTTTCTTCAGCACCATCGCAACGCCCGCAGAGAAATCGGGTTCCTTTCAATGGCAGTGCAGTACACACTTTCATCAAGAAGTGAATTAAATAGTCTGTGGAAATGTTCGTATAGATCGCAAACAGTCGAAGAAGTTTAAATATTAGCCATTAGGTTATACAAGATAAAGTCATCGTCCCTCATAGTTTTCATCTTTGAAAGCTCTACAGTTTCATTATATCTGCTACGCCATACTGACAGCTTACGGAACTTTGAGCTCGTTCCGGTGAGAAGCTGTCGTCGGTTGTGACATCGTGCATTGCATTGATGCATCATTTTTAAAACCTCCAACAGCGATGCGCTGGCAATCCGTCCGCCACACCTGCTCCACGGAAGTGACATGAAACACGAACATTTAGTTAGCTGAAGAAAAAAAAAACAATCCTTCGCATAAGCGCATTCATAAAAAGAGTTAGATTCCACGCAGAGCTAACAATAATGTGAACGAGAACAAAGTAGAAAACGTGATTAAATTTATTATGTTTCCTGTGGCCTCCCTAGCAGAAGGATGTCCATCCCAACCCATTTGTATCATTTGGCGTACACACACAGACAAAAAATGGTGGAAAAGGATTTTTTTATTTGTTAATACCCGCCCCATAAGCTCCCGTCGAGTTTTTCTAGTTTCATTAGGCCGAGTGTGAGGCACAGAAGGAAGGAAAAAAATGGAAAACCTCTCCACCCTTTCCTTGTTGCGCTCTGCAATTTGTACCTCTATTGCTTTACACAATCATCACCACCACCACCAGCAGCACTCACCTCAACTACGCACAGGACACGCACTAAAACTGTCCTCCCGTCAACCCGCGTCCATCCTCCCCTGGCGCACCGGTCGGGATTTAATGGCAGCCGGAGGATTTGTGGTGGCGTGATTCTCTTCTTTTTTTTCGTTGCTATTTCGTGCTCCCATTTGCAGTTGGTCGTCCTTCGTCCTTCGTCGTCCTAGCCCCAAAACTTGGCCTCGGGGGTTTTAGAGCCGCCAACTGATACGTTTTGAAGCGCCACCAACACAGGTACGGATCGGTCGGCAAAAGGGAGCGTATGGTAGGACGAAGGACGCCGAAAGCCATATCGTGTGGTCATTCTGCTGCTGCGTTTCGTTAGGCTGCCACCCATATTCTTTTTTTTTTTTTTGGTACGGTTTCAATCCACCTCATATGGAAACCATGTGAAAGCGGAAAAAAGTCAGCAGCCAACCGGGCCGGCTTGGTTTTGTGTCGGGTTATGAATTGTGATAGGATCGGTTTCCACGGCTGCATGCGCTTCTGCTGCGTGCGTGTGTGTGGCTGTATGTGTGCAATGGTGTTGAGGTTTTCCATCTCGTACATATTGGAGCGTATGTAAGCTTGCGGATCGTGCGTCCGTTTTATTTATATTTTTTGTTTGATAACTTTTGAAGAGCCATCTATTAGCTTTGCACTTTTTATTTCCGTTCGTCGATCTTCGTCTAATGAATCTCCATCGCCATCGTCATCAATCTTCCAAAGCAACGCCGCTTTCTCCCGCTTTATCGCTCTATTTCGGTTGTTTGCCGCCAAATTCTAAATTGCGGCAAGTGAAACAAAAAAAAAGGAAAGAAGGAAGGAAAATCCTCCGTTGGTGCACCATGTTAAATCTGATTGCAAAACAAACCAAAAGGATGGATAGAAACACACGGCCTTGTGCCACGAGGATTGAATTCGGAAATCAAAGGACGAATTCATCTCACGTATCGTGCCACGAGCTTTGAGCTTTTTGGAGTCCACGGTCGCAAAGGGACAAGAAGGGGAACGGTAGCCATCCGTTATCTTTTCCCCTTTTGCCTTGGCGTACCGTGCTGATGTTTTACTTTCTGCACTCTGTTATGGAGATGAGACTCGAAAAGCTTGAAAAGCAAAAAAAAAATGCATTTGTTTGTTCGGTTGCTTCACGCAAGTATGTAAAGATAAGATTTCGTTTGGTGTAAATTTAAATCAATGTCAATTCGTTATTTTTATTAGCCATGCTACTAGCAATGTAAATTTAGTTCATTCTATTTGCCTGCTGTCAACGAATGAAAAGCATGAAAGTGGGAGGGAAAGCAAACAACCGTGCAGAGCTGGCGGCAAACGCGTGCGGATTTAATTTGTTCCTGATGAAACATTTTTCATGTGGAGCTTATATTATTAGTCCTTTTTGCGGTTGATGTTTTTTTGTTTGAATCCCCAGCACCATAACCTTTTTTATTGCCCTCCACACTACATTACTTCAAACACTATGGCCACGCCCGGATTGTCCTGCGGATGACCGCAAGTGCGTAGCATGAATTATGTATTGTACGCCTTTTTTTTTGTAGGTGGCATGTTACTTTTTTCAATTTCAACTAAAAGTGCTACTCAAATACGGCGAGCCGATGCGTCACCGGTGGGGGGTATGAGGTTGGGGAACGGTGCAGTGATCAAACCAATGTGCGGAAAGTCGGCATCAATGTGCATCGCGTGTGGGTTTGCTGATTAAATAGGTTCCGCTCATTGTGGTTGACATATTTACTAAGGCTAGTGCACATGTTTTTGTCTGCACGTTTGCAATAAATACGTATTTTTTATTGGGATGGCGGACGGAACGGGGGGGGGGGGGGGGGGTGTTGTTCCATTGTGTGCAATACTAGTTTTTAAAATTAAAAAAAAAACGCATTTGCTTACATAAATATATTTCCAACAAACACATGTCCCTTTCACTGGGATGTAGGTTTTTTTCACTGAACGGATGATATTTCCGCTGCACTGACGTGAATGAACGTGAATTTTAAGTTAGAGAGATTTTTTTTGTTATTGCTTATAATAAAAAATTTACTAACAAACGCCACAAACCCAACACAGAGCAGACTAAATGATAATGCTTAAGTCATTCGTCTGTAGTTGGTTTTATCGCCCACAGCATCGTTCCAAGCATTCTAGAATTCTCTTCCCGCCTCGTCCCTTAGCGGTTACTGGAAACTCATTGCTTCCCATTTTTCCCAACGTGAACGACTTTTTCTCAGTCGGCTAATGTTGACCTGCCCATGGTTACCGTCGCGAGGCTGTCCGTCTGCATCCGATGCCTCCCGGTGCTGATGCTGATGTCCTTTGAAATGGACAGTCATTTTGCGCTTGCCAGAACGGTCGCTTGCCTTTAACGCGAGAGTTCTAGCGCATGGTTGGGCGCCATTTTTTCGTACCCTCGCCATTCATTACCTGCACAGTTTTTGGCGTAAGATGGTTGGGGGGGGGGGGGGGGGGGGGGGTAAAAATCACATTTCAACCAGCCCCTTTGTCCGTCCCCACTTTCACCCGGCGTCGATTTAAAAGTTGGTTCGGAGTTGGTTCTCCTCTTCTGAGCTCGCTCGGGAGTTTTTGGTTCATCTTCCACCGTTGCTCTTTACGTAGAGCCCGGACTGCACGACACCGAGGTAACGGGAAACCGACAACGTACGGGCCTCCTGAAGGAAGACGACCCGAGGAGCATAGGTAAAGATTGGCGAAAGGGAAAAAATCAAGCCAAACATAAAAAAAGGAGCACAAAAATTAGTAAAGTTTGAAACAAAGGAACAAACGAGGATCCGCGCGCTTTTCGGGGTTTCGCGTCCATTCCCTAATCGCCTTGCTTCGCCCTTTCCCGCCTTTCGCCGCCCGCCCCCCCATCTAGCTTTTTTTTTGCCAAACATAATTTCTGCTTTCCCTCTGCCCCTACTGAGTGGCCTCCTTCTTCTCCGCTTCACTGTAGCCACTAGCGTTCAGTTGTCCCCGGTTTATCCTTTTCCTGTACGTTGGAGGATCAGTTCTCGCGCTACACAAGCTTTCATTCGCTCCAGATCGTCCGAGTGCTTGCTCTCGCAGGTTCAAATGCGTTTGGCGGGGGGCTGATGAAATTGCGTTTGACTAGCCCGGACAACTGCATCCTGCATAAAGCGCACGCATCGATAAGTCCGTGGAACAAACAAAAAAGGTGTATATTACATTGGTTTATAGTCAAAGGCTTCAATAAATTAAAATATTTAATTTACCATCAACTTGCTCCAAACATGTTTCCATTTAAGTAATGGAAAAAGCTTACGCAGTTGCGTTAGTTTTTGGATAATTTTGGAGGCACTGGCCACACAGGTCTCCGATGCATGGGCCGTCATCCGAGTTTCCGCTGCACCGGAAAAGGAAGCTGGTCGGAGGGTTTAAAAACCCATCGTACGCGCAACACGATAGAGCGGGAGTGCAATTTGAGGAGGCAAAATAAAAGAAGTATCAGCCTCCCTCCGGGCGCTTCAGGTACTTCGCAACGCAATCCCAATCCCGCCTCCGAGGCTCGGTATTCGCGGAGAAGCTGGGAAGCAAACTAAAAAAAAAAAAAAATGTTGCAAAAGCTGCAAAATGGCTGTTGCAAACGTTCAGCGCGGCCTTCTTTTTTTTGTTTCACCTTCTCCCGAGTTTGTGTTTTGTGAAATTCTTTTTCGCGTCTACCATGCGTTCTCCCACAACGAGTGAAGTGAGCAAGGGTGCGGGAGCGCTGTGACGGGCAGGCTCGTTGGTAGTTAGCTTCGGGCCACGTCAGGGACTAGCGTTATAACACGGATGGAAAGCCAAAAAAAAGAACTAAGAACGAGAAGGCACGAGAAAATGCATGAAGCTCGGGGAGTTTGGTGTTCTGGTGTGGGTGGGATGCGAGGTGGAGCAATGCACCAAAGGTGGCGAGGAGCGGGGCTAGTTTTTTTTAACTGCTGGCCTATGCTCTTCCGCCTGGGCTCGGGGAAGGGCTTTGACACTGCCAGATAAAAAAAAAAGGCGACGCATATCAGGACGAGGACAAGCGAGACGACCACCGTCAAAAGCGAGACACCCGAATGACACGGGAAGCTGGACATTCCCGTTTCCACCAGACTATGTCATCACTGATGGGATCGTTTTTTTTTTTCGTTGTACCCCAGCTTCATACCCCTGTCCCAAGCCTGCTGCGAAAGCTGCGCCAAGTTTGGGTGCCATTTAAGTTGCCGCACTTTTCCATCCATGACTATCACATACACACACACACACACACACACACACGTTTCTACCAACCAAGGAAAAACTTGCCGGAAAAACTTGGACGAGTGCAAGCCTTCCCCACCGAATGTGCTCCCTACCAACGCAGCAAAGCCGGCAGCAAACCGTGGCCTTTGCGCAACCGGGGAATTTTGGTATTTTTGTACGCAAAAAGAAAGAAAGTGCATACGAAAACTTTAAATGAAATGAGTTTTCATACACATAATTGAAGTATGTGTGTGTGTTTGTAGTATATTGTTTGCATGGAGAGCAAGGTAGAAAGGAGGGGTTGCTAAAATTGGGAAAAATTCCGTTCCCATCCCATCGGATCGGGATTGCAAGCGAGGGATCGTTGCATAGATGCACAAAAGTAGGCGTGGAAAAAATGGAGCGATACTCGTGTTTTTCGCGGAAGGATGTGAAGTAATTAGTCGCGGGTGGAAAAGCAGAGCTGAACGAGATGAAGAAATGAGGGAAGTCAAATGGACAAACGAAGTGGAGAGTACGAGGAAATCGGTTGCAACGGTCGGGCGAGCTTTGAATGAAATGCGTTAGATAGTGGAGCGGTTTAATTGAAAAGAATTCGACGAAAACTTTTAAATTTATTTGTATGGTTTATTATGGTTTTGTTTAAGTTTGATTGTCGTCTTTAGTTAAATTTTCCGTTGCCTTAATTTACCAACAGAAACATTGTGCAAACTTCATAACACGCATGCTTAGGATCCATTGCGTTTGAACCTGGTTAACTACCTTAAAAACGAGTCTTCCCGCGAATGATCTCCCCTTCATCTGGTGGACCTTGCCCATGTGTAATCACGAAAATAGTCATAACTCTTCTGTCCCTTCTGGTGCGTCAAAATAAATATCTTCGACTGCTGCAACTTTTCGACAGGTGCGTTGCTTTTTTTTCCTCCCCAAAAGCAGCACCGTTCGTTTAGGTTTTTTTTACCCCGCTCACTTCACTTGGGGAAAGAAAATAAATTTCCCAAGCACGACGCAGGACGTCGAACCTTAGTGGCACGGTCCACCAGAATGGGCGTTGAAAGCAGGGGGAAAATAATATCGCAAGTTGCACGGGGAAAAAGTTAAAATTGATTTTGCCAGTTCTGTCGCCCGTTTCGGGTGCAAACAGCGCCAGCTTCTGTCGGCCCGAGAAGTGGCAGAAGAATAACAGCAGCACCTTCTTGTCGCGACAGAAAGAAGCCGGTTTCGACATGGTGCGCGCCTGATAAGGGGACTGTAGAACTTTTTCGAGCCGTTCCAGAGTTGAGGATGCATGAGCTGATGACAGTATCTTTTCCTGCGTCGTGAGCGGGACGAAATAAAAGATGTTTAAAAAATGCTATATCAAGGTAACTGAAGGGGTTTTGTTTTAAATATATGATCTATCATATAGTAATAAAATCCAGTAAGGTTATTGTTTACGATGATTTTCTAATCATATTATTTTTCAGCCCAATGGAGTCACCTGGTGCCTCATGCATTCCCTTTTTTTCTTCGCCTGGACTTTCGATCAAGTTTGACACATTTTCATTCCGGAAACTTTTTTTTCTAAATAAATCATTATTCTGTGTTCCTTGCAATGCACTGATTCATAAGTGAACTTTTCGGCTTAAGTTTATCTTAGCACATTCTGAGGTAATTTCCAAACCATTGCAAAGCATATTCCACATGATTCCGACTATAAAGTCAATCTCACGAATGATGATCCTTGAGTTAGCAAAGAAAAAAACCTCACCAGTGAAAACCGGGGCCGGCCCGCCAGTTTCTTCCCCGGAAGGGATCTTTAACGAGACAACATTTCGGCAACGTGTTCGTTCGATGGCACGGCCCAATGACGAGGCAGAAGTAAACGAAAACTTTTGACAGATGACGCTGACGTTGACAGACGATTCAGATGATGCCGAGAGTAGAGGGATTGGGAGAGGGGGTTATTTTTTGCAGCACGATCCCAAAAGCGCCTTTTTGTTTCAACAAACGATCAAATCGCCGATAAATCAAACACGAATTTTGACGTGATCGATGTGGCGATGTTTAAAAAAAGTCTGTTCGATCTTTGCGCTTGGCTAGGAAAGTTTGGCATACATTTTCGTTTGTAATGGAATGATAATCAAAATATTATTTTATGAGTCATGCAAAAAAGAAACAAAACTATGGCAACCCTCCAGTTGAAAAATTACATAAACTGGCCAGTCAAACTTATGCTCCTTCTATTGTTCAAACGGTGTAATCGTTAACCTTATCCTTCTTTGCTTCTGTTCACCGTTTGTGGTCAGCTTTCGCGAGAAGTTGTAACAAAAACTATCTAGAAACCACGACCGAGAGAATGAACGTTGTGATGCAACCATGATTGCACTATCGTGCATTTTTCCATCCCACCGTGCTATGGTTTGTACGCTAGCATCACAGCAGAAGTTGCGTTTTCCGCTTTGAAACAAAACAAAAAATCGAACGACGAACGACGAGGTTGCATCAACGAAAACTCAATGAACGAAAAATTGCAGCTTAGTCTTGTTTGGTAATCGTTCCGGCCTGTGTTTTGTTTTTCTTCTCGTGTCAAATTCTGCCGAGGTTTCCCGAAAATGGAAACCGAAAAATGCAGCAGCTCGGCACGAAAGATCTCGTCGTTGTCGGGCTCGGTTGAGGAAGGACTAAAGGATAACGAACATCCCCGCTTCCCTGCCTAACCTTCGCGTGCAGAGGTCAAGGTAGGCGGGATGTGTGCGAAGTAGGACGAGCGATGGGAAGTTTGGCGAACGAAGGAAGGCGAAAAAACCGGGTCGAAAAAGCTCTTCACCGGCAAGAGGAGCAGCGCGCATTCGTTGACGAACTTTGGCGCGTCAGAACGAGTTGAACGAGGAAGGAGCAATACACGCGGCGAGAAAAAAAGATTTCATTCGACCAATGAATAAACGAAGGAGCCACCACCGAAGGGCGCAACTGCGCTTTCAAAAGGGGGCAAAAAAGGATATTCCATTCTTTGGCGCGCGGGGGGCTTGACAGGAAAAAAAAAACCTCCAGAACACGGGCGCTCGAGACACACGGCGACTGAATTCGAATATGGCGATGTCGGTGAGTTGTTTGTATGCGTGACGACGAAAGGCTGACGTTCGGTGCTGTGTCGTGGTAGTCTGGAAGGCGGCTTTCCTTGCGGTGTGTCGCGTAAATAAAAACTGGAGCAAAAACGAGAGCAGATTTAGTCTGCCGTTTTCGGGACGTTGGCAAATCGTCGAGTTGCTTGGTTCCGCCGGCTTTGGAGGACAGGAGGACGGATGCTCGGGGAGGTGAGTGTAATTTCTCTTCGTTTGCCTTCTTGCTCCTTCGCCACCGTTCCCGGTGCTCCCGGGAGGGATATTCCTTTCCTTAACCGTTTGGCCGGCAGTTTTTTGTTCGATCTCCCTGTTGGAGCGCATGCTGTAGCACAACTATCTACCGCCTGCACGGAATGGCAAAGTTTTTGGCAGTCTGCTTTTTTTTCACCCTTCGGTCTTCGGTCGACTGCGGTCTCAAAAATGGCGAGAAATTCGCTCAAAGCGCACGAGGCACGAGGTAACGGCAGAATGGTAGAAAGAAACACAAAATCTTCCTTTTCTTCCCGGGATCGGTTTATCGTCTCGCCCTCTAGAAAAGATGGATAGATCGCGCGGAGACAACGGATTCGGGCTGCCCCGAATCGCCAACGGCGTCGGGTCGCCTGTCTGTGTGCGGTGGAAGCATTCGTCGGACTTGAAGCGCTTCAGTTGGTTTCGAATGGCCACGTGAGTAGTGCAGGAAACGAGCGAAGAATCCACCGGTGAGCTTCTTCCCGCCAAATCGATCGCAAACTGTTTCGCCTCGGTCGGCCATCTGGTGCCGGAATGGGCAGCTAGAATCTGGGTTCGTTGGGGATCATAAATTATATTTCAAATTTTGTCCAATGTGTGTGAAGGTCTTTTGGATTTTTAAAAAGGCCGAGTTGAGTTTCTCCAAACCATTAACGCAACGACAGAACAAAAGGTTCAATTTTGTGGATAATGTGTTGGAAATATTACCCTATTCTCAAGACCTGTACAAGTTCTCATTACATGCCGCTTGAAATATGAATAATTTATGCCTTCAATACAGCTTGATGATGGAACTCTCTACACACAATGCATTTAAAATTAATTACTTAGCTGCTGCAGAAAGGAATTTAATTCTCTCAACTTCTTGGAAAAGAAAAATAGTTTTTCCAAGTAGACACACGAACCGATGGGACAAAAAATGCTCCTCGCAGTTACATGCAGCTCGACAACTTTATTCAATCGATAAACATCTAAGGCAAACATAATTGCTGCGTAGGCACCGCGGCCTGACTTTTGGCGCCATGTTTCGTCGAAGTCCAGGCACTGCTCTTTATTTTATTTTTTTGTTTCCTGTCGATATTTTCCATGGCCGTTGGAGCATCTGACCGCTCTGTAGCTTTACAGCGGACGGATTTAGGGGTGGGCAAAATGCAGCCGATAACGGTCGGGAAAATGCGAACGGTAAACGGTGTGCCATATTTTCTGCCCGTGGTTTTCTTTCTTGTTGCCCGCAGGCAAGGATGGCTTTGGCGAACGATCGTTGCCTTTGAACGCACGGCTATGATTAATGTTGCATTTACAAGGGGAATATCGGGCAAAAGGAAAGGAAAAAAGGCGCAGTGCAAACATAAAATGTGCATGAAAGACAAGAAGATCCCTTTGAAGACAGTGCGCAAAAGAACGACACACTAAAAAAACATCTACAAAGTACGTTAATTAAATATTAAACATTAACATTTTCCACCCTCTCGCGAAGGCAGAGGCAGAGGAAGCCTACGGAACGGTGTTTCTTGGCCTTTCTAGATTTATTTTCATGTTTTACTTTTTTGTACTTTAAATTGATCTAGCAGGGGCCGCCGGGAGGCGGGTCCAGCGATGCCCGGTTTGAATAATTACTGACAAAAAGGGCAGCATAAAATGAACGAACAAAAAAACAGAGAGGAACGGACTAATAGCTTGTTGCATGCCGGATACAAAAAGGTGTCCAGTGCAAAAACAAGCAAGGGCGAGCCATACTGTACTCTCCGCTATGTTCTGTGAGAAGCTTGAAAAGTCCATGAAAGTTTCAATTAAATGACACACCGTCCGAAAAGCTTGCCGAAGGATGCCTTGATTCTTCAAATACTCAATTACATTACACACATTAAAGATGTGCTCAAGCGACGAAACCTGACTTCTTCCCGACGCAGCCTTACTTTGTGTCAATGTTCACCCGTCAAACGTTCGCTTTGCGCGGGATCTGGACATCCTTTCGGCTGGTCGAGTCCAGCGACTGTCTGTCAATCAATCAGTTGAATATGTTTTTTCGAAGGCCCTTTGTGTGCCTCTTACCTTCCTTTTCGATGCTTCAGTCAAAGAATATGTCCGGCACAATGTACGTGCGAATTTCACATGCTGCACTTTTACGCTCAACCTTTCCGATAGAGTTCAGGATACACTTGCAGCCAATTTGGCCCATCGACCAGGCTGCTAACGTGTCATCGGCTTCGATTGCGATGGCATTTCGGAACCTCAACACACACACACACTTGCTGCAACTGTTCGGCCCGATCGCTAACGAACGGAGTTTTAACTTTGTTTGCTCGGCAATGCGTGTGATGTGTTGCGGACTGGCACAGAATCATATCTTTTTTTTCACATCATCCAACAAGAAGATAAGAAAAAAATGAAACATTCGTGGCGTGAACGAAGGCATTTGAGCAAACATAAAGGTTTCCATTCTGCTTCCTCGTCAACGCCAACTACCAGCAATCCGCAACATTGCGCAGCGGACGACGACGGTCGATAAAGCCTGGGAAGATCTGGAAAGCCTCACCGAAAGAAGGTCCACATCTTCCTTTTCGCTGCACGGTCCTTCCTCCTCTTTTTCCCTTATATTTTGGGAGTCTTTTTTTTCATTTTGCTTCTCCACAGCATTTTGGGACTATTTGACATTATAATTGGTCGCGCAAGGGTCGGGCGGGCTCGTAGGAATCTTCGGAATCAAAAAACAGAGCTCGCATCCACTCGTGCATAGCTCGTCTTCAGCGTCGATAGTCATCTGTTGCTTTCGGGGCGCTTCGAAGGAGGGAGTTCAATTCGAAGTGCCAGCATGAATGAATCCCCGGACGCCGGCAGACAGCAGAGACGCGCAGTAGTTCGATTGACAAGCAGCAGGAGGTGTGACGGCACAAACATAAATGAATCGGTAAATTTGCTCCTGCCGGTGTGCATGCGTGGGAATATTTAATTGAGAAGCCGCACATGTTGGCCTCGTGCTCCATGAAGGCGGAGGGACGTTGGTTTTGTTGGTGGAATGCGACCCTCCGACCTTCGAACCCAGCAACGGTTTGAGCACAGCATGCGAAGGATCTATGGGGGGGGGGGGCAGGTTGTGGTCGGTTAACCTTGCGTCGTTCTTGTCTGTCAAATTATTTTCTGTCAGTTATGGAGGCGCCTGATACCTCTTGGTATTGATGAGTTCTGAGTTCGTTTTCAACTTTCAGTGAATGATATTTGCCAAAGGTTCCAAAGGGTTCAACTTCAAACAAAAGTGGAAGTTTCTCCCGAGGCACAAGCTGTCACCACATTATTTAATACTTTTCAAATTGCACTCACATATTTTCGAACGTTTTGCCCCGACGCGGTCCTTCTGGCAACAGATGTATTTGTCTGGGCGGGAAGCTAAAAAGCGACACCGGCGCATTATGTTTGAGTTCAATCCAATATTGCAATGCTAATCCTTCTCGCCACCAGCTACCTTCCTTCCTCAAGCCGATGCCCGGCGGCGATTGTTGGAAAATATGTTTTCTCTGAAAATCACACGTGCTTGCGAAAAACTGTTTGTTTGTCGTCGCGACGAACCCGGGCATCCTGCATCCTACGCGTTATGTTGTCTCAGTACGAAAAGGGTACATTATGCCCGAGGAAAGTAAGGCTTATCGCTTACCTGTTTTGCGGGAAAACAGTTTACACGCACTCGCACGCTCTCCTCCGCACGTGGATGTTTATTTCTTTCCATCAGGGGTGGATTTTTGTCTTCTCACTCAACTTTCGGTATGTTCTCTCTTTTTTCCCCTCAACCAATGCGTGCACAAGCCTTGTGCATACAGTCGTTCATTGTTCGTTTCTTTCTACCGGAGGAAACGATAAAAAAGTAGATGCTGTTTTTCAAAAGCATTCAACGGAACTTATTTTAAACACTCCATCAAACAACGGTGCGAATGAAAAGGATACCCGAAGCGACGACGACTGGAACAACTTCATCCTTCATGTGCTGAGGTTTTTTTTTCCCTTCTACCTCCTGATTTGCTTCATTCCGCTCCATTGCGAGTTAGAATCGGCGCAAGTGTTTTCCGCGAAGCTCCGTTTGGACCGTTATGTTTTTCGCGTTCACCGATTCCCTGTAGCATCGCCAACAAGGGCAAGGACTCGCAGTGTCGGGCCATTGCTCTTCCGTCGACATTCATTGCTTTGCCGTTGTTTGCGCGTAGGAAGAACAATCCCGTCGATTAGTCGACACTGGCAGCTTCCGGGGTGGCACGAGGCATACAACTTAAGACAGTGGACGATGGTCCTGAGATACTCTTTTGTAAAGAAATTGTTTTTATCATCACCTTTTCACTAGTAAGGGCTTAAGGCTCTTGGAACGAGGGGTTTTCGGTTTGTTTGAATGTTAAGTTCTTGCTCGTCGTCCCGCTTTCCTCGTTCGATATTTTGCCCGAGCGAGAAACCCTCCGACTCCATACTCTTGGAATTTAATGTCCTGCACGAAAGGGACTGGGGCAAAACATGGGAAGGAAAACATCACAAACAGAAAATCCCCCCATACATCGAGGCAGCGCTCACCCGGGAGCATTCGCCCCACTGCCAGGAAGGTGGTTGGTTGGTTTATTTTCCCAACCCTTCCCACGTGAGGCTCACTGCACAACTTTTGCATAAACATGGAGCACAATCGTTTCAATCGAAATCCAGTTCGCTCCGTCACTCGTCTGCAAAATCGGATGGCGATGATGGTAAGCGTCGGCCCTGGGCGGAGGGAAGTCCCATATTGGATGGAAATATGGGTTGTCGCAGAGAATGGACGGGGTCGCTTCCCCACGTTCAAGGTCGGGCGCATAAACAGAAGCTTGCCAAGAACGACCCAGTTTTTAGGCGTGTTGCAGTCGTCGATGAAGCTCTGAAGCAGCTGTCTCGTTGCGGTTGTCATCCGGCAACCGACCAAACCCGTACGGCCGACTGATCGACTGCAATCTGGTGAGCCAATCATTCGGAGCATCGGAAGCGGAACATCAAGTTCGCATTGATGGATCCTAAAATCCGCGCTTTTCTCGAATGGTACGATTCCGGTTAAAATCATCCTCATACCTTATCCATTTCGCGGATCCTACTAATTCGGGCGTTCGAAAAGGGTTTCCCACTCCGAAAAGGCACCGTTAGTTCGTGGCAACTGTTTGCTGTTCGGAGCAAAGTTGATGGGATCTCGTTTTGGTGTTCCTTCCTTTTTTTTTTGGTTTTGGTTTTCGGTTCAACCGGTCCCTTTTTGTTTCCTCGTGCGCTTTCGATAGGTCCTTCGCCGGCGGGCAGCTCAACCAAAAATTCTGCACACAATGAATCATCACCGTCATCCTTGTCCGTGGTTGCGCCGTGCTATTTTTCGTTCGTTCGCGCCCCCTCCTCCTTTGCACGCCTCTCTTCTCCTGTGCGTGTGTACTGGATAAACAAGAAGTGGCCGCATTTTCTTTTTCAGTCTTTTTGAAGAAAAAAAAAAGGTACATTCGATAAAAATCGTTGGCCGAAGCAGGATGACGCCATGTTCGTGCCATCCTCGCCGGCTGCTGGTTCGTGCTGGGCTCATCCTTTGCTCGCGATAGGATGGTCCTTCCGGTGTGTATCCAAGGGAAACGTATCGGATAGAAGAATGGACAGAAAAGCTGGGCACCCGTGAGCTCCGTTTGCTTCGTTTCCGCTCCCTTTTTTTTCTATTGTGGTTTTCTTCCCCATTGCTACAATCACGGAACATGCTGGCGCCGGAATGTATGTGCGTGTGTGTGTGTATGATTCTTGCTCGCTGTATGTGTGTTTGTACGCTGTGTCAGTGCGAGGGTGCGTGTTGCAACGGGATGGTTCTCTATCTTCCGAAAGCCTGCCTTTTGTTTTCCATTTCCTCGCGACAGCACCATCCATCCCGCCTCCCTCCGCCTTCCCTCCCTCTTATCCCTGCTTGCCACACTTTCACCATTGTTATATGCTTTCGAGGTTTTTTTGTGATACGTTCTAGTTTCACTTTTCTGTTTCTCTCAAACTGACAGTTATCCGTTGTTTTTATACGCTCCAAATTGAAGTTTAAAGCCGAATCGAACGGACGCGCCCTCCTAAGAAGAAATGTAGCGGGAAACGGGTGAGGAAGTAGGGAAAGGTCGGGAATGTGGCCCTAATTTAGAAAAAAAAAAGAACGGAAAACGTGAAAAACGGATAAGCGAAACCAACGACGGCGACCACCTTCAGTTCATTCGGTAGCTCGCGTCGCGTTCTCATCGCGGCGTCATCGTTTGGCGTGCGTTTTTGTTTACGGTGTCCCGGTGTGCTTCGAAGATCGCCGCTCCACTTGCCAAGCGATTGCCATCCCTTTCCTTCTCTCTCTCTCTCTCTTTTGGTTTCTCTCTGCCGCTTGGGAGGTTGAACTTTTTTCGCACGCTGTTTCATCCCCAAGCACCCAAGCCTTTGCCCTTCGTTCGCCATCCGTCCCGCTAGGATGGAGCACTAGGGAGCTTTTTGCTTACGGGATTTCCCCAGCGCTAGAGCAGCCGGTCGCATTCCAACACCGCAATGCCAGCAGACGACTACCGGCGATGGCTATGCATGGGAGATGAATACATGCTGCCGGGTTCGAAAAGCGTAATCCCAGCGTGGCGTTATCGTGTTGTGTGGGTTCGCTGCCGTTTACGTACGCTCGGGGCGAGAGAACTCCACCATTCCCGGTGGGCCTGGTGTGTTTGAATGTTGGCCATGCTGTGGGCCACTGAGGAAGAAAAAATCCTCCACACGAGCACGCCTTCGAAGGTCTGGATGCGATGGCCAAACGCACTATGCGCCAATGAGGGTCACGGTCAAAAGCCACTGCGTTCAGTAAAGAAAGCTTTGACTTGTGTAATCGTTTGAATTGGAAAAGTTGAGTACAGTTGACGGTTTGTCTAACCTTAGTTGATCACTAGTCGATTGACAAACCCCTTCTGTAACTACGCAATCATGAATTTCAAACCTTTAAACAAAGCGTTTTAAACAGAGTCATCAATTCTGTAAATTTTTGGATAAAAAAGCGTTGCTTCTTCCTAATAACATGTAGCAGAAAGTATTCTCCTAATAACATGGAGCAGAAAGAAAGACGTTCGAGTGACCTTTCTTTCCATTTATTGCTCTGCTATGGCTGGCAAATTCCATTGCTTCAACAGTTTTACATTGGTACGAATTAGAACAAATTCGATTGCCTTGAAAACTATGACTTTAAAGATTTTCGATGTGCTGCTTGAGCTTCTCCTTCAAATTGAAATCAACTTTCAATTTGTTAGAACAGTTTATTTATATGATGCCAGAGGAGGATGAAATTTGCAATCATAAATACATTTCTAAGAGCAAATATTGTCCTTTCTCACATGCAATTCCATCTCACAGTGCTGGAGCTTTTTTGTATCTATTTACATTCTGTCCGTTATTTCCTTCCCCTTCGAAACGAACGAATGCATAAAAACACGCACATTCCCTTCTTCAACCCCCCCCCCCCCTCCTCCCCCTTCCTTGGTTTCGACCTACATCGCATGGACGTTTCCTCCGTTTCTCGATCTCGGTCCTCTCCGGTTCGCACTCCCACACATCCACGCCGTACCAACACGAGCGTGAACTTCCCCAGTTTTTCCGCTACCAGCGTCGGAAAAAGCTTTCAACAGCAACCGTGCAAAAGGGATGAAAACTGCCATTCCGTCGACCCGTTGCGTCGGTATTGGTGCGCCCGTCGTTGTGTTGAGCCGGCATCGAACGTTTTTCATGCTGCCCCTTTTCGCATTTATTTTCTCCACAATCGCCAGCCTCCCGGCACAAATACAGCCAGCGCCATTTGTCGGCGTATGTGGGTGTTGGTGGAAGATAAATTTGGCGTTTTTGTGCCTACCACACCTTAACCGTTCGGATGACAGTATCCTTTTGCCTCCCCTTCTGGACATCGCCGCCATCGCTTGGAGGTAGATGCTTCTGTTCGCTCTGAGTATCGTTTTTTGGAGCTGTTCGAAAGGTTTTTAGAAGAGAAGGCCTAAGTTAAGGTGCACTAATTTAAAGAAGTAGAACTTTTCCTTCTTTCAGCAATGATCAGACATTGTGGAGAGAAAATTGCAAGCGACAAGTTATTTTCACCTTTCGGGCAAAAAACATTATCAATGATGTCCTGGCGTAAATCACACCTTCCCTTAATTGGGGCTTACGAAACTTTTTCCCCTGTACCGTACGTGAATAGTCAATCCTTCATATCGGCTATCCAAGGCCTCATAATAATTACAAAATCTGAAGAGCTTAACGTGAAACTTTGTTGTAAACATATCGAGCTCAAGTCTTATTAAAACTGTCAAAACTCAGGTATAAATCATGTAGGATTTGTGTGCATGCGCTAAGCTATGACATATTTTACAATTAAAATTTTTACTAAAACAGTCATCAAATCGTTCCAAATGGATGTGCAAAGCATAGTTTTCAAATGGATGTTTGGAAGTTAAACATTTCACGATTGGTTCGAAGGCAGAAGTTCGAGAGACGAACAATGATTTTTCAGAAGATTAATTTTCACTTATCTATCGCCATTTAGAGAACGGTTTTTAAAGCGTTACTTTTAAATAGACCAAGAATTTTAAAACTTGTTAAAATTGTCTATTTTAAAATTGTCTAATTTTCACTTATCTATCGCCATTAGGCAGACATCTTGTAGATCATTAGAGGACGATTTTTAAAGCGTTACTTTTAAATAGACCAAGAATTTTAAAACTTGTTAAATTGTCTTGCTATTAAATTGTTTCTCATGGAAAACTAAGTCCTACCCCTGTTGGTAAAATGATTCACCTAAAGTAGACAGCTTTTCCACGAACTTATCATCACGTCTGGTGCCCTCCTCTGTGTCGTTATTTGCAGTCTTCTGCCGGTAGACGACACCCGGGTCGTTTTTCTACCCAATCCCAACAGGGATTGCATTGTGGCGAGAAATGCCACCCCCCTGCCTATGGAAAGGAGGGAGGGATGGGTCGAGGAGGGGAGTAAGGGAGGGTTTGGTGGGTTCGGAAGGAACATTAGGAAGCGTCGTCGACGCCGACGGATGGTGTTCTGGCGTCGCCTCTGGTGACTGTTGCGTGTAGAAAAACGGATCATTTTCGTCTCCACACGTTTCGCTCTCGCGTTCGCCATTGCTCTTCCTTTTATTGCATGCTTCTCACTCTCCCTCGCTTTCGTGCGCTCTGTTTCTTTCTCTTTCGTTCTTTTCTGTGTCACTCTCTGTTTTGGTTTTTATGCACGTGCCCGAGCTGTCTCGTCGTAAATAAACGCTGCCCGGTTGCCCTGCTCCACCGCACCACCTCTTGGAACACCGTTAGCCCCAGGGGATGGGGGGAGGGGAGAAGGGACCTTCCACTATCCACCACCCACCCTCTACAGCAGTCGGGGGTGTCCCCATGACGTGCTGCGGCCAACCCAACAATCTCTTCGCCGCGATCAGAGAAACGGAGAACTGAGAAGCTCGCAAGTTCGCACCGTCTCTCTCACTCTCTCTCTCTCTCTCTCTCTCGCTCTCTCGCTCTCTCTTTCTACTTTGACCACACTTTTCCCCGCGCGGACCCTTTCACTCCCTGTTGCTGTTGTGTTTTCCGGTCGAGCGGTACGCCATTAGCGTTTTTCACCACGTGCTTTTTCTGCACACTTTCTATACAAAACCAACACCAACGATGACGACGACGACGACGACGACGTCCATCACGCGTACACGTTCCCGACCTCGGGTTTGGTGAGGGGCAGCTATGGGGAAGCAAACAGGCGTGCGATGGAGAAGAAGACAAATAACTACCCCAACACAAGCGTTTCTCGTGCGCGTACATAAACAGCCTCTTGTCTTGTCCACCGGAAAGGATACACGAACGACCGGCAGTTGTGGGCGGGTTGCGAGGAGGGTACTTTCGGCCGGTCGATGGGCAGCGTGAGGCGAAGAACCACATGTTTTAGCGTTTGGTTAATTTATGGCGTACGAGTGACTTGATGTTTCGCCGGGTGACCCTTCGGGTGGGATAAGCCTACAAAAAAAAACACACAAACCTTGCAACAAATTCTGGATACAAAACCCGAAAAGAAATCGCCGGTTTAGCGACGGCCGAAATTTAAACCCATGCTCCATTGGATGGGGCGATTTTTAAGTTTACGCCATCCTAGGGCAAGCAGTTTTTCCCTGGCGCATGGGTGTTTGCCGTTATCCATGCTGAAACAATTTTAATTTATTCACGTCGATTGATTTTCCTCTACAGTCAAGTCAATTAAATATTATGCTTGCGTATTCACATTTTCACCGGAACAGATGAGGTTTTTTTTCTTCTCTGCTAATCATCAGTCCCTGTGTCGGGTGAGAAGAAATACACCGCTCAGGCGAACGGGAAAAATCTAGCTTTTTACAAAAGCAATTAGTGCACGCACATGACGGGGACGGGGAGGAATAGGACCATTTAGCATACGAAGTGGGAAAACGTTATTGATTTTCGAAGGGTTCGGCGAATGTAAAATGAATTATGTAATAAAATTACCGCCGGCAATTTTCCACCGACAGTGAAAACAAGTTGGCATGTGAGCGGAACCGATATTGAAGATATCGATTTCATTATTCTTGGTGGCCTCAGCTGGCCTTGGAACCTCTGTGCTGCATCAACCCTAGTCTATGTTTATCGTTATCAACCCGCCAACGACGTAATCGATTCTGGTGTTTACCGATTGGCCACCCCATCCTCGGAGGCGAATCCCGGTAGAAGTAACACTTGTTCCTTCGACTCGTGCCCATGTTTCATCAGGTGCTGCGGTTGCCTGTTGATCCGATGACCCGAATGCATGCTTAATCGCGAAAGATCACTTTGACCTCACAAGCCTCTCACCAGGATATGGTTTAATATCCCTGCACGTTGAGTCGCAGAACCTTGCCCTGGTTTTTCTCTCCTTCTCTCTTGCTGCAACGCGTTTGGTGAAGGTGGTATAGAACCCGTGGTTATTATGGCGTTACTGCGCTTGCACACATTTGAAAAATTGACCATGGTTATAGCCGTTAGGGGTTAAAACGGACGAGACACAATAGAAATCACTTGTAAGGGGATTTGTTTGCTGATCGATCCCAATTACATTATTTCATCGATTATGAATTGATTAAAGTAACGAACGATTTGAATTTTTATACGTCATAGTATCGATTGCTTATTTTTGAAACGATTTATATGAAACTATAGCGTTTTACCCAGCTTTGCTCGATTTAATAATCTTTTCTCTCGTTTTCCCTCTATCTTTCGACGTACGAAGACGAACTGTCAGTAGAGGAGCTAAGGAACTCGAGAAGACCTTAAACCCTTTTCGGCTTCTGTTATGAATTCATTAGAAGAAGTGCTAGAAATACAACTTTAAGGAAAGTTTTGATGAGCAAAAAGCAGCCTCTAATGGCTGAATGGTTTTAAGCTCAAGGATTGCCATGAATAATTGACTCCTTCTTTTGACTCATTGTGCCGCACAGCATGATGTATCGATGCAAAAAGATGTCCTTCACAGTGGTATTGTAAATGGTTAAACTTCGAAATCGAATCTTCGTTTATCTTCGATCCGATCGCATCCGCGGTATGCGCCGGGGAGTGTCTTCGCGGCCTCTTCCCATAAGCAGCAGAAATAGAAACTGTGTTGATTTAAGGTGAACCCAACGGAGACTGACCCTAATGAGTTGTTCATTTAGTAGGTTTTTTCGGAGCACTCCACGAGCTGCCATTAAGAGAGTTGTCCTTCCACTGCAGGGATCACATTAGTTGCTCGCTGGTACCCCTGGCATTCTAAGGCGATGTTTCATGTAAAAAACTGAAACAAAAAAAAACACGAAATATTATGGAGAAAGTGGAAAGGTTTTATCAACGAGCACTTTATGTTTACGCTTCAAAGCCGCAAAACATCGCGAAACAAAAAAAAAAAAAGGATTTGTAATGGATGAAAACGCTGTTTTTACTTAGTACCGTTGACGTTTAAAAAATTGTGAGAAAATGATTTTCTATCCAAGAAATTGCTGATCGTCACTTGCTTGTCACCGCAAGGAATTCATTCGTTGGACCATTAGCATTTTTGTTGGATCTATGTAACACCTTCGCAGTGAACACTGACCTAACTCTACAAGATCAACGAAACACACTTGATGATAAGACACTGAAAAATCCTGCACACCCTCAAACTTAACTCTTGTCTACCATTGGCACATTCGGGCCTCTCTTCAGTACAAGCAGTTAAAGCGAGCTGTTTTCCGCTATTTTATCCATAAATTTCGTTTCCAGTGGTTCATGTTTGTTCCTCTTTTTTGTGGTAACGAAACGTATGTATTTTGTGGTCGTTTTTGTTCTCCACTGAATACCTGCCGTATCTCTTCGACGAGCCTGTTGATTTTGTTCACATTTTTTCCTTACTTGCTTAGATAATTAAATATCTATAAGTAGGGGCGAGGAATGAGGGAGCAACCGTTAAATGAAGTTGCTCTTGAAGTTGACCGGGCAGAGGTCGGGGACGGAGAAAACAACCCACACATCGGTGCCATCCGCGGGTCCCACTGTCTGCCAAGTGACCACTTCCATTTAATCTTGATGATCGACAGCGTTTTCCGAGCTCGGCAGAACCCTACGAGTATGATGAGTTTGAGTTTCTCCTTAATTCTCATTAGCCTCGAGTCGTAATGTACAAGTTTGGGCGGGGGGGGGGGGGGGGGCTTTGTTTTTTTGCTAAGGGCGTACGTACTTTTTCGTTTAAATTTAGTCTGTTATTCACGCGAACGATAGAGTGATAAATACGCCAGCATGCATTACGAGCGAAAGGAGCATTTTTTTCTTCAAGACTTCATTTCATTTGAGCTTACTGTTGATTGCTGTCAGGAGAAGGAGACGTCTCTCGTACAAACTTCTCTCGTTCTTTCCTAGCACACAAAATGGCGTTCAGTGCCAAGCCTGGCGATCCCGCTTAATAGAATAGAAAGTTTCGGTTTAAGCGATAAACCATCTGACTAGGTCAATCCGTTAGAGTGCTTAATCGTGTTTCGTTTGATGACGCACATTGTACTTTGGTAATGGATGTACTGTCGTGTAAAACAGTTGCCTCCAACTTCGTTCCCCTTTTTATGTTGGCACGAAGTCCGTTTATTTTAAAGTCATTTTTAAGATTGAGATGCAAAATTCGAGATATCTTTTGGAATGTTGTTGTTCCAATTCATCAAGTTAGTTTGATGCAAAACTAGTTTTTTTGTGTATATTTTCGAAGCTCCCCCTTCACGTGTTTAAATAAATAAATGCTCATTACCGACTTGTCTAATTTCAACCGCCGCAATTCCTGCGTAATTACACAACCAGTTAGTTCGACGGTACCATCCGATTCGAGGCAAGCCACCGATTGCGAAAAAAAAAATCATCAAATTAAATTTAAATTATTCGCCAAGCTGCAACTTACTCACCTGTCATTTTCCACGTTTTCCTCGTCGATAGCACCGACACGATTTCCGCCGAGAAAGCGTGCCTCAAATGGGGTGACCAGCAGGTTCATCTGTGTGTCTGACCTGATTCTTCCTAAAAAGAACATGTTTTTTGTTTGGGATCCATCGAGCAGGGGTAGTTGATTTTACATTTGGTTGTCATACTAGGTTTTTTTTTGTTATCTTGTAGCCAAACCTTGCTGAATTGTGTAAAGACGTCAAAAAGGGTCGTTGGTTGGTTGGAACTGTTGTTGTTTTTTCTCATCTGCAACCCATTGGACGCCTGACTGCGAACTAACGGTAGCTTCCTGCTATCGGAAATACATGAACTTCGGACGAGTTTCCGTACGGTGGCCAAGGGAAGGCGGGCTGTCCACTGCAGCCCTCCCGATTCGACGTTGGTTTTTTTGGGTTCCTTCAACGATCCAACACAACCCGTTGCTAATTTGAATCATGAGCCCCATCTCAATGAACCCCTCTGCAGATGACGTTAAGAAAAGAAGCAACATCAAAAAAAGCTACCCCACACTGAATTTACCGAATCACCTGAATTGACCCACGGGGTCCCAAAACGGGAAAGCATCGATCTTCCCGGTTTGTGCGCCGGTCGTTGCCGCGCGGGAAAGGTATCGAGAACGGGAGGTGTTGGTGGAGAAAAAATTAATGATCTAAAAAATAATATGCATGTATTAAGCGCGCGTCGCAATGGGCCAAAGACCAATGGGCTCGAGTACGCACAACCTGACGATAAATGAAAAGAGGAATAGACACACACAAAATATAGTCTTCCACCCAGAAATGAAGCGGCACCAAATGAATGGTTCGGGATGGTTAAGGGATGATTGTGGCGAACGAATCAAACGAAAAAAAAATAATGCTGTAGAAAGAAAGGTTGTTGTTTGGGCTTCAAGCAGCAAGCGGCCCCGGCGGAAGCAGACGTCGCCGGAGGAAGAATTCGTAACCGCAGCAGCAGCAGCAGCAGGCGTCAAACGTCGACGGGACCGCGTTAAACGGTAACTCGATAATTGATTGCTGAAAAAAAGTAATTAACTATCCCGCACCATTCATTACCATACGCGGGCCATATCCAGGCAAAGGGAAAAATGGGGGAAAACGAAAGGGAAGCGAAGAAGGAAAAAAAGGGTGGAAAGATCGAGCGCTGACAGCGGCCGAAAAGGTCGTCTTCCGTGGGGGAGGGAAGGGGAAGGGCGAGCGGTGGATCCGACCCGGCATCATCAAGTCCGGTCGTTTGGTGGTCAGATGGCGGCGCACAAAGCAATCGTTCCGCGTGATTCGTAACGGGTGTGCACCTCATCCGCCAAGGCTGACGACACTTGTAGGGAGGGGTAGGATGGAGGAGGGCAGTTCATGGGGCTAATGAGCGCACGGGAAAGCGAGATGGTTGGAGCATACTTTCGGGAAGCTTGAATGCTATACGCACCAGTCGAAACTGGTGTCGATGATCGCCAGGGCGCCAATTTGGGAGTTCTACCGGCACGCGCCCTGCTCTGATCTCGCGAGACGAACGCCAATTGCCACTTTCGCCTCGCCGTTGTCGCCGGACCGGAGGCAGCTGGACGGCGTGGTCGTCTCCGAGACGACCGTTATCACATCCGGTGATTTCAACGCGTGCGCAGATGCCGATCCCCGCCATTGAACGATCGTACACAGGTGATCGATTCGATGCGATGAATGAATCCTGCATGGTTTGCCTCCCAAGAAAAAAAGAGAAAAAAACAAAACTCAAGCCGCTTATCGACCAGGAAGCCTTGTGAACGCATTTCCGGTCCGGTGGAACACTTTCTTCGATCGCTCGTGTCAGCCAGGGCTATCTTGCATGAATGGTGGATTCGTTGGGCAGCTGATCATTATTCGAGCGAGTTTAATTGCACACGAGCAATCGATTTTCATTCATCAACAGGATGTGTTTGCCAATGGTCAGACGAACTGATCTGTTGTTCTTTCTTCTGCTCTTAAATGCCATCATATCCTTACGTAAGCTAGCCGCAATGAATGAATGGGAAGGACGGCTGTCCTACATCATCATTCATAAATTCAAATCGTGCATATTTCTACAAGCTTTTTTCAACACGCTTCTTTGCCAACAACGTTGCAGGGTTTCATCGGAAAGGGGGTACAGAGATCGATGCTCGTAAAAGGCAACGTTCAATATTCCATTTCATCGGCTAGTTCAAATACCCTTTGCCGCCTTTCTTAATCGCAAGAAACTGTTGGAGCAGGCGTAACGTCTCCCACTTTTCGAGCAATCGGAGTTATAAACACCTGCAATCCTCCCCATATGTTTTTTGCACCGCCAGAAAAACCCGATCATAATTACAATCCATTACACCCAAAGCGCGTGCCATTGCTCGTTGATTAAGCAAAGGCCCACGATCGGGAGCATCTGTTTTAGCTATTTAGCCAACATTAAACGCCACCATTACGTCTTGCCAGCGGCTGCCGAGAAACTAGAAACGAACCCTTAAAATGATCGATCGATTTCGGCAGTCCGGTAGGGCTAATGAATGGGTACAGAGGAAAGAACTTTAGCTAGGGAGCGGAGTCGCGTTTGCTTCCGGCGCTTCCCGGAAGACGGCCGGGCAGTGAAAACGAATAAAGTTCATCTACATCGTTTCGTACGATCGGTGATCGTATAGTTTTATCTTGTCAAATTCATGTGTAGAACTATTTGATCATTGATTCTTTAAAGTTTTTTATTCATTACTTTGTTTATAAGTTGATGAGTAACAACCTTTTCACCTGAAAGCGATTTTTTACGAATCTTGTGAGTTGAATTTATGAAATAATAGTAAGTAAGATCGCTTGACGTGACAAGGTTTTAATCATTTAATGAAAAGGCTATTGGCTCCATCAGTTTATTTACGTCGTTAATGAAACGTAAATTGTATGTCTTAATAATCATGTTTTTAATATTTATTTCTACTCCACAGTAAACTAGCTGTATTTGATGGCAAAAAGGCGATCCGCGGCGGTATACCATTCGTTTTCCGTAAGTATCTCCCACTTCAAGAAATAGCAATAGCAGCATTTAGAAAAGGACTAATCAACATTTGATCTTCAATTCCCCATAACAGCACAATTTGGGCCGTGGAATTTTGGCCCGCAGCACGGGTTTGGTCGCGTGGTCCGGTGGACACTCGAACGGGCCCCGGAACGGTTGCCGAGCGGCGATGTGGAGGCCGTCTTTAGCCTAATGGACAACGAAATCACCCGCTCGATGTGGAACTACCCGTAAGCGCCCTGCTCTGGAGCTCGAAATTCGAGAGAAGTCACACCCCCTTTTCATTTCGTTTTAGATTCCGCATCACGTACCGGTTGATCCTGCGCGAGAAGGAGCTCCACTTTCACATCGGCGTGTACAACCCGAGCAAAGAGATGACCTTTTCCTTCAACCTGTTGCTGCACACGTACCTGAAGGTGCCGGATGTGCGCCGGTGTCAAATAACGGGCCTGCACGGGTGTACCTTTATCGATAAGGTAAGTCTCCTAGAACGCGATCGACATGAGGACAGTTTTGATTTTATCATTGTTTCTCTTCACCACTGTAGACACGTGATGGCGCCATCTACCAGGAAGGCCGGGACGCGGTGACAATCAACGAGTGGACGGACCGGATCTACCAGCACACGCCGCAGGAGCACATCATCACGAACGTGGTGTCCGGGCGCAAGATGCGGCTGCAGAAGTACAACTTCCCCGACACGGTCGTGTGGAACCCGTGGATGGAGAAGGCCCGCGAGTGCCAGGACTTTGGCGACGACGAGTATCCGAACATGATCTGCGTCGAGGCGGGCCATGTCTCGACACCGGTTATCCTCCTGCCCGGCACCGCGTTCGAGGCGTCTCAGATACTTCAGGTGAGGATTTGGATAAAATCTGCTTGGAGGAATGAAGGTTTAATTTATTTATTTTTACTTCTTTACTCTCTCCAGGTCATGTGAGTAGAAACACCGGGAGGTGCTGTGACCCGCAGTAAAGGTTCCTCCCGAGCAAAATCCAAAAAGAATCAACAGCAGCAACAACAGCAGCAGCAGCAGCAACAACCACAGTCCACACCAAATCAGCAAGCGAGCAGCCAACAACAGGCACCGCAGCAGCCAACGCAGCAGGCGCAGCAGCAGCAACAGCAGCAACAGCAGGCAGCGCAGCAGGCTGTGGCGCAACAACAGGCTCAGCAGCAGCAGCAGCAACAGCAACAGCAGCAACAGCAGCAACAACAGCAGCAGTTGCAGCAACAACAGCAGCAGCTCGCGACGAACGCCGCCGCCCTGTGGCAAGTACCGGCGGCGGCCGCCGCAGCAGCGGCCTGCTGGAACAACTACGCCAACTTCCAGACGGCCGGCGTGCTGGCCTTCAAAATGCCACCGTCCTGTGGCGGACTTTGCGGTCCGCAGAACAACTGCGAGCTGTGCTCGCTAAATTCGAACTGATTCCGTTCCGTACGCTGTGCTAGGTTGTGATTCTTTTCGCTCGCGCAAATTTTAAATAATTTTGCGGGCGCCCCCCCACCCCTGTCCGGTCTAGGACTCGACGTTTTGGGAATGCTCCGTAGAATGCCCATGCGCGGACAACATACGCCGTCTCAAATCGACGGTGCCGTGCCACGGGGACCGTTCTCCCATCCCGTCCAACAGCCGTGGGGAGGATTTTGCTCAAGAAAGTGTCAATCAAAGGGTTTTGTTTAATTTAACGCGGTTAGATAAGCTTAATTTTTATACTATAAAATACTTCCTACGCTAATGGCGTCCATGGTTGCAACGGTGACCGAAGGGAAAAATACGCGTCCTTAGCGACCAGATCATGGTAGGGTTCTTGAAGAAGAGAGTTTTAAACTTTTTAATCGTAATTACAATAATGAATAATGCACATGAAATCAAAAAAAAAAAAACTACGAGAAGTCCGGGTAGTTAGAAGTGCGAGCTGAAGATGAGGAAGATTTAAAAAAAACTATAACATGTGAATAGAGCGTAACAATTGATATGCTCAGACGAAATAGGGAATGTGAAGCTTGTAGGGAAAACGTTAAAATTTAAACGAGAAATCGTGTCCACTACTGGGGTAAGGAAAATGAGTAAGCAGTTCGGAGTTAGAGGTCATATTGTATGTGCTACACGAACTAGATCGAGGTAGGCAACGAGGAAGAAAATGCGCAAACAAATACGTGAAAAATCGATCGATCGATCGTAATGTAAGTAAGAAAAAACTAGGTGCAAAGGGCAAAGGGAGGCTGGTGTTAGTTAGTAAATAGATTTTTTTTTATAAATTTGCGTCCTCTTCATTTAGTTCTTCAATCGTACTGCTTTTAATTTCTATCAATAACCGAATATGTTTTTCTTTCGTTGTAATGGAGTCATGCTGGCTCTGGCGTTCAGACCATTTAGTTTAAGCATTAATACCATACACTTTGGAACCTCTTGGGGAATTTCAAAGTCTTAAATTATTTTTTTTTATTTTTACAAGTAAAAACAATAATTGCTTTCCATATCTGAAACGATATGATTCGTTTACTGCAGTGTATTTCCAAACTTTTAACGGTTGATTCAGGCTAACGATAATTCATACTCGAATAAACAAGGAACATTGTGCGCTAACGTAAATTACAGTGTGATAAAATCATATGAATGGTAAACGAATTCAATACTGCACAAGCAGTGATCTTTTTTCTGGCTTAGATTTTCCGTTGCACAAGGGTTTCAACGCATTTTTTTTTTTCTAAATTTCGAACAAAAGCTAAAAGCCCAATCATCGGTTATGTTTGATTATGTTTCGTAGGTTTGATTCTAGCGCCTAGGCCTTGTTGCAATGTTTTAACAATTGAGGCTAAAACGGCCGTTGTGTAGCGAACGAGGGCGAAATAATAAAAGTACTAAATCAAAATAATGTATACGGAATAATCGTGGAATCATTTTTCTATTTCGAATTGTAAATACAACTGTTGTCCATTGCATGGCACCGAGGAAGTGCATCGATTTCATGTTTTAATCTCTGTTTTTTTTTTTAATAAAATGAGCGCGTCTCTCAATAATTAACTGGGTACAGAAAGTGGAGTGTTTATTTTTTGCTGCGTTTCTTACGGACTCTTTCTTTCTTTACTAGTTTCAACGGTATTCAACGGAGCGGAGTTGATTTCAAATTTTCCAAGGTTCTGTATGTAAAGCTTTATTCAATATGGCTGCCGTCGAAAGAACTACTGGCCCACTTATTTTATATACCAGCTTGGTTCTTTCCTGGGTTTATAGAGCCTGAAACGTCAAATCGGGTGTTGCTGTCACATCTTGCTATGTCCAACCTTGGTCGGTAGAGATTTCTAGAAACGAGATCGAAAGCATCAAAAACGATCCGTCGCTGTCGCTGCGTGGTAAAGCTCAGCTTTCTCGTCCATCGTTCACGGGGCACATCTGCCGAATTGTGCATAAACTCCAAAAAAGTAAGGTACACCGCCTGTATGTGCCAATCGCGCCAGTAGCAGTGTGCATCATTTTGTTTCCGGTAGAAGTGAAGCATTTTGCGTCGTCAATTCGTGTGACCCCATACTTCTTGCTGCGGTTGTAAGCGGAAGACTGTGAAAAGCCCGAGTTGTTTTTGGCGTATTCTTACTCATCTCGAAATAGAAAATGACCCGTAAGTATGTGAAAACTCACGGATAAACAGATTCGTTCTAGCAGCAACAGCAGCGGGTCTACTGTAGTTCATTGTCATAAAAAGTGAATGCTAGGATAGTAATAGGCGTCGAATGCCGCATCCAACATCTCTGTGCTACTACGTAATGATGCGCCGTTTATTGAGGCCATCGTAGTAGTCGTCTTCGTCGTCGTCGGTGATGGAATCTACGGCTGTCGGCCGGATTGCTGCGGTTGAATGAAATTTGAGAGAGAAGATGACCGTTCCCCAAAACCAAACAACAACTACAAAAAACCGGAATGGATCCAAGCACTCCTAGGGAAAAAATACGAGAAAAAAACAGAAAACAGGCATCCTGCCTGTCGCTAAATGAATGTTATTCGAAAGTTTTCCACTATAAATAGCGTTCGAAGAGTGTGTTTCTTTCACGCGAATCCCTCTTCAACGGTGAAAATACTCTCAACACTTTCTGGTACATTCCATGTTTGTATCTCTTGGATTTTTGGACAGCAAAAAGAACAACAACAAACAGCCAATCGCTGCAGGAGATGGAAATGCGTTTTCGTTTTTTGCCTCCGCCTGACGTTGATTTGTGCACATTTATGAAACGTTTGCGATGCGTCAACAAACGTAGTACCCAGATGTTTGACCTCCGCCGATTGTTTACGTTTTTCTGAAAACGACCCGTGGTCGACATTTGTTTCCCCTGCGTGCTTTCACTGTGCTCTAACCTCGTACCTTTTTCTGTTTGCAGGCGGAAACCAGCGTGAGCTCGCCCGAGCGAAGAACCAGAAAAAGAACTCCGACAAGCCGAAGCAACGGGAGGATGGGCTGACCCACGAACAACGAAAGCAGCGGTACGTGGACGGAACTTGTTTTTTGTCGGGTTTGCTTCCACCGGTTGTGTTGTTATTTCCTTATCCCACCTCCATGGTTGTACAGCTTGTCGGGCGGAACATCCATTTTACGTTTCATTGATTGATGCGATTCTGATAAGAATCTTTAAAAAAAAACCAAAGTACCTTCACTAATTCAAGGGTCTGAAAATAATGCTCTTTTGTTTCCAATAATTTTACAAATTCTTCAAATATTAAAAAAAAACCCTATCATTTATAATTGCACGTTAAATAATAGATTTTTTAAATTTGATGTCATCCCGTTACAGTGATGCGGACATTATGCGCCAAAAACAAATGAAAAAGGCGGAAGCGGCACAAGCGATCAAAAGTTAATGAAGAAGCAGAACGGTAACGATAGTGCGCCGATCATCACCACCCTCAGTTTCGTACCCTTCTAACCGACATCCTGGTCCATGCAACCCCCGTCTCTTAAAGCAAACGATTGTTCTGCCCACCTCACGTTATCAGCATAATGGAGGAAAAGGAAAGATGAACCTTTGCTTAAAGAAATCCGCACAAGTCGGTCACACTTGAAAGCTTTTCTTCCGGACCATAAATATTTGAAGATACGGTTATTCTTGTGTTTTAAAATATTAAAAAAAAGCACACACACACATTATCACAGCGACACCATCATAATCATCCAAGCGACTTTTTTTCTCTGGGAGTTGAAAAATGCTCATGGTCGTAAGGGAGCAAAAGCAATAACTAAAACAAACGGACAAACAAATTAGGCAATTATGTACCGGGAATAACGTACTTTGCTGTTGTGGTTACGAAGTTGAGAAGCGCCAGACACGATACTTACCAGGCCCCCAAGTAGTCTTGCAGACTCGTTGAAAAAGTAGAAAAAAGTATTGTTATAATTAAACACGTCGAAAAACGGAACCGTAACTCCCAACTCATGGAAAAGTAGATAACACGCTTACTCTCTTAATCATCGAACACAAGGGCGGCAGTTGGGGCAGATTGATCACACGCTTGCGAGGGAGCTCATTTGTGGACGGTGCAAATTATTGCACGTTTTTCGACGACTTCTTTCAATGGGACGTTGGAGAAGATGGACCGTTGCGAAAGGCGTTTTGCAATGTTTTTTGTTTTTCTTCTCCATATTCCACCCGCTTCTAAACATGCAAAAGGGCAGATAAGGAGGAGAGGAACCCAACAGTGCTCGTCCCCCGTACCGATGCCATTCTAACAATGCCATTTCTACCAAAAACATATTGCTCGACATCTCCGCCACTGGCATGGTGAACCACGCAGACGAGCAACGGTACCATCCTCAGGTCCCTCTCAATCACAAAAAAAAAAACAAGAGTATCCCAACATACAAACAAATCGTAAGCAATCGTAAAATAAGATCACACCTCCGGATGCGTTGTTGTTGCTGCATTTGAGGGTGAACACAGGAGAAAAAGTGATGGGCGGCACGGCGGGATGGACACCGCGCCGACTCGGAAGTGTAGACGGCGGGCGCAAGAGAAGCGGGGCATGGAGATGAAGATGAAGTAAAGGTAAAATTAATAGTTAAGTTAAATTGTAACGCGCTAGCTACACGTTCTTTTTTATAACGATTATAATTAATTAAAACATAAATCTGCCTCATGCTCGCGTAGTTGAAATGGTTTTGCAAAAGGGCAAAGGAAAATGGAGTTTAAAGGAGGGTGACCGTTGGAGCTACCACAGCAAACCTATAAGCCGCCACCCGGACGAAGCAAATGTATAGAAGAACTTGATGATGCAAATAGGATGTAAGGTTGGACGGCGAGATGCAAAGTATGCAAAATACACAAACCATGATTACAATTAAATCGCGAAAAACGGCCGTGTTTCACTTATATAACTGATTGCTAGTTTCGTCCAGAAGAGAAATATATTTTTTTTTTTCAGATGATCGTATACTCGTGTCGTTGTATACGATCAACGCAGTAAAAGATGATAACAGTCATAGACAATTGAGTAAAACACTGTGTTTTACGCGGACGTCACGTGTAAACAAGCGAAAACAAAATCTCACTAAATTCTCAGTCAAAGTAGAATGTAATGCCTTCCTTCGAAAACGTATCCTCCAAACAAACAGCTAGAGCTAACTGACATACCTAATGCAAACTCATTATAATTTCTATCACATGCGATTGTGTTCGTTGCTTCCTCCTTCTTTCGGCGCCGTTGCGTCGTTAAGTACACGTTGCCCTTCGTCTGCGTCTGCTTACTACATGGCACTCTCCTGTCTTTCCATTGGCAACTCCTCCCTCCGACCCCCTTTCGCTTTGCAGCGGAACGCCACGGCCATGTCGTGCAGGGCCTCGGTGAGGAGCGACTTGAGCAGCTCGTCCGTGATGCGATCCTTCACCTCGATCTCCTCCCGGTCAAAGTTAGTCCAGCGCGTGTCGTCGTCGTGCATCTCCTGGGCGAGAATTTCGTCGACCTGATCGCGCTTGCGTCGGCTCGCGCACCAGCCGCCGTTCGCGAACAGGAACGGCATCGTGGCGCAGTGGTGCAGAAGATGCTGCTGCTGTTGCTGCTGCTGCTGCGTTTGGAGCTGCACGTGCGGCGGTGACGAGTGTGGCTGATGATGATGGTGATGATGCTGTTGCTGCTGCTGCTGCTGCTGCTGCTGCTGTTGTTGCTGCAGTTGGTGGTGATGCAGGAGGAGCTGCTGTTGCTGCTGGTGGTGCTGATGCTGGTGCTGCTGTTGGAGTGCCAGCTGTTCCTCGTTCAGTACGCGCCGGATCCGAGCCCGCAGGTAGTCCTTCATGCAGCGCAGCGCGTCGGGCGGATTGTAGAACACTAGCGGTCGCTTGTCGTGCGCGATCGTGCGGAAGGAAACGGTTGGGTCGGCCGGTCGGAGCTCCCGGTACAGCTCCTTGCACATGTCCAGGATCAGCTTCTCGTAGACGTTCGTGACGTGCTCGGACCGCAGCCGCTCGGGGGGGATGCGGTCGCGGTGTAGCTCCTCGACGCGACGATCGATCAACTCGTCGATGCGCGACTCGCTGGGGAAGAGAAGCGCCAGCGGGCTACCGTTGGCCGGAGGGATGTACGGTGGGGGCGGTTTGTTGGGGATCTCGCGGAAAAAGCCCACCTGCTGCTCGAGCTCCTTGATCTCCTGCTCGATCTGGAGCTGCTGACGGCGCAACACTTCCGCCTCGTTGATGATGTCCGGCATGCGCACCACGGCCGGGGGAGACAGTGGCGGGGAAGTTGCCCCGAACGCGCTCATCCCTTCACCCGCTCCTTGGTGGTTCGGTGGAGCAGCAGCACGATTGTTTACTGCGGAACCGGAAGCGATCGAAAACCCTTCTCCAGGGATGGAAGTTGCCTTCGGTCGCACCTTCACCTCTATTGTGGCCGCAATCGGCTGCTCAGGCGGGGCAACTGTGGTGGTCACATTCGCCACAACAACTACCGCGGTGCTGGATTCCTTTTCGGCTCGATCTTTCATGCTAGTTCCGGAAGGACCGGATGATGTTTCCTCCCCGACAAACGTGTCCGTCTCCTCGGTGGTGGTGCTGGTGCTGGTACGATCCTCTAGCGTTGGCTTCGTCTTGGGCAAGGTTGGGGACTTCATGAACGGTGTTCTTTCGAACGTTTCGCTCAATTCCTCCAGCTCGTCATGGAGTGTTGCGAGTCGCTTTTCCAGCTCAGACGCACAAGAACTGGGCGAGTCGGTGCGAGAGGAAACGTGGGACGATCGAAGGTGAAACATATCCTCTTCCTCCTCCACCTCGAAGTCACTACCAGCGTCTTCGGTTCTCTCCGGGTGCTCCTCCGATGAACTCTTCTGACCTTCCGTAGAGTTCTTCTGAGTCTCGTCCTTACGCTCCTCGATCGCATCACTTGCCACCAACGTCGGGGTGACGGTTGTTGGGGTCGTGACTACCGAGCTTCCGCTTGCTTCTTCAAGTGAATGCACCATGGAACCACTTCCATCACTGCCTCCAACGAGCTCCTCCACCTCTTTCGTGTCTCTCGAAACGCTTCCCACCTCATCCTTGCTCTCCACCAGGGGAATCGAAAGCTCGACAGTTATGCTACTCTCGCAGCTACTCGAAGCCGTGGCCGTGTCCTCTTCTGCTTCGTTAAGCAACGTCGAAGTGTTGTTCAGTAAGGTCGGCGGCAGGGACATGTCTTCGATCATCGGTTGCGATTCCTCCCCAACCGCCGCCAACTGCTGCCCGTCCGTGGTGTCCGGATCTTTGTCGTCATCGTCGTCGTCGTCGTGACCGATGGCCGAGGGTTGTTCCTCGAACGTCATCGAGTAACTTTCACTCTTGACCGGTTCTTCCTCGGCGAAACCGTCCGGCGCGGACGGGTGGTAGTGCGTTTCCGTTTCCTCCAGTGTGTGGAACTCAACCGATTCGATGCTTCTTCTGCTGTCCGGTGACCACCCGTTGACCACCGTCGACGAGAAGAGTATGTGCCGCTGCTCCTCATCGGCTTCCATTGCGTCCGTATCCCCCCCTTCGTCACCTGGTACGACTTTTTCCGGTGCTTCCTTTTCCACCTCCCCGCCGGGTTTCCTGCTATGTTGTTCTGCCTCCTCCTCCTCCACCACACGCACCGTTTGTTCCCCCTCGACCATGGTCTGGAGAGACAAATTCCCCTCGACACTCTCCCCGGTCGTCGTTTCTCCGGCTCCACTTCGAATGCGCCCTTCGAGCGATCGCGTTTCCAACAGCGCTTCCGCGAGTTGACCATCGTTCCGCTGGAAACCCTCCAGTACACACCGCTTTGCGTCCTCGTAGAGCACCTCCAGGTGCGCCCGTGTGATGGGATAGTTCCGGCCCGCTTCGTACCGTTGCTCCTTGATGCCAGTCAGCCGGTACCAGAGACGATTCAGCTTGCTACCCCCTGTTTTGACCACTTCCTCCTCCTCTTCCTCTTCCTCTCCCTGCTTCTCCTTCTCATCTTCCTTGCTTCCTTCGTACTCGGCGCTTCGATTGTGTTCTACACGCCGCGATACCGTTGAGGGGATTGTCTGGAGCGTTTTTAAGCTCCTCTCAATGTTTCGCACCCGAGCCTCGATCGAGCGATCATTCTTCGGCGTGGCAGTGACGGTGGTGGTGGTGGTGGTTGTGGTACTCTCCAACTTGCGACTGTTGTAGGCCAACAGTTTACTCTCGACCGCTAGCAGTTCTTCCTCCTCCTGCTCGAGCTTGCGGTGCCACTCGAGCAAACGTTGCACGTGCTCCTTGCGCTTGCGGAGCTCCGCCTCACGCCGAAGCAGAATGCTGTGTAGAGTAGGAGAGAGCAAAAAAAAACAAAAAAAACCACATTGAACGTTTGTGGGCAAAACTAGCCATCTTGCATTGCTTACTCTTCCAGTCGATCGTTCGGTTCCAGCTCTCGACCCCGGATGGCAATTTGTATGGAGTTACTCGTGGTCGTGGTCGTCGTCGTCGTTACGGTCGAACCGGCGATTCTACGTTGCCTTTGTGGCGACTGTCGGCTTGCATGATGCGCGCCCCTCGATGTTTTACGGATTGTAAATGAGCCGATGCCAGCGGTTCCCGATACCAGCGTTGGCGAGGAACAGTACGAGTTGAGCTTGCTGTCCACGTTTCTCGCCGTCAGCGGCGTCCGGGCAGTGGTGGTGGCCGTAGGTGACGAATCTGTGGAGTTTTTAATTGTTCTATAAAAGAAAAACAAAAGAAAGATTAAAAAAAAAACCCACCACATGAGACGTATGTGCTCCCTTCTTACCGGTTCAATTCGGCGCGATCCTTCTCCAGCCGCAACAGTATCGCCCGTTGCTTCTTTTTGATGGCCGAAATGTGCTCGGTCATGCCTTTCTCACGGTAGCGCTGCTTCTGCAGCTCCAACCAGGCCAGCTGACCCTTGGCTCGATTTAGCAGGGCCTTCTGTTTGGCGTGGACGCGCGATACCAGCTGCTCTTCGCGACTTTTTTCACTGTTTATCAGTTGATCAAACTAAAACGACGGCGAATGAAATGGTTCAGTTGAGTATCGTTAAGTTTTATGAGGGAAATATTAACTCCAACCCTTCTACTACTTACCATCCCAATCGAAGAGTAGCTGAGATTGGTCTCCGAAACGGTCGCCGAAAGGATGGACACTTCCAAATCCGTACGGTTGAACATGGCCGCCAGCAGATCGCTGTTGATGGTGGTGTCGGCGTTAATCCCGAGTGCAGCATTGCTACCAGGTTCATTCTTGAGGGTACTTTTATCCATGCTACTCTCATCGGTGCCGGTTGCCGGGGCCAACGAGGCATCCAGCTTCAGCTCGTTCGCCTCCTCCGAGTGCTTCAAACTGAAAGATCTTTCCTCATTCGTCCGATCAATGCGCTCGCTGATGGTGCTGGTCCCATCATCTCGGGATGCTTCCTGCTGGACACTGGGAAGCAGTTTCGCCGGACCGTTACTGGCGGATGTTTGTTTGCTCCGGCGTAGGCTTTCCTCGAACGAGGGCAGATATTCATCCGGCATTGGCGGATGGTTGTTGGTGGTGTTGTTGTGCGAGTCCGACAGACTGACCGACCGGGAATCGAAGTCGCTCGAGTGTGCCGTTGTAGTGTTGCTTGCCGTTCTCTTCTTCCGCCCGCCCTCCGTGATGTGGGTTTGGTTCTTTGCCTGGTACTGCTGCTGCAGCTGCTGCAGCTGGCTGATGTGTGCACTGGCCCCTTCATTGGATGAAGAGGATGCCGAAGAAGAGGAACTGTTCTCGCTGCTACTGTTGCCGGTACTACCGCTTTCACCAGTGCTGCCATTTCCTCCCGAAGACGATGAAGATGAGGAAGAGGACGCTGATGATTCTATCGACGAGGAAGTGGATACCGATAGGCCACCGGTAGGGGGGGACAACTTCCGTTCCGGCGTACGGGGAGCATCCGCCGTTTGACTTTGATGCTCGAAATCGTCGCTGTAATTCGAGGCGGTCGTTGTGCTCCCACCTGCCGTCGCTTGGGAAGGCTGCAGATTGACTGCGGTGGAAATTTTCCGTTCCGCAGCCACCTCTTGGACGGTTTCCGTTGGAATTACCACCACCGGCTGCGAGGTTTGTGTCATCTCGTCCCGAATTCGCAGGATTTCCTGGGGGACAGCTGATGGGGCCGGGACATTCTTGAGTGCGGAATACAGCTGCTGATTAACCTCGATCACGTGCGTAAGGCTGCGGTTGAACGATTCCAGCAAACGTTGATATTCTAGTTCCTTCTGCGACCGATCGGCCTGCTCTGGAGCTCGACTTTTGTTGGCGATTGGAGGTGCCATTGGTCTATGCTGTTGGCTTCCTTGCAGGATTGAGCTATTCCCCTCTCTGTCCTGTTCGATCGGACGAGGCAGCCCGGCGATACTAGGTATTAGGGAGGCAATTTTCATCTGTGAAATTCGATCCATCGAAAGCGGACTTATTGGAGCCGCAGGGGACATTGGGCGGGCGGTCGCTTGAGCCGGTACTTCAATTCTGGTACTGCACAGTAGTGGCGGCATTGGAGGTGGGATGTCCGACTTTATGGAACTGATCTCCGACGTCGTGTTCGATGAGGCATACGACGAAATGTTCGTCATGATGATCGATCCATCGGCGGTGATGCTGCTGGACCGGCGTTGAACCGGTGGAGCCATCGCTTGATTGCTACGATCGTCATTCGGTAGCTCCGTCTTCCTTATGTACGGCACGCTCTCAATTGCATCCAAGTAGGCGTGACTTTTCACACACTGCACCGGCTTTTCGTCGTTTTCCTTTTCACGCATTTGCTCCGGGTTTTTATCGTTTCCTTCTTCCTCGCGGCCGCTCCGTGCGGCTTCTAGTTTCCTCCGCACGGCCACTATGAAGGGATACGGATCCGGATGGCTCAGTGACTCCTTCAACCAGGGCGGAATGCTTTTGATAGGCTTTACGTGCTGTTGCTGCTCTGCGGCGGGTCGATATTCCGGAAGCTTTTCAGGAATTTGAACAGCAGCGTTACACGGCACCAGCGACACGTTAGGCACGTCCAGTTTCAGTTCCTTTTCCGCTTCGGCGATCGATTTATGTTCGTGTTCTTCATCGGCATTTATTATGATCAGCCGTGCATTGGCCATACTCGAGGTGGAGCAGGCAGCATGCTGTGTTCCGTTTGCTTTCACCGAGGTAGGCTGTGACGATGAATCCGGCTTCAGTGGACTGAGCGGAACGATATCTTCCAGCGCTAGATCGTCCGGTTTGCGAAGGATGCCAATTTTCGGGCCCACCGCTGATGGCGGTTTATCGGAGCTGCCGGACGCCGGTCTGGAGGACGTTCTGAGGGGGGGATGAGAGGCACCACCACGGGATAGTGGGACGCCGTCAGAAGAGGATGACGGTGGTTTCATTGCCATTTTCTGTATTGCACCATCAGGAAGTGGCTGTTTGTTCAATCTTAGCGTCGGGGTGGAGGCAAACTTGCGCAAGTTAGTCGCTACTGGCCTCGTAGTCGTTGGTCGCATGCGATGATGATCATTTGGGGCACTTCTTCTAACCGGCGGATTATCCTTGTGGGTGCGTTCCTCTACCTTCGGTGCGCAAGACTGCGATCGTGTGCGAACTTTCTGGAGATTTTTTGAAACCAATTTTTGTTGGCTTTGGCGCAGCGACTGCAACCGTTGCTTGATAAGATCTTTTTCCGACGGGGCTTTTGTGCTGCCACTGGTGGTAGCGCCCGGTGTTTCCTTTTTCTCCTGACGTCGCTTTGCCTGCTGCTCCCGGATGTACTCCCGTGCGCGTGCTGGATCGTAGGACTTCTCCTTTTTCTTCGGCGGCTCTTCCACAACAATCGGAGCCGATTTTGCAGGGGGTTTTGAACTAGGCTTATAGGTACTACGGAACGGCTTCATTGGTTCGACTGTTGTCTGAGATTCTTTGTTGTCAGTGGATTGAGGCATCTTGGATATCTTGTCCGTAAGAAATTGAGCTGGTGCTTGAACAACATCTGGTGGTTTTTGCGTTGCCAGGAGCAATGAATGGCGAGCTGCTGGGACCGGAGGCGATGCAATCGGTACATCCAAAGCACACTGGGCTGATTGATCTCCTGCGATCAGTGCCTCAAGTGGGGCAATAACCGTGTCCATGGTGCCATTCGTCAGAAAGGCAGGTTGTGCAAGATTTTGTTCGTTTATTCCGGATTTACTCTCCGAATTCGAGCTTACTTTAGCGCTGATGTGCGTAGTCTCAACAACGGAGCTTGTTGCTGGAACAGGAGGAGTTGGTGGAGTGGACGGTGGTGTTTTATTTTCCTTAAAGCTTTCCCGCAGGAAGTCCTGAAACTCGTTGGTAGTGCGCTCGCGCTCTGCACGCCGTGATTCGAAGTCCTTTCGGCTTGACGATCCATTGACGCTCGGTTCACCGATGGGGATGATCCGGTACGGTTCCGTTTCCTCGGGAACGTTCCGCGCATTGTCCATCAGTACGCTGGGCTTTTGCTTAACTGTTCCATGATCCTGGTGCTCGAAGCCGCTGAACAACCCCGGACCGGCTAACGTCTGTATCGATCTTATCACGATACCGGAGGTCCTGGGTTGACGTTTAGGGCTACCGGGTGGAGTTTTCAGAACTAGCTTCATTATTTGCATCGTTCCGGAGCCACTGTTTACCGGTTGCTTTGCTTGCCGACGGGGTGAGATCGGTTGGGACACTATCTGTATGGCGGCGCGCCGTACCGTTGGAAGGATAACATCATCGACGGACAAGCGATTCCCAGTGTTCGGCTGACTTGGTTCCGATTCGATGGAATACGTAGCCGAATCACGATCCTCCATAGCCGCGTCCATTGTGCGTGTGTATTGGGTGTTGTGTATGCGTGTGGCAGTACAATTTATCAGGGTTTTTAGTCGGCTGTAAGCGGAATCGAGCTTTTTAATACATCACATGAGAATAAATATCACAATATCTCATATTGTTCACTTCTACCACTGTTTCCCGGTATCATATTGAGAGGTCGTTGGCCGAGGTTGCGTCGTGGCGATTAAGCGATCGCATTTAGCTGTGATTTTCTTACAAATTTTCCGATTAGTTGAACGTCCTGCACTATACAACCGTCTGTTGTACACTTTTAGTCAGTGGCTCGAGGCAAAATACAATAGTGGAACGATTTTATTATTCACTCCTCATTGCGTTTTCCGAACACCGCAAACTGCGCGTTGTTGTGTCGTTGTGTTTGGAAGTCGATCGTTACCATCGGTTACGTCGCGGTAGGACCCCAAACGGGTTTTGACGTTTCGTTTTAAACCCGGTTTGCCCTGAGCGTTACATCACTCCGTAACTACTCAAGTTCGTTAAATCGATTTAGAAGTAGGTTCAAAGAACCATTTTTGAACCAGTGTCGGACCCAGGATGCATAACGCTTGTATAACGGTTTCAACAACGTGGGGTGGAAAATATATATTAGCAACGGTTGGACAAAGTGTTTGTCAATTGGAATTTCGGGCTGATGGGTTCCGTTGGGCAAACAATTTGATCATGGTATATATTGTCATAAGTTCACCATTTTTGGGGGCGAGTGATAATCTTTAGGGTGGTTGGTACTAATTATATCGGATTTTGCTTCGGAGCGCGAATTTATTATTTATTTTCATCTTCTATAATTGCAGGTTTCGGTGGTTTCTGCTGCCAGTTTGTTGTATTGTTTTTATTTTAGTTATCTTATTCGTTTACCTTTTAATTTTCCAAAACGTCTCTGTTCCACAAACCAGAAATAAGATCAACAGCACGCAAATCCCTTAAAAAGTGATCTCGCATCATGATTGAAAAAAAAATCTACGACCCGAATGCATTTAAACAACAATTTTTGGATAAAAATGTTGTTAATCTCGAAGAAATCTAAATCATTTGACTGTATCTCACATATATTAATCGTGGTGCCATTTAGAATGTGCTGTTTCCCGGTATCATATTGAGAAGTCGTTGGCCGCAGCTTTGATCCTAGCGAGTGGAGAACTTTTTCGTTCATCTCGGCACACCGTTTCCCAATACAAGGCGTTAACCAGCTGGGCAAAGTGCCCTAGAAACGCAGTCGCTCGACAAACTAGCTCAAGATTAGAGAGTAGCAAACGTCAGGTCTGGTTGGTTTATCATAAAGATTAGCGAGGCAAGATTGAGAAATCCAAGTGCACGGCAAGCGGTGCACTTCTCCCGCAAACGGTGGGACGAATCTGCGCGATAATTAGTATTGAGCATTACTTTTCGCTCGCTTTCGATCCGTTTCGCCACATTTTCGCTAGCCCGCCTGCCCGCAAACGTCTAATTTCGTTCGAAACACGGTCGCGTGCTCGCACACCGTTCGGGCACTCGTGAGGTCGATCGTCGAAGGGTGCCTGTTTTTGCTACTAATTACGACAGCTTCCGCCGCAGCACGCACTGCACACTGCACAAGTTCACGTGTGTGGTGCATTCGGTGCGGTGCACTCGGACGACTGCTGCCAAGCTTGTCATCGAACATCGGTACCGTGTCAGCAAACGGGCCGTCCGTCTGCCCAATGGGGTCCGTCATCGGGTAACGCCATATTGCGACGCCAACGCCAACTTCGATAGCTGCTATGAACTGGTCCCTTCGGCCTGCAAAATGTCATTCCATCTGTCTTCCACCTCAATCCCTTCTCGCGTGCGTCCCCAACCCGGTCGTGTCACGTGTGCACACCGGCTGGCTGAACGGTCACTGATCGGACGTGAATGATTTGTGTCGAGCTGCTGAAATGGCAGCCGATCACGCCTGGCAGCTTGGGTGCACGATGTGACAGAAAGGATCAGTCCCAGCTGGTCACGTACTATCTTCATTATGCGCAAAACGCGAATTTTGCACTGGTAGAGGTCCGCAGGTCCGGACATGAAGCTCCACGAGAAACCACCCGTTTCATTTCACCGCGCCGCTCTACCTGGGCCTAGTTGGGGCTGCCGGTTTTGCCACGGCTTTTCCGAAGGAATAGGTCACCTATCTCATCTCTGTGTGACCCAGTTATTTGCGGCTGCACTCCGGCTTCAATTGTCCATTGTGCCACCGGTTCCTCAATGGTCTGCAACGGTCAACCGGTACGCGGAGATCTGCGTGACGATCGGATGTCTTGTCACGGGTGGAGAGAATTAAAATAAGAAGAAAAAAAAATAAATTATCCCCGGTCAGGGTCGAACGATTCTTTTTGTGCTTCCAGCCGTACGTAGCCTCTTTGTAGGTGAAACCTTCTTTTCGGTAAGGGACGCTAATCGCATACCGACCGAGCGCCTTCGCTGAATGTCAAGCTACGACCGACCACAGCTGACAGCGACGCGGTCACTTTCAGCTCCACAAAAGATTGTTTTGTCGGGGACAACGTGGTGAACAGTTATTCATCCCACAACGGAATCAGCATCCAGGCGTTCGGGTGTCGGTTCTAATATGTTCGAGATGAACTCGTACTCTAGCAGCATAAAATCCAGCAATATAGAAGTCTTCATGGTGGACACTGTAGTTGAGTCCCTGTTGGCAAGTTGTAGTTGTGATGCAAAGTTATGTTCTAGGGTGACAACGTCCAATCACGCAACAGTCGTCAGGGCACGAACGGAAGCAACAAAACTAAAACAAAGTCCTCCACTAAGTGGAACCTTCTACCTACCGAACCATTACTTTGTCCCCTTCTCAGTCTCGGCTGACCTCAACACGTCACTCGAAGACACATTCGCGCACGACCCGGGCGATTCTATAGGCAGCGCATACTGCATCGTGGCGCAGAAGAAAACTGTTACAGTTTTAAATGCAAAATTGCATTTTAATTAAACACCGTCTAACGGACTAATGATGGCCGGCGTCGCGAACCGGCGACTCCGAAGCGACGGGTGGCTGCGGGTTCGACCGACACGGGCCAATCAAGAAATTATGAACGCTCCGAAAAACCAACGCCACATAAGTCGATAATTAATAAGATGGGATTTGAGTGTTGGCGGTGCTGCGGTTGTGGGTTGCATTTTTATTGCAATAGCAGTTTGTGGAGCTATATTCTGGATATGGTTCTACAGCCTTGAAGGAGAAGGTACATCTGGTGAGCTTGTGGTCGGGTTTGTATTTCGGAGGGGGGTTTTCTTCTAGGGAAGATCAATCGAAAAAAATGGAATTAATGATCTTTAAACCATTAATTAATAAACAGGAAAACTAATTGAGACACTACGAATCCACGATGACGTGCATTCGAATCAGATCGGAGTTCTCCCGGATGGGGAAAAAGTGTGGTAAGCTCCAAAAGATAGAGGGCATGACCAAATTGTTCGTCACGTCAGGAAGAAGAAGCATAATCCTTAGATACTAAAAATCATAACCTCTTCACATGCGACCCGCCCAGACAGGTTATCACTTCACGTAATCCCTTCCCGGTGGTGCTTATGCTCAATGTCTCATCGTCCGGCAATTTCTCACCAGCCTTCGGATACTATTTTCCCAGCCTCGACCGCGGCAATGGGCAGCATAAATTATGCTGTTCTGATTTTATTTTCTGCCGGTTCACTTTAATTTGCTGGCCCTTCTCCTGGCTCCGTATCAGGCAGGCTCGTTGTTAAAGAGTCGCGGGGTTGCCTGGCTTCGTGCCTCGCACGTTTGCCGAGGGGGGAGAATGGTTCCGTGCCGCATGGGCTGTAGCGAAAAAAAAAAACTTAAACTGAACAAAACCAAACTGTTCGCTTCCCTCCCGTAAGCGCAAACACAAACTCACGGCATTTTTGCCCCGGTTTGGGTGGAGTCACCATTTTTGGGGGCCGGAAAAGTAAACCGACCCGTTGCCGAAGCCTTGGGACGCGTTTTGCCGTGCGAGAAATTAAAGATACCTTCGTTACGAGAGAAAGAGAGAGAAACAAATGGAAATACTACAGCAAAAATCAGATCGCAAGGTTACACGTAATGGGGCTTTGCGGATACCTTTCTCACCGTCCCAAAACAAAACGTCCTCCAGTCGCTTGCCGATCTTGAAGGACAAATAAAATAAAGTCTTCAGCGGAATGTTTTAGTTCAATGATTTTAATGGATGCTGTTTGTTTTTTCCGTTCATGCGCTTCCGATAATGTTGTTTGCTATCCTGTGTTCGTGTAATAGACACAACGTTTATGAAATTATACTTGCTTTCTTATAAATCTCCTCTTTTCTTAAGCTACTGTTTTCGAGATCGTCCCTCATGGAAACTAGTTGGTATTAACTCAAGCATGTTTTCTGTCCTCGTTCCGCGTCCTTGTACGCTTGAACGAATGTTTCACCCGTCTATAATAGGATGAATGGGATTGCCGCTTTTTTAATTTGTTTGATGGAAGGATCGGCTCTTTTTTTAGCAAAATAAGGACCCAAATATTTTCATAATCGAACATCCCCAACGGTCAAACTGTTCGTGATGCCAATCCTTAGACAAACGGTCGACACGAGCCTTTGGACGGGTACGTGGGAGCAAACCTGCACAATTTCAACTGCCTGGACCTTCCCAAATAAAATACGGCTGGTCGCTGCTGGTTTCTCAGGCGATTTGAACTTTCCCGCCGAGATATTCTATACTTTTTTCCATCGACCGGTCAGAAGTCGGCTGACCATTAATTATAGGGAAAACATTCGTTGCCATTTGCCGCCCCGGGAAGGTTAGCCCACCCGTTCGAAATAACATCCTAAATGGCGCATTTAGCAGTGCCGTGACTTTACAGTTTAGAGGTTACTTTTTTATTCTCCCTGCGAATGCGGATGTCTCGTGCTTTTAACTAAACATTTTCCTCTGTGGTGCGTGCAGCCTAAGAGAGGCCTCGTAACGTAACATGCAGCATAAGACATGGATGAGGTGGTCCCGGTTGTCGCTTATCGCCCTTGCTTGTACACTTTGTGGCATCGCTGACACGAGCCATTTGCACCTGCAGTTGCTTACAATCGACCACCGGACCATAAATAAACCGACCCGGTTGACACTTTTGTCCTTTAGCAATGGATCTAATTAAACGGCGGCCCGTGATATTTCGCGACACGTCGTTGGGGAAGCGCAAATGGCGCGGCAAGAGGATGCGTCCGGCGATTAAAATCACCACAGAAATGTTAACCGTCCACCCACCTCGTGCGTTGATAAATTACGATCCGGGTAAGTTTAGAGATTATTGCCGTCCCCATCTTTACTCCGGATCAGACGTGCGACCAGCTGAACTGTTTCATGGCGGTAGTGGCCGGTGGTTTTCCTCAACTCAAAACTAGCGGCTGAGCTGAATTCCTTTCGTTCTGCCGTGATTTGCTTCAGTTGTCTCAAATCACCCCGCTCGGCGCGTAATGATGGATCCGGTGGAGAAGAATATTTGATTTATGGTGCATTGTTTTCGCCGCGCCGTGGCTCACCCATAATCCGCGGAAAATATCTCCACGATCGATTACGAACACAACCGCGGGGCGTCTCATCCCGTCCAGGTGTTCAAGAGAAGCTAGGAATGATGGATGCTCGAATCTAGATGATGGGAAACTGTGGGAGTTAAAGGGAGTTGGGTTTGGGGCTTTAATGGGGCTTAGATAACTTACATGCTACCAATGATGAAACCTTTCGAGCAAATTAACCATATTTTAGATGACCTCGTTCGCATTGAAATCAAGATCGTTTATTTCAGCGAGATTTGCGTCCGTATTGGGTCTTCGAAACAAGAGATTCAAAGATATCTTAATTCATGGCCATAGTCTTAAGAAGTATTGAGCTTTCCTTGATTACATTTATTGATTTGCATCGAGCGATGTACATAAGTGAATTTTGGGGTGAAGGATGACTGTCGCTGGCCAACAGCATTAGGAAGATCCTCATTTGTTGTATTCTAGTTTTATTTGAGTCATCTGCGCGTGTCTAGCCATTGACAGCTTAGGAACCTGATCAGAGCCAGTTTGTTTTATGGTTTGTACGTTTTACCTCATTGTCGTTTGGTCGTTTAAAAAAAACCTGCCACTAATTAGTTGTATCACATCACACGGATAACAAGGGAAGTTAGCTTTGTTCTTCTTCAATAAATGCAAATTAAAAGTCAATGATGAACGTTAATGTTGTTCCTTGATAGAAACACCAGCCAATTTTCCTTCTAGACGACTACTAAAAAAAAAGGTAGTGATCAAATGGTGATCTTTTCACAAATTAATGTTATACGATTTCGATTCGATCGAGCACTGTGTGTGACGCTGTCAACCGCACGATCGAGCGGTTGGCTTCGGTTTCGCACCAATTAAAGGTCGCTTCTTATCGCACCCCACCGTTCGCATCCTGCGATGATTTATGTGACCTTTCGCGCGCCTCAAGGTTCACTCGCGAAAAGTCCGGCGGAAGCACCGCAATCATTACGCCGCTCTACGACCATTAGGCGAGTGCGGAATTGCGGCCGGTGAATCGGTAATCGCTTTGCTGCTCACCAAACATTGTCCTGACCGTGGAACGAACACTCGCTGAAAAGGAAAGAGCAATTGGTTCCCCAAACGGAACCATGTTTGATTGATTTGACGACGAGACGCGGTGAAGCATGAACGGTTAAATGCTATTCTTCAAAATCCGCTGTTTACCCTCGTCGAGGCGAGGGACTTGGGAAGCAGAGAATGTTTGCGTCGTGGCGGTAGAGATTGGCCGAAGCAGAATCTGTGAATTTTAGCACTGGAAAGAATAAACATCGAATATTCCCACGATTCTCAAGCTTGTCGAACGTCAGGCTGAAAGTAAACTCCCGGAAGATTTATAATGAAATGTCAGGAAAAATTGTCTTGCAAACTGAAACGGTCACGGAACATTTTAACATAAAATAATCATTAGGAACAACGCGTCTCCTGGACCATATTTTATTTTTGCTTCGTTTTATATAGTCTCATTGCTTGATTTTTAGTAAAAAAAATTTAAATTAATTCAAATGACAATTTCATATCATATCTTTTGAAATCAGTGTGCTTAAAGTGTTTTTTTAGAAATAAATCCATATCAGAACCAGAATGTAAGAGAAAAAAAAACAGTATGTATAAAAAAAAAACAATTATTGTTACCGTCATCTATGGTAGTACCTTTTTTATCCGAACAAAGAATTGGGTGAGTTTGATCCCAATTCGCCATGAAACATAAAAATTCGCAAGCATCTTTAAAAATGCACCTTTTGCAAAAGATCAGTATGTCAGTTCGATAAAAAAACTCCTTCTGCCTGGCGATCCAACGCACACATTTTGCTGCCCGAGACTAACATCCTAAAAACGGAGAGTTTGAAACGCTTGGCACATTTGTTTGTATCCTCGCCAAATCGACACAAATTATTTCAATCTGGTCGGCATCGATCGAGAGGCACCTGTCGCCGTTCGAATTGATAAGAGACGCGACCACAGCGATGTGCCGAGCCGAGAGGTGACATTTACCTGTCACAATGACACCTGTCAGGGCGGCAACCCCGTGTGTGCAACTTTTTCGGATTCGATATAACCAGGGACGGACAGGGATGGTGCGAAAAGCGCATATCCTCGAGCGTTGGCCGGCGTGTTTTCGGGAGCAAAACGAAACGTCCCCGCTTCGCCCTGCGCTCTTTCGCCGGGGAGAATGATGCAACTGGCTACGGGGGCTACATTTAACGAGTTGCAGTCGTTGCTGTCGTTGGCCGCTTTTCGGTCCGGCACACCGATGGCAACCGTTCGGTGACTTTCGCCTGCGATCGTCGGCGCTGCATAATGTGCGATTCTCATGCTTCTTTTCTCTTCTCCCTGTTTTTGCCTGTGTGCGCTCTACAAACTGCAACCTGTCCGATCCTTGCCCAGTACCGTATGGGGCGTTTGATTGGTTAATGAGCTGCCAACGAATGGTTTTTTTTAAACCTCCTCTCCCCACCCCCTTGCCGCTTGGTCCATCACACACACGAAAGAAACGCTGACAGAAATAGAAAACACTCCTACTAAAACACCCCGAGGACAAGGAAAGCTTACACTGGACGCTTTTAACTGCGTTACACATCGCACCGGTTTCGAAACGCGGCTCGGCCCGATCGATTGCGATCGATCGATCGAGATGACTGGTGAATTTGTTTCGATTATAATGCTCGCCCGGGTGTCGTTCCGGGCGGTGGCTGTTTGGCCGCAGGGACGTTTTGTTTTCGGACTACTTTTCGCCAGTCGCGCGATTAGGCGGAACAGGAAGTCCAGCGTGTCCAAAGTGGCGTGAGAAAATGTTCGATAAGAGATTCAATTTAGATGGAGTCAGTGGTGGCGATTCGCACACTTCGGGGTGTCGGTAGCCGAGGCGCCTGTTGTGGGGGAAGGGGGAATTTAAGGTTTTTGACTGTCTCCTTCCCCGGTTTCCATTGTGTTCCCACCGGGCGCAGTATTGTGCCCCCGGGGAGGATCCAGCTGTCCGGAGGATCCGGAGCTCGACCAAACCCAACAGGTGTTCGGTAGGAAGTGAGTGTCTAAGGAAAATCAAAGTGGACTCCCCTTGCCCGCTGGTGTGCTTCGGTGAGCTACAGAGAGACAGGGAGGAAGTGTTATAAATATTCGATCCGCCCGATACTCCACGCTCCGAACGAAGGTGACGCGCGCGCACAGGATTATCATTCGGAATTAGTTTATTTTCACCCGCGAATGGGCTTTATACGCATAAATTAGAGTGGACAAGATTTATGCCACGTGAGTTCACGCGCGAAAATGCACCACCAACCATGTCCTCCTTCCGCTCCATCCCAATATCTCCCACTAGCTTCTTTTTGCTTTTATTGCTCCATTTTCTTGGCTGCTTTCTTCCTTTTGTTGCGTTCCGCGGCTCTGCACGTGCATTTGTCACTTCGATAACACTCCGAAATGGCGGGTGAGTTGCGGGGAGTGCAATTTTTTCCACCATTGATCGGTCGGATGAGCATCCACTGTGTGTGCCTTTAATTCTGCGCTGCCGTGTCGTGTGTGCAACTCCACTTTTCCTCCACGGGGAGGGCCAGAGATTTATTTCATCAAATCATCATCGCTGCGCGTTACGATCGATCACGCACGCTCTTGCTGCAACGGGTGTGTGTGTGTTTTTCCCTTTTTCTTACGGTCATTGCTGGCGGTAACTGTAACAAACGCGGATGTTGCCATTTGGACCGTTCAAAAAATGGGCGAAATAAAATCGATTGTAAAGCGATTAGCCGCAGTATTTACGATGGCCATGATGGCGTAGGAGAAAAGCAGCATTTGATTTTATTTATTTTATTGTTTCTTTTTCTCCTAGTTGCTCCACTCAATTCCGTTCGGGATCCATTGATTGGTGTGTGGAATTGTGCTTTACGAAACACTACCTCCAGCGGCCAAGATTGGTTTCATAAAGTGTGGATTTTTCTGCGGGCGGCCTTTTGGTTTGGGCTTTTACCACTTTTGAAAGTAGACGCTAGGAAGGAAAGGTTATCGGGCATTTGTTACTTGAGTGCATTGCTGATTGCCGTTTTTATCAGTCAGTGAACAGTGAAAAGAGAACATATTTTAATTGTGTTTGTTGTATCCTTTTACAGGTATCGTAACAAGAGGATTTCGTTTATTAAATGCTTCTTAACATTGCTTAATTCACAGGTTTCTAATGAACTGAACAAAGTTAAGCAAAATCTTCAAGGTAACCAAATTATGTTTCGTCATATGGTTCAAACTTGTCTAAAGTAGTCCCTCTTTTGCACCTGGAATATGTTTTTAATATATTCCAATTGAAAAATGCCTCAAGGCGGGAAGTGTTCACATCCCTTCTGCGAGTAATTATATAACTTAATGCAATGCAAACAGAATGAAAAACTGATTTACCAAGGCATTCTAGGTTGAACAGGTTGCTTGGGGCAATCCACATTCTTGCCTTCGTGAATGTCAACTATTTTAAGGATCTCCCACATCCATTCGATTCTGTTCTTGCTCAGAAGCCAATCTGACCACGGTCTGGCCTTTTAATTCTCGATCGTTCGGGAACTGTTCTTCCTGTCGGTCCGGTTTGCTACCCTTCGCCTGCCGGTAGACTAGACGAGCCTTTATTTCGTGCGGAGGTTTCCGCGTCCTGGGCAACCAAAAGACCTAACCAGCCGTGTTCTTGGCCCTGGAAGGCTTGCGTTTTACTTTACATGGCAATGACAGCTAACCTTGGCAGGCTCCCCTGGCCGACAGCTGTGTGTTCGGTCTTCCCTGTTGCTTCCTGTTGTTTCCCAACCTGCTGCATTCTAGGACCGCGTGTCCTCGAAATGTTCTTTATCGTAGACAAGTTTACGTTCTTGCGTCTTATGTGGTCCCGCCGGTGGCTCGATTTTCGAGCAAAGCGCTTTCGAAACCCAAAGTGAGCTTCAAGGTAAATCGTAGTGCTTTTTCGTTGCTTGTGTCCACCATGGGTGTGTGTTTTTGCAAGTTCAGGCCGTCCAGCGTACCCGGAGCAGGACACCATTAACCATTGGAAAATGGCCATCGGAGGTAAATGTTAATGTCCAGTGCAATCGATCGTGCTTGGAAACCAGCACATTTCCGCTCAAAACCAGTCTGCTGCTGCAACTGTGTGTTTGTGTGTGTGTTTTTTAAAATAAATACTCAGAGGTATTTAAGATGTGATATAAAACATGCAAATTGAAATATACCAACCATGGAAGAATATGCATTCCATTTCAGATATCGTTCTCGGTAGGGTGTGTGAGTTTCAAATTAGATTATCCGTTGAATAAACTTTTTCCTTATATCCATTACGGGATCAAATTCGTTTGAGTGACATTTAAAAGGCGATGTTTCAGGAAATGAGTAAGAACCGCTGAAGGCCAGTACAAATTTTTGAGATGTATCGATTTAACTTAAAGGGGATTGGCACAAAAGCAAAGAGTAAACCTATAAACGTAATAATAAACACTCAAATTGCACCAATCAGTAATGAACGGGAAAATGTAACGCCCTACATCGGCAGTGAAGCACAATGGAACGCGAAACAAGTTAAACAATATTTAAATAATTTTCCCTTATGTACCCACTTATGAGCGATGCATCGTCTTGGGCAGACAGAGGAGGAAAAAACAAGTATGGAAAATTGCTGGAAAGCAAACACCCCTGCGGGGGGGGAGCAACTGCATCGACGGCAGATGCAGATGGAAGAAGAAACAACCAAAGGTTTGTTGTTGCAAGGCAAAGCCTCACGTTTCGCATTTATCGTTTCGTATCGTTTCGGCCTTTTTTTTTGTGTTCGCCCGCCTTTAATTAACCGCATTTTGAGAAACTATTGAAACGAAACGCTGGTGCATCTCGGTGCGAACCAATCCGACGCGTAACTGTCGACTCGATTTGGCTGCGTTCGGGTGGGGAGTTGGATTTATTTACTTTTGTAGTTCTCCTCCAGCAAAAGGGCACCCCCGGAGAGGCTCCCACCCGGAGAAAGAATGCACCGAAGGCGCACGGCGGCTGGTGGCGCTGGGAGAATTGCATAATTTTCGGTGCACTCGGGCAATGTGTGTCTCGGGCGGGCGAATGGAAAATGAGAAAGAGAAGCATTGAAGAAAAAAAAAAGGAAAACCGACACACTCGAGTTTGCCTGCCCATAAGAGCCCAGTAGTAGCGCACGGATTGGTTTCGAATCCCGCGAGGCAGAGATGCAGAAAAGCGCTGCCATCTTCCACTGCCATTCATCGTTCCCCTTTGGCGTTCGATTCCAACATTTTCTTTGATTCTCTCCGCTCCATCACGCATGCAGTTCGCGGTCCACTTTTCTCCGACTGTGCCACACGATCGCGATCATGTCTCATGTTGCATCTGTTTAAGAGCAGACGGAGAGGAAAGCAGGAAAAAGAAGGGAAAACGGAGGCGAATAACAAAATACGTACAGTCGATTATACAATTTCACTCTCGCTATCGTTGGCTGCCAATTTCCCACTCGTTGACCCATTCGCCAAGCGCGACGAGCGAGATCGATCCGTCGGAGGTTCGTGCATTTGGGTGCAATGATGCATTTCGAGCATTCGCCCTTCGCTGGGAGGGTGCCGCGGCTGGGCCATTTCACTACGGCTGCAAAAAAGCACACACCAAAAAAAAAACGAAACAAATACTTACACTTGCTGCTGCAACTGTTGCTGCGCCGTTTGAAGTTTCCACGGCTCCCGGTTGATGTTCCACGGTTCGTTTGGGTCTGGGGGGGGGGGCCCGTTTGTAGCGATTGCGAATTGGCAGCGAAAGAATGCGCACGGGACACGCACGCAAAAGTTCGGTAAGCTGTAGGACGCCCTTTCCAGTGGCTCCAGAACAGACGAATTCGGCGACGAGTCTCCCGCGTTTTCGATCGAATTGCCGCAGATTGGTTCACCCTTACGTGTAGGCTTTTAATCACCTACTTGCTGCGAAATGTCCGGAAAAATTCCACAACCTACGGGGCAACGGTAGGCACGGGTGTGCAAGGACGCAGCAGGACTCGAGTGACACGATCGTGTGCAAAAGTGCGCACGATTGCGGCAGCTCCTAATGCGTTTCCTGATCGCTGCAACAGCGTGGTTCGGCCGCATTCTAATGTCAACCCCAATTAGGGTCATCCAGATCCGATGACGCAAGCGAACGCATGTTGCCGCCGTAAATCCTGCGGCACGAAGTGATACCAAGCGTCGAGGTGTCGGTCGAAATGGACCTGTGGGACGTTGGCGGTGGACGTCTGGCCAATTATAGATTTCAAATAAGCAACCTCCGTAACTTGGCATCATTTGTCGCATATTTCTTCCATCAGATTTTTTTTTGCATCAAAAAAGGATTTGTGAATATCCCTTCAAGATGGAACAAAGGCCTACTTTGTGTTAACCGTTCTCAAATTGTGGCGCCAACAGTTTAAATTTAATCAAAAACGTACATCAAGGTGCACCTCGAATTTGTGATGTAGTCGAGAGCATGAGGAAGGCAAGCAGAGAAAAGAAAAACAAAAACGCTCCAGTTACAAATTGGACCAGCTCCAAAACCGAAATGCTGCAGCAACGTACGCATGTTGCCCGTCGAACACCGGACACGTTTGAGGCGCGTTGCGGAGGGCGCAAACACAAAATCACTTGCCAAAGCCGATACGAAGTATTTGCATAACATGCCAGCGAACAACACACACGCACCGAAACTGCGGCAGCAACTGCATCGACCGGTTCTGGTTCGCATTTTCGTTGCACCGGAGAGACCGTGCGTGTACCGGTGCGGTCAATTTCTTCTCCCTTTTCCCTTCTTATCGTGCCGGTGCGGTTTTTCGGAGTGCACTTTCGGTATCGGTACCGCAAACGCATAAATGCCACGCGGAAAACGCGCGGACCGCGGGATCAAATCGACCCGATTAGGTTTGCCGCTGCCGATACATTTATCAACCGACCCACACAATCGCACACGGCGCTCCGGCTCCTTGTTCCCCTTTGCCCGAAAAACGCGAGACTTTTCCCTCGCGTGACCCCCGGCTAAGGTTATGGGAAACATCGGCTTGTCTCAGGTGTGATATTTCATGTCATGTGTATCAATTTTCGGTCCGTGGGTTGAGCTGTGTGCTGGGATTGATTTAGTAACTGTGAGTATGGTCGTATTTAGTGTTACGTATGCTCCGTTTTTTTTCCCCCTTGCCATTTTTACCTGTTTTGCTCAGTTTTGCTCGGTTCATTAAAAGGCGATCGAGCGCCATGGGAGAATGTGAAAAATCGTTCGTAACGAAGTTGTCGAGCGCAGAGAAATAATGTTGCTGGTGTTGAAAGCTATGCTCAATCTACTGACAGTAATAATTGTTCCGTGTTTGTTTTTTACGTTTGTAAAGAGTTGATACATAAATCAACTTATCTGAATTTCCCGAAGTAGATGTCGTACAATTCTGAACCCGTTCATAAAGCTGACAAAGACAACACTATTTGCAATACAATGGTTACAAACGTATCTGATAAAGAAAACACTATTCTAACAATTAGTTTCCAACCCCTTCACGAGAACGTAAAATAAAGAATTACATCCTTTCCTAAAACAATTCAAAGTCTTTTAACATCTTTCTTATTTCTAAAATCTGCTTGCTTGGAGCAAAATAAAATATTCCAATATTTGATGAATTTGCTTGCGGTCTTCTGCGCAATATCTCCTATGGTTCATAATTGGACCGAAAAGGCATCGCTTCTGTCGGAAATACCCTAGCCCATAAATGGCGTGCCAATTGGTATTGCGTGTACACTTAATAGATGCAAACTGTCCAAAGAGAAGGTCCTACAGGTCAGTATTGCAATGAAAAGAAACGAATAAAAAAGGTGTCTTTAAAGGAAGGACAATCAAAGTTTAAACGTAAGGACGAAAAAACAACCTACCCGTATTGACAGTGGCGTGGTTGGTAATTGTTACAAATTGCATGCTACCGGCAATTAGGCACATGATTCCAGCCCGATCCGTCCGTGCGGTACACTTCACTAGCGCTCCATTTGGAGTAGTCAACCATCGGTAGAAAATTCTCGTGACTGATCGTGACGCATGCAGAAACAAATCCGAGCGAAGCCCCATTCGCCTACCAATGGTAGCGATTAAATTTACTGCGAAAGGAAACAAGTAGACTAAAAAGAGAAAAAATGGCTGGTAGTGACCAACTAAATTTACATACCAGATTGAACCCTCGCCCAGTCGGTCGAAAGTCGGCAGCTTCCACACGCGGCGATCGAAACCCGTATGCTACGCACCGTTAAAATATAATTTATCGCTAATCAAATGGATAGTGCCAGCACTCAGGCCGAACGCCAAAGTGCCCAACGGGGGAATTTCGGACGTTTCATACTTGCCTCTCGCTTTGTTCCGTATGCCGTCTCGCTTACGACCGTTATAACCCCCTGTGAGTTGTTTTTGCTTTCGCAGCAGTTCCAACCCACAATCGCTGTTGCTCGCTCGCACATGTATATCGCTTCGCTCCCACACCCGCAAGGTATTGATGGTCGAAAAGTGTGCCGCGCTTCGAACGCACGCCCCGGCTCGTTGTTGCTCGCTCGCACATGTATATCGCTTCGCTCACACACCCGCAAGGTATTGATGGTCGAAAAGTGTGCCGCGCTTCGAACGCACGCCCCTGCTCAGGCACGGTCTTTCTTTTGTATCGTCGGCCGTGCTGCTTCGAGGGGTTCTATGCATGGTACTGGGTCTTGGTGCCCGTCCGGGCATTTGAATGCGTTATCGTTTCTTAAGAACCATTAAATTTTATTTTTGCGTGCCGTGCTATACTCCACGGTCCGGGCTGTCTTTCGTTTTTTCTGCATGCATGTTCTTGGTGTCCGATATCGTCGAACACTAGCAGCGGGTATTTAAATGCTTTATTCTTTCTACTGGCGTGCCGTGCTGTGGAGTGCCGTACAACTTGGTTTTAATTGATTTTCATAGATTTTGACCCACTCGTCCCCTCGATCGTATGGAGTTTTTTTCCTCACGCCCGTTACCGTTCTTCCGTATGTTCAACATTTGTGTTGTTCACATTGTGCTGATATATCGAGTGATCGATCAACGCAAACCGGCGCTAGCAATACAAAAATATTGCATTATGACGGCGCTTTAAATATCATGTTTTCCAGCCACGGTTGCCCTTGAAACAAAATGAGGTAATAGTAGCGCCACATTTCAAGCATGTAGGAAAAACCATGGCAGCCTATGTTTTAATCTGCCTGTGCAGATTTATGGTGCCGTAAAGGTCCCATCGTATAGCTACGGTCAAAAATTCCATCACGCATGCGTAGCTTCAACCAAGAGCCACGAGCGATACAGTGCTATTCCCATCAGATTCATACACCGTTTTTGACTCCACGCGGAGACAGGCCTGCTATGGCCTCGCGTGTAAAGCGACAGGGCAATTTCAAAAACTTTTCACGGCTAAAGAGCCAGCAGCTTAGGTAGCGCTAAAACTTCAATCCGATAATTTACTAGAGTCTAAAAATAGCTCAGAGCAACTGACCAAAAGTATAGGCAATCAAGGGGGTGCGGGTAGAACGAGGGAACAGAGAACGAGAAACAGACCAGACACCACCGGCAGGCCCAGACTACGAGGGGGAACCAAGAACACATGTAGAAAAAACGATACACGGAAAACAAAAGCAAAAGCCATAAATCATACCAAGTACCCCCTCCCCCTACCACCCTGATCATTTTTTTGAACGGGTGGGCGGTGACTTTTTTATGGGCGGGGATAGCGCGTATGTCGAAACGCATGAATTTCGACAGACATTGCGGCTCACTTCTCGGAAACGGATAGTGCTTGAAAAGCAAACCGAAAGACCACGTGCTCGGGAAGTTGGGACGTGCTCGGGAAGTTGGGTGCCCGATGATGACAGCGAAAAGTGGCCAACCGTCCAATTGGTGCAACAAAGTAGTAAGCTAACACGCGGACCATTCGGGCCAGCGGAGGAAATGTGCGGGCCAGCGGGAAAATAAATGGCAAAATCGTTACGATTTACCCGCCTTGATACGACCCGGTGATAAAGCGAGCGAAGGTGATGTCCGGGCCACAAAGTGCCGCAAACGAATAAACAAAATCGTTTCTTTTCGTCTTCGAGGAGTTATTTCTCTACCGGTACCCGGTGGATGTCCATTTCGCCCCGAAGTAGACCATTGCAATTGGAGTCTGACCACCCGGGGAACGGTAAGTCTTCCGGGTTGAAAATTGTTCAGCCATGCGAACGAATCCTCCAAGGGGTGGACTCCGTCCTGGAAGCCTTCGGTAGAAGCGGCGATGTCGAACTTTGGTGGACAGTTCCGAGAAGAGGAGAAAGTCGCGACTTCGTTGACCGCTGCCAAGTCCTCTGATGGACTTAAGCGGGATTAAGGTATCGGGCCGCAACGCAAATGGCATTTGGGGTAGGATGTGATAGTTTTTACGCAAGACTGATTTGATAAGTTAATTTAAACAAATCAGTTTAAAATGTTTTAAATTCTTCGTCAAATGTTTCAGTAAAAATGACCCTTTGTTCCATGAAGATGTTACACAAGCGACATGAAGTACGACGTTAAATTGAAACATGTTTCGAAACATTCCCATTGATTCCGGTACCATTGAGTAACACATGCAGCATCTTTGCCCCCTGCTGAGATAATACCCTACGAAGATCTTGCCACGATCATTCAATTGTGAAGACACACATCCCCATAGCCAGCCCCTTGGAACGCTGTACAAATCTAGCTCAACCTCTGAACCAGCCTCATGGAAACCGCCATCTTCAATGTTGGCGAAGGCAATTTCAGCGCTACTAATTCGTACGAATTATCAATCATTAACGCAGTAGCTCTTATCGTTGCTAAGGGTAACCACCGAAGGCGAAAAAGAAACAGCGATCAAGCCAGCCAGTTGCAACGAGTTTTCCGACGAACAAACCAAGTGAATACGCGTTAGAATGAACGAAAAGGACCGACGGCATCGGTGGGGTACGTTGAGAAATTTTCCCAAACCAAAGGGTGCGTTTATGAGGCGATTTTCTAATGGATTCTTCTTCCCAAGGTGGACCCTCCCTGGAACCCGCGTGCGTGCGTGAGTGCGGTTTATTTGGAGCGGCAAAATGCTCCGCCGAATGCCAATTGCAAGCCGCTGTGCGTAGCGTATCGGTCGATCGGGCCGTCGATGTGCGCGAGAACTGGTGCGAGGAAAGCGCCCGGCCCGAAATCCCACCTCGGAGCGGTGTAAGAGCGCCTCGGTGGCGGCTGCTAAGTAGGCTTTGGCGTGTAGGGCTATGATTTCGCACACAAACACTGCCGCCGTAACGCTGAACTCTTGCCCTGTCGATGCGGTAAACATTCTCAAGACTTTGCTGACGGCAGCTAATCACGCAGGAGCGTTGTTCCCCGATGATTCCGATGGTGAGTTCAGCTAAGATTTGTCTCGATTGCACGCGGTAGTTAAGGAAGATTGGCAAAATCAAAAGTGGGCCAAAGTTGGTTAGTTTTCTCGGGCCTATCGTCAGTCAGTTTCGTGCCTAAAACAACCGGCTGTCTGAGGTGTACTAATTAGTTGCCCCAGTCGCCGGTGGGGTAGTAGTTGGGGAAGCCTTATTTTTCCACCATGTTACAAAACCAAACTCATTGAGCAAATGGACCCCAAACCACCCGGGAGGAGAAAAACTAGGTGAAAGTTAATCTGTTTCGCTGCAAATCGTTATCAGCCCCGATATCTTCGCATCATATGTGATCGTACGATGATTGTGTCATAGAAAAAATAAGCATGTTGTGTGTATTCGCCTCAAGGTGATATTAAAAGTGTCTAATGATTAGGAGATAAAAAAACCAATATCATTTTCTCGATTGCGCGAACGCTAAGCATGCCCATGGGGTTTGTCTCGATAGTTGAAGGTGGCTCCATTTATTTTATCGTATAGTTTTTCCATCAGCTAATAATAGATGCAACTGCAAGCGCATAATCGATAATGTTTCAGCCTGGCATCGTTAATCACGTCTGCGCGGTGAACGACTTCCTCGTGTGGTTGTCAAAAAATGATTTGGTTTTGAAACGCGCCCGCCTTCAACGGGGATCCGAAGCGAAGTGCATTGGTCGTAGGTTGCAGGGCATGGGCGACCGAGGGGCAAGACAAGGGCCACTTGCTACGTTGCACTTCTGGTGCACATTGGCCGCATTGGCTGTGCGAAAGATAGTTATTAAAGTGCTGGCATATGAAATTACACGCTTTTAGCATGCGAATTCCAACGACCGGCCTTGGGCGGGCCGGTGTGTCTGGGCACCCACTCTCCCCAGCCACCGGCACGATAACGAACCGAAGCATAATGCTAACGAACTGTGCTGCCCTGCGCAAGACAGCAAGCATATGTTGTCAGCCTGGCGCCATCGGCTTTTCCTCGCATCGATGCTGATGCCGGAGAGATAAGTAGATTGAAGCGCGAAAGACGAATGTTTCGCGAACCACCGAAGCCGTTTCTTCCAGTGTTGACCCGTCAATGTTACGTCTAGTTCGTTGTGGATGTTCAACGTACGAACGACGGGCGAATTTCCATTCATTTGATTATCGCATGGTGTTCTTTCCTAATCGCGTCATGTACGCGCATGTCTACAAGCGTGGGGGTGTCATGTACTTTTCAGATCGAAGGAGTAGATTGGTTCTTTCTCTGGCCGGTGGTGCGCATTCCCAAGCGAGGCATTAATTGAACTGATAGGGATGGTTTCATAAGATTAGCCCTAATTAGTTGTCCACGCGGGAGACAATGTAGGGAAACTTTATGCTGCTTGCGTGCATGTGTGGGAACTCGGCGTCGAGCGATACCGATATCGAATTCATTGTGTGCATATTCCACTGCCTCAACGAGACTATCGCACATGCTTTCCATGTGCTATTGTCCGTTTTATCACGTTGTTCTAATTGACAGCCTAAAGGATAAGATTGCGATAGGCTAATTTCTCCCAATTAATGATATGGTGCCTGAAGTAATTGTTCAATTTAATTTATTCCAAGATTGATGCAATATTTATGTACTGCCGTAGCGATTATTGTAGTAGCAGTAGTAATGGTTTTTATTGATTCAAATTTTTCAGTGGCAATAATTGTCCTCAGTAACTAGTAATCGCATTAGTAATGCCACAGCAAAAAGAAGAAACAAATCTTGTAATTGTAATCTTATCTATCCTGTGATACCTATCCTGTATCTAGTTATTTTATCGGTGTATTAGCCTGCATGTACATTAACTGAACATTTGGTTCAGTAAGTCAATGAGGCTAGCTAAACATTTAATTTTATAACTTTCGTGTTTGCCGGTCCTAATATTAAACCAGGGAGCTACGTTTAATTTCATGTTCAGAACGTTGTTTTCTTTCACTTTTTATTTATTTTGAAAAGAACTATTTTGGAATTCCGCTCAATTTGTGTATTGAATGCATGATTATGGGCTTCCGAGAGTGTAGTGAAGTTACCGCCCTTTGGCTGACGGCCTCAGTTCCTAGAATTAGAGTTAATACCTACTGTCACCTTGTCAGAAATGGCTTCCTTATCGTGGCCAAACACGATTCTATCCTGTCGATGGCGGATAATTGTCAGCGGACGGCTCTTCCCAGGACGGACGACTCGAAGAAAACACGGACACGATGTTGTTCCTTTGAGTGTAGCGAACAGATCACACTTGGTTTATTACAACCAAGTAATATTTATAACTAAATTAATCTAGGTTAGTTTGTGCCGCCCTCTCCCTACAGCCTGACCATTCCCTCGCCTCTGCTGTCGCTGTGCCGTTCTCGCATTGATCGCTGCTTCGTTGCCGGGCGCCTTTTCCCCGGGCCGATTCACGATCGATCTCGTTCACTCCTGTTGGTTTGCGACACTTGTTTTCGTAACTCGCTTTCGATCGTGATCGCTTTTCGGTCATTAGCTTTGTCGGGTGCGCGTTCGATTGTTTTTCCTCCTGAGCGGATATTTACGATTTAAGTCCAAACTGTTCTCATTTTCAATCATCGATGATATCGAACGATCGTCCGGTGGTTTTCCATGCTGCGTTGTTTTTATTATCGATGTCGCCCCATCGGCAGTGAAGCAGGTCAGTTCTCGCGACGGCTGATTCCCCGATCGCTAGTGAGGTGTCGTGTTGCACGGTGAGTTGGTCAGCTTGGCGTAGAAGTAGGTCAGTTTCGGTGGCTCATTCACGGGGTGGCACATTCTGCTGACAGTGTTCAAATACGTTGGTGTGCGCCCCAGTGGTCATAAGCGATCGTCGGATTGTGGCTGCAATCGTATCGGTGCTCGTCCGGTTGCCGCTATTTAGGGGTTGACGTTATGCGTTGGCGATTCGATGAATCGGCGGCGACTTAGGCGTTGGGTTTCGGTTTCGGTCAGCTGGTAGGAAGACTGGGAACGGCAGGTCACTGCAGTAGCAAAGAGATTTTGATACCAAAAACCAACCGCGTCAACCGTCAACCGCAAGACATCGTCAATTTAAAAACAAAGTTCATCATATCAGTTATGAAATAACGAAAAAAGTAATTTCTATGCAAATCGAGCACAATTAAGTGTAATCACCGTCTCTTCTAACGTTCTGTATCCGCTGCATATAAATGGGCGCAAATTCGTCAGCATGTCTGGGTCGCAAAGTGCAGCTGAGGCATGATGATGATCATCTTGTTTCCTTTGCATTGAATGTCCTGAATGTGGAATTTTTAACTTATCTCACATCATATCCAGCACCTGATCTTGGGAATGAGAAGCAATTGGGCCTGCCAGTTTTCGTCCGAAACGTACGTTCGACACTTTGCATCGTAGTTCGATCGAGAATGTCCTCGTCACTGAAAGCGGGTGCGGTGGACATTAACATTTAATAACATGAAAAAGCTTTTCTTCTTTTTTGTGGGGCTTCGCTTGATAGCCGAAAGCGTGAAGGTTACAGATTTTGATAGCTTCTTGCTGGGCGTAAAACAAACGGATGAAAGAAAAAGTAAACACGGCCCACGGAACATAATGGCACGGTGGTTCCATGCAGGACGTCTTTATTAGCAAAGGCGTCCAGTCAGGGAAGGAAAAAAAAATCGAATAAATTGGTTCAACACCAAAACATGCACCGAATAAAAAACAACATCTTGGGTTGAAATGAACCATGCGCAACGCCGCAGACCGATTCGATGGGTGGAAAGGGGGAAAAGAGAGTGCATGTAATGGAAGATCGTTTGGAGTAGGTAGTCGTTTATTATCGACTACGCGGACAATGACGGTCACTAAAATCTTTCCTCTTTGACTTTTTGCGCAGCCACCAGTGCGGTAAAGTGAGGTAAGGAAAATTAAATAACCCTTGCGAAGCTTTCTTCTCCGCCCGTGCCGTCGCAGCGCGCTCTCAGCAGAAGGAATGCTTCTCCGGTCTGGTTAGAGGTGAACCAATTACCACAAATTGTGGTGCGATTTGTTGCTGGCGGGGTCTTTTTCGGGTGTGTTGGCAAAGGGGTCCAGTATTTCATGTTGGCTGTTTCCCAAAGTTGGTCCTTCAAAACTGCATTCCTTCGTTCGAGCAAAACGTAGCGAGGAAGCATAGCGGCGAAGGCACAGCTGCATACTTTACACAAATTTTCCTCCGGGTGGTCGTTGGCTTTATCGAAGAAGAAAAAAAGTGTGTATTATTTCAACCATTTTCAACGTGCTCAGAAGTGAAAGGATTCGCAAGAGGATAGATTGTACGAAAAACACACGAAACAAACCCGCATTCGTCCTCCAAACATCCTCCTACTTCGCTGAGCAAATCCTTTCGATTTGAGATGAATGGGGACGACTAGGGAGAACTTTTTTCGTTGTCAAAAGCTGGACCCGCTACCCAAAGGAAAGGGTTGCAATGCTGCAGAACGTGCTCCCCCAGGGTCAACTGGTTGAACAATCCGTCGCTTGCTACAGTAACAATCGCTCCAGAAATTTACGAAACGAACAAAAGTTGTAGGATGAATGTGTCTACGAAAGCTGCACGGGGATGCTGATCACCACATTGCCTTCGCTTTTACACCGAAAGGTCCTTGTCAAAAGGAGACACTTGTACCAAAATTCTACTTTCGATTACATAATGGTGATGGAATATTCGAAAGTGTGTCATCTTGTGGCTTTATTTGCCTTCCATAGTTTGCATAATCCTTCAACTGATGGAACGATTGCAAATAAATGTCCCTTGCGATCTATGTTAAACAAATTAAACCGAGTTCGCTTGAGCTTGCTCAGTAAGATTCGATGCTTGCCATGTTTCGATGGTGCAATGAAATGCATTGAAAGTGAAATCAAAACCTGATTTTCATTTGCTATAAACCGGAGAAAAATTTGGGACACTTGCACTGCTTATCGATAAACAACTGTGCAAGAAAGGTGCACCATTCTTCACAGGCGCCTCATTTTTCCGTCCATCCAATTATGCAAGTGCACCAGTTCATGTGTCTCTTTGCCCAACCAGTCCCGAAAACGCGGGCAGAGCACGAGCCCGCGTTAACGTGGGCTTTTGTCATTGATCTGGGAAGTGAGAAATTGGAAAGTAGTTTCGATATATGGGTTACGGCGTTCGGTTCGGCGCCAAGTTCTGGCCATCGTCCCTCTCGGTCCGTTCCGTTTATGGTCTTGTCCTGCCTACAGCGAGTTTTGCCAGCAGGCCAGAAGAAAAACGAAACCAAAACCAGCACTGATGCATTCTTGTCGTTTCCCGTTGCCTCGCGCCGCGTTTTGACAGATGGTGCGAAATCGAAAAGAAACATAAGCAAGTTCTGGCCGGGCGCGCTAGCACAATTTGGGGCCAGCCTGCCATCTTTGACATTGCACAAAAACAAGTTGTCGAAAGAGAAAAGTGGTCCATATTCGATATACCGAAATCGAGCTACGTGTGGGGTGTCCGCGATTGGCACCGGCAAAGAAAAACGCGAACCGGCGATTGCATAAGAGGGCGCGAAACGGTAACCGATTTGTGTTGTGTGTCTTTTGCGCCCTCCGAGATGGGGGTAACAAGTGCGGACGGAGCGTTTATGGGCGAAAGTCGGTTTTTGTTGTAGGTTTTGCTTCAGAAAGGTTTACCGTTTATGGCGCGCGGTTATTAGATGTAACAATAAGAGGCTGTCGGGATGGGGCCGGAATTTTGTTTCCGAATACTTTTGATGAAAGAATTCGTAATAAAGCGTCAATAATCAGAGGAACAGAGAGAAAAATAAACTTAGGGGCCCTGGTTTATCAACCTCTGGTATTCTTTTCCCTGCAGCCGCCTATCTCCTGGCACTGGGATCGTTACTATTACCTCCATAGGCCCCCATTTCGTTCCCACATTGCATCATAAACCTTGGCAATCGTGCCGAGGCCAAGAAGACTTTTGTTCCAAAACAGTTTAGCCTTAAAAAAGGCGGGTTTTTGGAAGATTGTTTCCACTTCATTGTGTCGCACCGGATGCTGCCTTTCGATGGCACCTCGAAATGGGATGCATTATGTATAGCTTCCCGGTAGCATAAATAATTGCCGCACGCTGGATCTATGCTACCGCAGGGAATGGGAGAGAACCCGCCGAAGCAGAGCGTGACAATTAGCTACGGAGCCAAATGGGAAAATATGTTAATCCCAGTGGTCTGCTGATGCATCGTGAGTGGCTCGAGCATGCGCTGATAAGCATGGCAGATGCGGCTTCCGGCTGGGTGTTTCCGTGCAATTCTGCTTCTGTCCGCGTTTGGGTTGGGAGCAATTTCATCGCCTCACAATCTGGTGAAAGAGGAAAGGTAATCAATTTTCCCACCACTCGTGGCTCGTGCTCAGTTTATCCCATGTTTGGCCGTTCGTTGTTTAGGTGGAGGCTGTTGGTAAAAAAAAGAATCCCCTTTTTCCATCCGAAAGAGGTGTAAAATCGCACCTTACGCAACCGGGCACATACCGGGTGTCGCGCGTTCGTCACCGGCCCAATGTTTCGCCCATTCACGTGCACTGCCTGCAGGGTGAAGCAACTTCCTTCCGAAGAGAGGCCCTTTCGGAGCTTGACCGGCGCGGTATGCCTTTCTGGTTTGTTCGTTAACTTGTCGTGACTCTTGGGTGACGTGAATTGGGCGTTTATAGCACGCTGCTTGGTTTCGGTCGCCCTTTTCCCGGCCTGGGCAGGTGACAGCTTTTTTTCTGTTTTTGGCCTACGTTTGTTGTCACAGACAGGCTTAATTGATTCGGTTTGCCATTTTCCCCTCGTTCCACGAAGGAATTACCGCACGGAAGGAAGGAAAGCTAACGTTGCTACAAAACATTAGCCTCACATTACGCGTGGGTGGAGGAAAGTTGCATAACGGTTTGAAGTCTCTTTTTTTCTTTGGTTCTTTGAACAGCAACGGAATTCATCATTTTCTCACATATTTCACATTAATCAAGATTGTGTAGCGAAAGCTCATATTTGATTTTCTTTACTCATGCCCAGAGAGTAGGTGAATAGTTTGTTAAAGTGAGGTTTAAATGATAAATATTTTAATTTTTCCAGCGTCCGTCAAAATTTCACCTCATATCATATCAGAAAGTTCCGCGTGCAGCGGCTCTATTATTTTCCTCTTACTCTTCATTTCAAAATTTACCCACGCCTCACGAAACTGTTGTCACACAAAATTGTGAAGCAAATAACCAACGAAAACGACATCTAATGTTGACGATCAGATAAAACTACCCGGCTGACATAATACCCCTTGCGTTGCCCGGCATCGCGGTTCGTTTGCATTTCGCATTTGGCCGCAAGGCGAAAATGGGCAAGTCTTTTGGTTTTGTTTCTCGCCATTCACGCGCCTTCCTTATTCTTCGCCAAACGCATTTGCCAAAAATGTGTCCGCACGGTCGATGACCTACCGGGTGTCGGCACCGAGAGGGGCGGTTTGTAAGGATGGCAAACAAGGGCGGGGCAGCTGGATTTAATGTGTGACCGATTGATCACCGTGACGGCCCGTGACGGGTTTGCGGGGATAAAAATTGTCCGAAATGTCTTCAGCTTTCCCGCTCAATTTCCGACAAATGGCCAAAACGGCCCGGCGCTTTCGCGCACCTTACCGTGAGGGATGCTTGCAGGTGCTCTCCCCATCCTTTTTCCCTTTTCTCCCTGCCCTCGGGAGGGAAGATGATTGATTGGGACGTCCCGGCATGTCCCCCGGGTGTGCGCAAGTGTTGACAATCGTTTTGTTCGATCATGGCGCGGCGATAGAGGATCCGTTCGCGATGGGATTAAAATTGGCAAGACACCCCTTTCTCGGCCCCGGCCAGCAGGAAGTTATGCTGATGCCCTGGCACCAGGCAACACCAAATGGCGGCGAAGTGCGGACTGCCAGCCGGACGATAAAGATCTTTCCTGGGTGGATCATTTTCAATCAAAGCTTTCGGTTACGGTTTGCGCGATCACCGACGTCCGGTGGGAAGGATTCGATTTGAACTTTGCTTGACTGGTGATTTCTAAGAGTTTGGTAAAAAAAGATTTTTCGCAATGTGAGATGACGATATTATTCAATTTCGAGTATCTTCCTTGGAAATAAAAGTTGTCTTTAATCTTTTGTTTTGATTATCGGAATGCGCTAGTTATGATTACGTCTGATTGGCATGACATGGTAATGCGAAAAAAAAGGAAGGAATTTTAACTTTCTTGAATTCGTATCATGTCAATGCCACTTAGTGTTTCGAGAATTTTCGATCCACATTAAACGGAACGGTCCAATTAAGTCGTTGCAACAGTTGCCCTTCGGCAGGACGAACGAAACGAAACCGCAATCGACAGCGAAACAATTGCCGAGAGCCTTTTTTTATCCACCCGTAGGTGGAGGCCTTTTCTCCGTCAGCACTCTTTCTTCGACAACTGCGCCTACAGTCGCACACGGAGCATGTCAGGTCACGTGCATCGCGATAGTCAGCACGCCGGGGGGATAATTAAAACTACCTGCCTACAAAGGTTACGGTGGTGGTGCTGTTACAATTCCTTGCCGTCCGATCGGCTCGTCATGAAGTTCGTTCCCTGAGCATAGCCTTGATATTTATCTTGCGGTGGAGCGGAGGAGCGGGCGGGCGAAGAATAAGTTAAGGTCTGCACTTCCAGCACCAAGAACACGCTCGCAGGGTAGCGTTGCGTTCGTTATCAACCGATCGGTGCAGATTGGTCGATTTGACATCTGGTGTTGCGTCACTTTGCTAGAGAGTTCAACTCGGGCGAGAAAAAAGTCCTCAACATTCCCGCACGGGTTGATCCGTAAACGGCTACTCCAAGGAGTCCATTACGCGCCGGATACTCGCTTGACACTTGTCCGGGTTGTGTCCTGTTCTTGAATTTACTCTGGGACGATGATGACCGTCAAGTCGTTGTACAGGGTAAGGGTGCTCTGTACGAATCATACTGAAAAAAATCCCAGCCATTTTGGTCGAATCCACCTTCAGACAAATGATTCCTGCAGCAAGAACACGAGTGTTTTATTCCAGGAAACATTTGATTGCATGTTTGTTTTGTTAAACTGCCGCCGCTACAAGATACAGGAACTGAACGATTTATTATCGCCCCGAGGGGTTTGCTAGGAATGTGCTGACTTTTATGAGAGGATGTTGTGAATGGTTCGCCAAAGCACCAGGAGACTTTTTGCTAATTAACTTATGCAGGAAACGTACCCGGTCTGCAGATTTTAACAACGATTTAGTTGTTTTAAATTAAACTAGAGTTTTAAACAACATTATTAAAATGACATCTTGTTATAAGATAGACGTAGGAAGAGATTTTTTTTTCGGTTAAATATTTCTCCAGCTTTGCATTCATGCAATACCTTTTCTGAGAAGTAAATAAGCGTAGCTTCGTTTCCACGCCCGTTAGAAACTGATTTTCCCGCCTTGCTGGAAGCATGGCAACTTGAGCAAATACTGTGCCCGGTGCTCATGCACAACGAATTACGACCACGCGACGAGTTCGGGCGTCGTTCGGGTTGTGCAATCCTCGCGGGCCCGTTTTCCAGGCCGCTTCTGCCCGTGCTTTGCAGCACCACTTTTAACTCTAAAACGCCAAACGGCGAAGAAAATCTTCCAGCGCCAGCCGGTGAACTTCTCGGCTTTCGTCTCGTCTCCACTTCCCCGTCCCTCTCCCCCAGGGCAACTGTTCGGGAACAACGTTTCACCGAGCGAGCGCGAGATTTATATAGCAGATAAGAAAGTAGATTGATTTGTTTATAAAAGTTATGTCAACGACAAATTATGTTTTACTGCTTTCCCTTTTTTCCTCCCGTGGCTCCCGAGGAACCACTGAACCGGCGGAGTTGGTCCAGTTTTAGCTTTCTTTCGCCTTTTCGTTTCGAGTTAATTTTCCTCCGGCCAGGCTTTGCGAGCGCTCCATTTCGCGTGTTACCGGTGTGTTTGCAGCGACGATCGGAGCTCGTCGTTTGGATTCGAGTTTGTGTATGTGGATGGATTGCTTTTGCTTAGCTTTTCGGCTTTTGCCCATGTAGGAGATTGTGCGCGCAGTTTATCGTGTGTCACGCTACGCGTACGATGTTAGAGGCTGGCAGCACTCTTCCTGTAGCTGGCTCCCCGATGAACCAAAGCACCTCCTTGGTGTGGTCTCTCTTTCCTCGCGAAAGGATCGCATCGATGCTGAAAGGGAATTTCGACGCTTCCCGAAACCGGCCATTCGTGGTGGTGACGTTTGTTTGCCGATGGAGAGCGGCCTCGATTTCATTCCGCGTCGGGTGTCATTTCTTACTCTACCCTTCGAGAGCGGTGCGTGTTGTGGTGGAGAAATGGTGGATCCAAACGGATCGGTTTGTAATTAATGTTTACCCTACGCCACGGCGATGCCGCACTTGGAGGCGCGAACGAAGTCCACCCCAACAGCGAGAAAGACTTCAACGGGCGTGTAGATGGGGAACCCGAGGGACCAATTCAGGTGACGCTTTTTTGTGTGTGTTGCTTTATCGATTACGGTTACCGGAGCACCGGTAACCGAAACGCTCGCGGCACAAACATCACACAGTGACACAGTTGCGGCGGTATGTTTGCTCCAGTTCAAGTAAACGCAGCCCGCGACGCGATGCGATAATCTCATTAACGAGGGCCGGGACGAGCGCACTTTACCGCTTGCGAAGTGGGTAAAATTTTGGCTAAATAGCCGTCGTTTTTTTTCCCTCTCCCTCAAACGATTGCGTAAGACGATGCTGAAGGGAGCATTGACGATAGCTGGGCCTTTGTGGTGTAGCTCAACTTTGAAGTACATTTTCGATACTGAAGATGAGTTCGAGTGAAATAGTTTGCCATTCAAAAAAAAAAAGAAAAAAAAACTCGCTTGTTGAACCCTTTTTCCATTGCTAAAGAGTGTATTCTGTGGGCATGAATCAAGCAGATTTCTCTCCAGACTTGATTGAGAAATAAATCCTCACATTAGTATGTGATACATTTGGTCGACTCGTTGCATAATTGCGCTTTTGCTGATTAAACCCGTACCGACTGGCAGCTCCAACGGCCTGTCCGCAACGCAAACCCCTTCCCAGGCTAGATCGAGGCTCCTGGAGCAGGTCCACCGACTCTGACTGCGAGCTCGGCCCGTCAGAGCTGGGCTAGGCTGCCGCATGTGCCGCCGGGCAGGAAGTTATAATTCACCGAATCAGGAGAAATCAAACCGACACCAGGTTGGCGGCGGTGCGCCCTTTCGAATGGTGACGGCCACCGGGTGCCACAATCGTCACCGCGACGTCAATGCTCACATCCTCGTGATCGAGTTTCGAAGTAGAACCACCTCGCTACCGAACGATTCGAGGATTATCAAGTGTGCCGACCCGAGTAAGATTGTGGCGCGCTGGTCAAAGGTTGCGCTAGCTTTAGGTTGACACAGAAAAACAGGAGCAAGGTGACAGAAATCACCAGCCCGGGGGGGAGGTTGTGAGAACGAGATGAAAATGGCAACATCACGGGCGGTGGAAAGCTCATGGAGGATTAAAATGGCGATGTCAATGTGCGCGTGCACAGATGTTGCAACTAACATACACGTCTCGGTAATTTCGTTTATCTATATAAGTAAGACTGTGTTCCTATCAACGCAAGGTTAGATTAAATTGTATACAAACTCATTGTTTACTCAATTTTACTGAATTTCAGATCTTTTTAAGTGTAAGCATTCTTACCAACACAGTAGGTTGTTGTACCGTTAATACAGTTTTGCTTAAAATAACTAATAGATTGTACAAGTAGTTTACCAATCGTCGAATGTTCCAAATGTCCGACAACACCGGCTTCCCGAAAGAAAGTTGAAGTCCCGGCCAAACGTTGTAAACAGTCCTGTTCACTTGTCACTTTTCAATCCCTCCCATTGCCTCTCCGCCAACTTCATTTATATCTTTCTTTGCTTGCTTTTTTAAATATCCTACGCATCAATGCCTGATCATGTCCACGATTGATGTTTTATCACGTCGCTCCGATCGGATTTGTTGCGATCTTATCGGGCAAAAGGGTCGTTCGGAATGAAAATCTTGGAGAGGAAACAAAAAACACAGCGCCCAGCTTACGCATAACTTCACCTTGATGAAGGTTGGACAACTTGCGAGCGTTTGGCCGACGACGCAACAATGTGTGCGACCCGACCCGTCTTACGGCGCGCCGAGGCGGAGTTAAATTTCTCCATCAGTCTTCAAACTCACCTTCCCAGGCAGTCAGAGCTGGCGTTTGTTATGCTGCCTATGCTCGCTAGTCCACCGCTACTATCACTTGCACGAAACATGACAGGCTTCCGTAGTGGATGCCGTGCGAGGGGTGTTTGTCTTGTTGCGTGAACTGATAGCGACAGTTTAATAGGATCAGGATAGGCAAAGACGTTGCTTCATTTTTTCTTTCACCATCTCCGGAACGTCGGTGAACTTCAACCTTTTTTGTGTGTGTGCCATTCCTCGAGTTTTGCGACCCCATGCTATTAAATAGCCAAATGTTTAATGTGTGCAGATCATTAATGAACACTTGACCATCGGACAGAACTTAAATGGCGTATCCTACAAACGGTCCATTGGGCTAGTCCTCAATCGAGAGACTTGAAAGTCTCCCCACCTTTGCGGTGGGTTTCCCTAGCCGCTCGAAACCTGACCGGCCAAGTTGTCGATGCGCACTCCAGCCATCCAACCCAACCGCGTCTTAGATCGCTCAAGAATGCGATCGATACCGATGGCACCGAGGCAGCCACTATTTAGCATTCAAATTTATGCTAAACGGTGTAAGATTTATCAAAATCTGTCCGGCTCGCTTTTGTTCTCGCTCAGCAGCTGTCGCACTCGGATGGGTTTCGGTCGAACCTGGCGACACGAGCTTAATTCTTCGGCTCGCGATGTGAAACGGGCCGAGGGTTTTTAGTCTTTTCGGGCCACCATCTCGACGGCCGACACTAATCCGTTCTTTTGTGCGAGTTTTTATTTGCTCTCGCCGCAGCTCACTTCCCCGTCCGATTGGGTTTATGATGATTTTTTATTCGAAGTGCTTTTCCACGAGATAGTTAACGCGAAACGAACGCAACACGGCTACGGAGGACGCTGCCTTGCTTGACGTTTTGCTTGCTGCTCCGACACCCTTGACCGGTTTTTTTTTTGGGTGATTTTGTCATTAAATCGCTGTTTGTTTTACTTCCATCCGCATGTCCAGGTCGCGGTGAAAGGATCTGCTTCGTTCTAGAGGTGGATAAAAAACGATGAATTGATTCTGCTAAAGAAACAAACAAAAATTGAGGACAAGTGCACAAGCCTCTCTCATCGGCAATTTTTGATCAGCACGCGAAAAGGATCACGATTGCGCTGCAACCATGTAATTGTGATCGTGATATTCATCTTACGCTCGTATGCAGCAAAATAAAACATAGAAACATACGTATCTTTTCATCGTACAAGCACGCCGTCCCGGGCTGCTATTGTGCTCGTTTGTATTTCATTTTAATTTCTTGCTCCTTTTCACGTTGTGCGGCAATTGTTTCACCCGATCGAGTGAAAGTAATCGCTCGAATAAGGGGCCACAGGTTTGCAAGGTGGAAAAGAGACCAAAACGCGGCTCGCTCCATGCTAAGAAAATGGCAATAAAAATAAAAACAGGTACATCACATCCTTGGGCTGGTGGACGCGTAGCTGTATTTCGGTCAAGCTACGTGGGGACTTTTACTCGCGAACCCTTTTACGGTGCATGGTTGGCTTTGTTGGAAGCAACAGTGGAACAGCAAATCACCCTTGCGCAACTTACCGGGTTTACCGGTAAAAAATAAAAATCCGTTGCAATAATTATAGGGTTCGAGAACGGATTCGTTTTCCGCGAAATGTGCTCCGACCGGACGCAGTTCCTTTGGGGATGCGCCTGATGTCTCCCCCCGCCGAACCAATACAACATGCTTTGAGCAACGGCAAAAAACCTTTTCCTTCCTTTTTCCGGAACGCAAACCTCTGCAACGCGTTCGAATGCCGTCGCATTTCGCGCGAATCACCGCCGTAACCAACGGTATTTGCCGTCATATGTAACTCTGAGGGAATCGTCATCCCTTTTGGCAAGCAATCAGGCGGGACTCACCGTTTCGAGCCTTTGAAGGGTCTCGTCCATCGCCCCGGCGCCGGCAGGTAGTCGGACGAGGAACTCGAGGTTCGATTTTGTCCGAACATAATGATTGCGATCAACTGCTGCCCCAGCGATTCCCGCGTTTGATCGACGATGCGTGCCGCCTTCGAAAGGGCCGCTTGCGTCGTGTTAATGTTAATCGTAACATGCATACATAACGCATTCCGCGTGGTGCCGCTGTCGGCGTCTTCTTCACGGAAGCGCGCTGATTGGTGTTCGTGTTTGATTCGAGCTCGCCTCCGGGCACGGTCGGGTGGTACTGAACGATTGTCGAACTTTAATTCACCACAATTACAAATGGCTTCTACAAGCAATTGAACCTCGCATGGATCGTCCCTCGTTTCGTTCGGTTTCCCCTTTTCGTGTGGAGTACGCATTCGTTGTAAGTTTGTTTTGTAAAGATGCGTTTGGCTTGTCCATTTCACTTTACATCTGATTATTTCAGGAAAAAGCATAAAGGAGATCATGCTACACTTTAAGCAACCTTCTTTTATGCCTGACATTCACCCTGTGCAGAATATGTGAACCGACCATTCTCCGCGCTGCTCCGGGCAGCACCGCTTCGGGTACGGGATATTTGCATTTTTACGAGCCAACCGATTATCACCCCTAAAACCCCGTTAAAGGTCCACTTAATTTATGTAGCCGCAAGGCAAGCGGGCCATTATGTTGGGGCCGGTGGGTCACCGCGATTTGGGCGAGAACGAACCGCGCGCTGTCACCCTTTCCGGGGCCCGGTTGAACTATTTCGCTCGCCTTCCAAAGCCCAGAAGACCTGCGGCGAGCGAGCTGTCGAGATCGTTTTTATGATGCATAAATTCGTAAACCACCATTCGCCACGGTCGGGGCAGGGGATGAGACACGCACGCGGCACAATGTAGAATGTGCAGCATAAAGCATAACGCGAGATGAAGGGCTGGCGTGTGATGCGGTTATGCGGGCTGCAGCCGTGTGTGATGTGGCCGCGCAACCGCAAATATGAAGTGTTGCCTTTTTACGCACTCTTGAGACACGGGGCGCAAAGTGGAGTGCTTTTCTAGAGGGAGTTTCAACACTTCGACAAAAATCTTTTGCTTCGCCAACTTTGGCTTTTACTGGGGCGCTATACTTGGACAGAGTCGAAACATGTTTGTTTTACCGTAGGATGCAGGCAAGTTCCTCGTTATCGTGATTAAGAAAAATTTCCCACATTTTCTGAGATTTCATCGATTGCACTTAGGCGGGCAGGGAGTAGTCAGAAGTTGTTTGCTTTGTAGCAACCCGGGAAAATGTGTATGGGAAATCGTTTTCAGTACGTGATTGAATTTTACTAGAGTATCGAGATTTTTCATTTGTGCTGTGAAAAGATCGTACATTTATTTTGCAGCACCGCAAATGACGTAACGGCCGAGATACAACGCAAGCGTTGAGCAATGGTTGATTCCATACGATCACCGGAAAGGTACGATTAACGTCTGCATTCCTTCGTTCTCAGGAAAACGACCTCTTTTCAAGCTACTTTTCATCAGCTGTATGTTACGAGCAGTTGAAATTAAACTTTTTCACTGCTTATCGATAATTGGAGGAAATGGTTTGCGAAACAGGATAAATTAAAGAAAAGTCTACCGAAGCATGGCTTACACTTTGCTATTTTGTAATAAATTGATTCCACCATCGGCTGGTAATAAATTCAGATCATGAATTGTGTTGAGCTTGGGTAAAGCTATGCATCAAGAATGAGCAACAATCTATCTATATCTGTGCCACTTTCACTTTCACGGAAAACGACCGCACACTTCCATAGATCGATCGGTTGGTTCGAAGAAATTACAAAATAGCACTAGCTGACTTTGTGCTAAAAATCAGATCTTATCGGTACTCCGAAGGCTGAAAAATGGTTGTTTAACCAGCAAGTGTACCGCCACACCGATCGCCAGAAGCCGTGGTTGATGTATGATCGAAAGCTCGCAGAAAATATGTGGGGAAAAAATGCATAAAAATCTACCGCACATTCATGCACCGCGAAACAAATGTGTGCCGTGCGTGCCGAGATCGCTCCCCGCGATAGTTCCTACCTCGCTCGATTCGGGCGATCAAACCGACACCTACGCCCCGAAACCATAAACGCCCGATTTTGAATCGCGCGCACAAAAACGCACGCGTGATCCATCATTGCGCCAATTCCAGAGCGCTTGCAAATACCGCGAATGGACAGGCGCGCGACGAAAAAGTTTGATCGGACGGTGGCAGAAGTTGGCAATCCATGGTAGAAGGGAGAGGAAGGAGAAGGATTTGGATGGAAAATGGTAGGATTTTTTGTCTGATGCCGCCCTGCGCCACGTGCAAGCACATCAGGTCGCGGTTGGTCAGCGATGAAAATTTTATTAATTAAAATTAGATAACCAACCACGCGCCCGCGGCTGCATCAATCGATTATGGATGGTTAATGTTTTACCAGCGAGCCTCGCCGAACGTGAGCATAATGGGGAAATGTGCCGTGGCTGAGTGAAACACAATCCGAAAACGATCGATCAGAGGCTTCGACCAAGTACTGATTTTTGTTCGCCTCTAACTACAATGTAGCAAGGGTTGGACTTTACACGCAATTAACTGCATTAAAGCAGGAGAAAGAGTGAAAAAAACGCATGCGAAGGAAAACGTGCATTTGATCGATCACTTGACCGTGCAGCATCAATGTTTCCTGACTTTAAAACACAGGATCAAACCAACCTACGCACCTTTCCTCGATGAACATGATTGCAAGTGACAGATTCGCAGAGGATCCTGTATGTAAGATCAAACTGGGTTTAAAGGAAGACATCCACGAAGTTTTCCGGAAGGTGTGTTAATTAATGAAGTGTCAGATTCGATTCAAATGTGGCAAAGCTTGAACGAAAGTTGATCGAGATGTAGGTTTCCATGTTATTACAAGCTGTCTCGTTAAATTAGCGCCACTGGCGTCAAACGAAGAGCCATGGCAAATATTGTTTGTTGCGTCAAAAACTAGGTGGGATAATTAACAACATTTGAAGGTAAAAAAAACCTCACATCTCATCTTCATTCACCAATCGAGCACTAGTTGTTCCATGCAGTTATTTGTTACGAGATGTTCGCGCTTTCTTTTCCGCCAAACGTTCCCCAGCGAGCTGAGCAAAAATCAAGATGTAATATTCTTGTGCACCGATCGAAACACGATGATGAAACTTGAAAAGTGTAGCAACTAGATCGTAAACTTGTTTTCCATCTGCGGACAGGTCGACGCGTGTTCGTCTGCGCAGTACCGCCCTTTCCGCCCATTTAAAGGCGCCCTCGGAATCGAGAACTTTCTCCTTCAAGTGTGGTCCAAGATTGTTTCCATTGCAGCACCCGCGGCCAGCAGTGGAAAGTGGCGCGTAAATGGGGGCTGTGCCACCGATCATAAAGCCATCCGATGGCAAGTGTGTATCTTTTACTCGCTTCCATTCGTACCGGCTGGGAGTTTCGTTTTGCCGCTTATGGTTTCCCATTTTTCTGCACAGCTTTATTTGCTTTTATTAAAATGTTTGCTTTTTTCAGTTTCTTTTGCATCCTTCGGAACTCATATTTTTTTCACTGTCAAGCTTTTCTTCCGAAGTAAGCCAACGAGTTTTTCCCATATATTTTCTTACCTACGTTCGTCGCTTGCACTTTCGCGCAAGTCTTTTGTGTCTTACGACGTGCCGGAACATTGGAAGTCACTGGTGCTGGCTTTTAGCGGCGTTTTTGGCCCACGCCGGCAACGTTGACGATGATGGATATCAGTTCTCATGCTGGCGGTACGGGTGTGATGCTGTTTCCTCTTCATTTCATTCGGGTACTTACCGCGTTTTCCTGAGCGCCCCTCCGTTCGACCGTTTCGTGACTATTTGGCTCGTTATCGTTCGCCATCCGTTTCGCGCATATGATAAGTAGCCAGTACGCTCCTGCCCTTTGAGTTGCTCAGGTGGTAGATGGTAGTCATTTTCTGTAAATGATCTACATGATCTCGTTACGATTTTTGTTTGTTTTTCCTGTCTCCCATGAGCTCAGTTTTACCAGCTGGAATAATTTAATGCGACGTGTGACATATGCGGGAAATGTTTTTTTTTTTTTTGTTCAGCTACTTTTGTGCAGGAAAGGCAAGCATAAGAAACCGATTTCTCAGGCGCAGATCAACTCATTTATGACGCCCTTAACTAGACAAATCTCCAACCCGTGTTGCCGAATCAACAAAGACCGCGGAGCAGTTCCTTTCAACACTTTCTTTCTTTCTTTCTTTCAGTCAGTAATGATACCAGCGACAACTCGTGTGGGAGCTGTCTTTGCGCCCCATGGGGGTTGCGATGATGCTTTGTTTCCCCACCTTTTTTTCTCCTTTCTCTCTGCAGCTGCCGTTGGTAGTCATTATTACTATTACATAAATAAATAATAAGAAAAATGGGTTTGTTTGCACGTACGAACGAACGACACTGGCGATGAACCCGCCCGATGGGTTTTCTCTGCCCTCCCTGGTCGGGTTGTTTCTTTTTCTTCACCGACCGGCAAGTTTCGCGATGCAATTGGAACGACTTTCGTTGTCGCGGCTCGGGTTGACGCACGACACACGTCACCAGAGTGGCGTCCGCGCCATCCGTCATGAACGTTATCGTTGACGGTCGCTTTTCATTTTACCCCTACGAAGCCGCAAATTCTGTGTCTCGGTGCTGTGTGAACTTCCTGTTAGTCGACGAGGCTTATTCTCAGAAAAGTATTGAAGAGCAAAGGAAGCAAAGGCGAGGGATGAATAGGTGGTTCAGATGTTGACGTATTCTGGCAAGTAACACTACCAACTTTTTGACATTTAATCGTATAAAAGTCGGGGCAGCATTGCGCAATCGAGTGTGAACGGAGAAATGAAAAGGAAAATCACACGGAAAAAAGGGTTGCGGAACTACCGCACAGCAGCGAGAGAAATTATGGGAGTTCCCGCCGATGTCGCGCGGAAAAAAGATTGTAAAAGTTTTCCACGTACGTGAGCGTCCAGGCGTTGGCTTCCGTGTCAATCACTCATGCGGCCGTGACAGATGTTTGGATCCCACCCTTCCTTCTCTTGTACAAACAAAATCTAACGCGTATGTTTATTTAAAGCATGTAAAATTCTGTTTACACCTTGACTCGACTATACTCCAGCACTGTTGACGGCAGTATAAAAAGCCAAAATGTGACAACTTCATCAAAGAAACGATTTGTTACGTCCGCCCTTCACAACTAGGTTGATGAACCGAGGCATGTTAATCTTGTCTAGAATAAATGTAGCGAACAAATTGGCAAGCAGGCTCCCCCTAGACCATGGTGGAAGGAGTTGCAGGAGAAAGGTTCGCATACGCAAAAGGTTATGCTGTGGTCGTACGCCGGCGGCAAGCTGCTCATGTGAACGTCCACCGGCTCCTTATCTTAATGGGATCTATCTGTTATTGTTGTACTGCAGCCTGGCCGCGGAAAGGCGTTAAGTGCGGGACTTTCACCGACCCTACACGCGATATGGTCGGACGCGGGTGTTGAAGCTTTCGGCTTACGTGCTGCTAACACGTTTGACGCCAGAACGCCTATTGCGTCATCGGTATCAGCGTTTGAGTAAAGAAGTAATTTCATGCCTTTGTCATTTTTATTTCTCTCAGGATAACAAAGTGTTTATGGTGCAGCAAGGTAAATGTAGCAACAAAAAAGGTCTCTTAACCGGGAATTAAGCCGACAGAAGGATCTACGATGCAGAGCGTCTTTTGCGGACACTATGACAAACACGCACACTACATTGACAAAAAAAACACACCTTCAAAATGCTACCCGGTGGTCGAGCGACGTTGTTCCGGTCTGCGTTGGACAGAAATCTCATCTCGGGAAAACATTAATCAATCATACGGCCGAACGGCGCTTCGGCAGGCGGATCGGCCGCAGTCGATTATCTCGATCTTATCGCGATGCCACTTCGCGGTTGACTTTTCGCCCCTACGAAGGCGCGTGATCCACCAGGAGAAACAGATCCGTGATGGATCCGTTCCGCCGCCCGGAGGACAGTACCGGTGCGTCGCGCCGCACGGTCAAGGTGCTCAAGACGGAAAACGCACGCACACCACGCTGCAGCGGTGGCGGATCTTGAGCCGGATCGCAAAACAAAAATCACAACAGACGGAGCCGCCCTGCAAAATTAAATTAAAAAAAAAACACATACATAAAAAGGCCTAAGGAAAACGCCAACACGCGAAATGAGAAAGGGGAGATTCATACATAATCAATCATCAGCGCGAAAGTCAGCGCCTGGTGACACGCAGGCTGCCTTCCACGTGGAAACCGAGGCGGGGCAAGACACCAACGGGCCACCGGGGAGACAGACTCCGGGTGCTTTCTTCGTCATCGGGAGTGTCGCCTGCAAAGACAACCAACCAAGCTTAAAAGGAGACTGCGGATGAAAAAACAGAACAAAACAACGAAAGACAAAAAAGTTAAATGCCTCCATTATCGCACTCATTACATTTTTCCGTTCGCATATCATAATTTTTGATAAAAGGAAAGGCTGCGAATGCCAATGACGGTGCTGCGAATGCGTAGAACGTTGAGTTACGCAATATCTTACTTGTTGCAAAAAAACAAAAAAATAATCGGAAGAAATGTAAACACCATTTGCTCAACTTTGGTGGACTAAAACAATTAAATCAGCAGATCAATACTATACCCATCTCTTGAAGGACGATAAATCAGTTCCCCAGAACACAGATAAGACAGAAATGGTTTTTTGATTTACTTCTTTCGGATTCAGTGATTATGAACTGTAAAGCTTTACTCAAGCAACCGAAATGGGCTATAAGCTTAGGGTACACACAAATCCCACCCTGGGTTTTTTTCTCCCTTCCACTGCACAACATAAACACTCAATCACGATGGAAATTCCTATGTCGTGTCCATTTTCCCCGCACATTCCGTGTTCGTGCGTGCGTGCGAAGAAAGCATGAAAAGCGAGCGCATTTTTCTATGTGCACTTCCAAGGAGGGCTCTCTCCGCGCTCCCGGTGCCGTTGGGCGGCGCTTCCCGTTCGTGCATCTGCCTTACTAATGAAATTTCTTACGCTCGAGTGGTCAACGAGGAAATAGAAAAGGAAGAAAAACGGAAAACGAACCACAGTGGGACGGGCCAGCTAGACGATCGGTGAAAAGGGAGCTGGGCGTAAGAGTTTTGCCCAGCAATGGCCGCTTCGTAGCGGTTGGGAGGTTTAGTTCGGCCAGCTGATTGTAGGATGTCGTGTTTTTCGAGTAGATCACGCACGAGATGCAAAACCACTAGAAAAAAATAAAATGAGAAGCCTGTCGAAGAAGGTGCTCCACGAGAAGCACCGGCGAGGTTTTCTTTCTTTCTTTTCGTTTCAAAATCATAAAAGCAAGCCCAACAGGAACGGGCTTAAGTAAGTGCTGAACGAACGCGATGCAGTCGCCGATGATGTTGTTGAAGGAAGCTGCCAGCCACGGCAGTGGCCCAAGCAGGTGGCATTTGATTTCGTGCCTCGGCTGACCGACTGAAAGTAGCTTAATGGTCATTAAGAAGATATTAAGGTAAAAGTGCCGACCGGTGGATCGATCGAGCCGTGCCGTGAGGATATTACGTGTGATTTTGGAAAGCTAATGAAAAGTATAGTAATGCTGCACTAGTGGCGTCCACCTTACACACACACACACACACAAACACACCCGTAGCCACGGAGTCTGAGGCTGCTGGGATGCACAATTTGCGAGAAAACAATAAGCGGAGGTGACGCTGCAGCGAGCGGGAAATCGCGGCCCTGCTGAATCCGCGAAAGCGCTTATAATTGCGGTAACGTGAATGTCTTCTTAGAGCGGGGCTGGCATTAATCGTCGGCAAAATCGTGGCGAATACGAACGAGACGAACGAAATACGGTCAAGTGGGACGCCGGCGGACGGATTTTGCAGCGAAAACCCTACGTTGTCCAAGATAGGAGCCGTATGAAATAGTGCAACTGATACGAATGCGGCTTAGCGAATGTGCCGAAATTATGCCATAAATCCTTGACACTTGACGTTGGCGTTTCTTAAATCGAGTCTTGTCATTAATCGAAGATGGATTGCCTTTGCCTTTACCAGCTGCTGTGGAGCGCTTAAGTGGCTGTAACTGTTTCGTACGTTTTAAATTGGTTCCCATGGAGGATGCTACGAAATGATACTTTAATGAGTGAAGAATATTTGGTTCTTTTATGCGACATGGAAGATATGAAAGTAAACTGGATCGAAAAGCAATAGGTTCGCCATGAATGTCCACCCTATACTTCCTAGAGTAACGGGATTATTGAGACACTCTTAGCCTGCGTCCAACGATTTGCACGCTTGCCAAAGCGAAAGGTAGCTCAGTTTGTACAAAACATGCTGCGCCAACGAGCGCGAAAGAGGGTCATAGACCAAATCATCATTTCATTTTCATTTTTTTAAATCACCAGTTGCATATCGTTCAACCTAAATTATGCATGCTGCTTGATAACACAAACCATTTCACAACACATTTGTACAACTTTAAGCACTTATATTTACTCCAATTTCTTGTTTTAACAAAGTAATTTAAGCAAGATTCACTTTTTTTAAGGCATTGCTTTTGTTTACGTCTGGAATGACAATTCAAAGTGAAGTACAAGGCCCGGACTGGACAATATGGCGTACATTTGAAAAACTGCCAAAGTTTGGCGTCAGATATGCAGCGCCAAGAGACGACACTTTTTTTTTTATAGAGTTCGTCGTGTTGATTTGGCAATTTGCCAAATCTCGCTTTGGCATAGGCCAAATCATGGTGTGTCTAGACGCAGGCTTACGCTCTTCATCCAGTGTTTGTTTCGTACCGTAAAACGATCGACGAATGCATAAAACAACATTAATGGTCCAGATGTGCATGTGGTGCAGCTTGCAATACAAAAAAAAAATTCACTTAACTGTCGTCTCAAATAATTGCGTTGCCATCGATCACTTACACTCTCTGTTCCGCTCCAGGAGATACAGAAGTGAAGAGCGTTTTTTTCCAGCGGCCCGTGAGAGATCACGATCGTGCCAAGAAACGCGCCAATTGGCGAGAGAGAAGGAGGATCGTGCGCGAGATGAAACGAAGGAACAACAAAAGCTGATTACAGCCGATTGAGAGCGATTGTCACGCGACTATAGCCGGCGCGAAACGAAAGTGAGAGCAAAAGGGTCGCGTGTGCAACGTCGGCTGCTGCTGCTGCTGCTGTCTGGGTGAGATATGCGAGCCCCCGCGAGAGCGATCGGGTCTGGGTTCGTGTGATCGGGCGGCGAGAATTCGCGCCCAAATCGCGCTCTCGTACGCACGACGACGACGGGGAGAGGGCTGCGCAGCGCAAACGCTGCTTGCCCGAGCCGCCCGAGCTCGGAGCCGTGTCGCGTTCGCGCAGAAATCGCTGAACTACGGTTCGAATCGGTCGCACCGCTCCGTGTCCTGTCTCGCGCTGTATCCGCCGCGTAGCCGTTTGCGTCGCGTGCCGCGCCAACAAATCGCGAGCAGAGAGGAAAGAAAAGGAAACTAAATTTTGGGAACATTCGAAGTTCCCATCGAAGTAGGTAGAAACGGCAGCGGGTGAAGCGGTTCCAGATTTTCCCAGGCCGAGCAGAAATTTATGTCCGTGAAACGAAAAAAAAAAAAAAACCGTCGCATGGATTTGCAGCTGAAGGTTGCCGTTATCATCTGAAAATCGTGTACCGTTGTGTGTTTCTGAGCGGTTTTGTGTGCATAATCGGTGGATTGTGGAATGCTTTCCGAGTGGTGCCTCAATGTTGGATCGTTCCTTACTGCTACCTTCGAGTGACATGTGTGAAAGTGATAAAACTACAGTGAAAAGCTTTATCCAAGAAACGAAAAACGCCACCTTCAGCACACTAAGCACGCGATGCGTGTAGATTTGTATTCAAATTGTTCAAACTGTCCAAGAGATGCAGCTGGTGTTGGAAAGGCTCTAAAGCAGCACTAGAGAATATTCGTCATGCTTCGTGCACATAAATACAAACCAATATTCAAAAAAGGATTGGCGATTCAATCGCTAAAGTACAAGTCCCCTCTTTATTGTTTTTGCGATCGCCAAAAAAAAAACTAGGCTTGCAACCAGACTGAGTGTCGACGCCAATTTCCCCCGTCCGTACATGATTGATTTTAACGTTTGTGCAGCTCGGCAATCGCACTGACCTGCGGAGGGTCCTCTGGGCTGCAGGTCCCTTTTTTACTTGTGCTTTTTTGTGCGTATGCCCGTTTAATTAATCAAGCTTTTCTCCGGCACGATTTGCATCAAACGGTCTCTGCTTCGGCCGGCTGCCGAAGGTGATTTATCTTGCCGTTCCGCGCCGGTCCTATCGCGCTGCATAGCGCTGGTATAACACACCTTTTTTTTTAGTTTTCTTTCCTGTTCCTGTTTTGCCTGATCATTGCAGAAAACGAAGCAAAAAGTGGTTCCGCAAGCCCTCGGCAGCGGCGGGGCAGGATTTACCGATCGGGGCACCGGTGGGCTTCTCGCTTTTGTCCACTTCCAGTTTCCCGACTGTGCGCCGGCCGATCGATCGTCGATAATGATGATAATGTTTCGGTGGCTGTTTGTTTATTTTACGCTGCCGTTTTCGTGCTGCCGAGATGCGACATTTTCACATGCCGACGTGCGGCAACGTTCCAACGCTCTGTTGGTCTGGTGGAAAAGTGAAGCGAGGCAACCACACGCAGGAAAAGGGATACGTACGAGGGGGGAAGGGAGTGCGGGCAGGGTCACCGGCCGTGCGTGATCGCGTCGCGCCGGAGACGGACGGCACGAAATGCAGAAAGAAAATAGAAAGTGCCGCCGGATTTTTCGGTGCAGAGGAGATGGCGGAGTGTTGATCTTTTCTTCCCTTCTTCTTCGCCGGCTTCGATGGCAAAAAGGGGAGGAAAGAAACGATTCCCTCTAAGCACGGCGCACCATTATGACACGCCGTTATGGGACTTCTGTCATAGAAAACTTCTCTCGTGTGTGTGTGCTTTGGGCCACGTTACGTTTTCCGTCGCGGGCGCGTATGGGATTGGATGGCGTTGGCCGGTAACAAACTCCCGGCTCAGTCCCAGGTGGTGCAAAACTCCCAGAGCAGCCTGTGTGCTTTGCGCATTTTCTCTTCTCCCATCGAAGAAAGCGGAGGAGGGAGCCGGCAGGGAGTGGATTTCATTTCCGGAAGCAACTCCCACGCTCCAGCCACTCGATCAATCGAACGCACGAGGAGAAAAGCCCTCGAAAAATGGTGACGTTTTAGTAGCAAGACGTGGTTCGATTTGTGACGGTTGAGAAAAGCAAAAAGAGCTCGCGACTGTAAGCCCCCGGCTGTGTGTTTAACTCTGAACTGTGGGGTGTTTTCTGCGGAACCGCCAATGTGAAATTTGGTTAAAGCAATGTGCTAGTGGAAAACGAACGTCCTATGAATAAAGCATTTTTTGGAATGCAGCCATAAATGTGTACTTTCCAAGCAGATGGATTTGGCTTAGAGAGCAAACATTAATGCACTTCGTTGGTTGCTGATAAGAGTGAATGGCGTTGCGAAACGACATCCGTAGAAAGTGGATTTTGGTTTGCAGAAACAGCTGACGTGGTGTAATTCATCGTAAAGTTTTGAGAAAAGGTTGAACAGCGGTGGCGAGGTTTGTCCACTGTTCAATTATTTGAATGATAAATTTATTATTCCTGTCCAGCCATAGTTGTGCTCAACATTTGTATTCCGACTGTACCTGCAATTTATTCTGGGCCTTTATCAAGATCGGATAGCATAGACAAGTGGATATCGAGAGTGGAAGCGCTGCAACAGTTGTTTGTGCCTGAACTGCATCTCCGAGCCGGCTGCGAGAGCGTTGTTGTGCAGGCGAACGGCGGTGCAGCGATTTATTGACGCACCAATATTTATGGGCAAAGCTGTCAATGTCACCGTTGGCGCTCGGAAGGAGCTGTTTGGAGGAAACGAAAGCGAAAAACAAAACCCGCACCACACTGTTTGCTGGAAAAGAGCTAGAAACGCTGGGCGAGAATGTCAGCGAGATTGTTGTTCAGCTGCAGATTACAAGCAAGGCTCTCCATTTCGAGCAGCTGACATTTTGAGCGATCGCTTGCGAAGGGATTCTGTTTGTTTGCACCAGTTCATTTGAACTGTTCCGTCTTCTAACAAGTTTGCTTTAGTCTATTGAACAGTTTAGTTTTATATATCTCTACCACAGATGGACTAAACGAATTTCGCTTCACAAGCATACAATGGTTTCTGTTGACAAAGCGCCATTGCATGTTGTTAAGATTCTTCTTTCACAACCACCATTCAATCGTAGCTTCTCGTCGTTGTGTTGCTTTAAAAAGCCTCCAAAAATGCCGTGCATCTTTTTTCCTTCAACTACACACGAGCCGGTGTCGTACGACCGATCGTGTCGGTTGATCGGGCAGCTTTTGGACGGCGGTAGGCTCGTCGGGCGACTTCCAGCCTCAAGGGTAGTGAGTTAACGGAAGCGTTACGCCGTAAATCATGCGCTCTCGTATTGGCAGTGACCTTTAAGGGTGTGAGCGATTCAGCGGCCGAGCCAAGATCAAGCGATCAAGTGACAGAGTTGGCGAGAAAAAAATAAGGGAAAAAAGAGAAGAAAAAGATGGTACATCATCTCGACAGCATATACTCCCGACAGTGATTTTGAGGCTTTGGAGGAGGCTCATGCGAAACCCTAATTTGCTAAATATCTTCGAAAACAACTATTTTCGTAGATTCGGACATTGAAAGATGAAGTTTTACCGTTCCGTACATTTCATTGAACATTTTTCAATAAGGGTGCTGTATTACTGTGACTATTTTACATTCACCTCATGCAAAAGCAATAACCTTAGGGACTTGTAATCGATGTTCGTTCATCATTCAAATAAAATCACATCTAAGTCTGTCGTTGAAATATGTGACATATCAATTTCAATTAGCTAAATCGTAAATCATCCAGAGGGCAAATACACATGACTCACCAGGCATCGATTGGCGGCGCATCGGAAGCGCAATTCAGTGCGTTTCGAGTTAGCTACCGACTAGTATCAGCCAAAGAACTCTCTGCCAGAAGCGATTCACAATGCAACGTGCATCATCAACCTCATGTACATCTGTAAATACTCATCGAACCACCATCATCATCAATCGCCCCCCCTGATCCTGCGCCAAATCGGAAAGGAGAAGTGATAAGTAGGGCTTCGGTAGGGACGTTTACCGTCCCCGTGCTTTCGGTGAGCCGACAATCGATGCGCCTTGGGAGAGTATGTTGAATTACGCCCGATTGCTGGATGTTAAGTATTTATGCGGAATCTTATATGCCGCCAGCGAAGTAGAGTAATAATGTTAATTATGTTATGTTTTGAAGAGCTCGGCTTTAGGCATCAATCCGTTAATTACGGTTCCACCCATCATCATGGAGGAGTGTTTTGTTTTCTGTTTTGATTCATTTGTTTGTCCGCCTTTGTCTACGCCTTTCAATGTTGCTCTTTTTTTCAAATACTTTGCCGCAGCCAGTGGAAACAGCGAGTCCAGCACTGGCACCCTGGCCAAGACGGTCGGTTCAGGGTTGCATTACCGACTGAACGAAGGTGGAATGGATGCATTCCGCGGCACTGCGAATGTGCAGCAATAAATGCTTGCTCTAATTTCACTGCCACTGGCAGTGAAACAATCCGTTTTCCCTTGCTCGATGCGGAATGTTTGCGAGTGTGTGCCCGTGCTACCCTCGTTTTTTTTTTTCATTTTGTGCCAGTGGAGTGGAATTCACCATTGGAACGTCAAGGGGAGGATGTAAATGTCCGCTGGGGGCTTACGGTTTCATGGACACCCTCGTCTGGCGTGGCACGGTTGATTGGCCAGTGGCAAGACCGGGGAGGAAAGAGTGGGAGGGCAACATATGCGAGACGCAGAGAAGACCGTCCCGGCTGATCGGTTCATCAAAGTCGGACAAATTGTGACGCGACGCTCGAAGGCTCTGAATCAAACGTCAAACACGTGCTGCGGTCGATGGGTCAAGGGAAGCGTGCGGGAGAAGAAAGCTACGGCGGTTCGGTGGGCCGCGGGGTTGGACGTCATAGAGGGTGTCAATTTCACACCGACTTTTATTGGACCATTCGATTGCCGGATGGACTGTGATGATGATGATGATGGAGTTGTTGGCATCATCTAAATTAATCTAACAGTTTGAGGCAGATGCGAATGGAATGGGGTGAAACATTTCTATTGAAAAGTCATTAACCGGAGCACTTGGTCAGCTGACAGTTTGGCTTCTTCGTCGCTCCCAAGGTCCCCATCATCTTCTTGCACGCGGGGTGCAAAAAGTAGAGCCCCTGCGTGTTTTATTATGGACGAAAAGAAGGAACCGAAAAGTCAATAAACTGGTTTGCCATCGTCGGAAAAGCCCATTTTCACCTGTCAATGTTTGGAAAAATCCTTCAAGTAACGCGTTTGGAAAAAAATCCAACCTTCTGCCGTAACGGGGCTTTGCAACTAATGATAGTGATTTACGCACATCCGGCGACATTGGGAGGGGAGCCGATGGAACGTTACGAAATAACGGCAGTATTAATTAGACTTTTTCCTCTTTGCTTAAGTGTGATCATAATTATGGGGTGAGAAAATTGAGCAACTGTGCTGCTCTGCAGACTCATGGTCACGGTTTATTCAAGGATAACATGGTTGGCGTCATTCGGGAGGATTCTCAACTCGAATTCTAGAAAGAATTAACATTGAAACGTTATCCAAATGGTTGATTCGCTGATGGTTGTGACAAATTGATATTTGATCCATCATTGAGGCTTAATACTTTCAATGCGCACGTCGTCCATTCAAAGTCATCTGCATAAAATTAATAAATTCTGATTCTATCTTCGTATCGTGCGGTCAAGATATCGCAACACATGATTGGTCAGTTTTGAAACAAATTACGACGGTTTCGATTTACTAATCTCTATCAAAGTTTGTGAGCTATGAATGCCTTCGTCAAGTTTGTTTACCAGCCCAAATTTACTGACACCAAGATGTAAAACCTGTTGTAACCTTGTGACTTCTTAAAAGAATATTTTGCAAATTATACAACATTTACTTGAATATAAACCGACCGTAGAAATTTATCAAGCATTATTAACATTACTTATCATCATATCGTTTCCGTAGTAACTATTGAGCAGTGAACGGTACAAATTCCACCCTCGTAGCGTGTGTCCAGACCCGCACCACTGCCTCCCTGTGATCGGGCGTCGTGAAAATAGGAAGAAAATTCCCTCTTCTCCGGTACGTTTACAATCACTTTGGGAGTGATTGGATTAAAATTTACGCGCGTTCTCGAGTGTTCGTTCGGTTGTGCGACCGCGCGTTGGAGGAAGCCAGTTCCGGGCAGTGCTCCCACTCCCGCCCCGTCCACCGCCACCGGTTCCCCCATCCGCTTCCCTGAGAGACCGCAAACATCCGCGATGGCCTTGTGGAGGGCCAGTTACTGCTGTTTGGTGCTGCTGCTGCTGCTCTACTTGGCCGCAGCCCTAGAGGCCGCCAGTGCCAACGCCAACGCCGGGCCCCAGCCGCCAGTCCGCGGCCGGGCCAGCAATCCGTCGCCAAGGCTGCCGCGGACCAGCGCCAGCCAGCTGTCCGCGCAGAACAATGCCACCACGACGCGCGGCATGACCTCGAAAAATGTGACCAGCTCCAACTCCAGCACTTCCGCTGCCGCTGGTTCCCAGGCGGCGCAGGGCCGGGGTAACTACAGAACAAGGTAGGTTTGAGGACAGACCAGATTCTTTAGGGTGGAATGAATATGTTTATTTCTGCGTTTGACTTTTTTTTTCAAGAACCGTGGATGCTGTGGGAAACCATTGTCTACGTTCTCTGCGCCTTAACTCTTTTCATCTCGGTGTGACGAATTATGAACCGTTGCAGTTTTTTAATTTATTTATTTTTTCCACTGTCATGTTTTCCCAAACATCGTTGATTGAATGCCGGCTACCGTTTTCCGTATCAATCCGGCGCCATAAACAGAAGCAGGTGCGCTCTTTCAATGGCACCCTGGTAAAGGTTAAAAGTAATCGGCATTGTTTTGTTGGAAAATTTACGCCGTTTTTGTCTGCCATTACAGCTAATGCCAGTCATTGAGTTTATGGACCTTCTAATGGTTGAATCATTTTTTCTTCGTCGTTATCTACATCAAATTTGGCGGTGCTTGCTTAAACTTCAAATCATTTCAAATGAAAGAAGACTTTAAACAATGTACCCTTAAACGAAACATTGTATCCCGGGTGATGATTGATCGTCTTCTCGGTCACAATGTGCGGGATTCTTAACTAATTGTTCATAATGCTTAGTGAAATTAAAGATGACTAGCGATAAATTTTTCGTTCATGGATAAAGCAGCGCAAACATAACGTTCAAGAAGATTTGCGTGACTATCAAATGCAGCTTAATTTGATCGTTCTGCCTAAAATTATGTTCTTACTTTTTACATAAACATGCAACATTTAATTTCAGTTCATATTTGTAAAATGGAACTTTTTTTAAACTATTTATAATATATTTTGTTAATTTAAATGTGTGTTCATTTCACAAATGAAGGTTTGAGTAATCTAACAAGCATATTTAATTGCCAAAATCCTTATTAGAAAAGAGATTCATGCGATGTGAAAGGACCACCTGTAAGAGCCGAGCCTCTTCGAGAAGGTACAAACAAGCATCACTCATACCCAAAACCTAAGACTGACAGCTACCACACGTCAACGAAAGCATGCCGAGGGAGTGGAAGTAACAAAAAAAAAACCCCCCTCCACCAATGCAGTGCAAATTATCGTTAATTACTCGCGGCCACTGTCAGGCTGCCAAACGGGTCAGTTTTTGACTTCAAAATGGGGAAGAAAAAGATTTAAAAAGCCTTATGGATAGAGTTTTGCATCTGGCCGCGTCACCTCCAAGGCTCAAAGGAAAGCGTTCGTGTGCCTGTGCGTCGATCATCTTCAAATTCTGCTTCGATAGGTCAAAGTTAATCCCATCGGGCTTCGTAATATCGACCTACGACTCGTTCGACCGGAGCCGTTCGACAGTGCCGTTGCGCACGTTTGTCGCTCCTCTCGTCGTCAATAGATCACGGTGGAATTTTTTGGAGCCATCGTTTTTTTTTTTTTGCTCTCCTGCCGGTAGCATAGTGAATGGCCCGGCGCTTAACAGCGGTGCACTATCGTCCCGATGGCCCGAGGGTTTGCCGGGGCTTCGAGTTTGGTTTGGGCGGCAGGTTTTGAACAAGCCTACCGAACGTGTATCAGGTGTTGCGTGAAGGTGGTGTTGAAGAAAAGCGTATACCCACACAGCGGTGCGTCAGAAGGCAACATCCCGCGCGGACGGCCGCCTAAGTTGGTTGGCAGCGCGGGCTTATTTCGCCATCAGTCAAATTAATGACACTTACCTAAGTCCTCTCGACCCGCGCCCGAGCGCTCTTTCACGCAAAAGACGCACGTTTGTCGTTTCGCCAAATTAATTAATTGCAGAAAACGGCCATCCGAAATATGCGCCCCGACCAGGAGTGGCAATAAAACAAAAACGCCGCATAAACTACAGAAACGGAGTTTTTTACCGCGCCTGCGGAGAGAGTAAAGCCAGGAAGGTTGTGTCTGACCTCCAGCCGCCGGAATGTTGGCGAAACAGGTTGAAGTGATTTAGGAGACGCATTCCAAATAGTTTGCATAGAAGGCCCAGGACGGCGGCTACCGCGTTTCCTTCATTTTGTTTAATTTCACGACCATCGAGGCGGGTAATGGATGATATGAAATTTAGTTTGTCCTTTGACCTTTTAGGGAATGCAACAAGTTAAAAAGTGAATAAAGGAAATAAAAAAAAAACCCCTTGCATCAATTAAAACAGCGCAGGGGCTCGCCTATGATGGCTGAACGTCGCTCGTTGCCTGCTCAAGTCTTCTGTTTTACGAATGCTGCTTATTTGTTGTTCGCGTTGTTCAATCTCGTTGTGAAAAGGGGCAAGGTCGAGGGCACAAATTTTCAAATTTTCATCCTTTTGAGCTCCCCATCTACAAAATATGTTGTTGGGAAGCTGCGTACGACGCAGCTTGCCGAAAAAAGAATTACTCATGCCTACAGCGCATGGTAGCCGATGATCAAATCAATTCTAAAATCAAATTGATTCATGTTCAACATAAAAATCAACCGAGCACGTGAGTGAGCAGGCAACGCACGATTGGTAGCACTTTCTTCTCCGATCGACAAGAGTGCCTGGGTCCGAAGCCCGCTGATAACCCGACAGATGTGAATTTCCTTCACTGATTGCGCAGGGGGAGGTACTGACGGGGCTGAAAAAGGGCAACGAAATGTGAGATCAAACAAACGGCCTCCCGGAGGTTGTCGGTCTCCGGGGCGAGTTTGTAGTTGGTTCCGACGACCCGATAGTGAAACGCTACGATAGCGATCGACAAACTCGTTGACAATCTCTGCTGATTTTGCCTGGGTTGGAGTTTTTTTTTTTTGTAACCGTCTGTATGCTGGTGCGCAAGACACGCGTACGCAAGTCGCTTTCGAGTGGAGGCTGTGTTGCGTAGTTCCACAGACTCGCAATCGCTCGCTCGCAGCCATCCTTCTCTGCGCTATCATTCTCCCTCTCCTTTTCTTGGTTTTTTTTTCCTATCGCAATATCTGCGGCTAGCAAAAGTCAGCCCGATTTGGGCTTTTGGCAAGTGATAAATCTCCTGCCCGGACCCGGCACAACGGCACGCGTGTCTGTATGCGAGTGTGCCTGTTATCCTTTCCCGCGCGGGGTAGTTGGCCGAGTTTGGTAGCTTTGGCCACCATTTTCTGCCGGATTCAAGTCACCGGACCTGTTTCGCCTCCGGTGCGGCCCAGATCGAGCTTTCAAACGCCCGTAAACCCGAAACCATTGGAAACGAAACGAACATTGTCACCAGGAAAAACCTGGTGCGTAGCTTTGAGTTTGGAGTCTGTGTGAGGGCCAGTGAGTCTCAGATTTATTGCACACACACATACACACTCACACACAAACGATTGGATTATGCTCCACGATATCTAGTGCGTTTGACGTTTTGGGCGCAGCGGAGAGGCATATCGAATTCATTTGCGCATCATCATCGAACCATCATCAAGATCAGTATCAGCGCGGGTCCTTCTTTTAGTCGTGGTGTCGCCTCACCATCTCGCATCATCTCTCCTTTTTTTCCTCTAGATAGCCTCTCTCGCAGTATCTCTTTCTCTCCGCGAGATGGAGTTGGAGGCGAATGAGCTGAAGTTTGATATTTGATGAAATCTCATCAACCGCACTTGATGATACATCTTGAGGGGCTTGTTTTCTATCTATGAGTTTTATTTTTTTATGTTGCTCCAAAGTGTGCTTGTGCCCCCTTTTGCGGGGAGTTTCGGGAGGAAAGCTGAAACTGGCCTAATCGGACAAAGGTTGAAGTTCGAGATGCTGCCGCTATCGTTGCCATTTGAGACGTGCAAGACGCTTTTGAGAGCTCGTCCCCGTGATGTCCAGCTCGGCAAGTGGATTGATCGTAGTTTTTAATCAACAGTTTGTGACATACAGAAAAACTTGTCTTTGGCCTCATAAGTTCCTGCAAAAATGTTTTAAATGGATTTTTCAACTTGAGAACTGTTTGGCATCGCAGGAAAAAATGTCTCAGTAATTAGTGTTGGAGATAAAAAAATCACTTCTTTCACAAAATGCATTCACTGTGTGGTTATTTTTGTTCGGCCCGCTACAAAGAGCGGCGCAATAAATCTTTCCCTTCCGAAAGGGTGGGCTCCTAGAGAGTGCCCCAGAAAACGCCGTAAGCCCTTCCAACCGGCTTCGATCCGTTCTGAATCGATTGTGTAAGCACGGCGGTACACCTCCGTCCGCTGCCCGCCCGAAGGTCACCCGTTGGGGTGGAACCCGGCGTCCTTGCCGTTGCCGTCGCGCGTTGCTGCCCCGAGTGCGCCAGATAGTGAACACATGTCTGCACCGCCTACTCCGGTGCAAGGTCCGGCCTGGAGGGAGATTACTTTTGCCCGGCATGCACAGATGCTTCCCATTTTTCACTGAAAAGGAGGAAAAAAGACAAGCCGGTGCTTATTTTTTCTAGAACTTCGGAAGTCGCGGTTCCTGTCCTTTCTCTTTGTGTTGTTGCTGGGTGGTTGGGTTGTTTGTTTTTATTTGCGTGTAAAGGCCTCCCTGGCCTGAAGCTGAAGTGATCGTGATTTCGTTATGCGCGAGCGAGGCGAGCAGGTTTCCCCCAAAAAATGTACCGTCCCGACAGAGAGAGAGGTGGTTTTTGAAAGACAAAAAAAAAATGAAAGGCACGTACATTCAATTCTTCTTGGCAGCTCGACCGGCTCGCGGCACAGAACTTCCCTGGAAAGGAGAATACTGCCGAACGCGGTGGGTCGTGTGTTTGTTCTACTTGCTGGAAACGTTCTCGGCCGGATCGCTCCGGGACACATCGGAAGCGTTCAAGGCTGGACCTGCCCTTGTGCCGCATTCGCGCTGGCAACCTTCTGCTACCTTTCACATTACGAACGGCGAACGGGTTGCGCAACAACGCACGATCGCACCTCATTCTGACAGACACGCCGATCCGCAGCAATCCGTTTGATTCTGTATCGAATCCACACTTTTATCGTACGGTTTTATGTCAATGCGGGGGAAAACACACAACTTCCTACCGCCGGTGGTCGCGCAGACCTTGACCTATCAATTTCGGCGAGAACGGTTCGCGTCTCGTGATACCTGTTCGATCAATCGGAAATCACGCTGCGCAGGTTGCCGGTCCAGTTGTCAGCCAGCTGCCTCATCTGCGAATGCAAATGAGTTTCCCGAGAAGCTTCGGCTTGAAAAGATGAGCCGAGAGTACTGAAACGGGTTCCTTTGGGGCACGAAATTCAGATCATCCAATAACATAGCGCTTCTAATTGCTGCCACCCATCGCCGGTCAGCCATCCGGTCGGTGCGACGTTCTCGTTGGCCAAATCGGATGAAGCCATTTGCGGCCCGACCCAGGCATACTTGCGCGATCGTCTCCAACTTCCTCAAAAATGCCAAACATGGTGATCGGAATTCAATATTAGACGATTTGCGAATTTTGCGAATGGCGTACGTACGGACGCGACGACATCGAAACGCATCGATCACCCGGCGACGATATTATCGCCAAATTTGCCAAAGTCCCCGTGTAGGCCGTGCTGACTTTACGATTCAATGTTTTGCGTGTTCGGGCATCGTTCCGGCTAGAATCAATTTGGCAACCGCCACCGCGAAGTGAGATCGTAAACGGAGGATTTGGACAAGATTTATAGTTTCGGAAAGTTGCTTTTTGTTATATCTCGCTAAAGTGTTATCGCGTGGTTAGAATGTTTGGTGTATGAGTCACGTTCTTCTTTACGAGAAACGTCAAATCTCGCAAAGCAAGCTTCTACAAGATAAATTGAGTAATAATTGCAAAAGAAATCATTTATCTGTGTTTTTTGCGGAGAGCTCAGACAAGCCTTTAATTTATAATGTATAAAGTTAAAGCCCTTTTTTCAGAAGATAGAATTGTTAGTAACTACTCCTGCTTCGAGTATTTCTTTGAATGAAAGATTTAATTTTACAACAATCAAATTTATCTCTACCTCTGCTATGTATGTGTGATAGATGCTCGAGATTTGTGTGCGTAAGTTCATGTGTGCCCATATTCGTTCACAACCCGTCCGAAATTGTTGGTCGGCGCGGCTCTTTTTTAAAATCAATTTTGTCTCTCCCCATTTTTGCATTTCAAAATGTTAATCTAATACAGCTGATGGCGATAGAAGCACTTGGGGGGATCGGCCGACGACGGGTTTCTGATGACGAAAGGAGCACGGTGAAGGTTTCCGTACCGTCCACCCGGGGTGGAAAACAAACCATGAACTTTACGCGCGGCGTTTGCCCCCGACACGGTATTGGTGGTGGCCGATAGCTGCGTGAAATGTGGGTTCAGTGTAGATGGGAAAGAGTCTTCGCTGAACCGCCTCTTACCAAACGAGGGATGAAAACGATTTAAATCCACCGACGGTTGCGAGAGTGTTCGTTCCAATTTTGCAAGGTAGAAAGTGGACAGCATGCCAGAAAGCTCAGCATGCGCATCTTCATCATCACGGTGTTGTTGCGGACAGGTGTTTGTGTGTGCGTGTGATTTATGGACAAGTGACGAATATTTCGGACAAATTTGTAGTAACCTAAAGATCGAAGTCAGTCTAGCAAAACACTGGACTTCAGACATCTCAGCTTGTGTTAGAAATATTTGCTTATACTACCATCTGTTCAATTGGAACCATTGAATTGTACCTTTGTGTTTTTGGAGTTTGTGATTAGAGACATTTCTTTTTAAACAATTTGTTTGTTCTCTTGAAATTTATTAACAAAAAACGAACCCTAACATTTTCATTTCCACCCGAAGAGCTGATCGAAAGACGTCAAGGCATGAAAAGCATGAGGCCGAATGTAAATGATGATGCCAGAGCTGCTATCATCAAGCAACAAACAGGCCTTGGGGGGGAAATCTTGGCTAAATTGTAGCTCCATTACGCGGCCCGGGAATGCGGATGAACGCTCAAATTGAACCGTAATCGATCCGTAAATGGAACGCAATTGCTTCATTTGTAGGGCACGGTGAAACCCAATGCCAGATTGCGCAATTGCTCCTCCGCCTAAACGGCATGGAAAAAGGATGCACCAGTCTATCGCGCGCGCTCAAAGAAACAATCTTTGCGCCTGGTGTACGATCATTGCGCCGTCCTGTTACTGCAGTGCTTCTTTTAATGTTGTGTCGGGTGCAACATTCTTATCAGATGACGATGGCAACCGTGAACTCGTCGGTGGGAAAAAAAAACTGATGCTATTAGAAATGAGGCACACGGCTGGATGTTTCCGATCTGGTCTTCATCGCGTGACGAGGTACGAGCGCCGGCACCTTCAACACCTCATTTTCTCGGCCTGCGCTTAGCGGAGGCGTAAATTTGCATCTCCGGCCAACGCCGACAGTGTGCTTAAATGCAGCTGAAGTGTTCGGAAGAGTGGTGGAAACGCGTTGTAGTTCTCGGTGCAGCATGCAACTATTGAAGGAACAATTCAGCGGCCGGCTCGGGGAAAACCGTGATTCACGAAAAGGGGAAGCGAGATTAGATCGCTAATGGCCAACGTGAGGCACGACCGACGGAAAGCGATGGGTTCGTGCCGGTAAAGGGCCATCGGAAGATGCGGTACGTCATCGATGGAAGCAGCTGCGCCATCGGCGCGTTACAAACTTACGATAGCTTTCCGGAAGATGCAGCTGCGATAAGGGGAAGCAAACGGATCCTGGCCCAAACAATCGCTTCCCGCGGAATGAAGAATGGTTCTACCGCGGCTAAGGCGGTCTCTACAACTTCCTCCGGAGGGAGATGCTTCGGTGCGAGAAAATCCGCCTTTTGCCATCTTACCCCATTTCCGTGCAGCGTTGCGTTAATGTTGCCCAAACTGATGGAAGCAATTGTTCGCTCGGCAATGGAACGGGCTGTACTTCGTGCGGCACGGTGACGAATCGAACGACTGGCTAGTCGTACGATACTTGCCTCTTGTCAGCATGCGATTTCAATCATGATTTATTGGGTCTCCTACAAATGAACTTCACAAGGAGCAAACAAAAAATATCGTTCTCGAAAGACAATCGGAGGAAGTGCGCCAGGTTGAGTGAGCACTTAATCGATGAGCACGAAACGTGTGACTCCCGCGACACATGCGCTGACGTACATCGGAGACGTCGGAGCGCACTTCGAGCATAACGAAACAGCTAATCGTTTTATGATCATTCGTCTAATCTCTCAAGATCATCGTTGGAACGCCACCGTGCACGAGATAGCTATTTAAAGGGCGCACTTCCTTCACAGCTGGGAAGATCCATCGGCTGTCTGGAAGTGTCAACTGCTAGTGCGAATCTAAACCGACTGACATTCAGCACCCCCCAAGATCGATGCGCTGTGAGCTTGAGGTTCTTCGCGTCTTCGCGTCACGCAGCTTCGGTGCGATAATGTGCGGATGATGAAGATGAGGATGATGATGATGATGCTAGGTGCTGCTGAGGGTGATGAGCCGTCGGATGCTTTGGGTACTTACGTTCACAAGCAATCAGTCAAGGCGTCGCGATGCTCGTGAATGGTAATTGATGGTAGAAGCCACAAAGGCCAGTAGGGACGAGCAGCGTGAACCAGGAAAATGCAGAGCGCGCGCGTTCTGGTGTGACTCGTTAATGAGCAAAGGGTTTCGCCTTTTAAGACTTTTGGGATTAACGTCGGGTGGAGGACCTTCGTTTTGGAATGCGTCAGCTCCAAGTGGGAACGTTTTAAATCCCCCGAGGGTGCACCTCAGAACCCGCGTGCCCGAGGGAAGATTAAGTTCAGCTCGCATTAACATTTGTGACCTACCGCCACAACAGAATATCTGCTCGGACCACTGTCAATCCAATGCTCACATAAACTTACCCTCAGAGGATACCTCCCATGAGTACATGTGTGCGGGAAAAAATCTGGGAATCGCAGTTTTTCTATTTGTTTTTTGCTCGGTGATTGCTCGAAAGAATCGAACGGCATCGCATAGAGTCTATCAACGGGCCCAAGGCCGCGAACGTAAATCTCATTACGCCCGTCGGTCCCGACCCGAACGTGGCGGAACTGCAGGTTCTGGCCATACTAATCCGAGGAAACTGGTTTATGGCAAGGCTCTGCGTACCGCCGCATGCGTTGTCCTGAACATGCGCGATGGGTTTGTTTTTTTTTTCGCATAGTCCATTCTGCAGCGACGACGATTTGTTGTATCGCGGAGCGATATGTTTCGTAAATGGTTAGGATGAAGTGGCATTGGCATTGGAGGTACCTTGTACGGGCATGGCCTAGGATAGATAATATTGTCATAGCACTGCCAATGTTTCAAGCGTGTTTTGAGGCAAATTATAGGATGGATCGCATTCTGAAATGGAGAAATATCTCGAAGACAAGGCGTAAAGGAAATAAGAAGTGCCCTCGAGGCCATTGTGATTCCTGAAGTGAGTTAATTTCAGTTCATCATTATTGCATTGAAGAACTCAGAAGACTCGATCAAGTGATGCTAACGAGATATTTCAAATAATTAATTTCTGAGTGTATACCACCCGGTCGAATACCCTGTCAACGGGAGATTCCATAACAAAGTACTCGAACAGAGCCTGAGCAGATCGGTGACATCATCGCTTGGCGTTCCCAAGCCAAGTTTATCTTATAAAGTGGTTTTAAGTGTGGTACATAATGGGTTTACTTTACGATGTGAATCACAGCCAAACAACTGACTAGCACCGGAGCTGCCAGCAGGAAGTTGTTTTATTACAACTCCATCACTTCAGCGGCACAAGGCGGTCCAAAACATGGAAGTGACCGACTCGGTGGCGTCTCCCACGGCACAAGTTCGTTTGCCACCTTCCTGTGGAGCACCAAGCGGGCACACGCTGATACCTGGTAATAGTTCCAGTTTTTACAGCTTCCAGCATATAGCTACATAAAGCATAACTAATGCAAGATTGACGCTGGAGACGTGAGATTTGTCCCCGCTTGTGGCATCGGATGGCATCGTGATTGTAGATGGCAGATGGGCCCATTCTACCAGTATGACGGGAAGTTACGGAGACAAATGGCGTAATTCTGCTGGCAATACGGAACAGATTGCTCATCCGTGTTCCTGGTGTTGGATAACTCCGGGTTTTGAGGCTGCGCGATGCTACAGCAGAGGATGCTAGAGGCGAGCATTATGAGATGGGATAAAAAAGCTTCCATCGAAATCGGCACAACAGTTGCATGCTTCGAAATGTTAAACCCTGAGTGAACATTTATCACTCGCTTGCTCGGGGAGAAAGTGTTTGCGCACATCGTGTTGCTCGCGCCTGAAGTTTTGCTAGTTTAGATCGATTGCTTTTACCAGAAAACTACTGGCATTGTTGCCAGATGAATTTGGCAAGACATTTGTGATATAGCGACTAGCGAAGATATTTAAAAAAAAGTATACTCTACTTCCAGCCCCGGAGACCTGCAGACACCTTGCACAAAGCGCAATGGACATCAATCTTGCTCGCTTGGCATTATTTATCGATCCGACCTTAAAGCCGTTGTCGGCCAGCGCACAGGTGAATAGCTGGGCGGCGGCGGTGGCAGCGGCAATAAACCATCTGGGTGCACGTCGCCCGAAAGTACTTTGCCTAGCGCGCCTCCCTGTCCCCGCTTTTGGACCAAAACCTGGCGGGAGACGTGATACGTGAGCACCCAATCACACCGTCGAGGGCTACGATCGGTTGCGAGATCTTGCAAAAGATTACGCTGACCTACGAGAGTGGTAGCAGCAGCAGCAGAAGCAAATGGTTCAGTGTACCGCCATGTCCACCTGATCTGATTTCAGATATGTAACGATTTGCCTGCTTTTTTCCTTTTTTTTTGCGCGACCTCAGTCTCCAGCACTGAACCCGACGGGTGTGGTGCGGTAGTGGCGGGAAAGGTTTGCCAGCAACAGGTAGCTGTGGCGGGAAAAATATAAGTTGTAAAAAAATTGGCAGGTCCTTGCAAGATCTATGATTAATGCTTGTCAAACGTTGGCAACGTGACGGCACCCGTGCGCCGTGTTGCACCTTGCGCCAAAAAACAGATGAAAAAAATAACGCTTGATCAGTCTTGCGCTGCTGCTGCTCCATTTTCGACCTCCTGGAAATCAGAAGCCTGAACCGGTCTGAGCCTGTCGCTGTTGCGCCGGATCAGCTGAGAAGACGCAATCAGAGAGAGTTGAGGGGTCCATAGGGTGGAAGAGAATAAACTCGGAGTGAGCCGAAGCGTAAGTGATAGCACAAACACCTCAACCCAAACCCACTTCATCTCGCTCGGAGCTTGTAGGAAACCGTTTTTCCAAACCAGCACGGAATCGAGTGCACGATCGAGAAATCGAACAACGCTTGGAATGCCTCGAAACTACTCTAACTTCACCCTAGCGTACTGTCATCTTTGTGGCAAACGCTGAAAATTACTCTCTTATATTCCGTTGCGGACGTTTCTTATGCAACCGCAACCGGGGCTGATCGTTATGATGCTGATGGTGGCGCTGCATTCCTCCGGAGAGTGTTTGAGATTGATTTGCGATGACTACGACGGCCCGGACGTACCGGCCCGATTCTCAACGGTGTTCCACCGGACTGGACTGGTGTGTAAGGTAGTAACCATGTACGGTGGACTAATGATGGTTTTTTACTTCTCTTCCCTCTCCTCACGCTAAGTCACAGTTTTTCTTCACAGCGTTTGAGGAAAACTAATCGATCGATCAGCCCGCCATTTGTCGTCGGAATGAAAATCTCTTTCTGTATCACGATTCGAACGACAATTCGATTCGTTCCGTTTCATTTTTTTCCTTTTGCTATCATTTCATTTTGCACCTGTCCATTACTTGGCCGACAAGTATCGGTACGGTTATGAAATCGTTTGGGTTTCGCGCACGCGGTAGTCGTCATCGTTTGATAACTCGTGGCATTCCTAAACCGTTCCAAAGTTAACCCCCTGCTGCTGTGCGGACCACCATCGTCGAAAGCCACGGTTGCGGATAGCATTATGAATTGTCGATTGAAAAGTCTACGACATGATGTCCGTCCCCAGAGCGTTCCGCTACGGGTCGGTTCCAATTGATTTTTCATGAACTCTTTTTTTTTTCTTGAACTTATGGTTTTCTTTCACGGCGTAAAATTGCTCACATGTGTTTACATCAGCGTTCAATGTTATCGATTGGTTCCAGCAGTATTCTCGGCATGCATTCCACGATTCACTGCAACAGAAGAGAAGTTGAATTGATTAGGAAAGCCGTGCCAGAAGAAGGGGTCATGTTTTCATGCCGGCTAGGACAGTAGAATTGATTAAAATGGTTGCAAAAATTAAAAGATGAACCCTTACTTGGCATGATTGCGAATGTGGTACGTAAGTGTTCAACATCGATGCCACATTTTATCCTTTACTATTTTTATTCCTGTCTGGCAAATAAGACATCAAAGACATCAAATGATACAGATGAGGTCATGGGGTTCCTGGTAGAAGCCGTCTGATTTATTGATATTTGAGAGTTGATAATTTTCTTTAAATTGTGTACATTATGTTTTTCAAACAAACGTTTGAAGTGAAAACTATGCTCATTCCTCACACAAACGAATTTATTTCCACTGGCATCAGATTCACCACATCCTGCTGGTATGCCTCTTTTATCAAGTTTTTAAGCTTATCTTGAAACTTAAAGGCATAACAAATTGCTGTCATGATGAAGATGGTATGCTATCACTTGCGTCCTGATAAGTTTTCCTAGCAATCTGAATATTTTCGGCCTTCGCATGACGAATACAAAATTAGCAACGGTGCGTATTTGCAGAACCATTTTTTTTTTGGGGCAACGTCTGAACTGGATGAAGTTGATTTGTTTTTGTTCAATCTTTGACACTCTCTAAGATTGCTGGCAAAACCGCGAGTTTTGGTGAACAGCCAACTTACCTACTTATTGGTGAAACATTGTTATAGTAGTATATGTCATCAAATATCTCAAATATATTTCTTTGTCTTATTTATGTTTAGTGAAACTAATTCTTTTCCTATATTTTCTCGTTTTTTCCCACACAGGTAAGAACCATCCACCAGCGCCTCCATCTTTCGCCGTGAGACCGAGAGAAAGGTTCCGTGCGACGAACAGAACTGACGCGATCGACAATAACAGCATTATGAAATGCAGCCATCGTCCTTGCTAGACGGTAAATGTGTCTAATATTTTAATGAGCACACAATTTACCAACCATACGATCGCAAGCAGCCCAACCAGTCCGATAATTGTGCCGATTGTCCTCTTACCGTTTGGGTACGTCGAACTGCGTTCGAACACGAGAACCGCGCATGCGTCGGTGGTCGTCATGTGGTGCAACAAACCGACTGCTGAATAGAATCATGCTCCGCATGCCTGGGAGCGAAAAGTCCTTGGCTTTTCCGTCAGGCAGTCTCCACGCCACACGGCCCCAACATTTGCCCATGGCGTACATAACTTTATGGCGCACTTTAGAAGTTGTTCTCGAATCGGTCAACCAATATGCCAAATCGATTGCGATTTAAATGTCGCTCGAAAGGTTATTCAACCGGTCAAAATGGTCCCGGTGTGCGTACGCGCGGCGCATCCGTCGGGCCGTTGGACAATAGCAGCCCGATGCGTTTGATGGCAAATACTGCGGCTCCTTGTTATTATTTTTTTTAACTTAATCGAAATGCCGCATAATGGGCACAAACGTTGGTTTAAATGTCGAGAAGGAATGGGACGAGGCTCGTAAAATCTTCCATTAGATCCGTCTTCCCTCGGCTCCTGTTGGGATGCGCTCAATTTTGAGAAAAGCGGGTTAGCTGACGGCGCATGGTAATCTGCTGATTTGAATACATCTTCACGCATCTCTCGGCACACGGTCAGTGGGTCATGCAGTTTGACTGGAGCAGTTGCTTTTTTTTTCCTGACCGTTGACCCACTGGGATCAAACCTGTTGCATCTCACACTATTCCATTGTTATTCCACTCCAATGCATCGCGGTCGATGCTTGGGACTGCAACGGGAGTTGCCGATCACAGCTGAAAGACGAAATAGAGGAAACGGGTCTTCCTATGAAGCAAAACTACTGCTGACGATGATGATAGGAAAGATGAGGTGCCATCGCCGGGTTCGTCGCTTGTTACGCTGGCATAACAGTCGGTCGTAACTCGTTTCTCTAAGCTCGGCACGATCGAATGGCTCGTACCAGCCGCGTCACGTCGCCTTCAACAACCTTGAAAGCGAAAGTGGCGCACGTGAGACTCCCTTCGCTCCGTACCCTTTCCCTTCGCCGTGGAAAACTTCGTCTGAACGTCGACCGGAGCGAGTCCGATGGAGCGAAGCGTTGGTTCGAAAATACAATCCCGGAGACGAAATTCGATCAAAGTCACCTGTGAAAAAAAAAACCCAAACAAAACCCATCGCCTAACTAGCGCGCCTTCAGGCACGAACTGACACACCCACCACTGCATAGCTGGCAGCTTCGTTGAGTGGACGGGTGGAGATGCCTTCGACGGTCGCGGGTCGTTGCCACAAAGCCACAAGTTCACACGTAATCAGCCGAAGCAGGACGATCTCGATCTCGGTCAGAGTCGATCGTGCTGGCAGTCTTCGTTGGAAGGCGAACGGGTCGCTTTTCCTCTAACGGGGAGATACTCGCAGCACTGCGCCGACAAAAAATACCCCCGAGGGAGAGATTGCTGCACATCGATCGGCGAGCTTCAACCCGTTCGATTTACGGTCCGGGCTGGTTGGAACGCCTTCCTTGGGCCGTGTTGGGCAATGATAAAACGATGCCCGCAAAACAAATGACTGCAACAGCATCAAGCAACGAACCCGATGGAAGTGCGGATGGTGCTCGAATGCGAATTGGGGTCGGCATGCCGATTAAACTAGGATACCGGGCGCTTGGCAGATAGAGTTATTACACATAACACTATTAAATAGATAAAAAAAAATATTTAAAACAATCAGTTGCCATGAGACCTTAAATTTCCCTCATGTTGATGATTGAACATGTTAATGTTAATTTACCAGTTGATTAGGTTGCATTTAAAGTTATACCATGGAACGCTTATTGAAAACGTTCCCCTTGGTTTCACGTAAATGAGATAATGAAGCACCACCACTCATCAGTTTTAATTATGTCGGCGATTGTAATGATTCCTAAGTTGAATGTTTATTACCCTTCAGCTAATCGGATGTTGCTGTGATATTTATTATGATGCCGCGATAAACATAAATGCACAACGGCTTACGACCACCGACAAGTGTTCGCAATTTGTGACAATTTTTTCATCGCAACAGTCTGTCACGCGATCTAGCCGCCGCGATTAAGTCGGGCAAATTATGGGCTCTAGCCTTGCAGCAGCCAAAATGGAAAGTGGCCTTCGCGCCAGCTCGCATTATAATTCGGTACGCCAAAAAATGGAGCGGTGCGAGCTTAAAGAACGACAAATTACAACACCAAATATTTAGCCTTGCTCCATTACTGGCGGTGTGGTTTTGTTCTGTGTCAAAAATGGCCCGTCGTCAGCTGTGAAGTAACCATGATAAAGGGGGGGATCGTGAGCGGCAGATAATGGAACCGGCCGCAGCGTACGAGATCCATTTACGGAATACTACCCTTCGGTCCGGGGAGATTCCCGGCGATCTCCGTGTACTATCTGACAGCTTTCGGTGCTTATCATTTTCTCGGCTGGATGGATTGAACCGGGTTGCAATTAAATTTAATTAATGCGCTACACAATCCCGAAGGTCATCGATCGAATTCATCGTCGGATGGCCCTCCCCTATGTCCCCACCCACCCTCCCCCCCACCCTACCTAGCGGCTTTATTATTATGCGCACGGTGCTGGAAAAAGGGAACAGTGGAGCGTTGCAAATTGGTCCACCAGAAGTAGTTCGGTCGTAATAAGATTTACTTTCGATTTTTACGAGCACCACAGTGACATTCGGAGGGAAATAAAGGAACCTTCGGTGAAGAGAGAAAACGTTTTCGGGAAAGAAAGATCCCTCTTGCACACGCGAGTGGAGATTTTTAACTGTACTACCTCCGACCCACCAAAAACTTCTCCTTTAATGGTTATGGGTGCAGTTTTACGGCCGACACCATTATGAACGGTATTAACGAAAGAAGTTTTTTTATGGCTATTTTCTTACCCTGTTGGATATGGTGTAAGGAAATCGGCCGATATAAATGCTGCTCCACCGCCGGGCAACGGGCTCTGTGTGGATAATTATTGAAACAGAACCACTCAGAAACGTACAACAAAGAGCGGTTCTGGGGTTTCGTGTGTCTTAATGCGATCGATTGTTATGGTCGCGATCAGGTGCATTGTGGTCGTACGTTCGTCGCCGTCGCCGTCAACCTTGAGGCGACAAATCACTCCCAATTCCAAGCGCCCGCGATAGTGGCCAACGGAACCACAGCGTGCAACGGAACCACCTTTCCCTCGAGCATGAAATCGCGGTGGCGCGAGGCGATACTAATTTACGACCCGACCCGACCGAACCAACCTCAACCACCTGCCGCGCAACCGAAGTGGAAATGATGGAAATGAAGCGAATGCGCTGTGGATCGGATGCAAAAGGTTCACGCCATGCGATCCGGATCGGGCCGTCTAGAATGTAGCGCCCAAAGTGATTTTGTCGGTTGTACATTTGGTTACCTTTTTATTTTCGTTTCCTTCGGCTGTTTAATTTTTCGGCGGTAGGAAAAGGCGTTGGCCATGGGCGAGCGAACGAGGAGGGCAAAACATACAAACACAAATGCACAAACAATTGCCACCAACCTGCCAGCCGATCGAGCCTTCGAAAGTGTCCGTTTCACACTCTCGGTGCAGCATCCAATTAAGGATGTCATTGATGCCTTCCATTTGGGTGGCAACAAACGGGTGTGTTGAAGTGAAGATTGTGTTTTTTTTTTTTGTGCAAGCAAAAGGGGTTCGGTCGCTCCATCAAGAGCAAAGGAAGCAATTTCCATTCACGTGTCGCTCCAAAGCTAGTGCAAACACACTTTTTAGCGCGACAGGTGCGCGTGGTCTGATGAATGACCGCATAATTGATGGCAAGTTCGCAGCGCATTTGAACGTCGGGTGGAAATGGATTGTTCCAGAGCGCAGAGAGCGAGAACGAAGCGCTGAGGGCGTCAGGTTGGTCGATGATGCGGTTTCTTGTTTCATTCGGTTTCACTGGCCAGGCTCGCCAAATATCGAACGGGTCCAGCCCGAAAATGAGTAATGGAAAGACGATTGTTAGCTGTGAGAGTTTTATTTCATTTGCTTAAACGGTTGCCATTTCATTCCATCGTTTTAGAAAGGATAAAAGTAACCAAATCAGATTTTAAAACCCAGTCGCACTTTTTCTCGTTCGTTTTTTTATGAAGCGTTCATTGCATAATTTGTCACATTTTACTCCGTTAGCTCCGGAGCATAATTAAAAGGCCGTTACCCAACGATGACTTTCGTTTTCCCCGCTGGAGTGGTGAACCGATTCGGCTGGCTGGACAAATATTTGAAGGACTCGTTTCGTTTTCAATCGCCAAATTTTGCCTCCCTTTTAATGTCTCATTTTGTTTGAAATGGTCGGATGAAAAACGACTAGCTGGACGTGTGGAAAAATGTCTTTATTTACGGCACGGCTCCATTACGGGCAAAAGGCAAACGTTTTCGATTATCTTTCACCTATGAAACGTCAAGTGGAAACATTGGGTAAGCCCTAATCCACACAGAATCCATTAGCTTTGGCGAAGCTTATTGTCAACGACTACAAAAGGATATTTTTCGGTTGTCCAGCGTTTCAAGTCACCAATATCAAGCGTTGTTTTTTAATTCTCAAATTTTAAAATATAAAAAAAAGAAAGCCATTGCATTTCTTAGGAATAGTAGGATTTTTTTTTCAATTAACGCGAACTATCCCACTATGTGTTGCATGCTTTCCCTTTCGTGATTAAAACAAATCCTGTTGATGAAAATTACTGTTGACAACATCGTTCGCGCATTCCACCACTCGATGTCGTCGTTTTTCAACCATGGGCGGCACGTTAATTGTTTTTTAACAATGTGTTTCACGCGTCATCCAAATTCTCTTTGGCGTGCCGGGGTTTGTAAACATTTTCGTTTCCTTTCCGCAAGCGGCATCGATGCTGGGTGTCCGCTACTGAGCGGCGTGCTTTTAATGACGGTGGGCGCTTCCCATTCGAAGGATCGTAAAAAAATGGTTACATAACTTGGATTAGCGGTACGCGGCAATTTCTTCGGCACTCTCCTCCCGGCAGCCATGTTCGGCAGCGACTGTTTTCGGCAAACCTGACTTCTGGCACGCATCGCTGGCACCGACAGAGAAATTAGTGTCATAATGCAGGGGAGTGTGGGAGCGCATGCGAGTGTGCAGCCGAAGGGGGAGAAAGAAAGCGCAAATAATTGCACTAATGGCGCTCACAAACGTTTGCACAAAAATTGGAGCAAAAGCGTGTTCAAGTGGAACGAATAAATCGGCTAGCCGATTGGGTACAATTTTACAAACTTCTGTGATCTAATCGCTCGGAGTCTGGAGAAAAGCGTACAATATTAAATCTAAACTTATTTTATTTTCGAGCTTTTGCAGAAGAAGTGCAAAACTTTTTGCTAAACACAGTCGGATAATGAAAAACACGACACGAAAGTTCCACAAATTCAGCTAACTTTATTTAAAACTATGTCCCAAGACTTAATCCAATCAATTAAGTCGTTAATATGTTCTACTCGAGTGAACCCCGTTTGATTCGTTTATCTTTATATCTCATAAGTAATCGCTCTACTTAGCCGTACGCACACATCGCACACGTGCTGCAGATGTCAGCAACCCTTCGTCCGCCATCTTGCAACCACTTTTTTTTATCTATTCATCAATCAACGACAGCGTGGACGACCACTACAACGAAGCCATTAAGCGCAGATCGTGTTCTGAGGAACGCACAACATGTTACACTTTTCGTGCCACTCGTTGCGTCTTGCTCGTGCGCAATACTATTAATTCAACGGCGAAACACGAACCACCCCGTGCCGCGCTGTCCGCTGGAGATTGATCCAGTAAGCAGCTAGACGCGTGCGTCGGGGAAACGCAGCGAAAGGTTCTTCAAGCTCGTCGGTGTAGCCTGCCGCAACACCGGCGGTTGAGAAGAAAATAGATACTTTCAGCAGGATGGAAAGGGGGTGGGCAAGAGTGTGTTGCAAAAAACGGGTAAATAGTAATCAAATATTTATCTACATTTTACCCCCTTCCAATGGGCAGTCGAAGCCACGGGGTTGCGTAAGAACAGACGCAGAATTTTGCGTGCAACTTCTTGCGTACGAGGTACGCATCATTAGTAGGCGCTCGGAGTGCCCGAACCAATAGCAATCGAAGCCTTTTTTTCCACCGTACCGCAACCCATGTTACCAATCAGGTAACTAGCGGCTTCATTCTGAACCTGCACCGCTAAAATCGCTGCCAGTGAACGAAGAACTTCGATGCGTGCACAAAGCGACGAACCCTAGCGGACAAGCATTTGCCGTTGGTGTTGCTGCCGGCCTTTCATCGCCTTTGGGCCCTGTTAGTGCAAACTCTTACAAAAATCACTTAAGCTTAACTGTGCTCACACACATACATCTACACAAACACACTGACGCATTTATACATACGTAGAACTGAAGCTACAAACTGGATTTTCAGATATCGGTGTCTGCGCCTTAGATCGTAAAGCAGATTTGCTGAGGTAGCTCCCATTTCCGACGAATTTTTTGCCCTGCTATTCGTTGCTCATTGGTCAGTAAGGATGGTGCGCTTCACCTTTTAATCAATATATCAGCGGAATAGCACACGGGGACCAACCATGATTGCTTAATGTATTGTCAAAGTGTCGTTAGTCGTTAGACGCTTCACTTGTTTCGTTTCACACACAATCGTTTAAGGCAGCAATGCATATAGTCGCCCGAAAGTTGAGTTTTTAATTGACTATCCAATGGATACATGTTGCAAGCAATGCTTCTGCTACCTCGTTCAGGCTGTTTTTGCGACAAACTTTATGATGATCATTTACCCCAACAGCTAGCAAACGCAGCGCCTCCATCCAACGGAGATGATGAAGGGAGGATATTATCATCATTCCGGACTGACTCGTCTCGTTGAACGAGAGCGGTTGTTCAACGGGTAGAAATGTCGAAGCCCGGTGCCATTTTCGGTACTTTTGATGCTGTTGTGCGCGTTTGACAGTGTCATCATCGACATTTGCTCTTTACTCTGAGCTCGAACGCCACCTTCGTTGGCGGGTTGATCATAATGTTTTGCATCTCCCTCCCATTGCAAGTGGTTGACTCGTTGGAACAGGGATGGCTACCAAAATTTATCGACCAAGCATGAATCGACCTATCGAAAGATCTATCGAGCTCATCTTGGAGGACAGCCAGAGCAAGAGGGGGAAGCCGCGAAGTGCATGCAAGTGCATGACATTTACGCGACTGCTGATGACCTACCGGAGGGCACCGAAACGAACTTGACCGAGCTTCCGAGAGCTCTGTCGGCTTTCGGGCCACCTTTCACCAAGTTTTTCAAGTGTGAGTTGACTCTTGGTGGTTGATTGAACTTTTTCAGCAGCTCACTGTTGGAACGTAGCGCGACATACAGCACGCTGTTCGCGCACAAAAAGATTAGCATTTTATGTTCCCATAGAAGAAAAAAAAATGTGTTTATCCATCAGTGAGATCATCAAAGATTTTGCTTTTGGATGTTTGTGCAGTTTTTTCCGCATTATACCCTGTTCTGCGAGGTGATAAGTATCTTAATCCGCATTTGGCAAATGTTTCGGTGACAAACGACTTCCTAGCCCATGCATCCACAGCTGATAATCCGCGTGCAGCAGCAACTTATTTATCCGACATGATAAACGATTTGCTGCTCGCGGGCAAGATTGATTCACAGCATTTAGTATTAGAAAATTGACAAATTGAAAGACGAGGAAAAACTGTCAAGTTGATTCGAAACATTGCAAATGACATGAGGCTGTCCACTAATCTACCTCATGCTTGTTGCAAAGGGAAAATAGTATTTACAAATGTACACTTTTCATTTTTATTCTATCCATACATCCCGGTTGTTTCCACATTGTCATGCTCTGCGTTTTACTCGGGAAGTTTCGCACCTCTTACGATGCGTTCTTGCACTTAGTGTATGCAGACGTGATTTTATCTGTTCGAACGTATAGGGGACTTTTGTGACCGGTGTTTATAGCAAACAAAATATGCAAGAAGGTTGAGTAGCAAAAAAAAACAAATCCCCGTAGCCTCAAAAGGAAGAAGCATCTTCCAACAATGCTGCTCAAGGTCGCTAAAATCGCCATAAGACCGCGGAATGCAATCTTTCGCGTCGGCTTGAGTTCACCCCGGCTTGCATTTAATCCATGCCTCATCTCTTAAACACACACTTACGGCCCCATAAACAGTCTCACACGCGCGCACGCGCACACAGACACCCCAAATCGGCAGTAAATAATCTTCGGTTAACCTGTTGCGTGTGTGCCGGTGTCAAGAGAGCAACAGAAAGACAAAAAAAAAAGGAAACAAACAAACAAAACACAAATCCTCCGACAGCCAAATTTCTCAGCCGCGAAAGCACGCGTCCGCTGCTCATGGATTCCGTTTTGTATGCAAATTTCGCTTCGCTTCTCATCAACGCGCGGTGAGCGCTCGATGTTGGGTGGGCTGTCACCGGCAGAGGGGGAACGACGGAGGCAGGTGCTTGGGAAGGCTTTTCCGATAAGGTTGTGCAGGGGAGCATACTATCCTCAGGCACATCATCACCGAAACAGCATCAACAACACTGCTCCACCACGATCTCGTTGCCTCCTTATCCTTTTTTTTGTCATTTTTGCCTGCCTTTTTTCGATCTACTCCGTCGAATAGTTCGCATCGATTGGAGTGAATCGATGAAACGTTCAAAGGAATCGATTAAAATCCATCCAAACAGACCGTTATCTAACGTGGATTCGTTACTTTCCCGCCTCCTCGCTCTCTATGGCTCTTGCCCGGGGTACTCGTTCCCTTTTTTCCTTATTCCCACATGTTATGCGGTTTCGGCGTGCAATCAATCATTAATTTATTGTTTCACAACCCAAACAGACGCGCACGCTCGCCGTCCACGGCGGCGGTGACCGGTTGGCTGGTGTTTCTTATCACAGTTTCGCCGTTTTCTTATCAGCAGCACGCATAGCCACCGCGCTGATTATGCGCGAACGCACGAACGATTGGAAGCGATGGACGGACCGGAGAACTGTGCCAACTGTTGCGTGTCTAAGATCAGCGATGCTGCCAGCTACGACCGCCTGCCAAGCCACGATGCGAGAAACGACCACAATTTAAGTGTTAGGAAGGAGAATCGAAGACGAACCCGGTAGGTGGTTGATGGCATGGCTGCGTTCGCGTTTCGATGACGATTTAAACGACTTTCTTTTCCCGTTAATATTCTGCAGGAGAAAATTTACTGCTCAATTTTGCTCCTGTGGTGCGAACAACATCTGCTCTTCGTCGTTAAGATTGTGTAGACTGTGAATTAGTTTTTAAGCTTCACTGTCTTCGTATATGAAACTTACTGGAGTTAGCTAAAAAAAGCTAACTTACTTAAACTAGATTTACAATATTCGTTGTGACGAGCATTTTTTCCCGCTTAGAAACCAAATCCCGGATTATTGCTCTACGAATTTTTACGGTTTGTTATGAGTTTCTGGTGTTTAGTATTGTTTTTCTGGGCCATTGTTCAGGTGATGAGTTGTATGGGTTTATTGTTTGTGTTTGTACGTGAATTTTTGTGTATTTGTTCTGCTCTTGCGGGTTCTGGTGTCGGGTGGTCCGGAAATTAAAGGAAGAACCGGTTCAACAAGCGCTCGAATACACTCCGAATCGGTGGTCTTCTGCCTTCAGATTTCGATGTTCTATTCGAGGAATTTGGTTGGAATATAAATACGTTTTACTATAGGTTACCATTAACAGTAGGCATGGATAATGCATTCACAACTTTAATTTTACATACGATCATCTTCTAGATTAACAGATTTTGAGATTCATTTAATCAAAACTCTGAAAGGAAGTATCAAATTCCAAACATGAAAATTATTTACTACCAATATATGCGTAGCCAAATGCGGGACGAGGCCAGCAGCGACAGTTTGTTTGAACACCGTCGAAAATTGACGACTGTTCCCAGCATGCGATCGCCGCCCGAAAAAGTCGGATGCATATCGATGAGACATTTCATCACCCGGGAGTTATCGGCCGACGGTGTTTCGGATTGATGATCCAATAAAGTTATTAATAAATTTCATCCCATCTGCTCACCGTCACGGACCGGGTGAACCGAAGGGACGCGAGCAATGGGGAGAAAGGTGAAACGGAAAGGTCGAACCGGGCGGGAAGCGGTCGATCATTTTTCACCGTCGAGCCGAACGGTACCGCGGTTGGGAACGCTATGGGAAAGTGGAAAAACCGACGCTATCATAACCATCAAACCGAAATCACCTCCGGAATCGTTTTAACAAATTGGTTTTCGGCTGGGTCGCGTTGAAGTCGGGCGGTTTTATCACCTGCTGCATGTTGGGAAGACCGTTTGGTTTCCCTAATGGGGTTTGTAATGTGCGAAAAACATAAAACGTTAAACGGGCGATTGGTACGGTTCCGTTTCGGCATTATGTCATTTCCATTTGTAATCGAGTCCATGTTAATGGGTCTCGAAATCCCATTTTCTCAGCCGCAGTAGTGATGCTTAATTTGGTGACGAAAGAAACGATGAGATCATGGAAGAAATTGTCAACCAACTTAGCTTTGGTGTCGAGCATAATAAAAATAGAACAATGTTTCCTTTCACTCTACGTTAACAGTGATAGAGGTGTTTACGAAAATTACGGATTTATCTCTTATTCCTTTGGTTTCATCGTTGTCACAGATTTCCTTTCTTCAACTACATGACGAAGAACAACCTATGTATTTGATCAAACGCCTTAAAGAAGATGTAGAACTAGTAAATGCCTGTTCTTAATGTTGTCAATCATTAATTGGCGATCAAGGTACCATCGCTTGTGGTGTTTCAATATTATGGGCAAACTACATTCGAAACCAATCAAGCCGAACATCCAGCAAAATTGCCTCGCGTTCGGATGCACTCGCATAGACACATCGATGCAAAGTAACCAACATTGGCAAGCGGTTAGAATGTCATCTGTGTCACCGTTTCCGTACCCCTTTTTGTCCCTCCAAACATGCCTCCGCCGTGTCCTTGTGTGCAATCATTTTAGCGCAATCGCATTGATTTGTGCTTCAAGCGGGCGGTGTGGTATAGCGGAGTATAATTAATATGTGTATTAATTAAAAGGCATGCTGTCCTTAGAGTGTGAGAGCTTAAATTATTAACATGTTGTACATGCGCCACATTTCGGTTGATCGACTGCGCGACTTATCGCTCGCACCAGCTGCGCCGATCCGTTCGTCCCTGTAGCTCCGAATGCCGTCCCAGCGCAGACGACGGTTTCGGTTTCGGACGCTGCCGTTTTGGTCCCTGCGAGCCGAACACGGCCCTAGACGACTTTCTTGGCAGGGGTTCTCCCAAAACGGGAAGCGTACGAAGCCCCATGAAGGATGGAGGTTTTAGTCGTGTAAGCATTTCCACCGCCGACCGCACGCAGCGAATTGGTTGCGTTATCGTCGCTGCTCCGGCATGCTATGCCTGGCCTCTGGCTGCTGCCGGTGGAAGTGCTTGGTATCGCGAGCTGTGTGGCCACCACACCGGCGTTGGCATGTTGTCCCGAATTTGTACCGTTTTACTCATTAAAGGCATTGCTATGGGGAGGATGTAAAGTTTAGCTTTTTTCGTGTCTGCTTTTTTGCACCAAGGGAAGCGATGGTAGGGGGACAAAACGCAGGGGAATCGGGCCGAAGAAATCAGAAAACTTTGACAACTGTCTTTCGTTCGCTGCCGATGCGAAACTGTTGCATCTTTTCCTGGTCCGTGTCACAAATGGAGAAATAAATCCTTCCCAATTATGGTCGAGCGTAAACGATTCCATTTCGTTTCATAATCAGTAAGCAAGTATCAACTGCTTTCAACAAGTGCTGGTTGTTGCCCTCTTTTATGCAACGATCGTTTATGTATGATCGTTGAAATCACGGCTCATAAAAAACGCGGTACACGATCTTGCTGAAATGATTTTATGAGCAAAATGAACACACATTCCCATGACGCTTAAGTTGCTGCTTGTAGCTTTCTTCAGTTATTGATTGTCAAATGCTATTATTTTTCATATGCTGGATAAAACCATTTTGTTGGCCGTTACTCGAATGATTTTTAATTTATGTAACAAAGTTTTCCGCTTCATGCATATCAAAAGTGAATGGATTCCATTGAACTAAATCCAAATTTGATCGATTTATTAGTCATGCACTCCTTCCGTCAATCCTTTACTTTCTCGCTTTGCCAAGATCATTCGTCTTTTGCCTTCAGTTACATTGTTTGAAAATTGCAAATCACAGTGGCTAATTTATTTTTTTTTAAATACTGAAGCAGAAAACTATAAACAGCTCGACGAGGTACCAACGCGTCCCATCTCGCGGCGTTAGTCATGGAAAAGGGTATCCAACAGCCTCAGGTGTACACCGGAAATTGGTGAATAATGACACGATGTCGAGGTCAGTGGTGCCCAGGACGAGACAGATCATCTTTTCACTTTCGAAAAACGTCCCATGCTCGCCCCGGCTTGGTGGATTTCCGTGAGGGCGATGCTATCCGAACGGACCCGTAGGCCCCAAAAAGGCGTTTGAAAATATTTACCACGGTCAAACAAAAAGCGCCATTTAGCGCAGGGCGTTACTATCGCCCGTTGCGGTGTGATAAAACACCTCGCCATTTCGTTCACATTGGGCGGTTTACGTTTTCGTACGATTTTTTTCTTTAAGTTCATCTTGCAAGCAGCCGAGCAAACAATCGTCCGGTTCCGTCCGCCTGGGACTGGGAGGTCCCACCGCGAAAGGTGTTAAATGTGAAGTGTGAAAGCCAGTGCTGGCTCGGTACCGCAAACTGTATGCTTTCCTATCTGCAGCGCCATCCCACCCGGCTCGTTCGGATCACACTCACGCTTAGCTTAGAAAAGAAAAAGCAAACGGACAGTTTTGAGCATCCCGTGCCACAATTGACCGTTTCATACGTGTCATAGGCCGAAGGCCGGCCAGTTGCAATTGTTGAGGCGTGACAGCGAGTAATTTTTCACCTGCAAACCCCGGAGCCGCACCGGCACAAACGGTCATTTGTTCGTGAGTGAGTGTAACATTGCGTCAGGTTCGCTGCTTTTTCGGGATCACGTTATATGTTTATTTAGTTGTTCGTGCTTCACTCTAACTTTAGGCGTCAGGAGCGGATGAACTGGCCCTGGTCTCCGTTTCCTTCGCGAGCAGTTTGTTCGCCGGACAATGAAGCAATAAAGGTGTTTTGCATACGCCGGTGAATGGTCAATTTCTTTCAGTGGTATTTTTTTTTTCACTCGCCAAGGAATGCGACGAAATAATAAAACGATATCTTTGCATAAACTCACCCTTCACGGTTCTGATGAAGCCTGTTTTGTCCCATTCATTTTTTCTGCCCCTTTTTTCGACACACAATGCAAATTATATTGTTCTTTTCTTCGCGTAATCGCCAACTGCCACCGATAGACGTTCAGCGAAAACGTTTGTTGATTTAGGCTCGCTTCGTCGCTTTGCGTCACGCTCAAGTCTTTTGAATGAATAAATACGGAATTTATCACGCATTGGTCCGCAATTGTTCATAGCCGAAGTTGCCACATTAAAATGCACAACGATCAAGAATCACGTGGTTTTATTCCTGCATTGTTGAAGTTCGGCTAGCAAATCAATCGCAAGCATTTCGTTTCGTTTGATTGAAAGTTGAGCAAAAATCCCCCATCAAGATAACATCACCAAATTAGACATGTGAAGTACTTCTTTTTTGTTTTAAGCATCTTGGAAAACGTAAAGTAAATTCCCTGCACAGTACAGTTTTGGGTTTTTTTTAATTTTTATTGACTGACCTGATTTTGGTTGTCACTATCTGGCTTCCCACCGGGGGCCTTATAGTGGCCCAGTAACGCTGGCACCCGCCCGTAAAGTGTCGGGTGGTGTAACAGTGCGATTGCTTTTGCCAACAGCGAGCGATCATAATGAATCGATAACTGACCAACTGACTGACTGACTGAGTGACTGACTGGCTGCTTGGTGGTCGTGAAAGGCTGGGCATGACTCGGCGCGAAGCGACGTTGTGACCTAAGTTGGAAACGGCATAAAATATGTGAGGTGTTCGGTGCGGAGCCGAAAAGAAAACAAAAACCCCTTCCCGGTCGGACGGTGGACAGGCACGCGCACGGAATCGAGGAAAAGCGGTCGACGCAGTAGAGGTTTTCCTCTGGTCATGCGCCCGCTGCGGAAATGTGAGAAAAAGCCATTGCGTCATGGTTACAAGATTGTAGGACGATCGCGAGATGCAGTGGCCGGGGGCGGGAGTCTGATAGATCGGTTTTTAAAAGGCAGCATCTTGCGTTACATTTATACCGACCAGGTTGAGAGCATGTTTCAATTGATTTCTTCTCCGATTTCTTGCAACGGTAAACATCAAGAAAACAGTTTTTGTGAATGTGTGCAAGCAAGTTACTCCTTTACCATCCGCATTTTAGCCGCATTATGAAAAACCTGAACGTAACAAATTACTTTTTATCCAGTTCCAATTTCTGCCCCTATGAATAGACGCATTTCTTTCCGTTACTATCGTCACATTGCTATTGTTGGTGTTTCATTCATTCATCTCTTGTTCCAATAAACACCACAATTCATATTAATCCCCCCTTCCCCCCTCTCTTCCACGGCAGCTCATTAGCGCCAATTATATCTATTCTGTCTTCTTATGTTGTGTGGCCGGTTTTTGTTTTCTTTCGTTACAGGTACGTTTTGTGCGATGTGAGGCGATGCTACTTCCTGAAACATTGTCCTTCGTATGACGCTGGACTTTTCTAACACGTATGTATGTAACTCAGAGCCTAAAAACTATCGCAGCTACCGGTGCTGCGGTTCGACCGGCTTCTTTGGTACTGACTGTGCAAGCCGAAGAATTGCCGTGTGATTATCTGGTGGTTCGATTATGTCGCACGCGGGAGTGTACACCAACGTTGCACGTTGCCGATGCAAGGAGTAAAACGCCCCGTTTGGAAATCAATTTATCCGTCGCAAACGGTGCACCAGTTTGTGGCCGACAGCCTCCGGGCTTCGCCTTTTTCGTTCGCCACTCCATGGAAACTGGAATGACCGGGGCGGCTCGCGTTTGCTTCGTGCAGTCGGGTGTACTCCAGCCCCGATTGCGTAACGCTTCTGTGCTGTCACATCGGGTTTCCTTCTTGTTTCCCTCAGCTCACCGTGCGGCCAACCGTTTGTTGTGCCTGACCTCCTGCTGCTTTGTTTAGGTCGATCGATCGATGGTTGTCCATTTTTTTCCGGAATGTGAGCCCGAACTGGCGAGCTCCCGGTTCGCCAGCGTGGAGGGCAGTTCACGGTAGCATTATTTTCAGGCATCTCCAGTAGCCCATTGATGCTGCCAAGATGGACCAATGCGAACGTATGCGATTCAATATCAAACCCTTTTCTACCGTTCAAAAGACTTGATTGTTTCTTTCTGCAGGCATGAAGTTGAAACTGTTTTTTGTGCTCATTAAGATCCAAAACGAGTTTGCAGCGTGATCATAAATAATCATTATAACAAAATCATTGTCTTATTATGGGAATGCAATTTCATGATAAGTCTTTTAATGAGATGTTACCTTCACAGAATGATGACAAGATCAGAGTCATTAATGTCGAAAGTAAAGTATTAAAAACAATCATTTATAACTTCGTTTGAATCGATCCTTGGCCATCCCTCAAGGTAACTTCCATAGAAATGAAATTCCAAATCTTTCGGAAATAAAATAACTTCGTTAGCACACCACATGGCCCTGCTAGCTTTAGATATTAGGTAGAGTCATAAAGGATTGACGATTGTAACATTTTCCGCGATATATCTTGCATTTACGATACGGCATCGTGGTGCTGTTGTAATCGAGATTGTTCACGTTGGAGGAGGAAAACCATTCAGAAGCAGACAATGTGATCCCAAAGTACTGACTTCACTCCCTCTTCTCCAATGAGGGCCTTCGCTTGCCCAGAAGTGATAAGTGCTTGACGGTGTCGAAAATGGATTATGTAAATGCGGGTGAGAAGTTTGCTAGCTCGTGCAGCCAAACCGAACCGAACTAGACAATTCGGTTCCCTCGAATCTTTGCACGCATAACTCGCGAGGAAACTTCAGCTCATAAACATCGGCCACCCGTAAACGCAGCCCCCCGTTCCGTTCGACGCCATTCTCTTTATCCTTCGCCTGACACAATGTAACATTAGACATATAGGAGCGTAGGGGAGAAGAATGCAATCGTAAAACAATCAGCGCAATGTAGCGAACTGACGTTCTAATCATGGGCGGTGTGCTGTGAGAGATTCATATGGAAGTGTCTCGAGAAATGGTGGCCAGACAAGGCTAGCAACAGCCGAAGACAGTTGTGCAAAAACCCTTAGATCCCTGCCTTCATTTTTCAATCAGGCAAGTTCCGTCGGTGATCATCAGTGGATAACTTTCGGGTTCAAAAAACAAAGTGGACCACCCATTCGCGCGCCACGCTGCTGGATGTGGGTGTAACGTAATTAAAATCGTTCTAAGACAAACATGCTCTCATTTACATACGCTTAGTCACGCGGCCCGGACTCCTTGACCACGCGGACACGCTTGTCCGAAAGCGATTTATCTTCAAGTTGAAAAGACTAATCTTGGGGAGGGTGGAACCAGATGAGAACACGCCACTCGCAATTGCACTCAACATCTAGAAGGTGTGGACGTTGTGTCGGCGTGCATCGAACGGGGAGACAAGAATTACCTAATGAAAAAAAAAAATGGAACCCTGTGTAAAGTGTAATTTTACAAGTCGTCCAGTCCGGTACATGTCTGTTCACGATGCTAGAGCATACCTGCTCGATGCACCGAGCTACCGTATGATGCAGTTAATGTTCTCCACCCCGACGATGAACGTTGGCGTGCGAGGTAGGAATTTCATTAGCGTTGCTAGATCGATCCGAACTCGGGTAATGGAGTTTGAGATAAAATATCGACCAAGTGCCACGAGAGGACGTACGAGGGCCCGATGCTCGGAGGGCAGTTCCTGAAGGCTAGCGACTCTCTAGGGCGAATCTGAAGGGTGGTCCTTTAAGGGGCTTAGCGTACCTCGAATGCTTTGGTGACACAGATGACGAGAGTACGATCGTGTTGTGTTCCATGTGAGAGATCGCGAACCTCGAAACGGAATTATTATTTATTTTAATTTAACGAACCGTTGATTATATTACTAGAGCACAACAATAAGCATAACTAACCTTAATCATTAGCAAAAACAAAAACAGTTTTCACAAAACAGCCACACCATTTATTTTATTTGAAAATATTGTTTTCCTTAAGTGAGCTTAATCCTCAGCCAGTTTTCAACGGATTCGAAGCAATTCGACGCATGTCTGCACAAGGTTCCTGCCGAGCATTGTCGGCATGACAAAAGTTAGCATGTTGTTTGTCCCAGCCCCATCGATCGTCCTTGCACCAATGTTCACCCGCAGAAGGTGGTTTCGCTTCACGAGCAAACTTGCGAACATGCAGCTTGCAGAAAGAAAAATTAAGCTATATAGGGCGTGTGAACCTTTGCTTCGTTAGAACTTCGAACTGTGTAGTCACTAGAGCGGTCCGAATGCAGGCATCGTGCAGCCCTAGAGCTCAGCGTACACCGGCGTAACATAGTGTGTGTTGGTGGCGTTTCGGATTGTGGTTAATTAAAGTTAAATGCCCGTAGTCATGGATCGTGTAGTTGGCTACCAGCGGTCGTTTTGAGCGGGGGAAGTAATCATGTACCCGGTCTGCAGGCAGGTAAAAGGTTTCTGGCTGTTTTTAAATCAGCTGAGCAGTGTTGTGTTAAGGAAGAAACAGTGGGTGTAGGTTGAATTACCTGTTTATTTCCTTACCGGCGATGAAATACACACAAACAGGCATTTAGACACTGGTTCTATGGACCGATTTTGCCAGTTTTTGATTGTTTGTTCGTTGTTTCGCTTTTGCGATGCGTATGTCGATGCCAGGCTGGCGATGAAAAATTTGTGAATTCACAAAAAGCATTTAACTAATTAACGCCAAAAACAACCACATCCCGCTTAGCCAACGAAGACAGTTCGGCAGATGATCTCTGCTGCCCATTCTGGCCGTTCTGCGGGCGGCCCAAATGGATCCAAATTGATCCATTAGCGAGCGATGCAAACGGCCTCTCAAAGCTGTGCCTTAAATGTTGTCTATTTTTCAATCCCAGTCTCGGGTGTCTGATAAAATCGAACAAAATGTAAGACAAAACGCGAACGCTTCGCGAAGGAAATAAACTCGTATCCCGTCGCCACGGAGCGAATTAATTAATCGTTTCTTCGTTTTTTCGCGTTGAAGAATTTTTGCTGGCATTTCGCTTTCTTGCTTTCCCTCTTTCCTGAGATGGAACCAGCAAAAACCCAAATGAAACTGTGCTGAAGTCATCCATCCCCGGGGATTATCAGGGATCGGTTGGAGTTTATTTCATTCGCGCTGAAATCGGGATCGGCATTTGCATGAAAGCACCTGAACAGCACAAAGGGGATTCGGATAAAAATACATTAAATAAAGTATCACCAAAAATTTCGCGCGTCTCACATTTTTCTTGTATGTGAGATCCCCGGCTCTGCGGGATATTTGTGACCTTGGCGTTCACCTTTCGACTGTTGACCTTTCGCCGCAGCCAGCGAATTGTATCCCGCGATGTTTGCCAGTGTAGGAGCTCCGATGGGTTCCTGGAGTCAACCGTGGCTGGGAGTTGATGCTCCCGAATAGGCAACAGGTCCCGGAATGGGTTTCTGGACCGCCCCTGAAACGATCGTAGCTGGCCTTCCAAACGCTTCATTTGATAGCGCTATAAATCGTGGCATAAATTATCTCCATTTCGAACTGCGCAGGAAACGGGCATTGTTTGACACGGTACAAAAGGAAAAGGAAGAAATTTGATTTGATGATAAACCTGAAAATTTTAAAGGTTATCATCTGCTAGGTTCGTACGATTTTTCGCCCAATGCTTTGTCCAATCAAATCAAACAAACATGATGCATACGAAAGAAACCTATTCAACGGTACAGATTTTCAAAGAATCCAACATGGTTCTGCAGTATGAGGAAACCTGAGCACGATTTATCTTTTTATCTGTCACGAATTGATGAGGAAAGCACTAACATGGTCTATGACTCTTTTGACTTCAGATTAAAAATTTGAATAGAAACGAAACGGATAAAAGACCTGCGATCCTTTTCATATTGATTACTCAGCAGAACCAATCGCACCACGTTGCCACTTAAGTCGCGCATGAGAACGTCATTAGCCTGAAGCAGAATGCAGACTGTCGATTGCGGCACAAGCCTCCGTGCACTCGCGTGTATCGCAAAAAGACAACATTGCGCTTCACAAGCAAGGGTTGACCGAAAGGGAGCTGCCGGCGTTGCGGAGGTCTTTGTGGCCATTGTGGCATCCGGACGTCCTTCGCACGGGGTGGAATGGCTTGACATGCGCGAAACTGGATCAAATGGAGCGCCGACGATTACTGACGTAGCTGCAGACCGCTAGATACGTTCGCTGTACGGCGTTGTTTTGTATTCCCTCTCTCTACTCCAGTTAATCTATCGCCACCGGCAAGGAAACGAGTTCCGGTAGAATGGCCCAGTTCAATCGTTCAGGTCCCTCGGACTAATAGTTTTATTTCCCACAGTCTGCAGATGTTAGATAATAGCGCATTGCGCCACAATCGATAGCTTTTCTACTTGCTGTATCTCGCCGCTCTAGGCAACATTTAACACTTCATAGATGCGAGAAAGTTTCAGCAAGTTTCATTCAAATAAAAGCAATATTCAATTTATGAATTACTATGTAATCTCGACCGCATATCTTCGCTGCGTCTCTCAAGAAGTATCTACCCGACGATGCTCCTTGGTGCCAGCGCATAAATCATAACCCGATCGCTCATGCTGTTGACGGTGCTTGATGCCGCCGATGATAACGTACGGGGTTAATGAATTGCACGAATGAATGGACATTAATTGAACCATCCGTACGCGCGCGTCCGTCCTAGAAGGTGGACGGGGACGCCCGACGTCCGAGATGTTGAAATTCAAATAAATCATCTATTCAGACAAACTGCAGCGGTGCAAGCGTGGTGCAGCGCGGCATTCGCTTTGCAACGCGCCAGCCACGAAACGTGATGCCGCCCGAGCAGCATCATCTCAAGTCTTTTTTTTCCTCTGCCAGCATAGCATCCGGTCGACAATTAAGATTGTTCGGCTTTGGCACGTCTTAGACGGCTGAAGTTTCCGGTGGCCCGATCCGATAGATGAGATTCAATTCATTGAAGCCTTTTTCCACCGCTCCGTTGACCGGATGGGTAGAGAGGAAAGGTGGGAAGGTGGGAGTGTTCTCTGTTAGGTGGAAAATTGCAAACAAGTGAGAAGGTTACCCTATCTTACGCCCCAATAGCGTTGAGGGAAATCCGTTCCGCCGCTGGTACCGGAACGAATCCGATTCAAGTGCGATTTCAATCGACAATTGTCATTGGCAAAACTGGTTGATTGGTGTGACTAACGCAGTTCAGTTTTTTTTTTTTTTTTTTTTTTTTTTTTTTTTTTTTTTTTTTTTTTTTTTTTTTTGAGGCAATCTAAATCAATTTCGAGTAGGATGTTTGGTTCGTCGATCAAAGCGATTATCGAAAGGGCGGGGACAATGTTTTGCAATTTTGGAATTAAAACTCCATTCTTGGGCAGCCTTTTTTTTTTTACGCACCTTCGTTTCCCATTGAGGCCGAGGCCTTGACTCGCTCTCTCACAAAAAATTAACAACCTTACCTCCTGGCTGGTGCAGCGATCTGCAATAGCACGCTTTTATGGCCTTTTTCCCATCCTGGCAACTCCACGCGTAAGACTGCCTCGATTGGCAGCTAATTAGCGATGAGCTTCAACGGCTTCTGCATTCAACACCTCGGGAGGGTTATGTGTCTCATTCGCGTGTTTCATCCGAAAGTCTTCATCTTTTCTTACCGAATTATGAAACCATGCCGTCCGCTGATTGTCAGTATAAATTACCAAAAGTCAATAAAAGCATCGGCGCAATCAACTTGTCAAACTAGCAAAAGTACAGGGGCGTTGAAAAATTTGCAATGATTGCAACAGAATGTGGTTGTCCAACTATTGGCCAATTGACGATATAGGATAAATCGGTTCTTAGATTTGCGGCGTTTCTTTCCGCGCTCAATCAGGCTTTTTTTAAGTTTGCACCTTTTCGGAAAAAAAGGATTTGCTTCGAAGAACAACAACGGGTAGTCTCTATGCTCTGTGTGCCTTTTCCAACAGTTCGCCAATCTTATTTAAAACGCCAAAAAAAACGACCAAAAGCAAACGACATTGATATGATGTTATTCTACGGTTGCCTATATTGCACAGCATTTATAATCCAACGATCGTAAAACTTCGTTTTTTCAACTCTCACAGTAATTTTCTTTATATCAAACCTCACGCCGACAGCAAACGTGTTGATTGAAATGGTCAGCAAAGTGATGCAAAAAAAAAACAACACTTATTCTTTATTATGGCACTCTTTTATTATTTCTTTTTCTCTGCCCTTTATGGGCTTTTCAAGGCCATCAGGTTAACAGCCGTTTTTTGGCTGGATCCCCAAAGAAAGGCATTCCCTCGCTGTCGTGGAGTAGTGCTTGCTGCGTGGTGTACGGCAAAAAAGGTCGAATTGAGTTTTGTTGATAGACCCGAAGAGCTTGAATTTATCACATGCACTCGTTGTAAATTCGCAACATCATAGATAAATGCAAGAAGGTATTTAAAAAAAGGTGATCAGCTTAGATAGTGATTTTGACATTGTGCTACATAATAACCATAAAATAAAGACAACCAACTTTTAAGAGATAGAGGCCTCCTTTTTCACACAAGCTCAGGTCGATTTCCCCTTTCATATTCATCGTTACAAATTGGGATTGCTTTGAAGTAGATCTTGTATTCAAAACTATCATTATTGGCAGAGCTGTTTAAAACTAAGTTTTGACAAATTGTCGTCTATCAACGTGCTACGTTAGGTCACTTTCGCGTTTGCGTTCACTTTTTCCCCGTTAAACATAAGGCTAAAAAGGCTAGCTGAGGAGTAGGAAAATTGCACGATCTCCTCCTACACCAACCAGCCCTAGGTATAACGGTCGGCAGAGCCTACCGACTCGTGCTTTGGTTGCTAAACAAATCTGTAAAATGCTGGTGGTCGATCGTAGGACTCGTAGTGGGATGGAATTTAAATTGATACAACTGCGGTGGCAATCTGTCAGTTCAAATGTCAAATAAATAAGAAGCCAAAGGCAAAAACCTTCCGCCGGGTTGTGTTAGGTTCGCGGCTGGAAAGGCTCGACCGATCGTGGTCAGAAAAGGAAATCGCTCGCGATAAGCAGCAACAAAACGTCGGTTTAATAAAAATTAAAAAAAACAACACCTTTTGCTTTAGCAGTGACCTGCAAACATAATCCCACTTTCAAACGAGCCGCTCCTACGGGCCGCTCATGAAGGTGGAGGTTTTCGTGAACCTCTCTGACATGATGGAATCTTGTTTTCCATTTAATTAGTAGTGGTGTCAGAGAGGCGGTATTCCCTGGCGTGTACTGGCGCTCTGCAACTAGTTCTTACTTTAATTTCGATCATTATGTTCCCGGGGAGGTCAAGTGGTTGGCTTAAAACACAACCCTGCAACACCGACGTTTGAAGTGGTTCTTCTTCAACATCTTTGAGGCTGCCGATAGCGATGGGAAATAAATGCTTTCTAAGGAATCCGTTTGCCTTGCACGTCGGCACGGCGTGGAGTCTGCATTGAACTTTTTGAGAAAACCAAGTGAACGTAAGGGCAGTAGGGAAATGCTGTTTTTTTGTTGCTTCACCTTTCGGACGACGCTAGCGTTCCGCGTCTTCAAGTGCATAAACTGCTCCTTCAAGTGAATGTATTTATTTGCCTCTCGCATCTCACTCTCCGCGGCCTACTCAACACTCCGCCCTGGGCTGGACACCTGTGGGAAGGGTTCAATAACGAATTATGTATAATTTTTCACTTATTCACCACCTGCAGCAGTGCAACTTATGCTACCGTTGAGAGACAAATAATGGCGCCGCGCCGAAGATGGCTTCGAATTGACCTTTATTGCTGGCAACCATGGAACACTTTTCTCGAAATACCAACAACGCCTTCCTAGAGCAGAAACATAACATTCGTACACATGCCGCACCACCGTCCCACCGATCCAACACTTTTGACTCGACTCGTGCATGCGCGATTGATCTTCGCTCTAAGGTCCACTTCATTTCACTAAAGATTGCGCCGAGGGTGCCTTTTTGACGACGAACGCATCTTTCGCACCTGTTTGTGCACTGGCAATTTCAATGAGCGCCGTCGGATCTAATGCCACCTGGCCACCTGGCCCGTTGAAGCCGCTATTCCGCCTACAGGGGACAATTAACGGTAAATTATGCTCTACATGAACATTATTTAATCGGCGGTGCCATTTACTCCGTCCGGTTAAACTTCAGCGTAGCACTAAAGATATTCGAAAACTATTGCTAAATATGTCTAATTAACCTAAGATAGCGACGGCGACGCGAGATTGAAATTCAATTGGCAAACCAAAACGAAACAAAATTGGAGAATCTGTCAGTAGCTGTGCAGATTCCTTCTGGCCAAACAATGATATGCGCAGACTGCTTTTTCCTACCTGGCACTGTTGGAAAACGTAAAGCACTTTTATTTACATGCAATGAAGAGTGAAATGCTGAATCAACAACAAAATGTTATTTTACCGGCTACCTTGGAACAAAACTGTGAAATACAAATCATATTGGTTTGAAGAACTCGTCGTTAAGTGAAACTAGCTTTATTAAGCATTTTCCACCAGAAGCCCAGTATGATTCTAGGTAGTGCAAAGAACACTGCCAAAAAAATTTAAAACTTTGTAGTGAGAACATGGCACCATTTTCCTTCCTGAAGCACTGCGTACAGACATCAAGTTTTGGAACCTTGTTAGTGCCTCACATGGGTTCTGTTCCAGACAAGAACAGCCTGTTCCAGTCATGAGGATTTCCGGGAAAGAATGTTCTGGATCATTGCCCTCGGCTGGCCTTGCAGCACCACAATCGGAACCGAACAGTTCTATTTCCGTCTCACAGCAACTATCACTTATTGAACAGAAGCGAAAAAAACCCTTATTTTAGTTCTGTTCATCTCCCGGTTAAAAACGTCTTCGAGGACAACAACAGTACACAAGCCGAATTGTATTTATACGGACCAACATTTCCCGTTCACTTCAGTATACTCTGAATCGCGGAAGTGCAACAAGCAGAAAATGTGGTGGTTGTACCCTACGCTAGTTGTGATAGTTCTATACTGCGTGCATCGTTGGATCCTGTACATAAATCGCTATGCAGAGAGTGTGCCCACTGTGAAACCGTATTTTCCTATCATTGGCAACTTGCTTAAAATTACCGGAATATCACGCAGAGAGATTTTCACCGTGATATACGATGAATGCTTGCGACACCACGGCTGGTTCAAAGCCTGGTTTGGACCAAAGATGATACTTGCAACGTCTCATCCGGACATAATGCACGCCGTGCTCACGCATCCCGACTGTCTCGAGAAACCCTTTCCGTACGATTTTTTCGAAGTGAGAAACGGTTTAATTGCTGGCCCCCGTAAGACAAGTGAAATGGTGCTTTATTCCCAAACGAGTTTCTAACTAAATTAAACAAATGTTTTGATCTAGCTCACCTGTGGAAAACCCAACGAAGAGCGTTGAGCCCCGCGTTCAACACACGCATCCTCAATAGCTTCATACCGGTGTTCGTTGAGTATTCCGGCCTGATGGCAGAAAAGCTGGCAAAGATCATTCCGATTGAAGGTCAGTCAGTGTCAATTTTCCCTTTCGTGAGCAAATGTACGCTGGAGACGGTGTGCGCCACTACCCTTGGGTGTGACGTGTTGGAGCAACCGGGAAAAGAGACCACTTTGGAATGCATCCAACGGTACGTTTGCCTAAAGGAAGCATATTTTGATGTAAATTATTTGAAAATTGTTTGTTTTAAGATTCCTCAATTATGTAGCGAAGCGAATGGTCTGCTTCCATCAGTATTTGGATGTTCTGTATAGACTAACGAATGATGGTGTAGACTCTTTCAAATGTTACTCTGCAATGCGACGATTTGCTCAACCGGTAAGATATGCAAGCCCTACACTCATATTTCCAATAACAGTGCTTTTCATTGAAATGCTGCAGCTAATAGATAAAGGCAAAACCAGAGTTTTGATCAATAAAAGAATCGACGCAATGGAAGATGTAAGAAAGCCTCAAATTTTCGCTAATCAAATCATATCCATGTCTCACAATGGAAGACCTTTTACGGACGACGAAATACACGATAATGTCATTACAATGATAGCTGCGGTGAGCAGACTAGCCTAGCTCAATTCCATTTGGTTCATCATTAAATAAGCACTATCATTTTTAACAGGGGAATGATACCACTGCCCATGGAATATCCAACATATGTCTGTTTCTGGCTATGAATCCCGAAACCCAAGAGAAGGTATACCAAGAGGTGATGGAAGTGTTCCCCGACACGACCCAGGAAATAACATCAGAAGATCTCAAACAGCTGTGCTACATGGAGCTAGTGATCATGGAAGGTCTTCGGTTAGCTCCGTCCATCCCAAACATCGCACGTCAGTCGCTGAAGGATGTCGAAATAGCGGACTTACGGATACCTAATGGCACGCCCATATTACTGTCCATATTTGCTATGCATCGTCGCCCAGATATCTGGGGTATGGACGCAGACGTGTTCGATCCCGACCGTTTTCGGCCTGAACGATCCGTCGGGAGGAACGCACACGCTTTTATGCCGTTCAGCGCCGGATCACGCAATTGCATTGGGAACCGCTACGCGTTGCTCAGCATGAAGATAATGCTGATGACTTTAGTGAGAAGGTTTCGGTTCCAGACGAACCTAAAGATGGATGACCTTAGGTTTATGTTCAATATAACGCTCCTGACGGAGTCTGAAATAGAAGTTTTTATTGAAAGGCGATATTAATTGTTGGGGACCACCCTGTGTTGTTCCTGCAAGTGTCAACTCACAATGACACTTACATGAGTGTCGTTGTAGAGGTGGAAGCGCGCGACAGGACACGAGAGTTGAACCAGTGAGCGTTGAGCGTCCGGACGGACATAACCGAATACCTTCACTTCTAATAAACTCCGTATTGATCACAATTACAAAATTAATCATACGTGAGAGCTCTCACATAACATACATTTCTAGTTTTAAGCCCGGTTTTGCTCGAGTAAAGTGATTTTTTTTTTCGATAAAATGTTTTCAAAAAGATATTTTTACACATCCTCCCTCTTATCAACGGAAGTTCCCTGAAATAACGATCACTTTCTGGGGGTTTGAGCTTCCCTAGATCCTTGCGTTAATATGCTCTCTTTCTCCATGAGCAGCGTTGTCTGAATTGTTTTAATTTACTGTTCCTTTCGATGAGCAGCATTCTCGCTACAGGTGACTCCTGATTAGCTCAGTTGGAATTTCTAAGCAAAATAAGAAAAACATGCCATTCGACTTTTTACTTTTTCTGGATGTCCACTAAAAATTTAGAGCAGGACAAAAGGCAGTGTCGCTTTGGTTTATAGAGATTTGATAGCTTATTCCCAACCACCCAAATAGGTGAGGAGTAGTGGAAAATTCAAGTCAAAAAGTTTGCGGAGTCATAGCAGGCGCGAGTTTTTACGATAAAATTGCAAAAAATGTGCAAACTTTGGAATTTTTCGACCGTTTTTCGCCGCATAAACCTACCTTCGGTCAAGACGAAAACAAAAACGACACAAATCGGTTGCTGTTCTCCAGTGATGCTCGGTCGCACACATTCCAAACTTTGTATTTTATGTATACCCTTATCACACCATTTTACTTTCATTTGATTTTGGGTTTTTTGTCAAACTTGGCTCTGCGATAGGGCATTTGACATAAAATTACCTCGGGTTATAACGCAAGTTCTGCAAAATGGGTTCTTGTTTGGCTTATCGCAAACAAAACCGCCACTGCGGTTGCAAATCATCGTCGAAATCCATATTGCAAACATTTTAACAACACTCCCTGATGAAACCAACAAATGCTCCGCCCGTGGTTCGAAAAACCTTCACTTTGACAGAAAAATTCCAACCGAAAGCAAATCGGAACCAGTCGTGTCCGGGACATTCTGACCACAATATTTCTGTCAAACGCGATTTGACACTTGCAACGACCATAGCCGACGCATCCGCCCCGGTCGTTGACAGCCACGCAGAATCGACCTGGAGAAACCTACCCGTCAGTAAAAAGGATGCGACCCGATGTCCCAAGGTACGCGATTCAGGTGCACATCGGACGGCGTCATCCTGATCCTGGCCGAATCCGGCAAGCTGGTAGGCAGTACAACACTCCCTGGGACTGCCTTATGCCGCCAGTCAGGATTAGGGTAGTAAAAGTAGTGGAAAGCCCGACCGACAGAGTGGTAGAGATGCTTAATCACCGGAATGGCCATATGCTATATTGAATAATAAAGCGTTACCGAATTGGAGAAGCTGGTCGGAACACGAGACGCGGGTAGGATTGAAGATCGATCGGGAGACAGGTAATAGCGAGGCATGGTTATGGATAGAAGTAGGACAAATGAAGTGACGGAGACGGATGCTTAGGTTTAAGTATAAATAGTAAATAAATTGAACGAACTGGGTGCTTGCTGGAGAAGACATTGGATAGAAAAGTCGGGCTCACGATATCATTTCGAAGTCCACGAAGAAATAAAAAACAGGAACGATCTCCGAGAGTTCACAAGGATTATCAAAACACTAGGGTAAGTGCGGGGGTTTTGGCCAGAGCATGTAATTTTGGCCCTAATCGAAAGAACATCAATTATCACACTGATTTCAAGTAAAAATGGCCCCTAACCTTTTTTATACTGTTAACATTGATTTATTCAAGTTGAATGTCGAGTTTGAGAGCGATTGTATCAATATTTTTCGAGAAATTTGTTAAAATACATGAGGTTGTCACTTTTTCGACCCATCATGGTGTATGCTGATAGCTGGCCCTATATCGAAATATAAGCAACTACTGCGTAAAAAACTCGGAAGTAATGAGCTTTAATGAGTTTTTCTTAAAGTTTGAGTGTTTTTAAGAATTATCAAAACGTTATTTGAATCTTTTGAGCTTGAAAAATAGTTTTATTTTCGATGCAAAGAGTGGCCAAAATAGATGCAAGGAAATCTGATTTGGAACTGACAGCAAATTTCTGTGACATTGTGAAGAAATTGCTGCTGTGCATACGTATTATATGCATTTTAAAACTATATTAACTTTCGTCATTCAAAAATGTAATACCAGGTAATTACAAAGTGACCAAAATCCGAAAAAATCCATATTTAATCTGATAATGCTGTAAGTATGACCGCTGTGAGACTAACTGACAGCTTAGATGACATGGAAGCCATGACACTCATGCGAAAATATGGAATATTAAAATAGCAAATTAAGCATTAAACCTCATTGCTTTTACGAAAAAAAAGCATAAAGAATTATCTTAATTATTTAAAAGACTAATAAAATTGTCTAGTACATAAAAGGAGCCTTTTTTTAGTGGCCAAAACTGGTGCACAGATAGGGCCAAAATTCAAACAGATAGGGCCAAAATAGCGACAAAAAGTGTGTTCGGGAATTGAAGATTTTTTTGAGAAAACATCAAATAAACTCAAAAAATGTGAATTGGAAATCATGCTTAGATAGGTAACTCTACATTACTATACCAAGTTTATCGTTATATGATCAATAAAATGAGTGTAACGATTTTTTTTGTGCTGACCCTTTCCTAATGTGGCCAAAACCCCCGCACTTACCCTATTTAAGATCGGCCACGCAGCTAAACGCACAACGAGGCGTTCTTTCCTCCACGCCTGGTGACAACGGTGGAAAATTGTAAGAGGCGGTGTATTCGAATTTTCTCTACATCTGGTGACAGTGGTGGATTGTAGCAACAGGCGACGTATTATTCGCCGTCTTATAATTGCACACTATTTGCCAGAAGCGAGTGACAGTAAAAACCGCCTTGTTATAGAGATGAAGATGAAGAAGAAAAATTAGAAGAAAAGGAAAATAGGAGAGGATCTGTGCCTATGGGCACGAATGCAAAAATGACGTAGGGCAATCTGTTTGATGCTGCAAAAAGAGCGAGATGTATTAACCCGGGGAAGGTACGGTCAGGATTTGGCTTGTATTTGGACTTTTTTGTTTTGCCATTTTACATCCTTTAAAATGACCACGGTCGAATAGGAACGAAGTAAAGTAGAAGAAGTGAGAAAGTTAAACATTTCATCAACGTGCTGTCATATAGTTGAGTATGCGAGTACGCCGGCTCGAACATGACCCACTGGGCGTGGGTTCGAATCCAGACCGGACCTCCCCCGGCAAAAAGGATTGACTATCTACGTACGTTAAAGGGAAAAAACCCTGGTAAGCCCTCAATGAGTAGGCATGACCAGGCATGCGGAAGAAGAAGAAAAAAAATAAGGGCGTCGCTAGAATGAAATCAAATTTGCACACCAACACGAGACAGAATATGGATAATTTGTCAGCAGCTTTGCAGATTCCTTCTGGTCAATCATTGATATGCGCAGACTGCATTTTCCTACCTGGCTGTTGGAAAACGTCAAACACCCTTAGATGCAATGAAGAGTGAAAAGTTGAAACAAAACTGTGAAATACAAATCGTATTGGTTTCAAGAACTCGTCGTAAAGTGAAACTAGCTACAATAATTATGTTATATACAAACTAGCTACAATAATTATGTTATATACATAATTATTGTAGCTAGTTTCACTTTACGACGAGTTCTTGAAACCAATACGATTTGTATTTCACAGTTTTGTTTCAACTTTTCACTCTTCATTGCATCTAAGAGTGTTTGACGTTTTCCAACAGCCAGGTAGGAAAATGCAGTCTGCGCATGATTCTCCTCCAGAAGCCCAGAATGATTCTAGGCAGTGCAAAGTATGCCAATGCTAAAGTCAAATAAATTCAAAATGTTGTAGTGACAACATGGCACCATTTACCTTCCTAAAGCACTGAGATCAGACATCAAGTTTCGGAACCTTGTTTGTGCCTCACATGGGTTCTGTTCCAGACAAGAACAGTCTATTCCAGTCATGAAGACAAAGAATTTTCTGGATCATTGCCCTCGGCTGGCCCTTAGCTTGCAGCACCAAAACCGGCATCGAACATTTTACTTCCGGCTCACAACAACTATCACTTATTGAAAAGAGACGAGGAAATAATCCTTTCAATTCAGTTCATCTCCCGGTTAAAAAGTGTTCGAGGACAACAACAGTACACAAGCCGAATTGTATATATATCCGGATTCACATATCCCGTTCACTTCAGTATACTCTTAACCGCGGAAGTGCAACAAGCAGAAAATGTGGTGGTTGTACCCTACGCTAGTTGTGATAGTTCTATACTGCGTGCATCGTTGGATCCTGTACATAAATCGCTATGCAGAGAGTGTGCCCACTGTGAAACCGTATTTTCCTTTCATTGGAAACTTACTTAAAATTATCGGAATATCGCGCAGAGAGATTTTCACCGTGATATACGATGAATGCTTGCGACACCACGGCTGGTTCAAAGCCTGGCTAGGACCAAAGATGTTACTTGCAACGTCTCATCCGGACATAATGCACGCCGTGCTCACGCATCCCGACTGTCTCGCGAAACCCTTTCTATACGATTTTTTCAATCTAAGTAAAGGAATATTTACTGGCCCCCGTAAGACAAGTCAAATGATGCTTTGTTACCTAACGAGTGTCGAACTAAATTTAACAAACATTTTGATCTAGCTCACCTGTGGAAAACCCAACGAAAAGCGTTGAACCCCGCGTTCAACACACGCATCCTCAATAGCTTCATACCGGTGTTCGTTGAGTATTCCGGCCTGATGGCAGAAAAGCTGGCAAAGATCATTCCGATTGGAGGTCAGTCAGTGTCCATTTTCCCTTTCGTGAGCAAATGTACGCTGGAGACGGTGTGCGCCACTACCCTTGGGTGTGATGTGTTGGAGCAACCGGGAAAAGAGACCACTTTGGAATGCATCCAACGGTACGTTTGCCTTATGGAAGCACATGTTTTAACTGTAAATTATTTGAAATTTGTTTGTTTTAAGATTCCTCAATTATGTAGCTAAGCGAATGGTCTGCGTCCATCAGTATTTGGATGTTCTGTATAGACTAACGAATGATGGTGTAGACTCTTTCAAATGTCAATCTGCAATCCGACGATTTGCTCAACCGGTAAGATATGCCAGCCCGACAATCATTCTTCCAATAACAATGCTTTTCTTTGAAATGGTGCAGCTAATAGATAAACGCAAAACCAGAGTTTTGATCGATAAAAGAATCGAGTCAATGGAAGATAGAAAGCCTCAAATTTTCGCCGATCAAATCATATCCATGTCTCACAATGGAAGACCTTTTACGGAAGATGAAATACACGACAATGTCTTTACAATAATAGCTGCGGTGAGCATACTAGCCTAGCTCAATTCCATTTGGTTCATCATTAAATAAGCACTATCATTTTTAACAGGGGAATGATACCACTGCCCATGGAATATCCAACATATGTCTGTTTCTGGCTATGTATCCCGAAATCCAAGAGAAGGTATACCAAGAGGTGATGGAAGTGTTCCCCGACACGACCCAGGAAATAACATCAGAAGATCTCAAACAGCTGTGCTACATGGAGCGAGTGATCATGGAAGGTCTTCGGTTAGCTCCGTCCGTCCCAAACATCGCACGTCAGTCGCAGAAGGATGTCGAAGTAGCGGACTTACTGATACCTAAGGACACTTTAATCTTAATGTCTATATTTGCTATGCATCGCCGCCCGGATATCTGGGGTACGGATGCAGACGTGTTCGATCCCGACCGTTTCCTGCCGGAACGATCCGTCGGGAGGAACACACACGCTTTTATGCCGTTCAGCGCCGGATCACGCAATTGCATTGGGAACCGCTACGCGTTGCTCAGCATGAAAATAATGCTGATGACTTTAGTGAGAAGGTTTCGGTTCCAGACGAACCTAAAGATGAATGACCTTAGGTTTATGTTCAATACAACGCTCCTGACGGAGTCTGACATAGAAGTATTTATTGAAAGGCGATATTAATCATACGTGTGAGTTCTAATATAATATACAATTATAACATTATGTAAAAGTTTTCTTTGAAGGAATTAACTAACTCACACTAATATAAACAGAGCAGGCCGTTTGCAAGCAGAGAATTTTATAGGTCCGGCTACCGAAAAATGCATGTGCAAGCTTCTTGCGCGGTTATTGGTATGGCTAAGGAAAAAGTCGAGCAAAACGTCATTTGCATGTAATTGAAAAAGCAGAGAGCAAAGTGAAAAAAAGTGTGTTTGCAATTCATTTATACCCGCTCAAGAGTTTGGTTCATTTTATTGTATTTTGAATTTCTTGTTTGAGTTTGATTCTCTTCACTAACTTAAACAAAATGAATAAATTCTCTGTTACGCAATTTTTGAAATAAAAAAAAAAGTCTCAGATGGAAAGAACGAGAAAGTTAATCATTTCATCGATGAGCTGTCATATAAAAGGCCAACCTTGGACCAACCATGCCACCCAAATCCTAGATCTATGTTAAGTCGTTTGGTGTTACAATGTTTGCTTTAGTTTTTTACGATCAACACCTTTAATCTTTTCGTTACTGTTTCTTACAATTGTACTCTTACTTGCAGACGTTGTCCTACGAGAAAACTATAAAATTAAATTGGACATAGATTAATCATAAGCTGCTTTATAATATTATACTTGTTGCTAATTTGTTCACTTCCTCTCTAAAATGTCGTGGGACTGCAAAACTCCCGGCAGAATTGCTCTTTTCGCTTTCTTTGTGTCTTGCAGCACAAACATCGGAATCAAACATGCACTACAACCATCACTATTTGGTATCGGAAATGAAGCGTAATCGCTAGTGTAATTTTAAAACATTCCACCAATCTGCCAAAAATAATGTTGGCTCTCTACCAGCGTAATCGTAAGCGTATTTTTTGACAGGTTGGAAAGAGCAGATCAAAAAGGTAAACAAACGAAGCGGTAAACACGTTTATTCAAGTTTTTATTGAAATTCTGTATTGATTCGGCGTATTTTTTATATTTATAGCAATGAGTAACAAAATCAACAAATTTGGATACGAAAAGAAGGTTCACAGCTAAATTCCGTTTATTCCGTATATTTGACACTGCATGATCTCCATCGTTGGCATGTGAACACATCCGACACTCGAATGAATCATGCAATTGATGCAGCCGGTCCTACACAATTGGTTACTTGGAAGAAATATCCCAGAATCGTTGCTGGCTGACCTCTTCGTGATCCATGATTCCACTGTTGATAGTGAGCATAACGTATCCGAACTGATGCAATGGCAGCAGATCGTTAGTCCAACTTTCGATATCGTTGTTTGTTGTTAATTTGAATTTTAAACACTTGAAAAATCTTAACTTAACTTAAAAATCTATCACTATATATATAAAAATGGATGTATGTTTGTTTGTAACGCTAAAACTCAAAAACGGCTGGACCAATCTTGATGATGTCTTCGGATGATTTGTTCGTTTTTGCCCAACGAAGGTTTAGGAAAAAAGAAAATTTAGAAAATTCCGAAGAAAAAGCTGGAAAATTGAAATATCGAGTTTTTCTTACGAAAAAAAAACGTTTCCGAAAACGTAGGAGGCTATGACATCAATCTTTGTGGTTATGGCTGCGTTGTTTGTTTCTATAGCAAAAACGGCTGGCCAAAATTATCTTAATTACGTTTGGTTGAGTGCAATTTTAACTGCGGAAAATACTGATACTGATGAATTAAACTGGCCAAATTAAAACCAAATACCAGGATAAATGCGATCATATGAATCGATTGATTGAGTTAAAAAGGAAGACGATGCCGTGAATTAGCCAGTGGAATTTCTAAACTCTGATTTCTAAACTTTCTTTCTAAAAGAAGGATGTGTTATTATTATGCTTCGAAATCTTCATGCGCCGAAACTGTGTAATCGAATACGACTGATTGTAACGCAGCTTTCGAACAATGCGATATAGGCAGGTATTTTGTAAGGTACTTTTAACGGGCAGAATGTTTAACTCCTAGAAATCCCTTGAGTTCTCACGATATGCCATTTCGAGAAAAAAATGATGAACAGCGATGAAAATCAACATGTCACAAGGACAGTCGCTGGAAGTGTGTGGCAAAAATCTTGAAATGCCCTGTTTTTCTTATGGCCAGCTTTATGTGGCGTGTTCAAGCGTTGGAAAACCGGCTTCTCTGTACATTTACGCACCAAAACAGAATACTAAAAATATAGTTTATCAAGCTGCATGCATTAAAAGCAGTAGTAAAATCAATTATTAATGATTCCCAGTATAATAAATTCAAACTTATTTTCATTCAAATAAGAAACCTTCAAGAAAAACCTTATTGCATTTAACCTTACAATCGGACGGGTGAAGTTCGTCGGGCCAGCTAGTTCTTCCATATTTTCCTTAAATACCACCGGTCTGAAATGCAATACATTACCAAAGCCTACTGCACGCCAATTGTGACATTAACATTACGCTTGGCTAAAAAATTGACGATACACGATAAACTGACATATCTCAATATTACGATTACTCTTCGTTTCCCATGCCCTTTATATTAACGTAATTCATGCCCCAGTTAGAAAAGTATACGAGGACAACTACATTACACTAGCAGAATTGTATATATATCCGGATTTACATATCCCGTTCACTTCAGTATACTCTTAACCGCGGTAGTGCAACAAGCAGAAAATGTGGTGGCTGTTCCCTACGCTACTCGTGATAGTTCTATACTGCGTGCATCGTTGGATCCTGTACATAAATCGCTATGCAGAGAGTGTGCCCACTGTGAAACCGTATTTTCCTTTCATTGGAAACTTACTTAAAATTATCGGAATATCGCGCAGAGAGATTTTCACCGTGATATACGATGAATGCTTGCGACACCACGGCTGGTTCAAAGCCTGGCTAGGACCAAAGATGTTACTTGCAACGTCTCATCCGGACATAATGCAAGCCGTCCTCACGCATCCCGACTGTCTCGGGAAACCCTTTCTGTACGATTTTTTCGAAGTGAAGAATGGATTATTTTCTGGCGCACGTAAGACAAGTCAAATGGTGCTTTGTTACCTAACGAGTGTCGAACTAAATTTAACAAATGTTTTGATCTAGCTCACCTGTGGAAAACCCAACGAAAAGCGTTGAACCCCGCGTTCAACACACGCATCCTCAATAGCTTCATACCGGTGTTCGTTGAGTATTCCGGCCTGATGGCAGAAAAGCTGGCAAAGATCATTCCGATTGGAGGGCAGTCAGTGTCCATTTTCCCTTTCGTGAGCAAATGTACGCTGGAGACGTTGTGCGCCACTACCCTTGGGTGTGACGTGTTGGAGCAACCGGGAAAAGAGACCACTTTGGAATGCATCCAACGGTACGTTTGCCTTATGGAAGCACATTTTTTAACTGTTAATTATTTGAAAATTATTTGCCTTTAGATTCCTCAATTATGTAGCGAAGCGAATTGTCTGCGTCAGTCAGTATTTGGATGTTCTGTATAGACTAACGAATGATGGTGTAGACTCTTTCAAATGTCAATCTGCAATCCGACGATTTGCTCAACCGGTAAGATATGCAAGCCCTACACTCATATTTCCAATAACAATGCTTTTCTTTGAAATGCTGCAGCTAATAGATAAAGGCAAAACCAGAGTTTTGATCAATAAAAGAATCGACGCAATGGAAGATGTAAGAAAGCCTCAAATTTTCGCCGATCAAATCATATCCATGTCTCACAATGGAAGACCTTTTACGGAAGATGAAATACACGACAATGTCTTTACAATAATAGCTGCGGTGAGCATACTAGCCTAGCTCAATTCCATTTGGTTCATCATTAAATAAGCACTATCATTTTTAACAGGGGAATGATACCACTGCCCATGGAATAACCTTCATATGTCTGTTTCTGGCTATGAATCCTGAAATTCAAGAGAAGGTATACCAGGAGGTGATGGAAGTGTTCCCCGACACGACCCAGGAAATAACATCAGAAGATCTCAAACAGCTGTGCTACATGGAGCGAGTGATCATGGAAGGCCTTCGGTTAGCTCCGTCCGTCCCAAACATCGCACGCCAGTCGCAGAAGGATGTCGAAGTAGCGGACTTACTGATACCTAAGGACACGCTTATCGCAATGTCTATATTTGCTATGCATCGCCGCCCGGATATCTGGGGTACGGATGCAGACGTGTTCGATCCCGACCGTTTCCTGCCGAAACGATCCATCGGGAGGAACCCACACGCTTTTATGCCGTTCAGCACTGGATCACGCAATTGCATTGGGAACCGCTACGCGTTGCTCAGCATGAAGATAATGCTGATGACTTTAGTCAGAAGGTTTCGGTTCCAGACAAACCTAAAGATGGATGACCTTAAGTTCATGTTCAATATAACGCTCCTGACGGAGTCTGAAATAGAAGTATTTATTGAAAGGCGATATTAATCATACGTGTGAGTTCAAACATAATATACAATTTAAACATTATGTACAAGTTTTCTTTGTAGTCATTAACTAACTCACACTAATATAAACAGAGCAGGCCGTTTGCAAGTAGAGAATTCTTTTATCGGTCCGGCTACCGAAAAATGCAAGTGCAAGCTTCCTGCGCGGCTATTGGTCTGGCTAAGGAAAAAGTCGAGCAAAGCGTCATTTGCATGTTATTGAAAAAGCAATTCATTTATACCCGCTCTAGAGTTTGGTTCATTTTATTGTATTTTGAATTTGTTGTTTGAGTTTGATTCTCTTCAATAACTTAAACAAAAATGAATAAATTTTCTGTTACGCAATTTTTCAAATAAAATTAAATATAAACAAAAAACGGGGAATGAATGAATCGGAAATGCTTGTAGATCACGGTTTGCAAATTTCTTTAGTCTACTACAATCTGGTTTGTGCTGCAAAAGAGCGAGATGTTGCTGTCCGTTTTGTTCATTAGATGTGTATTCATTCTATTTTACAACCTTTGCCATGAGCAGGGCTCGGATGGAAAAACGAGAAATTTAATCAATTCATCGATGTGCTGTAATATAAAAGGCATGCCAACCTTGGACCTACCATCCCACCCAAATCCTAGATCTATGTGAAGTCGTTTGGTGCTACAATGTTTGAAATTGATACAAATATGCTTTAGTTTTTTACGACCAACATCTTTCATCGTTTCGTTACTGTTTCGTACAATTGTACCCTTAATTACAGACGTTGTCCTATGATAAAACAATCAAATTAAATTGGACATAGATTAAACATAAGCTGCTTTATAATATTACACTGGCTGCTAATTTGCTCACTTCCTTGCTAAAATGTCGTGTTATCTTTGGACAGCCAAAATATCCGTGTATATTATCGGCCGTAAATGCCGCATCACGAATTTATTCTATAATTTATTAATAACTGCTTGTGAAATTTTTATTTTGATTTTACCCAAACCAGAAGTTTGTACAGCAACCAAACTCATTCGAAAAGAATGAATTATATATTAAGCTTTATTAGACAAATACTTTTAAACCTTTGGTCTGAGTACGTCATCTATTAAAGCCAATTGCTAACGATTGACGGTTGATTTCTTTTTGCTGATGTAACCCTTCTCTGGTCGGCACTGGCACTTGAGACCAATTTCCTGATTTGCAGATAAAAGAGCTTCATTTTCTCCCGCCTAATTGGTCACTAAACACACCATTTACGCGCATTTCTCGATTATCTCGTGCCAGATATACGACCACCAGACATTGTTTCCCCATCGCACCCCGATGCAATGCATCTTGGCTGCGGTGAGATAGAGGGTTAAGTGTTTATACGTTTCTCTCAAGGTTTTGCCTTTGCGGTGTAAGGCTGACGACGTCTTAAGCTTCAATTAACGTAGCGTTTGTTCCGGCAGTGGAGCGTGCCATCGAGATCGGATCGAGACACCGAAAGGCAATTGAAGTAGCACAATTGAAATGAAGAGAATCAAGAGAATCGCAGACGAATGGTCCCTTCGCGGATCTGTTCTGGATTGGGCTGCCCTTTCATCTGAAGAACAAAATCTTCGCCGTTCGCACGTGCTCAGATGGGTAGAGTTAATTTAATTATTTGATGAAGCAAACTCGGCTCTCAATTGATGCTCGAGCGTACAGTTCCGTAGCTACTCACGATAGCAGCATCCAGCCACACGAAACTAATTTTCCGGCTCCATCTCAAAGCAATTATTCATCGCTTGCATCGAGACGCTTCGTTACGCAGCCACCCGCCTATCGTGCAGAAGCGCGTGCCAGCAAAATTAAAGACTCTAAATCATACGTCTCCGAAGAGCGAAGAGGGAATGGAGAAGAGGTTGAATGGAAAGCAGTGTGGATGGCATTTCATAAACATGAACACAAACCCGCTTAGCATTTGTACGCACACATATATTCGCAATTGGAATTGGAAGCCAAAGTCGGAGACGATTCACTGGCTGTGGTTTTCGCTGCGCACGTTCGTCTTTTGCGTGCGCACGCTAGTCTCCGACAGAAGATGTTACACCACGGCATCGTGAGCAGCTGATCTGTGGGTCAATGGTTCACCAACGACCGTGCATTAACAAGATACGATTATCTTGTGCGTAATGTATTGGCTGAGTCGGTCTCGGCAGGACTTGGCAAATTTTAGCAGGATCGCATTGGATCACAGGACGTTAACGAGAGTAGCAAAAGATGTGACCAGTTGTTTCTCCAATAGTTGTCGTGAAGCTGGATAACTGTGACGCTGTATATAACTACCTCTCATTGCAGTTGGACGAAGCCAGATTTTTCACTCATGAAAGTAAAAATCAAATTAAAGATGCTACTAACATACTATGAAGGGAGTTCTTTCGTCGTCGAAAATTTTGGTAAAATTTACAAAACCGTCTTGATTGTTCGTATCTTATCTTTATTTCTTTTGGATACGGTCCAATGTGAAGCAGGCAATCGCCGCAGGTGGTCGGACCCTCCATGTTATGCGACACAGAGATCCCTTCCCTAATCACCACCACGTTCGACTGTGCCATGTTCAAGGTTACGATTTACATTAAGGCGATATCCTACATCGGAATACAATCTTCCAAGCGCTCGAAGGGTCCCGTCGTTGGATAGATTTCTGCTTTGGGATTTGAATTAACGAAACGAGCAAAAAAAATGGAAAAATCCACATTCGGGCACAGTACGACTCAAAGAAAAATACCGTATCCATCCAGCCGTCTATACAGCTGCCGATCGAACGTCTGCGTGTGCATTACATTCGATGGATTTTCTACACCGAAATGTCAATTTTCTCTCAAGCGAGTCCTCTACCAAAAGAAAGGAAAGTTCCTGGCTTAATTTAAGATGTGCATCCATGAAACAAAAACAGCCGCCGTTCCATTGGTTGCCGATCGATTGGAAGCATATTAGCCTATTTGAAGAGTAAATTAACTCGTGTGGTCTGCTATTTGCCTTGGATTTCTTCTTGAAAAAAGAATTCTAGACATTCTAGGATACTGTTGAGGGAAATTATCTCTAATGGTACAATAACAAGATTACGATTGGCGTCGTCAGCGATTTTCAATTAAACACACGTTTCACCAGAATTACGAGAAACCTTTTCCAATTGAATCTAACAACATTCAATATTTGCTTTTCTTCTTTCAGGTACGTCAAGAACATGCCGCTCCATATTGCAAACCGCAGTGCTCCTCACTCTAGCAACCAGAAGGTTTGCCCATTCACAATTTTGCAACACGATCCCAGCGTATAGCGTTTCTTCCGCAACAAACAGTTGATGCTGGTGGTCGTGATCGCAGACGATAGTGAAGTCCGCGCCAAAGTAGAACCCCACTAGTAGTAAGTTTAGTTTAGCTTTCATTCAAGCCCATTTCTATGGTTCCCATAAAAAAAGAGTGAATGTGGGTCAATCTTAATTCATCCAATTTCAAATCGTCGAATGCATCGCGACCGTCCGAGCGGCAAATGATCGCCCTAATGAGATTGGACAATTATGAATCGGGTTTTTCCACTCCCACATTCGCTGTCCCCCGGAAAGGGATCGGTTCGTGTGGGAAGCGAAAATCGGGTTTGAAGCGAATTGGTGAAAGGGAATAACTAGAGATTTTGTCGATTCGTTTCCAAGCAGGGGAAGACAGTTTGCAATTGTATTTCCTTTTTTCCTTCTTCAAGCATAGAACGCCTCAATGGTTCGTTGGTAGGTCGAATCGTTGGTAGATTTTTTCACCAACAGGGACCAAATATCTAGCTCTATTTTCCATCGACTTGAGGCATTCACCGTGCGCCCCAGTTCAAGAAAGCAAGCTTCGAGTAGGAAGCATCTGTAGAGAGGGAAACTTGGCACAATTCACACTCACTTCCCGCCACCTTTGTCGTGGAAAAAATCGTGAGCATTTTTAGTGCGATCCGGGCGAGGGCAAGGACCGCCGTTCGTTCTTGCTCACTCAAGATGGCAGTTGTTATTTTTCTTCCTCGTCATACTCCATGCGAGCAAAGCACAGTTCGCCCAGCAGAAACGAGACGACTTTTTAGCTTCTGTAAGCCGTGAACTGCGCTCTTGTTGGTAGGCCGACTCGATGTCGCAACCGTGCACCAGAAAACGAACGAACCGATCCACGCTCCGATCATTGTTGCAGCCTGGTTGACGTTGCTCTAAAAACCGATGCCAACCGGCAAACGCGTCACGTCGGCACCCTTTACGCGCATGTGCACATGCACTCCCCCACCCCCCATCCAGCCAGCATCCTACAGCCCAACCGACGGAAGGATTTGAGCAGTTTTCCGAAAGGTAAAACGCGACCGACTGACCGAGTGCTACACTTAACACCACCTCCACGACGGCAGCGATGGCGCCGGTGAGTCGTGCGGGCGGACGTAGGGTTTTCAAATTATGGGAAATTGTCTGGCTAACGATAGATTAATGCTGGAAATTGAACAACATGCCAATGGGCTACATAAAAGGGGGCCACTGACGCAAACGCAAACGGTGCAGCTCGGCAGCGCGTGCGTGCGTGTTGAGTTCGTCTCTCTGTGTATGTGTTTGTGTGTGTGTGTGTGTGTGCTGAGGGCATGTCGTGCTACGTGGCCTGCTGGCTCCGAGTGACAAAGTTTCCATTTCGTGATGGATCTCATTTTCCCTTATTGGCGCATTTGGGAAGGAAAAAAAAAGTCCCACAGCAAGAGAAAACAAGAAGCTCATTGCAGATCTAAGTCCCACCGAGACGCAAGAGGTGGCACAGGCCAAAACCAAACCAAAAAGAGAAATGAACGGGTAGTTGGGGTAATTGTGCAAAAACAGAACACCCCTACAGACTCCTCCTCGAGCAGGCACCCGCCTCAACGTGCTCCTTTGACCTGGCCATGGCTTCCACCGATACGCATTTTTTTTTAACCCCAGCGTGTGCAAACGTTCTTGCATGCGACGTGGAGCGTTTTTGCTGCCCTCACATGCTGGAAGTCGATGGACCGATTTTGCGAAATTGGAGCAGTTAATTAATAATTATACACACCTTTATAAGTCGCGCAGGTAATCGGCCCCGTGAGACCACCGCTTTTAACCACCGCCCTTAACCACCGCTTCACCCGCGTCGTCGCCGCGTCGCGCATACTTTTTTGCAACCGTTATTTTCCTTCGTTTTCTTTCGCTTCTTCTTTCCTCTTAATTTTCCAACCCTTCGGCCAATCACTCACACCGGCGACCGGTAGGCCAAAGTTTTGACGTGGACACCGGCAGACCACGTCTGCGGGTTCCCCGCTTGCCGCCGCGCCGAACTCTTTCGTTCTGCGGTGAATGCGTTTTGCACACTTTGGCAGAAAATATGGTCCTGCTCGTTGATGGTACGACCCGGCGGCGCTGCTGGTGCTAACTATTACAACCGCTTTGAGAAGCGGAGGAAGCCCGAAACGTAGAGCGGAGAATGGTTAGCGCGTTGATGTTTTACCGCTGCGAGTGGCACTGGGGCAGGATCAAACCCTCTAGCCGACGTGGTACCCATTTTTCCAGTGGCAGTAATTTTTCGATGGTTTGTTGATTGATTGAACGGCTGCTAGGTTGGTGGGGGTGAAACATGGCAAGGAGCCTCTCCATTCAGTTAGCCCAAGAATGTACCAAAAACGCATGATTGCCGTAGAGATATTCGAATTAATTACCATTTATGGGGTTTCGATTCGCAGCAACAACGAATTCGTTGCATAATAACTCGGTCACTAAAGCACCATGCTTTTGTGCAGTTGGTGGAAAACTATCTCTACACCACTCACCCATTTGCCTATTTCAGTTCGGGACCAACAAAAAACGCATTCCGCTTCTTTCGTGCCGCGCGGTCGCTCAAAAACTGCAAGCTCACGCCAAGAGACAGTTTTATGTAATGAAACTACCCAAAAAAAATAACGAACGAACGAGCCCGCGCGGTCATTGCAACCTACTTAATCTGCCACTTTTGGGCAGGTTTTACGGGGCTACAAAAAAGAAAAATCGGCACCAACTCCTGCACATATTGCTCCACATAAACACCCGCCAGGCTATCCTGTGCACTCCGCAACCCGGATAAACCTCTCGGTCGGGTCCAACTGGGACAAATGGACCGCCGGATCCTGCTACAACCAAACCTGCTCCAGCTCGCGACGCATCCTACCCCGGTGCTATCACAGTGCAGTGACCGATTTCTGGTGCATTGAGTTCAAGAAAACCAATCAAACTGGTTCAGATTTGTTTCATTTCTTTCACAGAAAATGAGCAGCTCAGTGAATTTAATTGGATTTGGAATGTTTAAAAAAAAACATTTTCGAACATTTTCAAATTGATTAGAAACGACAGAGCGTCCGTTGAAGAATGGTTCTTACTATGAATAAATCATACTGAACGCTGAAAATGCACAACGATCATAACACAGCTCGGCGAGCCTACCGGCACCAGTAAAACATTTCCGCCCGGCATTCCGCCGAAGGTTATGTAAACATCACGTTCAAGCAAAAGCGAGCAAATTTTAAAAACAAACCCCCATTCCCGTCTGCGAAGGATGTGGTGCGCCCGAAATTACCACCAGCCCGGCCCCCAAAACTGAAGCTGTGAAGGGAAGGCAAATTAACAATCGGCTCCGACAATCAAACGCGCTCCCCCGTGGGGGGGGCCAAACACGACCTCACGGCGTACAGGGCGTGGTGTTGCCGTCCGCGTGCGCGCCTGGTCATGATTCATGTTCCAGATTTCCCGTCCGTGGCACGACGGCGAACTAAAGGGCACCCTTTTAAGGGCCGTGGACAAGTTTCGCTCCGCAGTTTCGACCCACACGGTGGCAGGAAACCTTTGCCTTTCTGTGCGCGCCTGTGGAGGAGGAACCAGCGGAGGACAAAACACAAGGCACAGCGCGCCGGACAATGGCGAAAATCAAAGGGACAGGAAGGTGGGAACAAGCGGCGGAGCGGCATATCTTGTCCATTTTGTTCAGCCGAATCGTGGTTCTGAAGCACCCCTTGTTTTCGTTGTAATGAATGCTTAAGCCCACCGGTTGGGCAGAACTCAAACAATAACCTGCCAATTTAATCGAGTCCTTTGAGGACCTGCACTTTGTTAATTACTCAATCGACCGCCATTGTATGACAATGGCTAGGGAGAAGGGTGAGAAAACGACGAGTCGGTTCACACTGACCGACTGGCCATGCCTTTTTATCCGGGCCCGACTTGCTTTGGTTATTCCGGTAGGCCTCTAATAAGGCGGCATAATGTGGCGGAAGGCGGGCGTCGCTGCCAAACGAAGGGTGGACTGCTTGCGGCATGCCAGCTTGCCAACGAAAATTAGAGGTGTGAAAAAGAACGAGAGGAAATGCTCCCCTTCAGAGGACGGTATGGAAACACTGTACTATTTGCGTTTGTGATTGACATAAACTTGACGTTCGTGGGAAACCCGTTACATGACGCACCTCATTGTTGGGCCCATGTCAATGGCAACGTCTTGTGTGGCGTCTCGGAGCACGTCCTTCAGAGATTGATGTAGAAAACCCAATAGAACAAGCAAAACCCATCACAAGGTCACGCCAACACGGAAGGTGTTCTGAATTGAACAATTCATAGTGGGAAAACAACTTGTGAAGATTCAGTTTATTACGTAGTGGCATAAAACTGGTAATTATAAATACCTTAAGCCTCTCCAAGTGGTTTTGGCGTGTGGGAGGAACAGACGCAGGCAAATTAATTCAAATCCTTGACTAAATTATCCAATCACGTCAAAACCTCACGCATGTTTGCAGATTGAAGTAGTCGACACAGGACGTAAAGCTTTTAATCTTGCATAATGTGATGATCCGTGTCCACAACGGGTGATTGATCACTTTGAGTTACATGACTTTTTCTTTGTTTCAATCTTCTCTATGATTGTTAAGATTGCCTCGGCTCAAACATATCCTGCATCTACTTCGGCCTCAGCATATATTTATCAGCTGTACTTAACGTGTGTTTTGAATCAATAATATCCAGCACTGCATTAGACTCGTCAAAGCGAAAAAGAAAAGCATTGTTTAAATGCTATTAATTATCTACTTGGAAGTATTTGTGGGAGGAAAAATGGAAAATGCCTTGCAACATTCAAACAACCATCTGGCCCTGCACCATTCCTTAGTATACCAGCGTAGGTCGAAAAGCATTGTTGATTAAATCTAGGCTCCTCTCACACACCACTGCACACTGGCTAAAGCGTTTCCGTTCCCGAGCAAACCTGCACCCGCTCCACAGCTCACAAAACCTTCCATTAGAAAAGCATTTCACTTTTCACCAGCCTTCGGGCGGTGCATTTCTCTACCATATTCTCGCATGGTCCGAACAGCCACGCGCGGCTGCCAGCTGGGCGCTGGTAATGTTTCATAATAACTGTAATAACAAACGGTGCGCCCACTTACGCCCGATTAGGATCGCACGCCTTTAGAGTGTGCCTTCGAGCCGGTGAAATGGACCTTACAAATGGCTTTCTGCAACCGGCGCCTTTTCGGCCGGCAGATGGAGCGGGGGATGTATGTGGGAGGTTAAGTGAGGCGAAAAGGTACGATAGGTGGGAAGCAAACCCCCGATCACATAAACCGGGATTGTGGCGCTGTCAGAAGCACAGAAAATCTATCACCAATCGGGAGAGTTGGCGCGAACAGAGGAAAATCTTTGATCTTTTAACATCATTTATGCACCGGCAGCACGCATTAGTGCGCCCGCGTAAGTGTCCTTGCTGCATCGGAAACTGTTGGGAAGCAATGAACAAGAGCGAGAAACCATAGAAGTCAAGCACGAAACAAGTGACTTCAATGCAACTGGTAGCGACGAACGGCGCTGCAAAGTCGCGACAGAACTGGGCAGTGACAAGGGATCATACACTGGGCCGTGGATCGGCGGGGTTGCCCGCTGGCTATAGCTTTGTCAACTGGTACAAGGCTGGCAGGGCGGCAACGATAATTTCGTCTCCCAACGACCATTAATCAATTGTCTCTCTTTCACCAGCAGCCAAAGGCTATGCCGGTATTAGACGTTTTTAGTTGGCAGTTGGGTTGGGGTGTGAAGACAGTAGAGCAGCGATCAGTTCTTTGCTATGAAAGATTTTCACGCATACATAGTGGTATTAATCAGCTCGAACATCAATCGATTGCTCCGCAGAGTTCAGGTCATCGCGAATGTCAATTCAGGTCATCTCCTCAATCTATTATGCGATGATTGGGACTCCAAATAGAATTAAAAGAATGTGGACTTAGTTTGTTTCTAGTATCGTAGAACGTTTCTTCATGGACAATCCTTCAATGGTTTTCCTAGAAGCAACAAGGAAATAAGGAATGCATGCAACTCCACTCACGCTTACTCTAACACCTGCGATCCGTCGATACTAAATGTGTTTCTCTTGTGCATGGTTTCGCGGTTGACCAGTCGTAGCAACCTTACAATGTCACCATGCGGCAGCTGAATGCGCCCCGAAACAATTGCAATCCTTCCCCACCGAAGGCCCACCACAACCCTTCGGGCAGCCGTGGCGCGGAGTGGAATAGGACCACCGTTTAGCCCTCGCCGACGAAGTAACCTCAAACCAGCAGAACAGGTCTCTAATGATACTGCCCTCCGGCAAACCTTCGTTCTCCTCGCCTGTACTGCCTTCCGCTCTCGCAGTGTGGTCCGCGCGCACTTGATGCCAAAAGACTCCATTTCTTTTTCTTTTTCTTTTTTGCTTAATCCAAGCGTTTCGCGACCCCCCGCCATTGGGTCGTGCAAACGCGGCGTATTTACTTTTGTTTAGATTGTGGCTGGAGTGAAATTTAGCCGCACGAGCGAACAACCTTCATAGGCACATGGCAAAGGTTTATGGGCAACACCTGCGGGTACTCTCGATGACGCATTTCATCTGCGCACTGACCATTGAGAGGACATTTTGGGATCTGCACAGTTTTTTGCTAAAAGGATTATCCATTTGACATTACCTTTAATCTTAAATAAGGCGTTGTGTGATCTTAGAGCTTTAAATTTTCAATTGAACTAGAAAGTAGTTCGTATGACGTACGGATACTAATTAATTTCTGACATTATTTTATTTGAACAGATTCAATCGATTGATTATGTGATTCAAGCGGAAGTCATCTGAATAATTTTCTTAATATGCTATTTCCACCTGGGGGAGCCCAGTTTGGGAAGGAATGAAATAATGTGATCATTACAGCCGTACAAAGCTTCTATGCGCTTTAAATACTACTTCCTAGCTGAAGGAAATTGAACCAATAAGCGGTTTACATCGAAACGACGGACGAGTGTCATAATCTTTTTTTCCAATGCCTATCCTATCATTTTGCAACAATCGACTGGAGTTTTTTTTTTTTCTTCATCGTCTCCGTTTTGTTATTTCCGTCATCATCCGTTAACGCCCTCCTCTGATCTGATCAATCAACTGCAATTTGCAACAGCGACATTGTTTCCCTTTCAGCGGATCGTAGCAAAGAAACAAACGCTGATTGCGGGGAGGTCCGATATGGTATTATTCCACACAATCGCATTTCTTCAAATCATCCATATGCATTCCGTTCAATAGGCACACGTCAAGAGAGCACCCTCGATCACGCGATTTACTCGCACAAGAGTGAAATGGTATTAAATTAAATTATCCACGCCTTCGATGCTTACCTTCGCCCAAGGAGACCGGACGAGCGGCCCGGAAATGCGGAACAAAAATTGAGACTTCAGCAGGCAACAACAATCGAATCGCTTTAAAGTGGTGCACTTTTGGCCGACCCTCGATCCCAACCTCGTGCGTTCGGAAACCACGGGGAATCGGATCCATTTCCCGGTTTTATTTTATGAATACACTTCCTCGTCTCGGTTCCCTGCTCTGCGCCAGTCTTATGTCTCATTCTCCTTAAAGTCCATACGAACGCACATAAATACATACACACTGATGCTGTGTCAATCATCACCAGCTGTGGGTTGAATGGATTCAAGTGCATTCGATTTAAATCGAATCTCTTAAAGGATCAACCCATGTTCGCCCGTTAACGTCGCTCAATCACAACAGGGAGGCATAAAAATGCATCATAAGCAGTGCCGCCGAGCTCTCTCTCTCTCTCTCACGCTCTCTCAGACACATACACACACACAAACTTGGTTTTCCTTAGTTGCCCTCACTTCGACTTGTAAATGACCTCCAGAAGGGTGGCTTTGGAAAGTGACAAGCCCTGGCTTGGCATCATCATCGTCGTGTGCTTACTAATAAGGGAAAGTACTATCTGGTTCTTATGTTACTTTCCGATCGGCTCCCCGTTGAAGCAAAAGTAAGAGATCATGCACCAGCAAGGAAAGGATGGCAAGGGGGTGGAAAATTAGTGCTAGTTAGCCCGCTCCGCCGGCCGGACCCGGAGCGTAGCGGAGAAATATGATTGAAACGTAAACTGAACCGTCGCAACGTCCGTTGACCGCCTTTGAAGGACCGAGGCACGTTGAAGGAAGGGTTCCACCGTGATGCGGGACGCGAGGTCGCTCGGTATAAGCTTAGCGTTCCTCGAGGTAATGTCAGCCGGTGCCGGTGCCCGTGTCGAACTGATTGAGAAAGCACGAGGAAACCCAACTTGGCGGCATTATCTTTCAGGGTGGTTGTAAAGCGGATCCTTAATTTAAGTCAATCACCGAGGCTCTCTTAAGCGATAAATAGTTTTTGAGGTGTTGATTCATATATTTGTTTCGTGCTATAGCATAAATATCATATGGAGGGTCCGGTCTGCAAGATATATGGATGGTTCAGGATAGCCGAGCGCGTACACCGGAATGAATACGACCCACTGGGCGTTGGTTCGAATCCAGACCGGACCTCCCCCGGTATGAAGGATTAGCTATACATATACGTTAAACGGGGGAAAATGTCTTGTAAGCCTTTAATAGTGTAAGCATGAGCAAATTGGTCGTTTCACCAGGAAGAAGAAGACAAAAATATGATACAGTTAACAAGTTCCCCTGCAAGGAAAAAAATTGATGCTGAGTTGGCTTATTGGCATGGACCTGCGCCTTTAGGGAATTCCGCAAGAAGCAGCCTAACGGGGTAAAATCAAACGATTTCGGTCAGGAATTTGCGTCACCTCTGCGAGATAATTATCAACCCTTAAATCGCCCCGAATTCGTGACGCCAGCCGGATCGACCATTTGGTTCATGTCCTGATGAAAATTCACTGAGTTGAAGTATGCGAGATGCCAAGTTCCTGGGGGCCAAGCTGTACACTTTCTTTGACCGATAGTTGCAGTTACCGGGTAAATTGCGTTCGAGAAACATTTCCAACAACGACAATGATCTAGGTCGATCTGGCGTTCATTCAAGGAACGGATGTAGGTTGATTATTTTAGGAACTGGTCGTCTGGAATTTGCGCACCAACCGTTGGAGAGTCAACATTGAAAGGACACAGCTTCTACCTTAACGTGTGCGAGCAAAATCTGCATGCAACAAACATTATTTTTTCATTAATTTTTATCATTTGAACTTGATGCCTAATCCTGCAACTTTTCAAGGTATGCTAATCTGACAGGAGTCACTTAAGTGACATGGTCACCAAAGCATTCCATGTGGGAAAGATTTTTATAATGTTCCTATTTCTCGCTGAAAGGCAACGAAAGAAGCGATGATGTCGTGTTAAATGCTCCCAAAATGATAAGCTTCAGGAAAACACATGTTGAAACCGCGCAAACCCAAAACGAGTGCCGACATGTACTGAAAACAAAAAAGGCAGCAGAACTAAATAAAAAACACCTTACCATCATCATCCCGTGAACAAGGAACCCCATCGATCCAGCACATTGAGGATCTCTTCAAAGAAGGGAACCCCCGCTAGGCATCGAACGAACGGCGCATTTACCTCTTGCCGACAATGAAACGATGCGGAAAAATAAGTGACCGCATCACAGGGACGGCGAACAAAACCGGGCCCCTCCTATGTGTCCACGTGTGTTCGAGCATATGCGCGTATGTTGCCGGAACGAATCAATTCCCCGTACCCGACCGGGGCTCGTCCGTGGCCAGACCTTCGCCGAGGCCAAGGCGCGTCTGTCGGCACCGTAGTCTTTCACTTTACCTCCCTCGAAAAGCGACAAGATTGAGACATGGCTCGACAACAATAACCGGCAAGCGGCGTACCACCACCCCGAAATGGAAACCCAAGAGTGTTTTCGAGCACGTTTTCGCAGATTCAACCGCGTGCGTACACGCAGAGTCCGTCTTCGGGCAACCGGATCGGCTAGCGGCTCCTTCCGGATCCTCCCGTTCGCTGTCCAGTGGTGGTACCCGTTTTGTTGTTTTCTCGTTCCGTGATCACTTCCCCCCTGCCCCTTTGGCTACACCGCTTTCTTCACTGCCGAGCGAGCATTTTAATCTAAATACTCGTTTTGCCCGGCCGTTGTAGCGCAATAATTACATCGTTAACAACACGTTTCGATCGGGTCCGGAGACTGCGCGCATGGGCAGGAACGGGGTAGAAACAGCTTTCTTCCGAGGATCCTCCCCCCAGTCCACCCGTCTGCAGCACACTTCCTCTTCCATTCGACCAACACCTGTCCCATGTCACTGTCAGGCGCGAACAAATTGCCCCTGTCCGATTTAATCCTCATCCATCATAAATAAACGGCTTACTCGGAGTCGGGAATCCGTTGCCTCCATTTCTCCAAAAAGCCAAATGGAGCCGAGGTGCACCATACCGAGCCGCTGGGGACGGTATCGCTTTGCCGAAAATGCATCTCCTCTTCGCCAGCCTCATCGAGCGGGCAGAGATTAACCATTTGCTAGACAAATGCGAGACTTAATGAAATTTGTCTTTTCCCGGTTTTGTCGTGTTTTTTTTTCCCCCTGTGTCGCCTCAATCAAACGGGCAAATGTGGTCGCCTGAGATGGCGAGTAGCTTAATCCATGGGAAAAACGACTTTTCCAACGCTGCACTGTCTGATACAATCCTGCTCCGTTACTTAACCCCACCGCTGCCGCTGCTGGCAAGGTATCCATCATCGGGCGATGTCGGGAGGGAATTATCATAATTATGAATCCACCACGGTACTCCCGGTTCGCAACACCCGAACACGACGGCCACCTGACTAGACGGACTACTGCAGGAGCTTTCGATGCAGATGGGGGAAAGATGAGCTAAACCGCATCCTCCGAGGAAAGCCAAACGATAAAAAAGGTCCACCGGGGAGTCAAGGCCTTCCGCTAGCCGTGCCAGGCGCGTAAAAACGGCGACGGCGAACGTCTTCGATTCCGGGTGGCTCGGGTCGATCGCTGGCAACAGGCAAGGCACCAACGAAAGCGAACTCAAAATGCGCCAACCCTTACCCGATTGGCAGGGAAGGGTGACTGAAAAAAGTTCATACATCCCAGCGCTTCGGGGCTTCGGCTGTGTCGGGCCTGCGGATCGGATGTCGCGCAATCGCGCACCCGTGAAGCTGCGGCTGCCGGCGCAGTAAGGCGTCAAGCGAAACACGGTCTCGCGACCCACGATCGTGGTCTCCATCGCGATTATATGCAAAGCTTGTTTTCGCCGCACCGAACCATCACGCTTCCCCTCGCGTGCGCGGTAGAGAAATTCGCGAAATCATCAACTGGATTATGAGCCATCCGTCGTGCGGGGCCGAAAGAAGGCCTCCCTCCGCAGGCTTCACCGAGGCCTACAGCAAGGAATGCTAGGGAAAAGGTGAGGGTCAACCGGTGCGTTCGTAGATTACACTCGCGCCTGTAAGGTGAGCTTGGAGAAGACCGCGAAAAAAATAAATAAAAGTTTCCGGATGAAGCTCCGTTTCGCGATTCTGGACGAGCGAAAGCAACAGAAGCAGTCTCGAGTGGATCTTCAAGGTTTCACAATTTAACAATTGCTTTATAAAGTTGTTGGGTTATTAGAAACTTCTTCTTTGTGGTTGATTCAATATATTGGTCTGCTTTGATTCAAACAAATATTTATTTTAAATCAATAATGTTTATTTTTCTTAAACCTATTCTTTATTTTAGTTGAAAATCCAAATCTGAGTCCTTTTATTGTACCTACAAAGAAATTAAACTAAATAAAATTTTCAGTTTGATAAATTTATGCATTTTAAATGCATTCAACTTCCAGTATCATCATTTGGCAATTACAAAATTAATATTTCCTTAAATAAAATCCACTCAAGCTCAATTTAGACTCGCGAATCGATTGATTAGAAAAGCTCCTTCCGGAAACATTGTCAACGAACAACAAATTAACTTTATGAACTATTGTTTCCTGTCCAGGCGTGACAATGATGGCAGTGAGGTGAACCTCGGCCTCACCCCGCGTTCACCGAACGGCGTATCGCTGCTCCCTGAGTCGTAACTGGTTGATCTTGAATTTTTCAACGGACGCGAAGCGTCGTGGCCGTCGGACGCCCGTGCTCGTCGGCAGTTTTGTTGGCCGGCGCAAGGAGATACGCCTGCGGTAATTAGTGGCTTGAACCTCCGGTCTCGCTGCTGCTCCGGTCTCGCCCGGAAACGGAACCCGGGCACGCACACGTGCGCCCAGACCGAGGCCTCTGGCCTAAATGTCACCAGCAATGACATTCGGGCCGGAACAAGTGAGCTAGCTGACGCACCCATCAGCGAAGCGTGATTGCCATCCGTTTGAAACGAGACCCTTGGGACGCGCCAGGCAAAGAGTACGAGGCCACCGATCCAGTTTCGCGAACCGAAAGCGAAAGCTCCCGTTACAAGCGAAAAAAAAACGTAAGAAAAACGAGAACACCAACATCAAAGCTTCACGCAAACACGGGCACCGGGCATCCATGGCCACCGCTGGCAGGCGGGGCACTTTCAAGTGCAAGTGCAACACCGGTTTGCCGATGCATTCAGGTGCATCAAACCGCCTCCGGACCGAACCGGAGGATGATCAACCGGGGACAGGCGAAGGGAAACAACTAATCATAACGCCTAGCGGTCAGCTGGGCAATCATTTGTTTTCTCCCTTTTTTTTTTTTTAGCTGCACGCTGGAGAAAGCGAAATCTTCCACGGTTCATCAACAGGTACAAGAAAGAGGGGAGCATTTATGCCTCGATAGGAAGGAACAGGGTACTTCAGCTCCTCTCGCTCCTATGCCAACGAACATGATGAACATGATGTTGCGGCAGCGGTATTTAAGGGATCCGTCCGAGAGTAAAGTTGTTTCTCCGCGATGCGGTACGCAAACCGTAAGCCCTCCCCAATGCAAATGGCGTGAAAGGATAGGGATAAAACAAACGCCCGAACAAGATGACGGGATGCAGCAGCGTGAAGAGCAACGAGCAGGCTGGAAAAAGGAGAGTCAAGAGGAAGCAAACCTTGGCAGTGGAAATACCGCACGTGAGCGGAGGCAAAAGCAACAAGCCAAACCAACAACAAGATCGACATTGATCTAGTTATGCAGGAAGGTTGCTTCGAGCATACCGTCTGTTCGCGTTCGAGATCGTTGCTTTCGCTTTGATCGATCGAGCGATGGCTAGAGGGTGTTGTTGGCCACCCCTTCGATTTGACAATATAGGGGTGAAACAAATCTAACGCCGGAAGTCGCTTAAGGTCGCGGTGGAGCTACGGCGGCACGGTATGGTTCCGTTAGTGCAATTCATTAGAAGAGGTGATTTAACTGGAGCTCGTATGCTGTCAATCGAAAATGAACGTCCTACGTGGGAAAAATGGCAATTTATGCCTTAATCGTTTTAAAGCTCTATTAAAAAAGCTGCAAGTATTCACTTATTTAAAATGCACTCATTTTGAACAAAATAGAATATATCTTAATACGTTTTCGATAGGAACTTGTTTTTAATATTGTAATGGTAGATCAAGACATTAAGGTTGATTTGTTTGCAGCATGAAAATCATCATCCGAAGCAGCCAGAATAGCAAAATCTCTTGCAAATACTTTGCATAATTTGACAATCAAACCCACCCCCAGGCTACAGCAGTTCGCAAACGAAATGAGTTTAAATTAAAATAAAAACATTCAAGCCAGCCGGGAAAGGAAGAGTAAACATCCTCCTCCGTTCGAGAAGTCCCGGGGCTGCAGATAGGCAGTCTCTCACCGAACTATATTCCCACAGCATTTGCCGACGGATGCCGGATGTCGTCGTGCAGGTGGTCAGCTTCCAGATTATGATGGTTCAGATCGTGCAGATTTTATTTCTTTCTCTTTTCTTCACCACCGTTTTCCTCAGACGCAACAACTTCTGTGGCGAAGCAGCGGTTGAACCTTTGCGGATGTACGGAATAGATATGGTAATTTGTTTGACCACGGCTCGGGGAATATATTAAGGAAACTTTTTTTTTGTTTGACGCATTTTCCCGCTGTTATCGCTGCATTTGAACGAGATGTTCCCTCAGCGATTTTGAAGACCTATTAGCGGTGTAAAATTGTGGTATCAAAGGCCGAAACATGTCGTTAGCGAAAGCTTCTGTTCTACCTGCTGTTTTTGAGATTGTTATCTTTAAAAAAAAATCTTTTTTGTTCATCCCCGGGTCCTTCGGTTGGTTCAAGAGAGCACACAGTTGATTGAAGCGCTTCTGGCTTCTTGTGTGCTGATACAATACTTCCGGCAGTGTTGTTTGAACATTTTACGCCTAAATAGCTATCTGCGAGAATGTTTGCTCATTTTGCATAGAACAATATGATTTTACCCATCACTGATGGCACGGCCGAAGGGTTTTTATGGCGGCTATACAGACAAAGGGATTCGTTGTGGGAAGGAGGGATTCGGTGAGTCATACTTAAAGACGGCTAGTGAGTCTAATTCAATTTTTGTCCAAGAATCACTGTGGCCAAGATTTTAGCTAGACGGAGAAATAAGACCTGAGGATCGTGCGCACAAACAAACTACAGAAGGGAAAAATTTCAACTACGCTGTCGAAAACCAAAACCAAACAAAAACACCGCGTGACGATCGCCCGTATCTGTATGTGTTTGTGTGTGTTTGTGGGAAGGGGTTGACTTCTTGAGAGGGTTGAGAGCAAATAAAAATCGCCTCACACGTCAAACGATCGTGGTCGATCGTTTCGGGCGTATGAATTAATTATGTAAATATGCTCAAGCAGACCCGACGGACCGCTCAGCCCTTTGCCCTCTCTGCGAATTGCCTGCGGGAGGAAACGCGAACGAGCGCGGGTCAGCCTAGGTCAGGGGTGCTTTCGATTGTTTCGAGGGGTGCACCCTTTTGTCGCAGCCAAGATCTTGATGTACCCCGTGCCAGAATTTGGCCGGCCGTCTTGGGAGTTCGCTCGTGGTTTGATATCGCTCGCCGTAAAATGCTTCAAGAGACTCTGACGAGGTGCTAATTTTCGTTCTGAGCCCCACACTCGTCCCTAGCATGCTCGTCTTAGTTAACGCGCGCCAAAGTGCTCGTTGCTTAAGTAAATATTTTGATGCTCAGTCTTTTTTTTCCCTACCTCTAGTCGGTTTATGCTGCTTGCGTGTCACCCGCTGCTCGCGAAAGGTCAGTTTTCGTTTACAGTTTACTTAGCAACAGTTTACCGGTCGAGATTGAAACACGGAACGAGTCTTCGGATAGCAACGGAGGCCACCCGGCTGGCCAGCCAGCATCTTGGCCACAGTCAGCTGGTTCTTCGTTCGCACGCGGCCGTCTTCATCCTTTCTGTAACAAGATTTCATGGCACCTGGAACAAAAAAGACTCAGTCTCCGCCAATCACTCGCCACTTCTCGCTCAAATATTACCCCGTCTGATGTCACAAACGAGCAGAAGATTGCTCATTTGGCACGGGCCAAGGTTGCCGGTAACGCTTGCATTCGAACTGTTTAATTTTTTTAACCTTCGCTTCGGGCTTCGCTGGCAAACGAAAGACTGGTACTCCTAACGCCACGGAGACAATTTAAGGGGATTTTTTTTTTCTTCAAACGACTGCGATGGCGTGCGAAAATTTGACTGTCGCGATAATTATCTTCGGTGAAACGGCGGGAAGGGCGATTTGTGCGTTTAATGAAGTGAAAATTTGAGCCCACTCCTTGGGAATTGTGCAAATCAATCGACTTTGTCAGGCAACCAGCTAGCTATTGTTTTCTCTTCTTGTCTTACCGGTTTTGGGAACATCTGCTTGGCTTCCCTGCCGAAGCGATTACCATTTTATACCGGACCGGTTGCCGTAACAGCTTAATCCGATTTGTCGATCAACGTCGTTAAATTTGTTCATTTTTACGACGACACCGCAACGGACACGTCGCAAACGAGTCAACTCCGCTGTCGCAAGAGTAATTATCCCGCACTGTGTTGCGATTGCCCGATGGGTTTTACGATTGTTCCGTTCAATAATTGCCGAATTCCGGTTTTATCCACTTTTATTGTTTGTTTAACACAGGATTATTATTGGAAATTATCTACCGTTCACTCTGTTAAGCTACGAATAATGTACCTTGCGCGGATGACTCCACAAGTAAATAATTCTTTTACAGTAAAATGTTTAAATTTATCAAAGTATAAAACGAAAATACAAGACATTTTTTACATTCTTTAAATTTGCTTTTTGGTTGTGCAAATCAGACGTTATTTTGAACATATTTTTCTCCAAAGCGAACATGACTCGCTTGCGCACTCCACAATCTTTTACGATTCCATAGTTTACGACCATTTTCGCGGCAGCTTCTGGTCCATTTCTGAGGTAACATTCCCGCCCCGTCCCCGTCGTAGCAGTTGATGATGGCGCGCGAACATCGTCTACAATAAAACCATCCCTTCAATCATCCCATTTCTACCTACTGCTTCATTCCGCCTCCGTTTGCGCGCATCCATCGGTACCGTTCGCTATAATTCGTACTCAATTAAAAGCGATCATAACAGTGACAAATAACGAACATCGAATCGCATTAACGCGATAATGGAAACGACTTTCCAGCCGGCAAGTTTGCAGCCGATGTGTTGCACGTTGCTTTTATTTTCCAGCCATTGCTGCGACGTAATCCAACGCGAACGATACTTTTCTGTGCGACTTTTACGTGATTTTGTAGGGGGTTTCGTGCAAAACTTCGATTTGCCAGTGGAGAAAAAAGAGGGTACCTCCTTGACGAAAGGAGTAATTTTTGGCGGAGGTGGCTTTTTGGAGGTTGTTGCAAATTTATTGAATTAACACTCGACAACGGGACTCGGTGCGCTTTGCCAACGTGCCGTTTGCTTTCACACCTGGGTTAAAAATGTCCATCCGAAACGTGCGCACGAGTCGATCACCCGTAAGGAAAAGGCAACGGAAACTGCAAGAAAGTTGCACTCGGCCGTAATACTTTATCATTACCTTCTCTCCCGTGCTGGCAGGAGGCGCGAAAAAAATGCGACAAAAATTGAATAAAAATTATCACCAAATTGCGTCGCCAAACATCCCACCACCATGTATCCGGTTCCTGCCTCCCTTGTTGCCAGAAGCGATATCTGGTGCGATTACGGGATGGCTTTGCTTCATTGGATCGACCGGCCATGCCATGGTTACCGTGTCGACGCTTTCGTGCGGTGAAAAATAAAGTGGTTCCCGCTTCAAAGCTCGCACGCCGCGCCACCGGGTTACCGAACGTGTGCGGAAATGGCCGAAAATATGCTTCCCAGCACAGGAGGTAATTCTTTGCAAGCCCATTCTCATTGCATACAACGGAGAAAGGAGGCAATCTGTTGCTGGAGGCATGGACAAGGGTTTTGTAATAATAAATGTTCGCAGTATGGCCCCCCCGGGGGCACAAAGGCACAGGCGGATATTAACGCCTATCAATGTTTATTGCACCCATTTTGGCGCATTTAACGAATCGGAACGAGTCCGCGAGGAAAAGGCCCCCAATCCAATCTGGTTTATGCGAATTAAAGGTGTGTGATATTATTTTTACTCAAAGCGAATCAAGGAATTTTATACAATTATCGTCCAGGGGTTAACGGCGAGAAATCGGCCCCGTTGGAAGCCGGTCAAACCCTTCGGCTTCGGTTCGGAGCACGCCCCGGTGTACAACGTTTAGCAACCCTCCGCTCGCTGCGCCCCGAGCCTTTCCGGTGCAGTGGAGCGTAATTCATGTTGACATTCAATGTGCTTTCGATTCCCTTTCATTTTTCGGCTCCCAAAATGGCCCCCGGGACCAACCGGTGGTCCGAGTGTTGGCCGGTGTTTCCCTAGGAGCCCAGGGTGGCGTTCATGGGCACGGGAAGGTATCTCGCATTGCAATCGCCCCCTCCGCCGCAAACCCTTTCCTTCCCTACGGTCGCTGCGAAATCAAAGCGAACCACCGAAATGTGTGGCTGGGTTCCTTCTGTCGATGCGATGGCCAAATCGGTTTTGTTTGAATTTTAAGCCTTTTTTCGTTTATTCTTCTCACTCCGTTTGTCACATTAATCGTGACCGGGCCCGTATTGCATCACAGCGCCGGTCCGGTTAGGAAGCATTTCCCATGACGGTACCAAACCTGACTTAAAAATTTACCCTAGAAAATGAACCTGAAACCGGGTGAGCATTTTTGCTTTTTCTACCCTACCCAACATGTTTTGTCTAGCACGGACCAAAATCACATGTTCTGGTATAAAATAGCGAGCATTCGCGACTAACGGATTGTTGTGGAGACACGTCTGGATAGAACGACCTGGTTCAATTTCATCCTTTGCTCCCTTCGTAGCGTTTCACTGCCCGGCAAGAGGCAGTAAGCATTCAGAGCGAGCGTTTAACTTCACGACTCCTCCACTGAGCTAGAAGCGAGCATAAAAACAATAGTCATTAACGATTGGCCAGCGCGGGTGGAGCAACGAACGGCAGCAAAACACCCGGGCTGGTGTTACGTAAAAGTGTTTGCGCAAAATTACGCGCACGATTTGGATTTACATTAAATGGGAAACTATAAAATAATTGATTTGCCCACGAAAGTGTTGAGCATTTCTGTAGTCTGTACGCCTTTAGCATAATTTGGTGGTTCTTATTTATTTATTTTTGAGTTTGTTAAGACTCATGTTTAACATTAAAATACTTACAAAATGGGTTTCTTTTCTTGTTTATTCTCAGGTGAGCTTCCGTTTAACATCCTCACACACAGGTGGTAAGCCGAATAATTTTACTTAACTTTGTTGATTCTGAAGGCCTTGGAGAAAAAAAAACCTCAGTTTGCAAAACCTCAGTTTTTATTTGAAACGATTTAAAACAAACCATCATTCTGTTTGCATGAAATGCGATATTCCAGAACGGGTCAATTCTTCGTAGGCTCATGCTATAAAATAGTCAGTTCATTGACATCTTCCAAATGGGTGCGAACAACCTAGCACTCCGATGTGTTTATCCATCCCAGAGGGGCTCAGAATTTAACGATTAGATTCTTTATTGATTTTATGTTTCATATTCAAAAAAGAGAAAAAAAACTTTGTTGAGTCAAAACACACAGAAAGCCAAATCCGCTAACGGGAATACGGAGCCTTGTTAGAGAGTCGCTGGAGCAAATGACTTTTATTACCACTCCACCTGCCGCTGCTCCTTCCTAGGTTTGAAAATTGACCGACCGGTTGTCGACCTGCGCCCAGCATCGCTCAGTTATCGAATGTTTATGGTAATCGATTAATTTATCAGCAATGTGCGTCTCGGTGGAGGTGCTTTTTAGTTGCGAAAATCTCCCCGTCATCTCGCCCGACAGTCGGACGATTGGGGCGATCGCGGCTACGGAATGGAGTTCCCGTAGTCTTTGACATCCTGCCCAGGTCGTTGCGTAGAGCTCATGATGAGTCTCCTACGGCGATTCATCCTCCGGTCGATCGTTCATTGCCCTCCGCCTGTCTCTCTCTCTCTTTCTCTCTTTCTTCTAGACTTTCGTTAGCAACGGTTTGCCATTTTTCGCACGCTACGCTTGTGTGCAGGTTGACATCTTCCTCCAGCGTTTGCCCAGCGGGATCGGAAACTGGTTGGGAAAACACGGAGGAAACGTTCAATTTCACTTTTCTCTTGGACGATGCTTTCGGAGCGGCTAGTTTTGCAAACCCGGTCGTGACGAGTTTGGTGCCATCTTCGGCCCGTCTCCGTAAGCTTGTAGCTGTACTGCTCAGACCATAAGGAGCCAATGTGTCTCTTTGCTATTTCCTACAAACGCGTTTCGCAGCGTAACACGAAAGCGATAATCGATGCCGCTTCGCCAAGTACTAACTTTCCTCGGCAACGCGTAGCCATATGAATAACTGCCTTAGAAGAGTTTTATTTCTTGCCCTCCTACATCCTAGTCAGTGCGACCCTTATGGGCTTGCCTTAAGGCTCCTCTAGACGAAATTGACTGCCAACGGAAAACCTCCTTCCTTCTCCACCAGAAGAATATACCTTAACTTTCCACAAGGAGGGACTTACTTCGATGAATATTCATTGACACACATTTGGGAATTCCGTCACACCGTTTCCCTGTTGTAGCAGAGGTTAACGAACTCGCCCGAGATCGAAACAAACGTTCATCACTTGAGAACTGAACTCGGCAAACGAAGCTACATGCCAATGAATGATTCAGTCTTGTTTGAATGCTGATGTTTCCTCAAAATCTCATAAAGTATAACACATTGGAAACCCAATACGTTTCATTTTATCTTATCTTAAGCTCCACTTTAACTGTCCACTTTATTTAGTATTAAAAATCACGAACAGGCTCATCAGAATCCAGCATGAATCCAATTAAATATGCAATCCCTTTTAAGCAAAGGCTTAGAACGTCTGATGAAAAAACAGACCAGTTGGCCAGGGAAAAAAAACTACAACATGCTAAATACAGTCCCTAGTCGCCTCCGATGACGCACGGTGCAATCATTTGGGTCAACGAAAAGCTCGAACAAAATGCAAACCTTGCCCTAATGTGTCGGCTCGTTTTTTGCTGACGTGATAAATATCCTAATACGCCATGGACGCCGTTCAGTCAGCATTGCGCAAGACACTGATTGATTCGCCCAGCATAGATTGCGCTCCCGCCCTCTAGAACGGGTGTAGAACGGTGAGTTGACAAATCGCAAAAGCGGTCACCGGGACAATCTCGCGTCAATCGTTGTCTGCACAACAATGTTGTAATGTCTGCGGTGATCACCTTTCCTTGCTGCTAGAGGTGTTGATATCCCCTTTGGAAAATCATATGCTCAGTGTACTACCCCTGGGACAGCATTGAGATGTAGATCAGAAGGGTTTAAAGGTTCGAAAAAAATTGTTCCATAAATCATGTGCGCAATAGCAGACACCATTCCTTTCTTATTTCAAATTAATATGTGCAGAGCAAAGCTTCTGACATCAATATGCACTTTTTTTCTCCGTGCAAGATGTAGGCCGCACAAAAGTGTCCAACCAAGGGACACCAAAAGCCCAAAAGTAGAGAGGAGAAACTGAAGATAAAAAAGCAGCTTCTCCTCCATCAGCCCAGCTTCTGCGGGCTGAGTTTGAGTCACCATTCCGTCTGACATCTCAATTGTGCCAGTGCAATTTACTCAGGTTGACCGATCCGAGCGAACCGTTAGGGCCAATGTATCCTTTTTGGAAACACCTGGTATTAAATGGGGCGGAATGAACGACGTGGTTGGGACATACGATACCCTGGCTATGTCAAGCCAGTCGGTTCAAATAAATAACCAACTCGTGCATTGGCCAGCGAATGATTAATATCAGCTTTATCTGACTTTCGAGATTTATTATCGGTTTGTCGAGTGCCTTAGTGTATCAAGCAAAAGACAACCGCCGACGAAAATAATCCCAATTCACACAACATAATTAGGATCGCTGAGCGACTTTATAACGAGCGCAGAGCGCTGCTGGAGCGAAACGACGTAACAACGAGTGGTTCAAATATCGTGATGTCGGAAGATAAATTTGTTAAGAGTTTACCGAACACTTCACCTGAAAAAAAAACAGTCGTACGTCTCCCTCTATGGTTAAAGCATTCATAGCAGTTCTCAGCACACTGACCCGTTTCAAGCCAAAACTTAAAGTTAAACAAACAGAGATCATTAGCTATAATAGGTTTATAGGAGGGAGGAGGCGTTAACAAATTCGCTCCTCGTGCGGTTTTGATCTGCAAATCCACGATGAAGGCTCTGGCCCGAAGCTAAAATGAATCTTCACCATAACCTTCGACACATCCTAGCAGCACTTCTTTCGATGCTTGCTCTTGTCTCCCGCCCCAACTATGGTCCGCTGTTTGCACAGCAATCCATCATTGGCCGCCCCGGCGAGGTCAACGAAATTTGGAAGTAAGCTCGCACACGTGCCACGAGCCGTGAGGCCGAAAGGGAACGAACGAAGGTCCGAAACGGGACGGAGATTGAGAAATTGAGACCTCGAGAAGTGCAACCCGCGGAACCGAGGAAAGATCATGGTGTGTTTTGTTTTAAGCAATAAGAGAAGGTCCCCATGAATTGCGCTCACTTTCTAACAAACACAATTTGGTCCTAAAATTATTGAAACGGGCGAAGTAAAACAAAGCCGCCACAGTCGAAAAAAAAACTGTACCAACTGGATGGCCGAACACTTCAATGCGAGCCTCACGAGTATGCTCATGTTGGGCAAGATATGGATCGCTCGTTCGGCAAACACTGCTCAGGGCAACAGGGCCCACGGTCGGGAGTGGTGCATATTGGTTTCCAATGCTCTCGAGGGGTGACACTAGCCTAAGAAAACAAGAGAAAAAAAGCAAATTCTCCTATCGATGCGGAGGCGACTTCGGTCGATCTTCGCTGGGTGTTGGTAGGTAACCAAAAAAATAAAAATAAACCGTTTGTTGAGCTTAGGGCAGCGGTTACATGGCACGTATACGGAAAAATGAGGCAATTAGTCAGCCCACGGTGGGTTCACCATATTAACCGGGGCGCCCCGAGTATTCCGAGGGTCGAGCACAACGTACCGCGGTCGCCGGACCGATAATGAATATTTCTGTCGAATTGTTTTCACTGGCAGGTCCAACGCGCTTGCCCAACGTGCATCGTGTGTCCGAGCGGGGCCTGGAGCTGGAGTTGTGTCTTAATCATAGCGAACCGAGCGCGAAGAAACCACGGGCCGGTTTGTTTTGTCTGTGACATTGGCGGCGGCATGTGAGCAACCGTATTAGTCACGAATTATGGCACCGATGACAGATGCGGTCATTTTTGGTGTCCGAATGATTGACCAAGCAACCATTTCATGCCTGATTGATGAAGGGCTCCGTGGGTTGAGAAATTGAGCTGTGGAATGTCAAACTGCTCAGCCTGGATTGACTTGCATCGGTTGGTTCTCCGGTAATGTTCCATGAACTTCACGTCAATCGATTTCATTTGACAATGAGAGTAACACTACAACATTGACCTATTGCAGCTTCATATTATCATTTTTACGGTGATTTTTTATCAACCAGCAAAACAAAAATGTGCCTGAAATTCCAGGGCCCTGATTAACGCAAAAAAAAAACCAATCCATGTCATCAATTTGGCAGAGAAAACCTTGAGTTTCCCTTCACTCATGTCACCGGGTTTTAGGAAAAGGTAGCCTTTTCTCCATTTGTAAGCATTTTGTGTTGCAAAAATTTCATAATTCGTTGCTCGGCGATGACCCCAGAAGAGCAACCTGACGTCTTTTTTCTTCGCAAAAAAAAATTAAAACGCTTGGACAAGGTTCCTCCATCACTCCGTTGCGCCATTCTTTAGAGGGCAGCTTTCAGCGGCTTCAGTTGGAAACGAGGTTAACAAAAAAAAATCCCCAAAACAACACGAAAATCAAGCCTCATCAACCAGTCCGTCCGCTCACGACCCTTTCCATTATCGGTTCATCTTGCGTGGATAAGGTTTATCGGATGGTAACTTTGCCGCTTACGGGATGGCACCCAGCGGAGACGGACGTTAACAGTGGAATGAACAAAATTGAATAAAACAAGAATCTTTTCTGCCATGTCACGTGCCCCCCTTGAATCGCGGGAGAATAGTATAATTTACCAAATTTGGTTTCGTTGCGCAAGTGAGTTTGTTATGGAGGGAAAAAAACACGCTCACATTCACACACATTACTCCAATCGCCTTAGTTTTGCCTCGACGACCTTCAACAGATCGCCAGAAGATTACACCGTAAAGTCCTAGCCAACGAAAGTTAACTATCAACGCAAAAACGTGTCCGCAAAGAATGCCTCAAAGGATCCGCAAGGTCGAAGGAAAAGGAAGTTCCTTTACTTGATGGCACATGCTGAAAAACGTGATCCACGGAACATACCTAACGCGGGCCACAACAATCGTCCCTTCACTCACGTTTGTGACAGCACCTAATGCATCGATGGCGAAGTTAAAACACCTTTGCAGGATGTGTGCCAAATTAAAGCTCGATAATTGCGAAAAATGTAAACACCTCCAACGTGCGGGGAAAAGGGGATGTGGTAGGTGCTGAGTGATAAAAAGCTCACTTTCAAACTGCACCCTAACTCCCGTCTTGCCATGGGACCAACGAAGCCAAACAAAGCAACGCCATCATCCATCATTGCCGTGGTACCCGAGCCGTTCTTGACAATCTGCCCAAAGAAGCGACATTCACTTCTCATCTGTTCGTGAGTCAGGTGATTGGAAATTTAATTTGGTTGATGCGTGTCGTTTTTACTATGTTTTTCTGCAAACCCACTAATTAGTGGAAGGCATCTTGGGTACCATCTTCGTGTGCCATTTTTTTTTTTTGGTTCTGCTTCTTCAATTCACCTTTGCTCGTTTGCCTGCGATGCCACGGTACGATAATCATTTCCTCTTACGCACAATTTGTCCCGCAGTTTTCGACGAACCTGTCCGGGGGGATGGCTGAGGACTATCTGTGGCTATCAGTCGGTTGGATGGTCGGTTGGTTAGACGCAATGTTGCTAATTTGTGTGACCCTTCGTCGCGCTGGGAAACGCACCATAGCGGAATGCCGTGTTCGGCGTTTCATGGCCATCGCGCGAGTTCGCGCCGGAGCGCATCAAATTGATTACACTCATCGTCCACGGCTGGTCCATGGATGCCACAGTGTTGCGTTACGCGAACCTGCTCCAACCAAGCTCGACCCCGACGTCCGCAACGGGGTCAGCTCAGGTGGCAAACTGAAACATCCCAATGCCGGGGGCGACAGTTCTGCGACAACAGTTTCGGCCGAACAGGGAAGCCACGAAACCCGGTAACGTAAAGCGTGTGAACGAAAGACGCGAGTGAACCTTTCTAATCATTGCGTAATTCTTTGCAGCCATCCCCTTTCGCTAAGGTCCGTAGAGGAATTGCACTTATTCCCAAGGGATAGCTCCCGCGACATGGGATCGCTGCTACGTGTGTAAGGGCAAAGCATGCTGGCTTGCAGGACACAACTCGGGAAAACCAAAAATCGATCGCCGTCAGTTGCATCGTTTCGTAACCGAAGAGAGAAACGCCGACAAGGGCGGTTTGTTGAAGGGCCTCCGTCAAATGGAGTTCATTCAATCATCGGAACAGCCGGTGGCAACTTTCTTCCAGTGGTGCCCGTTTGAAAAATGACCAACTAATTGGTCCTCAACCTCAACCTGTGGCTGCTGCTGCTGGTTCACTTAAGCCACCGACAAATTGCCTTCCACTCCGGCTGCAGCTGGGGCACCTTATGGACACGCCGCGGTGGACCATCAAAAGGGTCCCGGGAAGGCCTTTTTTGACAGCAACAGAGTAAACTCTTCCACTCCCGGACGTCCAACTCGGGCCGCTACTTTATTGGAGCCCCAAATGACGTCCAGCGCGATAATTGCTGCCAACTCGTTTTCTCCGAATCCCAGCGTCATACAGGAAGGCCCGGTTTCGTGCACAACGACGTTTAAAGGGTCTTTCTTTTCAACGAGAACCTAATAGCCCTAATAGCCGAGAGAGTGTGTGTCTCCCCCGCCGAATCGTAGCCGTCGGTACGTTTTTCAATCGCATGTGCTTTAAAATCTCTATCTCTAGAGAGGCGGGTTAACGTATCGGACGGACACACCAATCAAGGCCAGCATAATAAAAGGACGATAGGACAGTCGCAGGCTAAAATGTGAATTAATGATCAATCGACGCGCCATCAAGGGACTGGCGGGGTTCGCTGTAATCTCATCTTGACGATTTTCTATAATTATTGCTCTTTCACCGGTTTTCGTGGTGCAAGTTGTCATCGTTTTAGAGGCAATTTTCGGCCTCGCCTTCGGCCGCCACTAATCCTTTCGAAAGATCGAATTTAACGCGATCCGTCAACCCGATAAGGGTATTTTGTTTTAAATTTATGCATTTCTTCACACTCTTTCGTTCGGCCAGCGGGGACGGAGTGTGTATCTTACACCGAAGGTTTCGGCTATCATTGCGGCAACGGCAACGGGGCGAAGAATTCGATCCGCCAATGACTCGAATTCCACAATCGAACTGCGGTGTCGCTAGCAGCAGCCCCATCCGTGAAGGTGTTAACAAGCGACCGCGGCCCAGACAACAACCCGCGATCGAACAGGTGAAAATCGAATCAACAGTCGCTAGGGGCCGCTCGACTGGAAAGGAGAAAATTATGCAAAATGCTAGCGCCTCCACTTGTCGGTGGGGAACGGGCGGAAGGGAGAGGACAGCGTCGGCGGGCGCCGGCGCAAAATTGAAAATTGGCTCAAAACGGCACCAAGCGGAGAATAGGACTCGGTTTGCAGAGTTGCGGGTGTTAATGCGTCCCCTTGCTCGGTCCACGGCAGCGAAATGTTAAATAATTCCACGGAAAATGTGACGAAGAGCAGAAAACCAACACCAAACAGGATCACCAGCTCGTGCCGGGCGGCCGAGTGCAGAAGTGTTTGCAAACACACGCAATGATATCTGTCGTCCGTCCGATAGCTCATTAATAATACATCATCGCGCGAAACCATTCATATGGATCATTCTGGGGGGCTATTATTCAAATTCACTTCTTGTGGTCGACCAGGAGAACACGAAAGATAAAAACTGACCTAAACCACGGGCAAGCCAATGGAAGCCACAGACATAGAAAGATTTGGACTCTGCACCGTCCGGATATTTTATACAGGGCGACAGGGAATGTGTTGTTTAAATCTAGGCTAGGCTTTAGAAAATCGCATGTCGAACAGAACGATTCCGACAGGGGTGCCGTAAGCCCGATTGATGAGCGCGGTTTCTGTCGCATTAGTATTCTACCCATGTTGCCTGCTCGGCACGACCGATCCATTCAGCAGAAGTCCTCTGCACGTTAGTCCCTGGAGAAGGTGAAACGATCTCGCCACTTGGCCTCAGCCCGTCAAAGGGCTCGTCAAACGCTTCGCCGGGGGAATGGAAACGCGTCTCGGGGAACCGCGAAATCTCGCGCAGGCGTCAATTAGAGGGCGCCTTCAAAATGTGTCAGCTACCTTTGGGAAAACAGCCACGTTGGTCTGGCCGGCGCAACGCAGAATAAGGGCAACATGCACCGCAAACCGAAACGCGGGTATCTCCGGCGTCGCTCGGTTCTAAGTAGATCGGCAAAGACACACTGTCGGTACAGTCTTGCGTAACCTTTTGTGGTGGGCCCGGCACCATTCCATCGGGACAATTGCCACCGGCAGCAGTGTGCTCGGAGTAAATTGGCGCGACGTATTTCACGTGGCGCTGAATTGGTCCACCCTATTAGCCAGCCCAAAATGGCACAACTCCACCGGGGCGGGCTGCCGTACACTTCCTGCGCACATACGATGTAGTGATTGATAGACCCTAATGGAATGGTCCGCCGGTCGACGGGCAAGCGCAAGGGGGGCTTCGCGCGGCCATATTTGCGAACAATTGATTTTTGATTGATCACATCAAGACTCCATTGTTGGGTGGAGGGAGGCCTTCTGGTGTGCTTTTTTCTGATTTTCGCAACACGACAGAAGCCTGGGTGAATGGTGGAGCACGGCCATATTGTTGAACTTTTCAATCACGTCCCAGCTACCAACGCCTACCTGTTACTCGCCATTCCGTTCGGCACCGGGTGACACGGGCCAGGGCGGATGCGGGCCGGAACATGACACGAACTGGAGCGGGCCCATCGATGCACAGCTGCCAATCATGCGCCCTGAAGGAATCGGCCAGGACGGTGTGTTTGTTGTTTCAATTGTCCACCCAAAACGTACACCCCTCGCGCACCAGTAAACTTCATCGTGGCGTGCTCGGGGTCATATCTATTCACGCCTTGCGGAGAGTGTAGGCCTCTGTATAGGGATCTGTCCAATTGGCGAGCGACTGAGATGGAGTTTGATTTTGTGAAAAGTGGAATAGAATCTTGTGAATGATTTATGAGTTAAATGGCACTATATTTGTTTAAATGCTCTTCATCAAAAAATGTGATACTCCCTAAGAACACGGTGCCGAAAAACTCAGCGAGACTGGGAATCACTGTAGGAAACAACAACGCCGAGCTCGGGGTAGCTGAGGAGTTTGCTTACCTCGCGTCTCTCATTACATCGGACAACAGTTCGGAGATCCTCCAAGGAAGTTGTGCATTGAAGGAGCATTGTCCAAGGAAGTTGTGCCTACATAGGCTCCACAAATTCGAAGGTCGAGAAGAGTTCACCAACACACGAAGTGTACTATACACCGCACGCAGATACGGTCGGTACTTCAATATTGGCATGAGTCCTGGACGCTGCTAACGAAGAATGAGATCGCACTCGGAATTTACGAACGTCGGGCACTCCGGTCTATCTTTGGCGATGTTTTTTTTTCGGCGACCCGCTCAGCAGGAAGCGTAAAAGAACGCAACGAGCCTGTTAGCTAGACCAGGTGAAGGAGGATCTGCGGTACATCGGATGTCACCGGGGATGGAGAGAAAACGATTGGCGATCAGGCCATGTCAGCACGGCGTGGTCAACTATGTGCGGGTCGGAAATGAATGAGAAAGGACGCAGTGCGCGAATGCTTGCATAATAATATGTTTATGATAACATCATTCGCAAATATACCTTTTCTAACAAGTGTGACATTGGGTGCGAATTTCTTATGCAGACTTTTCGAAGGTCAACGAGTAAGTGCAGTTCATAAAATTGGTTGGCAATTTTCCACTTTTATCCCAAGCTCAAGCCCAAGAGAAGGAAGCATCGCGTCGTCGTCAAGTGCTGGTTGAGATTTGCCATTCATTTAAATCTGTATGCGTTCGTGTGTCGCGTGTTAGTGCGTTTTTTCTAATTTAAAAAAAATCGGACATACGGCTTTCGAGTTGGCAGTTTCGGCACGACCTCACCATTCTCCAACCGATCTTGCAGACTTTTGGCCTGAACCTTCGCGATATGACGCTTATTATTGCTGTCTTTTCTGCTGCTTGGCTTTTTTTTTCTTGCCAGGCCTGGCTTTATCGGCAAGAGCGCCGCCAAGGGTCAGAAGTAATTACGGGCGGGTGTGCACGGGGAATCGTGTTCGGTATGGGAATTGAGTGGGCCAACCTTTTGCACCGCACAAGCACACGCACGCACCCCTGGAAGAGGAAAAGCATGTGATGGTGGCGTCGGCTGCAGAGTCCGAATCGTTCGGGCCAACCATTTTTCTCCTCGTCGTCGCTCGGTCGAGGCCATCGCCAGTGCGCACTTGTATTAATTAAGTGATTACAGGGTTCCCACCACCCCTGGTCCCTTGCACGAGGGACCCGTCGGGGAGGAGGATTGCTGGGGAAGGGGAAGGAACGGTAGTCCACGCTCGGAATGCGTCACGCGCAGGCGATTGAAGCGAAAAATTGCACACAAATATCCATGCGCGTGCGCTCGCATACCGCCGGAAAAGGTCGCGGGTTTTGGGGGCTGTGAATTCTATGTTTTCAGCCTTCCCCTTTCCCACCAACGCCCACCGCCTTCACACTTTTACCTTCCCCTTAACGGTCGAACAGTGTGAAAAATTAAACCTCTCCGAAACGTTACGAAACGTCTGTCACTTCACGAGCTGCAAAGAGTGGCTAAAGAGGTGCTGAGCTACCTCCGGGCGATATATTGTGCGAGGCGTGAAAGATCTACTACCGTGTCCGACGCACCGGGGCTTATCTGCTAACAACGCCGGTCAGCCAACCGTATGCCGTCGACCGAGCTCTAGCCATTGGTGTGGATAGTATTGGATCCGCTGGGCTCTCCGCCAGTCGGCTGCTGCTTAGGCGTCGGCTGAGGCGAGCCACGCGTGCGTGGGATAATTGGGTTAATTGAGCTTTACCGTCGCTTGACTCCACTCAGAAGAGAGTGGCACTTGTGGCACCGCTTTTGCTACTGGTCGCAAATTGTGGAACGGAAGTACCACCACAGCACCGCCAGCCTAGTGGTGAACAGCGACCGATACAGCCACACACCGAAATTGCCACTACGTGCAATACCGGCGGAGGCTGGGTCTTGGGGCTCGACCCGGTTCAGATTTGAGCAAGCAGCCACAACCCACAGCGGTCTACGCAGATTTCAGAAGGGGCAACATTTCGAGGGTACCGTTCGCAAAGGATTAGCACGGTCGTCGAACGATCGGCAAACATATGTTCGGCGATACGGCGATAAAAACCTTAACTTTTCGATTTGTGCCGGACGATGAAACGGTTGATTGGAAAAAAGCCCCCTAAGGTCGGAACAAATACACCAACGCAGCTACGCGTTATGAATTTACCGACCCTTCAGACAACCCGTCTGCAGCCGTATCCACGGAATGGAGGACGGGACAATCCGAGGGCATAAGTTATTCACCTCCATGCGGGAGCCTCACCTGTTCTCTCATATCTCCTGAAGCCCTACCAGGTTCAGTCCAAAATCGGCGAGTTTCCAACTCCTGACCACTTCTGACGATACACACACGTGAGGAGACCAAGACCCCGGCGAAACAACAGAAAGAAGTCGTCCAGCTTCTCTCTAGCTTTCTATTCCGCGTTACGCAACTGTCAGTAGGCAACTTGCGTGCTTTCTGCAACTCACCACTCTGCATCGACGGCCGCAAACGAGGCTGCCGGCGCATATTGGGCCAAGTTGACAAACGAAGAAGTCAAACAAGTTCCTGCAACTGCTCCTGCTGCTGCTGCTACTGCCCGTATATGCGATCGCACGTTGCGCCGCATTCGGTGGTCGGTTACATTTCCATTCATCCACCCTTGTTGCGCGTGAGGCGTCCAGTACGAGCGCCAAAACTGGAGCAACCAACCTCCAGCGGGAACGCGTCGTTTGGTCGGCGCAACGGCACCCAGCTAGATCCTGCATCCTGCGGGCAGTCTGTCGGAAAATATCGGAGGCCTCATTGCGCCCGTTTTGGTGAACGACGTTGCGCCAAAGTCCGTTAAAAAACACCCCAGCCAAACCGATCGATCAATCGGTTGTACCCCAACAGTGAAACAACGCTGGCAGCGATCATCGGAACCGTCGTCGAAAGCCACCTTCATAACGTAACGCGCCTGTTCCAGCGCCCTTGGGTTACATTCTCGTGCTCGTGCTCGCGAACTAGGCAATAGAACGGCGCACGGTCGTTCGAGTCGATTGTCCACACTCGAGGCACTCGTATGGCTCCGCGGTTGCCGGCGATGAATTATGCATGTTGTGTAATTTCGCAATCGATCGAATTTAAATAATACACCGAGCGCTGACCGGGACTCTGGAGGCCCGATGATGGTCCCGCGGGACCTGGCGGCAGGTTGGAAGAGGGGAAATTTCTTCCATCGACTGGCCGGTGAAGTATATCGGTCAAAACGTATCGCCATCACGTCCTCGACCTGCCAAGTAAGAGGTGAGAACCTTTCACAATGCAGCCATGGCAGCAAATCGAAGAGGAGAATTTATGTTGCCTCATCAAGAATCATTTGCAAGCACCGACGGCACAGGCATAAATTTGATTGTCCAGCGTGGTCGTAAGTGGGAAGAAATATAGGTGTCAGGGTGTAACAGGATACCGAACGACGTTTAACACAAGCGATACCGTACCTCACTTGCTCCAATTATGTATTTTCTCGTTCAATTTCAACCCATCACAATTAGTCAGTTTATAGCTGTTCGATGTGTGGCAAAGGGTTTTCCAAATGAACATAATTATTCGCCACCGTTTCACACCTGCAACGGCCCTAAACTGGCGCGCGCTCAGCCAAACGGCAATCAAAAGATTTCAATTCCAGCGGAAAAAACGAACCCCCGCCGAAGCCGCTGGACCGAGTTGTCAAACATGTAATTTACATCGTACAGTTCTCTTCGGCATCCCGGCGCCGGCTGGTGGCATTCGTTCGAAAATTAATTATTTCGCTATTAGCCACCCCTCCTGACCGTCGGTCCACCTCTGTAAGAGCCCGAGGTGCTTTCGCAACCCGCGGCACCCCGTTACCGTTAAATTAGAGCGCGCCATTCAATTCGACAGCCGAGACCCGATGGACGCGATTTCGACAGTACCATGTGGCACCTTGCCAAGCTGCCTGAGCTGGCTAACGAGTCGGCCTGTTTGACGGTACAATTTTCTACTTCAAACATTTCCTTCACGGCAGAAAAAAATAAACCAAATCGTCCCAGCATCTAACAGCGTATTGCCGCGTGAACGCGATCGGGATTCAGGAGGGCACGCAATCGCGTTACATTGCGCCATGCACCCGGTTGAAAAGTGATTTGCACCCTCCCCAAAAAAGGAAAATGGATTCTTTCGGGCGCTCGCACCATCCGCTTCAGAACGTTGCCGCCGCGGTCAGTTGTTTTTCAGCGACTTCGAATTGAATTTTCCCAACCCCGCCAACATTGGCAGGTTACCCGATGGAGAAAAGTAAATGAAATAAAATGGCACCACGCACCAAATAGACCACAACTCAGGTCGGCGCCGTCCCCGGAGCCCCCCTCCTGGAGGAAGTGGATGCAACGCACCGCTTTCGAAAGTACGCCTGCAACCGCGTGTTTGAGTCCGTAAAAGGAATTTCGCATTAATTGACAACCGCCACCGACGTCGATGCGTCCCAGGGAGTTTCCCCGGAGGAGAGCTAAAGCAATGACAACAACATATCCGAGCAACGCCGAAAGTTAAAAAAAAGGCCAACCATCAAGTCCCGCTTCTCGAAGACCGACCCGCGTACATTCTCTCGGGAACAATCCGATCGCCCTGTCGGTGGCACAGGGTGCGCCCAAACGAGGGTCGAAATTTTGCGGCAAATTAAACCAAAACCAGCGTCCCTCTCGGTGGCGTCGGTGCGGCCGGGCTTAATATGGGAACACGGTGGACATGGAGCGCCCCGTGGTTTTGAAAGTGTGCAGCTGCCGGTACACCAAACGTCAATTCCTCCGGAGGAAACCAAATGACACGCACCCGCGGTGGACGCGGGTGGAAGTATCGGCAGCTTTGGTCAATTATTTTGTCGGTGCAGCTATTACGGTCGGCATGATCGAAATTTTATTCCACCGAGGCTCCATTAAAACAAGAGCATTCTTACGCAAACACGGAACGGGCTTGGAGCTCCTTCTATGGAGGGATTAAATTTAATCCGCTTTTAATCCTAAAGGGCTCAAAAGCAGGGCGTCGTCTTGAGATGGATTCTCAAATATTTGATCCAATCAATGTCCTTTAGGTTTTAACAGTGAAACACATAATTTTATCTCGGGGCAGTTGTTGTTTGGCCATGATTATAAACATTAAAAGCTAGATGCAGGCCAACGGCAACCCATAAAGAGGCAACTCATCTTGTGCGTTTCCGCGACCGCGTTTTTTCCTCGATTCTCAATCGGAGCATGTAGCTTTTCCTTAAACTGGCCCGTGTTGCATAAAAATCTCGAGTACGGTAGCGGCGACCGCACCACCTGCCATTAAACATAAGCATTCGCTGGCTCAGCTACAAAGTAGACTCGGCTCGGGCTTATGCACGCGTCCGTGCCCCCGAATCGGAACGCAAACCATTTCCATTTGCCAGGTTTCTTGCGCAACTTGACCGCAAGCGACCGTCCGTCTCACGTCGGTTTTGGTACTCTCCGTACCCGAACCGACCACGATGGGAAAGGGAATACTTTCTGATTGTATTTTCGATCCCAATTACGGTGGCATGTTTAATTTGGCTTAATTAATTGATTAATTAATCCCTGTGCTGTGGGCCGCATGGTTATGTTGCAGTTTGGTTCGATCGAATTTTGCCCCAAATCGTTCAATCAGACCCGGCGAAAGAACGCAAAATATCGAACGAGCCCTTCTCCCGAAACGATGCCGGGCGCATAACACTTCCCAACCAGTGCCGGAAGAATGGTTTTGTCCAATCAAAGAGGAATGAAACCCGTTCTCTTACTCTCTTTCTGTCTTTCTCCGGAGCATAATCGGAAAACGCTTACCGCGAAGTTTAAAACAATCCCGCGGTGGTGCATGATAAACGATGCCAGCGTCAAGATTAATTCCCCATAATTCGAAGGGACAAAGTGAAAGAAAATACACCGTAACACCTGATGCATGGCATGGGAGAAAACTCATCTTCCTGTCCTTCCTTGCGCTCTTTGATCAACGCCGATTGGTCAAAATAATTCGCACCGATCGGCGTTCGATTTCGGCAATGGGAACGACCGGAAAGAAGTGCCTTCCCTTGGCCAGGGTTAAGCACGTCCTGGGTGAATAAATCATGTTAATTAAAGTGCAAAACGGGAGAAAACGCGATCGGGCGCACGTTTGTAATTAAATTATTAAGATAACGGAGGACGTTCACTTTTCACTTCTTTCCCGTTGCGCCAAAAATTACAATGCTGATCCCGTGGGGCCCTGGGACGGAGGCGGTTAAAATGGAGATTATAAGGACACGTGAAAGAGGAAACACAACATGAGACCAAAAAACCAGGTGACAATTTTTTCGTTCCATGGAGAGGCTGAAATATTGATTGAGCGGCATTTTAAGGGAAGCCTTGCGGATGTATAAATATTTCTCCCCCCACAGATGACCCTTGGCAGGAGGGGTTTTAAACGACCGTTATTTATACTTCCCCGTTTATTCACTCCATCTCTTTCTTTTTTTACTTGGTTTCCGCAGAGAACAACAGCTATTGAACGTGTTCGAGGTGGTCGTGTCGACACTCGAAGGCAAGCTGCAGCGGATAGACAACCTCGATAAGGCGGTCGAGCATCTGATGCGCCGCGTCGAGTCACTCGACAGCAAGGTGGCGGACAACATCGTCAAGACCGACTCGGTCATCTCGAAGCTCCGCAACCTAGACAGCAAGCTGACGGTGGACGACGGCTCCGAGCGACCGAACGGCGCGCGCATGGTCAAGTCGGCCAACTCGCTCGACAGCCGGCTGGTGTCGCTGGACCAGAAGGTGAGCGACATCGACAGCAAGCTGAACGGGCTGAAGAGCCAGATCGACAGCAACTTCCTGCCGGTGGACGACATCAACGCCGAGGCGAGCGAGCGCAAGACGGTCAGCATGAACGTGGCGGAGATCACGAAGGCGATGCACTCGGAGGTGATGGGCCACATCACAAAGGAGCTCGGCCAGCTGCGCGCGATCACCGAAGGCATCGACAAGAAGCTGCAGTTCCACATCAACGTGGTGTCGGAGAACCTCGGCAAGACGCTCAACCTGCTGAACGACGTGCACGACGCGGTGGTGGACCACAACAGCAACTACAACAGCAACTACAACGCGACCTCGACGCTGCCGCCGTACGTGAAGTCGAGCAAGATCGACATCCTGGTGAAGCAGATCCGGCCGATCATGTCGGTGTCGGAGAAGATGGACGAGGTGTGGGACGTGGTGGTCGGCACGAAGAGCTCCGTCGACGACCTGGTGCCGAAGTCGGACGCACTGCTTACGCAGAACCAGCGGCAGGAGCGCGCGATTGGCGAGATTCACCACGACCTCAAGACGAAGACGAACCTGATCATCAACAACCTGGACATGGTCGAGAAGCGGCTGAAGAAGCAGGAGGACGACGTCGCCGTGCTGGCCCAGCGTCCGGTACCGGCCGAGCTGCTGATGGATCCCACTATCGATCGGCTCGTTGAGTACGATCCCAACAGGTAGGCATCCAGTCCCTCGGGGCTTCGACTCCTAGGGTCGCAATTAATCCTTCTCATTCCACATCGCACAGGTACATCGTGGAAGACTTCACCGAGGCGCTACCCACGACGACATACCCGACGGCATCCTCTTCGCAATCGTCCTCCTCGTCGTCGTCGTCATCGTCGTCCACCTCCACCAGCACCACCTCAAGCACGAGCACCAGCAGCACCACCCAGAGCAACATCAACGTCACGAACGCCGGCAGCAACAGCAACGGCAGTGGCAGCCCGGCGACGACCGGAACGGCTAAGAACGTATCCCGCAAGGGTGGCATCATCTTCCCCAGTGTCAAAAACAAGCCTTCCGTACTGAACAGCACCTTCGCCACCGATAGCCTCTTCCTGAAGGACATCAAGGTAAGTTGCTAGCCTGTTGGTCATTGACCTTTCTCCCCAACCGCCAACTTGCCAATCGAACTTGTCCACTGACCGAGTGTTTGTGTAACGACAGCCACAAACTGGACCAGTGTCTGCGCATGGACCTAATTTATGAGGTGTTGCATAAATTTGCCCCAACACACGTCGATTTGCGATCGCAGGTTCTCGGTGTCTCCCGCCATTTAGGTGCGAATCAATTGCGGGCAGTGACACTTATCGGCGATATGGTTGTGAAGTTTTAACACCGTGTTGCACATTAGATGGAAAAGAGCAGGAGAGAGGCCATACTGCAGAAGAAAGAGTGACGCAATCGTCGGCAAATGGTAAAGGAATTGGTTTGTGTTTTTTTTTTTTCTAGTTGCAATTGCAGCCTCGGACCAAACACTCCATTTAGTTTAGCTTGACAGCAGAAGGAAAAGCAGCAACAAAAAGCTTCGTAGCTCCCTTTGATAGGCGGTCGGTGCAATTGGAGCGAAAATTCATTAATGCTTCATAGTGGGTAGTATTTAAAAAAAAAGGCTACATCATGGTACTCGGCTAGACGCAGCGGCGAATCGAAAATCAATTTTATAGCACTACTCGTAAGGCCATAGACAGATGATTTGACATCCTCCTGCGCACGGGTGCCACATTTTGTTCAATATTTCCCAACCAAACGCAAGGATGGAGCGAACGATCGGTAGAATATCTTTTACCAAGAAGAAAATGGAAAGAAATACCCCAAACAGCTAACATAGTCGGAGAGAAAGACGTCTGATTCGCCCGTCAGCTGTTAATTAGTGAGATGATTTTCGATAAGCTTCCCACCCGCCGACACGACCGACGAGTCGGTTTATGACCTTCCGAGTATCTACACGCGTAGGCTTCAACCCCCCCAACTTTATGATCTATGGGATGCTGGATCATTAGATGTATAGAGTGCGAGGACATTCGTCGATTTCGATCGGGGTAGATGATGGCGTGAATTAAGTCCCTTAATCGCACGTATTTTTTCGCCACTTTGATTTTGGGTTGAGGTGTGAATTTTAAGGGATGAAGAAACCAATGGATTGACTTGTTACTTCAATAAATCAATTCAATGTCGCTGTAACAACACATTTAAAAATATGTCAGGGGTATTTTTTTTTGTTATAAAAATAACCTCAATAAATGGAACACGGAATGCCCATAACTGAAGTATGAAAAGTTTTGGATTTGGGAAAACGTTAAATAGTCCAACTTTTCAACCACATGAAGAAAACAACAATTGCAAGATCATGCTGCATCGATGGTTTGCGATTAGAGGACAATCGTTGATCGGTTCGTTGGCTTTGCACTTTACTTCATGCTGTTGAAATATGTATCCTGCTTGTGCGTATATGAGGGAAAGTACACTCTTTATTTCTCAAAGAGCACGACATCCGACGACTTTACATTCGCGCACACGCCAGCTCCCAGGAGGGAATTGACTTTGCGCGACAAACGATGATTAATTGGCGATCGTTATTAAATTAATAGTTTTGGCAATCGGCGCCGTGTCGTAGCAAACGCTGGCCGCTCTGGCCGGATTGGCCATCAACCATGTCCACTGGTTTTTGTTGTCCATGGGTCCAGTGTATGTGTGTGTGTACGCATAAAGTGTGTCCCCCTGGAATGACGGAGCTCCCGGGCAACATCGATCGAGCGGGAACGATGGAGATTGATCGGTTTGGCCAATTTAGCCAGCAGCACTAGGGTGGTTAATGTGTGCCATGGCAAAGAAAGGTGGATGTTTTTGCAGAGAGGCTGGTTGTGCAAAACACAAAAAAAAACAGCACAAGCCAGGAGAGCTTACCGTTTCAGTTGTGTATGTTGTTTCTTTCTTTTCCGATTGGTACTATCCCGACGAGGATAATCTAATCGCGACATGTCGCGGCGCTGGCCAGCTCGGTTGACCCGCTTGGGCTGATGTAACGGGCCATGTTGTGCATTTCGGGGCTTTCACTTTCACGGAATCGGAACGCGACGAGAAAACAAACAAACGAAACACGCTGCCGAGCGTTTCCGCTGCAGAACGACGAAGTGAAACGCATAGGGATTTCCTGTTGGATAAATTAACCATTAAGGCTTCGATAGGAGTTTCATCCCTGGTTTTCCTCAAATCATTCCTTCAAGCAACGCGAAACATGATTATGCGAGCGTTTGAAAATAATTAATCCCTTTCCTGAGGTCGGCTCTTCCGCCACATCAAGTTCGGTCTGATGCAGTAAATGTTACATCTTTTTCGACCATACAAATTTTCCTCAGATTTATTTACGAGGGAGGTCAAAAGGGTTTGTCCTGGTCACAGTGCAATGCCTGGGAGAAGGTTAAATTACGAACGGTCTATCAAAATAAATTCTGCCAGTCACGTTCCCTTTTTTCCCCAATTAGTGTCCCTGTCGTTCGCAATCGAGCCGGACGTTTCTGAACATGTCCATCGGCAGCTTGTAAGCTTCATTCCACACGTGAAGAAAATCGTTGTCTTAAGGGTCCCGAAAGGCGTCAATCCCTTGGCGGACGGGGTACAGTTGCGTACGGTCGCCGTTGTGCCCGAAGGTGTCCGGTTTCCTCGTTGTCGATGGCAAACACTGCCAACACTAGGACTCGCTACCCGAAAAAGGGTGTTAATAAACATTTCAAGCACGTTATCACATTGTATCGTTCGCGTTGGACGCGTCCGGTGAAACGAAATCAACGCATCGAAACACCCGCTGCGGTCCTCGATCGAACAGCCCTGGGGGAAGTCTGTGGTCCGGAATGGCGAAACCATCGCCTAGCTGGCCGTGTCCGTGGGCGTCGACACGGAGAGGAGTTGCCGCCCAGCCGGCGAAAGTGAATGGAGCGACACCTGGAGGGAAGGTGCTAAATGGATTATCGGTTCCCAAACACACAGCTCCCAGGCTAATTGAATGCTGTGGGAAGTCAATCGGATTGACATTTGGCTAAACCGCGGAGATCCAGGTATGGAGCAAGGACTGGACTGGGGAGGGACCATTCCGAACTCTATTCGTGCTGAATGTATCGAATGCTTAGTTCGCCTCTCCTGACATAATGCACGACTTCTGCACGGGGCGAATATCGAATTAGGAAGCATATCCATTCGTTACTGACCGTAAATCTGTGGCGCAAAGCGATGCAAACGCAACGGTCAGCATTAAAAGGCAGCACCGTGAGCCGATTGCAATGGCCAGTAATAACGGTTTTTAACATTAAACTTTTCAACCTATGGCTTTAACCTACCACAAAGGAACGAACAGGTTTTCAAAGAACAGCCCAAGCCATACCATATGAAGCGTTCTAGATTTGACACAAAGTGCTCTCGGTATCGGTTGAGTGCCAGCAAGCAAGACATTTTAAATGGACAATAATGGATCATGCACATCTAACAAAAATAACAGACTCAAGACTAATGCATGATTACATTTTTGTATCATAAGTTTTTATTGATCGTAAAAAAATGCCATACTGATTTAAATCTAAAGGTGAAAGGAATGTGTGAAGTGCACTGGAGGGAGTTTAACATGCAGATGCTGAATGCCACATGGATTGTAGCAAAAAAATGATTTAAACCGGCCCATGCTTTAATGAAAACCCAGTTGTGCACATTTTTGTCACAAAGTTATTAAATAATCCTGATGGTAAATGCCCCTAATAAAGACATGTTGGTAACAAACAGTTCTCGATGAACTAATCGACAAAGACGTCGACGAAACGACGGGTCAAGCAGTAAAATGCTAATGCTCTTATTCCGTGAGCCAAAATCTTGTCCACTCATTCTAAGGAAGAACATAACACAGTGCGGCAGGACTGAAAGGTCACTGGAATAATTAAATCCCCACAAACAGCGACCAGAACCATTCGCGACGGAAATGCCGGCCTGACCTATGGACAGGTTTGGTGAACCATACATACACGCCGCAATTCCGCGCCTGCAGAAATGTAGCATCATTCTGCGAAACATCCCCGTGGCTCCCAATTCTTCGTGGCAGCCTCGATCTTTCGCCGTACTACACCGCGATCCATTTGTCACCAAAACGACCACGCGTGTTTGTTTTCATTATCGGTTCTACCAGCACCGTTGGTTCTACTCCCAATCCGAGATCCAATGGTGGCGAAGGAAATCTTCGATTCCTCTTGGAGCCGAACTTTAACATTTCTCGACCATGAACCGATGCGTAGAAACTTCTTTTATCTCGCGCTCTTTATCGGGATCCGGTTTCGGCCGCGTTTGGTATTCGACAACGTTATAAAGTCTTTGAACTCTTTTCTCGGCTCGTTCAAATGTTTTGTTTTGTTTCCGATACACTTTCAACACCATCTTTGAGTTTTGCGTGAACGGTTGGGCATATAAGGGAAATAAAAAATCGATGCAAACTTGTTGTATTCTTTTGACACTACAGACAATGTAAAAATGCTGAGGATCAATCATTTTGTAATGACCGTAATATCGTAGCAATTTCCCATCGGTTCCGCATGTCAAGGGCATCGAAACGTGCCTCTAATCATAAGGAAGAAGCGTCTATCATTCTTCCCTGGTTTCAAAACCTTAGGATACCTTGGGTGCTCTCGATCACGTTCACGTTCGGCCGGAACGATTGATGGATGAAAAATGGATAAAATAATCCAACACCTCACCGCCGACCTTGGATTAAGCGTTTAAGCATTAGCAATAAAATACGCTTCAAGAGTTGCGTTTCGTCTCTCTGCCCTGGTCAGTGCGAGGGTAATTGGTGGGTCATTTGTAGCTGACCATGCCACATGCTGCGCCTCCAAACGGTCTTTTCTGGGCTGGTTTGCTGGTTGGAATTTATGTGAAAATCGTGACTCGATAAAAGAAGGTGTTTCTATTCTGCTGAATATCTTCGGGGGATAACTGATGAATTAGTCTTCTTACACATCGCTGAAGCTTATGTGCAGATTAGGGGCTTGCATCAGTACTTAAATGTGTATTTTAGGGTTCCGCACATTTTTTTTTTTTTACTCCCAATCCTTTCCTCCATTATCTACAGTACTAACATACATGCATATACATTACCTACAGTACTAACACACATGAATATTGTATTCTCCTTTTAGGGCTACTCCTGTGTCGATCTGATGAACGCTGGCATGCGCCAATCGGGTGTCTACTATCTGCAGATTCGTGGTACGACCTACTGGTTCCTGAAAGTGTTCTGCGAACAGGAAATCGCTGACGGCGGATGGACGGTGAGTTGAAAGATGGTTTGAGTCCCACAACCCAACTGACGCCTCGTTCACATACAGGTTATTCAACGTCGTGACGACTACGGAGATCCGCGCGAAAATTTCAACCGCGACTGGGCGGACTACAAGAACGGCTTCGGCGATCCAGCCAAGGAGTTCTGGCTCGGTAATGAGAACATCTACATGCTGACGAACAACGAAGACTACTCGCTGCGGGTGGAGCTGGAAGACTTCGAGGGAAACAAGAGGTACGTACGGGATCGTGGGCTGGGGTTGACCTCTCTCTCTACAACTACTACAATGTGGCCAATGCGCCTTTCGTCCACAGATACGCGCAGTATTCGCACTTCAAGATCCACTCCGAGCAGGACTACTACAAGCTGGAAATCGACGGCTACGAGGGTAACGCTGGTGACTCGCTGAACGACCCATGGTACGGCTCCAACAACAGTCCCTTCTCGACGTACAACCGGGACAACGACAGAAGCTCCCTCAACTGCGCCAGTATGCTGAAGGTTGGTGATCCTGATCCGGCCAGTGGTTTCTGAGCCCAGGCGCTAATGTGTACCATCTTTTTGTTGCCAATTCGTGTTCCGTTTTTTCAGGGCGGCTGGTGGTGGAAGTCATGCGGACGAGGACTGAACGGACTGTATCTGCACGATCCGCAGGATCTGACCGCCCGGCAGGGCATCGTCTGGTTCCGCTGGAGAGGCTGGGACTACACACTCAAGAAGGCCACCATGATGATCAAACCGAAGGGCCCGCAGCCACAGGTGGCCGGCACGACGTAATAGTGATACTTCCGTGACACGAATTGTACAAATTATTACTGTTTGTTTTCACTTGCTCCTCACACTCACACTACACACACACACACACACTCACACACACTCACACGCATCGAGAATACGCACATCGAGGAAACATAAAACATCCACATAAAAACTCATGGAGAAAAAAAAATCAACCCCTCCCATACAGTTCACATCACTCGATTCATCATCCCTATCCCTATCGATCAAATTTTCACGTACTTTCGCATCCGTACTTCTTCAACTTCTATTTTCCTGGATAATGATCAACCCATGACCCTTCTATGGTCGTTGAATAATTTACGAAAACTCCGCAGATACGCAACAAGTTTTCATACGATGATCGTAAATGGAATTGGACAGCTCTATTCGATGTCGAAATCCGATTCTTCTCCTCATACAAAACAAAAAGCGACTGAACACAAACTCGACAAAACTGAATGAACTGCCCAAACTTCCGCATCTTTCGCACCCTCATCCTCTACGGCTCTATTTTAAACCTTCATATTGTTTATTTATTAAATTTAGTTGAACAAACGCGCAGGAAACGAAAATGAGAACGGAAGTGGACACTGAAAGTGCCACGACGGCCCACAAGTTAAGAACAAGGATCACATCCGGTATGTGCTGGGGAAGCCAGCGGGAAGGCGGCACCTTAGAGGCGCACTCATTGCAGAAAAAAAGCAATCAACTTCCTTTAGGCCGAAGATTTATGCCAACTCGAAATTTCTTTTCTTATCCTATAAAAGATGGTTTTTATAATGCAGACGAAGAAAAGAAGAACCAGCAATCCACTTCAGGGTGGAAGAAGGAAAAAAATCCAAACATACGGAACTAGTTTGAAAATTCCGTGGTGCACAAACTTTTTTTTTTAAGGAAAAACGTTAGCATGATATACAATTGGAATGTGCAATATAATCTAACATATTGCGATTTAAAGCATCTCAAAGTCGAGTGCTGAAGCTTTCCTGCACATCGTGTGCAAAGACTCCAGAGAAAATATGCGGAGGGAAATTTAATATAACTCAATTCCGCTGCAACTGCGGCAACATTTTCGCCCACTTTGTACTAGAAGATACCGCCTCCGAATCGGTGGAAATTGGCAGCTTTGTACAATGTTAATCGACCCGTTGAAACCCTTACCATTTTTCATCGTTTGTCGTAGCGGGGGTGGTAGTCCCCAGGGGTTTTTGTTTCTGCAATTTTCCGCCACTAATTGCCGTACGTGGCGGTGATCTTTCCTCGATTTCCCCACGCGTCGGCCACATCCCAAACGCCAGACACGGGTTCCGCAGACCAAAACCCACCATAAATCATCGCAAATTGAATGTTATTGATCAATTCGAACGCCATGCGAGTTCCGCGTTGACCTGCAAGCGTTATTTATCTGTCGGCTGTACAACTTAGGTCGGATTTCCCCGGGCAGCAACGATCCGGGATCGCTATTAAGTGTATCGATCGCTCCGGCTTGGATCGCACGTTTCATAATTGCAACGTTAGTGCCGAGTTTTCGTTCGTTTTTTTTTTTAACCCCCTTTTGTCGCAAGTCGAGGCAGTGGGTGGTTTGGGCCGGCTTTTTGCTCGACCGTATGCAACCGCACGATCGGTGCTCGGTTGAGAAATCACAATGATGATGATAATAATCGTAATGTATCCCCGCATGTCGACGACATCTATTGGCGAATCGATGACGACTCACGTTCCGATCCCCATGCGCCATTCCATGGCGTTTTCTTTCATGCCCTCCCGACCAGTTCAGGTGCTCGGGAGTTTTGTAGGGATTAAAGGCAGAACACATCTACCCACCTCTGCGAAATGCGAAAACCTGTGAAACTTTGCACCATTTGCAAGTGCAAACCGCCTCGGGCTGAATGCGCACGTGTAGCGCACTGCCCACGTTCGATATTGTTTCGTACGCCTCGGCGTACACGCTTTCCCTTGACTCGCACGATGGTTAGCACGATTGGCTAAAGAAGTTGTGAAACGTTGTTCTGTTGTTCCGCAACGTTGTGGGAACACGATTGGCATAATGTATTCGCCGTTTAGCGGGAAAATGTGAGCAACGCGCGGAAACATACCGGACAAAACGCACGCCACAGATGCTCACACGAGTCCGATTCCGCGAACATCGACCATTTTCCGTCCTGTGTCCTGTGGGAAATGAGTTCGCTTTCTTCGCATCACACCTAAAGGAATGTGTCGGCTCCAAATTAGCATGCAAAGCGAGCGGATTGAGAAACTATCATTAAGCCCTGTCCTGTTAGATTTATTCAATCGTTTCGTTCCGATCTATTCGTTCGTTCGGTTATAAGAATTTCCTTCACCCAGACCGATGGTTATGTTATTTTCTGGCCGCAAGAGGGCACATCAGAAAAAAATAACACCCCTGTTAAGAAAAGCAAAAAAGCCGAAAAACAACCGCATGCATGCATACACATCACACATACACAAACATGCAATTGTAAATATCGTTTTAATTTAATAGTTGATAGAATGTTTTATATTGAAATAAATATAAAAAATCCTCCGAAAAATATAAAAATCATTGTCTTTATCTACATGTATCCTTTTCATGCCAAAACATCAACATATCACAGGAGATCACTATGCTAAATTAGGAATATTTGAAAGCCTAAATAAAGAAAAGAATATAAAGCAACATTTACTATCCATCCATCCATTCCATTACTATCCATTTACTATCCAGAAATGAGAAGTAAAATGAAATTATGAGATAATTCTACTAAAGTGACCAATTAGTTAGTTGAGGAAGCATACGGGGTGAGCTTAAGGCCGGTGTCATTGCTCCGTCGGACACTTTTTAAATCGGACGATATGTCAAATTTTTGTATGGGATTTGACAGATGGCAAAATCGGCCGATAAAAATCGGCCGATTTAATCAAAAAAAATTGATTCAAATCCCATATAAAATTTGACATATCGTCCGATTTAAAAAGTGTCCGACGGAGCAATGACACCGGCCTAACACATTCAGTGATAAAGATTTATATGTCCTATGTACGCAGTTAAACAAATTATCATATATTTTTTTCTAGAAACATATCAACCCAAAAATAACTGCCATTCGGTTCGACTTTGAATCTTTGAACATGAATCACCCTGAAGGGCCTTGTTCACGCAGCTGTCAAAAGAGCCGCATTGGTAAAAGAGCCAATTTCACTCACCTGCCTGCAGTAGTGTTGGGAATTGGTGTATTTTGTCTTGGGCTCGTTGTTGTTTTTTTGATCTTTGCTTTAGGCTTTGGTTAATTTTGAGAAAAAAGGCATCACGCTTTGTTTGGTTTATGATTGCATCGCGACGTTACACCTTCGTGTGTTTGAAAAGGCGGCTGTTTCTCTTCGTTCCGAAGAATCTGTGAACCTACCCTGAATTGGGTTCATCATCTTTCTGCTAGGAACGGATCCATTCGGGTAGGTGCTTCACAGTGCTCGCAACACTAGCCTGCAGCACACAACGAAAACAGAGAAAAGGCAACGCACGTCGTACACGGAGATTATTTTTGTGTTTTTAGTTAGTTCCTTCCAATTTGCAGTGCCAAAAACGATGCTGTTTGCATACATAACGTTCCAGTATCAGTAAGAAGTGAAATTAGAGCGGATTTACAGTATCAGTTATGAGGACGAACAAATGAATTTACAATACCGTGCAACATAGCCAGCTCGCTCCCTTTACAGACGGGCAGAGGAGCCGACGATCGAGAAGATCAAGCTCCTTCAACAAGAAGAAGAAAAAGAAAGGGCTTAGTGAAGTGTGCGGAAGCAGGATAGAATGTGCACGGTGGCTGGAAGTGCGAGCAGCCGGGTATATACGTATAAACAACAAAGCCAGCCGACCGCCGACAGCGGAGTATCGTGATTTCGACTGAAATGTGCGTTCGACGTTCGATCGCTTCCATTGAAGGAAAAGAGAAGGCAAACGCGTGTATCAATGTGCGCGGATGAGCGGGAAAGAGATGGTCGGGAAAAGTGAGATTGAGTGAAGATCAGAAAACGACGCACCGTCGGGAAGGCGTGACGAAAAGGTTTTCGGGAAGTAGAAGCAAACGAAAGAAAAAAAAAGGAGAAAAAAAAACACATCAAAACGCAAGTATCATCGAGTCCGACGGGATCAAAGCAAGCAGCGCAAAAAAAAAAAAGAGTCCCTACACCACCACACCGTAGCGTAGCATGAAAAGGGCCGCGCTGGTTCCAGTGAAGAGTGAAAATGAGGAATGGTTTATGCTGGTGGTGCCTGTGGAGTGAAAGGAATTCAGCATTTCTTCGCTCAGCCCGTATTGGCCCGCTCGGCCAGGAGGAACTTTATCCATAATCCCAGTGCTTGCCAAGGCTTTTCCTCTCGCGGGGGGAAAAAGCCTACCACCGTCGTCAACATGAAGCGACTGCCGTACCGCACCCAGTATTATTATGCTCCAGTGGTGCTGCTGCTGCTGGTGCCACTGCTGGCCTCCCTCGGCGACCTATGCCAGGGTGCCCTGGCGCCCTCCAATACTATTTTTGTAAATCATATAGTTCCACCGATAACGAGCAACGTTAGTGTTAGTGTACCGATAAGTTCCGATAACCACCAAGTGCCTTCGGCGGTGATATCATCTCCGTCACCGTCGCCGCCGCCGTCCACCTCGTCATCATCGACGTCCCCTCATGCCGTCCCCATCGTCAGCGGCATCGTTCCGCCGCAGACAGCGGCATCTTCGTCGGCAACTGCCAGCGAGAACGGCATCCAGGAGCTGACGAAACGGTTGGAATCCACGTTCGAACTGATTCGCAGCGATGAACTGGACGTTGTGGGCGTACAGGTAATTTATGTTTGCCCACTTGCAACAGCCCTTTGATCAATGTCTTCAACATTCACTTTTTTAATGGGCTCCTTAATCCGTTACTCTCGTTTCCGGTTTTAGAAACTGTACGACAGCATGGAGATTACAACCACCGCGCAAAGCGACGTGGAGCTGCTGGAAAAGATTGCCCAAAAGCTGACGCGCAAACTCGACCAAACGATCTCGGTGGTCGAGGAGCTGCACCGGTACATCCAGCAGACCGGTAGCAAGTACGGCGCCAAGTACAACACCCTCATCAACCCCTGCCCGTACAGCGAGCTCATCAACCCATGGGAAGACGAAGCGCCGTTCGATCTGCAGAGCTTCATCCAGAGCACGAAGCTGTCGAACGCGTCGCTCGGGCGACATTTCTCGCCGCCGGGAGACACCGCCACGCCGGCGATGATGGGAGGGGGAGGCGGCGGTGGAGCGTCCGGTGGCTTTCTGGATTTCAGTGCCTTCCCGCCGGCGAACGCCGATTCGAACCGTCCGCGCATACGCATCACCGATCAGACGATCGACGATAATAACGCCAATCTGCAGCAGCTGTTCGCCGAGCAGGGCACCCTCATGGACGAGCACTACGTGAGCTACCGGCAGCAGTTCTTCCTGTCGTCGTTCGATCACGCCAGCGCGTACAAGTGTCACTACTATCCGCGCGACGGTCGCCTGAAGGCGCTGTACCTCTCGACCGTGCGCAACAAGCACGTGCTCATCCTGCTCGACATCGGCAGCACGATCACGTTCGATCAGCTCGAGGTGGCGAAAGCGATCAGCAAGTTCGTGCTGTTCCTGCTGAACGAAAACGATCGCATCTCGGTGGTGGCCGTCGGGCAGCGGGTGGTCACGCCGGAGGATTACTACGACTGCCGCACGAAGCGGTTCGCGCGCGCCACGATGGACGAAAAGCAGCGTATGGGGGAGTTTATCGACTCGCTGAATCGCACCAGCGCGGCAACGGACCATACGGCCGGGTTCCAGTATGCGTTCGATGCGTTCGCCGAGATTTACCGCACCCACGACGACGAGGTGCCGGTCGTGTTCCTTTACCTTGGGCGCGCGCAGCTACCACCCGGTTCGCCGATACCGAAGGCTGTCTTGCAGACGATCCACGAGGGTCAAACGCGCCTGCCCTACCCGGTGATCATCAACAGCTGTCTCATTCTGCTCGACGAGCGGGAGGTGGCCCACGAGAAGCAGTTCATCGCCGACATCAGCACGCAGAACTACGCCCGGTACAACCTTTCGCAGGTGATCTACCCGGCCGGGAAGATGGTGATGATCTCGAAGCACTCGTTCGACGCACAGCGGTTCATCGTGGCGCTGATGGAACCGTTCCTCGGTGCGGGCCGCTTCATCGAGGAGCACCTACGGGCGCACCTGCCGTACTACGACCCCGCGCTGCACGACACGGTCGTGACGCTGAGCTATCCGGCCGGCGTGCACGGTCTCGTTGGGGTCGATCTGTACCTGAGCGATCTGGCCGAGCACGTGGCGCACTACCGGCAGCAGGACGATTCGTACGCGTTCCTCATTGACCTGCAGGGCAACACGATCATGCACCCGTCGTTCCCGCGACCGCTGGCGGCCCGCGGGAGCTTCTTCGTCACCAACATCACGCGGCTCGAGCGGGAACACTTTACGCCGGCGTACCGCCGGATGCTCGCCGATGCGGAGGGCAACCTGCGCATCAACCACTACGGAACGAACCGCACCACGGTGTACTACTGGAAGAGGGTGCATTTCTACATCGTTTGCATCGTGCGCACGCTTGACGCGGCCGGTGGGAACCCGATCGCTGCGGGTGGTTCGGGGCGTCCGCAGGTGCAGTACCTTTACCCGGTGGCCGGTGGGGGTCGCAGTACGGTGGAGTACAACTTTATCGCCACCAGCAGCATCACGACGAGACGTCTCCTGTCCGCGCTGGTATACCATCGGATCGACATCTATCCGCCGCAGCTACAGCTGCCCGCGATCGACCTGCTGCAGTCCACCGGGGACGGTTCGGTGTGTCGGCTGGTCAAACAGCTGGCCCTTGCCGACGCGAGCACGCTCTACCTGAGCGCCTCCTCGTTCCAGTCACCGTACGCGCACATCCGCAACAACCGGGACGGCGGGGCGGGTGAGGAGGACACCGTCCGCACCATCCAGAACATTATGGCCTACCTGAAGGACACGTACGGGAAGCAGCTGTTTGCGAACCCGGGCCTCCAGCCGGACGTGCGCAGTGACGTGCTCGCGCTGCTGCAGGTACTCTACGACTACCGCTTGCGCCACGACCAGAGCGGCCTCAGTCGGTACGTGGTGCGACGGTACGCGGCCACCGTCAACGGCGTGCTGCAGGTTTTCCCCGGCGGGCTACTGGACAGCGATCTGGAGCCAACCAAGCGCCCGTGGTTCGTGAAAGCGCTGGCCTACCCGGGTCGGTTGGTGGCCACACAGCCCTACCTCGATGCGGGTGGCGCCGGGTACGTGATCAGTGTGGCGTACGCGATCTTCGAGGGTAGGGTAGCGTCGGCAGCGAAAAGTGGTCCAACGAGAGCGAACGAGCGTGCGATCGCGGTGGTCGCGATGGATTTCACGCAGGCGTTCTTCTACAAGCTGCTGCTCGATTCGTCCACCGTCTGCTCGGTGGACAACATCAAGTGCTTCCTGATGGACGACCGGGGCTACCTGGTGGCGCACCCGATGCTGACGGATGCGCCCCTGCGCCCGGGGAACACGCGCCGCCCCGTCGAGCACATCACGCACAAGGAGTCGCAGGTGGCGAACGACATCCTCAACCACAAGCAGCTGGTCACGAAGAAGATGTGCTACAGCTACGTCAACCGGACCATCCAGCGGTTCTATCAGTTCAACATGAGCCTCGCCGAGACGGAGATCGTCACCAATCTGATGTACGGCGAGAAAACCAAGTACCAGATCACGCTCATCCCGGGCACGAACCTGTTCCTCGGTATCGTCAACTCCACCAACGATGGTGGTGCCTTCTGTCCATGCAGTACGGTAAGGACAAACCGCTCCTTTCGTTCATTTCGCTTCGCTAATGATATGCTTCCTCCTTTCTTACTAAGGTTGGCAACTCGTGTCTCAATTGTAACCGCATGGAGCAAACGGAGTGCGAGTGTCCCTGTGAGTGTCCGCTGGACTACGGCACGACGGACGGGGACGGACCCGCTGCTGGGTGTTCGATGCAACCGAAGCGTGCGAAATCGGGAGGAATCTTCCCGGTGCCACTTTGCTCGCCGCTGCCCGAGGAGCTGATCTCGATGAGTGCGATCAACTTCGAGACGGACTACGAGCTGAAGAGCTGCACCAACATCCACTGCGAGGACTACACGACGCAGAGCGAGTGCCTAGGTATGGGTTTGCCCTCTGGTTTCCGCCAGGTTTCCGAGCAGGATTTAATGTGATGTCGATGTTCGTTTGTTTGTTGGTTTTAGGTTTGGTCGGCTGCGAATGGTGCCAGGTGGATGTGGATGGAGAGAACCCACTCACCACTCCCTTCTGCACCGCCCAGCTGGCCTGCTTTAACGGGGTCTTTGGTGCGCCCACGCCGTACGGCGACGCGGCGTACAATGGCAACAACATGGAGGCGATCCTGCCGCCCGCCTACAGCTCGCTCGGACCGGTCGCCGGAGCCATCCTGGCGCTCTGCATTGTGGTCGGGTTCGCGATGTACTGCTTCCGCCAGAACACCGACCAAAGCGGTGCCTCGGAGCAGCTGTACGACGATCTGGTGGTGGATCACTGCCACGGTCTGCCGCTCTCCCGGTTCGATCTGGACGATGGCAGCCCGTCCGACGACTGCGACATTGGTCGCACGCACGCCAAGCAAAACCTGCTCCTGAACGGGCAGGCAAACGCCAACTACATGGTCATCCCCAACGTGGCCTCGCCGTACCAGATGTCGGCGGACTATCGCCGCCCGAATGGAGGCGGTGGAGGCGGTTCCTCGGACCATGGTTACTCCACCATGACGCACCACGAGGAATCCGAACACCTGTGCCTATCGAACGTCGATCGACAGGGGGCTCCGATGGCTCACTCGGCCGATCACGGTGGCGGAGCCGGCGGGAAGCGGCTCTCGCTGTCGGACAGCGCCTCCATCAGCACGTCCGTTTCGAGCCCGTACAGCAACCACACCGGAGGGCCCGGCAGTTCCTTCCTCTCGAAACCACCGATGCTGGCCGGCGATGCGACGAAGCTCATCGGCCCGAACGTCGATCGGTTCATTGACGTATCGGGTCAATCGTTGCTCCCATCGCCGACATCCGTGTCGCGGACGGGCGTCTTCGGGGCGACGATCCTTCCAACGGGCTCACTCGTCCCCAGCAGTGGCCACCATATTCTCGTTCCAGTGACCGTTCATCGAAATATGGAAGTTTCCTAGGATAAAAATGGAAGGGTCACGATTGCTTGAAGGGTTTCTCTTTTGCCACCTTCTCTTTATGTAGCATCTAAGGGACGAATGTGACGAGATTTCTCCGATCCGATCACCGTGGATCGTGTACAGTTAGGCAGCTTCAACGAATGCGCTTTCCCTCCTAGTGGTACTTACTTTGTTAACTGTGTACTCCGCTAACTAAATAACGATCGGTTGTCGTTCTAGCCCTTCCCGGTCGTTTGCTTCTGTATTCAGACAAAGCACACACACACAAACACAAAAAAGAATCGAGTGCTTATGAGCTTATTTTGAAAGTATCCTTTACGGTAGCAAGTCGCCCTCTGCCGCGGGGTCGCACTCAAGCAACGAAAAATATATCACCTCAATGAACTGAGACTGAGAATGCTCTGGAAGGAAGGGAAGAGCTGAAGAAATAGTAGTGGAAGAAGAAGAGCTGCCAACGAGTAACGAGTAGTATTTTACATTTTTACAAGCAACGAATGTTTTCATCCTGCTCGTTCCCGAATACGCCAGACGCTTGCCTATTGAGCTATTATTGTTTCGTTAAGGAAAAGGACACACCAAACGGATCATGTTCGACCACGTGGTTTTTATTCCCACGCGTTCGCGGTATATTGCTAATCGGTAAAATCGAAAATTAACCGTATACGGTGCTGTTGCGATCGGTTTTTGATGTCACGCTCACCGCCATCCAGGAGTGGATGCCCTTTACTACAGTCGGGTAGTAATTGGCCAGTGTGAAGATGGTTCAACTTCATTCTCGTTTTCTGTGGAGTAATGAGCGGTTAAGATCTAGCATGTAAAAAAATAGGGGCATCAGAAACGCGTGCGTCCTTCTAGTTAAGAGAATAATTGTGCTTCCTGTTTTTGTGCAGCTTTTGTGGAGAATTTTTTTTTTTTTTCCTGTACAAAGTGTTCGCCTTCGTTTCTACCCTGACCATTTTTTAAGCTGTAAGTGACGAAAATATACCTCTAGCCAATATGTAATTGTAAAACTAATTTGTAGTTTGCGTTAGCAAATCGAAGGGAAACGATAACGAGCAGCGAACTTTACATGAAACAATAAATAAACTTATTTAACAGATTTCATTTGAAAAAAAGATAAATCTGGTGTTTCTTTTACCAGCGAACAACACCGTGGCGGCCCCAAATGGCCGATTCGGCTTCGTTTCCTCAAGCATGTTTTGCAAAAACGCAAATAAATATTTAAAAAACGTTACCGTTGCTGCAGCTTATTGTGAAAAAAAGGGAAAAGTTTTATTTTTCTAACAGACAGATTGCTTATCTCACAATATGAACATTAAGGTAGATAGTACTCCAATTTACTTGGCAATGTTTCAGTAACTTTCAATAGTAATTCAAATATAAAAAAATCAGTTCCTAAGACACTCAACAAATGGGACAAATCGTACTGGTGTTTCTCGACTTTGAATCATTCAAACAAACAGATGAGAACCGATTGGAATTTTACCAGTAAACCGGTTCAAACATATCGTTTCTTACTGCTCGCTGAACATGTAAGAAAAACGATAAAAGCTTGTATTTTGAGGAGTGTTATTTAAGTTATTATTTGAAGTTAAAAAGGTGGCTGCTATTTCGGATTTTTTAATTAAAAAATCCTTTTCTGATCATTCCCCCCACATTTGGCTCTTTTTGTGCTTACCTTCGTTGTAAATACCTTAACTGTATTTCTGACAGACCGCGAAGCGACGTCGACGTTACCGAAGGGAGAGTGAATTTTGTTAGTTTTCATTTCACACAGAGGTAACGGAAAACTGCTTTTTTCGCGTGGAAAGGAAGGTACACTAAAGACGGAACAGCATGGTGAAGCAAAGACACGCCAAAAAGAAAGTCTATTTGAGCGATGTCGATGTTCCTGTTTCGAAAACGAACGCGAAGGTCGTGAGGCCAAATAATGCCGTCCAGGGCGTACCGTGCCGCCGAAGCGAACCTCCAAAATCGATTCTCAAAACGTCGGCTTCCAAGCAACAACCGGCAGACAAGGGGCAACCATCAACGTCTGCGGAATGCAAGTACGTGCTGCCGGAACTCTTCTCAACGCTTGCCGTGAGCAAGAAGATCGAAAGGGTGGAAAACACACAAGCTGCACCGATCACTAGCTCCGGCCAGCTGACGCCCAAGAGCAAGAAACAGCTCAACACAAAGGTAACACCCGCGATCTTCTCCGATCGTAGGACAACGATGTCGCAAAAAAAAAAACCTCAGCAATCGTACTAATCGATGCTTTTTTCCCACCCAGATTACAAAGAAGCTCAACCATCAGCCCGACACGAACGTCTACAGTGGGCTAGCGCCGGTAGGAGTAAACGATAACCAGCGTCTTCCCAAAGAACCCCGCGCGATATACCAGTTCACGGGTAAGAAGGATCCCGAGCCAGTTTTGAGCGACTATTTGATTCCTCTTGAGCCCTACGTCGGGAAGCTGGATCTACAGACGCAAACACATAGGATGAAGAAGGAGCCCAAGGACAATTTCAGTAACATTTTGTACGTAATGGCGATTCTTGATGGGATCAGTTAGGGTGCTGCAAACTTACGCCGATACTTAACAAAAAAAAACCCCACAACAGATCGAATGTAACGCATTTGAGCATTTATTTAAACTGTATTTCCATGGCCTTTTTTTCCATGCCAGGTCGTGTTTGTGCATTCATAAATCTAACACATTATGTATCATTTCATCGGTTTTGTCTGGAAAGAGTGATACTACCCGAAGAGTGATTTAGTAGGGTCGGGCTTAACTTTTACCTCTGCCCATTCATGTGACGTTAATGAGACCATTATCATCACAGCAATACTGTTAACTCCTGCTACTCTCCTGACCCGCGATCCAGCCGTTTACCCGGCATGACATTTACGTTAAAAACATGTGAAAAGTTTATCATTCGAAGATTTATCCTCGTAGTGTTCCATCAAAGTCCTATAAGTAGATATATGGGTGACAGTATCTTTCTCTTCTACACACTCAAATCGCGCATCGCACGTCCGGAAGTGCAAACCTATCCGATTGGACACATTCAACGTTACACGGTTGTTTCCCCCTGTGCAATCCATCGCCATTTCTCTCTTCAATTTGTTCGCGCCATTCCACATTCATTATCCTAAACTTGAGTTTCATCACATGCATTTGCCGATATCATCACGGTTAATTTGTTCAAGAGTTTGCGAATACCCTTTAATGCCCACGCATCATCATCACTAGCTCTTTCATCTACCTTGAATTGGCCATCGTTTGCTCAGCATATCCCACGCACGACGCAAGTTGCTATCATTTAAAGTTTTCTGGTTTAGCACAACTTTCGAGTCTTTATGTCATTTTTTGCGCCATTTGCTCTCGGTTATAGCCGGCAACTTTCTACGCCAGGATAATTTATCAATCTTTTTCATACACTCTTCACATCGCATTTGAGTCGAGTATGTGCAGCGGAATGCCGACAAGGTGGAGTACAGTATTCGCTGAAGTTAAAACGCTATGGTGAAATACATTGAAACTAAAGGATTTCCCCAACAGAAACCAATGTGTAAAAATTTATTGAAAAAAGTACAAAATTAAACATAGGGAGGGTTACTAATTAATGCAGAACAAAAATGTAAAATTAAAAACTTACAGCAATAAGAAAAACCGATTAAAAGAAATGCGAGAGCATTATTTTCTTATCTCGCTATATATTGAGAAAATAAAACATTAAACGATACAAAGAACTGAGTGTTGGTGGTACACTTCGTTATTCCACGTAAAATATGCTACACAAATCCTCAACTTGTCTTTCATTGCCTGATGGTTTACAAAACTCTGCACTTGAACGGCTCTCCTATTCCTGCGTTCCTTCCACCTGCGTGATTGAAGAGAACTCATCAACATCGTACAGAGTAAGTAAAATTTAAATTCGAATAAATCCTAGCCAATGCTGTACAGCAGCTGCATTTCAAGAATGTTACGGTTTTTATCACCTAATTGTTATGTAACCCTACTACTTTTGCTTGTTGTTTAATTAAGGTTCCTTTTTTTTTTGCTTGTGTGTTAAACAACACATTTTTAATGCGTATCTCTCTTTTTTTTTAAGATTCAATATTTGTTGAATACTATAACTTGAAATCTTTTAATATTTTTTGCTTATGATATATCATGAGTTGCTTGCAACTAAGTTTTATTATGTTTACACACGTTAAGCTTCTCTAGTGTTTGTTGTTGTGAGCACTATCATATGTAAGAAGTTTGTGTTTTGTTTAAGAATTGTTTCAAAGGATAAGACGAATGAGTAAGGAAAGAAGCCAGGTTCGGTGTTTTGTTTTTGAAAAAGAATGAGACAGCTTTCAACTTCCACCTTCTTCAGCAAAAACAGGGAAGAGCAGTTTACGCTCTGTACCAACTTCGAGTGGAAGTTCTGCTTCGGCCGCTCTTCTCACTTTGTGCGAAACGGGTTAACAAACAATCCCTTCAATTGCAATTGCGGTGGTTTCTTCCTGCGCTCAACTAAATGCTACCTAATTGCTGCCGATTGATTAATCGCTCCGCATCGTGGCAGGTTGATCGATCGACGGCAACAAAAGGCTCTCATTCGATGCTACGAGTACAGATCGAGTGAGATTAGAAAGGCAAAAATAACACGGTACACCGGTGGCAGCAGATGGGTGGTGGCCGTGGCCACAAACGTCGACTGCGCTGGTTCACCGGTGGACACCCGGGAACATGGATGAAAGGCTGCCGATGCTGCTGCCGGTGGTAAAACATATTGATCTACTAAGTCTTGCTCTACGGGTAAGGTTGGTTGGGTAGTTCGTGGTGGTGGTGGTAATTGTGGGGCACTGGCAATACTAGGATGCATTAGACTACACACATTTCGCTCCTTGCCGGCACACACAAGCCGAAGCTGGTGTTTGCGGGGCTCGTGTCGCCGGTGTCGTCGTCGTCGTCGCCCTTCCAATCCCCTACATGCGCATCGAGGCAAACCTCCAGCGTCATCCAATGCGTTCCTCAAACAGCGACGGATAACCGGGGCGGAGAAATTGACATCGTCCAGTTGAACTGTGCCCAACGAGGATGGAAAAGACGTTGGCGTTAAATGATCACGTTCAACAATACGAGCCCATTCGGCCCCGCGACAGTTTGGCACCCGGCGGCCGGTGGCAAACATCATACAAATTTCAAGCAGCAGATTGCGCTCCGGACAGCAACGAGATGATGGTGGTGCTGCTGTTGCCGTCGCTACGACTGTTGCAATATTATTCTTCTGGAAATAATAACAATCTGCATAGCAAACGAATCGTACAGATGAAGACGGTGATGCTGCTGCTGGTAATGATGGTGCTGCTGCTGGCAATAACGGTTGTAATCAGAACTGAAGGCTGCGTCGGCTGGCGCTGGCGATGACGGCTAGTCAATTTCAGGATATCTTGTTGCGCCACCAGGAAAAGAGAACCACCGGGGAGCACTCTTCGATGTTGAGCACGAGCACGAACGAGATCAGCTGAACAAAGCAAATCGCAAACAGTATGGGCAGGTCCAGCATCTGCTTCAGCTGACCGTGAAACTGTAGCTCGTTGTAGTCCGCCGTCGTGGTGCCTCCACCATCCGGGTGATGCATTGGCTCATTAACTGCCGCCGCTGGCGCGCCAGGAGTTAACTCCTGTCGGTCCGGTAACGATGATGGCGGTGATCCGGAGGCGAGTTGTTCCGGTTGCGATTTTTTCCCCGTAGCATCGGAATGCGGGTAACTTCCCCGATAAGGGTTGTTCAACGGAGACATTTTGTCATCTCCATTCCCAGCAGCACCACGAGCTGGAGCGTTTTTGGAGTTGTTCGTAAGCTTCTGCTGTTCCTGTTGTTGTTGCTTATGATTGAAATACTTTTGCTCGCCAACACCGCCAGTACCAACGCCGAACGAGGTCAGCGCAGGGAAGATGTTGAAGAATAACTGCACAAACGCCATCGACAGTGGAAGCGCGGTTAAGGAAGCCGAGTGAGAGGAGGATGAACGTTGCTGCTGCTGCTGCTGCTGCTGATCATGCTCCTTCTTTTTCTCCTGCTTTACACGACAGACACTCGAAGATGACGAAAGGGGTTGTTGGGGGGGACAGTGTGAAGGGAGGGTGGTGGACAGTAGTAGCTCGGCAGAGGGCCGAGCTGCATCCCAGTCGCGAGAGGACGCATCAGGCGACGGAGGGCAAAGGGAAGTGAAGCGGGAGAGGGAGTGGGAAATGGGAGCGGGGGAGGGAATGTTAGCCCCAGCCGGAGCTAGGCACGGTAAACCTCAGCTTGGGTATTTGCAGTATTGGGCGTAGGTAAGGTCGTAGCTCGCAAAGCGCGAGTACTGGATGTCACGACGCTTCCACTGATCGATGGTGCCCAGATGTTCGATCTCGCGGCTCGCATTGGCGGCAATCGATGTCTAGAAAATAAAAACAAGACACACAATAAACACCCGTTCATTTGAGAGCGATATGAAAAACAACACGAAGGTGTCTATAAAAGGCCCTATCCCTTGACTTACCTTGTTCGCGAATACGGTCACGATAAACTTTCCCGGGTGGAACGTGCGGATAACGCGCTCAATTAGCTCGCCATAGTCCGACGACGCCACGTTGCTCTCGAAGCTCACGTACGAAAACTCCGGTTCCGGTGTAATGTGGATGGTCATGTAACATCCCTGCAGAACAGAAAAGAGAAGGGTGGTTGCCAATTTCTTATCAGTAGTTGTCAAAAACAAAAAATGAAATGAGATGCACAAGAAAACACTAAAACTCCATAGCAGAATGTTTATAACCTTTTTTCTTTTTTTTTTTTTTGAATAATGACCGAGAACTGTTTTTTGTGAGATGTGAGTACTGTTTTTTTTAAGATTTCTAATTTCTTTTCTATAAAATTGATGATGCCCAAAAATAAAACCAGCGTGAAACGATCACAACAAAAAGCGCATTCAAAGAGAGCAACACTTAGAAGAAAACATTTTACGGCTTGATCTTCGGCAGCGCTTACCTCCTTATACTTTTTCCCACACTGATCGCAATGCGCATCGAGTTTATGTTAATTTAAGGAAGAAAAATAACCCATCAGTTAAATCATCGATGTTGACGCTTGGGGGAATAGGATTGGTCTTTCACCTTAAAAGTATCGTAACTTACATTCTTGGAAATGCCGTTCATGGAATAACCGCATGGATCGAACAGATAGTCATCGATGATCATACCGGGAATGAGTCGGTGGATTCCCGATTTCTAAAATGGCACACAAGCAAACACCGTGTATTAGCTACACTTCTCCTCTTTCCTCGGAGCTCTGGCAAACGCACCTGGGTAGCCTCTTTGGCCGTGGTGCACTCGTCCTTGGTGAAGATGGCCATCACCTTCGGATCAAGCTCGGTCATGAGGATCTCGATCGTCTGATCCGGATCCGGTTGCATCGACGCCTCGATCATCTGCGAATCGTCGTAGTGGTGCTGGTGCTGCTGCTGCTGCTGATGCAGCTGATGGATGTGGTTGTTGCGTTTCAGGATCTTGTTCGTGCCCCCTCCCCCGCGGCTCAGCGTGTAGAGATGCCAGCAGTCACGATTGATCGCGCCCAAGCTGTAGGCGCGCCCGTCGTCGAAGAACGAATCGAGAAAGGCGACCTCCTCCTCGAAGCCGCGATGCGGCGAAACCTGCAGCTCCGGGCGCTTGTAGTTCTTGCGCGAGTAGAACAGATCCTCGATCTCGCTGTAGCCGGCGATTTCGGACGCGAGACGGAGCAGCGGCTCGAAGCACTGCAGCGGTGTCGTAGTGCCGCACGTCTTCAGGATCCAGCGACGTTTCGACACGAACATGCTGCTCTCGCTGTTAAAACAAGGGAAAAACGGAGACAAAACAAAAGGAGCCGATTAGAAACAATTCATCGAAGAAAGCATTTAATAAACCATATACGTGTAGCTCCATGTGCTACATATTGAAATCAATTTTCCAATCAAGTAATTCAATCGATTGTCATAACAAGCCAGACGTGTGCCTGTGTAATGTGGCTCACGTAATCCTGACGTAATCGTTTACGCCAGCAAGGCAGTAATAAAAGATGCACAAAGCCGAAGAAGAGGCCGCCACACAACTAAACGGCGAAGGCTCTAGGCTAATCCTCGCGATCGTATCAATCGGTTCAGAGCCAGAAGGTTCAAGAACCGGGCCGCATCTGGCTTACCGGGGCCGCCATTCGGATCATTGCATCCCCACCATTATCTCTGTGGGCGGCTGCCATGCTCCTCTTCCACACACAATCCTCTTCCAATTGGCACACAGACCGTACATTAAACAGGAGACCCCGGAGTGTGTCTCTTCGCGTTGTCTTCTCTCGATCCCACACCGAATGATTAAATGTACATTTAGCAAGACGCGCTATCACCTCTTATCAGACAAATCCTTGACATTTGAAATGATCCCTTGTGCGACGAGGGGAAACGGAAATTGATCATCCAGTGCGCTGAAAACCCTGGACTCTGAGGTAAAGACCCTGAATGGCTTTTTTATAGGACCAGTGAGCTTACAATAGAAGAATATATAATGGTGCAGAGGCTCGGTCAATCAAGCGCAAGTGGACAAGGGTTAACGAAAGCAAAATGGTGACCTTATAGACGACAGCACATGCGAAGCGAAGCACACGAGTGGCTGATATGGGAGAAGCTATATTCATAACGAAAATTGGCAATAATGTTACATTAACGTACGAAAAAGAAGTTTGTCAATTCTAAAGATTTACCATTTTGAGGATTAAAAGCAGGAAGGGGCGCAATATAGCGTCTTGCAAACCGTCGGTCAGTTAAAGGTTTCGCAAAACAGAACGACCAGAGCGCGTTCGATGGACCTCGCAAGGTCGATTTGAGATTTGTCGCAAAAAAAAAAAGCGCATATTTTAAATTGAGAAAGTTCTCGAATTATCAGTCAAATTGCAATAATCGCGTACAGGAAGACATGTACAGGAGACGTGTTCATAGTGGCGGGTCACTGGCCTGCAAAACGACCGTGATTTTCAAACTCCTTTACCCTTCCTCTTCTGGGATCTTCTCCTCTGCATGCACATTTTGTCAGGCCGTTCACCACCGCTAAGGTCAAGAGCGTGATGACCATCTTTTGGGCGCAGCTCTCGTGGTGCTGGCCGTTTCCGCTCGGATTGCGAAACCAAGTAATTTGTTGCCGTCACCGTCTCCTCCGGAAACGAGCACCAATGGCTTTCACTGGTCACTTTTGAAGACGCCTGACCGAGTGTCGCAAAGAAAAACCCGAATACAAACCACACAGTTCCCCAAAACAAAATTTTCTTTACTCCTCATCCTATTCTCCTTTTCTATTCTATTCTAGCGGATGATGGCAGGACTATCTTTTTGTTGGTACACAAGAAGCTACTGGCCACACTCTCTCGTGTCGATGCTCTACCTTTTTCGGTGTGTGTGTGTGTGTGCGCTGTTCCATTAAAAATAACCACCATAGTGTTTATAAATATATGATCATCCTGGCGAACGTTAAACTCGCCCGTAAAAGCGCATCCGCTCGAAAGAAAGAATGGCAAGATTGTGTGTGTCGCTAAAAAGTTAAAGGAGGAAGTAGCCGTCGTAGACTGAGCTGGCCGGTTGAGCTAAAAATTATCGCACGTCAACACAGCTGTTTCGGGTTTAGTAAACGGAAAAATGAGAGCGCGAAACCCAAAATTAAGTTTTGCGCTTCAAAAGGGTGCGGAAAATTTTAAGACAAATCAAGCGTCGCGATATTTTGCTTCATGCAAATCACAAAAACCTCTTTTGTTTCAAACATTGAGTTTAAAAATAGATCGTTCTAAGGTGTTGTTCTCACGTTCGGCAGTTAACAAAATGCAAAAATCTAAATTCACACAAATTACAACGTGAATATTAAACTGTTTCCCTCTTTGTTTGGTTCTATACAAAGGAAAGCGGCAAATTATCTCTTTTTGGCACGTCCGGTCCCCGTGAAGGGCGTGCTTTTTACATGGTGCGAATGACACACGCTTCCGCGTGAGTTACAAGTAGTTTGTTCTTGCCTATCCCATTGGCATACATATTACATGTAAAAGTATCCATATTAGGCACTACCAACCATCCAATCGAGGGGTTTTATTGCTTTTCCAAGCACAGTTCCGGTTTTTCCTGCCCTGCAAAAGCCTTCCACATGAAGCGCATGAACTCAGCTTTCCTTTGACGAATCGCATCCAGTTCGAGAGGAATGAAAGGACTACCGACCGAGCATACTAACAGTGGCAGTTACATGGAACATGGCGTCCGTAGCCTTCGTTTTTGTAACTTCCCATGAATTTCCTGCCAGTCACCTTTCCAACATGCAACGCAATCTGTTTGAAAAGGATGAACATAACTCAGCGTGATTTTTATTACGAATTCTATGAACACGAACACGAAAAAACAAAGGTGCAGAATGTTGCAACGAAAGCTTTTGCGACTGTAATACAATATCCACATATATTTCCGGTAACCGGTCGGAAACCACGTCCATATCCGTTTCATTCTCCTTCTCCTCGACCCGTTTTACTTACCTTAGCACGTATGCATCGATCTGGTCGTTTCTGGTGAAGCTGATGATTTCACATCGCACCGTTTTAAGCAGTGCATCCCACATCGGCCTGTAAAGAAACATAGATAGAGGGGGAGAGTGAGAGAGAGATCAATTTTTTAAAAAGGGGTTTCCATTAGAGGCTATGGCAAGGGGGAATATGTGGGGAGGGGGAGGATGGAGAGGTATGGTCTAGTGTAGAGGACCCGGCCAGAGTCCCATCATTCCACCTGGATGGAAAGGGTATACCGAACCAGCAGAGCAGAGTGCACGGTGATGATGCATTTTACATACACAAAAATCGATTATGTAAGCGATCCACCTGCAAACGATGCCCTGCGCTCAGCCGCCAGTTGAACGTTGTTTATGCTCAAGGTCACGAAAGGTAATTTTGCATGGGATGTATATGGTGTGCTAACTGCTCCGGGTGTGGGGCGTTAAATGCTTCGCCGTTGTACGGTCAAACGGGGTGCGCGTCATGCGTCATATATTGAGTTCATTCGCGAACCAGGTACGATGATACGGCAAACTGATGACAGCCAGTGGAGGGAACGTTTTCTTCCACACAGAAAAAAACCTAAAGTCAGCGGAATTCTGAGACTGAAAAAGCGCAATGGAATGAAAAAGGGCGAAGATATCCGAATGGCATTTTGGAACCGAAGAACAGTCAGTAATTTTGCTTCGTTGAAGAATACTTTTGCCTAGCACAGCACATTGTCACCTAGCAACAAGCGGTTTCCGCTTTTCTTTTTGCAGCTATCTTGCCGATGGGGAACGCCTTTCCAAAGCGTGACTGCTGCGTGTGTCGGTCGAGTGGGAGAAAAACCTTCGCTCGATGCTTCATTTGAACTGCTTCTTAGCCGCGTACTGTTTTGTTCTTTATGCATACGCTGTGTGGCGACCCTCGTATCGGAAGCAGGTACATTTTGCTGCTCCTTTCGTCCTTTAATTTTCATGCATAAAGTATCATCGGTAAAGTTTACATGATGCTTCGGGCTTCCTGCGAACAAGAAGGTAAAAGCCAACACAATGTGCCGCGGAGATTGTGAAAGTTTTCACCGGGACCATCCGGTGTGGCGCCTTGGCGATCGATATCACTGTACAGCGTTAGCAAGAACTATAAAAAAAAAAACAAAAAATCAGTCGTTTTTGAGGGTTGATAATTTGAACAAGAAAATGAATGATTTGCGCTCAATACTCTTGGCTAACGCTTACTGGCTTGTGAAGGAGTTGCAACGTATAGTAGACGGTTATAATTTAAACTTGCTTGTTAGGTAATTGAAACTGACGCACCTCCCGTACAAGCAATACGCAAACAGGGCGGCTCTTTTTAGCGATCGCAGAGTGACGCATCTCGAGAGTCATTTATTCGGTAGTGTGCGATCGCTTCGTTGTATTCAATGCGAAATCTGCCGGGTGCCGCCGCCGGTCTCTGTAATTATCGTGCAGTAAATCAACAGCGCGATACACGTAGCCACATGTACGTTCGCGACGGCGGTGTACGTCATCGAACCGGCAACAAAACGGAACGCTGCGCTATCAACCCGCACACACCACACCACCATGTGCTCTACATTAAATGATCGGGAATAGTCTAGTGGAAACCACCGGGGTCACGACGTTTGTTATCATTTTTTAAACCATGCCCCGCGTGCGGCCAGACTTGTTTCCAACCATTGGTCTCGAACATCAGTGCCATGATCAGCTCGAACTGGGATGAGGAGTACCTCAGCAAAACCCTGTATTTGACGAATTCCAGGCACTTGATTCACCGCCCTCGAGCGTGGCAGCTTATCAGTTTCATAGCGATTGAAAGATAGGGTGGAAAGCGAGCGCGTGGCTAGCAGATTTCACAGCATCCCCCCCAAGGGTAGCCTTCACGTCGTTGATAGCTGAAACCGGCAACAAAATCCTCGTGGTGCGGCGGACGCCCGGCCACGACCAAGACCAAGACAGATTGCACCCGCGGACGCAACGGAAAGGAACTCATACATGCCGGGCAAATGTACAGTGTCGGACGAAACAAGTGCAAATGTCCCAATCCGCTAGCTTGAAATATACAATTTTAGGTACATGGATCCTTGGTCTAAATCCTAGAGGATCCTTTTTGTTTCATCATTTGTGTAAAATACTTTTCAAGGGTCGGCAGATGAATATGAAAAAGTCTCAACTTGTGCAAAATCAGTTTATCAGAAACATTGTCCAGTAGGTAGTTTAACTGTGTTTATCAATAATCCAGTTTTTTTTTTACATTTAACTGATTAATAAATTGTTAACTGTGAATTTTTTACTGTAAATAAAATTCTTCTTTAAGCATTTTGTTGGTTTAAATTTGTGTTTTTAAGTCCGCGAGGTATACGAGATTGATTTATCCACCGATTAGCCGGTGATTACGGCTTTCCGCTACCAGTGGTAGTTTTTTATACATTTTTTTGGATGGTATTTATGAAAATATGTAAATCAAACAAACAATCCAAGACGTATGGGTCATTGTTTCGATCAGCCATAAAAAGAGGTCTGGAGAAAAAATGCAAACAAATGTTACATAATTTACATGAGTCTCCATTCAAGTCATTCATATGCACTTGTTTGGTCCAACACTGTATAGCGCGCCCTATAGGAGGAATATCCTCCGCGCGTGTGCGTTCCGTCAAACTATGCAAGGTCTCTATCTGGACGACGGAAATCCTATCCATACACGACTCGCGTGCGACGACGGGATCGGTGTGCGTATGATGTTTTGAAAATGTTCTGGAAGGTTCCATCGCATAATTTTTGGTCAAATTTGCCTTCCTCCTAGGCGCGGTGTCGGGCGACAGTGAAAAGAGTATCGACAGAATTTGGGCAATTTTGATGTGTGGTACGCTTTGCCGTATTTATTTGTTTGAAAGGTAAAACTGACTCGATACGGGTTAAATGAATAACCCGTTGGTGAAGTTTTACAAGCTTTGGAAAGGCGATACAGCCTTATACTGATATAGCTAATACCAATCGCGAATGATAAAATGTTCCCGGGAAAAGGCAAATGACAAGAGCACCAGACGCACGTTTTTCGAGACTGTTAGAACCATTTTGATACGGACGGTACTTATACCTTATATGCTCGTAGAACTAGCTGGTTAAATCAATAATGAAACCAAAATAATACTAAACCACCAAGATGCTGACTTCAAGGACACATACCGCCGCTTTCGCACGTGTAAGCAGCAAAAACAGCGTAATTAAAATCATGGATCGAACCCGCGAGATTGCATTTAATTTTTTGGATACGTTCCCAGTTCGAAGAGCAAACAACGATCGAGGAAAACTCCAACCTGTACTCAGGCGTAAGCAGTAGAAAAGTGTTATTATTGAAGACATGTTCACAGAAACGAATTCAATCACGCGCAAAGCGCATGCTGCAACCAAATCACATTCGCAACGATCCGGCTTCACCGAGACAACGTTTGGCGTCCATGTGTCATCATCAAGCATGCACAGCATTACTCACACGCTTTGAAACCTTGACTCTGAAAAAGTTAGCAACTAAGCAGCTGCTGCACCTACTGTTACCCTAGCACCAAAACATCTCCATCCTAAATGCTGTGAAAACCCCGCACCTGAGCAGGCGATGGAACGAACGAAGGAGAAAGGGAATTCGTTCTCCGTTGCTGCAAGTTGATGCCAAAACCGGCAAACTACACCGCCAAGGTAAGGTTACAACTTATCCCACGAATGACATTGCTGAGCCATTGCGAAAGCGTTGAATTATTTTTAAAATATCGCTTTCAGCTTCTTTGCCGTTTGCGACCGCGCCAGGAGAATAATATGTGTTTTGTACACTGCCCAACCCATTACGTAATAATTTCGCTTTTCGCGCTCCGTCGATAAGAACCAGCTGAGCGCTCTGCTGGGTTTGCAAATATAGAGAGGAAAAGCATCCCGCAGAGACGAGACGTTTGAGGGAAATCGTACTAAAACTATCGCATGTGATCGCTAATCGTCACAACGCGGACCGCGCGGTGGCAGTGGAAATCTAACGCTCTCACACCAACTCGAACGTTGCTATAGACACGGTACACACAGGTGCATCAAACGCATCATGGGAGAGTAGCAAGCAGCTTCAGCTGATTTTGAAAATCGACCGGACCGGACCGAACCGGAGGTAACGAAACTCGAGACTCGCCGGCACAAGAGAGAGAGAGAGAAAGAGAGAGAGGGAGAGCGGACCGAGGGACACTGCGAGTATCAAGCATTTTCAATTTCCTTCTAGAAGGAGTTGGCGGGCCCTCTTGGGCCCGTCTCTGCTGCACACTTACCTGGGAATCTTTCTCAGATCGGCGTTCTTGTTCGCTGGATTCGGGGCGAACCAGATCTCCAACAGCTTTTCGACTCCTTCGAAAAAGTGCATATCCTCCCTACTACTGCTGTTACTACTACTGCTACTTAAGTCCTCCGATTCAGCCATAGCTACTACTGTTTCTCCTTTGCCCGTTTGGTGAGGCTGTTTCCTACTCGACGGCGTGCTGCACCTGCTCCCAAGGTGGATTTTCTTTTACGGTTTCCTCGTTGCCGTTCGCCTTGGGCGGATCTCGTGCAAATTTCGCGGAATGCCTTTTTCCGGCTCCGGGTAAAACGGAACAGACGGCGTCGTAGGGCAAGCGCAGAAATGACCGAAAGGTTGGACGACAAAAACCGATTTCAACTTGACGCACTTGATACACCAACCTTTGGGCAAAACCCGTTAAGAAAGATTGTGCTGTAAACTTCTAACGGCAGCACACGAGCGTCCATGAACGACGACGATTGCTGTGTGTTCTGTGTACACACCGGGTGATAAAGATTCTGCAGCTAACGGCGACTCGTAGCTAGTTTAGATTTAGTACTTTCTCTTCCTTTTTTTTTTTTTTTGTTTAGTCTAGAACAATCGGTTCGCCAAAATTAAGGACTGACAAACCGAATGTGAACGTATTGTACGGATGGAACTGAATTTTAATTGAAACACACTTCAGGTAGAAGGAGGAAAAGGAAAATAGGAAGCTTTTCTTGCTATTTTCGCTTTGCGCTTGTATGCAGCACTTTTTTTTCTTATTTCTCCTAAGAAAAATCGATCAGCCGCGAGAGAGAGGACTACGGACAAGTTTGACCGTACGCAACGAAAGCCACTCGAAGACTGCCGGAACTTGCCGATCTCAGCTGAGGGATCGCAGTTTCACGAAATGCCCGGATGAACGGATTCATTTTTGGATTCGCTAGTGTTGGGTATTATTGAACCCAGCTTGATCTGGGTCTTGGAAACAAGGGGAACTGTTCATCCTAAGATTCGAGTTAAACAGACCACCAACACTTGTGGCATTCTAGCGACTGATCTGCGTAAACATAGCTCGTCACCCTTTTTCGGGTTATTTAAAAAATACACAATTCAAACTAGAAGACTGCCACACTCTGCCCGAACATTCCAATCTCGTACAATGAATCCCTGAGGCCGGTGTCATTGCTCCGTCGGACACTTTTTAAATCGGACGATATGTCAAATTTTTGTATGGGATTTGACAGATGGCAAAATCGGCCGATAAAAATCGGCCGATTTAATCAAAAAAAAAATTGATTCAAATCCCATATAAAATTTGACATATCGTCCGATTTAAAAAGTGTCCGACGGAGCAATGACACCGGCCTGAAGGATCCTGCCGAGAACTAAGTTCAGAACCACCTGCACGCACTCCTGAAGGGAAAATGACAACCGATGCTGTCACTTACTTGCAATCAAAACATAAACTTTTCGTACATGGAGCGAGTAAAAAAATTGATTCATAAGCAGATGTCTCCACAATGTAATCGTTTGTTTCACTTTAAACATAATTAATATCTGTAACGAGTTCGTACACTGTATATGTTATGGTTATATTGTTGATGCTAGTCAAATGATCGATTTGTGAAAACGACAAACACTAGTCATACTTGGTGTGGGTAAAGAAGTAACGGGGAGCGATATAATTCAGCAAAATAATTGCACAATGAGTGAGGGTGGTCATCGAAGGAAAAACCCCTTCTCAGCGTCGAGCCAGAACGTGCCTGGAAGCGAACATCGAGCGAGCGGAGAAGACGACTCCGAAGATCACGAGAACGAGGGCGACCTCTTGTGCGCCGAGGCTCCATCGGCAATGACGGAATCGTACAGCGAAATCGCCTACACGCATAATCTTTTTGGGGCGGCAGCCGAAGAAACGGACGGTGGTACCAGCAACGGGAACCAACCGGACGGCTCTTCATCGTCTTCGTCCTCTTCTCAGACGAAGAAAAGGCCCGACTCGCTGGTGTGCGACGGACGTAAAGGTAAATCGAGTCCGTATTTTGGAAAATACTACATTTTTGAACCGACTCACGGTGATGCCTTCCCACAGCATCCTTCCCGTACAACCTCGAGGGGACAGTCCGGGTGGACGGCAATATGACCCACTTCGTCGCTGAAAACCTAGAGTACAAAATAAAGCTAGCCAGTCCAGTGACGGTGACTCGCAAGGATTCCTGCAATCTGTCCAGCTCGCGACAGAGCACACCATCCGCGGCAACCGGTGGCCTCAGTGGGCTCAGTATCCTCCCGGGGAGTAGCGGAAGTGCAAACCTGGCCCTTCCCAGCACCAGTGGCGCGTACGGTCGCGGCCCTTTAGCCTATCCTATTGCCGGGGGGAACTATAGTTCCTCCTCCGTGGATCCAAACGTGCTGAATGAAATCGAACGCGAAGCACAGGCACTGGCCGCGTCGGTCGACAATCTGTCGGAAAGCCTGTGCAGCGTGCTGCACTCGATCTCCTCGATCACGGCGGACAATGTCGAGATCTACAAGAATGCCGTCACCAAGCTGACGGACTGCATGGACGCGAACATCAAATGCATGTACACGATCATGGCCAAAGCGGAAGAGATTTCCAAAACGATGAAACCTGCGGAAGCACTAGCCGTTAGAATGTGAGTCCCGGTGCTAGCCGGCCGCTGTTGCTGTAAAGCTAACGTTGTTTTGTTTTTGTCCTTTCAGCCGTGAAATCAAAAGGCTTGTCGATATGTTCGAAAGCAACCTTTAAGATAACATGTTGAACGCGATGAGGATTTCACATTCCACAGAAAATTACGTGCGAAGGCGCCGGTACTTGAGGAGAACGTTATTTATTGATGTGAAAGTTTCGACATGGATTTAAGGAAACCTACCACAAATCCCCTTACAAAATACCCTCCGTATAGATGTATCTAAATCTTCGTTACCTTTTATCCTATAACGATTCGATCGAGAAGGGAAATAATTTTATTTTATCTTTAAGCATACTGCAAAACCCATGTGGTACTCATTTTCGCCATGAACAACCGTGTTCGACAACGACAAAACTCCCCGAAAGAAGAGAGGCTTGTTCCATTTATTTTACTTTTTAGTAATACACAATGACGACAAAAAAACGAAGAAATAAATTATTGAATAAATATAACCGAGAACCACGCAACTAAATTCAAACAAGATACCCAAGTAGAGAATTTAACTCGTCGTTTCCTGAATGTTAGATGTGAAGACATAAGTCTTTTAGAGTGTTAAGTAACTTGACCATTCCCATGTGGCCTGGGGCCATTTCTAGTCTACAATGAACGGCGGGATGCGTCCATTGAAAACTCGTTCAATTTCCTCCGCTACAGCCAAGCAATGCCTGTCCCTGTTTCGACTAGCAACCACCTGTATACCAAGCGGCAGACCGTCCCCATCCAGCCCCAGTGGAACCTGCGTCGCCGGTACGTGCAGTACGTTGAACAGGCACCAGTAACTAAAGTTGTACACGTTCACAAACGCGGCGTAATGGTACGGGGCCGCGTGTGTGGTGCTGTGATAGAACAGAATGCCATCGTCCCCGAGCAGCTCGGTTAGTTCCTGATCGCACCGGCGCGTCAGCTCCTTTATCACGTCCTCCTTTTCCTGGGGAAGCAGCGTGTCGATCAGCGAGTAGATCGACGCCATCGTGTACTCGCTCCGGCCGGTCAGCTTCTTGGCCAGCTCCACCAGCGGGCTGAGGGGTTTCCCGTTTCCCAGCAGCGTGCCAAAGTTAGCCGGCTCCTGCGTCATCCAGTAGCGCCACATGTTGGTCGTCTTTTCCGTCCCACTGAGCGTCACCTTCTTCACTCCGCCGGGGGCCAGCTGGGAAAAGTGTTCCACCACCCGGTCCATCGCTTTCTGAAGCTGCGGCTGCACGGCACTGCACTTGATGTCACCCGACTCGGTAATGTAGAAGTAGCGCAGTTTGCGAATGTCCGTCGGTTCGTGCAGCTTAAGCACGGCGGACACTTCCGGCCCGACGAGCACCTTCATCAGCGGAAGCAGATCGGTAGCGTAGCGTGTCATCGGGCCGGCCACGACCATGGTCGACGGTTCGCGACCGGTACGGAGGGAACAGCCGCGGGTATTGATAACCCCGGTGGTAGGTTTATGGCCATACACTCCGCAGTAAAAGGCAGGCATTCGAATCGAGCCACCAATGTCCGTTCCTTTTGAAAGAAGAATAATTCGGTGAAAAAAACAAGGACCGTCTTGATGGGGAAAAGGATCACAATGCTCTACCCAATCCAATTGGTGTTCCACAAGCTGCCAGGAGTGCCCCCTCGCCACCACTCGATCCACCAACTGTACGCCGATTATCGTACGGGTTGTTCGTCTGTCCGATGATGTTATTACGGGTTTCTTGCCTAAAACAAGTGCAACGCGAACGTAAAAACAAACATTAAACCTGTTCCAAACGAGCCGCCCTTCACCAGACTGCAGCTACTGCCCCATTAGCCGAACCGGAGGTTGGTCCTTCTTACCAGCGATTAATTTCCGGTATGCTCGTGGTGGCGATGATAATTGCACCAGCCTCCTTCATCAGCCGCACACACTCGGCATCGTTGTTCGATTTCACCCCCCGTCGCGCCACAATACCCAGCGTGTGCAGCCGGTCCTTGACCGCGGTGCTGTCTTTCGTCGTGAACGGCACACCGAGGAACGGTTTCGCAGCGAGCTCAGCTTCGTCGATCGCACCCTGCTGCAGCCGCTCGTCGATCCGTCGAGCTTCGTCGAGCGCCTCGATGATGGGGCCGTCGAGGACGGCGTTGACCAGCGGGTTGACTTCGTTAATGCGATCAATAAACGCGCTGACCACCTCGTAGCACGTCACCTCGCGCTTGCGAATCATCGCGGCCAGCTCGACCGCGCTGTACGTCACGATCAGCTGCTTGCGCTGCAGGGTTGGGCATCGCTGCTTGCTGGGACCCCAGTACCATTTGAGGCACACGTACAGCAGCTTATCAATCGCCAGGTGCAAGAAGGCTAGGAAACTCACCAGCAGTCGGCGAACCATGTTGTTCTTAGCAATCCAAGCAACCTAAAACCTATTCAACAGCAACAAATCAGTCAGCTGGAAATGAAATTTGCAAAAATGTCTAATCCGAAACTTAAGCTAGATGGTGAAAGTTGTAGTTTATGGCATTGCTTAGGATTATTATCAAATGACATTCCGAGTTCATTTAATCGATAAAAACACCTTTGAGAAACTTATCAGTTTTTGCTATATCTTACCAGTTTTATCCTCTCAACGGCACGTTCTTAATCCAACTTTAAATGAATCGAAGGCAGCAAAACAATTCGTACAGATGTAACGGGAGCTGCGTGTCGTACCGTGGCGGAGACTTTCTCCAACCGAACAAAATCGCCGAATATCATGCACCGCTGCAACAGGCATCGGTGGAGTTGTGCAACACTAGGGATGGGGAGCTTCAAAGGGGATCGGATCGGACTCGTTCGGACTATCTTAATTGACAACCATGGTGGACAACAAATGCTTTTGTACGACCTTCCATCAAATGCTTGTCGTCAAGTATCGTACGATCGCTTTCGGCCAAACTGTCAAGAAATCTGCATCACCGTAGAAACAAAACTTATTTTCGTATATTTTCGCAAAGAAACGCATTCGCCATTGGCATTTCGTTTGATTCTTAATTTATTACAAGCATTTTTATTTATTTTTTTAAACATAATATGCACAGTTTCCGTAGTGACATTATTCAATAAATAATACATCGCTAAGTGTTTAATCTTCGGTAAGTAGATTTGCATTGAAGCTGGTGATCTACTAGGGCAAGAGACCTGCAGGCTGCTGCCGCCTCGCACCGGAATACTGTCTTAGTAGCTTCAAACTTACAAAAATTGACTGCAAACATTCACATATTCTATTAGGTTGCTTCCGTTGTTCCTTCGGGTGTTCGTCGTTGTCGTCGTTGTCTCGTGTCGTAACAGGATTCGGTGAGTTTATTTTCTTTTGAGGACCTTTGAAAGTTTCTTCACCTCCTAGATATAGTACACAAACGTCCAGTAGAAAACATTGAAGATCACGAAAGCGATCGGGAAGGCAAATCTCGATCGCTTGTCGATCCAGATGGCCACTTCCTGCGGCGTCATCGTCGTCCAGCCGTTTCCATTCGTGGTTCCGCTGTCCGTCTGGGAGTCGATTTGAATTGCAACGTTTCCGTTCGATTGGGCGTCAGAAGGCGACCGATCAACATCCGTCGTGGTGATCACGGGTAGAGTCTGACTGCTGTTACTCTTCTGTGGGAAGGACTGTTTAGAGTGAAAAAAAAGGGGAACCATGTTGCGTAATGCGTTAAAGGATGCTCTAGAAAGAAAAAAGAGACATTGCAGCACTCACATGTACGGTGAGATAGTTGTTAAAGGAGTTGGCCGACACCGTCGTGGCCGAATCGGCCAGCGAGGTACAGGAGTGCGACTTATGCAGCCCGCTCATGTCCTTCCGGGCTGGGCGGGGTGTAAGCGCTTGCTTCAGCACGTGCTTGCTGTTGACCTTCTTCACCTCCACGTTGCGCTTCCGGCGCCAGATCGTGTTGACGAAGGCGAACTCGACCAGACTGCCGAAGATGAATCCGGTGCAGCCGAGGAACCAGATCTCCGACGCCTTGATGTAGCTCACCTTCGGCAGCGTTTTGCCTTGCGCCGAGGCGAGTGTAATGAACGTCAGCATCGTGCTGGTACCGAGCGTGATCCGCGGGGCGGACTGGTCGGCTTGCAGCCAAAACGTCACCCACGAGATGGCGACCAGCATGATCGACGGGATGAAGTAGTCCATCATGTAGAAGCCCATCTCACGCGCCAGATGTACGGTGAAGCTGAGCGAGCTATAATTGCCAGCTGAAACCCGGGAATCGTAGGTTAGGCAAGGTTTTCAATAGTCTTATAAGGGAACAAAATTGTACAGATAGTGAACAAAAGATGCAGCACAACACCTACCAAATGCACCGTGCCTCAGATCACTCAGGTCTGCATTAATAATTGTTTCGTTGGTGAACATCTCCAGCAGCACGTACTCTGTTAGATGTAGCTCCGGAGCGAGTGTTACGGGAGACTTGTGCTCCCAGAGCAGCACCAAATCATCCAGATTGTACATCCCTAAAAGTAGAATAGATCGATAGTGTCGGCCAAATTGTGCTTTTTACAAGAAATTGCGCTGCTCCTTACAGCTCTCCAACACGGTCGAGCAGTGCTGCTCGTCGAACGGGAACTTCTGCAGGTTCATCCAGCAGTACAGCGTTGCGCTGATGCGCGTCGACACGATCACCGTGCCGTCGGGTGAGATCGAAGTGAGGATGTCCTTCTCGGCCGTGCCCAGAATGTCGGAGCTGCGCTCGTTCGCGAGGAAAACGTGCGGCACCCAGAGCAGATCACGTAGCGACTGCTCGCCCATGATCGGCTTCGTCCGGTTCGGGGCGACCTCTCGGAACACCAAGCGCGGGTCCACGTACCGGAACTGTAGCAGGGCGTGAATTTTGAATTGCTAAATTATTGGGGGAAAGAAGAACGATCGCGAATTAGGAAATTAATACCGCTAAGGTCGAACCGACACCCCTTGCGGGGAAGGTCAGCCTCCTGTTCCAATCAACGTGACTACTTACCAAATCGTGCGCTTCCAGATTTTGCATGAAATAAATGTAGGCACGGGCGAACACTTTTACCGGCCGACTTTTGCCGTTAAGGGATTCTAGGAGAGGGAAAGAGCCAGGAGAAGAAAAATATGTAAAGCAAAGGATTTTTCATACCGGCTATAGGTTGTCATGTCCTACCTCTTGGTCGCTCCAGACGATCGTAGCGACAGACGTGCGTTAATCTCGTAAGCAGCTGAGTCTGGGACATGTGATCTGCGCCCTCAAGCGTGGGACAATCGGAATCTCTGGAGGTAGGGAGAAAACGCGAACCGATAAGTAATGCTTCTCTTTATACACTTGCTATAAACTATGGAGATGGGTTTAAAACACTCTGTTGCATGACCGCCAGAAATGAGCGGTCTCGAATGCAGGGGTCGATTTTATCGGGAAGCTTTGATACAACTTAAAGTCCTTGTTGGATTAAGGTTAAGCTGAGGCGCACAATGTCATGCCAACTTGTCGCTCGCTGCAGCCATGGCAGGATATTTCCACATTGCACAAGATTATTATCATCTTCGCTAGCGCACCCTATCATCATCATCATCATCATCGATGCAATGGCAACTAGAGTTTGCCATTTTGGACCCAACCCAGCAACCATCTGGTTAGCTTTATACTGCGCGCACCAGGTTCGGATTCGGCATCGCCGTTACTTTAGGCGCAAACAAGAGGAAAAGTTCAATGCTTACTAGTTACGTTCCGCCTCCGTGGCCTTGTTTATTTCGCTACTAATGGGCCAATAAAGAACCACACTGTGGGGTGAGCACGGCCGGATAGCAGGGCGGTCGAGTGGAGGACGATAAATGTTGCAGAAAGGAAGCGAAACAAATAAACATCTAAAGGGAGGCAAAAACCGGCTGAAACACACACAAATCAAACAAATCGAGATGCCACAAACTTGAACTCGAGGGTCATTCGGGAGGGAACGATTGTGCCCTCGGTAGAAAAAGATGACGTCGGTTTTGATGATGATCCGCAATCAATCTTGTAAAGGTTTGGTGCTTTGACTTGTAGAGGGGCTATAGGTTTATTCTCAAGTTGATCATTTCACAGCCTGTACCAATTGAAACCGGTGACGAGCAGTTCGAAGTGGCTTAGTTCCACCGGAAGGGAAAATGGAACGATCTTTTTCGGTGCGACGTTGTTGTGCTTAAAGTTTTCAAAGTTGAAGGCTGACCACGGAGCTTCCAGATGCAAATAGAACAGAAGTTTCGCAAACATAAAGAAGCTTTATTCTTTGCTCAAAATGTGCTCATTTAGCCAATACCAGATTATTGCACAAAATTGTGCGAGGTTCGTCGTCTGTCAACTTCAATTGAAGTCTTTTGTTCTGAGAGGTTAAAAACAAACAGATGTATATATAATCTAGTTTGAGGTGATTTATTGAATTAAATTAAAACATATTATTCATAAAACTGTAATAAGAATGAACACAACATACAAGTAAATATCTTCAAATTTAATTCGTAAAACATCACATTTAAACGACCTCAAATTTAAACGTTCCTTTGGTCAGATTCAAACACTGTACCACCGTGACCTCGATTGATTGAATACGAGATACATTTATTTCCTTCCTATCGATACCGTCCCGGCATTGCTGCGCTACCGCTCTTACGCACCAATGGCGCGTTAACGCACGGGACGCACGTCGTCGTCCTGCTACCGCCACGATTGACGGTTAGACGTGTCCGTGGTTTAATGGCATTACGGGTTGTTTAGTATGATTTATGGCGCGAATGCGAATGCGCACGCTGGCGCATTTTATGTCAGCCGATCAAAGCGAAGTCCTTCCATTGCCGTCGACATAAAGTTAAATATAAAAAAATGACCATTCGATTAAGCAATAAAGTTCAGCGAACTTGTAATTAGTCTGGATAAAAATATAACATCTTAAATCAAATTAATTACACCATTTCCTTACGGCACGATTTTGCCACAAGAGCAAGGCCATGCCGACCATTCAGGGTGCTCTTCAGCTGTTCGTTGCGAACGCAGGGCGTGCTCAAGGGGGAATGGGGAAGGGGGGGGGGGGGGGGTGGGCAATTATACCATTGCGAAGCGGGTTGATGCCTGCAAATGATGCATTTAGTATGCACCGACGAACAGTGCTTCTCGAAACGTGGCAAGGACTTCGGACGGGAGGCGATTAAACCTCGCGCAGTACCGAACGCTGACCATGGACGCCCGGGGAGAGGCGGCGGTAGGAGGAATGCTACCAGCCAGTGGGTGGATAAAAACGTGTACAGCACGTTTTCATCAATTTGGCCCATTGGTATGCAAAGCAAACCACCCGACGGGGACACCCTGCCGCGCATGCTGAAGGAAAGGAATAGGGAAGTAATTGGAAGCTGTCGATGGCGATTTACTGTTCTTCCTTGCGGTGGTCCGGGGCTTGAGTTTGGCCACCACACGCACACATGCTAGCGTGTTCCTTCCTTCCGCCCGGTTATGTGCCGGTTGTGATAAAGCCATCGAAGTTTGTAGCGCGTGAATAAGCGCCGATGTCGTTAATTAATGTTACGTTATTCATTCTTACAACGCGGGTTTAACGGTTCTGCGTGAACCCTTCGATAGGCGGGGGAGTAAAGCGATTATAATCAGTCATAACCTTGTTTTTTTATTTGCAACAGCTATACTGTAGAAAATGCTTCGTTTAAGCTTTACTAGAGTCTAAGTACCAGATTGACGATCGTGACCCGAATGTATGAAGTGGAAATGCGCTCCAGATAGACATTATTGTTTTATGTAACAGATTGAAAAAATGTAGGCTGTTTTTTTTTTTTAATTAACATTGATCTGTTAATCGATGCGTTATTATTTCGTGGCCATCTGTGCACTCGAAGGATCATATAGGTTGCTAAGATTCACTTTCATTTGCAACCGGTTCGCTGCCCGGTGCTGTTAGCCCTTTGGATGTTGATTGGATCAAACCGGTTCCTTTCAACCCCCTTTTTCGATCCGATGCGGTACCGTTTCCTCGCACTAATATAAACACTACCCATTCTCCGACCGTTACTCCTCCCCCATCCCCCTTACCGCCACCCTTTTTCGGTGGAATATGGCCACCGCCAATTGCAACCGCCCGTTTGCGCTATCAATTAGCGTACGAGAGGGCCTCGCGATATTAAGCTGTTTCACCAATCACCCCGCTGAGGTTATTTACATTTCATAAACTCTTAGCAGAGTTTGAAGGAAGAATAATGACTGAATTTATTAAACGATTCGGTGCTACTTATATACCCCTTGGTTGCTATGGGTCATCGTGATTATACTAGCCTACTGTGCTCAACACTCCTCCCTAATCTACGATTCCCATAAAATGGCAAAACTTCTCCTGGTTCTGCTTCATCATTGGCTTTGTCAACCCATCAGCCGGTTGATTCGAGGTGGGAATGTAATCCAATTTCACAACATGATTTTCCAGGCTTTCATGCACAAAATGGTAGCGGATGCTTATATGTTTTGTTCGGGGATTGTAGGATCCATTATTCGCGATGCTGATTGCAGACTGATTATCGCAGAATATTGGAACTGGTCCTACTTCGGTAAATTCAGATCGCAAATTTCTCCACCACATGGCCTCTTGTATGCTTCGTGAAAGTGCCATATACTCTGCTTCACAAGACGAAAGAGCCACTGTCGGTTGCTTCTTTATGTTCCATGCTATGGCTGCCCCTTGCATTGTAAAAACATATGCACTAGTCGATCTGCGATTGTCAGCATCTCCTCCCCAATCGGCATCGGTATATCCTACCAATCCTCCTGTTTCATCTTTTGTATATTGCAGTTTCTTATTCATCGTTCCTTTAAGATATCTTATGATATGCTTAACAGCCTTCCAATGTGCTCTTCCAGGATTTGAAGCAAACTGACTAACAACATTTACTGCAAACGCAATATCGGGTCGAGTTGTTTGAGCCACAAAAGATAAACATCCAATAGCTTCCTTATATGGTATGCTTCTCATCTCCGCTGATTCAGTTTCCGTTTTCGGTGACATCGATTTTTCTAACTTGAGACTCGGATCCAGTGGAGTTGCTGCTGGCTTTGCTTCGACCATTGCAAAACGTCGAATTATATCCTCGATATACACCTGCTGATCTAACAATGTTATTCCTGCTCGTCGATCTCTCTTGATCCGAATGCCTAAACAATGTGACGCCGAACCTAAGTCTTTCATTTTGAATCTTTGCATCAAGAATTGTTTTAGGCGCGTTTTCAGTCGATTATCATTCGTGAATATCAGCAAATCATCAACGTATATCGTAACAAACAACATGTTTCCTTCATTTATCATCCAGTACAGGCATGTGTCCACCCGCGATCGTTGTAGGCCGAATTCTTGTAGCACTTCATTCAGTTTTGCATTCCAGATCCGGCTCGATTGCTTCAAGCCGTATAACGCTTTCTTCAGTTGGCATACTTTGCCGTCTGTAACTGCAAATCCTTCGGGTTGTTCCATGAAAATCTGCTCGTCGCCTAATTCGCCTTGCAAAAATGCGGTAACCACATCCATTTGATCCACATCCATATCAAATCTCGTTGCCACTGCCATCAGATAACGAACTGTTGAATATCGCACTACAGGAGCATATACTTCTTCATAGTCAATTCCTGGTTTCTGTGAGCATCCCTTAACAACAAGTCGCGCCTTGTATCGTTCAACATTCCCGTTATGTCCTCTCTTGATGGCAAAAACCCACTTGTTCCGGATGGCTTTACGACCCTCTGGAAGGTCAGTAATAACCCACGTCTGATTTTCACTCAGTGACGACATCTCTTGCTTCATTGCCTCGATCCAGTGCTTACGATCAGGCCGCCGCATCATTTCCTCGTAACTTTGCGGAATGTCTTCTATTGGAACTAATGAAATTGTGTTATAGCTAATGAATTCATTATATCTTTTTGGAGTTTTACGTTCTCGAACACTTCGCCTCAACTCTTGTTGATTTTCTACAACTGATCTAGTTGGCTGCGGTATATTCTCCGAATTTTCAACGATTTCAGCTGGTCTAGTAAGCTGCGATGTTTCTTCACAATTTTCCACAGCTTCAACTGGTCTAGTTATCTGCGATGTTTCCCCATCTTCAACCGGTATCATTATATCTGCTGTGAACAATTCCAAGAATTTCACTGGTTGAAGATTACTCACAATTTCTGAACTGGAACATGGCTCTTCACTAAACACAACAATGTCACGGCTGATCTCGACTTTGTTCCTTTTCAGATTGTATACCCGATATCCTTTTGTGTCCTCGCAATATCCAATTAACACACCTTTTTCTGCTTTTGGATCAAACTTCTTTCGCTTGACCTTCGGAACATGGATCATCACTGTTGAACCAAAAACTTTAATATGCCGCAAATCAGGCCTCTTTCCGCTCCAGATTTCTTCAGGCATTTTATTTCCAATAGACCTTGTCGGAGAACGATTCACTAGGTATGCTGCCGTTGATATCGCTTCTGCCCAAAATTCCTTTGACATGCGAGCATCATTCAACATACAGCGAGCCTTTTCCACCAGGGTTCGATTCATCCGTTCCGCCGTGCCATTTTGCTCTGGAGTGTACGGACAACTCTTCTGATGACGGATACCATCTTTCTCTAGCATTCTTTGAAATGCGTCAGAAATATATTCTCGTCCATTGTCCGTCCTTAGGATCTTCAACCTTTTATTCGTTTGTCGCTCTGACTTCGCCTTAAACAACTTGAATGCATCCATTACTTCGTTCTTAGTCTTGAGAAAGTACACTGCAACTCGCTTGCTTGCATCATCTACGAACGTGACGAAATATCTACTGCCGCTCAAGGATGGTATTTCAATTGGCCCACAGAGATCGGAATGCACCAACTCTAACAGTTCGGATGCCTTGGAATCACTCCTCGGAAATGGTTTTCGAGCAAGCTTCCCTTCCAGACATGCTGTGCAATCGTGCAATTTCTCAGCTTGAAAATTCGCATTATCTGACATATGTTTGATCTGCTTCAAACTTGTCTCGTTCAGATGGCCCATCCTTCTATGCCACAGGTTAATGTTATTTATCAGAAACGCCTGCTCCGGTTGATTCACTCGGTACATGCCATTTTCTTCATTACCAGAAATCACCAGCTCGCCTTCTGAATTAAACACTTTACATTCGTCCGCAGTAAAGATCACCGTGTTTCCTTTCTTGCAAATTGCACTAACCGAAAGCAAGTTCGTCCTCAAATCAGGAATTTTCAGCACCTCTCGCACTTTGATGTTTCCATCCGGAGTTTTCAAATTAACAGTGCCTCTCCCCGAAGCTTTCATGATGCCATTATTCGCAGTTTTAACTGTATGGTGTAACATTCTCTCATTGATGAAGTTCTTATTCGGTCTGGCCATATGACAAGTCGCTCCCGAATCAAAATACCAAGACTCAGCTTCAACATCACCAATCGCAAATGTGCTCGAAAACGAGTTCTCTTTTCTTTTCGCCTTAGAAGCACCTGCAAGCGGACATTTGGCTGCGAAATGTCCCGGCTTACTGCAATTGTAGCACGTTTTCATCGTTTGCTTCTTGAATTGCACCTTTGTTTTATTCACAACACGCGTGTACAAGCCGCCTTCGTCGTTGCTACTAACATACTTTCGTTCCACTTGTACATCTTGGAGAATCTTAGCTTTCACTGCATCCGACGTCAGGTTCGCTCCTGAAGCCTCCAGCCCCATGATCATCGGTTCGTAGTGGTCTGGTAATCCCATTAAAAGCAATGCTACCAACCATGAATCGTCTACCTTGAATCCGATCGCAGCAAGCTTATGACTGGTTGTCATCAATTCATTGACATACTCCTCCACACTTGAACTATTGGCCAAACGGATATTCGTTAATTTCCTGAGCAAGCCAATCTTTCTAGTCAAGCCGGTATCTTGGAACGCTGTGGCCAACTTTTTCCATGCCATCGCTGCATCCTGCGCATCTTGGACAAGACTAAAATTATAGTTTTCCAAGCTAAGGCAGATCGTTGCCAACGCACGCATTTTCACTTCCGTTGCCACAATTTCACCTTCTGCAGGCTCAACGGCATTCCAACTTCCTTCACGGATCAGAATCATCCGCATCGCAAACGCCCAGGTCGAATAGTTCTCACGTCCCTTCAACTTTTCTATGGCCGGCATTGCAACAGCTCCCATTGTAACTCGAGCGCTTCTTGCTTCAGTTTGGCTGCCATCGCCACCACCTGGTTGAATTCTGGAACTTGCTTGAACTGTTTCCATCTTGATCTGGTTTTCTATTTCAGAAACCTCCTGGGCCCATAACCTCTTAGCAGAGTTTGAAGGAAGAATAATGACTGAATTTATTAAACGATTCGGTGCTACTTATATACCCCTTGGTTGCTATGGGTCATCGTGATTATACTAGCCTACTGTGCTCAACATAAACTGTCGGACTGGCTGCCCGCAACGGCGACGACACTTGGCGCATGTGCTTTTTGCGCTAACGCAGGCGCACACGCGAACTGTGACACGTGATTAAGCGCCGGCACCGTCTAACATAAACGTTTGTAAGGGACACGAATTCAACGGAATATTTCTTAGAATTTGCGGAAGATTCAGGTTGACATTTTGGATACTAGCAATGCTTGCAGATCAAGGTTATTTTGAGAGTTTAAAAAAAGACAAAGAAAGGAAAAGAACGCACGAAGATACGGATCATTGCGTTTGCGTCCCGTGAATTTGGAGTGAAGATAAATATTTAGCAGCGCTTAAGCTTCCAATATCCGGTAGAACCTGTTTCAGCGCGGTTCGCACTTCTTTCGAAAAAGTCAAAGAGCTCTAAAACTCGGCCGGTGTCTTTGTAACGTGGAGCGTGAGACTTGTTGTGTTTCCTTAGAGATCCCTCGAAGCTTTGAACTATTTGCGGAAGGCTTGCCAATAAAATCGAGCCCCAGAGAAACCCCGGTTGTTTCGAAAACCGGGTTGAAATGAAACAGGATGTGTGTGTGTTCGTTTTATTTTCATCATTGCGTTTTGAATTGAAGTATGGCCGGACTTTTGGATGGGTTTAGATTTTTGCTTAAATGTCAGCGGAGGTTTGCGGTTTCGTAAGCAAAACATCCATTCTCGTAAAAATTCCATTTCGTTATACCTACACGTGCATTTCCCGAGAAGTGTAATGGGATAAACTGGAGCGTCTCGGAAACGATCTCGCCGTGATCACGTTCGCCGTCGCACAAATGGGATATGGTGATAGGATTGTAGTGTTTCGCGGCGGTAAAAAAAAGAAAGAAACAAAACTACATACGTGCCATTGATGTCACGATTCGCTAATTATTATTCCCTCAAGTATTATAATCATTCCATTACATGAAAAAAAAACAAATCCCTTCTCACGAACCCACACGGAGAAGCTTCTTGCGATGATTATTTTAAGAATTTCCTGCCAACTAATGAGTTGTTGCTTCGTCAAGGCAATTTTCGATGTGCGAGCCATACTTAATTTTTTTTTTTTAATTTTTCACTTAAGTCTACTCCGAAACGATAGTTTTTTCCCAAAATACCTTTTCCTCTTAACGAGTCAAATGGAAAATAATCAAAGCATTTTATTTGAATCTGACACAACAATCGCAAACCGGCCTGTTCAGTAAAAGCAAACATAAAAATACAACACGCGCTAGGAAAACATGCGAATAACAAACGATTCATACTCCCAAGTACCCTCTCCAATCAATCATTTTCTTTGAACAGGAAACGTGTTTAAGTAACAAAATGCTCACTGCACGGTGTCTGTCCTCTTCAAGCTCACCTCAAAACAAAGTTGAACATCGAAAAATGGAACCAAAAACAAGATAATTACAATTGTAACACGATCGTGATCGAGATACACTTGTGCCAGAATTTCCCGGACCTTTAATGGAGTTTCTGTGTTCGGTTCGGCGTCGCTCGATTGTGTTGCACTGGCACAGGCAGTGATGAAGGAGAGGGGGCGATAAAATCGAACCGAATAATGCACACCATTTAATAAGGCACTTCGACGGATGGTGCAGCTGTGGCGGAGGACCTTGACGGATGGAAAGAGAGCCAACGGACGTTGGGGGCGATAAGCGGACTGCGGAGAGCGTCGTCACAGCGACATCTAATGATTGTCGCACAGAACCGACGCAAAGGAACCGAACGCCGCACACGGCGGCCACCTGCAGGAGTGCAAGTGCACATAAACGCACCGAACCGTCGGCCATCCCCCCTCTCATGAGGTGCACTTTGCCTGCGTTTCTCGTTGCGACATTGAACTTGTCAGGTCCACGCGACGCTTTTGCTGCGCTCTGAACGGTTCCTGCCTGAACTGCTTTGGTAGATGGAGCCTGAGGAGGTGCACGCAGACAGACAGAATCGACCGAGCGGCGGAAGTTGCGCCCAGCAAGTGGGAGGTGAACCGACGCACACAAAAGCTGCGTTGTCTTGCGTTGCGATCGGGCGTGCGTGATCCTACTTCTTTCGCCCGTTCATTTGCAAAACACGGCGAACCGCGAACCGGTTTCACTTTCGTTCGGGTGGCTTCAAGTTCAAGTCAGGCTGGTTCCGCTGGAGAATGGGGAGAAATGACCGCAGGAATACGTCGGAGCTAGTAGACCGGAGCGGAGAAATGATAAAATCGCAAACACGGGGAAATATAAACCAGTTCGTGGTTCGGCTCGGACAGGCTTACGCATTCATGATTTATCGTCGCCGAAGATGGGATGCGATTACCGCGATCTTGCGAAATAGCTTATAATGAAATAGCGTTTGCATAAAACGTGCTCGTGCTACTAAAACTGTTTTCGCGGCTTCCATACAATTGATTTCATATCGCTAGTTAATTGCAGCAATATTGTGAAACAGGTTACAAAGCTCGTCATTTAATGGTTATGTTTGGTTGTTAAAAATGCCGCTGTATAGCGTCGGGTAAATTTACTAGATACTGTAGAATCTTGAAGTGGTGATAAATTGTAAAAATCGCTCGACCACGTTGGAGATGCACCACACACACACACACCTAAAGTCGTGGACTTCATATTGATGCAGTACGCATTGCGTTGCAATTCGCCGAGTGCATCGTACACAAGAAACGGTTGGAACCGCGGACGATGGCACGAAGTTTCAATATCGTCTGTTGACACTCGGCGTCCGCCATGCATTGTGGCCCTAGCGAACGAAGCCAGACTGTCAAGTAGCCCCGGTGGATTTGTCAAAGTCAACCGACTCTCTTGAAGAGCGCAACCGCCGGGGAACCGAGGTGGCCGAGAGGAGAGAAAAAACAAATCAAAACTCCCAGCAACGCCACCGGAACGTGATCCCGACCTTTTGGGGCATCTCAATGGTGTCAGGACGCTCTTATCAGGGTTGGGGGGGTTGGAGTGTGTAGGATGGAAAGAAATGGTGAATCATTGCTCGCATTCTAGCACCCTTTTGCAAGCTTCTCGTACCGTCTGTTGGTCGCTTTGTTGGTATACTTGCTGGTCGTGTTTGCCAACTGCATCTGCGCCGAGATAAAAGTGCGGTCTCGTGTCTTGACGTGGGAGCTTGTGGGAAGGGTGGCCCGGTGGTCCGTAAACAGTTGGCAATTGATGCTCAGGTTCAGGGTGGCTAAGGGGTGGCAAGGGTAGGCGGAACGGAACGGAACGGAAGGTAAGATAGACCGATTCTCACATGTCCGCGGATATCTCCCAGTGAGATCCCAGAGTCGAGCAAGGTGTATGCAGAGTGAGTAGTAGCTGTGATAACAAATTGCGCAACACTTGAGTTAATCATTCGCTAGGCCAAGGGAGTCTACTAATGCCGGAAGTTTGAAAGATGAGCATTTTGGATGATCTGTAACTAGAGATACTTCCCACACTGACAAGGCTAGGAGTCACATATCAGCATGGATATCTGTGGTATCCGTAGACTGGAGTGTTTGACAACAACGACTTACATTACGTTATTTACCTAATTAATAATCAGGACTGGGGAGATATATTCCACAGAACACTTCTGTCAATAGCCAGAGATAACTGGAGAATCTTCGGGTCTACAAATTGGTTAACTCAGATTTGAACCTACAACGTTCAACTTGAAAGTTCTAGATTCTTTCAAGTCCCTACGTTGCACTAAGGATAAAGAAGCAGCAGGATCAGCAGTCTTAGTTCAGCACTTACTTTCCATTGGCTTTGGCATGTGGATGGTTGTCGTCGGAAATGTTGACGTGCAGGATGTCCGCTTCGACCGTGGCCGGCGGAAGCAGCAGCTTCTGGATCTCCTCCTGTGACATGGTTTTGTTCTCTAGCGGCGCCACCACGGGAGTGGTCGTTGTTGTACTGGTGCTACTGCTGCTACTCTCACTACTACTACTACTACTACTACTACTACTACTACTACTGCTGCTGCTGCTTGGTGTACTCTCCACCGTCGATGTTGAAACGAAGGATACTGGTTCCGTGGAGCCGCCAGATCCGATCTGGTTGAGATCTGCCAGTTCGGTTTCGTTTAGCAGCAGCAACGGCTCCGGTGGCGTCATGCTGACGGTGGTTGACGCCACACCGTCGTCATCCGGTGCATCTTGCGCCGTCACGGCCGTCGCGAACGCGTGCAGGATCACTAGCAACACGTACGCGCAACACAACCTGCTGGCTCCTGCCTGAGAATTCATCGTTGTTTTCGTCCCACTGTCTGCTCCAGCAGAGGGGTGGTTTACCGGAGTTTAGCCTCTCGCCCAGCGCAGTGTGTACGTGTTAGAATGCCAAAAAGGCTAGCACTGGCATAAACGCGTTGTACTCGATTGTTCGCTTTTAATACTAGCTGATCCTTTTCCTTCTTCACACCACAGGGGGCACTGATTTTTTTTACTGGCTGACGTTGCTGAACTGTTGCGAAGGATACCCGAAGGACCACTTCTCTTTGTACGTGGAACCAATCACATAATGTCCTGTTGGTTGCGTTCCCTACGCTCCACTTGCGATGGTTAGGTTTTCAACCCGATCACACTCAGTCGATCATCGTTCCCCGACTAGATTCTCGATCCTTCGAGAACCCTTCTGCGTCGATCGATGGATAGTCGAGTTTATTCTTCCTGTGTGGACAAACGACCTCTCGCTGAGGTTTCCGTTCCGTTCTAATGATGCGGAAAATAACGGCAGAAACTAAAGGCACTAACCAACGCTCATTGACGAGCGACGGACGGAGAAGGATGTTTTTTTTTTTGCCGTCCGGGAACTGTATCAAAATGGCCAAACGAACGACGCGCGCAACACGAACCCGTCTGATAATGACCGCGGGAGATGGACACGTACCACGACGAGAGGAACTTCAATGCACTTGCTTCGAGTGGAAGGAAAACAGGGCGCAGCTAGAAGCACACGCGGGAGCACGCTTTTTTTTATTTGGCACCGATTGGCTTGCGCCGGAAACACTGCACTCACTTTGCCCACCACGAGAGGGAACCGTTGCCCCAGTGCTTCGAAATTGATCGTTAAGGTTTCCTCACTGCACGGATTTACTCAAAAAATGACGCAATGCAACGCAACACACGTGCCCACGTGTGGGTATCCAGGAAAAAGAGAATTTCGTGTGTTGTTCTTCAAACGAATAAGTGGCGAACGACGGGACAGATGTTTATCTGTACGTGATCTGTCGACTCGAACAGCTTGCTCCTGACTAACCGTTCGGCGCACCGGAGCCAACTGATTTTATACGACTCTCGCGAACCGTCGCCTTCGCGTTTCGCTCCCGCGCCCGCGCTCAGTCAGATGTCTTTTCCTCGCGCATCGGCTGTGAGGCTGCGTCAGGCCGGGCCATCGTCTTGTGGTGACCGGGATAGGAGTAGTGGGCTGGTGGTGGAACCAATGTTGAGGACTTCAGCCGATGACGTACCCATACGAACTCTCTCTCTCTCTCTTGCTCGGTTGCTGTTTGCTCCATCGTTGGATTCATACAAGCCCACGCGGCTGCTCAGCTTCTATTGGGCGCATCTGGCTGCGTGCGTGCCGTGCTCTTGTGCAGGTCTGCAGAACACCTTTCTCAGGGTTTGGCACTTTCGTCTGCTCAGAGTGGAAGCTGTTGCAGCCGTCCCGACTTGGTTGATTTCACATTTGTTCCTTTTTTACGATTTCTTCAAAGCCGTTTGATTATATCTCTTTGTTAAACGTTCGTTAATTGCTTAAATTAAACACATGTTTTGCTCTGAAAACAAATGATAATGAAATTAAAAGTTTAACGCTATTATATTACAGATTAAAATTCCTGTTTAGAAGTTATTGTTGAATATAAATTAAGAATTAATTATTTATCCCGAATTATTATAACAAACTTTTTTGATAACTTTGAACCCTTTTGTAACGATCATAGAAGAGGCATCCGTCCCGGTCGTTGCAATCCACGCAGAATCGACCTGAAGAAACCTGCCCGTCAGTAAAAGGGATGCGACCCGATGTCCCAAGGTACGCGATTCAGGTGCACATCGGACGGCGCCATCCTGATCCTGACCGAGTCCTGCAAGCAGATAGGCAGCACTTGCGCACTCCCTGGCAAGGCCTTATGCCGCCAGTCAGGATGAGGGCACTAAAAGTAGTGGAAAGCCCGAACAGACAGAGTGGTAGAGAGCCTTAATCACCGGTACGAGACTCGGGTAGGATTGTAGATCGACCGAGAGACAGGGTAATAGCAAGGCATGGTTATGGATAGAAGAAGGACGAATGAAGTGAAGGAGACGGATGGTTAGTTATACCTAGTAGTGAACGGGGTTCTTGCCGGAGGAGACTTTGGGAAGAAAAATCGTGTCCGCGTTATCATTTCGAAATCCGCAAAGATAGAATAACAGGAACGATTTCCGGGCATTCGCTAGAATCATCAAAACGCCATGTAAGATCGGCCACGCAGCTAAACGCATTACGAGACGTTCTTTCCTCCACATCTGATGACAACGGTGGAATATTGTAAGAGACGACGTAAATCGTATTTTCTCTTCATCTGCTGACAGTGGTGGGATTAACACGAGAAGCAGAAAAATACTGCCCACCGATTGCTTTAGAAAAAGGCAATGTCCAAAATATTTCAGAAATCCTTCTATAAGTTCGATGTTCGAAAGAGATGTTACCGCATGTTACCGAGAACTATTCAAAAAGTTGGGAATTGAGTGAGACTCAACTTCATAAGCATTTAAGATCATTAAAATCTTACATTTAACCGGAGTATAGACTCATAATAACATTTTTTTTGCTTGAGTATTTTTCTTTCACGAAAAAAATATGTAGAAATAACTACCAATAAATGTCCAAAGGTTTTTTTTTTAATTTCTAATGTCGTTAATAAAACCGTCCCCCATTAGCTATGCTGAGCGTATCATATCTACTGTTGGTGCCCTATCAATATTCACCAGGTTCCTTCAGTCCCATCTCGTAGATCGGCGGGGGTAAAAGATTTCTTTATCACGAACTGCCCAACATTTTGGGCGGAAGGACGCTGCCAATCACATATTCTATCCTCAAATACTAAACAGTCCATTATGCCAAACCTGAACAGTGGCAACTATAGTGGCCGATGGACGGTCACAAGAAAACCTGTGGGAGGGGGGAGGGCGGTGGGGGGGGGGGGGGTGGTAAGTGGTGTTAGCACCAGCTCTTCCGGCGAGGATACACGAGGACAACAGTGCGGTTGCAAATTAGGGACGTGTTTGTCCCTGGCGCCCGAAGAACAACAAAATTGCCTCCATTGGCAAACGTGCGCCTTGGACACCGGACGACTTCCGTGCGATCACGATCCACGGAGGGGAGAAATTAATGTTTGCCGTGGGTGGAAACCGCGAGCCGCACATCATGGAGGGTCAAATTGAAAAACAACCAGTAGGGGGGCCTTGATCCCGAAAGGTGGCCTGGCAACGGAACACACTGCCTGTAGTAACAAGGCGCTTCACTGCCGAAAAGCAAAGGTAAAACATTACAATAAATTCATGAGTGTGTAATTCACACCGGCCACAAACAGTGGGGTGATCATATGTTCAAGTTAAATCGTGACTGCACAACCATGTCATACTAGTTTTTTTTTTTCACGAGGACAATATCTTACCGATACCGCAAAACAAACTGTCAGTGATCCCACCAATATCGTGGTTTATAAAGCATACAGTTTACTCCTTTTTTTACTTGTTCCGAAAACCGTAAAAATCTATGGTTTAACTACAATCAGAAGGCATAAGAACAGAAAAGGCGCCCTCCTGCACGGATAAATGAATCACCCGATCTTTTGCGCCAAGACGTGGGCGGAAACAAAGCAAAGGGGAGGCACGCATACAAACAGTAAACACACCTGAGGGGAACAAGCAAAACGTACAAACAGCATTAAAAAAAGCGCGAGACATCCATATCATTCGCGCGGCGGCGAGTTAGCAACCGGCAACGATGGTGGAGATCTTCACCGGAAACAAGCTGCACAAACGGTTCGATCTATTGAGGGAAGTAGAATGGGTGGAAAAGTGGCTGGGATTATCCTTGAAATGTTTACGTTAAACGTTACGTTGATTCAACACGAGCAACAATCAGACAGATGAGCAACAGGTTCACATAATTTTACCATGTTTCTCCCAGCTATGCTTCGATTACATATTTATGTCGCTTTTTGAAGCTAGGAAAAAAAACTCCTCCTTCCAGGAACGTTTCAAGCAAAACCGAGTCGGTCTTTTATCGCGGAGACAATTAGGAGAAGTGATAGCAAAAACACATACCGTCCGAAGGCAATTGCAGCTGAGGCTGCGGATTCTTGCGGACGGACGGACGGGAATTACTTTTCGTTTCAATTCACCGGCTGGATGGTGAAGTGAGTTGAAGTATCGTTGTTCCTTTCCTGCCCCGCCGGTGCCCGGGCTCTGAAAGAGTACAGAGAAAATCGATTAATGATGAAAGATGATGAATTTGTTAAACAACCGATGAGCAAACTATTTGACGTCTTATGACGCCGGCTCGGGGGGAGGAAACACGATGTACTACACACCGAAGTAAAACAGATCCATTAGGAGTGATTGCAAGCATTTTAGGCACGTGTCGAATGGACTCTTATTATCATTAGAGAATTACCCCGGTATGTGACTTTTAAATATTTGAAGGCATCGATGAGTTGTTGAATTTTTTCAGAATTTAATTGTACATCAAATAAACTTTAAAAAAAATTAGTTGCATTCAAAATACCACTTTTTTGCTTTAAAAATCTGATAGAACATTCGTCACTTGCACACTGAAATAACTTGTCTGCGAGTGAATAATGTTGCAGATAACACTCTTGAATTTCTGATTCGACAAAGAGTTTAAACGGAGATTTGTCGTGTGATGAATCATGTTATGATATTTACGGAGCCAATCATGGCTTAACGAGGCAATTTAAAGAAGACCAGATATCAGCCGTAAATATCTTACATTCTCAACGACCTTAAGATCACTTTAGATGATAGGACCAATTTTTCCATTTTACTTAGAAGAAATATTTTATATAACAAATACTACTAAAAAATTTGTGAAAAAAAATCATCCGCAAAGCACCATTTTCAACTTTGAATGGTTTTAGTGACTCATCTGAAAACTTGGGGTTTTTCATTGTCCCGGTTAGCCTTCGAATGCACTCTCCAAAATCCACAGCAACTCTAAAATGCTGCAATGTTTGGTGAGAGTCCCTGGATTGTCGATGTAATGCCACACGGTGCGCCATTTGGGCTCCATCCTCGGGTGCGCACAGTAGGCATTCGGCCAGAAGACATCTCCATTATCGCACGACCACGCATGTTTGGTTCCCGCCTGAGGGAGGGTGATTATCAAATTCAATTATCGACTTTTTTCGACGGCTCCAACACCTCCTCCGGTGTGCAAACGTGCGAAAACTGGCGATCGTCACCGTCGATCTCAGCTGTGCAGATGGCTTTATCTTTCACCATCGGGGAGGGCCGGCGAGAGTGGCCGCTTATCGAACACCGATCCACTGACCAACGGCGACGGAACTGACCTTTATTATTATCACGCACATTGCACGGGAATTATGCCAAGGTGAGAGCGATGGGTGATGTCTTGGAAATGACACGTTTGGACGAATTTGGAGGGAATATAACACGTTGCAGTCAAAACGGTTGTGTACAGAAACGTGTAGGTAGGAAAACGGTTTAAATCGTGGGACCGTTAGTGCACATTCTGGAACGTTCGGTAATTTTCATTACCGTGCTGGAGGCGCCCAGTCGCTTGTACTTATCCATAAAAAAATCCTGATCCTCGAAAGTAATCAAAAGCAAACTCGTGTCTAGTCAACCAAACGAAACACAAGCGATAGAACCACAGGCAACATCGCGTGGAACCAAAGGAGCGTCCTCGGGGTAAATTTTGAGCTTTAATCATATCATGCTAGGTTGTTAACCTTTACTGCAATTCCATCTGAATAACATTACATGATCGCGATACAACAATGGATTGGTTGTTCAAGCTTGTGACTGCGAAAACTGACAACGACCATACCAACGACAACAGATCGTTGTGCCGTCTCAATGAAATTTTCAATGCCACTTCCACGACGCACTTCACAATACCGATCCAAAATGAACGGCAAAAAAAGGAAAAGTGCAATCGTGTGTCATCCATTCGTCCAACGATCACCGAATCTACGCACCGCTTCTGCGTGGGGCGGCTTTCTTTTTGGTGGACTGATTGAAATCGCTTCCGACCTGATAAATTGCCGGGAAAAACGTGTTTGGTCAATTAGATTCCAAGCACAGATCTGGTTGCTTAACATTCTTATAACTATAGTAGTGAAAAAAAAGGAAACGAGAACATACCCTCTTATCACTCGTGCGAGAAGAAGACCTTCGGCATCTTCTAACCGCATGCTTCCGCTGGTAACGGAACTGCCAAAATCTGGTTCTCGGCTGTGGAGCTTTTAAGGGCTACCATTTTGTTTTTGTTTGCAACATATCGGAAGTTGTTTGCCGACCAAGTGACGCATTTTTACGGAATGTTTTTCAGTTGCAGTTATCAGTGGTGTTGGCGTCTGTTTGCATCTTATGGCCGCAGTGGCCAGCGTGTGGAACGTTCGTGAAAAGACGGAATACTGGACTGGAGGTAAAGTAAGGAAAAGAGCAAAATATCTTTTTCGAAAAAGAAATGCTTAAAAATTTGAACCTCTTTTCTATTAAATAATGAAGAAAAAAAGTCAAAACAAATGTTCTCTTATGTTTCGTTAGGGTCATTTTTTCCTTAAAATGTTGACTAGCACATGTGTCCACAGTGCAGCTTTTGGAAACACGTGTCGAACGGTGCTTATCGCTCGCTAGTAAATAATAAGGCGATTTAAAATCTCGCCATTTCGCGTTTGTCCACTCGAACCTGCGGCCATCCACCACGATTGTTGTTTTTAATTCGATTTCACCGGCTTGCGGTGGCGCAGAGCATGTCGCGCACGGCACAATAGAGCTGTCCAAACAGCGGTTCCCGAGCGGCCAAATACCGCCAAAGTAAATGTTTGACTCCAGCGTTAATTAGTGTACTCTACGGGGAAGCATCCCCTCTTCCCCTTCCCGGGTGACTGCGAATACTAAACGAAAGGGCGATCGAGCCGAGAGCAGAATTGCGTCAGTTGGTGTTTTGGTACAAATATTAGATCGCTGCAAATGAGCGAACAAACGACAACGGCGCGACCAGTGCGATTCGGGACTCGGGGCAAGTTCATGCGTTCGCAAGACGCAGACCTTTTTCTTCATTTTTATCTTAATCTTGACTTAATGACCGCGTGCCTCGTGTGGGTCCGCCAATTCGAGGTTACGGTCTGGGTTACCAGGGCAGAATGGGCAGGTGTTTAACTTACTCCCTCCTTCCTGGGGGGGAAGGGGGGTTGGGACGGAACTTAATTAAACCGCAGACCCGGAGGATGCCTCGAATGCGAATCACCCACCCCTGCGCTTGAGGAAGTGGCAAGGTGTGAATACTAATTACGGGCGTCTTTGAAGTGCTGCTGGTGATAAAGGCACTGCGAGATTGCAAAAAAACAAAATGGAAACACACTTGCGCAGCAAACCGCAACGATAGCTAAGGGGCCATCCCACCCAACGGAACGCGTCATAATTATTGATAAACGGTGAAAGGGCAACGCTTTTTCTCTGGGTTGCCCAGCAATCGATGAACGATTTCGAGGATTCGACGTCTGGTGTGCATGGTGGGGACTCTCGCTTTTCCTGGAGTGAGCAAGTGAGATCATCGATCAGGGGGATGGTTTTATCTTATCATTCCCACTTGTCATTTCATCAATATGGACATTTGCGAAGAGAAAATCAACAGAAAGGATTATCAAAAAATCACTTTAAAATCCTCAACAGACATCGATACCAACCCTGGCGTACACTAGTACCGCAAATTTGCTTCGGGTTTGCTGTGCAAACATTCTCCGTTGGATCCGCTTTTTCCGAGGTTGTAAACATTACTTTGCTCTATTTTAATGGAAACAAATACCAATTGAAGCACGGGAAGGAAGTCAGCCAACTAGCCGTTATTTAAAATCCCCTCGCTCTGTTCTTTTTTCAGTTGGTTGGGAGCGGTTTAATAAGCTCCTGCATTTCACCGGATTCCTTCGCCTTTCAAACCATTCCTGCCGCGGGGACCGGCCGCAGCGAAGACGGTAAACAGATGTGTTTGAATAAATTAACCCCGCTTATCATACCGCACCGATTGGACCGGCTGCGACTGGTGGCGGTTCGGTCAGGGTGGTTGTGCATGGAATGTAGCGACTTGCCCAGGCAGCAAATGGAGTGTGGGAATACACGTGACACACGACGAGGAAACGAAGTTGGACACGGGATGGTGATTATTCGATTGGAGGATCTTTTAACTTTATTTTCTGATTTTTGTTTTTTGTTTTGTTTCACCCAACTCAATCCATCTTGGACGCGTGGGGTTGCATACAGTACAGCGAGAACTCGACAAACTTAAGATCCTTCATGTACTCCGTGAGCCGCTTGAAGTGTCGCTCCGTGTATGGCAGCGACGCCTCGAGGCGTTTGTTTAGTTCGCTCACTTGAAACCGACCGGCGAGTATCTCCTGCAGCAGAATGTGCAGCGCCAGTTGGGCCGGGCGGCAGTTGCGACTGTTCGTGTTCCACTCGACTGCGTGCGCAAGCAGCGTTTCCTTGTGATCGTTCGACAGCTTGCGCACCGTTTCCGCCAGCCCGTCCTGCTCCTGCGCTTTAACCACCTCGCTGACGATCTTCAGCGTGCTCAGCGGACGGTTAAGGTTCAGAGCAAGCCGGAGTGCCTTCAGCAGCTTCCTTTCGCTCAGCAAATTGCTCAGCTCCTGCTCCTGCAGTAGCATCTCCTTGCGCTTGTCGAGCTCGTCCTTGCGCTTGCTCTCGGTCACGTCGTGCCACTTGATCATCTGCGAATCCGAACCCCCACTGTAGAAGACCGACTCGTCGCGCGCCACGCACAACGCCCAGATGCGACTCTCGTGTTTGTCCAACGTCTGCACGCACTCGGACGTCTTGATCGACCAGAGCTTGATCAACCCGTCGGCACCGGCCGACAGGAGCTGCATGCCGTTGGAGAGAAATTCCACCCGGAGCACCGAACTGTCGTGACCTTCGAGCGACTTCAGGCAGGTCATGTCGGTCAGCGACCACAGCTTGATGCAACAGTCCGCCGCGTTCGTGAGCAGGATTTGATCGACCGGAGAAAACCGAACCGACCAGATGCCACGCTTGTGGCCCCGGAACACCCCGACGACGGCGAGGTTGCTCACGTCCCACAGTTTGGCCGTTTTGTCCTGCGAGCCGGTCGCGACGAGCCGATCGTTCGGGGAGATGCACACGCAGTTGATGTCCTTGTCGTGCGCCAGCTCGGTGAGCGTGCACTGAAGCCGCGGCAGTTCGTCTTCCCCGTCCTTTTCGAAACTTTTAGGGATTTTCCACGTTTTAAGACACCGATCCTGGCTAACGCTGACGCAAAAGCTGCCGGAAATTTTACTTATCGCCACACTGCCCACCGTGTTCGTGTGCTTCAACCCGATGGCCACGCAGTGGATGGCAAACTTTTCCTCGTCGAACCGCCACAGTCGGATCGAGTGATCTTTCGCGGAGGAAAGCAAGTATCGTTTACTTGCCGAAAGCGACAGCACGATATCCGTGTGGCCCTGAACCAGCTGGCAGTTCATTGTGGTGGTGTCGTAGATTTTGAAGTTGTTACTGTTCGTTGCCATCGCCAGGTAGCGATCCCGTTTGCCGAGCAGGACGATGTCCAAAATTTCATCGCTAAAGCCAGCCAGCTGGTGGACGCAGTCGAAACTCGCACAGTCGTGCACCAGGATGTTATGGTCGGCCGACACGATCGCCATCTGGCCGAGGGGTTCGCTGTAGAAGAGGTGCGTTATCGCCAGACCACCATCTTCGGCCGCTTTCTCCACAAGGCTATTGGACTGTTTGTACACGATTTTGGCTTCGGTCATTTCCCATACTTTAATTACTCCCTCCTCACCGGCACAGGCAGCGTACACTTTCTTGGAGTCCAGCACAACGCCACCGATCGTTACGCCGCCCGGGAGCACGATTACCGATTCGAGCGCTTCGTAGACGGGAATTGTTTTAACGGCTGTCTGCGTGTCGAAGTTCCACAGGATTAGAATTTTGTCCCTACCTGACGAGACGATGTATTTGCGATCCTCCGAGAACGACACGCCGGTCACGCGGGAGAAATGTCCCGCGAAAGATTTGATAAGCTTGCGCGTGTCGTAGTTCCAGGCGTGAATTTTCTCATCGTCCCCGACTGCGACAATTACTTTGCTCTCCGTGTCCGGATGGAATACGATAAGGTTCACCATCCCGGTGCAACCGCGCAGGCTGCCGAGACACAGCTGCCGGGCCGGATCCCAGATGCGAACGGTCGAATCAGAACCGCCGCTAGCGAGTAACTCGTCGTCCGGGCTAAACACTAGCTTTGCCACAGGGCCTTGTTGGCCGGATTTCCACATTTTCAGCACCGCGCGCGTCTCCCTACTCCACAGCTTGTACAAACCGGACCGATGCGCCGAAACGATGCTGGTGCCGGAGCCGTTGATGGCAAATGTGTAGACGACATCCTCACTGATTTCTTCGTCCGTTTGTTGCTCGCCAAATGTGACCGGTTCTTGTTGGTTTTCCACCGACACCATGCATATTGTTCCGTTGTTCTGGCACACGAAATGTTGTCCATCGTGCGTCCATCCGATCGTACCACCGGTGTAAAAGGCTTTATACTGTGACTGAACTTCATAACTGAAAAGAATCATTCAACGCCATCGTTACTTTTGCTTTCGGTTAAATAAATGCGACGTTTTACTCACACTTCCTTTAGCTTCACTTTCGAGTTCATCTTGTACAATTTTTAAACCGTACAATTCTGGAGATCGTCTATTTACAACACACACGTGTTTGGAACACCCTTGTTATGACATTTATCGTTTGACGTCGGTTTGTTTACAATGTTTTGTTTTTTTCTTTTGCCTACTTTGTGCTTTCACTTAACTTTATTCAGAAACGTCAAAACACTCCTGAAACACAGCTGAAAACAATTGTTGGTACGCGTATGTGCAGTATTCTATTTCTGTAGTTTTCAATTAAAATATATCATTCTGTTGCAGATGCAACACAAAAACGACCAACAGCGTGCTCCATCAACATGTTAAGAACATTCAGTGTCCTGTCGGGATTCCGAAAACTCGGTGGCAGTGTTATATCATCACATCCCCACTGGCCGCTTTACTCGTTGAGTCAAAACATTACCGTTTGCCCCCTGGTCGCCGGTCCGCTAGTGAAACATTGTTCCACTAAATCAGCAGTGGTCAGCACAGAGCAACAACCTCTTCCGCCGGAAGATGAAACCAAGAGTATCAACTGGAACACAATTTACCACTTTCCATCGATCATGCTAACCGCCTCCGTGAAGCGGCTAAAGTATTATCCTATGGTTTTCACCGGCATCAGTGTGCCGATTGCGGTTGCCCTGGGCTACGCGGATATTTGGAGCATGAGCACCGCGGAAGTTGTGGGCGCAATCGGTGAGACTCGAATCGATCAATTGGATTTGATATTGTGTTTAACGTTTTCCCTTTTATTGTCAGGATTCACAACCTCCTTAACCCTCACCCTTTTTGGTATGCTCACCGATAATCTCGTTGGATTCGTGTACTGCGACGATCGGCTGAGCAAGGTTAAAATTTCCTTCCTAGATTCCAAAGGCAAGCGACAGAATCGCATCTACTCGGTGGACGACCTGGTGTCACGATCCGAACTACCGAGGTCCTTCGTGAAGCTGTATTTTCCCGTTAAAAATCATGAAAACAAGGACGTTTACAAGCTGGTACATCAGTATGGTGAGATCTACGATGTACAAGCATTCAACAAAGTGTTTGGCCATGAAGTGACCAGCAAATAAATTAAACTTAGCTCGGTTGAACTCAATAAAATAGCTTTAATTGCATTGGATCATACACTTTATTTGTGTTTGATATTTTTCCAGGCAAGAAGTGCGAGAAGGTTGAAATTCTGTACGAAAAACGCGATTTCGTCCGGCCACAATGAAAATATCCGTTTCCGAAGGGGAGTGTCAAAATCTAGTACTTCTTGTCAGATAACGAAATATTTCAACATATGTTTTTGTGTTGTCAATATTTCTCGGTGTGTCCGCCTGGGGATATGTTTCGCGTCTAGTTGGTCTTGAAGAATAAGGCATTATTTCTCTAAAATGCTTAGAAAACTAGCGTGCACTTTTGTGCAAAGGTATTAGCCATTAAAGCAAATTGCATGTGTCAATATTAATAACCTGTGTTATATTGTATGCGTTTTTGCTCCCACCTTTGCAGTCAGACTACCGCGCAATGCATCGTGCCGGTTGCACGGATGTCCCAGTATGGACCGCATTTCATCCAACCCATCATCAATAAGCAAGAAATCGATGCACTCCAAGAAACCGGTGACCTGTCGAAAATCTCGCACGTCCCGATCAAAGCCGCCCTAAACAACCAAACCAGCTCCGTGTTCTACGATCCCCTGGTCGCCCAGTTTACCAATTATGTAATGAAGCAGGGCCACAAGCAGCTGGCCCGGGATCTGGTCGAAAAGGGGTTCGAAAACATCAAACGCCTTCAGCTCGAGCGGTACCATTTGGCCGAAACGGAAGAGGAAAAGGCCAAGATCGAGCTAAACCCACGCAAGCTGCTTCACCAGGCGGTGGAAAATTGCCGCCCACTGCTGCAGCTAACGCCGATTAAGCGCGGTGGCGTGCGGTATCAGGTGCCCGTGCCGATCACGGAGAAACGATCGTACTTCGTCGCGATGAAGTGGCTACTCGAGGCGGTCCGTGAGAAGGAGCGGACGGTTCACTTTCCCGAGAAGATGGCATGGGAGATTCTAGATGCCGCGGCTAACCAGGGGAAGGTGGTCAAGCGCAAACATGAATTGCACCGGCAGTGTGAAGCTAACCGTGCGTACGCTCACTACCGTTGGAGCTAAGCAGAGATTGTCCGCTGCAGTGCAGTTTTCGGAGATTTAATAAAGCGAGTAAACTAATGTAAACATGTCCAGACGTATGGATAATTATTTTTTGTAAGGAGCAACAAGTTGTCCACCTGAAAGCACAGATAAAACGTTCCTCGCGGCGATAGAGAACATATCGAGCAAGCTTTGCTTTGTCGCTGTTCCTAGATGAGGCACAATTACTATAAAATAAGGGTGAAAATAATTACCACTTCTGAAGGTTATTATTTCCTTTTGAACAAAATTCTTACCGCAATTGGGAAGGTTCATTAAAGGGTCATTCGGGTCCAAGGGCTCCGGGGTCATAACATCCAACCCAGCGGCAAAAATGGTTCCGTTCTTTAACGCCTCCACCAAAGCCGGTTGATCGACAACTCCACCACGTGCTACATTCACAAGCACACTGGTTGATTTCATCATGGCAAGCGTTTCCCGGTTGAACATCTTCGACGTTTCACCCGTCAAAGGGCAGGCGATGAAGATGAAATCACTTTCCTTCAGTAGCGTTGGTAGATCTACGTAAGCGGCGCCGGCCAAATCACCTTCCACTTTTTGATTTCTTCCCGTGTACAAACATCGCGCTATATCGAATCCTTTCAGACGCTTTAGGATGGTCTGGCCAATGCCACCGAAGCCAACGATTCCCACCGTTGAGCCGGGCACGTCCTGGCCGAGCAGCCACTGCGGTCTCATTTCCCACTGCCCGGTAGCGATCTTTTGTCTTCCTTCGTGAAAACGCCTCGCTGCTGCCAGCATTAACCCAATGGCAATGTCCGCCACCGGGTCATTAACTACGTTTGGCGTGTGCCCCAGGGCGACACCCCGTTTGGCAAACACCTCCGCATCAACGTAATCCATGCCGGATGTCATCGTTGAAACCACCTTCAGCTGGGGGCCAGCGGCGTTGAGTGTCTCCGCATCCAGCCGATCGGTCGTTAGCCACAGGATCCCCTCGGCACCCGGAACCGAACGAAGTATTTCGGTAAGCTCCGCTCCGCTGCATACTGTGACCTCACACCTGAAAAGAAGATTGTTTCGAAGCGCACGAAATATGTTTCATTGCCATCCAAGCAACACAGACCAACAAGGTCAGTTTGAGGGCACACACTTTTGTCGGAGAATATCAATGAAACCGGTGGGAATATCGGAGCACGTAACGAGCAGCTTTGGCCGGCGCGCACCGAAATCGTAGTCGGCTAGTTGCTGTTCTAGCATCTTGGGCAGCGTACGCGTCATTCGTAATATTCCGCTACGCATGATAAGCAATCTGGTACTGCCGGTATTGTTTTATTTTGCTTCAATAAACAACGCCGCTGAAATGTGCATGGTACTCCAAAAATGCTCGATATTGCGTGAAAATAATTTACCACGTGATTTGTATCGGTTTCATTCCGCTCAAAATGGTTGCGTATGTTTAAATATCTGATGGTGCCGTTTAGGTCAACAGCTTCACAACAGCCATTTTTTCTGTCCCGTCCCGAAAATCGTCCCGCAAAGAACATTACCTAGCGCGAAGAGATAGGGAGAACAACCCAGAATTGGTATCAAACACAACACCATCATTTCAGGTTTTTTGATTAAAACATCTGACCGACATTTGCAGGAGATTGGCCTCGGACTTTTCGGGAGTGGTAAAATACAAGCTTATTGTTCATTCTGATTTCATTCTGTAGTGTTCGCTGAGCTGAAATCGTTAAGATGAAGATGCTCTTGCTAATAATGATTTTCGGCTGTATTTTATATCTCTTCCACTGCTAGAAAAACACAATCATGCGAAGGCCAAGAGTCCTGGTGACTCACCGACAAGTGCAACCGGTAGCGCTAGCGCTTCTGCAGAGGGAGTGAGTATGAAGTTCGACAACGTGATTGGTGCAATACCGGTAATTATTTTTTATGATCGCCCATTTGCCTGCTTAGATGCGATGTGATTGTACCGGACGTGGATTTTCCCACCCGAGCGCACATACTAGATCTATGCCCTGGTATCGATGGGTTACTGTGGACCAACTATAAGATGAAGCTTGATCGTGAAATTCTGGATGCGGCCGGTTCGAGGCTGAAAACGGTTTCTCTTACGATGAACGGTGTAGATTGTGTTGATTTGTTCGAGCTGGCCGAAAGACACATTTCCCTTGGGCATACGCCACACATTCCGAATGAGGCCGTGGCCGATCTAGCGATCGGGCTCATGCTCACAGTGAGCTGTGGAATGTTCAGACCTTCTGAAATTGCCGCCGGAACGGAACCGCCCATTAAAGGTTCTACGGTCGGAATCGTCGGTTTCGGTGGCATTGGTGAACTCATAGCGAAAAGGTTGCAAGGATTCGATGTAAAAACGCTGCTTTACTGCGGGCGTAATGTAAAAGAAAACGCATCAAAATTCAACGCTCAACTCGTCGCTAAAGAAGAACTGCTTCGACGTTCCGACTACGTCTTCGTCGCCTGTCCTCTTACATCCAATACCTTTCGGATGTTTAATCGGGAAGCGTTCGCGATTATGAAGCCAACAGCCGCGTTGATAAATGTTGCTCGTGGGGCGATCGTGGATGAGATGGCACTGGTGAATGCATTGAAAACTGGTCAAATACGAGCAGCGGCACTGGACACGGTTACCACGGAACCATTGCCGGCGGACAGTGAGCTGTGTCAGCTTCCAAACTGCGGTATACACACGGTGGCATACAATTTCCCATCAACCTTAGGTTAATAACAATGTTTCTTTTAACCTGCAGTGATAACACCGCACTTGGGAACGGCGACGAAGAAAACCAGGGACCAAATGGCCATGCGCGCAGTGGAGAATTTAATTGCGGGAATGCGAGGGGAACCAATGCCGTCACAATTTCATCCCCCACGTTTTTAAACCTTAAATAAAAAATATCCAAATTATAACAATTGTGCTCGTGATTATAATACTTCTAATTCTGTTCAAGTTAACTTTCTTCACGATATTTCTTTTATTGAAGCGATGTAACGCTGTATGCGCTGATGGTAACAGCCCTAAAATGGTTTTTTTAGCACGTTTCTACTCAAATCCTTCCATGTTCAACTTTAAAATTTCCTTTGTTCCTACGTTTCATCGCACCCTTTGCTTCTGATGAAGTATTACGTTATTGCAATAAAATTTGTTGCTCAACATGCTCTGGCAATTGTGTTTAATGCTAGTATAAATGAATAAATTAGTAAGGATAGGGAGAGAACATCGGAGATCCGGCGATTCCGGCCAGCACGTTCAGCGCGGCAATCTCAGCCATATTGTCCCTGGTTTGCACAGTAGCCGAGCCGAGATGAGGAATAACGACTGAAAGTGTCGATCAAATGTGTAAGTAAGCGTTATCGTTATCTCGACGTGCGCGACGATGGATTGCGCCGGTATAGAGCGTATAATACCAACCTGCATTGGGAAGTGTCAGCAGCTCATCATCCGCCGGCAGTGGCTCCGGCGTCATCACGTCCAAACCGGCCGCGAAAATGGTGCCATTCTTCAGCGCCGCTACGAGCGCCTTCTGATCGACAATGTCCCCCCGGGCGACGTTCACCAGCACCGCCGTGGGTTTCATTTTGCCGAGCGCGCTGGCGTTGATGAGGTGGAACGTTTCATTAGTCAGCGGGACGGCGATGAAGATGTAGTCACTCTCCTGCAGCAGTTCGTCCTGCGGTACCAGCTTCGCACCGAGCGCTTCGGCTTCCGGTTTCGGACGTCGGCCCGTGTACAGCAGCTGACCGATCTCGAACCCCTTCAGGCGGCGCGCGATCGTTTGCCCGATCCCACCCAGACCGATGATGCCGACCGTGCTGCCCTTGATGTCCTGGCCGAGCATCCACTGCGGGCTACCCTTCCACTGCGACTGATCGATGGCCAGGCGGCCCTCGTGGAAGCGGCGACCGGCAGCTATCATGAGGCCGATGGCCGAATCGGCCACCGCATCGTTCAACACGATTGGCGTGTAGCCGAGCGGGAACTTGCGCCGCTTGAACTCCTCCGTGTCCACGTAGTCCATGCCGGCCGACATGGTGGAAATGGCCTTCAGGCGCGATCCGCCCCGATCCAGCACCTCACCGTTCAGCAGCATATGGCCCACCCACATGATGCCGTCGACCTGCCCGGCCAGTTCCAGAATTTCCTCCCTCGAGGCGGGATGGTTCTGAGGGAAAATTACATCGCATCTGAAAGATCAAAGTAATGTCATGCCGCAGAGCCTGTACGCGATCACCAGAAAAGCTTACTTTAACTTCAATTTGTTGATGCCCTTCAATGGAGTTTCCTTGTTGGTAACGAGCACAACAGGTCGAGTTCCCGGATTTGCCATCGTTGATTCGCTTTGGGCGCTGGAAGAGAGAAAGAACACTTGTTTTCACGATTCTACTCCTCAGTGACAATAACAAGACTAAAGGAAAAACCCCCGCCTGCTGTGTTATTACAAGGGCTACCTATAGTCACGTTCACGCACACAGGTAACGGCCTACTACGGTAGCGTCGTTATCAGCGCGGGTAATAAGCTTGTTTGCGTTGTGCCTTCTGAAGAATTGTATTGAACCAACATAAAAACCGACAAGTACTTGTAACGGCTGCTTACCATCATGATGTATTGGAACAAATGTTTGTAGGTTAAAAACAAAATAGAAGTATCACTCGGTCAAGTGAAATGGAGTGCGCCCAGTAGTCGGATTGTTTATACTCACCCTACTATTCGCTTTCACACATACCAGCTCGACCGGCCCTAGTCTAAACTGCAGAGGAAATCCAAACAACCCATGCATGCACTGACAGCTGCAGCATCTAGTTAGCGACTAGATATCCGTCATTTAATTGATACAAGATCAACAGTGCGTCCCACAAAAATTCAATCGTCACCAATATTTTATTATTTTAAGGGAAAGCGAAATGAATTGTTTCTTAGTAACATACGTTATTGTATTCTTTTCTAACTTTATAAATGAAATATTTTTCCTCTAACATACCTGATCGATGATACCAATCCAAGCAGCACACAAAAAACTAAGCACAATTTTGTTCTCATCATGTTTGCGAACATTACATAAACGAAGCACCAAGCACCATTTAACCAAGCAGCCCGTTCCGCAAGTGATCACTCTGATCGGCAACTTTCGTCAGAGGGCTCCCTTGCTTCGATTCTTTACGATGTCCAGGCGTATACTAACGTGTTCCATGAACACTGAGTGCGCTTGACCGGCTACTGAGGTTGGTCATAAAACCGGATTGGCGGAGTTTGACCTGGATAAAATGATTATTGGAATGCGTCTGAGCAGACTCAAGAGCAAAGCCTAATCAGAGGGCTGGAATAAATGTCCAAGATCGATGAGCAATCTTATCTGTAATGTTAAACCTTTTTTGCCGCTCGTCTCGGGGGACTTTTTTGCCCGTGTGTGAGTCATTTATTTTAATTCATAAATCTGAACTTTTAAAATTAATCTTATTAATCTTCAGCACTAACCACGAGAGTTGTATTCCCACGTTGATCACACCCGAACGGAACGATCATATTGATCGATCGTCTCCATCCAGGGCCAGCAACAGCGTTGCTGGTTGTTTATCAAAAAACTTTTTGCCGGTGCGAGTGCGATTTCTAGAATCACTCCGGTCCTGGCAACAACAACACCGCTGTTCAAGATCGTCCGATCGCGGCTACTTGTTTCGGGTTCCTATGCATCGAGCAGCGTCACACAACCAGAAAACAACCGTACGAAAGAATCCGGTTTGAGCAGTTTCCTGTCCAGCGGGAGAACGTCTACCGGTATACGGAGGCGCAGCAGGTAATGCGGGTGGGAATAAGAATATTTTTGAAGGCTTAATAACCAACGGAACCGCCCGGGTTGGCTTCAGTCGAGCTTCACCATTTGAACCGAGTGTCTACAACCTGATTCTCCAGAGTGCGCCTCCTTCACGTAGGCTTCCCGATAGGGCAAGTGCGCAGTGGTAACATTATCATCAGTGGTCGCGAGAAAGTGATAAATAACTGTGAATCCAGCATCCCAAGATTTGACATTGTAGTGCCAGAGTATGCCAGAGTACAAGGTACGGTGAAGCGAGACTGATGTGACTGATAACAATTTAAAAAAAATCGATAAGAGATTTTTTATGTATTACGAACCACACTAAGAACCACACCAAAATCACTAAGATAGAAGAACGCAAAGTTAAAAATAAGGATGTTGGTTGAAAACAACGCAAGAGCCTTCTCCATGCGTCGTACGACGAGCCTCCAGTAGAATCTAAAGGCAACGATTAATACCACTGTTTGTTTGTGTCCCGCTGAATTAATTAGATAAACCAGTTTTTAGCTATGCGCAGCATCATTTCAAAACCGGCCCAGAACAGAGCTGGGAAACAAACAAAAAACTGAATTTTGAAAACTTTATATCGTGCTATGCACCAACCATGCGTTTCGACGATATCCAATTGTCTACGATATCCTTCTTTTTGTGTTTCTATTTTCTACAGTACCTGTCTGGGTTTGGATCCCACTTCGAGTCGGAAGATCCGCGCTATCCGAACGCCCTGCCGGTGGGTCAAAATTCACCCCAGAAATGTCCCTACGGCACGTACGCGGAGCAGCTGTCGGGTAGCGCGTTCACGGCGCCCCGGACGGAAAACACCCGCTCCTGGCTGTACCGTATTCGTCCATCGGTGGTCCACCAGCCGTTCAAGCGGTACGAAGGTATAGCGCCGTTTCTGCGTGGAACCGCCTGGGAAGAGCAGCCACCGAATCCGAACCAGATGCGTTGGAATCCGTTCGATCTGCCAGCCGCGGGGGTGGAGGTAGACTTTGTGGGCGGTTTGCACACGGTGTGCGGAGCGGGTGATGTCCGTGCCCGGCATGGGCTGGCCATACACGTCTATCTGGCCAACAGCTCAATGAAGGATACCGCGTTTTACAACAGCGATGGAGACTTTCTAATAGGTGAGCCGCGATGGAAGTACTTTTCTACCGGGGGAAACTAACGTTGCGGAACGATCTGGCGATCCGACGTACGCGGTCTGGAAGTACGATATGAATTTCTTCTCTACTCAAACGAGGAGGTGGACTTGCAACAATACTGGGTTTGACAATCAATCAATAACTCGTCAATAAGCAACTCGTGAATTTTGATTTGCCATTCGCGAATTAAAACACGCGCATGCATGCATCTTTAACAATGTATGTAGGTGAATGGCACGAAATCTCATCTGTTTTCTTCTCCATACAGTTCCCCAGCAGGGTCCGCTGGATATAACGACCGAATTCGGGCGACTCTACGTCAAACCGAATGAAATCTGTGTCATCCCACAAGGAGTGCGGTTCAGCGTGGCTCTGGAGGGACCCTCCCGGGGATACATCCTCGAGGTGTACGATGGCCACTTCCGACTGCCCGATCTCGGTCCGATCGGTGCGAACGGCCTAGCGAACCCACGTGACTTCCTAACACCGACGGCTCACTTCGAGGATCGCACCGTCGATGGCTATCGTATTGTGTCGAAATTCCAAGGCGCCCTGTTCGTTGCCACGCAGGGCCATTCACCGTTCGATGTGGTCGCCTGGCATGGCAACTACGTCCCGTACAAGTACGACCTGGCCCGTTTTATGGTGATCAACTCGGTCAGCTTCGATCACTGCGATCCGAGCATCTTCACCGTGCTCACGTGCCCGAGCAACCGACCCGGCACAGCCATCGCCGATTTTGTGATCTTCCCTCCGAGGTGGTCAGTGCAGGAGCACACCTTCCGTCCCCCGTACTACCATCGTAAGTCAGCGTAGACGAACCAATGCGATGTCGGCCCCATTTGGCTCATTTCTTTATCCACTTTTTGCCCAGGCAACTGCATGAGCGAATTCATGGGATTGATCTTCGGTCGGTACGAGGCGAAGGAGGGCGGCTTCCTGCCCGGTGGAGCCTCGCTGCACTCCATGATGACGCCGCACGGTCCGGACCATCGCTGCTTCGAGGGGGCGTCCAACGCCGAACTGAAACCGGAACGGATCGCCGACGGAACGCAGGCGTTCATGTTCGAGTCTTCACTCAGCATGGCCGTCACCCGGTGGGGCGAGGAAACGTGCCAAAAGCTGGACGCACGCTACTACGAATGCTGGCAGGCACTGGAGAAGCATTTCCACCTGTAATGAGGCGCAATAGTAGAACGGTACGCAAAACGCTCAGGACATTTCCGGATTCGAAACGTGTGGGAACACAAAACGCGGACACATTATGCAAAGCAACTTTTGATTTTGTCGTAATTCACGTGTTTTTTTATTCTCCTGTATTTCCTCACCCCTTAGTCGTATCGTTTCATTCGTTTTTGTTTGTGGGTGTGAATCTCTTTCTTACTTGTGTTTTGTTTTACCTTCATTGGTTACGAATATATTTCTTTAAGAAGCAAATTTGATAAAATTATGTACCGGGCGGTGTTCGTTTTTCATCTTTTAATTTTAATGTAACTGTACCTTGCCTCGTTCGTCGAACTAAGGTGGAGTTTGACTTTTTTCGGTTTGGGCATGAGTTCGTTTCGTTATCTGTTCGCCAAACTGCTGTGTCTGTGCCCGTTGGTGTTGGGTCAGCGTTTTGCTGAAGGTTTGCAAAACATTATTTTTTATGATAATTATCACCATTTTCGTGTTTTTAAACTCCCCCGAAATTATTTTATTTTTATTTTAATTTTTTAATAGGTACTATTGTTTAATTATCCAATTGCATTACGCTCAGCACTGAGCACCCGCTTTCGCAAACATTTTCGTAGCCTTTTTGGGTTCCTTTCTGTTGAGTGAGCTCCGTTATTATTATTTTTAAACGTAATTGAATTTAAAAACTAAAATCGATCGTGTCAATTTCACATGCAAATATTCGTTTATGTAATTGAGCATTTTATCCTCAATTTTCTAGCCACATACTCGATATAGAACTCGTAGAGCTATGCCATACTTATATTACCCCAGGTAGATCGGGGTTTTTTTTTATCAGGCACAGACAAATCCATTATCATATTCAGGGCCTCAGAGCAACCACCGTTCGAAAAAGTTCTGAACAATTTCCACTGGCCCTTGATTTACTAGGGACAGTTAGGGCGCGCTCGTTGTTCGCCGCACCGTACGCCGCATCGCACGCCGCACCGCAATCGAAACGCAATGGTGCTCTGTGTTCGCCGCAGCGGCGATGCGGTTTCAACTGTCAAACTGGTTGATATACGACCGTTGAATGCAAGTATCCAAATTTTTCGAGAGTGAATTTTCGTGTTAGTTTAACAGGACCAACGAAAGTGACAAGTGAGTTACATGACTACATTAATAAATGTTTCAGATTATTAAACATTCATCTTTCATGTCACCAATAGCATGGAATTGTTCTACCGAACAAACCTGGCGCTTCACTACACATTGGCTAGGCGCCGGCGAGCTTCGCGAAGCCGGATCTTTCATGAAAGAGAAAGACGTGGGGAATACCACACATTATTCCCCATCTTGAAACAAGAGCCAGCCAAATTTCGAGAGTACCTTCGAATGTCGAAGGACACATTCGATTATATTCTTAAAAAAATAGAACCTGCCATCACAAAGGAGATCCGGCATCACCCATATATTTGCCCCGAGGAACGTCTCGTAGTTACACTCAGGTATGTATTGTGCAACAATATATGTACAACAAGTAACAAGCATAAACATCATTGTCTAGCGTCTCCATTGAATGGCGCCAAATAATAAAGGTATATCAAAATAAAAGAGATACAAGGTATATCATAATTCGAAAAAGCAGGTGCATAGAATGAAAGAAAATAGAATGAAGGAAATTTAGATTCAAATAAAAAATTTATTCAGCATTCTTCGAGGCTTGGTGCATTATTTCCATGAATTTTAGTTTCACTTCGTGTTGCGCGTCTGGTGGCAATTTTTGTAGGGGCTCCACCAAGCTCATCATGAAATAATGTTCTGCAGATTTCTTTTCGAAAGTATCCTGCATCAAACGGCTTCTCTCTCGCTCCATAGTCATGAGTTCCTCTAGCACCGGATCTTCCGTTCTTCTCCGTTTGGGAAGCGGCGTGGTTGACGGGGGAGGTGGGGTTGCGGAGAACAGCGAACTGGCTGGAGAAGGCGAAGTGGGTGTGGACGAAACATCCTCTACGTCCTCTTCCAAATGCTCTTCATTCAGATATTCTGTTGATAAGATATACATGTATATTAGACAAAAAAAGAAGAAAAAAATATGGATTCAAAATTTTTGATATTCGCGAAGAAGCATAAATACCTTTCTCCACTACAATGTTTCCCTGTCTTGGTCGGGATTTTACGATGTCCTTCAGAAAGTTCATGGTTTCGAAATGCTTCCACCCGATGTATTTGTAACCAGAGCCGGATGGCCGGTTTAATTTTTGCATTTTCTTGGTGAACGTATCTCGCAAATTGCGCCATTTCGCTTTCGCCTCTGTCTCTGAATCGTAAAACGGAAAAAACAGAAGAAAAATAAATCGTTAAAAAAACTTGATGTGTTCTTTCTCTTTCTAGGTTTCTTGCAACTGGTAATAGCTACCGAGCCCTTGCGTTCAATTTTTCTATCACCAACAACACCATAGGCGCTATTGTGTATGAAACCTGTGAGGCGATTTGGGAAAACCTACACAGCCTGTTTCTGCCATTCCCAACCACCAACGGGTTTGGAGAAGTCGCAGCGGGCTTCATGCAAAAATGGAGTTTCCCTAACTGCATCGGCGCAATTGATGGGAAACATGTGCGGCTCAGGGCTCCACCCAAATCGGGAAGCCAATATTACAACTATAAAAAATACTTCTCCATCCACTTGCAAGCAGTGGCGGACGCCGAATGTAAATTCATCGCAGTTGATGTCGGCGAGTATGGGCGGCGGAGCGACAGTGGTGTCTTCAACAGCTCCTCGCTGTTTCAACTAATTGAAACAGGAGGGCTGAATATACCGCCGGCAAAACAACTGCCCGGTACAAACACCATATTGCCATATGTGTTCTTGGGGGACCAAGGTTACCCACTAAAGGAGTACCTAATGCGCCCCTACCCGGCCAACATTGACGACGAGGCCAAAATGCACTTCAACTACATGTTGAGCCGATCCCGGCGAGTAGTTGAATGTGCATTTGGCCTCATCACAATGAAGTGGAGATGCCTCCAGACGGAGCTGCAAATCACTCCGGATCACGCGGCTCTAGTCGTGAAGACCGTATGCTTGCTGCATAATATATGTGTCGAGCGCAAGGATACGGTTGTTTTTATGGACGACACCGTTTCTGCGGTTACACTAAATCGCTGCAATAACCATCCCTCCCAAACGGCATCAGCGGTGAGGGAAGCCTTCAAACAATATTTTTATGATAGATTAGTTTAGGCTTACGTAGATTTAAATACATTAACTTATGTACATAGCTGGATTTAAGGTTGCACGCGAAATAAATCGCAAGTACTCACCTGTTACATTGAGGCTTTGGCTTATTTCCTTCCAGATGCATTCGTTCCTTATTACATTTTTATAACCAGCATCTTCTGGACACCAGATACTTCTATTCTCCTGCACCAAATGAATTAGTTTTTCTTCGTCGATCGGCATCGTCACACAGAATATCACAACAGAATAACACAAAACACAATATGAATATCACAGGACACAATCTGACAAACCGGCTACCGGTACAATCGGTTGAACCGAATCGGTTGCGACGGTGCGGCAAAATCAACCAAGTTGATCTTGCCGCACAAGGTTGCCAACATAACGGCGTCGAATTAAAAAAATCCCATACAATTTTTGACATGCGTTGCGGTGCGGCGTGCGGTGCGGCGAACAACGAGCGCCGCCTTAAACCACAAACGTATTGTCTAGCCCCAAGGGTTACTAGATTTGCGGACCAGGCTTTTGACGTAAACGAAGGGGACGACCATCAAAACGCGTGGCTTGGTATAGTAAGAAGGTGATGTTGACTGCTGATTTGCTTGTGCTCCGTGCAATATTCTTTCGTGGTGCATGGTGCAACGCATGATACGCAGAAAATAAAAACAACACTATAGTCACATCACGAGAGCCATTCAAAGGAAAACCGTTGATGTATGGGGACCGTTGATGTTTGCTGGCTTGTGATGCTGTACTTTCATACGTTCAAAATACTTCATTAATTTTACTATATAACCATACACACTACTACGTTGTCCTGTTTCCGGGTAGTGCGTTGCGGGTGTAGTCCTGCTGCCGAGCCTTCTCCACCATCTATTATGTTATATGACCACAGCGGGCTATGAGAACTTGGATATTTTTATTACAAAAATAAACTCCTTTCTTCGTGGGTATTTTTCTCATTCCGTCGTTTTTTTTTCCTACGGTTACCGTTCTCGTACCATCATGAAGGACAATGTCCTTATCATTATCCTTTATTTCTTTACAATTTTATTGTTAATTCCTTGCTTTCGATGCTTGCTGCTTAGTGTTGATTCTACGTTTCATGTTTCTCTTCATATGCCCATTTTGTTCCTTCTCTGTGCTGAATCCGAATTTGAACTAGCAGGTTCTACGTGACAGGGGTAGGAGAGTTTCTGTGTAGTTTCATTTAAAAGCCTGTAAGCGTATTCAAGCTCAAACACATATGAAATTAATGTTTCTTATTTGTGCCCTTCTTTTGTTAATTTAATCGTTGTTACGGGCAAGTCATGAAAAAGCACTTGTTTCCCCTTTGTTTTGCTCTCCTCAAGTGACCTTGTTTGCCGCAGATGCACTGCTGGGTGGAAACAATCGAAAGTGTAATCCACATGTCTGTCTGTGTAAAGGAATCTTTTCGTTGACAATCGCGCATCGATATTCCCGACTGCTGTCGTGAGGATAGCTCCTTTTCTTCCGTGTAGCTCGATTGTACGCAATAACTTTATTTTTTGAGATCTTTGATCGTGCGTATATAATGGTCTCTTATGTGATATTGTTACACCGTTGCGCCTCCGATGCGCAATCGGGACATGCTCACGCACAGAGAGATAGAGCGAGAGAGACGGTTCAAGTTGAGGTACTTGTAGTATTATTTATCTTACATTAAATTACCATGTTGTTCTCTTATTTTGTTTTCTATCCTCTGCTTCTGTGACATCCTTGCAACCAGCTTCGTCGATTGGTGTTATCTCGCTTTTGATAGTTTCACTACTGGTTCGATCACCTTGGATAAATACATGTTCTACCGTGTCGGGTTTGTTTGCTTCCTTGCTGTGCGTACTCCATGCCCAACGTCCTTCCGTAGGAACTTAAAGCGATTAGCAGCAATGTTAAAAATGTTTAAAAAAATAATTTGCTTATCTTGAACTGTACATTACACACGCACGCCCACTCGGCCATCCTGTTATCATTTTTTGTTTTGTTCACTCCTACTTCTGGCGTTGCTCTACACTATTTTCAATTCCTCATTTCGTTTAAGTTACGAGTACAGAGAGCGCACGAAAATATGCAAACGATTGACCGGTTTCGCGTGCAGTGTAAACGAAACCACCATAATATGGCGTTGCTGGGTGGCGTGGTTTCTGTTTGCGAATCGAAAATGCGAATATGGACGGTGATAAACTGCGACGGTGCGGAGTGCAAGTGTGTATACGCAAATGAAAATGCTTTCACTGCCAGTTTCGGCGGAATTGTGGTTTAAACTGTTCGTTCGGTAGAGATCATCTGCCCTTTCTGTTAACTTGTCCTGTGCTTTATATACTTTCTGTATCCTTCTTCTTTTTTCGGCACAGTATTGAGGGACATCCTTCTTTCCCCAAAGCGACAGATTATTTGTATCGTTTGTTGTGCATGTCGGATGCATGTGCAGGGAAGAGAACGAGGGTTCAAACCCCGGATACTTTTAAAACAAACGTGGTTCCTTCTTACGTGTTTTGAACACCTAACAAACCAGTAACAAGCAAATTTGGATGTGTTTCAAAAGAGTATAAAATATTGCGTACTATGTTTATGCTCTCGGTGCGAAAGCATCCGATCGTTTTCACTTCCTTTAACCTTTTTATCATCCTACACAAACCCAAATGAGAAATTATGGAGTCTCAAACGCTGACTATTGAATAACGGTTAAACCATTGCAAATACTACATCACTAGTATAACTATGCTGGATATTGCTTGATCGGCAGAGAGATAGAGGAAGGGAAGCAGATAATTGACTTGCATAAAGGTGTTGTCATCCTGCTGAACATGTAACAAGTAGAGCTGCACGGCTAAGATCCTGAACGCAACAGCTAAATACTGGAATTTACTCTCAAGTGGTGCTCCGCACGCTGTTGTTGCTTATAAGAGAGATTTATGGGATTAAAGTTTAGCTGCAAAGAACCTATTTTTTTACTGCAAAGAAGGAAACAGGTGGCTGGGTTGTAGATAAATACATATATATATAGATACGGTTAATTAAATGTTTTTAATTATGTTGCTTTTAGAAAAGAAAAGCGAACATTTTGCTTTGGAGTTTTGAATTTTGATCCAATATTTACCATCCCTTTATTTGCAGAATGGCTATTTTTTTTGGTTATAGGCAATATACTTTTTAAAGGCTATTACCGATTACGGCTATCGCCCACTTTAAGATCGTTGACGCTGCCTGGACGTCGCCGCATGTGAGCTACAATTATTTTATTTTGTACCGTTTTTGCGTTTTTTTTTCTTTTTTCTATCAACTTCACTCATCATTAACATTTTCTGACTGTTCGTCCGATGTTTGAAGTTCACTGTAAAGTTTTTGTTTTGTTTTTCTTGTTCTATGTCTGCCCGGCACTGGTCTAGCTGTCGCTAGATGTTGCCCATAACTATATCACAATCCTTTAATTGAAAATTGTTAGGATCACTCGCCGAAGGTTCTTCGCTGACGGATGAATGCTAAACCATCCTTGCCTTATGTGTTGAAAAAATGTTCGATAAGTGTGATGCTACATTCGGATCGAGCCAGGGGTTTTGCTGGGGTCAAATATTATGCACTATTGTTTTTGCTTAGTTTTTGCTAAGGATAAGCAGGATTGTCACTTTTGCTACCGTAAGATTTTCATAAAATTTCTCACCATCAATCCGGCCGTTTTTTTTTTTGCGATCGCACGTTTCGCTTTGTGTGGACAAACCGTGTTGATGCCATATTAAACCGATATCAATACTTGTGAAAAATAACAAAAATAAACAAGGTCAAGTTAAATACCACTTCATTGCAGCTCCTAACTTGTGGAACAAGAGACGTGCGTTTCTGTAATGGCAAATATTGCTTTATTTTAATGTGAGATAGAAAAATCAAACAAAGGGCCATAAAAAGATCGAATGAGCAACGCAACCCTCACCAACGTCCGATCATGAGCAAATTGAAAGAAAACCAACAGAGTTAGGTCCATGTGGTATTCATATTACAACTTAAATATAAGATCGCTTCTAGCGAGGCAACAGGATTTGAGCATAATTCGATATAAACATACAGCTTACATACTAAAACCACTCTTCATTCTAACAAATTTTTCAAACATAACTTAACTTAATACACACTAACACATTGATAGCTAGACAAAAAATCACCATGTTCCTTTCACTCCAAACATTCAGTAAAAAAAATGCAGACAACTTTTTTTGGGGTACGTGTTGTTATGTTCTTAGTTTTACATTAAAATTTAGGTACGGTTTGGTTTCTGTTTAACTTGAACGCCTCGGAGCGGCATGAGGAATATTCAATTCCATAATAACTTTCACCTTAAGACGAGGCTCGACGAGTGCTAGCGAACGATAACCGTCCGGAATTCCCTAGGGTTAAGAGAGAACTATTTTTTCCCTTTGCAATAGGATTATAATACCGAGAAGGTTTTTTAATTTTCTTCTGCTGTTTTCGCTATAAGCTCATCACTTTTCATTCTTAATGCTTCCCGTGTTTTTGTTCTATTAAAGTTGACTGTTGTTTGATAAGAGAAGTTAGTCTAGGTATAGTAGGTTATTAAACGAAATAAAACATAAATACCGATCACGTCCTGTTGCGCTGCTCGTCTGTGTGTGTTTGTGTGCTGTCCCTTGTTCGAAGTTAGGTGGCGTTATTGTGTGCAATAAACGGTTAACAAACGGTTATAAGTGAAGATCTATGGTAGATCGGTCGTATCCGCCTCCAGACACGTCAACGGTCGGGCGGAATACGTAAGGACTTTAACACTTTGCTAGACTGTGGGGTGGAGGGACAAGAAAGCGAGCACTTTGTGTGATTTAATCAGCATTAAAAAAAAATCATAAATGTTTTCTTCTCACCTGGTACTGTTCCTCCGTTTCAATCAATCCCTTTACCGCTACCACCTGGTACTGCGGGGCGCGCATTGCGGCCGAATTTTTGCGTATCAAACGAAGCGAATCCTGCGACGAGCCGAGTGCCGCCACCTGTCGTGGCCCATGGCTTGGGTCGAGCACCAGCAGCGAAAGCCCGGACGTCCTTTGCTCGATTCCGATGATCGTACGAGAGTGTCCTTAAAAAAGGGTCATTTTTGTTGAAGGTTAAATTTAAATAAACACTTTCACATGAGAGTATGATTTCTACCTTGATGCTGCAGGTACAGGGGAGGTGTGTGAATCCGCGGTTCCTCGAAGTAACGCAGCACCCAGTTAAACAGCTCCGGATGGCGTCCGTCGGGCGACGTGGGCCGGTGGAAATCGACCAGCTCGCAGCGGATGCGCAACCAGGAGAGGACGGTCACTATTTCCGTCGCACCGATCCATTTGCGCGTGTTGTACAGCTTGCATCCGAGCTGTTCCGATCCTTGGATGTCGAAGCCCTGCGCCCAGGCCGCTTCCACCATGCGCTGCAACCGGGAGATGCTCGGCATGGCCGTCCGGGCCGGGCCGTGTGATCCCCACGCGGAATAGAGCGCCTCGTTGTATGAAGTGTTCTACAATCGAAAATTAATGGCAATCACTCTTCCGGAATAACGATACCACCGACAAGATTAATCGAGGTTTATTTTTGCCCAAGGGACGGAATAAGGGACCTTAATTACCTGAAGCAGCGATGACAGCATCATTTGAAGATTCCGGTAGCCGCATCCCCAGCCCTTATCTCCGTAACTCGACGCGTAATGATCCACACTCGAGCAGACGTACGTCTTGATCACCGTCAGAGATGACGATGACAGGGAAAGCACCCGTGGCGACACCGATTTCGTGCACGACGAACCATCGTCCACGCCGTGCGATTCGGCCGCTCGCAGGCCAACCTGCCGTTCGTAATAATCCGCCACGCTCATCTCGCCCGCGTACACGGCCCGCTGCATCGCCGCTGCCGACTGCTCTCGGAAGTTACCCTGGTCGTCCATCCCATACTGGGCCCGCAGCATCTCGAACTCACGCTGCTCCCGGAGCTTTTGCGCCTGCTTCTCCAGATCTACGACCACCGCCGACGATTCGCTGCCCCCGCCACCATGGTACGGGTTTTGCGGGCTTTTCGAAAAGTGCTTCTCAATGTGGTACTCCATGTCCTGCGTTTTCATATTGTCGAAAGAAATGCCGCACACGGGGCAGAGACTGCCGCTGCTTCCGCCGTAGCTACCGTTCAGTGCCGAAGCGCCACCGTTACAGGGGGTCCCGCCATTCGTGGCCCGTCCACTGTCCACCTTGGCTGGGCTCAGAATGTCGCGGTGTTCGATGTTAACGTGCAGCTCCAGGTCCGACCCGGACTCGAACGTGCGATTGCAAATCGGACACTGTAGTACGCTGAGGGTGTCCACATGGTGTCCACCACTTGAACTGCCACCGGTGGCTCCGCCACCACCGGCTCCATTCACACCGGGACTGAGCGGATCAAAGTGGGACCGGTTGATGTGCTCTTCCAGTACCGATGGATTATCGGAAGTGTAAGGACACAGCAGGCATTGTAGTGGGCTTGCTTGCTTGGTCGTGATGGTAGTGGCCGACGTGGTGATGGTCATCGTAGTAGGTCCTGCTTTATTTTCATCGCCTACAGTCCCATTGAACGAGTTTGGTTTGTTCGTTTTCAGCTTCAACCCTAGTTGGGAGCGCAGTGGCGATCCTTGACCACCAGCTCCAGCCGCGGCGCCGGCCGGGGTCGTGCATCCAGCACCACCTCCGTTCATCATCGCGGCCTCCTTACTTCCACTGGCAGTGGAACCGTTAGTGTTCGTGTCACCAACGCCACCGCTACTGATGCCGGTTGCTATCGTTACTTCGGGGAAGTGGTAATGAAGGCTGCTAGATTTTCCATTCGGGATCGTCCCGTTCGGGACCGTGCCATTGCTACTGTTTGCGTTCGTGCTACTGCTTCCTAAGCTTGACCGACTGCTGCTCATGCTACTGCTTCCCGCAACCGTGGAGCAACTGCTGCTGGCCATCATCCTCACCGACACGGTCGCGCTGTTCCCGTGCACCCCGTTTGAGAGGTGCTGTGACGTAGAGCTACCGCTCATAGATTGATGGTGATGGTGGAGGTGATTATTGCTGTTGCTGGTGGTGGTGGTGGAGGTGGCAGCCGAAACGGTTGTCAGGCTGCTACCTCCGCCACTGGTCAGCATCATCATACTGTTGTTGCTGTTGCTGCTCTGGCCCATCTTGGCGCTTCCTCCCAGTGACACCGGTGTCAGCAGCTCGGACGTGATCGAAGGGGAAAGACCGCGACAGTCGGAGATGGAATCGGAGTCACCGTCGACACTGCAAAAGCTTCAAACGTATTAAACGTGTTCCACTAACTGGCTTACAGACAGCGGGCATGGGGAGACAGAAAGGGATGTGAGGAAGTAAACGGAATTCACGTATTACTGTTCTCACTCATATCCTTTACCTTGGCGTTTGATCGTCAATGAAGGACATCAGCTCATTCTCGGGAGTAAGGTAGTCGAGGTGGGCCTGGTTCACGTGGAGCAGCAGTTCGGCCGCCGGAACGCCAGTGAGCCCGCAGAACGGACACTGTGCACTGCCTTCCACGTGGTTCTGGCGGGTATGGTCGCGCATCGCGTCATCGGATAGGCCGGACATGCCACAGATTTCACACGAATGCTCTTGCTGCAGCTGCTGTTGGCCATGCTGCTGCATTACACCGTTCGCAGCCGAAACTGAACCATTTGCTTGAGGCATCGCCTCCTTCGATTCGCGCCCGTTCTGTGATGCCATCGCTTACTTGTATTCTGAAGAAGTAGAAGGAAAAAACACAAGAACCTTACAATAACTAGCTGTCCAATTCGTCAGTAAGAAATTGAAGATGTGCCGGTCTTAAGTGTCCTTCACAAAGAGAACCTTTCGCGGCCCCTAACGTATTGATTGATCTTAAGCTAACAAGAAGGGTTGTTGACTTTTTCGGTGCTTGAGAATAATCATTATTGTGCAGTCACCAAGATCCATTTCCTTTCATTTTTACGATTTTTGCAACACAATAGTACTTAACCAACCGGACCAATGACGATGCTGATAATGCGATGAAGATATGTCGGCTTTACTTGGTTTCACGATTACATAAACGATTTTAGTTTCAACTTCAGGCTATGTTTAGGTTTTCTCTTGAAAATGATCCTTTCGCCTTTGACCCATGGATAGAACCTTGCATATTCCAGCGCGGCGCCTATGCCGAAAGATTTTGATAACCTTCCAGATGACAACATACCGATTGAAGTGGCAAATGGGGGGGAAAAAAAACTCCAACCGTTCTACCGTTTGTCGACGGCGAGAGAACACCGCGTGCTGCATGCGAATCCTTGTGCTCTTCTTGTGCACCAATACCAAACAGTGAAGAGAACAACAGCCAACGTGCTATAATGGGGCACATAAACATGGGTGGAAAAAAATAACGTGAGGAGGCACAAAAAAGAAGCATTGAAACCAACGCGATATGGGCCCGAACAGATATTGATTTATATGAGGAAAAAGAATGGAGCCCATGCCATGTGGAGAGTGTAGACTTGGGTGCCTACGCTGCTGGTTACGGATTATGCTTGGATGAGACAGAGAGCATGTTCGATGAGCCATTTTCTTCCATCTGATCTTAAGATGGGAGCTCTTAAGGTTTGTTTGAAAAAAAAAAAATGAAAATTCATCCAAAAATATCTATAGCAAAACGTTTCCCATTGCAACATCCTATTTTCCGTAACTGGGCCACATCCATGCTATGTACGGTATGTGGAGTTTCGTTCGTTCACGTCGCATGTCCTTTTGACAGCCCAGCGCAACACACAGCTCACAGTCAATGGCCTTTCTGTGCGGTGCGGAAAAGGGTCCTTCGAACGAACTCTTATGCATGTGCTGGGGATATGTGACCGGAAGTTGAATTATGAAAAATAAAATAATGATGAAAAAAGGAACATAACTGAAAAAATGCGATTCCGTAGAACCCGCAATAAGCGTTTTTCACAACAGCAGCGAATGTTTCATGTTTTGAAAACCCAATTTATCCAAGTACACTATTCGTTTCAAGAATCTGAAACTTACAACTCTTGCGTAGCTCTTTAACTGCATTCAATCGAATGTTAGAAGGACTGCTTCACGTATTCAACCTAGTAGGAGCACATGACTTTCAAACATGGCTTAAAACTAGGCAATCGACCCGCCATCGCCCGTAGACGATCCTTACGTATCCCGTATCCTTTGCGATGTAATTCAGCGGCCGCACTGCAAACACTGCACCGTACTTCCGACAGGATTCGATCGGTTTATCGTACCTGTGTCCCCGTGTGTTCGGTTTGGGTGGTTGTTCTAATTTCGTTCCCTCGACTCGACGTCGATAGGCTGCGGTCGAACGGACGGGCACACGCACGCACGTACACACGTACACGGCACGGGAGATTAATGATTATGGGCTAGTTCCTTGCGGGGCCCCCTAGTGGAGCCAGGCCACCTTTTCCGACATCCTCAGCTCTCACAGCACTCTGATACAGCGTAGAGGAACCGCACGTGTGCTCCGCTTGCAGCCCGAAGAACACTACTGCAGAATTTTGCTCCCCGCTGTGCTGCCGAATGTCCTTTTGGTGCTTTCTCTTTCGCCGTCGTCGAGTTGCTGAGTCTGTGGAGAAGGCCGCCCAACGCGAATAGGCTGTCCCGCTTTTGCGCCCTTTCCGTTTACCAGGGATGGAGCCTATGCTGGCATTAAAGGGCACACGCCACAGTTTCACGGGCCTTGAAGCGAGAGTACTCCAGCGTCGGTGCTATACCAGCCGCAGGAGCAGGAAATATGGTTTCCTTTTCTCTCTTTCTCGGGAGCATGACGGAGCAATCGCACACTTCTTGTGCAACATTCGTCTCTTTAACTGGACATGCAGTACGCTCTACTCACTGTGTGTTTTGTTCTCGAAACCCACCAACAAAGGGCACTTGGCGTGAGAGTAGCGCGAGTATCGCCAACGGCTGACGGCGGGTGTCCTGGTGGGAATCCTTCCCTTTCGTTCATGAATGGAGCGTTCGTTCCCCGACCTCGATACGCGCACAGCTGCTCCAGCCGCTACGCTTCTGCCTCCGCAATTGGTACACACGTGCGATGTCAACAAATTACGTAAGAACTGACAGGACTTTCGCTGCGAAATGTCAAAAACCTTTCTGGCATCGTGCAGTGGTGGTAGTCACTGGATCACACGCACACATGCGCGAGTAGGATTTCAAATAAATGCATCATCAAGGATATTCGAGTTTTCAGACGGTGGAATGACGCAAATAAAACTACATTCTAGAAGCTTGTGTGTTAAACATTTTGCCACAAATAGCATAGAATACTCTGAACACATTGCTGCATTCCTTTTGTCAAACGGAGAAATATTTAAAAAATGAACCGATGAAACCGAATAAATTGACAAGGGCCAATGGTCTACAATGGCTAAACACCAAGTTTTTGTTAGGCATACAAAATAAGTTCCAGCAAAAATGTCCAACATTGTAAATTTTTTTTGATATCACACTCCCGGTTGTCGGTAGTCCACGTTTTTGCTTCAGCACCTTGAAAATGTGTCATGACATTTCGCGCGCTCCTGGAAAAGTAAACAAAGCGCTGCTGTCAAAAAATTGGCTTCGAAGCGATCACTTCGAAAAGGGGGCTTGTTGTGAAAAGTAAATCATATTTGTCTAAATTTCATCCAATTCTGATTAATTCGATTTGGAGCAACATAATGCAGTTCAATTCACTCGTCAGACCGTTACTCAGTGCTCGTTTAGTCTTAACAACCAGGTAAGTTTTCTTTGGCCTTTAAACCTGAAGCATTCGGATCGAGGTTATGTGCGCAGTACTCGCTGGGAGGCCTCAACATTTTACTCTTTCCCCCGGAATACAGACAAACAGCTCCAGATGCCACAACGCACTGTGCCGGGCTGCATATCACAGCAGCAGTAAACGACGATGGCGGTTTACCGAAATCGGCAACTCCAGAGAAACCAAAGCGTCCCGTAAACACTTACATAAGGTTCGTGCAGAGCATCCGGTCGTCGTTGGCCAGCACCAACCCGAAAGCTTCGCCGACGGATATATCGAAGCTTGCGGCGGTCAAGTGGCAAACGCTCGACCAGTCGACCAAGACGAAACTGGAAGAGGAGTATAAGCGTGAACAGGCCGTGTGGCTGCAGAAGAATGCCAAATATCTTAGCCAGCTGACCGATGCTCAGAAGCAAGAGATGAAGCTAGAGCGGCAACAAAAGCAGGAGGAGAAAGCCAAGCGCGAGCAGAAGCGCATGATGAAGGAACTCGGTCGTCCGAAACGCCCGATGAACGGATACCTACGTTTCTGTGCCCACAACAAACCGAAGCAGGGACTGACACTGGAGGAAAACAAGATGCAGATGAAAAATTTGGGCCTCCAGTGGAAGCGGCTGTCGGATGCCGACAGGGAACGGTACACGCGGGAGGCGGAAGAAGACATGAAGCGTTACCACGGGGAAATGAAGGAATGGGAGGATAAAATGTTGGCCTCCGATAATATGGAGGCGGTCCGAAAGAAGAACGTCCTGCTGCCACCATCGCCCGCGGCTGCCGCCAAAGGGTCGCCGAGTACGGCAGCAGGTAAATCGAAAAAGTCGGCCCCCGCTCGTCCATAGGAACTCGGGTGTCCCTATCCGGCGGACCAAAGTAGCACAGCTCACGCATTGCACCCGACCAGCAACGTCGTCGAAGTAGCTGAACCAAAGCAGAACTTAAAGCATCAACAGGATAGGGACACGAGTGAACGTTTACTGGCGGGAGAGGAAATCCGCAACCGATCTGTGCCATCGGCAGAGCTAGCATCGACGGCTTCGAAATCTTCTGAACCAACCGCTGGGCCACAGCAAAGTGAGAAGGGTATAGTGAACAAGTTAAAATCCATCTTTAAATTCTGACATTGGCTTACACGCATGGAACACCGAGCCTTGCTACTGTGCATATCGCTCTGGATGTTTATCTATTCATGCTAGGAACCATAAGGGCCCAGGATTTCGCATCGCTAATCACCTGATTAACAGTTCCCTAATATGCCATGTTTGTATTTTTGAGCATTATTTTTCCATATGGTCCGGAGATACCTTCATTATGTTGCATTTCACCTTGTTTGGTATTCTTATTAAACTATTCATCATGTTTGAATGAACATCATATTACGACATTTGTAGTAGTTCTAAAGATTAAAAATAGTATCCTAATGAGAGTCGTCTGTGTGTGTTTGTTTTTTCCGAATTGCTTTTATAACAAATGAAAGTATAACAAGTGTATAATGTGTCAAAAGCGGAACATTTGTCACGGGAACCAATAATTCTCATCGATGAAAATTCAGCAGTGTCAAGCAGTTTGGATTTTATTAAATAGCTCCCCGTTTTTCTTTTTGTATTTTACCAACAGTCATCGTCCTTTTTTTGAACGGTTTACTGCAACCGGACTGGGAAGGTTTTTTCGACGAGATAAAATGGTAATAAAACAGCTCTAGTATGGGTGTACGATAGACAATAAACGATATTACATTGCTAGTTTTCCGAAAGAGAAGAGTAGAAAAAGTCCTTTTACCTCTAACATTCCATTTGCCCTGAAAACGACGTAAAATAACAAACCAAAAAACGATTTACACTACGTTGAGGACACAAAATCATCCACTACGACGGTACCAGCGCCATCCACTTCTAGCTGGTCGTACCCGAGCACGTAACGTAGCTCTATGCCGAGCCATAACCGACTCCACAGAAGATGCGTGAGGACAAAAAAGAACATGAAAAAGGCTACGTCCTTCAGCACCTTGTTGACGGTGCCCAGCAGCTTCATGACAGCTTGGGACGTTTTCATCGGGATACCTCCGAGCAGGCACACTATGCTGAGCAGCTGCTGACCACCGGCAGGACCAGGTTCCACTGCACCGAAGGTGATTATCTCCAGCAGTTCCCAAGCGAGCAGCGGCAAGAACACGTTACCACCAACGTACGACTCGTTGCCGGTGGCAAACAGCAGATACACGGCGATCGACGCCACGATAAGGTGGATTTTGGTGCGCAGCACCCGTGCGAAACGGGAATTGGTTCGGGGAGAGGGGCGAGCGCTGGTCGCGCCAGTTGGGCTCATCCCTGCCCCGGACATTCCAGCTCCGGCCTGTGCTTGGGTGAAGGTGTTGAGAAGCTGCATGATATCCCCATTCTGTCCTACACCACTTAGGCCGTTAAGCCCCGAGAAATCCAAACCACTGGATGACAGGGAATCCGTTTGGGGGCTATTGAACTCCATTCGTTCATCCTCCGGATCGGGGTAAATGATGGATGCAGGTTCCCGGGTGGATTCTAATGGGGATACGATACAGGTTGATCATTGCAATCCAAATTTAAAAACATGCGGATGTTATTATATCACATTACCTTCCCGTGAATTTGGCAATTCAAAGTTACACGATCGCAAATACACTTCCGTCAACATTGCTTGCATGTTTTCAGTTTCAGTACTGTTTTCCTGCACTGCATCAGAACTAGCTGCCGGTGCAGTCGGCAACTCATGGCCCACAATTTTGGACAGTCTGTTGTTGGAGTTTTCTAGGATTTTCCTTCGTCTCGCTTCTCGACGTGCCGCTAGGGTATCCTCTGGTCCCTTTGACTGGCCTGCGCTCGTGGTGGTAGTTTCATCCATCCTGAATCAGCTAGCCTCACGTTATCTCCGTACGGTTGTGAATGGCCAGTCTCACGTTATTATCAATTGGTTTAATTTTTCACCATTTCACTGTCTGCTACGGGGATGTGTATCGATGCACCACTTTTACGCGAGTGACCAGGTGGAAACGGGAGGAAGATTATTTTGGTTTCTTCTTTCCGATTCTTCGTACTTCAGATTTGACAGACTGCGATATGCAAGAGTTTGACAGCTGCGTTCGCTCTGCAACACCAATCCTTTCCTGAAGGGCTCAATAAGAAAAACGGTTATGACTATGATTTTGGAGAATAAAACATTTCTTTATTTACAAACATATTTTTATCTTTGCAAAAAACACAGTTTCGTCCTAAGCGAATGCCTGTAATCCTGTGATTGCACGTCCTAGAATCAGTGCATGAATATCGTGAGTCCCTACAATCATACAACGAAAAAGAAAAAAAAAGGTTACTCGATAGGCAACGATTTTCAGTTATGTTAAAAAAGGAAGTTATTCTTACCCTCATAGGTATTGACCGCTTCCAGATTCATCACGTGTCGTATGATGTGATATTCATCTGCGATTCCATTTCCACCCAGCATATCACGAGCCACTCGGGCAATTTCTAACGCTTTTCCGGCGTTATTACGCTTGAGCATCGAAATCATTTCAGGAGTATGCCTAGAAATAAATGTACATCATTACCATTGTTTTGACTTGGCACAAGATTCGTCCAACGATGACGTACAATTTCTGATCCTTGAGGCGTCCTACATGCAAACAAGCGGCCAGCCCCAGGCTGATCTCGGTCAGCATATCAGCCATCTTTTTCTGCATCAACTGATTCGCTGCCAGCGGCTTTTTGAACTGTTTCCTATCCAGCGTGTAACCTCGAGCCACCTTAAGGCATGATTCGGCCGCACCGAGTGCTCCCCATGCAATGCCGTACCGGGCGTTATTCAGACACCCGAACGGGCCCTTCATACCGACCACATTCGGTAGGAGATTGTCTTCCGGAATGCGTACCTCGTCCATGAGGATCATGCCGGTGGCTGAGGCACGAAGCGAGAACTTACCCTCGATCTTCGGTGTCGCCAGCCCGTTGGCGCTCTCCGAGCGATCCACGATAAAACCACGCACCTTTCCGTCTTCCGTCTTGCCCCAGACGATGCACACGTCCGCGATCGGCGAGTTGGTGATCCACGTTTTGCTGCCGCTAAGAACGTACGTTTTCGTCTTCGGATCGTGCACCGCCTTTGTCTCCATCGATGACGGGTCACTGCCGTGGTTGGGTTCCGTCAGCCCGAAACATCCGATCAGTTCCCCGCGTGCCAACCGGGGTAAGTACTTCTCCTTTTGCGCGTCACTGCCGTAGTCGTAAATGGCACCCATGCACAGGGAGCTCTGGACGCTAAATGCCGAACGGTAGCCGGAATCGATGCGCTCGACCTCGCGTGTTAGTAGACCGTATGCGACGTTGCTTACCCCTGCACAGCCATAGCCCTTGATCGTGCATCCAAGCACACCGAAGGAGCCCAGCTCGTTCATTATTTCCCGGTGGAAAACCTCGTTCCGGTTCGCCTCGATCACGCGCGACAGCAGCTTATCTTCGCAGTACGCCCGGAACGAGTCGCGGATCGCAATTTCATCTTCCTTCAGCTGCGATTCCAGATCCAGCGGATCCTCCCAGTTGAAGGTGGGGCCTGCGCCGAAGAGATGACGGTAGAAGAACCATTTAATTGTCCATCAAACATAGCAACACACACCTCCAAGGGGTTTGGAGGGAGGGAGGGTCATGGCGATGGCAGTTATCTTATCACTCCATTCCTCCTGCTGGTTTTGCAGGTTGGTTTAAGTGCGCATGACGACACGATCGACGACGAGGCAATCCGGAATGGTAGTGATGTCGATCTGAACACCTCGGGGGGGCTTACCTTTATCAGTTGACGCCGCTGCAAAGAGATAGTGGGATGGGAAGTTAGCGTGTGAATCTAACTACGCACAAAACTATAAACGATGATAAGAAAACACTCGATCTCGATGTGTACCACCAGGCCTGGAACCTGACCGATCTTACCACGACAAGAACGCGTAAATAACCCGTGGCCGCTGGCGATGGGTTTCAGTTGCGAAATTCTGCTTCCAAGCAAGGTACGAAGTGCCATTTTTGTTGTCGTGTAGAATGTTCCGAATGCAATGAAAAACAATGTTGGTGCCTGCTTTATTATATCACAAAGTAGCTTCCACTTGGTGCGTAAAATGTGTGCTCATTTGCGTACGTCTGGCGGACTGACAACAACACACAACTGCTGATCGGTATGGTTTGCTAGTATGAAACCCCGCGCGGTCGGTGGAGAAGGAATTTACTTTCCTTTTCGTTTGCGGCTCGCGAAAGACTGCTGTTGCGCGAGTTTGCAGCGACCGTGGTCGGACGGCAATCATGCTAGCAACACTTGATTATTTCGAGGCAGATGCTGGATGTGCAAGGGAGAGAGAAGTGTCTAGTACCAACACAACTCCGCCTCCGCACTGTATTTCATCTCGCTTACTACTACCGTGACCGTGCGGCGTTGTTTTGGTGTAACAGCTGATAAGAGCTGATGTGTACGTTAGTAGTGAAGCTGGCTGAAAAATCGCACTGCAGTTGCAAATGCACGACGACTCCCATCGTAATTCTTATTTTGCTACAAATGATAAGAGTTAAAGCAGTAAATAACAATCTATGTACTCTAGGAGTGATGGGAATGTTTATCCCCTCAAGCCACTCCCCCCCCTCCCCATCCTCCCCTCGCCCCAGCGTAACCAGTAGGCTGACGGTCATAAACAACGACGCGTACAATCCAATAGACGTACAATCGCTTAGAAGCACTTATGGTGGATCGGAATTAAATTCAGTTTGATAAGATAAGTTTGGTGCACAGCATCTTCCATTGTAGTGCTCCTCTGCGACCGGATTACTATGGAGTGTTCCTTGAAGGGCAAAACGATCGTTGTAACCGGTGCTGGACAAGGTAGGGCGATTAAGGATATCGAGCGGTTCCTAGGGATCATCTTCCTGATTCTTTTTTTTTTTCTAACACAGGCATTGGAAATGAGCTTTGCCGGACGCTGGACCATCTTGGTGCGAAGGTGATCGCCGTGTCACGCTCGCCGGGACCACTGACGGAGTTGAAAAGGGACCGCCCAGGTATCGAAATCGTACAAGTCGATCTGAGTGATTGGAACGCTACGCGGTTGGTACTGGGTGCGCTCGGGAAGGTGGACGGGCTGGTCAACAATGCAGCGGTAGCGATCATAAAACCTTTCCTGGAGTTAACCGAATCCGACTACGATAGGTGCGTATCTGTGGGATGTGGCAGAACGTGTTTGAATTATAGCAAATTTTCCCACCTCTCCCTGTAGCACGTTTAACGTGAACGTTAAGGCCGCTTTCAATGTGGCGCAAGTTCTCGTCCCGAAAATGGAAGCCGGAGCAAGCATCGTGAACGTTTCGTCGCTGGCCGGGCTGAAGGCGATCCACGGGCACTGTGCGTACTCGATGTCAAAGGCTGCCATCGATGGCTTGACGCAAAATTTGGCCCTCGAGTTGGGACCGAGGAAGATCCGTGTGAACAGCGTAAACCCAACCGTGATCCTCACCCGCATGGGGCGCGAGAATTGGTCCGACCCGGCCAAGGCAGACCCGCTGAAGGCAAAGATTCCGCTGGGCCGATTCGGTGAGGTCGCTGAAGTGGTTGAACCGATCATCTACTTACTGAGCGATCGATCGAGCTTCATCAATGGCCATTCGTTGCCCATTGAGGGCGGGTTTCTTGCCGGAAATTGAAAAGACGTGATTCATAAAGGGCAAGCCTCTTTCGTCCAGCGGATACTAAAACGATGTTACTTTTTGCTGTTTAAAGTTATAATTTATTTTTATTTTTTCATCGCATCAGAAGTGAAATTAAACAAGTGGAAATAAAAGCAAAAATTATTTTTTCACAGCAAGAACAGTAACTAAACATAGGTAATGAGTTCAATCAATGTTTTCATGACTACGATTTTTTGGGCTAGTTGTTGATTGCTTCATTGGTACGCATTGTGTTCAGTCAATTGTTGTAGTAGCTTTAAACGTTTGTTTGTGGGTTAGATGAAAAATGAACGGCTACTTCTGCCCTCCTACAATTTTGACATCATTTGTGCGCCTCAGCTGCATAAGGGTGCCTTGCCTGATTTACTCTACTGTCTAATGTGTTCCTTTCTTGCTCATCTCAATACGTTTTACATTAAGTACACAGTTGTAATACACATCTCAAAGCTAACACTTCTTAAACTCTACGACAAATAATTAATCGAATCGAATCAGATAAATGGAAAAGGCGGAAACTAACAAACCCTCGAAAAGCATAAGTATTCAAATTCTTCGTAGAACTCAGCATATACAAAGTTGTTCTTAATCACAAATAAACAGCTTTTGCCAACTCCTTCCGTGTGATTTCTTCTTGCTTCTTCAAGAATCTAACGCGTATGTTAACGATAGCTATTATGATGCGCGGACAGTACAGTACAGTTTATGAATCGTTTACTACAGTGAGATTCGAGGTGGCCATTCATTATGATTGCGAAGGATTTCGTTCCCGCTAACGACTGCTAACCGGATGAACTTTGTTGAATGGCTGTTTTTTTTCTTCGTTTCACCTAACGCGCTGATTTCCGCTGCCCTTTTTCGCTTATTGAAAACGAGCATGAGGTGTGCCTTTCTATGAGCATGATTAGACTGTTCCGCAGCACGCGTCTTCTTCTTCTAGCTAGCCGGGAAACATGGATGAACCCTGGGGGATTATTCTTAGGCGGTGCCTACACCTAGTGCAACCCCGGCCGCAAAGGCACACAGGAAAATGTGAAGGTCGTTCACTTTGCAGCCGGTTTCGTCGCCGATCAGGTTCGTGTACCACTTTTTGGCCTTCTTCGAACGCTTGCTCAGTGCGTCCTCCGCCTGGTTCAGCTTACGGTCAACAAAGCGTTCAGCCTGTGTAGAATAGACGGAAAATATAGTCAACATCAACATTAAACAGTGGAAAATTCTTGTGCACAAAAGAAGTAGAAATTTTGATTTGCTTCGATTGGAACCACCACATAAAACCGCAACAGAGAAAAAAACTTAGACAAACTCCATGGACATTCTGGACGTAAAACAAATTGAAACAGAAAATAAGAGCAAAAATCTTTCGTTCGTCCTATCGCAACTAAAAGCTGATAGGAATGTGATTTATTGTAAGGTGCTTAGATATTATCACTAGAGGCAAAAAACTATGAGAAAATGAAAGGAAATGAAAAACAGAGAATCTAATTTCGCCAATTAGACGAGCCAATTCCAATTCCCGAGAAATTAAAGTCATTGATGATGAATATTTCTGCAGCTTGGTGTTTTGAATTTTCTGTTCGTGTACAGTAAAAGGTTTTGTGTGTTTCTCTCACAGCACCATTCTGCATCCTATAAACATCTCCTTTCGCTTGCTCGTCGTCTAGGAAGCAAGTCCAATGAGAAAACCGCCGAGAAATCCGGTGGCCATGTAGGAGTTCTCTTTGGCGAGCTTGAACACCTGCAAGCAGATGGATCAAATCAAAATATGACGCCAGTGATAGGACAGTCGGGTTAATAAAAGGATTCAGAAACTTATGAATGAAGAAGCACATGAAAGAGGCCATAGGTTTGTGGTTGTATGTATTGTTCCTCATCTCTACGGAGGAAGAAAGATGTTAAGATCGTGTGCGGGATCGTCGCGTAACCTACCTTATCTGTCCAGCTCGGTCCCTGACCGGTGACGGCTTCCTCCACCTTGTCCGTAACCTTGTCCACCTTCTTCTGCACCTTATTCCAGTCGATGGCGATAATTCCTTGCTGGTTAGCAACCTGCAATAGGATAATTCCGCCACCGACGGCGATCGCTGCCATTTTGCCCACCTTCATCGTAATAAATCCGGTTGCCCTAAGAAGTGGAATCAAAGCGTATACATGATTTTTTGTTCAACGTGGTTCTGAGGGCGACAGAAAGATTAGGGAAGATATATTACATACCACCCACTGCCGGCACCGATGAGAATCTGTTTGGTGGCCGATTTTTTGCTCACATCTCCGATGAACCGGTCCAGACATCCTGCTGCGTCGCTCATGTTGATGATTTCCTTGTTTGTTGCGTCTTTTTTAACTTTTCCGTCACTCATTCCTGTGGGAAAATTATTTTTTTGTTAAATAGGTTCAGGTTAGCATTTTGTTGTCAAAAAAAAAAAGGAAGGTTCATTCTCTGCTCGTTACATTAGTCTGATGCACATTAAACAATTACTTCTTATCAACCACCGAAACCACAAGACACTCTCTTGTTATCTTGTTTGCATTCTGCCAGACAATTATATGACAACATTTTACGAAAAAAAGGCAACTTGCCATTTTTTCGGCATCAGCTGATCAAATTATCCGTCGTCCCGGATTATTAAACACTTTATTCCCATGGCGCCATCAACAGTATTGTGAGGTAGTCCTTCAAAAATACATCCGTTGTTGATTCACTTTCCATTCGCGGTCAATGTTTTCTATTTTTATGGTTCACCGGTGCAAGGGAAAGTCGAATGACTTGCAGCAGACGTCCTAGGACGAGAAAAATCTTTCCTGTCGATTCAGTCCCTGGCTGCCTATTACATAATATGCTCCGGAATTTTCATGGCCTATTCGTTAATTTCCTGCTCGAAAGAAAAGCTAAGCAATGTCCGCGCGATGCAACTTGCAACGCGTTGACTGCGACGCCATCATGACCTCATCGAAGGCCATCTTCATCAGCGCAAGCTGCTGAGCGTGTGAACTTGACCGGGCACAAATTTCTTCGAATAGCATAGCTGCCGGTCCTTCTTCATGTGGGAAACAGAGGCATACGCGAAGCATTCCAGATACAGGAAATATATGTTTCTGCCATTTCTGCTTACCCGAGTACAGCTTCCGAAGTTTGGATTTTGTCCGTGTGAGAAAACTCACGGAGCCTGTCGGCTTGCGCTTAATTTTGCTCAACTGTTAATCGATCTGCGGAATGGGACGTAGAATTTGAGCCGAATGACGACGACTGGCAGAACTATTCGCACTGATTGCTAAAGAACGGCTAATTTTCTTCCGTCGCACCTACACTCTTCTTCTTCTTCTTCTTCTGCGAGGATTTACACCAGTACGGCTATTGAATCCAGCTTCCTGGGCCTTCGCAAGCTAATCTGGTGACGTAGACCTCTATGGGTTAAGGACCGGCAACTCAGGCCATATGTCCCAATTTTCTAAGTATATTCCAACCTCCGTGAGGAAAGTAACAATTTTAGATTTGCGATTAGTTCGGTGTTCTGCAAGTTATTTGTTTTGACTGCTCAGATAGGAGTTTCCTTCTGTCATTAAAGTTGCTGTTTATATCAGCCGATTGAGGACTCAAAAACGAGCTCAAAGGGCTACGCGGCTATTTCATTCTAGAAGTTCGTTTTTTTCAACTTTATCCACCCGATTTTGTTCGCGACTTAAACTATATTTACGACGGAAAAAAACCTTAAGGGCTACCGTTCTTGGGACCTCGCAAAGTTCGCAATTCCTGTTAGAAGCAGCTTCCTCTTGTGAAGCCAGAAATTACCGTAAACGAGTCCTGTTATAAATTCCAGCCTTGCTCTGCCTGCATTCTTGAATATTTGCATGAATTCTTGTTTAACATTTTCATGTCCTGTTCATTTTGTGTTGTTCTTGTTTTTATAGGTTTGTTTGTTTGTTTGTTTGTGTTTTCATGTGGTTCATATTAGCCATTAAGACATCTACGGAGTAGAGAGGAAGTGGTCTTCCTTCTCTTTTCTTTCGATCTCTTGGATCATAAGCTCCACGTCGCTCATAGATACGGATTTATCTACCACTACTTCTGAGTCGCTTATACTCAGAGTATCCTCCATGTCATACCCTTCTGAGGGAGTGGGCGATTCCGCTGTATTTTTTTCTTGCTCTTGTTCAATGTTACTGTATAAGGAGGCTTTCTCCTCCGGGTTTTTGTTCTGTTGCTTGATCTGTTGTTGTTTGTTAATCTTTGTTTTGTCTGTTAATGTCTGTGTTTCATTTTTGTTTTGTGTTGTAGCCTGTTTCACGAGGCTAGTATTAATTTCAGTATTATTTTTTTCCTTTTCGTTAATGTTATGCGTGTGTTTACTATTACTGGCCGTGTGTGCGTACGATGTTTCAGTGGTGAATTTTCTCGGTACTGTCGGGCATTGTCTGCGCCGGATTCTTTTAGCTTCACCATAGGTGACTCTGTTGACGGTCTTTATTTTTTGTATTTCGACTTCATCTATATACACCGGACAGTTCTTGTTTAGCGTGTGGTGGTTATCACCGCACGATACACATTTTGTGTTCGAGCATTCGTTCTCGTGGTCGGGAAGGCTGCAGTTTCCACATACCCGTTCCCCTCGGCACCATTTCTTTGTGTGTCCGATTTTTAGGCACGTTGTGCATCTCATTGGATTTGGGATGTATAGCTCGACCAGGATCGGGTACAATCCGAAGTCCACCGAGCGAGGTACCGTAGTCGATTTGAACAAAAGGATTGCTGTCCTGGTGTTCTTCAATTCACCGTTGATTTTTCTCTTCATTATGGTTACCTCTGACACCTTTTGCGTTTTTAAGCCTTCCAAAATTTCTTGTTCCGTCAAGAATTCAATGTCCGGGCAGCGTATGATTCCCTTGGAAGTATTCAGCGTCGGGTGCTCCTCCACCTTCACCTCGATGTCGCCTATTCTATCCGGAATTTTCTTAATTTTTACAGCCTTGCTCGCCTGTCTGTCATTATTAAGCTTCAGAAGGAGTTTCCCTCCTCTTAAACGGGTTACCTCTTCTGGCTTGCTTCCAATGGCGCTTTCGATAACTTTTTGGAGCAAGAAAGGGTTGCATCTGCTAAGGTCACGTCCCGTTACTGTCGATTCCATTATCATGAATTTTTGTTCACATGCTTGGGAGGTGATGTTCAGCACTGGAGTGTTTTTTCTTCCTACTTTTCTTTTCGGCTCACTAAAATCACCTAACACATCGAAATAGTTACTGAGGGGGACTCCCCCCCCAGGGTCTTGGACCCCCATTATTTAGAAAAAACACTCTTATAAATCTCCTTCTTCTTTCACTTGTAGGTAAAAAGTATTCGAAGAATACAAAGCGAGTCTGACAAAAGCCTTCACTCTATTCAAAGTCGCAGAAGAAAAAGTAAGTCAGTAACAGCCAAATCAAAACGCGTGCGAATCCGTCAAAAGCTAACTGTCGAATGGCACCTACACTCAGCTTGCTATGTTTTCTTTGCGTCTTTCTCTCGACTTGGTAGAATACTCCCCTCTGACTGACAAGCGAACTAGACAGATCTGAACTTTTGCCCAGTGCAAATCATATTGCAATTTGACGCAGAACCGCAAAACCGTAAAATGGTTAAAATAGGTGTTATGATGGTGGTTCAGAAGCAATTAAAAGAATATTCTTTTATACGAATCGATAGGCTCCGATTCATGTTTCAAAACGATATATATCAGGCCTGCGTCTAGAGACAATCGCGTTGTTCGCGGTTGCCAAAGCGAAACAGTAGCTCAGTTTGTACAAAACATTCTGCGCCAACGAGCGCGAAAGAGGATCATAGACCAGTTTGTTTGAATCACCAGTTGTATCTCGTGCAACCTAAATTATGCATGCTGCTTGATAACACAAAACTGTTCACAACATATTTTAATACATGCAAGCACTGATATTTACTCCAATTTATTTTTTAACAAAGTAATTTAAACACGATTTTTTTTTTTTATAGAAGGGAAATCTTGCAGACAACAAGGTCCCCCCATGATGGGTCCCTTGCAGTGCTGACCTCAGCTAAAAGCCTCATCAGCTAAAACCTCTTCTTTCAAATGAGGCCCTAGCCCTTTTCGGATCTGTTCATTAAAATTACTACGAATAGGGTAGGTTAATTTAAATACGATTCAACATTTCTTGCGACATTGATTTTGTTTTCGTCTGGAATAACAGCGCAAAGTGAACTACAAGGCCCGGCATGAGCAATATGGCGTTCATTTAGCAAACTACGACATTTGGCGTCAAATACACACAGCGCCGAGAAAGGACAATTTTTTACACAGAGTTTGTCGTGTTGATTTGGCAATTTGCCAAATTGCGCGTTGGCATTCACGAAATCGCGCTTTTGAGTGTAAACCGGTTCGACGAATAGACATATCATTAGGAAGACCGGAACCATGGTCGGTATGCATACCGACTCAAAACGATAACAAATTTGTCTAGCGTCGGGTATTTTTAAAAAATTAATGTTCACTCACAAAAGTAAAAACAATTTTGAGCAGCTACACTGAAAATTTCAACTAGACAGAACGTCATAAAATACAAACTATGAATTGCACAAAATGCAAACTCCCATACAAATTGTTTGGCCTACCCGTATGGTTCGAAATTCGTCACATGGGGTTGTCTCAGAATAAATGATTCGTTGGTCGTTTCGAAGTGAACCCGAGGATAGCTATCCTTGAGATGCGTCCCTTGGGCAATATCGTTTGTTTGGTGGCAACGTTTCGAACGCCAACAACAAACGTCATTTAAGCAGCCCGTAAATATAAATTTTGAAAGTGATCTCCACAACCCTAACTGTTTATCGTAGGATCGTAGTACCAAATCAAACGGGTGATTTGGTCATTGAACGCTCCTCTTATTCAATACCAATTCTCCGAAAGTGCGGATGCATCGATAATCAGTATCAGTGTTGGCTAATGTTTCCAAAACAAGCGGCTCCATGATCCACCACCCCTCGGGGGTGTTCGGTTTGGCCCAGGAAGTCAGGAAGGTTCAAATTTCCGGTTAATGACATAATTGCGCACCGTTAGAATAAACCGGAGTGGTTGAGCGCCACTAAAAAAAACGAAAAAAAACACTGCGAACGTGCACCCATAGCCGCATGCCATAATCTTAGCTCATCCCCTGCCGTCGGTCAACCACAAGGGCGAGCTCGGGCTGCCCCTTTTTCCAGCCTCCAGTCTGCCCCCAAAACACGAAGCTGTGGGTCTGTACCCTCTGATCAACCTCTTGACGAGATTAATCCATCAAGCATTAATCGGCGTTGGATGGTAGTATGATCGTGCCGATGGCTGTTGAACCGTACATCAGCAGCTCGAAAGCGAATAGGTTTCCTCCGACATTCTTCCGAATTCCATCAGAGCAGCGAGAATCGGATCCCTCCCCAATTGATCCTCCCTGGGAGTTTCCGCCGCCGACGTTCGCGAGTGCACTCACCCGACATCGCAAGCCCAACCCACCTTTGCCACCTAAAACCGTTTGTGGCAACGCGCTCGGAAAATCTTGCCAACTTCAGCCACCAGCCAGGGTCAGAATCCGGGCGTCAAAATAACACCCGAAAGGGGAAGCCCCTTGGGTGCATGGGTGGATTGAATGGATGCCGGAAATAAAGTGAACCGAAACCCCCGTTCAACACTCAGTAGGCAAGCGGGAGGAACCGCAGGGTGCAGAGGGCAGCATTTCCGTAAATCGCTCCCGTCCGTCATGCGTCCCCCACACTCCTCCCAGTCCTCAGCCGATAGTATCCCCGTTGCGGTTCAATTAGAACGTGTGGTGGAAAATGATCGGGTGCTAAAGCAGACGGGTTAGGGCACACTCGGATGAAGGAGCCAGCAGTCTTTTCGGCCAGCGCCCAAAGAAAGTGGTCGCTCGGTTCGGTGGATACGGTGGTAATGCGTTTCGGCGCACTGGAAGCGACGCGAGAGACCTCCGGCATCGACCCTACTTACTTTGCACGATGAGGTGAAAAAGATTGCGGAAAGATTATGACCGGGCGCCGATTGATTGGTTAACCCTGAGCATGGGGAGCACCTTGGAAACCAGGTAAGTGGTTTGGGGGTTTTTTTTCTGAAAGCAATACGATCATTGGGTTTGGTTGGAATGGTTTGGTGTCCTTAATTTAAGTTCCCTAATTTTAGAGGACAAGAACGGTTCACTATCATCGGCTTTAACTGTCAATAGGTTCAAGTCTAAGAATTTTACAATTGCAAGTCTGGTGGTGCGTAAACGGGGTAATGTATTGCTTAGCAAATAGCTAGAATAGGTATTCTCGAAAATTGGAGAAAATATTCTTAGGTGTCTTTATTATAAAAGAGTTCGATCCATTAAAGAATGATTTATGAATGAAGAATGATGAAACTTATGATCGAAAGGCTGGTTTTTTCATAAATTTATAAGCTTTGCATCATATGCAAGCAGTGTAAAAACTCCGATCAGTGGACTTATCCCTACCGTACGAGCCGTCTACACTGCGTACCAGCTCGAGGGTTAATGGGTGAACGTAAAACGATTTACGTGCGCTTCGGGTGGACTCCTGGCCCGGTCCGGCAACAGGAACGGTAAACGGCGGAAGGCAGAGCGAACCAGAACGAAAGTACGGCAGGCCCGTAGTTGACTTGTAAATATGCTCTCACGTCGGATAATCATTCGGAAGACTATAATCATCTCGCACCATCGACCGCGATCGCTCCGGGGTCTTCGGACGCCGTAAGATGATCTTCAAACCGCGGCCCGCACTGGAGTTGGTTTGGGAGGAAAGGGGAAGCCGCTTCTTCCGGAACGTTTTTTCTTGTATGTGTGTGTGTTCGTCTTTCTTTTTTGCTGTTACTTCCCCGAAACGGCCCAGCGTGATTTTAGGCGGTTTGTTTTTTCTTCTTCCTAGAGGGAGCTTTTTGAGGGAACTGCAGGAAGCTGATAGGCCTTAAGCTGTTGTGATTTCCGCCACATTTATTAACCGTTTTCCGATAGTTCGCTCGCCGCATGGGGCATGGCCTTTGAGGGTTAGGGCGGGTGAGACGCACTAAAGAATGTGGAAAAATTATGGCTCGTGCATAGTACTACGTAATGAATATTTTGGTAGTTTTTTGTCCAATTCTTTGTTGCCCTTATCTGTGCTGTGAACGACTAATATTTCAAGCGAACAACCGGCATACGGTAAGTTGTTGCTATTTTTTTAAGTACTTCTTTATGATAAATTGTACTTAAATGTTAAACCTAAAAGCCGAGAATTAGGAGGAGGATTATTTCGAAAAAAAAATTAGATAATCACCATCGAAACAAAGGTTTTGCAGCCTTAACAGTCCGACTTTCCTATAATTTACAGACATAAAAAACAGTTTGCCAAAGCCAGTTTTGAGGTTTTAGTGACAAGTTAAAAACAAATTGTTCCTGGCCTGTGTTCTACGGAAAGAAAAAAATCATTAAAAAAATGGATAGTGATCTTGTTTCCACCATTACATAATACCTGCTCGATCCGTCAGTCAGTCTGCTGGTGGGTTTAACGGGGGGAAAAAATCGACAACAACTTAGGACGCACTCCCAAAACACAATTAGTTCCAGACAGTGTGGCTTTTGTTTTATCCGGCGCCAACGGATCTGGCATTGTTCTCCGGTACGACAGCAGAGGCCATGTATCCCATCTGGGATTCGGACCGATCGAGTTCGATCTGTCAAACGATCTGTCAATCAATCGCGGCCTCGTTGTGTGAACTCTGCCTGCCTTTGCCCTGCGCCGACACTGCAGCATCATTAGCATGGACGGCCCCCGTTTTCCCGAAAGCTTGGCGAAAACGGGAGAGATGACGCCAAATGGCAATAATTATAGACCTCGGCGATGGTGTGGCGTACTGGGTGAGGTGGTTAATAAATTGGGAGCATTTTTCTCCTGCCGCAGATCTCGTACGCCCTCGCCGCGGCGCACGAAGAAAGCAGCAACCAAAACAAAGCGATGAATAATTGAATCGGAACCCGCACGGTCCGGTCGGCCGGCCCCAGGATCAAAGGCGGAAAAAGGTGCTAATAGTGGGCCGAACCAACCAAGCGGCCCTTGTGGAAATCTCGTAGCTCGGTTTAGGAAATCAAATACCAGTTAGGCGAGCAGGCGGATCGAACCATTCCGAAAAGGTGCGCGAAATGGCAACGAAGACCCTGGGAAACCGGTGACGTTATGAGAGGTTGTGGAATCTTTCGTCGTGACAGATCGGTTGCGGCATTTTCGACTTTACTGTTTTTCTTCTGCTTTCAGCCGTTTTCTCCCCGCCATCGGTGGTTGCTGGAGTGAGAGGAAATCCTCGGGAACCGATTGCGCTGTTAGACGCACCGTTGCTTCACTCGTCAAAGGCTAATCGGTTGGTGTGGGTATGGCACTGAGGACGCCCACCGTTTTCGGGTGCACAGAGCAGTGCCGAAGCCCGAAAGGATCCTTTTTCCCCCTGTAATTTGGGCCGGGTTAGCGCCACCTTTGTTTTGCGGCGCTGGTTTGGCGATATCGATACTTTTCAGTTCTGCCCAATCTGGCAGACAGAATGCCGTCTATTGTTCTACCGGAAAGGGGTCCTTCCGAGAGTTCTCGGGAAAATTAAATTCCTTGCCGGCGTTGGATTCGTTCCGGGCCGGTTGACGCAACGTTGACTCGCCGTCCCTTTCGGCACAGTTTGGGGGAGTGGGGTGATTCCTCTTGATTCTGCTGTGATAGACAGCCGGTGGTGAAATCTTTTACCTAAGGCCGGGAAAACCATGCTATGCTTATCGAGCGGCGACGGAACTAACATGGTGCACTACCAATTGAAGCAAACGATGTCAGGAAACATTAATAGAAGGAAGTTCATTATGCCAATATCTGCACAAGGGAAACAAATGTTTTTTTTCCCTAACTCTAAATTACCATCCTAGGTGAGCAAAAGTAGTCTAGCATGAAATGATTGAACACTGGCTCTGAGTCCACAATTAAATAAGTTTTTTGACCGTCACTAATTCCAGTAGATGGCATTCTCCCACACATAACCACAATGTTTGTCGGAAATGTGAAGAAGCTAAACCGGCCGGTGGGACCTTTTACAGGTATCTTCTTAGGGTGAAGGTCAGGGAACAGTAAGGAAGCAGCGTGAGATGCGTGTTGGGTAGTCAATATCGTACCCTTTAATTACAGTAACGATCGAACGACAAACGGAATAACCAGTGCGTAGGGCAAAGTCCTTGTATAAAGATGAATGGTTTAGGATTGAAATACCTGTGAAGAATTGATTTTAACTTTGCTTTTGCTTGTTAGAAGAATGTTTGTAATTTATTCTCAACAAAAAGAAGTCATATGTTGTTTGCAACTAATGAAATAGCGATACAAAAATAAAAAAAAGAAATAATTAAACTATAGCTAGATAGAGATTTATTTAAAAAGAAATGTAAAATGAATTAATTTATGTATCTCAAAAAAAAAAGATAACTCTATCACTACACTTTTAAAACTACTCTATAGATCATTTCTGGGCGCTGTGCACAGCAGATAAAAATAATTGTATTACCAGCTTATGCCTGTTTGAGCATTGAAAAATGTGTTAACTGCCTTTTTAATGGTATACCCTTATCGGGGAAATGATGGGAGACTGTGTGCACATTTCCTCGTGTGCATGGAACCAACGTGCGTCGAGTGCGGATTCCCGGGAACGTTAGTCGCTAGTGCTCCACTTCGGAAGCGATAGACGATAACTAAACACTTCACTGCGCACTTCCGTGAACGGGAAAGTTAAAGGGAAATTGCGCTACAGTAGTGTGACGGCAGAATTAGTCCAATGGCAATAATAACAATGATTAATGCTTCCCTCTCCCCGTTGCTTCCCAGTATTTGTTGCAACCGGCGTAAGAAAAAGCGTAACGGATGCTGAAGGAAGTGTTTCATTTTCGGTCCCGGCTGTGCTTGGCTTCGGAAATGTGCAACCGATCGAGTGCCGGACGATGGTGCAATACCATCAGCGTGTGCCGACATGCGCCTGAGCTGCTACTTGAGACAAGATCAGTTTTGCTAGCAGCTTATCAGATTTTTCGCCCGTTTGCCCGAGGCCATTTGCCCGACTGCCGAAGGAAGGAAACAAAATTGCAAAAAAAAAAAAAACACTACGCTTCTGTTGACCGTGGAATCCTGTCCGCCTTTCAGCAAGGGCTCGTTGAAGATGGTATAATGATGTTGCCACAGTAGGATTTTTCGTCTTCTCCGGTGACGGCTGGAGCATAAATAACCAACAAGAAAGAAAGCGAAAAAAAAAAACGCCCGCGACTCGATGAGAAAAACACGTCTACTGGTTTTCCTTTGAGACGATGCAAAACAGGTTTTTCCTGCCGTGATTTTATATTTAGTGCCCTGTGAAACGATCCTCAACGAGTAAAAAAATAACCTTTTTTACCTTGAAATTAAGGTGAAATATTATTTCGTTCAAAGAATTGAGAGTAATCGATTTAACTGTCAATCTTTTGTTCTCGGAAATCCCCAGCGTAGCGGAGATTAACAGGCCTTATTTAGATATTCATGAAAAACGTCCATCTTTAGGCTCATTCCATTCAAATTTCCGATAAGCCTGAGCAAAATAAATTCCTCTAATTCCTGCTTTTGCGACTGCGAGTCCCCTGGCAGAATCACACTAATTAGAAACCGTGATTTCCGCAAACTTTTAATGCGATGGGCTACCAGAGATACATTTCACGTGTGGTTTAGTAGTAAAGTTCACCGGATTACCGACTCAAATGAAATTGTGCCCTTTTTATAGGACTGGCATTAGTCCTTTCTTGATTTACGACCATGGATGTGGTGAAAGGTAAGAAGTTACTTTTCATTACCATCGCTGGATTAATGTTTTGATTAACTTCTTTCGAAAAGTAAAAATAATTCAGTCCATGTGTCTCATGTGATATTTAATTTTGCCAACACAAATCAACTATGGCTCAATCAACTAGAATTGAAATACGACAGAAGAAAGGACTATAAAATTAAAATGTTACTCGATGGCCCACAACTTATTAACAGTGAAAAGAAACCCCTGGGTTGGGCCACAATCGGATGATTTTTCCTTTTGCAGCCAACAATGTCCGCGACGGATCCGCTGAGTCATCGCATCAGGATTCTCAAGACTGTGTGGCGCTTCTTGGCCGTTCGGCTCCCGTCGAGCCCTTTCAGCTGCACAGCACGCCCACCTCGCAGTGTTGCTGGTGAAGAAAATGAGGAAAAATAAAAACCGCACGGAGAGGGCAACACCAGGGGAAAAGCAAAAAAAAAAAAACTTGAAGATATTGCACCAAAAGGGAACCCCTGCAAGCATCGCCGAGCGTGGTAATTTGCAACAAAGCATGCTTCATTTCATGGCGCGTTAACTGTTTAGACGAGTGATACCACCCGTGGCCGGAAAAAGGTCCTGCAAGTCGGTGGCAGCCAGCGGATCAATGGGCAGTTCGATTAAAACATTCACCGCCGAGGCCACCTACCGTGTAACTTCTGCGACGGACGTCTTTCGCTTTGCAAGGCTTTTTTTTCATACTTTGCGGCGGGTGGCGGGTTTTTCTTTTCCCGCTCCAGCCTACCCCCGGAGCCTAGGGAGTCCGCATTTGTTCCGACGCTACATTCCGGCCGGGATTTCTGGTGTGAAATTAGTGTGATTGTTCGCAAACAAATAGCGAATGGAAGGATGCACTTGACGGGGCGCGTTTTCTCGTTCCCTGGGCCGGAGAATTAATTAACTGATGCCGCCGTGTCTGTACAGTCAAGTCTGCGATCCGGCTGAGTTTTGTTTGAGGTCCAAAGTTATTTTTTTTGAAAATCGAGAGAAGTTTGTGAAAAGAAGTCGAAGAACTTTGGTCCCTTTTCACATTTATTTTAAGGCACACAATTAGCTTCCAATTTAACAGCCTGCTTAATTTTTAAAAGTTGAATGTATTTTCCGAAAATGTTGCAAAAATTTATCAAAATTTAAATGTATGAATTTGCGCTGAGATGTATAAAAAACAAAAAACATTGACGTGAAACATGTTCGAATAGATATATTTAAATGAAACAGGATAACACAAATGCATTACGAAAAAAACTTAAAAAGCTTATCGAATTAAGATCTTGAGATGACTTCATTTTATCATAAGAAAAAAGATAATAAATCATGCTTAACGCTATCTAAAATAAAGCTTCCTAGAAAGGTGGCTAGTAGCATTTGACCAGCCCGGTGCTTTTGCACACAGAACATTGAAAGAAGAAAATGTGTAACAAACGGTAACAAGCGCACTGCTCGTCGATTGTTCCATCTGGTGGTCCGCGTTTCGATAATCTCTTATTAATTGTGAAGCACTCGAGCCTAATCCAATCAATGTACGAATCAAGTGGTGTTCTCCAATGCCGCCGCAGACACTTTTAAATCAATTTCGCCTCCAGCTTCCCCTGGGCTGAATGGCTGGATGGCGCCGGCTCGTACAGTTGTTGTTAGGTCCGCGATAGCGAGGCAAGAGGAGACCCTGGCAAGGGAGGCACGATTGCTCCTGCTAATCTTGCGCTGCCAGGTTCAATTGTTTTATTTATATTTAACTGCGGGATAATTTGAATGTCGATAAATGGTGCAGCCGGTGTCCGAGGGGTTTTCGGCTGATTGCCCTTGGTGAAAACTGGACCATGGGCAGTGGCCTTGAGAATCGGACCGGTGCCGGTAACACTGGGGTCCTGGAGATGCTGCACGAAAGCTGCGCATCATGATGCTGATTTAGATGGTCGACCAGTTTAACACATTTCGCTGGGAAAGCGTGTGTAAAATTATGTGCCATCTGTTAAAGTAAATTATAAAGCCAGCAAGAAAGGTGTTCGTAATGGTAAGAAGAGCCATGTGAACTAATTAAGTGACTGTTTGGAATTCGGTGCGATTTCGCATGCTTGTCGAAAACAAGAACTGGTCTTCGCATAAAAGAGCAGGGGGAAGCCGTCTGCAATATTTAGCTCTACATTTTTTTTTTTGTTTAATGCTCTTTTATTTATCTTGGTACTATGTTTATTACTTTGAATGAGAATCAAAAGAAAAGCTTAATCTTCTAAAGCCAGCTACGTTCTAATGAAACAAATATTTACAGCACACATTTAGTGGTAGATGCTACCGAATATGATGTAATTCAAGTACGATCGGATCCGCAGCGTCCCAAAATGGTCTATCGCTTTCAATTGCCGGTAGCGCCAGATTACATCCTAATCTTCGCCGGAATCCGTGTACTCGCTAGATACAAGGATTACCAGCAGAAGGGGATCAGTCGACCGCCGAACGTCACGCTCCTTTTAAGGTGCCAGTATCAAATAATTCCTTCAACCGTCGCGATACGACTGGACCAATTTCCCACTTCAACTGTCCCTGCTTTTCAAAACCTGAACCGCTGGTGCTCCGTGGCGATCCTTTTGGTCCCTTTTTTGCACCGATCCGAGACGTATTTTGTGGTCGATTGGACGGTGCCTCTGGGCTGTTTTAGGAAATTTTCATTTTTTGTGACCGTCATGGTTAATTTTTTGTCGATTTAGCTTTTATTTTCTAATAGTGCAACCTGACCATTTTACCCTTCCTTGCCTTCCGATCGTAGACTGATCGATTGCGTTTAACAACGTACCTGCTAGTGCTAAAAAAAAACAGTTTGAGGGCAACCATCGATATCCGACTAACTGAAGATTTCCTCCGGAGGGACATGAAGCAGATCAACGGGCCTTTTTTTCCTTCTACCGTCTTCGACGACCCGATCGATCTCGTCGTAAAAAAACTGAACTCGCTTAAGGGCGGAGCTATAGTCAGTCTGCCCGGCGAAACCGGTGCGCATAACGGAATGAAAAAGAGCTGAACGCCAGCATAAGAGAGAAACGATCAACCTTACGCGCCCGAACCTTCACGCGGCCCGGCATCTCGGGTGCTTTGCTTTGGACCGGTAAAACAGGACGGGTGCTGGGTTTGACGCATTGGCTCTATCTCTCTCACTCCTGATCCCGCTGGGTTCGCAGGATCGATGCGATAGTTTGCACAAGACACGTTGTGTTTCCTTTTGTTTTGGCCGGGAGTTTGTTCTGTGTTGGTGAGGCACGCGAGATTCACCTGACGCGCGCGCGAGATCTACCGGGTCCGTCGGTCGGCCGCCCGAGTGGCGATCCCGATCTTCCCGATCTCGCGCCTGATCGTGTGCACTGATCGTGTGCACGCCGTACCTTTCCGAACGACCCGTCGACGGTTCCCAAATCACGCCCGTCTGTCGAAAGGCCGGCTCAGGTTGATGCTGCGACTCATCGATCAGTCGATTACGAAACTTCAACGGTAACGGACGATCGCGCGCAGAGCAACCGAAACCGAAAACCTTCCGTTCAAAACACACTTCGCGGTGCTGCAGCGGGTCCCTTCGTCTGCCCGATTGTGTTCTACTTCTTCTGTGCGACAAGCTGTCACCGTCAGCCGCCGAACCGTTTAATGACGCAGTTAATTGCCGATTACGAGCGAATAGCGAGTAAATGATCGATAAATTACTCGCCGCCTTGGATAATCGAACGATCGAAACGAGCGTGTATCAAAAGTGTACTACTTGTGCCGACAGTATTAAAGCAAAACAATAATCGGTGCTAAAGTGAATACCATCACGAACTACAGACTACGGGCAGGCAAAACCGTGCGTATAGCGAGTGCGGGAACATAGTTTGGAATTCACTAATTGATCGCTCGGGCAAGGATCGGTGCCAGAGAAGGCACACTGTTAACGTAGAGATTGTGTGTTCCGAGTTGGTGTTGGCGGTCTGTGAGACGAACGTACCGGGGAATTGCAGCGTTCCTGGGCGCCTAAATACCGTCCTCGACAGGCTAGACAATGAGTTCGGCGTACGTGCAGCAGCAGTACAATCACTCGGCGATGTACGGGGGAGGTGGTCTGATGGGTGCAGGAGGTGGAGGGATGCTGGAGTCCTCAGTGTACAACCACTACAACCCCATGAGCTCCATTAACACTGGAACGGGGCACTGCTATGGGTACGGTACCGACAGTGGTTCCTCCGAGGGCTATCACAGTCCCGGGCCTGTGTCTAGTCCGGAATCGTACTTCAACAACACCAGCCCGGCCGAGTACAGTCCAGCGAGTCCGTACACCAACTACGGCTACGGTAGTGGAGGATCGAACGTGGGACTGCATACCGCGACCGCCACGGCTACGACCATCGGTAACAACGGATCCTGCGATGCTTACTACAGTTACACCTCGAACAGCTTCAAAACGGCCTGTCCAACGGTGCCTCGGTACGGTGGTCCTCTAACCGAGCCGACTGCCAGCTCCCTCCAAAGGCCATCGTTAAACGAATACGCGAAACGAGAGCCTACCATCGCCCTGCAGGAGCCACTGGCCATTGCTCAACCCACGGCCGGCAAACGGCCGGCTACATCGACGCCACTGGTACACAGCGGAGGACCATACTACAATCCCTACGCGTCGTCGGCGATACGGACCGGTTGCAGTCCGGCACACAGCTCCGGCAGCTCCGCCTCGCCGACTCCTTCGCAGTGCAGCGGTCAGTCGGTCGGCATCGTCCAGCCGGAGGTGGTGAAAAAGCGCCGCCTTGCGGCGAATGCACGCGAGCGCCGGCGGATGAACAGTCTCAACGATGCGTTCGATCGGCTGCGAGATGTGGTACCTTCGCTCGGGAACGACCGGAAGCTGTCCAAGTTCGAAACGCTCCAGATGGCGCAAACCTACATCGCCGCGCTGAACGAACTTCTCTCGAGGGATTAGCGGACCGTGGAGGACGGTTTCTTCTAGGGGTCAATGTGTAAGAAAAAGTGTATAGTAGAGTAGGAGCAAAGGTGAACGCACTGTTGTCAGCGACACCTCTCGAGACAGTTGTAAATACATCCGTTAGCGTAAGACTTGCACAGTTCCCGTCAGGAAAGCTAACATACCAAGAAGTAGGCCTAGTTCTGTAGACTTGGAGCCAGGCCAAGTGTAGTGCTGTAGCTTAAGTAAGGCGCAACCTTAAGTTGCGTGAGAAAATGTTCCTGGACCACTGCGTGCGAGTGCTAACAACCGATCGCTAGGAGCTGGCAAAAGCAGGGCGACCAGACAGGCGTGGGGGCCGCTAACAATTTCCCAGCCCACGCTAGTAATACGACCAGGTTAGGTGGTCGATCAGAGAGGCAAGACTAAATATGTATATTTAAGACAGTTAATTTGTGACTTAGGGCGCTCTAGTAGGTCATTCTCCGCACTCCTCCCGTTTCCATGCCACTCGCCGGGTGAAAGGTGTGTAAATAGGGTTATTTTTTTCCGGAGCAACAAGGATGAACGCACAAGCAGAGAGGAAAAAAAATGAAATAAAAGTAAACCGTACCATCATGGAAGTGAAATATTTCTGGTAATGGGTGTGCAATTGCTCAAAATTAAGGTGTGAAATCGAAAACGGAATGAACGATAACAGGGCGAAGGCGTTATAGGAGTAGAGGAGAAATCAAATAAAGAAAACATACAAGAACCACATCGAATACTGCAGTGTTCGGCTGCGATGATAATACTGATCGTCATCGTTGGTCAAATTGTCTCGGGAGACGAGAAGCCAGAAAGAAATGAACCTGTTCCCAACCGCCACAGGACACGCCGTTGAACCAATAGATCCTCCTTGAGACCCGAGCGAGCCTCAGTCACGGTGCGGGGAAAAGTTTGGTCCCAAAAATTGGGTCTGATCAATTACCCGGCCCCACTTCTCTCGCCGTTCGTTCCGAATTACGCATTTTTGGACGTCTTCGGTAATTAAATTATACGCCTAAACGACGAGCGCGGCTCGATCGTTACGATCGCGACCGTTGAAAGCGTGCGTTGGAGCTGCGGTACATTTGGTGTATTGGAACGAAGGAGGAAAATCATGGACGATGTTCCGAACGCGGTGTGGTCCGAGGAATTAGGGGCAATTTGTTTGGGGTGAACTATTAGACGAAGATCGAACCATCCCCGATCGATATTGGTTCGAACGGAGGGATTTTCAGGTGGCAGGGTGGAAAGGTCGAGCCGTACCTGTTGACGCCGTGCTGTCGACGTAGGCCGTCTGGGGCCGGTGACGATGACTCGTAGAAAATTCGATTGCTCCGGTTATTTCTTCTCCATATATTACGCCTAGCGAAGGTCTTGGACTCCTCTTTGATCTTATGAATTATTACTCTAGCACGAAGCTTGTGATCTACAGAGGTGTACTTATACAGAATGTTTGTTTCAAGTTCAAGGTTCCAATAAAACAAGTTTTTAAATAAGAACACAACTTGTTAACACACAAATATTTGGTAGGATTTCGATTATACATTTCCTCACAAATGTTCTTTGCAGTTTCTTCATTAAACAACAGTTAATAAACCAAGTTGTTGGATGCCGATTTGCCATGGACCACTACCTTCACGCCCACCAGTGTACGAAGTTGTGGGGTCATCTGTGCATTTTGCACCCAACCGTGGGGCCGATCGATCCAGGCAGATAAGCCTCATCTTCGGAAGGTGTCCGGAATACGACCATCCCGAACGGTGTGTTATTATCGTCTCTAGGCTCGGCGTACACGTTCGCTCGTCGCCTGATTACAATGATTTTCGAATTTGAGCAACGCTACTACACCTTCAGGTTCGCTTTCGTCGTCGTCGTCGTCGCCATTCTTCTTTGTGCAGACGCATGGAGGTAGAGGTTCGTCGCTGATTCGAAGCTGGAAGGCTTCAGGAAGCACCCGCGATCACGAGATCGATTAGATTCTGACGATCAGAAACATGGTCAGTCTGAATGGCATTGATGAAGGTGAAAAGTTTAGAGATGATCGATTTACAGTATCTCGAGAGCTACCGCAAACCGTCGCGTGATCGCGGAACCATCCAGATTCTAACCGTGTTAAATTTCAGAAAACATGAAAATCTTTGGATTCTGCAGATTCTGTTGGCATATCCTTTCTGACATTCTGAGACTAATTCCACATTGAATTAAATCGTTCACTGAATGAGATAACAGTTGCAACGGACTTAAGCACAGCCTTAATGCAAGTTTGATGAAAAATATTTACTCTTTTGCTCTTCAAGATCTGTTCTGTTTGTGTAAAACTAATTCAATCAATGTTGAAAAATAAACCCTAGGCGTTATTATCCGTCTGTGTTCAACCTTTCTACTCTTCAAGTACTCCAATTTCCAACTGCACTCCGCACAATAACTTCGATAAGATAGGAGCGCACAGGGAAGATGCCTTTGGCAAATTCTCCCATGGCCTATCCCCGCTGCGCGTTCACTGTTGGCGCTGTTCCGCAATTTATGAGGTGTCGTCCAGACCAAACAAAGGAGGATTCGACATCATAAATTGTGCTGCACGGCGCCGCAAGCCATGATGGTCGCTTGCAGGGAAATTCTTTGCGGGAGAAACTCCAGGAAACAACTCCATAAGAAACAGCACCGGACAGGATAGCCGTCATGAAGCCATCAAAAAGTTGGGAGAGACACACGTTACAGCGATAGAGCGATGGGATGATACGCCTCCGTCGACCTTGTGGATAAGTTTGTCGGCAGTTGTTCAAATGTTGCGCACGGCGTTCAATAGCACGGAGTCGTAGACGGAAATCCTGATAAGAGGTGGCAGCTACCTTCTGAAACCGATCCTTCCGCAATCGACACTATGTTGTGCGAAACGGCCATTGCCATGGGGATGTTGCAGCGCGTCAGCCCGGTCCGCTTACCTGGTAAATTACGACGGTAAACAGACGTTACGTACCACCCTCCTCGGACGGTGGACGGAGGGATAACCCACCGATAGCTGGAAGATAAGCTGGAAGCTGAAGGGTCAATATCGGACTACTTGGCAAACTTCGGCCCGACCGGGTCTGGGAAAAAAAAAGTTGAATGACGGATAGCTCGCAGGAGCGACCGTTGGCAGGGAGAGGCAGCCACCGAAACGTAGGTATCTTGAACCCCCGGGGGCAGGTTTATGACAATCATAAATTGTGCACCTAATTTGACAGTCTTCCGCCTCGACAGCATATTGCACACGCCTTTCGGATGCACCGCTCTGAGGTATTGCACAAATGGAAAGAAGAAAACTATGGCTATCGATTACGACCCGGCGTTATTTGTGGCGGAATGGTGGCGGGGTGTCGTTTTCCCAGAAAACAAAACAGAAACACGTGTACCCGCTCCGAACGAGATGGCTTTATTGGTTTCTTGGTGGCGCCAGCGGTTTGTGTGAAATGTGTGGGAAATTTATGGAACCTCGAGGGGTGCAGTTTAGAATTGTTTTCAGAACCTGTAATCCAATCAATCTTCACATTCATTAGTTGTTTTTAACAGTTTATTTGACATAAAACTAGAGACGACAATGAGACGGAAAGAATTAGTCCACATCAACTTGGGCTGCTTACGTCCGTGGCACCAACTCTTATACTTTTTTTCTTCTCCCAATTATCAAATTGAGAAAATGATATTCCATGATGATTATTGATTAGGTATTTTATGTGAATATGATGGAACAAAATATGATGGAACTACTCTCATGGTATTATTTTCAAACTGTTCTGTCCTTAAGGAGAAACGCCGACGAACTTGTATCTCGTAGTTTTATCTTACAACACGATGTTCCTGCTCTTCACTGCATCTACATCCTACAGTTATAGTTCATTGAAATGCTGCTAATTTGGGCACCCGGTGGGGTCGAAAGAACCAGCACCGCACGCAAAATTAGCCTCGCCCAGTTCAACGACTTGTCCGCCCGTCACAACGCGCATCAAAGCCAGGTCCATTGCGCCAGCAGAGGAAACCAAAATGCCCCTCTCCTCCCTCCTACTTCCATCTCTTTCCGCGGCAAGGTGAACAAACCGTGAGGGGGGACCATTACGATACAATAGAAGATTATTCAAATTATCCCAATAGTTCTTTAGGGGCACGCATTCCGTGCGCCATTCGCATTCGCCAGCCAGCTTCCAGCTTTGCCGGGCCAAACACACATACACACACACATACACACACTTGTACACGCTCGGCCAAGTGTTCCGGTCTTCCGGGCCGGCTTCCAAGCGCCCGCCGGATGGAAGTGGTCAATCGGGTTTCTGGCTCGAAAAAATTGCATAATTTCCTACCGCACCGTATGCGCCCTTCCAGGCGTGCGCTGGTGGAAAATATGTTTGCCTCCCTTTCGTTGCTGCAACGGCGCGAACTGTCGGTGCACGGAGGAAGTTTCGGTGGCTTTTGAAGAGAAGACCACGCGAAGCTGTATCGTAAGTGGAAGCGAATCTTGCAGCAGCAGTGAAGAGTAAAATAAGAAAGACTTCACTTTTCGTATCCGATTTTTTTTGCACTTTACTTTCGCTTCTAATCTGCTGAGAACAAAAATTTTGTTTTTCTAATAGCTTTTTTATTGAAAGTATATGAAATTACTGTTTCATAGAAACAATTTAGTAATCTAATTTAGTAAATCTTTAAGATGCGAAATTTGATCATTCTGTACTAAGGACTTGTATAGGAACTACTTTAAACAATCCAGAAGGCTTCAGGAAGTGTCAATACAATTTTCTTCTATCCAAAACTCTACATTTTATTGTTACTACAAATTAAGGAACTATTTTGTTTGGTTTTGTACACAGTTGCATTCAGTATATCTTTCCCGAGCTTAGATTGAAAACGTGTATCCTCAGTGGTACGTGCTTTTATTTGCACATTGGGAAGATGTTTTTTTTGTGATAGAGTAAGTAACGTTCTGTCGACTTCCGAAACTCGACAGGAACTAGAAACAAGATAAGAAAACAACCACCGACAAAACCTGTGGTGCGCTAATTTATCCCGGTTTTCTTTTAGAGCTGATTCGCACGTTGATATCGTTTACATTGATGGATGGAGCACTTTTTAAAACCTTCCTTCTTTACGCGTTGCCTTGTCTACTCCACTCAGCTTGCACTTCGTGTTCCTTGTCTGAATTCTTCCTTTCATTTGATTTCATTATTCGATATTCTTTCTCTTACTTTATAATTTCGATTTCCAAAAATGCCATTTTTGTGCACGAATATTGTTGCTATTTTAACAATTTTTATTAGTATTTATATGCCTTCTTACTTTTTGAGTTGCAACGCTGCAATATTGATGGTCAGGAATTATTACGAACAATCCACAATGGTGCAACAATGTTGATGAAGTAATGATAAAATATAAAATGAAAGACTATTCAATCATAATTTTTGTTAAAATGAGTTGTTGTTGTTTTTTTTTTTTGCCAAGCCATACCACCATTCCATTACTACATTGGCTTCGAAAAAAAAGTTTGGGATTGAATCGAACAGACGAAGTTCAGTCGCGCTATAAATAATACAAATATAAAATTCTCTCTTACAGTTACTGAATAGAGTGAAATTGGTAAAGAATAATTAATAATTCCATTATATTCAATCAAGAACTCTGCTACCATTGCCATTGTAAGCTTGATGTAGTATGAAGTTTGGATTTTTCTTGCAGTTCACTGGTTTCGTCTTCGCTTCTGAATCCCACGAACAATCTATAGGATTATTGTCCAGAGCTAACAGACGAACGTTTTGTGACACCATATCCAAATCTAGTTTACTTATCAGATTATCGGTGGCGTACAATTTAAAGGAAGAAACCGGCACGTACGAAAGATTCAAGCTACGAAGACGATTGTAAGAAAGTTGAAGAAAGTTTAGGCTCGGAGGAAAGTTCTGATCATTCAAGACGAATGCTGAGATATTGTTAGCAGCGAGATGTAAAAACTGAAGATGGCTAAGGTCAGCCACCGAAGTCATATCGAAGTGAGTAAAATGATTTTTGTGTAATCTAAGAGCGACAAGCTGGGATAAATTACTTAGACACCGCGGAATCTCTGACAACATGTTTGATCCAATCGCTAAGCGCTTCAACGCAGGCAAATTCCATTGACAAAAATCCAAACGCACTATACGGTTTTCAGTTAATATCAAAGAAATCAGCGAGGTGCTCCTGAACCGCCCTACGACAATTTCGATTTGGTTTTGATTGAACGCAGCCGTAAGCAACCGTGTACACATATTGAAAAGCTCTAAATTAAGCACTTGCAGATAATTTCTGCTTAAATCTATATCCTCTACTATAAGATTGCAAGCTACCGTTGAACTGTTAATAATATAACGAACTACACTCTTCTTTACTCTCAATATCTGGAGGGATGATGTTGAGCAAAACGGGGCCAAGTCCAGCGTCTCGATCGGAGAATCAAAAATTTCAATGATTTTAGCCGCTTTCAAGTAGCGGAATGTATTAGGTACTTGCGTCAATTGACTGGAGGATATATGAAGAGTGATTAAGCTGGAGTTTTCGTCAATGAGGATCGATCTCAGGCGGGTATTTTTCACTTGTAGATGTTGTAGGCAGCACCGTTGTGAAAGTTGTATCTGCTCAACGGCTGGAGAGTTGTCCATCGCTACACCTGACATTATTGCTCCAATTTTATCCATGAAAGCTTTCGTGACTACGGTTGTCAGCAGATTAGAGAACGTAACTGAAGTTTGAGAGGTAGGGAAATACTGAAACATAAACGTTCCATCCTTATGCGGCTTCAAATCTTCAATAATACACTGCGTGTAACACTCCATTCTGAAGGCCATGGTAATGCTCAGATAACACACTACTGGAAGCCATCTGCAATAGAAATATCATTTCATGAAGGATGAGCTTTTTAATGGGATCAAAACTACGAGTTGAAGGATAACCTGTTCAAACCGATGAATGTTATATTCATTGTAGAGTAAACTGTACTCCTTCCCTAGTAGAGAAGCTGACGGTGAATGTGTCCAAGTATGTGGGTAAATTGGAATGTGAAATGAATAATCTGCCCATAAAAGTACTGACAATGCAACGGTTAATGCGATAAAAATTACCTTCATGCCATTAAATAGCAGTTACTGATTTTGGGTGAAAAAAACCAACTGGAATTGCAGACTGCGATGCAACTATTTAGTTAAAAGTATTATTTTATGTAAGATTGATTTATTTGGGTTATTTACATATGCTTTTTGCCTCTATGATCTTAAGATGTTTCGTATATCTGTGGAATTTCATGAAAAATCGATTAGATTGTTGTTGGAAATCGACAAAGTTCTGTTTATTTTGCGCATTTGCGACAATTGTCATTTGTCGATAACAGTAACGTTTATGTTTATTTTATTAAAATCAAGTTAGTTTATTTGCTTTTCAGGAGGATTATAGGTTACATACATGAACTCATAATGTTTCTAGATGGTTTGGAATAACTCTTTTTTATAAGCATGTTTCTGTTCAAATGCGGGTGTTTCAAATGACAATAATTTTATATATCTACGCATTTTCTACTGAAATTCAAGAATAATCGTACGCATTCTTCAGATTGATCCGAGATTGTTTTTGCTGTCGCCATTGTATGCTTGATGTGGTATGAAGTTTGGATTTTTCTTGCACTTTACCCGCTTTCTTTTCTCTAGTGATGTCCATGAACAATCTAATGGATTATTGTTCAGAGCCAAAACTACAATGTTTTGTGACACCATATCCAAATCGAGATTACTTATCAGATTATCGGTGGCGTACAATTCAAAGGCATGAACCGGCACGTACGAAAGCTTCAAGCTCCGAAGACGATTGTAAGAAAGGTGAAGAATCGTTAGGCTCGGAGGAAACTTCTGGTCATTCAAGACGATTGTTGAGATATTGTTAGCAGCGAGATGTAATTCTTGAAGATGGCCAAGGTCAACCACCGAAATCATATCGAAGTGAGAAAAATGATTTTTGTGTAATCTAAGAGTGTCAAGCTGGGATAAATTATTTAGACAACGCGGAATCTCTGACAACATGTTTGATCCAATCGCTAAGTCCTTCAACGCAGGCAAATTCCATTGACAAAAATCCAAACGCACTATACGGTTTCCAGTTAATATCAAAGAAATCAGTGAGGTGCTCGTGAACCGCCCTACGACAATTTCGATTTGGTTTTGATTGAACGCAGCCGTAAACAACCGTGTACACATATTGAAAAGCTCTAAATTAAGCACTTGCAGATGATTTCTGCTTAAATCTATATCGTTCATTGTAAGGGTGCAAGTTACTGTTGAGCTGTTGATAATATAACGAACCATACTCTTCTTTACTCGGAATGCCTGGAGGGACGTTGTTGAGCAAAACGGGGCCAAATCCAACGTCTCGATCGGGGACTCAAAAATTTCAATGATTTTAGCCGCTTTCAAGTAGCGGAATGCATGAGGTACTTGGGTCAATTGACTGGAGGATATATGGAGAGAGATTAAGCTGGAGTTTTCGTCAATGAGGATCGATCTCAGGCGGGACTTTTTCACTTGTAGATGTTGTAGGCAGCACCGTTGTGAAAGTTGTATCTGCCTGACGACTGGAGAGTTTTCTATCAATACACCTGACATTATTGCTCCAATTTTATCCATGAAAGCTTTCGTGACTACGGTTGTCAGCAGATTAGAGAACGTAACTGAGGTTTGAGAGGTAGGGAAATACTGAAACATAAACGTTCCATCCTTATGCGGCTTCAAATCTTCAATAATGCACTGCGTGTAACACTCCATTCTGAAGGCCATGGTAATGCTCAGATAACACACTACTGGAAGCCATCTGCAATAGAAATATCATTTCATGAGCTTTTTAATGCGAATAAAACTACGAGTTGCAAGGATAACCTATTCAAACCGATGAATGTTATATTCATTGTAGAGTAAACTGCACTCCTTCTCTAGTAGAGAAGTCGACGGTGAATGTGTCCACGTCTGTCAGTAATCTGCTAGAGACATTAAATGAGGATGCGTTGTATGACGAATGTTAAACTCATCATATTATTAAGCAATTTATATCGAGGCACTTCAGTTGAGTAGAAATCATGCGACCGAATGTTTCCATATTAAAGTGTTTTCTTTGGAATTTCTCGGTGCGGCCACCTTTTGTTATCATTTCTTTAAAAAAAACTTTTTATCTAATTTCTCGTTAGAAAGCTCATTAAAATTGTTTTCACGCTTAGATCTCCAAGCACAATCGAATGGATTGTCCAATGAATCATAATGACAACACCATTAACCAAGGTATCAAGGTAGTTTTTGGATTTTGATGCATTTGGAGATGTAAAATGTTTTTGGTCACACGAAATCTAGGTCTATAAATCAAAATTGGCCGATTGCTTTGCAGGAAAGCATCCCTGAACAGCAATTGTTAATAGGTAAGGTGTAATTGATGTTTAGATGTTTTTTTTTTCTCATGGAACGGACACATTGAACCAAAAGAATTCGTTTCATGTACCTTTGAGCAGCCTTTTCCTGTGCCCGCCGATCCCAGCCCAGTACACGAGGCAACGGTTCCGGGCAATCGTGGCTCAAGGTAACATTTCTTCCTTCCTTCCATCGAAGTATCTTCAATAGCAATTGGAGGTGGATGGCTTTCGTAAGACAGCCGGCGTCAACTGTACGGCAGGGCGGCAAGTTACGGCGAAAGCCTACCTCCGTAAGGTGGGGAGATAATTAATAAATGCTGCTAGCTGGGCGGGTAAAGTTTTCCCACTTTTTTTACACAATTTTTCAGTCTCAATTATTACCGATTATCACTAGTTGGGCCTCGGAGCTTCCCGGACGTTTGCTCCGTTGCGTAAGTGCTGCGATCGATATCGCTAAAAAAGGGCATCATCGGCCAAAGGAATGGATTGGGCCGAGCCAGCAAGTATGCCACAACCGAATGGAACGCCCCGGACGAATCAATGAGACACAGAAATGTCATTATTGCTTATTAAATTGTTAGGCCTCCGGTCCGTTTTTCTAGAGCTAGAATGTCTCGTGGTCGCGATCGATAGCTCGTGCACTACAACTTGTAGACGGCTTATACTCCTATTCTCCCCGATCCATCCGGCCCAATTAAACGGCTCACAAGGACGTCCTCGTGTGCCCTAAGACGGAGGGACCGCCTCCCGGTTCGGCGTTTATCGTGCGCAGAAATCTTCTTAACCACGCGGCAGAATGCGAGCAATGCAACCTGTTTCCGATTGAACCGAGCCGTTGAGGGGAAGAACCTCGTGGTCGAGGAAGAATGACCTCCCGAGCGAGGACCCGAAAGCGAAACCGCAAGCCCGCAAAAGCAGAAACAGTAAAAGTGCGATTAAAGTGTCCGCGCGTTCCATAGTATAATCGACCATAATTGCCGATCGATCGACCGTAGGTTTGGCAACCTTGATTCTCTCGAGCAAAATCGAAACCGGATCCGTTGCGCAAACTGTCGAGTCGAGGAAATCGCAAGTTCTCGAACTCGGTCTAATCAATGCGGTCAATCCACATTCAGCAGTATCTGCACAATCGAAGACATTGTGGAAGCACTAATTTAACAACAAATTAAAAATAATACACACTTCCTTGGGCTAGCGGGAGCCGGTCGTAAGCACACGGCTATTACACACCCTTAATGGCATAAATTTGCCTCCCCGTTTAAACACTTTTCCCATCGAGGGAAACAACCGTCCCGCCCAAGGCGAGCGGCGTGCACCAAACGGCACATGACAATGGATCGGGTTTCCCTACCAAACATTTTGCGAAAAAGCTAATCATTGTCGCCCACGGATCTCTTGCCAATTATTCTCCACTTTGCTCGGTGACACCACGATGACAGGATGGCTCTGTGATTGAAGGGAGGCCCGCTCGTTAAGTGCCATTTGCAGCTTAAAACCTCCGAGGCGGTCGTCCGAGGCGCATGCATGGAGTGGCGAGCCGAACGTGCCAAAATGCGGCACGGACATCCGGAGGCGGGCTCCATTTTCGCACGCGACACGTTCGACCGCAAGCTATCGAACACGTGTACCGTCGTATTCGATCCGGCCCGAGTAACGGATGCGTCCAAAAACGACTGGTAAAAAAAGTGTGGAAAGGCTACTAGGTCGAGTTTGAAAGAAGGGGAGAAGGAGGGGGAGAAAACATCTGGGAACTAAATTACATCCACAGTAGAGAACCTTATTAGGAACCATGCTGCATGCTCTTTCGGCGAAGATGGGTAACAATTCTTGCAGTTGCTGATTTACCCATCTGATTTGTATTCCCTATATAAAAAAAAAAGTTTAAACAAAATTTTACATGAGAGCAATGAAAAATATTAAACTTCACTATCGATACATGCCATGAACATATTGTCTACGACAAAACACTTATTTAAAAATATGACGAGAAAACACTGTAATACTTTGTTTCATGCAACAGACAGGTCTGAATACAGAAGCGTCCGCTAAAAAACTCATACCATTATCAGTTCCACAATGCTTCTTCTTTTCTTCCATTCAATAGTATCAGCTCTATTACATGGTAGAGTGTTTTAAAATTATCATTCGTTTCATTTTGATGGCTTCAAAAAGGTTACGCAACCACATAGTGCAACATTAGATTATGAACTTATGCGGCAAAGAGCAGTATGCTTATAGAAGTTGCCACAAGTACCCTTTATCCTGGCCAATGCCTCTGCACTTACAGGATCTTTTTTCGCCGTCCCAAACCGGTGAACGAAAGCTACAGTTCCCACGTAAAACGTTCCCATGCACTCGGGAATGTTCTTCCGGACTAAACCTACCTTACACCACGATCAGTCTAGACGCAAGTCTAACTTTTCTTTCCTTCCGCTATGATTTTCGTTCCAAACGGTCCCTTTAAGGTCGCGCCGGCAACGGAAGGTGGCGGAATTGAGCAAAAAAAAAAAAAAAAACAACCACGAAAAACAAGAGAGTACCATCCCTAAGGTGGCTCATCGAAAAATCCTTCCCAGTTTTTCCCGCAGTGCGTAGCGAATGAACCGTGGCGCAGGTACATCACGTAAAGTCCCGCAACCATCCGACGAAACGAACGGCGGAGAGAACAGAAAGCAAGTCGGGAAGCAAACCTTCGCGCTTTGCGGTGGACCCGTTTATGCCGGAGAGTATACAAGCAACAACAAAAAAAAAAAAAAACGGTCATAATTTGAATTTAATTAATAAGCGTAAACAATCTGCGGCCACGGCATGTAGATGATCTTGCGTTCGCAGTAGGCGTATTATGGTCATTATGAATTTCGGTCTAGTACGGTGATCGCCATCGTCCAAAGACGCACAGGAAGGGGTTGGCGGGCGTAGATAGTGCGTCTTGACACAAGTGCGGTCTCTTTGAGAGTCCAACGATCGCACCGTACACATTTTTCGGCAGCATTGTTGTCCCTTTGCGCGCCCTTCGGCGGCATCTTCTTTGTCGACTTTCTCGACAGTAATTTTGCTACTGTTTTTACCGCGCGACCGGACGATCGCAGAACGATTAGCGTGATCTCGGCGATGGTCTAATGTGGACGAGTCTTGTGTAGCCCGTCTGGCCAAGCGGGTTGCCCTGTTCTCACCTCGCTAATTATTCGTCTGGGCAGCTCGATTAGGAGTGGTAACGCACCGGGAAACTCCGTGTAGAGCTCCGCTAATCGTACCGGCGGTTCCTTCCCTCTTGCACCCGCAACCTCTTATCGATCGGAACAATCGTGATGTTTTCTATCTACTTGATGTTCTACCTACTGGGAACCTGCTTAAACCTGCTGCCGTCCCTTGCTCCTTCTCGGGTTTGCAAGGTGAATCCCGCAAGTGGCTAGACCTGCCCGCCATCGGCCTGCGAGGAACCGATCCGGGGAGGAGTTTGTTGATGATAAATCGTAAGCGCCAGCCCCCGGGTCGTGGGAACGGTCGTCGGACCGCCGATTACTCCCACTGGACAGTGGCTACTTCAGCGGCCTGTCTGGACCGTGCGCGGTGCTGCTATATAATTTAATTAAATTGCACCATTTCTCGCACCTTCACCAGGAGCTGCTCCGTTCGGGAAACCGTTCCTGCAGATCGATCGCCTTACCCTCGCACATTACGCTAATCTTTCACCTGACAAAGAAGAAACAAAACCCTCACAAAACCGGAAAAAAAACAACAACCTCACCTCAAAACCGGAGATTAGGCCTCCCAAGAGATGCTGGTGAAAAAGTTCATCCTTAGAACATGACGAAATGGAAGATTTGTGGGATTTTCGGGGTGTACTTTATTTTGCACAGCTTTCCATTCTCGCTCACGAACTCGACCGAAAGCGAGATCGGAAACTGCACCGTAGAACGGAAATCGACCCTCCACTCGAGCACCCTCGGCCACGGTATCACTCATGCGCAAGTCTTCTATCCACCACAAAACCACGCAACTGGACGGATGCTGAATTCAAACTCCCGTGACCTGTTCCGGCGTTGTTTTCTATTTTTGTTTTATTTATTGCTTCTGTGTGAGTACGGAAAATGTATGTTTTTTTTTTTAGTTCAAATGTTTACCATCACTATTTTCATTTTATCAATTTTTCGAAAAGCAGATAAGTTATATATGATTATCGTGTTGTACTTCATACGGAAATGGGGAGTATTTTACATTTATTAGTGAATTATCGTACGAAAATATAAATCCCATGACGTTATTTAATGCCTGCAAAATTAATCATTTTTTTTCTATGCGTCAAATTCATTTGATCAAAAGCCATGCTTGGAAAACAAAATCCATGTTATTGTGCGTAGTAAGACCAATTTGATCAGCTTACAGTTATATCTCTTGATTTTGTATGCATATGAAATTCTAAACGCTCAAGAGTATTTGCGCATTTATCGATATTAATCTTCGCACAAATCGTTGGACTTGAGCACCACAATTATCTCATACTTCTCGTGGCACATTTCAATTCTCATTCATGATCTGCTTCCGGTTGACAGTATCGAACATTCTGAACCATCAGCATTAGCAGTAGGATTCACATTCCTCTCGGGGCCAGTTTCCGTGGCCGACCGGTTCCCAGCGGTCGGGCTTCTTCACGCTAGAACGCCCAGATCGCGATCGGTTTAACCCGATGAGAACAAGATCACTTCCGGAGATCACGCGGCAGTGTGCGCGAGTTTTTTCCGCTTATTTTGCCTTCATAGATCTTGGATCGCGTCGATAATCGTTTTTTTCCCCTTACCGCCAGTGAGCTTCGGATGAGAATCGTGGGACAACTATCCCGCAGCCCCTTGCGTGGACCCGCGGAAGCCGAGCCCGGACGGGGCCGAACGGAGGTATGGGGCGGGTCGTTTTCCCACAAAACCGACGTCGCCTTCAAAGGGCGCTCGCGCGAACAAAATTGACCGACAAATTTTCCGTAGCGGATCATCATCCTCCGTGGAATATTGAGCAGCGCCACCGACGACGGGAGTTCACCGGAGCGATGGATAATTAATTTCTCAAGCCCGGCGGCTCATCATCGTCGCTGGCGGTGTCGGGCAAAGCACCGGGCCAAAGGATGGGAGGTTTCGCTGCTGGTTCTACAGGGTGCAGTGGGTTATGAAGGGTGGGTCTGGAGAAATGAAGCGGGTCAACTTCTAATAACGCGACAACGGCAATTTTGAGGCAGCGATGATACATGGGCAGGTGTACTGAAGAATTTCGATCAGTTCATTAACAACTTCTATCAAAGCGAGTTTTAATTCCTGAAAACAAGTAATTTTTCAGTTACCAGTATCACTTAAAAAATTTTATTAACATTAAGCAGTGCTCGGGCTCGAAACGGTCATTCACGAAATAGAAATTGTAATAGAAATACGTTGTGATTAAGGAAATGGTAGCTTGATCTCACTTAAGAAACTTTTAAGTAATCCTCAACAAGGATGACACGGGAGTACCGTCCATATAAAAAAAAAACGATTTAAGGATAAACGAAACTCAATTCAAACGCCTGTAATTGAAAAAAGTCCTTGAACCTGTTTCCTCCATAGTCTAAATACTGGTTGAAAACGTGCCTTCTTAAATCAACTAAAACGTGACGAATAAAGGCTTCATATGTGCATTGAAGAGAAACAATCCATTGGCATAACATTTGACTTGTAGTAGAGATGAAATCAATCATTGTTGACCCAGTGTCCCATTAACAAAAAGTGTCTCGAGCAAATAAAAAAACAATTGCAAGCAGATTTTACCATTCTTTTAAAAATCAGACATAAATGTTAAACACGTTGGATGTTGTAAAGAATGAAGCATGATATTTTATTACATTAAAAAAAGGGTACAAATTGACCGAGAAAATGAAGATCAAGGGCGTGATCTGTGCCTCCCCTCATAAAGCTACTGTTAAGTTATAGTCTACAGGTTAAAATCAATAATTATTTAATCTTTTTTTTTTACTGGGATTCAGTGAACCTTTCCAGCATTTCTTGCCTTGTAATAAAATGTCGAACAACTTTGTGAATGAAATCCCTCGTGTACTGGACGTTCAATGTCACGATCGATTGCCAAGTATCGTGAATAACGGAAGTCGGGCGTTTAATATGTCCCGTGAGGCCGACACGGGCAAAGCTGCAGACCATCGGCCGGTGTTTAATCGCCCGCGGATTTAATTACTCGCACTAATTGCTGCAGAGTTGGAATTATGCTGGAAAACTTAACATTCCATCCAGTGTTGATGGCGCTGTGGCAGTCGGTTGTTTCGTTCCTCCAAAGAAAGATCATGGTCCGTACGATTGTCCTGTTTGTGGGATTGCTCATGTTCGGTAGGGCTGGTGGCTCTAGCGCACTCGTGAACAAGAATGAGTCCGACTTTAAACTGTCACTTGTGGTGAATGTACTGGATCGCATCCTGCTGGAGGCGAGTGCGATGCCGATAGAAACCTGCAGCTTGGTTGGGACGAACGAATCCTTCTTCCGGGACGTCGTGGATCGTCTGTTGTCGCGCTCTGGCAATCGTCTCATGGTGCCCACCTTCAACAATGCCGTGGCTCGGTACGCTCCGACCAAGCAGCTGGTTATCATTGGAGGAGATAGCGTCGATGATATTATGGTGAGCATTTTCCAAAGGTATTTACAACAAACATTGTCTACGTTTGTCCACGTTTCACACAGGGCTCGCTGGTGAACGCCTTCAGATATCAGAACATTCGATTCTTCAGCACAAACAGTAGGGACATCTACGTGATCCTGGTACTCTCGGACCTTCGCTTTGTCGAGTCGAAGAAGTTCTTCCTGCTGAGGGTGTTCTTTTGCACACTCAATTTGCTCATCGTATTACCTTCACCGACACCGTATCAGCAGCCCATCCTGATAGCCACCGATTACGCCGACCGGGCTCTGACGATGCCTCATGACACACCCATAGATAGTCTGTTTGCGGACCGCTTCCGGAGCCAAGACGTTCCACCGGTGAATGTTTGGGGATCGGTGAGATTGGCGCTCTTGTGGCACAATGCGCATGGGGACGTGGTCGGGCCGGACTGGAGTGTGTTCCGCACTATACTGGAACATATGGGCTTGCGCTGGAAAGTGACTCTGCACCAGTACACCCCGAGTCTGGTGCTGAATGAATGGGTGAACGAGCAGCTGGATAGGGGAACCATGGACATCTACATCGATCGGGGCTTTCTGCCGACCGAACTTTCCGTGGTGCACTTCCTCCCGGAGATGAACGGGTTCTGCATTGTGGTGCCAAAGGCCAAGAAGTACAAGATCCTGCGACATCTGTTGAGCCCCATGCAGCCGACATGCTGGATCGTGCTGGGAGGTACGCTGTTTGTCGGTTCCCTAATAGCCCACCGATACTTCAGGAACAGCCTTCTGTCGACCCTGTTGTTCGGTGCCAACCTCAACGCTCCGGGAGTGTCCCGGACGGAGCGGGTTTTACTCTTCTGCAGCTTGGTAGTGTTTTTCGTCCTCTCCGAGGCGTACCAGGCTAAGCTGCTCTCGTCCATGAGCTCTCAGCGCTACCCGCCGGATCCGCGCACGGTGGCCGAATTCCTGCACACCGACATCATTCTAGAGCTGGACTATACGACGGCCATGATCGTGGCCATTCGGAGCGAGTTCGCTGGTCGCGTTACGAACCATACCGACTACCGCTTTACGTTCGACGGCAACCTGGAGCACGGTGTGCTGATGCTGTGTCCCTCGGCCTGGGTGCATCTGCTGCAGTGGACCAGGCAGCAGTATGAACGCCACGGGCACAATGTGCGACCCGCGGTTCACATCGTAGGCGAGAAGCTGCTCACGCTGGTGGCGTCATATTCGTTCTCGGGCGCGTTCACACTCAATCCCCGGTTCCGCGGCTACCTAGATCGCCTGTTCGAGAGTGGGCTGGTCACGTACTGGCAGATGGCGGAGGGTGGTCAGCAGCTGTACGAGCGACGGTTCGAGTTTCTCGATAGCACCGTCATTGCGTTCAGCGATTTGACGGCGGTTTGGATTACTCTTACGATTGGTTACACTATGGCAGTGCTGACTTTTTTGGTCGAACTGTCCTTTTCCGCGCTACACCAATGCATCAGATCAAGCCGTGAAAGGTGCGCATCCCAAAACATACGCCGAATTAAGCCGTTGGGCCTTTCGTTTCTTCTCCGCAAACCTTAAACAAGGACCTATAATCGGACATACTAAGTTAGTATAAACCTACAAGTATTCCTGCGTGTTTCAAGGTCGACTAGATACGTCAGTAATGTCCACTAATTTGTTATGGTGACATAACACAACTTTGGAAAGGCGGATTGTTTAAGGAATACTTGCTTATATAACATTAAATGATATGAACTTTTAAAATGCTTTCCGATGTATGTGCCGTAGCTTCAAATCCCACTCTCATGTATGTCTGCTTACTTTGATTGCATAGCTTAACAATGTTTAATGCATGTTGAAGTATTTTATCCATAGAAATTTTGAAGATTTTCTGCACGAATAAAATATTTAAAAAAATTCCTCTTAAAAGTCCAATGTCCAAAAAATACATTGTGCTGAATTTATTTTAAAACATTTGGCTGCAATCGGTTCTGCGAAAAACAAAGCTACCTATAACCTGAATAACCTATAGGCTTTAGCATTGATTCGTGAACGGCACGTGAAATGAGCACAGTCTCCATTATTACCTTTTGAAATCGTTGAAACGAAAGTTACAGCTAAGCCAACATTACTTTTAGGTGAAATAGTAACGATCGATAGTAGCGCGAAGTGTGTCGCTGGACGTGATCATAGAAATTATTGCTAAAATCACAACAGGAACAGTCTTGCACGCGTCCTGGCATTCGCACCACGTTTAATTGAGTCGTAAAGTGAAGACCAAGATCATAATCCCGGTTGCCGGTTGATGCAGATGGCAAAACATCAGCAGGAGGTCCCACCGTTAACCGAAGGTCCGAATAATGTGTTTCGTTTTCCCCGGATGGTCCAACGTCTTGTTGCCATCTCCCGTTTCACGCGTGCGGTGTCATGAGGATGGAACTATTGGACCATTATGTAAGCAACCTAGACGGCAACAGGCATCTGAAGCAATATCGGGGACATTTCGATGAGAGAAGAAGAGCGTCAAATGGTCGTAGTATCTAAATTACTTTCCAACGAAGACCTTCAATGGCCCAGCCATAAGTTTCCATAATGCTCGGAGTATGAAGACAGAGGGCCTAATACGGTTCAACCAACGAAGTTGCCTGAGGAACATTACGCCTTCTGGCTTATCTTCGCACCTGATCGATATCTCAATTGCTTACCGTGTAACCGGGGGCTAATTTACGAGTTTAAAGCTTGTTACTGTTTTGTCCGAATCCTCTGGCGAGGTTTTTCTTTTGTTTTCCCTTCGCAATGCACTTCATCAGATCTTTAGCGCCTTCCTTTCTCTGTTGGGAACATGTGATGAGCGTGTCAGGGTGCATAAAAAATACTAAGATCTGACCAGAACGGAGAAGGATGCGATAGGACGGGCGGACAGAACAGAAACACAGACCGACACGGAGAGACAGTCGGTCAGTCAGTCAGTCGAATGAGTCAAATCAACCAGTGTCAGTCTGTCATAGGGTTGATTCCTGACCATCACCAGTATTGGAAGAACATTCCTGCTCGCTCGAACAGAAGCAATCAATGAGCTACAGATTTCGGCAGCCGATAAACATCCTCTGCCGCCGTACTATCTCCTTCCTCATTACATAATTACGGTGTAGCGCCTCGGCGTGAAATAGTATTCCGCTTCTCGGAAGTTCCGTTCGAAAAACGCGCGCAGGTAACAATAGTCTCAAGCTGTCGTTTTCGTCTTCGGCGTCAAAGTGTCGCTATCGATATCGTCACGGTTCAATGTCAACACCATCAAATTACGAGGCCACACTTTGGGGAGGTGTCCAGAATCTGGTTGTTCATAAATTAGGTTTACGAAAAGCACGAGCACGGTTTCCGAAAAGCTGGAATGATGTAATGAAAAATTAACGTTAATCCCACCTTAAATGCAGGCGCGCAGCAACGAGACGGGGTGATTCTGGCAGTCAAGACGCGAATCATAATTTTCTTTGCGTGGCCCGTGAAGGTCGTGTGCGCTAGCATTTATTTCTTCAATCGCTCGATACGAACGGTTGGTGCCGCGAAGAAAGTTATAAGTCATCCGGATGCACGAAACAGCCGTATGGGCTTTAGGGTGATTTTTCGCTAAAAAATTAACTAGCATCCATCATTACCATCGTGGTGGGGCATTCATTTCATTTTAGAGCTGTGCCTGAATATCGTAAATTAATCTAGTTTAGGTAACAACAATATAAAAATACATGTTTTTAAAGGAAGAACTCAACACTACGTTTTGCTCTGAAGATAATTTATTCAATCCAATAACAGCAATAACATTTTTTTAGCGAATGCAATTAAATCGATTGACAATTAAACCGTAAACACCTACCAGATTACTCATATTGAACATTCTTGTGAGCTGTAGTTAAATTTTCGTACAATATTGTACCACAGATCATATTTGAGGCAAACAAAACTTCCCATCACGAGGCAGGTTGAATTTATCCGTATCTATTCATAGCAGCACATTCCGAGAAACAGAAAAACTACTTTCAATCGATGTCCAGACTGTCCCGGAGTGAAGGATATTAGCAAATGCACCGACCGGGCCAGTCTGGAGGTGCATAGTAGTCAGGCCCACACTCCTCGGCCTCGGTAGTGGAACATTCGATTTTACTGAACCAAACCGACCGAACACGCAACACTGTTTTGCATAAGCGAGAAGAAAAGTGAACGAAAAAGTAAATGGGGAACATTTTCCAATAAAACCATAAAACTTCGTCGGGACCCTGGGGGCGGATATGCAAATGGAATAAATCTCGGCACGTTTTTTTTCTTTCTACTCTCATCCGATGTCCGTTTTAGGTAGGAATGTTGGAGTGTGCAATATTGGAATCGGTGCTGTGATAATTCAGTTCGGTTTGTGGTTGAGGAAGAAAATGAGAGAGAGAGAGAGGGAGAGCCAAAACCATTCCGGCTCGGCACGGGAGCAAGCGGACGGATTAGAAATGGGAAACGAACGGAAACTCCGTGCATCGAAATGGACCAATATCGGTAGCCGAGGTGTGCGACTGTGGTATAAGATCTGCCGGAGGATCTGCATCTAATAAATCACATAAACTCATCAATCTGAGCTCGAGCTCGGAAAGGAGTGCAAAAAAAAAGGGATGTAGGACGGCATGAGGGTGCACCGTTGAGTGGAGCTGGAAGGTTGAGGACGTGTGCGGTCTGATATGCTGGATGGATATGTTTTCGGGTGCCGGTTATTGGAATCTGACTCGGCTGATGACGGATGGCTGTAACGGTCCTTGCGAGTGGAAAGCAAAAAAAAAAAAAAGTCCAAGGCTACGTTTGACTTGAGCCTGAATGCCAAGGCTGACGGGAGATCCAGTCCTAACGGTATCGAGCGCTGCTGACGAGCTGCGATAGAAATACCTGGAATGCCCGCGGGAGTATGCAGAGCATGGTTAAATTAGTTATACGTCGTCTGGGTTGCGTTGGTGCGTTACCGATATGAATTTTTTTTCCTGATCTAACCATTTTTTTAAGAGATTTACTTGGAATCGGTAGTTAACGCTGTGAAACGGTTTTTACACCATAATCGCTCTTTTTCCCTTGCGTCTCATCGAACGACTCGCCAACGGAAAGTAATGAAACTCTCTTCAACATTGAAATCTTCGCAATCATACTTCATGCGGTTGCATACTAATCGTAGCGCACGGAGCACTCACCGGAAGGAAGGAAATGTATGTGACTAGTGCCAACAACTATTTTCAATCGAACTAATATTGACCGATGATCAGCACGCAGTTCAATTATCCCAAGCGGAATCGCCACGAGGGATATCTTGCTTCTCCCCGTTGCGATTTGCATATCTAACGAATTACAACCGAATGGTGGCATGCCTCCTCACTTAACCCTGCCATTCGAAGTGATCATTGTCAATAGTTCGCTAATCGATGCACTTTCTATTTGCAAGGGGATTAGCTAGAAACGAAGAAAATAAAATGGATGAACGCAACGAAAAGGATCGTTCTGAAGGAGCAATTGGAAAAGCATTGAAATCCAAATTTTATTTTATTTGCGTGCAGTTCAAAAGTTCGTTGTTATATGGATTGGCATATAAATATAATTCCTCTTTTAATAAAAACGTGGGAATGCCTGGCGGGGAAACGCCTGAATAAAGCAATAACGAATTCATTGCAAATGCTTCACAATGTTTTAAGAATTGTTTGAAATAAAACATAATGTTACTTTGCAGTGACCATTTTTAAATGTTGATTAAATATTTTATTTATGGAGAGCTCGTGTCTTAAAAAAAACGAATATGTGCTTTTCCAAACTTTAACAAACTCATCTAAGAATTTTTATAGGATAAGATTTTTTTCTTGAATAAAAACATACAGACAGGTCTCAATATGTGCTTGTAAGAAATTGTGAAACTGTGTCCAAAATCCATATCGCACATTTAATGAACTGATATCGTCCAGCATATAGCCACGTGCATTCTAAGTGGAACTTGCGATGTGCATCGAAGCATAAACTCGCTGATGCCAGGAGTTAATAAATTCATAACGGCAAACGGTAAAGCAGTTTCTAACTTCACCCTGCACCGTGCGTCGCGCTGATGGATCGTCTGGCAGTGTAGCGCAATGTTGCAAAAGAAGGTGAAATAATCAGAAATCACTGGTTGACGATTCAAACCGTGCATGGGTGCACAAAGGGTGCATAAAGGATGCAGTCGAGGCGTAGTCAAAAAACACGACGCCTCCAAACAATACAAAAAAAAAAAACAAATATTCGAAATAATTTGACTCGATCGTGACCATAACTCGAACGTCGCGGGATGATGAGAGATCGATCGACGCGAGTCGATTAACGATTTTTGGACAGCGGACAAGGTGGAAAAGCGAAGAAACGATCGATAGGAATTGGTTGGTTTTCAAGCGTTTGTGCGTTCGATGTCCCACCGGTCACCAGGAGCCATGGTAATGGTCCCGAAGGATGCGCGTACCAAACAAGGCAAAGGAATGAAATTAATAACTCATAAGACCGCAATTTAAATAATTTTGATTTTTAATTAACCCACGTCAGTCGCACCCAGCGCTCGAGTTGAATTCTCGCGGGCCGCGCTTGTCGCCGGTCCTTCTAGGGCGCTAAGGAATCCGGGCTCTACGTTGTCCATTTAGCTTTCGACTGTTTTCGTTTTCCCTTCCGATGTGCTTGTCGTGGCGAAATGTCTCGAAATCCCCGTTAGAAGTTGCAGCACGGTCCGGGCTGCGTGATAGAAGGAAAGACTCAGGACAGATTTTAACTCACAGAGACTCCTTGACCCCCTTGGGAGCAAATTCCGCACCCATTGGGTGCGCGTGTTGTGAATTGAGAAGTTACATCGGACAGTGACATTCAATATCGATACAGTTTCGGGACAACGCGAAATCTCATCTGCCCAACACCGATCTATTGAGTCGTTCCTCCGTAGTGCCGAAAAGTGTACCAGAAGCAAAGCGGACGGACTGCGAAGGTGTAGCGGATAATAATTTATGGGGCACATCAGTTGTCGGTAGAGATGAAGTTTCGTCGAAGAAGATTATAATTCAAAAAGCGGTGCTCTCAACAAGCTCCAAATGAAAGAAAACCAATATAGAGCCTCCATTTTGGCACAACCATTCAAAAAGTAATAAACGGAGTATTTTTTACTTTGCTTTTCCTTGCAACTTCTCGAGAGTCTCAAGAAGATACCTTTCGCCGCTTCTTTTGTTTTTATGCCTCGTTTAAAAAGCTTGACAGCGAAATTTAATTTTCTTACCATTAATGTTTCTACCAGTAGTCTATAGGCTCCATCGGCATTGTGCTTTGGCGTCTCAGCATTAGCTGAGAAAGGTGATTTGTAAATTTTTATCTACAAAATGTTTGCTTTAGAGAAAAAAGCAACATTTCGCTCGGTTTTCATAAAATAGGTCGACTTTATGCTGTTTTGAATGGGAGATTAGTACTATTCTAATAAAATTAATGCTATCGCATCTTTAATATTACCAGACTGCAAGACTCCATGGCATGAGATAAATGTTCGAGACATTTGATTTAACAATAGCATACGATTTATTTCACGGTTCAACAATACAACAATTCTTGACATTAGAGTTAGGTGATTCGCTTCACATTATAGTTTGTATCTTAAGGTTACAGAGGACCACTTGGTTTATTGTAACATCGCGCGATGAAACATTATCCTAAAATACTACTACCATGCATGCAATCAGTACAGTACGAATAGTGATGGGTACAAATATGCGACCTTAGAGTACGGAAGCTTTTCTAAAACCAAAACTTATTCCCATCGTAGTATCGGCTCGCGCTACCTGTGGGGCCCCACAAACGCGATTCAACATTGCACTGTAACACTTACTAATACTTGCTACGTAACGAATTTTACAATAAAGGGAAAGCATGTCGCCCTCGATTGGTATATGGTGGTACGCGCGACGAATAAATAATTATTAATGGTAATTAAAACAGTTAGGTTTAAAATAATAGTTCTGCATAACCCTAACAGGGGCCAGGGACATGGTCTCCTGGGCAGGGACACACCGACTGCGCTGGTGTAGCTTCACAGTTTATCTCGCTTCTCTCCGGGATAATGGAACCACTTTTGACCAGAAAAGCGTCCCGGATTGAGGGAATGTTTCGCCTTCGAGTTATTCACTTGCCATCCAACGTCCCTGTGAACGGTCCGTATTCGGCTCCCATTTTCTCTCGACATAGACGTGATGTTTCCGTTCCTTCCTTCGCGGGTACTACATTAGATAAATATTCACTTTAACTATTAACCAGTAATGACGATCAATGTAAGTCTAACAAAAACCTAAAAGGTCGAGAAGGTACTTTTGTGGTTCTGGCAGAAATTTCAAATCACAGAAAGAACGATCTGCATGGCTCAGGATAAATAGATGCTAACCTAGACTGCCGGAATTGTTTCCACGAACTGTTGTACATCATTGGCTTCACTTTTCCGTGTTAATCATGTGCTCAGTGTTTCTCTAAGCTGCTCCCTGTTCAACAAATCGATTCCATGAACGAGTTCCTTGCTTCGTTTTGGTCATTGAAACTTTTTTTTTCTATCAATATCGTAGCTTTTCCAGGACGAAGAAAAATCAACGCGAAGCATGGATTGACTCGCTCCTTAGTCTCAATTGCACACCCGAAAGTAGCATCGAGCTAGCGAGCAAAGTTCGGGTATATCGGGCAAAACAAGCGTAGCCGATGAACATTATCTCTGGGGAATTTGAACGGATCAACACTGCGTATCCTCTGTCCGCTACTAATCCTGATCGAATGTGAAGCGAGACGATTTTTCCGACAGAAGAATGTGCGGAGTGTCGAGCGGCGGCAGATCATTGAATGTTTTCAGCTCCGGAATAGGAATGTTGAGCTGAGTAAAGGGAGACAAAGAAAGAGAGAAGGGTGACCGTCAGGACACAGCCAAAACCTGTTACTTTTAAGTTTGCCTTCTTCACTTACCGTCTGTTCCGAATAGGCCTGCAGGGCGCGACCCGTGAGCGAATCTGTGTCGTTCCAGGTAGGATCCAACCAGCAAGGCAGATTCTGGTGTATTTAAAGAGACGGAATGAAATTATTGTGCTAACGGAAACTCCACCTTTAAGTGAAAAGGAGTTGAATTTAAAGCTAAATGATCTTACCATTCCCGGCGGTGTGTCAGGCTTTGGTGGCTCGCTGTACTTTGACAGCAGGCTTAGTATCGGGTCCGCTGAGCTGAGGTTCATTAGACTGTTCGTACTCTTCCAAGACTGCAGCAAGGAGCAGCGATTTTGGGCCATGGCAAGACTGTCAGCTACCTGGCTTTGCGATTGCGGTTGCATTGTGGACGTCTCGATTCTTCCGGAGGTACGAAGCGAACACTGGGACTGGAATGCGTTAGCCAACTGTTCCGGTGCGGTCTTTACACTGTAGTTTGCTTGTGTGCCGCATGCGTCTGTCGACGAGTAAGTGTTCTCTTTGCCCCGATTTTGCTCCGGCATGGAGGCATACTGACCCATGGAAGGAGTCGCTCCAAGCAGAGACGAGAAAGCCCCTGAGACGGTGGAGCTCACGTTCCCCCCGCCGCCAAAACCATTCGGGAAGCTTCCGTTAAGGTTCCGGTTAGTATTGTTGGCGAAGTAAGGATTCATCGGAGGTTGTTGATGTTGTTGGTTGAGTAGTTGCGATGGTTGGAGTGGCTGGAGCGGTTGCAAAGGTGCGTTTTTCTGACGTTGCATCTGAAGCGGAAGCTGCTGCTGTGGTTGCAGTGGCTTAAAGCAATTCGCTGCACCATGGAATCCGAGCGATGGCATTTGTATTAGTTGAGCGAAGCATGGGTTGCCCGAGGGTCGCACTGCAGATTTTTTATCGATAGCTCCATCGGCAAAGGCGGTTGGTGGCCGATAGCGTGAGTCCACGGGCGGATACTTGGCCATTGGAGCAGGATTGGAAGTTCCCAGTGTTGTACAGGTCGCGGAAGGACGATCCTCGGCAGTGAAACATACTTGCGATACTATTGCAAATGACACATGAAAGAAACCATCCATTAATATGACCAGATATTTACTGGCTGGTTTAGTTCACTGCGTATCACTTACAAATGCAGTCACGGTTCAGTTCGATGTCACTTCGCTCGTGAATGTAAGACGAGTTGCTTGCTACGAAAACATCGGCGAAGTAGTTGAGCACGGACGACACGCTCGGGAATCCTGGTGCATTGAAGGAAAAGAATAGGGAGGAAAAAAAAGCCAGTGTCAGAGATAGCATTGAAAAATTATGTAAAGAAACTCGATACCCATCATGAGCACGACAGAAGCTGTCAGTTTAAGGAATGCAGTATTAATCTTTAATTTTAATAGTTCCATTCAAGGGTCCTACAGATCTGGTTTGCTTTAGAATTTTGGCAAAGTTGCCTGTATAATATTTACCAAATTCGAAGCACGTTCCCACCGACACGCTCAAGGCCAGCTTCAGGTCGTGCACGTTCAACGGCGTGCGGTGTTTGACGACTTGCACCATGCGCACGACAAACTTCATCAGCGGCGTCAGCGTCACCGTCTGCAATCCCTTATCCATTTCCATCTGAACAGGCGAAACAAAGGCAACATGCAAGAGCGTGATCAGTTGTGACATTAAACCGAATTAATCGATTCACTAATCGACATATCGATCTGCAGTAAGGCTCCTACAGCTCAGGGCACAAAGTACTACGTGCTTTTCGAACAAAAAAATCAGAAACAACCTACCAGCAAGGCGTGCTTCATATTGAAAATGTGATTCTCAGTCAACATTGTATTGAAGCGTATCTCGTAGCCACGAGATAGCTCCGCCACGCTCAGGCGATCCTTTTGCGACTCGATCAGTATCGCACAGGCCGCGTACGTTTGCATACGGAAAACCGGGTCCTCCAGGTGCGATACCACCATGTACTCGCCGCCGGACTCGAACACTTCCGTGTACGGTAGCGCCTTCATGGCGTCGTACATGTTGCTATAGCCGAAGCAACTCGGCTGCAGCTGGTAGCCGAACTTGTTCTTGTGGAAGTTCAGGATCTCGCTCAGCCGCACGACGGTCTTCGGACTGCCCGTGCAATGCTTGATGATCTCCTGCACCTGCTCGGCGAAGATGCGCAGCGCCACCTGGTAGTTGAGGTAGATCTTGCGGTCCTCGTCGTTGCTCTGCTCCATCTAGAAAATAGTTTTGCAATAAAGAGTACGACAAGAGCGAGTGAAATGCTGCAGTTCTCTTACCTCAACGATTCCGCTAATCGCCTCCAGAAGATCGGCAAGCTTGAGCAACCCATAATCGCTAAGGCGGCATTGATACCCGAAGTGGTAGTGGTACGAGCGGACAAACTTCTTGAAGAGGATCGAAAACTGCGGCGACTTACGGAACAAGTCCACTACCTCGCCGGCGAACGTGCACGTCTTCTCCAGCTCGATCGCGGTCTGCTTGCGCTTCACGATCGAGATCAGCACGTCGTTGTCGTTGTACACCTTCGTCGTGATGGAGTTGCTGTACACGAGTCCATCGACGATGTCGAATATGTCGCATACGCCGTAGTCCGTCACGTCGAACAGTCGGTTCTGTGCTGAGGAAAACACCATCGGCAGCTGTGATAGCAGGATCGACTTGTTCGCCCGGCTGCGCAGTATCTTCAGCAGGTCATTCGTAAAGCGCCGGATCTGCGTCCGGTGCGTGAGCGTGATGTGCCGGTTCTCGCCGTCGCCCATCACCTGTACAACCGGCGATAGCGCCTCGAACAGTTCGATCAGCCGCGTGTAGCCGTAGTCCGCCACGCGGCACTGCTTGCCAAAGTGGTTGTGGTACGCCGGGATGAAGCGGGTGAACTTCATCGTGGACTTGGGTGACATCTTAATCAGTTCGACCACCTCGCGCGAGATCTGCTGCAGGAACTCGTTCGATGGACTCTTGGGCATGTAGCGCAGATTTACCGCCCAAGCATCTGTGGAGAAACGGTTTATTTTTATAAATTCAGCTAGCATTTTAACCGGATTTGCTGTGGAAATGTTAGGTATTTTGGCCTTTTGGATTGAGGGATTTCTTTCTGTTAAAATTTAATCGACCGTTGTAGCGTCTTGCCTTTTTTTCCCATAAAATCCGTGCAGCAACGTTAACCTTCTGAGGTTTTTGGCTACCCTATGCAGTTGCGTCAATAGACTCTTTTTCTCCAAGAGCATTTCTTGTATTCCGGGACTCCTAATCTCCTAGTTAGAAATTTAATGTTCGTATGTTGTTATACGCTCTCGATTTGCAACGGAGCGATAGATAGACAGATTTGATTGCTTAATTCGCAACAACTGTTGTAGGCGAGATGTACTTGAAAATTATTGCAAAAAAAATGTTCGAAAATGTGGGAAATGATGGGGTTTTTCCCATAAAAGTTGCAACCGTAAAAAGCTACCTAGGGTCTAGACAAATACAAAAAATCAAATCGATTAAACGAAAATTGTTTTAAAAAAACAGAAAAACGAAAACAGTGTAATTTAGAACTATTTACTCAAATACCGATTTTGCTGATGTTGCAATAACATGTGTTTTGCGGTCTCACGATAAAACCTGCGAGAGACCGGCATGAAAAAACCCTCGGAATTCTTTAAACCTATGGTCTAGCTAACCAGTCCATTCAGTAAAAAAAAATCTTTTCTCCCCTTCAGAATATTGAGCATAAATGTAAGTTGATTTAAAAAAATCTAAACATGTTTCTTACAACTCTCAATACTGTTTTTTTTCTTAATACTCAATGTTGTTACTATGTCATCCGAGATGGACACATGAAGCAAACACTAAACTAGCGAGTTATTATACTACGGGAAAAAACATTGTTATCATTTTTGCTATCCTATTTTGCACCTACCATCGTTATCCTTGGTGGAATTCTGCTCGTGGTCCATCCACGACAGCACCTTGATGCCGAAGCTATTGTTGGCGATCTGCACGCCCCGGATACAGCATAGCAAGTGCTCAAGTGGCACCCCATTCTCGTTGGGGATAATCTTGATCTGCAGCTCGTGCTCGATGCAGTACAACACGCTCGCCACCGGGATGTCGTTCTTGTGCGACTTGAGCAGCGAGTAGACGAGCGACTGCAACTGGTTGATGCTCATCACCACGCTCGGCAGCGGTTCGATCTCCTGCTCCGCCCAGCCCTTCTCCTTCTCCTGCTGGAAGTGGTACATGCAATACGGCACGCTGTGCTGAGACGTCTCGACCAGCGAGCTGTTCTTGAGCGTGTCGATCAGGTCCGGCTGCAGCGCGATGTACTTCTCTTCGTTCTTGTCGAGCGTGATCGTGCAAACGTCCTGCATGCGGTAAAGGTCCAGCACGCTGATGGAGGACTTGAAGCGCGACTGGAACAGCTCGCGGAACCGGTTAATCGGCAGGCTGTAGAACGGGACGTCTTTTAGCAGGCCTGCCACCTGGCAGCGGAGCGCCGATGACTCCGCCGACGACGGATCCTTGATGTACGAGACGACCATGCGCTTGTGGCCCACCTTCTTCCGGTGCAGATTGGCTACCACTTGTTTGGCACACTTGCATGTAAGAGAAGCCAGAGAAAAATCAGTGACGTGCGGAGATATCTTCAAACACTCCGGTGACTCACCTGTGCCGATGGTACCTTTACCTTCGCCAGCGAAGGACTCTCGATGGTCAGCGAGATGACCGGCGTGATCGGTTTCAGCTGACAGAGAAGAAACTGGTGCATCTTGTGCTCGTCGATGGACGCGTCGAGATTGCTGATCTGCAGCACCACCATCTCCTTCTGCTCGGGATCATTCGGCCCGGCGGCCACCGTCGGTTGCCCCTGGGACGCTCCCGTGCACGGCCCCTGCGGTGGTTGAATGCTCGGCGTCGGCATGGGCGACACGGAGGCACTCGAGCCGGCCGTACCGCTGCTGTTTCCGGCTCCTCCCACACTGTCCGTGGAGTAGCTGCTCTGGTGCGGGCTGCTACAGCCACTGTTGTTGCTGCTGTAGAACGTCGAGTTTCGGCCAGAGTCCGAATAGCTGCTGCTGTTCAACGACGAGTTGAGCGACTTGTTCGTAGCCAGCTGGCAGTAGCTGCTCGCGTTTGTACTGGTCGCTTGTAACTGCTGCTGCTGATGCTGCAGCGGCGGGCAAAGGGTGCTTTGATGGCTGGGATTACTAGCGCTGCCGTTGCCAGGACCAACGCCGGTGCCGCCATTGTTGCGATTGGGATACGGCATGAAGCGTTGCTTCTGATAGCAGTTACCATACATCTGCGAAACATACGGCGTCGATTGCTGTCGAGAAAGGCACAATTAGCAAATATTAGCACAACCGCATCAGTCTTTGGTCCAATCCATTACCTGATAGTAGTTATAAAACTTCAAATTATAACCTCCCTGCCCATTGTACGACTGTCGAGTGTTGTACATCTTGGCGCTCTCCGCGGCCAAGTTTGTCACAAAATCCGGAAAAGATCGCATGTCGTAGAAGCTGCTGCTGATGCTGTTGTTCATCGTGGTCACGCGCTGCAGAAGGTCCCGGGGTGAGTAGGCGCTACTGCAAATGGAGGCACGTTTACTGGCAGATTCGTGGTGTCATGGCAAAGGGCTCCAGAGGGAGCTCCACCATTTTGATTTTGAATAAGCCTGCGGTGGCGTCACTTTACCAGAAAGCTGCCCGAAGCAACGGCACCAGTGCGTCAACGCGCGTTCGATCGGTCCCGGCAATGGCGATCCGGTATGTAAGCAAATTATTCTACGAAACGCTTTTTTCGTACAACGAAACGACTAGCGGAAAGGTTACTCTAGGTTATTTTGGTAACGATTGTCCACGGTTGCAGGACTCACGGCCGGGGATAAAAAAGCGGCTTTTTATCTCGTTTCCGCACACACACACAAAACCCGTTAAAAAGCCGAACCGAACGCGCACACGTTTTGGCTACACGTACAAATTGGCTGGTTAAAATAAACTAACTATACTTAGAATGCCTAATTTTGAGAAGCGATTGTTCGATTTTTTTTTTTCGATTAAAACCAGGCTCGCCGGCTCGTTTCCTCCGGGAAGAAATGGGAATCAGCGTAACGCGACGACAAATACACTAAACGGCACTATCGTTCGAAGAAAGGATCACGACCGCGGACAGACACATACGGATACGTCAGCGAAAGAAAGTGGTGCGATACGGAAGAGGTAAGAATAAATTAGAGAAGAGTGTTAAAATGTAGGTCTAAAAATAGTTCCACTATTGGACAGTTGTACGTGGTTGCTCCCGTGACTGCCGGCGAAGCAATGGTGGCCTCAGCTTGAACGGAACGGGCGACCTGTCTCCAAATTAGAAAAGAACATCGTACGAGAGTGTCCAGCATCAAGTACGTGCTGCAATAGTGGTCGTTACTATTCGCTCTTGATCTCTCGTCATCTCTTCAAAGCAGTGGTGCCAGTGAAAGAAGATTTTAGTATCCTGAGAACTCATCGGGATCGATCGTTTTCTCATGCCACAACCTGAGTGAGATGCCTTTAAATCATTTTAAACTCTGAATTACTGAATGAAAAACATTCTAACGTTGTCTTGCAAGTTTTTGCTACTTGTGGTGAAGATGATTTCTGGTTTGAATTGTTAATTTAAATATTTTAGAGAAGGAATGTGTACACCACCATTTAACCATATCCATTTAACCATCCATAAAACACCATTTTACAACAATTTCTTTTAAAATACATTATTTTATGCTAGGTTTGAGCAATTTGTCTTTGACAGATGGTAGATGGAACATGCTTTACATTTCAATGATTTTTATTAAATTCGTTGAAGGTAATATTCGGGCACAAAGAAACATTCTATAAGAAACATCCTTCAGAGAGGCTCTATTTGGCGTTATACTTATTTATTTCTGGACACTAAAGTACAGAAATGAACCGTGTCAACAAGTACATCTCCATCTTACATTTAGAATTTCTGTCCCGACAAAATCTAACATTACCCTAGATCCCACAGAAAAGAACTATTTTTTAACACGACCATGTTTACAGTTAATGGCCTCAATTGGCTAACCCCAATTTGGCGCACGTGCCCGTGGCCAGCGAAGGTCAAGAGGGCTTTCCCAAACGAGAGGCGGGCGCAGACAAGCGCGCCTGAATGAAGTCATCACAAGTTCCTCCCGGTGTGGCTCGATCATGTCCCGTGTCAAGGCGTTCGCTTTGTTTAGTTTGGGGAAAGACTCTAAGGCGCCAATCGTTCAAGCGCTTTGCAATCACCTTCGCGTGGTCAACCGCTCCACAACGGGGCAGACCCGAGAAGACGCCCCATGTCGGACCGAAGATTGGCGGACTGGCGGGACCGGGTATCATGTTTCCAATTGTTCACTAGGCGCGTTCATTAGGCGCACTAATCTGGCGAAACTATCAACAATTAAACGCCACATAAGACGCGCCTTTGATCTACGGCGACGGCATCGGCAAGGGCACGGCACGGGGCCTCCCCATCGTCAATCGGATCGGATTGATTGATGCCGACGAAAGCGCAGCCCGTTCCTTCCGGGAGGTGTACACGTGAGAAATCGAACGCGGGCGCATGATTGGAATCGCAGGAATCCCATCCTCAACAAAGACTCCAGCATTGTTCGCCCGCTTCGGACCCTATTGCGGTGACTTACGGTTTTTTCGGTCGGTGGGCTTATCGGTTTCGTTTATCTATTGATTTGCTTCCATCTCGCAGTGTGTGTGTGTGGTGTGTATGTGGTGTGCTTGCGGGTTGTGGTCGCTTCATTGTGAGGTGGTGTGTATCTCCCTCCATCATACGGCACAATGCCGCGCCGTGGTGAATTAATCAAAATCTATTGGGCAAGCTCGGTGAGATCTTAATCGTTGGCGGCGGTGAAGGCGGCAAAGACGTTGTTTGATCCGACCTACGGGGCTGATGAAGACGTTGGGCCGCCCGGCCGACAGGGGCAAGCTGTCGTCGTTCCCGGGGTTCATCTTCCAATATTTGTTTCCCATGCAACCGCATTCCGCGGGATTCGGCCGGGGCAGTGAAGAAGGAGAAATAAAACACTACCGCCGCCACCTCCGACGAAGTTGATTTTGATTGTTCGATAATTTGAACTTCACTTCCCTAATGGCTGCCCACCCGGCGGGAGGCTGCGTAATCATATGATTATGACAAGCAAATCAACACATCCAGCGGTGTGGGGTTTTTGAGTGTAGTGTATCGAAGGCAGATCGAATAGGTTTGAATTAATCATTTTGATCCTTGCGGATTGTTTAACGACGCACAGTAATTCTTAAATTTAAAACAATTCATTTCACTTTCACATTTCACGTAGGTGTTTGTAAAAACTGAAATGTGTTTACCAACTCAGCCCTCAAGTATCGCAGACACCAATCGTGATCTAGATCGAACGGGCAGGAAAGTGATACAGATAGAGGAATGTGCCAAGAGAAGGAAGGTAAAGCTACCTGTCGGGGAGGAAAACGTGACGGATTTGCGTTAAGAATCTTGAAAGAGCCAAACGAAAATAAAAAGAATAATAAATGTTTTTACAAGAGTTTGCTTGGAACTACGTAACGATTTATTTATTTCGCCTGTGAGCCTTTTTATATCTATATCTATAAATGTATCTTTTATATATATAAAAATGGATGTATGTTTGTTTGTAACGCTAAAACTCAAAAACGGCTGGACCAATCTTGATGATGTCTTCTGATGATTTGTTCGTTTTTGCCCAACGAAGGTTTAGGAAAAAAGAAAATTGGAAAATTCCGAAGGAAAAGCTGGAAAATTAGAAAATTCTTAATTTTGAGTTTTCAAAAAGGTAGGAGGCTATGAGAGCAATCGTGCTTTTCTTTCGCAGCCAACTATGAGCAATTGCTTTAAAGTGTGCAGCCGGGGAATCATTGAAAACTTTTCAGCGACCAATTATATGTGCAAATTCTAAACTCCTTGGATTTGCCTGGATGCCACCGCATCATTTGCGTCATAAAAATGGTAGTGTTATTATTATGCTCCGAAACCTTCATGCCCCAAAATTATGTAATGAAACATGACTGTTTGTCACGCAGCTTTCGAACAATGTGATAGAGACTTATAAGGGAGCAGCATTTTTAACTCCGAGAATTCCTTTAAGTTCCGTCCCCTATTAACGCTTTGGTAAACCAGCTTCTCTGTACGTTTGACAACATTATATAATCAGCATCAATGATTCCCAGTATAATAAATTCAAACTTATTTTCATTACAATTAGAAACCTTCAAGAAAAACCTTATTGCATACAATCATAGATATTGGACGGGGCGAAGTTCGTCGGGCCAGCTAGTCTTACATGGTTTTATTTAACAATACGATTTAAAAAAAAAACCAACGTTAAAACTATCCATAACAGCAACATCACATAAAAGTATTGTCAAACCTGCTAAATTACAAACAACGATTACATTTGCAAAAAAAAGACAAAATATTCAAATAGAACATAAATATGCTCACTCAACAAAGCAGTTTGTCCATATGTATTTTTTCCTTCTCTTCTCGATCTATTCACGATCGCTAAAGTGCGATCAGCAAATTATCGAATCTCGTTATTACATTAGAATAAAAAGCGGCCACATCTTCCAAATGAGTATAACAAATATTGCTGAATTTCTTACCAGGAGAATTCTTCTGCCGTCCTACACATCTATCCAGCATTAACATACTTCCTTGCTTCATTTTTTTTTCGTTTTGAACATTGCTTAACTGCCTTCCGACGCACGTGCCAAACTGACCCTAACTGAACGGCGGCACGCGTTCGAGCCTTCGTGCTTAGAGGGCTGGCTTGAGCAGGGACCTCAATTCACCCTTCGGTTCCGGTTGGATGGTTTACAGCACGAGGGTGGCAATAGGTGATCCGGAAGTGAGGAATTCTTCCCTTTGGTGGCTCTTCGCAGTGCACCGTGTCCACTCGGCTGGAAAGGATAAATGTTGCCGGTTGTTTATCGCTCAATTCGATCTGGTTAATTTCAGTGTTGGTTAACGATAAAACAAAGTTCCGTTTCATCTGCTTAGTTGGGACTTACAGGTCGGCTCGATTTTATTGTGTTTTGAGAGGAAAATTTAAATGCACTGGTTGTGCTATGATTGGAAAGGTTTTAAAAAGGCCTTTTGTACAGTATTGTGCTTTATATTCGTTTTAAAACTCGCTACAATAACAACCTAGTATGAATCATCATAACCGGCAATGCAGCAGCGTCTCAAATAAAAGACAAACATGGCAAAAATAACCTAACCGAAATATGTACACGAGTTGTTCGGTACATTAAAATCGTTTTTCCACTCATTCTATTTGTCATTTTCCGCCCTGTTGACCTTGTGGGGTTAGATTAGGCAAATGCAATCCTTTCACGCTGCGCAGCTCGACACTGGCACGCAAGATTTTCGCGGTTGCTCTCGGTTTCCAAGCGTTGAACATGCTCGTTGATTCAATCAACTGCTATCCTCCGCTTGGCGCCGGTGCTGACTGATGCTGGAAAGTTCAATTATTCATGGGCCGCGTCTCCGAAAAGGATCGTCAACAAACAGGGTTGCTTCGTTTGAATTGCCCGAGCCATCTGGTGTGGAGGGGTGGATGGGTGGCTGCCTTTTTACCGCATTTGAAATTCTTCTTTCGACGAAAACGCACTTGACAGTAACAGGATTCGATTTTTCCAGAATTGGTCGCTCGCGGTGAACATCGAAGCAACCACAGTCGATCGATGTAATCGGATCGGAATTCAATTTACATCATTGTGCGGGTTGTCGGACGCAACCATTCAATAGTATTTAAATACTTATCGCTATTGCAGGTTTTTTGGCACAACTGGTCCTGTTGGTGAGTACATCGGAGAAAAACCTTTGAAATATACAATACTAAACGTACTGGTACTGGGGCCTTGTGTACAGGTTTTTTGTTGTTGTTGTAATTTAAACACATTAAGTAGAACGTGTATTCGTCTAGGTGTATATTTCTTGCTATCCGTTGCTTTAAGGTCAAACAGCTTGAGTTTTGACGATGTAATTCTTTTATTTCAGTGCATACCAAGCTCTAAATTCGGCTTATTTCTTAATTTAAAAATATTAAAACATAACCCTAGAAACCGGATATTTAAACATCATCCTTCAGGTTGATACGAGATATTTGTCTCCTTAACCATTGTATGTTTGATTTAGTATAAAGTTTAGATTTTTCTGGCACTGTACACTCTTTCTTTTCTCTATTGATATCCATGAACAATCTAATGGATTATTTTTCAGATTCAAAACAGCAATGTTTTGTGACACCATAGCCAAATCAAGGTCACTTATCAGATTATCAGTGGCGTACAATTCAAAGTCAGGAACTGGCACGTACGAAAGATTCAAGCTCCGAAGATGATTGTGAGAAAGTTGAAGAAACGTTAGTCTCGGAGGAAACTTCTGATCATTAAAGACAAATGATGAGATATTGTTAGCAGCGAGATGTAATTTCTTAAGATGGCTAAGGTCAGCCACCGAAATCATTTCGAAGTGAGTAAAATTATTTTTTTGCAAACAAAGATGTCTAAGCTGGGATAACTTACTTAGACACCGCGGAATCTCTGACAACATGTTTGCTCTAATCGCAAGGAAGTCCAACGCAGGCAAATTCCATTGGCAAAAATCCAAACGCACTATACGGTTTCCATTTAATATCAAAAACAACATTGAGGTGCTCGTGAATCGCCCTACAACAATTTCGATTTGATTAAAATTGAACACAGCCCTAAACAATCGTGTACACATATTGAAAAGCTCTAAATTAAGCACTTGCAGATGATTTCTGCTTAAATCTATATCCTCCACTATAGGATTGCAAGCTACCGTTGAGCTGTTGATAATATAACGAACCATACACTTCTTTACTCTCAATATCTCTAGGGATGATGTTGAGCAAAACGGGGCCAAATCCAGCGTCTCGATCGGAGATTCAAAAATTTCAATGACTTTAGCCGCTTTTAAGTAGCGGAATGTATGAGGTACTTGCGTCAATTTACTGGAGGATATATGAAGAATGATTAAGCTGAAATTTTCCTCAAAGAGGATCGATCTCAGGCGGGACTTTTTCACTTGTAGATTTTGTAGGCAGCACCGTTGTGAAAGTTGTATCTGCCTGACGGCTGGAGAGTTTTCTATCAATACACCTGACATTATTGCTCCAATTTTATCCATGAAAGCTTTCGTGACTACGGTTGTCAGCAGATTAGAGAACGTAACTGAAGTTTGAGAGGTAGGCAAATACTGAAACATAAACGTTCCATCCTTATGCGGCTTCAAATCTTCAATAATGCACTGCTTGTAGCACTCCATCCTGAAGGCCATCGTAATGCTCAGATAACACACTACTGGAAGCCATCTGCAATAGAAATATCATTTCATGAGCTTTTCAATGGGAACAAAACTACGCTTTATGTAGAGAACCTGTTCAAACCAACGAATTTTAGATTCATTGTAGGCCCTTTTGCACTCCTTGTCCAGTAGATAAGCTGACTGTGAATGTGATCAAATCTGTGGGTAAATTTAAATTTAAAAGAATAATTTTCCTGTGAGAGTAATGACAACGGGTAATGTGTTAAAAATTACCTACATGACATTAAATAGCAATTACTGATTGTGGGTGGCAACACACCAGCTGAAATTGCAGACTTTGATGCAACAATACAGTTGCAATTAAGTTGCATTATAAAACTAGTTTCATTTTGGAGTGTTTTATTTGGGTTATTTCGATATGCATACATACATACATAAGTGGCGCTAGAACCGCTGGGCGAAATTTCGATATGATTTCGATATGATTGGTTGTAAAAAAGTTGAGTATCCCTTTTTGTCGCGCGTTATGGGTTCAATGGAATATTTGAAATGCATTGTCGTATGGGATTGACAGTCTTCTGACCCCTACGGTGGGAAGGTTTGAAATTACCTTAACGACTTAAATTAACTCAAGTCCACTCCCCTTGAGAAGTGAAGTAGGAAATTTCTGTCAGATGTGAAATGCTTGAAAAGCGTAGTTGAGAAAAACGAAACGATCGATAGGATAGCAACAATTATCCAAATCAAGATTATTTGATTATCAGGAGAATTACGTCAACATGTGCCAACCGAGGTTAGAGAAGAAATTGGGCTCAGAATGATGGAAAATTTGATACTTTCCATAATACGATGTTGAGCTTTATTTATTTTAGCGCTTTTATTATAAAGACCTTTTTGTAAAACATTGTTTTGTCTCAAAACATTACAAGACTGCAAAAAATGCTAACAGAATGGTTTAACTGGCACACTAGTTAGTTACTATTCATTCTTTTTTAACCAAAACTGTTAGCTGATTTTAACGAATTTTTTTTTCTTATGTAGAATGGAAAACAACGTTTCTTCAACTGTCCCTTTTTAATTTATTTTTTGAAGTATGCCTCTTCCTTTTACGTTGGACTGTTGGTAAAATTCATACTGCATGAACTCATCCAACCCCTTAAAACTTACCACTCCACTGCAGCTATGAATATTCAATTGTCCCAATATTGCACACTCAAAGACACAGCATAGACACGCAGCTGCCGTCTTTAGGTGTTTCTGCTTACTGGAAGCCCCATTTTGACCAACCAGTAACTCGCTCCTCACTTGTGCGCTTGCGTCTTTGTCCATTTCGATTCGTTAGCAAGGATCTTAGGAGCACTAAGAAAAGGAAAAACCCGTCCCCCTCGAAAAACCCGGGCTCTAACGAAAAACAAACGAGCTAGGGAAGACGGGTGTTGCTCGAGGGGGAACGAGGGAAAAAAAAGAGGATCGAGCGCATCCCGACGAGGTGATCGCGATCGTTATGGTTGATGGTGCAGTATGGTGTGTCGCATCGCATATCCTCGTCACTGGGGCAGAACGAAAACGGCATTCGTGGAAGAGGAGTTGAGCCGAGAGGGGCAAAGTAGGAAGGACGACAGGACGAAGGGATAAAAGACCTTTAATTACACCTCCCTCGTCCTGGAGCTCCTTCCCTCTGCACGTGGGATGCGGTGGAATACGGACAACAGTTGGTCAACGCTTGCGGCTCACTCAAACACTCTCTCACTTGCGCCCGTGATCGTGATCCTTTCCCTGGCTGATGGGTCGGCGATGCGCCAACGGTCCGGGCAGCCAGTTGTTGTGCGGGAAGAGTCAGGTCAGAAAATCCAAAAAATCATAGGGTTCAGTAACGGTAAGGTCGTACTTGCCTGCGGCGTTCTGTCCCCTTTTTGGCAGTCGCCCTCGCCCTACCGGGTGTCTGTCCGTCATGGCACGCGCACGAGAGGGCAGTCTCGAATGTGCCACCCTACGGAAAGGCTACGCTTGTGGTTCGCCCTTCCGAACCGTCTGTTTGATACGGTTCATTACCTGTCATCAAAACCCGATCGGGTAAAACAGCCCGGAGACGGCCGGGCAGGTATTGATTGATTATAATACTGTCGTCGATAATTGAATTGGCTGCCATACAAATTGAAAATTTATGAGCCAGCACGCAAGAGGTTGTCGCCGCACACAGATGACGACGGTGAAACGGATTCCGTCACTCGGCCAAGTTCACCATGTTGACTAAGTTGAAATGAAGTACTCCTCGGGAGGATACTGCCATCCAATTCCGCCTACGATGGGACCCCTTCGAATCACCGTGCCGAATGTTAACAAGCTAATAACGCTCATGTAATAACATGGTTAATCCTTGGCCTCCTGCCTGGAAATCGATCGGTCACGGAGAGTGTCGACGATGTCCGTTTCCGTAAACCACCCATCGATGGCAACGAACCCGGTCTCAATATCGGAAATACCAACATGGGAGGGGAAGAAACGATAGCCCCCTTTATGTTTAACGTTGTTTAACTGATCCTTCGTCGTACGCCGAACAAAGTCGGAAGGTCCCAGGGATGGATTAACCATGGCAAGTAGCGGAATGCCGACGGGATGCACGAGAAATCCTGCCAGTCATTGTTGATCAATCAGCTTTTAATTAGCCACTGAACACATGAACATGGAATGTACAAAGATAAGCGCGGTAGAGCACGCTTCGTTTTTATTCGGATGACGCTCATATGCTTTACTGCGGTGGCTTTTTATGTTCAAAAGGATTTTGGATGTAGGCAGTAATCGTTCAATTAACAAAATGCACGAACAATGGTTCAACCAATGGAGGATGGTTAGTTTTGCGACATACTATTTATGGCAATGTAAGATCCCTGAACAAAAACAAAAAACATAACACATGACTGTTTGTTTCATTTTATATAAACGCTATTGTTTAACGATCAACAATCTTATAATTGAGGCTGACTACAAAACAAAAATTCTGTTAACACTTGACGGTATAAAACAAATTCAAATTCAAATTAAATTAAAAGCTGAAACATGTTCACAAAAAAACTGCGTGAACTTATCCTTTCTCAACTGTTAAGTAAATTTAAAAAAAAACAACTTATAAATAAGTCAAGTATTAATGAATCGCTATCGAAACGGTGCTTTTCATAATCTTACAGCCTATCAACATAATTTGCAAAGTGTTTTTAAATATGGTTGGTTTTGCATCATTTTATTTTTAAATATATTTATGACGAGCAGTTATAAGAGACCACTGTATCGTGGCAACAAAAAACCCACAGAAGAAAGTATCAAAAAGCACTTTCCCCCTTTACTGTGAAGAAAGTTCACAAAACAGAGCAACAAAGGACATGCAAACAACGCCATGAAATAAGTGAAACAGAAATACCTGAACAGAAACCTGATTTCGACACAAAGGGAAACTTTTCCATCAACATTCGTTTTCGTCAACAAGGGAAGACTGTGTTCGGCTGAATAGTTTATTCGATCGCTCGATCACTGGAGCCGGGAATCCTGGCAGGGATGGGAAGCGGTATCGCGTTAACACCTACTGCTCCGGTGGCACGTTCCGGCACGCGGCTTCTAGGCGAACAATTCGAAAACTTTATTCACCCCCTCTAACGTAAGCCCATTGCGTTGGAAGAAGGTAGCAAACGAATGTTTTACGCTTTCTTTTTGGCGCTGTGGCACAAGCAGTAGGAAAAAATAGCCCTGAGCGAGGAGCAATGAAAAAAAAAACCCCCCCACGAGAAACAAACGGCGACAGATGTTTCGGTTTCGACCGGAATCCCTACGATCGAAGGCGCGAAGTCGGTGGAGCTTCGTCCAGAAGCTGACCTTCGCAAAGGACCCTTCCAAGACGGAAGCGGTTGGTTGACCAATGGTGAAGACGCCACGAGCATAGGGACGAGAGTAACCGGAGGAAGCGCGACAGGACACGCGCTCCGTTCGGTTCCGTTCGCTGCCGAGGCGATACACTTCCGTATTCGTCTTTGCGTTACTTCTTCGGGGCTCCACGGTGTATACGTATACCGCGTTTGCCGTTAGTTCTTCTTTGATCGTTTTCGATCGAAGGAAAGCTGTAAAGGAAAGGCAGAAAAAATGGGCTCTACTCTTGCTGCACCGCTCGTAGGATGATTCGCTCGTTGATTCGCTTCTCCTTGCTCCTTGTAACTTGCTATCAGAATGGTTCATTAATATTATTATGAATTTATTATGTATGAGCTACCGGGGAGCCCACTTGCACGAAGTGGTGGAGGAAGTGTTTAATGCAGCAATGTTTGCTTCCTCGCAAGGAAGCATTTTCGTTTCCTTTCTTTTGCCAAAGCTGTACAGCTTGCGTGTAAAACCTCAGAATGCATTAAAGTAGCAAGGTAATACTCACATCCAGGGTGATTGAGATAAATCACGAAAAGATGCATTAAAATGCCCTTCCTTTCTTCTGTTCTAACTTGGCAATGATACTTCCATCAAAGTCTAGATGATCTTCACTCACAAGTACTACAGTCGGTTGTGATTAACTTTCATGAGCATTTTTGTTCTTTCAAGAACTGTGGTATTTACAAGCGATGTATTAAAGTTGAGATCTCTTAGGAGAATCGATCTCTTTAAATTGGTTCATGTGTTTTTTTCCAGAAATGGATGTAGAAAAGTAACTTCAATACTACTTAAGCAAATACTTGAAATCACTCAGCAAATTATTTAAATGAGTGCTTTTATCATTAATATATTTTGACACGATTTAGAAAACTTTTTTCGCAATCCAATGTTTATGAAATTTCTTTTCTACTCGTAACATTAAAAATAACTCTCCATAAACGGCACATTTGCATTTATGTTTTATGTGTATAGCCACATTCGCATAAGCAATAGCTTTCACTGTATCCTTTTATTAATTTGATGAAATGCAGGGAAACTTTACCCCTTGATTCCCACTTCCGGAAAAAAACTTTTCCCATGTGGTGAGTGAAACGTTCCGCGTCATCCGATGGCAACATCCGGTCGATCGGAAATCATCGCCAAAGCCCGGGATTAAGCATGCTGCAACAATCTGCCCGTCCTGTGACCCATGGCGTCCCGTGTCTCGTTTCGTGTTTTTCCTTTCCACTCCTTCTTTCTCACTCTCTCTCTATTTCTCTTAGATGTCTTCTTTCTACCAACGCTTCCCTTTTTGATCACTAGGTCAGTGATGTTGCTTCGATCTTGTCGCATCGACCCGAGAAGGAGAAGAATCAATAGATAAAGTTTCCACGGAGGAAAGAAACCAGCCCCCAGCTCATCCTGGCTCCCGGGAAAACGGGAAAGTGGAGGATGAGCGTCTTGAAGTTCCGCGAACGTGATACGATTATGTGTCAAACGGTTCCCGTCGCGTATTGTCTTGTCGCTCGTCCTCCGGCTGCGGGACATCGTGATGACGTGCGATATCATTCCGCATTGGAGTGGCGTCCGTTTCGACCCTGGCACTGCTCGTTCTCCTTGGTGTTTGGGGCTGATTCGGGAGGGGAAGAGAAAGATTACACACAAACGCACATAAGCGAAACGAGCGCGATTGTTTTGTACGGCACGGTGCATTAACGGCTGGTTCCTAAACTAATTAGACGTCTGTAGCTCGCTTCTCATCCGTAAACCGATAATTGTTTTCCCGCTGCTGGAAAAAGATGCAATCCGCGTAGGAACAGCGGGATAATGCTGAATATAGAACAAATACAAATTAGGCACGATGAAATATTTACCATTGGATGTGATCATACAAGTTTTGTGAGTCATGAGATTTTTTGAAAATTTAAGGTTTTATTTTGTGGGTTTTATTTATAAGTTGTCTTATTCATATTGAATTTCTTTCCCAATTCGTTACAGTTGATTTTATATGTTTTTTAAAGTTTAAAGAAAAACTTAAGTGTCTACCTATCAGTTGATGTACACCTATTCAGATTTATCAGCCCATTTCGAGGCTTGTTTTTCCCTTCTACTAATCGTTCGCTTTAATTCAACGCTCATCAATTATTTCAGTCAAAACAACGATCCTGCTTCCGGCGTCTCCGTTGAAGCGGAACCTGAAGAAGCTCGTTGTGCGTTTCGAATTGGGTTCGCAACAGGACATTACAAGGAGTCTTTGAACTTGAACCAATTGGAGCTGTTAGCTCTTTTTTTTTACTAGCCCTTCGTTGTTTCTTTTTTCGTCTTTATTCCCCCAATGTTGTTTCCCTCTTTGCCGCCTTGCAAACGATGGCACGTGCGAGGGGAATCATGTATCGCCTTTGTCCCTTGTTGGTTTATGTTCGTATGTTGCGGTCCCACCTGATCACGAGGACGACGACTGCGATCGCATGTGTGCAGCGCGCGGCAGACGAGGGGGTTTTAGAGGACGCTACTAGAGAGCCAGCAAAGGGATCGAGAAAAGCCCTCGACCAACGATCCTTGTCGACCCCGGGGGGGTGAGAAAGAAGGCGAACAGGAGCAGACCGAGCACGATGGGTCAACATACCGTCGCAGTACGCTCGGGACGCTCGTTCGGTGCAGATCAAATAGACGTCCTTTTTCCGGAGAGACAGCGCGTGAAAAGTCAGTGGAAAAGCTGAAGCCGATCGAGAACCTCGCGACGCCGACGGTATGGAGCAGTACACCATGATGGGCATCGATCGGCTGAGTTCGTACGCACCGATGGGCGTACCGCTGGATGGTGCCGGGTATCGATCGCACTATCCCACACCCGACACCTCCCTATGCCGAAGCAGCTACACTGCCTCGTCCGCCGGCACCAGCCCATCGTTCTCCGGGCCGGAACTCACCCACAGCTATCCCTGCGGGCTCGGCTACCCGGACGTCCTGTTCGACGGCACGGAGTCCTTCGTGCAGCTCGAGCCAACGGAGGCCAACCTTGCGTTATTCCATCCGGCAACACCCGGCCCGGACACTCCGAACCAGATCGTCGAGGAGTCGTCCAAAGCAACCAAGCGTCGTGCGGGAAAATCGCACCGATCCTCCGCGCTGCTGCACCGAGGGCGCAAGAAGGAGTCCAGCCTGACCAGTGTCAACGGCTCGACCACACCGCCGAGCCCGACCGTGCTGAAGAAGCGGCGGCTGGCGGCGAATGCACGCGAGCGCAAGCGCATGAACAGCCTTAACGTGGCGTTCGACCGGTTGCGCGAAATCGTGCCCTCGCTCGGCCCCGACCACCGGTTGTCCAAGTTCGAGACGCTCCAGATGGCGCAGACGTACATCGCGGCGCTCGGCGACCTGCTCGAGCGGGGGGCGGACGCCACCACCTACAGCCTGTTCGACAGCCTCGAGTCGCCGCCGGGCGCTACGAACGACACCAACAACAACAGCAGCGGCATCAGCGTCGGCACCAACAGCCATCCTTCGGCGGACGGGTCGTCCTGCGGTCAACTGCTGGTGCTGCGGGAAGGGGACGACTCGTTGGACGGACGCTTCCTCGACCTGGGCTACGTTTAACCGAGCAAGGGAAGGCACCGGACCTGCCTTTGTTTTGCCACAGAAAGCCGCATAATTCAACAGTGATACATCGCGAGTGAGATGCTTCGATCAGAGCTCCTTTCGGAAGTGCAACCGTCGGGATAAGCTTACTCCAACTGGACCCCAACTCAACGATACTCCGCCCAAATGGGTGCAAGGTGGCAATCAGCTAGTCTTAAGTGTTTGCTTATTTGTGTATGATCTGGCCCAAAGGAGGTCGCGAAATAGTCAGTAAGGTTTAATTAAGATTAACATAAGCTTACAAAAGTGTAATAAAATTGTACGAATAAAGAGTGTCTCGAGTAAGAAACGAACATTGAAAAAAAAATCCAATTCGGTTACTCACCGGGTTTATTTTTATTTTTCCCTGTGAATAAAGACTCTATTGATTCCCGTCGAAGAGGAAAGATTTTGTTCCATGCTGACTGGAACTGGAATGGAACAAAGTTACATCATTACAAAGTGTTGCAAACTTTTCCTCACACTCTGTTACATCAACAGCCAGTAACAGCTAGCTCATTAGGGATTTCAGGGGAATAAATCACTGACAGAGAAAAAAAACCCCAACAAAATTGAATTTCCTCTCCTTCGCGTTGCTTATATATTTTAGCCTTTTGCTTCCTTAAACTCCTTGGTAGCAGGGTGAACATTCTTTTAAAAGATCTAATCGTGGTTCAAATTTACCTGAAGAAACATTTGCAATTTTAATGAGGATCAACATTGTAAGGTGTGAAAATAAATGCTAAAAGGCAAACATTCACATAAAAATAACCCAATGTGCTTGGGTGCAATGCAATAACCCAATGTGCAATCGATGTCATTCAATTTACTTTTTCAATTGATGTATTTTTTTCTGTACGATTATTGAATAAAAGTAAATAAGTTTTTAATGACAATGGCGAGGTATGATTTTCCCTGATGCATCGTTGCCTTTCCAACTTTCCGATACATCAAAAAAGGAGCAAAGCAAGTATCTTTAAGATAGGGTGAGTGTTTGAGATCGTGACGCATTTACAACAGGATTGAGTGAGAACATTAAAACGGATTATGCTGAGCCAAACTCAAAGCACGTAACGTTCAAACGTTGGAGCGTTTTCCCACCAAATTCACCTACTTTTCCGAACCAGGTACGATACATGGCAAAATATGGATCAGTTCACAGCGCGCCGTTGACGTTCAATACGCGGGTTGTAATTGAAAAACGCTCCCACTTCCGCACATGGGCCGTTGTTCCCATTCGGCAGCCAATGGCGGCGTTCCATCATACCATTTCCGGACGAGATAGGGTACAAAACTTACACCTCGCCCTGGGGCTCAAAACCAACGCCTCGCACGGTCTTGATCGAAACCAACGCGTCCGGACGCCCGGATATTGATTTCGAGTGCGTTCACATCGGTTCTGGATCGTTGTTGACTTCATTTTTACACTCGCGTTGTTCCGGCAACTTGGCATCCCCCCTCCCCTCCCCCCACGCAAGGGAATTCCCATGTGAATGGAATTTTTCGGAAGTGTCTGTGTTGCGGAAGTAAGATTCGTTGCCTTGTGTTGTTCCACGGTTCTTCCCGCATGCCAGAGCGGTCCGTAGCCATAGCCTTTCCCGCAACTGCACCGTCATCTCCACGTCGTCGATGGAATTCCGAAGAATTTTCAATAACAATTCGCCGTACCGCGGATGGGGTTTGTTTGAACTGTACCGCACGATGGGTGAAGTAACTTCTTTTTCCGCGGGTGCGCGTATCTGGAGGTTTGGGTGTGAGCTTGTGTGATCATTTTCCGAGTACAACGTCTAGGAATGTGCAGTATTTGCACGCATTGCACCGAAAAAGGATTGCCATTGTGGTGATTTGGAAATATGTACAAACATTGATACTTCGATTGGTTCGAGACTAATGTCCTTCAAGGCTTCAAAGCTAATAGCTTCCATCAGGCGAAACGGACATGGAAACTTAATGCAAAGAGGTAACATTCTCCAATGTAATGGTTAAGTTTTAAACAGTAAAAATAGATAAATAGCATAATGAATCGTTCCATTTATCCACCATTGAAACGACGAAATGTTGAGTGGACCGTTAATTCAGAAAATGTAAGGTCATAGCATCAGGAATGTTCTCTTACTGTTTAACCATGTAGCAGAAAAAAAAGAAGTCGTCAAATAATAAGAGCATTGAACGACGTTCATTCGTAATTTTGATTCTTGCACACATGATTTGAAAAAGAAAACCAAACGAAATGTTTCCATCAGTGATCAAGGAAAACATAATTACTTACTTGTATCGAGATGTGTTACGTTTTATTCTTTTGCACCTCCGGTTCGCTAATCTACTCGAGGCGTGGAAAATCTGGAAGATCAAACATAAATCCGTCGGATTATTAGCGGAATAAAACATTCACCGTGTCGCTCTCCGGTGGCATTTTCCATGTTGGCATTTTGGGAATGTCTCGATGGGAAAAGCTACAATTGATGCGCGGTGGACGAATGACTTGTGTAACGCTACCTGCGCGTCGCACCCGGATGGAAGTGATTATGGAATCCTCACGGCAGCACCATTCGCAACCACCCGACTCTCGAGCACCAGCGTCGGCGCTCGCTCGGCGTAGGGCGACGCACAGTGTCAATATTTTCCGTGCAGCTTTTCCCTGGCTTCTATCCTCCACAAACAAGTCGACAACACCCGCAAACAGCACTTGTGGCTGCAACTCGCGTCTGCCACCGACCGATTCCTTATCGTGCGCACAGGGAAACATCATTCAGGACATCGGCCTCTTCCTTCGGCTTCGGCGATTTATTTGCGTTGCTCTCGTGCTGCTTCATCTGGTTCCAAACTTCTCGGTTGGATGCCGGTGCCGGCACACAAGCCAATGTGCCAGACTGCTGCGGGGCTCAATGGAGGCGTTGTGCGTCGATAGGTGGTTGTGATTTTGCAATATCTCATGTAAATATATCGAGCACGTTTCCGTTGTTGCTGATGTTGCTGCAGCGGCTGGTTCCGTGTGCGGACTGTTACATGCGTTACACTGCTGCTATATCGACCGTACGATTTGCGATTCTAACCCACGCCTGCTGAGAGCAACAAGAGAAGATTACACGATAAAAAAAAAAAACACGTCAACCGTTCCGGAAACATCTTGCGGAAAACAATTCAATTTCCACTGGGTGCAATTGTACGGCACGGGTGGATCCGAGCCATGCCCTTCTACCCTTTTTCTTATTTAATCACGCGACATGCTTGCATATATACATTCAAATCGTTCTCCCGTCATTTGTTTCCACTTCCCACTCATTTTGTTTAGCTTGCGGGGCTATAGTTTTACCTACTCGATCCGAACGATATAGAAAAGGAGATACATTCCACTTGGGTTCCTGCAGCTACATTTCAGACGATAACGTCGTTTATCAGTTTGCTGTTTACATATTTTTTGGGAGGAGCAAGTGTGAACCATGCTTTTGGTGAGACTAATTAGCTAACCAGGGAACTAGTCACCTTGACGAGGTGGCACCGGGTCAAGCAAAAGGACAGTTCGCAGTGTTCAATCTCACTCTCTATTTTAACCCGTCGATTTATTGGTTTTTATGTATAATTTTTCTTTTAGAAACAACATCGTATTGTAAGAAGAAAACACAAAAATATTAAAATCAGATATCCACTAGGAAAGAGAATGCTCGATCCTTTTTAAAGCTAGAATTATATGTTCTTTTTTCATGTTATTTATTTAAAAAATCACAAGTTTTAGAGCTGTGAAGTTTTTAAAAGATCGATCAATAATTCTTAACGCTGTCATTTATTACTTCAATTATAGAGTTGTTACTTAATACAGGACTTTGTAAGACAGGTTATTCGTGTCGAGCCCGAAGAAGAAAACAAACAAAAACGAAATTCCATTACCCTTTCAAAGGTCATCTAACTCTGGCCAACCGGAGAAAAACAAAATCCACACCACGGTACAGCACCGCCAAAACTTGTTCCCACCGTTCACTACCGTTCGGTTGCATAAACGTTTGCCAAATGATCCGCCGGCTGGTGGTGGCTTAGAACGGCAGTGGCGCACTAAGTCCGGTAGATATATGTGAAGAATAGCCCTAATTGCACTTAATTTGGGCTCCCGGTTTGGCCCTGGAGCTCCCATTTCGCATCGTTATGTGCGGTGCATCATCTATTGTTGTAGCTAGAAGGCAAATTATGCTGTAACCGCATCGGGGTTTATCTTGCACTTTTTCTTTCCAGTTTCATTTTAACAAAAGCGCCAAAAACCCTGCATTCGAACAACAATACCGACAAATGTCGTGAGATTCCAAGCAACGCAAGGGCATTGCACTGTGTTATGCAATTTGGCAGTGAAACGGTGGCGATTTGGATACCCGGGCCAACCGGGTCGTTGGGAAAATGCGGGGAAACATGTTGCGCCAGCATTTTCTCTGATTGCAATTAAATCTTCCCTACTATCGGTTGCAGTGTGTTGCCATTTCCGGAATACATCCATAGCTTGCTTCCTTCCTTCCCATGATCGGTTCGATCGATGGTTGTCCTTTGTGGTGGCAGGGTTGCCGTCCAATAAAAGGTGGTTGATTGCTGGAAATTGTGGTAAATAAAAACTTTTGCTGCGGTTTCCAACGTCACACAGATGTCCGCAGCATATGTGCGGAGAAAGCACGTATTAATACCATAAAGCAAGTAAAAATAAAATGGCACCGTACTAGATGCGTATTGTGTGTTTCATACATGAGAAATCATTGTTCTTAGTTTTGTATACACACAAGAGCAAGTTTTGTCATTTAACTGAAGATTTGCCTTTCTCGAACCTTGGCCATGATAAGGCGACAACATAATCAAAAAGAAGTAATTAAATTCAGTGAACATTTTTCACAAACAGAGTGCTCTTGGTGCAGCCTATGCCGCAGTGAACGATAAGCTGGATCACCAAGACATCCAATCGCACGAATATTGCGTCAAATTTGCCCCCAAAGTGGGGATGCAGAATTCCATAAGAGTAACGCATGCAAACGTGGATATCACCCATGATGCGTATGTTGCAAAGGAGTAGACCTCGAATGATGATAGGATGTTGATGGATTGGAAACAATAGAATCAAATAAAACGGCGAAAACAATTGAATCAATAAAACGGATCTGATCGAATTGAAATGGAGTGTGTCAATTGGAGAAATGATGTTGGAAGAAGCATCAATTTAATTTATTAAATAACTGTCAGAAGCATGATTTAATAATTCGCGCAAGTAATAAATTAACATTTGTCGATGCTCAGCAGACATTCTATTTTCACCAAAATATGTACGGAAGACAATTCTACAAAACAGTGCGAGAAATACAACAAAAAGTATCAACGGGTGAGAAATCTTCCCTTCTTTTAACATCGTAACAGAAGCGTAGAGCCTAAATTTATGCAATCAACTGCACACCTTTGGCTGCGTACTGAATGCGTATGGCTGAGTCTTTTTTTTCTGCAGATTTTTCTGCAGCAATATCCATAGAATTTCCGAAGGATATACTTTTCGTTTTTGTTGCTGAGTCTTAAAAAACACGCGAACTAGGTATTTGATAAAACTATTGTCAGAAAAAAACACGTTCGTAAGTATTGTACGATTAATTAATCAGATGAAGTAACATCAGATTGAATGGATTTGCAGTTCAGGGCAAATGTTGATATTTTGTGTTTGTTTGAAGAGCTTCAACGTAATGTCATCAGTTGGTGGCGTTTACAAACATTCAAATTTTACCTCCTATACGTACTTACACTTCAAACACTGCAATATTTGCATTTGCAATTTTAAAAAGCCTTGTTTGTGAATTTTCTTTCACTTCAACTGTTGTTAATCCCTGCTCCATAAAAATAACATACTAAACAAAAAGAAAATTAAATTTAAGAACAACCCTGCACCCACACAAATTAAATGAAATGGAAAATGTTAACCGGTTTTATCGTTTTGCAATATGTCTAACAGTGTGATTAACTTTGCATTGGTTTGTTTGTATATTGTTTTATTTGTTCATCTCCATCAGTTTCCGATCGACCCAACAGCGTTGGTATTAGTTCTTTTAATTATTTTTATTTTGTTTTTTTTTTTAATTACATTTTATTCATTTTCTTACACTCCCATTTCTCCCTAACGATTTTGTTTCCGACCGGCGCACCTCTCGGTCGCCCGGCGTCGTACGGTCTTTGCGGGCATTAAACGAGCACAACTAAAAAAAAACACATCGTCTTCCATTCACTCCAGTTGTGTTGTGTTTGTGTGTTTGCTCCAAGTCCTCCAAGCTTCCTCTCATGTAGTACTTATATCAGTGATTTACTTCATCTGGGTGGTCACAATTACAACTTTTTGGATTAGCTTTTTGGACATTAGCTCCTCTGTGCCACTGTGGGATGGCTGACGGGAAGGATTACTTACAAAACTGCCAGCTGCTCGTGCAGCACATACACGCGCAGCTGGGCTCTACTACCGGTGGATAGGAAGGGATTTGAAGGAGGTTGTTTTCAAACCCGACCGGAGGAGCTACGGCACTGGAAAAGCTCTCGAAAGGCGATCGATGTTCTGGCCATCGGAGACGGGGGCCTGCTTTACGGAATGCTAGCCAGTTTCGGCGTCCCTACGATATGCAACCAGTTATAGGCAATGCGATGACGGGGTGTTTTTTTTTTTTCGTTTGATCGAAAGGCTGGGAAACGGTCCACCGCAAGTCGATCGCACACTAGATCGTGGTAGTGCGTTTGCCAAACTGGTGCACAAAGTGGAAAACCTCACAAACTAGCCACAGTCGAGCAGCAAGGGTGCAATTTAATGGCCCACCATCTCGTTTTTACCTATGGCCTCTCCCCCCTTAGTGCTGCTTAGAAGAATTGCCTCTGCTCATTGTGGAAAATGGCAAAACCAACCTCACAGCGGATCATCGGGCATCACACCGCCATTGTGGAGAGCTTTTCGGTTCGCGCAGTTGAGCTGTCAGTCAGCGCATTCTAGCATTCGATCTTCCGGCGTTCATCGCCTACATGTGCAAGGTGTCCTACTGCTGTAACTGTGTGGCTGGGCACCGCTTGACAATAGGTCACATAGTACGGTCATTTACAAATACTTTGACATTAATTAGGTGTACATGTATAACATTTGAAATATATGTCTTTGCCAATATAGCTATAAGTAGTTACACATCTGTTTTCTCTGATTTTGGCATCAGGGGATACTCTCTTGTGCCATAGTTATAATATATGGTTTACGTCTTCTGCGTCGATACTGAATGTTTTGTATCATACAAGACCATCTTGTTCCAACGTGCGCCGGTTTAACGCTTTCAAAAGGTTTTCTGTGGCTTTGGGTGTTCTACATCGCTAAAGAAAATTTTATCTCAACGGATCCGAATAGATGGCATTAATGCGTTGCTTATTCGTGTTTTTTTTTTCTTTCAAAATATTCAAAGTTCTTCCACCGAACCAATTGACAGTGCAATGGCATGCGATGCAACGATGGAGAGCAAATGAAATTATGCCATATTTTTAAACGCTTGCAAGGAAGCATAGCTCGCAAGCGTGTTCATAAAGTTGCGAAAAATGGCTACGACAATGTTGAAGCAAGCTTTCAAAGTTGTATACATGAACTCGTTGTAGCCATACAATCGGCTGTCGGCTTTAATTCTCAATTTATATTTTATAACTCATACCTTCTCGAGTTTTCACAAAACTCTACCATGGGAAGTATAATTCTTTCTGCTTTCAAATAAATGTAAAATAACGGTCTTTCTACTGCCTGCACTCCTGCGCATGGAACATGGAACTTTATACATACATTAACAAAACATCGCCTGTTGCTTCCTTATGTTGCCTTCACGTGCGTCCACAGCATTGGAGGAGATAAGTCCATGTCTTTTTTTTTAATGTTTAAACGTACACCGAAAAGCTTAACCAGTAGAGTTAGATAAGATTGCTAGGGAGAATATTTAGTTTGCCTTCGTCCGATCGATCTCCGCCTCGGTTGAACTTCCGAAACAGTGCTCCGCCAGCGGTTCCCCGCCTGATCTCGCCGCCAGTCACCAGTCAGCCCAGCGGGCTCGGAATGTTTTTCACGTAATTTTGCTTTTTTCCAGGATGAGATGGGCGAACACAACATTGCGCGCGAGTGGGGGACAAAACAAAGCGCCAGCGTTTGAACCAGTTGAACATTGACACTTCTTCGTACCGCCAGGGCGTCCCTTCGCTCGCACCAAACTACACACATACTCACACACACACATACACGTACACACTCGCACGCACATGCCAATGCCAAAGTGCGCCAAAGTGCGGCGCAGCGAAGATGGGATCGCCCTGTAAGGTGCGTCCATTCGGTTCATCCACCGTGTGGAGGGGGTGGTTGGACCGGGTATGTCGTAACGTACATCGCTAGATATGCTCTATGTATGCAGTAGGTATTGTATATGATATAAATATATTGTATAGGTAAGAAGTACTCTCTTCCGTCGGCTTGCTTGTATCGTTATAAAACTCTTAATTCACCACCAGAGCAGCTAGGTCGCATTTTGGGCTGTTTGTTTTTGGGTGCTTTCAATTCAATGCGTTCGGTTAAAGGTTAGTAGTTCCGTGTTCCGTTATCCGTGTTTCAGTTGGCCGTGTTTCCTCCGTTATGCTTTTTTTTCTCATCCAGTTTGTTGGTGCTGTAATTGTCTCTGTCCTGCGGTATTTTTTTTCCATTTCCGGTAGTATTAATCGGTCGCATGGTCCTGTTCATCGTGTCGCGGTCTGTTCTCGGAGGGGTTAAAATGGACCAGACAATAACGGATCGAACGTAAAACAGATCACAAATAATAATAATGATCTTGGGGAAGGAGGTCACTAATTTTGTAATAACGAAAAGAAGAAATGCTTCAAACTAAAACTAAGAGAGAGAGAGGGAAAGAGAGTCTGGATAAGAACAGACATTGAGGAATTATGTAGATATAATTGGAACCAAACAGTCGAAAAGGAACGTATAGGGATGGGTCGGTAGGTGATCCACCTAGTGGGTCAGCTCGTTCAGCGCTTATCCCCATTTCTGGAACAGGCCCATGCGCTGGCAGCGACAGTTGGAGCCCCACAGATTGCAGCGGCAGGAACTGTTGTGGCAGCAGTCGTTCGACCGATGGTCGCAGTTGCCACCCCGCGGAATGCATCCCCTCCGGTAGACCTGAATCAGCGAGGATCGCCTAGAAAGCAAAGAAGAAATAAAACACACAAATAATTAATTATGATCAGGTTTTCCTGACAAGTAACATACAAGAAATCAATCTGTTCGTGTTACTTTCAAATAACATTGCTTCATTAAAGTTGTATTTTTGAAACTCAATGGACGCCAACTGTTTTTATAAATTTATTTTCATTTTCATGATCCGCTTCCTTGCATCACAGCTCATAAATGATGTTTTTCCCCAATCGGGTATATTGGCAAAAATAGAATATAAGCGTAGACAATTTAGGCGCAAGCGGCAGTTTTGAATGTGAATGATCTCGTAGAAACAAAAGATCAGTCATTAACGAGCTGAATTAGCTGCCATTAACAGAATTTCAAAGCACCGAAAGCAAATCACAACCGGAAAAACCACATAAATGGCACCGAACCATAAAGCGGAAATAACGTCCACATCGATGCTTGCCGAAAAAGCTATCAATCAACACGGTGGGCTTTTATTTTAGTTCGCCGAAATGCCGCCAAATTACGCCACCCGAGAGCCTGCTGCGGTGAATGAAAACCACATGTCACGGAAGAAAAAAAATAAAACAGGAAGCCACTGTTCATTAACCAGCAAAACAAAAGCAAAGTAACTGCTTTACCACACGGCCGACCTTTATCTTTCGGCGGCCTGGAGAAGCGATTATCGGCCAAGTGACGATAAATCGCTAACGGGGTGAGGGACACGGAACCACCAAACGCTGAACATCCTTATCACCGTTTTCCTCGGTTCTGGGGGAGCCATTTCGTTAATCCCACTCCCCATTTGCTTCACGTCCCTGGCCCTGGAAAACATGTGGTGGAGCTTAACACGACGTGATTGCGGGAACATGATTCGCAACAACCAAGGGTCCAAAATACCACCTACGACGCATACCACCACAAGCATGCGTCAGGGAAATGTGATGGAATAAAAAAATTGAGCATGCCGACGGGGAACCCCTTTCCACTGCACAGTGAGGCAGAGTTGCGTCTACAGCAGGCCAGCAAAATTAAACATGCAATACATGAACATGCAGTTTCATAAACTTGGTAAACAAACAGATTTTAGTTGACATGGAAGTTGAAAAAGGGACAAAGGTGCAGCGATTTTTTGTTTTCGTTAGGCAGAACCAAAATTTGAGGTACTTTACGTTGTGGCAGGAACATGTTTTAAAGCTATTGTACGGTTTTTATTTTTTATTTTTTATTTTACTTAGATGATTTAGCTAAACTGCTAAAATCTAAAATCACTAATGCGGGAAAATTGATGCGTTTTATCATGAATTTAATGTTTGTGATAAAATTCTTCTTTAGGCAAATGTTTGAATTTTTACTTTAAAAGAATATACCATAACATGGCATAACCAAGTCGGACCGTTCAACTACATATCTAACACGGTGCCGTCTCATAGGAATACAAACGCAGGACCACGTTGAAATCGATACAAAAAAAATTGAATGGAAAAGTTGTTAATGTACTCCCCTGAACGCCCCCCTCCGCACGAGGGAACTCTTCAGACGTCCACCATGCCATTCGCATTTTGCCATAATGCGCCTACAGCAGCCATAAGTTCATAATCGTGTCGATTTCAACGTTTCTGTTAATCCGTTTAAAAACACGCATTTTGTGCTTTAGACATGACTAATTGGATTTTTAAAACTGTTAAACTAAATTTAGGTAAAATACTTGTAAACTAATCTTAAGTTTCTCGTCATTTAGACACCAAGTCAGATAACGCAAATTCAATAACTATCAAATAAGAAATAAGAAATGAGAAATTTATATTTTGCGCTTTTCGCTTCAGAATCAAGCCAAACTTCATCAATTTTGTTCCAGCTCACTGTTCCGTTCAGTTCACTGTGCACCGGGGACGAGTTTCCAAGTGAGTGTTGCCCCATTGCGTTCCGACATATTTTGCCCCTGGGCTGGCATAGCTAACATCGGCAAGGAATTCCTACTTGACGGGTCCTCGTCGAGGCGTTGATCCGGACAAAGAAAAATCACAACTGATAACAGACGAGCCTGCGAGGACACTCGGCCCGTGGGTGACGAAGGAAAGCAATTTTTCCGAGCGGCTGCTTCCGGCTCGCACGAAGGAAAGGAAAAAAAACCGAGTCCTTCTTCAGAGTGTATACGGTAGCGTGAACGCAGCTAAGAAAACGATGACCGACCGTGTTTATGTAGCGCTTTTCATGCGCACATATCTCGATTTTCATTCGGTATTGGTTTCTTTTTTTTTCTTAAGTTTTCCATAAGCCCCCGGGATTTTCCAAGCTCCGTGCTACTGGCAGCTTTGCCTCAAGTATTGTTTTTTAATCGTGTCTTCCACGCACTCTGCAGAGAAACATTTTTCTACTTCTCTTATAGCTTTCCAGGAAGGATTCTTCTTTGCACTCAGTTCCGCATTCCTTTCGCACTGTCCCATGTCTGCGCACCGTCGTCAGCTTGTTGACAAATGGAATTTTCATCACGTCTCAAATTGGTGCTAATATTCGTATTTTATTTCGTTCCCTGTTCGCGGTTACTCGCGCCAGTATCGATCATCTGGGCGTTTTTATCGCTATTTTTAACAGTAGGAGGTTGTTCTTCATGGGGGGTCATGGAGCGATGTTATGTTCCATTATTGAAAAACGTTTTTTAACACGTTTTTTTTAAATCACACGTGCAATTTAAATCTTATATGAATTAAATCTCGCATCAAATCAATCAATCAAGCAAATCTTTATCGACTTGGCAGCTTCTCGTGAAATGCGTTGAGAAAAATTAATTGAATAGAATGAATGAAAAAAAAGAGTTAAATCTGCCACATCAGTCAGTCTACAACGCAAAATGTTGTTAAAGTCAAGCCCTTCGAAAACTTACTTTGATGCACCATTTTGTAGGTAGTTATCCAGAAGCCCATCGTCCGTTAGACTGGCCCGTTCGGTGTCTTCCACATCGTCTGAAAGGAAAGTAAACGCCAGCATCGTTAGTAAATTAGAAACCATTAGCTAGAGTATTTATTTCATGTGGTACTAGCACTAGCAGCAACTTGTTCGAGCTCGGCATAGTTTATCATGTCGCCCAATGAAGTGCGCCTTAGGAATTATATTAAATTTGGTGAGCAAAAGCGATAGGTGGCGATAGGCAAAAGCGGGGGGGGGTTTGGTTGGTAGGTAACGAATTAAACCCGAAATGATTTCCCCTCGATGTGCCCACCACAAGGACACTGCGCGGATAGATTAATCTGTCGGATCTCGGACGGGCAAATGGAAATCTCCCATCGCTTGATTGACCGCCGCTGATGAAGTGATCAATCTTTCTGCTCCCGCAAAATGTACACACACACATATGCACACCATTGGGCACTGGCCGGAAAGGCTCCATATGCGTCCCGCCACTCGGCAGTGGTAGCCTTGACGTTCCATTACTGGACGCGGCGTTATCCTTCAATTATCACCCGTCGAATATTCGATGACACCCGGCCCGGAGCCCCATTGGGTGAACAACGTCCAAATCTAGCCTCCCCCGCTCCCCAAAGGCCCAGCTGGGAGGGGTTTCCCATTAATTTTCCTGTCGAAAGTCGAAAACAAGCAAAAGAGGGGAAAAAAATCAGTGGAGCCGGAAATTATCGTCACAGCGCTATCAGCTTCGCCCCTGTGTGATGTGTGATGGATGGATCGGGCACCCGGAATGGGTAGCAAGTAGTTGCCGGCGCAAACAACCACTTAGTAAGCTCCACGTGCAGCGCGGCACACATACAATTGCACAAAAAACATATTGCCGCCTGGAAGTAGCTCTGGAAAATTAAAGTAACGATTTTGCGTTTGATTGTAAAAGCACCCGAAGTTAATTACACTCCTTTAGCTGAAGACAAAAACACACAACTATCACAAAAAGTGATTTTGATCCACTAAATATTATCAGTAAAAAACACGGACAACACGGACAACCTCCAAGTTGAGGTAGGCGTAAAGTAGCAGAATACATTAAAAGTTACTAACTGTATGTTACCTCTGTACCATCGGCATCGACAAGTGGTACATGGTATACAGTTTATTGTGCAACCTGCCTTTTTTTTTTTGCTTCCTTTTTGTGTATGGAAACACATATCAGCATCCCTACCACAGATTTTAAAAGCCCTGTATGGATGATGATTAATGAAACTGTGCCTCCAATCTCAGTAAGCTATGCCTTTCGTTGGCACGTACAGTAAACAGTAAATGAAAGATGCAGTAATGGAAATAAATTGACCGAGCTGATTGTCACCTCCGTTTGGTTCACCGTTCTGGTTTCCATTTGAAGTGCATTGAAAAAAGCAGCGTTATTTCTACAGCAAGTTAAATCCTTAAAACTGAGGGATCAGTATCATGTGTACAGTGTTATGGCCTTTACTGGGTGTCGGGGAGCCGAACCGTTTTATGTTTTCTCCATGTGTTCAACTTATTGAACAACATTTTGCTTGAAATGGTTTTGCTCCGTTTTTGTTTTGCTTTCGCCACGCCAGCGCTCGCATGAAACGTCTAGGTATCGAACGGAGTGCGATGTAATTGAGCATACAGTGTACTTAGGCAGAAGGTGGCGGGTTGTGGAAACGGGAGGCGCCCGATGGAACAAATTGTTTGCCGGGCGAGGAAAATGGCGGAGATAAACCACCAGCACACGCCGCAAGCCACACCGATGACGTCGGTGGCGGAAAAATTGGCTCCATTGGTTGGTTGATGGCGAGTTTATCGGATCGGTCGGGCAGTGTGGGCGATGTTCTCGTATATGGTACATATGTACACAGCAAGCGGACCTTACTCTATTGGAGAGGTAGTGATAAGCACGACCCGTTGATTGATAAGTCTCCACGAAGGACGAAGTTATCGAGATGAAAACTTTAAACGCCATAAAGCATTCACTCCATGCATTGATAGCTTTCTAAAATGTGTGTGATGTAAAGGTGCACACGTGTTTGAATATCTTTTTTCTTTCTTTGTCCAGCTCGTCCATGACTTCCTTGCCCGAGTAGGTCAACGCTAAAATGTGAACCATCCTGCTCAAAGGGAAGGTATCATTGTTGCAGCTCACAGTGGAGCCTAGGCAATGAAAAGCTTCCTTCCACCGTGGACGTACGGAAATCGGATACTGGCAGTTTATTCGAAGCTTACCAGCCCTCGACTTGCGGCCAACCGAACGTGCGTGGGCCGACGTATACCAGCAACCTCCCTGCCTAACAGGATTTCTCCCTCCATGCTGGAAGAGCTAACAGGACCAACGAGCCTCGCCTCTGCGCTTTGTTGCGACATAATGGGAAATGCATATCAACTGCCTCGCTTGACTGTTAACGCGGGTACGTGGATGGTTCTTGGATAAGTTCTTTGAATTTCGTGGGTGGAAAAAAAAATACTGTTGCATTGTGTTTTGTCCCAAGAAAAGAAGCAGTGTATAACGTAAACGACATGTCTCCATTATGAAATTGAATAAAGCCAACATTTAAAATCAGAAGGTTTCAATGGGGTCCTTCAAGAAAAAGAAAAAAACACAGTATGCAAGACTATGCAAGAATAAAAGGAAACAAGAAATATGGAGGCATGAAAGCGATGCATCTGTAAACTGTGAGTACATGTCGTGCTTTTCCTCGACGATGTTTTCCTTTGTTGTCCGTACAAGAGGAGATTTTTTCGGTGTTTCAGCGAACGACCTTTTAGGCCAACGGTTGATTGTATGGCTACTAAGAATAAACACACCATAGATAACGAAATTGTGACAAAATAGATTTTAAAAGCAAGAGTATTTTGACACTTTTTTCAAAATAATTTAGTTGATGCTCTTCAAAATATGCGGCCTGTTTCTTCCTTTTTCGTCTCAATTCCACGTGCATTTTAAATAAATTAACTCTATTTCCTCTTTTACTTTTACTTTTCCTTTATTCCCGCTGAGCCTCACAATTTTACCATAGTTTGTACCACGACGCAGAGGATGCCTGTTGTAACAAACACGTTCGCATGTGAAGGATTTTCAACGACGACCACATTCTGCATGCTCGTCTTGTCAACATGATGGTTACAAATGGCAACGAAACGAAACCGGCCGAGCGCACGCAAGGAAAAGTCCTGCGCTGGGACACACACACACACACACTTGGAGGGCCTGAAAGTCTATCCTGCTTTTGGCACAACGATACGTGTTAACTTTTCTGCTGCAATGGCAGACAAAAACCATCAGCTTCAGTACGCGCCGAAGCATCATTTGCGAAAGGATGAAAAAGGAACAAAGCAAAAGAGAGAGAGAGAGAGAGGAACAGAGGGGAACGAAGCAGAGTACAGATTAAGCACACGCCATTAAAGGTGCTGGATCCGATCGGGAAGCTAAGCGGCTGGAAAAGATGCATTAAATTGCTCGGGAAAAAGCAGCGGGAAAAAAAGCAGGTTGGCTCGTTTTATCCGAAAAGGAAAAGTTGGTACAATTAGACCAGGCGACCATATGGTAGGGATAGTTTGGGCTTTTTCTAGATACTCCTACGATGGGGAGGTTTTCCTTTCCGTTGCGAAGCTCGTCCGAAGTGGTCATCATCGGTTCTCGCAACCGCCAGGAAAGCGAATGAAAAGCGGAAGCCATCAAAGTTACGCTGTTGATTTAAAGAATGCTGCTGGTGGGACGAACATCAGTGAACATCAAACCTGCCACTTTATGCACCTCTCCCGCACCTCACTCGTGAAACCCATCACGCAGCACCAGCCGATTTTCTTTCTATTTGTTTTCAGGCGCATTAGTGTCAACAGGCCAAACAAAAAAAAAACTGGAAAAAAAGAAGTGAACGCGGCGGTGCTCGAGATGGGTTTTCTTCTTTGTGGCTTTCACGTGGTGGTGGAGGTCAGGCTTTTGGTTTCGGTCTGATATTATTCGCCTTGAGTCGAGTTTGAGTCCCGTGCTCGTTTTTTGCCAGCCTGCGTCGAGTTGCGGCAGGAAATAGATTGGGCACAAGGACGATGATCCATTTTTATATATTTTTATATCCGCAATTTTCACCCCCCTACCCAAGCCCCTCATTGGCGGCTTCCGTGTGGAAGCTTCTGGTGGAAAAAGCCGCTAAGTACATTCCCGTTCCCGAATGGAATTGGAAGAAAAAAGACAAGACACGAATCCAGTTAGGCTTGTTAGAAACTCATCGAGGAAAGGGAGTGCCAGGGAAACTGAATCAGGGGAGTGGAATAATGACGCTTTTAATGTAACTCAATTTAACATGGGCGTAGCTGTTTACTTCATGTTGGCTGGATTTTTGATTTGCTCGGTGTTTTCTTTCGCCGAGGATTTCATCGCCGGAAGTAACCTGACGACGCACCAAACCGAACGGGAAGCACCTAACTTGTCGACCTCAACTCCGCCCCGTCAAGGGTGAGGACAAATAATTTCCTATGATTGCAAACGATGCGGCCGTCGATGTACTGCTATTGTTAAGAGGGGATTTTAAATTAAATGAAAACATGAAAGTACGATCGAAGGAAACAGGCGAACGATAAAGTTTTTTCCAATAATGTACTTGATCTTATTGCCCTTCGTACATTTTATAACAGAGTAGTATCGCTCGTACTTCTCGGAGTTATTATAGACGGGTTGGTAGCATTTTATGACGCAACAAGTAGGTGGACGATTCCAATTTTTCTTACGATTTCCTATTGCTGCACAATGCACTACTGGTCATGCTGTTTTCTTCCTTTTACCAAGGAAATATGATTTTCCACGTATGGCCGGAAGCTATTCGAAACGAGTACCAAGGAAAGAAATGCCTCAAAAGAAACCAACAACACTTCACCGTCGTCGTGGAGTGCCGCTACAGCCAATAGTTTAATCCCAATCGAGCCACAGTTCCCTTGGTGGCAGGTGGTGGAAGTGATTGCCTTGTTGGCTTGTTTTCCCGCCATGCTTTCCATTTGCTTCCATCCAATCGTCCACGCCACAACGAATCCCAAACTCCTTCCTGAGCCAACATCCTCGTGGTCCGAGGTGGTTCAGGCTGGATCTGGGCGCAATTTCAATTTCCTCTTCTACTTCCGGCTGTGAGGGCGAATCCACGCGAGAGCAGGTGACAGCAGTTCCTCTGAAGCTCGGGCTTGGAGCCCCGAGACGATCTAGATCGTAACCAGTAAGCCTGTGAGCTTCCCACGGGTCGGTCACCTTAAGCCGAAGTGGGAAAAACAGACAAACCGGGCGTCCTTAATTAAGACGATGGCCCGTAAGCGACCCGGCTTTCTCCGGTTATGAATCGCTTGAAAAAGGAAATTAAAGGCGATTCGATGATCCCTAGCTTGCTTTTAAAGTCTCCATCAGGCAAAGGGTATTCCGAAGCTGGACGGGAAAGTAAATTAGCTTAAGGTAACTTGTGCTCAACTGCTTAATTTTTTAAACTATATCTATTTAAAACTGTTTTAGTTGGAAAAAGTAGCATACCTTGACCATACCTAATTTCGATAATTGAATAAAATTACTGATTTCTTTGTCCTGAAGCATAATCCTTCCCATCTCTTAATTTCGTTGTGGACAAATCTCTCTCAATTCTTACTAAAACCGAACATTGTTAATCCTTTTGCGACAAATTCCAGATATTTTCATTTCATTTAGTATATTGAAATTAGGTAAAATTTTTGCCGAACAACTTATCTTAAAATAGTTTTTAAATATCAAACCTAAAATTATCCTTATAGCATTGTGCTACTACCAGCAGCAAGCCATAACTTTTGTGCTGTTACCACTTGACTCATCATAACGAATACAAATCATCTACTTGTATAAAATACTAGCTGGCCCGACCAACTTCGTCTCGTCCAATATGTATGATTGTATGCAATAAGGTTTTTCTTGAAGGTTTCTAATTTTAATGAAAATAAGTTTGAGTTTATTATACTGGGAATCATTGATGAAGATTGCACATAGAATTCAATTTTTGTTTCCAGGATTCATGTAATGCACATCATGCAAATAATATTTCGCAACACAAGGTTGGTTACGGCACATGCATATTTGTGGCTCGTGTACGTGTACCAAATTATTGTTCTGCAATGATGATCCTAGTCCTTGATTTTCACATACATGCTGGGAAGCTACAGAGTATGAGATTAGATATGAGATTCCTGACGGACGTCCATCTCCATAGCCCTTTGTTTGCCATTTATTTCATCGGCTTTTCATCAGCCATCACACCGCCCACGCTGAACCGATAGTACGCTGTCAGGGACGCAACGAAACCAAAGGGCATCACGGCAAAAAAAAAACCCCACGCAACTCAGAAACCCCGCATGATCCCGAGAATGACTGCTCCGTTGGCAGCGTGACAGGCTTTTGTCGTCCGTTATTGCACGAGTCACTGATCCACGCGTGAGTCCTGCCGGTGCCGGAGATATCCTTTCTGGTTGCCCATTATTCACGCTTTGATGATGGATCATCGCTTTGGCCCGTCGAGTGGAGACGTGAAGCACCGCGGACGGAGCGAGACGGCGTGCTTCCAGGGCTGGTCGGGATGTTCCGGGCGGTCGGGAAAAGGTCTTGCTCCTTTCGCCTCTCTTTGCCCTCGTCAATGTTTGCTCGGCCCTCCACAGCCTGCGGTCGACCCGTGATTTGTAGGGTTTCATCTTCAATTGAAAGGATTTGCTTTGCGTTTTATTGTATCCGCTCCAGACCAAGGACGTGTGGCGTAAGCTTCCCCTCAGACAACCCCGCGCAATTGTGTACGGACATTGCACAAAGGGATAATACAATATCCGTTGAAAAGTTATTCAGCGCCAAATTAAGGAAACCCCACAGATGAGGGGTTCTTATCGCAGTTTTAAAAAAATTGCCATAAGTCAGAATAAGTCATATGGATTTCCTTTTTAGTACAGTCCGCGTTCAAAGTATGTCTCAAAATAAAATGTGTAAGTTCGATCAACGATCTCTATCACAAACTTTCTTGACAGCATTTTCGCTTGCATGTGCTACTAACTAATCTTATCTTAGATTACTGGATGGAATTGTAACCAATGTGGATACTAAAACATTAAAAATCAATCATAATTTGAAAACCCATCTATTGGTAATTAGAGTTTTCATTTAAAGTTCATTATACACTTATTGTGAGCTATCCTAATATATGCAACAGAGCTTCGATAATCAGTAATATAAAGTTAAAATCGGTTAGAATTCTTCAAATACTCATGTAATAGTTTATTGAACACATTTGAATACTCCTACAAGCTGAATGGAGTTGATGTTAATGTGTATTAATAATGTGAATATTGATTTTTTTAAACATTATGGAAGGAACATCTTTACTGGTGGGTGATGTAGCCTTGTAAAGTAATCCAATCAGGAGTAATAGACTCCCCCTTCTTATCCGATAACTTGGCATGCAAACAAAAGCACTCAGAAAAGCTCACCAAACAGTGTAAGCCAACTGACGGATAGTTGACGAAGGATGAAACATCGGAGATCAAGTTACTTGGACAACGTCGTCGGCACCGTGAAGTCCGATTGCGACCGGAACGCAACACACTCCCGCTCAGGATTGGCGGCACTGTTTGAGCAAGGCTCGCCTTCGCGTTGATGGACGGATCGCTCAAGACATGGTCAGTTCAACGCATCCCGATGTGACAGACGGTCAATCCAATTCATAGCCGCCCGTCTTCCTGGAACCAGTGCACGATAATCGATTTTCCAGACACGTCTCCCTCGCTTTCCCCGGAACAGAAGTGAATGACATCGGATAACTCAATCAAACGCTCGCTAAGAGAAGGACCTTCAACTCTCTTGCCGTGCGAGCAAATTGTTATTGTTGCCTCCGGTTCCCAAGTATTAGCTTGTACGGGTCGATTGATAAAGCCTAGCCTTTCTTAATAAAATCCTCAAGAAAAGGTAGACAAGCCTTCCAATAATGCGCGATAATTTGGCAAGCGGCGTGCGGGTTCCAGGTGGACGTGGTGCTACCCTCCGATTCGTGTGCCCCGTTTTCCACATTATCAAAGTGGGGCTGTTGCGTGGGGCTAATCGAGTTACCGTCGTCTGCCAGCACGATCGCTTGCATACGTAATTTATGCGCCTGAGGTAACGCTGCCAAAAGGGTTGCCCGTAGGAAGACGGGAGGAGAAGATCTTGCTAACTTCTTCCACTATAATTATCCGCCCTATCCGGTAACTTACACCAGGAGAAGAGAAACCTTTTTTTTCTATCCATACGGCAGGCGTGTCCTGTGATACTTTTCCACGCCGGGCGTTGGTAGCGTCTTCGTGTAGCATATAGTCTAGCGCCATCGGAGCACGGTGGGGTGTCACGTTTCATTACAATTTATGCAACCATTTCTCACACGCTGGGTGGTGCTCCTGGATGGGATATGGGCTCTGCTCCGTGCACAATGTGGGCTCCCAGGAGGTACCATTTATGCTAGCATTGCACAAAGTTTCGCTGTCGGTCATGCAGACGGCTTATAGTGCTTTATGCGGCAAACTGAATGCACTTTGCGAGATGGTTCCTGCCTAGGCTATCATATTTTAAAATTACATGTACACAAATGGCCTTTTCTTCAAATCATGATGAATCTTTCAAACAGTCTAAACTGCAAACCAAAATTTCCTTTTCTTTCAAGGAGGTAGAATGTTGCTCATCGTGTAATTTGAACAGGGACAACTATCAGGAACAGGGTTAAACTATTGTAAATGCAACATTCGGTGTTGTGAGCGATACCATTTCCATTTGGGGTTACCACCTGTAACACCTTCGGGTGCCAAAAGTCGTAAAAGTTTATTGCGAAATGATTTAGTACTTTACGCATCGTCCGACGGTGGTGATGCATTTGCTCCTGGCAAAAGTGTTATTGGATTTGTTCACGTTGATTACACCATCGGCTTAGGCATTTGACACATTACACACCAGTTCTTCCTTTGACAGGAATACGCTGTGCCATCGTTAGTTTCATTTAAGCTCTCATAAAAATCCAGCGCACAATGTAGCACACCGGGTATACTCATGGGAAATTTAATGCCTACAAACTCATGGTAATCAAGTTGTAGCCATAAATCATACATATGCTTTCAGTTGATAGTTTTTACTGACCAGATATTCATTTCCTTCGAATATAATTTGCAAGCGTAGCTAACTTGTAACAACGTTAATTAATTAGGAATTAGGATTGGTTTTAAAAAAAATTGGCAAAGTACATTTATAAAAATAAATCCTGTGTTTTCGGTACATAAAATATAATAAATTATTCAAGTGTAAGCTCCTACCAAAACGTTTTCACAAGGGTAATCGTAAGAATGGTAGATTAACGAATTTGCGAACGAACGAAAGATTACTTTTAACAATTACCATAGAATCACCAAAATGGATATGATATTTGCATGTGATAAAAATAAACTCTCTTTTCCAGCCGATAACTTGGCTTCCTTGTCAACAGATAACTGACATACAGAAGTGTGACACACGTGGCACACCAACGCCTACATGGAGTTGGCTTTTTATGGAAGCCACGGCGTTTCCAAGTGACAGACAATCGAAGTGTATAATTTATTCATCACATTTGCACCGGCTCGGTGAAAGCCTTGAGGCCGGCATCGATCGGAATGCTTAATAATCCAATTCGGCTATTTTCGGCCAATCAATTTCCATTGTCTTATCGCATCGAACTAAAGTTCAATCCGAGCTTGGAGCAAAATGGAAAACTCCGCGGGTCGCCCGACGTTTGCTCCTTGTGGCCGGGAAAAAGTTTAAATTATGTTTTCCTCCCTAGTTAGCCGACAGCGTCAAAGTTATCCCTCCGATTCCTGCGGCCAACAAATGCAGGAAAAATTCTGCCAACAAATGATTGTGCTGGAAATGAGTTGACACAGTGAACTTTTCCCATGCCTGCCACTTTTACATCGCAGATGCTACAGGTGGGACCTGCCGTTCTTCCGTTGTTTGCTGGCACAACCTTCCGATATGATCATTTGTTTTATTTATGTTTGCAAAACAATGCACACGGTTCACGATTCACTTGGCCAGCAGCTTGTATTGACGTCGGGACATAAAACTAAGCTTCGAGTCCCCGTAGAAACCGTAGGGACCACAGCGAAACGGAAATTGTAAAAGTTGCTTTTCCCGCTCAGCAAGACCCTTCCGGTTGAACTTTTTCTCTTTTTTTTTTTTTGTCTATGCTTTGCAGCTTTACTGCATCCACATTGCAATTTGTTTGTGCAAACAGTTTATCAATGGCAAATGACCCGTTGGTGCTGCAGATGAAATTGAAGAGTTTATGACCGGATCCGGTGCACTCGGATCTGTTGCCAGACGAGGCTTTGTTTTTCGCTTTTAATCAGTACATTTTGCAATTCGTTTCAATTTCCTCACACTTTTCCGGCCCAATCGACCCATATGAATGAATGGGACCTCGGCAAAGCACAAAAACTTACACACACTCTAACCCACTGCCTGCTGGCGTAACTCGATTACCATCGGGTCAGGTCAAATTTTGTTACAACCGACACACACACAACGAAGCTAACTGTGTGTTCACTAACTTTCTGATGCCACGCAAGAAAACTCTCGGCGACATTATTCCCGGTTGCCTTAGCTTATCATTATCCAGCTATTCCCCAAACGGGACTCGGAACAGTTCGAAAAAGAAAGTTTTCCTGCACAAAGGATGACACTGTTTTGTTCGTAACAAAAAAAAGTAGGAAAGTGCATTGCAAGAGCGCACGTAAGGAAGAAAACAGGAGCGAACGCGCAGCAAGGGCTCGACATCTTTTGACCGAGGCAAAAGGCTGGCCAGTCTACGAACACGGTCAGGACTGCGCATCGTCACAGGAGAAAAACATTAATTGACACAGACCAAACCCTCCGTTCGTAACGTTAACTAAACAGGGCATGCATAATGGGACCGTGTTGAGTGCTTCTGGCAAGCTTAAATGTTCCCTACGACTGCGAGTGTTAAGGAAGGCGTAGTAAAAAAAACAACTTCACTTAAACAGAGACAGAACAGAAGATATTTAAAAAAAAAGTCTTGATTGAATTATAACGATGGTTTCCTTTTTTGCCGTTTCCATTCTTCATTCTAGAAGAATTAGTTTCGTTAAGTACAGGAGGCAAGAGGCAATTAGTTAAACATTAATGTTTTTGATTTGGATCAGAATAACGTGGGGTTGTATATGCTCAAAAGTAATTGGAAAATAACGAATGCGTACATGCCATTTCTAGCAATAACGGTTGCCCATAGTTCACAAGGCGTCGTCGAGAGGTAACTACAACAATGCAGTCCGGAAGTGAGGAAGTATGATGTTTTATCCGTTACCACCAGCGCCTGCACTAGTTATCGCCGTGCCAGATAAGTGGCTTCTTTAGCCGTCCTGGCCAGCGGGAGCACTTTTCCCAAGTTGCACTATCGCTATCATCCTCCGCCATGGTCCGGAACACGGTTGCATCATTAGAGCCCCACTGAGACCGTGCAAATCGTGCCAATGCAGCCGACAGCCTCGAGATCGAGTTGTGTGCGCGTGAAGTGTCAAACACCAAGTGGCCCGGGGCAGGATGCTGCTTTGCGGCAGTGGAAAAGCGGTTGGAAATGTGCAGACTGGCAACATTTTTCCATCGCGCCTTCACCGCGGACGGGTTAATCCGCGTCGTCTCCGATGATGGTGGAGGAAAACTGGCTTCGTCAGGTGTTAAACTCATTACGCTCTCGTTATCCGTGGCACGTGCTTGCTTTGAAGTATCGCATGTCAATCCGCGAGCCGAAGGGGTGGGGGGGAAAAAGTCGTTCATCATCCTACGCAGCACAACCGGCACAGCTGGCGGCTCACGATGTATGTAACGCAGTCCGAGTCCCGCCATCGGCGAAAGGAAAATGGAAATATCGTAACTTCGCCGCGCGATGCTGCCCTGCATTTACAGTACTTGGCATTGTGACATGGAATTTCCATTTGGCTACCTTCCGTTTGATGTATGGGAATTTGCATTTCGGACATTGATTAAACGAAGCTTCGCAATGCGCACAAGGAATGTAAATTGCGGGAGTGTTGCTATTTAGGGACAATCTAATTTTAATGCTTCAGGAGCTGGATAGATCTTAAATAATGGTGGAAGTGAGAAGAAACGATAAAATAACGCTGATGAACAGAGAAGTAATGAATATTGAACTTACTGACTTTTTTTTTTGTCTGAGAAGATAATTTTGAAAAGTAAGAAAGTTTGTTTAAGCTGCATCAACATACAAGATGTTCTATTTTGATCACAAGCCATCTAATCAAATTTAAAATGTGTATATCAATTTGAATTGTTTGATTTAAAGTAAGGTGGCGTGGTGTTCATTCAAAGAATCCAAATTACACAATATTTAAATGAGTAAATTGACAAACCTTTTCCATTTTCATTTTCTTCACCCGAAACAGTTTGAGAAAAAAAAATGTTTGCTGGACGTAGCATCGAAATAATATTTAAATGAGATCGCACCAACAAGGATAAGGCGGGTCACTTAAATTAATTTTCTCGTAGAACGCAACTTTTGAGATTCAAAAGCAATACACCCGAAGCGAGGCACACGTCCGGCAGCAGATAAAGTCATTTGCAAAGTGCCGCTGCAGGATAGCCTACTTTTTTCGATTTTGCTTCTTCGTTTGACCACCGAACGATGGCTTTTTTCTTGTGCTTAAGCTTAAGCCTGGATCAATAACGATCCGAGAAGAGAAAGATAGGGCAATTGAGGGATAGTGCGATACAATTGCCACATTGGCTAGCTGACCAATAAATTCATCATTACGTCCAACAGGCGGTCCATCGTCTGGTCCGATAAGGGCAGTACGTTTGGAGCAATGATCATTTTTCAAATTCACTTTCCATCCGTCCGGCCGCACCGTACCCCACCAAACCAAGCCTCCCGTTTGTCGGTAAGACACCGGACGAATATTCATTTACACATTATTCGTTTTACGTCCCGCTGCGCTCGTTCTTATTCCATCAGCCGGACGGACAAAAATAAAAACTTTGAACCACCAAAATGGCCGATCAATGGAACGGACAAGGGAAAGCAAGCAGTAAAAATTCATTGCCTGCGAGTGGAAATTGATTTATTGGAAGAAAACCGTCATCCACCGGTGGCATACTAATGAGTGTTTGTTTGCTCGCCCTTTTTTATTATTTGCTTCCCGCCGTTCACTCGATCCGTTTTCTGCTTTTCGCGTCGTGCTTTCACTTGTTTGTTTCTGATGTTTCGCGGCATGAGCAGGACTTGTCGTCTTGACAAACCCGGCTGCGGCATACCCTCCAGCGCCTGGCCCAGGCATTTTCTTTCCCGTCCTGCTGGGCTTATTTCCTGGGGTCTCCGATTCGTCTCTCAGCACGGCGCTTTTTTGGTGTTGTCGAAAAATGTTTCAAACCCAGTGAATGTGGATGGTTATCCACGTTATGAAATGGCAACGTTTTCACCAGAAGGCTACTAAAAGTCACAGCGCAAACGTGACCCGCCAGGTCGGGAAGTCTGATCAGTGCCGCCACAGAAATGGAAGCCCCAGGCGGAAGAAAATATGACGAGCGCAAAGTGATGCGGTGAACCGCGGCCAATTATTTCATCTCGTAGTGTGAAAACGTGAAGCCACTTGGAGTGGGAGTGTGCGACAATCACTTCCGTCGCAGTCACGTGGCTTAAATGCACGAACAAACAAACACAAAAACTCCATCAGATGGTGTCGCTGTTTCCAATTTGAATGCGAAGCTCAATACTTCACTGAAAAAAGTTGTGAAAATTTGAGCCTTCATTTCATTATTGAAGAATTTGTATAACTTCCGTATAATTCGAACGAAGTGTTATTTCATTTTCATGCGCAAATGAAAATAACGCAACTAATTGTCGAGTACGGCATCCGAACGCAGTATTACATTGCAAAAAATAGTCCGTTAATAGCCTGTTCAAATCTTAAATAGCGTTTAATCCTAAGGCTTGTACCTATCAATAACCATTTATACCCATCTGGTAAATTCTAAACAAAATGAGTCACAGTCAAATGAGGCGGAGAAGCACACCTTCCCTTCGAAAAAAATGATGTTTAAAAATACCATTAACATTAATAAAAAACATATAAAAAATTATCTTAAGAAGATTGAATTTTTCAGAAAGCATGTCCATCGACGCAAGTGCAGATATTGTACGACTCATCTCCGGCAAGTAGAAACGTGACCGGCCGTTTATTAGCCCGATGAAAGTAATTCACGGAAAGCGTGATTAAATCTCCTCCAATAAACTCGTCGACCCGGACGGACGTTAAAAGCGGATTCACTGCAATCCATCGCTTCATCGCCTCGATGCAATAGATGCTTCTTGCACAGCCCTCACCTCTCGGATGAAGGCAATACTCTGCTACTAACACTATCACTATGATACTTACAATTACACATTTTTATGATAGTGATGACGTGAGCATCACTTTTATGCATTGTGCAATAAACTACAACCACTTAGAGTGTGTCGGTACGAGATATAAATGCATCATATTGTTCGTGCCATTCCATTAGCGGTGTTAAACAAAATTATAATGGCTTGAGAAATGGATTTGATTGATTTCCATCCCAGATAACGAGCAATCAGATTGATGATAATTAATCTTTTTTGAAGACTTTCAATGCGCTCGATTTTGATGAAAATTAAGCTGTGATTTTTAACTTTTTATCGTTTCTAGGTGAATGGAAACCCTATAAATAAATGATCCCAAACGGTCCTTTCCATCACAACGCAAACAACTTTCTTCCTTCAAACATGTCAAAACGCTAACCCACACGCATCACTCACCGACTCACCCCGTGCGACGTCAATCAAGAGAACGTGGCTCTTCGGTGGCCGAACGGCTGAAGTAGCTCTGCAGCCGGAAGTGTATCGATCAATTCCGCCTGTCCGTCCGCCTTGATGGGATAGATTTACGTCAGTTTAATGTCACCTGGCTCGGCTCCGCGAGGGAGTGGAGGTGCCGGAAGGCAGTTGATTGAGCGGCGGGCCATCAAAGCTGGAGAAAGTATTTATCCTCGGAAGAGATTTAAAAAACGCCGATCCAGATTTGAATTAAATTGAACAGAGTTTCGTAGCATCCACAAACGGTACGAGGGATTTTGGACCGTGTGATAAGAAAACTGTTTTGCCAGCTTCGTACTTAAAGCAGTGCCAAATGTTCAACCAAACCGGGGAAAACTGGCAAACAGTGGCAAGACAGTGGGGCTGATGATGTTTTAGCGTGTATTAAATTCCATCATCTTCAATCCGATCCCGGGCGAATGATTTCAACGGGTTCAACTTTAAACCCTGTGGTTAACATACGTTTTCTCCCTCGAGACGCCTCGCCGAAATGGTCTTGTCACCAGCGTGGCTCGGAAATGCCCACAAAATCGTGCAGAATGGTTTCCTCATCAAAAAAATTGGAATAGCTGAATCAGCCAAACAATTTGTCTTCCGACAGCTTTCTTGTCCGTCTCAAGACGCCCAAAATGAGTCAACTTTTTGATCGCTCCTGGTGACACGGTCGAAGCCTTTTTTTGTTTGTTCGTGATCCATATTATTTCTATTTTTGCACCCGTTCTGCCTTTCCGAATGAGCAACTGTCGCCGGCCAGGTTCCCACGCAAAAACGTGTCCAATGAAAAAAGCCGATGACTTGGCTATTCAGAAGCATCCCGAAATCGCTCCATCAGGACGTCCGTCGGTGGATATTTCTGTTGCAAAATAACACCGCCGGGAAACCAGCGGGGAAACCGCTCGTTGCTCTGAAATTTTGCCTTCCCTTAGAAACACGAGCAGGAAAGCACTTTCTCCCACACGCAGACACAACCCAGAGATGGATCGAATTCGAAACTTCTTAACGAGGAACCAACGCGAGCGGGAAAGCATTTCCGGTTCAGTTTTTCGACTTCGGAAGCCATTATTATGTCGTTTCGAGAATGGAGCAGCGAGGCGGCGAAAACAGAATGGAGCCCACGGGAGGAACAGGAAGCGCAGCATAGGACACCAAACAAAGGGAGACGCTTGGGTTGATGAAAAGTGGAAAAAGAAAGCCACAGCAAAAGAGATGATTCATAATCGTTCAATTGCTGTCCGAAGCAAATTCAACGGGGGGGAACCGACCTCCGAGGCAAAACATGCAGCAGGGCAATAAATAATAAGCTGCCATTTTGCTCTTTGGCAAGTGTGTGTGAAGCGGCACGCCGGAAGGTCACAGGGTTAGCAGGGCTGGTTAGAAATGGATAATCTCTAGAGAGAAAGAGAGAGAACAGAGGGAGATAGAAAAGAACACGATGAGGTAATCATTCAACGTCGGTAGAAAATATTAACTGCACAAGTGGCTATGAAGGATCCTTGCTGGTGATACAAATGGCACCATGCTGAAAAACTAACAACAAACAGTGGAAAACACTTTCTTTGTTTATGATGATCTTCGTTTTGTCAAAAGGTTCAAACCAATCATCCGAAAATGGGAAAGATATGAAAGAAAAGGATGAAAAAGGGTGATTTTTTACTGCAGATTTGTTAACAGCTGAACCGATTTAAAATATGTATTTTAAAGTTTCTTTCAGGTTTCAGAAGCTGCAGGCCTGTCCAAGGGCTTTCAATTTTATATTGTTGATTCACCACCAAAGTTAAAAAAAAACTAGGATTATCAAATGTGTCACTTCCCAATGGATGGCGGGAAGGCATGCGGAAATTTATAGAAAAGTATGTTAGAAAATTCCTACCCTACATACCCTGAAAAAAGTAAATGTCGATAGTCTTTTCAAGCGCCCAATTCTACAGCATCTTTCAAACGGTTTCTATTAAATTCATCACGGGGATGTTTTGGAATGTCGATGACGTTCCTATGGTGCCTGCTGTTTTTCCTTTCCATTCCAGAGTTTCGATTAATAGAAGCTTCTTTAACTCTTCCACTGGTTAGTTCTTTTTTTTTTTCGGTAAACTCAGCACAACAATACTCAAAAATCACAAACGACAGCTCCAACAGCTAAACTTTTCTCTCACTCAAAACCAAATCCTCAAATCACTCTGTGATATTCTGCGTGCACGAACAACTTTCGCCAGTTTTTCACAGCTTACTTTGGCTGTTCAAAATTATCTGCACGAAAGTTTGACGAAGGTAAACCACCCAAACGGAGCTCACCTTTGTCCTGGTCGTGTCCGGAAGAAACCTTCTGTTCATTTTCTCCCTCCCTCCCTTCTCGGTTTGCCTGACAAAAAAGGGACGATCTACGATCACTGACAAGCATTAATTAAACAGGTTGGGTTGAGGTTAGTGGTCAGACAAAACGGCCATCCACTTGCTGTGTCATGCTGCTTGGAAAAACTAAATTAAAAATGATGATGTTGATGATTTCATGACACAGAATGAGTGAAGAAAAAAAGAGGAAGTAATCTTCAAACGACACACTTTTCCGATCACGACAAAGTCCTCCTAACAGCATGAGGTCTTTTTTGCCTTCAATATGTGACCATTGAGATTATGTCGTTCTCAAATTGTTCATCAAATGGTGAGTTTAATTATTTGAACTAGGGAAAATTTGCTACGGGTATTATTTTCGATTTAACTTATTCCATCCTGCAACTATTCGAAACCTTCGAGTAGGACACGCTTTCAAAGATGCGACCCTGTTCATGCCGATTGACATTTCAATTAATGTCGTTGCTTAAAATAACGCTTCATGTTGATTGACACAACAAACGCAAACATTGTGCGGTGGATGGAAACTTGTAAATGCCACACTGCAATTATCGCCTCGAATCAACGCAACTCAGATCTAATTAAGCGAGACGAATTGACATTCGTCCTCAAATGGGAAAGGTTGTAACGCAACAAAAAAACACTCAATCCCCGCTCGATTGACAAACAACTCGAAGCTGCACTAAACAACGTGCATTTCTCCCGCTGCGTCCCGAAGCCTCCACCTTCCCGGCCCAAAGTTTCAGCAAACTCCGCGACCCGATTCGTCGTTAAACTTTGTCCTCCTTTTGTAAGGATTCTGTTTACACCGCTCAAGGATATTTGGCGCCATCGGAGACGAGCTGCTTACCGCCACGTCGCCGCCCACTTTGTTTCACAGGATCGTTAAACATCCTTTTCGACAATGATGAGTAATTTGTTCGCATTAGAAGTTCCCACCCTGCCGCTTTCTGCTGACAAGTCAAACATTGACGACGACATTATCCGATTGTCCTTCCGTTGTTTCTGTTACTTCGGATGACTGTCTGTCTGTCTGTCTGTCCGTCTATCTGTTTGTTTGTTCCCTTTCCCAACTATTCCCACCATTTAATTGTTTTGTTCATTACGTTCGATGGCTTCGCTGCTTGGTTTTGTATTCGAGCGGCAGTAAATCTGTGCCATTGGCGAAAAGCGTTAAGAAACGATCGATCAGAAAGAAACCGTGGCAAACATGGGCATAAGCTCAATACGAAGCGCATGTTTCTGTTCATAAAATCGATACCAGAACTTTGCCAACCGGATTCATGGCCACTCGGCAAATAGTGGTAAGCGAAGTTAAAATGCACTCCTTGCAAAAGTCACAGCGTTCGCAGCGAAAACCAGCTTTTGTTCGCCGTTCTTGTCAGCAGCCAAACCGCGTGGAATAATTCTCCCCAAAAACTTCCCAACCACACTGGCGTGGAACCGGTATCGCCTCTTCGGGGGCTTAAAATAGAAACGACCTGTCGACACGGCACATTGCAACATCGACTTCATTGTTCGGGTCGTTTGCGAATGAATGGCGCAACTGTCCAAGAGGATCTTCATCTACATATACATCGAATTCATCTTTTGCAATGGTGAAGTTATCACCTTTATTCGAACGATTAGGAATAAAACTTTATTTCTGCTGCGCTCCGTTTTGTATAACACGGCCCAATATCATGCCAGTAGGGAAAGAAGTAACAAATCTTTCGAAATCTAAATAACATCTGAAGCCTCAGAATTCTAACTTACTACATACGATTTAAGATTGAGTTGTTTCCATAGAAGTACAACTAAATAAAAATGGAATCAACCAAATGTCAGTGCCGAAAGGCAAAATTGATCAAGAATATTAAGACATTGGTTGGTTCTAAATCTTGTCTTTCCTGGTGTAACGTTCAATTTGTTCGTGCTTACCAATTTTTAAGGGCATAAGAGACTGTTTTCCCCTTTAACGTACGTGGATCAAACCGTCACCGGGCAGGTCTGGCCTGGATTCGAACCAACGAAATCGTGGGCCATGTTGGACCCATGTTTAATATGTTTTAAATTCTTATTTTAAATTCAAATCCTATTAAATACAATAAATCTCACAAATTCTACTCCTACGTAATCGGAACGATTTAAAACGACTCACAGCGCTGTTATTCCACACATCAATGTAATTCTTCGTTTAATTTGAATCATGCAATAAACGAAACCGTTTTAATCATCTCTCAAGCACATCCTTTTTTCACTTTCGTGTAGAGCTGTTTGCACAAATATTACAAACACGCAATCAACCCGTTTTATGACTGGCTTTTTCGTCGAAGGCACTCAGATGAATGCTTCCACTTCTTTTTCCATTGGGGAACGGAAATGGCATCATTGCACTCGCTCAACAAAAAATATTACAGTAAATATTTGGGCGGGATGATGCTCCTCGTTTCTGAACAGGGAAGATATTTAACAGCACCCAGTTTCCGTTTTATCTAAGAGCACTTCACAAGGCTTGCAGGAAAATGTTGTAAGCTTAACATTCACCTTTCGCAGAATTTTGTTTAATATTTGGTTTTGTTCGACCGTTTAATATAGCAGAAAGGTGAAAGTGTCCCCTGTAGACGGCGCAAATGGAGCTGTTTGGTTGGAGATCTTCTCGGAACACAAAGCAAGCGCAGACCAACTTTTCCTTGCTCGTCACACCAAATGCCCGGTCGTGGGCGAGTGAAAGTGCGTGCTTCATCCTTCATCTCGTGACCTGCATTCGGTGTGTTGCTCACCGCACCGTCGGTGTACATCACACGTCTCGGGCGCTTGAACGCTTGAACGCAACCTGCTGTCTTTTGAAACGCGAGACGCTTTTGTGCAGCAAATCGTTCCATCGTTCCGGTTCGTTTCGCAAACACCGCGATGGGCGCCCCTCGGCAGGATAAATATTTAGCGAGGCAACCGTCTCTGGCGTTCCTAGCTTTGCGGTTACAAGGGATGATGGTTGGACCTTGCTCTAAGCGGAACACGGGAAGAAAGTGTTGTCAGTCTCGAAGGCATGCAGCCGCAGTAACCTTCCGCAACATTAAAGCCTTTTACGGAATTCCCTGCTTCAACCGAGGGGGTGCATTCCACGGGGTCCCTCTCCTCGGCTGCCCCCGCTTTTAAACGTGCGTACCGAAAAGCTACAGCGAAGCAGCAAACGGGTTACGGGTGACCAGGCGTCTCCATCGAATCCCAACGCCGTCCGGGAACGATCGATGCACAGGCGACAACCCATGGACTTTAACGAGGCCCATTTCGAAAACCATTAAACCCACGTCCTGTGGACGCATACGACCTACTGGCCAAGGGAGTAACCAATTAGAATGATGTTTATCGCACAAGCCTGGCGAAGCAATAACTGTTGATGGTTTTTAGTGTGACACAGATTGATTACTTGGTTTGATCGTACAGCGGGGTTTTTGTTAAATAATATTAATTCAATATAAATGTGTGAGCAAACTGAATGACACTCAAAATTAAAAGTGCACAAGGATTTGCATTGATATAAATTGTTGGGTATACATTTCCAGGTATTACATATTCTAAAATTATTGAGAATATCAATTATTAAAGAAGCAGATTGTATTCTATCTTACACCATATTTCATTTTCGAAGTTTCATTTTTTTCTAAACGATAATGTTTCATGAGCAAAATAAGTTAATAGAACACATTTTTCGTGACCAAAAGAAGGTAAAGTTTGTGCAGACTGTCATGTACGCTCGATAGCAATATTGAAATCCTCTCGAAAATGTTGGTCAAATAAATGAACAGGCTGATTTGTTCAATTTACGAACCGTTTCTATAAATGTTGAACTACATCTTCCGTTTAACCCTTCAACGATCTATTGAAATTGATAGTGGTAAAATTATTTTCAGCAAAATTTCAAAACTGATAGGCAGTTTAGTAGTTTCAATGAACGTACGAACAAGCGAAACAGCAGTGTGGGCAATCGATAAGGCCTACCGTAAAAGTAACTGTGTGCCAACGGAAGAAACAACATACATTCCGGAAATTATTGCCCCCCCCTCCTTCGTGCCGTATCAGTTGAGGCACGTCACTTCATTCACCACTCCCGAAACACATTCAACAGTTTGCTGCCCTCGAAAAGGTGGCACAGAAAGGAAGAGAGAAATATGACGCCCAAACTCGCTAACAAGCATTCGGAACCCGAAAGGCAACACTCACTCCCTTCCTTTCCCGTAAATGTCAAATGGAAAGTGGAGGGAGAAACTGGACTGAGCCAAGAAGGAGCGTGTCACTGTTTCACCCCTTACCGACTCCGGGCGACGATGGTGGTTCCATCGTTCGAACGAGGAAGAAAATAGGGAAAAACTGAACCGAAACGCCACCATATGGTGGCGTCGGCGCCCGTTAAACGTCCCGCGAACTGGGCGCGAACTGCCGTAACAGGTGGCTCGGGGTTGGGTTTTCGTTCCGTTTCATTATTTGTTTCATTCGGTGCGCTGTTGCTTGGCCGGTGGGGGGATAGTTGGGCTTGGGAAGATTAATGAGCTCCGGTTTCGCAGAGGCTGACGCCGAGTCGTGACGTTTCCTTTCCTTTCCTGTGTTTTTTTCGGTGCTTCACGTTCCGTGTTTCGGAAAAAAACCTTTTAAGCGCGCACATCAAGCACAAGCGCCGCACTTACCTTCGAGCAGGTTGCCCGACGGCACCGGATACCGCTCCTCGGAGTCGTACACGTAGCCGCTGGCTGCAGCGACGAGCGCGATCAGCAAGCAGATCAACAGTCTTCCCACCGTGCACTTATGCATCCTGGTGCATCCACCGTTGGCTAGTGTTCTGCTGGAGCTTTTTCCTGTCTCGCCTGAAGTAGTAGAAAACGTTCTACTACCACCACCAGCTCACACTACCAATGGCACAGACCGCCTCGAACACCTCGGCAGTGTCACACAATCTGCAATCGGTATATTTTCTCCCTACACACACTTTCTGTCTTTCCGCGAGGATTGTTGTTCAACAAAACTGGAGTCGAAACCGTCACTCGGTGAAGATAAGATGCACTGATCCGAGGTTTACAGCTGCTTTCCCCGAAAACACTGCTGGCCGCCAACCGGAAACGCAACAGCACGCTCCGGAAACGAAACGCGACCGTCGACGCACGTTTTGATGTAGCGTTCCTTAGTGACTTGCTTCCGAGTGCCACCGTAGCCGAGAGCGAAATGATGAAGCAGCAGCACCGTGACGGCGTTCTTATATATGCCCTGCCCCAAACCCGAACCGAACCTGTGCCGCCTGTGCGACCCACGCACCCTCGTGCCCATTTCGCTTCCGCCCCTTTGTTTCCCCCAGATCCTACAACAGATCATCCGATCGTCGCCGTCATCATCGAGCGCACGGCAAAATATATTACACACCGCAGCAGCATCAGCAACGACCGAACCGAAGCCGAACCACACGCGAACGTGCACGACGAACGAAGCCGAAGCCACGAGATAAAACGGCCGAAACTGCTCCCCCGCATCCGCAACCGTCGGTCGGTCGGGCCGGATGATGGTTTTTTTTTTTTTTTTGTAGTTGTGGCTCCCTTCATACATACATTTCAAGCGATAGTTTCAGGCAAACTCACTTCCTCCGTTCACCGGACGACGTCGCTGGGAGCCAGCGATGGTTTCCATACGGTTGCATTATTGTGCGAACGAGAGTTTTCTCTGGCCATCTTGTAGTCGGAAAAATTGGTTTTATCGCTTAACACACGTGAGATGATAAAGTATTTTGAGAAACCTGTTGTTTTGCAAACTATGTTCCTAATCTAACTCGCACATGCACAGCTGCACGTCAATGTATCAAATCGGCGGCGGGAAAGCAATAAACATGTTTACATCTGGATTTCCTGGAACGTTTTTTTTTTAATTTCCCCTGAAAATTAGAGCGTAGCAAAACAACTACGGCAGTAACGAATACATACATACAAAACTGAGTACAGGAGTACAAAACGGGACCCTGCGTTTGAATACGTTTTTTTTTCAATGCGTTTGATTAATTCAATCTATTAGTAAAACGATGTTCCGAAAACCTCTGACATTCTTCGCCTGGGTGTTTTGGTATCCAGTATATTTTTTTTATCAAAATTTTGTTTAATGGTATGGTAAAATTTCTTTTTCATGGATATGTTCTTTTCCAGCTTTTCGAAAAAAAAACTATAGTAACAAGTTAACGATTAAGGGTACGGAGCTGCGAAGAAACTAGTCCTCGATTCCACAAGCGTTCCATTTCAACGCGCTTTCCCGTCGGCCAACAGTTGCACTTACCCTCAATCCCAAACTTCCCCTTGCTTCATCCAACCGAGGGTAGGAAAACAGACCGAGACACATTATGCCCACATTGGCAGAAGGAAACGGCGGCGGCGGTTCCTGGTGCTGGCAACGATGGACCGCGATGGCGATAAAGTATCATCATCGTTCGCTCGGCTCCACCCTAGCTACACCCTGACCTCCCGGCCCACCCTGGCACACATCCTCGAAGGGGACCGTACGCCTCCATCGATAAGTTGTAAGTTGATGCTTGCATTGCGATAACAGGGTTTGCCAGTTGTTCCGTCACGACGGTGGAGAAAAGGGGATGTGAACCGGGTAAGGGGGTTTTGGGGAAAGGCAGTTGGGTACGGTACTGCAGCAGGTTGCCACTTTTCCAAATGGCGATGGTGATAACGGCCAGATGCGGTGCGTCGAATAATATTTCTCTGCTTCCGCTCGCTTTTCGATGAGCTTTAGATTTATTTCCTTGAGAAGATACTTAAAAGACGGGAAAAGGGACCTGTGCTTTGCGTCGTTTTTTTTTTTTCTTACAAGTTGTCTTTGCATCTGGCAATAGAGCAATGCCGTCGTAGATGTGGCAGCTTGATCGAACGTAAAACTATTGTTCAGGATTTTTGTCATATGTTCCAAAATGCGTGCTTCTATTTTAAGATTTAAATTCATATCTTTATGGAGGAAAAATCCACACATGATAATATTTAACTCGAGTCCATGACTTCAAAACTTAGAAAATTTTTGAATTAATATCACTTACAGAAACAATGGTATCTCATCTTTTCCAACGGGTTAATCCCGTGACGCACATCGACAAAGTGGCTGGCAGGGTGAATCATTGCCGGCGGATTACTGGCTGGCTCTTTGTGTGATTAACACTATCCAGCCGTGATGAAGTTTTATGAACACTTCAAGAACCGGAAGAGCCTGCGTGGCCCGGAAAATTTATTTCGAGGAAGTTCATCTGCCCTAATGATCCTTTTTTGTTATTACTTTGAAGGATAAATCATTACACTGGTGAAATTTACGACGCCCTGGGAAATAATTATTCAACGCGGAAATGGATGGCAAAATTGGAAACGGATTATAGTTTATGGACTAATGGCAACAACGGGAATACAGAAAGGTTATTATGATCATTTGCAAGCTTTAAATTCAATTGTGATAAACATTAGAAAGCGGTAACAAAATGTTGTGTATATGAAAATACCTACGCATAAAAAATTTGTTCTTTTAATTTCTGCAAGTCTCTAATAACATAATTCAAAACAGATCTATTCTTTATGAATGCTGGTGGAGATGGAGAAAAACAGGCTAAGCGATATATATTTTTTTTTTTTAATATTATGAACAAGCGAAGTTCACAAAAGAATCATAATACTTTAAGCCCTTCAACTTCCGTTAGTCTACCACGAGTATCCTTGTTCCATGAAATTAAAATAACTAGTTGGACTGTTATGCACAGTTGTATAATAATTGGGGCACAGTAGGGAAGCGAAGCAACGAAACACACGAGGACGTATAAGACGTTTTATTACCTTACGCCACAAAGCACCAGGCGTCTCCATTTGGAAAGAATTATGGAAACAGATCGGCAACTATAAATGCGTTGGAAAAATTAAAAAAAAAAAGTAAATATACGAAACCATCCCCAGTGCCATGAAGGAAAAAGAAAACTGCATGGCATGGGCTGAGAAATAAAAAAAAAAAGATGCACACAGAAAACAATTAACCGAGTCCGTAAGCGGGGCGTATCTTCTTCCGTTTTATTTGTCCTACCAGCACAGAGTATCATTTTCATGTATAGTTCCGCACCTACTGGTATCTGCTGAGACCCCTGTGCAGAATGCCGTCACGCGTCGTGGTCTTGAACGACCCGAACAGAACATTAAGCAAGGAAAACCCGCTCCTGGCAGGCGAATCCATGGGTGGTCGCGTGCCTGCATGCGTCGCTTCCCAACCATCCCGGGTCGCCTCATAGCGCACACGGGTTAGTTTTCCCGACATCCCACCAGGACGCGTGACTCTTGGCTGGGATGGAGTCGAGGAAAGTGCGCCCCACACCTTCTCCGAAGCAAACGAGGAAGGGTGTGGCGGCGCATGGATTGTAAGGGATGAAGCAAACCCCGCCTGGCACGGACACGGCTTGGAAAGCGTCAAAAGTGGACAGCCTCCCGCTGACAGCTGCATTTCAGCAGGGTTCGCTGGGTCACAGCTGGTGGCATATGCCATAGGATGCCATGGAAAAAACGGTGTCAGCGGTTACTGCGACGATTAGTGGCTAAAATTGCCTTCAAACCAACCGAGCTACTACGATCGAACAACCTAATCGTCCGTGGCTGGCTGCTGGGAAAGTGGATTGTTTTTTCCTTCCAAACGAGAGAGAGAGAAAAAAGAAAGACGTGAAGAGCTGCTACACTCACGAGCCAGCTGGAGGTGGGCAGGGAAAAGAAAAACACTCTACACAATACCTCTTCCGGCCGTCAGGAACGAACGTTGAAGTGGGGAAAAAATGGGAGGAGAACGAAACACAGTAACCATTAAACAACAGCAGTAGGATGCGATCCCGTTTCAGTTCCCGAGCAGTCCGGGGTCTGTTTGGAAAATGAACACTTACAACAATACACCCGCCCCGGCTAGTGGGCGACACACTGGGCGACAAATTCCGGGAAATCCTGTGGGAAGGGAATTCTTGCGAACACACATTCCACCGATCGGCCACCTGCGGAACGGAAGTAAGAAATGCCATCCGGTGACATTCGAATCTATATTTGTTCCGGATAATCCAGAGCCCCGTCTGCCTCCGTCCTGGTGAGAAGCGCGGGTAAGTTGCCGACGGTTGACAGGCGATATTAAATTATTTGTTATCACCATTTGAGCGTCCCGGGTGCTGCAATGAAGCGCACGGGCTGTAAAACTGACGGTCAAGTGTTTATCCGGAACATGTAACAGATAAAGAATTCCATGTATGCTTTGTTTTTTTTTTAATATCTGTCTGACAACTGATCCTTGTTTTCTTTTTCAATTCTTGATGGTGACATACGTGTACTGTTTCTTCACATGAGTAATAAATAAAAAAAATGGCATTATCTATGCTGCACATCATTTTATATGTTTAGCTATAAGTATTAAAAATCATCGTGACCGAAAAAAAAATGTTTATTTCAAACCATACTCTGCTGAGAAAAACACATCAATTAATATTCTTCAGTATGCTTACTACTTTTAGGAAAATTCAAATGCTTTCGAGAATGGTTATATCGGAAAATGATACGATGAGATATAAATTCGAGAGCAAAAATCGAACCAAAAATGGTTGAGCGCCGTAATTGGTAATACAAATCGAATCGGACCAAATCCTCCAAATAAAACAATGTTTGGAAAGCGAAAGAGGATGAACAAACTCCACAGCTCTGTCCCCGAATGCCACCAATTAGCATGAGCATGAAGGTGTACGGGAACGGGGAGAAAGAAGACATAAAACGTGGCGCGAAATTAGTCAGCCCCATTAAAAAGATGTCACCGTTGATTAACGTGCGTTTATCGACAGTCGTTTCACAATCACATTACAGGCTGATTCCGGGCTGGAATGGAAGGATGCAAACGGAAACGCCGGTCAATTAGATTTCGCTTTCCGGAAAAGGGAAAAAAATGAAACAAATGACGAGGAAATCCCTGTCGGGAATCGGAGAGAGTGTTAATTGAATATTCAATTAATCATTAAAGTCAGAGTTCGGGGTAAATCGCTACCAAAAATACGAACCTTTGCTATCCCTTTTGGATTTCTCCAAACGGGCGAAGTTATTAATCAGACCAGTAAATCAGACCAATTCTGTTAGTTTAAAAATGGGAAAACATCGGAAGTGAAAACAATTATCATTTGCGGCTAAATATCACTTGACGTTATACCTTTTGCAAGCGTTTCGCACTTTAAACAAGATTTATACCACAGACACTCCACCAGGGTTAAATGTCTGGAAAATGTTGGAGAGTTTTCGTCTGGTGATGCACCAGACACGAGATAAGGGTGCGCATGGACCATAAACTAAATCGTTGGGCAATAAATTATACCGACAATGGTGGTTAAAGCGTATTGTTTTAGTATCCCGTTCAGTTAGCCTCAACACATGAAGCTTGAATCACTGAGTATTTTAAAACAAAAATGTGTCACAAAAACTGGTTGGTATTCTACATGCTTAATCACAAGCATCTTTTCGCCAACGCTTAACATTTTCAGTAGCTTTAAGCATGCATCCTCCACCGAACGGAAAGTCATTAATGGCTACGTCGGAATGAATCTACTTTCACATTAATCCTTCCTGCTACCAAAAGGACAGCCCTTTGCTTGGTCATATAGTTTGTTTTACGTAGCCACCCTTCAGCATGGGTTCATAAATTATTCCAACCTAATTAAAATAAGCCAGAACGTGTGTTGCTAGCAACTAGTTGGATTGCCGCCGTGGCAACTGAACCTAAATGGGACTAGCTTTCGGTAAATGTATTTCTTCCATTCACAGGTACCAAATCAGCGTCGGTTGGCCTAGTGGAACACGGCAATTTATAGAAACGTCAACGATTCATCCCGCAAATCGTTTAGGGAAGAGTTCACTAAGCTTCTGCACACATTTCGTTTCACTGTATGTGTCTACATGCCAAAGTAAAGCGCATCATGAAGTTAGATGAATAATATATTCTATCATCAGGTCATATACGTTACGCACGTTCTTGACGAAAAAAAAATACATTTTTTATTAGTTTTAAAAAGGAAGAAAAGGAGCGTCAGTGTCATAAAGTGCTTCAACTATTTAGACGTTAGATGTCCTATCGATAACGATTACACTTAGTGTTTCGGATAATTTCGCTTACTTGTCTTATATTTCATCAAATTGTTGTTGTTAATTTATTATATTCAAACTCAGATATTGCAAAATTATGTTAACACAACAACAGCAAAACAATGAGAAAAGGATTAGAACTCAGGAAAGATATGTTTAAAGTATTACGAAAAAAAAACAAATCACATAATTGTGCACAACTATTTCACCTTGAAGGCATGCTTTACACTTCCTAAAACAATAATACTAGCCAAGTTTTTTAACAGTATTGTTTCTCCAAAATAAGTATGTCTTGAGACCTTTGGAATTTCTTCGGCCCAATTAAAACTTATTATCGTTCTCCCAAAACGCCAATGCCTATTTTGGAAATGTAGCCACATCCACCTGACTTCCAGCCTACATGCAAGTAGCCCTCAAACTTGTCATTGGAAATTGGACACCGAACCGAACGCAATAAGCTCCGGGAAGTTGTTGCCTTAGGTGCGCAAAATTTCCCGGTCCGTCTCGACCCAAAGCACCGACAATCCTCTTCTCACTTTCGGTGCTTGGTCGAGAATTATTAAATAATCACTGTATGGCCCTCCGTTCATTAACATCAAAGAATCGTGAGCATCACGAAGGTTCATTCAACCACGACGGCGTGGCAAGAGGCGACTCCGTATGATGCCGTAGAGCACTGACTTTGCATACGTCTTGCCGACCGCAAGACGCAAACGAGTTCGTCCGTCTGTCTCGGGTTACGGAATTTCCCGCCCGAGGTTCACGCACGTCCCGGAGTTTTGGTTCTACGCACGGGTCGGTCGACGGGACGGAATAAAACACCAGCGCCGAATTCCCTACGCTGCGTCATCGCACGATCGGATGCGATAAGAAGGAGAAGTAGAAGGATGAAAGGGAACAAAAGAGAGGAACAGACCCGTCTGAAGGGTACGATCGAACCCTGAACCAATCATTAGCGTGTCAATCACTGTATTATATTTCCAATTATATTTTCCACCAGCTCGCCAAATGTTGACACTCTTCCTCTATCGGTCTCTTCCCTTCCCTCCCCCCCTCCCTCTCTCCTTTTCCATATTCAGCAGCGAGAGTCGCGCAGTTCGGTCTCCCCAAGTTTCATGCATGCATTCTTTCATCCTCGGTCCTAGCTTCAAGTTTGTCCCAGCTGATGAATTATGAAACATGTATGCGATGGACGAAAATAAACGAAAAAAGAAACAGCCACCCAGCGTCTGCACCGAAACAGGATTAACATTCCCCTGGGATAGATAGTGGGAAACAAAAAGGAAAGAAAAGCTCTATGAAAGTGTCCAAAAAGAGTGGTGCAAACTAAATAAATATCTGACCCGAACACGACACCCCTGCCAAATGCATTTGGACCCTGGTCTTGTTGAGGAAAAACTATAAACTATGGGTAACTTTAATAGGGAACATTAATAATATTTCCACTATTCATGGTAGAAAAGGTACCCAGAGATTACAACATGAAAACGGCACTGTACGTTCACCAAAGAAAATTATAACTTGAAAAAGTCTCGAAATAAGAAGACAGACGACAAGGTTTTTAAATTATTTACCATCTTATCGGATCCACTGAACAACCATCGGTGGGGGTGATTATTAATAACAACGTTTTATCAGGATGTGTTACAATTTTATTTTGGTTTTCTTTATTATTATCGTTCTCTCCTTCCTGGCGGGAGTGATTGCGTGAGGGTGTGTTAATTTGTTTCTCTATTTCTCTACTACTTTCCTTCCCTCCATCTCCATTTGGTGCTCTTGAAGAGCCATCAAGATCTATTTTCCTTTTCTGTGATTCGTAAGGTTAACTTAAATTTTAGATTTGTACAATTTTTGTTTATCTACAACTAAAAGAAACAAAACGCTCCCTACGCACTAACGCACTGGTGCTGCCTATCCTACCCATTATTGGTTGCTTTACACCTAATTCTCCTTTGTACATTGTTCAACAATATCCTCGTCATCGGTTTCCTTTACGTATGAATGGGGCGTGCACAACTACGCGTACGCCGGTTAACGTTACACACACTGTTCAAGTCATCTCCCTCTTTTCCGCCGAAGGAAACTAAGGGAAAAAAACGGGACGTGTGCACCCCATCTTGTATCTTATACCACCCACCCCGAGCGGGTGATCGAGATTCGGGGCATGTGTCGCTTTTACCCTAGGAGATCTGGCTGCGTGAGACCAAGGGAACAGGCGAACGCCGATTGCAATACTTTTAGTGATGGTGGATCGTGCTAGCGCGAGAACGACGATTGGACGGTGAAAGGAATAGGATTGCTCATTACATTGGCACTTTGGAGGGAAACAAACTGTGACCTTTGAGGGCATGTTCGGAAGGACGAAGAACGTTCATCCGTTCGACATTCTATTCATACACAAAAACAAAAAAAGGCCGACAACGTTCCATTGTGCCATCCGTTTTCAATAACGATTGGCCAACGGCGTGCTCTTAAAGTACAGAAATACTGATTGCATAATATGAATTGTACGGTGTTCTATATTAGATTCGTGTGATCGAGGAAAACATTAAAAACCAAACAAGCATTAACAAAAATCGTCCCAAGCAAATAAATGGCTCATATCGTTCCATCTACGACTAAACCAGAAGACGAGAATATTAAAAACAACAAAAAACAGAAAACAATATCTTAATACATTGTGCAATTATCCGTTAAGCCTATAGCTTTTGTTCAGTGAGCAGTTGAACCCAAATATTGTCAAAGTTGCTCATCATGTTTAAAAAAAACGAATCACAGAGTCTTATATTTATTACTAAAACGTTCATAGGCGTTGAAAACCTCTTGCAGCAAAGATGAGAAACACTATCCGCATCTCAGGACGGCCACAGAAATAAGCACACACAAAATAGGACGACCTAAAAGAGGCCAGAAGCAAAAATGATGAACCTCCTAACATCCTTTTGATATTTTTCGGCATAAAAAAAGTATAAATTTTGTCAAAATTGAAAATTTAAAGCACCTTCCTCCAGGGGGAGGAGAGAATGGGAAAGGAAAAGTGAACAAACACAGGATGAAAGGAGGGAGGGTGTGGGAAGAAATTCCAGCAGGGAAAGATTCTACCGGGTTCCTCTTTCGTGACTTCCGCGTTGAAAAAGCCCAATCCACCCATGTACCACCAGTGAAACACAATTCAGTTTATTTCTATCGTTCAATTATCATCAAATTTCAAAACATCTAGTATCTAAGCTGTAGCATCGGAGAAGAATATGTAGAAGCAACGAAAACTGTATCCAGTAGTTGGAACGTTTTTTTGTTTTTTTTTTTGTTTTGCTCATTTTGCATGTGTTAATCCTAACGAACAAATTTCCACCAAAGTATAGCGAAGTATAGGCCCCCTTTTCTACTCGGGACGGTGCACCTTTGTGTATGTGCATCCACGGGGATAGGGGATCGCTTTTTCTTTAACACATTCGCTGCTACTTGGGATGCACGATCGTATGATGGTTCTCCGTCCACCACCTGTGGGTAGTGTATGTCCTGTCTACAGAAACGGAAACATTTGATGCACCACCAACCCCCCCCCCCCCCCCCCCCCCAACTGCTCCACACGATCTACTACGTGACTCTTAATCTGATTATGCACTAATGAAAGCGATTCGCGAACTAATCGTCCGCCGCAGATCGCAAAGATTTCACAAACAAACGAAAGTGAGAGGAAGTTGCGTTCCCTGAACGGTCCGCAACGGTCTCGAACTGAAATCGGTGAGGTATGCGTAGAGCGCACTACCAACCAACCAAGATCCGTCGATGAATTTCGAATCGACCACATTACGGGTCGAAAATAAGGATCTATAGTACAACGGTGCAACCTTTCGTCTTCCGCTTCCGGGAAGCTTACGTTACGCAGCGTTACGGTACGAAATGCGTTTGAAAGAGTTGCCTAAACATACCGAGCTCGGAAAGAAACGACCAGCTATCGATAGAACTTCCACTTCGTAACTAACAGCATTGCAAGTAAGCGCGGCCACAACGCCCTACCTAGCGAACTGCAAACAAACATCTAGTAAATACAATATATTTTCTCCCCGTCCATATGCGTCCCGGATCCCCCTCTTCGCTCACCGGCATCGTCCTGCCCCGGGTTCGTCTGCTCCGGTGGCCGTGTAACTTCACTTACAAACTAAAGACCTTCCGAGCCATGCCAACGACGACTTTGCACACCGACTGCCGTGGACATTATTCCGGATTTCCTCAACGAGGGGAGAGAATTTAGCAAATTTTCGCATAGCTTGTAATGCACCATTTCAAACTAATGTGCAGCATCGATATTGTTGTTCTTCTGTTATTTAGTTTCCCCCTCTCTCTCTCTCACACACACAGACACACACACGCTCTATCTTTCTATTTATATATTTACAGATCCTTACCGAACACGAGAAACTCGTGCACGCAGTGCCGAACCCACTTATCGCGTCCTCTGAAACAACGTTTCTGCTCGTGTGCATTTTCTTATCTAATTGTTCTGTGTCGCATCGCATTCTGCTGCCTTGATCGTACGAATCCGATCGTATCTTGTATGGGTTCCTAACGCCAAAGTTTACAATCTTACACTCGGTAAACACAGAAAAATTGCTTGTTTGTCGGTGTGCACTATCCGCCTATTTCGCTATCCTGGCGCTCTCCTTCTCTGTATCTAGCTCTCCCCTGCCTTTTTTTTTTCTTTTCGTCCAATTTTATTGCCAACCACCGCGATTGTTTCCACCACCGCCGCGGAACTTTCCACCGTTACCACCGCCTCCGCCCCGGTAGCCACCGCCACGCTTTCCCGGCGTCCCATTACCTCCCATCATCAACCCGCCGGCCGGGGACATGTTGCCGCCGCGGAAGTACGGCGCGTTGCGGTTGTTGTGGTGTCCCCGCCCTCGTGGAGTTCCACCTACACCGCCCCGATAGTTGCTGTTCGGTCCCTTCTGCTGTCCACCGGCCGAACCGAACGGCAGTGGCGGTGGCGGTCGGTTGGGTGAGTTGAACAGGCTCACCATGTCGCCTCCCGGCGGTGGCTGGTCGGCCCAGATCTGCGGCAGATGCGAACCCGGTGGCGGATGGTTCAGGTTGCCCACCAGGCTCGGCGGCAGCACGGCACCGAAGTTGCCCAACCCGGTCAGACTCATCAGGCTGGGCGGTGGTAGATCCCATTTTGCCCGCGGACCACCGGCACCAATGGGCGGGAAGGTCGGATCGGGCAGTAGGGGCGGCCGCTGATGGTGCGGTGGTGTCGGCGTGTCGCTGCCACTGTTACTATTGGAGGCAATGCTAAGCCCGTTATTGCTGTTGCTGTTGTTCGCCGGGGCAGATGATGCCGCGCTGGTGGACGATTCGTCCTTCAGTGGCTCGCCCACGGTGTCGCAGCTGTTGTCGTCCGCACCGCCGGGGTGATGAGCTGCAATGGAACGGATTGATGCAACGTATAACGGTCGAAACACAGCACATTGAACCATTTACGGGTGCAAACAACGCAACAAAACAAAACAAAAAAAACGATTCGCACGCAATGCAAACAACGAACCCGCAATACCAACTTTAGTTGGCCGTCGTTCCCGCGGGAAATTACCTGCAATTTCCTGTGGGGAACGCTGATTTGACTGCTGTTCATCCTGCTGTTGCTGCTGCTGTTGCTGACCGTCCGTTTCCTCATCTGATAGATCCATGTCGACACTTTCGATATTATCGGCAGGATTCTTCCGGCCATCTACTCCCGTTCCGGAGTGCTCTACAAGAAAGGAAGCAGAGAAGAAAAAGTGAACAATTAAACGACCCTTAAAAAAATTGAAAAAATATAATCTTTCAATACTTTTAGGGCAATATTTTCGATTGTTTAAGAATTTTATCTTATGAATTTTTATCGTTAAAATTTGGAGCGCGTAGCAAATGTTATAATTGACGGAAAAGCTGCATTCATTTGTTTATTTTTCTTTCTACCAAAAGAGAAATGTTATTAAAAATAAAAATAAAATATAGCTTTTTGGAGGATATCGGATAGTTATCTCGATTCTTCTTCTTCCAATTAAGATTAAAAAAAAGCTCTCCGATGTTATTCAAATCAATAGTAAGTGACTGCAACCGACAAAAGGACACTCACCTGAGGTAGGTGGAGGTGATTGTGACGATTCCGTTTGATTGCTCATTAGCAAGGCTGGCGGTTTGGTCAGGTCGAAGCGCTCCCGTTCAAAGTTTTGCTAGAAAAACATTTTGAAACAAAAAGGATGAAGTTTACAACATCTGAAACATAAACTCAAAAGATCTCGAATACAGCGGCCACTGTTGTTGCGATTATAATTTACCAGAAAGTCATCAATCTCAAGCAGCGAAACTGGAGTTTGCAGCTCCGGCAGGCTGAGATCACCGTCGCCACCATCGTCGTCGAGCGTTGTGTCGGCGTGCCCGACCTCATCCGGCTGCGGTACGCTGCCCCGCTGAATGGTGGTGTCACTATCGGACGCCAGCCCGTCATCGAGTCGCTGCAGCGAGTTGGATGGGACCAAGCCACCTGCATCATTGTTCGCTATCTGGGCAGCGATCGCGTGCTGCAGCGACTGTATCCGTAGGTCGAGATCCTTCGACTCCTCACCCGCACCATCGGCAGCGCCAACGTTCGCGTCACTGGCCGTCGTCTGAACCACGGTCAGGGCCGAACCGTTGCCACTGGGAGGAGGTAACCTCAGGGCAACGTCGGTGGATGTTGCGCCCTTCGACGGAAATGCATTCCCACCAGTCGTCCAAATTGCCTGCATTTGCTGCTGCTTCTGCTGCAGCTGCTGCTGCTGCTGCTGCTGCTCGATGGATGGCACCGGTGCAGGTACGGGTGGGGGGCCGGATTTGCGCGCATTATGGCTACCACCTGGCCGTCTACTCGATCCCGCCGACGACGCACGGTGTTGTAGATGGTGATGATGGTGATGCTGATGGTGCCGTTGGTTCCCGGCCTCGCTGTCCTCGTCCATGTCCATGCCCATGTCGTTCATGGAACTGCCACCGCCCTTCGGTGGAGGACCACCCGGTGACCCAGTGAGCGAGATGAGGTTCCGATGGTCTACGTCCGCCAGTCGCCCCTTGTCCTTGGCGAACGGTGCCATCGACATGCTGTTCGGAAGCTGCCTGTGATCAACGTCCTGGTGGGCTCCACCGTCGCCACTACTGCCATCTCCGTAGTCGATCATTATGGTGCTGTTGTTCATGCCCTTGCGATCGTAGTGCGAGGGTGACACCGTTGGATCCAAGCTTTGAAAACCGGACGAATCCTGGAGGAAAGCAAGGAGAAGAGTTTTCGTTACTCGCTCCTTACAAACACATTCAACTGGCTCTTTTTGTACCAGAACTCACATAAAATTGTTATTAAATGGCAAATGACCATTTGCCAAACGCAAAAAAAAAAATCATTAAAAGTGATATATGTACTTCGGTCCCAACTTGAAGTGGAGAAAGACTTCGTACAAGAAAATAGAAGAAACGAGACTGTGAAGAATTGGAAAGATTGTCGTACCAATCCATAAAAGAACTGCCATATGCTGTTCCTTTTTTCTCTTCGTGTCTCTTTTGCTTTAATCTACTGAAGCTTCCAGGGCCTTCAGTTCGGCAAAACGATATGAATATATGAATTTACATGTTATAAAGGAATTAACAGAATAGTAGAACGACAGTTTGTAATTTCAACTTATTTGATTATTTTTCTTCTTCTTGGCGGAACGACCGAGACTTGTTTCACCTTAAACTTATTTGAATAGTCAGTCCTTCGTACCGGGGAAGGTCGTGTCTGGATCCCGGACTTATTTGTTAATTTGTTTGAAAATAACAAGATTTCGGATTTTTGGATAGCAAAATGGCTGATACTTACATGAGTTCCATCCCACGTCATCGGCATATCCCAAGTCGAATTGTACTCGTCGGATTCGTCGAGGCCGAGCGGCGGCATCGGTGGGGGCAATAGCGGCGAAGTGCCCGACCCAGCGTTTCTGCCTACCCCGGGCGGTGGCTGAGGAGAGCCGTACTCACCCAGCATTCCCGGATTGCCGTACGGTGGCGGGGGCCGATTACCGTACCCCCCGCCAACACCAGGCGCCGAGCCACGCGGTGTCGAGGTGGCCCACGGATTAACCGACCCACCACCTCCGCCTCCAACTCCTCCTACATTACCACCTCCACCACCACCGTACGGATGAGGCACCATGCCGGGAGGGGGCTGCGGGGGTGCAACGATGCCACCGGCGGACATACCCGGTCCAACGCCACCCGACGACGCCGACGACGACGACGGCACCTGCTGACCGCCGTGGTAACCTGATGGATCGGGGAAAAAAGTCTTCAGGAAATCGTTCACCCCTTCCGATTCTTCCTTACGCGAATGTATCACTTCAATCGGTTGCACTGTCCCACAATGCCGGGATGTTTGGTTTTTTTTTCGTTTGTTTGTTTGTTTGTTTGCCGATGGGATAAAAGATAGACGGACAGAAAGATGAAAGAACAATATCATCATCATGATCATCACCATCTTCTTCTTTCTTCGCGAACCACAGCTGGTTTGTGCTAGTGCGTTTTCATTCTACTTTCGATCACTTGATCGGTGCACCGCTTCTCCGAGAGACAGCCTCGTGAAGCTTTTCTTACACTAGAACAACCTTTTCCGAACAATCAACTTCTAATGTTCTAATTATTCAAAAACAACAAACCTAAAACAAATCGAACTCAGAATTATTAAACACAAATGATGCAAACTGCTGAAACAATTCCAGCTTATATTGCAAGCGATGAAAAATAAGAAAGTAATGTAATGCAAACGGAAAACCTCGTAATACGCGAACCACATTATCAACCATGAAATATAATGAAAAGCAACAGCCAAATCAACAACGCGCTACAAATGATGATTTGAAAAGAAAATATTGTACGATCATCAATCTTCCTCCTTCCCTATACCCCATACACCCGAATCGGTTGTTCTAGTGCCGCTGTCGTCCAAACACAAGGAAAACACAACACACGCACACGCAGCCACTTACCACTGTTTAGGACCAACGGGGAATCGCTTCTAGTGAAGTCGTTGATGTCGAACGGGAGCATCCCGCCGTCCATGTAGCTTCGCCGGTGATGTTGGTGCATGTGGAAGTACGTCTCCTCGTTCGGCAGAATGTTGTCCCCGTCGGATGGCACCGGTGAAGGGGCATTGATGTCCGGCGAGGGTATCGGGCTCGGGAGGCTCGTCGTCAGCTCGTCCAGCCGTTTTTTCATGCTCTTCAAGCGGCCGCCAAATTTGGAATACGCCTGCAATATGATAAGCGAGAATACAAATTAGGGAGAAGAAGGTGAATGTTGTGGCAACGATATTACAGGGCTACAAAAGTATCCTTCAATTAGAGAAATAATTCACTTACATTCACAACGACCTTTACGTCTGTCCGCTGGATTTCGTAGAACGATTGTGCCTGCTCCAGCACGGTCAGCAGTTCCCGGCGCGACTTCTGCTCCTCCTTCAGGATCCCGACAAAATTGTCGTACTGCGCCAACTGCTCCTCCAGCTCTCCCTCGACCTCCTCCACCCGCTTGCGATCCTTGCCCTTGATCGAGCTCATGACGAACTCAACCTCGACGTGTGGCTTCTTGTTGAGCCCCTTGAACGTTTGGTCCGTTTCGCTCTGGTGCTTCACGCAGTCGCGGATGATCGCCACCAGGTGCGTCGCCTGGTAGTCATCCACATCCAGCTGGACATTGTTGGCGCTGACGATCGATTTGGTTTCGGCCAGCTTTGTCGGACCGGACGCGAGCAACGTCCCTCCCGACGACGACGACGAGGCATGCTGCTGCTGGTATGGCAACTGTTGCTGCTCTTGCTGTTGCTGTTGCTGTTGTTTTTCCTGCTGCTGCTGTTGCTGCTGCTGTTGCTGTTGCTGCTGTTGCTGCTGCAACTTTTTAGCCGAGGAGGTAGTCACGCTCAGTAGGCCGTTCAGATCGGCCAGAAACTCCTCGTTGTATATGTCGCGCTGCTCCCAGATCTTAAAAATGCGCAATATCTTGTGCTTCACTTTCTCGTCCCGGACGAGAGTGGTCGCCTTCTGCAGGTACGTTCCCCAGCTGTCGACGAACTCGTAGTTTTTGCGCTTGCTGTACTGTATCACATCGTTCGCCAGGTGAAACAGCGTCAGGCGACTTTCGATTTTTACTGCAAGAAGAAATGAAACATTTGAGCACATCATACATCCGTTATGATAAAAAAAAATCATTTTCCGATCCTGTGTAATTATTCTACTGCACGCTTTTCCGTTATGCTTTTATGTTTATGTAACTGTTTGATACCCAATGCAAATCAATGTGCACTCTGATCCTCTTTATAAAAATAACTTTTACTTTCTTAAATTATTGAGCAAATTGATATAAGTTACGAACTACAGTGAATCGGCATCGTCAGCACAGATGATTCGACATGTTAATTAACATAGTTATCGAATCATCAGACATTTTTAAGTAATCCTTTACTTTATATTACAGTTTAGACAAAAAGGTAGTAACCTACGCTCAGGTTGTGCGTTCATTTTAACCATCAAGTAAACCATGCGTTATCCAAAGTTTCCCATACCATCACGATCAAATCGACGAAACTAACCTTGCTTCAAAACGTTCAACCAACTGCTAACGATCTTTTTGTGGTGAGCCCGCCTCGACAGACACCAGCTGGACAGATGCTGTATACTCTCCTGTGTATCCTTCAGGTCCCGCAGCCGCTTCTCGAACGCGGCCACATCGAATTCGCTCGAGCCGCCGCTGCCGGACGTCCCACTGCTGCTGCTCCGACCGGTCACCGTCGTAGTGGTTGTTGTTGTTTTCGTCGACATTTCGTCGTGATGCGTTTTGTTTACCACCGTCGTTCGTGAAGGTTGCACATTTGCATATGGTCGCACACAAGCACCGCGTCCCGTAGGCGATCTAGTCGCACTCCGTTATCACTACTTTAACTTTCAGGTGTGTAATGTGCACACCAGGCTGCCATTTGTCCGGCAATGAAGCCGATAAAAACGCACTTTCCACTATGTAATTGCACACACTCACCTATTCTAAAATAGTGGCATCACATCTAAGCACCGGCCGCTACGGATGTAGCTACGGAACCCTATCGCGGAGTTTACCGTAATGGGACTTTAGATTTTGCTAGGCAGCTTGTTTACCGTGTCAGTTTTGAAGTATTCGCCGCACATAAACAACACTGCCCTGTGCACCCTGCTTGGTTTATCAAAAGAAATAACTGAGTTTATCTTTGCTTCGATGACCAAACCTAACAGTTTTCTTGAAAAGGTGGTAGCATTCTTTATTCGTAAACACTGGATAGCTGAGCTGTGCCCAACCAAACCTCGGGTGGTAGATGATCGAGTACTACTACCATTCACCTACTGCATCAGAGAACTGCTACACTGCCGCCAAAGAAACGAAACGCGGAGGCCCACGCGCTGAGAAACAACAAATACAAAACTCGCCACTAGCACGCGAAACAACTCCCGCGCGCTGTATGCACTTCCTCTAGCGATTTGTTAGAAGATTTGTTATCGTAAAGACGCTTCAAACACTCCTCATTCTTACTCCCGTGCGTAGTAAAAAGTCAACTTTTCTCGCAAAATACGGCGGATCTGTCAAAATGGTGCAAGCTTCTTCTTCTGTTTGGACTGGCGGAGTGCACTTTGAATTGGATTCATGAATCCGATCCGACCCTCGCGTATCAGCTTGTTCAGCAAATCCCAAAACCTCTTGAATTAAAATACTAAATCTAGCTCACATGAACTTTAGTCGCTTCCTCGAATGAAGAATATGCTTTTTTAGTTATTCGTGCCAAAGAACACACAGTGATCCAATGGTATGACAATAAGATCTTCATTCTCTAAGCACACCATGTGGGTCCAATCTAGGATCGGAGAATCATGTTGTAGGACTGATAAACACACGCACACTACTGTAGCTGGAACTATGTTCGGAACATTTCGAAAGCGTCGATTCGAATAAAATGTTGACATAAAACGAACAACTAAGCCTAGCTGGTGAAGCTGTTTATTTTCCAATTCTGTTTACATCAGTAGATTTTGAAACATATTTAAATGTTCTTCATATATTTACTTTATTTTACTAGGATTCTATGCTTGTACAATCCCATGCAATATGATTCAAACTCAAAGCTACATTATCACGAAAATATTACAACAAATACAATTCATTTCCTGCATGCCTTTCAACTCGCAGCTAGCTGTACGGGAAGCGCACGACACAATAGCAACGCCATATCTTATCGCCGATCAACGAGAATTGGGGAACCTGTCCTGATATTTTTGCTACCCATCGAAAACTGATTTGCGAACCGTTGGTTCAGTCGCGTGCTCTCTCTTTGCCTCGAATGTACGTCCGTGCCACCATATAGTAATTCGGTAATAAGTTACGGTGAACATGAGCTTGGAGTAAATATCCATTATTTTAGTTTACTTAAAATCGAGGCAAAGTGTCACAGTTACTTTATCCTCTTTAGAATGTTATTTGGCTGTTTATTCCAATTTATCACTAATATAATCTTATTTATTCCATTTGAAAACCTTTCGCTTCCACAATAATCTACGCTCGTTTAAAACAGCAATTTTCAACCTTTATACTGAATTTTATACTGATTTTATACTGAAAGTAATGTAAAAATGTGTTTCGGTTCGACAGTAACATGGATTCACTGGACGGAAGTCCGTACCAGCAACGGCGGAATTGGTTGAACGTCCAGGAACAGCAACAGCAACATATCGAATATCGATTTTCACGGCCAATCAAGATAGTGGACTACGATAATGAGCGAAACTCCTGGACCGCGCCTGGCAGTCCTTATCACATACGCCGACCGGCATTCGATAGAAATAGACTCTGGTAAGCCATGACGCATCGCAGAAAAAAGCCGGAAATGTTTTCAAACAATCAGCTAGCAGAACACGTGAGGACGCGACTGTTGCGGATACGGATCATTTCTCGCTGATTTTTTTTTTTTTTTTGTTGCAAATTGAATTGTTGACTGCACGTTTTGGTGATTACATAAACGTTTTTAATTGTTAAAAAATATATCTAACTCACCAGGATAGAGGATGACGTGAGTTCCGAGTCGGAAGACGATCGAAAGGATCGACACATTATCACTGATCTTGGGGCAGAAGACGGCATCAGCAATTCGGACCATGCGGCCGCTTTTATAAACGACGAAACAGGTTGATATACCCCGAATGCGTAAACTGGCCATTTCGTTCAATACGTTTTCTTTTTTCATCTTGTTCAGGAAGGGAGCCCATTTTCCCCATAACTATTCGAAGTGCGCGTAGTCTGCAGAGCCTACGGCTGCGGCGTGATCCACAGCATCAAGGGACACGCACAATCAAAGCCAGACGGGTGGTCAACAAAAAGGGCCACGGCAATGTGCACCTCGCACATCTGCCGCAAAGATCGATTCGCTTCGCGCGAGATATAGCCACAACACTGGTAGGTTAGGGTTTGCACCCGTTGAGCCAGCCCCGGATTAAAGGGAACCCTCAAAACCTTCCCCATTCGCGTTAGGTTGACGAGCAATGGCGCTACACGCTGATGCTGTTCGTGCTTAGTTTCTGCCTCAGCTGGATCTTCTTCGCCGTCCTGTGGTATCTGATCGCGTACGCCCACGGTGATCTGGAGAAGGATCCAAAGACTGGCGAGCGGCTCGGGGACGGCAGCAAGCCGTGTGTCGAGGGCACCACCAGCTTCATCGGGTTCCTGCTGTTCAGCGTGGAAACGCAAGTCTCCACCGGGTACGGTGTGATCGTGCCGACGGAAGAGTGCCCGGAGGCGTTCTTTCTTCTGCTGGTCCAGATCGTGTTCGGCTTGGTCATTGGCGGGGCGATGGTCGGTGTGGTGTACGCCAAAATGATCCGCACGCCCAAGCGCTCCTATGAAATAAAGTTCAGCCGGCGGGCGGTTATCTGCCAGCGGGACGGGGCACTGTGTTTGGTATTCCGTGTGTGCGACCAGAAACAGCAACACGTGATCGGGACGAAGATGACGGCCACCATGCTGGAACCGCGGCGCCATCCGGGCACGAACATGTTGGAGCGTTGCGAGTCGCGACTTAGGCTGCAGAACAACGGGCACATTTTACCGCTTTGGCCCGTCACGGTGTGTCACGTGATCGATCGGTACAGTCCGCTGTACGACATTTCGGCGACCGACCTGCTCGATCGGCGCTTCGAAATTGTCGTCACCATGACGGGTGGAACGATGACGACCGGCCAGACGACGCAGGCCCGCACCTCCTACCTTCCGATGGAGATACTCTGGGGCCATAGGTTTCAGAACATCATCGAGTACGATGCGCAGCGCGAGTGTTACGTGGCCATGAACGAGCAGCTTGATCTGCTGGAGGAAGTGGAGACGCCCCTCTGCAGTGCCCGGCGATTGGAGGAGGTGATCGATCAGCTGCAGAACGAGCAGCACCGTTTGGACGAGTTTTCGCCAGCAGACGATGATAGTAGGCTGGGGGTAGGTTGACAACTGGGACGCTGATAAAGGTCTAACAAGCCACTCTCTCCGTTTGAACCATTTCGCTTTATGTTCGCGTATTTCCAGGCCTCATTTCGATCCAAAATCAGCAACCGATTACGCAGCAACCCGAGCTCGTATGTGCGCTTCAACGACATCTACTCCGAGGAAGAAGAGGGTGCGGAGGAGGAGGATGATGATGACGTCGAAAGACCCATGGATGCCGACTCGCTGAAAGAAGACAAATTAATCACCGTTGCTGTTGGCGACAGTAAACCGGTAGATCTAGAGTCCGTAGAAGTGGTACGCACTACACATGATAAATCCAATTTAGAGTCCATTAATATTGCTGGAAAGGAAGCCACAAGATCCGATACGCGTCCTTTGTGATCCGCACAGTCATCAAATTTAAATTATGTAAATAAATATTTGAAGAAAATATGTGAATACTGTAATTTAGATAAAACCATTATCTGTTAAGAAGTAAGATTACTCAAATATTATGTTGGAAAAAGTAAGAAAAAATAAAAGAGAAAAAAACTAAGGAACAATCTGCTGCAGTAGAATTAACAATAATAATAATTAATAAGAAAGATAACCCAGTTAATCTGTCCCAATCATTTAGTTTTAAATACCGCACGCGGCCTTGAGTGCTATTCAAAAATCCGGTGTACCCTCGTCGTTGAGATTAGATACAATCCCACGCCACACAGCTTCCTTTTCTGCCCTAATGATTTCCTCTCACTCTGCCAACTGTGTATTTGTTTGCAATTGGCTTAATTCTACGTGCCGCTTGAGTTGGCGGCCGTCGTACCGCACTCTCTTCCCGGTAAATTAAACCCATCAAGAGATCAACGTGTTTCCCAGCTCCAGCATCAGTGCATCTGCGATATCTTATCATTCAGACGGCGAAAACCGCCCACAGTACAGTTCCGTCCGAAACGGCTGCTGCTCCGGGATCGTCGTGCAAATCTCCGTACGTGAAACTGGAAAGAGATGGATCAACCGGACCAAGCGGAACATCCATGCAGCCCCGACGGGAAGCTACATGAACCGATGTTTACCAAGGTATCACGTGTGGTTAACAAAAACGGTGAACGAAAGGTGCGAATCTTTAACCTGCCCCAGCGTTCGATCCGCTTCGTTAAGGATCTTGTGACGACGTTGGTAAGTTGATGACTTGTGCAAATGAAGTGCATCGCAGTTTCCACAAAAACAAATCCTGCAAAGATACAATATCGCAACTTTTTTTTTCCTGGTCGTAAATGATAAATTTCTGTTCTATCCCTTCTCCAGGTGGAAGAGCAATGGCGCTACGCGCTGGGTGTATTCGTCCTTAGTTACGTCGGGAGTTGGACATTCTTCGCTGGTCTCTGGTACGTGCTGTCGTACGCACACGGAGACCTAGCGCGGGATCCGGCAACCGGGGAACGGCTCGCCGATAGCGTCATGCCATGCGTCGACGGTGTGACCGACTTCGTCGGGTTTCTCCTCTTCAGCATGGAGACGCAGATATCCACCGGATACGGCGCCAAAGTACCCACGGAGGAGTGCCCGGAATCGTTCGGTCTGCTCACGATACAGCTGATCGTCGGCCTGCTGATTGACGCGTCCATCCTGGGCATAGTGTACACGAAGATGGTGCGCCCCCCGCAGAAGATTTCCGCGACCAAGTTTAGCCGCCAGGCGGTCATCTGCATGCGCGACGGCCAGCTCTGTTTCGTATTTCGCATCTGCGATCGCCACTGGCAGCACGCGATCGAGACGAAGGTGACGGCGGTACTGCTCGAGCCGCGCCGCACGGCCGAGGGTGAGGAAATCGAAAAGCACGAATCGTACCTCAAGCTCGAGAACGATGGCCGACTGGTGATTCTGTGGCCCGCCACCGTCTGCCACGTGATCGACAGCGAAAGTCCGCTTTACGGGTTGTCGGCTGCCGAGCTGCTGAAGCGGAACTTTGAAATTGTGGTCACGATGACGGGTGGTACGATGACGACCGGCCAGATCAACCAGGCGCGCACGTCCTACGAACCGGCGGAGATTTGCTGGGGACATCGGTTCCGGAACATCGTTGAGTATGACTCACGGAAGCAGAGCTACGTCGCGGTTAACGAGCGAATGCACGATCTGGAGCAGATTGACACGCCGCTATGCAGCGCTCGTCAACTTGATTTGTTAAGGCGGCAGCTTAGCCATAACCAAAACCAACCCAACGATTCTGAGACACGCCATACCCAGTTTCCAGCACACAAAAATATCATAGAAGAAAAAAAAGTTTGAAGCTTCTTCTTAAAAAGGCCAGTTGACAAAGTATTCCTTCCCTAACTGCTGTTACGGCAGAGGGTAGTAGTGAAACCCTCAAGCAAGCAAATACATTTTTTTTTAACACTAGGGCTAAATGTATCTCAGTTCCAATGAATTTCTCATTTGCAATGCATACCATTCCCGAAAGGGAAAGCAACTAAATAATTAAAATTTACGCAATTAGCTCTTGAAAAAAAAAAATGAATGAAACATGGTGAACTTTATGCATTTGGAAAAAAAACCTATGTCTTTTCGGAAAATGATGATGTAGTAAAACATAGAAAGCTTAACGAAATGTTATACAAATTATAGTTAACTTAATTATATAACTTAAGACTCACTGTCCCTAAAATTTTATAAACAGCAGGTATTAAAAAGTTAGCAACAAATGTCGATCGAATTCATCCTTCCTAAACCTATTAAACTGCATTCATTTCACTTTCACAATCGTTGTTAATACTAACGTGCTTAATTGAAGAAACATTTTTGGAGGATGGAAGCTGAGCCACAAAGATCTCTATTACTTATTCTCTCGCTTCCCCTGCCCTTCCAACTCTTTGACCCGGTTCCGAAGTGCTTCGTTTTCCGCCTTCATCCGCAGAAACTGGTGGGCAAACTCATCTCTCGGCAAAAGCAGACCGAACCCGGTACTCACGATCTGCTCGACCGATTCAAGCTTGCGCTGCGTCTCACGCCACAGGTTGAACATGCCCATCCACAGGTGGCTCCTCATCGCCTGCTCCGCGTCCACGCTCTGAAGCATGCTTTGCTGAAACTGGTCCAGCATTGTTTTCCGCAGTTCGGCTATTTCGGCGCTCAGCTGCTGCTGATCGGCGGCCGATTGCTGACCGGATTTATGGACGTCCATCTGGGACGGACCGATGGGAGATAGCTCCGGGGTTGAAGCGTTGCAGGCCTCCTGCCTGAAGCTTGCCAATGACGCACGTGTCTTGTTTTCCTTCCCGTCCTGCGTGGGTGTTATTGTACTCGGGACACTCAAGAACTTTCTCGCATCTTGCTTTGGGGCGTTGGTTTTGTTTTCCTGCAGTCTTTCAGCAAGGATACGCCCGATGCTAACTTTCTCTGGCTTATTGTTTGCAGGCGTGTTGCTGTTGGAACTACCATTAGAGCTGCCATCTACCTCCGTGCCCTCCGGTTCAGTCTCCCCGATGTCGGATGCCTCCTCGTGTATATGTTCCAAATTGTCCATCACACCTTTCCTGTGCAAGCGATCCACGGCACTCGCGTTCGCCCGACCTCCGTCGGCCTTTCTGCGCTTCAGCAGACGGTTCACGTTGACGAAACTGTCATCTATACTTGGATCCGGATCCGTCACCGACCCGGATACATGCTTTTGCTCGCGCTCGTTATTGGAATCGCCCAGCTCGATGTTGCAGTCGGAAAGATCGTCCAGATATCCCATCAAGTTGTTTCCTCCCATTTGCAGGCTGTTGCGCGATTCCGTACTTAACCTGGACGACGTACTCAACCGGGACAGGCAATCGAGTGGCGGTTCACGTCGCTGCTGAAACAGATCAATCTCGCCCATGAAACTATCGTGCGAATCGTGTCCGTGTTGCTGCTGCTGCCCTTTGTGATCGTTTAATGCCATACGTTCGAACCGTTTTTCCGGTACTCCGGTCAGGTTTCCACCGCCCTCGCTGACTCTCACCCCACGAGTGACCTTTTTTGATTCGTCCAGCTCGATCATACTTCGCCTGCTCGATCCATCCTTGGACTTGGGCACAAACGCCAAGCTGATCACTTTGCTCTGGTGGATCTGTTTCATGTTCAGCGGGTCTTTCAGGTTGCGCAGGTCGTACCCGTACACGTAACCCTTCAGATTGCCTACGGCAAAGTGATGGCCATCCTCTGCGATCGCCAGCGACTCGAAGGGATAGTTCGACTGTATCTGGTATACCGTATCCTTGATGCGCGAATCAAACACATTTATTACGTTGTCGTAGCCAACCGAGAAGAGATAATCGGGGAATGTTTCGACCATGGCCACGTCCCGACACGGGGCCGCGTGGGCACCCGGTTGAGAGAACATCGTTTTCTTCGCCTGCGTATCGTAGAGCAAAACAGCTCCCCTGTCGGATGCTACTGCCATGTGGAACCGTTTCGTAGGATGAAACCGTGCCTTGATTGTGCTGCGATAAAGATAGAAAGGGAAAAATGTGCATTTGTTTGGTGTCCTACATCCCAGGTTGTTGGTGTGACAACACAATTGTGCCACAAACAGATGATAAAATTACTCACTTTTTATCAAACGCTAGCGTGTGTAGTTTCGAGCTCGTTTTCATGCCGTACACGTTAACCAGGCCGTTTTCGTACACAGCCGCCAGGAGATCATCGGTCGCATTAAAGTCCATGAACGTGACGGTGTTTGCAAGCCGCTCGGAATCGAACCGCTTGGTGAAGTTCGCTTTCTTGTAGTTCATTAAACGCACCGTCCCGGACGTTAGACCGATCGCAATCTCGTCTTTGCTCGCCGTCTTTGGGCACGCCACGCAGTACAGGTTCTCGATCGTCATTTTCTTCACGTTCGCGATCGCTCGAGCTGCCGCACTTCCAGCAACAGGCGTGTCGCCGTCTTTGATGCGCAGCAGCTCGATGCCGAAGTTTTTGTTTGCCCGCACGAACAGCTTGGAAGACCCGAAAAACTGACAATCGGAGCCATTGCTATCGACGTGCGCGCTGCTGGATAGCTGTTCCAGCTCGGGGAAGCTGTGCAGCTGCGTATCCTTGGCGCACGAAACGATCTCTGCCATGGTTATGTGAAACGTTCAATCATTCACTCGAACCTTGCTCGACCATCCAGCAAACCAACACGTTTTGACTCGAAAGTACGCTTACGGGTCGCGCAATCGTTTCGGTTAACAAATGGCGATCTTGAAGCTTCCCAAACTGTCGTCAACCGTACCGATTATTCAAACAAATGTCAGTTGTTTGTATTTTTCGGTTGTCAAGGACGATACCAAAGTGATTATAATATACAGGATGATGCAAATAGACCAAATTGTGACAGTTTTTCTTTGACATTCCAACGGTTGTTTACGTAGCTCAATTATGAATCTTTTCGAAACAGAGCTATTTGTAAATTTATGTAGATAAAATAAAATAATACAAATTAAGAATAAAACATAATCAATTTATTTAGATATAGTTACAGCAGGTAATTAGTTTTTGTTTTGTGAGGTTATAGGTTGTTTGGATTGGATTGAATTACATTGAAAAACAAAAAAGTGAAAAAACCAGAGTACAGATTCCCAAAGAAATTGATTACAACAAACACTGGTTGCAAAATCTAGTAAGTTTTTTTATTATTTATTATTTTTAAACGTTCCTAAGTAGCATCTATGCCGTGCTTTTCTAGCTCTCGATTTCAATTCACACTTTTACATTTTCTTCCTGTTTATATTCTGTTTTCCTTTGCTCACTCTCAAGCGTTCCTGTAATCTTTAGTATTTGGGGCATTCGTTTTTGTCAAATTCTTACCAACACCTTCAACGAAGGCTTATGACATTGCGAAAATTATGGAGAAAAATAATAACCCATATAATGGAATACGTGTTGTTGCTTAGGTGAAGTTTTTGCGTTTCAAACCAAGAGAGAAGCTCTTTTTCACACGAAATAACTGCCCAGCTAAATACTATGTCTCCATTCCAGCGGACTTATAGGCGTCCACATTGATAATTTCGATACCATTCCTATCTACCTGGGAACAGGGAATACTGTTAAAAATAAGCATATAAATTGTCATTTCAATAAGTCTTGCACGCTTTTTACATCCTCGTGCCACGCAACTAATTATTAGCAAAAGGTAATAGTAAGCAAAGAAGTAAATACTTATCGATTTCTTCTCTATCAACTAAAATCACAACCAATATTAAACTATATTTGGGATTAATTGGAAAGCCGAACCGGAAAACAAACATACGCAAAGGTAAACGAACTTTAAATATTTGAGAGTAAATGTCGATTTAGCTAGACATTGTACCGAGCTGAGAAGATTTCCAAACTAACAACATTTCCTTCAAATGAATTTTAAGTTCAAGCTTGCAATCGGATCCCAAGCTTTTCTGTTGTCATGTATGGGAAAATAAGAAGTAAATATCTTAAACAGCACAGCGCAAAGTATAATACGCCCATGTTTAGCTTCCTTTTGCCTCAATTTTCGCAATTGCTGTTGGCCATCGATTTTGCAGCAAACATACCAGAAACCAAATCTGCTCAACATCTACTACCCAGATTCTTCAAAATGGACAATACAATGCTTTAAGCTTTTGTAGAGACTGACCACACGGGAGAAAGGGCGAATACCCGGTACACATGGCGCACGGTTGATGGTTTTGCCCAACATGAGCATGTTTTAACTTGTAGCCCCACTGGCTTTATGCATCCATTAATCCTGGACGGAAGGTACCCATTACCTTCGATTTGTGCGATTCAGTATACTGAGATAGTTGTGGTTCAGACTACGGTATAATCTACTGTTTCGCAATGATCCCGACGAAGCTGCGGGCAAACCCGTAGCCGGGATTCCATTGGGCACTAATGGTTTAGCAGCCGAAGCTACTGTGGGAGGCACGGAAGCGAATGCCACCGGTGTGGTGGACAGTACCGATGACGAGCAGGTCATTGTAGATGAGGTAAATGGCGACGACGACGACGACCATGACGACGATGAGGCCTGTGCGGAAGCATGCGTTGCTACGCTGTTAATACTATGTGGTATTCTGCTTTCGCCCGACATCCCAGCGGACTCCATCGACTGTGTCATGAGGTTATGGCGTCTACCACCGCTGTTCTGTCTCCGGTACATCCGGGCGGCGTCGGGCATCACTTCCGTGCGCTGGCGTCATATACCGTCGTTCGGTCCAAAGCGGCGAATGGCAGGCGACACGCGCCACAGGCGAACCTTTCCATCACTGCGTAGTCACGGTGTCAAGCAATCGGGTGAAAAATCATAAATTTCATAAAATGGAGAAGAGGAAATAAAAGAAAACAAGAAAATAAGTTAACACTTGGAATATAACAAACAGAAAATGGCAAATCATGAAGAAAAAAAAAATCAAGCGGTAGAATGAATAGCTCTATCAAAACCAATATCGAAAGTGAATTGACGAAAAAAAAAAAGATGAAACGTTTAAAAGCGATTGAGCAAAGCGTGATTTTTAAATACTGTAATTGGCATAAACATAAAAGAACACGACAGACAGGAATAAATCTGAAACTTTGAAGTCAACCAAGTCCATTTATAAATATGCGAAACATCTACGTCCGTAGCACTTATCAATAACAACAATGCATAGATGTTCGACGGCTGTGATTCAATGTGCAACTTTTTGTAAATAATGCAAAAAGACCAACAAGTGAATGTGATAGCGAAGTGAGCATAATTACTGCGTTCGAAAAGCTTAACGTAGACAAAACATTGAATGAGAGATGAGAAAAAAAGCTGATTATGAACATTAGGCAATTCAAACAGTCAGCACAATGGACACCACGATTAAACAGTAGTTAATAATGTGTAAAGAAGACTTACTAATATTATGTCCCCTTCACAGTTGAGAGTGCCACTAAAAGATAGCAGCAACGATAGAAGATAGGGTCCCAGAGTCCCTACTACTAAACAGTTTGGCCCTTGTCTCGCGGCTCAAGTCCATCTGAATAATTTCGTTTGCTTGGTGCAAGCGCATACGACCTTCACTAAGCGTTTGTTAGTTCAGCCCTCCTACGGCATATGATTACAGCTAATGGGACAGAAGAAGAATACTACCAGCTGCAGTGTCCACACCAGCACCATCATCCAGAGGACTAATTTTGCCCATAACCTTGTAATTGAATAAAGGGACTCATCGTCAGTAAAGTGTGTATTGGGTCAAAGACGATCCTACAGAAAGATTTTGCAGGTTCTGTCAGGAAGCTATAGCCGGAATTGGAAAGCAACGAACAGAAACCTTTCCCAGCACCCGCATTGCACATGTCACGGAAAGACAAATTCGAAGTCAAATCATACACGAATACCAACTCTCAGTCTGCAACTCCCATTCTGCTAGATCTTTTTCTAACTAGGCCACACGCCAACCAGTTCACTGGGGAATTACTTCCTCTCAGATACTTTACCCTGCATTCTCTTTGCCTTTTTGGTGCCTATTGCCTATAAATTGATATCATATACTTCGTATTTTATTGCTTTCCTATACGCTAAACTTTGGATGTTTTCATTAGTTAGTTAATTAATAACGACATACGGTTGGAACCAAATTAAGGGTAATAATTGTTATCAATTTGGAAGATATTTTTTTATGTCAATGTAGACAAAGTTATTAACAAAAAGTTTGGCAAAGTTAATGCTATTAAAAAAAAAATACATGGTTATTTTGCTGGCGAGCCTAATAGTAGTAGAGTTAAAAAATGAAAATACAAGTAGTGAAACATTGAAAATGACCAGAAAATAATAAAAAAAAAAATCAAACATGCAAAAAACCAATAACGATAAACTTTTCTGTTATTTGTCATGTTTTCATTCCTAGAGTAATTGGAAGGAATGTTGAAATTGAATCATTGGTAAGCGAGCAAGCATCCTTCTCTTTCGATTAGATAGCATCGCATTACAACACTACGTGCAGTCTATATACTCTAAGTCTTCTCTAATCCCTGGCATCGGTTGAACTCTAAGCCTACAGCGCGTAAGCAGAGTAATCCTTAACTTTTCGTGTCCTTTACTCCTCAGACTTTTGCAGAATCTAGCTTTCTAGAATTAATTAAGTTTTACTGGCGCTAGTTGCAAATGCTTCTGTCTGTATCACATAGTGTAACGCCTCTACTCTCCTTGTTCACGGCACACGGACACACCCAAGTACACACACAAACACACACTCAATCGGGCCTTATTTAATAAGTGGTTTAAAATGTGGCATTATATTGAATATGGGGGTTGCTGATCTCCTTCGCTTCGATTTAACGTTTTGCTTTTGTACCAATACCACCACTACCAGAACTTGCAGCTGCTATAGCAGTACCCACAGTGGCAGTGGCACCACTGACCGCGGACCCTACACCAGACGTAGATGCGCTCAATGAGTCCCAGTCGGTGGTTACAAATCGCCAGATTCGTACCTCACCGGAACTAGATTTTGGGCACGTGGTTAAGAGAGGTAGAACGATTATGGACGAGTGGAATCGGTTGCAAGAGAAGAGAAAAAGAGAGGGAGAAAGAGAAAAAGAAAACCGTCAAACGAACCAATCGCCATAAATTCACCGCAAACCGTCGCATAGCGATTGTGATTTTAAAGAAATGAGGAAAACTGGGAAAACGAAAAAAAATTAAAGAGAAACACAAAACAAAACATTTTCCAATAATACCAACAACAAAACCAAAACCAATAAGACAAGAAGGACAGATACGAAAATAATGCACGGAAGGCGCGCGTATACTCACTTGGAAGCGGTGAAGACACGATTATCGCTCGTCACGATGTCGTTTATAGACTGCTCGGTCTTCATTTCGGCCAGACTGTCGCAAGTCTTAATGTTCCACAGGCGCACAACGCCACCGCGACAGCTAGACAGCAGTATATCGCCGTAGATAGCCATCCCGGACACCCAGCCCTTGTGGGCGTTGTTGAGCGACTGCTTGAGCTCGCCATTGCGCAGATCCCACCTTTTGATGCCGGAGTCACGGCTACCGGAAAACAGCTCTGCGTCGACCCCGATCGCGTCGTTGGCAACCGCCAGCGCCTGCACTCCGTCGTAATGAGGCGGTTCGAGGTTCAGCAACGGCTGTACTACGCCGCCACTCGAGTTCACCTCGAACACCTTCACATAGTGGTCCTTCGAGCCGGTCGCCACCAGGTCGGTATTGTTCGGGCCCTCCCAGGCGGTGAGGCACATGACGGCGGCCTGGTGGCCCCCGGACAGACGGCCGAGGCAAGCGAATTGACGCAGATCCCAGAAGCGCACCTTGTCCGATGCGGCAGTGTACAGTTTGCCGGACGGGCCCATCGTAAGTGCCGTGATGGAGCTTTCGCCCGGCACCAGATCGGAGAGGGTGGCATTTGCTGGCAGGGTTGTACCGGACGAACTGCAACATGAGAAGGTAGAATTTATTAAAACTATGCACTCCTTCAGCGGGAAATCTTTTGCTAACTTACCATAAAGTGATGATCGGACGAATGTTACTACTACGTAGGTCCCACACCTTTATGAAGGCTCCCGAAGCCGAGAAGAGCAACTTGTGCGTCTGATCGTACTCGACCGCTGCTACGGGTCCCAGATGACCTGTCAGACACTGTGGCGTCGAGTTGGAACGCAAGTCCCACACCTTCACTGTCCGATCAGCGGCAGCGGTGAACAACATCTGGTTGCACACCTTAATTGAAAGTACCGGGTTCGTATGCCCATCGACTACGTGCGTGCAGATCAACGGAGTACCAGCTTTGTACTAAAAGAAAGGAGTATCCAGATAACCATATGTGCCACTAATTGTCGACCCTTTCCCCCTGGAAGCACTCTTACCCTTCCGTTCAACTCCTTAATGTGTCCCCCGGGAAGAGGATCCTGCGTTCCGGCACCAAGACGCGAAAACACATCACCATTGTCCTCACGAGAAATCCCACGCCGGTAAACTGGTGGCGACGTCGGCACATCGTTCGAGTCCTCACTGTATCGGTGCAGGTGCCACGGCCATATTTTCGGTCCACAGCCGGAACAGAAGTGTGCATGTGTTTGTGTACGTTATGGTGCAAGTTGGTGTTACGTTAGCCAGATTAATAAACAAGGCAACATCAAGCCAAAACGATCATACGGCACAAGTAAAGCGCGGTTCGGTTGTTTCCAGTTTTGACCAATTGAAGTTTCGAGGTGGCAACCACGCGTGGTGCGGTTTTGGTTAGTGATGCAGCGCACATGATGTTTTTTTATTATGCGGTCGCAAATAGGAAAAAAAAAATTCAAACGAAATTAGCTGGGATTAATACGAGCAGCACATAGTTTAAATAGAATTATTATATTTTTTTTTCAAGCTGTTTAAAGCAGCAGTAAGTATATGAAGTTTAAAAAAGTGAAATCACTTCTCGTAGTACCTAAATTGATCATATTTGCTATCGAAATCTCATCCTGCTTTTAATTTACGACTATAGAAACTACAGTCTATCTTTAGAACTGTTTGATGAAATCAAATTTTAATCCATTTTTTACAGACACTTTTTAAATTTTAAATAAATGTCTGTTTAATCAACAAAATATTTGTTTTTAAACTTTTTATTGTGAATTGAACATTTAATCTATCAAAGTTAATAAAAGACACACACACATTCCAAAAACTATAAATATGTGTTTAATTTCTTTACAATGTTTATGGTTTCCAAAATGTTCTGTCACAGATAATTATTCCTCGCATACATTAAAAGAAGTATATTGTAACCTAAAGTTAGTAAAGAATTGTTTCAGACTATTTAACTATTTGAGCAACGCAGCTATTTTCTTCTCGATGGTTGGAAGGCGTTGGTTGTTACACGGGTGTGTTTCAAAAAATGTTTCATTTTCATTTTTGTTAATGTACTAATTTGTAAGCGCGTTTCGCATTCATCGCCTTTCATCGCTTGCCGTAGTAGTATACTGCCGAGTTCTTAAACTGCTGGTCACTTATTAATCCGCTGAAAGGGCAATAAGTTTAGGATTTTATAATAAAAAAACAAAGACTCAAATTGATATCATTCTCATTCTTCACTTCACTTCGATCGGAATAAAATAGCAAAATATCAAATCCAATACCTGCGTCCATAAAAGGACCAAATGAATTGCCTAATTTCCTCCACTCCTGTCGCGGGAGTATTTTGAAACTGGACCAAAATGGCCTGAATTGCTCAAGAAAAAATGCAATAGTACAAACTAAAACAAGAAAAGCGATACTTACATGCCCGGTGACACCTTGCTGGGAAAAGGCCTCCGGCTAATCCTGGGCGACGAAGGAGCACCACCGGCCGCTTCGAAAGACTTTCTGGCAAGCAGCGGCGACGCGGTACTGTTCTGGCGCGATATGTTCTGGTGTGGTTGAAGCCCTCTGTAAGATGATGTGTGGAGATTCGGTTTAAGATGGTGTTGATAATGGGTGAGTGAAGTAAGAAGAGATTTGTGTTCATGTGTGCATCGCTTTTCGCGCAACGGATGTTTAGATGGAGTCCGAAACAGTATAAACGTAACTGTTGATTTTGTGTTTCAATTTTTAACCCATGCAGTCCAATGGCACCGTGAGATTTGAAAGGAGCATGACGCAATAGAGTTTTAACAAACAGCTCTATCTTAATTCTTCTGCTCCAGAAGCGCTGCTAAAAACCATCCTTTATTCAACCGGCAGTGTTTATCATTGATCACAATGTCACTTTTGCGAAAATTGCTTCTACATTAACCTAATGATTATATCCTAACAAATGATCGCTATTCTTCTGCGCACATGTCAACTGTTGCTACTATCCCCATTCAAAACTTTGTGAGGGAACCAGAACTGACAGTCATTTTTCTGCAATGAAAACGTTGAAAACAATCAGCTAAAATAAAAATGTCAACAATCTGGCAGTCTGGTTTCAACAAACATCACAAACAAAAGTTTCGTAACAGCAAAAGCATACGCATAAAGGATCAGGTGCTTAAGCGCCGAAGAAAGAAATAATGGCACTTCGATCAAGCAACAACACGCAAGGTTAAATGATTAAAGTATTTTCGAATCAGGGCATAGTAATCCGGTTACAATGGGGGATTTTTCACTTTGATACAACCTAACGTAAATGTGCTACTCTTTCAGTAGCGTAGCGAGCGGAGAGACTTTGTTGGTAGCCCGCCTGGCGGCGACGGCGGCCGCTGATGGAGGCAGCAGCTGTTCGCCGATGGTGGCCAAACTGTACTCCACCAGTCGCTTAAACTCTAGAAAGGGCTGTATCGGCAGGAGGCGATATAGCAGATCGACGGTGGCCAGCAGGCGCAGCATAAGTTTTCTAAAACAAAGAGAACAGCGAAACATAACAGCGACGGAGGTATTACAACATACGCAAGCACACGCAGTGTTCCCTAGAGGCAAAACCCAGAGGCGCATTCTACACGCTGTCATGCATCATGATGGCATCCATTTCATGGAGAACAAAACATGACACTGGTTAGCGCACACCAAACGAAAGCATTATTCTTATGACACAAGGTCACAGACGAACTCCATCAGAAAAGTGCAATTGCTTCAGACAATAAAACGAATATCATCTCTTTACTCGCCAGACGCATCATAGTCGAACAATTAGAAGTTGACGCCATTTGAAGTTCAGACGTGTTAATCGTGCAGAGGTTTTCAGTATTCATAAAGATCAAGCCTCCGTTACATTACTATACATTTGTGATGTTGCTACCGACCTACAACGAGCGCCATGTAACTCCTTAACCTTGCTTGCTATAGTCATAGGGAGAGTTTTTGGCATAGAGGCATGGCGGGGACTTCACCTTGAATCTAGCTGATAGACAAGTGAGTACTACTTACAAAATTTTATTCTCTTTTACGATTGAGATTTCATTGACGATTATAGATCAATTATGAAGTATTTATTAACTGCCATCAACTCAAAATCGCACGAGCACAAAACACACTAAAGCGTACACACAGAACAAACGAAAACTAAAGTGGAAACTGAAGAAACGACCAAACGGTGCTTCCGACGTGAATGTGATTACTTACTTCAGCGAGCCGGGTGCACTGGGAACACGTGAAAGCGGTACGAATGTTCTGGCGGGAGGAGGCGCAACCGCCGGCGGTGCGGTCGGGAGCCCGGCACTGGCGGCAGCGACGGGATCCGTCGCCCCGCCCAGTATCGTGTAAGAGCGGGTCATAATATCCGAGTGCCGGTCCTGCAGAGAGGGGCGATGCTTCGTGTCATCGTCATCTGCGGAATCCTCGAGATAAATACAAATACCCACTTTCTCAAGCTTACTGCCGCCGCCACCGTTGGCATGGTACGGAGGGGCCACGGTGGTACTGCGGTCCAGCGATCTGTCTGGACCACCACCACCGGGGCCACCTCCACCAGCATCGCCACCGGCGGGACCGACGTAGCCGGAGCCGCTGCCGTACAGCAGATCCTGAATGGTAGCCACCGACGGCACCACAGCGGGATTTCGTCGTTGCCTCGAGGAGTTCCTGTAGGTGACATTGATATCGCTAAATTGTATTTAATCCCATCGTAGTGTAGGACCGTCACGAGGAGGAACAGGGTGGCGTGTCGGAGTATTGTACAGTGTGTTGAGAATGTGACCGGGAACGATCAAAATTGCGAGTGATTGAAGAAACAAAACAGGGGAGAAAAATGAATAAAACAAATCAAAATGAAGCAATTTAAAATATTGTTTGATAAGAATCATATGCTAAATACGTAATGTGAGTCTCCATGGGAATGTGGTGTAAAGTTATATGAATGAAGTAGAAAAGAACAAGTTGATGATTACAATAGATGGTCCTTTAATGGAAAAACATATTTGATACAGCTTTATTCGTTAACATTGTAGACAAGTTGCCAGGCCTTACTTTACTCGAAAAAATGATGAATTGTGATGTGCTTAGCTATCAGCTAGCTTAGAGAGAATACACTTAGCTAAGAAAACGACTAGCTTAGAAAGGATAGAGGAAAAACTAACACTACAAGCAAGAGTTAAAAAAAAGGTTCATGAAAACTATTCGCTCAATCATCAGTAAAAATGTTCAGTTTAGTTCAAATTTAACGTTTGCTCTGCTTCATTCTGTTATGTTTGACGATTTCATAGCTAATATTTTTTTGTGTTCTCACAGATGGATTCTTTCGATTTCTGCCCCAAGAAAAGAAAAAGCCAAATTGAGATAGAAACAAGTTTGTTTACGAAGATGAAAAAAAATGAAAGCACATTTTCCAAAAATCAAATAGAGGTCCCAAAACACCACCACCACTCACTTCACCTTCCAATGCAAGCAGGGAAGCTTGCAGAAACAACAATAGTTATAAAACATTGTTTATAGATAAACAGTATCGGACCCCGTATCAAATACTTACAGGTCTGTTTGGCTAGTGCTCGGCGATGGGCTGCGCGTGGTCGAGTCGACAACGTGTGGCAATCGATTTTGAGACGTCGATCCCGTCGCCTGCTGCTGGTGGTCGCAATCGTTTTCGCCGGACGATTGAACGAACGAGTATGCCGACTGGGCAGAGCTGAAGCTGGCTTCCGAGGTCGTGATGGCCGGCGGCCGAGCGAGAATGAACTGCAGGAGCTGATCTTGCAGCGAGGAGTCCTTCTGCAGCTGCATCAGAAGTGCTTCCCGCTCGTCTAACTTTATTTGCGCCAAGCCTGCCTCGCACACGTGGCCAACGGTGACGCCGCACAGACGCAGCAGCAGGAATCTGGCCTCCTCCAGCGAGCCAATGCCATCGGTGAGGCTCTGCAGCATTGTATGTTCCGCGGACAGATCCTTGCCGTCCTCTACCTGCAGGATGGATGCCTGCAACTGCTCCACCGTGTTGTGCAGGTAATTCATATTCGCGACCATCGTGTCCTCCTCCGAGATCATTTCTTGCAACACCTGCGTATCTTTGTTGGCACCCTTGCGCCTCCGCAGTGCCGCTATTTCGCTGCTCAACGTGTTCCTTTCTTGAATGACGCGTTCCAATTCGCGCTCCAGTTCCATAACAGTCTGACGACTACGGGCCGCCCGCATGATGGCGCGCTCAATCGCTAACCAGTGGGCCTGGAAGTACTTGGTGCCATCCTGTCCGCCCCGGATGATGGACGCCTTCGGTGGCCGTCGTCCGGCTGCCTTCAGACTCATAATACTCCTCTGGGACTTGCGCAGATTGGACACCTCTTCTGTTTTGCGCTTTAGCACCTGATCCTTTGCCGCACCCTGTGCTTGCAGTGATTTGATCATATTAACCTGCTTTCTGCTTTCTTTGCGCAACTGAGCGATCTCGCGCGTCTTGCGACTATCCTGTTCCTTGTGCCGGCTGTTCTCCTCGGTGATTTTCTTCATTAAACGTGTTTTAACTTGCTTCAGCTCCGTCAGCTCCTGCCGAAGTGTCTTTATCCGCGCATCCTGCGCCTGCATTTCGCGCTGCAGGCGTTGATGCTCTTTGTTCGCAGCTTGCATCTGATTCAGCTGCCGTTTCATATCTACCAGCTTCCGCTCGTAGTCTTCCTTGACCCTCCGTATCGCACTGTCGTTACTTGCACTGCTCGCCTTGTTGTTACTAGCGGCCCCTCCGGAACCTCCGTGGGCCATGTTGGCCAGCATTTGATCGCGCTCGCGTTCCGTAGCAGTTATTTTTTCCTTCATCATGTTCAGTTGTTTCTCATATTGCTGCCTCATGATCTGCATACGGTTGCGTGACTCTTCCAACCGCTCAATAAGCTGGATCTTCATCTCGATATCGGAATTTACATCGCACATCTCTGCGCGCAGCTCTTCCGTCTTGTCATCGGATTCTGTATCGGATTCGCTGTCGGAGTCCTGCTCCAAACACGTGCTGCTTGATTCATTTTCAAGCCCCGGTAGCGACCGGGTCATGTGGCTTTCCTGCTCCCGCTCCAGCTCGCGTTTAAGCATATTAATCATTTTTTCCGCATCGTCGTCGATGAAGGGTGAGCAACCTTTGCCGAGCTTTGACTGAGACGCCTTCACGTTCTTCAGCTGTTGGTACATTTGCTCGGATTCAATCAACTTGGCCTTCAGTTTCTCGATCTCACTGATGTATCCGTGGATCATTGCTTGCATCCCAGAATCGTTATCACGAGCACCGGTGGACGTGGTCATTGGATCGGTGGATTCGTTCGCTTCGGAGCCGGCGTTGCTTGCGTCGCCACCGTTGCTGCCGAGGTGAAGTTGCGCAAACGCCTGTCGAGACTTTAGTTCCACATTTTCGCTTGTGAGGGCATTAATCGTCTCCTGCATGGCCCTCATCCGTTGTCGCAATCTTTCATTATTCTGCACGAGGATGGCATTTTCTAGCGAAACATCCGATATAGTCTCATTGCCCTCTGCATCGACACTCCGTTTGCCCTAGAAAAAACAAGATAACCATACTTTAAAACTGCTTTTGCTTTGATTGTTACTTCAGAAAGCTACACAGGGAAATTGGAAAGCAACACCTTGCGCTTTGGTAATAACAAATCCACACTCATCTTCCTACCTGCTTGTAATCAAGAATCTCTCGCTGTAAACTAGCAATCTCCCGCCGCAACAGCGAAATGGTCCTCGAGCTCTGGTCCTGATTAATTTGAACTTTGTTCTTAATATTTCGCGCTCGATTGGCGTACTTTAGCGTGTTCAGCGTCTCCATGAAGTCCCGGTCGCTCGGTGAAACACAGGCTATCATTATTGTCTGACTGTTGCCTTTACAGAGCCATAGTAACCAGTAAAACGTAAAAAAAAGTACCCAATTATAGTACATTACACAGTTACCGGAGTACCGGATAATATTTGGATTTTTACCTCCGAGCGAATCTTGAAGCAGTCTTGTCAGTTTTGAGTCCCGATACGGCACGTGGGACACCTTCTTCGTCTTATCGCCTAGTGCGGATATCACATTTCCGAGCGCCAACAGGCCGCAGTTGATGGAAATTCCCTCGCGGGCTCGCTCACCCGTCGCCCCCGTGCGCTTCAGTCGCTCCGAGCCAGCCAGATCGACGAAGTGAAACTTGGACGTTAGTGTCTCCGTGTCGCCATCCACGTTGCCACATTGCTCGGCAGACAACACACGCTGCCTTCGGATGAGGATTGTGAATAGCGCGTGGCTACGGGATGACTGCTCGTTCATCTGCGTGGAGGCCGTGGTTCGTGCGAGTGCACCTCGCTGTAGGCAGTTCATAGCTTCTTGCGGCCCGGCGAGTGGCTTTATCGTCGCGCCCGCAACAGAGATGCCACCGGCAGTGTCTTCAAAGATTTTGAACACTCGCCCACCCTGTGCAATAGAGGATGATTATAGCTCATGATAAACGGCCCGCTAAGCTTTCGTGTGCCAAGAGTGCACGACATACCTTATTGTACGGGTCCAGCAGATCGATGATTTCTTCGTTATATAGCTCCATAAACTGGGCCGCGACACTGAACGTTACCGTGCCGAGATACTTACCATCGGCATCGTACGGATTCTGTTGCAGCTGTGTGATCCCTTCGAAAAGATGCCTTACTGCCCGTGGTATGATGCCTTCCTGTGCCTCCTGTGCTTCCGAGGGATCGAACCCGGTACCCATTGTGTATGTTTTACCCGAGCCAGTCTGCCGAAGAAAGAATGCAATCCCATTGAAACCTCCATCGTACAAATCCGAAAAAGACTCCAGAGTTTCACTCACCTGACCGTAAGCCAACACGGTTGCATTGTAGCCTTGCAATGCGCCATCTACCAGCTTTTCTATACATTTATTATACACGGACACCTAAACAGAAAGAATTAAATTATAACAAACTTTTTGGAGGAAATTCATTATGTATTAGGAATTTAAGAATGCTCGGAAGTAGTAAATTACATGAGCTAGCCGTAATGCAAAACATGCTTGTCACATATGTCTCAGATAAAAAATTCAACTCCAAAAGTGACACAATTTCTCAGTTATTTTGTTATGATGCATTAAAAAACAGAGAATTGTCACGAATCACAGCAAACATATGAGCATTCATATTCATATGAGTTGCACATTTCAGTGGCAAGGGATGTAACGAAAAAAACACATATTCGCCTCTACAAGAGGATTCTGGAATCTTTTGCCACACAAATTGTTACGGCGAACAAACGAATCGTCCACAAAAGCACTTACATCCTTCTGCGATTGTACTTTTCTCTATATCCAGCCTGACGGACTGGCCCCACCCTTTTCCTATGCAGCGTCACTCCACGTTCCGTATTTTGTACAACCGACAATTTGGTAATATACAAACGTCCACGACACCCCTTACTGGGGCGAACTGGTGTAAACAAAACTGTTGGCCAACGACAAAGCCGAGAGCTGGGATTCGAAGAGAACGTTAGTGAATATAGTTTTTTTTTCAAGTTCCTTGACTCTCTACGGGAATATCCGCCGAGGTGCTCTTCTCTTCGTGCCAACCCCAATACCTTCGCGGGTTCCAGGTTACATTCAATGTTAATGCATATAAGCTGACGTCTGTTAGTCGCGTCATGCTGAGCTTCCGAGATATAGATATCCTCTCGGCATGTGAAAATGAAGAGGAAGCTGCCGTAGCACCTATTTTTTAGCCTATTGTCAGACCGCGTATCTTGCAAGTGCCACACACTCCGCTACCGTTTTGTCGCAGTTTGACGGACAGCCCAAGAATGATGAACAGCCCTAACGGGCAATGGTGACATATCCATCATAGGAGTGGATAGGAAAAGCAGTTGGAGCTCTCATGAAAAAAACAACTGCACCACTGCAACTACCTTTGGTTGGCTGTGTTGAATGCCAAGACATATCTCACACATTCGAAGAACGAACAAGCAATCCAGGCAAGTCACGCAAACGTGACTCGTTTCTTACCGACAACTGTCGTTCGTTGGTTGCTTCATTTTCTCGACAATTCCAGTAGCCTCCACCCTCGTTAAAGAAAAAAAACCAAAAAACCTAAGGCAACAGGCAAAAGTCCCACATTGTTCGTCAATACAAAACATTACACGTGCTCTTCTTTTATTTAAATAAAAATGAAGCCGCAGATCGTCAGTACATCGTTTTGCGTATCTGATTTTGCTTTGATGTTTGTCCTGGTAGTGAAACCAGCTTACGGTATATAGCTCTAGAATCTGTGAACTCGTATCGTTTGTACTTGAAACATTATTTTGGAATATTGATAAGCTCTAAGTGAACAGCCAACAGGACAGTTTTGTACACGAAAGTGTTTCTTCTAAAATCTGTTCGCGTAAGCTCTCTGCGCAAAACAAACGCTTATCAATGCACTAGGGCCGGGCACATTGCCTCACCAAAAGATAGATACCGGAACACGATAACATGTGTATGATAGCAGTGAAAATAGAGACCAAAAACTCAGCTATCCGCATGTCAATCGATAATCGATCGTTTTCGTATACACAGTACAACAGATCGCACGCCTCGCAAGAGCATCCTAGACACGATTATTCGCTGATTCCTCTTTTGGCACCTATGTTTTTCAAAAAGACCATACCGAACTTCAATCTTTCATATGTTTCATGTTATCAACAACAGAATTCGCTTCCACTAGAAGTCGTTATCACCAACAGAACCCGCACCCCCTTCAGGTTTGGCCATGGTCAATCTTGTTCTACTCGCTTCCTACTGTTAGGAATCAAATTCACGCTTGCACTTACCTGCGTGGTGGTCACGTCGAAAACATAGTCGAAAGTAAAGGCCTTATCTGATCCGAGGCAAACCTGCGGCTCGTCAGGCGTTACCTGCGTGCACACCCGGCAATTGTCGATAATTTCACGGGACATCTGAGGCCGAATTCTGAAACGATATGGCGAAGATATAAATATATTTGTCAATGTTATGTGTTTGTGATTTGTGTTAATACAAATTAGTTTTAGATACAACTCAAGGCGTACGAAATATAAGCCCGGGTGTAATCTTCGGTCGATTCGCGGTTATCTTAGTGAAGTAGTAGACAATGTCGCTATACCCAGCATTAGCATAAAGCACAGAGCGCAATTTGTGCGCCAGGGGGTCAACAGAACAGCAGCGTTGATTAAATGCAATTTTTCCGCGCTTGTATGCAAACCAATTGAATTAGCGGCCAGTTATTCCAGTGGAACATCCCTTCGGAACTGGCAACGGTCAGCCAAACGGGTCGTGTCTCTCGACGCCTGCCACACGCTTCGAAATCCTACTTTTTTGGTTCCACCGCGAGGAGTTTATCTCTTGACTCATTCGAAGGCAATAGCCGGTCTGGCGAGGGTACCTAGCCTCTTTTCCATGCCACATTTCCTGCTTCCTACCGGTGTCCCAGGTCTTTGGGGGGGGCCATGCTTTGTTAGCATGTATCGCGCTTACCTTTTAATCCTTGTTTTTGTGTCACACACGGTTGTCGATTAGCAGCATAAACAAGATTGGACTTCTGCGTTCTGTCTGATTAAACGACACACGGGTATCGCGCTGACCATTTGTAAGTGTGTCTTTTTTCTTCTTCTAACGACCCCGGGGGCCGCGATAGTACTGTTACATGCAACAGCGACACTGGCTTACCATTACGCCGCCCCCGAGCACGGTAAAGGTCGTGCTGCTTTAGGGTTGCAATAAGCGGCTTCGAGGTGTGCTGGCCAAACGCCGGTCAATTGAGGTTAGATGGTACGAGTTTAGCTCGCGGCACAAAAGAACACAGACAGCTTGTCGGCGAGCTGCATTAATTTGCTTGGTGAAAGAAAAAAAAGGCAATACAGGAAACCCTGGTGCAGACCAGACACCGCCGGGAGGGGGCGATGTTAACGACCAAGTAGGTCGACGCTTGTTTTAGACTACCGATATCCTTCAGTAACTGTTGGTAGTATGATTGATATGAAAAGTCGTGCTCGTAGGTTGCTGTAGGTACATTTTGATGGATGACGTTTTTTAGTTTCTCTAGAAAGAATATTTCTAAAAATGTTTGAAGAGATAATATATAGGCCTGTACCAGCGGTTGGCCCGTTTGGTTACCATTGGAAACGGCATTGCCGTAACTGGAAATATAACGACTGACGTTGTCTTATGGATCTCTAAACATTTTAAACATTTTAAAGAGTTTAAAGGAGTTTCCGCGAAACAAACATTTTTTTTTCTCTAGGCTTTTTCATCACGGTGCTCCTCGAACTGGAGAAGCAATTTAAAACTTTGCCACCTTTAGCCGATTAAGTTGAAGCCGTAGATGTTGCGTTTTGGTTACACGTGTCGGGCTAAATGTCCTCTGAACTCTTCTTCTTCGCTTCCCTAACTTTTTGCTTTCTTTCTTGGCGCACAACATTTTCCAACTGGCTGAACATGACGAACCCACAAGCGTGGTATCAAGTAACCGCTGCATTGACCTATACGTTGCAGGGACCAAGGTTTGGCGTTCCTTTGTGTGCAGGGCAGGAATAATGCTGGAAATATGAGGAAGTTAAGAGGAGCCTTTCTGCCATTTCTTGGAGTTTTATGATAATGGTGCTTACGACACGTATCGCACGTACGAGCCATGGCAACATGGAAGAGAAGAAGAACATCGTGTAATCCTACATTGCATTCTAAGGGTATGATCACAGCAGTCGTTCACAGAACCGTCAGAGCGTCGCGCAGACAACTGCAGTGTTATACAGTTTTTACAGTTGGTTTTTATTAACACTTGTATCTTCATTAATCAACCTTCTACAGCGCCGTCTAATCGGTCGGCCACCACAAGGCACCAGTGCTCGGGATCGTGGAATCGGACGCTTTTGTGCCGCGACACCTTTTTGGGAAATCCGCACAGGAAGCGACGACCTGTAGACGGATCGAATAGCCCCTAAGGGATGAGAATCTGCATACCAATAGTTCTTTCTAGGTAACTTTGTTGGCAAGTGAGACTCGGACTAATGACATCACCGTCGTCTCATTAGCATACCTGAATCCCGGGACTGATTTTGCTGGTGATTTTTTTTTTTTTAGAAACATCTACGTAGATTCTCCGGGAATCTACCAATTCAAAAATTATTTGCATATTACCTTGAGAAACTAGATTTCTCTAGATTTTATTGATTAATAATATTAATGCAATTACTAGGTACGAGAAAGATGTATTATATGTCTATATTATCAAGTATTATATTTGTCAAGTAAATGTGACAAACAAATGTCATCAGCAAAATGATTCATAGTTTGTTGATATATTTTTGCATTTGCATAGCGGGTTTCATTGAAAGTAAACAACGTGGATAGTCACGTCCTCTATCATTTTTTGATAGGAGAGAAAATTCAAACGTAGTGGGTAACGCTTTCCTCTACCTAGTGAAACGGAATCAATCCTCTTAGGTTGAATGAACGTGTAATGCATACACGATGGGGACAATGTCTCGCCATTGCATAGTATGCGTCTAGACGAGCGTTTCGTGACGCATTTTTGTTTTTTTTGTTTGCAAAAGCACAAGTTGAGCAAATTTGTTGGAGGAATTTAAAAGGGATTCGCGCATCCAGAATATTTCGGCATCAGACACACTGAATATCTGGTCTGGTAATGTTATAGAAATGCCATTAGCGCCTGTCTCATTCTGAAGAAAAACCACCAGATACCATTAGACATAGCCGAGTGAATCATATGTTGGCTAATATTTAAGCCTCACTTTGGGTAATTTTGTTGTGATTGCTGGACCTTCGCTAACGATGCCTATGGTGCGGTGTACCAATCGAATTATGAAAACGATGAAGTTTACGTTAGTTCCAGGTGGCATCAAGCTTCCAAGTCTGAAATCAACCCGCTCTTCATCACGTTAAAACGAGTACTCTGTGTTACGTGAGGAAAAAAAAAGGAAACTATTGGTGAATTATATCGGCCGCTGGTAATCTTGACCTAAATGTTCACTTGAAACTCGCAATGAAACTGTGTGCCTGGAAGGCTTCAATAGGCAAAGAAAAAACCAAGAGCCTCGCATATGATAACGTGCATAGATAAGGTTTAGATAAGAAGGTAGAATAGCCTTTGAAGCAACATACAAAAAAAGCTTCATTTGGCATCATACAGAACAGTAAAAGGCAAATCTCATAGCCGATACATTTAAATGATCTTACGAAAAAATGCAGAAATTATATAGATAAACATACGAGGTTTAAACAAACTTCACATTTTAATATAGCTCATTTGAGAAATTGTTAATCTGCGTGGAAACATTCTCATTTTGCTCTATTTCACTTGCTTTAACCGCGTAGTGAAAGTTTCCCGCCGATGCCATTGTCGTTACCTACAACCCCGCTCGGAAGGATGGTTTCTTCATTTATTATCACGTATCTGTTACAATAAGCCTCTAACCGTCGACGACAACGCAGAGGCACCTCGATGCGATTGTCAGTGTGTCAAGCCTTCCTATTCCATACACGTACAGCTGATGCACCTCATGACATTACCGACTGCTACCACTGTAGAGTACGCGGTTTAAATAATCGATCCTGGCTGGCCACAACATGAAGCGCACAATGTCAAGGTTACGATGTGCTAAATTGTGTTTGTCTGCACCACTTCGTGAATACAGATGGCGAGCAGAAAATTTCTAAACTACACGTGTTGGAGACGCTCAATATTAACCATCTACGTTTGCGAATCCATGAACGTTAGCTGCCAAACACTGTTGTAGGTTTAAAGAAAACTGGAAATTTCCGTCACCTGACGTTGGTTAAGAATTATAACAAGAAACCCTCTACAAACTTGGAAGGTGGTTCTCATTACAACGGTCCCGCTAGAAGCAGGAAATGGTTGAGGGTGAGAGAGATTTTTTATCGCTGTTTCCGGGGCAGATTCAAAGTTCTGCTTATATCTCCCGTTGGTCAACTCCACCCGACATTTCAACCGGATTACGACCGACCGTAAGTCATCAGCACGGGCTGATATTAGCATTCGTTTTAGAGCATGCCCTTTCTTTCTTAGTATACAAATTATTCTCACGTCTCGCGAAGAGTTTCTCCTTTTCCGCCAATTGCCCACGCGATCGATGAGTGGACAGGCGCGGCCGGGACCTGCCGCTTTTGGCGGTGGGAGCGTGTCAAACATGGAAATTTGTACCGATGAATTATGCATCGAAGTACGCACAAGTGCACGCCTCCCCCGGGGCAAACCCGTGGACTCGATGTACATGGATAATACACCCCTTTCTCCCGCATGCAGCGAGGCGCCGCTCATGGATTGAACTTTGCTTCAGTGCATTCACCAAATTAACGACACCTTCGCAGCAGGCAAGAGAGTGGCGCGGATTTTGTGTGAACCACCACGGGCCCCCAAAGCAAGGAGAAGTTACCATTTTCCATTTGAAAAGAACCGCGCTGTTCCCGTTCATGCCACGCTGAGATAACGGATTATGATTTTCCTCCCTTTCTCTTTCGCTCTTTCTTTCTATCTTCACAGTCGTTTTAATTCACAGCACGGCTTAAGAAGTGGTGTACTGCACACTAGATATGACGAAGCACACAATCATCCTCTATGTCCCAATTGGAGAACAAGTCAGGCGATGGTTTAATTAATTGGGCGTGCAACATAATTTGATCAACATTTTTACCACGGTTGAGCTTTTGTTCTTCCACCGGCAGCACGGGCTCGCACGCCAGTAAGACGATAAAAATCATCACCTTCCGAACTACCACGAGCTTATGTTATTAAGGCCTGCTTCCCACTCGGTGAGCTTTCGTATCATTAACCTCAGATAAGGGAAGTGGAAAATTCATGCCATCATGGACCAAGCGGTGGAATATTTGGGAGAACCCGCTGCACCACACCTTTAGCATTATTTTCCCATTCTGTGAATCTATTTTCCGTTGGACGATAAGATCATTACTGCCTTATGATAGGCAACCTGCAAGGGGTGTAGGTTGTTTGGGTTTACACTGTACCTATCGCGTCTCACTCGCAAACGACAAAGCAAATGAATGAACTCACAACGGGCAATTCTTCACAATAATTGCCGGCCCTAAAGAGAACATATTTTTCCACGGGACAGCTTCGGTCGTTGAGATGTACAAACATGTACTTTTCTTACTTGTCGAAAAATCCCTTAAACAGGAAACTATATAAACATAATTAAATATCTTTCATTCGTGCAACATTTCACCACCAACATGCAACAAAAGCTTGAGAATTTTGAGATCAATAAAGTTAGTCTGTTAGAGCATAAGAGTGCTGCATCGATACATTTAAGATGTGCGTTTGGCTGAACCTTTGTTCGTACATGACTGATTTTTTTTTTTTTCTTCATTTCGAGCCCCACAGAAATGAATTAAATTTACACAATTTTCGCCACCTTTCTTTTTATTTGGAGTTAGTCAATTTTGCCAGTCAGTTTGCCTGATACTTAGATTCAAATGTACACGGTGTCCAATATGTCCTCGAAATAAAGCATTCAAGTTTTCGTAGTGTTCAATATGTTGCTCGTACGCTATATCTATGCATTGGTAAAATGTTACACGATATTTACAGTAATTAAAAAATATATATATGATGAATTTCTTCATTGGTGGTTCATCTGTATATTAAAAAAAAAAAACACGGACGAGCAACTGGCCAAGTGCCCAGTTCCTTGAGAACTCAAAACCAAAATGCATGGTACCATTTTGGTGTCTTCGAAACATGGTTGGGTAACATTAAGATCTGTGGCGAACGATAGTGCCAAAACACTAGACGCAGCGTCTTCCTTTACACAGAGTTTGAACAACGTTGGATGCTGGACAAAAGGTTAAAGGATGGCATTCGATGGTTTATTTTGTTAGTGCATACAGTATGAACTTTACAATAAAAATTAAAAAAAAAGCCGAAATCCGATAGTGGAACTAGTTTAGTTTGCGTTAGTTCAGAAATATATTGGACACGGTGTATAGTGATGATGAATTATTTAAATCTCACAATTTAAATACAAACTGGCATTGAATTATATAACCTGTTCGTGTGGCTACGCATTAAATGTGAATATGAATGAAAAATACATTAACTTGAAGCTGTGGTTGAGGTGAAATTCCCTTCGACAGGCAATCAACTTAAGCTGGCATAACTCTTTCGCTCACCAAAGGGTAAAATATATTCAATGGGTGAAGCAGCACAAGAATTAAAAAAAAAACAAGGTTAATAACTGCACGCATCGCGTAGGTGGGACACACTACTTCCCGACAGCGCCATAACATAACTCATCAAACCCCTAAGCGCGCCGAGGTGCGCACATATGGTTCCACCGTGGGAGCGGGAGAAGACTGAGAAAAAAAAACAAAGTCCCTTCACTCCTTCCGCTCGGGTCACCAACGACCACAAAAAAGAGAATCAAGGGAGCACACGCGCGCGCATGAATGAAAACAGTCCCGCTTACGGGAAGAACTTTACGCAACGATCAATTTTGAGGCCTGCACCGGGCAGCCTGCCGAGTCGTCGGCGTCATCGTCGTCGTGGTAGCAGAACTGGTCGTCCTTGACCAAACCATACCTACTTGCATCGACCGCCTGGCACAACTAGGGTAGCCGATTGGACAGACACCAAGCATTCCCCCCAAGCCCATCCTTCGTCCAACTCCGGTCCTCAGTGGTAATGCACGTGGAGGCTGGCTGGGTTCAGGCAAGTTGTAAGCGCCTTTTTTTTTAAAAGGCGCTTTTGGTGGTTTGTTTCGTTTAGCGCACGAACAGCTGAGTTCGGATCGTGAAGAATGCACAGAAGGAGTGGTGAGAATGGCGCCTCCAGAGCAGATGGTACTACTACGGCACTACGCCAACGACCGACCATCACCCAGAGCAACGGCGGCACTTCTCCAGGAGGTTAACCAGTGTACAAGCAGGTTCTCCAACAGCACTGGGCCGCTTTGTTGTTGTTTTGTAGACGACGCCCCCGCCTGTCATTAAAGCTAGCAGCGGCAAAAGACGTACGCAGCGTGGCTGGTCAGTTTTGTGCGTCCATCAGCAGATGGCACCGTTTGATTTCGGCCAGCTGCCAATCGGATGACGGAGGTGAATTGCTATATTTACGTCTATCGCACATCAGTAGAGCACAACTCATAAGATTTATTACAAAAAGCTGAATATCATTTATGTACTTTGACGGTTGACATGAGTCGATACCATGGAAAATAAAATCTGAAGATTCGCCGTGTTGTTCTATGTTGTTGTAGATATGCTTCTGGCCCGAATTTAACAAAAAAAAAACTATGCCAGCTAGAGAGAGGTAATGTCTCACTGCAGAGCAAATGCAAAACAGAAGAATTGAACCCACAAATCCTGAAGCTTTCAAAGTTCATCAAAACCTTAGCCTAGGAAGAATGTGTATTAAACGTTTGGTAAATGGAAAGAAAGTGCGCAACCATGAAAATCCTTCCCCTGAACAAAACCGTTACTGTAAAAACAACCCTCCTACCAAAGCTTTGCCGGATTCCATGCGCAAAGGTTCCCTGTGCTCATTTTCATTGATTGGCTAGTGTCACGAGCCAAACACCTACGCCTGAAGTACTAAATTAGCGTGTTAAGATTGCAACTTTCCAGAAAGCGATTTGCGCACTTAAGGTCATTTCCAATGACTTCTGGCCACCGTCGAGTGGTCTCAGATGGAGTCGGATGGATTACAAGTACTCTAGCGTACTGCATACTAAAGCCCACTGCGGACACACATTCGTAAGCGTGTATCATTCGAACCCGTGTGTATGCTAATCAATAATCAATGCCAAACCTCTGCAACCTCCAAACACGACGACGCGCTACCGTACCATGGTTGAGAGCACTGCCTCCTACGAGAACTTTTAATTTAGGAATGTCTTCTTACATATTCTGGCATATATGCATACAAATACTTGCCGACCCACACGGGAAGCTAGGGAGCATGATGTGGGAGGAAAGAAAACGTCGGCCGGCGAGTTGCCAAAAAACTAGACGGTTTCGAAAACCCCAACCTTGGCTTTCGGAACCTGCGACGGAGCGGCGTGCCGAAGCTTCAAGCAATGTTTGCTGAGTGGAAAAAAAAACAATATCCAGAGGTGCATGCAGCGAACCTCAGGGGTTCCTTCACACTTCCCGCCGACTTTAGTGGCATATCGCGCATGGCTCGCCGCACTCAAAGGCTGCAATGGTCTAATTGGATCGATTGAATTGCACCTCCTACGAGCCAGCACCCGGATTGAATCCACTATCGAAATGAAAGTGCAGTGAAAATCCGCCACGCCATCGCCATCAGCTTTCGATATAATAATGATGATGATGGTGGTATCCATCGGTCGATATAAAGCACAATTGAAGTTCAATCAGTCACCGAGTCATAGGGCAAGATGTGGCCATAAATGCCACAACAAACGTGCCTATTTTATAACGTAAACTACAATGCTGGGATACGGCCAATGGACTTGAAGAAGATGCCAAATGGACACAGACCTTATGACGGAAGACACGCCTTTCTATCGTAAGCACTGAAGTGACAAAGTGAAAGATTTCTGACAGAGGGAGCTATCTCGATACAACCGCTAATTAAGTTGCAGCAGCTTTCATTTAGCCAACACATTATACAACGCATCCACCGACACAAAATTGCAACATTTAATTGTTTTTTGAAAGTTTCGAGAGTGTTACATTTAATTCTAAAGCAATCATTAGACTTAAATTTCAATATCAATAGCATACTGTAACCCAACGGAATTTGGTAAGAAATATGTTAATCAACCTCGCTCCGTGGAGCCATGCTTTTGTAATTAATTAATTAATCGAATTAATACGACGTAAACTATACGACGAGAAAAACAAGTCGCTTGCGCATGTTTTTGTCTTGCCCCAGCTAATCCAAGGGCCGAAACATGCCGTTGCCCGTTCGCTCCTTCCTTATCGACAACCTGTCCGCAAAGTGCGTAATTTAATAATGCCATGCTAATCAATTAGACTCTCATTCAATTTAGATATCGGGGTGGAAAAACAACAGGCCGCGGCGGACTCCTAACATTTAATCAAACGGTAGACCCGATCGGCATTTTTAGCTTGATGATAAGTGCAATGAGCATGAGCCGTTCCTTATATCAAAAGAGCAGGGTGGTGTGTGGTCACGGTCGAAGCTGGTTGCTTCGTTTTAACCGGTTAGGCACAAACGGACCCACTCGGCGAACTTGCGCCGAATGATCACGACCGTGTTCAATTTTATTGACATAAGCCGCCTTCTAACTATTCTGCGACAACGCGAAGCGGGACGGCCACAACCTATAACATGGATCAATTAACCCTTAACAAACTAGCTTGTTTTTTTAGTGTAATAATATGTAAAAACCCAATAATCCTGAAAAAACATGACCCATAGCTGAAATGTTCTCGATTCACTAGAAAGATATATGAACGAGAGTTATCTGAAGCAGATGCTAGTGGAAATGAGTATTCCATCTTCGGTCAAAAATGATTCGCAGCATTTTAATAAGAGCCTGGTGCATGAAAGGGTTTGAAAGGTACACGCTTGTCATGTGCACCAATAGAAGACACTTATTGATAGCTCGTGCCACGCCGTGGAAATATTAAGCATCGTAGAGTATTCAAACGATTACAACTGACATCTCCAATGACATATGACATGCAGTGCATGAAAAGCTATACCGTACAACTTGTTTTTCATTTGCGGAATAATGATTATTCATTGCAGCCTCACACCATCGTTGAGCAGAAAAGTGCTGCCGAAATGCCCATCGAAGTGGAGAGCTAAACGACTATTAATTATTTAAGACTTGCATGCACATACACCACCACAAAAAAAGCAGCAAAACCATATGCCACAACTCACGGGACCAGGGTGCACACGGCTCGTGCACCTAATGCAACTTAATTCTGCCCTAATGGTGCACTTATACGCTCATGCACAATTTGCATGGCGTTATCGCCCGCTGCTGCCCAACCACTTGAATATTCAAGCACGTCCAGCACAGATTTAGCGCAACGCGAGCGTCTTTGAGACATGCAGCACACCCCCTACAGCTAGGTAATAAAAAAGCAACGATCAAGATGGAGGCATCGAAACAAATCGAGCCACTGAAAACTGGCACCCTGTAACTATCACCTTTCCCGGGTGTGCCGGAATTTAGCGCTCCATTTCCAGTGCGCTGTCGATCATCGATTTTACGCAGCCCGTTTCCTCACCGACCGTTATTAATTACTATGGAGAGCTGTCCCCGCCCACCAGCGGGGCGGGCTGGCAAATTAAGGCCTGATCGTTCCGACAAGGTAATATTTAGCGCAAAAGCACGCAATGAGGGCCGGGACTCCCGAGCCGTGTTGACCAACCCTACCTCCTTGGGAGGCCAACAAAAACCGCTCTTCAGCAAACGACCGATCGAGTTTGTAGTGTACGAGACGAGGGCTTGGTGCCGACTTTTCCACCATTTCACCCAACGGTCCACAGCAAATACACACGGAAAGTGAGCGAATAGATCACCCGTAATCTTGTTTCCGGCATGCTACATTTTGTATTCGGGAAACCACCCTTTTAACGTTTCCGAAAAGAAACCAAGAGGGCAATGACTTGACTATTTTTTTTTTTTAGAAAACATTCGCGCACAAAAAAAAACTCCGTCTCTCCCATGTAACAACCGAACCTCTGAAATGAAAAGTGCGTCAAAGCTCGATCGCTCCATGCCTTCGGGACTGCGGTGCCAAAATGGGGCGTTTAATTACTGCCCTCTCAAAGCCCAGCGACGCAAAGCGAAGGTTGCTAAATCAGGTAAGGAAATTTAGGACGAGAGAAAACATGAATCGTACGACTGTGATTTTCCTTTTACCTTCGCTTCGTTTCGCGATTATTTTTCTTTTTCATTGAATAAAAAACAATGTTTACACATGAGAAATTAAATTACACTTTATGTAACGATTTTCAATGATGCGACATTCATTTCTACATCATGATCTTCATGATTTTATAAAGGGCAAGGGAACATCCATCTATTTTTTCAAATTTTTTTTTCAAATTTTCCATTCGAACGCATTTTGTTACCCACAGACAAATTTACCACGAAATGGTCTAATGATTTTCAAGAATCCACCCATTAGAGCAACCCGGCTAAGGGGCCATTTCGAGAAGGACCGTCCAGGTGCTTAACAACAAATTTATAACAGGCCGTAACAGACCTTGGACCAAAATTTATAACAGACCTTGTAAGATAATCCGCGTGTGTGTGTGCAAGCAACTCTTTAATCAAGACCTCTAATATTTAGACATGAAAAGCAAGCACAATCGTATAAAAAAAAACTTGTAAGATCTACCACAAAGGTCAAATATTTACTCTCTAGATAAAGTCCAACACAAACGTTACGCCATAGTGAAAAAAGTACCTGTGATGTTTTTTTTATGTATTTGTGATTTTGTCGCTTATGAAACATGCTTCATCCTCATGAGCAGCATAGCGTTCTTCTCTCAGGAGTACCAACACCGCATGAGAGGCGGCCAAAGCCAATCCTATATTTACCAAATCATTGCCTCACGCAAACATTACGCTTAGGCTAAGCATGAACAACGACGCCTCTGTCTCATTTTCTGCTGCGGCTGCTGCTGTTGCTGCTGCGGTGCCGGAGACCTCTCACTGTCATGGGTCTTACGCCAACCAAACCTACTTTAGCACCAAGTCCTTCCCGTCCCGACCATGACTTATCTGTACCGCGTGTTTAATGTCACACAAAGTACGCACTTTTAGGCCTTTATTTTGTCGGTGCCCGTGCTGTCAAGGTTTCAGTAAGTTCGACCAACGCCGCCAGCACTTCATCGACTATCTAAGTCCTCTAGAAATTGGAGAGGGAACGCATGTTTCGGGGGGAACGACAGTCGATAAAGCCACCACCGATCACCTTGTTTAGAGGGGCAGTTTTGTGGAAGGATGACAATATTTAGCCAACCAATTGTCACTAGTACGCTACTGCGTGCTTGATGTTGGCTCTAGCAGTTGCTGCGAGTTGCTCATTTCACCGACATCCTCATCAACATCATCATCGTCATCGCCATGCCCGCGTCGCCCGTAACTTCGATGACACGGTTGATGGGCTTTTCATAGTTTAGTTTGTTTAAAATGGACAAAAAATTTGCCAACTTGTTGACGCCGAAGCAATGTAGCGTGAACGGCTCCACACGGTGGCTTTGGCATTAGTAAGCTGGGCCTGCTTCCTAGGTGGTCTGGCGACGGACCTTCGCCGATCTCAAGGCGCGCCACTTGCGTGCTCATGAATGGGCTTCAAGTGTCACACTTCGCCGGAGTCAAACAAAAACCAACAGTCCCTTGCAAGGAAAACAAACACCCCTCATCAGCAACTCGGCTTAGCGGTAGAATTTGGCGGCATCTTCGGTCTGTTCCACTTTGCGCGGTACGAGTGTGTGTCAAGAGTCTGTGGCACAAATCACCAGTGACGTAATGGGTGTGTGTTAGAAAGCGACAACTACTCCCAACTGCCTCCTACTACAGCGCGGAAAATTCGGTCCTCCTCCAAATCAAAACCTTGTGAAGTAACGCCACGTACACACGAGCTGTGCGCATACATCAAGTGATCTATTTTAAACCGGGCGTACGGTAAGCCCAAGACAACACATCAGAGCAAGAGAGATATCCACTGCTGTCTACGTTTCCTCCCAAAATGCTACTCGTTTTTCCTTGACGGGATCGCAACCGAATCCTATTTTGGTTCCCACACATGATTCAATCGGACGCTCCCGGTCTCTCCTGCCAGTGCCGCGCCGTGCGCTACGGCTGGCAATTACAGCACAATTTGAAGGTGCCGCGGCTGGTCGGAGCAACTAGCTTGCTCTTGAAATTCTATCACATCCAAGGTCTGATGACCTCGCACCGGGCTAGTGTGATTTCCACGCAGCGCCGCGATGGTAAGGTACGTTGTACTGTATCGACGCCGTACTGACCTGTTTACGCCGTTTTATAGGTCGCACAATGACTCCCTAGTCGTGCGTTAGTGCTTCTAAAAGGGAGCGGCAACAACAAGCACTATGCTACGAGATAATTGTCTAACCCTTGTATTATGGCGAAAGGGAGGGGAAATTCTATCCGACAGATACGAGTCGCAAATTGCCTAGTGCAGACCCATTCTTCTGAAGCTGGCCGGATATTGGGAAGCCATTCAATAGACTCTATGCCAATCAGAATAAACGTCAATCTATTCCAAATGGGTAATCCAAATAAAATAATGTAGACTTTTATTGCCAACCGGTCACAACATCGCACAACAGGTACCTGAGGAAAAAACTAGCGCTCAGCACCGGTGCGTCCACACTGTTTGATGCCGTAACACCTGACCTTAACATTGTGTGTACCGCGGCACATAATGGTTTGTTGTGGTTTCAGATGTGCGGAATCGTTTTCATCTGCCCCTCTCGAGTTACGACAATATGTACCGGAACGCTCACTAAACGGATCTGAACCTACGCAGCCATCTAGCGTCAGATGTTTTCGCCACCAACCAAATGGTGCGTCGTAGAACATTGTACCATATGGCATTGGAGACGTGCGGATCAGCAGCTACTTCTCACTCTCTACACCGCAACCTGTAACCGATTAGGCAAACAAACGGCAGGCACCGCGAATTCCGATTGGTAAATTTGCTATCTCGAGCCACCCGTGCATCGCCATCCGCTGGATTCTCCCACCGGTCGCACCGCCACCCTCACGTCGAAGTGCATCTTTTAAGGCGACAAAAATGCGGCGGCGTCACCCGGCGATGCCGAGGTTGGATCACGTTCGCGCTGCACAAAGTAACTACTAGTGGCGCAGGGGGAAGCAACCGATGGCTCCTTCTCTGCCGCTACCGATATCAAAGGAAACCGCAACGATTGCGGCACGATTGGCAACGCAAAAATGGACACCGTCACCCACATACCTCCGCTGCCATCTACGAGTACAAGCAAACCGCAAAAGGGTCCCACCAGCGACTGCAAGTAGCTGTTGCCGGAAGACTGGAAATAGACGTTTGGCAGAAACGTTCAGCAAGCACCCAAGTATCAAATTACATGCGCGTAAGGCTTTAGACCGTCTACAGCAATACAGTTCATTAACATCTGATTGGAAGCAACACATCGAGCTATATCGCGTTCGGTGCATTGCCCTGTACTATCATGACTCCTCCAGCTAAAATGGATCCCTTTTGCATGTGTTGCTCTTCAAAATCAGTAAAACAAGAAATACTAATTATATTCCTACCAACATAAAATAAATCATCTGATAAAGCCTATAGCTGGCCTGCATTCAACAAGTATAAGTAAAACTGCATAAAACTTATGTCTGTAACCCCGCACAAGATCCAGTGAACATCAGCCTTAATCTTATACCGATACATCCGGATATTGTTAAATCTGGTATAATAATTATCAAAAGACCCAGCCAAGCATAGCCTGCAGCACGAGCGCACACGATGGTTGCTTTAATCTTAATTAAAACTTCAATAAAAATGCTTCAAATGGGCCACTTATTGGGTTTTACGGTCATACCGAACGAATTCGGCATTCGATAGCATCCAGCACATACCGCAATTTAATCTCCTGATCGACCGCGACTCCTGCTGCCCCAGTCACCGTCTTTTTGCTACAGTTGTTGCGGGTAAATCTAGTGAAAGTACTTTCACAAAACGCATGACACTGTATTTTCCCTTCGCTGTGGGGCGCGCGGTGAAGCGTTAGAGAACGGGTATCGATGGTCGAAGCTGTCGCCAAAATAGATTGGAAAATGGCACCCACCCGGGGATACCATTACCGTGGACACACTTCAAATGGAATCGGATCCAATTTCTACAACAAGCAATCGTTTTCTCGAGCCTTTGCTCTGCTGTGTGTCATGCGAGTAGAGATGTCGCGCAAAGTAATCCTAAAATCCAGGGACGATGATGGACTCCACCTGGAAGAAAACCATGTTCGAGAAACGGACAAGAACTGGCAAAACCTCTGGGTAAGTAACATTTCTTTCAAAGCAGCAACTCATCAGATAAGATTTAACTATCTTATAAAGTTATTGTTTTTTTTTAAAATAAAGTTATTGTTATAGGCTATCTGATGACTTTAAACTGATCCTAGGAATAAGATCTGAAAGCTTCCTTACATTTTCATACGGTTATAAACTTCCTCTCTGCATTGGCAACTTGTTAATCCATGGATCCATGCTCATACATTAAGATGTACGCTTGCAGTCGCTTACGTCTACGCCGGTCAGATGGTTGCACAAATGCATTCAACAATGATTGGTAATTGCGTTAAGTTTCGCGGAGGTCGCGCAAGATTGACGCCTAATTTTAACCCAACCGACAGACAATCTCGTTTTCTTCGGTACCCACTTTTCTCTTTCACTCGTTTTCCTAATGGCCGTCTGTCTAATGGTAATACTTTGGCGGTGAGCTAGATACATTCAATGACCTGCTTGTTCACTAACCGCAGCAATGGTTGCCACTGTAGTGCACTGCATCACGCATTCAGACGCGGGGAGCCACAGAGAGTGTTCCAGAAGCGACGGAAAAGTCTTGTGCCATTTAGGTGAATTGATCTTCCAACATTAAAACGTGAGATTTGTACAAACTCCGCCCGGAAAAAAATATGCTACTGGACAGCAAAGCGTACGTAACTCACAAATATACTCAAATAAGTTAATTTTCAGCATCTCAAGGCAAACGTCTCGTAGCACTGAACTTCCTGGAAGTATCGCAGTGGAGAACCACAGGAATGCTGAGAACAACCACTGCTCATTGTCGACACCTGAACAAAGATCACGAAACAAGACGATTCAATATTTACCCAAATGTGTCTTTACCACCCGAGGCGGTGCGCCACAAACGGCTCAGATACGTCTTAAAGAAACCTGGGTGAGATCAACAACAACATTTACGATGCAGCAGCAGCAATCGACGGAGCAATTCGACAGCATCAACAAATCCATCAACGCGCCCAAGAGGAGGAAGATCCAGCAGGGTGCGCCGACGGATGTCTCACGCACGCTCCGCACGGATGTACGGATATTCACATCGCGGTAAATGTTGAATATTCTTCTGGGGCGTCGTGCGGTCGTCAAAACATCGTCATATATGGGATGGGGAACTGTCCCGTGCCATGGGGGGGAGACTCCTATGCGGGAAACGGCAAAAACTGAAACGAACCGGCGGATGTTTGGCAGATTTGGCAGGGCACCATGGAGACTGGCCACGCTTCCCACACCAAAGGGTAGTATTGGCGGAATCGCTCCGTTCTTCGCTATGCCATCATCGATCGATTCAAACGGACGGGTTTTCATTCGTTCGAGGGGAGACGGACGCCAGACGTACTGACGCTCATACGCAGGCCCCAAACCAACGCTCACGCGCTCACAACCCTTTCGAGAGTACCGTAGACTCCGACTCCGATGATGAGGTAATCAGGCAGGCCACCTTCAGCTTCTCGAGCAGTTTTTCACCGCTTCGTACGCGTGAATGATTGACGAAGTGTGATATGTCCGTGACGCGATGAATCTACCGCTGCCGTTGTTGGCGTTGTAACAGGGTCTACTCTCAGAGCTTACGCACTACGCACGAACAGCCCCAACCGTGGAAGGTTTTATCTCGGTATCAGTCGGGATCCGCGACGATCAAAGGGCTTCACAGCAACAACAACAAGGGTTGCGTAAATGTTTGATAAGATTTTGTTTACCCTCGCAAGCACAAATCACTCAGTCATTGAGCGCTCGGGCCGATGAGTCACGGGGTGGCGGCTCGGAAGCCGCCACATGCCGTCGACCAGGACGAGGTGGTGGACCTGCCGTGTGTGACCTTAGTTGGACCGAACCAGGCGACCGGTCGTTTAGCCGATGATACTGATCATCCCTGCTGTCTGACTGCTTCATTAGGCCGCGACGCTGGCGTTTTGTGCAATTGGACCACGTACGAACTTAACCTCACTGGAAGGACGGATAAATTGATTGCTTGATGCTCCATCTATGGTATTCGCGGGACATTTGAAGTTCTACAGCGAAATACAATAATCTTAGTGACGATCACCAACGGGCGGCTAGGTCTGTCGCTATCTTGGAATAACAGAAGCACACTTCCAATGGTCATATCTTCGTAACGAGAACGCAAAAGCCTGTGGGGCCTACTTGCATAACGTGTCCACGCACTTGTTACACCTGATTGTGGTGCGCACGCCTACTGTGCCAATGTCATCTTTTTCACGGTTGCCACTGACACGTCTATAAATAATAGTAGCCACGGTTAACATTTGCATGCTAATAATAATATCATATTCGCCGAATTGGATGAAAAAACTCAGCTCGCACTGCGGGTTGGTGGCCGATGAAGGTGAAGTACGCTTTCAACTCGCAAGGAAGATGCCAAAAAGGTCCATCCAATTGAAGTGTGTCAGTGCGCACCATCCAAAACCATGTAGGAAGTGAACGCAAATATGTTTGGCAAACAGAGGCCAAGCGGGCGTACGCTCGGTTTTGTCATCAGTCAAGGAAAGTAGGAAAACTTACCACGCATCTCCATACATCCCCGAAGCACCTTTATGGCCGATTGTGCGTTGGTATTGTCCTAATTGTCAACCGCAAGATCTTGGCAGTACGCATATTGAAATTGGGAAGTCAACAGCCAGACACGGAAAACGAAAGGATCGATCTCCTCTTGCGGCAGGCAAATTGTATGCTAATTTTTACAAAACACACCGCCATCAATCGACTAGTATACGTTGCCAATTTATGTTGCACACATCAAAACTATGCACGATTAGTTTCCACCGTTGCATTTCTGGTGAATGTGCAGTGCAGCCCGTGCGCACGACGCACACGATTTAGCAATTCCGTTGTTCCTTTCACCATCGGCTTCATCGTAGCGGATCGCTCTCGCTTAAGGGCAACGCGTGAATGTCAGCCAAATCACTCAAATGAAACATAATTTAGCATTTGATGCCAGAAATTGAAACTGCACACCGACATGGTTACGTTTGACGCTGGAAATGCACCCGAGACGCTGGACAAACGTAGTTGTGCCCGGCCTCCAGGCAGCTCCAGTACATGCATCATAATTTGTTATCGTACACACATGATCATCACCGCCATCAAGCATGATCTCGTGGTCGTGACCGGCACACCGCGTACATTCACTCCGCGCGCCTACATTATTTATCATGCGCATTGGGTTTCCTCCCTTCCCGGAAGTGGCAATGAAAATTTGAAACCATTTTCCATTCACAACACACAGCCCGCTCTGGGGCTTCGGTGAGCTGGTGCTGGGACATGCACACACACAACGTAGTCGATTTGTGGCAGACGAAACAGGCCAGTGCATGGGGGAAGCGTCATTCGGCGTCTTTAAAGGATGGAATACTCAACGATACATCTAAATCAATATACGTCAGCAACATCCTTTTTATCTGTTTGATAAGCAAACAGAGTTTGATGAAAAAAAACAACCGTTTACGGTTTGCCTCACGAAGAAGATTCGAAATGGAAAATCGTAATTTGAAGGATTACTCGCCGTAAAATCGGGAACGATTCATCGCCAAAGTTTCGCTCTCAAAACCCATTGCTCTATCTGATCAGAAAATCGGAACCAGAATCGGAAATACTGTTCCAAGCGACGTTAATCTGTTTCCAGTGCAAGAACTAATTTTATTTTTTAATTTAAGGAATGTGAACCATCTAATCAAAAAAACTAGAAAATTATAATTTACTTACCGCACGGCCACCCGTACCGAGGACTCCTTGTCCTCGTCGGGCATGGTGGACTATTTCCCAGGTTCAATTTCAGCAAAGAATGATTCTGCAAAGCGATCGGATCTGAAAGGATGAGAGGATGTAGAATTTGATGATTATTTACACGCAATCGAATCGAAAGAAGTCGCGAAACAAACCAAAATACGGAATACACAATACAGCACCAGCACAATTTTAGTTTAGTTTTACACTAATACTTTTTTTGCTTTCTCTATACTTCTTTTTTATTGATGCGGTTTTATTCTGACTGCTTTCTAACCATGTACAGTTTGATGAGATGTCAATCTTACAACTACACAGCACACTTGCATGAAACATAATATGCTATGTTCAATGTGTACTTGGATGTAACAATTATCGAACCAAATTTTCGTTCCGCGCCGCTTGTCCACTGCAAAGGAAGTCAGGGAAAAATCTAAATACCAAACAAGTGATAGCATACTCATGAATATTAACGACGGCACTCGGAACAGACAAAAAACCCTAAAGAAGTCTCACCCTCTTCTACACAACAGCAAACCAAATTCATATATTCAACAAGGTGCTCCTCTTCAGCAGCCAGTCATTTACCAAATACAAATTAGTTTCCAAACCAAACCGAACCATCACCTTCCGAAGGTAAGGTAGCTGCAGGTATTTTGTGCCTAGTCGATAAATTGGTGGCCGAGAAAAAACTTGAAAAAACTCGGTTGGAAATGGTGAAAGAGAAGGGAAGCTTGAACCGCCCGATAGTGAAGGTGAAGGGCCTAACGACGAAGCGGAAAGAATAAGCTGCGTGTCGTAAATTACACGGACGTATTTTTACTTCCTACGAGGAGTAGGCGTTGAGTAAAAAGGGAAACAATGGGGAAAACGTTGGGAGCATTCTAGACGCCTAAATTACTTCTTTAGAAACAACTTTGAAACGAAAATGATAGAAAACCATCACATTTTTACGACTCTATTATTGGATCTGTCTAAACGTTGCTTTAATCAACGAATGAATATACTCCCTCCGAGGTAAGCAAAGATAACGTTTTCTAAAAATCTCAAAGAATCCTAGATGATTTCTTATCGAAAACATACTATAATTTCGATGGACTATTCTACCCCACAATCATTTTGAACATCATCGACTAATCTGTAATGCTTCGATAACTGATCTTCATTCTCCTTTCAGTCAATTCTGTTGTCTCCATTGTCAGTCAAATTGGGAAAGTCGTTGTTGCATAGTTGTATTCCTAAAATACATTTTCATCTTTACCAATGGGCTGCGCCCTAGAGCGCCATTACATAAGAGGGAGCAAACGTAAGAAATGAAGTTCGAAAAGACAACGCAGGATGACGATGGGTCGTAAAAACAGTCTAAAATACAATAGCGATCGTCGTTGGGCAGAATTGTTCCTGAATGCATTTCCTATACAAACGTTCATAAATTTTCCCTCAGGATGGACTGATGCACATTCGTCACATATGACACAAAACAATAAAAACCGGCCACACTCTATTGTGCACGCGTGCGCTACCCGGCGGGGGGGAGGGGGGGACAAAAACCAGTTAAATAAAATAGCTTTATCGTTGCCATAAATTAACCTCTAAGAAATTACGTTTTTATGCGTCTTGGCATTTTAATTATATATTACACTACGCCTACACACATCTACACTTCACTGGACTTTAAATACGCAGATTCAAGAATTCAGTTAGAAACAAAACGGCGGGGTGATTTTCTTTCATCGTGCTGACATAGCTTTTAACTAATTACATTGAGTCATTGAGATGACATTTTCAGATATGTAGCAAAATTTTTGATAAATGCAATACCATATCATATGCAAAAGAGACTCTCACGAACCTAAACATTTGTTCCGTCAACCATGTAACAAATCAACAATTTGACGTAAAATGTTGACTTGTTTTTTCGTTGATTGATCAATGAGTTTAATCATTTCCGCTGCACTCGTTTGCTTTTTGAGATTTGAACGTTCGTTTTTATGAGATACCCTAATGACAAAAGATCATTTACTTAATGTTTCGAATAGAAACAATTAAATATCTTCACGCCAGGAGTATGAAATGGCCGACCGGGGCAACATAAAATAACATTTTTATGCCACAAAGAAAGGTAGTTCAGCAGCATGGCCGGACACGCGTGACACATCGTGCTGCTGATATCAGCGTCTCGAGTGTTTAAACTTTATCGAGGGATAAAGACGGACAAACTTCAAGCTGTTACATCCCAAACACTTTGGGCAGCGAACCAAAACAGATCATGAAGCCATGAAAAACTTATGAAACCAAATAGCGCTTGAAAACCAGAGCCGGCTTTGTGTGTAAAAGGTTTCCACTTCCCTGTTTCTTTCGGTTGATCAAAAGGATTCATCAGAGCGTTAGAAGTAACAACACTTGGAGGAGGGAGAAAGTCATATTTAATCGTCGCACGGACTACTTACAAACGGAACCACCGTCTATATGGAGCCGGTGTTTTCCAATCGATAATTCCGATCGATACGACACTAAACTCCACGACTTGGGAACATGACATTTGTCGAACAAGTTTTGGGTTCCGTGCTGGTGCAACCAAAAAAGCAGCTTCTAAAGTAACATGTCCATCGTACCACGACGTGCTAATCGAAACAAAGATCTATAAACAAACGACTTCGATCCACAGAACGAACGATCTAATATAATCTAATATTTCAAATAGTAAAATTTGGTTCGGTATTTGTAAGATATTTCCGTGATGATAAGGAAACTTCCGCGAAAAAAGTTATCATTAAATTATTCTCAGTAAGCTGGCAGTAAAATAATGAATTTAAAAAACATATCAGTAACAAAATCCCTTTCAATGCCTCTAGCAATAATCACCGGGACATTGAAACACATGGTCAAGTCATGTGGATTTTTGGATAATAAAACCAAATTTATCTGAGAACAATTCGAGGAAATCTACGGCCACCTTTTACTTCCACGTTATACTTCCATCTTCTTGTGAGGAAAACATGATATATAAAAAAAAAGAACCGCGCTTTTGCTTTTCAAAAACGAATGGACTACGCGCGGTCCCGTATCACACGCGCGCGAGCTTGGGTTTATTTTAGAGCACGATTTTGGACGCATTTTTTTTTAACCCATCATCCGCTCACACCCCCAGCCTCTGCCACACCTTTCACCCAGCGAAGAAAGTTTTGGCGTCTAGCAGCTATCAACAGCTGTTTCCCTAATTTCACCCGAGTGTCAGCACTTCGAAACGTTTCTCCGGCCGGCACTGATTGATTATCCGAAGAGAGGAAAAATGTGACAATCCGTGTGCCTGACGGAAAAAGACGGAATGTTTTGAAACCTATTAGGTTCAGGGTAAGAGAGACCAATAAAAAATAAAGGGCCCCCCATACAAACAAGTACGTAAAAGTTGCATCTTTCGACTTATTTTTAACATCCAAAGAGAAAGCTTACCAAGCCGCATTGGACGTGACGTTTTCAAAAGAACATCCACATTAAAGTATATATTCAAATCCATCTGTGCGGAAAGAAAGCTTAGCAACGAACAGAGGTTCTGTTTAGATCGATATCTTCAATACAATTAGCCTTCCGCCAGCTCACAACAGAGACAACATAAGCATAATTAAAATGCAGAACTGCCCTTAGCGGACGGCGTATTACCAGGCTCTGCCTCAAAAACCGAGCCCACGTGTCGTGTTCGCAAATTAACGAAAACATGGCTCATCCCAAAACTCATCGGTCATCATGAAGATTGCAAAGTTGTGATAAAATTACAATTTTATACGATACACACGGACACGCACGGTGTATTCCTGTGATGGAAACGAGAGGAGAAAACTATCTAGATTCCGTTAACCTCCGGCAATATCCGAGGCCCGCATACGATCGATAAAAATACGTGCCACTGAAGCACGATGATATAAGACTTTCTTCTCCCACGGTCGAATCGTGCGACACGTCGTCGCACTAATTGGAATTTAAATTATACATATATTTTTTGCGTTTGACAGTGATATTCAGTTCAGTTTATGCTTCCGGTGAGCACAGTAACAATGTGAACATCTCACCCCCAACAGCATTCGCTTGCTTGATTTAATTTGCTTTTTTATGGTTTGACTCATTTTTATGCAAGCAAAAGACATAACGTTTCCCACAATCTTCATTTCACAAAATAAAGATGCACTCGGAAAATGGAAGCACACTTGATTCATGACAGCAAAAGATACGTCAGGCGTCTCCGTTCGGATGAGAAGATGAACGTTACCCTTCCCCCGTCCCTGTCTAACGGTGCCGGGTAAAAGGAGAAAGAAAAGCTGAGCCTACTTTTTTCGCACGGTGAACTACTTTATTTATCTTTATATAAACCGCCGGTGCACGCACCCGCATCCGGCCTACTGCACCTATTGGTTGCTGCACTGCGGCCAGCCAGCTTTTCCACCCACAGCTCGGTGTGCCGGGTGGTGCCAACGTGCACGCGATTTCCCTAGTCTCCCAGCGGGAAAAAGAGTGTGGTCTTCGCGCGGATAGGCGCACCAATGAAAACACGAAACTCGCCTTCGCCGAACGATCTCCGGGCGGCTGCCAACGACAACTGCAGAGTGTTGCTGGCGTGAAACCCGGTGAAAATTGATTTTATTCCCATCCATCTCCATCCACACGTGTCGGAAGCGTGTCAGTGGAAGGTGGATGTTTTGAAATTTGCAAGCGATCGATCGAAGCAGGAACCGAACCGGTTGAAAGTATAATTAGTTTAATATTTTCCTCTCTCGTCGACAATTTGGAAAGTGACTGTACCGCTTTTCATAACTAATCAACATACGTTTTTTTATTATTTCGACTTTACTTTTGTATCACAAAAATTCATGAGATCAATAAATCAACCAATAACTTTTCAACCTTTTTTTTATTCGTATTGTTCAACATTTGCAAACAAACCCAATCAAGTTTAAATATCAATCAAAGATTATAAGCCAAGAAGAAAGCGAAAACAAAAAGCTTCAAATCTGTTCAACAAGCAAGAAAAGGAGCGTAACAACAAACAATAAACCTCAATGAACCTCTGCAAAAATAGCAAAACCCGATCATGATCACAAACCGGGTGTTTTGGCATCATAATAAAAATGCTGTGCAGCTTTACTATCCCACTTTTTCTACAGCTCCTCCACATCTTGGACATTTTCGCACCGTTTTGTGCAAGTAAATTACCACGCGCGACCCCGAAAGATTGCCGAAGTGGCCATAAATCGGTAAAGCCAACCCACGGAAAAAGCTTTCCATCTTGCACCAGCAGATCACAAACCATCGGTTGGTTGTCGAGCTTTAGCTAGGCCAGAATGTGGGAAAGAAAAGGCAAACGAAACCCATGATCCATGTAACTAGCAGGGTAACACTTTACATAGCCCCAGGAAAAATGGCGTTAACCTTCCACTTTCGAGTTGCTGTTTGCAAAGGGTTAATCTAAGTGAAGTTCCAATCCGCCCGTCGAAATGGTTGGGTGGTTGGTTGCAAAAAATTGGACCAAAACATCGCAAATTTTATTTGGATTAAAACTTTTGAAAGCACTGGTATTTAAGCTATCGCGCATAAGAAAGAAAATTTCATCTAGCGGAAAAAGCTGCTACCAAGCCAAATCACGACGATGCGCAATGCGCTTTTCCGCCCCATTTTCCGCGAGTTTCGCCAACTCTGTTTCCCGCAATAGCTCTCCGCTGGTCGAGATTTCGCGAATGTTCCACAAAAGCCCAACAGACAAAAATCAACCACAAAAATGAAGCGATGAAAGACGGCGGTTTCGTCATTTGCTTTTTCGCGATGCACTCGGTTCCATTCCACGTCCCATTGGGGCGTCTATTCCGTTTTTTTACTGAAACACAACGTGACGCAGTGACTTTAGAAACGATGAAAAATAAAAATAATGTGCCAAGGGATCACAATTTTTAAAAAAAATATGGCTCCCCGTATAGCAAATATTAGATCCGAACGAATATTGCTGTAAACATATAAACGACTGCTTCGGCCCTCATTGAAACAGCAACAAACAAAGGGAAAGATTTAGAGACAAATTTGCTCATACATTACGGCAACAATTATTTCCAAGCAAAAATATAAACAAATGTAAAAGGATTTCCAATCAAACTATGGACCCAGAAGTTCAGCAAGCCGGAAATGGTGAAGGTGAAGGCAAATAGTCATTCCTTCATTACTTTCTCTGAACAAAAAGCACTTAACACAGTCACTTTTGATTTCTTTAATCAATTTCTTTACGGTTGGATGCTTTCTTATAAAATATGCAACTATTGCTGATATATTTGGTATTCCCTTCTCCAAAACACCGAAACTAAAACACCTGTGCGTTCTTTGGCTGAGCAATGCAAACGTAAACCATCAAAAGCTGGACGTTCAGCAAAACTTCACAAAAATTCAAATCCGAACCAATCACACAGAGTAGTGCGGAAGAGAAGCGAATGAAAAAAAAAAACACCACACGATAAAAGCCTTAATCAATAGAGCTCTCGTAAGCTGGTCAATATCTTGGGTTAAGTCTCGCGTAGCCGCGAAAACCGGTTTGCCGATTGTTCGATGTGTTTGCTCGCATCGTTTGCGTTTTTTTTTTTTTTTTTTTCGTTCGGCGGTTCCTCTCCGCAATCTTATTAATATCGTTGTGCTCCGTTCTTTGGATTTTTTACCAAACGTATCACACAACAAATTCGCGTACTGCTTGGCGATCACAGGCCGCGTCTTCCGTTTGGAATACATGCAGGCCGTCGAAGAAGCCAGTTTGAAGAATGAAGAAGATAGACCTTCACAGCAGGTCAGGCGAGATTTGGGGTGCTGTTGAGCCACCCGGTGTAGATCGTGGTGAAATCCATAAAAGGCATTTGTTTTGAATGCTTTTCAAACAAATCTTTTCCTCACCATGCGATGAACTGAAATTTAATTTACCTTTAATGAAGGTGAATATGTCAAATTCACACCTTATTGACTTATTGGATCGAAAAATTATTGGAACAGGTAGAGAAATCCCTAGTAAACCCTAGCAAACTGGCTATCAAATATTATGAACCAAAAAGCCTGCATCCTGGCTTTGATTCGTCCTTGCTTCGAATAGGGTCAGGGTCGTTTCTATGAATCCCTGTGTCTGCGCATTAAAAAGATAGCGAAGGACGAATTTTTGCGGCTCGCAATCTCCCTTCATAGCATCGACCGTAAGCGGAAACCTTCCGATGTTATATATTGTAAACATGTAGGACATTTTTTGATTTGACGCAGGACCGGGAACCATCCGGAGTTTCCCGAGGCAACTCCAAGAGCTCGTAGTCACTGTCCAACGGTGACTTGCTGTACTATACAGACTGCTGGCTTCGACGTGCCCTTTCACATGCGAATGATGCTCATTCAGCGATCACCGGGTTGATTCCTTGTCACCCTACAGGCCCCCTCATGTGAGTCTCTTTCCGCCGACACGCGCTCCGTTTGTGATTCTTCTGAATGAAAAATCGAACGCTTATGTAATGCACTGCTTGGAACAACCGGCCGGCCCAACGACCCCTCCCCTAAAAAGGAGCAAGTCAGTCAGGGTCAGGATGGACGCGGTCTGGTTTGGGAGGAACCTATTCTTCGCGCGATTCTCTCTCCCCTACGCTCAATCGGGTTTCACCACCGTTCGATTTACGGGCATCACTGTGGCGCAGCAATAAGCACGAGATTATTCCAGCCTCCGGACGGCCCACGCATATATATCGGAACAAAGCGCATTTTCGTTCGCCATTTCGTACACCGGCACAGTTGTTGACCAAATAGGTGTTATCTTGGATCGCACCGAAGACAACGGAATTCCTGGTGTTAGAAGGTAGCAAACCAGTTGAGTGGGTGGATTTTCGGGTGATTCTTCTCGAATGCGATGTGATACACTATAAGTTAAGGTTGCAAAAATTTAGCTTTAGTTCAATTTAGGAAAACCTTGATAATATTCCAAACTTGCAAATGTGTTCATACAACTTTGAATAGACCTCAAGTTTATAAGGATGAGATGGCATCTTAAAAGAAAGTTTAAAAAAAAAAATTTCTTCAGTTATGTTAGCTCAAAAGGAAGATTTTCCCATGTTTATTCTGTATGCACTTTCCACAAAATTTTCCTCGTTGCTCTTATATGCGTTGCTTAATGAAGAATGGAACGTACATTTCGTTCCACACTGTAAACCATGTAGCATTTCGCCACGGGTTACAACTTCGCTGTAGTCGTGTAGGGTGACTTTTTTTCCCTTGTGCCTCTTGTCTGGCCCCTAACGGAACGCTCTTGGTGGTGCGCGCGTGCACAACTGCTGTCCCCTCCAAGCGCGCGAATATGCGGGGGTAGTCCCATTCAGCTCGCCAGACCGCGCCGCGTACCACTACGAGCGCCTTCCCTCGCCAGAGCCCCCACGAAGATTCGTCCCACTCGGTCACGAGAAAACCGTGGCCCAAACAGTCGCCTGCGCTACTCTCAAGACTCACCTGCCCAACTCCTCGTCGTTCGGACGCCGTCGGTTGAGTGCGCACTTCCGGCTCGGTCAACGATTTCCGGTCGTTCCGCGACAGAATCGATCACGAGGTTTCTTCTTCGGCCCGGTTCGCTGGGCCCGTTTTGGTGGCGGCCGAGTGCTATGGCGACTCGATTTGCTTTTCACTCGGGATGTATATTCTGCAGCCCATAGGTTTTCAATCACTATTCACTTCACTTCAACTGCAACTTATTAAATCCTCGAGGCTGCGGTGATCGGTACGCACTTTCATAGACGCAAAGGTGGATTGCTATAATTGCATACATTTACTGAAACACGCAAGAGCGAGAGAGAATATTTTAAACCCTACAGGAAAGCGCCCCCGTCGGTGTACCTTTAGAAGAAGGATGTTTTCAAGTCTGGAAAATTGGGGTGTGGATATTCCCTGTCTTCTCAGTTCTGTTGTCATCGTTATACACAATTTACGTCTCCACTAGACGTTGTTTAGCAACCCTAGCTCCTTTTTTTTTCACTCGCGCCTACTTGCCTTTTTTCCGGTACGATTCAGCCGGCTCAGCGACTAGTACAAAGCACGGCGCTTGCTTGTCGGTCAAAAAATTGTGATACAAAATCTTTCGCGTGGGTTTAAGACATTGGGCAGCCACTCGTTTCATGAACAGTTGAATGAAATTATTTTTTTAAAAAACCTACAGCCACCCAAAAGGTTAACAAGCAAGAAGGTAAAATTCCACCTTCGCACCTGAGCAACAAACAAAACTGGGTACATTTTTACGACACACCGCGGAATTGCGGAAGAAGAAAATGCAGTTCTCCGCTTCTCGGGCGCATCGGTTGCTACTCAAAGTAGCAACATCAAATAAGAAGCATTCAAACACGGGAAATGCATCCAACCATCGATCAAAAACCTGTTCCATCTCGTGCGTTCGGTGTTTCTCAGTGCAGCAGCTGCTGCAAAAAAGGGTTCCGGCGTTGGTAAACAAGTTGACACACGCACACAGAACGGGCCGAAACAGACGGAAAGTACCGCAAAGGTGCGCGGAGTAAGAAAGAACTGTTGACTTAATTCTCGTCCATAATGTTTGTCAATCTTCAGGCAATTTCGGCGACAGCCCAGGCAAACAAATTTCCTGCTTTCCTCCTCCTGTACCTGCCTGTCGGGGATGTCCTTACGGCACCTTTGTACACTCAGATCCGATGGGCTTTTCTTCATCTGCTGCTCTTCTCGGTGGATCATTTGGGTCAACCGAAACGATTCGAGTTAGAATGATTTTGAACATGAGCGTACTTTTTCCAGATGCATCTATAGCTTTTCTTTCGCTTTTAATGATGGGAAAGTTTGGATCGTCCGGAGGAAATCTTGCAATGGCTCTCTACAATTACGTTTATGCGTCGAATTGTACATTCATTTCGGAAACGAATACCCGTAAAAATGTTGAAGCAATTCTTCGTTTGACGTTTCGTTCCGTCTCGTAAGCTAGCCAGGAAAATCCGGCTTCGCTAATATTGATTTTTATACGTCGAAAATTTTTCGCCACATCACATTTTGGTACTTGCATAGCATACGAGGTTGTCGAGAGGAGCACTTATTTTGCACTTGCTTTTGTTTGAAAGCATTTTCGGTTTTTACAGTTTGTCTTGCACTCACTCACAAATTATTGCTGGCCATGTGCCCTTTGTACCGCAATTGCGAATGGGCAAACGGCGGAACAAATTTGTTTTCTGGCACTACTGGTGCTGTTGCTGCTGACCCTTTCCAACGGTTGTGGTTGCTAGCCTCCAGAAACTCGAGAATTGGTGTCGGTTACGTAGGGGCAAATGTAGCATTGAAACGCATCGAACGCGAGAAAAGCTACAAACCTCGCAAAGTCTAATGCATGTGAAACCACGACCTTACAACACGCGTGAAGAGTTTTCGCTTCGCGTGCAGCGTTAGAAAGATCCAGCCAAACTGCCCTAACACCAAAGGCGAACGGAAAACACCACGAAGGAAAAGAGCGAACCATTTCCATTTCCAGTTATCGAACGGCGAACGAGCCTGCACGGAGGCGGAGAACAGTGGCAAAATAAACCGTTCAAATGCGCCAATGCTACGGAGAGCAACATAAAGCTACTTACACAAACACATTTTCACATTCAACGCACCATGCGAAAACACTGTCGAGCCTCCCGGTACGACGACGGCAACAGCGCAAGATCTAACCTCTTTGCTGTCCTAAGCCGTACTGAACCGAACCGCGTCAGATGCGGCGAAACACATACCCGGATTGATCCGTTTCTAGAAGAAAGACAACTCCGGACAAACGCGATCTACAGGTTTTTTTGGCACGATAACAAACTGTCCATCTCATCAGCCGCCAATAGCGCAGTGTTGTGCGTAAAACATAAGCCGGAAAACGCAGACGTCGGTGTAAAAACACAAATTGCGTAAAAGTCAAGCCTTACCTTCATTGCATCTTTAAAACTAAAAACGGGTTTCGCTTTCACAAAACCATGATTCGTGGGCAGACAGCAAAGACCCAGCTAATTTGAAAAAATACACATCACTAGTATTTCCATCAATATGTGGACCGCAGATCCATGGTTCCAAACGATATGTCTCAGCTGGAAGCGATATGTTTCACATGATGAGCCGGTTTATAAGTAATAAAGAAAGTGCAGGAATCCCGCTTCGGTTGACGGGTCGCAAGATCGGCTATGAAAAAATAGTCTGAGACATATGTTTATATTTGATGTATTTGAATTACAATTGGTTCTAAATGGAATTGAATTACGATGGGTTCAGCGGCCATCGATAAAAACGATAATAAAAAATCAGTCTCAAATACTCCGCGCCGTCATCGGGGTTCGAAGTTGTCAGTTAAAAAACATGAGCAAGAATCCTTTACATACATGTTGTTTGATTGCCAGCGGGTTCATAATTTCGAAACCGAAGATTAGCATGTTTCCCCATACAATCCTTAATCTCAAAATGTGGCCAACAGTATCTTGGCAAAGTATTTGATCGAGTGTCCCGACAGCAACAGACCAAAGTAAAAACTCGACAGTTGGTAAACATAAACATGTTCGTCCTTGCCAATCGGCGATCCCCGTTCGTTATCGGATTTTGACTGTGTTTGACGCCACCTATACCACTTTTCCCTTTTTTGTTGTCTTAGCTAAATTTAAAACCACTCGCCTGCCTGCAACGTATATTCAATTGTCGTCAAAATGATAGCCTGCCGGGCGTGTAGTTTGGAAACAAGCGATTTTACCTCCATATACAGTAAAAAGTTCGGCAATACTCTAGCAGAAATGTTGCAGACGTTAGTGCCAGTAAGGGTAAGGAGTATGATGAGCGGGAAAATGTGATGCTCTAATTCATTTTATACATTCTCGTTTCTTTGCTTTTAGATTCCTGATCCGGCTGATCGGGTTCTGATGGTGCTGTGTGCTGAATGTGTCGATAAAACAATAGATGCATACCAATTTGTCCAGCTTGTACTCCGTGCGGAAAGCCAGTGGGCATCCATGCAACCGGTCTGCGATTTAAATGCCGAACTGTGTGAAAACACATTGGAAACACCTGCCCTTGACATCGAGACCGACGGGACTAGTAATGGCGTAGAGGAGCTGGTGAAGGACGATGAAGATTCCGACACGATGGGTAAAATAGTAAACAGAACTTCACCAGAACCGGACACGGCTCTATCGACGCCCGGTGCTCGCTTGAAGCACGTGAAATATTTCCCGCTGCTCGCTGATGGCGACTGTTCTTTTCGCTGTTGTGGCCGCAAATGCTTGCTCACATTTTCTTCCCGGGAGGAGCTGGAAAAACACGGTGCGGCCAACCATGGCGTGCACCAGCGAGCGCTTTCTTGGAAGGATTCGTTCCAGTACGAGTGCACCGTGTGCTTCACACGTTTCGAGCACCGGAAAAACCTGATAACACACCTACGGCGACTCGTGCGTGACTACCAGTGTCCGGTGTGTATGGCTTGCTTTGATCGACCCCGGCTCAAGCTCGCGCATGTGAACCAGCAGCACCCTGATTATCTGCACAAAGTGGCCCGTAAATCGTACCGGCTCGAGGCGCAACCGACCAAGATTTGCTGTGGTTGCGGGGAGCGTTTTGACACGCTGGAGACGTTGCTAGCACACGGTGCGAATGAGCACACCCCGGTACAGGAGGACGACCATAGAGACTCCGAGGCGGAGTATAAATTCCAGTGTAAAATATGTTACAAACGATTCAGGAACAGGGCCAACCTGCAGCACCACCATCGCTCGAAGTACCTGGAGAAACGGTTCGCCTGTGGTCAGTGCGGAGATACGTTTGCATATAGATCCTTACTGGAGGGACACCAGCAGACGCACACAACGGAGCGAAATTATGTGTGCGAAACGTGCGGTGCCACGTTCAAGACAAAGGTGGGGCTAGTTGCGCACGATGCGACGCACCGGGAGAAGACGTTTCAGTGCACGGAATGCGATTACCGGGCCGTGAAGGAGTCTCGCCTGAAGAGCCATATGCTGCGGCACGGCAATAAGATGCCGTTTTTGTGCCAACAGTGCCCGAAGCAGTTTCGCACAAAATCGAACTTGGCCAGCCACATGCGGTCGCACGCAGGCGTCAAGTCGTTCGAATGTCGCCATTGCGACCGGAGCTACGTGTACGTGAGCGACCGGGCGAAGCACGAGCGGACGCACAGTGGAGATTTGCCACACGGTTGTAGCGACTGCGGGAAAAAGTACTCGCGGCCATGCTTGCTGAAGGCGCACGTTAAGATCTGCAAGCCTGCCAAGAATTCTAAGGAGGCGTGCGATTATTAAAGTAACCGACCGATTTTCAACGTACGTACGTACAATGTCATTTATCCGCGCGGCCGAGAGCGTCATTTATCCTTTACTCGAAAATAAGTATTTATACGTGTTTGATATCCGATAGAAATTGTTTGGAAGATGTAAAGGGAAGCGTAGTTATGGGTACCGAAAAACGAACTCGAGATACGACGTTCTTGCAGACCACATCCACACCGGCGTTATTTTGACAGACAAAGTTGTAAATAAAAAATTCAAAATGGTTCCGAGCAAATCTGCCCTGTCACAACCTGAGTAGTGTTACCAACCTTGATTTGCTGCTGTGAGTTTAATTTACACACCGTGGAGTACGCAGCCATTGTTTACATCCTTCAAAGTTGACACTCTCCTCCGAGCCGGATTGCAAATTGAAGGCTGGTGCTGGGGAATTGAAAATCTCTGGCTCTTGTAATTAGTCTTCAAGTAGTCGCTTGGTGAAGTATTCGTTTTTCAAAGCCTCTTAAGTGCTACTATCGCTAAAACTATCTCCTCCAACTATCGGTTGCTACGGGCTGCTCTAATTCTGGCGGAACGCTAGTCACGAGCAAAATGAGCCTGCTAAAGTTTCATCGCATTCTGCAACCTTCGGATCCGGACGCCATGCCGGTCCTGATCATCGGCCAGCTCCGTCACTTGACGGAGATTCCGTTCGATCGGATCAGCCCGAAGCTGGAGCCGCGCGTCGACCGGGAAACGTACATGAAGGCCGTCTCGGGTTTGCACCCCGCACCGACCGATACGTGCACGTTGTACCTAGATCTGGCCCGGGTCGCAGCCCTCCCGTTGAAAGCCTCCCGACACAACACCACATCACGCGCCCACGCGATCACAAAACTCATCCAATCCAAAACAACGAACGTGAGTGAATCCATTGTGATTGTGTGCGAAAAGCAGGACTTACTCGCTTCGGCGTGTGCCGTTGCTCGAGCCTTCCCGCTGTACAACCGGAAAACATCCAAGTCGGCCACGTCCGAGCCACCGCCAACGGTGCACATCGAGTTCGTGCTGGTAGGCGATGATCCGACCGTCGAGACTGAAATCACCGAGGAGGACGTGCTTGTCCTGGCGAATGTGACCGTCGGTATCCGGCTGACCGCACGAATTGTCGATGCGCCATGCAACGAGATGAACGTGTCCGGCTTCCTGGACGAGGTGAAGGCGATCGCCCTCGAGCTCGGACTGAAATCGAAGATCATCCGCGGCAAGGAACTGCAGGAGAAAGGGTTTGGTGGCATTTACGGGGTCGGGAAGGCGGCACTGGATCCGCCGGCCCTTGCCGTGTTGTCGTACGAGCCGAAGGGGGCCACCGAAACCGTGGCATGGGTCGGAAAGGGGATCGTGTTCGATACCGGCGGTCTGAGCATCAAAGGAAAGACCGCTATGCCGGGCATGAAGCGTGATTGTGGTGGTGCCGCTGCAATCCTGGGTGGATTTTACGCCGCCGTGAAGAGTGGTTTCCGAGAGAACCTACATGCCGTTTTCTGCCTCGCCGAGAACTCGGTTGGGCCGGAGGCTACACGCCCGGACGACATCCACCGGCTGTACTCAGGGTGTACGGTGGAAATTAACAACACCGACGCCGAGGGCCGTCTCGTGCTGGCCGACGGTGTCGTTTATGCCGATCGAGATCTGAAGGCAAACATTATTCTCGACATGGCCACGCTTACAGGCGCCCAGGGCATCGCCACCGGAAAGTATCACGGTGCAATCCTGACCAACAGCGATGAATGGGAGGAGAGAGCGTTGGAAATTGGCCGGCGCACTGGTGACATGTTATGTCCCGTTCCTTACTGCCCGGAACTGCACTTCAGCGAGTTCAACTCAGCCGTGGCGGACATGAAAAACTCCGTCATGGATCGCGGTAACGCACAGGTCAGCTGCGCTGGGCTATTTATCGGCGCCCATCTCGGGTTCGAATACGGTGGATCATGGATTCACGTTGATATGGCTGCACCGGTAAACAATGGCGAACGGGCGACAGGGTACGGTGTAGCACTGCTGGCTGGTTTGTTTGGCGAGCATAGCAAGGCAGCCATTCTTCGCGACGTCGCGAATCAACCAACGGTACGCAGAAATAAGTCGTCAGGGAACAGTACTGAACCTCCAATGAAAAAAGCTTGCTTGGATTAAATGCTTGGAAACATCGATGACGCGTATCGTGAGCTGTCGTCAGTAGGCGTTCTTTCTACTCCACTCTCAATACATTTGAACAATATATAATACATCCAAAAAGCTGTTTTCATTTGGCTTTTTTCTAATAAATCAACCAACTTAGATATGCAATCGTATTTTTTTAAAGCTATTACAAATAACTATCGAATTAGTATTCGTAACAGGGTAATGAGATAATGAGCGCATACGTGTATCGAACAATGAAATAGATGCTGTAGATAGCGCACCTGAAACAAGAAAGAAATCTGAAGCGGCGCCTTGTGCCTGTTATTATGCTTTATCATCAATTCCGTATATTCCTAATCAATCATGCCAGTCTCTACTCTAAATGCTGGGTGTGCCATCTGGAACAGTGTATACGATAAGCCGCTCCGTTTCGCTATCTGCTCCGCTGTCTCATTCGAGTTGTTCCTTCGCTCCGGATCGCATTCTTCGTTCATGAGCAGCGTCATCAGGGTAGATCGGCAGTCCGATACTGTGCACGCGATGTGTAGTGGCGTTTGGTCACCGTCCGAACGTGCATTCACATCTGCCCCATGCTGTAACACCAGCGCTACACAGGCAGCATTATTCCATTTGCACGCCGAATGCAACGGTGTCCAACCCATCGCGGTTCGTGCCATCGGATCAGCCCCGTAACGCAGAAGTATCTTGGCCATTGTGGGGTTATCGTTGTAGCATGCTTTGTGCAGCGCTGTGTATCCATCGTTATCCACCGCGTGCACTACCGATGGTTTCCGTTTGACGATATTTTCCACTATTTCTAGTTTGTTCTCTCCGGCCGCCCAAAGCGCGTACCTTTCCAGGGTGGCTGTTGGTGTTACACATATGTTACTAGCTTATAGCACTGGCAACCGAAACCTTACCCGAGCCTACCTTGCGGGTCTTTATCCTCTTCGACCAAATCATCCGGATCGTCCCAACCGCTGACGAACATTCCTCGCTGCACTTTGCTCATTTTCTCCTCCAACGCTTCAACTGTGTCCATGTCCTCATCTTCCCCCTCGGGAAGTTCATCTTTGGTAAGGGCGTTTGCTATATTGTCCCAGTCCTTCAACGTACGGCCAGACATTGTTCTGAAATGTTATGATACAGCGATTTGCTTCTGACCAGCACGCCAGGCGACTTTGCTTTCCGAAATGTTCGAAGTGAAGCTGTATGGTTTGTTTGAAAACAAATCGACAGCTGTCAATAAATGTATTGTGTGAAAACTGGCTGCGTACGTGCTCGCAAGTGGTTGTGCCTTCAAATTATCATGCAATTGGAGCATTTTGATTTCCGCTTTATTTTTTAAACAAAAGATTCGCAAACACATGTTTTTGTTGGTTTTGCATTAGGTAGGTTTATTATACACACTTTAGCCCGAACTGCGTTCGTTTCAAGGTAAATTCATAAAAATAGCCCTACTTCCAAAGCCCCATAAGTATCCCAGTTTGAACAACTTCCTTTGTCCAGTTGCTCCTTGCTCCTTATTTACATATTTATCTCTTTTAAAGTTTTTAAACTCCTTACCACCAATGTAAAGGGATTTGCTAAAACTTTAATCTTGGGTACAGCAAAGGGAGAAGTCCCATAATTGAAGAGATGGCGCCAAGCATGCCAATGGTTTGGTTTGAAACAGCAACATATCCCAGCCCGTTTAGTGGAATGAAAACATCGCATACATTTTTCACGGTGTCCACAAGCAGTGGCTTGTTTTCCTGGTAGATTACCGACAGTGCTTGCTGCAGATTGCGGATGTTCGATCTGCTGTAGTAGACGAACAGCCGATAAAGCTCCTGTAGATCCCGACAGAGATTCATCAGGATCGAAATCAACCAGAAGCGGTTCGAGCGATTCAGCCATTTGGTGGTGTTCACACTTTTACTGACACCGGAACGGGACAGCCAAACTACGTGATCCGCTAGCAAGAATAATCCAGAGGACAGCTTCCCAAGAACGATAAACAGCTGCTGCGAAATGTGTTTCAACTCAATGCTCGCCACAGCGCCGTACAGCACTTCAAATCCTTTTCCAAAACGAAGCACTGGAGGTAGAGGAGCGTTATCGAGATAATAAATAAGATTTGCTGATATTTCTTCAATAGCTACTTACGTTTGCGAAATGAGCTGAGAATGCTTTCGATGTGTTTCAATAGTTGAACAGAATCGTTTGTGGGTGATGCATGGTTAGCGATTTTAGTGGCCCACAACGCGCGACAAGAGTATTGAAAAAGTCTAGAAGTGGATGGACAAATTTTCGTCCCAGTTAGTTTCAGTACACTGCTGCGACGACACCCGCTCAATTACCTTGCAATTTTGTCTTTCCCCACCGTTTGGCTGTTCAGTTTGATAATGATGTCCATGTTTTCACAATCTTCCTTCGGTGGCAGGAACGGTACTCGAATCTCTATAGGGGGATCACACTATGGTTTTGTCTAATAGAAAGATTTTCGAGTATACCTCTGTACAATTCAAGTCAATCATGAATGCACTTTTCACCCAACTTCGTATGGAATGTGAAGCGATTTCACGGAAAATGGTGTTCTGATAACAAAGATAACATTGCCGATATCTGCGCTGGTTTTGTATGCGGCAGCGACGATGGCTTAGCTGACAGCACTTCGTTTTAACTCCCGGATCAACCACTCTCCTTGACAAACCCCGAAGCACAGCACAATTTCTTCAGTGCATGTAGCTAATCGGCACAAAAACAACTGAGAAATGCTACACTGCCATTCGATCAACAAGTGGCGGTAGCGGTTTTATGAGCAAAAAAACAAAAAGTTTTTATGTTAATACACACTTTAAATCGTATTTATTTGAGAGAAGACGAAGTTACGTTGTGTTACATTCACTTACGATTATATCCTAGCCGGTCGAATACGCTACCGTTGCTCTTTCCAGCCCCTTTGCCAACTTTGGCCAGCTTCGAGTCGAGACTGAATCGTTCAACGCGCGTCGACAGCGACTTCGTGTCCGTCCGTGTGCCTAAACTGAGGCGATTTTTTATCGGTTGTTTCCGCACATGCATCATGTTGTCCGATTTCAAACTAGTGTGTGCTAGAGACAGCTTTCCACCAGCCCCCGGGTATGATGTACGCTTCATTTGTACCACATTCTTCGTACCGTGCAAGGACGGCGAACGTTTAACACCAGCTGCACCAACAGTAGTCGCCGCACCGCCACCGCCTAACCGTTGTTTAACGGAGACTGCACCTGGATCGCCCTGGATGCTTACCTTTCGAGGTGCTATTTCGAGCACCTCATCTTCCTCGGAAAATGACACACTTTTCAGGCCTCCGCCAGCGCTCGCATCGACACCGTAGCCGGTCAATCTTGGGTAGTCGTCCAAGTCTTCCTCTTCCGATAAAACTGCAACCGCTTTCGCAGGTATTTTTTTGACTAAAATAACCTTCTGGTCAGACGGGTTGTACTTGAGGTCTGGTGCAACGGATGGTAGTTTGCCGGTGGATTTTTTAAGAATTCCCGCTGATGTCGCTCCCACATCTGCAATCCCATTGTCAGTAACTGTTCGACCACCCAGACGCGAGAAGATGGAGCTTGATATTGTCAGCCCCATTGGCTCCCCTTTTTGCACCGGAGGAGTGAACTTTGCCGGTGGTTCGTTGTCATTGCTGAGTCGGTCGAAAATGCTGCCCCGTTTAACTCCGGCCCTTGCAGTCGGCTTTTCGTCAACGGATGAAGTAGGTTTGGCTTCCTTCTTATCTAGAATTTCTCTACTCCGTGCCGTACTGCCGGTAGGTAGGATGATTTTGTATTTTCCTTCATGCTCTGGGAGTACCCGTCGTGGTTTCGACTCGTTTGACATGGTAACGGGTGACGATACTGTCCCTGTGAATGTTATTGAACTGGCATTGGAGAAAGGGATTTTGAACGAATAAATGCATTTACAGACTTACGTGGCTTGAGTCCCGGCTTTTCTGTCTTTTTCCCCTGGTTCACAGTTCCGGTGTTCGGCGTACCGGAAACCGTGGCCACCGGTACCCCAGGTTCATTCTCCGGCACGGATAACACCTTTTCCCTGGCACTCTGTTCTGCTACCTTTTTAGCGTGGCGCAAGATCGCTATGATATCGCCCATTGTCGTGATGCCCATCTCGCGCAGGTACTCCTTGTTGAGATCCATTAGCATGTCCATTTGGATCCGGTTTTCGACGAAGACGTGCGCGTAAGAAGCGGCCGCGGGTGAGGGAATATCAGCATTTGAAAAAAATTTCACCCATGTTGCTATGAAAGATTGAAAAATGGTGATCAAAACAAGCGCTTTCATTAATCATTTGCATCATCAACATACCTGCCGTAGGCGATGGCATTGTTGCTCTTTTGCTGCTGCCTAATCGCCTTTGCCAATAGCCACTGGATAACGATTCTCTTTAGCGAGTCGGGGAAGCGAGAGAATATACAATTCCAGCCGACAGAAACACACAACATTAATTAAATGGAACAATCTTTGCTTAAAAATAGCTTGCTGCTGGAGAAGTTAATGTGTCAAGCTGGTGGTAAAAAAGAAACAAAGAAAAAAGAACGAAACTTATTCTTCAACTGTCAGAACGGGATGTCGGTACTGACAGTTTTTTATTTTACGACAAATTTAGAACATCTTTGTTAAAAACTACGCTTTATCTACTCAGAAATTTGTTATTTTATAATTGATTCATAATACAGTTTCTTATAGGTGCAAGATAGCAATCTCGTTTGGAACAAAAAATTAAATATTCAACAAAAGTCATCCAGTACACTACCGTAGGCATCGAACAATTCTTCGTTAAGTTTCGTACACATTCGATTTCACGAGCCGTCAAGATTGTTAGAGTGTCGATGCGACGCATAGCTTCGTTTGCATTCACCTCGGTTCCCACCAATAGACGCGTGTGTTTCATCACGGGAGAGTTTTTATCCAAAGTAAAATCATCTTTTTGCCTGGTGTAACGCAATAAAACCGATCAAAAACACTCGCAAACGGTTCCCGGAGCACTCCGGGCACGGAAAAGTGCAAAGTAGGGCCCCGGGAGACATACATCGTGACGAGAAATTACGATTAAACTTTTCCTAGCTCGTCAGTGTGTAGTGAAGTGGAAAAAAAAGAATAAGAAAACCCGCACTACCTTGATTGAAGCTGTGAACGACATTAGTCAGCAATGAGTGGAGATTCCAAGGCGCCGTTGCGCACGGTGAAGCGCGTACAGTTCGGCATTCTGTCGCCGGACGAAATCCGTCGGATGTCGGTGACGGAGGGGGGCATACAGTACGCCGAGACAATGGAGGGCGGCCGGCCAAAGCTGTGCGGTCTGATGGACCCGCGGCAGGGCGTCATCGAGCGTACGTCACGATGTCAGACCTGCGCCGGGAACATGACGGAATGTCCGGGCCACTTCGGGCACATCGATCTCGCCAAGCCAGTGTTCCACATCGGTTTCATCACGAAGACGATCAAAATCCTTCGGTGCGTGTGTTTCTACTGCTCGAAGATGCTCGTATCGCCGACGAATCCCAAGATCAAGGAAATCGTCATGAAATCGAAGGGGCAGCCCCGCAAGCGCTTGGCGTACGTGTATGATCTGTGCAAGGGCAAGAAGATTTGCGAGGGTGGCGAAGATATGGACCTCACGAAGGAACCGGGCGCCGGAGATGCCACCAAGAAGCAGGGCCACGGTGGCTGCGGTCACTATCAGCCGTCGATCCGGCGCACCGGGCTCGACCTGATGGCCGAGTGGAAGGAGGTGAACGACGAGAATCAGGAGAAAAAAATCCAGGTCTCGGCCGAGCGGGTGTACGAGATCCTGAAGCACATCACCGACGAGGAGTGCTACGTGCTTGGCATGGATCCGAAGTTTGCGCGCCCCGACTGGATGATCATCACCGTGCTCCCGGTACCCCCGCTTGCCGTGCGGCCAGCCGTCGTCATGTTTGGTGCGACGAAAAATCAAGACGATCTGACACACAAACTGTCCGACATCATCAAGGCGAACAATGAGCTGAAGAAGAACGAAGCAACCGGCGCGGCGGCGCACGTGATCGCGGAAAACATCAAAATGCTCCAGTTTCACGTCGCCACGCTCGTCGACAACGATATGCCGGGCATGCCGAAGGCGATGCAGAAAAGCGGCAAACCGCTCAAGGCGATCAAAGCGCGCCTGAAGGGCAAGGAAGGCCGTATCCGTGGCAACCTGATGGGTAAGCGTGTCGACTTCTCGGCCCGTACCGTCATCACGCCCGATCCGAACTTGCGCATCGATCAGGTGGGCGTGCCGCGCTCGGTGGCGCAGAACATGACCTTCCCGGAGCTGGTGACGCCGTTCAACATCGATCGCATGCAGGAGCTGGTGAGGAGGGGAAATTCGCAGTACCCGGGCGCGAAGTACATCGTGCGGGACAACGGCGAGCGAATCGATCTGCGCTTTCACCCAAAGTCGTCCGATCTGCACCTCCAGTGCGGCTACAAGGTGGAGCGCCATCTGCGCGACGACGATCTTGTCATCTTCAACCGGCAGCCGACGCTGCACAAGATGAGTATGATGGGCCATCGCGTGAAGGTGCTGCCGTGGTCGACGTTCCGGATGAACCTCAGCTGTACCTCGCCGTACAACGCCGATTTCGATGGCGACGAGATGAATCTGCACGTGCCGCAGTCGATGGAGACGCGCGCGGAAATCGAGAACATTCACATCACCCCGCGGCAGATCATTACGCCGCAGGCGAACAAACCGGTCATGGGTATCGTGCAGGACACGCTGACGGCGGTGCGGAAGATGACCAAGCGGGACGTGTTCATCGAGAAGGAGCAGATGATGAACCTGCTCATGTTCTTGCCGACCTGGGACGGCAAGATGCCGCAGCCGTGCATCCTCAAGCCGAAGCCGCTCTGGACGGGCAAGCAGATCTTCACCCTCATCATCCCGGGCAACGTGAACATGATCCGCACGCACTCGACGCACCCGGACGAGGAGGACGATGGGCCGTACAAGTGGATCTCGCCCGGCGACACCAAGGTCATGGTCGAGCATGGCGAGCTCATCATGGGCATCCTGTGCAAGAAGACGCTCGGAACGTCCGCCGGGTCGCTGCTGCACATCGTGTTTCTCGAGCTGGGCCACGAGATTGCCGGCCGGTTCTACGGCAACATCCAGACGGTCGTCAACAACTGGCTGCTGCTGGAGGGCCACAGCATCGGTATCGGCGACACGATTGCCGATCCGCAGACGTACTCCGAGATCCAGCGGGCGATCAAGAAGGCCAAGGAGGACGTCATTGGTGTGATCCAGAAGGCGCACAACATGGAGCTGGAGCCGACGCCCGGTAACACGCTCCGGCAGACGTTCGAGAACCAGGTGAACCGCATCCTGAACGACGCCCGTGACAAAACCGGTGGCTCCGCCAAAAAGTCCCTCACCGAGTACAACAACCTGAAGGCTATGGTCGTGTCCGGCTCGAAGGGGTCCAACATCAACATCTCACAGGTGAGTCACGAAAGCACGGGGCGTGAACGGAATGGGGGAAACTAATCCGGGTGATCTTTCCTTTCTGCCTCGACAGGTTATTGCTTGCGTGGGCCAACAGAACGTCGAGGGTAAGCGTATTCCGTTCGGGTTTCGCAAGCGCACCCTGCCCCACTTCATCAAGGACGACTACGGTCCTGAGTCGCGTGGGTTCGTCGAAAACTCGTATCTGGCCGGGCTGACGCCGACCGAGTTCTACTTTCACGCTATGGGTGGTCGCGAGGGTTTGATCGATACCGCCGTCAAGACGGCCGAAACCGGTTACATCCAGCGTCGTCTCATCAAAGCGATGGAGTCGGTGATGGTCAACTACGACGGCACGGTGCGTAACTCGGTCGGGCAGCTGATCCAGCTGCGCTACGGCGAGGACGGGCTGTGCGGTGAGGCGGTCGAGTTCCAGAACCTCCCAACGATCAAGCTCTCGAACAAGGTGTTCGAGAAGCGGTACCGGTTCGATCCGACCAACGAGCGAACGCTGCGGCGGATCTTCAACGAGGACGTCATCAAGGAGCTGACCGAGTCGACCTCGGTCATCCAGGAGATCGAGGCGGAGTACGAGCAACTGCTGCGCGATCGCGAGGCGCTCCGGCAGATTTTCCCCAACGGCGACTCAAAGGTGGTGCTGCCGTGCAATCTGCAGCGCATGATCTGGAACGTGCAGAAGATTTTCCACATCAACAAGCGCTCGCCGACGGACCTGTCGCCGCTGAAGGTGATCCAGGGTGTGCGCGATCTGCTGCAGCGGTGCGTCATCGTGGCCGGCACGGATCGGCTGTCGAAGCAGGCGAACGAGAACGCCACGCTGCTATTCCAGTGTCTGGTCCGGTCAACGCTGTGCACCAAGTACGTCGCCGAGGAGTTCCGGCTGAACAACGAAGCGTTCGAGTGGTTGATCGGTGAGATCGAGACGCGCTTCCAGCAGGCCCAGGTCAACCCGGGCGAGATGGTGGGCGCCCTGGCCGCACAATCGCTCGGCGAACCGGCCACGCAGATGACGCTCAATACGTTCCACTTTGCCGGTGTGTCGTCGAAGAACGTAACGCTCGGTGTGCCGCGTTTGAAGGAAATCATCAACATCTCCAAGCGGCCGAAGGCGCCCTCGCTCACCGTGTTCCTCACGGGCGGGGCGGCCCGTGACGCGGAGAAGGCCAAGAACGTGCTGTGCCGGCTGGAGCACACGACGCTGCGCAAGGTGACGGCCAACACGGCGATCTACTACGATCCCGACCCGCAGCGGACGGTGATTGCGGAGGACCAGGAGTTTGTCAACGTGTACTACGAGATGCCGGACTTTGACCCGACGCGCATCTCGCCGTGGCTGCTGCGTATCGAGCTCGACCGCAAGCGCATGACGGACAAGAAGCTGACGATGGAGCAGATCGCGGAGAAGATCAACGCCGGCTTTGGTGACGACCTGAACTGCATCTTCAACGACGACAACGCGGACAAGCTGGTGCTGCGCATCCGCATCATGAACGAGGACAACAAGTTCCAGGAGAACGAGGAGGAGAACATGGACAAGATGGAGGACGACATGTTCCTGCGGTGCATCGAGGCGAACATGCTGTCGGACATGACGCTGCAGGGCATCGAGGCGATCGGCAAGGTGTACATGCACCTGCCGCAGACGGATGCGAAGAAGCGCATCGTCATCACGCCCGAGGGCGAGTTTAAGCCGATCGGCGAGTGGCTGCTCGAGACGGACGGCACCTCGATGATGAAGGTGCTGAGCGAGCGGGACGTCGACCCGGTGCGCACGTACAGCAACGACATCTGCGAGATCTTCGCCGTGCTCGGCATCGAGGCGGTGCGCAAGTCGGTGGAAAAGGAGATGAACAACGTGCTGCAGTTCTACGGTCTGTACGTGAACTACCGCCATCTGGCGCTGCTGTGCGACGTAATGACGGCCAAGGGCCACCTGATGGCCATCACGCGTCACGGCATCAACAGGCAGGACACGGGCGCACTGATGAGATGTTCGTTCGAGGAAACGGTGGACGTGCTGAACGACGCGGCGGCCCACGCCGAGGTCGACCCGATGCGTGGCGTGTCGGAGAACATCATTCTCGGCCAGCTGCCGCGCATGGGCACCGGCTGTTTCGATCTGCTGCTGGACGCGGAAAAGTGCAAGCTCGGCATGGAGATCCCCCACACGTCGATCCTCGGCGGGACGGGAATGTTCTTCGGCTCGGCGGCGACACCGAGCATGACGCCGTGGCAGCAGTCGGCCACGCCGGGCTACGGTGGCTGGTCTCCGTCGGGACCGGCCAGCGGAATGACCCCGGGTGGTCCAAGCTTCTCCCCCTCGGCCCAATCGGACGCTTCGGGCATGTCGCCTTCGTCCTGGTCGCCGATACGCGGCTCGCCGAGCTCGCCCGGCCCTTCGATGTCCCCGTATCCGCCCTCGTCCCCCTCGATGTCACCGTCGTACTCACCGAGCAGTCCGAACTACGCCCCGAACTCTCCCGGTGGTGCTTCGCCCTCGTACTCCCCGACGAGCCCCTGCTATTCGCCACCGAGCCCACAGTATTCGCCCGGCAGCTCCAACTACTCGCCCAGCAGCCCCAACATCCACTCGGCCACCCAGAACTATTCGCCTACGAGCCCCTCGTACTCGCCGATGTCCCCGATGCACCCGACGAGCGCTTCCGCCTTTGCCAGCCCGGCCTACTCTCCCACCAGCCCCTCGTACTCGCCGACGAGCCCTTCCTATTCACCCTCGTCGCCCGTCTTCTCGCCCGCCAGTCCCTCATACTCACCCTCCAGCCCGTCCTACTCACCCACAAGCCCCTCGTACTCGCCCACGTCCCCGTCCTACTCGCCGACCTCACCGAACTTCACGCCCGTCACCCCGTCCTATTCGCCGTCGAGTCCGAACTACTCGCCCACCTCTCCGCACTTTTCGCCCGCATCGCCCAGCTACTCGCCCTCGTCGCCGAAGTACTCTCCCACGTCGCCCTCCTACTCGCCCACTTCCCCCTCGTACATTGGCAGCCCGCACTACACCCCGGCCAGTCCGCAGTACGCCCAAACCAGCTCGAACTATTCGCCCACGTCGCCCAGCTACTCGCCCTCGTCGCCCCAGCACTCGCCCGGCAGCAGCAGCAACCACTACAGCCTCGGCTCGTCCTCGTACTCGCAGACGCCCGCTCCCTACTCGCCCAACATGTCCTCGTACTCGCCAAGCAGCCCGAAGTACTCGCCGACCAGCCCCGTCTACACGTCCAGCTCGCTCACGTACTCGCCGTCTTCGCCGGCTTACTCACCCACGCCGCAAGGCTACAGCCCGTCGAGCCCGGCCAGTCCCTCCTACTCACCGACCAGTCCATCGTACGACGACAGCAACGAGGATTAAACGGAACGGACCGTTAAAGGTAGTACCATCGCAACCAACCAACCGTCGTGTTGTGCGTACCATTGGCTAACTGCGTCACCCCTTTGGCTTTTCTTCCCCATACAGATCGGTTGGCGGAAGGAAGTCCTTTTGGTGCAGAAGCGCGATGGAGCTCTGAAGAGTGGAAGGCCGAACACACCCTGTATCATCTTCCCCACAGATGGCAGTCTACAGGGTCAGGTGCCGATAAAATGGTTTAATCTTATGCTTAACGTGTCCAGAATTTTGTTTCAACCGTTTTATGTTATCTTATTTTCTACCATATGCAGTAGCAAGGTACCAGAAGTCGTACGTATCTTCTGATGCAATATGTTTGTAATGCATTTGGTTTTCTAAACTTACCGTCAAACGCCGTTATCCTTATATCCTTTCCACAAACGGTTGTCTCATACTGCGCCGAAGCGTTTTAATCACTCCATCATTCTGATGCTCAGCGTAATTCCTCTCCTGTTATTGCAAAACTATCTCAAAGTTACAATGGTGCGGAGTTAAGTCGAAAAACGAAAGAGCGAGTAGCTATTTACGGGTGACGAGGTTTTATCTAAACTGACCGGTGAAAAGATCGGTGTGACTTCTATAATTGCTTCAGCATCCACTACCACACAAGAGCCTTGTACCTCACGGGTGGGCAATAAAGATGTAAATGTTATTTATAAGGAATAATACTGTAGTCAGTACATTTCATTCAAACTAATAAAATTTATATAGAAAAGTAAAACATGTTGTTTCTATTAAGGTATATGGATTCTTAAATCGATTGCTCAGCGAATTGGGGTAGATATTTCTAAGATTGTCGTCGTTAAAATGGGCATAGTGTATTCCCTTTCACATAAATTTAAATATCCTTTATCGCAAGGGTTAACGGTTTTTCCTACACGAATGAAATTGGTTGTAAATAAAGAGCTGTCAAGCCAATATGACAGTTGACAGAATTGATTTTCAAAACAATCGTAGCAGCAGTATAAACAAACATTACGGAGCCCTCCGGTCAGCTTCGGAACGTAGAGTCCACTGGTTGATCGCGCGTATCTAGTCAATTAATTGTTATTGCTCAATCCAAAACCGGACACCTTCCCGCGCCAACCGATGCTACGATTTTGAAGCAAGTAGTGAAACAAAAATCCTCACACACACAGCGAGGGTTAAAATGTTCGACAATAATATCAACAACTACGCGCTGAAGGTGGAGCTGGCGAAGTGCTTCGGCAATCTAGGCATCGTCTACCTGGCCCAGTACCGGCCAACCCGGCAGCACGTGGCCGTGAAGAAGTTCCTGGTAGAAGATCTCAAGAACGACATCAGCTACGTGATGGACGAGGCGAAACACTTGCGCGAGTTCGACCATCCGAACATCCTCAGCTACCACACCGCATTCGTGCACAATCTCGATCTCTACTTCGTGCTACCGCTGATGTGCTTCGGCTCCTGCCGGGACACGATGGTCAACTACTTCGAGACGGGCTTCCCGGAGCCGATCCTCGTGTGCATCCTGCGCGACGTCCTGCAGGGTCTGGCGTACCTCCACTGGAAGGGCTACATCCACCGGTCGATCCGGGCCAGCCACATCTTCCTGAACGAATCTCGGGCCGTGCTGGGCGGGTTCCGCGTGTGCACCAGCTTCCTCGGCGAGGGCAAGCGCGTCCGCAACCTGCACGAGCTGCCGCCCCACTCGACCAAATCGCTCCACTGGCTCGCGCCGGAGGTGCTGGCGCAGAATCTGCTCGGCTACACGGAAAAGTCGGACGTGTACAGCCTGGCGATAACGGCGTGCGAGCTGGCGAACGGGCTGGAACCGTTCTGCGGCTTCTCCACCACGCTGATGCTGACGGAGAAAATGCGCGGCTACCTGCCGCTGCTGCTCGACGCCAGTACCATCCCAAGCGAGGAGGTGCTGGCGCAGGCCATGGAAGCGAAGTCGAACGAGATGGCCACGGCTACCACGCGCCAGATATACGCCTCCCGGCAGTTTTCCGATGCGCTCCACAAGTTTGCCGAGCAGTGTTTAGAAAGGTACTACTGGCGGGAGGATACGATAATTTCAAGACAATCCAAGCTGGCACTTTTAACGCTATATTCCCGTTCTTTCAATTTACAGAGATCCCAAATGTCGACCGAGTGCGTCCGCCTTGATTTCACACCCCGTGTTTAAACAGGTCACCCATACCAACATTATGGAACAGTTTGCCCACCACTGCATACAGACGGTCGACTTTGATTCGATTCAAGGTAAGGTCAAGGCTCTGCTGGCTTGCTCAGTTAAAACCAACATCCTGCCGCTAGAAAAAAAAAGCAAAACTTAAAAAGTGCAATTTCTTTGCAGATCACGACATCAGCCTGACCAACAGCTTCTCGCAGCTACAGGTGAACACGGGTGGCGGTTTTGAGTGGGATTTCGACGATTCGTAACACACCGATGCGGAAAAGATTATTTGATTAGACGGTTATACTTTTTCTTAATTTTTTATATTTTTTTATTGTGTTACCAATCAGTCCCATAGGTTGCCAGGGGCTTATGAAAGCTTATGGGACGCCCGATACAGTTCTAGCAAGTGCTTGTGATACAAAGATACATTTTATCTCCACTTGCGAGACATGTGTTGCCCTCCGTCTGGTTGAACTTTTCGTTGTAGGGGAGACATACTTTTATGGAGGTTTGGTAAACTATTTGGGCAATGTAGGAAAGGAATTGAAATTGCTAAAACAAAACAGATCGTCAAAGGCAAAGAGAATGCTGTAGCTTTTTGTACATTTGATTTAAATAGAGTTGAAGACATAGCTAGTAGTATAAAACAATCAATACCCCGCATGGATACTTGCAAGCGAATAGAAGAACTTTAAATACGGCGGCTTCGTCTTGCTAAGTTTTTTTTTTAATTTGTTTGTTGCAAATGAACACCAATACGTTTCACCCGCGACTTGTTGAATTGCTGCAGTTGAAACTTAAAAACTTCAATCAGAAAATAAAGTATGTTACATAAAAACAGCAAGTTTTCCCTTTTTTTTTTGAGTCTCCACAAACGGAGCATTTTTATTAGTTGGAAAATCATAGTGCATGATCACACCCAAATTGGAAATGATAAGACAGAATGTGATAAGTAACTAGAGAACTATTGCGCGACATACAAAAAACAAACCAGCTTTAATACTTTGCCTGCCACTACTACACCACACACTATGGAAAGAATGCATATTGGCATTTATTCCTTTCTCTTGGTTTTTTGCTTTTCCGCAAATTGCGTCCTTTCTTCTAAATTCTTCCTCTTCAGGCAATTTTGGTGTTCCAAAGGGTCTCTCATTTGCTGTGGTATGAGCAAAACAAGGGAGAAAAAATAAATCCTTTTTCTGTGTCAACTCGACCACTCGCTTAAATAAATGCAAATTTACAAACTGGAAATGCGCAGGAATGGAAAAAAATAAGTAGCTTAAGTAAACGCGATGCTCATTCGTAAGTCTATTTGATTAGTTGTGTCTGTGTGTATGCGTGTGGCTGTGTGGCAAGTGCCGGAAGGAGGAAATAGGTCATCCAAGTACAGGATCGCGAATCCTTCATCCAACGCGATGGATTAGATTTTCGATGTGTCTAAATAACGGCTCGCAAACGTTCGTGGTGCTTACAGCAGGGCCTAAAAGATGACGATTGAGAATCCCATTCCTCCAAGTGACACTCGCCGTTCCGCTTCCCTGCATGTGTCCGCGCTTCCTAGCCGCTCATGACCATCCGCACGAACTCTTCGTAGTTCACGTTGCCCTGCGAGTCCTCCTGGTTTTGGAGCAGCTGCTCGACCTGGAAAGGAAAGCAAACATGGTTTAATGAGGCAAATTCAGAACATGGAGTCGTTCTTTTTTTAGATAGATACCAACCTCATCATCACCCAGCTTCTCGCCCAGTGTCGTCAGCAGGTGGCGCAGCTCGGCCGACGAGATGAAGCCGCTCGCGTCCTTGTCGAAGTGGCGCAGGCCCTCGATGAAGTCGTCGGCCGTCTCGGCCGTGCGCTGCTTCGAGATGGCCTGGTAGATCGGCAGGAATACCTCGAACGAGACGCGCTCGTCCGGCTTCAGCTGCATGGTGAACTTCTTCACGTCCGACTCGGTCGGGTTCTGGCCGAGCGCTCGCAGGCACTCGCCGATCTGCTGCTGCTGGATCTTGCCATCACCACGGTTGTCGAATAGGTTGAACGCTTCCTGGAATTCTGCGGCAAAACATAAAGAAAGGAAAATGATGTACAAAAATTTAACAATATAAACATTCGATTGGAACATTTGAAACATTTCGTTTGGCAAAGACTAAACGATGTTGAGAACACATATATTAGTTGTCATTCCAGCCGCCTTCCATCCAACAGTCCATCAACCATTTGAGGGAAACAAAATATTCTAATAGCATTCGTATAAACTTTGCATACACCTCTTTTCCGCCGAAGGGCGATCCGTCCTTTCCTGTGATCAGTTTTTTCTGTCCCCCTTCTCAACCGCTGCTCAACGGTCGATCCAACAAATGTTGGTAATTGCTGACAAACTTGCTGCCAGCCGGGCCACCTATATTTCGCTGTCAGCGAATGGTTGAATCGCCTTTTTCGCCACGTGGTAGTGCATATGAATTGAAAGGAAAGGAAAGCTGGAAATCGAATGCATTCCAATGCACTTGCAAGCACTGGTGGGAGAGCAAATATGAACAGCAAAAAAAAAACCATAAAAAACCCGCGAGACGACACACTTGATGATTGACGATGATCATTTTTTTCTCATCGGACCAGTGAGTGCGGATACCATTTGATCAAGCGTTAGTTAGCTAGGGCAATAAGTCAATTCGTTTCTGTGGACACAGGTTTCTAGGGCAAGGTAGACTAAGATACACTCATCGAAGCCGAATAACAGTTAGTTACGGGTTGCGATTTTTTTTATTTCTTTTCAGAATTTTCCGTTGTTCAGATTCTCCTCTGTTTTGTTCCAGAAACAGTAAGTAATATTTATGGTTTTCTATAAATTTTTTGGATCCCAGTGGATCTTTTGATCTTATATCATTTTACCTGTATTTGAACCCATTGCTTATCAAAAACCTTCTAATCTTTGGCGAAATAAGTAATCGGATAAATAATAACCGTAGTTTGTTGTTTCTCGAGGCTTTGTATGACTTTAACAATCACATTCTCCTCAATCTTCTTGAAAACCTTGCATAGTGCATAGTGCAAGACGGGCTTTTACAATCACAACTATTAAAATGAGAATACACAATTTGGGAGATCGCGGATTTTAATTTCAGTGGTTTGTTTCAAACAGTATTGCACCACAATCGTTATGTAAATTCAAGCGAATATTTAACGAATACAAGCATATCGAGGTGAAGGAAAATAGTACCGTACATTAGTTTTTGTTAACAAAATTGTGTATGTTTTGCTATTGATTTGGGAGTTAGCTGTAAAACTGCTTTTGTCAGGAGGGGAAAAAGGTTTAACGGTACATCTACCAACTATTCCAAAAGTCTGAAAAACAAGCACTGATTTAGATGTACTTTAAAATTTTCAATTAACGTTTGAGAGACTATCGCAAATTTCAGAGATTTTATTTTAAATTTTGGAAGACAATATATTTTACATTAACTGCAATATAATGCTAGGAAACATCATGATAAACTATGTATAGTACCAACAGAACAATTATCATAATTTCGCTAATGATTGATGAGTTTTCTAAAACAAAATAAATTGTATGATTCAATTACACCGAAGCATCCGACAACAACCTCAAACCAGCACGTTTCTTTGGCTCCTGTTTCGAATTCTGAATGAAATCAAGATGCACTTTTTAATGGGAAAACGGTTTTACAAAACTATGACCTACTAGGCCATTACATCCGTGGCCCCCTCCATCGTTCACTTTTTTTGCAGATTTTACCGAAGAATACGACAATGACGACAAAGAAAAAAACTTCAAACTGCTAACATGGACAACTTCACCATCGCTTGCAAAGCTACCACCAACTTCTAACGGCCACGCGCTATAGCTAGGCGAAAGGTTGCCACCTGCACCTGGGGGGTTCAGGTTTCGCGGAGCCACCTCCTGCATTTGGCGGGCGAGGCGTCATACCAGGGCGGTGGAAATTCGATCTTACCTTCCACGGACGTGAAGTTGTTTTTCTTCGGTGGATCGTACATGTACATTATGGCGAGTTCGGGTATTTGGTTTTTGTTTGTTTGTTTTTTTCTCACAGATGGAATCGTGTCCTCACTTGTTTCGAAGCCGGTACTACTTGTTTTTAGTTAAATTTCCTTTTCAATGATTTTTTGTGAAATTTTCCACACACACACACACACGCACGGTGCTACCCCTCTTGTTGCAATCTCCAGCAGTAGAGTCCCTTTTAAACTACACTGTGCAAAACGATCGTTTGAAGTAAACGATCGCTACGAGAAACCTTGCCCCGGCGCGTTGTTAAGCACAGCTGTGTCACTAGAGCAGTCCGCGTTCCGGTACCCCGGGGTCTGAGGCTCACTTGGACACTTTTCCACACACTTTTGTCGCGCTCTCCCACTCACTCTATCACCCACCAAAACTCTGTGTCATTTACAACACCCCTGCGCTGCTAGATGTGCCTCGAGAAGCTCAACGCATGGCGAGGCCAGTTGGCCCCGGTTGGTGGTAGTGTGTCGCAAAACCTTGCCCCGGCCAACCAACTATTACCTAGTGTTGCAACAACCAGCTCATCAAATGGGGGTACACTTTTCCGTTTCGCCTTTTTTGTGTTTTGTTTTTTGTTTGTCTTATTTTCCGCGCCACAGGAAGAAGGTTTCGCCGACGCGCACTGCACAGTGTGCACAATTACACGGTCACGCGCTTTGCGTCGTGAAAAACAATTTAGAGAAAAAGTGCCAGCGGCTGTCTGGAGGCTAAGCTCCAAAACGGGGCCTAACGACAACTCGACGGACTAAACGGACGGAAGTCAATTCGAAGGGTTTTTTTTCCTCCAGAAATCGGTTGGGAATAAGTATGGCTAGACCGTTTTCGGAACACACTCCACCGGACGGACGCTGCAGATCATCAGCTGTATCGGTAAGCAATGCAATGCGGATCGTGGCGTTCGGGGTGTAAACCTTACGAAGAGGAGCCCCCCAGCGAGTGTGTCGTCGATTCGATAGTACGATTGCAACTGCCCCGCAAAGACACCGCGGTTGTCCATCGTAGACACTACGCTCGCTCCGGGCCTGGCTGGGCCTGCTGATGATGGTAGTGCAGCCGTCTGGCAGTGTGTGTCAGTTTGGAGTGTTGGGTTACTCTGGCGGCCTTAGCCCAGCAAGGGCGGCCCCGGAGGATGCGGACGACGCTGCGTGCCGCAACAGTTTTCACTTCCCCCGCCCTTCCAGGGTGCGCGAGGCTAGAGAAGTAATCGCGACCGCAGCAGCCGATCCACGAGCGACTCATTCCGACTGTGCGCCCTTCTCTTCGGTCCACCAAAAAGGGACAAAAACAGAGGAAAGACCGAAACGGAAGATGCACGGCTCGCAAACGAGCACACACAAACGCAACTCGAGTCGCTGTTGCAGTTTGGCGAGCGCGCGGTTTTACTACCATCTGCGGGAAATAAAGCAACGTGGAGAGGGGCAAAGCAAGCAAGCAAAAAAAAAGAAGACACCACAACGATCCAGCAGTACGCAGACCGCGGTGCAAAAACGGTCTTTTCTCGGGCAGTCATCGCGCCATAAAACTACGCAATTGTAAAGGATGTGCGCGAAGGAGGGAAGGAGAGTCCGGGTGGACATGGCACATGCTCCACTAAGTCGTCAGCCCTGGACACCTTCGACACCAGCATGTCCGATCAACGTGTTCAATAATGTGGGGGAATAGTTGTCCAATGAACGAACATTTTTCCATTATCATAAACTAGCTACAGTCAAATATTCGTGGAATTACAGAAAATTTCAGAAGTCTCAGTTCAGAGATTTTAAATCAATTTTTTTAATTAATAATAAAAATGCAACGTTCCACAAAAAAAAACCAATTTGAACAGCATTCATTATTTCGAATTCCCAAGATAAGCTTTACTTGAGCCTTATAGCACCATTCGAGGGATTAGAGTTATCCAGTCTTCTGCACAGCTGCAGCGTTTCAGGAGGACATCATTTAACCGATCGTCTCGCCGACTTCACTTATTTGAATATTTGTTTAAAATCATCTCGAGTGTCTTCATAAATCATCTTACCCTTGTCATCTTCCATCACTTGATACTGCCGCCTTCTCGTTATGATGTTCAATACGGACTACATGTGGACATATGTTCAACAGTAGCGAATTCAGTTCAAGTGATTCTACTGGCTTAACATGGGAAGGCTCAGGAAGCTGGACATAAGTACAGCGTCGTCGGACTAAGCCGAAACGCCGTAAATGGTCAAAAGGTTCTACAACCAATATTCCTGTTTTCCGAAAGCCTAGAATAAAATGATCCTCGTAATTTATTACACGAATTGTAAGACAAATATAGTTATCATAAATATGTAAACCATCTGGCTACGGTTGAAATCTATCTAAGGCTGTCGAGTGTCGTTGGTCTCTAGAGATCGAAAGAGGCACATAGACTGTGGCCATCTCAACCATATGTAAATACATACATCGACATCGCAGGTCGAATTCAAATGCACTCTTCGCGATAATGCCTTGTTAATATTTGCCCCGGAATTCGATTAGAATTCACTCCTGCCTTACGACCACGAGGCACTGCATTCCTCGGCTGTCTCGGGGCTCCCGTCGGAACGGATTTCTCCTTGGCAACTCCCTGCAGAGGTTGGTTTCGTGGTTTTAGATGATGTGGCGCACCAGCACCACGCAAAACCACTGTTCAAAAGAAAGAGAAAAAAAAGGAAGAAAACCACAACCCACAAATCGTACCATGGCAAGTCGACATGGCAGTAAGGGACAAGGATCTAGCCGGGCTGACCGCTAGCGACGATCGATTTCATCCTGATCGCGCGACCCATTGATGAAATGAGATGAAACCACCGGCAAGAGTGTGAACACCCGAAGAGAACCGAAAGACACGGCAAGCAAACACAAAAAATGACCAGCTTTTTGAAGGTCGAACGAGCAGTGAACAGTGAAGGCGCTGAAGGCAGCTCAAAAACTCGCGAAATGTAGCGACTTAAATGGTAATGTCTGCTGAAATAACGAGAATATTAAATGCAGGCGGCGCTCCGGCAATGGAACCCCGAAGAGAAGGTGCAAAAGGGAGAGGGCATCTGCGACGTTTGCCTGGTTAAGATCTCCCCAGTGGCCTTTTGCCTTTTGCGGAGACTCCTGGTCGTATCAAAAGACACGCACGCACGCACGCACGCCGCCCGACGAAATGGCACAACAACAAAATGGTCCCATGGGTGAATTGAGATTTTGCGCCGTTTTCTCCTGCCAGAGAGAGAGAAGGGGATTCTGCTTCTTAAGGTAAGTGTATATTCGGCATCGTAATTGGAATCCGGTGACAGACGAAAACGTCGTGCTGATTGTAGGGGATTGTGGTAATCATAATTATTAAGCTGAATCACTCCGCATCGCCTCCACGAAAATTATGATGGACACTTGCCAAACAAACCATACGGCCTGAGTGTAGTAAACGTGGAAAGTCTCGGGCCCGCCTTGCGAATACCGACGTGAAATCGGGTCATTGCGCGACTTCCCGCTTGTAATTATGCAAAAGAACCCACTTTCGATGCAGACTGCAGTTAAATTTAGCTGTGCTGTGTATGCAATTTCTTGGGAAAGCAGGTGTTTATGGACGGAGGTTTTTCCGTTATCGAATCCGGAATCTCAAACGCCACAACAACAGCGGCAAAAAACAAAGCTAATCCAGGAATATCCCACACTGTTGCTTTCTCCGAGGCTAAGAGCTTGCTCGGAAGAGCTAAATAAGCTTTGTTTATAAAGACGATTCCCGTGGGCCAGAGTGCAACAATTGGGCGCAATTGTATTCTGTGGGAATGGTCGGGAAACTTTTTTTCCTTGCCGGGTGAGAAAAAATCTCATAGATGTAAGCCGCACACGATTTTCGTTGGCTTTTTCAGCTAATAGACGAATCATCAACAAATGCTTCCTTATAAAGGCCAAGAGCTACATCGTACTAAATGCGAATGAAGGAAAAAAGCTGGCATCAAACTTAGGACACATAAAACCCATCATCAATGATTGATTTCGAATAAAAATTTTTTTTAAGAAGTTGACAGTTTTTGCTTGAAAAAATGTTCCTCAATTTAAACCAACCGAGGTACGAGAGGTTTCATATGACTATTTCTCGAAAGTAAACACCATACCAAACCTCGTTGATACTTTCCATTGTTCCATTATTTTTCTTCGTTTGAAATGCGAGCGTAAATTAATTGTAGCGTAAGAATTAGCAAACTTACTGGTGATTGCAGGATACCTTCTAGGTTAACAGGAAAGGAAATTGTCTGTATGGAGGTGGCGATGGCGACCCAATCCGACATTCGCCAGAGAATTGTTCGCAGATTTGTTCTCTTCATCTTTTTTAACCTACAATAAAACCAGCATCTTTTCGCAAAAAAAGGAACGCGCCATTTCCAAATATAAACATTGCGAAAGTCTTGTGCGTCCGTCCGTCCAGCCTGTATCTTAATGCATTGCACACATAATTCCACAAGGTGCCGTCCACATCGGTAAGCTCGGCTATGCTGACAAACGAAGGGAAGAGGACGAGAGCCACCGTGCCTCTCCACACCTTCACCCCGGCCCTACACGTGATCGGCGACGGGTTGGCCTGACCGAAAGAAGGCAAACCGCGCACCATTTATGGAAGAAAATTGAATAATCTTTTATGTTCCACCGATCCCCTCCGCGATACAGCATCCCCAATCTTCCAAGCGTGCAAAACATTCGCCCTCTGTCTCGCTTTCTTTGTATATCCTTCTTCTTTCTCGCACTTCCATCGTATGGCTCACGGCCGCGATCGCGATCGGGATGCGAGCTAAAGGTGACATCTTCTTCCATCTGTTGCGTAGCTGAGCCGAGAGCCAACGTTCGAAGAATATTCTAGCTCAACATTCTTCATTATGAAACGGAAATATTATAAACATTCTTTATTTAGATCATAGCTAAGATACCAACGATTTTTTTCTCTTTTGCAAGCCTTGAGATATTGATTCAAATGTTTTTACCAGGAAATCTTTTCACTGTCAATGTTTCGAGGTGGTTGTTAAATGGATGTTAAAGATACGACCTCAAACAAGAGCCGAGATCCTGGAGCGATTTTTTTTTTTTATCATTTAAACCGCTAATGAGACGTTGTGGTTGATTGATTGCAACATTTGTTAAGGCTGAAAATGGTGGACAATTTTTAGTCCTAAAACTACCTAGTACCTAGTGGTTCCTGTTATGTCCCAGATGCTCTGAAAAGTTCACTGGTTCACTAAGAACTAATCATGACAAGCCAAACATCATACAAACAAATTAAATGAAGAATGGCTACATTGGATCTTTCTGTATTTTTTCACCTCTCCTAATATGAATAAATACGCCTCAGCCTTTGGCTAGTCCTCAACTCGTTGCTCGCCATCCCTAATTATCGGCCTGTAGTGCCTCCTCCTGGAGAAATATGGCTTTATAATTGTTTTCCTTCTGTAGCGCCAACAAATGAAACATAATTTTTCCGAACAAAAAAGAAACCGACACCGGCGAAAAGCCGGTGGCAAAGTAACGATTTTTGAGCCTGTGTCGTGACTGTGAGAACGTTGGTTTGCCGTCGTGCGAGGCTGCGCCTTTAAAAGGATCAATCGACCCAACAATACATCAATCGGCTGATCTTATTGGTCCCAAAGAAGGTGGCGAAAAAAACGCTCGATGAGGCTCGGGCAATAATAAAACTGTGTGTGCCCCTGTGTGAAGCTCAAGCGTCACGCGGCTCAGCCAGCCACTTCCACAAGGGGTTGCGGAGGGGTAAAAAGGGAACAAGGGGACACAAGTCAAAGAACAACCACTTGCCCTCCTCGTCGGCAACCGGCTGTCGGTTGGCGCGGATAGTAATTTAGCTTTATTCGGCGAGGTCACTCCAAGCGTCGAGGTACCGTACCACCCCGAGACCATCCGACCGTCCCCCATCGACCGAGTTGCGCGAGCTTTTTGTTTTCCTTATAAGGAACGCGTCGCGAACGGCTTGCGCGACCTCGTTTCAACGTTTGCGGGGCGCGGTAAAAACGGCGCACCGCGCGGAAACGAGAAATGTGTAAACATGGCGTTGCGACTTAGCTTCGCTATCCTGCTCCCGCTTCTGATGCGGCTAAAGACCCGACGAAGTTTTTGGGTGTATAAATGCACCAAAGGCCTTATCGACGCCCGTTGATCGATTGCCGATTGGCTTGGTGATGGTGAAAACATGGCAATATGATGGCTGGTGGGAACAGCCTTTTATAAAAGCGACACATTTCGAGCATAAATCATCACTCGTGAGTATTAGGTGCATCGTTGAACGTATGCTTACGATGTGCTAATAGAAGGGCACAAGGGAGACAAATTGTATGGCGACAACTCAACTCGAACTTCGATTGCCTAAAAGGCCAGAACTCTGTCCCTTATCGCTCCGGACTGTGACAAAAAGATAAAACATTGATAAGAACTGATGCAAACTGTTCTTTCTCCATTAAAGAACGGTGGAAGGAAGAAGCAGAATGCAAAATTTGCCAGCAATATCTGACGTGGTGTAAAAATGGAAGCAGAGTTTAATTTAATTAGATCGATTGTGACTGCGATGCAAATTTGATCAAGTTTCTACAATTTTAACGCCTGCCGCATGCACATGGTGTCTGCAGGTCTAACGTATTAAGTTCCTTTTTTTGTTGATCATGCTGAAATAACATAAATCTCGATTCGCCTGTAAACAATACTGCCTAATGCTACAAGAAAATCAATGCAGTTTAGCGATTACTCAAGTGTATCTCTTATCTAAAGTAATCATCAGAACAGGCTATACGAACGGCACATCTGGATGTACTTTATCAACTAATCAAATGATAACTACCCCTGCATTCAATGATTCAGTAGTCTGCATTTTCGTCACCCATTAATAATCAATTACATTATACCAAACATTTGGAAATTGCTGCAGCTGTGAGCATATTTTCCCAAAATCCACCATAGGGTTGACCATCCATTGCCATAACAGATCGTTAATGTTTCGAATAAGACATTCGCAAACCGGCGGCGCATATCTTTCACACTTTGCTGGTAAAAAAGCTGCGCTCACAAAGCCATAAAACTGTCGTGCTCAGAACCGTGACTGTGAAATATATTAATGCCACACAGGGCCGCAGTGCTATCATACCCTCAGCCAATGAGTCGTACATGTTTGAAACTCGTGATTTGTCATCGCTCGCGACTTTCCTTTCTTCTTCTCCGTTCGTCTCCACTGCACCTTTGCATGTACCATCGACTGACAACTGTGCGTGTCCGATCATGACGTCACTGGTATGGAATTCCACGGACCAACAGGATGTTGAGAAAATGGCCCGTTTTTGTATTGTATCATCGCGATAACGAACTGATGCCCTTGCCTCTGCTTGCACACTGGTCGTTTAGCGTTAAACAAATGTTTTTTATCAAGGATAATCCAGTACTTACCAACCAATTGATCCTCGGTTAGATTAGTCTGTTGTAGGAGACGCGTTAACAAAGGAGAAAACAAAACACCAATCTTGTAAGCATTACATTCACTATAATGTGTGCTGTAGCCAGCATTGCGACGCTTACCATTTTGGATGTACGAGTTTGTGTTTTTGTACTCTCTGAAATTACAGGCAATTAGAAGCCGTAATTGTCTAGAATTCACGAAAATTCCGGAGCAACACTCGCGGAATGAATACGAATACTGAGCAGTGTGACAGTTATGGTAACGTATTCGCACGGCAGCTTTGTGCGGGTAACGCTTCTAACGTGTTGATGTCAAACGAGATCAAGATCTTGACAGGAAAAGAATGAACAAACCAAGGTGAATATATAGTGAAGAAATACGCTTATACATTTTAATTTAGTTTGAACAATTTTGAATTGTGGAAACATTAAACATACTGCCAAGAATCAAAGGTTTTAATTGCGAATGGCATTGCCAGCGTCCTTCCGAAATAAAATAAATATTTTTTATCACAGTGACAGTACGCAGCCATTGTTTACATCCTTCAAAGTTGACACCCTCCTCGTCCGGGCAGCTGCATTAGTCGGGTTGTTGGTACGGGTTCGTGCTGCTGCGGGTTGCTTGTGGTGCGAAAAATTAAGAAAATATCACGTCCGATCTAGAAAGAATAATTGGTGTATGCCGTCTGACCTTTTATTGGCTAGTGGGAGCAATAACTGAACAGTTTAAAAATAGCGTTCTCTCGTGCAGCGGCATGCGTTTCAATGTGCATTGTGGATTGCATTGCGTAGCGATTTAGAAGGAGAAAAGAAAGAAAATCTAAATATCTCCACTAGATGTGAATAGATTGTGGGTGGACTAGTTTACGCCTTTCAGAACCCTCGACAGCTGCGGTTAATGTGGTGCATTCTAATGGTGTGTTACATAAATTGTTGATATTGTCCAATTGAACGCCTGGAAAAAGGGCTTATTTTTCGAACTACGCAAAATGGCAGGTGCATGTGTTTGTGGTGTATGGACTGAGTGAGATGGAGATTGCGCGAGGGGGCAATGATTATAATGTACAATATAGAACACGAATTTTATCCAATTAGTATCCCAGGCCCGCGACGAGCGTGACTGGAGCGAGGTAAAAATCAATAATCATGCCCCCGCTTTGTGGCTTATCCTCCGAGTTTTTTTTCCCCCAAACATGTCTGCATCAATCATAACATGACATGTAAGAGATGGGGTGTACTGGGAAGGTTAAAGTAAATAGCGATTGAACCAGGACACGCTCCCCGGGCATCAACAACAATATAACGGTTCTCTGCGGGTGGTGTGTTGGAGCGATGGCATGGGCCCCCTGGTGCCAGGCATTACCCCGAAACAGCTGATTGATCATAATATAAGCATTAGACGAGAGCTCAACACCGATTCCCGTGTGTTACGCCCTCTCGCTCACCAGTAAACGCACGTGGAACTCACACGCATATTATCAAACAACGCCGTTTCGTCCTTGTGGCCACTCATTCCGTTTATTTAACCCCGTTAAAAAAACTTAAAGGAAACAGGCATACAGGACAGAGGATTACACATCTGAATTCAAACTGATGAGCATGTACTTGGTCCATGGTCAAATGCAATTCAATCGAAGCAATTGAATCGCCAATATATTCGATACTGCATACCCCTCAGCCCACCCATTCGTCCTTGGGGCGAACCAATTGCCTCCCCAATGGTTTGTTGCTGTTGTTTCGCCGGCTCTTCTTGCTACAAAACGAAAACTCATCGCAGCACGCGAACAAACAAGAACGCGGGGAAGCCTTTTATTTCAATAAGTCTAATTTTGTGATTGATTCGCCGCTTGCTCGCCTAAGTCATTGCTGAAACCAAACACATCCGATCCTTCAAATCATTGTCGTACGCACGCATACACAAACACACGCATTACGCGTCGAAGTAAGCGCTGCGTTATTTCGCGAGATGTTTGTGTATAGAAAGAGCAGGAGCAACACAACGTGCGGGAAAATAATGGTTTCATTCAAGCCGTTTGCTGGCCCCCAGCCTGCGGGTAGAAGGGAGAGAGCAACAGCGCACGCTATATTCACGCAATGCCCGTCTGAGCAGGCGAGCGAGCAAACGTACGTTTCGGCCGCCGGAAAGGGCTAAAACATCCCTTACCGCCCGCGTGAGTGAACGGGAACACTACACAGCAACAAGCGCAGCAATAGGCTCACAACAAAAACAAAAGGCAAAAGGCAGAGGGCGAATAAAAAAAAAAAATACACTACACATCGCCATATTGAATCAAGAATTCCACTGCGACGGTGGAATTGTTGATCGCGAAAAGCCTCGCGGTGTGCCGTGAAATAACAAGCCGTGGGCCTGTGCACGGTGCGCCACTACAGGCTCACACTATACCGTGTAGGGGCTGCCGCGAGTGTGTTTATTGTTGCTAACGGATGGTGTGTGCGTAAAATACGTATGTTTGCCTCTCGCCGATTCGGATCGATCCAGTGGGTGGGGGCTGTGGCAGCGGGACAGAAGAAGATGTGCTAATGTGGACCACTTCGATTAGAATTCAACCGCATTCGCTCGGTAAAAAGTGACAGCGGCGGCAGCAAAACAGCAGCAGCTGTTGTTGAACTGTCACTCTCTCCTCTAGGCAGGCAAATATTAGCATATTGTTCGGGATTTCCCCCTGCGCCAGTGTGGGGAAAAGCGTACGTGTGACTGTGTGTTTGTGTGTGGTGTTACAACGTCCTTCTCGTGATGCTGCCCTGCGCGAAAGGCGGAAGCAACCAGCGGCGTTGACCCTTTGCACTCGACCGCGGAAGAAAATCCGGTGAGGAGGAGAGGTGCGATGTTTGCGATGCGTATTAAGTGAACGAAAGATAAGGGTGCATCTTTGTATTCAACCTGGCCCGGAAAACACCCGTCGTTGCCTTATCAATTTGCTCTTAACTGGTGTTCCGTCTGGCAAGTGCACTGGACGAAAGATTTCGCCTTGAAGTGCGGTTGGGAAACCAAAAAAGACCAAAAACCCTACAAAATCGTAGCAACCCAATTTCCTTTTCCACTCTTTCCAGCTTTTTTCCGTGTGTTCTGCAAGTGAAGAAATGTGTTGCTAGTGGTCCGACGTCAGATTCCGAATTCCTCCACACGGTCGTCTGCTCCATCGAACCAACGGCCAGTAGTGTCGGGTGGCTTAAGGGTGGTGCATTCGTGTGCGTGCGCGTGCATCACATCGACCGTCATCGGCCGAGTTCGCGACGCAGCACAAACAAAGAAAAGTGCTCGGAAACTGTCGATACTGCGGCGGGCCGCCCCATCCTCCCGGGACTGTGTGTGTGTGTGTGAGAGAAAAAGAGTGTATCCACTATTCGCCTATCAGCTAGCGGCGCAACAACGGAAGCCTTCACCTTCGCACCGCCGGTTCCGACCGCCCTACCGGCTGGCGATTCCCTTGAACCCGCGGACGCATCGTGACGTCGGTGGCTTCTTTGTCGGAGCGCCTAGTGCGTAATTTGCAAGCTTACTTTGTGGCTGGAGAGGAGGGTGGCGACACAGGAACGACCAAAGGATAAAACCACCATCAGCGAACCCGATGCAATTGCTCAGCTCCAAGACCGGAAGTGTAAATCGACCGTACCAACACCAGTAACCAACGCCGCGGCATTTTGTGGCCCCGTGGATCAACGGTTGGTATTTGTTTGCAGTCGTGCCGGTCACACTAGCATAGCAGGGACTCGACTCCACGCACCGGAAACAGCATTTCGAACCAAACCGCTTTCCATCGCCTTCGGCCCAGGGATGACGGCGCGCAACGGAGAACGGGAGAAGGGCCCGGGTGGCAAGGAGCCAACGAACGACAAGATGAACCACAGCCACAGTCAGCTGGCCCGGAACCGATTCGAGGTAGGTGGAATGAAGAAGAAAATGCTGCGCACACTAATCCAAAGAAACCATTGTTGATTCAATTATCAAATTGTCCATTACGAGTTACATACCTTAAAAAAAACGGGTTAACCTTCCGATATTCTTGGCAACAAAGATTCGACTTTTAGATTGTATGGGTGTGTGTTCGCAGAGTCTAGGACAGTTGAGCATATGTTGTGGCTAATTTAGATTTAATTGAATTTAATTCTGTCTGACTAACTTTGAATTTTGGAAAGATTCAGCTTGCCATTCACACGAACGAACGAATGTTTGGAATATGAATATTGCACATACAGTGTTTTTCATAATGATAACTTAACCAATTTTTTTCTCTCCCGCACTAAGAGCATCGTTAAAATGTCTAACTATTTTAAAAAAACCCTTTAGTGTGGTTAACATTTAATAAAAAAGCGTGTTTGCCTGGGGAAAGATAGGGTGTTTTTTGTTAGGGACTTCCGTTAAATTTATAATCGACTTTTGTCATGTCATGTGTCTTTTTAATTTTCCTGCAATTACGTTGACCTTCTACGATTTTGAACTACCTTCCGTCGGCCCTCTCTCACCCATAAGCAAAGCCTTCCATTTTTTCCAGGACCATTTTAAAATTTTATGTAGTATCAGAAATGATTTGAAAATAGCTTGGCTATGGGAATGAGACAAATTTTCCGAACTCGTTTGTTCGGATCTATTCCAAGAAGTTCGAAAGCAGTTAAAGATGCCCAGGAAAATTCAATGATGTATTGATTCCATACTTTGGATCATTTTTTTATGTTAAAAATACATCAAAATGTCCAGATTTGAAGGAGGCTATCATTATGAAACACACTTTATTGCGAGATGCTGAATAATGGGAATTTCTGGTAGAAAATGATATGGATGCTTGAACTTTTGCGTGCTTCAATAAATAATTGCTACTTTCAAGTTGATTTTTATATCCATGTGCCTAAGCATATCTTTTTAAGTTTGCCTCGTTATTTGTGTAATCAAGGGCTGTTGTAGCCAATAGAATAACATTCAATTATTGAACGCACCAAGAACAGTGAGAGAAGTGTGTTCTTCTTGAAGAAGATGGATTTCCCCCTGTGTAATTTATTTTTCCTAATACAACCGGAAGACACAAAATGTGCGCGACTGTGACCAAAAAGAATGATCACTCGGTGCCGTCGTTTATTTACTACTACAACACACACACAAAATAGATGCTCGGCCAGCACCACCAGGCCAAGACAAAGCTGGTCAAGGCGAGCTTTGAACCTCCGTACGTTCTTTAGGGTGGGGAGGATTCCATTGGAGTGGCAATTGTGGAGCGGTCGCGCCGAGCCGAGGCGCATCAATTTAGCGCCGATGGCCGATTGTCTGCGTCTCAGTTGTGAGCGCGCAAACATCCCTCTCCCCTTCGGATCCGTTCCTTTCGATTTCACCAAACATTGCGAGGCAGTTTACTCCACGGATTGGTCTTGGTTTAAACGATCGATTTTCGCCTTCATTCTTCGCCATGTATCGAGGTCTGTTACAATTTGAGCCGTTCGTGTGTTTGGAAACGCAATATAAAAAAATTAAGTAAAACCCCGAAAGTACTTCCGATCCGCTTGCATTCTGTAGAAAAAGTTACCAAACGTTTTGTTCCTCAAGGTCCTTTCAATTTTTCTCTTGTGTGTTAAAGCTCTGCAATTCGTTTTTCCATTAGCCATTTTTTATTCTCACGTGGTCAACTCCAGCTTGGTCATTTTTTTATTTTCAAGTGGTCAACACCAGCTTGGTCATTTGGAATCCGAGTATGTTTTTTTCGGTTAATCTTCCCTAACTTATTGACTTTAAATAACTGAATTAACAGGATAAGTCACAGGTCCGTTTCTTATTTACATTATTGACAACATTGCATTACTATATCTTTTTAATTAATTGAATGAAAAAAAACTTCCCTTACTCAAAGAAGAAGGAGAAGAAGGATCTTGTGTCCATTGTGTTCCAATATGCTTTATCGAGATTTCAAATTATGGTTTAAACAAGTACGTGCATATTTTACCGATCAGTCGATCAGTTCAAACGAGTGCGGAATAATTTGTGCGCACTATCCAAATGCATAATACAAATAGAGTTGGAAGCTTTAGTCTTGCCAAAAACAATTCTTGCATTTGATATGAGTTCAATAATCGGCTTTATTCTAATTTAACATAAGATGGCTGGTGAGATATTACGTTAAGCTAAACAATCATGGCTGTTTCACTGTGTGGTTCCATTTTTAATTCGCACCACTTGTTTAAAACGAAAACAGCACACACGAGTCCTAGCCCCGACCTGGAACCAAGTTAAGTTCCTTTTTCAGTTCTGCGTAGTACAACAGGGCAAGGAAACTGTTCTTCACCCCACTCATAAGCATTCGGAAGCGTTTCCTTCCGAATGTAAAGTACCTTGTCACATGTAATATGCATGTAACCCTAGCTCCCTGCACGCTTTTCTGGTAGAGTGGAAGGCCGGTGCATCTGGCCAGCACTCATTATCGCCTGGCGCACGGAAAAGTGGGTCAAAAAGTCGCCCAGTTCCAGAAGATGGCTGGTGCGCTGTAAACAAATCAACAACGAAAAAACCTTTAACAAAACAAATCTCGCATGTTTGGATGGGTCCTCCGTTCTTCAACGTGCTACCCGGTACCCTCTCCAGCACCTGGAGTGTCGTAAACATCGTCCGCGTACGCCAGATAAGGCGCATCGCATGATTCATTTTTTTTTATACATTGGGCGAACAAAAATTGAGTTCTTTAGTATTTGAGAGTTTTTGGTTTGAGTAAATAAAGTAAACAGAATCTGGACGGACGGGGGACGGATGGGTTGCGATTCGGATGCATCCTTGCGTGCCACAGATAACGCACATTCGTTCCCGTCCCGTCTGCACTGGGGAAGAAGATGGGATGGGAGAAGCTGCGGCTGGCGTGGCGTGAATTTAGGTCAAGTAAGCTTACCACCATCATCATCGCCTTTCTTGCAACCAAACCAGAGGAACCAAACCCCGAAGTCGGCGAAGTGGACTTGGTCCCAGAATGCAATCTTACGATAGAGAACAACGATAGAAAGAATGGAATTGATAAAAGGAAAAAAGGATTTTTTTTTCTCTTACAGCAAAAAGCGTAACGTTTTTCTTTTACTGCTGGTTGTTGAGAAATACCTAGTTTGCTGGAACGGCTGGAGGGGATTATTGTTTGTCACCAATCCCATCCGACAGCGTTCAGTCTTTGAGAAAAGATTGTGAAAAAGCTTTAAAATATCTCAAGTTTGCTTGTCGTAGCTCAAATGACACGATGTTGGAGAATTATGCACTAAAAACACTGCAGTGGGATTGCGCTCATGGTAACATCAAAACATTAAAAGATTTAGGGTTTACTCAATTTATATATTCATACGAACATATTATTGGAGTAATAGCTGTCGTAACTATTTTGCTCATACATTCATGTTTCTTTTAAGGTGTGTTAATACCATGGCGTCAAAAGTAATCTCCATCGTTGGTTACAATATTTGTTTCTACTTTCTAGGCAAATTTCGTGACTTTAACTTAAAAAGTTGTGAGTTTTGCCTGAATCTAATAAGTTACCCTATTATCCTCGCTTCGCAGGGCTACACTTTGCTACCATAGATTTTGTGTTTCACTTTATCTTTGACAAATGACATGAAAAAATGACAGACAGAGGCACTGAAATGGATCGTTCATTTTATGAAAATTATATCGCCAAACTTTTGAGACTCTTTAAGAGATTTGAACATTGGAAGTTCACTTTTATTACTACTCGCGTTGTAGGTAAGCACGTTTGTGCGATGAAGCACAAAAACTAGGAGCTTTAAAGTTAGGCGCCTGCAATTTACTTTCCTAGTGGCGAACGGACACCTTTTGCATGCTCTACCACCGACCAAACACCGCTGCAGACAAAGAATATTCTTGCTGGTCCATTTTCTCCCTTGCTAGCTCTGATGATTTATGCAAATTGCCACGGAGCCTGGTTTCTGCATCAATGAACAATATGCACCACTATGCACTCCTTCGCATCGGGTTCCACCCATCGGGGATCGTAGTGCCCTGCTGCAGGTGGCACGCAGATGTGGACAAACCGTGAACATTGCAAAACAGTTAAATTTGCTAACAGTTAATGTTGCTTTAAAGTTGGTGGGACCTTAAAGTGGCTTCCTTTAAAAGGTATGAATCAATTTATAAATACTCATCCCGTTTCTTGCACCTGCGGGCAAAGGGCGGTAGGTGTCTTCCTTGTTCTCGGAACCACGTCGGGCGTGTCTGGCGCAGATATTTACTTTGGACTTCCTCCCACAACGCGACCGTCTGCTTCATTATCCTTACACATATTTTCCGCGAAGCTAGAGAACCCGTTGGAGAGGTGAACACTGGGGTGGTGAATATGCGATCGTCGTTGTCGTCGTCGTCGTCGTCTGTCTGCCGTCTGGGTTGGTGTTGGCAAGCGAATTGCTTTGGCCCGATGGTTCTTCGAAATAAATACCGTTTGTTGTTGTTGTTGTGTTCGTTATGCTTCCGCTTGACGACACCCACAACGACTACCCTAGAGCTCTACCCCATTAGCCCCCTTTTTGGCTCCGTCTGGCATACTACTCCAGCGCCAGGATGCATTTCAAAGGGTGCGTAGTTATATCCGCAAATCCCTCATGCCTTCCTTGCCCTAGATACTGGCTTGGTCTCGCGTCTTCCGACGCGTCGTGCACGCCTCGGATCCTTTTTCTCGCTTTCGGTTGCCGATAGCAACCGAAGCATCAGGCGGCCACGACACTGACGTGGCACATCCAGCGGGAGAGGCGTGGCGCCGCGAGGTGTGCAAAAACCGGGATGATATCGCCCGCGTTTCTTGTGTTCTGCCTGCGGTGTGGTCCTTGCAATGCTTGGCGTCCTCGTCGTCGTCGTCGTCGTCGTCGTCGGGTCTCTTTGTGCAGCACTCGGTTTTCGTTCGTCCTTCGTAGACTTCGTGGGTCCGCGGTGATCCGAGCCCCCGCTGCGACAGTCGGCGGTGATCCCGCCTGCATATCCTTTCTTTTGTCCGGCCCAAACCCAAACATCCGCCCGTCCTCTTGCTTCTGCGCCGTAGGTTCCCGCACGAAATCATCATCTCCCATTCAGCATTCCACCACGCTGGTGGTGGCGGTGAAAAGGATTCAGTTTCACGTTCGTTCTTCTTTGTGCCACGGTGGCAGTTGGCAGCTCGACGCACGAGCTGCACTGTGTGTTGGTGGTCACAATTCTTCTCGGTCGAGGTCTGGGTCTCGGTCCTCATTTACTCCAGCGCGCGAGCTCCACACGAACCAGACTTCTCCTGCAGCTTTCGCTGGGGTGAACAGAAAGGTCCTGGCGGTACACCACCCCAGCGAACGAGGGCCCCAAAGTAGCAGACAAAGGAGATCCTTAGCAAACCAGAATCACTGCCGAAGCTGAACGGAGGTTCTCAAGTGCCAGTGCTTTTCGACGTTCAACGGCGACTAGATCGACTGCGTTCGGTGCAAAGCGAAAAGCTGCCACTACATACTTTCGTGAATAGGAAGATTAGCCATTTACTAGGGCACCGTTGAATCAAGTTCCTTCAGTTAACTAAGCTCAGAGAATGGTGCTTGCAGAGTAAAGCATCGCCCAAGTCAACCCCAAGTGTTCTTTACGAAAGCGACAGCAAAGTGTGTGCCTTCTGTGTCTCGGAGATCTAGTGAGCCTTGACAAGTGTGAAGGAATCTGCCAGGAAAAGACGGACAGTTCAGTTCTTTCTGGCAAGCATCCCACCGAGTGTGTTCCAACAATCGCCTCGCAAACAAACACTTCATCACAGTAGGCCGTTGTTTCTAGTGAAGCGTTTCGCGAAGCCCGAAGATGAACCGTTACCATCCCAGCAACAACCATTTGCTTCACTACCATCACCATCATCACCACCATCACCATGGTAACGGCGTGCGTAGCCAGCAGCACCAGCAGGAGCAACACGTCCAGTACTATCAGCAGCAGCAGCAGCGCCAGTATCACCACCTCCAGTACCAGGAACAGTATCAAAGCCAGCGAAGTCTCGAAGTCTATAGTCGTCGTGTGCAGCAGCAGGTTTGCAACCGCGTCCGCCGAAGTCGGTCAAAGCTGGCGGTTCACCGACGAGGTCTGGTCATAAATATCGCGTACGGTCGATAGTGACCACGCCGGACGCTCTAGAAGGAGAGAGTGTTATACTTTGCCCCTTTAATTTATGTGCCCTTATTTCACATGAAATTGTGAAGCTCCCGAAGGTCACATTAGCCTTAATACTTCGCCTGACGAATAGAAATAAGAGAAGCGAAAGGGTGCAAAATGTGGACTGCTTAACGCATATTTTCTCCAAACTCACCTTCCCAAACCGAGACGTGTGTCCTTCCTCCTTTCTTTTTTGTTGCTGGCCATTTCCCCCCCACCTATCTGGTTCTTATTCGGATAGGACGTCGATAATTCGGTGCGCCATCGTCAGTCGTCCCCTCGGGGAACTTACCTAGGCTAACCTGCGGTGGTACCCCTTCGAGCGAAAAGAAAAAAAAAGGGGAATCCAAGAAAAAGCTCTCCTTCCACTCGTTAACACTTCGCCCAGCAAGGCGCTTTGTTCGAGACCGCGTGCGCGATTCCATTTTGTTTCCCTTTTGCCATGGAGGCGCGACGTTCTTCGGCGTCTGGACGAACCTTGACCTCCGACAACGGGCCATTACTTGACCCGTGCTGGTAAGCGTTGGGTCGGGTTGCAACCGCATTTAATATCGCCCGTTTTATCACCACCTTCATGTCCCCTGGTAAACGCCATCGCCCGTTTCCGCGAGGACAGTTGCGGGGAGTTGTGTGTATAAGCACCTTTGTCCTGTATTTCACTCGCTTCTCTAAGCTGTACCCCACCAATACGAACACCCGGAGGGAAAGTTGAGCGTTGCGGGACAACAAAGAAAAGCTCCATCCATCGTTTGGTTCGCCGTTTGGGAAGAACTCTATGGAGCGGTCGTTCGGAGTTGGGGTTTGCAGTTGGCAGGATCGATGATATTGGGAAAATCCAATAAAGCAAGGGATAGTGACATGCGGTTAAGTACCGTCGAGCACTGCATGTAACAATTTTTCAAAAAGGGTTCGACAATAATAAGCACACGCCACTGAGAATAAGTTATACCCACCTGGTTATTGTTTAAAGAAATTTTATATGAACGAAACGAATCTAAAATTTTGAAGTTTATTCTATTTTTATTTGAATGTGATTCCACATACTTTCCACAAAAGAAAGTACATTAAAAAGTAAAAAAAAGGCTCGTAAGCCCTAAAAATGGGTGTAGGCATGACCAAGTTAGTCGTTACGCCACGAAAGAAGAAGATATGAATAAAAAAAAGTCATAAAATTGGATGCTAAATCATTTTTTCAAACTGGGATAAGTTTAAACATTCTCCAATGTTTAGCAATACTTTTGAACAGGTCGTTAATTCCCTCGTGTGATTTTCTAACTGTAGAACTCTTTTGTGTTTGTTTTCAGAAATCATGCATGATACCGGACGACGAGATCTCACGGAAACTACCAAAGGAAATTTTGCTTCGCATTTTGTCATACCTCGACGTCACTTCATTATGCCGCTGCGGACAGGTAAAATCCATTTCATATCGACCTGAGTCACCGGAATAACTTTACAACCGTTTTTTTTTTCTTCAAACAATTATCCTGCAGGTGTCCCGGTACTGGAACATGCTCGCCCTGGACGGCTCGAACTGGCAGAAGATAGACCTGTTCGAGTTCCAGCGTGACATCGAGGTAAGTGTCTCGTTTGCGCCACCGACGAGCGACGATCGACTGTAGCTAGCTTCCATCCACCCGTGTACCATACATCCATAGGGCCCGGTGATCGAGAACATTTCGCTGCGGTGCGGCGGGTTTCTCAAGTATCTGCGGCTGCGCGGCTGCCAGTCCGTCGGCAGCCAGTCGATCCGTACGCTCGCCCAACACTGCCATAACATCGAGCACCTCGATCTGTCCGAGTGCAAGAAGATCAGCGACGTTGCCATACAGCCGCTCAGCAGGCACTGCGCCAAGCTGACCGCGATCAATCTGGAGTCGTGCTCGCAGATTTCCGACAGCAGCCTTAAGGCACTCTCCGACGGGTGTCCGGTAAGTGAGGCGGGTTAACCCGCACGCAACCGCGCGTTTGTACTGTAATCTGACTTCCGCAAATTCTTTCTGCTCCTTCCTCCTTCTTTCTTTTGTGTGTGTAGAATTTAACGGAAATCAACGTATCCTGGTGCAATCTGATCACGGAGAACGGCGTCGAGGCGCTGGCGAGAGGATGCAATAAGATTAAAAAGTTTAGCAGTAAAGGTACGCCCCATGATGTTCTTACTATTGAGGAATTTTAGGAATGTAATAACTTACTTGTAAGACATGCTGTTACGGAAAGTCAAACAAATATTTCAACAAACCTGCAAATGTAACAACCAATTGTTATCTCACAAATTGCACATCTGTTGTGCCAGAGAAGTCAGGCTGCAGGCGAGGAAATTGTTATGTTTGTTACTATGCAAACTACAGTAAACTCTTGAAAAGGCAATGCAGCACTTTGCTTATTTTCATTTTCTTTAAAAACAAAATAATCCCCCCTTCTGCACACACACAACAATTTGCACGGAGCGCCCGATAGACGAAGCGCCTCAAGTACAACAGTGTGTTTATTTATTTATCAATTATCTTGCTTCCCTCCCTCCCTGGATTTACAGGATGTAAGCAGGTGAACGATAGAGCCGTTATTGCACTGGCCCTTTACTGCCCGGGAATCGAAGTTCTAAATCTACATAGTTGTGATGTGAGTAATATCATTGCGCCCCCGAATGAACGTTATGCTAATCTTAGGTTTTTCTTTTTTTTTGTGTGTGCATTTTATCTCACATTCTCGTACCAATGAACTTAATTTCTAATATTCAAGAGCATAACGGACGCATCGATATCGAGGATCGCGGAAAAGTGCTGCAATCTGAAGCAGCTGTGCGTGTCCAAGTGCACCGAGCTTACCGACCAGTCCCTACTTGCCCTATCGATGAATAATCACTATCTCAACACGCTCGAGGTGGCCGGATGCGCACATTTCTCCGACAACGGCTTCACCGCACTGGCGAAGGTACGGAAGAGCATGGCGTAGCGAGCCTACATATTCGAATCAATGCTTCATAACCATTTTCCTCTCCACCGTAGAACTGTAAATATCTGGAGCGCATGGATCTGGAGGAGTGCAGCCAAATCACCGATGTCACCTTAGGCCACCTGGCGATGGGATGTCCGAGCCTGGAGAAACTGGTAAGAGCAGGCGGCACACATCCCATATGTTTATCGAGAATGAGAATGACCCCCCTCCATCTGTTATTTCTCAGACTTTATCGCACTGCGAACTGATAACGGACGAAGGCATCCGACAGCTGGCCGCCGGCGGCTGCGCCGCAGAAAGCTTATCCGTCCTCGAGCTGGACAACTGTCCGCTGATCACCGACGCTACACTGGAACATCTGATATCCTGTCACAACCTGCAGCGGATAGAGCTGTACGACTGCCAACTTATCTCTAGGAATGCCATCCGCCGTTTGCGGGTAAGCGAATGGGGGAGGATGGGCCCGGGGTAGGATTTCTGCTCAAGACTTGGTTTCGAGCGCGAAAACTGCACCAGGTAGAACGAACTGCAGTGAGCACCATTTTCTTTTTCTTTGGAGATTCCTTTGACCAGAATTCTAGCTAGTTTTATAAAACCCTTGGACACTGTCTTTGGAGAAACGAAATGTACTGTCGGTCCCGAATAACTTGCTTCCCTACCAAAAAGGCAAGGCTCTGTCGGTACGAGCGGACCGACGCCGGCATACGGGAAAGAAACGTTGTCAATCTCACTGGACCGACGTAGCGCTTAACGTGTTAATAGCTACCTTGAGAATGTGGTTCATTTTTTGTGTCATAGTAGACTTTGATGTTTCCTAGACGACCTGAATTTTTGAAGGATCCATAGTGGTTTCATATAAGAAAGTGTTCTTTGGACAAGCCGATGCTTATTAAATGTGTAGGTGAAGAGAATAATTACTGTACATTATTTAGAGCTGCATTGTAATAATTTTTAATAATCGCTTCTCTCTTCTGTCGATATCCTTTACATTAAATTTCTTTTCCTCCTCCTTTTTTTTTGCCAGGGTCACCTTCCCAACATAAAGGTGCACGCTTACTTCGCACCGGTAACACCGCCGCCCACGACGAACGGTCCGCGCCCCAGGTACTGCCGCTGTTGCGAGATTCTCTGAGATCAGGCGATTGGCTTAGCCAGAAAAGTGCTCTGTAGGAGTAGAGACGACTGATATTTATACTTGTAACCGTAGCCTACATACATACCCACAAACACACACATACACATAAAAACATCCTTACAACATGCTCATACATACAGACACCAACAATCGATCGGGTTCGGTGGAACATGGGAAAGAAGGCATATTGTAAATGCACCGATCGGATAGCATCGCGAATGCGATACCAAACGAACGCGATGCTCTTAGCAAGTGCATTGTTTATTTTTTCTAATGGGAAAACTGCTGGACAAACACTCGCTAATAATAACGATTACTACTCATCATCCTTGGAAACATCCTTCTGCAATGTTGATGGACGGAGGCAGCTGAACTGAACGGTGGAGGCAACACATTTAAATATGAACCGACATCGATGCACCGCACATCGAGCACGTGAAGACGCTCCGTCGTAACCCAAGGATAATCGGATTGAAAGAAAGCATGATGCGGCATGCGGGGCGAGTAGGAGGACTAGATATTTTCTATAAAATTTCATCAAAAGTATAACCCAGCCATCATCGTCACACGTTGGAAGCTTTGTTGCACGGGCAAACATATATATTATAAAATATAGGCTTAAGTCTACGTAGGCATCAGAGGTCCATCAAACGCCGTGTGTCAGTTTCAGTGCATTTCATTACCCTGCCACGCCTGACAGGCTTTTTTTACGTTTTGGATATCCGGACCTGGCAAGACCCGGCAGTCCGGTGCGCGGGACTGAATTTGACTGCGGAAAAACTTGCGGCAACGTGTGGTAGAGGGCGAAAAGAGAGCGCAAGATCCAATCATTCGTTGAAGCATAAGTGAAATCAATAAGCTCACACATCTTTTATCACCGCGACATCCACACACACAAAAAAAAAAACATCAAAATAAAAACAAAACCATCTGTGGCAGTTATGAGCGGGCGGGCTCCCGGAAGGTAGGCATAAACATAAACGTTCGAACGAACATTGCAACCTACACCAAATAGTAAAAAAGGCGTTATTATAAAACACGCTGAAGGAGTAACAAAAAAAAAACAAAATAAAACGTGTAATGTGTTCAATACGATGTAACTGGAAGGAAACCTTTGTAGAGTTGCGGCCCGTTGCGAAAAGGGGATAGACCAGGATCAGGAACTAAATAGGAATACAAATAGACAGCAACTAGGATAACAATACAGTACACTCAGACGCATGCGCACTACCCTCATTGAGGCGGACATGTCGGTACTCGTTTGTAAAAAGCATCTTGACGATCTACTCTCAACAATGAGGGAGAAGCCTTTTTTCGTTCAATCCCACAACGTTATACAATAAAATCAAACCAACCAGTCAGAAACACCCCGCGCTCATGCCGCGCCGTTCTGCTTCATACAAACGCAGGAAACAGATGGATGCGAAAGTTCAGGGGTGGACATTTTTTAGTCATTATGACAAGAATGGGCGAAATAAGAAGGGTTTGTCTTACAGAGTGTGCGATCCCTGTATAAGCGACATGGTGGAAGAGAAAGTTAATCGACTGTTCATAAAAAGAAAACATAATTAAATTAAAGCTCACACAAAAACACACACCCGATCGAAACTTGGTAGGATGCGCGGGAGCGAACGATTGGTCTTCGATTTGCGCGAGTTCTGGTCTTGCAACAACTTTTGTAGTCATTGGTATAATGAATGCCCGTATGGTTCTTTATATTTTAATTCCATCACACTTACCAAATTCAAAAGGGCAGATCATTTTCCCTTTATTAATTGTGAAAAGACGATGGGGATGATAAAAAAGAAACATTTTTACATCGACTGTTGAGTATTCTTTTTTTGTTTAATGAAGAATTAACAAAATCACTAACACACAAAAATGTGAGAGTCATCGTTGATTTTGTTTCCGTTCCTTCCCCCCAGCATAACCTGGGTGGTATCTACTTGCCTTCGTGGGGAGTGGTACCGTACATCGTTGCAACGAACCCGATCGTCTGATCGACCAAAATATAACGGTCGTGGCAAATTGTGGAGAAAAAATTGATTTGATTATTTTTATTTCCTTCAATGATACACGATACACTTGCTGATTCCTTTGAAAAACAAGATTCAGCAGCAAACATCAATCAGTCTGCCTGCAGACGATACGAATCTTTATCATGCTTCAGGATATGCCCTACTGCTGCTCTGAAGCCGGATCCATATAAGGGATCCGAGTTGGCGAGTGTCTGATTTTTACGATCGCTCGCGTGATGTGGTTGGGATCGCTGAATTGTTTTCCGTGTGCGCAGCTTATCGGTGTCGATGGCGAGAGGTGTAGGATTTGCGGTAAGGATGTCGTACCTCTTCGTACCTCCGCTTTCAGTGGTTGCGTGTGCTTGTGAAGAGTGTGATGGATGTTGTGTGAGAGTGCTGTATGGTGTGGTGGGGTTCGTTTTTCCCCTGAAGATCCCGAACATTAGGCAGCCATTAGGAACGAACTGGTTTAGCAACTAGAACCATACGAACTAACCAGACTAAAGCTAAGGAAGGAAGGAAAACAAGTAGTAGGTGACCGAGGAAGGCGAAAGGTTTCACTTCCTTTCCACAGCACGAACGCTTCCGCAAGGAAGGGCGGGAAGAGCGAGAAATGTTGCATGCGCGAACGCAAATCGAACGAGGAGGAGGGAGCGAAATTTGAATGTGATTTATACATGAACAATATTTTATACTTATACATAAGCGTAGAAAAGGGATATCTAGGTCGTTCGGAGACGTGCTAGAAACGCCGGAGATGGACGCAAAGTCGGCGGGAACGGAGATGAACGGTGATACTAGGACACGGAGTGGAAGCATGGATGAATGATTTGGTAGGTTCCTGTCCCTAGCGTAATGGAGCAGCATTTAGTTTCGCTGTTATCAGCGGTGTCAAAAAGCAAAGAAAAAAATCCTTTATAGCAGCCAGAGCACTATATTTAAACCCACTTGCATTTCAAATGTGTTGGTTACGTTTTGTCTTCTTATCACAGTTCAGTTCGGACAACGGTAGTGTCGGCATACCAGTGAAGTGAAGAACACACTCATCTGTTGCAATATCGCGCGAACGGAGGAAAAATGGGACTGCGGGTTCCTTTCCTCCTAATGCCTTCTTCACTACTTTACGTTCTGTTTCACATTGGAGGAAATAGCGAAAGCGAAGCAAATCACTCCCACGATGCCATTTTACTTTATTTTGGAGTCGAAGGCAGGATACATACTAAGAATAATCTACGTCATAAAATGTCTGTCACCATAAAATAGCGATGGCGATCAAAGAGGAGAAAAAACGAACAGTCTGCAGCGGTGGGAACAAGATTGCGAAAAAAGCTTCTGCTGCTAGAAATCGATTCTGAATTTATTTCCGAATTTTGGTTTAACAGTAGATGTTTGTGGATAAACGTAGGATGCAAGTAAAAACAACAGAAATAAGAAAGAAAAATAACGTCGTGAAGTGTGAGATGTATTCAAAACTAGGAAATAAAGAGAGAAAAAAAAACACATGGAGCAGTGAATGTGAAAATAAAAACAAACCTGGTTTAAATGGTACGTTTAATTTTATTCGATTTCGCTGAAACAGTTGTATGTGCAATTCTTGTTCGCTTTTACATTTGGTTGCACACTCCTATGCGCCGCGGTTCCCATAGAAAATCAGTCGATCGAATAACATCATATAAAAGGTACAGGTGAATAATTAATAGCTTCCGAGTCCCTATTCTTTTTCATCACTACCTTTTTTCTGCTGTTGCCTTTCATCCCAGAACGGAGCAGAACACCGTACCGGCAGAAGGAGGGTAAGATGATTCCCAAATATCAATCTTATAATTGGTAGCAGTAGAAGCAGATGAAGAAACAAATGGAGACCCTTTTCTGCACGCACGCAACGTGAAGGTAAATGCACTTTACAAACTGCCCGGTACCTCTGCTCCTCTCTCTCTCTCTCTCTCTCTCTCTCTCATTCCTCCCGATGATCATACGTTTCATGCAAACCAAGGTAAAACGAGACACACTCGTTTGTTGTAGATTTTATTACTTTTTATAACGAAAAACATGATGCTTACTACTACCGCTTTAAACTCATTAGTCGATATACATCAAGGAAATCGAAGATTAGGAAAGAAAGAAAAAACGGTGAGGAATAAAATATTGCGGGACCGATATTGTTTCATTAAAATATTGGCTCGTAAGGCTAGAGCAGCTCCATGCAACAAAAAACCTTCCCTCCACTCCTCCCATTTTTATCACTGAATTCTCCTGTGTAAAATTTTTGGACATACCGCTGCTTGTTCCTAATTTAGATAAACCTTGAAGGACTCACCTCGCCTCACGAAACATGTGTGTTTGGCGAACCTCAGATATTATTAATTGTTTTACTATGTCTAATTTTCGCAAGTTCTAACATTGAAAGTGTGCATGTGTTGTTCGTGAATGGAACGGTGTCATTCGCTATCTCTCTCGAACTATCCTTTGCTCTTAGCACAAGTGGGTGTTGTTTGTTCGGCGATGCCTACGCCGCTCCTGAGTCCAAATCAAAAACGTTCCATCAATTCGATTTCTCCTAAACCTAAGCTCTAACATCCAAAATAAACCCTTGCGAATACACTGCTAACGAAAGAAAAAAGGGACGAAAAAAGAAGTGGTCGCTGGTTGATGTTCCTATCAGCGCATCAATTTTCTTCTTCTCATGCTCACATTTCAAGTAGAAGTAGATGTAATAAATTATTTTCATTTTGTTGGAAGATTGGTTTACATTCATTTGTGTAAAGCATCTCGACTCACACGACTTCCTCACAACAAGCTGTTTCAAATACTTGCCTGCGCGCAGCTACGTTCGATGCTGCACGAAAACCTGTCCTCCGTTCCAACACTTACAACGTACACCGGTAGCCTGGGTGGCCACGAGACCGACCGAATGGTGGGAGGAACAAGCGAATCCGTCCACCCGTTGGCTCAATTCCTTCCCGATCGCAAGGACGACCGCAACGAGTGGAACATTCCGGTGGAGGAGGCACCGTCCGACGATCCGTGGCTGTTCTTCTCCGCCAAGCGCCGCGAACGGCGTATCGGTCGAAACTTCTCCTCGTCATTCTCGTCGTCGGAGTCATTCTCGTAGTTGCGCGGCCGGGTGCGACCTTTCGGCCGCACCTCCTCATCCTCTTCCCGGTCAATGGGGCCGCAGTAGGTGTGCCGGTGGACGGAGTGGTCCCACTGTGAAAGGGAGAAGGAAGTAAAATTAAAGGTTTCTTTCATCATATACCATCCGCAATCTGCTCATGCACTTACCGAGCAAGTGATGATCTCCGTGCGGTGCGGATGCCAGGCCACATCGCGCACGATATCGCGGTGGCCCTCGATCGCTTCCACAATCATACCCGTGAGCACGTCGTAGACTGGGAAAGAAAAACGTGAAGAAATTCCATCAGACTTGCTGCACGCACCAGCGTGAACAGAGATTGGCATGCTCCAACGCTACCAAACAACTTACTTATCAAACGGCCTGTTCCGCAGCCGGTATAGATATAGCGCTGACCGGTGGTCTGGGCGGGGGAGAACTTCGCCCTGATCAAACTCTTCTGAACCTTGTGACCGCGGTAGGTCATTATGCTAGTGTCGCCGTGCTGTGGTTTGATGGCGTTGAAGACTAGAAAGAGGAGGTGAGAAGAGTCTTTCAAATCCTGCCCATCCGTCGAGGGATCGCAACTTACATCGCTTCGGCACATCGTCCCACCGGTAGTCCCAGTTGCGGTGCATGAACGTGCGGTCCCGTATCGACTGTGGTGCCATTTGGCGCAGGTCCCACAGCTTGATGCTTTGGTCCTTCGAGTTCGAGATGATGTAGCGGCCGTCATTACGCGAATCGATGTACGTCACGCCATCGAAGTGACCGATCAGCTTGCCGATCGCTTCCGGATGTGCTTCGTTCGTACACCGCCGATCCCACAACTGCAGGAGAAGTTATTAAACGTTATTAAAGCAAAAAGAGAATTATAAAATCCCCTGCACGTAAATTTACGCTTTCGCTTTCCCATTACGTGGCAACATGAGATAGATTTAAGTGACTAGCAGTTTGTTATCTCTGAAAACGATTCTTCTTATCGTATCGGCTTGCCTGTTTCAATACATTGCTTAGGTCGGTTGTAAACAAAAACCGTCTTAATAATTGTTCAACCATTGGCTAACACACATAAATATTTGCAAAATAAAAGGACCGATTTTTCAGCACCTATCGAGCTCAAAATCTAAACCTTTTCCGAGAACTATTCAGCAAGCTGTCCAAGCTTACTTTTTGGACTCACTGTACATAATTAACGACGTCCCGGTCTCCTTAGATGGGGATCATTGCATACGGCTTGTTTTAAAGCAGTCGTCACTCCCAACGCTACGAAGCACGATGAATGACCACGCCAATATACGGTCGAAAAATTACGCCGATATTTCGGTTGTATGACACAAAGAACAGGTTCATGGTGCTCACCTTTATCACGCCCTGGTCGGTGCCGCTAAAGAATATGTGCGACGAATCATCGACAAAGCCGACCGAGTTGACATCGGACATGTCGGGGGCCACCGGTGCCATCAGCGTGCGCCGCTGCGCCTTCAGATCGTACGCGTACATGTTTCCATCGTTCGCACCGCACAGGATGTGACTGCCGCAGCTCGAGTAGCATACGGTGAACACGCCGAGCTTCTGGTTGTTCGGGTTCAGATAGAGGCTGTGTATGCGGTCGATCATGTCGTTGTCTAGCCTGGAAAGGAACACTGTGCGGGCAATAGTGGATTAGAACGGGGTCGCGATCCACGGCAATGCGCCATTGGCTACATACAGGCGTCCGCCCAGGTGCTGTAGACGAACGAGCTCCCGTCACTGCTGAAGTCGATGTCCAGAATGGACCACGAGACGTGCTTCGTCTCGAGCGAACGCAGCAGCGTGTAGTGTTCGCGCGAGGAATCGAACACGCGGATCAGCGTGTCCTGACTGGCGGTCACGAATCGGTTGCCGTTGCTGGTGAACTGACCGCAAAAAATTTTTGTGTCGCACTTGTGCACGGTGTCGGAGAACTCGTTTGGTCGAAAGTGGTTGTTGATTTTGCACAGGTCGCTCCGCATGTACGGGCCCTGACGCTTGCTAAGCCCGCTCTGCCGGTCGTTAATCATGCGCACTAGTGAAAAACCTCCGTCGGCCGGCGTGTTGCGACCGATAGCATGGTGTCCGGAAGCATTCTTGGTGTGATGGTAGATGGCATTTTGCTGTGATGTGGGACAGAATAAAGACGTGTAATAAGAGATTAATATAGTGTTTGAAAACCCCTGAGTAAACTTTTACCACCTTTGCGATTAATTTAAATCTTTTCTCGCATTATTCGTGAAACAGTTAAAGGCTATCGGATAATAATTAAAAAAAAAAAACAAGCGTTAGTTCAACAACCAACAACTAAAATTAAACCAAATTAAAATTCCATCAAGTAGCCCCGACATGTCCATGGTAATGTATGGACAAGCCACGAATATGGAAAACGGAACGTTTCTGTTTTCGTTGGATCAACATCTACATATTTTTGGTTAAGAATCAAAACAAGACAACTTTTTGTAATTTACCATTCACCCGTACAGCTAAGGGTATCCACCCGTGATCATGTGTTTCAACATGTGACAAACGGTCGAAACATGATCAGACAGGTTTTACAGTTTGAAGTGCCATGTACAATACCAACATTTGATGGCACATTAAGAATGACAAATATGGATGTAGAAGCCCACATCTCTAGCCCATTAAATACGCCCTTCAGCGGGAGATGTACATTACCTTGAGCCGTTCCAGATTCGGCTTTTTCTTTATCACGGGCAGCGGGTTCGGGATGAAATTCTCGTAGTTTAGCACCATAATGTCGCCGCTGAAATCGAGTAGAAAACCGGTACTTTTACAGAAAGGGTGATTTGGCGTGTTGGCTCCCCGGTGGCCCCCGGTTCGGTGCGTAGAACCACCGACCAGCACCTCCTCGGACCACTAGCTCACCTACGAATCAGCTGGCGCAGGATGGAGGCAAACTCGTTCTCGTTCAGCACGTCGTCCACGTCCATCGCTTGCTCATGGTTCAGCAGTCGCTCATGCAGTACGGCAATTTGGCCGGCCATCTCCGCGCCGTCCACAGCATTCTCCCCGTCGCTCATGCTGTCCAGAAGACGGGACCGCGTTGCAGAATTGCCCATACAGGCCAAGTGAAGCAGCCAACTGGGATGATGTTAGCCACTATCACCCGAACGCAACTACACCAAGCGACGTTTGCAAGGCGGATTGCTTTAAAGATCCTTCCGTTGACGCCCTGTTGCGAAAGTCAATGACGGACTAGGTGCTGCGCTATGACGGCGCTGCGTTGAGCAATATGAGGTAATCTGCGGAACTCCCGACCTGGGCCTGGGCGGAAGTTGTCAGCAGCGCTTGTTTCACTGTCGCTCCGGTTTGTTTATGGCGTTTGGCCTATTCGCTGCGCAGAACGGATCTGGACGTGTCGGGTGGTTTCCTCCCTCGCTAAAACCTTTCGCCGTCGAAACGTTGATGTTACTGTCAGTGGCGTAGACAACTGCCGCGTAAGTAGCGAAAACAGATGCAACACAGTTGACTGCGATTGTTTTCTCTTCTTGATGGTCGAACCGGTGCCTACCTGATGGCCCTGAATGCGATCGAAAACTGTTCCTCCTTATCTCGTGGAATGCTGTACCCCGACAAACCACCGTCAGCGAGCTCGATGTACCGCTTCTCGGAAGGGGTGATTTTCTCTTGCTCGCTGTTGTCGAAGTGGATTGACTTTTTATGTAGCGAAGATTCTCTACATCACCTGTTCCGGAATGGCAACACCGTTCCTCTATTCTGGCCGATTATATCACAACAATGGGACGCCCAACGCTGGACGAATAAAACGCAAGACGCAGTTCGACCAACATACAATTGATGAGCACACACTGTGTGTATTGTATTTTCGACGTAGTAAACCTTGGTGCAAGTGCTCGTTCATCTGCCGTCAACTGACGTCGAGTGAAGAGTTGGAGTCGGAACCATGATTCAGCTCCGATCCCACAACATTAGACCATTCGTGATTCCGCCTTGCGCGTTCCGATCTCATTCCTTGTGAATTCCGTGATCGTTTTCTATTTGAATGGAAGGAAAGCGGCAAAAGGTGGATACATTAACCAGAAACCGTTTTTCGAAAGAATTACCAAAATTAGCAAACCTGGTCGTAGGAGATGAATGTCCATAAATCAACATTAGCAAACTTGAATAATTATTTCAGAGCAGCAACTTTTCGGTGGAAGTGTGGCGAACCCAATCATCGCAAAAGTGGAAATAAGTTGAGAGTATTGTTAAGCTATCGAACCCTAGAGCAATCCTCTAATTGTGTCGCTTGGGGAGTTGAGAAAGTTGTGATCAAACCATTTTCCGAAAGATGGCAGGTACTAAATACAGTTTGGTCAAAGCGACTTCACGCTTGACAATTATAACTGGACAGCGTTTGTATCAGCCTCCCAATCATCCCGAGTCTGTGGGAGTCGCTGCCTCTTCCGGAAAGCGATGTTGACTCGCGGATCATAGGGTGCTTTATCGAGCCACAGAAATATCAAACGGCGGGAAAACGTGGACATCACGGTTCATATTCGTTTGTTCAAATGGTTAACCGGGCAAGTATCGTCACCGTAGGAAACAGCTGCAGCAGTAGGTTTTCCACCAACCAGCAGTGTGACATCGTCGACGCGAAAGGTCCAATGTATTGGGGGCACGAGAATTCCAAAATCGTCCAAACTGCGCCATACATGCGAGGTCGAAGAACGGTTCCACTACGGATCGCGAAAACTAATTGATGGAGCTTGTGCTGGGTATAAAGTTCAAACTCGAGCTGTGGGAGTCAATCGTCCAACAGATGATAAATCGACTGGCCGCACCGGAACCCATCGGGTCCACCTTGTACAGTGACGGTGCACCCGTTCGTATCGAAGACGATCCGGGACGCGCAGAAACCGCCCCAGGAGTGCTCCTAGCACTGCAGCACTGAAGGAACGGAGGTACCGGCTACCGGAAGTAGGACGATCTGTTCAACAACCCGCAGGACCTGGAGTTCATCATCGAAATCCTGTCGATCGAGGCAAGGCAATGAGTCGTAAGGGACGAAGGACTACGGCGCCGTCCAAGAGTTGAACTTGTAAGCGATAATTGAACATATCGAAGGACAGGCCGGACGAGAAAAAATCGATCAAGTTGGCACAGGCCATAAACCCGCTGCTCCTTAACTACTCGTAGTGCAAAGAGCTCGAGAGACATGACTACGCCTACTTCTGCTATATACTAAACATTCATAATACAGAATCCTTAAGGTCAAAAGCAAATGGCTGCAACTGTTCCTATCGTCAATGAGACACTATCTGAACTGTACAATTAGACTTTATTAAAATTGGTACCAGTCTTATGACGCATTTGAAACAACTATGCATATCCAAAGCTGCACATAAATCAATGTTTTTCTGAGCGCAATTGTAGAAGTTTATATTAATTATTTAAATACTGCTGAGACACAGACAAATCGAGCCCGAGCACCGAGGAGAAGCTTTACGATATCAAGATTATTGGAGAATGCAACGCTTTTCAACGATCATAGTAGGCACAACGCACCAGTATAATCGAAGTATAACGTGTACTAATTGTGGATTATGATATTCATTCCATTACGAAACTTCTTACGAGGCAGACGCTTTAATTTAAATATAGTTGTTCGTTAAACTATTTTCCGGCTATTTCCATTTTCAATCATAATCCCCAGAAAGATTGGTGATATGGAAGCAAGAAAATACAAGCTATAATGCGTCAACATAACATCAAAATTACTGAATAAAAATAAAGATGCATCAACGAGACTAGAGGTAATATGATAAACTTCGGCAATATGATAAGGAAACTGCACAAACAATACATACTTCTCAAATTACCTACCCGCGAAAATACCACAGTCTTCGGACAATTTACCCACCCCTCGGGAAAACTTTCCCACTACGAGCTATGAGCGAAGAAATAAATGTGTGCACTATTTGATCGTTTATTGAACATTAAGAACCTTATAAATGTTACTCTTCTTCTATCAGAGTCGGGTATGCAGAAAAAGTCTTACTTTTGCTATCAATAATCATTATTCCTTTCGTTTAGTTTTCCTACCACATTCTCATCTTCTGCACGCACCATATTATTCTTATTCAAGCTGCTTCTCACAGCAGATTTTCCTCCATTTGCAGTTTTCAATACACATTGTGTCATAAATATACGAAAACTTGATCTTTTGTGTGTGTGTTTTTTTTTTGTGTATTTTTTTTTGCTTGGCTTTAGTGTTTTATTAGTTTTTTTCACTCAACCATTTTCCCTCGGTCTACTAATCTGGTTTATGTTTTTTTAAACAGTTTTCCATCTTACGCACGAATATTTTTCTGCTTACGTTTGAGCCCTCGCGTATGTGTGTATGTGTGTGTGTGTATGACTGTGCGTACTAGTTTTTTTTTTCATTTGTTTGTTTTTTCCATTTTTTTTGTTTCATTATGTTTATAAGGTATGATTAATTTGGCATTTCAGTCTCTTCAATGTGAAATTTGTATGCGCATTTGAAGTTAGTTTTTTTTGTTTATTCCTTAATTTTGTGATTTTTTTTCTTGTTGAGTGTTTTTTTCCTTTTTCGTTTGCCATATCGTTCTGTCGCCATTCTCAACTCCATCAGCGGCAGCAGCATGTGCGTCCATACCCAGCTCGCCCCATCGCAGTTGATTTCCCTGGGGTTTACACATAATTTCACCACCATCATATTGCAGTGCGATTCTCGTGTTTTCGTTCGTTTTCCTTCATATACTTTTGCTTGCTGTGTATATTATGTAAAAACATGATTCCTCTGCTAAATATGCACCATTGGTTGTTTGTTTGTTTGTTTTGTTTTGTTGTGGATTTTTTTTCTTTTAATAATGTTTTGATAATACAATGATTTATACCTCGCGCTTTGGGGTTTTAATGGTTGTTTTTCTTTCTTCTATTTGCTTGTTATACTTTTCCTTTTTCATTTTCTACTTTTCAATTCGGTCTCTCACTACAGTTTTACAGTTTTTAGCAAGGTGACGGAAAACAAGGTGAACAAAAGGGCTGTAGGCAAGATGCTTTATCGTTTAACTCTTCCTTATCGCCCTTTCTCTTTAGCTGTCCTTTCTTTCTGCCTTTGACACGTGCATGCGTGAGTATGAGAAAATTTGTCATATGTTTGTCTTTTACCCTACACTACACTATCCGACCCCATCAACCCCCTGTTTTTTTTTACCTAATATGATTCACCAGTATTTGTGTTCCATTTTTTAGTCTGTTTCTTTTTTAAGTTTCATTGCTTAGATATAGATTAGCGTTTGTTAATCACTATTTAGTTATTATTATTATTGTATTGTTCCATCTGGTTTTGGTTGCTGCATTTGTGGTGTGAGTATCTTATGCCCGTTTGATGATTTCGTAACCCTTCTCCCACCTCCCCTTGCTCTCTTTCATTCCCTCACTCACACACTACTTTTGTTTCTTTTCCTACTATAGGCTGTCCTTTCACCATAAATCATGCTACCGAACAAACGGATAGTAGTACCACAAACAAAACCATGCAGCCTCTCAGCATCGTCTGTCCTGCTATTGCTTCTGTATGCTCCCACACGCACCCACATAAAAAGGAGAAACGAAATCCGGATGTGCCGTAGGATCATATTGCGCTTGCGTGGAGCCACTTGCCACTCTTCCATTTTCTTCTTGCGCTGCTTAGCTCGCACCCATCCGCCGTTTTCCGACCGATCGCATCTCATCTTCGTGTAGTGTTTTCACCCCTGTTTCTATTCCTCTAAAAAGTAACCACAGTATAATGGGTGAGGATGGTAGGGGTGATGCACGGGAAGAGAAAAACGTGCACCCACGTGTCCTAAATATCGAAATGGCACCATAGTTATATTGACTTTAACACACGAGACCGTTTGAGAAGCGCGGAAACGAACGAAGCGAAAGTTACGGTAGTGAATGGAGAAGAAAAGAAAAAAAAACATGGAACATGGAAGTTATATTAGGCTGGCTCAAACCCTGACGATAGCCCGCGGCCGGCCGAGCCTTTTGTGAACATCCCTTGCCACTGCAGCAGCACAGCAATCGAAAGGTATCGGTGCCCTTTTTTACCCAAGAAGAGGAGGTGATAGCCTGTGCCTTCACTCTTGTACCCTTCGACAAGTCGCTGTAGTTCGAGACCAAACATGGAAGCATCTATCTGTTTTCTAACCTGGAAAATGCGATCGTCCAACGATCGCTTCGATCTGCGGTTTCCGTTCTACTTCTAAAATCTCTCTACCAATTTGTGTGTTTCGCCGTTCGTTTCAAAAAGGAACGTTTTAAGGATGGACAGTTGCAGAAGGAAAACAATATCACTCTACCTCCCACTGTAGACTTTAGGATATGCGGGGCCTACAGTTCGTAACTGAAGCAACTGGGGCTCCGCGTGATCCCGTAAAGGTTTACATGTTTTTGTTGTTGTCTTTAATCGATTAATACGCATATTTGTCTCATATTTTGGTCTCACTGAACTCTGCCTCTTCTACCGGATGCGAGAGTAGGTTGAATGGCCAACAAAACCCCTAGCCCGAAATTATAAACCAAGAGTCCCATTCGAAACTGGACCACCGTTTGTGACGGAACCGGATGGTTGAGACTTTCCTCTGTCATTTTCATATCGCTGCATGGCTCTTGGCGTCATTGTGTGTGTGTGTATATGTGTATGCATTTCAAGTGCACGCATCATCATTAGAGACTGTCTTCCTTTTTCTTCTTATAAGCAAAATTAATTGTTCTACAAATCGTGTGTATTTTTTGTTTGTTTGTTCATTAACATTATCAATCCCACCACCAACACAGAGTACGAGGTAAATAATAGGAGGGAAGAAAAACAACCTAAACTTAAGGGCCTTACGATTAACGAATGTAAAACTATGAACTAGTCATTCTTAGCAAGAAGGAAGAAATAGTATCATAATGAGCAAAAACGTATCGCACTAGTGGTAATATGTGTTTGTTTTTTTTTTTTTGTTGGGCATTTAAATAAGACACATCTGATTTATTATACTTGATTTGATTGATCTTGGCATTCCCTATAGGTTTTTTTGCTTCAACTCTAGGTTGTTTCCTTTTTAAATCATTGCTCATCCTTTTTATCTAGCTCCTTGTGACTTCTGTCTTCGAGCATTTTCGTGGCCGTTCTTTATCGAGCCCGGTCGATTTTGTAAGGTAAATCGTATAAATAAATCCTATGTCTAAAATTACTTTCTTTTTTTCTTTTAATATGAGCATAAAACAAATAAACGAAGAAAAAGAAACACGGTACACCGAAATGTAACAAACCTACGTCGACAGACTGTTGATGACGTACCACATTTACACCTAACGCCAACAAAACCGAGCTGGAATTCGTCTTATTAAGATTTTCTGCTTTCCTTCACCTTTTCTCTAGTACAATATGCTGTAAAAATGTTTTAAAAGATATGCGGACTGTTACGCGCTTGACTGCTTTAATGCGTTTCTACAGTTTTGTTTCTTGTTTGTTTGTTTGTTTGTTTTGGATGTCATTGTTACGATTACATTTTTCACTCTCGTTTACTTCTTTTCAGTTATTTTACGTTGGCTTAGTTGCTTCCCACTGTTTGGCTTGCATGTATTCCTTTTTTTTTTACCAACAAGCCTTGTTCTAGGAACGGAACGTGTTACCGAATGCGAAGGACAGTTAAATAATAATCGAGCTACCCACCGAGCAGCGCGCGTGGCGGGATCTTGTCATTTTTTTTCCTTTTCTATAACTCAAATAAATTAAAGCTTACACTAGCTTTTCATAGCTTGCACATCAATTCAAGTACATATGTTTTTGGAGGAAGGAAGCAATGGCATTCGAAAAAGAAAAACACAAACAGGGTGATTTATCTCAGTTTCGATTGGTGTGTGTGTGTGAGTTTCTTTGTTGTTGTTGTATGCTTGCCATTAAATGTGAAAGGCAACGATCGTCCTTCCTTACACTCTACCAGATGGTCATAAAAGCTAGACAGTTCTATATGCACTTCTTTTAAATAAATTGCTTTTCAATACTTCAATCATTGGAACAAAGAAACACTGCACAAGAGTTAGCAATGATGTGACACAGTTGAAACAATGCAGAAGAAAAAAATCCAACAACACATCTAAAAGTAGAAACTGATTGCGACAAGTTTCTTGTCCAAAATAGCAGCGGAAATATGTAGATCTACTAGTATCGGCAGAGGAATAAACTCATCGTTTTGCTAATTGATTTGACTTCTCATTCGATCCGTTTAAGCGTCATTTGAATGTATTGTTGTTTGTCCTTGGAGTTTTCTATCATGTTAATTTTATTTTGTTACATCTGCTTTCTCCTCCTCTGTTACATATTTTCCCCTCCGTCAACGATTCCTTTTTTGTTATTTTATTATTTTTTCCCATCACTCCAGAGGCGCGACTTGATGTTTTGCGTTTCTATTGAGAGGTTGTTTGCTATTATAGTGTAAGGTAATGGAACAGTTGCATGATTTTTAAATGATTTGGCTGTTTATTGTTTTGTGTCAGAAAAACAAACGTGAGTTCTGGTTTTTTTTTCTCTCCTTTTCTGTAGGTTTCGCTGATACTACTGATATCCTTCCTACCCTTGTTTTACCGTCTCTGTTTTTTTCTCTTATTTTTTCCATTTGGAATGTTCTTAACAAAAACAAAAATGATGTCAACTACACAGTTCCTCCTCGTGAAGAATTGAAAGAATGTCCTCAAAATAATAACAAACATTTGAATACGTACGAGATAACTGGAAACCAACGCAACCTTGAAACGCATCTTATTTTTTAACCTAATTTACCGACGCAATTGTCGGTGCCGCTCAAAACAGAATTCAATGACTCTGATCGGACAAGATTGCCTTTCCTAGAGTGGCGTTCCTTCCCCTTTTTTTTTTTTTGACTATTTTCATTTGCTATTCCGTTTACCATACACACATTGTCGTTTTCGTTTACATACCAAATGAATGGTTCCCTTCATTTCTTCTGGCCTTTTTCTCACGGATTATTTGCCGTTTTCATTACGATTCAGTTACATTCGATAAGAATTCGTGTTTTTCACCGAAAAGGATAAGCTCAAAACGTTTGCGCAGCTCGAACGAAGAACACAGACACACAGCACAGGGGTTTTTTTTTTCAAAGTTTACATTCGTTTCCTCAGGCTCAGGATGATGATCGATTTGAAACCTAATATGCTAGTATTTCTTTTAAATATTTTTCTGTCTCTTCCAGCTTTGTCACTTCTACGCATTCATATCACAAACTCTACCGGTTAGGTAAAACAAATCTTTGCTAAACGGTACGCAAATGGGTTCCAGTCGCTGTACGATCGTCGACCACGTGGCGATCATTGTAGTGTAAAGCGCGCGCGCGCGTGTGTGTGTGTATGTTTGAGTTTATGTGCTTGTGCCTATCGTGCCATTGTCCTTTTTTCCCATCTCCCACGACCCGCTACTTGATCGTAAAAAAAAAAAAATGTTGAGACACACAATCGCCTCAACTAGCAGCATCCCCCAAAGTACAAAGCGCTAGTCGCATACTTTATTAATGCTCCTGTATCCCTGCTACGCTGTATTGCACTAAAAATAAACGGTTTGAATCACACGTTTGAGAATCGATGGATCGTTTCCAATAAGAGAAATGGTAATTGTTCTTTTCAGTGCTCTCAGTCGGTCTTGCGCTGGATTAGCCTACCCTGTCGTAAACGCCTGCCTCTTAAAGGATACGCCGCTGAGCCTCTAACCAGTTTTGGCACAGATACTGCTGTGAGCCATAGGAGTTTACATCCAACATAAACATCCCTCGTCCATCGCCGAATGCATTACACAGAGAAATGTCCGCCAATGATAGAATGCAAGCTTCAAATGGACATGTTTCACCCGCGAGGGAAACGGATTTAAAGTATAGTTTGCCTCACAAAACGAAAGGTTTCTCTTTCTTTTCTCCCTTCATATAATTCTGGGCCCCTTGGGGCAGCTAGGACGAGCCAACGCAACACTGGAAGACAAAGCAAGAATCGGACCGAGTCAATGAATCTCCGACGGAACCTTCGAACACAAGTCTCGGTGGTTACAAACTAGCACATTAAGACTAATCGATTTTGAAATGGGTACAGTAGCCGTTTCACAGGGCATAGAGTTTCGGGGCCCTATCCTCCCCTGTTGTTGAGCATAATGAAAACTGATCGCAATTCGCGTTATGTTATGTTAGAATTCCATTTTAGTTTGTTTTTGTCTATTACGGGACGTCGTATGTTGTATCACATTTTTATCATCAGATGCTGGTTTCCAACAATCAGGGCTGCGCATTACCCTTTTATTCGCGTGCTCTGCTCGTCACAGAAGAGGAGGGTGAGTGGGGGTGGCCACGATTACAATACACCCACCACAAGAAAAAAAGGAACCTGCACTCGAGGATTAAACTTGATTCAGTTTGTTTCAGCTTTTTTTGTTGTTATCACTACTTTAGGTAATAAAAGAATCCACCATCTTGTTCATACTGCGTTTTACTGCATCGGGGTGCGCGCGTTGTTGCTCCGAGTACTTTTGATTTGCCGACTGTTAGTTTTTTTTTTGTTCCTGTTTCGATTTCTATTAATTTACTTTAAGGTTTAGATGTTTGTTTTAAATTATTGTATTTATTTATTTAATCGTTTTAAATTCATTCACATTACAGCCCGCCAAACGCAAGCCCCGCATTGCTGAATGAGATTGGTTGGCGCATAGCACGTGTTTGTTGCTACCTTACACTAACGTTCTATATGTTTAAGCACAGATACAAAATGAGGGATACAGTTACTTTGATAAATCACTTGTTGTGCATTTTTTTCCTCTTTTTTTCTCTTCTCTTCTCTTCTCCACTCTGGTCATAGATCCATCGGAGGTTACGGTAGATAGGGATTGTTTTGAACACAAACACACGCACCACCTTCGCCCTTTCGGTACGTTATCTATTTGTGCTCTGCGAATCTGATTATTCGGCTTGGTTGGGGGGGTTCTCCTTAGCGCCGATTTGATTACATACGAATTACCTGCAACCATTACATATACATAGTTCCACTGGGTTCACCGGCTCATTTCCATATTGCAATTTTTACGTTTATTAATTGAGTTTCGCCTTCGTTCCTTTAAAGAAATAAACTTCTACCGGAGTGTGTCGAGCGGAGTGTTTAATATTGCGTTCAAGTTTAACTAACCTCACTAGTAAGCGCGGTACGGCAATTGAAGGGCGCAAATCTGATCGAATACACCGCTGAGCAAACCTAAGGGCGCGTCTCTTTGCGCAACGTGCATTGGAATTTTATGTCTGATTGATTGTGCGTAGTACGACGTATGTTCTCGCGGCTCAAAACTTCTCAAGCAAACTGAGAGTAACAGGGTGTGCTGCCCAGTGATTTGTTGCTGACCCCTGCCGAAAGTATGGTGTACGATTGATGATGCTGCCTGATGAAAAGGAATGCTTTGTTAGGGAAGCATTAGGCAACGAAATGTTGGATGACTTTGCTTGCGCGCGGTTTTCTGAGAAAGCGTCCGACTGACTCATGGCTGCTGCCCTCATGGCCGGAGAACAACCGAAAAATAGCATTGGTTAAAGCCTGCCGATCACTATACTGTTGCTAAATCAAATGCACCAAAAAAATCTCTTCGGTCCATAATAGTTTTCCCACTCTTCAACGGGTTTTTTGTTTTGTTCAATACAGTATACACGCTTTGACGTATAGGCACTTCTTACATTGCTTTGCCGGTAGAAAGAATAAGATTAAGTCGAAACATTACATTATGAGAATAATAGGTTTTTCTTGGCGTTACGTTAAATTTCCCCCATTGCAATATTCTCCTTGTCTTGGCTATTCTCCTTTGGTTGAGATTTTTTTTTCTTTAATTTATAACCAAACACAACTAAAGGGCACACATCGGCTGACTGTAAGCGGCTCGTCTGTGTTTGTGTGTGTGTATGTGCGAGTGTGTGAATGAGAGTATGGCCCTGCAAGGATCACCCCGATGTGGAAGTTTTGGCGTTGTGTGAGGTGGCTGGTGATGTCAGGGGAAACCTCTTGGAGCAACGGTATAACATGGCTTTCCATCTTCCACCAAAACACTAGTGAAAAACCCACAAAAAAAAACATAGAACGGAATGCAACTATACAATGAAGTAACACTGTTAGTAGGCTAATTAATATGTCATTCTTGCACATGAATATAAGTAGTAGTACTAGTAGTAGTAGGCGTTGAGGCTGTGAGGTGATTGAGTTTGAATTCGCTGTTTACGCGGAAAACTAATTTGTCCCTTTCCCCCTCTCTGTTCAGTCCGATCGCAACGCAATACTCCAGTTTTTCCAGTCTGTCCCTCTTGTGTGTGTGTGTGTGTGTATATTTTTTTTTCTGTTCCTTCATTCCTCTCCAAGAATGGCGCGGTGATCCCTGATTTTAACACGATTTTAGAGATTGTGAGGGGATGCGCTGCGGAAAGGCCTTCTCCAAAACCACTGTATGGCAATCACAGAAGCAAAACACAAGTGCACGCACGCACACATACACGCTATTGGTCACAGTTTGTTGGTGCAATTCCAATTCCGGCTCCTTCCAACAAGCCCACGAGAGTGAAAATCTATTTCGAATTGGGAAATACAATGGAGGATCGTGACTAACATGACGGAAAATGGATGCATGTGGAGCAATCGGGTTGCTTGTCTAATGTGAGAAGATGAAGGAGTTGAAGAAGGAAGTATACAGCGCATGCAGCGCGACAATTTATCATAGCACCTCTGCCCTTCGAATCTCTAGGATGTCTCTAGGACTCCACAAAATACAACTTTTTACTAGGAACAACTGAAGATGAGACTTTGATTTCCTGTACCCTACGTCAACTAACATTCCACACACACACACACACACATATATACTCGCAAACAAACACATACACACAGGTGTACTATCCGCCAGATACATAAGGTTGGGTCCGCTCTCTCCGTACAAATATTACTAACAATACTCTCTGTTGATTACTCCCTAATCACTTGTGAGCTTCGGCGGTACTTCCTGTTTCCCCTCATCATCACCTATTCAAACAATGGCTTCTTTTCCGAGTCGCAAAATCAAGCGCTTCCGGTTGGGTTGAGTTATTGTTGTCTCACTTAATACAAACAAGAACGATTCCTCTTTCTTTTTTGTTTCGTTGCAAAGTAAATACCTATGTGTTTCATTTTTCTCGACAAATTTCGAATGGCTACATGCAGAAAAACAAGCCCAGCTTGCAAAGTGGCGTTCAATATAAAACATCAATATGTTCAAAGTCCGACATTTCTTTTCTCACGTTTGATTGCTGTCCTAGGAAATCTTTCTTACAGCTTCTGAGCTATTACTGCATCGTTTTTTGTTTTTGTTTTTCTTCAATCTTATTAGACGCAACGAACCTTTTTCTGTTTGCTTTTTGCGTTGATGTCTTTCCAACTCATTTTGGTTTAAGTTATTCGGTTTTATCTTTTACTAGCGAATGTTTGTTTCTTTTTTCTCCATTCCTATATTATGTTTTTTCCTATTCTTGCCTGCAAACGGGCCTTTATGCTGCAAAGCATGCTTAGCTACACACTTGCACGTCTTTTTCGTTCTCCTGTTCGCTTCGGTCGCTTCGTCGACGACCCAGGGTTTACTATGTTGTTTTGCTACTTGACTACGTCATTCGTCTTCCCTTTCATCGCCGATCAAAACATTTAGCTCCCTAGGAAAGATACGTACACAAACATAATTCAAAAGCTTAAACACAAACTTCAAAAAGAAATATTTAAAAAAAAAAACAAAACTAGCACCTGATCCGCAGGATCGAGCCGTATGCACCTGCCATAGCTGATAGCTGAAATGCACCATGAACCATTTGCCATCGTACAGTACACAGCTGCCAGGGTAAGGAAAGCAACAGGTCTTCTTCGTTGGAATAGTAGTTCATTAGTATAATCATTTATATAAGTATAAAAGTAACACGTTTCTTCCGTACAGGATGTTTGTTTTCTTTTCATTTCGTTTTTTTTTTTTTTTGATAATGCAAGTTCCTTCATCCTTCTTGACGCGGAAGAAAAGATAAATTGTACGTCCTTCGCATTCGTACCGATATTATTATTGGGCGGCTCTCCTCCTGGTGGTGGTGATGGTAGTGGCACGATACGGCACGGTAACGACACTCGCATCTACGATAGCAGCACAGCACGCAAGGGCGCACCAGGCTCAAAATGGTAGTGTGGGGTTTGTTTGTTCTTCCCCTCTCGATTCACTCCTATTTTTCCTCTTTGTTTTCTTCTCTTCATGACTAAAGGTTTGTAAATGTTTGTTGTTTTTTTTTGTTGGATTTTTAAATAATTATTATACATTTTTCGATTTTTTTCATTCTTTTTTGTTTTTGGTTTCTTTTCTTATTTACTACATACGGTTTGTGTGTATTTTTCTTTTCTCTTAAAGTAAATCCTTACGTTTGCTAGGTATGTGATTTACGACCTCACACCGGGTCGGGTCAGTATTGTTTACTTTACTTTATCTATTCATAATTTGCTTTGTTTGGCTGAGTTTGTCTCTGTCTGCACACGCCTGTCTCTCTATACGCTATCGTCCTTGATGAAACAGCCGATTCTAGAAGCGTCATAAAAAGGAAATGTTTTCTGTTGTTTTGATATATGCATATATGCTTATATATATGTATATATATGTATGTGTTTTTTTTTTCTTCATATTCCACAGCTCTTTCGCTTTCCTCCCTCACTAATTCGCTATCTCTCATTCCCACGAGCAAACTTGCCGCCTTCTTATCGCAACGGAACCTATTCCCTGTGATGAATAGTACGAAAAGGGAGGGAATTTGGGGTTCGGCGGAAGGGAAGAAAGTGGATGGAGATAATTTACGTTAAAACGAAATCACTTACGAACAAAAACGCTAAATATCTACTCTGTATATAAATCGAGAACATTATAACTTACAGCATTATAACATCATTAGCTTTCGATTTCTTTTGTAGCACACTTTCGTTTGTTGTTTTTTCCCTCTCTCTCTCTCTTATTTATTACTTTTCTTGATTTCTTTTTCTTTTTTTATTCACCACATGAGCTGGGAGAATAATCATTTTTGGTCACTTATTTATTCTCTCGAGCCGCCGATTTCAACGTTCGTCGGCGCTCTATACTTAATGTTTCTATGTTACAAGTCTTCGATGAGATTTTCTCATGACGGCGCGTGGAAGGAGAATGTCACATGCGGGAGGATGGTGGGGAAGGATTTGTATTTTCCAAACAAACAAACAAAACTCATCAACGTAACATGTTGGTTTTCCCTCCCCCGCTTTCAACGCGTTTGCTATAAGAACTAGATCTTTTTCTTTGACTTGAAATGTATCTTGGGGGCACGAGTAAGTTTTTCCTACGTGGATTGCATTGTTTATGTCACGCTTTTCGTTCACTTTTTGTTTTGTTTTCTTTTAAAGTAGACATTTTCGACATGTTTTTTTGTTTCACTTCGTTTCACTAAACGTATTGTATGTTTTTCCTTATCATCATTTCATCATTATTCATACCGTTCATCTCAAATATATATAATATATAATATATTATTTAAATTGTATAAGATTACATTACTTTAAAAAAAATGATAAAAACATTCACAACACCTTAATACTACGCCAGACGCGAAACCGCTGACTTTCAAAAGACACTTTTTAGGTTTCTTTTTTTTTTTTTGCTTTTTTGTTCACAAACTTCTCGATTCACACGCACACGGTCGCTGCTGCTTCATCTGCAACAACATCTTTTCCACCCGGAGGCCTTCAAATTCAGCTAGCATCATCAGCGGGCGTTGATCTGTGTGTGTGTGTGTGCGCACACACATATCGTCGGTTCGTAGATGTGAGACCCTTTGTGTGCCATTTTTCGTTTTACTCCCTATAAACCTACTTTAAACCTGCGCGCAGAAATGTGTGGAAGAAAATGTGTGCCAAACGAAGAAACTACCATTAATGCACAGACGAAACGGAACGATCATCAGAGGTGGGAAGGACAAAAATTGTATGTTTTTTGTCCACGTTTCTATGATCATTATTACACCATTAAATTGGTATGTGTTGAGCTGCGAGTCAAGCAAAACTTACCTTAAACTACCCTAAGAGAATTGTATTACTTTGTATTGTTTTTTTCCTCAGTTGCTTTTTTTTTGGGATGTGTCATTTGCATTCATCGAGCAGGATGCATGTTGTGTGGGCGAAGGAGCTGGGCTCCTTCTAATTCCGCATGTATCACACCTTGCATTGATGCATTTAAAACTGTTTTGAGAGGTGGTGGTGGTGTTAACAGCCAGCAGTGACAGTGGGCTGTGGTGGACGACCCCACGAAACCTGGTTCCGCCCTAGCAGGGTGGAACGACCAGTTCCGATCAGTGCCGCCGCATTCATCAGTTCAGCTCCGTGCCGAGCAGGCTCTCCGGAAGCAGTGAGTTGAGGTTCGCTGGCGTGCCCCGGTCACCATCGAGCGGCGTCCACATGCTGGGACCGGCATTGCTCGAGCCCCAGGCATTCGAGCTCCAGGCATCTACGAGGCGATCAAGCCAGAGAGATAAAGAGAAAGAGACGCGATCCGTTTAGCTAAGTTACAGTGACCGAGAAGGACCTTTCCGCCACCGCCCTGGCTACCTACCGGCAACGACCGAATTCGACCGACTGACCGACCCCTGCGACTGGGCAGCAGCGCTTAATCGCCAGTTTTGTCCGCCGCCAGTGCCACCGCCTCCGCCACCACCGGTCAACCCGTTGGACATCCCGTTGGTGCCGCCACCAAGGTGCGGCAGGATAAACTGCACGTCGCTCTCGGTCGGGATCTCCGCGCAGATTGTGGTGTTTCCGAGCGGGCAGTTGTTTAGCGCAAGCTGTGCCTTCTGCGCTTCTTCGCGGCTAGAGTACTTGCACAGGGCGATGCCGTGGTTCAGGTACAGCTGGAAGTTCACCAGCGGACCGTGCTGCATGCACAGCGTGCGCAGTGTTGAGCCATCGATCTGAAAGAATAAGGTCAAAACGAGCAAATTGGGGTTACAAATGGAAGCATTGATCGATGTACCGTAGTGGTGCTAGAACACGTCGAATAAAACATCCAAATGAATGGAATAAATTTTGTGTCAGCATGAAACTGCATGAAATTGACGGCTTCTTGCACAATGTGTCATTTGGCGGTGAAATTTGAAAGTTCTTTACCGTAAAGATTGCAATCCAGCAGCAATACGGCAAAAGAAATCTTACACGATACTGACAAGCTAATTAAAAGTACTAGAGTATTGAATATTTAAATGTCCTATTTCTAGTCAACAGTTTAAAGATAATCTTAGGTACGTCGATACGCAAGATACGTCTTAATTATTACTCTATACAATAATTTAAATTGTGCCATGTTCTACATGTATACGTACTTGTGCGGTCAGATTTTTGAGCATAATCCACGTTGACGACCAGTTGCCGGCCGACGAAGCGCCACTGTTCCACGAGCTGCCTCCCTGGGTGCTCGGAGTGTTCCAGCCGTTGACGTCCATCAGCTTACTGCCCTGCGGCTTTCCGATGCCTCCCATCATGCTGCCGCGGCCCTTGTTGCCGCCGCCCGCCCCGCCACCGAGTGGAGTTTCCCACAGGTCAGACGGGGGCATCGTGGGGGTGCCGGAGTCCTGCCACGGATTCTTCTGTACCTTCGCACCATAGTTGCCGCCCTGCACGCCACCACCGCCGGCCGCAGCGGACGGGTTGAAGCTCCAGGTCGACTCTGTAGGTGACGATTTGCTGTTAACGTTCGAGGCGTTGCTGCTCGATCCGCCACCGAACAGGTTTGATTCTTTAGCCGCGGCGATCGACAACGGATTGCGTGCGACGCTGCCCGGGGTGATTGTAGGATCGTCCTCAATGCGCGTCGCTTGAGTTCCCTGGTAGGGGGAGAAACGAATCCGATCGTTGCAATGAATGCAAAAAGCGAAAAATAACGAGTCAAATCGAACGAAACAGATTAAAATTCCTCATGTGTAAATTCCTCATGCCTTCCAAAAGTTTGAAGTTTCCTGTTCCCCAAAAGTCAAGAATGGTGCAATCTACAATTTAAAGTAACAACTGTCCTCACCTTCCATGGTTTTCCTGGTTCAAACTCTGGCACCAGGTCGCTAAATGCATCATTACTACCCGGCCAGTCCTTGTTGTCTTGCGTGTTCGAATCTGGCCAACCGTCGCCCAAATTGCTGCGTCCGTTGGACCAGGTACTAAGGGGTTTAGGGAAGGGAGAAAAAAAAATGAAAAGTCGTTCGATAAGTCGGCGCTCGTAGTAATCCGCCGCCACACTTCAACAACTCCACTCACCCATCATCAATGCTCGAACCAGACTGGCCCGCTTTCGAACTGGCACCGGGGGCCCGCACAAAGTCCGTCAGGTCCGACCCGTCCTTGTCCACGCCGCTCGGCGTGGTGGCGCTGGCCGCCGGTAGCTTCCACTGCTGCAGCCGCGACTGCTGACTAGTGCCACCGGTGGACGGGAAGGGATTGCCGCCGTCCTTTAGCGCCATATCGGCGAAGCTGCCCGGCAGCCCGGCGAGATCAGACGGCGTGCGGAAGAGATCGTTGCCCGGGTGGCCGCCACCAAGGTTCACTGCGTTCAAGCTGCCCGGATGCGCCAGCTGTTGCTGGTGCTGCTGTTGATGCTGCTGCTGTTGCTGCTGCTGCTGCTGCTGTTGTTGCTGCTGCTGCTGCTGCTGCTGTTGCTGTTGCTGCTGCTGCTGTTGCTGCTGTTGCTTAAGGTAATTGGCCTGCTGGATGCTGATCTGAGTCTGCAAACTGCCGATCTGCGACTTGAGCTTGCTGACGGCGATCGACATGTACTGAGCCGCGTTCACACCGCCACCGGTACGTGCCAAATTGCTTTGCATAACATTTAATTGCTGTGCGATGAGAAGAATGCCAATGTAACAGTTAGATGAAGTTTGATAATAGAATAGGATCTTATTGGGAAGATTGGAATTAAATTAGAGAGCCATTTAAGTCGAAGTTTCTCACGTCGTCGTTCAACTCCGCCTATGATGGGATCGTCCCGTGAGGGGCATGGCACTAGAACCTAGTGCAGCTGTCTAGCCTTTGCTAGTCACCTTGCCAATCAGATCAGATATGGATTTAGATCAACAAACTGGTAACATCGCGTATCCAGCGTAAAAGGACGGTATAAAGCAAATCGGAGGCATCTAGCACTCCAAGGAAATTAGCAAATGAGGGACGCTTGGCTGTTGGCTTGACGAGCTGACAGAGATGACGCCGCCAAGCCGTGGCCTAATCGAACATCGAAGTAGTGGCTGTGAACTTGGCTGTCTAGTTTGCTGGTTGTTTCGCAGTATCTCGCAGTACGCAACGATGTCATTTAGGCGACGACAACTAGCGGAGTACGTATAAACCAGCAAATTCGAGCTTTGCAAGCAAACGAAAACAACGGAAAAAATCCTTCCGGGACAGTAAAGTGCCGGAAACGCGTGGGTAATTTTCTAATTTATCAAAAAGCGACTCAACTGTACTATGTCCACAACTAGTTACGATGGGCTTCTCGCCCTTACCTTAATATGGGTTAGGAGCTGGTTCAGCAACATCAGCGTCTGCGGTGCGAGCGGTTGGTTGAGGATCTGGTGCTCCAGGTAACCGTTCGACACGGCCAGCTGAATCTGCTGCACCAGCACGCGCAGCTGGTTGTTGGTGATCTGAGGAGTCTGGGCGTTCGTGGGCTGGTTCAACCCAACGATACCACCGCCAACACCACCTCCACCGCCCTGCTGCTGCCCTCCGCCAAACGCGCCGCCCGGTGGGCCACCGGCCGGTCCACCGTTTCCACCGGCCCCGCCGTGACCACCGCCGAACTTCATACTGTTGAAGGAACCACCACCGGACGGACCCCCGTTGCCGCCTCCGAACACTCCACCGGCCCCACCGAGGTTGTTTGGATTGTTCTGTCGGAAAGAAGAGACAAAAAAAACACATTCGCATTAATGCTTAAACTCTCCCAGACTGCGGTTCTTTTCTCTCACTCTCACCTGTTGGAATGCCATCGGTCCAACACCGGCCGCGGCCGCCGCGAACCGTCCACTGACTCCACCGCCACCGCCACCATTGCCTCCACCCGCCCCGACGAACTGATCCTGGCCAGCGCCGAAGCCACCGTGATTGTCAACCGGCCGGCGCAGGGGCCACTCGTTGCCACTGTTGCGGTGCAGCAGCTCGAGCGACTCGTCCATGTTCATGTTCGTCAGACGAAGCACCGTCTCGACGTCCTCCTTCTTGAAGCCCACCTCGCACAGGTGACGGTACTGCTTGCTGGCGCGGATGAACTCGTGCGGGTTCATCTTGTTGCCCCCGCCGCCGACGTTCGGCGGCAGCTTGTTCTGTGGCGGCATACCCCAGTCCGAGCTGTTGCCCATGTCGGGCGGTGCGCCGACTCCGACCCCTCCCGGCACACCATCGTTCCATCCCGACGAACCGGACGGCATCTTGGGCTTGCCGGCGGCGGCCCAGCTGCTGTTGCCGTTACCACCGGTCGCGTCGTTCCAGAGCGAGTTGCCACCCATTCCGCCGGTCTTGTCGTCGCCCCACTGGCCACCGCCGCCGGATGACACATCGTCGGCGCCCCAGTTGCCGCCACCGCCACCGCGACCCACGCCGAGTGCGGCCGCAGCCGCCGCCGCTGCCGCCGGGTTCTGGCCCCACAGGCTTTCGGGTTTCATCGGACCACCGGCCGCGCCTCCACCGCCCATGCGCCCAACCAAGCCGCCCGGGTTACCCGGCATATTGCCACCAGGACCGCCGCCACCGACCATCGAGTTGTTGCGGTGCAGCGGATTGCGGCCCATCCCACCACCGTCCACGCCGCCCGGCCCGTTGTCCTTCCAGCCCGACACGTTCGCCGAGTTTTGCCGCTGGAGCGCATTCTGGCCCCACAAGGCCGTCCCGTCGTCCATGTTGTTGCGTCGCACCCCCGGCGGACCACCGCCGGTCGTCGGATCGTCCCAGCCGGACCCACCGAGTTTGCCACCGGCCCCACCGACGCCACCGCCACCGCCGCCTCCACCCACTCCGTTGTTCACGACCGAGCCGCCGAGCGGATTCGAGGGCCACTGGCCAGCGCCACCACCACCGTTGCCTCCCACACCAGCTCCCGCTCCGGTGGGCGTGCCGGGTGTGGTCGCCCCAGTCGGTGGCATCTTCTGCTGCATGCTCGCCATCTGATGCTGATCCCAGAGACCCACGTTGCCATTCAGCCGCCCGGAGATGCCCCGCGGATCGCCCCGAATCTCACGATTGCTATCCATCGCGCTGGCGATGCGCATGTTGCGCATATCGATGCCGGTCGGGTCGAGTCCACCGGCGGCCACCGCCGTGCCACGCACGTCCGCTGCAGCTCCGCCCCACGAACTACCACCGGCACCGCCGCCGCCGCCGCCGCCAACTCCGACGCCTCCACCGGCTCCTGCGCCCCACTCGTTGTCTTTCTTAAGCCCTCCGCCCGCCACAACGTTCGGTCCCATGCCAGCACCACCAGGACCACCGGCTCCCCACATTCCACCAGCGCTGGCGCCCGCACCACCACCACCACCTCCGCCATTCCACGGACCGGGCTGCTGCGGTTGCTGCTGCTGACCCGCCGCCTGCTGTCCGCCAGGTCCAAGGCCCACACCCGGCGGTTGATCGCGCATTCCACCAGCCGGCCCTCCCGGGCCACCGGCACCACCGCCGCCTCCCATGGCGGCCGCCACGCCGTTCCACACGTTGCCGGGCTCGTTCGCCTCATCGTCCTCACCCCACGTGCCACCGTAGTTGTTCGCCGGGCCCCACGGGGTCTTCTGCACTGGCGGCTGCTGCTGCGGCAGCTGGCCACCGTTGCGCAGGTTCGCCTCCCACAGCTCCGTGCCCGTGTTCGTCTTCCACATGGGGATACCGGCGGTCGGCCCGCTGGTCGCACTGTTCGGGTCCGTCTTACCACTCGGCTCCGGAGACGCCGGCACGTCCCACTGCGTGTCCTGGTCGACGTTCTCCGAGCCCCAACCGTCCTGCGCGAACAGCGCCTCGCGCATCGAGTTAAGCTGCTCCAGCTGATTTTTGGCGGCGCTCGATTGGACCACCACGGCTGCGGCCGCGGCTCCCGCACCCTCCTGCGCGTCCTGTCCAGGCGCGGCTGCAGCCGGTTGCTGCTGCACTCCACCACCACCACCACCACCACCGCCCATCTGCTCCGGCTGTTGCGCACCCGACGCAACGACGTTGGCACTATTGGTTGCTGCACCGGCCTGGGCAGACGACACCGCTACTCCTCCTCCCTGCGGGACATTCGCCTGTGCGCTTCCACCTGCACCGTTCCAAGCCCCGCCAACTCCTTCCGCACCGCCGGGGACTCCCACGCCCGGATTAATCGCGGACCCCGATGCCGATGCTGATGCTGACGATGGTGCACCGCCCTTCACCACTGCCCCGTTCTGTTGCTGCTGCTGTCCAGCCGACCCTCCAGCACCACCCCAGGCGCTCGCTGCAGCTGCCGGTCCTACTATTCCTCCTCCAGCTCCACCGGCTTGTTGTGGCTGCTGCTGCTGCTGCTGCGGTGGTCCTCCTGCATTCGATGGCACGTTCGGTCCACCACCGCCACCGCCGATCGCTCCCCAGGAACTCGCGGACGGGTTGTTGGTGGCCGGGGTTCCCCACGCACTGGTGCCATTGTTAATCGTTTCTTCGCCGCCGCCCCGCAGCCGCATCCGTACACCGGCCGGTAACGTTGTGCGTCGCGCCTCCGCCAGCTTGACAATACGGAGCAGCTCGTCGATGTTGATGTATCCCCCGGTCGCCGCCGTTCGCTCCCCTTGAGTAGTATCACTGTGTGCGCTTGCATTTTTCCCTGCACAGTTTTCTTCCTCGGTTTGTGGTGATTGTTGCTCCTGCTGCATGCATTTGGAATTCTTACTGGCTACAATTTGGTCATCCTCGTCATCATCCGCTCGCTGCTGCTGCTGCTTCGCCACCACTTCTACCGTCTTCGTCTCCGTCTCCTCTACTACGCTACGGTTAGTTTTGTTTACAGCTATCAGGTAATCAGATAAATCACAATTCATATTCACAGTGTCATTTTCGTTACTCTTCCTCTGCTTCCGCTTCTGCTCCTCCTCCTCACCCATCTGGCTCCCGCCGCCCATCATCTTGAACACGGTGCTATGATGACGATGAGGACGATGATGGTGACTTTCTTTATGGCTGCTGCTGCTGCTACTACTACCTGCTAATGATGATGATTATGATGATGATGATGATTGTTGTTGTTGTTGTTGTTGCGTGGATTTTGTTTTGCTCGCTTTTCTGCTTTTCCTACTTTATGCTTTCGACAACAGCTGTGATGGTCGTTTATAGGTTTTGCTTCTTCGCCTTTTTGCGTTTTTGTTTGTTTGTTTGTTAAGACCAAATCCCGATGGCAAGCTGCTTCCTTCCCTTCGCCGCTGCTGGTGCCAGGGGGCAGAACGGGTGGAACGTAAACGGCTGAGCCTTTGCTCCTTCCAGGTGTTTCTGTGCGCCCGGTAAGGAACACTGGCACATAATACAAACGTCGAACGGATACTTCGATAGACCTTTCCTCCTGCTTTCTCCTCTTCTTCTCCTTCTTTCCTCAGGTTTGTTTTCCCCCAAACTCTCTATCGCACGGTGTTCGAAATGGAGCTGAGGGCCAGCCGTTTTTAAACCTGGGATACCTTGGAAGGGTTCACTAATCGATCGGCCAACTAGTACTTTGCTAGTAGCAGTAGTAGTAGTAGTAGCAGTGGTAGTATTAGTAGTAGTAGTAGTAGAGGTGTTGCCGTGTTGCGAACAACAATCCCTGATTGTGTGATTTCAGACTCTTGGATCGATTGTAGTTGGGTAGCAGTAGTAGGTAGGTAATCGCAATCGAAGTAGCTCGCGCCGAATGTTTCTGTGGAAGGGGGAAGTGTGAGTAAACTTCCCCTTTGTTTTGTTTTTGTTTTTTCTTTGTTTTTGCTCAACTCTTCACTCTTCCCGCTAAAATATCGTCCCGTAGTTTGCCCCGGAGCTGCTGCTGATGCTGGCTTTTCTCTTCACAAGATGGTGCTCCACCAAAACTGTTTGTTGTTGCGTTGTGGTATTTTAAGTAAATTCATAAAAGCGTATTCAGACTTGTTGTTGGTGAAGTGAGTGTTGCTGAGTAATTGGACACAACACAGCACAACCGTTATTGCTCTGGTCTCCTTCGCGGCGCTATGCTGCTGCTGCTGCTTGCTGTTGGTGGCGCTCTGTTGGTAGACTCGCTGTGTCTGTCCCGTAGGTCGTAGCGGTCGTACTTTCTAGTTAGTTAATAGTACTTGTAATATATAGTAGTCGTGTAGTTATTGGTGGTAGTGTGTGTACTTCTAGTAGTAAGATCAATCCGCGCGCAATGCCTACTGCTGGCTAAGCGTTTTCGAATCACGCGTGTTCAACACAACAAACAACAACGACAAGAAAGTTGGCAAATACTGCTATAGGACACGGCTAATCTATTGGAGCTGGTTGTAGTTTTGGTTGACTTTCGGGTAGGTGATCTTTCGGTAAGGAAGTTTCCTCGATCTCTCTCTCTGAACACTTATGTTAAAGTTGTTTTGTTCCGTTCCGTTCGCGTGGATTTTGTTTCAACGCGGTTTAGGTGCGGGAAAGTCTGCACAATTTTGCTCGGTATATCACTTTCGGTTCGATTTTGTCGACTGGATTTTAGCGCTATACTGTTTCCTGTGAAATAATGCGCAATGCGTGGAGATGGGAAAAGAAACCCCCAAAAGGGTGTTAGTTGATAGCTTCCGTAGGACATTGTGACCGCAACGCGTGCCTTGTGTGCTACTTACATCAGATTCTTTGACAGTTTTAAACTTTATAATTATCGTTGAGTTCAACGCCAGACCAGACAATGTGGAAACAATATCTGAAAAATTGAGAAAAGGCATGTTCAATACAAATTAGAACAATTGTCAATAAAATTGTTTAACAGACGAGATTTACTAATGACAACCAATCACATGAACCTGATTATGCTCAATATGGATAAATAATTTATCGACATTTGCCAGGTTGTTTAATTTATTTTCTATTGTGTAAGTCGACTTGCGCTCAATCGTGATCAAATTTGCATTTCATGTAGCAAAATAAGAAGGTCATTACAAACATAATGTTCTGACCACATAAGGAAAATCAACCGACGCAGGTTTAAGGGATTATGCTACATCCCCCTGGGGACCATGAATACAGGTGCGACTAATCCTACTGCTGATAACAAGTTCGGAACACGTTGGCTCGTAATAGAATTGCTCCGCGTAACCGTCTCTCAAGCCGAATCATACATTTCCAATCTTATCGAGCCTGACACGTCACGGAGAGGTGTGGAGGGGGGTTTTTCGGTTTCATCTGAAACCCACTGAAATATGGATAATCGAATTTGAGGGAGGAATCAAATACTCAAACAAAACACTTTTCGGTGTTAAGGTTTGGTTGTAGAATTAAAATTAATTAATTTGAAGGTGCACATTCATCCCTTATACTTTGTGCCATCGATCTTCCACCCTTGCCTGCAGGGGATGCGGTCTTGCGGTGCCGGCGAAACCGACGACGGTCGGTCCACATAATTTTGTACTTTTAAATAATCTTTTCCTTGCATCAACTCGCGCAACTTCGCGGTCGTGTGAATGATAAGAAATAAAACAGCGTCACTTTGCGCGAGAGTTTGTGCCGCCGACGTCCACAGATCGGTCGACCGTTATCAGTAAAACTGAGATATAAGGCTGATTTTACTTTGCCTTCGGCTATCTTTTCTCAGAAGCAAACCATCACCCGACACATTTTCGATGAAACGGTGAAGTTTGCTTCTGAGAAAAGATAGCTGATATTTGGTTTTTCTGCAGAACTCACTAAAACTTTGTAAGTTGTCTTGCGATATTTTAACAAAAATTTATCATTTTGGTGAACATGACTTTGCTGTCACTCATGTTTTGCCTTATGTTGCCTTAGTAATATTTGTTCGTATGTATTAGTTGAAGAACTACAATTTTTAAACTCACCGTTTTACGAGATGCGCGCCTGTGTGCCGTTCTTTATTGCTCGTTAAAAAGAGTGTTGTGATCAGTGAAAATAACTGTTTCGACTTATTCGCTGGAGATCGTGGTATCAAGTCAGGAAGTGCTTGTGCTGCTGGTGCTGGCTGCTAATGCCTGGTTGTTTGCTGTCCGATAATTGTTCCGATATTGCGATTTTTACTCGTGGCAACTCCCGATGATTCTGCTTGAACAGGGAGGGCAATGTTGTCGTTACACTCTATTCGGTGGTTATGCTTTTAGCTCTGTGTTCGAAGGAATATTGTGGCGTTCGAAGCATGTGAAGTTTTTTTTGCTGTTTTCGTTATATTCTGTTCACTTTAACACTACTTTGATATTGTCACGATCACGACGAAATGGAGGAACTGCCCTCTAAAGCTGTTTCTTCCGTGGGGTATTATAAGTTTGTTTGTTTTTTATATTTATTTAACTGTTATTTTCACTCTAATTGCTGCACACCTCACCTTGAAGACAAGCGCCGAATCTCGCTGCCCTTCGATGGATCGATGAATCTTTTGGTGTTTTCTTTTTACTTTAGTGCGTTTGGTGATAAATCAATCAATTGAACTTTCGTTACGGAAAAGAACGGCGCTTGTCTTATCGCGGTTTTGATGATTTTTTTTTTAATTGCTTCCTTTTTTTTTTGTTGCCCTTCTGCAGCACCTACCGTTTTTCGAAGTATTTCGTTTTCGCGTTTCGGCGGTGTTTGATTCGTTTTCCGCCGCCTTCGTTGATGTCGAACGTACTCGTGGTGTGTATGTGTGTGTACGTGTGTGTTTGCAATTGATTTGGTCTCGGTATATGGCGTTTGCTGCACGTTAGTATGTGCGCGATTTATGTTTCACAGAACGAATAACTGCAACAGCTCTAGCCAAGGTGGTAGAATTCGGGGGATGGTTTAGTTGGTGCGGTACGATGCCCTTATATTGTTTTACCGAACCGCTGCTCGCCTTTTCTCTTCGCCACCAGTACTGCAAACAGCACCGGCCTTCACACTTATTTGTCTTCGTTTAAACGCACTTATTGGTCAATCTGCTGGGGGCTTGATTGTTTTCTTGTTGTCTATCACTTTTTCTGCTGTTTTTATTTGCAACAATGAGAATTCTTTTCTTTCGTCCACTACGTACAACGTGTTTTCCCAATTTTCGCACTGAGGCTCGCGATCACACCGCGCTGGTGTTTATGTATTCGTCCTTTTGCTAGTGCAACCCTCTGTCACCGAGATGTTGTTAATGCGCTTCGTTCGATTCTTCTATTTCTCGTTCAACACAACACACGAAAAACAACTGATCGTGCACACATACAAAAAACACTGCACACTGTTATCGCCGCACACCACGAACTTGTCGCGCCTACTGTGTGCTGTCGGTGCTGTGCGCGCTGCCAGTGGCAACGAGGGCGAACCAATGTAATCGCGCGGTGCAATTATGCAACAATCGCCCGCTCGGCTCGACAGAACCTGACAGCTGACTGGGTGAGTGTGAGAGCACGACCGACCGTGCCGGGGATGGTTTTATTTTACGGTTTTTTTTTAAATCGTTGCGCGATCGAACACAACAACGCAGCAACCGCGCACACACTGGCGCCGGGGCCGTACAGAACACAGCACACGCACACACGCAGGAGCGGGTGGGGGGCATTTATTCACACTACACGCCCCATCACAAATCCTCTCGGCGACGGTTTCCGGTCCGCTCCGTTGGTCACTGAAACGAATGTAGCATACAACAAAGGGGAAAAGTAAGTCAATGCGAAAAAAAGAAGGAAGAAAAATTATTTTAGAAAAAAAAAACGTACACGACATTTTTTATTCTTTTGCGTGAATTTATTCAAACGACTACTCTCGACTATCTCAAAAACGACAAAATTGATGCGAGGAGTAAAATCCAAGTAATCTTTGCCTTTTTGGGGTGCATATGCTGCTCGAAAAGCCAGTTTTCCTGCCCATTAAAAAAGTCTTCGTGTTGCCATAAAAGAGGAAAGCCTTCTAGAACCAGTAAAAAATAAATCCGTGACGATGAAACTGTTAGTCGTTTGAAGCTGATGCTGCTGTTGCTGATCTCGCAGCAACAATGATCCTAACACCCGAAATGCATGCGCTCTCCCTGTCTCTCTCTCTCTCTATCTCTTTATCGTTCGCGCTCTCTGTCGCGCCCACTGTTCTTGTCTGCTATTCTACCTTGCTATCGCTATCGTAGAACGCCGTGACCGCCGGTACAAAATGATCACCGCCGTTCGTTTTCGTCGTTCCGCGCTCGTGATTTTCCGCGTTCTCGCTACGCTGCGATATATGCGCCCTATCTCCCTCTTTCGCGCGAGCAATCGCGCCTCTCTCTCCCTTTTTCTCTCTCTCTTCCTAGCTCTTTCTATCTCTTTTACTTTCCTGTCTGCTCCACGCGAAGCTCCTGCCGGCCTTGTGGGTTCTACGCGGCGCAGCAACGCGAGATGGCCGTCGCGGAGCTCCCGAAGCTGTTCCGCGCTGGGTCGCTCTTGAAAACACTAATGTGTATAGCATCACATATTATTTAAATTTCTATTTTAGGGACATTCTGCGTCGGTTTTTCTTGCGCGACTGAGTGAGCCAGTAAGATATCGATGATCTGTAAGCGATTGAATTGTGGGGGATAAATTATGTGCGGTGGGGTGGGGGGAGGCGGGTGGTATAGACGTCCTGTTCGTCAGGGGACATTGTTTGACAGTCTCTCCGTGACCCCATGGCGTGTGAGGAGTCTGGCTGCAAGAGCAACCCGATGGATGGATGGATGGATGGAGCAACGGATTTACAAGCAGCGATTAGATACTTGAATATTGGATATCTAGCCAAACCGAAGCAAAGTTAAAAACAAAATCTATAAAACCAACACTACCCAACTGTGTGAAGGTGAATGAAACTAGAGCACTCGAAAAACGAGTTTGCAAAATTCCTTTCGGGTGAAATTTCGTTTGGGTGTCCACCTTCCTCCACGCCGCCGCTGACTAACCTAACATGGCGACACAACACACAACACAGGAAACGGGCAAGCTCGTCGAGACAAATTGCTACACACTGGCGCGCATGGTGGTTGTTCCCCGAACATGGAGCACTGAGGCACTGAGATACACCGTGCACTTACCGCACTCCGCTGCTGCTGATGCTGAAACGGTCCGTGGCTGCACGCACGGACCAAGCTCGCGCTGGATATGTGCGCAGTTTCTGCAACCGTGGATGCAAGTGTCGCGATCCGCGGCGGCACCAATCTGGGACGAACTTAGCAGCGGACCACTAGCAGACTTCCCGACGTCGGTACTGCCATACCTTCCCGATGAAAATGAGATGGTGTCATGTGCGTCTGTGTGTCTGTGTGTGTGTGGCTTGAATGGCACACGGAATGTCGCTAAAAGGCGACGATTGCCACCAGACCACACGCTTCTCCAATCGCTCGCACACACAGCAAGGGGAGAATCGTGCTCTGGATGTGTTTTTTTTTCTCCGAGACTTTTCTTCCTGCGGAACACCTTCACTGAAATGACCGTTTTCTCCGATCCTAGCAGGCGGTCGTCGTCGGTACCACACAGCGAAGGCAACACACACTCGCTCGGACGCGCATACACCGTCCCGTTCCCCGCCGTCGTAGCGCAATATTATTGCCACCGTAAGGTGTGTGTCACTGGTGAAAAACCTTTGCGCTCTCTGCCCGTTTTTTCTCGCTGGCCCCACCGCCGATTCGCTAAATAACACCTTCCACTTACGCACAATCAGTCACTCTATCACTTGCGAACACCTTTCGCCCGATCAGACTACTATTTAGCGTCGATTTTCGTGTAGGAAAAATATCTCACATATTTCTCGACAGCCATTTCTCGACGATGGTGCCATTTGCAAATATCGTTCTGAACGTTTTTACTCGTCGCCTTGCTGTCGACCGTTGCGTGACGAAGCGTTCAAACCGGCGGGTTGAGTACTGCAGCAGGTTTGTCTGAGAATACTCGCGGGTATTGTTTGAATCGGTTTCATTTGCCTGCTATACTCAGCTATGCGCGGTCTAACAAGCATCAAATTGTGTATGTTTTTATTTTCCCTGAAAAATCGTATCACACCCATGATTTCTCTGTCAAATATAATCAGCACATTCGGGCCGTTTGCTTGCTCAAAACGATATACCCGTTGCGCTCCCGGTCTCTGCATGGTATTTGACAGTAGGTGGTGTAACTCATCGTTTCTAATAAACCGCGAAAAACAAGAATACACACAAAACGAAGGATCGTGAATATTATTTCATTAATTAAACCATATTGAGCAACCATTTGATTTGTGTAGATCACAAATATCCAGATGATGATGCGGCAATAGTTCTATGAGGCCCTTTAAGTTTACAATTTGGCGATGAACTCGCTATACTTTTTTTCCCTTCGTATTTCTAGGTTGTTGACATGAAAAAGTCGCTGTCTCGTTTCAATAAAAACGTCGCGTACTATGATGGCTCTTCACATAGTTTTCAATCAAACTGAAATGCGATACAAATGTGGGCCAAAAAACTAGACTTTAAAAAATGTATTTCTTATCATCCAACCTGTGCGTTTGCCCAAATGATAGCGTTTCATTGATAAGCACTTGGACGAATCATTCCAACATTTCGTACCAATCACCAACGTTGGCAGAACCTGTAGAAAATAAGAACGACGATATTCCACATCCCTTCTCTCAACCACTGAAGCAACGGGCAGCTAAAAAAGGAACCCGTGATTGCGTGTCGTGCAGAAGCGGACGAACGTCGACGAAGGAAGAACGGAGTGCGCACTATATCGAGATGTATTTCTAATACGTACGAGCCGGCCGAGAGAGAAAACCGTAGAATCGGTGGCAGGCAAGATCGCGGGCGCGAAAAGGAGAGCGAAACACACATAATAAAACAAACGAAAAGCTCCCTCTGACGGTGCGTTGAACGGCTAGAATATCGTTCGTCGAAGGCAATGGCGAGTATGAAAAGTTGTTTAAGTTAACTATCTATTTCGGTAATTGGCGCGTTGGGGTGCACCACAGTGCACACGGGTGCATGGGTGATTTATTTGCGCCTGGTAGGGAAAATCGCATCGATCGGCAGGTTAACCGTAAAGAGTTTGTTTAAAGGGTGGTAAGCCGCGGGTGATCGCTTCGGGGGTGGTTTATCGCACGGCAGTGGGATCGCAAGCAAGGAGGGCCCAATTGGACGATATCATTTCGGGCAGGAAAATCGATTGGTAATTTCGGAAAAGGAAAGATACACTACACAACACTGAACTGCAGTAGAGGAGTGCTGCGGTGTCACCACCCCGCATCACGGTGACTCGCTGCAAAGTGCAACGGTGTAGAAATGCAAATTCGTGATACGGTCAAGTAAAATTAACTCAGATTAAGACAGTCCCAATCGCAGTGGAAGAGGAAAGAAAAACCTGATGCGCTCACACCACTCCACGATGAACGTGCGGTAGTGATTTTGCACAATTTTCATGCAAATTCATGATTCACGAAAAACCCAAAACCATTGGAGGTGAATGTGTGGTACGTTTCTATGTCGTGACTTTTATTGAAGAATTTTACATTTTTTTAAATTTTTATAAACTCTGTCAACCAGATACGAGCGATGTAGTGTATCGACCGGAGCAGAGAAATAATTTCATTGAAAAATATAGCTCAATAATAAATTGAACAAGTAAAAAAAGTGGGTTCAATAAAGCTCATGAATGTTGCTATTGATGGTGTCAGCAAAGGTGCTTTGGTTGAAACAACCAGCATTCGGAGGCGTATCGAGAAGAGCATCGGAGCAAGCGAGACACAGCTGTTCGCACGAGACAGTTGCAAAGGGCAACCGAGACGAGCGAACGGGCGACGGACTGAGTGAAACAGCTAGCGGTGCCACCGGGCACATCGCAGTGTGTCGAAGCGGTGCAGCCAGAGGGTGCTGTGCAGTCGCTGCCAGGTCACACAGTGCCGTATGTGGTTAGGTGTTTTTCGAACAGTACCAAGAGTCACCGAGCGGATCCGCTGTCGAAGGTAAAACACGGTAAGAATGGACCTCTGCACAAATCGTGAAACGCATAAAACCATCGTAAAATCGAACGATTGGCGATGGAGTTGCAAGGTGCGAGCGGTGTTAAACGTTTTTACGCGAGTTTAAGCTCAGTTGTTGTTCGATTGGTTCTGTATGTGGTGGTTGCTGGGCGGAAGGAAGGCGGTGCGTCGGAGCGGGAGATTTTTTTTCTAGCATTTTAATTCTTTCGAGATCAACGTAGCGCGCGCGTTTTGCTTTGCTGGAAACGATTTTTGTTGTTGTAATTAACTGTTCACTCTGTCGTCGCAGTACGCGAAGAAATGATTTATCAGAAAAACTGTGAAGAAGGCTGTGAAAATGTTCGTAGGAAAAAAGCAATTGATTGAAAAGAAGAAGAAGGTGGCGCAGCAACAGGAGTCCGCGGGGAAGGGAATGTGTGTGCTACGCGAGTGTGTTGTGTGTATGTTTATGCTCATGCAGAGTGACAGAGCAAGCCAGTGCAACAAGAGGGAAAGGGCAAAATAATAAATATAAGAACTCTTGGGGCAAACAAGTGAAGATGGGATGGCGCTATACATTGCATCAGCTGTCTCTGTCTCAGTGCCGCGTGAAGCTTTTCGAGCAGCAGTTCGAGCTTACCAGTCCTTTATTGCTCTCGCAGTTTAGCAGAAGAAATATGGGACAAACATAATAACACAACATCCAAAGCATAGCAATGGGATTTTTTTTTTTACTGCAAAGGGCACGAAAAGGCAACAGAAGTCAAAACAAACCTAATAACGCACGCGCGCTCTCTCTCCCAAATGCCCGCGCACAACAAGCAAAACAAAGGCTGGTGGATTTCGAAATAGCATTCCGAAAAGGACCGAGAAAGATGCATATGAAACGGCGAAGCGACAGAAAGAGAAACACGGAAACCCATCCCATCCCTTGGAGATCTGGAGTGAAAGAGAACGATCGAATAGATAAGGAATGAAAAGTTACACAGTCGGATAACAAGTCGAGATTTGGGATATCCCAGCAGCCCCAATGTGCGTCGGTTGCAGCACAAAATTAAATAAAAAGTGGCGGAAAAAAAAATGCTGCTGTGTTGTGCCCTCATTGCAAGTTTTATATTGAACGTTTGCAAAAAAACACTCCCAAGTGGAACAACGTTCTAGTGCAGTCCCCTATGTTGATGTTATGTTTCTAATGCAACGCGCAGCCTAATGATTGTTTCTTCCACTCTCTCTCTCTCTCTCTTGTCCGTCCTCGTTGTAGATTCCAAACTTGAAGCCACTACGGCCGCAGGGACGACCCTCGTAACAGTTTGGTGTTCCAGTGTTTTTGTGTAGCTTTGCAAACGGAAAACCGCGTTCTTCCCGTGAACGCGTTTGTTCCGCCGAAAATCTGTGATATATCCTAGTGCTCTGGTTAAAGACAAACTATCATCGTGTGGTAGAGGGGTGCTGTGGTAGAGTTCATACGCGGAGCGTAAGGACTCCTATCTGCCCGTTGTTGATCAACCGGGTGACTTGGTCCAGTAATCCCCAATTTCCTCGTCTCACCATCCTGCGGAGTTAAACTACTGCTACCGAGCCCCCCGTTTGGCACTGGAGATCCAGAAGGAGATCGTCCTGGTCGAGCGTGGACGAGGCAGGAAGGTTTGCAAAATCCGTCCATCAGGAAGGGGGAGAAAGGAAACCGAAAAAGAAACGAAAAGGTAAGCACACCAACACACAAAGGATACTCTCGCATTTCTATGTACTTATGATGTTTATACTTCTTTTTTTCAGAACCTCGTGTTGTCAATTCTCGCGCTTTGCCCAGCATAAAATAGGGAACTATTTCCATTTGGCTTATCGAGGCTGAGTTTGTTCCTGGTTCTGCGGGCGCAAAGATGCTTGTTTTAGACGCTACGACTTCGCACGAGATGAAGGAGAAGATATTAGTGCACTAAAAAGCGCAACAACGCACCTCGGTTGGTACTCTCTTCAGTCGATCAAGCTGATCAAGGTGTAACACTTTCTCTCGAGATGAATGATATTAACGGTAGGCAACTGAAGGACCGGCTTGCCCTCGTAATCCAAGATGAACCTCCCGGAGGAGGAGGAGGAGGAGGAGGAGGAGGAGAAACGAAAATGAACATCACCGCAGCGGACGAAACTGCAATGTACACCATCGCCACCGCCAGCACTAGCCATGCTGAAGACGACGATAATGACGACGTCGACGCAAACCCGACCCAGATTGAAACTGTGACATTGAAATGTGATTTAAATGATTACCTGATTAACCTTATTACTGTTAGATGTAGTTTAGCACAGTCAAAACTGGTGGAAGTGGAGTCGGCGGCCGGAGCACAAGGAGCTACCACAAACAAATATCCTTCCGTCTGCGCGGATCGTCGTCCCACCGTCGAAACGGCAGGCGAGGCCAAGATGCTGTGTGCGGATGGCCATGGTATTCCATCTTCGTCGATTTCTTCCTACATACCGTTCGATGAACTAGTACGCTGCACGGAACGCGAACGCGAGTGGACGCGGAAGATGGAGCACGGGCGCGGCCGCCCGGGCCGTTTGCGGCTGTGCGGTGGCGGTGAAGATTCCATCAACAACGGTACGAGCGCCTGGGGGACACCGCCGGGACCCGCCAGCAACGGTGCCCTCAGTGCCTGGGGTGTCCTGCCCAATCAGTCGCTACCACCGCCCGCCTGGGGAAACGTTGGTGGCAACAACAACAACAACAACAACGGCAGCAGCAGCAGCAGCAGTGGTGTCAGCGGCAACAACAACAACTCGGGAGCTAATTCCACTTCCAATGGGGCAGGCTCCAACAACGGTAACAGCGGCAATGGAAGCAGTAGCAATTCCACTGGGAGTGGCGGCGGCACGCGGGGCGGTAGTACGTCGTCGCTAGATCCTAACTTCAACAAACAGCACGCTCAAACGCACCAGCAGCAGCAGCAGCAGCAGCAAGGCACGCCACAGGGAGGCGCTACTACACCGCCGAACGCGTGGAACACGGCAGGTGCAAACCACCGCGGAGCAGGCCAACATCAAGCGAACGTTGCCAATAACAACGGCAACCACCATCAGAATCACCATCATCACAACCAGAATCATAGCCAGCAGCAGCAGCAGCAACAACAACAACAACAACAACAACAACTAGCAGCACCGCCTGCTGTGCAAAACCAACAAGCCAACAACGGTGGTACCAATGGCAACGGCAACGGCAACGGAGCTGGCAATGGGACGGCCAAGAACCAGCTGGAAGTGCTCAATACGATGCGCGAGGCGCTGTTTGCGCAGGATGGCTGGGGATGTCAGCACGTCAACCAGGACACGAACTGGGAGGTACCGGGCTCACCGGAACCGCCCGGTGCCGCCGCTTCTTCCACTGCGGGTGGTGTTGCAGCAGGAGGTGTCGGTGGTGGTGGTGCAGCTGCGACCGGTGGTGCGAGTAAGGCAGACGGTGGCCCCAACGGTGGCGGTGGCTGGAAGCCGCAAATGATGAACAACGGCACCGAGTTGTGGGAAACGAATCTGCGCAACGGGTCTGCACCGAACCAGCAGCCACAGCAGCCGCCTAAACCTGCAGTCCCCTGGGTGCCGGCGAATAATCTGGGCGGAACGTGGATGGAGGATGACGACAATGGCAGTGCTGGCGGTGCTGGTGGTGGTGGTGGTCCCATCGTCGGTGGTCCTTCGGTTGGAGCGGACGGGGCGAACGTGTGGAACGGAAGTGCTGCCGCCATCGTGGCCGGTACGGTAGCCCCCGTGGGTGGATCCGGGTGGGCCGCACCGTCTGCCAACAGTTCCGGCGGGGCCGGTATGTGGCCACCGGGGGTGGCACAAAATCCCTTGCCGATGAACAACCCGCAGGTGGCGGTGAAGAAGGAGCTGAACGAATGGGGATCGCTTGGGGGCGGTGCGCAGCAGCAGCAGCAGCAGCAGCAGCAGCCAGGAACACCGGGTGGAATCATTGGAGTATCGCCTGTGGCTGCCGCTGGAGTAGGAGGAGTAGGTGTTGGGACACCGGGCGGTGGGCCTGGAGTAAGCGCTGCCGGACTGATGGCACAAGGATGGGGAGGCGATGGACGGGCTGGCCTTGCGACCCCGGGATTAAATCTGGCCGGTTCGATCGGACAGTCGAATGCGCTGATCGGTGGTGGGGGTGAGCTTCGTGGTGATCCGCGTGGCATTTCCGGCCGTCTCAATGGTGCGGGCGCCGTCGCAGGAGGTATGGGCTGGGGAGCAGGACCGCCGGATCACATCGGTGGAAAGCTGCAGTCGGTCGGCGGGGGTCTACTTCCGTCGACGGCCGTTTCCGCAGGTGGTGTTGGAGGAGGCCCTCCCGGTCAACCGTGGGGTTCGGCCAACAGCAACAACAATAACAGCAACAGTGGATCCAACAAACTGCCAGCATCCGTCGGTGGCGGATGGGACGATGGTGGCCGACCGCTGGACGATGCTGCGGCCGGAGGAATGCTTTGGGGGCAGGGCAATGCGGCGGCGAGTGGTGTGTTAGCGCGACAGAACTCGTCCGGCGGCTGGAAGGATGTCGTACCAGATCCGATGATGCGTGGCGCAGGGCATCATCAGCGCAATCCGGTCCAGCAGGTATCGCTGCAGGGAGCAGGTGGACCTTTCGGGCCCGGAGTACCGTCTGGAGCGAACCCCGCGGGTTCCGGTGTGCGCTTTGGTGGCGGTGGTGCTGCGCTTTCCCTCGGCAAATCGGACGCCATGTGGGGCCAGGGAGGCAACTCTGGGCTCGCAAGGAACGGCTCCTGGGAGGACGGTGTTGTGCCCGGTTGGGGCGATAATGATAAGGTCGGCTCCATGCCCTGGAACGTCGATATCGCGCAGAATGGCGGCGGAGGCTGGAACAAAACGCCCACGACACCCAAGTCGGGTGGTAGCGGGGGTTGGCTCGACCCGAACGATCTCACATCCGGGGGTGTGACCGGCGTCGGCATGGATTGGTGTCTCGGTGGTGGGGCAGGAAAGCTGCCCGGTGCGAACAACAAACCACTCGGCGTCAGCCCGCTCGAGTATATCCGCGCCAGCAAAGAGTACCGTTTGCTGTGCGAGATGGGCCACAAGAAGGAAGACGTGGAATTTTCGCTCCGTGCGACCGGCATGATCGTCGACGATGCCATGGAGCTGCTGCGTCACGGTGCTGGAGTCGGTGGAGGAGGTGGATGGCGCCGACCGCTCTCCGACGAACACGGCGGACTGGGGATGGGCTACGACGGGCCGTACGCAGGCCGCATTCCACCGCTCAATCATGCGGCCAGTGGATTGTCCTTCTCGCAGGTATTGTACATTTATCATCTCGTTTATCTCTATCGTCGCCAGTGTGTGCCTTGGAGCACTTGAATTGATGAAAAATGGCTTTCATCTAGATGCTTGAAAATGATTTTGATTTAAAATAGGAAAGGTTTAATATTGACATAGTTCACACTTTCACAGCAAAGACTGGAAGTTTTTTAAATGTATATATATAAAGTTAGGGGTTTTCCAATACAAGCAGCTTTTGATTAAGGGATTTTTGTTAAAATTTGAACGAATTCTTGTCCGTGAGCATTTTCCCGGTCAATTTGTGCCGATTAGTTCGACGAACGTGATTTGCCTTCAATCTAAGAAGGCTGAGATGCTGTTCGATTCAATAGCCTGCTTGGATCGCACCGTTGGTAATAACTCCACCATCCCTTTCTAGAACAATCAAAACATGCTAAACAACATCCCCGGTGGTCCGGGTGGGCTCGGTCTTGATGGCACCGGTGGACCGGCCAATCTGGTCGCACTCAACAACTTGAAGTATCTCTCGCAGCAGCAGGGCTCCGGGGCCGGAGCGCACCCGTCTTTCAACCATGGCTCACTGCTGCCACCGGGCGGTGGCGGTGGCCGCGGCCCGAATCAGCAGACGCAGCAAGCGCACCAGCAACAGCAGGCCGCGGCTGCCGCCGCACAACCATCCAACCAGCAGCTGCGCATGTTGGTCCAGCAGATTCAGATGGCCGTGCAGAACGGTTTCCTGAACCATCAGATCCTCAACCAACCGCTGGCGCCGCAGACGCTCGTTCTGCTCAATCAGTTGCTCAATCATATAAAGGTAAGGCCGTAACCGAGCCACGCATGATACGATCGTTCAACTGCGGGAAGGGCTGGTGAAATATATTTGTTGAGTGAACATATTTTCGTTGTAAGCAAGAGCCATTCACTGTTTGTCTATCCGCGTCATGTCACTTGCAGCAAATGCAGTTGACACAAAGCAACCTGGCCCGAAGCGGTGCGACCGGTGGCGTCAGTGCCGTCCAGCTTACGTTGGCAATCAACAAGCATAAAACACAGATCGCGCAGCTCCAGCAGCAGATTGCCGCCCAGCAGAGCATTTACCTGAAGCAGCAACAGCAGCAGGGTTCCGGAGGGGGTGTACCGCCAGGCCACCAGGGCCCGCCACCACTGATGCCATCGAATCCGGCCATCGGCATGGATTTCCTTCGCCAGCAGCAACAGCAGCAAGATCTCATGGCACTGCAGAGCAACTTTGCGGAAATGGCACTCGGGAAGGATCCCCTCATGGCGGCATCCGCCGGTGGCGTCTTTCCGCCGCCCGTCGTGCCACCACCACAGCTTGGTCCCGGCGGGGGCCATCTGGGGGCAGGGCCGGCAGCCGGCAACAACGTCATTGTCAGTGGCGGCAGCACTAGTCAGCAGTCGCGCTTAAACCAGTGGAAGCTTCCGTCGCTCGAGAAGGACCCGTCCGCTGGGAAGGATGATCTCACCGATTTCTCACGCGCCCCCGGGCCGACAATGACGGCGGCCAAGTCCAGCACTACCAGCGCCAATCTCAGCTCGCTCGGTCTCGTGCAGGATGGGTATGTGGTTTCTTCGTACGATTCGGTTCGCAGAAGGAACCATCAGTTAGTTAATGTTTGGATTTCGTGTTTGTTCACCTGCCTAGGACCTGGGCAACCGGACGTACGAATCTGACCGATGGCTGGCCGGAGCAAGCGGGTGAAACCGACAGCAAAGACTGGACAACCACCGCCAACAACACCTCGTCGCAGGACAGTTCCGCTTTTACCGATCTAGTACCTGAGTTCGAACCGGGAAAACCGTGGAAGGTAGGAGGAATTATCTGCCGTGAATGCGCGAAATCGCAATGAAACTCATCGATCTGGTGCGTAACTCGTGCGCCACTTCCAATTCCAGGGTACACAGCTGAAGATCGAAGACGACCCTAGTATTACGCCGGGCAGTGTCGCCCGCTCGCCACTGTCCATCGCAACCGCCAAAGAGTCCGAGCTGTTTGGCGGAGTGTCCGCGGCCGAGAAGGTTTCCCCCTCGGCAGCGGGCGGTGGTAGCCTGAATCTAACGTCTAGCGCCTGGAGCTTCAACACGCCCTCGACGACGGCGGTGGCCAGCGGCGGTAAGGGTGGTATCATCAGCGCCAGCAAGCCATCCGTCTGGACGGACGGCGCTACCGGGCCTGGCGTCGCGGTCAGCAGTACGGCCGCCGACGTCTGGTGCGCCCCGATTAGCAAACCTTCGGCCACACGTGGCCCACCGCCTGGTCTGGGAGGAACCGCCAACAAGGGCGGCAATGGTGCTGGCGGTGGCGGGGTCTGTTGGTCGGCGGGCTCGCAGCGTGGAAGCTGGGGCGTCGGTACTTCGTGGCTTTTGTTGAAAAACTTAACCTCCCAGGTAAGGAGCGGAGCTGAAATATCCGTTGACGAATTAAATGGATTGCATGTTTCGTTTTTGAATTTTTTTTTCGTATTTTCCAGATTGATGCATCGACACTGCGCACGCTGTGCATGCAACATGGCCCCATAGTCAGCTTCCATTCGTATCCGGCCCACGGGCTGGCACTGTGCCGCTACAACACGCGCGAGGAAGCCACAACGGCTCAGCAGGCGCTTAACAACTGTCCGCTCGGTTCCGGCACAATCAGTGCCGAGTGCCCCGCCAGCGAGTCGGAAGTGCAAACATACCTGCAGCAGTTGGGCAGTGGCGGTGTGTCCGGGGCCGGTGGGGCCACCACCGTAGCCGGCAGCAGCAGCGCTGCCGGTAGTATCTCCAGCATATCCGCCCAGTCATGGAGGCAACGCGGCTCGACCAATGCCGGTAACAGTCAACGACGAACGAAGAAATTAATAGCTCAATCAACAGTTTTATTTCTTAGAGAAAACGAAGCTAAACGGCAGATAGCCGAGACACGCTTCACTTTCGCCCTCTATATGTCAATTGGTTATTCGATTCAAACACACGTTATATACGTTACACTGTCAGTTGTCAAATCTGAAATATCATTCATCGGCATCATTGAACTTTTGAAAAAGCCTATCGCCTAGTTCAAAAGTGTCCCGACGCTGAAGGTTCATCGAGTCTTCACTGTATTTAATTACACATGAGTTTTGCAAAGTGTATTCTAGTATACTGTGAAACATAGTAAAACTTCCATTTCTCTGTCTTCCCCCCTCGTAGGTGCCGACACGTGGGGCTCCGGATGGCCACTCGGTGGAAATGCGGGTGCTGGCGGCGGCAGTGGCTCAGCGGGCACTAATCTCTGGGCACCGCTCGACAGTGCCGACCGGGGAACGCCATCCAGCTTGAACTCGTTCCTGCCGGAAAGCTTGCTCGGACCGGAACTAAACTAAACTGTGGCCGATTCGCGCACGCTTTCAGAAATAACTAACCCCAGGCAGCTGCGCGACAGCCAGTAACGTTTCCTGCGAACAAAACAAACGCCGGGTGTGGTGTGTTGGTTGGGATGTGGAAGGAACTATCGAGACACAGAGATCGTCCTAGGCAATTTGCGATCCACCCACTAGCGTGCGCTGTCATTGGCAATATTGTTAGCAGCATATTATACTTGAGATACAGTGCGTTGCATAATGAAAGCCTCATCTACAGTATGAGAGATAAGTTTTGAATGAATTTTTGCAAGGCAGTTGCATGCTATAGCGATCTTACATGCTATAGCACAAGCGATCCAATGGAATTATTTCTATTTTTTTTAATTATGATGTATAAGATTGTCCAGCCCAACGAAACTGTGACTTTTCTACAACAGATTGGTTATTCGAAGTACGAAGCATGATTATTGCTTATACTGTGTTTTTTTTTTCTATTTCGAAAAAATGAAGCATCGCGAGAATGTGTAACTTTAAAAAAAGTTACTTTCGTGTTTCAGTAAAAAAATATTTGAAAAAGAATGTTTATTGTGTCTGACGGGAATTAAAAAACCAAAAAGAAGTTGTTTCAAAATGATAGCAACAATTTTAGTTAACTCAAATGTAAGTTAACATATTACGTGGCCACTGATCATATGGCATGGAAAAATGCAAGATATCAATGTTAGGCATACAACCTTCCAATTTAGGGAGAAGTTAATTTTAGTAGGTGTAGGGTGATGAAAACCTGATTGGACGTGATCCAGGCTTTTTCTCCTGCTCTTAAACTACGAGTGGTTCTGCCATTAAATGGAAAGTATTCAAAAGTGAAATGTTCTTCAATACCGTTGACCATTTTGAGGTCTTGCAAAAGTGACATTTTTTTAGACATTTTAACGATGCTTCATTTTAGCGCGGGATAGAAGAAACAAACTAGATGAGGCTATGATTATGGAACACACTGCATTCTGGTGTTTGGTTTGCTTTGAATCACACGACGTATATTTTCTATGCTTAAACAACATTTCATCTTGAAAACGTTTATTACCTTAAGATGCGGTTCCGCCTGCATTGTTTTTTTAGCAACAGTGCTTTTATAATTTTATATCCAACAATAAAATATTGTTTAGCATATTATTTTCCTTTTGTTTGTTTAATTCGGGTTATTTGGGTGGATCTCCCTCGCTAGCTCTTTCTAGAACGATACAACAGTTGTCCGAAGGATGTGTGTAAGAATACATCACATTGATGGTACATGGTAGATTACATGGACATCATCTCGGGCATTTTGGGTTCCACATTTTGCTCCGCCGAGGGTCTTTAAACTTCTTTTCTAAACCATCAGTTATTTCAGCTTCTTCCACCTCCGAACGAACGCCACATTATCGCGTGGCATTCGCGAGCAGTGAAACAGATCGATGCGCTGAGGTCGAAAAGTAATCAAAACGAGCAGACAAGTTTTAGAAAAATAAGATAGCTGTTGTAGATGAAAAGAAAAAAAAAACAAACGTAATTACAGAGCCAACAGAAGAAATAACCTGAGCTCGCATCATAACATTCGCTGTCCTGTTGCAGATGAATAACAAAAGAAGACAGAAGGAGGAAAAGAAATGATGAGCAGTGCACCAGCAGACCCCGATAGTCACCCGGAAGGCAACGCGCGTGTTAGTGGAAACCAGAAAAAATATTTATTAATTTTAATATACACATCAATGATGCATAAAAACGAGCCGAATGAGGACGATAATATAACAATGACGAATGGGGATGGTAGAAACAGGTGAAGAGCATTAGATTTACCATATTATAACAAGTATACATAAATGTTACTGAATTATTTTTGAAATTATTTAGACATAACGGAGAGATCAATAAAACCTGAAACTATCGAATGGTACGAAATGCGAGTTGTTTGAATGATGTAACGCACGGAAGTAGTTTTGCTGTAATTTTATCTTGAAATATATTCTATAGTACACGCCATGCCCCATGGGCCTATGAATCGTTGCCACATTCTGACTGGCTGCCCGACGCTCCGTTTACCTGTGTACACTTGCTCACATGCCGATAGTATGATAAACTGCGTGCAAACTTCTTCAAGCAGGTGCTACACTCGAACGGATAGTTTCCCGTGTGCACCATTTCGTGTCTGGAGCGGTCGCTGAAGTACCGGAACCGCTTGTCGCAGTATCGGCACCCGTACGGTTTTTCCTTCGTGTGTACCTTCAGGTGTTCCTTCAGCTGCGTCAGCGTCTTCAGCTGCTTCGGGCAGTTCGGACACACGTGATAGAAGGTGTCCTCGTGGATGCGCTGGTGCATCTTCAGGTTCGACTTCCGGTGAAACCGCAGGCCGCACGTTTTGCACACCTCGCGCTTTTCCCGGTGCAGCAGGCCGTGCATTTTGAGGTTTTGTTCCGACTTCAGGTGGGTTCCACACTCTTCGCATACGTACACCCGCCCGGAATGGTGCTGGGCCTGATGGCTTGCCAGTTTGGACGCTGTCGAGTAGGACGAGCCGCAATCGGTGCAGCAATGATTGCGCGGTTTGTACACCGCTATCCGGTGCGTTCGGACGAGCGCCTCGGAGCGGAACAGTTTGTAGCAGATCTGGCACTGCACGGGGCGGGTTGGATCGGTGGCCGTTTTGCGGACGGCATGCGTTGTCTCGCTGTGCGCGAGCAACGCTTCCGTGGTGGGGAAACGCTCAAAGCATCCGCAGCATATCTTCTCCGGTGCGTCAAACACGCTGCTGGGGTAGAGTCTGGGACGCCCGAAGCGACGCCGGCTGAGTGCGGCCTGCTTAAGCTTGAGCCGGTTTTCGTGCACGTTCAGCTCGCCCTCGGATGGGAAAGATTCATCACAGTTCCTGCACCGGTTGTGTGCAGTGTCGTTCGCATCTTTTCGTTTCCTTTCGTCTGCTTGATGCAGAGCATGGAGATGTTCCTGGAGCATGTGTTTCGTGTCGAATGTTATTTTACATTCGGTGTGACAGCAAACATAGGTCCCAACCGTCCTTTGATTAGAACGATTCCATTTCGAGGGCACGCCGGTTTTTTCCGTGTTACCTTCCTCCGGTCCAATGCTGGGCTGGGCCGTTCTCTCCGTATCACTATCATCCAGATATTCCTCTACATGCATTTCACAATCGTTCGTGTCATCTTCGACCTCCTCGCATTCGTTGTCCTCTGTGCGATCCTGCCAGCTGTGTACTGACGCATTACCGTCCGTTTCTTCTAATGTTTCAACGGCACAAAGCTCCAGGGCCAGGTAGGCGGCTTCATTCTTAACTTCTGAATGCTCCTCTGAGAGTAAGACATTCTCCAAACAATCACTGCGTTCGCCAGGGACATCCTCGGTTCTAAAACATTATTTTAAATTCACTATCATTAGTGCTAGTGCTCGAGATAGTGTTTGCGTACTTACGCCCGACCAAGGATTTGTTGTGTTCGTAGTTCTGCATCCGATTTTCGGCATTTATTTACAAACATGTAAGCAAGCGTCGCTTCTTTGCAGCATCTTTCGCATGCATAGGGTGGCAAATCATCCTCTTCGGTGATCTGTGCCGAATGCAATCAGTGCCAAATATAATCAAAAAGGCTCCAGCGTAAGAGAAAATTTCGTTAAAAGTACTGCTTACCTGTACACCAGCGCAGAAGCTAATCATCTGAGCGACACTAGCCCCATTATGTTTGGAGAACAATGATGTACAAGTGCTGCTATAGTCGAGGCAAACTCTGCACTTGTGCGATATCTCCATTCCGTAAGCACTATACCGGAAAGCAGCCACTTCATCAACTTATCAACATTTTAAAGATTTTGTAAAGCATGTACAGTGCCTTGGGACAAGGACTGCTGAACGATCGTTGCACAGCAAGAAATTGTATCGCAGATGCTTTGTTTTGTTTACTAATCTTCGAATCCGAAACCCGGTTTGGTATGACGTTTACGTAGGATAACCCAACGGACACAAATCGAGGACGGCTAAGGCCGCGTTCCCATTCAGGCAACCAAACCTCCGCAGCTCAGGTTGCGAGTTGGTTACACGCGTGTGTCAACAAGACTTGTTTGAAAACGTATTTTGGTAATACCGAAACGTTATTTTAAAAATTATTTTTTCACAGCCTTTTTTATTTAGCGCAGGAGTTGAATTTAAACTGAGAAATGGAACGCTGGTCCACCAATCAGACGATTACAATCCTCCCGGCACTTTAGAGAGTTTTGCGTTAAAATGACCGGCGGCAACGGTCATCATACCCAACGGACACAAATCGAGGACGGTTAAGGCCGCGTTCCCATTCAGGTAACCAAACCCTCCGCAACTCACGTTGCGAGTTGGTTGAACGCGTGTGACCGAGGGTTGCACGTCTCTAGTTGCGCAGAAACGAAAATAGGATCGATCTTGTTTTGCGTGCAACCAAACATGGCCGCCACTGTCAATCCTGGATGTGTAGGTTTTCTAAAAACGTCAATTGAAAATTCAGTCGCTTCTGAGCCGCCATCGGGGTAGGGTTGCAATACCTATTTCACCCATTTTTTGCCGATTTGCAGTTTTTTGTCAAACGTTGCGGACGGCCGATACGTTGGAGGCTAAAGTCTGGTACTACTACGCAAATGTATGTTTTTAACCAAGTTCCAAAAACACCAACAGCAGCAGCAGCAGGAAACAGGTCGTGCACCATCACCAATCTCCTACCCCAAACCACTTTATCAATTCTCGGCTGCCAGTCCCCGTGTGTAACGGAATGCGTGCGCGCGAGAGCGTGTGTGCAGGCTTGCGCTTGAAAATAATTGGGGTCCAGATTTGGGAACGTTCCGCGTAGTGGCGGAGAGTGTAAAAGCAAAAAGAAGGTGTACATCGCGTCACGCTGATCAAAGAAAAATCAAAGTAGACTGCCATCTTGTCGGTGGAGAGTGCTCGCAATTTGCTGGCTCCGTTGTGGCTGAGGAAAAAGTAGAAAAAAACGGTGAGGTGCAGGAAGACACCACGGGAAAAGAAAAAGAATGGTCCGCCAAAGCGAGCGCGCAGCAAATAAAGTAAAGTAAAATCCACTGCTCCACCCGACCGTCCGTTCGTTCGTTCCGACGACGATGGGGATCGTAAAAGGTGTCCCGTAGCGCCTGTGTGTGTGTGTGCGCGCACGACTGTGCCAATAACATTCGACCGACGTGCGACGTGGAAGACGGTTTGGTTCGATTGTTCGCGGAGCTCTGGTCGCTGCTTGGCTGGCTGGCTGGCTGACGAAACGAAGAATCGTTCCAGTACTGTACTGCGAATTTCGGTGCGCTGCGTTCGTCCACCCCGTCCCGTGCCTCTGCGTCCGCGCAGGGGCCCAGTAGTGAGGCGTTTTCGTGGAAATCTGGATCAGCAACAGTACCAGCCGTATGCTGGATGGGGTTGTTGCTTGTGCCGCGCGTGTGTGCTGTTTCGCCTGTGCACTAAATTTATTATTCTTTCCGCAGTACTGTGAATCGAAATTTGGTGCGTTTTCATGAAACAGAGTAAACCGTGCACAAATCATTTCAACCAGTGCCGTGCCGTGCCGTGGCGTGTCGACTGCTGTCGAAGGGGGGACGTGTAGTGGTAGTGTTGTCCCCGAGGCGACCCGCACCCCTTCCGAAATGTGTGCGTCTCCGGATGGGGCACTGCTCTAGTCAACAGATTACACAGCTTCTGCCGGGAGCAATAAGAGAAATTCGGCGCAATGCAGCAACAGTGTGACGAGTAAGTAACTTTTACCCCCCAACCACGGTGGGTGGGTGGGTGGGTACACGTACAATATTTTGACCTTGGACTCGAGCTATCCATTCATGTGTGTGCGTGCGTGTAAAAGACGCGGGATGGAAATGTTCGTCACACTAGGGATCCTCGGGGAATCGTTTGTCTGCTGCATGCACAAATAACAACATAATCTCCAAAAACTGGGCGAAAGTATTGAATGGCAAGTTCGAACAAGTTATTTTTAATAGATCTGTTGAACTAGAAATAATAAGGAAATTACAAAGTAGCGTTGCCAACCCCTTCAAGAGACATACAAATGAAATGTGCGTCGCGATTGGGCTGAACACTAGAGATAGTCAAACAAATTCTGAACGTCTTGGAGATCTCGAAGTCTTCTATGAAGCAATCAATGAACGACGTCTCCCAAACGTCAAGTAGTTGAACGTCGGAGGATTAACAAAGATTTCATAAAACCTTATTTACTTATTAACATAAAAGAAGTTGGACTGTTTGAGTGCTTTTAGCGAGGCAACATTAAAAAATGTTGTAAAATTTATTCAGCTTCAATTTTTGGATAGTTTTGGTAATTTTTTTTTTCGTTCTCGCCCTACTATTCTCGCAAGAACGTATTGTATACCTTGGAAAACGCATCGCGATTGCCCGAGCAAATCCTGTCCTAATCGAAATTGTCTGGCTCAATTTGCTGCTGGTGCCAAATGTGTTCTAGTTTGGAGGTTCTGGTGGTCGGCTAGTTTGGCTGCTGGTTTTTACATTCACCGAACCGTAGCTAGAACATCTTAAGGAAGCGACGATCCTGGTGTCTTCGGTGGCAAAACGCCCACGCCGTACGTTCTGTGACGTCAGCACGAGCGGCGTCGCAAGGACGCCTTATGGAATGTGTGTGTGTGGGTGTGTGTGTGTGTATTGTTACAGCAGAAAGTAATGGACCGTTTCGTTTGTGTGTGCGTTGACCCTCCAGCAAAGAAAACAAACATGCTCGCATCCATTGGCCCTCCACTCCTTCTTTCCCTGAAGCCTCCTCGGTGGTGGATGAATCTGTAAATCTGGAAACTACTTGCAGATTATTTGCTTCGGAGCAGAATCTGGATGATGGGGGGGGGCATGCTGGGGTTAGGGCGCCCCGAGTAGGGGGGGTTGGGCAGTGTTGATTTCATGGTAATCGTAAGCATGCGCAGGTCAACCTTGTGCGTTTCGTGCTCCGCTTACAACATTGTGCTGTGTGTGGTGCTGGGAAAAGCTGGGAAGCATATCGGGAAGCTCGGGGAAAAAACACACAAAAAGGAAACAAAACAAGATGGCTTTTTGGTTGTGTGGTGGTTTTTTGAAATACGTAAGTTATCCTACGAGCAGTGCTGCGCATACACTGAACAACCTTTCCAATCGAGGTTTTATTTTTTGGAGTTGGAAAGATCCAGTAGATCTGTTGTGGGATGATGGCAAGCAAAATGCATTTGATTGAATGTCTAAAATTCAACTGAAAAGAATGTCATTCAGCTGAACAGTTGTCGATCAAACACAATCGAACTACACTGCCCTCAATATAATTCTTACAATCAAGCAGCAGCCACATAACTATTTTTATTTTATTTTTTTAAGTAGCCCTGAAGCCTGTTTTTCTTCCCGCGTTTTTTTTCTTGATATGAGTGTGTCGATTTAGTTTTACAATCTTTGTGTTTCTTCAAAAAGCCAAATTAAAGCAATAATCAAACGGCGGGGAAAATAACAGATGTACAAACAATTCTGCTGCAATCCAATCCGCCTCCGTGTTCCGCCTGTTCTGGGCGGTTTTTCGATGTGATTCCTCCGATTGATGGCTTGCTTTATTATGCCGTCATCATCGTTCAAATGCGGAGCTGATGGCATGATTTTCATCGGCCTCAACCTATCCGTACTCCCGGGTCGGCGTTAGTTTTCCAATTCATTTTTTCGCTCCAGTGACCGACCGGTAGTGAGCGAGTGAAAGTGAATAAAATGTGTCGATACAGATGATTGAAAAAATGTGAGTGAAGTGTTAAAAAAAGCAGCAAAACACCTGGTGTGACATACCACTACGATGCATTGGATGTTTGCGTGCCCAATTTTCATTTTATAATGCAGGATGGATGGATGATGGGTGCATTTTCTGTGCAACCCCATCCCATTTTCGGCTGGAGGGAAATGGAACAATTTCATCCATTTGTGAGTGGTTGTTCCCCTCCTCCCGGGCTGCCGTTCGGCGTTTACGGTGCTGTTGTCCTTGAAACGTGTACCGCAAAATATGCTACTAGTGGTTTGCATGCCAGTTCCAGGGGGAGTGGTAAAGGGCAGTTGGGGGGCAACCGTCCAGTGGAGGTGTGCGGACTTCTCTCGTATTAAATTATTTTCTGATCGGTATCGCGTGCCACGATAGATCCCACCGCAGGGCTGTCCTTGAATTATCTTTACTGTGTCATTATTAAACGGCACCAGTAACTCTGGCTGTGGGTAAAGGAACCATATAGCACAGGGATCAGTCAGCATGCATACATTTAGTCGGAAATGTAACGTGTGCCGAATCTGACTTGAACAAAACCGGTGATGAATCACATTAAACAACTCCGACTTCGAAGATCATGGTGTCCCCAGGGTCTCAGATTAAGAGTAACCACTAACCGCCCCACATATCTCTAAGCTACGTTTAATTCTAGAGAAATCTGTGGGAGTTATGCGAAAAACGTTACTTTATATATTAATTATTATTCGATGCTCTAGCGATTTCCAAACAAGATACACCGGATATTAGAGAACAGAGATATAAAAATATAGTACAGAGCACAGCGAAATAACCAATGCGTTTCTACAGATGTGATCAAGGAACGTTGGAATGTACTGTAGGAATGTATTGTACTAGCCAGAATGCTAAGTCTACGCTCGACCATCAGCTTCTTGCAAATAATAATAAATAATTGATTTTAATTAATTAATTATTAACAGTACAACACATTATATAGAGGTAGAAGCCGTGGTAGACACATAAAGCCACTTTAAATAGTTTCCAGATCTGCCCTCATAAAGTTCGCCGAACGACAAAGACTGCCTGTTCCATATACTTACGTTTCTCATTTTTCATGCTTCGGGAACAGAACGTTTTATAAATCCGCAAGTTTTCCGATTTTGATGCTATTTTTGGCGTGTCCACATTGGAAGATTGTATACTTCGAATACCAATAAATGCTCCCGCGAAAGCTCCAGGGACGAGAAATATATCGACTGTCTCATTTAAATTGTGGCCGACTCCCTTTGTTATTACTTAGCATATTATTACAAAAAAGCAAACTTACGTGGTAGTAAGGACATTGGCTTTCATGTTCGATTCATTTTGGAGATTATATTTACATTTAAAAAAAAGGAACCTTGAGGTTTATCTAAAATTTACCTCCATTGCTAGTTGCCGAATATGGCACTAGAAAAGGTTTCGCATTTTCAAGCCGTGTTCATCACGTGTCTACGCGAAAAATACCCGACAATTTCACGTGCCTGTCGCGCGCGCGTAATCTAACCTCAAATGCCACTTGCGAGAACAGCACGCTTCCTTCCTCCAGTTGGTCCGACAATCAGGGACCATAGCCTACTTCTTTTCCCTCCCTTGGAAATGCACCTTCAATCTCATCAATCCACAGGCGCTTCAGTGAAAACTGCTAGCGTGACAAAATTTAGGATTACAGCGCAACTGGGGTTTGCGTGAGGTGAATTTGTTTAGGAAAAAAAAACCAAAATATAAAATAAAAGTTTCCAAAACATCTTCAAGTCGGCCATTTGTGTCGATCGAAACTGCTTGGTGTTGGCATGACTGGAGAAAAAAAAAACTGTATGTATATGGCGATCATGGATGGGGAATGCCATTGTTTTGTCACTTACCTCGGGTTCGGCAAATGCCACCGTGTGGAGGTTTGTTTCAATAAATCAACACACTATCCAGCCATGCCAGCTATTTTACAAGCGCCTTGATCCTTAAAAATTGACTGAAAGGAAAGAAGTAATCGCAGGCAGATTCATTCACGGTGGAATCTGTTGTTCGGAACATGACTTCACATTTGTACTGTTGAAAACGATCACGTTCAGCTTTACTTTTAACACACCGTGCCGCTCGTCTTTTTCCCCGCTCACGGACCTTTGGTAGACCTCTTAGAGTCTTTTCTCCATTTTGCTTTTCTCCGCACTCCGGCGCTTCGCGGTCGGTTCCGGCTGGCTGCCAGTGCATCCTAGAAAATGTTGTGAACTATGAAACGGTCATGCTTTGGCGATTCACCCCCTCATTCCCTGCCTTTGGCCTCACGCCAACGAGGGAGACTAAAGAGGTATTAGGAACTTTTTGTTAAAGAGAGAGAGAGAGAGACCGACTAAGGCAAGGGAGAAGTGGAGTACACGATCAAGACATTCATGATGTGCGTGATGCGTTACATGCGAGATCGCTATCATGTGGGGTTGATGGTAAAAAATGCACCGTTTTTTTTAATTAGTCTTATGATACCAATAAGGGATGCATCAGCCAAGCCACAGTTGACGTAGTTGTATTTTAGATTTCATTTAAAACGTACGCTAAACAGTGTAAATAATGCATTAAAGCTAAATAATCTATATCATTAACGTATTTTAAAACAATTGCGTTTGTTGCATAGATAACTAATATAGCAAATGCGAATTTTAATGTCCAGTTATCTAAACATTTGCCACCATGACAACGATGTTTTTGGCCTTATATTCCGTTCGGGAATTTGTAATCCAGAAAGTTAAACAATTTTATAGAACAAGACCGAAACATTCCTACTCAAAATTAAAAAAAAAATTATCATCTGCTTTTTTAAAGGAGCTTTAAATTTGTTCAAAATCGCCATCTTTTTGTCATAGGGCGGTTGAATGAAGTGTGGTTTTAATGCTTTACAGGTTTTCTGGATTTTTGAAATATAATTAGATCAAATCCAACTGTTGCAACTGCAACAGTGAGTAGGGAAATTATATCGAAAACACAAGGAATTTCTCAAGTATTCCGCAAGGGGATAAACCTAAAAAATTTGTCCTTTATTCACGCTTATTTTCCCCCAACTGGTTTCTCTCACGTCTGTGGCCCCTTTATATATATGTTTTATCCGTGAATTCGTTACAAGGTTTATAGAAAACGTAACACCAACGTTTACTTACAATACGGTATAATTAACGTCCCATAGGATTTCCTACAACATTTCGATTGAATTTAATAGATCACAATTGTTGCTTGGAGTAAAAAAAATCTAAAATCTAATGAAAAACACTCCTCCGTTGACCCATCGAAGTACAAAATTACATGGTTTCTTTTCCATCGCGGGAGTTTAAAACTTCTCGGAAAGCCGCCGAGCAGAGCTGTAAGACTCGAGCTAAAAAGGGCATTTGAAATCAAAACAAATTTTACGCAATACCCACGTGCACCCCCCCCCCCCCCCCACCCCCCTCCCTTCTGTAAGGGTCACCCACAAGATCGTTCGAACAGTCAAAAAGGGGGCCAACGCTGCTCCAACCAAACCCTCCCTCCAATGTGTTTCAGCGCAGTTCAGTTCAAATACCTCGCCGCATCGTTATGTTCATGTTTTACCGACGACGACGAAGAACAAGAAACGCGTTCACGCGAACCATGCCTCCTCTCTCGCGTTGTTGTGGCCTCATTTGTTCTTCGCTGTGTGCCGCCGCAGCCCCGTGTGCAATTCGTGGCCCGTGTGATGGCTGGCGGTTTTACACCAGCACGCCATAGAAGGGGTTAAAGTGACACAAACAAAGAAAAGCTCCCGTTCACTGTCGTGCGAGTTTTTTGGAGGTGCGGCATGCACATTTTTTCTTTGACCAGTAATTCCTATTTGGCTTATTTAAATTATTCATTTAAAATGATGGCTTTTGGTATTTGATTCCGAAATCAATCAGAGTCAGGCAATAACACCATTTGAAAATAGAATAGTTTAAATTATCTCATGTAAGTAATTCACAATTATGTTCACGCGTGCAGCAATATTCCGGCACTTAAGAGTAATATTTTGAAAGCTCCTAAACTTCATTGACTATTTTTAAACGATTGAACTGTTGTATATTACTGTGGAGATCATTTTAAAGCTACATCGGTTAAAACTTACTGTATTTTCTCTTCAAACAATTATGTAAATCTTAAGGGGCTCGAAACGCCAATGGCAGTTCTAATGTTGAAAGCTCGTTGCTCTTTCTCGCTGCACCTATTCTTCATCCGTAAAGTTTTTGGGGGGGTGAAAATGTTGAACTTTGACGAATTGTTTCCACCACCAGCGCTTAATGCTACGCCAGTTGCTACTGCCAGCGCTCGCCAGCGTTGCTTTATACATATATGGGACAACTTTTCTAGCGCGCGACGGGGAGAATGTCTTGAAGAGAACGGCTTCCTCCAGCCTATTCTACAAGATGGCACGCGAGTTTCTTCTACCGTTGACGGTCGTCGCATTCTCTACTGCACTGAATCCATCCCCTGGGCTCGTGATCGATTTGGTGCTGCTGCTGCTGCTGCTGCATGTGCTGAGCTCCGGCTGGGGCAACCTTGCTTTCGGATTTCGGCGTCGTGTGGATGATGCAGTTCAGTTCGGGGTAGGCGGTTGGTAGGGCGGGGAAGGGGAGGGGGGGGGGGGTGGCGTTGTATCTGGCCGGATCGCAAAGCACCACAACAGCGGCGCACTGCTTGAAGACTGCCGATTTACGTAGCCCGAGCGCGCCAGCATGATTAGAAAGAAGCACACGAAGGTCTTACGTAATAGTTTATTGAACCGCCGCGTGTTTTTACTCTGCCCTCCGGCATTGTTTACAGGCCTCTCCCTCCTGCCTACCCCCGACGCTATGCCAGTGTGTTGAAGGAAAACCACCTTTTCACCACACTTACACACACACACACACACAAATAGGATCTGTTTTCGGCGAGCGCAAGAGCCGCGGTACAATTTGCACCGAACTGGTCTGGATTCGCGATCGTTGATCGCCGCCGTTTGGTTGGAGAAGGGAAGGGAAAGGACGGGAGATTGCAGCTGTGTAGCGCAGGAGCTTTTGGTGTGTGTGTTCGCGGGGCCCCACTGATTTATCTCACTGTGAGTTCGCGTGTGGCATATTTAAGTCGCGATTCGCTGAAAAAAAAAAATCCGTTACTCGCGAGCGTGTTTGCTATCGGGGGGGCTCTTTATTTTTTTTGAACGAAACAAATTTTCTCTCATTCATTTGTTGCACTTATTTGGATATGTGTGTGTGTGGCTATCGTTGTGTTGTTTGCCTTTTGCTTCTCTTTTGGAATCTGGCTGGAACCGGGTCATGATTGGATTGGATTGTGCTAGTCATCGGGTCATTGAGAATGTGTGGTAGGACTTTTTGAGGTTTCATATGGTTGTTTGATTGCTTAAAAACGTTTAGCAATGATTTCTTTTTAAACTAGTTTTTGTACTTCAACGCAATTATTACTTCAAGATAGATTTTCTTCAACTTTGGACAATGATATGAGATTTGTCTTTAAACCTTGCTAATTTAAAGCGTTATATAAACATCTTATGATAAATTCATTACTATTCAGATTTTCCAATCAATCAGTCCTATTGGTAGTTCATAAACTGATGCAGGGAAACGTAATTTAAGATAAAAGATTTTTAATCTAGTGTGAGAACCAATTGTAATTGTATCGTTATTGTGTTGCAATGTTTTATTTTTTTATGTTTAATGCTACAATTTGTACCACGAATTTGTGCGTGGTCCCCTGGGCTTTGTGTTGATTCAACGTGCAAGCTTATTTTTCCCCTCCAATTATTAACGTATCAAACCAATCAATCCATATGTTAATCTCAAACAATTTATGAAAATTGGCCTCAAATGTCGTGTAAATTGGACCAAAATTAACGAAATCGCTCTGAAGAGTGAGGAAAACTTCAGAGTCTGCTGATCGTGATGAATCCGGGCTTCTTTTCAAAGTGTGTTTTCAGAAACGGAGAGGTTTGACGCTAACGAGATTGCAACGTAACCAGATGATGTGTGCTCGGAAACGTAACGACATTCCCCTGGAGTACGGAGAGGAACTTATTAGCTCCTTTAGAATTGCGTTTTTTGTATTTCTTGGGTTTCTAAAAAAAAGAAAAGAAATCGAAGTCTCTTCAAATCTGCTTCATGTCTATAAGCACGAATACAATCTATGCTGATTGTTTTGCCCATTCAAGGCAGACAAATTTTTTACCTTCTACATAACATTTTTTTTTAAATTTTTGGTCAAAAACCTAAAACGACACCAGAGGAACGATGAAACTTTTTCAAATCACGCTGCGCCTCTCTCTGAACGTTTCGATGATGAAGAATTTCGTTGCTGCGCATTTTGAAGACTAGAAAACCGGTTAGTCCGCGGTTATTGTTTTGCTTTTTGGAAACAACACCTTTCCATCCATCGGTCTGCGTGTCCTGTTCGTATGTGTGAGAGCAAACACAACGAGTTTTTGTTTTGCTCATTTGCAGCTCCACTTCTTGAAAATCTTTTCTGAAGCCGCTGCTGCTGCTGCCAGACCGAAAAGCAAGCTCCGTCCAACGGAAACGCGAAGTTGCGTCAAACATCGTTGCCCATCATTGTGAGCGGTGTGCCTCCAGAGGAGCTGTAACGGTATTCATGCTCTTCGCATCAAGCATCTTTTTGACTTCAGACGAAACGGTAACATCGTCGGAGGGTTACGCGCGGAAAGAGGTGGAGGGCGGCACACGTCTGCCGGTGGTCATAATTTCGGAGTCGAAAGAATGGAATGTAATCTGCGTGTAATTGGCAGTTCTGTGGAAGCAATGCTGATGACCGGCTAGGGCAGGACGCACGAGGCTGTTGCTCGGAGGAAAATGGGAAGATCAAACGAGAGCAAAAGACGATCGAACGGGGGGAAGGTGGACCGGGACGCAGTTGGTCTTTCGGGGAAACGTGATGAATTAATAAAGTACAACGGCATCGGAAGAAGTTATTACCGCCGGATGATCCCACGATGATTGGGGCGAAAGCTCACTGGGAATGTGCAGTTGCGTTTTCTCCAGATTCGTTTAGTTCAGTGTAGCTTTGTTTCCCTCGCTTGGCGCAGGCTTAGACACTGTGGTTTGTGTGCAGATTTGGACCTTTCGCGGAGGTTGGGGCTAAGCTAGGCGTGAGAACAGCGAAGCAGCCTGTTGGACAGTTATAGTTCACACCCGGGGTGCGTTGAGCTTTGGGGAATGTTTATGCGAATATATCAGTTCGGCAAAAAAAAAAAAAAAAAAACAATTAAAGAAAGTAGCAAAAGCATTATTAAATTCTGTCTTAATATATAGATAGGCTTGGTTAAGCCAACTCGGGTGTTTTTTAGCTTTTCCAGATTTCCCCGTTTTCCGGAGTACTTTCTAGAATATTGATAATCGTGGCAAATCGGTATCTAGTTATGTATCCGTGATGCTTTTGATGCCGTGATAGAAATATGCATTATTGATGTTTTTACTGGCATGGTTTTATAGTCAATCCATTACTTAACTTCTAATTCCTTTATGGGTTGTTATCTTTTAATTTCATTTAGTTGAACAGTTTAACAGTGCGTAAAATATCAGAAAAACCGGCTTTAAAAAACTAAAATTTCTCCTGGTTTTTTTTTTATCATTGCAGCTGCTGATTCGCTTGAACAGAGAATACTCCACCGACAACAGCCACAAAATCGAAAAATTAACTGGTGGTTCAAAACAACTGCGACAAGAAAGGACGAGTCAAACTCCCGCCAGGCGGCTCCCGTTAGCGCTGTAGCAGTAGCGCTGTACTTAGGTTGTACGGGCCCCATCACTGCACAACCGCTGCCATCTGGAACGAGCATCATTGGATGATACCTTAGACAAGCAAAATCTGTGATATTTCCCACCCTGCGCCAGATCCCTGCTGGATGTGGATCGAGGGGTTGTGCGTCTCTGAAGGGGGATATAAATCCGTCCTAGGAGGTAGGTCCCAGTACCGGAACCGGTACGTTGAACGAAATCGCCGTCAAGCGCCTAATTCTTTTCTTGTTTCCTCTCTCCCTTTCGCTGTGCTTTCCGCGGGGCCCGCCGATGCGAATTGTGTACCACCCAAGGAAAAGGGTAAAGGTGCTTCATCATCCCCCTGCCAACAAACTTAAGTTTAGATTTGATGTAACGTGCAAGAGCGCGCGCCGCACGTTTGGACCGAGTCAGACAAAGCGACCAACGAACAAATACACGGAGCTAACCGCTTCCCGGAGAGGTTCACGTGACATCGCAGGGTATATGTACGCGCTTCAAACACGTTGATACAACATCGTCTCCGTACCTGGTATTCATCGTTATCATCATTGTCATCACTATATCAAAAACTAGCCGGTGGGATCGCGCTTGCCTCGAGGACGGGGTGCGCGTGTGTCCTTCTCGACGCTGTACTTCGTGCGACGGATCGTCGTAAGGCAACACCCAAGCCGATAATAATTCCGCAACCGACCAGCAGACCGAAAGCGCTGGAAGTTGAACCTGTAGAACCAGAATCCTACCGTTCCTGTAGAAAACTTGCCAGTTGCAGGCAGCTGTAGGAGAAAAACTGAACAAAGCGAACAAAAACCAAAAAACGAAAGTGACAAAAAAAACGCGACGTTAACGACGCAATAAGTGAAACAATCTCCTTCATCAGTGAAATCTTCCATCTAGCGAGTGAGTGTTTGGATAATTCGGAGTAGTATCCGACCCTAAACCATTCTAAACTACAATCAATCGAGACAAGAAAGCATACTGTTGGCCTACGGTGGTGGAACTGAATCTTCACGAACCTGATACCGAGTACTGAACAGCTGGCTTGCCTATAGAAGGTGCAAGTTCTACGGTACCGTTATCGGTGCTGCATCGACGCTATATCAAGTTGGTTGAACATAAGGACGTTTAGTAAATGAGCGTCGGATGCAACTCGATTTCGACGCATGGCAATTGCACAACGTAAATCATCTACAAAAAGATCTTGTGAAAACACATACACATACATACACACTCATACACACATACTACTTCACACCATGTACTGACCAACGCGAGCCGGTTAATATTTACTAAGTTAGGAACAAGACAGTGCACGTAATCGATCCCACGGGGAGAAAAATAAGCTTTAATGTAAAACAAACCGTGTTTCAACCGCCACATTCTCGCACAGGAACCCGGAACTCGCTGTGAAATGCCGCGAAATAGCCGAAATTAAGTGCTAGTGAAAACGGTCTAACTAATCTGTGTTCCACCGAAATCCTCAGCGGAGGAGAGGCTAAACATTCTTAACGCAGATAGCAACAAAACCAAAATTGCCTGGTTTGATCCTAGTCCTAGTCCGACCAACGTGGTTCGGTTGTCTTTCTGCGCGAAGGTGGCAACTCAGTAATTTGAAAAGTTCCTGCCAAACGTAGTGCGGTGTGGTTATTATCGTCTGCAACAAGCGCACGGCACCTGTGAGCACCGCTCAGTGATTCCATGTTCATTCCAACAAATCGAAACAGTATTCTTCTCGGGTAGTGTCAGCTCAAGCACAGCGCAGAAAAGCAGAGGAATACAACAGTGGCAGCAGAGCTGGACGACATTATACGGGTTTGCCATTAGAGTACATTGCAGTCGCGGCAGACAGATGGGAGGAGGGTGCTCCAAAGCGTTACTAACCCAGGATATGTGTTAATATCCTTCAGCTGTAAGAAACCAAGTGCAGCTGCTGCATCCTTTCAGCGTGCGATATACTAGATACATATTCACAAGGAGTGGAGCGATAGTAGGGAAGGTTCTCATAATTGAAAGCACGACAACTCCCAGCTGTCACTTGGTGCAGGAATTATCCGAAATCTTCGGACGCCAATAACAATACTACTCATCCAAATACACAACACGAGTCTGAAGCACACGCCGCGCCTAAAAGTGATAGCGGAGTTCCACTGATTGGTTTGCTAAACCTAAAGAAAATCAGAACATCTCGAACGGCCAACAACGAGCATCATCTTCATCTCGTCACCGTCACAGCTTCCACGTGCAGCAGAAAAGAGAGCAGCTGTTGCAGAGTGTAGTGCCTGTGTGTGCCAACCGAATTTTGACCGGACGATAGGCTTCGTTTGCATAAACCATAAGTCAACCTCGAGCAGGTTGAAGAGGACGACCGATAGGGGATAGCCTGTGGGTGCTAAAGAGGCTGCAAAAAAGGAAAAAGAAAAAAAACACGGACAACTATCATACAAAAAGGATCATAATTATACGACTTACAATTACTGTCCGAAATTATGACATGTGATTTTCTTGCTTACCTGACTAAACGTTAACGTTAGGATTAATTTTTACTATCCCGTACGAGGAGAGAAAGAGCAGTGAAGGTGTGATATCGTGTTTTATCAGAACGGAGCGAGTCGTGGGCTAGAGGAAAGCTAGCCTGTGCAAGACGTTAAACGCAGCGCACATCGATCAAGATCGGAGCACAACAGAGGAATACGTTTCCTACGATCAAACAGATCACGCACAGGAGCGACCAGGAATGCAGGCCGAACGCGTCGCAACAATGAACAATATTGACCAAACGGTAGCACATAAGCATCATCCGGCAGCAGCAAACTACTGCTCCTCAGACGGCCAGATGATCACCCTAAGAGAACTCAAGATAACTAAGGAAGACTCGTACGTCCCATTTGCGGAGCTGCTACGACTGATCGAGCGGCAGCGAACACTGGCGGCCGAGGGGTGTGTTCGTGCCGTCGGCGGCCGTCTCTGCGGTGGCGGGGAAAGTTCGCTGAATGGTGGAGGAGCTTGGGGATCTCCGCCGGGGAGCGCGAGTGCGGTCGGTACGGGCTGGAACGCAGCGTCCAACCCGCTGGGAGGAGGTTCACAGCCGGGGCAGCAACAGCAACAGCAAGTGTGGAACAGTGGGCAGGCAAGTATGCCACCACCGGTTGGACCTCCCGGGACGAGACAGCAGGAGCAACTGGTGGGCAAGAGGGCCGACCTTTCGCAATCCTCCGGTGGCCCGATGCTCGGACCGAATGGCGGAAGCGGTGGACAGGGTGTTGGTGGAACCGGTTGGAATCAGCTGGTCGGCGTCAACAAGCCACCTTCCACGCAATCCGTTATTGGACAGCAGCAACAACAGCAGCAGCAGCAGCAGCAGCAACAACAACAGCAGCAGCAACAGCAACAACAATCGCAGCAGCAACAGCAGCAACAACAGCAGCAACAACAGCAGCAGCAGCAGCAGCAGCAGCAGCAACAGCAACAACAACAGCAACAACAGGCACAACAGCCACAAGCACAAAATGTTAATCAACAGAATGTACCCGGATCGAACGGCAATCAGCAGCAGCAGCAACAGCAGCAACAGCAAGGAACTCAGCAGCAACCCTCGGGAGCACCGCCAGGAGGAACGGCTCCAGTTGGAGCAAGTGTCAGCGCAGGAGGGGGAGCGATTGTCAGCGGTGGTGGTGCTGCTGCGTCCGTAAGTGCAATGGCAGCGACCCCGTCAGCGAAGCTGGAGCACCTCAACTCGATGCGTGAGGCACTGTTCGCGCAGGACGGTTGGGGCTGCCAGCACGTTAACCAGGACACTCAATGGGACGTGCCGGCGTCGCCGGAACCGAGCATCAAACCGGACCCTTCGCTCAAGGCGACCGTCAACAATGGCACGGAGCTCTGGGAGACGAACCTGCGCAACGGTGGACAGCCGCCGGTGCAGCAGCAGTCTCAGAAAACGCCATGGGGTCCGCAGAGTCACCACGGGGGCACCTGGGGCGTGGACGACGAGGGAAGCGGAGAAGCAACCAACGTTTGGACGGGCGCACCGGGTGGCGGAGGAGGTGGTGCTGGTGTTGGCGTAGGAGGGCCACCTCCCGTCGGTGGAGGCAATCCGACGCTCATTGGCGGAGGTCCATCCGGGGCGCCTGGTGGATGGCAGCAGGGAGGCGTTGGCGCTGGTGCGATTGGTGGTGGTGCAAGTATCACCGGTGCACCCGTCAACAGCGGTGGTAGTAGTGGTGGTGGTGCTGGTGGTGTTGGTGGTGGTGGTGGTATGTGGCAACCGGGTGGAGGAGGAGGAGGAGGAGGAGCTCTCGCAGGAACCGGAGTTGCCCCGCCGAAGAAGGACAACGATTGGGGAAGTGGTGGCACGGGTGTCGGTGGACCTGGCCTCGGCATAGGTGCTGCTGGAGTAGGCGGAGTTGGAGGTGGTGGTTGGGGGGAGCCCCGCGGCGCCGGTCTCGGCGGGGTCGTTGGAGGAGGATCAGCTGTGGGTCCCAATGCGGGAGTTCCACCCCATCTCGCGTCACAGCTGGACGGGTTGGCAAATGTGGACATCAGGAGCATGCGGCCGCCGGGTGCTGGTGGAATGGAACCGACCCGCGAGTTTCGTGGAGACCCGCGGGGCATTTCCGGCAGGTTGAGTGGCTCGTCCGGCATGCTAGAGCACTATCCGATGGGCAAAATGCCTCCACCGGGAGCGACAGTCGGCGTAGGAGGAGGAGTAGGAGGAGGAGGAGTTGGAGCGGGAGGTGCGAATGGCGGTAACCAGTGGCCGCTGGGAGGAGGTGGTGGTGCAGCCGGTGGAGGTCCCCTGGGCGGTGGCCCACCGAATGTTCCGCTGGCGAAGTCCGTCTCCGGCTGGGATGATAATTCGCCGCCAGCCATACGTCGCAATCCTAACCTTGACGACGGAACGTCCCTGTGGGCGGCTGCCGGTGGACCCGGCGGTGCTGGCAATGGTGGCCGACCATCGGGGGGATCCGCAGAGCAGATGATGGGACGCAATGGACGCAATGGACCGCTGGGTGGGCTGAACTCGGGACCACTCGGTGGAGGTGGTCCTGGTGGGCCGGGTCCGCTCGGAGGCCCGCGCATGGTAGGCTCTGGACCGGGTGGCAATCCGCTCAAAGCAGACAGTGGCATGTGGGGCGGAGGGGCAGCAGGTAGCCACGGTGGTCCGGGAGGACGCAATAACGGATCGTGGGACGATTCTACCCTCGGCGGTGCTGGCGGTGGCAGTAACTGGGATGACAAGCCTGGCCCAGGTGGTCCACTCGGTGGCGGAGGAGGCGCATCGTGGATGGATGGGCCCGGCAATGGAGCACCCGGATCGGGACCCCCAGGGGGCGGCGTCAATCAGTCGTGGAACCCGAACAAGAAACCACTGCTCGGTGGCGGCGGCACCGGCGTTTGGCCAGATTCTTCGTCCACCGGTGGCGACCTGATGGGTAACGATTGGGGCAACGTCGGCGGAGTGGGCCCCGGTGGTGGAAAGCCCAACTTGAACAGCAAACCCCCGCACGGTGTAGGCATCGGCAGTGGACCGCTGGAAATCATCCGGAGCAGCAAGCAGTACCGCATCCTGTGCGAGATGGGCTACAAGAAGGAGGACGTCGAGTTCGCTCTCCGAGCGGCCAACATGCACCTGGACGACTCGGTCGAGCTGCTGCAGCGCAACGGCTCCATGCCGAACGTGGGCGGCCTCGGCGTGGGCAACTCTTCGGGCGGCGGCCTGAGCGATTGGCGTCGAGACGAACCTCATTCGCAGCTCGGCGGAGGCGGTGGTGTAGGAGGAGTCACTGGCAACCTCGGAGGAGCTGGCGGCGGCGGAAGCGGTGGCACTATGTTTGAACCACCCTTCCCTGGTGGTCGCTTTTTGGGTGCTGGAGGTGGTGCCGGCAATGGCGGCGCTGGTGGCGGCGGTGGCCCCTCGTTGCACTTCCAGGTAGGCGAAGTCAAGTATCAACAGTAAGGGATTCGTACACTCACGAAATCATTTTCCTCTTTTTCTCAGGGCAATCAAAACGGGATGCCGGGCGGCGGAGGTGGTATTGGTGGCATGGGAGGTGGCGGCAACCCGAACCTCTCGGGATTGCACGGTCTATCGTCGAAGTCACTTGGCAACTATCTGAATCAGGCACCTCCCCCGATGGGCGGAGGGGTCAGAGACGGCGGCCAGGGAGGCAATATGGCTCCGTTCAATCAGGGTGGCGGTGTTGGAGGCAACGGTAGTGGCGCCGGAGCAGGAGGCGCAGGCCAGAGCTCGGTACAGCCGAATACCCAGCTGCGCTCGCTCGTCCAGCAGATCCAGATGGCCGTGCAGACTGGGTATCTGAATCCGCAGATACTCAACCAGCCGCTCGCTCCGCAAACGTTTCTGCTGTTGAATCAGCTGTTGAATAGTATTAAGGTAAGTGTTCAAATCAGACTTGTGAAACATAGTCGAAAAAAAATTTATACATATGTTGTAAATGTGTTGTAAGTAAGTCAAATGAAGTGTGTTGGAAGTAATGCACAGTTGTGAGGATATCCATGTGTTCCAAAGTTGTCTCTGGCATTATACATAATGTCATGCACATTTTCTTTCTGCCATAATTTCAACAGCAACTGCAAGTGACACAGAACAACAATGTCCAGCGTGGCGGGGGAGGTTCAGGCTCGAACAATCAGATCGCGATAAAGATCAAGCAGCAGATTGCAAGTCTGCAAAATCAAATCGCTACGCAGCAAACGATGTACGTCAAGCAGCAGCAGCAACAGCAGCAGCAGCAGCAACAGCAACAGCAACAGCAGCAGCAACAGCAACAGCAACAACAGCAACAGCAGCAACAGCAGCAACACCAGCAACAACAACATCAACAGCAGCAGCATCCTCATCAGCAACACCAGCATCAACAGCAGCAGGCTCACCATCAGCAGCAACACTCGACCGGCGGCGGAAACCCGTCGTCCCATCTCGGCGGAGGCCATTTGGGCGGTGGCAACTTCCACCGTGAGCCAAACGATTTGTCCGTGCTGCAGAACAGCTTGTCGGAGATGACGCTGGGCAAAGAGCATAACGGTCCGTACCACACCGGACCACCGGGCAACGGTGGTGGAGGTGCTGGTGGTATATCCGGACATACCAGCCAGCAGTCGCGCCTCAATCAATGGAAGCTGCCGGCTATGATGGACAAGGATAGTAGCCACGAGCTGACGGACTTTTCGCGTGCCCCTGGCTCGACAGCCAAATCGGGTGGTCTCGGGGGCAACGGGAGTGGAATGGGCGGGCTGGGCGGATTGCAAACCGATGGGTAAGTATTGCGAAGGGCAGTCATCCATGTTACAGATAAGTATTTCTATTTTTGCGGTCACGTGCAGAACATGGTCTTCAGGACGTGCTGGAATGACTGATGGGTGGCCGGACAACGCAACATCCGACATCACCGGCAAAGATTGGCCATCGAACCAGGATTCGTTCTCCGATTTGGTGCCAGAGTTTGAACCGGGCAAGCCGTGGAAGGTAAGGTTCCATTTGCATTCGTTGACTATTTGGGAAGGATCATATTTTAATCCGACTCATTTGCATCACATTTGTTGAAATCACAGGGCACTCAAATGAAGATCGAGGAAGATCCCACCATCACGCCGGGTAGCATCGCCCGCAGCCCGATTGCGTCGATTTCCGTCGGTTCGGCGAAAGACTCGGAACTGTTCGCTAACAGTAGCAAACCGTCGCCGACGGACTCGATAAGCATTTCATCGTCCACCTGGAGTTTTAGCACCAGCAACAACAACTTCTCTTCGGCTGGCGTCGGTGGTAACGGCGGTAGCGGTAGTGGAGGTGGGATTGTTCCCGGTGGCATGAGCAAGCTCGGCGGTGCTGGCAAGAGTACCTGGTCCGACACTGGCGTACCCGGTGCGGCCTCGGATGTCTGGGGATCGGGTCCCGGAGCGAACAGCGTCGGTGCGGGTAAGACACCACGTGGACCTCCGCCGGGCCTGTCGTCCGGCAAGCCGGGAGGTGGCGTCGGTGGTGGTGGCGCTAGTGGCCCGGGAAGCAACGGTTGGATCCAGCGGCACGGTCCGGCTGGAAACTGGCCGGCTGGGGGTACATCCGGCGCGTGGTACTCTACCTGGCTGTTGCTGAAGAATCTCACTGCTCAGGTACGGGTGAATTTTTACGTATGTCATTGAAATAAATACAGTCTGCCTCCAACCTTCGGCCAGAACGGATGCATAGCTAATTGCTCCGTCGAGCAAAGATACTCAGCTAGTCTGGGTCAATGCTCCGGTTTATCAGCTGACCGTGCTGTCTGTAGTTAAAGTGTTGTGATAGTGTGTGTCCTGCTCGGTGCGAAGTTTTGATCGAGCTTTTGTTCTTATCGTCGTCTGTTGCTTCTACGTTCTGCGTGCAGGCGAAGCTTCGCCCAAGTAGCCTTTGGCTTACCTGAAAGGGTAAGTCGAAAAGTATCGTTCCTAGATTTTTTTTCTGTTTTTTTTGCGTAGTATTTTGTTTCTCGGTAGTCCGACTAAGTTTTTTCCCTTCTCTTTCCTCTTGTGCATTGGGTGAAATTACCCGGGCATGGAGGTCGACGTGACGGTCGATCTGACGGACGGGGAAGGATATACCCTTGTTAAGGGTAAATCTGACTCCGTGAAGCGTAAAGCTCCTCAGCTCTTGGCCGAACCTTCGACCAAGAGAAGTACTGATAACTCTGCCCTACGACCCCGTAAATATCCGGAGTCATGGATAGGGGAGTTCAGGGTCTTCTTCATGCCTGGACGGAGGTCCCTCGACATCAGGTCGATTGCTGCCTCGCTACGAGCGAGGTATAAGACAGTAACGGATGTTTTGCGAGTACGTCCAAATAGAATCCGCGTCACCGTGAAAGACCGGGCGGAGGCGAATGCTATTGCAGCCAATCCCACCTATACGGGAGATTATCGGGTATACATACCCGGTACCGTGGTTGAGGTCGAGGGTGTCATCGAGGACATAGATTTCCCCCACGAGGTCATCCTGAAGTCCGGAATGGGGGCATTCTATAGCCCAAATGAGAAGGCGGTGAGGGTGACGGCGGTTCGCCCGTTGTATTCCTCATCGACCGTCAATGGGAAAAAGCTTTACAGGGAGACGGCTTCAATAAGGGTCACCTTTGAAGGAGATCTTCTCCCTAAGTTTTTAGTCCTCGAGGGCATCCGCGTTCCGGTAGCCAGGCCTTTTGTTCGCAGGGTGCCTACTTGCACGAAGTGTAGCCAGATAGGCCACCCTGAAGATTTTTGCAGTAATAAAATAAAATGCGCTAAGTGCTACGGAACGCACTTAACTAGTAACTGCATGGCCCCAGAGCACAAATGCGTACTCTGTAAAAAACAGTGGCATGAGACGACTGCATGTCCGGTGTACAAACGTAAGCAGGCTGAATTGAAGAAAATTCAATACCAGCGGGCGAGCGGAATGTACTCCTTGGCCCTTAAGGGTGGCCCTTCGAGTGAGGACGGCCTGAGCCTTCTGAATGAGGTGCAATCCGCTCCTGTCCAGAAGAGCTCGGACCCAGCTCCAGCAATCGTGCAAGTGAAAGTGGTGAAGGGAGGTAAGAATAGGGTGAAACCTCCCAGAGGAAAACCGAAAAAGAGCAAGCCACCAATATCCCAGACGAAATCACGTAACAAGAAAGGGCCTGATAATAAACCTCCTCCATCAAAGCAGGATAAGGCTCCTATCCCAGAATCCAAACGCCAAGAGCTCAAGCAGCGCTTGGTGGATATCAGAGCCGAGCGGCAGGAACTTCCCTCCCTTTCAGGATTAATAAATTCACTGTTGAATGCGGTAAACATGCCCGAACCTTATAAAGGCATGGTTGTCTCTGCCGTGCCCCTGTTTAAATCTGCCCTTAAGCAGTGGCTCGGACAATGGCCATCTCTGAAGGCGTTGGTTCGTCTAGACGATTAAATCGTTTAAAATGGCCAACATACTTCAATGGAACTGCAGAAGCTTTATTGGCAAAATAGATTTTTTTAAGGGTTTAGCACACCAACACAACTGCGAACTCTTCGCAATATCTGAAACTTGGCTTACCCCCGACAAACATGTAACCTTCCAGGGATATAATATAATTCGTCAAGACCGAAACACTGAAGAAAGGGCTAGGCGTGGAGGTGGAGTACTGATCGGTATCAGAAGTAGTCACAGCTTCTGTAGAATACCCCTCCCTTCCTTAGAGGTCATTGAATCCGTCGCAATAGAAGCAAAGATAGGCGGTCTTGACTTTTCCATTGCCAGTATTTATATCCCACCGGAAGCCAAGGCTGACATAAATAAGATCAAAAAGGATCTCGAAAGTATAGCAACGGCACTTCCTATGCCGTTTTTTATCCTAGGCGACTTCAATGCCCATGGACACGATTGGGGTTGCACACGTGACGATAACTGTGCACCAATCATAAGGGACCTTTGCGACAACTACAACTTGACGATCCTCAACTCCGGTGAGGCAACTAGGGTATCAACACCTCTAGCACGTGAGAGCGCAATAGACCTGTCTCTATGCTCGGGATCGCTTGCTCTGGATGTTTCTTGGAAGGTCATCCAGGACCCAAACGGTAGCGATCACTTACCAATTAAAATTGCAATCACTAGGGGCTTCAGCCCAGTGGGTAGTATCCGGGCCAATTGTGACTTGACCCGGAACATCAACTGGGCAAGATATGGCGAGTTAATGGCCGCTTCGCTTTCACTTGTTGAATCTATTTCTGATCCACTAGAGGATTACAAAAATCTCGTTGCAATTATAAACGAGTGTGCCCTTGCAGCCCAAACAAGGAATCCCCAACAAGGAAGGATGTTCAAAAAACCTCCTACCCCTTGGTGGGACAAGGATTGCCAAGCGGCCTTTGTTTCTAAAAGAAAGGCATACGCCCTTTTTAGAACCACTGGTTCCATGGACCTGTACGAAAGGTACAGGGCGTTGGAGAGAAAGTGTAAAAACTTACTAAAAGCAAAGAAGAGGGGCTTCTGGCGAAAATACGTCAGTAGCTTAACTCCTTCTACTTCGATTAACTCGCTTTGGGGTATGGCAAGAAGGATGCGAAATAGGAACGCCACTAATGAGAGCGAGAGGTTTGATTCGGACTGGCTTGAGCCTTTTGCGCGCAAGGTTTGTCCTGACTTCGTTCCAGTGCAGAACTTCAAACAAAGTGCACCTGGTAGTGACCCTAGCATGGACTCACCTTTTACCATGGTTGAGCTTTCACTAGCTCTCCTTTCAGGCAGAAATTCTTCTCCGGGTTTGGACCAGATTAGGTATAATTTAATACTTAATCTGCCCGATCCGGCGAGGAAACGATTGCTGTGCCTATTCAACAACATGTTAGTGCGTAGCATCGTCCCGTCTGATTGGAGAGAGGTAAAAGTAGTATCCATCTTGAAACCTGGCAAACCGCCATCAAGGCACGACTCGTATCGCCCAATCTCGATGATGTCCTGTCTGCGAAAATTGTTCGAAAGAATGATTCTCCATCGCCTGGACACGTGGTTAGAATCGAACAACCTACTGTCCGGAACTCAGTTTGGCTTTCGCAAAGGCAAGGGCTCCAATGACTGCTTAGCGCTACTTGTGACCGAGATTGAGTTGGCCCATTCTCGGGGCGAAATGATGGCCTCAGTTTTTCTAGACATCAAGGGGGCTTTTGATGCAGTATGTGTAAACATACTGTGTCAAAAGTTACAAAATGCGGGGTTGGGTCCGCGGCTAAACAACATCCTGTTCAATCTTCTCTCGGAAAAGGCAATGAATTTCGAACATGGCCAGACCAAATTACGCCTGACCAGCTTCTTAGGACTACCACAAGGGTCTTGTCTGAGCCCCCTGCTGTACAATTTTTACGTGAGTGATATTGACTCATGCCTGGCGCCAACTTGTACACTGAGGCAATTGGCGGACGACGGTGTTGTCTCAGTCGTTAGCAACAACATCGCCGGTCTTCAAAGTCCTTTGCAAACCACGATGGATAATCTAACCAGGTGGGCCGACAGCCTAGGTATTGAGTTTTCGCCACAGAAAACTGAGATGCTTGTTTTTTCGTTCCATTACAACACTGCGATAAACAGGCAAAATAATCTTGTAGACCCTAAATTTGATGTCCATATTTATGGCTCAACCATTAAAATTGCCAAAACATTTAAATACCTAGGCGTGTGGTTCGATAGTAAGAATGTGTGGAGAAGTCACATCAACTACCTAGCGCAAAAATGCGCAAAAAGAATAAACTTTCTTCGAACAGTCTCTGGATTCTGGTGGGGGGCACACCCACAAGATCTCCTGAGACTATACAAGACAACCGTACTGTCCGTCTTGGAGTACGGATGCATATGCTTCCATTGGGCCTCCAAGTCGCATCTGATCAGACTCGAGAGGATCCAGTACAGATGTCTTAGACTCGCATTAGGGGCCATGAAATCAACTCACACTATGTCCCTAGAAGTGATGGCCGGTGTGATGCCGCTAAAACTCCGTTTCCAGCAAATTTCGCTTCGCCTTCTTATCCGTGCCTCAGTATCGAATCCCCTAGTGATAGACAATTTTAATCAGCTGCTAGAGACGCGCTCGAGATGTAAAATCACCAATATTTTTCGGGACTTTACATCTCTTCAGGTATGCCCTAGTCAAATGTGCCAAAATCGTGCTAACCTCCCGGAGACCTTCAGTTCCTTTCTGTCAATTGATTCCTCAATGAAGGAGGAAACGAGGGCTATCCCGGATAACCTTCGCTGGACGAAGATTCCCAGCATTTTTGTGGAGAAGTATGGCCACCTAGACAACCAAATGCAATACTATACCGATGGCTCCTCATCAGAGGAGGGCACGGGCTTCGGTGTGTTCAGCAGTACCACTGAAGCTTTCTTCAAACTAAGGCAACCATGTACAGTGTACGTATCAGAACTGGCTGCAATCTTCTACGCTCTGCTAATTATCAGCGCGTGCCCTGCTGATCATTATCATATTTTCACAGATAGTCTTAGCGCGGTGGAGGCTCTTAGATCAGAGAAGGCTGTTAAGAGCCCAGACTATTTTATTAAAAAAATAATTGATTTGTTGGTCTCATTGTTCGACAAATCATTCAGAATATCTCTGATATGGATACCCTCTCACTGTGGCATCACCGGCAATGAGAAAGCTGATGAGTTGGCAAAACGGGGCGCCTCTTCCGGTGAATTCTTTGAGAGGTCGATTCCTCCTCACGAGTTCCTTCGTGTTCCGCAACAACTTTGCCTCTCCCGATGGCAGGGTATGTGGGATGCGGATGACCTCGGTAGGTTCTTATACTCTATATCACCACAGGTCTCCCTGCGACCATGGTTCAAGGGCTTCTCTGTGGGTCGTGCTTTCATTCGCATGATGACTAGACTTATGTCAAACCATTATGCGATGAATGCGCACCTGCAACGTATAGGTGTGGTTGGTACCAAAGCATGTAGCTGCGGCAATGGATTTCACGACATTGACCATCTCCTCTGGTCATGCGTGGAGTTCCGGGCCGCTAGACCGGACCTATTGGCTGCTGTCCAGAGGGCGGGGAGGGTCCCTGGGACCCCTATCCGTGATATCTTGGGGCAGAGAGATTATGCATTTGCCCGGATAATATTCGACTTTGCCAGGGAGTTGGGGATCACACTTTAAACTCCCCCCAGTCCCCTCTCCTTCCCTCCTCAATCCTTCAACCCCATCCCTCCATAATCCTACTTACTTCCTTGTTATTTGTCACTAGTTTTGTTGTCGTTTTGTTTAGTGTTTATAAGCACGTAGTAAGTGTTACATGTCGACGCACGGTATGGCTGCTGCCGGGCTACATTGCCCGGATCTGAGTTCCCGAGCAAGACGAGCAAGAATGCTATAAAAAGCATTAATACGGCCTGGCCGTTCAAATAATATAAATAAATAAATTGAAATAAATACGCCCGACATAGAAACCCAGAAGACAATGTTCAGATGTCGAACCCAATCATACTTGACACGGTTGTACCAAGACTCATAATTCCATTCTCCTTTTTTTTTTTTCTTCAGATTGACGGGTCCACCCTGCGCACGCTCTGCATGCAGCACGGGCCGCTTCAGAACTTCCACCTTTATTTGAACCACGGTATTGCGCTGTGCAAGTACTTGACGCGCGAGGAAGCTAGCAAAGCGCAGCTAGCACTGAACAACTGTGTGCTGGGTAATACGACCATCTGCGCAGAATCACCAACCGATAGCGAGGTACAGACGATCTTGCAACACCTGGGACTTCCTGGGCAGAACAATGGTGGTGGTGGAGCAGGAGGGATCGTGAATACTACCAGCGGCGTTGGCGGAGGTCTTGGCGGTTCTGGTGGCGCAGGCGCAAATTCTGGCCTTTCCCAATCGTGGCGCCTTGCAAGTGGGCATAACGCTGGTCGCGTTGCAGGTAAGCGTTCTTCGACGAAAATTTTATATTAGGAACTTAATTGGTCGCACATATCATGAGGCTGAGCTTTGCATTACGAAATGTGCTTTATTCTGAGCCTGGAAATTTACATTCTTCGACAAAAAGAGTTAGTTAAAGCAGTTAAAGCAAAGTATAGCATTAAAATTGAAGCGAAAAAATCTGTAAAGAATAAATGTTCTGCTTCGCAGACACATGGGGCTCTTCGTGGCCCTCATCAGGTGGTGGCGGCAACCTATGGACTCCGCTAGATGGTCCCGCTGAGCGTGGCACACCTTCGAACTTGAATTCGTTCCTGCCGGAGAATCTGCTGGGCGGAGAGTTAAACTGAACGACAATGTTGCAAACCGGTGCAAACAGCACCAGATTACACGATTCCGAGACATCAACCTTCAGTCTCCTTTCGCCATCACCGTCAAGCCATGTCGGGGTATGGTAAGTTTTTTCATAGTTTCAATAGATATAGTTCAATAGAAAGTAAGCTGAACGGTGCACAATATGAAAAGGAAAACAAACAAAACTCAAATGTGATGTGCACAAGGAAGCTAACAAAGGGAACCCCCGGAAGAGTTTAAAACCATTTCGTGCAGAATTATGGTACATAACCCATATGCATATTGTGACCTTTAACCTTCATCGATCATTAGCGACATGTATTCCCGTTGTAGTCGTAGGTACAAAGAGGTTTTGTTGATTACTTTTAATTATCAGTATAACACTTTTAACTATTCAAAAAATCATTATGACCTGTTTTAAATAGGGAGTGCCGTTCAGATATGAGAATGGTACAATACAACAACATATACACAATGCAAATGCAGAAACTTATCAGGAAATGCGAGGAGGGTGTAGCACAAAGGTATCAAACAATGCGTAAAGAATCAAAAAGGGAAGGAACGAACGAATCCACATATTCGCAACACCGTCGATATTTTATGAATCTTTATTCACAGCCTGTCTTAAAGTAGAGTAGCGATGATCGTGGAAGCATGATCATTTCAACATTAACATTTTATTATATAATTGCCTACCTAAATAACAAACGAAGATATCCGGTGACCTCGCCTCGACGTAAATCGATGCGCACCATTGAATGTACACTTTAAAGAAACGTCACTTTACACCGAGAAAAAAAAAAACGGAGAATGCAGTAGGGTGAACGGGATTAGCCAAAACGCTACTACTGTACTCTTCGAAATCGTAGCCCCTAGAGAAGCCCCTACAGTGGGTGTGGTATTGGTTCTTGCGTGGACCAGAAGTTGTCTGTTTGCAGCGTAATATTTATTTGTTACTGTTTTTACTTCCTATTTTAATTTCCGTAAATGTTATTCACACTAGTTGGATAGGAGTTTTGTTTATGGACTATGTTTTTCCATTGATGGAAACTGAACAAAAGTACGTTTCTTAAATCAAAGTTGAAGAACAAACAATACATAACAATACGTTTATTATTAGCATTAAAACTGCGTACAAAACAACTTTCTTTCAAAGCGCAGTGATGAATTAACAGATCATGATGTGCATTTACTCGAGAAAAGCGAATCGACAAACAGGGAACAAATATTAATATACCGGTAATGCTGGAAGTGCGATTGTTTATACTAAAACAACGATATTCAAAATTACAGGTCAAGGGAAAGAAAAGATAAATCACATGTGGAGCAAATCGAAGTAAAAAAAAAAAAAAAAAACAAACGCTAAATGATCTCAACATAAAATAGAAATATTGTAGAAAACAGTGCACAATGAGCGACACTTTTTTCAAGATGCGACTATTCCCAATAAGTGCGTTCGATTCGACCTAAGGACAGGTTGGAAGATTTCGTTTTGTTGCTTTCTTTATAATTTTCTTTCATGGTGTACATCTTAACCGCGCTTACGACTAAGTGATGTTGATCTTACTAGGCGTATTTATGTTAGTCAGGTGATTAGTAAAATAACAAAACAAAAAAAAATTAAGAAGCGAAGACGAAATGAAATAGGTGGGTCAGCTGTATGTGACCAAACTACCGTCATTTACATGCCACTGTCCTGCTTCGTCTTTAGCGACTAATCGACAAAAGAGTACGAGTGCAAAGAACCGCGCCGAAAGAACCAACCTTCGGTTGAGGTGCTATCTCCTATCCGTATACCCGTTGCGTAGTCGTCGTTGTCAATGTGCTTCGATGTCGAGATGGTTGTGATTTTATAATTTTCCGGAGTTTCCATCTCTGGGATTAATTGTGTTTAAATGATATCTATTACTGCAAATCAAGAATGTTGTTCAGGATTGTTTTTTTAAGCAATGCAGACTATCATGCCAATTATATATTAGCTATATTCTTTATATATTAGCTATGACAGCTTTGCATCTATACTGTTTCAGTGTAGGCAGATTCAATTGAATTGATGTACTCACTCACACTCTAAACTATAAATTACGAAAATTGTTTTTACAGAGTAGCAGTGACATTTACAACATATTAGTCACAATAATTGTTATTATTTACTTCAAGTTCAATTGCATTATCGAGACACCGCATTGATTAGCTTAGGAATATTTAACTTTTTATTTGATTTGATTGCAATTAGTAACTTCGAGTTGTTTCTTTGAAAAAGTTCAATTTAGTTTTACAAGAGCGCACGGCATGACAGTGATTAAAGCAAATTGTTTTTTTAAAGCCATAGACGAAAATAGAAAATATACAATGGCAGGCCTTTGCAGGCCACCCTGAATGATTTTCTTAAGACGTGGTGGACAAATCGAAAAAGTATTGGGAATGAGAGAAAAAGTGAAGGAAAACGGCCAATTGCTCAAAAAAGAAAGCCTCTTACACTTATCAAATGTGCATCTAATGTAAAGCAATATTTCTTAAATCACAGCAGAAGGGGAGACACTATAGTTCGTCAAGATGAATCACTCAAACACAAATGAGTTTGAGATGAGAAGTTTATCAAGATGAGTTATTCAAGTCAACACTCAAATATTAAACATTCTTAGGAAATTTTTAGCATATAGTCCTATGAAGCTAGGCCGCACCTAATGTAAAATGCCCCACGTTCACACACATCCATATTATAAAACTAAAAACAGTGGCAAAGTATTTGTTTCTGTGTGGCCTGGCCGAGCCCGTTTTGCGTAATATATCTTCCGGATCCTTTGAGGCGCATTGGCGAAAGGGAATCGTGCTTACTGGGCACTTTAGCATATTATTGGTCGAATATGTGATAAAACAAACCCGATGCTTGGTTGTAAACCAAACACTCAAAAAAGCCTTTCATAATTAAAGCAAAAGACAAAAAAAAACGAAAAAAGCCAGAAAACCAAATTAGTATATAAGGCATAGCAACAAAATGAAGTTGAAGGGGGGGGGGGGGGGGGGGGGGGTGGTAAATCTCTGCTTTATATAATCGAATCTAATTACTCTCCACAATATTAGAACGGGATCTACATTTAAATGTATGTGTCTTTCGTTTGTACCTCTTGGGTGTGGGGATACAATGACTTACTGATGCTAATCAATAGTGAAGGCGAATCGTTTTAACGCTTCAGTTCTTGATGATGGAGTTGGCACGATTGACTGTCGTTGATGAAAAACTTGCCAAAGCACAAGACACGACAAAGAGGTTGGAGGGCTACCGATAGTTTATTTCCATCGTGCGATATGCTTTGGATCCGGAATGTCATAAGGCAACAACACGATAATGCTAAATTAATTAAGGCTGTCATCATTTAGCATACTTATGATGGGTGAATACTTATGGTGATGATAACGGGATATGTGATTAAAAATGCAAATGAAAATTGAACATAATCGGGAAACCACATCGCGGTTGTCTGGTAGGCGATTATAATTCTGATGTTCGTTCGATGGTTTTGTGGCTAACAGATAGATTTAAAGTAGCCGTGTGTTGCTGGCAAAGGCTTCGAAAAATGTATTCAAAAATTTTAAGGAAGCTTGGTGAAGCAAAACCTGTATTAAGGACGCGCGTAGTTCGCTTGAGTGTGTTCCTCACATACGAATTATGTGTACAAACAATGTAGAGCAATGTTGAATGTGTCGTACTGGCAGCGATGATAACCAAAACCTAAGAACGGATCACAACAAAATAACTGTTTAGGTGTTTTGCAAAGATACCTTAAATGAAGTGAACTATACATCAAGCTGTGCAAATGGCATCCAAAACCCAAATGTGTAACAAAATGTTGCGCAAATGCGTTAAATAATGAAAAATTATCTACACCATAATCATGGTGCGAGGATCAGCGAGGATGTTAAAAAAAAAATGCAAAATTATATCATGAAAACTACACGAATTAAAAAAACGGAAAATTAATGTTTCGGCTGGCATTTCATTAACGCAAAATATTGCACAGAGAACCTACGCGAAAGTACGGAGAAATAAAGTCGCGAGGAACATATTTTAGTTTGATATTTAAAAAAAACCATGCGAAGAAAGAACCAAGAATCTATTTTATGATAATCGTTGAACAAACGGGAACTAGCCCACTTTCATATGTCGTAAAGGTGGAAATCAAAACGTTCTTGGTTAATGCAGATATTCATTTCTAAGACTTAAGAAAAAATAAGTAACAGTAGTAAATAAGCGAAAATTTCGCCAGGTGATGGTAGAACCAGTATCTTTATAGTAGAAGAGTAAGAATCAAAATGGTGAAGAAGAATTTAAACGAAAAAAGATTAACACAATCAATAAGGATATGAGTTAGGATTTCCTGCATGGACGCATAGTATATCAAGTAAACGACAAAGAATAATATAAGAATCATCTTAAGGTCTGAGAAGAATGACTGAACAGACCAAACCAATATTACGACAGCGTTATGACAATATATTTGAAACGTTGAATTCTGAACTGAAACTTGTCGTCGATTTCATCCCGTGGAGCAAGCTTGCGTCCTCCAGAAGCTGGAAATCATTTTATGTTTTTATACCAGATATAAAACTACTTGTTTTATGTTTCTGCAGTTTTTACCATGGTCTTGTAGGTTTTTTGCTTCAGTGTTTCTGTGTAGTCCGTTATGTACTACAACGCTGTACTGTAATACTGTTCCAATGTCGCAGCTACCTGATCAGCACACAGCAGATAAGCAAATGCAAGTAAACATATGGTAAAGATCGCACATAACAAAACGGAACAATGTTGATTAGGGTTGGTTTGTTTCTTATGAATCCATTTTTTGCAGCTGTAAGCATAACAATAAACAAACGGAAGAGAACACAATTTAAGTTCGTTTGATCCATCCTTTCCACTCTAGTCACATAAAATGAGAGGCGATTGTTGGCAACAAGCAATAGATGAGTGATGTAGTGAGGCGAAGTGAACAAATAAACTTAAATGCCAAACATTTGCATAACATGTTCTATGCGCATACCGCTATCGTAAAACCCTCAAGGATAAAGAAGGATGATACTTTATAAAGATATAAAGTGCAGCACGAGGACATGAAAATCCTCGATAGGGTGCAATAAAACCAAATCAGATAAATATGCTATCCGATGAATCCTTGAGTTTGCATCATCGAGGGATCAATATCGAAGCTGAAGAAAGCAGGCAAATAAATCTTTTCGTGTTCCTTGTACTTTCCAAAAAGTAAAACTCTCGTACAAAGTTTGTAGGGGAAAACCTCTAATAAGTGTACTTTTTCCCTCAACTCCTCTTGGTGTGAAACGTGTATTACAATATACTCAACTGGTAACATTCTTTAAATACTATCAAACTCAATACTGTGTTGCATGACTTGTAGAAATTAAAGCTTGACTGTCATATGCCGTAAAATGCTTGGACGTATATCGGAATTTTGTCTGAATTGAGTGTGTAGATGGCAAAACAAAACGCAAAACGTATTCAGGGGCATTTTAGAATAAAAATGCCTAAGAAAAGAGAACAAATTGAAGGTGCTCTACGACAAAAAAATTCAAGCATAACTGTAAAAGAAAACACCTCTAGTTGTCCGCTGCTAGTGGCAGTTATAAGACTGCCGCCCTGCATGATTTATAATAGGTTACAAACAGTACCATCCTACACATTGAAACTCAAAAGGTCAAAAAAGTAAATAAGAAAACTAAAGTAATTTGTAGTTTTAAGGCTATGAATGGGGATAGTAAATTGATAATAAATAGTAAAAAAATAGTCAAGTAACGAATTCATGGCATACAGCTAACTATAATAAACGACTTAAACGACTAAACCTTTAAACGATGATAAACGATGCACTCGAACCGCCGTGATGTGTGATCAACTTTGAAGGAGACTAAAGAGAAGAAAACAGGAACACTGGATGTATTTTAATGTTGACAACTAAGGGAAATTTAGTCGCCACAGCCGTTGTTTAGAAGACCAGGATAAGCATAAGAGCACATCGGTACAGTGGCGATCCGATGCCATGCCATTCACTCCAAATAGTTGAAAAGCAGTGAACAAATCATGATAAAAGTGATTTTACCGTAACTACCAACTGTGAAATGCAGTCAGGTGTCAAAAAGGCCTAAGGTATCCGGATGGTGAAGGACGTTAGACGTGAATAACAGTTCGACCAAAATTGTGTGAGTTTGAATATATTTCATCAACTTTGCGAAAGCAACAATTAGCGTAAGGCATGAAAAAAAGCAGTGAAAATCTATCGCAAATCATACGTTTTATGTCACACTAAACGTTCAGGAAGATTGCAGCAGTGAACTACATTCTGTCGTCGCACTGTTTGATGGTCAAGTCGGAGATGCTCGTTTTACGAAAAACAAGCACATGAAAACCGGTGTCTGGATGGTTAGTAAGAATGAAGGGACCCGAAGCGAAAGCTTCGGTGTCAGGTTCGCTTTCGAAAGTTTTACGGCTGTGGATCTGGTGTACGCGTACGGTAAAATGGACACGCGCACACGTGTATACAATTTAAATCTTTCGTTCGTAGGAAATACTACACGTACATGAAAAAGCTGTCCAGTGCTACCAACCAACAATTATTACGTGCATTTTTTTCAACTTCTCTGCATGGTGATTAGTTCGTGCAAATGTATACTTAATCTGAAACTAAATGTTCATAATAATTGGGACTGTCGTGAGGTAGTAGATCGCCTTTCTTAATGTGTATCTCTATGCTTTCGCTGCATGTGATGAGTAGTTTGAAACTATCGATGTGTCTGCGTTAGTTCATGCATGTGTCTGAACAATTTTTCAAACAACATACAGAACAATTATGTAGCAGATTATACCAACTTATATGAAGAAATCATTCAAACCCAGTATGAGACTTTTATGACACAGTGTTCGCCTTCTACTCGTACTTACTAACCGGGCGCATCTATCAACGCACGATCATTAGTTGAGGACCAGAAACGAAATCTTGCGTAACACAATCGGATGTAGCTCGAGATTAAAATTGGTTGGATTGTTTCGTTTTACCCTAAGAGCACAAAGAGCAGGACCAACGTTCCAAGCCAAGTGATATGAATTGATAATCTTTTGTGTTTTATTGCTTAACAACACCGAAATACATTCCGCATGAAAATTGTTATCTAAGCTTATATAATTCGATATTGAAGGGGAATTTGCTCAGTTCAACTATGGAAATGTAACAATCCTTATGGGTAAGCGTAGAGTGCTTTTGAAGATATATTTCATTAAATTATGTTAATAAATTTTTTTACGAATTTTGAAGCTGGAACTTGAAATCACTACAGAATTGCCAATTCGTTCAGTTGAAAGCCTTAATTCAGGACCTTAATTTATTAATAACCATCTTCCTTTTCAAACGTTTGCTTCCCAAAACACGAGTAGCACAAGGAAAAAAAATCAACCTTATGTTACGTAGAAGAACTCATAAATGTTACGGGTTCCTTATGTGATGCTTATAAAAGAACGGAATTAAAGTAAACAGGCTAGTGCAGAAGTTAAAAACATGGAAACGTAATATCGGCGAATAATTTATTGTCTCGTAAAAGAGAGATGTTGGAATATACCAAAGTGGCTGACTTCGAAATAACGACAAATTGTTTTGTCTAGTGCCACAGAAGAAAGCTAGTGAATAGGATGAAAAATAATGTATCTAAATTTCTTATTATTTTAAAACACTCGTATTGATCATTTATTGTTTTTGAAGCATTTTTGTTGTACGCCATGTTGAATAAATGGGAGTATATCTATGTTTTAAGTTAATCATTATTTTTATCAACTTATTAAAGTATCCATGATGAATTCATACCGATGGACTCTTAAAAACAGAGAAAAATAAAAGTGATTACCTATCGGCTTCGTCTTCAGTCGTAATTAGACTTCAAGTAGAGCAGCATCAGTGATCGTATAGAATGTTAAGAATATATATCACGAAATGTTTTAGAAACAGAGAGAGTTATGCGACGGAGAGTGCCTTAAAAACTGCCACAGTTTTGTCAAGCAAGGATATCTATCGTTTTCCCAGCGTTGAATGAGAAGCTCTCATGAAACTGACGAGTGTCACAAGAGAAACGTAGTTGCCCTCATAGTACGTCGTTTCGTTTGAGGAGACAGTATTACGAAGCAAATCAAACATGAGCTTACGGTAGTAATCGACTGCACGAAATATACAGAGGACAACTGCGTGTAGCTGTAGACTTCGTATGATTAAAATTTTTGACGGAGTCGTGGAGATAAATGCATTTTTTTCCGATCGATTGCATACCATATATAACTATATAAAAACAAAACTCATCGAACCACACAGAAGTAAAACATGCCAAATGTATCCAAACGCTGAAATGCATTGAATGCTCGCTAGAACAACATTCCTCCAACGAAGTAACATGAATGTCGCAAATTTCCCGATATATCCTCAAATGATAATAATATCTCATTGTGCTCTTCTATGCTATTTCTAACCCATAGTTTAATATTACATATATGTAAAGAAAAATAAATGGAACAATCCTAAGACAGTAAAACATTAGTAAACTGTACGCACGTGTGCGCGTGCCAAATCCGCAAGAGATAATAGTAGATTGGAATGTTGGAAATGCATGTAGCAGAAGAACAATGGAATTGAAAAGTGACGTTACACAACCAAACATTGGTTGTCGTAAAACATACACAAAGGACACCAGTACACTACACGTTGTATTCTGTCATATCGGATATGATTTTGGATCCTCAGCGCCAATGTGTGGAGCACATTTTTCTGAAGCCAAAGAGAGTTAATCAAATCCCACAACATTCAAATCGTTCAAGCATGACTGTTAGGAGTGTTGAAAGGCCATCCGAGAGCGTTCCTTTGTAAGCGATCGTCACGATTCGCAGCCAAGCCACCTGTTTCGCGATGATCGATAATCTAGATCGGACACATATCATCGGCAACCAAATCAATCATATGATCAATGAGCAAGAGTTTATCATTTCTCACGCTGTTTGTGATCACTTATCAGATAGACGACAGGGAGGTTGTTTTCTCGGTTGTGTATAATGACGTAGCAATTTGTCCCTGGAGAAACGTACGCCCCTACAATTCTAAGATCAAAACATAGAGGTGCATCGGTGTATCAGCCAAACTAGAAGCAGCTTGTCCAAGAGGAAGAAGTCCTTTCTTAAACCGGTCAATCATCTTATTTGCGTTGTGTGTAGCAAATTGAACTAGCTGTACTATTTCTATCGAGATGGAGAACATAACATGCTAGATGGAGACAACTAAACATACTTGTAGGACAATGGTATGAATGGAATATTGACGTTGAGTAAAATCGAACTGGTTCTTTTACTGGTACTGGCACGAGGCGGGTGTATACGACGATCAGTAAACAACTATCTTCAATAGTACAAAAAATGAAGTTTCAATTTCACGGAACTTCAGAGATTGGTAGTTGATCGAACTCCAGAAACTCATCCAATGGTATACGAACACCAGTCGAACGGAGGCGATAGATGATGGAAAATGAATGAAAATGATGGAAAAAGACAGACAGAAGGCAGTGAAAAGGCAAAAATCTATTGTCCCACCTGTAATGCTCGCAAAGGGTAGTGCAGATATTGAATATACAATAACAACAATGATGTGCCACAGGTTTGCGAACCGACAGCTTACAATAAGACGTGCAATTTGGAACTAGAAAAACGTTCGATTTGTTACGCCAATGTGAGGGGTACAATAAAATTGTCCTAACATTCCAAACACGGTCAGCTCGGTGATGGCCAGATAACGGACGGCACGAGCCCGAAAGGAAGTGTTCTTTATGAAAGGATTATCGAAGCGCAGCATTGTATTGAAGTACCTGTGAACCTTTGAAGCGAAAGTCTCTGGCAGAGATATCAGACAAAACGAAATATTGAATCATCGAGTGGCTAAGGAACCAAACCACGAGTACGATGCACTGAACTAGTAATTGCCATAATTGATCAAGCTGAGGAATGAAGCACCGATCGGCTTTCTATGGATCCGACAAATATAAAATTCAAAACACAACATGCAAATCGATTTATAGAGTTGATCAATGCTTCTACACCTGGTGCTAAAACAAACAAGAAGAAAAGAAGAAAATGTACGAACCCAAATCATTATTATATGCGAAAAATTGCTACAAGAGAGAATGGTGAAAGAGTTCGGTAGTGACAGAACTAATAATTAGACGTAGTGGCTTGCTTTTAATTGTGTGGTAAAATGCAGTGTGTACTCGTAGATCGGAAATGCTCTGAGAGTGATGTATTGGATATGGGAGATAAGCAAAATACACTATAACACAATTATTTACCTTATAGTAGATAAAAAGCATTGCAGGAGAAGATTAAAGATGTATGGTAAGTAGATAAGAATTGAACAGTTTAAAATAGGAATAAAAAAAAAACTAATGTATAAGTCAATAGCGTTATAAAAATGTAGCTTAAATTATGTCTTCGAAACACGCATTTTTCTATTTAAAAAAATCACGCAATGTGTCGATACAATTCTGTAACTTATTAGTGCATGCAAATGCAAACGTACCAGGCAAAGGGAAAACTGCAGCGAAAAGACGATGAGAAAACAACTGTATCAAGAATGGATTGTGGAAGGTTACTAACGCAAAAAGGATGTTTTTGCTTCATGGTGAATGAAGCAGAGGTGGAAAAATGAGGCTATAAGTGTTGCTGGAAATGGAACGGCTTGTAAAAAAAAAAAATCCCCGTTTTGGTGATGTGAAACGTGGAACAGAGTTTTTTTATAAATATTTAAAATAAATATGAGCAAGGCAAAGATGCTGAAATCTAACAGCGGATCAATTAAATAAAGCAAGTGGCACTGAACCTGGAATGAAACACTGAATGAAACGTACATTCATACAAACCAGATAATTATATTAGAATGTAAGCAAAACCAAAATGGAAAACAAACTAGAAAACACAAGCAGAATTTAACAAATGTGGATCAACAACCAAAACCAATGAGAGGAGAGACTTTCTCGGGATTTGGCTGTGCACAAATTAAATAAGAACATCATCAAATGAAATAAAAAAAGTCACCACGCTGGAAAGTGTACACTGGAACACGTTGGTGGTGCATCGTTTGCAATATACAGTAATAAATAACAAGGAGGAATAAAAAGGATTTACAATCATCTTTAATCACCATGATGCTTCGCTCCAACAAAACCACTATCTACAGATTCGACCAATGATTGAACAAATTCAAATAATTTAATCACAAAATGAAATAGGATTTTCGGGTGAACCGTATTTGATGTATGTATGTATGTGTGCGTGTTAAATAATATCGTTCGTGTTGGACGAGTTTACAAGAACTTTGATAACAGCAAAGTTGAACTAGAACATAAGAAACGGGCAATGAAATTTGTGCAACAAAACGACGAATACCACCTAAATAGAAAAGCAACACGATTTTCACCTAACGCAAGAAACAGTATTTTCTCTAAGAAAAAGGGTTAAGTAAAACAAAAAACAACACAAAAAATCAAGAAAGCAGTTAAGTAAGGCGTAGTTGAGTTGAGTATAAATAATCGTAACAGGATTTAGAAAATAGGTAAAATATACCGACATTAAACACTTATAACTTTAAACCATGCGCTCAATACATGAGGCTACTGGAATGATGAAAGTAAATGTAAAATGAGACGAGACAGAACGGACACAGACGGACTTGCAATTGTATGCTTGCATTAATGATGAACTATTAATTGGGTACGATGTGCTGTTCGATGGAAGCCTTACTACTACCAAACTGATGATCAGTAGCAGATAGTTTGTAATTCGTTAGAGCTGAATAATCTCCTTTTTTACCGGTACGAACGCGTTTCGCGTATGTTTTGCAATAGGAAAGGCGGTGTGGGATGAAGAAGAAGTGAAGATATAAATACATACGCGGACATGTGCGAAAAAAACTTATAAACAAACACGGCTCTACATGCTGTGATATGCCGATAAACTCTGCCCCGCCATTATGGTCACTCTGGAAGAATCTACCCTTTACGTTTAAGATAGTTTGTTATTTTAAGTATTTAAACACACACGGAAGGCCCGTGTTCTTGCAAAGTGAGATAGCGGAAGGCTCCACGAGAGTTAATCAACCGTTTGATCATTATATTGTGTAAAAAGTGCAATTATTTAACATTCCATGCATCACACTGATCGTGTCCGATCGGGGGAAAGCGTCAACAAAGTGTGCAATGTTTCGTCCATGCGTAAAGCCTCGGGAGTGTCTGAGACATTTGAAATCGAAGATTATTTTCCTTACCATTTAATTAAAATATATTATTCACACCTCGGCTGTTGGTTCACTGTTCGGGAAGTATTATAGCTATTTTTTATCTCTATTCTTAACATATGGTCCGTAAGGTGTTGAAGACTTGAGACTGATTTGTAAACGATGGCACAGTTGCATTCTGTGCGGCGAAGAAGATGGGCTAATGGAAAGACCAAATCTGTATGCGAAAAACTAAACCGCAGGCTGAACGTAGGAAACATTTGTCCCGCCAATATTTTACGAGATCATTGTGGGGGATGCGTGGGTCCAGCGTATGTAGTGGTTTGAGATGCGTGCATGTGTTTTTCTCTTTTTCCCTGCAAAAAAAGGTAAAGTCAGGGCATCGCTCTTTTGTAGGCCAACGTGAGACGAATCGCATTTGGCAGCATAAGGAAACAGAAGTCAACCATTGTTGCAGCGTCGTGCGATAAATCAATAATAATAATACTACGATAAAGAGCAGCGAGGAAAACAAAATGATAGACACAAATCGATATCATCCTTAGACTTAACGAGACAAAGATAAATTTACTTCTTTCGTCTTCTTTCCCAAACGGTGGGAGAAGACAGGTAGACACACATTTGAAGTTCAGGTAAGCAGTTGGATCAAACACATAAGATGATGGATCGTACATTCTTACGCCATTTGTATAGTGGGTAATGCGGTAATGATTTGAAAGAGGACCTAATCAGTTTGCATGATCGAAACCGAAATGGCCAACGTAGTAGAATCAGTCTGCGGGCCACTGCGCTCATATTTTCAGATATTTTAGTTGTTCACAATTTAAAAAAACCCCCCTTCAATAAACTCGAGTCGACTAGACCCCAGGAGGACGCCTTAGCCGCTGGGTTTTGAACACTCACCTGGAGAGAAACAGCACTAACATGAATGAGGGACAGAGGTTAAAAACGGTGTTTTAACTATCAGCTATCAAATAAGTAAACTACACATAACATAGTAAATGCAGCAAGCCAGCTCACATTACATGAACACGAGCGATCAGAAAAAAAATAGTTAAAGTGTAAAATGTAGAGGATGAAACGATGTGTAGAGAGTGAAACGGTCCCTGGATATAAAATTGTGCAAAATGTTCCTTGCTGTCGTATGGTGACGTGACAGAATTAAACAAACAAAAAAGACGAACAGCCATGATATAATGTTGTGGACCGCTATATGGTTAAAATAGGAAGCAATTCCATACAATAAGAAATTCTAAAATTTACAGACTTGCATGATGATGAATCTTCAAAAATGTGTTTTGCCACACCTGGAGGCTAGTGTGTTACATGTACTATTTTAAACTTTCATCGTGAGAGTGCATCGAAAAATTGTTTAGAACAGATTAAGTCCTTTGATAAATACAATGTTCGTCGTGGTTAGAACCTTACAAAGATAAAAAAAAAATAACATTGCTGTTCCAGTATCTCATGGACGCCAATGTCCCATTAGCAAGTTGCTATTCGAAGCGATGTGTTCGCCTTTTCATTATAGGGACTTTCGTATGTAATTTCTCTTAAGCGCACTAGTGAATTCTATTCATCGATTTTTTAGTTCCTTCAGCTGTCTACATGGGTGTTTGTTATGTTGGGAAAACCCTGGTAAAAAAAAAGATTATTTAAAAAATACACACGCACACGTTATGAAAATTGGATGTGCCAAATGAAACCTAAATCTCAATTTCACTACAAAGCTTTTCTTCATTGCCATGTTTCTTTCCTGGAAGCTTGAGGGTAACCCGGTATTATTAGCCCGATGTAACCTATGCAGGTACCGTTGGCCTCTGGATAACTCTATCACTTTCTATTAATCATCGGTTCACCAAACAGTGAAACTAACGAGGCAAATCTCTCTGAAGGGCACGCCAGACAATATTTATTTGACAAAAAAAAAAGTCTTTAAAATACTGCCCATGAAATGAAATTGTCAGAAATAATGCATAAATATTCAACGTCAACCCTAGTCAATAATTTTATTACCTAAATGAGAGTTCCTTGCTTGCTCTCATTTATTGGTTTAAACTTATAACAAACGTATGATTGTGCCTGTGTTAAAAGTTTTGCCCATAGCGGGTTTGTTAAGAAAACTATTCCAGCGAACTTCTTCGAAATGGAATGGAAGCATTCGCCATTTTGGTAATAAATTCTCTGTCGTTAAAAGTTACTGCTGCCCCACCAGTCTATCACCAATATGCATTTAAATGAAAATATTTATTCTTGGTTTTGTATTCTTTTTGGCGAAACATTTGATACAATTAATGGTACATTTTCATATTCCACGCGAGCACATTTGGAAAGGATTCAGGTGTTTCAGCTGCAGCTTTAAAGGGTATAAAGACTTGATCGTTCTGACCATTAGTAGTCCTAGACGTGTACACTCTATCCCATGTATCTGCGTGTGTTTGTAGCTGTGAAGGATAATGAAACAAAAAGAAACAAAACACCTAAAAAAAAAATCACGTAAACCATTTATGTATGTGAATGTATCGATGTGCGTTGTTGTAGTCAAACGTTAAGTAGTTTTTCCGTGCACACAACACTAACTATCTGCATCGCCATTGAACCCTTAAGATTGTTTTCCAGTCTTTCCCTCTGCGATTTACATTAAACGAGGTCCCACCCAACTCTCTCCATTCTCTGTGTCTGGAGCGAAACGATTCCCCACAGTAGTGGTTTTCGTTTCTTCAGGAAACCGTAGTAATCGGAACCACGGCAGGCCGTAGCGAGAAGCTGTAGTATTTTTTTAAAAGTACACAAAAAAAACCCAAGCTGGCAAACGTGTAGCAGAGATTATATCCGGACAATGGTTTAGCGTGGCGTGGTTACGGGATGCACAACTGGGGTGGAGGAACATTTTACAAAACCAAACAAAATTCGATGCAAATCAAATATATTATATATACCTATAAGTGTATTTCAGCCTTCCTCTTGTTGGAACAATTTCCAAGATTAAACATCAATAAATGGCAGATAAGCAGAGTGACACAGGTGATAAACAATTGTGAATCATATATAAATTATAGCTATCTATAAATGTACGGATTAAATGTGTAAGAGGCTACTCGCCGTTGCGCAATTGGTGTCAGTTTTTTCAATACCTTCTTAAATAGGAAAAGGAAACTTACTAAACATAACCTTTTGAATCTATTTTTGTAATCATTACTGAGCGTAAAGAAAGTAGTTATACAACGCAGACATAAAACCCTCTTAATATAACACATATACACTACAACTAATCATTGTCCTTCGCGGGACGATATCACAGATCAGACATGGTCGGGAGGGTGGGGTGATGAAAGGGATCATCATTCGGTGGGAAACATGGACACAGCAAATACATTGCGAAACATCAAACATTACGTACTCAAAATATATTTTCTCAAATATTGAAACTGAAATAAAAATACAATTACGACTCTCACACATATGCACACACTGACAAATATAAATATACAAGCTATGGACTAGCAAAACTTAACAAACTGTAACGGGAAGCAACGACGCGAAACGCGTACCACGAATCATGAATTGCACCATTTTCCTAATGAAAAAAGAATCCTCTTTCTTTCGAAGCGTGTGTGTGAAAGCATGTGTTCTTGTACTGATGAAATAGCCAAAATCGTAGTACATTTTAGAAGAAACAAAATCTTTAGCAAGGAACGTGAATTAAATGTCTGTTGATAGTGTTGGATGAAGAAAACTACATTTCGAACAATATAAACACTCCAACTAGATAAAATCGAAACTAAGAAATATGAAGCACAAATGGGCAAAAGTCAAGTGAAGGTAGCTGAGCAACTAGTTCTAAACATAAATCAACAACAGAGTAACGAAGACAACAACAACAATGCAAAAGATGGTAACTTATGACAGCAAACTAAGTTTCAGAGAAATCCCAATGAATTTAGTATATTTTTAATAGCGTGAGCAGGAATCAGGCTTAGTTTGAATTGGGTCGGCACGTACAGAGCGAAAAGCAAAAAGGCCAAGGTTGGCTGCAAACAAGAAACAGTGGAACACACAAATCGACACTCAACAATGGGAAATCTTTCAAATCGCGATAAATGTGACCAATCAAAATGAAATTAGTTTAAGTAAAACAATAATATAAAATTGCAAATCAATGGTAGTAGCATGGAAGGTAACAAACAAATATGGTAAATTCAGCTGACGAATACAAACCCCCCTAGGAAGTAGTCCCAGCAAAGCCAAGGTACTAAGGGACAAACAAACAAAGGAAAGAAAACTTAAACCACCCACATACAAGGAAAAAAAAAACAAAAAAAACAAACAAAACCACAAGCGAACTGCTGGCGTTGCGCGGGTAGGTGTTTTTTAAGCGACGCGGATAAGAGCAACAATACATATACATATATTTTTTCTTAATTTACAATCAATTATGTTGATAGCGTAAGCGGAATACGAATTATCGAAAGCACAAGAAGGAATGAATGCAGTTGAAAAGACAAACACGACAAATAAGATGTGCGATAGCATAAGTGACGAGTAAAATGAACTGACATGTGTGAACGGCAAATGAGAAATAAACTTTAATCGAATACAATATCATGCAACAGACATAAATACATACATAAATAGGAAGAAACAAGTGATCATGGAGAATGATATAAAAACCATACAAATATTAATAAAACAAAAAAAATCGAAAAAACGAAAGAAGAAAAGATTTGAAGAAGTAAAGTCGTGCTGTATAACACGAGACACAAAACTCTGAGTAATATTTAATAAATAAAAAACGCTTTAATGTTTTAAGAAGATATTGGAGCAGGAGGATGGGACAGGCTAATCTTATTACTACTTCTTGCCATCTAGTAGCGAATTGCATTGCAGAGGCAGAAAGTATGAGTGATAGTCATTTACAAGGGAAAACAAACAAATCTAAACAAATACTGATGGGACGGCGCACGAAAGTTGCTAGCGAAATGGTAAAATGTGTTCATGGTCAAGCGAAATGTCGATGTTAAGCAGTCGGTCTTGAGTGACGCATATTAAGTTTGCAGGAGGTTCGAGCAAGCAACAAGAATGCATTTCGTAGGGTTAGCATCAAGGCCAGGGCAAAACAAGTAATCCGTCATGCCACATGCGATTGACCGACTGGACAGGCAGGTTTATCCTGCATCCGCCATCGCACATCCATTGTTCGTAACGATAGGCAAGGAATGAGGCAACGTGCAACTTGAGCAGGCATGAACAAGTGATTAGTTAACCAAATGCAAAGAAAAGTGCATCGTTGCATGCGACTCAAGCTAAGGAAATATATGAGCAATGAACGGATAAGGACAGATAGGAGCAGAGGCATGAAATAAGTGAAAAAAATGTAATAGTCATGTGATGTGTATTTGAAATAGTTACAAAATGAAAGCAAACATACAAATGATAAAACATTTAAGTATAAAACGAATAAATGGATAAATAAATGAATTAAAAAGCTAAAGCAAATAACTAAATTAATAATTATCAATAAGGTATACAACAAGGTAAAAACAACCGCAATGCAATCCACAAATATATTAAAATATTATATTATATACTGGTAAGAACCGCCACCGAAGCACCTGACTCACTCCCAAAGGGGGTGGTCAGTGTTGAGGGATTGAAAGACAAAATCATGGTAGAAGGTTGAAGAAAGGCTAATTGGCCCCAAATGACGACACTGAACGGGAGTTATGCAGGACAAAACATTCAAATACATTACTATTAAGATAAATGACGAAGAGCATACAAAAAAATAGTGGATAGTTGTGAGCAAAAACAAGCAAAAAATATGAATGTAACCGTAATTGTAATCGTTGATTGACAAATAAAGCATATTAAACCAAGCTTAACGAGAGTGCCTTTATTTTACATTGGTGTACATTGTGCAGAAATTAACATTTATTTATTGTTTTTAAACGTTCCGATTGTTTCGTCCATCGTATTGCGTGAACTATGTTGGATTTCGATTAATCCTTGTTGAGATGTGCGACCACAAGATGTGCGCAACCCAGCGGTCCCCTAAAGAAAATTGGGAGAATCAAATTGATCAAACAAGCGATTTAACTCCCATATTCAGTAAAAACTTCGACAATAGTCTAGACGAAACGGTACGGAAAAAGAATCAGTTAAGGTAACGAGTATGAATGCACGAGAAAAGATTATGCTATAGATTTTTAATACATGCTTCTTTCTCTGCTTTTAGATTCCTGAACCAACTGATTGGGTACTGATGGAAAACACGCCAGAAATATTTTCCTCCAGGGAGGAGCTGGAATAGCACTTACCGGGAGAAGCCGTTTCAGTGCACGGAATGCGACTACCGGACCGTGAAGCAGTCCCGTCCGAGGAGCCATATGATGCGGCACAGCAATAAAATGCCGTTTTTGTGACAACAGTACCCGAAACAGTTTCGCACCAAACCGAATTAGGCCAGTCACATGCAGGCGTCAAGTCGATCTAATGTCGTTATTGCGACCGGAGCTACGTGTACGTGAGCGATCCATATGTTTGTAACGACTGCGGGAAGAAATGCTCGCGGCCAGGATTGCTGAAGGCGAATGTGAAGGTTTGCAAAACGGCAAAGAACTCTGAGGCTGATAACTCTGCGGCTGAAGTAACTGCTGATCATGATCATGGAGAAATCATGATTATCTGACACGGCTCAGTTGTCTGCAGTCACTCTTATCGCCGCCTGAGTGCAACTCGGGTGCATTCGCGCTTACCAACATTGGGTGATGGTTTTGGAGATTCTTTTCCTTTTGTGAATGCGAAAATAGGTCAAAATCAAACAACGACCGCTTCCTCAAGAATGGTCATTTCGCAACAGGGATGCGTAACAAATGTTGATGGCTGGTTTCGGGGGAAAGTTCACGTCTGCATCTGGTCTGGACGTGGAAAAAAGCCGTGGAACAATGCTTGCATTGCCAGTAAGCGTGGCACCCGGATACAAAAGATCTGGAAGAGTTTAGGACATACGTCGCAAATGTACTGCGGACATTTCCAGCAGAAAAACGTAAGCGTATCATAGATATTATGCGGGCAATTTTTCAAGCTGTGCAAATGGAAGAAGATTCAAATTAGAACGATTATTTTTTTTTATTTCTTTCTATATCACATCACGACTCATGAAAACTCGGTGTGGGGAAGAACCTCGTCCCCGGACGATTCGCAATAGCCGATTTGTAATTTGTACTTTCTTCTGCTTCTTCTGTTCTGATTTTGTACTTTATAATTTCTATTTCGCATTTCGTGTTTTCTATATCGTACTTAAAAAAAAATCGTCTTCTTTTCTCTCCCTTCTTTCGCTTCCAAATTTTTCTTCAAAATTTTTCTTAACCTGCGTCTACACACGCTGACGATTTTTACGCTTGCCAAAGCGAAAAGGTAGCTCAGTTTGTACAAAACATTTTACATTTTTATAACTTCAAGCACTTATATTTACTCCAATTTCTAGTTTTAACAAAGTAATTTAAGCAAGATTCAACATTTTTTACGGCATTGTCTTTGTTTACGCCAAGAGACGCACGAAAAAAATACACTCAGCGCCAAGAGACGACAATTTTTTTCATATAGAGTACGTCGGGTTGATTTGGCAAATTTGCCAAGTTTCGCTTTGGCATAAGCCAAATCATGGTGTGTCTAGAGGCACGCTAATACACACAGCGCCAAGAGACGATATATATTTTTTTTATACAGAGTTCGTCGTGTTGATTTGGCAAATTTGGCAAGTTTCGCTTTGGCAAAAGCCAAATCATGGTGTGTCTAGAGGCAGGCTCAGACTCAACTGCCCGCCAATTTTTCCAATTGACACGATACACGATTGACTGGAATTTTTCTAGATTATACGAGCGATTACGCTTCGTTTCCCGCGAACACATTATGGATGCAACAAAACCTGATACCAAAATTTGTAATCTCAAAAAGTTTTAACAACTTTCCTACCCCCTCATGAGACACCCCAACAGCTAACCTTCCTACCCCCTCATGATGCAGGAGTATTTCACCTACTGCTTTGTTTTGATTTAAGAACTGACAGCTGCCCGGCTGGGCGCTTGATTGTAGTTGTCAAACTGTAATAATAAAAACTTGAAACGTGCTCTTGTTGTGGTCGCATGGACGAATTATTTTAATATTCACATTCTATCCTCTACTTGCCTCTATTTCGTCTTGTTGGAAAGAAGGAACTTGTAGTAGACATTGCACTTTGCCCTTCGTCTTCGATCAGCTATTGCACGTTGCCTCAGCAATGTCCGTTAAGGTATCTGAAATTGTGGGGCTTGACCCAGAAGCGTCCAATCCGGTGATGCGTAAGTATATGTATTATTCTCTGCTTATCATAAAATCAAGTGTGCTGTGGGCTAGTGCAACTAAGATGCAATATTTTAACCACAAGAGGCTTGTTTCTGCGTTTTACAGTGCTAAACATGTACAAATACTTGTGGCAGCTTTTCGGCGCGAAGGGCTTCCGGGCAAAGGATCAAACGTTCCCTGCGATGGAATGCGACGGGGCGAACGTGGTGTTCGTGGCGGGTGAAAAGCAGCTCTACCGTGGCTACATCGGGGGCCTCGATGTCGACGGAACTACGCTCAGAGCAGCGAAGCGTCCCGCCGAGGAGCAGTTGCGAACCTACGTGGCCAAACGCAACCGTGTGACCGGCCAGATGCGGCTGGTGGAAGTGGAGTCATGCCAGCTGGGAAACGTTAGCCACGACCGGAGCCTGGAGGAGATGGGCAGCCAAGAGCCACCGGATGTGCGCACCCTCCGAAAGATGCAGCTCAAGTACGACTCCAAGGCGAGTCAGGCCCTAATGAGGCGCATACAAAGCCAAAGCTTCGACCTCGGCATAGTAGAGCAGAAGCTGCGGCAGACGATCGCCGACTGCGCGGTGCAGGATGAAGGAGCGGCAGAGACGGCCACCGCCGAACCGAAAGCTGGAGGTGACGAGCTTCAATTGGCGAAGGTGGAGGCGGAGATCTGTGCTAAGGCCAACCCGCAGGCGCGGCATCTCGCCGAACTCTACCGAGCGGACACGCTGATCGGCCCGGATGTGTTCCGCCGGTTGACGGAAGCGGCACAGCAGCTGCTTCAGACGGCACCGGAAGAGCTGTCGATGGCCAACGAGTACCTCGAGACGCGGGTAAAGGCACTAATGCAGTCGGCGGATGTGACATCCGCGAAAACGCTCAACCATGCGCGGATCTGTCTGTACATGGATGTGCTCGCGCGCTTGCTCGGTCGGCAGACGGGGCGCGCAGAAGCCCGTGGGTCGTCTATGTCGCCCTTCACGCCTGTCCTGGACGAACCGATCCGGAAACAGTTCATGCAGTACCGCTTCCTCCATACTAGGGACCGGCCAACGGTTACGAAGTACACGCGGGACAAGGCGATGATGTACTACCTGGCGCTCGCGTTCGTGCTCGAAGGACAGCCGCTGGTGCCGACCAAGGTGGTGCATCAGTCGCTGAAGGTATCCAAGCAGGAGCTGATTTCGTTCGCTCGTGCAATTGGTGCCAGTTACAATCCGAAAATGGACAAGTTTTCGATAGGAAAAGGAGGGAAGCCGCGTTCGGAAGATATGGATCTGATACGCGCGATTGAGTCGGGTGGCAGACGGTCCGGCCGCAGGTAACTCCTACACCTACACAGGTAGAAGGCGGTGTAGGTGTTTTTGCATTAAGTAATAAATCAGCTAATGCTTCTATTGAAATATCGCCTTAGTTTTTGCAGCAGAAACTATGAGAAAGAATTTACCCTATCCGTAAGGTATCAAATACACTGCTTTTAGTAGCAGAGTCACAAAACAGTGAAGTAGAAAATTGAAATTTAGCTCGTACATTTGAACTCATTTAGAATTTGAAGGGATTTGATGATTTCAAGGTGAACAAAGAATGCTTTTCAGTGATTTTTGGATGATCAGCAATTAAATTTTCCTTTTTCACATTTGTGTTCTTTCAAATATATTGTGTTTAAATTTGTCTATAATTTGGACGATTGTTTTTCTCTGCTTTTGCCTTGTTGTGTGAGAACAGTTGTTTTGATTGACCAGTTATTATCCAACTTTCCTTTTTTCCAATACATCGTTTGCCTTACGTCATGATTCATTAGCAGAGTTAATTTTCGGTTCCTCTTATGATAGAAACCGAGAATAATATTACTCTAAGAAATCTTTTTCTCTCCACCATGCATTTGGCGAGTAATGTTCTATGTAATATTTTTATTGGTTACTCCCCCGAAATCAACTGAAATAGATGCGGCGAAATTGCATGTCGGAAGTGAACGGGGGACTATCGTGATTATACCATGGCCGTTGTATTACAGCAAGTGGAAAAGCTCGACCCACTGGCCCTGGTCTGTCCGTCCGGCTACGATTACCATGATTACGCTGGCGCGAGCACCAGGAGGCGAGTCGGTAAATTGTGTCGCGGCCGCCAGCCGCCGAGACGGGGGTTGGACCGCTGCGGAGACCGTTGACCGGCGACGGCCAGCGACGGTTGCTGTGACCTAATTTCACGGTAAAATCCGCTGAGGGCGCCCTTTGTGCAGGACGGCAGGCGATATGCCGGAATGACGAAACAAAAAGAAAGAATAAAAAATCCAGAGCAAACAAACGCAGTCAGTTGCAAACGCCGAGCTCCAAATCTATCATCGGTCCAGACAATTTCCGCGCAACGAAGGAACGTGAAAACGAGTGCCATATGTGTGTTTCCCGCATGACGCCCGGTGTACCTACAGTGTGGCACAAGCCGAGGGCAGAATGAGTGAATTTGGAGGAATATGAAAAAATATATTTTGTTTGAAAAGCTTACATAAAGACATTGAAGTTCCCCATATCATAAGACACATCTTGATCAAACGAACGTTTATTTGACAACTATTACTATATTGCACTGCACAATTTACAATATTAAACCATCCAAGACTTCAAAAGAATAACAAATAACTCTCTTCCTATGTGTGCTGCTTGTTGCGTTTGTTTTAAACACGCTTTTTCCTAAAAAATCCAATATAAAAACCGTTGTTAATTATTATAGTTAACGGTGGAAATGCCACAGAATTTTTTAACATTTATATTCGACTTCTTTTATCCTATAGAACACCAGAAGATTTCCCCGGACCTGTAGCTTCTCTGCAAACTCATTGTAGAATATTGTTTCAACTAAAGCCCACAACACACACTCAATTCCCTTTATTCCCGCGGAATAATAACATTACACTCATCCAATCATGCCGCCCTTCCGCGCTTATCGTCTCCTCTGTTTCCATGGTCGACCTAATTTCCACGATCCTTTTGAAGGTTTTGTTGCGTTAGGCACTGTTCGAAAACGCAATGGCGCGATTCGCGCTTATCGTATAGGCTGGTAAAGTTTGATGGGAATGCAAAATTGAATGCAATACCTTTTGCACAATAAATTCGAAAGACAAGTAATTTCAACCTATATAACGCAAATAAAGTATCAACAAATTATTTTTATTGAATAATTAAATGTAAAACGTTCGAATCCAGACCTGACCTCCCCTGCTACGAAGGATTGACTATCCACGTGTGTTAAAGGGGAAAACAGGCTCGTTAGTCGTTAATGTACAATGCTAAAGAAATTGTATAAAGTATAACGATTTTCAAACAAACAAAAGTGCATTTAAATGAAAAATTTGAATATAAAAATAAATGGCTCGTCTTTTTTCAACTTTTGCCTGTTCAGTTAAGTAATGACCTGAGTAAGATTTCTATTTGACTATTGCCTTCAGAAAATTTCCGGTTTGCGCATACGACTGCAATCGTTCATCTTATCTTCAAAATGCACACTAAAAATTCGTTCGTTTTTGTTTTTGTTTCGCGTGAAGGTAGATAAACCACATTATTCTAAAAAAAATGAAAACTCACGGCTTTTTCGGGGTTGTTTGTGTGGCTGCTTACCGTACCTATCTCGCAGTGGTCGGCAAGTCTTTCTTGGCCGGTCCATTATCGGTCATTGCATTGTGCGAGGGACCGTGTGCTCCATATCTCCTGCAGGATGCTTCCCCTGCTCTACACCCCAGCCGATGCAACTGTAGTGCATTGCTATCTTTCTTTCGCTCTCTTCTCTCCAAAACCGCCTCTTGCCCTTGCGCCTGGTCGTCTTTTGCAATCCTCGAAAATAGCAACCATGAATGTCGTCGTTGTGGCCGAAATTCGGGATTTCCGAACCGTGCGGCGTGCCTCTCTCTCACTCTCTTCATGCATTTGCGACGAGGTTCATCGAACCCTCTGCCGTCAGCACCTGTCGCTTAAAGGAAACCGGTGAAGATTTGACTCGTGCGCTTCCTTTTTTGCTGTTTCGGGGGGTTGTTTGCTTTCTGGTGTTGGTTGGTTTCGTATCCTACCTTCAAACGTGTGCCTTTGACTTGTTTTTTTTTACACTTGCACTTGCACCACTTTTTAAGGGATACTTTTAAGGCATTGCAATTTGAACCCCTTCCCGATGATGGTAAATGATTTATTTATTTTGTTTCCGAGTAATCGGATCGGTTTTTGTTGATAGATTTTTTTTCTGCCCGTTTCTGATATACTTTCTTCTTCTTGCCTTCTTTGAGCAATAGTGAAGAAATTATTTTCAGAAAATAATCCAAAATTAAAATTTCATAGGACTAAAAGGTAAGTGGATCTCTTACTCTGCTTCTCGTCATGGAATTTTCCGAATGCTTTTTTTATTTTCTTCTCACTTTCCAAGAGGGGGATGTTTGCTTTTGGCGAGACCTACTTTTGTCGGACGGTCCAATCCCTCTCACGCTCCTCCCGCGTTTGTGGAATGGGTGAGGCAAGAAAAAAAAACGAAGATCTTTTTATGGCCAACGGTAAATCACACTTCCTTTATCCCCATGCCTGCCGACCGTCATTGGTCCTTTCTTTATTTTGTATTTTTTTGTTGTGTGTGTGTAGGTGCTCTTTTCCCGACCGTAAGTTCGTTTTCTTTCGGGGGCTTCATTTCGTGTATTTTTTTTTTTGGGTTTTGCGGTTTGCTTTTTTGCCACTTTGTTTGGACTTCTTATCTCATCTTGCCAGTGCCAGTTGCCAGGCGCACCCGACCCGGTGCAATGCAATTGTGCAGCCGGGTTGCTTGGTGCATGCGCAAGTGGTGCGAGGTCGCCGTTCTGGAATTCTCTTTTTTTGCTTTGCTGCTGCTCAGATCCAAAGCCTCGCTTTGTTTCATTTTACCGATCGCGCCTTGCCGCGAATTGAGGTCACCAAAATTGCGGGAGTGAGTGTCTGCCGGGATGGAGGGTCGGTTGGGAGGGGGATATTTTTGTTGTTGCTGTTGTTCTCCCTATTTTGAAATCGTACAATTTTCCGTCCGCACCGGTTATCAATTGACGGCTTGGCCATAACAACATTTTACATCTCCCTTGTGCGAGTGTGTACATGTGTCGCGCTGCATTTGGATGCAGTTTCGCTTACGAATATGATTTCATCGACCTTTCTCGTTGCGTCTCATTCTTTGTTCAGGCGCGAAAACGATTCGTCACGTCGTTTCCATCACGTAATGCATTGTTTGAAGAGATTCAGGTTGAGACGTAATATTTCATAATTGAGATTACTGGAGCTTGTTTTCGGTCGATGGTGACATTTCTTCACTTGCGCATAACATGAGCATAATTATTGGCTAGCGAGTGCATTTTATTGTTTGTGGCTGAGGATTTTTTTTGGTACAATTTGTCTACAGATCCGCAACGGCGCATGCAACTGTGGTTCGAAAAATTGAAATGAGGTCAGTTTGCAGTTGCAATTGGCTTTTTTTGCTGTTAGAAAACAAGTTCTTTGTTACCCACGTCGTTATCGTACGGTAGATAAATGATCAAACAAATGAAACACGACAGACGTACAAAAAAAAAAAAAGAGCTGATTATGGCTAGGTGGAGGGCTCGTATCTCTTGCCAGTTGTTTTCTTTCATACAAAAGTTAAAAAAAAACAAAAAATGGAGCATTACAGTCCAATGCACATCTGCTCCGGCTTGTAAGTAATTATTACTTTTACTAGGTTTGCGAAAAGCTTTTTTTTTCTTATCGTGCTGACCTTATTTCCATAGTGAGAAGAACCTTGGAAGAAAAGGGAGAGTTTAATCCTGCGATAAGAAGGGAGATAGAGAGAGAATGAAAGTTGAAGATTAAACTTCCATTTTAATCGAATCGAGCACACCGGATGGAAGTAGCATTATACTTGCATGTTTTAAACGTTAAACTCTTTCGTCAACATCCACATTTAATGAGTTCGAAGGAACGTTATAATTACAAAGAACTTCGATCTAGACTCGAAGGATTTAAGGATAGTCAACAAAGTTTGAAAACTGAATCGCGAAAAAGTTTTGAAAGGCAAAGAAAAGCTCAGACTGTTGCATGGATTACGTGGTACAGAAGAAATCCCTGACGTACGGAAGACACTTGTAATAAAATAGAACATAAGTAAAACAAGGAAATGACCTGTAGCACAAAGATCAGCCACTAGTGAAAATTTAATATACTTAATATTCATTTATCATTTGTAGTTGATATCGAGTATCTTGTTGATTTTTTTTCAATCCATTTAAGACAGGCGATTCTTCGATCTTATGCGTTAGAGGTTCAATTCCCCGTGCAAATTCGCTCGTCGTATCAAAATTTGATGAGAGATTACATCAAACGGGGTGCAATTTGGAGCAGTACATTATTCAAAATCTAGGCAATTTTTTTATTTTAACTAAAAAAATATTTAAAGAGCAAACCATAAATTTAATACTATCACACTTCCTGTGTTTAGTGTGTTCACGCTTCAAGATCAACTACCAGAAGTTTTTTTATTGAGTTAAAAAATCGAATAAGCAAATTAAATTAAAACAAAAAATGAATGGAAGAGATGACTACCGATGATTGCTAGTTGTTCAACAACCCAACGGTTCCCGTTGCATCTTACCAACGATCATTAAACGCACCGTGCAACGAAACCAGCCGCCCGAACCTTTCACTGCCCCTCTCGCCCCGCGCGGACGCAAACGATGGTTTTGAAACTCAACCTGCCGCCCTGCTCTGACCGCATTTTCAGCCTGCCCACGCCACAATGGCCGTCGCCATGGCTCTCACGCGCTTCCCTTTCAGCGTGCGATCGCGTGTTTACTTCCCGTCTCTCCTTTCTGCCAACCCCAACCCTCCCCCCCACTCCCTGGCCCCGGTTGCGTCGGTTTGTTGATGGCTGGCCCTGACGACGGCCAATGTCTAGGCATTGATATTGAAGCGGCCTCGAAGTGAAAGCGTCCGGCGACGGCGTTATGTCAGCGCGGTCGAAGGGGGGGGGGGAGGGGGTGCGGAGGGGTTGCCATTTTGTTGTTGTTGTTGTTTTTGCTGGCGTGCTTTGTGGGGTAGTGGGTGTTGTTGGGGGTGCGTATGCTGCGTTTGCGACGCTGCTGTTGCATTCGGCTCGTGCGCGGGAATGTTCACTTTATACCCATCGTTCTGTTGAAAATATGTATATACAATTTGAGGCTTTATCTAATAAAGAATCTGTTTTATTGAATAATATTTCACTGTATTGGATTCTTGAGGGATATTCTGAACAAAAGAAGAAAAGTATCCTCTACAGATTTAAAGAGTTTTTCTTGAACAGATTTTTTTACCTTAATTTTCTTGGTTTTGATCAAAACGACCAACATTATGAATTATGAAAAATGGATATAGACTTTCAACGGTACTTCTTACCCTGGACGAACCCAAGTACGGTTGGCTGGCGTTCTTTCTCCTCCTAACAGCTGCCATAATTATACAGCCGTCGCGAGCATTCAATTATACCATTAACGGTACGGGCCCATCGACTTTATTATTATGAAACCATAAATGCGGATTAGATTTAACACTTTGTAATTTGCTCTTCCCCTCGAATCGGTGAGACGGTGTTTTTTTCTTCTCCTGTTGTTTGTTCCTTGGTTGGGTTTTTTTCCTTTGTGAAACTGACGTTACGTTACTTTATCGGTTGTTTATTTGTTTATTTGTTTATCTTTAGTTTTTTAAAATTATTTTTATTTGTTGAACTTAAGTGCAAATCTGATCCGTTTTTTAAATGTTTAGTATTCACTTTGTTCGTTATTCTGCAAGCTGAAGGAATGTTCGTTACTTTATCGGTAGCTATCGGTTGTTTACCTTAATTTTTTTTAAATTATTTTTATTTGTTGAACCTATGCGTAGTTCTGTTCCGTTTTTTAGTGTTTATTATTCACTTTTTTCGTTATTCTTCTGTAAGTTCAATTCGGTAAGCTGCTATTTCCGTATCTTACTTTTTCTTCTGTTGTACTACTTTTTCTCTCTTTTTTTGTGACCAACGGATTCCTCTTCCTTTTTTCATCATCGCCCCACGCACTATATGGTGTTTTCTTTCTTTTAAGATTAAAGTTACATAAAATCTTACAATTTCGTTTCGGACTGCTGCACCAATCGTTCCCGGCCGTAAACTGCTCGGACGAAACGCACCACCCGGTCACGGCAATGGCGGGAGAAAGCTCTTTCACCTGGAACGGGCCGCGGAAAAACTGCCGTCACCGAGCGAGCGTTTGCCCGGTTTGTGTGTGGGTTTACGGTGTCCTACATTTGCGACGACGGTGTCCCACATTCGGTTGCCGTACCGGGCCACTTGCTTCCCTCCCCCTCCCCCCTTCAGGGTACCTCCCGCCGCCCTTCCGCCTTACATCCGGGGGGTGACACAACTTATTTCCTTCGTTCGGACCATTTTTCCGAACATCCATCTAACGTTTGGAAGAAAGGGGTTTACAAAGGCGCCTGTCGCACGAAACCATTTGGAACCGTAAGTGTTTGGTTGTCTTACGGTTTGAAATCGTTTGAAGAAGGAAGTGCGCAACAAATGATAAATGTGAGATAAACATTGTTTGATGCATTGTTTCTTTGCAATGCAAATGCAAGAGATCGATTCCAGCTTTCCCTCTGTAGACATTATCTTGTTATCAAAAAATTGACAAACGGTAGTGGAAGCTTTTCTAAAAACAAAATCAGAAAAGGAACTGCCCTTCTGAATGTTGATGCTATCAATACGTTATTTCTTAAAATCAAAATAGAGAAAGCTTTTTATGCCACATTTTTTTAAATAAACTTGCCATTCGCATCTCTGTATACCTGATGTTTCCTGAATAACCTCACTAAAAAATGTTTTAAACAAATATAAGTATTAAAAGAGCCATTGCTACTGACTAACCTTAGGACAAGCAGGTATTGCAATAATCTATAGACGGCAGCAGTTTTATAAGGTTATAAAAAAGGAAACAAAAATGGAACAGAAAAGAGATTATGAATTTCGGAGGTATTTAGGTTTTCTCTAAGAACGAATAGATGCGCCGCAAACCTGAATGAATCAAATAATATTGCCATTACTAGTTGTTGAAATGTACAGAAGAATGTATATAATTTTTTTTATGATTTTATTTTGATAAAATGTAAATGTATTTAACTCGCATATCTAATTAAAAAATTACACATTGCACATTTTTTGTATTCTTATTACATTCTTTTTGCTATTTAGATTCTTCTTCTAATTTAGTTCCATGGAATAAGTCCGTTAAAATTGTGTGAATGTGAATGTTTGGTGACTCTCGACACGTCCTTCGCTGGACAGAGCCCGAGTTGGACGCTGCTTTTAGGCCAGTCATGGCTCTTTCCTTTCCCGCAAAAAAAAAAATAAAATTCCGACCCCGACGCAGATAAGGTCCCTTCTCCCGTGCACCGAGAACGAAGGAAAGGGAAGCACCCGCCATGACGGGTTCAACAAAAAGTCTGCTGACCTACTTTCGTTCCAAATGCCCCATCGTCGTCGTCGTCGTCGTTGTCCCCAGCGGTTCTTTATTCCGTTCTGTGGTGGAGGCGCATTGCGTGTTCATTGCGATGCCTTTCGGGCGTAAGGGAATGGGCGGTGGTTGGCCTTTGTTGTTTCGGGGGTCGTGTTAAATATTCAAATTAACCGCTTCCCAAAACATGACACACTCATGCCATTCACTTACGGCCAGGGGGGAGGTGAGGCAATGTCGCGTGGGTCGCGCGCGTACACACTTGGAATAAGCACATCATTTAAAGGGAAGGGCGGAAACATAATACAAATGCACTTGGAACCGCGGAGTGAAGGTGAGGATGGATCGGAATCTGACCGTGGCCGTGACAGGTGAAAGGGAGGGGTGCGCGCGGGATGCTGATCCAACATGGTCGCCGTGAGGCTTTTGTGGTGGTGGGTGGCGGTTGGCGGTTCCATTTCGGCTGCACGTTTTTTTTTGTTCTCTCCCCCCTTTCTCTACCTGCTTTCCCATCCTTCCTACCTGCTTTCCCAGTTCCCGTTTTCACGCGATCCACCCGGTTCTTTCAGGGGTGACGTGCGTGGCGTCATTTTCTCCCCACCCCGGGATGGAAGCATATGGCCCGTCGTTTGGACAAGATTGATCGACGAACCGGTTTTTTGGGGTCAGCTGTGGCCCACGGGGAGAAAGAGGTGACCGCTCGGTTAGTTAGTTTCCCCACGTCGCCCAGGTATTTGCTTAACGAGTGTAAGCCTGCCCGTATGGTGAGAATGGTTAAAATGAGGTAAGAGTGATAGTTGCACGTGTAAAAATAAACCCGAAAGAAAGTTCAAAAGAGATGGAGAGAGAGAGACGGAGAAGGAATGACAGCAAGACAGCAGAGTCGTGACGGAGAAGAGATTGATGAGATTCCTCTTCCTTCGCGGGAAGAAGAACGCCAAAGTCACCAGATCTCATGATTTACCAATAATGAAGAGAGAAAAAAAATCCTCCATCCTTAATCTTAACCTACGTCGTCGGGAAAGAAACGCGGCCTGGAAGGGATTTTCGGAGGCCAGCATTATTTCATCGCGCGATTACGATCGGGTGTCGTCCGGCAGTTTCGGCAGATGCGCAAACTGGAGAGTTAAAGAAAGGTTTCCGGCAGTTACCGTTAACATTTGCTTTTTTTTCCACCACTTTTTAACTTCAACTCAGTTTGCGGAAGATGCTTATGTAACCGTGGAAGAATGCGATGATGGTGTTTTCTTTCTTGGAGAATTGAAATACTGATTACTTCAACCCGTTCGAATTGGGTGGGAATTAAAATTGCCCTCGATTTAAATAGGCCAAAGGTAATTGGTAACGAGAGAAAAAAAACGCTGGAGAATACTTTTCAAATATTCTTTTCCAATCTCTACTTATTTTGTGGCTTTTTAAACAATTGTTCTTTTAAAAATAATACAACACTCATCGATTGAAAGTGTACAGGAAAACAGCTTTATTATGTTTGAAATGCAAGTCGCATAATAGAAAATAAAAATAATTTCTGTTTCAAGTTTTATCAAATAGTAGTAAAAATTATTCAAACATTAGATGTGGATAGTTTGTCAAAAAAAACTTACCAGTTGATTGCTAGCTGTTAAATCAATAAATAAAAATTCTGTTAAATCAATTTCCAAACCTTAGATGGTATTAACAAGAACGAAACAAGCGAACCTCTTCCATTATCCTACCAGCGTATAAATAACAGAACCACAACTGGCCAAAAAGAAAGTGCAAAAGAACGGGCACGCCATTATTTCGTACCACAGAACGGACGAACCCATGCCATGCAGCCAATTTTGCGTTTCTCCGCCCGAAATTTAGGTCAATCGGAACGGCGAAAACGCCAGACGTTCTTCCATCCGTGCGCTCCGCTCCGCTTGCCTACTTTCTTTCCCCGTTGGTTGCCGTGGGGGCCACCCCCGATCCCCCGGGAGGGATTGCATTCTCCGTACACCTCCGTAAATGAGTGCAATCTCTTGGGCACTGACGGATGCGAAACGGGCACGCCGGTGCCGGCATGCTCAAGATTGCGTCGAGTGCAGAAATACTGAGCGAGTCTGGCGTGTCGTCGTTGCGTGATGAGCGAAGGAACTGTTTGTCATGATGTCATCTTAATTTAGACGAACGAACGAAAGAGTACCCGAGCAGTGCGCCTAATGAGACGTATGATTTTGTAACTTGATACACAGAGTGTATGTAATTTATAATTAATCTTATAACTGCTTGATTTAACATAAAATAAATTTGTTTTTTTTTTATTCAATCAAAGTTTTTTTATATGTGTCAAGCATTTGAAACAAAATTGTTATAATTTTTCATTTCGTTCAGCACTTTTCTGGTTCAATGCTGGTATTCTTTTCAAATTCAATTTTGAATGATCTTTTGATTTCGGTTTCGATATTAATTTTTTGTAGTACTTTCAAATCGAAGTTATATTTTCCAACGACGTCGCCAATGGAATCAGGAATACTTTTTTCAACGCATTTCAGTTTTCTTTTGCCTAACGCTCCATTGTTCTTGTTCCGGTGCAGTTTACTTCTGTTTCCGATTGCAATTGCGCCGCCGCCGGTCGAACCCGGCGCAGGATGAACGTGCAATTGTTGCATCAGCAAGTAAATAAATAACATAAGACCAAAATGAAAATAATTGCAAAAAAAAAAAACTTGACCCAAATAAAACCGTTCGGGATCGGTGAGTTTGGTGAGTGTGTGTGTGTGTGTCTGTTGTTGCATCCGTTGTTCGTTTTTATCTTGCTCGTTCATTCACGTGTCTGCCTTTACTTTCATTCTTTGTTTGGCCGACCGACAATACTTGTGTATGGGTGGTGGAGGGGTTTCTTTTTTTTTTGTCAGTTACCTCCATTACTTCCCGTTCTGGGTCAATCGGGCCAACATAAGCAAAAAAAAAAAAAAAAGGAAAGAAAGATCTGTACACCGCCACAAAGCGCACACCATCTGATGCAGAACGCGCCCTAGATGCCGGTGCACATCCATCCACCGGGACCGTCGATTTGCGGGATGCATCCGACTGCAACGGAAAAGTCGTCCCCCACCCCCCCAGGACTCTCTTCCTGCACGGACAAACTGACGGTCAGCGCCATTTGCCGAGTTTCTGCGCTACGTTCACGCGTGGTGCGTTACATTTGGATGGTTACAAATGGAGAATATTCTATTAATCACGGGTTCGCCGAGCGCGGGCCGTGAAAATGGGAATACAATTATTTTTAACTCCCTGCCCGCCCTTCAGGATGCACAGCTTTCTGTGGATGCATTTGTGCTGGCTGTTGTGCTGTCAGGAACCATCGCAGCGCAATATGGCCGCCAACGGGAGGTTTGCAAGGCAGATAACGATGTGATGGCGAAATGTAAGGCGTAATAGCAACTGTAAGGTCTTTGTTTGCACGACCTTGCCATAACTGTCTAGATAGGCGTCGAGCACAATATCTTTAAGCGAAATTCGGTGTAACGATGCAGCCAGTAATCATTACAAATTTGACAATTTATATTTTATTTTCAAGACAAGGCATGTGTATTCAATTGATCTTTTATGACACTCTTTTTTAAACAGAGTTTAACGTAGGAGAATGATTTGTTTCGTTGTTTCGTTGATAAGTTTATAGACAGTTCTTCGTGACTCATGCGCCCAAAGATGGTTTTTGAATGGAAATTCAAATACTATTTGGCCTGTTTAAATTGAAACCATCGTTACAATGTATGTAACATGTGCAGGCTTTTCAGTAAAGTAATGTTGCTTCAAACCAAGAGTGCTTTTCCAAAATGTAATTATTAGTGAGCAATCGGGCATCGAAATAAATTTCAATATGATATTCGAAACATATAAAATACTCGCTTTTTACCCGGCTTTGCCCGGGAAATGATGGATTTTTCAATAAAAACGAATTTTAGTTTTTTCAATGAAAAAACAATTTCAATTCAATTTCAATTTTTAGGGTTTTTCCAATGAAAATTGACTCAACTTTTTACCCGTCTTTCCTATATGTTTCGACGTAAATTCCCCGCAATTACGTTGACTGTTGAGTAGCAAAACCAGGTTAATCTCTTAACTAGCGTGCTTCTTTGAATACAGTCTTCTTCTTACCTGGCTTTGGTTTGTAGAGATTTGAAAACATCATTCCCTTCAACCATAGTAGACGAGGAAAAGTGGAAAATTCAAGTCAAAAAGTTCTCGGGACCATAGTAGGGACGAGTTTTTTTTGGAGAAAATAAACCTGCCCTGGGTCAAGACGAACAGAATAAACAAAAAATAACACCAATTTGTTTATATACATAGATAAGTGCGTTATAACATTCGAATTAAATTAAAATGTTCAATAAAAAAAAAACAAGCGAACGGATTCAAAATGGAGGAATATAGGAAGCAGTTTCGCAAAGTTAAAGTATGCTGAATGATTGGCATACATCGGTTTTCTCACGCAAATTTTTGTCTTTTTTTCGTAATCAATTTACTCTCAATTGAATAGAACTTCCGCTATTTAATTGCAATTTATGCCCCTCTGTCCACCATAAACTGCACGTTTGGTGGTTCACCCAACGGCGGGAGGGGAGAACATCTGGCAGTAATTGGCGCGCCACCAGCGTCGGTGGCCATTTCCCGAGCACACTTAGCCGAGCAGGTAAATCGTCCGTGCACACGCGGTTGACGATCATCGCAATGGCGGCGGTAATGACGATGCGATCTGCATCAGCCGACCTGAATACCGTCGAGGAAATGCTAAACTATTGCGCATCTTCGCCGTCGTCGTGACTCCTCGTGTCCGGCCTAGACGCGTGAGCCTGGTCCATCGAAACGTGCGGCCTATCCGGTTGTGCGCGTTTGAGTGTAACAAAAATAAGACATCGCCTTGCCTTTTCGGTGAGCTCGGGGGAATCTCGGGGCGGACATTCAGGACAGGAAGCAAGCGCACGGAAGCGGGTTGGTTTTGTAATTTCTAAATCTAAACCCTAAGCATCCCCCAAAAATAGACGCAACCCTCCCCGTTGGCCCGTTGGTTCCCCGGTCGCGTCATCGGTCCCCCGCTCCACCGATCGCGGTCTCGGATGTTGAGGAAGGATCTGGTTGCGAAGGGCTTGGCATGAAGCGAGAGTCGTGTTTTCTTTTCCTTCAGTTTTTCCCATCGAAAGAGAGAAGCTCAAATTATGTAAGATTGTTTGTTTTTCCTTGTTTTTTTTTTGTTGGTTTGATTTCGCAGCCTCGTGCCAGCGATTGAGAAACTAGCGCACACGGGCGCAGTTTATTTTGTGGCGTTCTGTTTTGGCCGCGCTAGCTTGTTAGCTAATTAATTGCCGAAATAGACATATACACACCCACACATATACACACCGGAAAACCGAACCGATGAAGATGAGCAAAGGTGGGAATTTTTGCTGTGTCATGTTGGGGTGGGTTTTCCGATTGGCGTAGGATGATGCTCAGCTGGTGGTGTTTGGCAAGGGTTTCGAAAAAAAAAAAATGCTCACTCTTAGTTTGATTTGTGCCAATGAAATCTTGCTGATAATTTGAGTTCACTGATAATAATTGAAATGCATTAAAATTCAAAAGGAAAAATAGAGGAAGAAAAAATTGATTTTTTAAAGGATTATTTATTTAAGGGAAAAAGTAAAACAAGACGAATCGGCAAAAAAACTATTGAAATCTTAAAAAATTATCACATTATCCACTCGTAGGTGATAATAAATTAATCATGTTTATTGGATTGGATTCTTTAAATTATTTTAATAAAGAAGTTTATTTCTGTAAAATAAGCAGTATGTCAAAGTCATCAAAAATGGTAGCACCTAAAAATTGTCTTTAACCAAAGTAGGTATTTTTTTTTGTAGTAAGTAGATTAGATTGTAACATAATTTTGGATTGTTGTAAACATTTTGGATCAACTAAATTTATGACTTACTTGCAGTATATTCCGTAAGTGTAAGATTCTGAAATTTATTTCAACTAATGGATATCCCAATAAATCACAATGTAGCGCATGATCCGGCTAGTCAATCACGACCGAATAAATTTTCCTTTTGGCACAGAACGAAGAGGATGGAATGACGCCATCACGCCTTGCTGCCTATCGCTACCGAAGCGACGCAAATATAGCACACACTACTAACTAGCTGCCGAAAGCGTATGCATCGAGTTGCGCTAAGCAGGTCAGCCTGTGGCCTTGGACTGTCGGCCTGCCTGTGCGCCTATCGCCCAATCCCCTCCCCTCCCCTCCCAGCGTACTTCCGCACTGACAAGCGAGAGTACCCGAATTTCAAAATCACGCGCTTGATATTGAACTAATTTTAATTTCACTCGCATTACAACCCCCCGCGCTCCACCGGGCGCCTCCACGCTGCCCCGGAAAAGCGGTGGGAGCAGGCGTCTCGGGGAGGATGCGTTACCGAAATGAGAACATCTCGGCGAAACCGCAACAAAAAACCAAAATGGACGGATGAGTGCGTGAGGACGGGGGGAGACTCTGCGAGTCGCACGCACCCGTGCCGCCGTGTTACTACCGTTACAGGTTACGTAACGCCTGGCTGAGATCGCGAGCGAAACCCTCCCCCCCTCCCCCCTCCCTTCATTCCAACTCGCGTGGTTCTGTTGCCGCGGCCATATTATTGCGAGACGCCGACAAGCCGTCACGAACGGAGGAGCGGTAGTAGCGTGCGAGTGAAATTGACACCGATCAAGAATGTGCAGCTGGCTGGGGTGGAAGGATGAGAAAGTGAAGGGCGAGATAGTGAGATTGTAGAATCGTCAAGGAAACGCGCCTCCTGAGATGGGGGGACCGAATGCCGTTAACGCGCGGGCGACGGAGACGGAATGTCGGATGAGTGTATCGCAATTCTTAAATTGCGTGCAGACACGATGGACGATGGTTGTCTTTACGAAAACTGGCCTTTACAAGCATCGTTACCTTTTATTGGATGTGTTTTCTTCCACCAATTAAGCCGTTAAAAATAATGATTTTAAATAATTGTTTCCGTGAAAATTATCAAATTTCAAATAGTATTTTTCTAAATTTTAACGTAATCAATTTATCGATATATTCGAACCGACAATAATAAAAAACAAGGGTAAAATATTGTTTGTTTGCTATTTAAACGAAACTTATCACACGATCACTCTTTCAACGCATTTGGCCCATAGTTGCCCATAGTATAGCTTGATAGGCAATCGTGTGTTTCGCTTTGGCATAAAATAGAATACCTTCACTTTCGCCCTCCGATGCGTTGTCAGTGGGGATTGCGCAACTAGAAGCTAGCGGATTGTTGCGTCGCGGTTTTCTTCTCGAATGGCAACACGGAGAGAGGAAGCGATTTTACATCTACTACAAACACCGATTTCAAGGATGCTCGCGGTGGGGTGATGATGCCGATCCGGCTGGCCGCTTCTGCGAATCACTTGAACTAACTGGCCGGGAAGGAATTGCGTTCTGGCGCGTCGTGCCGTTCGAAAAACTAGGGCATGGCTCATGATTTATTTCGGCCAACAGACGAAGCGAATGGATTATATGGGATTATGGAGAGTGCCTTTCAGAGGCAAGGTCCCGGCATGGTGCGATTTAATCGTATCGAACTTTTTACGTCCAAACACATCTTCCTCGGGAGTTTCCTTGGGAGTTTAAGATGAAATTTCGAGTAACTCAGTCGAGGATAGAACAAAATAATTACATTTAAAGAAACCGCCACGATCACCTCATAGTATCCCAATGGTTGCTTAGTAATGGTTGAGGTGGGTTCTCCTATATATTTTACCCCAGGTAAGCCCATGATGTTACATTGAAACGGTTTTGCCTTGAGAAACGCTTGTCAAACAATATTTTAAGCTATGTTGGAGTGCCATAATAGTTGCAGGCTAAAGAACGCTACATATTATCAAAACTAATTGGAGAATTCTTGTAAACTAGACGGGCAAAAGAATGGAAAACAGACTTGAGCGTCGAGTTAACAAAAGAAAAGAGTTTCTAAGCCTCAAGATCACGATCATCTGCATTCATCAGTTTGCATCCAACGGGGATATCAAGATGTTTAATTATAAAGCCTAGGTCTCGTCGTTAAACAACTAGTTTCAACTTCAAGCTATTCTTAGGGTTATTGCAGTAAACTGAATTGTTTGGTTCTTCAGTGATACTTTTTTCAATATCCAATATCCCTTATTATTCAATATCCCTGTAGGTCATTTAGAATATTATTTACTCTTGAGGATTATTATTTCTTTACTCTTGAGGATTGGAATTTGAAGGCAAATGCAATAGGTCCAGTTTATATGAAGAAAGAGGATAGAACCCAGATACGTCACACCGTTGTTGTTGAGTTCTCCCTTTGAAAGTTGTTGGGCTGATAGTGGAAGATACATCCAATACAGACACTTTGTCCCTTACTTCTAGTCGACGACGGTCACCATGGCAGCAGCGCGGAACTACAGCTTAGAAAACGTTGCAACACCAACCCTAACGACACGAGGTGATGATGATGATAATGATGATGGTGTAACGAGGAGATGACGATCGGTAATTGTTTACGACGCCTGCATCGGCGACGACGACCACAGTGACGACGGTGACGATGTGTTGCTCTGTAACGGTGCCAATGGGCTAATCTTGAAAAGTGGGTCTACCAGGGGGGGGGGGGGGGGGGGGGCAAAGTCGTCCAACTTTTTCAAGACCCCCCCCCTCCCCATGTTGTTTCCCCTCGCTTGTTTCTCCGTGTAGTTGGCCGAGCAAGGTGGCGCGGGGCGTAAGGTCAGGCGGGTAAAACTGTTGTTTTCACTTGGCTAGTAAGCTGGTGCTGTTGCAGCGTATGTGTGTGTGTATGTGTGCGTTAGTTTTGCTCGTTGACCCTCGAATGTGCGCGGTACCGGTGCTCATTACACGACAAGGTAGTTGCGTTCGCTTGAGGAGGTACGCAGAACGAGGCAAAAACAAAAGACAGATCACACGGAATAAGCCGGCGCGCTTGCTTGTTTATCATACTATCGCGTTTCATACGCTGCCCGACGCCCACGGGGACACCAACACACTGGCGCCTGGGGACCCTCGGGCACATGCAAGATGAATAACGGTAAATTCAGCATTCCGTCACTTCCGTCCTTGTCCGGCGAATGTCGCCGCATTTGGTCACCTTCGCCTTCACGGTGACACATTTGTGACGCGAACAGCACAAAGGCTTGGCATACAACCCCTTTTTTATTAGTTTTTAATATCATATGACCTACGTGGGCCCCTTTTTCTTCGTGTTCCTATAAACACATGGACGCGCAAAGTCGGTTACAGATTCAATTTCTACATGGACCTGGTTAGATGGTTTTTTCGCGGATATATTTGGTCGTATTGGACTTTCCTCTTTGTCATTACATGAAATTAAAAAAAAATGACTCATCATCCAAGGATCGGTTTATTATAAATATTCTGTCCACAGAGAACCGGTGAGTTCCAAGTAATTGTTGATACATCCTCAATGTTCTCGTGACAAGCAAATTAAATTCGTGTGGCCGCATCCAAAGAGCTTTAAGCATATATAAACTTCATAACAAGCTACATATGACATGAACAGCGACTTCCAGAATTAACCCCTTTCGCAACAATAAAATATGAAGTGTGGGACTGTTCTTTCTCCTTTTCAAAGAGCCAACAAAGAAACATATTGAACAATCTTTCATACTTTTTATTTGGTTATTTACTTAACAAATCATCGTATCCAGGGAGTTATCAAGAAATTGTAGGTCTTTGCAAGACATTTCGCCTGGCTTAGTGCCGAGTACGGCGCGTGTAAATAAGACCTTATAATAAGCCTCTCTTTGGTCGATAACCTTCGGCCTCTTCCCCAGTGTGCTCGATCGCCCTTAACGGATCCACGTGCCGGTTCGGAAGTGAATCCTGAGTCGTTCGGATGTACGGTGTACCATGTGCCGTTGTTGTAGCAGCTGTCACCGGGTCACACAGACAAACATAAGGGGTAAGTTTCCTCGTTCATTCATCCGGCGTCACGTAATGCGGCCTGTTTACGTTCGAAAAATAAAATGACCGACATCGGGAGCCAGAAAGAGAAAAAAAACACAAACTAAACGGGGATGGAAAGGTCGTGAAAATAGAAATAAAAATGCGGTACTTGGTGAGAAAGTAAATAAGTGGCCTACACACGGCCAGATTGCCGAATCTTTCTGCCAGTCATCGGATATTTTAGGACGGCAGACTTTCGGTGTCGCGAGGAGGGGGAAGTTATATTTAGCGGAAAAACACACCAACACATACCAAGGCGGCAGGGATACGGTGGGTCCGCAAGGCGAATGACCATTTTATTGAATGAAAAATTGCAAGATCCACTTCAGCAGCAACTGCGCCACAGCGACGTGGATTAATACTTGATGCATCGACCGTTTTGCTTCTGCATTGTCGCCATCAAGCGCAAGTCTGGGCATGTCTGAGGCTACTACGTTTGACATAAGGATTCCGAGAAACATGTAGAACCACATCAGGAGGGTTTGTATTTTCGATAAGCTTACTCATAGGACTATTTTGTGACACTGACGCGACACGTCATTACGAAACGTTGCCTATTGCGATGTTTGGCTTTTAATCTGGGACCGATCTGGGAGCATTTAGCGACGTAAACAAAGGTTTTGGAGCGCTTTCTATCCTCTGGTTTGGTAGTGTTTTTTTTCTCTGTTCAGTAGGAGGTTTTTTTATGCTGGTGGATATTAAGAGGCATTATGATGAATTCAAAACGGGCAAAAGGTCACAACAACAAAACCCATAGTCTGAATGCAAAGAAAAGCTTCCTTTTTGCTTGCCTGCCGGTGAACTTCGCACCTTCTCTATGTCGAGCTGCGAGTGGATGGAAGCACATGGCACAGTGCTTCCACGACTGTTGCATGTGCGGTACCGGTATTCCCACGCAAATGGAGTCAATTGAAACAAATGTGTCGCGGGAAAGCAGGCAAGTTGGCCTGATGCTTGATGCTCTTCCATAGTCCACTGACCGCAATAGTCGGGTTGGCGTCTCGCGCTTTAATCGTGGAACAAAATTGGAACCACCACCACATTACATTGCGTGCTTGCGGCCCAAATTTGTGCGAATCGATTTAACCTAGAAACGAAAGTTGGTAGGTTAAAATAGAGCGGATGATCGTGATCGTGGAGTTCGCCCGGGGCAGCACGCAAACAACACCCGGGTGCGTGGCGTTCGTACGTTTCCTGCCATACTACGGAGACAGGTTTAGACCACCTTAAGCACTGCTTTACGATTAAACAGCACTCATCTGTTAAGTTTCAGTTTTCATGCGGAAAACCTCAAAATCCTGCGAGAATGAATCGAAAAACAATTTTTCTTGCAGTTGTATTATGTGTTCCTAATTTATTGTTGTTAATCGATCGAAACACAATGAACATTCGTGCACAAATACCAGGCGCCTCCATGAGCAAAACTGCAAACATGTACCGCACTTTCCCTATGTTTTACCCCACAAACGCCACTCGAAAAGCGAATACACCTTCCTCTGCGCACCCTTACATTGCAGCACGAGGCCTTACCTTGCAACCAGTGAAGAAAACACGCACCGCAAGACGTGAAAGTCTTGACCTAGTGACTTTGTGCCCTTTTCCGTGGCGAACGAAGCGAGCCGGCAGTTCGGTGACGGTCGGAAACACGGACAAACTTTTGCGGGCCGGTTCTTTCCGTGTGTATGTGTATGTGTGTGGGCCTTGTGTTTTTTGTTTTCCACACATCCAGCCACAGCTGGTGTAACACGCGGGGCCTCGCTGTTGTAATGTGGGGCCTGTTTTTACCTCGTACGTTGTGCACGGGAAAAGAAAAATGGGGCGGAAAGTGCATCACCAGCGAAAGGAAAGTCTCGCAAGGGCGACTCACACGCAAGGGTAAAGAAATGTGCCTGCAGCGGTGTTGTAAACCTCCGGCATGCGGTATGGAGCATTATAATGTTTCGGATAGTCGCAGCAAAAGAAAGTGCATGATAGCGAGCGTCAGTTTTTGCTGCCAAAAGCCTTAGCCAACCTCACCCTTGAGGAGCCTTGGGTGAAGGTCTTGTGGGTTTGTTTGAGCGGTGCGGATTAACATTAATGTAGGCTGCATTGCATTGTTTATCTTCATTTATTTAGTTTTCATACAGACTTAACAAGAGAAAAGAGTAAAACTTAACACAAAATTAATTAAGTACTTGAAGTATGTTATACAACCGCGAAATGCGAGAAAAAAATATGTGTTTCAATTAAGCAATTTTACGTTTTTTTCTAAATTAAAGAATTTATAATGAAGTATGCAAATCGTCTTTTTTTTTTGTTTTTCACTTACAATCTCACTTATCGATTGGATCGGTTTTTCACGAGCGGTTTCACGTTTATTATGTTCGATCTTATCGAGTCATATTTGTATCTCTAGTTCTTTTAAATTCTGCCTAGCTTTGATAAATTTCATTTCGAGTGCCACACCATTTCTCTTGCTTATTTATTATTATAGAAAAATATTAGGTAAAAATTGCATAAATTATTTAAAATTAATGGAGTGTTCTACATAAGAGAACTTATGGCTTAATGAAAATATCTCCAACATTTCAAGCTGCTTTATTTTCGGAGAATGTTCATGTAAAAGAAGAAGGATGTCGACATCATCTATCCCTTATGAGGCACACTGTTGAGCAATCTGTGCCATGATGCCGGGCAGAAAGCGAAGTGCGAGATAAACACGCGGTGAATGGGAAAGCCACAGAGAATTTCTCTTTTTCTCCCCTTGCTCTTCTCTCCTCTTCCTTGCCAGCGAAGTGTAACACTATTACCATCACTCGCTGGATTACTTCACATCGTTGGATGATGTTTACCGCGTGCAGCCTTCGTTCCAATTTTGTTTGTTGTTTTGCTTGACTTTGTTTTAACTCCGAGCCCACCTTGGACTTGGCCCCACGGATCCTAATTAACGGAGAGAGAAAGCGAGCGAGCGTGCGAACTGAGGGGGGGGGGGAGGAAATTCTCTTTGCCCAGGAAAATCCCGTCGAAACGATGCCACGTTGGAGCTCCTGTGTGTCGCACCGCGGCTTTTTCAGCACATAATGGCTGCTCGTTCGCAGTCACCGAGCCCCGGGACGGACGATTACAAAAGCGGTGCGGTGGGCAAGGTGCGAGAAGGAGGAGGGAAATTGAAGCCCGAGCTATCGGAAGACACGGTGAACTAGAAACGATTACGCTCGCGGAAATGGAGGCCGGCGCCGGCGGGGAAACGGACGACACTCAAGACGGGGCCTGTGAAAGATGAAAGTTGCTTGGGAAGACTTTGCGGCGCTCGGCTCTCGATAGTAGTTGATTTTTCAGCTCAGCCTTAAACGATCTCGATCTGGGAAAGCTTATCGAGCGGGTTTGTTTGTTAGCTACGAGGGAATCATTATTAAATGGGTGATGTAAATGTTTGAAGAGAATGTTGATTTTTCGACGAGAGGGTAAATGAAACATGTTTTAATCCATTCCTTTATCTTCACTGGGCTAGTTTTCCTCTTTTAGTTTTGCTGCAAAGTTGATACTTTTAATTTATTAGAAAATATCATTCAAAAGATATAGGGCTGAATAAGTAAAATCACTTGTAATAAAGTAAATGGACATTTAAGAGCCGAGTATTTTTGTTAGCAAATTTTCCTAATTTGCAGCATCATTTCATTATGTTTTTTTTTTAAATTGAATTATCAGCTCATACATATTTTTAGGTTTATTTAATGAACGCGTTCCATAGATTGATACAAGTGAAAACGATGCAACCACCACAGCTGCTCAAGAAAGTGCAGAATGAGAAGAAAACCCCACCCAAGCACGAAAACCGCACCGGCTGCGATTGCATGGCGGTTTTTTCCTCGCTCGAGCCATACCACTTTCTCGTGACACGATTCATTCGGCGGCGTAATGATACGTGATAAAATGGGAGCATCTTTCGCCGCGCGCCTATTAGGCTGGCCCGCCAGGGGGGGTAAAGGAAAACAAAACGAGGGTGTAAAGCGAAAGTTTCCCGTAGAAAAGGATGGAAAAGACAACCTCGGCAGCAGAGCACAACAACGACTGCAGGAAAATATGTACAACAAAGCAAAATCGAAGAGAAAACCTACTTTCCGATTCGCGCAACCGCTTGAGCCTTTTGCCACATCGGAACTAACCACCCCCTCCCCACTGGGTACACTCTGCTTCCCCCCGATGGTATCCTCCGGTGGCTCATTTGTGTAATAATTTGTAATTTGTTATGAAAGTAAAGCGAAAGCGTACCCATGCCGGCCAGTGGTGCTTGGTAGCATGAGTCGGATTATGCTGCGTACGTGATTAGAGACTCCTTTCGCCTCTAATGCCGAACGACGGCAACGGGGAGTGAGAAAATCGGTTCTTGCTGGTCGTTTTTGTAGGATCTTTTTATTTTCATGTTGGGTAATAACAAATGAAAAAACTAAAAACCATGAACCAGTTGTCCAGGTGCTCGAAAATAGAATATATTCCTCCTTTTCAAGAAAAGTTTGTTTTTGCTTACTATTGGTAAAGAAAATAAAACTCCTTTCATTCGCAATGTTGCCACTTGCTAGGCAATGCATGCTGAAGTAGTCCTACCAATCCGCGACCGAATGCCCTTTTCGGTGATGTGGAAATGCAGGAAATGTTCGCTGGTTTCACGGTCGCTACAAAACCCCCCGTAGCAACGCTTTTCTCTTCCGCTCCCGCATTATGTTTCGCCTTTTTCCGCCGTTTGACCTCGAAAAGCATATGCATGCACATGCCGCTCGCCGTCCGCTTTTCAGTGTGAAATCGTGAGTGAAAGTGTTCTAAATTTGTGCCTCCCTGGCACAGCCAGCCTCCCTGGCACGGTGCTCCGGGAACGCACGGTTAGAAAATGAGATTCAGTAGAGGATGGAAGGGAACGCTGGAGGAGACAACTCAGAACCGGTTCCAGGGCGGAACGGTCACGAACAACGGCACGCTGCCGTGCTTGTTGGCCTCATTTGCTGCCAGCATCATGCCGACCAGTGAGTCGCCCTTCAACGAGCCTCGGTGGGCCCTCGCTTCCAACTCACCTCCCCCGTGACCGCTGCGAGTCGGCCATTCGCTATCGTTTCCCATTTCCCGGCGAGAGTTTTCCGGTTTATGATTTGCAGCTGCCAAGAGGGGTTCCAGTTCAGGTTCAGGTTTTGCAGCTTTCCGCGTAACAGCTTGCTCGAAGGGCTCAGCAAATATGTCGATGGTTAGATTCAATTGTGCATTATCTCTGTTTTATTTTTTTAAACTAGTCGAAGGACTTTAGACATATTTTCATTTAAACTTCTGTAACCCTATTTGCATTAAAGAACCAATTTGTTTCTGAAATTTTTTTCGGTTGGCCTATTTCACTGATCCCATAATGTGTTCAACCTTCCAGGTCCAGATTTGCATCTTGAACTTCATCAATTTTGAAGATTATCTCTGGTCCGTAATCGGTGAATGTTGTAATGCCACTTCGAAGCCAGCGCCATAAATCATCATGTTGTTTTGGAATCGTTTTGGAAACCAGATTCTGAAGCGTGAGTAGTATCTATCAACCACTTGGAAGTTTCCGTTTTATTTGATATTTTTGAAGGGCAGCTAATTTCGGGCATAATTTTAGCCGCTTATAACGAGATGACCTCAAGGGTTTTTTCTTAAATGCAATAGTTGTATTTGAGTATCGATTTGGTCAGCCTACCCTAGAGGTTAGCTTACACATGCGATTTCTTTAGCCATGGTAAAGAAAAAAATATATTTTATCACTCAGTAGGTGAGTTGTGATGTATAAATACTTGTGTACTTCTTTCATTATTTATGTTTTTAAGTTATCTGGCCCAGTTGGCTTGTACAATCGGATTTGTATACTTAAAAATAACCTGCACTGAGCTAATCAAAATTTTGTCCCTTACAGTCCTAACTAACACGTAAAGAGTTGTGCAAGCGAGCACGCATTGCACCACCCGACGCACTCAAGTCCGCAAGGATTCCTAGGTCTTTGTAGGCCCTTAAAAGTATGAGGAGAGGATCTTGACCACCATACACAGTTTCTCGGAAATCGATCCTAAACAGGGATTTGGGCCTAAGGTGCCTATGCGAGGGCTGAAACATTTGAAAATAATTAAATAAATCTGAACGAGCTTAGACAGTTCTTAAAAATCACTTTTGGAACACTTTTAAGTCACGTAGATCTTTCCGTTTCGTCTAATCGAACCTTTCCACAATCATTGAGCGATCGCTTTCTCTTTTGGCCTTAACATTTGCTCGCTTCAGGCAGCACCTGGTTCCATCTATTCCTTCCCTCCACCTAACTTTTACCACCCGTCCTCAGCCCGTCTAAGCTCGCCAGTTCTTTCACCACTGGCGGCGAGCGAAAGGCGCAACACGCTGCCGGTGAAAGATCGGTCGGAAAGCAACATTTACTTTTGACACACAACCGAATCGTTTCCAACGTGCCAACCGCCGCAACTAACGCTCCCTTCCCTTCCCAAGGATCCCATGCTAGATCAACCGCGTTTCTCGTTGCGATGTTTTCGATCGTAACTTTCTTTTTTATCTCGGGCCATCCGCCATGCGCTTTGCTCTTGCCTTTCGCGGCGTTCGTCGGCGGCTGCGGCGACCCGTTCCGAACAACTTTTCTCGACTGACCCAGTTTCCGTTCCGAAAGGGGCGCGAGCGACCGGAAAAACGCTCCCGCCACCGACCGGGTGGTACGCGAGATTCATGGTTAAGATTGCTTTTCGTTGCTGGATCGCCGCTTGTTCGCGGTTTGCTCGAGGAGGAGGCGCATGGCCTCGTTGCGACCGCGAAAAAAAGGGGGTCTCGGCAAGTGTCGAAGGGGCCCAGGGGTTTTCACGGTTCCACATTTTCTTTTCCGGCTCGTTTCTTCGCCAACGAGAGTAAGGTATAGCGCACACCGCCCGGTTGCCTATTATTATTCCACATTCCGCTGCAACGCGAGCGGTATTTTTGGCTCGTTTTGGAGAAAGTTTTCCGTATCAATTTTCGGCGGTTTTTTGTTTTGCTTCACTTTTCGCGCGCTTGCTTTTTTCCCCATTCGGAATGGGGGGAGGTTGGGTTTTCGGGCAGGGGTTTGCCAATTTTATTTTATCGTAAAACCACAACAAACCATCGTCAAGCAGATTCAGAGTGGAAGGGAAAGAGAGAGAGAGAAAGAAAATCTAAACGTTTTCGCAATCGCAATCGTTTTATTTTTTCTTTACGTTTGCCCGCCTAATGTTTTCCAATCGTTTCTCTCTTTTACACCCTCGAGCTATCAAATGCTGCGCGTCCATCTAGCTTCAGCAACGCACGCTTTAATGCGTAAAATTTGAAAAGCCTTTCTCCAGTTTCCGCGAAAATAAAAATCGGGTGCGAGTGGATTAAAGCTATCCAGTAAGCAAACATAGAAAACAGCTATTGCGAAATTGAATAAAACAACAACAAGCCCTTATCAGAAGCGTTGATAGTGAGTTACGCTTGTTTTGGTATTCATTTATTCATTTCTCTGTTTTCTTTTTTTGTACGAATCGAAAATAAACTATCATACCTAAACTTTTAGAGGTTAAGGTTTAATAGCTAAGCTTAAAGTTTTTTTTAAGCATTTTTGCGAATGGGCAACGAAATCTTCATTTCTAGATAGTTTCTACATCTTTAACAAAACTAATACTAATAGTTTTCGATACTAATAATCAATGCTAGCAAAAATTCGGATTAAAGGTAAAAACGATTTCGTGTCCCACTATCTCAAAATAAGGAAACCCAAGTAATTTCCATAAGTTTACGCCATTGATAAACATTATTGCGTACTCGGAACGACACAAACCATCTCCTTGAGTCGTGCGGGGCATTGTTTCGCGTAGTCACGTCCTGCACCGGCGATGCATTCCCGGGCTTTTCACAATCAACACACATACATGCGCTCCCGGTACCATCGAAGCACCATCGCCATCCTGTCTGCGGATGCGGTCATCGACCCAACCTGACCGACGGAAATGGCGACACGCCAACACCTTTCTGCGCGCCGAAAACGCGTTCCCCGGTGTTGTTTCGGGTTTGATCGAAAGTCACAACAAGACTATGGCGATAACCGATTGCGAGAGGGTAGATAAGAGGCTGGGCGGGAAGCCAGCACCGATGATCATGACTGTGGGTTTTGCCACTATGGGCTGTCGTACGGGTTTTCTGGTGCTTTGTACCATGCAATGTGCAAATAAACAACGAGTAGAGACCATGGGACGGGGGTGTGGTTGTCGCGAGCCTAAAAAAGAACATGTTTATAGCTCGTTTTCTAGTCCATTTTTGTGATAATGGACGCTGTTTTTACGTGCAACACTGTTCGACGAATGTTATTTAGCCCACCTGAATAGGAGAATATTTTCGAAACTAATCTCTGCAAACTTTTAGGTTGAATGTTTGATTTGGCATCGTAACTTTTAGTTAATCACAATCTGTGCTTTTTCTTTAAACTCTTTCTTTGACCATGACTTACTACTCCTTCAAAATTGTTATCAAATCAACTGATCTCCTTCTCCTTAAAAATTGCAATCAAACCAACTGCAATGTTTATTTTGAACAAATAATTTATCAAAATAACTTTGTCTATCGTAAATAGATCACCCATTGTGCAATTTGACAAAATTGCCAAATCAGCTGCAGTTAATGTAGGTTAATCGAGTGCAAGAGTTGACGAAAATGCATTTTTTCAATTTGAGTACGGATGCACGGCGTGATGAAAAAGTAAAATGGAACAGACAAGCCTGCAAAACATAACAAAAATCTTTCCATCCATCCAGTAAACACGAGCCCACCTCACGTGAGAAAGAGAGAGACTGAAGCGCCAATCCAAAGGAAACGTGAGGTGCGATTGCGGGGGGCCAAATGATAATAAAAAAAAAAGGTGGACAAGAAAAAGCAACGTTAAAAACGTAAATTGAAAAACACAGAGGCGCAAAAAAGGGGACACACAAAATTAAATGATAGCAAAACAAACTCAACCGCACGTAGTTTCGTAAACAAATCGCACACAGAATAGGCGCAACTCGAGTGTCGACTGTATCAGCTGAGCATTGTCTCTCCTTGTACGCTATCTGTGCCTGCATGTCTGTCACCTTTGCAAGGCAGACTAGAGAGAGCAAGAAAGAGCGAGAGAGACAGAAGAGCCCTGGCGAAGAAAACAAGATAATACCATCCGTGTGTCATAAACATTTCGAGAGAATGCGAATTTATTTATGGAATGTCATGTTATCGTAGGTTACTTGTGAGATAGCGCGGGTTGCAAGGAGGGTGGTGGGGGCCGGAAAGAGCACACAAATATGTGAAGCATCGACGGTGAGTTAACCTCCCAGTAGCCGTGCGTTACGACAGCAGTTGATAAGTGTGTGTAATAGAAAGTAATCGACGCCAGTTTGGCAGAGGTTTGTGGAAAGGAATATTACCGCGCGTCCACACGGCGTTCGATGCTCTTCGAACAAAAGCTCCCGGGCTAAGCGCTTTCTGCATCGAACACGAGAAGTGAACCCAGAAATGATGGGTTTTTACTTTTTGTATGGAGATGACAGCTCATCGAACAGCTATCGAGCCTCAGAATAATAGATTCGAGTACTTTTTCAAACGCGACGATGCGAGTCGAGCAAACTTGGGTAGTTTTGACAATGATGAAAAGTCAAAAAATTCGTTGTCTTGCGAACAAAAGCTCCCGTGTGGACGCGCGGTTAGGTTTTTTTTTCTTGGGAAATGATAAGTACAGAAAGTTACGAGGTGAATAATTTGAGATGTGCTGACGGATTTCACGTTTAAATTTAATTTGTACGAATATTTCTTTCTAAAAAACTCGGTTTGATTTTACTGCTCAACTAAGTATTTTTGAGAGGAGTTCGCATTCACGAGCTCTAGTATAAATATCATGTATTTGTAAGAGTCTTCTTATAATTATAATTATTATCATTATTCGTTAATGCACATTTTGTTGCTGTCAAAAATGACATTCAAACATGACAATAATATTTAATGAGCCAACGAGAAGCAGCCTTGCATGAACCAGAACTGTTACTCGTACCCACAAACTTATCAATCCTTATTTGCCAAACACGTACTTACTCGTTACGTACACATACCGGAAGCGGGGATACAAACCGATTGCATAATGCTGTTTTCGGGTCCCAGGTCATGCTCCCGGTCGCTCGCCGGACATATTTACCGCACGCTGATGGCACGTTGTTTGATTATTTTCACAGAGCACACACACACACACACACGCACACACATGTACACTTGAGCATGATTGTAGGTAATGGGGCGATAGGTTTTTTTTTCGGCCTCGTAAAGGGCGATAATTTTTTTTGGGGTAGCTTTGTTTGTGCAAACAACCTCTAAACGAGACCTCAGACGCATGGCGCGTGTCTCAAGTTTTCGGTCAGGGCAGAATCGGTGGACGTTCTCGGATTGCGTGGATTCATTTGGTTGGGCAAAACAAAATGGGATGACATTACAATTAAACAACAATTCAGAACTGATAAGAACGACCACACAAAAAAAAAAGAATTTAATTAAAGTCTGTAAACTACTTCGAGCAAGTAAAAAAAAAGGCCGTGAACTGTAAACATGATTTCCCAATGGTTCTAACCCTTGCATTACTGTTACTTTACCTTATTTCTAAGAATTGCTTGAATAAACATTAATGAAATTTAAAGAACTTGACATTAAAAAACGCATTGACTCTGACCAACATTTAGCATGACGCAATCAATGCATGTACTGTAAATATCCTCCCGTTTCGCTTGCATCATGTAAAACCCTATCGTAATGATACAATTCAAACCACACTCCCTCCTCTTCGTTGCGCGCAAATGGCGTCGTGCGAAATTCGATCGGCCAAGTTCAGAGGAACAAAAAAAAAAAAACCACAAGCCGTAACAAAATCTTCAAATTTCAAATCTCCCGCCGTCGGTGCAGCCGATCCCCGCACACACTCGCAGCGTGAATGACGGTGCATTGACCTTTTTTGGCGGCCCGTACATTTTGCTCCCTGCATCGAATGCACCAAGACTGCCAAATTTTCGACTCGACGACTTTTTATCTTTTGTCTTGCCCCGCACATCGAACCGCGTTTGTGTGCGTCGAATATGGAAGGGTGGGGGGTGGGTGGTTTGGTGGTGAGCTGTGCAAATGCTAACAAATGCATCGGAGGGGGGCCTTCCACACCAACACACGCAGGCACAACGGTGGATGCTGGCGCAAAACGCAGCTGCGTGCACCATTTTGTGTGTGTTCTGGTTCTAAGCTTTTTTTATTTACTTCCCTGGCTAAAAAAGCTGTTCTGGCCAGCAGTAAGAAGAGTGGAGGGAACGACCGGCAAAATTGTGACCAGTTTTTGTTGAAGACGTAATAACATGATTCAAAAAATCTCCGTCTAAAAAGACACAGTTGATAGAAATAAAAAATGTTTTTTTGGGATTTCCGGAAAAGGGACATTGGAAGATAAATTGTTGTTTCGTCCAGAGAAACTTAAGTACCTTCTGGATGAATAGTATACGATAGTTTTACAAAAAGCGAATGACTAGATGCTGGAGAATAATGCAACCATGCCTCTCGTTGATTTTAGTTAATCTACCCTTTTTAACATTTAGTGAATCGATGAGGTAGTGTGTAGTTCAACAGTGTGGTTGTATTTAAAAAAATTAATATTCATAAATTTTTTCATGTTTCAATATTTGAAGCTCATTATAAAACTAGTATTTTGAAAAAAATTATAATTCATCATCAAACTTTTTTTGTGATCATTTCAGGCTAAGACATTTATCAGTAAAATTTACCCTTTGCAGCTTGATGTTCGTTCGCTGTAAATACATACATGTTTGAAATTGCTTTCCAAGAAATACAAGATATTACGACCGGCTTCCTGAACCGTCCTTATCGTCTTATAATCAACAGCAGCTGGAAATTTAGTGAGTTCCAAAATAAATAGTTCCAAAATAAAAAAAACGATTGAAAATTTTCGAAAAAAATAACAACGAAAGTACGCGGAAAAGGGACAGTCATTGCAAAAATCAGTCCAGCAATGAGCGAGACAAGGTGAACAAAGTCAGCTTGTGTTACGCAGAGTTCAACGTGCTTCTTCTAATCATGTTCAACGCAACAAATAAAAATAAGTATTGAAAAATGGCTCAAAATGGAGGGGGAGCGATAGAGTGTGAGAGTTTGTTGACCTTCGTGCGCCATCTTTTGGGGCGGTCGAGTTGCATTTATCTGGCTGCAATCTACCTTCCCCAAAAACCCGGCGCTCCTTTCCCGACCGTCGCTGCAGATTCTACTCTGGACGTCTAATGCTCCTGCGGCCCTACGCCGTATCCTTGCCAAGCGTCCACCAACATTTGGTGCTGAGTGCAAGAAGAAGAAATTTGCTATATAAAACACACACACACTTGCACAAACAAGCAAGAAAAAAATTGCTCCGAATTTAGCCATCGAATGAAATATAAATCCCTCCACAGCAGCACGATGGCATCGTTCTGGCGAGCAACGACGCCAACGACGGCCACGGTTGGGGTCAACGAATAAAAAGCGGTCCTGCCTCACAGAAATAATCGAGAGTTTGGCGCGCAATCTGTTTACGACGACGACACGCGGCCTCTCGGACCGCCCGTGCATACGGGTGGGTTTGTTTGTATAATATTGCTTACCGTCTTGATACTTCCAAGAAAAAAAGGGGGACTGAGTGAGGAATAAATGACGGATTGTAGAACATTTTTACGCATTATTGAATTAGTAATAAGTTGTAATGGAACATAGGAAGATAACACAAATATTAATAACTTGGGGAAAAAAACGATACAGAATGTAAAGAAACATTTGTCTCACTAACGCGAATGCACAAAAACTGTGATAAAACAACATCTAAAAACTACAATAGCTACAAACAATTAACTTGCAGTACAATTTTGATGCAGGGAAATGTTGAGACCATTTTGAGAACATACAAAAAAACCACGCGGCAGAGAACACGTGACCATTCGCTGCCAATAAACGCCAAGATGGACGACCAAGTTTGGGCTGAATGTTTCACAATATGACGTGAAACGATTTTGTAATCATGCACCCTTCCCGTTCCTCCCGATTGACAAATTCCGCAGCATCCTGCCTTCACAAGGGAGACACAAACAAAAAGGAAATACAGCAACTGTCGCAGCCACGAGGCGCTCGAAATCGAATCGTTGTCTGCGCTTTCTTCTGTGTTCGTTTGCGTGCCCTTATTGGTGCACTGACCGTTCGTTCGGTCACCCAGACACACACACACACACAAACAAGCATACACATTACTTTCCCGGCGCGGGAAATCCCATTCCCGGCCGCGATTGCAAAATGCGGTTCAATCGGATGCACCAATGCATTTCGAGCACCTTTCCGGGATGGACCACGTTTTGGCCTCTCAGCCGTGCAGCTGTGTGCTGCGTTCTTGTAGCATCTTGTCTTACCTGTGATGTTGCGCCATCTCATGGTATCTTGTCTTCCCGGTCCAGATCCTTCGACTTGGGACGGGGATTCGACGAAATCGGACGATGACTAGCGCACTATATTCGAGTACACGAGAGCAAAAAAAAAAAAAACCCCATTAGTACTGTCTTACTGAGGGCACACGTGTAAGTTTGGACGCAAATAAAACAACGGCGAGTGTAAAATGTTGCAAACGGGAATGAGTGTCGATTGGCGCCGTAACAGCGGGGTCAATGTAGCTAAACATTGAGTATTAACGATTGTCCCGGATGAGTCATGTGTATATCCTTGAAGCGGTGAAGCATTCGTGATTTTTCGTCTTGAAAAATGTATTGACCGATAAATTGCTCACCAAATGGGGGATGCTTTCCTACTAATCTCATTATTGAATAAGCTAACGAAAACAAGTCATATAATTCAAATACTACAATTTTTCCTTTTAACGCCCCTCACCTAAATATAGCTCGGTAACATCCCAACTTCGCTCACCTATTGCCTCAGCTAATGCTACATCAGAAAGAATTTCATCATGCTCTAGGCGTCTTTTGAGAACAGACTTTAACCCCGTCCCTCCACGATGGTTCGTCGTAGATGATTCATTGCGAAGTGTGTTTGTACCCTGTTCTGTAATCCTTTATTTCGCTTCGATGATTGGTTCAATTAATAGCACGATGAGTCGCCATGCAAAACCAACTAGAACTGATTAGACCGAATAGTTATTAAATAGACGGTGGCCAAGGTCATCATTTGCCAACTTTTCACACACCAAAAGTTGCAGCTTTTTGTTTTCGCTCGGCATTTCCGGTCTGAATGTGCGACCGGTCTTCGGGAAGGCAGACGATGCACGGCAAACAAAAAGGAAATTCCCAGACTTCCCACAGGGAGAAACGTGAATCTGGTCGCATGGACCTGCTCTAAACTTGGTGGTGGATGGCTTGGTCCTGTGACTCATCGACTCATGCATCGTCGACTCACTTCTCGATGACTTGCAGCAATATGTAGCAATGGAAAACGAGCTTTCAACCTACCGTTGGCCATCGTGGGACATTATTACACTGAGCCACAGAGTTCCATACTACTTTCCAATTCGAAATGGATGAGTATCAGCTAACAGATGATAACTACCTCCCTTTATGCCGTAATATCCATATCGATCACGTCCACGTGTGTTGCACTTAGCACCTGAACGATGATGGATGTAAAATATATGCAGAGGTTATCTTAAATTATTTATTATAAATTCACAACCTTGGATGGAGCTAAACGGTAGGCAAAACCGGTGAGAAATAAGCCAAACGGAGGGGAGAGAATATGAAAAAAAGGTTCATTATAAAATATCACCATAGCTTACCAGCAGCTTGTTAAAGAGTGCACGTTAAATTAATTGATATTTAATATTCAAATTAGTCCTGCTGTCACCCCCCCCCCCCCCCCCCTAGTGGCTGTTCGCCCTCCGCTCGTTACATTGTAGTGGTAGCGTTGTGGGTGGTGTATACTGATTAATTTATGGATATTGGTTCACGTAGCAAAACGATTGCGTAACATGCTGGGAATACTACAAATAGGGCAAACAAGGGTTCACGAAGAAGCTATGTAACATCAAGAAACGCTTTCTTTTCCTTTCTCTACGGCATTCCTGATGCATATGATATAGATGAAGCTTCTTGTCGAGATTGGTTTGTCACTTCCGCTGAATCTATTCCATCGGGATTGGAAAAAGTCCCGGGATGGACCAGTCAGTTTAACGAGGAGGTAAAACGTGTGTTTACCGAGTGGAAAAAGTAAGGCAGAGCTAACCAAACATTTAAATGTTCAACCATAAACGGCAAATTGCATTTGCTCGCCACATGTTTACCGGCTCGGACGTAACGCGTAACGCGAACCCCGGCGCCTGAAGCATACAAAATATTGCAATAATGCAATTGCAACGCCGGGTCTGCCGGGTGCGAGCCGGGGGTCGTTGCGACCGGATGGATGCATTCCCCGTTGTTGGACGCTGGCAGAATGCACACCACCGATGCAAGACGATGCCGGGCAAACGTCAAGTGCACCAGCAACCAGCAGTCACCGCACTGAGGGTGAGGGTGTTTCGATTCGTTTCTTTTCTATTTTGTTTGTATCTCGTTTCTCCCTCCTCTCCGCACCGGGTTACTCCTGGGGGAGACTGTGGCATGTTTAAGGAATAAAATATTAAAAGCCTACCGTCTCCCGCGCGACGCACGATGGCAATGGAAAAACGGGGGGGGTATGCAATGTGTGCACACTCCAGAAGCGCGAAGCGGAATCGAACTTTACGGCACGGTTGAAGGCCAAACGGGCCACCAACGGGCGTGCAGTTGCGAGTGCAACTGTGCAACATCAAGGGTGCGTCTGTTCTGCAGCAGGGAGTCGGAGTTGATGCCACTGCAGCTTCAGCGTTTTTCCTGCCTCCGCTTCTGGTGTGGTTTACGGTGGCCTCTATTGAATGATATGGTTTTGGGAGTGCTTGCCAATTTGACAGCATTGAAGAAAAACAGTAAAAAAAATTATAAATGTGTAAATGTGAGCATAAACAATCAAAATTATGGAATTATAAAACTAAATTGGAATAAAAAACAGAAAGAGTGTATTAACAATTTAAACATATATTTAAATTAAAAGAACTCAGTAAATGAATGGAAAAAGGTATAAATGTGCTAAAAGAAAGAAAACAGATGAGAGAAAATAAATTTGGTCATACTGAGTTCAACACTGAGTAAATGTTATTAAACAACATGAAAATTTCATGAAATTCCCAAAAACTAATACTAAGTAAGCCTTTCCCAAATTTGCTAAATAAGAATTTTAAGTTTTTTCTAAATAAAACATTATTTTCCGTTTGCGGGATATGCAAACAGTGTAGTTTTGAAAAATGAAATGAAAATCATAGCTGGATTTATGTTAAAAAAGCATTTTTTGAAACAAACAAACCATAACGTAGAGAAAACCAGAAATGAAAACTACACTGTCAAGGAAAAAAGGAACTTATCAATTCACGTCAACCCAGTAAACTTCCTACTCAATGACCCGTCCATGAGTCGTGGCCCGAAGGCCCAGAGCTTGTTTTGCAACGTGGGGGGATTGTTGTTCTGGAAAAAGTAATAATAAAATGGTATGGTAAAAATAGCATTTCATTTATTACACAAATACACGACCGAGAGGGGTGTCGATGATCACTTAGTTGCTTCTTGAGGAGATGAAGAACATGTAAGATGAAATAAGAAAAGGAAAAGTGAGAAAGAACGAAAGAAAAGGAAAGGGAAAAGATGAATGGAAAGCGGGAAAGAAAATAAAGGTAGAATAATGTGTGAAATCGTTGACAGATGCTTTATGAAGACAATGTTGGAATGTGGGACTTATAAAACATTACATACTATTAATAATGTGTTCATATTTTTGGCATATTTGAAACATCTTGTAGCTACAAGAAATGTAGTAAACATGTTGTCTGGTGAGACGTGGAAAGTTTGAGTATTTTTTAAGTACATACATTCATATTAATTCATCTTTGCAATACAATTTGCTTTTATCTTCAATTGCATAATGTATTGATTACAAAAGCAAAGTTACTGTCACACCTGTAACAAGTTTATTTTGCCATTGTAAGCTCCCTCAGCTATGTTTTAATTCTCGTTATGGTAAGTGTTATGTGCCCAGCCAGAACCACCGTGCGACACGTCGGGTCATTTCGCTTTCATTATATGTTCTATTCCAACCCTCACCAACCCAACCCGGCGTCTCCCAGCCGGCGCCCAGCCGGCACCAAACCAGACAATCACTCAATTAAGGAAACGCGAACCCGACTCTTTTCTAGTTTCAATTGTGCGCCGAGAACGCCTCGGCCGAATCGAACCGCGCCTGCCACGCGGAAGTGAACCCGCCTGTCGCTGCATTCGGACGGCCAATTTTACTGGCGGCCAATCCAAACCTCCTACCTCGCCGCTCCCAGCCGTATGCGACCGTAGAAAAGGCAAAAAAAAAACTTGTTTCGATGTATGTCAAGTTGACGTTTCTTGGAGCTACGGGGGAAGAAAAAGCGGAGCCGCGATCTAGGCGGTCGGTCCGAAAAAGGCAATCATGGCGTCATGTCCAGCCATATATTGCCGGTCGTATCTTGCGCGAGTGCTTGCGTTTGTTTGTGTGCCACGTCGTTCTCGTGAGTGTCGAGACGGCGCAAAGAAACAGGGGTGCATCGAACAAGGAAACGGATCTAAGCGCAAACTAGCGCACGCCGAGGCCGTGGCGCAGAGAACCGTTTCAAGCGCAACTATCTGTCGTGCGATTGCGTAATCGTTGCCTTCGTCTAACGCCGTTAGAAGGCTGTGTGCAGCGCTGTGTGTTTCTTTTGCTAGTTTTCTTTTCGTGTTCGCACCGCGTAGAAAAGTTTGGGCCGGGCAGCGAATTTCTGGAAGGGCACGAGCCAACGGGAACGGGTTCAGATTCTGAGAACGCATGTTTGGTGTCGCCGTACGCATGGGGTGCGATTGCTTTTTTTTGTTGACAAATGTGATCCGGAATGGCGGTGACCTTGTGCCGGATAAGATCTATTGGCCGTAATGGTACGGAAGTAAACCAAATGTGTCAAGGAATTGTGGGTTTGTAATGCATCTGAATGTGCACTCCTCAACTTAATTTTGACAACAAGCATCGCCATAATTTCCCGAATTTATTTACATAGTTTAAGATTATGCTTGTATTGATACACATTCACATTTTATGAAACATTTTTAAACGACTAAAATGATTAGCTTTTCCGAAACCATAGAAGTATATCAAACAATTAAATAGGTGCTAATTGAATAAACAATGAAGTGTGAGCCAAACTTGGTTTCAATTCATTTATCAATATTATTACATTAAGCTTCTCACTCTCTTCTAATCAAAGCTTCAAAGTCTGTGAATGTTTGCACAGATTCGATCAGCTTAATTTTTGCTGGATTCCATAGCCTGTGTCGAACATTTTTGCGCGACAAAAGCGACGGCGTGGATTCCTTTCCATGTTTTGCTCTTTCTAAAAGCAAACCCAAGCACGTCACCAGTTTCCTGTTGTTTTTTTTTAAGCATCGACATAAGGTCTCCCCTTTGTTTCCCTCTATCGTTCGACCTAAAATCTTCGCCATCGCCTGTTCATTCTGAAAATTGCTTTTAGCTTCCGCCGATTTCCGATTCCCGCTCTTCGCCCCAAGCACGTCCACAAACTTATTGCGTCAACATGACAAGCTCAAAAGGCTCGCAGGTAAAGGCGCTTTTTAGGTTTGGCTTCGTTTTTTTTTTTCTTTTAAATCTGCGAGCCTTCCCCGGCGGTCGGTACGTTTCCTTTCAGTTTTGCAAAAAAACAGTTCTGAGCAAGCGGGCAAGAACAGCACAGAAAATCAGGTTCGATCACCCGAGCCATTGACAAAGGGGCCGCGCAAAACGCGAGGTAAGAAATAAAGAAAAAAACCAAGCAGCAAAACCAAGATCGGGAAGGATTGAGTAATCGCTGCCTAATTTAATGGTGTTCATCCTTGGCGCTGCCCGGCTCTTTGGGTACCGATGAGATATCACTTTTTTCTCACGATCGTTGCGCGACGACGGCTAAGGTGTGCTGCCCGGGAGGAGTTTTACTACCCGAGCTCCAATCAGCTCGAACGGCCACAGAATATCGCATTACCAGACCGCGGAGGTATGCGCGAATATGGATGGCGCGTTTCTTACTTAACCGATGCTGTCGGATAGAGGATGCTCGCCTTTCCGGCCTTCAAACCGTCGCGAAGAATTTGAATGCTGCCGCGTTCCATGGAAGCATGTCCGCGCGATGACGCATGTAAACTCGTTTCCAACTCGCTCTGGAACATTTTTGCAGCTTTTGAATGAGGAATATTTGCGAGCAACACTTTGGCATCAGCAACGGCAACTCGAAAAGAACTACATACGATTTTCAAAAATTTGAAATTAATTAAACGGATTATATCATACAAATTAAAAGTTGTGACAACCATTTAATGGACATGAATCTTCTCGTGTTGATGCTAGTCAGTTGAGGCTAGTGTTCTGCTAGTCAATACATAAAAGAATCATAAAAAAGCAAAGTAAGCATGGAACAAAGACCAGAGAAATTAAAGACATAATCGTGGAAAGAAAATTAAAAAAAGGAATTTGGTATTGGCAACACAAAAAATTGAAGTTGTAAAATTAAAAGTTAAAAGAACTATTGCATTGCTTGCCATTTCGTTCGTTAACCACATAAATTTAGTTAACACAAGAATATCATTTCGATTCCGTTGATTATCAAAGATCGACAATATTTTTAATCCAATTCATGCATCAAGAAAAAACTTTGAGGAAAAAGTGTATTTATAACACAATAAATTTAAATTAGATTCAATCATTTCGGAGAAACAAAACAGATTAAAGCAGAGAAGTTAGTTTAAAATCGCATCCTGCAAGGAATCATCATAAAGCATACTAGCTTGAGCCGCGAAGCCCTAGGACGAATATTAGTACAGCTGCACTAAGCCACCTGAGCAGAGGCAACATTTATTCCCCCAACCCCACCTTACCCCTCTCCCCCAAATAGTGGGTGGGTGAAGGAATCTTGGGGAGATTGTTTCACCCCAACACGTCAGAGCGTATGCGCGCTCCACGCGGCTTCAATCCAGCGGATGTTCGCCTTCTTCTGCATTCCAACCGATCGGTTCCCCAGCATCGAGCGATTCCTCGCGATCTCACAGACCAGCTGCCCCCTGCCTCGCCTGCCGCTCTTAACAGTCCAAGAAATCACTAACCGACGCCCTCCTTCCCGCCCGATCCGAGCGACGCAGTTGATTTCCTTTCCGTTTCTATCCTCCATTTGTAATGAAAACGAACGACCATGAACTGTTATGTATTGTACGATGCGTCGTCGTCGTCGTCGTCGTCGTCGTCGTTGGCTGTTGCGCATGGGGCGATGGGGCGCCACAATGTGTGTGCTCGAGTCGATGTGAGTGTGTCACTACTAAACACGTAATATTAATATAATATGCCATAAGCCCGGTCCGGCCCGACCACCGCAGCCCGATTGAAGGACGCGCGCTCGATGTGTCATCTCTTTCTCGGACAGCCATAAGCACACCCCTCCCTTCGTGCCTTTCGGGGGGAGGGAAGGAAATGTACGCTAGGTAAAGGCTTCCGCAAAGCAGACGATGCACTTCGTGGAGGGTTATGCTGCACTTGCACTGCCTACGGCTTCCCCGGCGAACGGTTCCCGCAGCTTTCCACGAATGCACAACATTGGTGTATGGACAGCTTTTCCACACCTACTCGCCTCCTTCGATGTCACTGTCCGCTGTGTGGAGGTGCACTTCAAACCCTTGAATGCAATGTTTCGTTAGTCTGCTGACCGGGACACTAATTGCAAACATGTTTTAAGTTGTAACCGGATGATGTTCCACCTTCAGATCGCCATCCTTCACGACAAATTGTTGATCCAAGGATTATTTGCTGTGGCAAAGTTTGCCAGAACGGTTTTATTTAATTACATAATTAAATTTTTAACCACACAGGTTTTAAGCTCACAGTGACGTATTAGAAGAAAAGTTAAATTATTTAAATTTTGGCTAACCAAAATGGTGGAATTTTTGTGTTGCAAAGTTGAAGTTGAAGGTAAGATCCTCCTCTCGATCTCGATTTTCCCGAGCATGCAAGAGTTAGCCCGATAATAGAGCCATGTTTCAGTACAAATAAGCCGCAAAAGGCTCCATGGTGCAGCGTGGGTGTGCCCGTCTGGACCCCGCAGGCGCCCGAAGGGATTCAAGGTCTCGGTTCCGGGCGCACCGGACGCCCGGTTACGAAAGGACATGCAACTGCAACCGGCAGAAAATGGACAACCGCCTGTCACGTTGCTTTAATTAAGCGCAAATGGTACGAACCCCTCGGCCGGCTGCTAACCCCACCGTCGCCCACGATTTCCCTCCGTTTTTCCAGCATCTCCATAAGCCTCCCGCAGGGAAGCGGTTAATTTGTTTCCTGGTTTCTTCCCGACAACTTTTTTCCATTCCTAGAGCTGGCTAGGGCGAGAAAAAAAAACAAACAAACTACATTAAAAGCTGCTTGCTCGATACGGCTGCCCACACTTGGCGGTGGGTTGAAAGCCGGTTCTAGAACGCACTCGGCCGCTGTGGTTGGCCCGACCATCGAAAGGGAAAACTCTTCCGGGAATGAATGGTTTCCCATTAATGCGGCAAATGTCGGCCTGATAGAACGGAACGCAAACATGTTCTCGCCGCAAGTCCTGCGGGATCGCGCGGGCTCCATTTATCAGGTGGTGCAGCATAATCGGTGCGAATCTCGGCGGGAGACGTAACACTAGCGTCACATGTCGCTGGTTATCCTCGTGCAAAAAAAGGTTGCTTATTTGCGCACAGTTGTGTGCAGAATAACATCACATTTAAGCGATAAACGCCCGGATTTTTTTGCTCAATTTTTAAAAGAATGAAATTTGTTATATGTTCTGAGCTGATAGTTATAATATTATTGAAATGTGTTCAAAATATATGCAAGCATTCATATGAGTATATAATGGAAGTTTGAATAAGTTTTTGTTTCTGAGAAAACCTAGCGTTCCTCAACTCCTATTTCACAAATGTTCTCACTTTAATCTTCAGCCTTTCATTCTAGTTTTATTTTATAAAGCGTTGCACAAACAAAGAACACTTTCAAATCAATGATTGTTATATTTATCTTCCCATCGGAGAGACTTTGTGCTGCTCTATGATAAATTGAACCATCTTCTACGCGTGAATCGTAACATCGCAACATCCCCGTCCGGGGGAAATGGAACTATGTCTGCAACTGTGCCGCTCGCCCCCTTCCCCTCTGGCCCGTTGTTTGGGTAATGTAAATCAATTTCAATGGTTCAAGATTTATGTTGCACTCCGGGCTCGCGCGTCTACGGGCTCCTTCCCGTTCGGCGCGGATCGTTACTATTTTATTGCTTTATCTTATTTCTTAACGTCCACTTTTTACAATTACCCTTTCGGATCGTAACCGGCAGGATTCACAGGAGATGGGGCGCGCCACTAGAAGATGCTATTTTTTCACTGTACCCTCAATCGTCTTGCCATGATGCTTTCAGCCGCCAACCATTCGTCTCGCCGACTGTCCGTCCGTCTGTCTCGGTTCTATGTCGCTGTCATGTTGGAGCGCCTCGGAGCCTTCTGCTGTACATTGGCACAAATAGTGCCAATTAAACTGCGCACTGCGCTCCAGCACCAAATGGATGCATCCCATTACCGTTGCCGGCCGTGGGAGTGGATAACTTTCTCGCGCTCCGCTTGTCAGGATGTTTATTAGCGTTTATATGGCCACGGACGATCCCCCCTCCCCTGGAATGGGTTGAAACCTACAGGCAACTAATCGACCTGCCACAGGGCGCGATATGATCGTATCCTTGAGACTGTGGCCGAAGAATAAACGCGCCGGTGGAAGAATAGTTCGTTTGTTTGCATTTCCATCTTTTGTGGCGAACAATTCACTTCCCGTTGATTGTGCGCATTGCCTTTAAGAGTAATTTATGAGCTTCCTTTATCTGATGCCATTTCAGACGGAGTGCTTCACTCTGCATCACCGTGTAAAATGAAGGATTAAAATATAAAATAATAAATTTCAAACCAATTCCTAGCAACAAATATTCATCAGCAAGCAGTGTTTTTTTCGTGGATTTCATACGATTCAGGAAGTCACAGTCATAGTCAGAGGCGGATCTTCCTATGAGCGGACTAAGCCGCTGCTTGGGGCCTCGGGCTGGGCACCAAAGACTTAAAAAGTGACCACTGAAACAATTGTTCGCTTTTGTTTCCCATTAAATTATTTTTCATTTATGTTTTTTCAACAAGACAGTGACAGCAGAAACGACTGGTTCTTTACTTTCTACAGACTTTATGACAGATTTTTGCCAAACTTGCCATTGCTTTATCATTTTCATCATCAAAGTTCAAATAAAAAGAAGAAACAAACCTGAGGCTTAAGTGCCTGAAGCGTGTGGCCAAATTTCCTACACACCACTGGGTGAATTTATTGTGATAATTGATTTTGACATTATTGAACAATGTCCTATATAAGTATAAGTATACTTTGGCTTGGAATAACAAACCTTAATAAAACACATTAAATGGTTTATAAGAACTGTTGTAGAGGTTGCAATGTTTGTAGCGATGTCTTTTGGATTGATGGGATATGGATGTTTTTCCTTAGTCAGTGTCTTTTTAGTCGTCGTCCGTAGCACATTTTTGTGAACTTTGGCAGATGGGATGGTCTAGAGGGCCCCAGATTATCCCACCGCTTGGGGCCCCGGAACGAGTTGAACCGCCTCTGGTCACAGTCACAGTAAAAGAAAAATAAACATGACAAATAGGGAAAGAACTAAATCTAGTAATAGATGTTGAAGTAATAAATCCAATCCAAAATAAAATTATTCGTAGTTTCAATTAATAAAATAAATTGTAACAATTTTCTGGCGTTTTTCTGTATGTATAATTTGGATCCGCATTTTAAGCGGTTCATCCGCAATTGCATTATTTGGGTGTGAGTTTTTTTTTAAATAATTGTCTATTAAAACTTATAAAGTGCTTCGTACTGACATAAACCATGGGATTTTGAACATCAATGTGTCTGCATTCATATCCTTAAACTTAAGATTGTTAACCCCTTATAATTAAGATTTGAAAGCAAACAAATGTATGACTAATGCGTGAGTAGCATCAAATCCCCTAGAATGTTTCGCACGCACTTGAACGGCGCGAAATCAAGAACGGGAGGTCAAATCAAGAGCTGCACGATGCTCAAGAGGCTGAAGTCTCGAACGGCGATGAATCCGCGCCACGCTGTCCCTTTCCGCGTTCCCCATGCCGTGCACCTTTATGTACCGGGCGAATGTGCGGCCACAAAAGACATGTTGTTCTCTTATGCGCATTCTGTGCTGTCGCAACCCGGGTGGCAGCTGAGACCGTAGCGCGAGCGACCGGCACTTGTCTGCACATTGCACCCGGCTCGACTCAAGGCCAAAGCACCGGCAACCGGCCGCAAGCGAAAAGAAAAAAAAACCCACACACACACAAGCATTCCCTCCATGTGGCATTGGGAACCTTTTCTGCAGGATGCGCCGCGGAACGGAGGAACGAGAATGGCGAACGCCGGAACGGCGCGAGCGACGAAATGTTTGCCAAGTCTGCGCGTCTGCACGCCGACCAAACACTCCAGGATGCAACGACCAGCGGAACAAAGTTGCTGCTGGGCGCGTGCGCTGGCGGGGTGCGTTCTGCGAAGACGGGACGCCGCTGAGGTAGCATTTTACAGTCGGTGTCACTTGTCGTCCAGCCCTGCATGGTTGGGTGGAGTTAAAATAATTCCCGATTACTCTGAAATGCCCGATATCTGACCAATTTTCTGCTCAGTTATGAATAGTGAATGGTGTTATTAAATTTAATGGTGCAATTGATTTGAATTTAAAATTAAGATTTTTTTCCAAGTTTCTTCTTCTTTATCTTCCTTCCTTCCTTCCTTCCTGGAGTAACGACCAATTTTGGTTTAGCTTACCCATGTTTTGGGGCATACGAGACTTTTTCCCCTTCAATATGTTCGTAGATAGTTCAATCCTTAGTACCAAGGGAGAACCGGTCTGGATTCGAACCCACGCCTCGTTGGTCATGTTCAAGCCGGCGTACGCGCTCGGTTATCCCGGACATCTATGTCCTAGTTTAATTGTTTTTAATTTCTACTGTTAATAGTCTTAAAAGTTCAATTGAAGTACTATGAGAAAATAAATATTTACTAACTGCAAAATATCAAATTTTATAAAGGAAGCATCGATCGAGTACTGTGAAATGCAAAAAATTGAACGGTGCGTTATAGAAATAAAATATTTGGGACCGTTTTTCTAATTCGTGTGAAAGGAAGTAGACAACATGCGAAAAAACGGTTCTGTACTGTACAGCCTTTGTGTGAAATGTTACGTTTTTCTCCCTCGGCGATGATTTTCCACACTTTTGCTCTCGTTTTGGCTTCCTCTTGCCGGAGTTTGAACCGGTCTCAGAACTGGAAACACGTTCAAGAATATTCCCCGTGAGTTTTGCAGTCGGAACTTCTTCGCGGTGTGTTCCTCATCGCGCTTCTTGGAGGAATTGGAATCATTCATGTGCCAGGAAAGGAGGGAGGTATATGGGGCGAGAGGTTGCAAAAGAACGTAATCGACTAAGACGAACAGCATGGAGGAATCATAAGCAACGCACCGGAGCAGACACGAGCTCTCGCCGCAGTCAGCACGCACACAAAAGGGCTGTGTTTGGCTACGGCTGGAAACGTTCTGACGAAAGCGTAACCCCGCCCGACGATGAAAAGCGAAAATGGGTTACATGGAATGCGAAAATGTGTGCCCGGGAAAGACAGAATGAAAGAAAAGGGAAACACACACACCGGGGACGGGCCGAGCGCTGGCGCTGGTAACAAAGTGAGAATAATTTTCTTCAATTACGCACACGTACAGCATAGCTTTTCGGCCACGATCATGATCCCCGGCAGCGTTGCATAATAGTTTTCATAATACGTACACATTCCCTTCCTGCTTCGCTTCCTGCATCGGTGCGCGTCTCGGTGTAATAACCCGGTTATCTCGTTATCTTACCGAGCCTTTTTTGTGTTTCTTGTTTCTTCCACTCCGTGTTTATTTTTCCGAGTCGAGTGTTGATGTCGTCAACAGGGAGTGCTTGAAGGGGAAATGGTCATTAGACAGCCTCGCAAAGCGTGTGCTGACCTATGTGTCCTCGTTTTTTATAGGAAAATGAACAACTCGATTTTCCATCTGTTAATTGGGGCTATTTACATTGATTTTATTGGAACTCCAATAATGATGGTGTTTACATAAAATTCAACAGCCAAATTAAAACATTATTTTAAACAATTTCTTAAATTAAATTCGTTTAAAGTGCAAATAAATGTCTTCTATGCTAAACATAAATAAAAAGGGGTTTATTATTGTGCCTCTTCAAAGGACGAACTTTATCATCTTTCGAACATTAAATAAATTGCGACGAAATGCAAGAATCTTATTTGAAGTTTACTTCCCTGAATGCGAATGTGTCGAAACAAAGATTTCCTCTAGTCCTATGTCTTATGTAAACTAACCTCTTTGTCATGGAACCAGTCTTGACCTATCCGCGTCAGCGCAGGTTAGCAAGCGATTCGATTACGAAATTCACACGAGACCGAACCGGCAGACATCCCTTCACAAAGGGACGTAACCAGGACGCTTCGCTCCGTACGTGCCAGTGAACTGTTGAGTTGAGGGAAAAGAGAAAAACTACAACGCCCCAGACGAGCGGTAGGAAGAATCTATCAAATTGGAAGTTGCCCTCGGTTTTCGTGCACGCGGTGCTCGCCATCGCCATCGTCTCTCCGCTCCGTGAACGGTCCTCCAACCTGTCGGTAAAAGGATGAAGGCAGAGCAAACTGCGTCGCAGACACGTTCTACACCGAACCCTACCGCTGCGCCAGACGGATCGACCACCTCCTTGCCCATTCCCAAGGACACCGTCGAGCAGCAGCAGCAGCAGCAGCAGCAGACCAACAACCTCTTGACTAAGCCGGTAAATACAAGACTTTGTCGCTCGGTTGGTTGATGAAGAGTTTTCTTCTCGCTTTATATTTTTCGGGCGCCCGTCGCATGTCCTTGGCCGTGACGACTGGATGCGTGCTTGGACCGAGCCGTGTTCCAACAGACGCACAAGCACACTCACCCCAAGGACATCGGATCCTGAGACGAAATCTTCCCGACGGGGTTATCTCGCTCTTTCGCTCGCTTACTTCATCGGAGACCCATGTGGTTTTTTTTCTTCGCCGCAGCGTTTTACGTGGTTGGTAAGGCGTTTGTTGGTTTCTTCGACGCAACTGGTTCACCTGTCACGGCTGCCGGTATGGTACAATTTCTGCTCCCGTCGTCTAGACGAACCTTATGCTAAGGGGAGAAATAAAGCATGATCATAAGGATCAAACAGGGTTGAGTTCTGCTGAGACGGAAGAAGTCGTCTGTGGTTGAGACCAGGAAGCAAAAGAAACAGGAAAAAGGCGACCTTATCCTGGAAGAAGTTGTACCATCCGAAAAATTGGGCACAACGATGAATAGATGAATAATTTTTTGCAATAGTGTTTTATCATTATATTTTTATATAAATTGGTACAATAGTTAAATTAAATAACACATTAATGTTGCCTTTTCATTGTTGTTAAACAAGAACAAGAAACGGGTTTACAAATCAATTCATCAATCAATTGAATTTTATTTACATTTTTAGAATAGTAAATATGCACTTAATATCGAAAAGCGTGTGTTTTAATATCGAAATATCGAAAGGTAGGTTAGGATGTCGAACAAAGCCACGTCTTATGTTTACGAAAGAAACAAAAATAAGAAATCTAACCTTAAGCCTGGAAATCTTTAAATGGGCAATGCACTGCACAATCTGCACCGACCGGATGCAACCGGGAGAAAACGAAAGCAACGTTTATACTCTCCGATTGATTTACGATCGTTGCTTTATGATCCGATGATGTTGGCGCAGCAGTAAGGCTGCCGGTGAAATCCATCCATTGACGCCGGAAAAGAGAGTTATGACTGTGACGGCATGTGACGCGCCTAATGTACACAAGGTAAGCCCAAACCCCAAGAATAAGATCCTTGCTCCCAATCCTTGGGTCACCCCGAAACCGTTTCGACGTCCCGGGTTTCGTGGTCGGCCGCCAACCGAACAAAGAATGAATGAATTTCGATCGTCTGCAGAAGGACGGTGTCGTCTTTTACCCGACCTCTTTTTTGTTGGGTTGTGCATCCAGGTTTTGTTTTTTTTACTTTACTTTCAGAACGTTTATTACTCTCCGACGGGGCGCGCTGGGGGAAAGAAGTTCACCGCAAAATGGCATCGTCGTCTCGCCGGCTCCGCCGTCCATCCGCATCTCGTAAAAAGTCAAAAAGCGAAGTCAAATGACCGAAGGATGGCGCGCGGCCGCATTCGGCGGCATAATTAATGGTTCGCAAAAATCCTCATTTCGGGCGAAGTCGTTCACGAGAATCGAAAACGGTTCGAAGTAAAACGCAGCATGGCGGACGCAGGGTGGGACGGATGGGTGGCGATGAGCGAGAAAGGGGGTGTGTGACACGATCTCGTCTAGAATATCCAGACAGTCTGGAGTGTGAGCCAACTGCCGTCGCTGCTGCTGCTGCGTCCGTTTGCAGACAAGGGCAGAGCATCGTTTAGGTTGGGTTAGGATCTTTTTTATTGTTGTTGCTGCCACCTCTGCACCATTCCTCTTTATCGAGTGGATTAGATTCCCCCAGACGGTTGGCAAATAAATTTAAAAAAAAAAAACTGCTCAGACCGTCTCGAAAGGGACCGACAAACGACGGTGGGGAAAAAAAGCATTCACCCCGACGCAGTTTAGGATGCGCCGGATGGGTTTCTTTGTTGTGCGTCTTCCTCTTTCGGTCGTCTTTTGCGACACGATACGGTTTCGTAACCCTTCCCGGCCACCGGAGACTCTTGAGCTCGAACTGGTATTTGAAGGTTAGAAGCATTAAAAAAAAAGGATGGATTCTTTCTTTCCTGCCCGACTAGGAACACGTTACCCATACCTCTGCAATTATTTCCCGAACACAATTGATCTGTTAGCTCGCCAATTAGTTTTAATTATTTTCAGATATGTTTAACAGGTTTTCTGAAATTTATTCTGGATTGATTTGGCTCCTTTCTTTTCCAAAAGATTTAAGAGCCAATCAATTTTAATAAAAATCTTTTAATTGCTTTAATCCTTTTTTAATTTTTTTTTTCAAATCAAGAAACAATTTGTGATACTAAAATTCATGGTAATTTAGCTAAATCACATTTTACACACGTAAAACATATAGGTTCTATGAGTATCCTCTTTCCCCTTCGCTTTCGCCTACAGTTAATGCATGTGAGTATACCACCATGCCGTTGCGGTCGTTGCTCCTTTCGTCGTCGGCATGGGCTTATGTTTAAGGAAAGCAAGAAATAAAAACTGCGAAAAACAAACTGAAGCTGAGTTCATTCGGTTATGGTCGATTCAAGTTTTCAAAGGTCGTAACACGTGTCGGGAGGAGTATGGAGTCATGGTTGAATGTCAAAATCTCTCGTTACAGCTGTAGCAAATGTCCTGTGACGCATTATGGCATGCCGGATGGCTAGTATCGAATGTCATTTCGTGACGAATGGTGGTTTTTGAGCAAAACGAACGATAATGGAGGCGCCCTGTACTTTGTACAATGAAAACATATGATAAAAAAAAACTCGCTCCAGCAAAATGTTACACTATCGGCTGGTAATCGGCAAGGGCAAACATGAACCAAGTTCTATTGCTCGATCCCGTTGGATGAGGCCAACGAGATGCGTACACGATGTCCCTCCGCTTCGGTGTCTCGTCTTTCGAGACACCATCGAAAGAGCGTTCTGTTGTTCTGTTTGCCAAACCCTTCATTCCGGCGGAACTGCGAACAAACACAAAGCGTCCCGCCGCCGTACGCTTCCTGCAAAAACAGCGCCTCCCTCCCTCTCTTCCCCGTCACCTGCCCCCGCTAGTCTGTCTGCCGGTCGGACCCCCTTTTTGTTGCATTTGGTCGCCGGCCGTCGCAGCTCACCCTAAACCATTGAGCGAAGCAATAAACGAACCGACGTGGCTGGCCCAGCAGACAGAACGGAACGGGCACGAAAACGAGAACGAACGAGGGAAGGAAACGAACGAACGAACGAACGAACGGAACGCATCGATAGTGCAGCGCCGGCGATGTGAAAGTAAACGCGCAAAAGGGAAACAAGTCGGCTGTCGGGAGACGGGCAAGACAGCTGCCGACGGGGTGCGGGTAGGCAGGGAGTGGCTGCCAAAACACAAACGCCGTCCAGCCGTGCGGGTGTTTGTGTGCGTGAACCGAGCACGCACGATCGTCCGATCAACGATGGTGGATGGGATAAATTGTTCGAAACATCGATTATCGATTAGTTGGATGCGATACCGGTGGGTTGATCAGCCGAAGAAGAAGAACCATACATGATTTAATTTGGGGAGTAATGCACAAGTATTTAACTACCGTTTACAGAAAAGTCCAAGCAGCTTCTATTCGAACAATTTCAAATAGTAAATGTTGTTGTAGCATAGAAAAAAATAAATAATATAAGCAAATTTTCCAGTGTTTATATTTATCCTCTTTCGTATGCAAATTAAGAGTTGGGTTAAGGGAATCAATTATTGTGCAAGAATAAATATTGAACCATGATTTTAATTTTCTTTGTGATTTAAAAAATGTATTTGTGAACAGAACTCGAATAACACCATAAAATCTTCTTAATCGTAATACTTAAAAGCTTATGTGATGCGGATGAATTATTTCACGGGATAGCCGAGCGCGTAAGCCGGCTCGAAGACAGACCCATGAGCGTCGGTCACAACCCCAGGCGTATTGGGTTCGAATCCAGAGCGACCCTCCCACGTAATAGTCAATCCAATAAAGGGAAAAGAGTCACGTAGCGTGTTAGCTTTGTTGCATCATCACCTTAAATTATTTTTCAAAAGAGAATCCGTGTATAACACATCACATCGTTCATCGGTGCAAAATGTGTCCATTGGTTGGTGCGGTTTTTGCTCCCCCTTCGCGCCCATAGTGATGCGTCCCCACGGTTGGGCGTGAAGCACCATGCTGGAGTGAGATGAAGTGTTCACACTGGCGGCAGATGCGGCTGCATATTCGAATGCGCACCGAGTGCGCGCAGAAAAGGGAAGCAATAAGTTCCAGAGCGCCGTGTATATATCGCGCCGGGAGTTCAGTGATCGAGCCAGAGATTGACCTTGACGAGCTACACCGCCCGTCATGTGCATCAGTGTATGTGTGTGTGTGGTGTGCAAGTGTTTATAGTATGCAAAAATGCTACGAACCCCGGGTGCGCCTTGTGCAGCAAACAAAAGGAGAAAAAGCGATGCGAGAAGGAAAGGAAAGTAAGAGCGAAGCGGTAGAAAATGCTGCAACGCGGTCTCGCGTCCGCTGCCGACATTTGCGCGCCGGGCCAGGAGGGGTTGCGGTGGGGAAGGTTGAGGAGAAAAGGAGGCGGCAGGGCAGGGGGTAGATGTGGAGGACCTGGCGGAATGGAAGGAAGGATGATGTGAAGCAGTGCAGCGTCGTCGGTGATCTAGATGGAAGCGCCGGAACAACATAAAATACTGCCGGGCCGGGAGCTGTTCGACGTTGTTTTACGCCCGATTTCCTCCATGTTTGACAGGTGATGAGACGACGGTTGTCCATTTTGGAGCTAAACAAGCGTCAAGATTGTTGACATTCGTGGGGCGACTGGCTGGAGCAAGAAATTTAACACTTTTACATAATGTTTAAGTAGTTTTCATTCATTATGAAATTATGTTCTTACTTCTTGGATACTAAGGCAATACAATATTGTTCGTAAATTAAATGTCGTATACTTTTATCGTAAGATTTGCTCAGTCATCTAGTATGGCATACGTTTGAGCAAAAGACACCAAACTTTTAATAAATGAAAAATGCTTGAATCCACAAACATTTTCTCATGAATGACAGGATAAATCATATATTTTTAATAAAATATGTATAATATATACAAATACAAAATAAGGATTTTATGTTAACGAATCTCTACTCCGAGATTTAATAATTCTCTAGATCTAGAATTCACCGAGATCTACATTTTCGATCTTCGCGTTGCAATTATCATGCAACACAACCATGCCTTCTTTATCCTCTGCCCTATCCCTCTTGCTGCTCGTCCGTCTCCCCATCTCGCTCTTTGTTGGCTCGCCCTTCCCTGTGCCAAAAACGCAACCAGCGACCGTCGGAATGGTTTTCAAAATCCTAAAATCCGCCAAAACATTCCTGCCCGTCCCGTGCACCGTAGTCCACATCCGTGCCGGGTGCTCCGGGTCTGCTGGTGTGTGTGTGTGTGCTGCATTATTTATTCTCCCCCTCTCTTTGCGCCATTTTTTCGGCCGCCAGACACAGTTACCCGGCGCGGTGTGCGATTATGTAACGCGCGCACAGTTCGCATCGCCGACGGCTTTGCGAAGGACGGACCGAAGAGGGGGACGTAATTATTTGGGATTTTCTGTTCCTTGCGGCACTGGTGTTGGTGAGCGCACACATTCCCGTACGTGCGTTCCTTGACCTTTGGATTTCGGCGGCAATGCGGCGACGGAGACGTCGAGCCCCTTGTGGCCGTTCAATCGATTTCCATCGGAGCTGAAGTTTCGAGGTGAGGTTAGATGGTTTTTTGTTGTTGTTGGTTGTTGGTTTCGTTCGCTCTGGAGGGGGGGGGGGGGGGTCCCAATTACGAGTCCTTTTATGCGACGACGGTTCGGAGGACGCCACGTTTTCTTGCGTTTGATTTCTTTCTTCCGCTTCAGCCGGGCAAGCGACCCGGCTTTGTCGCGCAATAATTTTGGTCGTGCCCGAAAATGTGGTGGGAATGTTTTAGGACGGACGGTGGAATCAAAATTGCCGAAACAAGTTTGTTCTCGGGTGCGACTCGGCGGAATCGCCGCACACACCCTGCACGCTATTGTGCCGGTGGCAATGAACCTGATGAATCTTGGCACGGGCCGTGGGAAAGGCATCATGCGATTGCGACCGCCAAAAAGGTCAATGGGAATGGTTGCGGAATTTGTGGCACCGAATTGGCGCGCTTTTGTAGGGATTTTAATTCTCAAACCATGGTTTAAGGCTTCGAATATTTTTAATGTTGCACCCTATTCATTTGTTTAATTATTTTTGTTGAACACCAGGCACCTCCATTCGATAATATTTTTACTTTTCGAATTTTATTAACTGTATTTTTGGAATAAAATAACCTACCATGCCCCCCTCGTTGCAGCGGGAAAACCCGCCAGACTCGATTACAGCACTTCAATTTGAGTCATGCAATCGAAATGGATTGTTGCCATATAAATACTCCCCGAAGTGAGGGGTACGGGCCAAGAATAGGATGAGCAATGGGCAGTCGGAAACCTTTGGGGTGAAAAACCTTTATACCACAGTGACGCAAAGCGAAGGAATGAGAAAGGTTTAAAATGAATTGGAGCAGGCCTCAGTCAAGGAAGGGCGGCTGGGATAAGAAATGCGAATGGCAGCCGCCAATACACAGGAAGCTAGAGGGCGATGGCGAAATGAGCATGGCAGAAGTTTACCAAACAAAGTCTGCAGCACAACGGGATTGCCTGTGCGTGATTTATTTAACTTAAATAGGTGTGAAAAATTGTTATTTGGTTTGATCATTGAAACATTAATAATCAATCACTTTTCTGAGTCTCTTCTTTTGTTGAATAAATTTTTTAAATGAAAAGAAAATTGAAATCGTTCGAGGGAATATTTGAAGTCGTTTGTTTGCAGCAAATGTCTCACTATCCTGTTAGAAATACGGTACGGTGCTGACCAAAACGCATCATCGCACGGCTGAGAGGAGGCATCCGGTTTTAAACACTTGCAACATCCCGTCCTTGGTATACGTGTGTTTGAGCGTTTCTGCATCCGTGCGGGTGTGCAAACGCTTTGCGACCAGGACTATGAACACTTCATGCAATGCTGTATAGGAACGAAGTGAAAGAAAATATCTTCTCGGGCTTGAAAGAATCTTTGGCATTTCGATGGAGAGGGTACAGGAGTTGGAGCGGGTGCAGTTTTTGCCGGCAGAAGGTTCATGGCCCCCTTGTGACTTTGTCGGCTGGCGGCAGACGAAGATGACGATGCATTTCGAAGATCCAAAACCGGCGTATGAACGTGATGCAGCCATCCATTGTCCGTTCTCATTTCGCTGCGGAGAATGTTGACGGGACGGAAATTAGAGCTGCCAAAACGAAAACGAATGCTGGAGCACTTGATGCAGAGTGATCAATCAGAAAAAATCATCGAAGAGCGAAGGGGGAAGTGTGGTGACGAATGACATGTTTATCCTAGAGGTTTTGTAAATGAGTCTTTGTTGAGTAAAAACATCCTTTTGCTATATTGGTTCTTTTTTAGCTTCGATTTCCCTTCAGCAAGGAATAGAACCCGATTTAATTGCAATACTCTGTTGACCAAGTACCGACTACTTGAATGATGAAAAAAGGCTTATAATTTTGCTCGAAATCCTCCTTCCTTCGGATTCAACAACTAAATCGCTCTGTTATGCATGTGTTTATTAATAAGAAAAAAGGGGAAAAATTAGCTGCCTTTTTCCCGAATGATTTATTTCTGATTTCCATTTTCGCAGACAAAGGGGACAAAATGACGCATCTTTGCACGGGTTCTCATCCTTTGTTCTGCAAGACATGCTGTCTAACGGCGAGAGTTACGTCTGGTCTGCCCATGGTCACGAAGGACACAGCAGTGAAGCCCATGGTGAAGCGTGACGCGGTTTGGCGAGACGTCTGCATATCGTTCTTCAACATTTTTCGGCAGTTTCTTCCCTTTGATCACGCGTGACGATGAGCTGCTGCTTACTTTTGTCTGTGTTTGAAAAAGACAATTCAGAGCAAAAATATAAACGTTCGAAACCGTCAAGTCGAGATGAAAACCAGTTGACAGGGAACAAAAGCAGGGCAGGGTGGAACAGCCATTGAAATGAGGAACTTTCTTCCCAACCGTCTGGTGGAACAATTGCGCCAAAGCCTTACCTCATCATCGCTCATGATCGCTTCATAAGGGTGGGTAGATTGAAAAGTTTCCCGAAATTCGAGTTGAGATGCGGCAAATAGCTATGAATCTAATGCAGTTTAGAATAAGGTTTCCTTTTTTTTGTTAGTTGAAGCATTGACATTTTTTTATAAAAAGCATCGCTAATTTCGTGCCAACAACTCCTGTAGAAAGTATCTTAGCGACCTTTCCTTTTGATTTGGCTTAAACACTGTTCTAGACAGACTAATCGAGTGTCTGGAACGTAAACTTCACGAGCTTCAGTTGCCATATTCAGCATTTTACCCCCAAAAATCATTCACTGCAAGCCATATTGTCCTCTGGTCATACAACGAAACGAGGACTACGCTGGGCCGGAGCAAACTGGAGGTATCTGTCTCGCCTGTGTGGTGTGTTTTCCTTGGCTTATCGCAAAATTTTCCTAGTCCCTAGTCTTTGAAATTCCCAACTGCGTGAGGCAAAACCATACACCAGGTGCTTGGCTGCGAACCCGTAACTGCGTCGTCGAAGAACTTGTCGATGGGAATGGAAATAAGGAAACGTTCAGTTTCGGTTCGAAGGGGTGTCTGGCCTCAAACGGCTCGTGTAGAACGTCGACGAGCTCAACAACAAACCGAATCCATTTTCCATCGAGCCGAGGGGCCAAACGGAGCTGATCAGAAACATTTCCGGGAACGTCCTTCAAGGGAGGCGAGCGAGAACCCATAAAAGAAAAAGTATTCTTTTATGCTCTAGAAACATGCAAACGAAACACGGGATGGAGGCGATAATTTTGTGAAATAAAAAATCTTTATCGTAGCTTTGATGTTTTCTTTTCGATGGGTCTATCTTCTTTCCTACAGAAAACAGAAAAGGGTAAACAAAACAGTTGGGATGATAATTTTGCAACCTGCCGTAACATTACATCATGTAATTTTATTTGTCTGTCTCTTCAGCACGCCCGTGAAGACGTACTCGTTTTCGGTTGCCAAGTGGCATTTTTTTATCTGCCATGGTTTGTTTTTTTGTTCTGCCATCGTAGCAGAACCCTGACTTGAGGTAGATGTGGTTTAACGTACCAACCCTCAGCGCAGAACCACGATGCAACTGCACAATCTTATCTGCGACGCTACAGTTACGCAAGTGCCTTCCAGCGTCAATGAACGATAATGCAGCGTTTTTATTTTCCTTCCCATGATGATACTTTGTAAAGCTGGAGAGTGCGATTGAAACACCGTAATCAAACTTGGTACTGACGTTTGTGAAGCAATGCACTAATCTATCTAGTTTATTTGATAGTTCTGCGGATAAAGTGGTGTGCTAGAGAAAATAAGTATTGTTATGATACAGCATTTGCTCATCAGACAATTAGTTTAAACCAATTGAATCATAAATGGAGTAAGGAATGGATGGTTGAATGTCACCCTAGTTTTGGTGGAGATGTTATAAAACAAAACAAAATTAAACAGTTATAACTCTTTCTTACTTTCTAACTCTAAGTATACTCTTTTTTAAATGTTTTGTTGCAAAGGTGATAACTTTGCTAGCAACTATTTTTATGTTCGCTCCTACAAAAAGTTAAGTGTTTCTGACTCAGAAGCTCTCCAGTATGCAACACTACAGCAAGATAAAACAATCGCTGGTCATTTCACTTGAGTGGTAAGATCGCTTTCAACCGCGTGTGTAAAAGTTGTAAACGAGTCACGTTACAACAAACTTTCCGTGCGATAAAACTTAAGCAGCAGTAGAGCGACTAACTACTACCCGCCTGCTAACGATAGTAGAATACCTTTATTAACGATCGACACGTGTACGAGGATTGACAGATAAGAAGAGGTGTGCTGGGGGAACCGCCACCAGATGTGACGTGTATCAATTGTCACCACATTAACGTCGTTAATGAATTACGCGCTGGTGCGCTCGTGGAGCATCGACTGGTTACGTGAAAACAAGCGTTGGAGACGACGCTAGCGTTAGGCTTGTGTATCGCTAGCGCTCACGTTTGCGTCTCAATCGCAAGGATGTGCGGTACACGTGCTTAAGGGGGGAGGAGGCTAAAGAAAAGGTGTCAGTGGGCGCTTCGTGTGTAAAGGCCTTAATTTTTTATCATTTTCACAAGAAATGATGCAAATCTGCATTATCTGTTAACAGGCTAAATTTCAAACATCCTAAGCTTCACGTCATTCTATCGTTTGATTTGTTCTTTTCAGTGAAGTGACGAGGAATGTTTAGTGGTGATAGGAGAAAATGAGCCCCTTCCTCCGCTCCACCGTCGTTCCCATCATTTTTCCCAACGTCGCAAACATTTGAATTCTGTCGCACGCGGCCTCGCGAGAGGTTGGCATCCGTTGGTCGGGCGTCGGAAAACGTGATCCTTCGGTGCCAAGCACGACCGGTTACATGGCCGCTTTGTCGCTCTGATCAGATTAACTAACGTGCTGCGCCCCGGACGGACAGCGGAAGCAACGACGGACAGTAGAAGATAACTAGGCCCCCACCTTGCGCATTACACAACACAGGGGATGTTGAGGAAGCACTTGGCCCTTAGGTCGCGGGGTATGGGTCACAAGCTTCGTGTGGTGAGCAGCATGAGGCTTAGAAGGGGAACTTGCAAATGTAAAGCAAGCTAAATAGCCTTGTTTATGATGGTACAACAGGCATGGACGATGTTGTTTGAAGTTTAACTCATAAAAAAACACATAAACGAAATATAAGCAAAGATATAATTTGTGGAAAGAGTAGCATCACTCAACTCGTTAAAAGTTGTGTACAGCTCCTACATCGTCCATCGACCGACTCGATTGACTAAATTGCGTTACGTATTAATGCCATCAATAAGGTCCGGTATGGCCGAGTGCACAAATCCTGGAGGCGTGGTTTCAGGGATCCTGGTGGCGGTTCAGGGTGTCGTGGGATCCTGGTGGCGTGGGGAGACCGATCCTCTGAAGTACGAATGATTGACTATGCATGTACTTTAAAGGGGAAACAATCTCCTAAACCCCTTAATGGTATGTAACTTCAGTTGAACTTAAAAATACCGTCTAGCTCTTCCAGTCCTTTCACTCCAAGGCCTAAGAAGCTTTCCGAGGGAATAACGTATAAGGAGCGTGAAGTGACCAGTTTGCAGAACGGGGCGACTATGTTTGTTTTGGCAATCGCGTGGTTAGGTCACTTCAATGACGTGCATTGCCCCAGAACTCTTGATTATCACGATCCGCTATCGTCCCAAAACCAGGTAGGTGAGTAGGATCATTTCTCTTCCGCTGCATCGGTGTCATAACCGACCGGCTTCAGAGTCTTTCGATGTGAGACAAAAACAGAAGCTAACAAGAACAATCTCAGGGTTGCATCAGACCGTTTGCTGTTGATACAGATGTTGTTTTCGCAGCAGTGGCAGCATTCAGAATACGTACTGGCATTGCATGGAGTTGTTTGGTCGGTTCAGTTTGGATGTTTGCAAAGGTATTTTGGTTCTATTTTTGGAGTCCAGTGTTTCGAGATTAAATATTTGCATGCAAGGAGTGGTAGAATGGCGGCTGTGATGAGGATAAAAAAAAATTATCAAAATAATGTGACTAAAATGACACGATAATGTGCAACGAATTTCGAAGCAAACAATTTTTTCAAGGTTGCAAACTAAAGAATGATTTTTTTCATGAAATGGCATTATTGTAAATGCTTCAAACAGTATTGCACAAACTCATGGACCAATTCGCATCAAAGAGAAAGTAAGCCCATATTTAATGTGCATCGAATGAGCGCTTGCATCGGTCAAACTTCCGTGACACGAGCCGCAACCTGGCTGGACTAGATTGGGCACGTTTACCGCCCGTTCCAGATCGGTCGTCTCCGAAACGTGACCGGTGACGGGTCGCTTGCTGCACTCGCGGGTGCAATGCATTCAGTGACTGCACCTCGTTTCGATTCTCGGCGGCCACGTGAAGAAACTTTCGATTGATTCTAATGCATCGGAATGAAGCAACTGCCTGTCACCATTGTTGAGTGATTTATACAGTCGTTTATGAGGAGTGTCATTCTTGGATTGAGCGAAGGTGCAAAACAGGAATGCGATGTGAAGACTGATCAAATGAATAATCATCCACCGGATGATTGTTTCCGGCCTATAGATATAAGCCTGGATTCTTATTATAATTCAAAATAAACTGCGTTACTTGCTGGTATATTAATCTAAAACAACAAACATTTTTCGTTTCATCAGCATCATCGCAACATCGACAGGCGACACTGTGGTGTAAAAACATTCGCCTCGGGAAGCATCGCCTTTGCCGTCACGAGCCGGAGAATATGCACGAGCCCGCCTTGCGGCAGTTCAACGGCTCACGTTGCTCGTCACGTGGCACGCTCCAACTGCGGACTTGAAGCGGACGTCGTTTCAAGCCATGGACCCTTTTTAAAGTTCAAGACGACGTCGTCGCCGGGATGCGGAAGGTAAGTGTTGAACTTTTGGTTTTACGCAACCGTTACACAATCCTACGCCGCATTCCAGCATTATGTAGCCAAGACGGTAGGCTAACGCCCAGCGCTTCCTGCTGTGCACGAATGATAATGTCCGAAAGGCAAGAAATATAAAAAATAAAACAGATTACCAGAAGAGTGGCCAACGAACGGTAGAGACAATGTGTTAATGTAGGCGCTCTGATTCTCTTTCCAATTCATGAGATCAGTTTCAGCCATTTGCGTAAATCAGAAAAAAAGGAAGTGACGCCCCGGTGAAACGGTGCAACGTGACCACGGCACCGAGGACATTTCAAATGTGACACGAGACTGTCAGGGCTCTCAAACAGGGCAGGGCTGGGAGGGATTGCGAAATCGGTTACGATTGCCGGACAACTTTCAACTGGACTCGTTGACTATGGATGCGTTCGAGTTACTAGTTTTAGTTCGAGGGTGATTCTCGTAAGGCCATACGTAGGTACTGCGGCCGTAGGTAGAATTATTTTGGGATGAACTTTTCCCTAATATAAGTAAGAGTTTTAATTTGTATTTTTACGTAACAACTATCCAACGACACAATAAAATGATTCATAAATGTATGCTGAAACACACTTTTAAACAACAAGGGATACAAGTTCCTGATACGAAGAAAGCTATTTTAAAAATATTAAAAATTGGACAACTCCAAACCATTATCGAAGTCAAACTCATCAAGAATTCTGTTACATTACAATAATAACATCGAGCACTAGTAAGAGCAAATAGGAGAATCTCAATCCAACGGAAGGCAATTAATAGAAATGCGGCTAATTGGCTGCAATCGGACTGTTATTGATAACCCCACGTGTAAGTCGCTTTCCTAGGATGACCCAGACATGGCCGGTTAGTCGACTGGCCCCGCTTTGCAAGGCCGGGAGGAAGGGCCACCGCTTCCAGTTAACGACTCGCACGAGCGCGATGTTGTTGCGCTGCCTAATCTAATTCCTGTCACCCGTTCGTCAACCGAAGCCAGCGCGTGAGCGATGGCGGTGTTGGTTTTGTGGGCTGAATTTCAAACTGCTCCTTCGGCACACTCTTGCTTCATTCCATCTCCTCTCGCGAGCCTGTGCCGTGTGTCGATCGATAACGCGAATTTGAGGCGCATTCGGTTTCCACCCACCGCCGCCCAAAGCACCCGATCCGGTGGTCACGTGGAGGCAACACGTGGTGCAAGGAGAACTCGGTATCAACCACCTTCCGGCTCGTGCTCCCATGGTTTACTCCCGTTGCTGTTGATTTGTACAACGAAATGTGTATTTTTTCTCGTTCTATTTCTTTCTCTCGCGGTGTGGTGAGTTTTGTTTTTAGACCTTCCTAATTCCAACCACACGCGTACACTTAAACACACGCACACGGGGCGAGGAAATGGAGCACCAATCGGATCGCAATTGCGAAAGTAGTTCGCCGTTTTCGACGTGTGGTACAAAAACGCGACCCCGCATCCGTTGCTGCTGTTGTCATCAACGATTCTGAACTAGGAACATTCTCGTCCAGTGCTTCTCAATGATGAAGTTGACTATCTGATAAGCATATTCTTAACAATTATATTTGTTTTCGATTGACAATTTACCGTTCAGTTGTCGATGGTTTTGCTGATCAAGATTAGGGGCAAAACCATCGACGATATAATCCATCCACGAATTCTCCGTCGTTTGGAAGCATCAGCGTAAATTCTCGTTGAGAACGGCTGCAATAGATGGCAGTCGAGCCAAGCTAGATCGTTCGTTCATGCCTTCATGCCATCCCTTCGAGCGCCTCCGGGATTCCCCTGCCCTTCGTCCTACGATCCCGGCCAACGTGAGGTAACCGCGTGAAGCAAGGGAGCGTTATGCAATTTGCGGCCCATCGGTTCGCGTCACGGGGCCCAGACAATGTTTCCGACGCTTGGGCGCCCGTTGTTGATACGCCTGATTCTGCTGTGTTGTATACCCGTGGGGAGGCCCGTGTAAGCCCGTTGTTTGCTGCTGATTGCGCAGAATGCGCGCGCAAACGACCGGGTCGACACGTGTCGGGCCGTTGGTAATTGAATCATCGTCGCCATTCATGCCGAGTCGTGGCCGCCACTCTACGCTATCTTCCCCTGGAGCCGCGTTCGTGCGTGATGCTTCGTTATCTCTCCAACATCGGCGTAGTAACGTTGGCTGCGGAAACTAGCTAGGAAGCTAAACTTGAAGGGAAGACTTTGCACAGTGCATCCTACACTGGACCACTTGTATACTTCAAACTAAATCGCTGCCTTTTTGGGGACTGATTTTGGGATAGATTTACTATGCCTTTTCTATATTTGCAATTATTAAACCTAGAACAACCTGGTTAGGGTTAGGTTTTGGTTACATCAAGATTCAATCTCATGTAAATATCCATATTTGAAAAGAAATAAAATAAAATAGATAAGCTTTTCAAAAGTATAAAAACTATCATGCGTCAATGGGAAAGAAAAATATATGTTTTGCATTCCTGCTGTTAAAAATTGCTGTTGGAATTGAATGAACATGCCAAAATAATTGTAAACATAATCACAATGAGGCAGCATTGTTGGACTAATCGTTTGATTTTAATTTACTTTATACTAGAATTGGCGTACATGGTTGGTCTTAAAAGAATAAAAAAATAAGAAAAAAAACTCGTACTTTAACCATAAGAATGAGGTAAACATGGCCAGCACGACCGTTTGACACGAATTTATATAGCGCGCCACTCTTGATCGCAAGCAAAAAAGCAAGGCTGAGACGCAACAATCCCAAAAATGGCGAGATTCCGTAGCAACACCCGAACCTGTTTTGGGCTGTAACATGAAACGCTCGAAGAGTTCTACCACTTCCGGGGTTTTGCTTAGGCTTCCTGTGCTGTGTAGCGAGACTCACGCACGCGCAGTTCTATCTGCCACTTACATAATCAACCCGGTTGCCCAATGTTAACCGACGCTTTGTCAACCAGTTTCCCCCCATCTGCACGGCGATCTGGGAACGCGCAGAACGCGCCCAAGGCTCCCGTACATAATTCTTCCACCTCTGTTGGCGACCGCAGGTTTAATAATAAAATTCAACCAACGTATCGTGCGGCTGCGGCCTTCGGTCGGACCGGAGGCTTCTCGCGGGCCTGGTCAACGAACGAATTAAGGTCACGATCGCCGGCACGGTGCGATCGACGGCGATCCAGCAAGACGAAGGGTGACTTCGTTAGCACTTCACCGTATCGCAAGCTGCCGGAGACGTGGGGTGATAAAAATGGGCATCATCGACCGTTTAAGTATCGTTAGCGAGAAGCTTCCGATGACGCGATCCGGCCGGGGTTGATGCGCCCCGCAATTTCACGTCCAAAATGGAAAACACCAAAGTCTGCCGTTTGGGTTTGAGAATGTTGTAGGTCGAAATGAATACCACGAAGGCTTGGCAACAAATTTATGAAATATGGTGTAATTCCTTCCTCATTAAATTATTGATCAGTTAGTTAGATCATCAGTTATTTACATTTCCGCGTTTGATCTTTTGATACAACAAACTTTTGAATGTGATTTTGATGAGTTACTATCGCCAATCGATATTTGTCACACTAAATGCCATCTCTGAGCTTGTTTACTTATATGTTTGCTCACTTTTTTTTCCCTCATTTATCACTGCGAATGTACCCCTTAATTATCTAATTTATTATCATTAGTATCACTTTTATGATACTGCTCGACCGAGGTACGATTGTCCGGTCGCGCAAGTGATTGTGACTTTCCAATTCGATGCTAAAATACTTTCTAATTTCCCTTTGCTAAATTTAAAAAAAAAAACCGTACCATTTTGACCGATAGCATTTGATTAGGAGGGACCTTTTTCTGGTTATCAAGACTTCAACCGCCATCGGTGGTCGCCCGTTTTCGACTAGATTCGTTTTGGCGAAAGGTTTTGCCAATAAAAAGAGAAAGTTCTTCGATTTGTTTTCGTTTAGTTTGGACTATGTTGACAAAAAAAAGCTCATAAATAACTACGTATAAAAAGTGGGAACTTTCGGACTCATGGTAAACATCAAAATCCATGGTAAACAGTTGTTTTTGAATAAAAGATAAAATCCGTGTAACATGAAGTAAGTGGGAAGCTAAGTAGCAGTCCTTCATGGCGTATAACCGGTAGAAACCAGCCATTGAGTTATTTGCGTCTCTATCTCTGCTTTGCAATGACAGCCCATAACAGGCGATATCTCATGATGGAACGAGGAAGCGGAGCAGCTAGCGGCGTAGTGTTTACCGGATCGCAATGCGCGAACCGTTACGAAATGACTGACACGTTACAGACGTTATAATCCCCGTGTGCGCACCCATACACGGAGCTGCAAGGCGATCGGTCTATCACTAAGTGCCCGGAAGGTCAACAGTAAAACCTCACAGTGAGCGACGACAGGAACTGCGCTGAAGCGAGACGTAATTACGTTTCTAGTCGTCTGATAAACGGCAACTGGAGCAGGTGTTTACAGCAACGCGGAGACATCGCGATTACGTTAGTAGTTTATCAGTGAGAATGACGACACTCCATCGATGGTCGCCATCGAGATCAGATGAGCTGCGCGGTTGTTTACGCGAGAGATGAAGCCTTTCCCGTTTGCTCACTGACAGCAGCACTTTGCTCACCTGTCATCACCTGCTGCTCTCTATCTCTCTCTCTACTCTCGGTAACAGAGATCACACCACGGATCGCAGCTCCGTCATCATTTGCTAGAACCTCGCACTGGGCGGATGCTGGAACGGCGGGGTGGGAATGGCAGTATTACACAACATAAACTAACGGCTTCCGTGTTGCTGTGCATTCTAGCGTTATGACACTTATTGCACGCGGCCCAGCGGTAGTGCGGCGTGCATCTTGTCCTGGGGCGAGTTAGAAGTGATGCTTTTTCCTGTTGTTTGCTGGGATCAGTTTGTTTGCAGGCCGTTTATAGGGATGGCAATTCACCGTAGTGCAGTACATTGTGCGTCGCTTTGATTGTTAGTAAACAGTTTGATTGCATCGATGCGATCGATGCGTTATATTTCGATGTTTGTGCATTAGAGGTGTCATAAGAGGAGACGGAGAATACGTGCAAGGGGTACAGTAGTTTTTTTTTAAAAGGAAACAGGATGCAGACTGATCATTACTAAACCAAACCAACCAGAACCAGTTGTTACAAGTGGCTTTGTTAACTGAAAGCGAAAATTGTATATTGCTTCTATATAATGATCTATTACGTTCAAACTATGCTTTATAAATTTACATCACTGTAACACTGCTTGTGTGAAAAAATGACATAAAAAGAAAACTTTTCTAAATAGAACTTTCGTCTATAGAACGTCATCGTACTTGTTATAATGAATATATAATTATGATGCCGACGCCAGGGTTGATGTTTTAAAAAAACTTTATTTCTAACGTCATGCTCATTTGAGCCCTAATTCGGAACTGCCTAGCTAATTTCCTCGCGGTTCTCGCATCGATGTTGTAAAGGTGCTGACGATGCGTCTGCTACGTCGAAGTCACATTCCGTTGCTCTGCTTCTGCTGCGGCTGGTGGCGATGCGTTCTCATGTTTCCCGCTTGACCGATGGATGCACGTGGCTGCTGACGTAGCAGGTTGTCCGGTGTGTTCCACATAACTCCTCCGGGGGGTGGAAAAGCGTGGCCTCACGCGTCGTTTTTCCTTGGCAAGATTTCTGCGATGGCTCTTACTTTTCTCTGGTAGAATACAACTGCAAAAAATGCCAAAGCTACTGTGAGGATGAGAGAACATGAAATACCTCCTAAGAGACTGAAATTCCAGTGGCTGTTGAATTTCTTCAAGTAGGCGTGATGCAGCTCGATCCGATTGATGAAGTTCGCTTGATCTTGCAACTCTGTTGGTTGTAGCGTTACTGTTGTTTTCGATACGGCTCCCCAGAATGGCTCTGTTTTGTCGATGGTAGTTGTAGACTGGAATGACAGATTTTGTATGTTTACCGTGCATTGGGTGAATCTGATTAGGTAATTTCCAGTGATTATTTTCTCGTCTGGGCCGCAATTGAATTTCAGGGACTCATTTTTAGCGTTATTGATGAGGAGTGTGCCTTCTGCTATGGTATTGATAACTGTACTGTTTGTACTTTTGGTTTTGCAACTGCTTTTCTTGCCTTCGAGTAGATTCGAGATGCAATCGTCTTCGTATTGTCTGATGTTGCCGGGGCGTTGGATGTACTCATCTGGTGTCGTCGGAGTGAAGATTCCTCGTTTACCTTTTATAACGAGTGCTGGATATTGCGATATTATTGAATCGTTCACGTTCAATGGGTGTATCTGGAGTAAATCGTACACTTCTTTCTCGAGTTGTGGTACTTGAAGGATGTAGAGAAGCGTGTCGTCGCTAACTGCTATTTTCGGCTTTACTAGTTGCAAGGCTTCATCGGGAAGATTTACGTTTATGCCCTGGTCTTCGAGTACCATTCTGATCGAATTTATCTCATGCGAGGATAACAATTTGTTGCTGGCAATTGACACTCTTGACCAAATGATTGTTTCTTGGATTTCTTCTAAAACGTGGTTTATGACGTCGATATTAATTAAAAGGGTAATTGCTTCGAGTTCGTCGAGAAGTTTGTTGTTGGTTTCCCCTATGACTGCATTTACAGCGTTTGTGAGCGCGCTTAACCTTTTGTCGAGTTGCGTATTAACTTTCACTTGCTGGTTGTTACTGTCGATCAAATCGTTCATCGTTTTGTTGATGAGGCTTAAATCTTCTGCATCCGGACTGCCGCTGATCCATTTCCACATTGTTCCGATCGCTTCTATGCTTCTAGCTTTCCTGGTTTCCCTAGGTTTGATTTGCATAAAGTTTGAATACAATAGTCTAGTTTTCATTCGGATAAGGTCTTTCAATGGATTCTCAATTTTTTCGTATGCTAAGCTAACTAGTGAATTTACTGTTTTCTCTAGGGTAGTAAGGTTGATGGGATGTATCATGTTAATATTTCCGTTCTGTACTCTTCTCGTACCTAACTTTAACGAAAGTAGCGGTTGGTCGCTCAAAAAAGTTATTTGTAATTCCGGTTTAGGTTGAGTTATCTTTTTGAATGGTGGTTGAGGTGATATAATGCCGTCTTCTGCTGAATGAGTTTCGTGCGCGTTTATCATGGTAACAAGTGTGAGAAATATTACTGTCGTCATCTGCAATGAGATTGAAACTTGAGTCAACACTTATTCCTTTTAATTTTTCCTTTGTGCCTTTTGATGTTTTTCATCGTTTTGAATGTTTTTTCTCTGACTTCTTGAATTCTGACTGGCTTGGCTCGCGGGTCTAATTTCTTGCGTATATTTGGTTTAATGAACACTTCGTCGTTTTCTTTTAATTCCGGGGGGTCTTCTCTAGATTCGTTGCGTTTAAGCTGTGCTAATCTGGCATTTTCAAGGTTAGCCTTTATTTTTGCAAAAAGATCTTCTGTATTTTGCCTGTGTTCATTACATCCGTTAAATATGATTTCGTTCGGTGTGTACTTTGTAGCGGAGTGTACCGAATTATTGTACAAGGAAACTGATAATAGCATTTTCTCAATGGTGCTCATGTCGGTAAATTTACTTTTGTTTGTGTTAAATATTTCAATTATTGTTGAGTGAGTTTTTTCCACCTGTCCGTTACTCTCGGAGCACGAAACGTATGAAAGTTCAATATTTAAATTATCTAGGTAATTTTTTAACTGCAAAGATCTGAAAGTGGTTTCGTGATCAGTAATTATTTGAGACGGTGTGTTATACGTTGCGAAATATTGTGCTAAGGCATTCTTCACGTCTGTGATATTTTTTGTTGCCATTGGGATAAGTTGTAAATGTTTTGAAAATGAATCGACTAGTGATAGGAAATTGCATTTATCTATTTGGAAGATGTCCATGTGAACTCTGTCAAAGGGTCTGTTAGTGGTCGGTCTAGGAGACAATTTGATATTATAGGGCTTCCTTTCGTATTTATGGGTGTTACATACCTTGCATAGGTGGGTTATTGCTTTGATTTTGTTAGTCATTTTGGGAAAGAAATAGCTTCTCCGTAATTGATGTTCAACTTCGGTGATGCCTCTGTGTGCGCGTTCGTGTTCTTTGGAAACTATCCTGTCTTGTCTTTCTTGGTTGGTAACGTCTTCTACCTGTAGTTGAGTTAGTACGAAATGTCCACGTTGGTTAAAATGTTGTCTGTACACGGATTGTATTAGTTGAATTAGATTCTCGGGGGCCATTATAGCAGTTTGTTTGCCATTATGGTATCTTTTGAACGAGTCCATTATTGTTAGTTCGTCATGATACGGTTTACAGATTATGGTTCTGTTAAAACCTGGGAAAGGAGCTTCTGTTATGTCAGTTGTTATGCGGGATGTTCTGAATATTATTTGGTTACGGTAGTAGTTAATTGGTCTTTCAGAAAAATGGATGTAATAGTCATCCGATGTATCTGCTGAATGGATGGTTTGGGAATCGGAATTGGGGTTGTTAGGGGAATTATCAGGAGAAGGGTTATTTTCATCTTGTCCTCCTGAAACGAAAAGAGATTCTTCCAGATTAACTGTAATGTTCTCCTCCGTGTTTTCCTTTTTGTGTGGTTGATTTTCGATTCCTGTGAAAGACAGATTTTTATTAGTATTTGAATCGGATGAACTGTTTACTTTTCTGCTGAGCGCATCAGCTACAACATTCGCTTTTCCTTCCTTATACTGGATATCGTAGTCGAAATTTTCCAGTTCTAGTCTCCATCTCAGAATCTTCGAGTTCTTTGTGGATGTTTTGATGAAGGTGAGCGGTTTGTGATCCGTTATAAGTGTGAACTTGTTTCCATAAAGGTACGGCTTGTATTTCTGAACTGCCCAGATAATTGCTAAAGCCTCCTTTTCGGTTGTCGAGTAGTTCGACTCTGTTTCATTAAGCGTTCTGCTGCCGAATGCAATCGGCCTTTCTTTACCATCTTGCATTTGGGATAGTACAGCGCCAAGTGCATAGTTGCTTGCGTCTGTCGTTAAAATAAACGGCAATTTAAAATCGGGGTATATGAGTATCTGATCTGATGAAATGATTTTCTTTAGTTCTTCGAATGATGTCCTGTATTCCTCCTGATTGAAATTTACTGTTGCGTCTTTCTTTAGACATTTTGAAAGGGGTTTGGTTAGTTTCGCGTAGTCCCTAATGAATCTACGGTAATACCCTGTGAGACCTAAAAATTGTTTTATTTCTTTCTGGGTTGTGGGTAGTCTCCAGTCAAGAATTTTTGCTATTTTATCGGGGTTTGGTTTTATGCCTTCGGGGGTGATAGTGTGTCCTAAGAACTCCGTTTCTCGCTTTAAAAATTCGCATTTATCGAGCTGAATTTTTAGGTTGAAATCAGATAGTCTTTGTAAAACGGTATCTAGGTTATCGAGGTGTGTTTTCAAATTTTTGCCAACGACGATTATGTCGTCAAGATATACGAAACAAATGTTTCCTATAAGTCCTGACAAAACGCTATTCATCGCCCGTTGGAATGCCGCGGGTGCGTTTTTTAGTCCGAAGGGCATTCTTGCAAATTCAAAATGCCCTTGGGTTGTTGAGAATGCAGTTTTCATACGATCTTTCGGGTCCATCTCTATTTGGTGGAAGCCCGATTTGAGATCCAAAGTTGTGAAGTAAGAAGATTTCCCGAGGTTATCAAGGATTTCTTCGATTTGGGGTATAGGATATTTATCCTCTATAGTTTTTTCATTTAATTTTCGGTAATCTATGACGACTCTGATTTTACGTTTACCAGAAGCATCTGTTTTTTTTGGTACAACCCAAACTGGTGAGGAGTAGGGGCTGGTGGAGTGAGCAATTATTCCATTGTCCAGTAGTTCCATAATTTGTTCTTCTACGTCTTGTTTCAAATGGTGTGGGTATCTATAACACTTTGTGAATGTAGGTTTTTCATCGGTTGTTATAACCCTGTGTTTAACTACGTTTGTGGCAGTAAGTTTTTCATTAGTTTTTAAAAGTACTGTTTGATTTTTCAGAATCAGCTTTATTAAGTGAATTTTTTCATGCTCAGATAAATGGTCCAGGCGGATTAGTTTTCGAATATCCTTTTCTGTTAGGGTTTGTCCTTTGCTTATCGGAATGGGCGTAATTGTTTCGAAGTTGTTTATTTTCAGATTAATTTTTTTGTTAAGCATTTTGGGGGGGTTGGGTTTTGTACTTTTCACCACGAATGTAGTTTTCGTGCCGGTTGCTGTATACAAACCTGGTTGGACCGTGACTCCTTCATAGATTTGGGTCGGTTCGTATACTGTCCAATCTCCTTTCTCATCTGTTGGGAGGGTGACGTAATGTTGGTAGGTTTTCTTGCTTGGAAAATATTTTTCGAACGAAAAGTTCACTCCGGAGATTTCAATTGTACCTCTCTTGAAATTTATTATTGAATTGTTTTCAGCTAAAAATTGAGACCCTATTAATCCGTCAAAAAATTTATGAAAATGAATTTCGTAGTATTTCTGTACAGGAACGTCCTTTCCTAAAAAATTTTGTTTTCCTTTTCCTAACATTGGTCTTGATCCCATTAGGTTGGAAATTGCAACGCCTTTAATTTCTTCTGATTTTTGTAAGATTCCTGGTTTTATGAGATTTTTGTTAGCGCCTGTATCTATTAAAAGTTTGAGTCCTTTTTTGGTGCAAAGGTATGGGAGAAAATCATATTTTTTTCTGGATTTCAAATGCCTTCTTTGTCTTTGTTCGCTATGCAAAAATTTCCTTCAGCTAGTTCTTCTTCATCTTCGCTACCTTCATCCTCAGTTTCGGCCTCATTATTGTTGTACTGTTTCCTGATGTGGCTGAGCTTGGTTCGAAGCGAGGGGTCGATGTCCATTGGTTCTGGTGCATCATTCTGTTTTGAAAATTTCCTTACCGAGTTCGCTCTATTTGGTTTTTGTGGCTCAAATTTGGCTTTTTCCTCGTTTTGGAATTTTCGCTGATTGTTGAGGAGCTGTTTTTTCGGTCCCCTCTCGTGAGCGATTGCGTTTAATTCTTGTGCCTTGTATTTACACAAGAATGCATACGCATCCTCGATATCTTTGGGTCTAGCTGCTTGAGCGTGCCCAAAGTAGGGTGCGCGTAGCCCGGCAATGAATGCTGCTAGGGCATCCTCGTCGATGAACGAGTTAATCGCGTCCCAATGTGCAAGATACTTCGCGTTCTGTTTCGCTAGAGTTTTAATATTCTGCACAATTTCTTTCGATGTTTGATAGTAATGATGGATGTTCATACTATCTGTCATTCTGTTCTGCCACATTTGGCACTTATAGGTTGATAGTTCTTGCCTATCACCTAGTGAAGAAATCAAAATTTCCTTCACTTGGTCAAAATCCTGTGGGTTTCCTGCCAGACAGAGGATGTCTTTGGCTTTTCCACTGATTTTGTTGGTTACTGCTGTCACGTATGTGCAGTATAAATCGTGGGGAACTTTCCCTTTGAAAAGGTTCAGCGTATTTTCAGCTGTATTTAGCCATGCTGATAGCTGTTTCCTGTTACCTTCAAATGGCTGTAGAGATTTAATTGGATCGGGGATTCTATAATAATCTCCAATCGGTATGTCTCTAGGAGAGGAATGAGATGATGCAAGGGTTTGGTATTGCCCTTGAAGCGCATTGATAGCTGCCATCATTTCACCCAGTTTTCCTGCAAGCTCTTCCATGTTGTCACTGTCTTCTAACTCGGAGAGTGTCGGAAGATTGCGGAGTTTGTTAAACTTTTCACTTCTGTTCATACGTGTCGACCTGCTATTATTTTTCCGGAACGCTTCTGGATCTCAGATTAGCAAATTTGTGGGCACAGCGTATGCAATTTTCAGAAGGAAAATTGTTTTGTTCGGAACCGTCTATCTGGTAGTGCGGTTCAGAATTTTCCAATTACGTCTATCTGGTAGTGCGTAACGGATACCTCTACGTCTATCTGGTAGTGCGTATGAGGGTGTGTGGTGAATGAGAAGAGAGAAAAAAAAAATCCTCTTTTTTTTTTTTTTCACAACACAACACGTGACACTTTTTTGACTTTTTTTTTTTTTCCCACTTTCGCACTCTCACTTACAAAAGTAAAGTAAAAAAAAAGGAAATAAAAGGTTATCACTTACAGTCGGGTGTGGTCACGGTTCGTGCCAACTTCGCCAGGTTCCTGGGTGGTCTGTGTGCGGGGGATCCTCAACTCCTCGGCGGAAGAATTTCCTTTGGTGCTCCGGATGCTTTCGCGGGATCGCTTTGGTGAAGATTTTCACTTTAATCACCTTTCCACTGTTTTACTTTCACACAAAACACTTGGCACTCCGCACGGCTGCGCCAATTATGATGCCGACGCCAGGGTTGATGTTTTAAAAAAACTTTATTTCTAACGTCATGCTCATTTGAGCCCTAATTCGGAACTGCCTAGCTAATTTCCTCGCGGTTCTCGCATCGATGTTGTAAAGGTGCTGACGATGCGTCTGCTACGTCGAAGTCACATTCCGTTGCTCTGCTTCTGCTGCGGCTGGTGGCGATGCGTTCTCATGTTTCCCGCTTGACCGATGGATGCACGTGGCTGCTGACGTAGCAGGTTGTCCGGTGTGTTCCACATAACTATATGTATTACTGAAAATATGTATAATATAAGTATAACTACCGATGAGTGTAAGCATGATTTGTTACGCATTGGATGAAAAAATGGATATTAAGAAACTGGGCAAAACAGTTGTTGTAGATCAGCAGCAAACAAAAAACTTTTTGATCTTCGTTATAGCTTAATAGGCTTAAAAAATCGTGTTTCTTCAATGATTCATAGTAAAGTGACATAAAATACCATTGGAGCAGCGATTACCGACGATTACGCACCTAAAGCGAGATGCAAAATTCCAATCGTTCTTTTTATGTATCACTATGTCATCGAACGATTGCGCTGCGTACGAGCGAGACGAAAAACTCTGTTCAACTGTTAAATATCGTCCTGTAAAAGAAAGAAACTATGATTTGCACCTTAACAATAATCACGATCCAGCAACTGGGCGCCACGACACGATTAGCGCCTGCGAAAGAGAAACATAAACAAAACAACAAACCAGGAAAAAAACGAGAAACACACAAACTTCGCCAGCGAAACTTTCCCATCGTAAAGCTTCCCCACCGGTTGTCACCACCGTCCTCGACTCCTCACTCCATTCGCTCTAGCCACTTCTGCCCGGGCCACTTCTTACAACCGGTCCCCGATTTCGGTTCGGTTGATGGGTTTCAGCTTCAACAGTTACGGCCCAGTCAATCACCCGGCACGACCGGCGATGTCCGTGGCCGATGTCAAGGTAAAACCCGGTCAACTACCGGCCCACAATGTTGGTATGTGTGACACTATTCGTTACCTGGGTGACTCAAGAAACTGTCGCGGTCCAGCGACGCCGGTGAGTTCGTTTCGAAAGTTCGTCGTTTTCTGTATGTTTTGGTTTTTCTTTTTTTGGTTAAAGTTTTATTTTTCCGTGTGGCAGGAATATCCGATCACGTTGAAATGCTGTTTCTCCTATTTTATCTTCTGACTTTGTAACAAATTATTTAACAAGATAAGGATAAGCAACATGATTCGATAGGCAAAGATTTAGAAGATGAATAGTCTTTTAAACGGTTCTCTCACATTCCCGGTTCCAGGACATTTGTAAACATTGCTTTAATTTATATTTTTTATTACATTTTCTTCGTCTAAAATAAGGCTTAATTTACATATTTAACTTTTTTTTAAAACTTGGTTTGGTTGAACCGTTTTTTTATTAATGAAACCAACTTACTAAAAAAAAGTGTATTCCGTCTAGGAAGTGGTCAAATTTCACTCCTTCTTCACATTTTCATTCACACCCTTCCCCACCTCCCAGATGTCCCCTGGGGGCTCGAGAGGACGCGCTCGGTGCGTTAACCTCTTTGGTATTACATCCTCGTGCGTGCCTGCACGCAGATCCTCATGCTCTCCTCGTCCCACAACGCGAGGGAAACTGGACCGCGTTCGGCAGCCCACGATATTATGCATAATTGAAAAGTCACCCCTCCCGATCATAGGTCTCGAACGTACCAGGACCAACGCGATCGATGACCGTCGAACGGTCGAACACGGCAAAGGTTCCCCGTGCCGGCGATTCGAAGCTTTCGCGATGGCGGTGCGCGAGAGAGAAAGCCTGTTGGTGTCTTGCCGAAAACTAGCGAAATGTCCACCGATGACTTGTCGCACGATGCGTTGTCCACACTCCACTTGTGAATCCCGCCCGACCGTGCACTTTCGGGCGCTGACTTTTCACGGGAGGGTTGTGGTCCTACGCGGTCAACGCACTCCGTCCGCCGACCGGACCCGGTCTCGTGGTCCAACCTCACGTGAGCGCTGCGCGATGGAAAGTTTGGCGGTGCGGTCGCAACCCCGCGGGTCGTGTCCGGATTTCCCTTACGTGTTGTTTATTTTTTGGGTGATTTCTTTTTTGGAGTCGTCTTTTTTTTTGGCACTGGTTTTTGTGACATGATAAACAGTTGGTCAAAGAGATGACGCTACGCCTCGGATGGTGTGGCTCTGGCTGCTTGCGACGAGTTTCACTCGATATGGTTGTGAAAGTATTATGTATGTTCGAGGGGCAGGAATAACACCGCCGCGTTTGGCGTTACGGGAAGCGTTTGTTTGTAAAAAGTTATTTAATTTAAGCCAGGGTGGAGATGGTAGTAATGGGGTTCAAAAACTTCTTGCTTTGTGTGCCTCGGTCTTTTGCAGCAAACTTTGAAGTGTTTTATACGCGTGTATATTCGTTGTGCATTCATGTAAGCCATTGTTTAAAATTGTCTCTTCTGTCTTCATTTGGTATAAGTAAGAGGTTCCAGCCCAAGTGGAAGTAATGCAAAATCCATTAAAACGATTTATAAAAATAACCACTTCTCCCAGGACCAGGGGTTAGGAACCAGCAACACATTAGCTTCAACCCGTGGATAAAAGTGTGTCAAGTATGCTAGCGGTGTGTCGAAAGTCATAATGTATCTCAGTGCCCTCGAGAAACAGAGGGCTTTTATCGCGACGTTAAAATGCAAACAACCCACACCTTTCCCGATCCCATAAGTCACCCCGTTGGCCAATTGCCACATTCTACTCGCAGGGCAGGGATCCTGTTCCGCCAGCGTTTGCTGTGCAGCAAACCGCAGGCAACCCGGTTCTAAACCTAGATCGAGCGCACGACGTGAAGTGTTGCACGTCGCGAAAGCCTGTCGAAACGAGTTTTGGGCGAATAAAATTAGCAAACCAATATCTTAGGCCCCTCCAGCACTTGAACTTGGACTTGCTGGCCATGGGAGACGCGGAATGCAATCTGTGCGGCCTTTCCTTTCCTTATTTTTCGAGTCCAGCCCACCGGCTGCAGGCAAGAGAATGTGTTTTTATCTGAGTATTTGACCGGGCGTTGCCTGGGCGTTTCCTGTGCCTTAATCCTGTGCCTAATGTGTCAAGGCGGAAGGAGAATGCAGCCGGAACGATCGATTTTGATCAGGTTTTGTTCCGCGCACCGTATGTAGGTCATAATAACTGATTGTGGTTGCATTTAAAGTGCGCCAACATGTCACAAACATATAAAGCTGATGAATCGGTTCTCCAAAGAGCAGAGCCAATTCCTTTGCTACCTGAAATGCCTGGAACTCAGAAAGTATAGCATTGAAGACAATCGTGAACATAAAATCAATCTACATATAATTATTACTTCAGTAAGGACGAGTATAAAATATATTTATGATTTACTTATGATGAAGCTATTTGTTTTGACTCTATGTTTCTCCCTAACACTCAACGTTTTGCAACGAATTAAAAACAACCGTGCATACATCGTACATAATCGCGATGTAATCAGGGTTGAGTTATAATAATTTCTCTTCCGTTCGACTCGCTCAACCTTCTCCGTGTCACTTTCTTCACACTTCCTTCCCCTTTTCCGGCCCACCATTCGCTCGCACCTTCCATCCGTTTCCCGTGCGTTCTCCGAGCCTCACAGTCGTTCCTGTGTTCGATGCTGTAAGCACGTCCCAAAAGTATAAACCGTGAAACGTCACCCCGAGAGGGTAGTGCCCTTTCACTTGCCCAACTCATTTGCACATTTTCGACGCCTTGTTGTTTCTTCTTTTCTTCAGTATGCCCCCGTCCGCCGCTTTCGCTGCGTCCCGCGCGTCCTTCCGTGCGCCAATCCGGAGGAGGAAGACCGGAACCTTAATCGGTCACTCGGATGGCACTTTCTCCTGCGTGACGTCGATGGACTCTTTCGAACGCGAACGGTCGCTCCGTCTCTTTTGGACCTCCATTTTATTCCTTGCCTATTTCTAGCTCTCGCTAAACTGCTTTTCTTGTTGCTCCCTATGGTCGAATAGCAGTTCAGTTTTTGTGATTTTTCGCGCTTCCTAGCGATGACTTCGGGCCTCCCGCGGTTGCCGGTTTGCTTTTCGGTGGTCTTCCCCGAACTTCTGTGGTGTCCTTGGCGAGGATGGCACGCTGGAGGTGGTGCGCGGACGCATGCACTCCCCAGTGGGAAGCGACCTACAGACGTCGTTGACCGCAAGTGGCCGCGATCGAGTCAACAGAAACGCTGCCGAAGAGGAATGACTTTAAAAAAAAGGGGGAAGCCGCGTTTGTCCCATTGACGGATTGACTAACTTATGTCGGTACTTCCCACCCCGATCAGGGAAGCGAAAGCTACCGAAACCCGCGCGGCACACTGGGTTGGGCGAATGGAAGATTGACGAAGGGCTTGGCGATGGCTCTGAACACAAGCACCGGGGGGGGGGGGGGGGGGGGGAAAGGAAGAAATGCTTGCAAGATGTTTGTTGATCGCAAGAGTGAAAAGTCAACGTGCTTTCGCCCGCGAACGGCTTGCGATCGCGTAGTTTGATGCTCGTGCGTCGTCTTCGGTTGAGTTTTGTCACGTCTTGTTCTTCTTTTCGTTGCCCGTTTCCATTTATCGCCCGCTGCGTACGTGCGCTTTTCTTCGCGTTTTGGTGTTCTTTGCTGGCACGATAAAACGAAAGTTTTACCCTCACGCACCGCGGCCGACCTGCGGGGGGACATCTTTGCCCGGGGTTCGAGACGGTTTTCTAGCCTCGCCGGACCGGATTTTCATACCGACGAGTTCGCGGCGCGATTCCGCGTTCCGTGCCATTGTCATGGGTCGTTACTTCATCGGCGGTGCCTTCCGGAGGTCGGTGAACGCTTCGCGCGTTCGTGTTGCGAAAACGGATCTGGATAAATGTTTTGTAATTTGACCGCCTCTCCGCATCAGGTGAATTAAGGATGAGCGCTATTTTCTCTTTTCTTATTTAAAAAAAAACACCATATCCTGTTTGATGCATTTTCAAATCTATGGCTTACAATATGTTATTCTCTTTTAGTCATATGTTTTACTCTCAGTTTTGTGTGAGTTTTGTTTTGGTTTTGTTTTCTTTTCTTTTCTTTTTTTATATTATTACAAATTTTGTGTAACAATGTTTTGATATCTTGCTATATTTTTGTACTTGATAAGTAAAATTGAACCAAGTTTCAATTTTGTTTCCTTTATAATATTCTGAATAAGAATTAGTTACACCTCAGAACACATTTGCACAAGCTGGTCGAATAGCTCCGAATGGGGTAATATACGATGCGGGCTGCATTGCCTGAATGATACTAAAACAAACCTCCGCCGGCTCCTCCTTCGACCCGTGTTCATATGAAGGGGGTGTAATAATGCATTTCAGTCAGCAAAATACTTTAGCGATCGAGTGAGACCTTGAGTTTATTTCCTTACAGTGCGGCCGACAGTGCAGGCGGATTTGCGAATCGGGTGGAGTCGCCACGTCGGTGGACCAGTTCAGGTCAACTGCACTACCGGATTCTTAGCGTCAGCTCAGGTAATCAGCCCGCCGCCTTACCTTTCTGCTTTCTGAAGCGTTAAGCTGCCACTGATCGGTCTTTTTATTGACTATTATTTTCGATACGTTCTACTTCAGCAATAAAACGTTTCGGTTAAATGGACCTGGGGGAAGGTTTTTGGTTTGTTACTACATTATCTGTATGGTAAGTGTGATGGGTTTTATACTTAATATTATGCCATCGTTCAGAAGCCTTTTCCAACATCAGGTTGCAAAATGTGTTAAAAGAGAATGGAGGTATTTTATCCGTTTCTCAGATGTTACGAAACTGTTGTCTGGTTCAGTACAAGTTTGAGTCGATTCACATATCGAATGATAATACATTTATAGGCAGTAGCTAACAAGTTTAGTTTTGTATATCGTCATTTGATTGTTAAAGTTTATTTTGTTTTGTTTTCGTCCTTCATATCATAATTTTTTTGAAATCGATAAATCTACAATAAATGGATTTGTTAACCTCAACGTACCGTTTTGAACTGATATTATTTGAGGTATTTTCATATGCAAAATTGGAGTATAAAAACGATTCAAAATGTTTGCAAGCAGTACAAGAATATGTTAGGCAAATTTTCTCATTCTTTAAGAAAGGTTTTCGTGTTTTATTTCATAGTTGAATCAGTTGTTAATAAAATCAACGTATAATGGATCATATTTTTCGAGGGTCGTTTCGAGTTTAAAAGCTACAAATTAGGAGGCAATTATTATTCCTCATCCAACCTCTGCATTGAAAACTGAAAAATAAAATTGTATCGCAAAACGAATTAAACAGGAAAACAGAAATGTAATTATGGAAGTATAAAATCTTAGGGAAAATGAAACTAAAAATATAAATCTATTTTGTTCATCTCCAATATCTAAAAAATGTCCATGAATTCAAAAAGCGCACCATTTCAGAAAGCTGCTATTCCAGGAATGGTAAAGGCATGTAAAGCGGATAAAAACTCTACTGCAGTTACTCTATCGAAAGTAGCACGAGGAGCCGCATTTTATCATTTCCATAAACGCACACGCCAACAGGAAAAAGCACTTCCAGTTGCCCCATATCAATCCGCTAAAGCACCAGCAGGCAAGCCAACATACGGCAACCACATGCTGGGAGCGGGTTGCTCCACAACTTGCGCCCCGTAACAATTTCAGGTGTTCCGCCCGGGTGTTGATTTGTTGCCCATTGCCTCACAGCAACGCGCGTGCCCACATTTTATTCTGGCTTAGCGTTTGATAAACGGTAGACTTTGACCGAGTTGGGGGACGGGAAGGCGAGCTGGCGAGCTGAAATCTCCCAAGACTTCCAGTGGCATTATCCGTGGCACGTTCTTCGGTGTCATGCCTAGAACAGCCTCCACCGACCGGGGTTCACATTTGTCGTGAAAATGTCGTAACCGAATGCGCACCTAATGTGTTTTCTCCGCGGGACAGAAAGACAACGGAGGTCGGAAGAAAGTGACAGTCGCAATTAGCGGCTCTCGTCAGTCTTCCGCCTTCCGCCAGTCCGACGGACCGGTTGTGCTGATATTTGCTCCCGCAGGGCGTGACTGTACCTCCTAGACCTCCTCCCCAACCGACCTTAAGGACCTCACCGGAGCCCGTGAACATAAAGCGAGCAATTATACACAATTTGACTTACCCTGCGGCTGGGCGGGAGATTTAGTATTCGGACCCGGACGCCCTGGTTCTCGCATGGCGGTTTGAATGTCATTTTGTCGCCGCTAGAAGCGCGGCCTTAACAAAAAAAAAAAAAAAGACACATACAGTAATAATAAACACACAAGGCTGGTGTGTCTGGATCTGTTTGCATTAGTGCAAATCGGGTTTGGTGCAAATAATAAATATATCCCATGATTTATTTCCTGACTCGAAACACGACTGTCGGGGCACCCAGGGTGCACGGATGCGTTTGGGCGGTACCGGGCGGGCTTCTTAGCTGGCTTTTGTTGGCGTGACCGAGGGCTAGCAGGGCGTTGGGCGAATGCAACCATTGTGCACCGGATGGCCTTGTTTCGGGCACGATGGAATGTCACCTGCCTCGCCACAGAATCGGACAACAACAACAACGGGAAAGAGCTGGTGAATAATTACGATGATGTATTATCCGGCTTCTCTCAGTGATGGATTCATTAGTAAAAGCATAAGGAAGTGTTATTCAATTTGATTTCCATTGTGGTGATAGGGATCACTATTATAAATTTGAAGCAGAAACAATTGTCTTCATTCTATGCAGCTGTATTCGATGTGTGTCTTGAACGTAATTCAGACAACCGTTCTTGTCCTGCAAACTATGACCAAATTATTTGAAAATCCATAGTGTCTCAATTTAAAACCGTAAAACTATTATTGAAATACCCCCTGTGTAACTTGTCTGCAACGTATAAATAAGGATATATGAAATTTCATTTCTTTTTCACTCGCATATTTCCGAGAGAATATTATTCTAATTAATCACGATGATAAATTAGGATGATATTCTCCTTTATCACTTTGATTAAGTAGCATTTTAGAAGTCCGGTTGTAGAGACCCAGGATAGCCAAGCGCGAACGTGCATGGGTTTGAATCCAGACCAGACCTCCTCCGCTTCGAAGGATTAACTATTAAACGGGAAAGAGTCTAATAAGCCCTAAAAAAAGGTAGGCATGACCAAATTAGACGCCAGGAAAGACGAAGAAAGTAGCATTTTACAATAAAGTAAGTTTATATAAGGATTAAACCTATCATAATTTTTTTTTGTTTCTCAAAGCTTATCCAAATTTTGCTTTGAACAAAAAAACATTGCCTTATTTTCGGATCCAAAGTCTCTCCCAAATGTTTCTCAACACTTCAATGCAGCAGGTCAATTCAATTCGCCTGTTGCACACACACACCGTAAAAGTAGAGCACGATTGTTGCAATGAACGAGAACGTGGGAGGACTATACTAACCGACCCTAAGTACACCATTGCCGACGGAAGGCAGTGGCTGTGGAAAAGAGCTCGCTTTTCGACTTCGAGCCTCCTTTGCAGAGGCCAACCAGGGAAGAACCACCGTTATGTCGGAGCATCGGTGCGGATTGGGTGGTTAGGGCAGCCCGTTTATTTTTCTTTCTTACTTCGACCGGTGAAAGTAGCATAAAATGGAAAGTGCATGGCCACATCCACGCCGGCACACGCACGACGCACGCGGGGCCCCGCGATCGTGGAAAGTAGAACACGCCGAACGTGAAATTTTGTGTAGAAGCGCCATTTGGAAACCAGCGCAACCGATTCCGAAAGTGGAGATCGTTCGATTGCCCGGAGAAGCGCGAACCTTTTGCGTCGTTGATTTCTCGGTGTGCTGTGTGTTTTTTTCTCTGAAACCCGGCTTGGAAGCTCCCGCAACACAGCCACAGTGTTGAATAATAATGATTCGGCTGCATTTCCGCCCCTTTCCAGCGGAAGGCCGGGGCAGGAGAGCCGTGAAAAACGAATCGGAACACCTGAGCCGGTGGTGAACCCGCTGGGGATGGGGCCGCGCGGAAAGGCGTGAAGAGAAAAGTGAAGAAGCCAGTGAAAGGAAAAACAATCGTTGACCGAATTTCGGATGAGCACACTTTCCAATCGGCCTGATGCACTCGTTTCTCGTTGCACTGTTTATCGCACCTTATGCTGCCGGCGTGGAGGCAAGGGGGTTTATAGGTTTTCTCCCACCCGGGCGGGGACAAAGTGTGCCGGAGAATCCACGTGCGTGGCGGAGTCTTGCTGCTCCATCCCGTAGGTGAACCATTTCCGCTCGTTCCACCGCTCCCGATTTAATAATGCGATCATTACGAAACCTGTCAACGGATTAATTGCTTCCTGCTCGGTCACCCGGGGCCCTGGTTTGGGCCGTGCGGTCTCCCGGGAAGAAATGGTGCAACATTATGCTGACTAGCGAGTGCAGCGCAAGCCAATTTGCTGGGCAAATTATGCCATTTGTAGCAGTGGCGGACGTTTCCTATAAGAATCGATGGAAACAGCGAGAATATCTTCATGCATACATGCGGGTTTTATTTTCTTAACCATACAGTTCTGTTTTATGTTTAAGATACCTACCTCAATTTAAATTCATAAAAAAGAATTGTAATAAAGATATATTTTGTTTTTGATAAGTTTCATTTTTAATACTCAATGTATAAATTTTGGTTCACCATGTTTTGGATGGGAAATATTTAATGCAGTAAATTATGAATTTTTATGAAAACGCCTTACTGGAATTGATAAATCAGATTAATACTTAATACTTAATAGTTTAGTATATAACTCAATTGAACTACTATAACATATAAGTCTGAGAAAAAATAGTCGTTGAATGTACACTCGATACCTCTTCACAATCGGCCCCTTTACGGAACAAATCAGGCAAACCACACCGAGGTGCACTCAAAGACGGCATCTCATCATCCCGATCCAACCCGGACAGCTATCGTTATGACTGGTTTCTTTTTCTTCTCCGGCGTGATTTTTTCCACACTATTCCCCCTTTTGTGCATCTCGTTAAGTCGTTCTATGCGACGGGTAATTTTTTTTTTCCTATTCTCCACTGCACTTCACCGCCGAGCGTGTGGTGTAATTTCTTTTTCGTTTATCCCATCACCGTTGGTGGTGGTTTTGGTTTGATGTTGCCGTTGCTTCTCTCAACATCTTTCTCCTCCCTCCTTCCCGTGGGTGCCACGCAAGATCCCAGCGCACAATAAACGAGCCAAAGGAAAGAGAAAAGGGTCAATTACCATGGTGTGCGATCAGCGGGAAGTACCTGGGTCGTGTGGTGTAGGGCTGGTTAACCTACTTTTGCGTTCGGTTTAGCGTGCTGGAGGTTTTAGGTTGACGGATGCTGCAATTGAATGGAGCTACATAGAGAGAGTAAGAGAGAGAGAAAGAGAGAAAAAGAAAGAGAAAAAAGAGAGGGAGGAACAGAAATCGGGTTTCTAATGAATTTACCTTGTTTGTAATGAATAATAAAAAGGATTAAGGTTTTATGAGGCCTATCTCGGCGGATTTATTTTCTCGGTAGAGACAGTTGAAAAAATTCCAAGTATATAAAACAATTGTTTGCTTCAACAATATTCTATTAAGATCGAAAACAGCAGAAGGAAACAGAACAGCAGAAGAAAAAGACAAGACTGTCAAACTAACAACCAAACGAAACTATCAAATTGAGAACAGGACGTGAAAGGGTAAAACAAAAGGCATTCAGTTCATATGCCGGGTTTCTATCGCAAATATGCTAATGAGGCGCTTGCTGATGGCTTTCCCATCGTGTATGCTTCACTTTCACATCCCAAGGGAGCCGCTTGACGATGGAGGGATGAAGTTTATTTTATAACCGACCTGCACCCAAAATCGTTCGCCCGCCGAGACTCTATGGGGACTGAATTATAACAATTTTCTTTTCTCTTTGTTTTCCGTCTTTGTAGGTCATTCCCGACGTGCCCGACGTGTGCGGACATTCCACGGTCGTCGCTGAGAAATCGTGGCGGCGTTCTGTACCACTTCGCGGTTCCGGCAAACCGAAGCAAGCGCGCGCACCCGATCGTTCGAGGGATCTTTCCCGATCGTTACAGTGAGCTTCTTGGATTGGAAGAAGGGGCTGAGATCTTGCCCTTCACGGAGGATCTCGCCGTACGTGCCTTGTCGATCGACGTGAGTGTCTTTTGCGGCCGGTGGCTCTTCGGCGGCGCAATCGGACTCGGACGGTAATCTTGCATCGCGGCGCAACGGGAATAGCCATAACCAGCGATGGAGGCCAGCTATCCGTGGACGGCTTCCCGATTGCGTGGAACGTTCCCGTGGGGCTGATCCCGCGAAAGTGGGATAGTGAAAGTAGACGGTTGGATTGCGGACGGAAAATAGGTTATGACATAATTAAATCACTACTGGTTTGAACGCAACGAGAGAAGCCAGTGAAGGAAAATACTTCACCGGACAGAAATTCTTTGGAACTAAACTTAGAGAGTTGATTGTTAATCATAATATTCGATGAGATTTGTATTTAAATAGATTTCTTTTAAATTTCTTACATTCGATTGGGTTTTATCTTTTTTCAAATAGATTTCTTCTTTGACGATTTTTTAAAATTTAACAATTTATTTAAATTTTTTTTATTTACAATTATTCAAATTATTTATTTTAATTTAAATTTATTTAAGAAATTTTGAGTTTTTTTCATTCAATCTCTAGTGTTGGTTTGAATAATTTATGGAAATCTTCCTGCACTTTGAATCTCTATTGTTTGAAGGAGTAGTAACAACAAATTTAGTAGCAACTTCTTTTCCAAAGGCACAATAAGTCTCATTCACCCTCACTGCGGTGTTTCTAAAAATGGTCCTTCATTTCCGGTTGATCTTTCTAAAAATAAGCAGCCGGTGAACGATAGTGCAACAGAATTAGCTACGAAACTTTCAACATGGGTTATTATAAAAAATCTGACAAACTTTCACTAAGCTAAAAGCAGAAGTCGAACAACTCCCACGCTGGCCTGCCTACGAATATGTGTCCGAAACGTGGCAGAGCCACGTGTCATGTTTCCATCCTCGTGTATGCCGGCTTTCCTACTCGCTTTAGGAAATCAACAGGTTTTTTTCTGAAGATAGAGCATTTTCCTTCACTAGGCAATGTTGCGGATTTCGCTTGAACTTTGTGTCGCTAAATTATGCTTCCACGAGTTCACTACACCCGCGGAAGTGCTCCGTATGCTTTTAGTTTGCTATTCTAGGAGGCAGACGAAAATATCGCCCATGCACACGTGTCCTGGGTCACGTTGGCAACGTGATTTTGTTAAGTCACTTTTCCAACCACCACTTTTCTTGCAACAATGTTGCTTGACGCTAGAAGTGACCGGCTATGAACTATGTAACGGTGGAAGCAACGTTACCAAACGGCTTGAAATAGACATATTGTTCTTGCATCATATGACCTGCAATCGGTGTGGTTTAGTTTGGTAAGGTTTGAATATATATTTTTAAATTTGACATGATTTTTATGACCTTTTCAATGCGATGCTTTACCCAACAGAAGAGCGATTAATTTTATCCATTATAGAATAAATGGACATCAACCACCAACAAGCTTCATTCTTGTACAATGTTGTTTATACCCAAGATGAAAAACAAGATTTTATAGATTATTGGTTTCAGCGTCATACAAAAAACGTTTCACTTGCCGTGGAAATTACGTGATAAAGTTTAGCAGCCTGTGAATATCCTGTTGACATACATAATCATTGAACGTAAATTTTTTGCTAAGACAGACGCAAAAGGTTTCTTCAGCGTACTTGTGAAACTGTGATTCTACGTAACATGAATCGAACAATTGAGCAACAGTGCCACGAAAAAGCGATTTGAACGATTTATGATTTACCAACAATAATGAAGTCTGTAAAAAAAAAATTGTCGCAGAAAGAAACATTTACCTTGCTGTAATTACTTTTTTTATTTCCATACGAAAGGTTGACCCTCCCCCCCCCTCCCCCCTTTTTCCCAGAAATGGGCATCACATTAGGCTTCGAAGCAGCGCAATCGGACGTTGTTTGGCGATAAAATAGAAAAAAAACACCTAAATTTCTTACCGCCCCTCCTGCGCGGTTCTACGTTTACGTTCGCTTACCGAAAACGCCACCGATGACGCACGCGAGAAATGGTGAAAGTAGGTAAATCTTTCTTCCACCCATTCCATTCGCCATTCGGAACCACCGCGAGCCGCGAAAGCAAACGCCATCAACTTCCGAACGATGCGGTTACTTTGAGTGCCATGGGTTTGAACCCATCGACATGAGGCCCACAAAGATGCCACAAACGTACGTGTGACGATTCTCGACGGCGACCTTAGACCACCACAAACGGATATGGTTGGCACAGAATCACGCCTCTTACGAAAGGGAGAAGGAGACAAAAATTACAAACAAATTTCGTTTCGTTTGCCCTCCGGTCCGTCCATTGGTCGAGTATGGTCACCGAAAAAAGGCCCCGAGTTCGGGTGTTGGGTTGATGGAAGCGACCCTGCAGGTGAAAGTTGATAGAAAGACCAGCGGTGAGCCAACGGAAGAGAATGAGAACAGAGGAGCCTACTGGCCGAATATTCACTATGAAAGAAATGATATCGGAGGTAAGGCTAAGCCCTCACCATAGGGTCAAGTTGGAAAGAAGTGGCGTTGAGTTTTCTGGCTTTTCGAAGAAGCAGGTCACCATGTTCCGAAACGTGTGAAATGAGATGTTTGTGGCTGATTTTACCAAGACCTTTACACACTCATGCATCGGCTTGTTTGCTCATGGGTAAATCGAATGGAACTGTTCACAAAATGGTAGATAAGTCTTCGCGAAACAGTTCAAACACGTAACATGTACGAAATTAATATTGGCACGCAGGAACAATGGAGGAAAGCTAAAAACCGGATTGCAGCTACTTTTGTGGATAATGATTCACTGATTCAACAGTAGCAAGACGATGGTAGTGTGTTAACGCATGAGTCAATATCAATAGGAGAATCGTAAACCAGAAATGAATCATTCAAATACTATAAAATAGGAGTGTACAACCAGGCGCCTCCATCAACAACACGCGCTGGAAAGAACAATTAGTCGCGCTCTGAAATCTGTTTTAAAATATTAACGACAAACCAAAACGTACGTGTAACATTCTACATTTCAACAGATCGAAATGTTTTGAATATAATTTTGAGCAGTTCCAAGAAAATGAGCTTGTAGTAACTAACTTGAATCATACGTTAAAAACGGTTATAACGGTGTCGTAATATTTATGCGAATGACATTCCACCCACACTGACGATGGCAATGCAGCTCAGAGACCGTTGCATCTTGATTGCATCCGTCAACTCACTGCACCGTTGCATGCAGCTTGCAAGTGCGCCCGTTAAATCACCAACGAATGTCCTTCGAGTCAAAGGCAAACTCGTTTCCTGCTTCTGCTTCTGCGAGTGAATAATGGGTGATTAGTTGCCACCGGGAGGGATGTGAATGTGACAACGGAGAGCAAAGCTTACGCAAGGTTGAATACGGAAGTTATCCGTCCGAGCGATGAGATGTCTTGATGTCTTTCCCGGTGACTCAGAAGAAATGGTGTCAATTTCTGTCTATTTGAAGCTGTAGCACAACACTAGTTCAATCGTTATAATTTTACGTTGAACTGCAGTAAGTTGGTCTATCCTGTGTGGAGGTCAGAGTACGTCCAGAATCCCTGAGCTGCGCGATAAACGTCAATCATCTGCAAAGCCGGCACAAACAATGGCAGTGACAAACGAAGGACCCAAGTCCAGTTAGACGGCGCGCGTTCCTGATGCGAGATGGCCTTAGATGCACTTTATGCACTCTCATCGTCAACACTGCGACTGACTGCAGGTCCGATCCAGGGTCAACCTTCGAGGCACGACGCTAACGGTAAAATTATCTCACAGCTCACCGCTTCCCCACGGACGGCAATTAAAAGTTATGTTTTTCAACGAACTGTTGTACAAAGGGGAGAATACAAATAAATAAACTTTTTACTCTGGAAATATGGAAAAGAACATGTCATATAGTTGTAGTCAAGAGCTATTTCTATAACAGCCTCAAAAAAGAGACATACATAGTGCAAAGGAAAAGAAATCCAATTTCTCAGATTTCCAAAGTTTGATAGAAAAAGTAAACTTCCATACGAGCGGAACGCAGGCCGTTTTCCACCGGTTATAAATCATTGCTCGCACCGAAGCGTTGCGGGATTATGGCGTCTACTATTGCATCAGGCTGTCGGAAGCGCGCGCAGATAAGGAACCGAGAAAGGACAAACGGCTCCACGACATCGCGACAAGCGCAGCGCAAGGCTTTGGCCGTGCCCTAGAGCGAGGATCTTGAACTCTGATGTGCTACATCCTCCTGCCTCATCTGACCGGCGTTTCTTTGTCCCGCTAGGCGAACGTCGGATCCATCGAACGGCAAGCAGCAATTATTAATGATGTTATTCAATCGGTGTTGCGAATCGAGCGACGGCCGACGGGAGGTTTTACCAATGCTTCCTTTTACCACAGTGGAGGTTATATATATATACAGTGTAAATAAAATCCCCTACTCAGCCTGCAACGGCTGATAACGGTTGGGGAGGCAACACCGGAGGCACACTCCTCCAACGGAGACAAAGAAAACTTCAGCGTGGTTCTGTTTTTTCTCCTTTCAGGCTACGTGCGGTACGTTCGCGGAATGCATAAGTCGCGCGCCGTCGTGCCGAAAGGGAAATTAATATTCCGGGAATCGTGGAGCATCTTCCGTTTGATCGTAGCAGCAGCAGAAACGGTTTGCCACGATTCCTGGGAACCGGACGATGCGCCAGCAATTAGTATCCACCATGCTGCCGAACGCGTTCGTCTGAAGTCTGCACTCTTGGCTCGAGATCAATCAGCAGCAAATCGCGAGCAGGAAGTGGGAAAGCCGTTGGAATGAGTTTCTCGACTGCTTGGCAAAGAAATGCCTTCAGGAATCGGTTGAGCAAGGTTCCAGGGAAGCGTGCTTACGTACAAATCCTGGAAAGGAGCTCTTAGGGGTAGTTTTCAATAGCATGCAACAAATGTGAACAAACTTACCAAATGTTTCCCAAAATGTGTACGTACCTTTTCAATATTATGGATAGTTTTTACAGGATTTGAACTATTTTTATTTTCACTCTTATTTTTTTTTCATTGAAATTTAATCCAACTTCAAACTCATCATTTTTGCAGACCAAGATTTGTATAGAATAATCTCAATCTTGAAATGAGGACTTTCATGTTTTGTACGTGTACAACATGGAAAGAAATAGTTGTTAACTACTGTTATGAGCATCCACAGTTTGCCGACTGGAGAGTTTGATTTTTCAGGAATGGAATGAGTGAAATTGCGAGCTTCCTCCAAACGAAAATACTTTTGGTTGCTTCATGTGGGACTTGCATGGAACTAAATAAAACAAACCGTCGAATAAATATGGCTAGGTACCATTAGGTAAAAAAAGAAGAGTTTAATGCTTAGGTTTAACGCTCAAATAATGCCAATAGAATTGAAAAAAGTCTCTTCTTTGTGTTAATTGATATGAAGTTATTCTAGCAGAGTGTGAGCCATGTGGCTATTCCAGCAATAGTGAACCTCCAAGCTCTACGTTTAATCACTTCCTATTAGGTAATCTTGCTTATCGGTATCACACATCACCGTCTCGGCAATCATATGGCAAGAATCGCTCCACAGATGCGTCCCGTTATTGCGCTGCCCTATTTTGTAAGCTTCTATTTATTCACTTCTCTGCGCCGTGTTAAGTGGCAAATTCTTGTGGCTTATGCGCGTTTGTTGGCTCGTGTTTTCCTTTTTTTTCTCTAGATTCTCCCCCATCCAGGGTTTCCCGGGCTAGTAGCGGGGCAAACAGAATCGCACTCCCCGTGAAAGACCGATCCCGGGTCGCGTTCCCGTTCGACGTAATCGAGCCGGCCTAGAGCACTATCAGTGGGGATTTCTTGTTCTTTTTTCCTCTTCTAATTCACCCATATTGCCATTGTGACGGCTGCTGCTGTTGCTGTTGCACTATCAGCGCCGCTCTCCGATGTGTGTTACGTCACAAACCGCACGGCGTGGTGTGCGGCGGGACTTGGCCGTGGAGCAGCTACTTCCGGCAAGTGATTATTCCAAGCTTCTATTCTTGGCCCGGTAGGCGCGCTCGGTAACGGGTCTTCTTCGATTGGGCTCGTCCGTGTCCACTATCTCTCTCTGTCTCGCTCGCGAAACCAATCGGTCGAGCGGTTCGGGGGGGAGTAATTTCATAATGCGCCTAGAAGTGGGATTGAGCTGGTTTTTACTCCCCCATCGCGACTCCTGGGTGCGATAGCGCGTATGGTGGTGAGCTAAAGCAAAACGGATGGACTGTTGGAACGATTTATCGTATCGTGAGACGCTGAAGGAATTTTTGCAATTTGCTCTTCAATCTTGCCATCGCCTAGTCGAGTAGCATTGTTCGACGAGCGGGAAAAACCCCAAAATGTTGAATGAAATCCGGGTTCAGTCCGGGACAATCGAACGTCCCGCGCATTCGTAGGCACGCGAGGGTTTTTTTATCGACACTTGTGGCTAATCTCCGCTGAGACAATGTATTTGCTAATTGCAAAAAGTGTTTCACGGTGTTGAATGAAAAATTAAAAATAGAAAAAGAATCAATTAGATGTTTGACCTAGATAACTACTTTTTCTTGTAATCACTAAGAAAGATTAATTAAATCAATGCATAATTCAAGAAATTAGGAATCATGATAAGAATCTTATGTCACATTGTTGGAAAGTTTTAAATTTCATTAAATATGTAATCAAACGCATAAAAATTTGGCCGCATTTTCATCACCAACTGGCAAAAAAACACACAACGTTCTTGAAAAATATGTGTTTGTCCTTTTCGAAACAAACAAATAGCAATAATAAATGATCAAGGCCTAAGAAATGCCACCTCGCTCCTGTTTTGGTGGAAAAAGTGGCGCATAATCTGATGGCCTTCCGGTCCGGTCTTCACGTTCGGTGACCAACTGTCACACACATTTCGCTTCACGTGCCCTAAGCGGCTGTCGTTGTGGCAAGAAACGAAAATGGCTGCGAGATACTATACGAAAAAAAAGCAAGCTAAGCTTATTCGAACCGATTCTTACAGGCAGTTAAATTTTGATTGTAGCTCGTCGGCCTTCATTTCTTCGGCAAAGAAAATAACAAAAAAAGAAATGTAAATAAACGGCAAGAAATAAGTGCGCACCCTTTGAGGAGCATCAGAAGGCGAAATTGGAGGAAGGCGCGAGAAAAAAAAAGGCAACGAACGGCAACATTATTTGTCGCCGCCGTCGCGTTATTATCGCCTTTCGAATGAGGTCACGACAGCGGCAGAAGTTTGCTTCGAATTTTTAAAGGCATCAAACAGATAGTACCCATTATGAGGCCTTGGCGTTGCTTCTGGGTGTGTGTTTGTCTGTATGGCCATGTGTAAATCCTCGTATGACTCCACTCCATACTCGACCACAAATGTTTGCGCTACGGAATTACATCAGCGATTGCTTGCATTATGTAACACATTTAAAACGTCCCCCTTTCCCAAACCTCCCACCGTTCGCGTTTGGGCTTGATCTTGGCGCGCCATTTCCAGCTCCCTTCGTTCGGGGTTCTTCGTTCGTTCTTTCGACTACTTTACCAGGGTGGGAAAACCGGCCGGGGGGGCGCCAACTGTGCCAGAGAACGGAACGGCCGAAATTCTTGCCCAATTAACATATTTCATCATTTGTTTGTTTGCGGTTTCGTTGTTTTTCTCTTTCGGTCGCTAGTTGCTTCGAAGCTGGTTTCTTGCAGCCGTTTGCCAGTTGCTGCTCTACACTCGACTACTACATCGAAGCGAGTGGGTCGCAAATGGTGCAACGGAATCCGATACAGCCCACGTAACGCGCGTTCTGTTCGATCTGCATTGTTGTATTCGAAGGCAGCGCCAACGTTTGCCGACGAAAATATGCTTATTGTAGGTTGATCTGGAAAAAATAAAAATAAATAAACGAATAAACCAGATCTCGTTTGGTCGCTTTTACGAAATGCAGCAATTTGATTTCCTCGTGTTGATCATTTCAAACGGAATTTTAAATAAATTAAATCAAATTAAATTTTGTTTTCTTTACGACGCCTAATCAAATTGGAGATCAATTGAAAGGAATGTCAGCAGCATTCCACGATTCTGCAAATTTTATTTTGCAATAATGTCAATTTATGTTTTAAACACATAAACAGTCTAGTTAACGTTAAAACTTTCCCTCTAAACAATAAAATACACATCATGTGTTATCAGAACACAGTTGTGCAGATCGCGTGCTTCTTGGAAATGGAAAACTCTGTTTCTTGCCAGCTCCTTTGCTTATTCTTTTCCGGTTTAGTAATTTTTCCGGTGCTCTACCACAAAACGATTGAAGCAATAACTAGAGCAATTAATTGACCACTAATGCCCAAGACCACGGCAAACGGAAACCCTACATCGCCGCTTGGACAACCAAGCCCTCTCCCTTACCCCCCCCCCCCCCAGCACCCTTTCGAGCGGATTGTTCATTTGAATACGCGACGAGAAAGAAAAAGTCAACGGCACGTTTTATTTATTGTTATTTTCATTCGCCTCGCAGCTACACACATTGCTTCTTAGTGCTCAATTATTGTGGCCCCCCTTCGAGTGCCATCCCCTTTCCCTTGTGCCGCCTCTCGGCAGCCTTAGGAACTGCGCGCCAAAGCCAAGTGCTTCCGATTGCACGCGGCCACGTTTTTGCACCGATCGACACCGATTTTCCGATGACGCGGACGTAATAAAATAGGCCACGAGCGCCTGTTTTCACCTCCCCATCCCTCCACCCCACCCTTCCTGCCTAGGGGTCGGGTCATGTGGCGTTACCTGATTACCTAACCGCCAAAGTACGCCGATGGGGCGGCCCAAGTATTACCCCGTGCTCACGTTATTGAGTCATATCTCGTGGGAAATGTGCGGTGCGGAGTTTTTCACCCCCCGGGGTGGGGGGGGGGGGGGGTGGGGGGTGTGCAACGTGTGCGGCAGGAGCGTGTGCGAGGGCTTTACTCAAAACGTTTGCCTCGAACCCGTGCACTCGTGCCCGATCAAAATCGCTAAACATCCTACACACACGGACGACCGGACGGCCCAAATAGAACAGTGTGGTCGAGAACATTTGCCTCCTGCCGTAGAATGATGTTTCTGGCTTGAAATATTTATGACGATGATTGATGATGCATTGCGTTACTTCTCTTTTGCAACGTTCATTATCATGCAATAAGAAATGGTGTATTTATTTTAAGAACCTTTCAAAATTAAAAAAGGGGATTCCAATTGTACTTGAACTCGAGATATTAGTGGTTCTTTAATGAAACGCAGGTAGCGGTTGCAATTTGGTAAGTAAATTGAAGAACAATTTGATCATTAAACTAATGAGCGACCTTTTTTGAGCGAAAGCAGGATCTTACTTATACGATAAATTTAAGTTTCAATGTAAATAACAATTAGACTAAAAATTCTGCAGTTGTCAGCTTATAAACACTTGATTTATCATTTGCTGATCTGTTGTAATTTTCCTCAGACGATAACGTTTACAAAACAATGGTAGCAAAAAACCCTATATTCTAAAAATAATGTTCAGCGATTGGCTTAATCTTGTCGTATTTATTTCGGTAAGATTTTTTTTAAATATTGCTAATATAGTTACACACACCGTATGGCGACTGTTCTCGTTGAGCGTTGGTGCTGCATGTGTGATCCGATCCACAACTAAGTAGAGCCATCCCCTGCTCCACATTTCGACGCCCCCTTCCCATCGAAGAACGGGCCTCGTGTGCATCGCCGTTCTAGCAGAGAATCCGAGAACCAACCACCCCAGATCACATGGCCGGGAAGAGGCTCCCCGAACGCCGCACAGGTACGCCAGGCTGCTACCGGACACGGATGAACACCACACACACACACACACAGACCATCTTCAACGGTCGCATATTCTTGTACACTTAGAAATTCTATCGGTCAGCCTGCGAGAAAAATGGGACGGACCAACGACGGACTGCTGGTCACGCGTCGTTCCCGAAGGGAGGGCCGGGTGTCGGAGGAGCAACCGGAGGACATGTGCATCGGTGGTATAATTTCCTCACACATGTCTTTAATCAGCGCGTTGTTTCTTGCCCTCGCCCGATCGAACGGGGCGACGATGAGGTGGAGGATTGTTTTTGTTTTCGATTCGAAGTCGTTGCGTCTCTCTCTCTCTCTCAAACACACACCTATTTCTGCCCTCTTCCGTCGCCTTGTTCAAATTGGCGAGGATTTTCTGCCAGTGTTGGCCAAAGGTTGAGCATATTTGTTTATTGTTGTGCATTTTTAAATCGTTTGCTCAATCACGGTTTGCACTTCAATTTCTTTGCTTTTTACATTAACGCTTTGTTTCTCGCATGACGAAACCGCGGTAATCTTGTAACTGCGAAAGTGTGCCAGTTCGGTTACTTGTTTAATTTACCTCCTCTCCCAAGGGTGGCTGTGTGCGTGCTGCATTGTATTGCTTTCCGATTCCGATTCTCTTAATCTTAGGTCATCCTCCCCGTTTAATGGCGCAATTGCGGTACCACATTCAAATGAAAGGTAAAGAAGGTTGTTGTGCCTTGCTTTTCATGGCGTGTCAATTCGTCACCAGGATTGGTTCTTTTCAAACACGCTTTATCGTGCAAAGATTCGCGGGGAAAGCCTAGACTCATATCAACTTTGAGGCGGTTCCGGCGTTTTGAAGGGAAAGGATTTGTGTGTGTGAGTGTGGAAGGATTGATATGATTCATGAAATGTTGTTATTGATTTATAGATATTTACACCTTGTAAACAGAAAGGGACTGTTTATTCAAGGTTCAGTTGGTTAATTGGGTTTACAAACATGTTGTTCCTTAACATTTTTTGACAGATTATAAGATTGTTTTGAAGGAGAAGTTTATGAAAATTTACTTTGATAAAAAAATTAATCGTTCAGCAATTAGGTTTCTACCAATTTGTTGATCAATCACTTCCAAGGTATTTCCCAACTTCGGGGCAAGAACCAACGTGTTTCAAGAACAAATCGACTGGATGTTCGTCATCGAATTACGCCATTTGATATAACCACAAACAAATCCGTTGCCAAATTCCAATTCGTTTATCATCGCCAAGATAACGCACAGCAACTGAACCCGGTTGAAGTGAATTTTGCAAGTTTTAACTCCCGTGAGTAAAAAAGAAATAAAAACGAAAACAAGCTGAGTTACGCACTAGTCATATGATTGTAAAACGTTTAAACCCCCCATCGGGAAAAAGGAGTTGTCATGTTAAAAGGAAGGCATTGCTTAGGCGCAGCATGCAATTGCAATACCTGCATCGAGACGAAGCTAAAGATGGTGCGGCTGAAAATAGAACCCTTGCCATGCTGGAGTCAACTCGCTCCATCTTTCTGCACGGCGCCAGCCGTACACGACACTGTGAAATAAATAGATTTCAGCGGGCGACTGCAAAGTTGAGCAGCTTCAAATCCGAACGCGTCTACGCCAATTCGTCGTGTGAAATTATTGCTTAGCGCTGGAATGCTGGATCACGTAACTACTTCCGGTTCGGCGCACGGTTCAGGCGGCAGCCAATCTTTGCTCGTCTAAAATTATTTACGAGCTAATTTTTTCCCTGCTAAAGTTTTCCTTAGCCAACAAAGCCTTCCGTGTCTGTGGATAGTACGTACATCACGTTGTAGCCGTATTTTTTTCGCTCTCCATCGGAGTCATGCGCAAAAAAGGAGGCATAAGTAATCCCTCGTATCGTCCGTGTCCGGTGCAGCCCGTATGGCAGGAAGTTCAAAAATAGATCCGCAATGGAGTGAACAAACTCCCACTGCAAAGTTACGGGCAGGGCGACGCAATTCTCGCGTAAGGGCGCCGTGAGCGCAATTATCGCACGGATGAAGGAACGGGTGTCACGTTGCTGGAACGGTTGTGACCGCACGCTTACCGTTTCCACCGTGCTCCCCGTTTTGCGGGCGTTATCAGCGGCGGTAGTAGCCACCCTTCCGCCCTCTTCCTTCGATTCCCTTCCATTGCACTCCCGCTAGAAGAAAAGGCAAAAACACGCTCCCCGAACGAAATGGTGATGATGCAACGAGTCGTAACACGTTCGCTTCGAGAAAGGAATTTACCGGATGCGCTGTGAAGAAGGGAACGAAAAAAGGAAATCCTTTCCACGGATGGCTTCCGAAATTCCCACAATCGAGCCACTCGAGCTCTGGGCTCCTCCACGTGCTCGGATGCTCGTCGTCGTTTTAGTTCGCAACGCACGGCGGCGGGGGGTGAGTCATCGCATTGGAATGTGCGTCCGATGCTCGGTTGCCGGAGAGGTAAGGGTGTGAAAAAATATTTATATGTTAAACATTAAAAAGTATTCTGCCAGTCGCTTCAAGCAACATCTTTCAAGTAATTGTTATTTGTACATGAAAACTTCTTATTTCTTAAAACATGTTTATTCCAGAGCGTTTCATCGGAAGATATCGTTTAGACAAAGACTTCATATGACGCAAATTTTTAAAACATATAAAAACTCTGTGATAGTTTAAGTTGTGTAAAAAAACGATAAAACGATCGATACTAGTATTTTCAAATGATGATGATAAGTCCCACCACTTATCCCTACACAGGTTTGAGAAGGACGAAGGTATCTTAAGATATTAAAAGTGTATCATCAAACGAGAGGGAGCATTGGGGCATTTATACTCCAGAACGTTCACATCCAGCTCTGCCCCATTCGTTCAACGGTCGCCATCAATTGCACCAAGAGGTGCATCTTAGACTTCCCAACTAGCAAAAGAAGACCACTTTCAGGAGAAAGGTAGGTTTTTTCGCACTGTTTCAGTTTACACCACCAGTTATCAATGGATGATAATGTGGTGAAACTAGTCAGCACTATTTAAGGGACCTGATCATGTTCCTTGCCTACAACAGGCACCAACCTCCGGATTAATTTTAAAAATGATTATAAAAATATTTTCAAATAGGTTCAAATGTTTTAAAGAAATAAATTTATTTATTCTGTTAAAATTAAATTATGCAATATATAATGGTGAATCGATTTATTTTATTGAATTTAATTTAAATTGATAGTCATGATAGTGAAATTCTGGATGAATTAAAATTATATTATCCCACAAATTACTATAAATTACATGGAACCTTTCGGTGCAATGACATACAATAGTTTAACATTGAAAATAACCATATTTTGGAAAATTTACAAAATCAAATCAGGGAATTTTTATTTGAGTAGAATTTGAAATAAAACTTTTTTTCAAAAAAAAAAATTGTCTTACACTTTGGGGTTCGGCTAATACGCGAAAATACGTTACATCCAGACTAAAGATAAGAAAGGTGCATTTATTCACTTTTGCCTGCCCGAAAGCCGGCAAATTGTAGTATTTAATAAGGCCTTCTGCCTCAGGAAATTCTTACCCCAGCTGTAGACCGCAGTCCGGCTTAGTCCTAGACACCTCTGGCAGCCCCACAGCCCACCGCCACCTTGATGCATCTGTTGCAGCGGTGTTAAACGTCTATAGATTCCTCCTGCAAGCCGCGTGTCGGCGTGACATTCATCCGTGCATGCGTACTTCCATCGGTGCTCTAACGTCATAGGTTCTTTGTTGTCCGGAGGGGGGAGGGCAGAGGGACGGTTAGTAGAACGTTTCAGTTTTTCACCCTTTCTTCCTTTCTTCTCCAACCTTCTCCTCACCCGGCAAACAAACCCAGAACCGACATGATAAAGAAAGCGAAACCTTCATTCCGGTACGGCACGGTTACGAAAACAAAGAGAACGCCGAGCGGCGTCTGGCCGATATCTCCCCCCCATCCCGCTTCCTGTGTCCTCCGTACTACCCCCCCCCCCCCCTCTCCATTCCTTTCTCCTGGCCCTTTTTATCATGCTTCCCGTGAGAGGCCGCGCTATTGCAATGGCGAACACCAACACACAGAAGTGACCTTCGCATTACGTCGTGTATATATATAGTTATGTGGAACACACCGGACAACCTGCTACGTCAGCAGCCACGTGCATCCATCGGTCAAGCGGGAAACATGAGAACGCATCGCCACCAGCCGCAGCAGAAGCAGAGCAACGGAATGTGACTTCGACGTAGCAGACGCATCGTCAGCACCTTTGCAACATCGATGCGAGAACCGCGGTACATTCTGGAGGAAATTAGCTAGGCAGTTCTGAATTAGGGCTCAAATGAGCATGACGCTAGTTAGGTAAAAGAAATAAAGTTTTTTTAAAACCTCAACCCTGGCGTCGGCATCATAATTGGCGCAGCCGTGCGGAGTGCCAAGTGTTTTGTGTGAAAGTAAAACAGTGGAAAGGTGATTAAAGTGAAAATCTTCACCAAAGCGATCCCGCGAAAGCATCCGGAGCACCAAAGGAAATTCTTCCGCCGAGGAGTTGAGGATCCCCCGCACACAGACCACCCAGGAACCTGGCGAAGTTGGCACGAACCGTGACCACACCCGACTGTAAGTGATAACCTTTTATTTCCTTTTTTTTTTACTTTTGTAAGTGAGAGTGCGAAAGTGGGAAAAAAAAAAAAAGTCAAAAAAAGTGTCACGTGTTGTGTTGTGAAAAAAAAAAGAGGATTTTTTTTTTTTCTCTCTTCTCATTCACCACACACCCTCATACGCACTACCAGATAGACGTAGAGGTATCCGTTACGCACTACCAGATAGACGTAATTGGAAAATTCTGAACCGCACTACCAGATAGACGGTTCCGAACAAAACAATTTTCTTTCTGAAAATTGCATACGCTGTGCCCACAAATTTGCTAATCTGAGATCCAGAAGCGTTCCGGAAAAATAATAGCAGGTCGACACGTATGAACAGAAGTGAAAAGTTTAACAAACTCCGCAATCTTCCGACACTCTCCGAGTTAGAAGACAGTGACAACATGGAAGAGCTTGCAGGAAAACTGGGTGAAATGATGGCAGCTATCAATGCGCTTCAAGGGCAATACCAAACCCTTGCATCATCTCATTCCTCTCCTAGAGACATACCGATTGGAGATTATTATAGAATCCCCGATCCAATTAAATCTCTACAGCCATTTGAAGGTAACAGGAAACAGCTATCAGCATGGCTAAATACAGCTGAAAATACGCTGAACCTTTTCAAAGGGAAAGTTCCCCACGATTTATACTGCACATACGTGACAGCAGTAACCAACAAAATCAGTGGAAAAGCCAAAGACATCCTCTGTCTGGCAGGAAACCCACAGGATTTTGACCAAGTGAAGGAAATTTTGATTTCTTCACTAGGTGATAGGCAAGAACTATCAACCTATAAGTGCCAAATGTGGCAGAACAGAATGACAGATAGTATGAACATCCATCATTACTATCAAACATCGAAAGAAATTGTGCAGAATATTAAAACTCTAGCGAAACAGAACGCGAAGTATCTTGCACATTGGGACGCGATTAACTCGTTCATCGACGAGGATGCCCTAGCAGCATTCATTGCCGGGCTACGCGCACCATACTTTGGGCACGCTCAAGCAGCTAGACCCAAAGATATCGAGGATGCGTATGCATTCTTGTGCAAATACAAGGCACAAGAATTAAACGCAATCGCTCACGAGAGGGGACCGAAAAAACAGCTCCTCAACAATCAGCGAAAATTCCAAAACGAGGAAAAAGCCAAATTTGAGCCACAAAAACCAAATAGAGCGAACTCGGTAAGGAAATTTTCAAAACAGAATGATGCACCAGAACCAATGGACATCGACCCCTCACTTCGAACCAAGCTCAGCCACATCAGGAAACAGTACAACAATAATGAGGCCGAAACTGAGGATGAAGGTAGCGAAGATGAAGAAGAACTAGCTGAAGGAAATTTTTGCATAGCGAACAAAGACAAAGAAGGCATTTGAAATCCAGAAAAAAATATGATTTTCTCCCATACCTTTGCACCAAAAAAGGACTCAAACTTTTAATAGATACAGGCGCTAACAAAAATCTCATAAAACCAGGAATCTTACAAAAATCAGAAGAAATTAAAGGCGTTGCAATTTCCAACCTAATGGGATCAAGACCAATGTTAGGAAAAGGAAAACAAAATTTTTTAGGAAAGGACGTTCCTGTACAGAAATACTACGAAATTCATTTTCATAAATTTTTTGACGGATTAATAGGGTCTCAATTTTTAGCTGAAAACAATTCAATAATAAATTTCAAGAGAGGTACAATTGAAATCTCCGGAGTGAACTTTTCGTTCGAAAAATATTTTCCAAGCAAGAAAACCTACCAACATTACGTCACCCTCCCAACAGATGAGAAAGGAGATTGGACAGTATACGAACCGACCCAAATCTATGAAGGAGTCACGGTCCAACCAGGTTTGTATACAGCAACCGGCACGAAAACTACTTTCGTGGTGAAAAGTACAAAACCCAACCCCCCCAAAATGCTTAACAAAAAAATTAATCTGAAAATAAACAACTTCGAAACAATTACGCCCATTCCGATAAGCAAAGGACAAACCCTAACAGAAAAGGATATTCGAAAACTAATCCGCCTGGACCATTTATCTGAGCATGAAAAAATTCACTTAATAAAGCTGATTCTGAAAAATCAAACAGTACTTTTAAAAACTAATGAAAAACTTACTGCCACAAACGTAGTTAAACACAGGGTTATAACAACCGATGAAAAGCCTACATTCACAAAGTGTTATAGATACCCACACCATTTGAAACAAGACGTAGAAGAACAAATTATGGAACTACTGGACAATGGAATAATTGCTCACTCCACCAGCCCCTACTCCTCACCAGTTTGGGTTGTACCAAAAAAAACAGATGCTTCTGGTAAACGTAAAATCAGAGTCGTCATAGATTACCGAAAATTAAATGAAAAAACTATAGAGGATAAATATCCTATACCCCAAATCGAAGAAATCCTTGATAACCTCGGGAAATCTTCTTACTTCACAACTTTGGATCTCAAATCGGGCTTCCACCAAATAGAGATGGACCCGAAAGATCGTATGAAAACTGCATTCTCAACAACCCAAGGGCATTTTGAATTTGCAAGAATGCCCTTCGGACTAAAAAACGCACCCGCGGCATTCCAACGGGCGATGAATAGCGTTTTGTCAGGACTTATAGGAAACATTTGTTTCGTATATCTTGACGACATAATCGTCGTTGGCAAAAATTTGAAAACACACCTCGATAACCTAGATACCGTTTTACAAAGACTATCTGATTTCAACCTAAAAATTCAGCTCGATAAATGCGAATTTTTAAAGCGAGAAACGGAGTTCTTAGGACACACTATCACCCCCGAAGGCATAAAACCAAACCCCGATAAAATAGCAAAAATTCTTGACTGGAGACTACCCACAACCCAGAAAGAAATAAAACAATTTTTAGGTCTCACAGGGTATTACCGTAGATTCATTAGGGACTACGCGAAACTAACCAAACCCCTTTCAAAATGTCTAAAGAAAGACGCAACAGTAAATTTCAATCAGGAGGAATACAGGACATCATTCGAAGAACTAAAGAAAATCATTTCATCAGATCAGATACTCATATACCCCGATTTTAAATTGCCGTTTATTTTAACGACAGACGCAAGCAACTATGCACTTGGCGCTGTACTATCCCAAATGCAAGATGGTAAAGAAAGACCGATTGCATTCGGCAGCAGAACGCTTAATGAAACAGAGTCGAACTACTCGACAACCGAAAAGGAGGCTTTAGCAATTATCTGGGCAGTTCAGAAATACAAGCCGTACCTTTATGGAAACAAGTTCACACTTATAACGGATCACAAACCGCTCACCTTCATCAAAACATCCACAAAGAACTCGAAGATTCTGAGATGGAGACTAGAACTGGAAAATTTCGACTACGATATCCAGTATAAGGAAGGAAAAGCGAATGTTGTAGCTGATGCGCTCAGCAGAAAAGTAAACAGTTCATCCGATTCAAATACTAATAAAAATCTGTCTTTCACAGGAATCGAAAATCAACCACACAAAAAGGAAAACACGGAGGAGAACATTACAGTTAATCTGGAAGAATCTCTTTTCGTTTCAGGAGGACAAGATGAAAATAACCCTTCTCCTGATAATTCCCCTAACAACCCCAATTCCGATTCCCAAACCATCCATTCAGCAGATACATCGGATGACTATTACATCCATTTTTCTGAAAGACCAATTAACTACTACCGTAACCAAATAATATTCAGAACATCCCGCATAACAACTGACATAACAGAAGCTCCTTTCCCAGGTTTTAACAGAACCATAATCTGTAAACCGTATCATGACGAACTAACAATAATGGACTCGTTCAAAAGATACCATAATGGCAAACAAACTGCTATAATGGCCCCCGAGAATCTAATTCAACTAATACAATCCGTGTACAGACAACATTTTAACCAACGTGGACATTTCGTACTAACTCAACTACAGGTAGAAGACGTTACCAACCAAGAAAGACAAGACAGGATAGTTTCCAAAGAACACGAACGCGCACACAGAGGCATCACCGAAGTTGAACATCAATTACGGAGAAGCTATTTCTTTCCCAAAATGACTAACAAAATCAAAGCAATAACCCACCTATGCAAGGTATGTAACACCCATAAATACGAAAGGAAGCCCTATAATATCAAATTGTCTCCTAGACCGACCACTAACAGACCCTTTGACAGAGTTCACATGGACATCTTCCAAATAGATAAATGCAATTTCCTATCACTAGTCGATTCATTTTCAAAACATTTACAACTTATCCCAATGGCAACAAAAAATATCACAGACGTGAAGAATGCCTTAGCACAATATTTCGCAACGTATAACACACCGTCTCAAATAATTACTGATCACGAAACCACTTTCAGATCTTTGCAGTTAAAAAATTACCTAGATAATTTAAATATTGAACTTTCATACGTTTCGTGCTCCGAGAGTAACGGACAGGTGGAAAAAACTCACTCAACAATAATTGAAATATTTAACACAAACAAAAGTAAATTTACCGACATGAGCACCATTGAGAAAATGCTATTATCAGTTTCCTTGTACAATAATTCGGTACACTCCGCTACAAAGTACACACCGAACGAAATCATATTTAACGGATGTAATGAACACAGGCAAAATACAGAAGATCTTTTTGCAAAAATAAAGGCTAACCTTGAAAATGCCAGATTAGCACAGCTTAAACGCAACGAATCTAGAGAAGACCCCCCGGAATTAAAAGAAAACGACGAAGTGTTCATTAAACCAAATATACGCAAGAAATTAGACCCGCGAGCCAAGCCAGTCAGAATTCAAGAAGTCAGAGAAAAAACATTCAAAACGATGAAAAACATCAAAAGGCACAAAGGAAAAATTAAAAGGAATAAGTGTTGACTCAAGTTTCAATCTCATTGCAGATGACGACAGCAATATTTCTCACACTTGTTACCATGATAAACGCGCACGAAACTCATTCAGCAGAAGACGGCATTATATCACCTCAACCACCATTCAAAAAGATAACTCAACCTAAACCGGAATTACAAATAACTTTTTTGAGCGACCAACCGCTACTTTCGTTAAAGTTAGGTACGAGAAGAGTACAGAACGGAAATATTAACATGATACATCCCATCAACCTTACTACCCTAGAGAAAACAGTAAATTCACTAGTTAGCTTAGCATACGAAAAAATTGAGAATCCATTGAAAGACCTTATCCGAATGAAAACTAGACTATTGTATTCAAGCTTTATGCAAATCAAACCTAGGGAAACCAGGAAAGCTAGAAGCATAGAAGCGATCGGAACAATGTGGAAATGGATCAGCGGCAGTCCGGATGCAGAAGATTTAAGCCTCATCAACAAAACGATGAACGATTTGATCGACAGTAACAACCAGCAAGTGAAAGTTAATACGCAACTCGACAAAAGGTTAAGCGCGCTCACAAACGCTGTAAATGCAGTCATAGGGGAAACCAACAACAAACTTCTCGACGAACTCGAAGCAATTACCCTTTTAATTAATATCGACGTCATAAACCACGTTTTAGAAGAAATCCAAGAAACAATCATTTGGTCAAGAGTGTCAATTGCCAGCAACAAATTGTTATCCTCGCATGAGATAAATTCGATCAGAATGGTACTCGAAGACCAGGGCATAAACGTAAATCTTCCCGATGAAGCCTTGCAACTAGTAAAGCCGAAAATAGCAGTTAGCGACGACACGCTTCTCTACATCCTTCAAGTACCACAACTCGAGAAAGAAGTGTACGATTTACTCCAGATACACCCATTGAACGTGAACGATTCAATAATATCGCAATATCCAGCACTCGTTATAAAAGGTAAACGAGGAATCTTCACTTCGACGACACCAGATGAGTACATCCAACGCCCCGGCAACATCAGACAATACGAAGACGATTGCATCTCGAATCTACTCGAAGGCAAGAAAAGCAGTTGCAAAACCAAAAGTGCAAACAGTACAGTTATCAATACCATAGCAGAAGGCACACTCCTCATCAATAACGCTAAAAATGAGTCCCTGAAATTCAATTGCGGCCCAGACGAGAAAATAATCACTGGAAATTACCTAATCAGATTCACCCAATGCACGGTAAACATACAAAATCTGTCATTCCAGTCTACAACTACCATCGACAAAACAGAGCCATTCTGGGGAGCCGTATCGAAAACAACAGTAACGCTACAACCAACAGAGTTGCAAGATCAAGCGAACTTCATCAATCGGATCGAGCTGCATCACGCCTACTTGAAGAAATTCAACAGCCACTGGAATTTCAGTCTCTTAGGAGGTATTTCATGTTCTCTCATCCTCACAGTAGCTTTGGCATTTTTTGCAGTTGTATTCTACCAGAGAAAAGTAAGAGCCATCGCAGAAATCTTGCCAAGGAAAAACGACGCGTGAGGCCACGCTTTTCCACCCCCCGGAGGAGTTATGTGGAACACACCGGACAACCTGCTACGTCAGCAGCCACGTGCATCCATCGGTCAAGCGGGAAACATGAGAACGCATCGCCACCAGCCGCAGCAGAAGCAGAGCAACGGAATGTGACTTCGACGTAGCAGACGCATCGTCAGCACCTTTGCAACATCGATGCGAGAACCGCGGTACATTCTGGAGGAAATTAGCTAGGCAGTTCTGAATTAGGGCTCAAATGAGCATGACGCTAGTTAGGTAAAAGAAATAAAGTTTTTTTAAAACCTCAACCCTGGCGTCGGCATCATAATTATATATATCCTTCTCGCGAGCGTACGCAACAAACAAAACCCCAATATACGTTTATATATATAAACGGGAGACCGCGAACTTCGCGCGCCATTCTTCGCCCTCTCTCGCTCGCTCTGCGACTCTCCCTTTCGTCCGTGTTCCCTGTTCTTTGCTCTGTCGCACACCCGGGGTTTCGGGCGGTCGGAAAGCGATACCGCGCGTCATCGTCTTCAGCACTGACCTGGCATAATTTCTCGACGGTTGAGTGAACGTCATGAGGCGCTTCTTGCCCCCCCCCCTCTCCTCCTTTACCGGAAGGCGATAGCAGCCTTTTCCGCGACGAAATGAGAACCTGGGCGGGGATGCCTCTACATCCCCCTCTACCCCGATTGTGCTATCTTTCTCCTTCTCCCCCTTGTCTGGATGCGTGATACCAAGCGTTTGCGGACACATATTGTCTAGACTTTCTCAGCACGGGCCCTTTCCCTACGGGATATTTCTTTCTGGCTCTTGATTTCCTGCTTTAAGCCACAAAATTAATACCATTCACCAGCCAACTCATCTTTGTTCAATTGAAATAAGAAAAAGGAATCGAAATAGAATTCAAAAACAACGAAACAGTTGCTCTCCTTGTGCAGAATGGCTTTTTCCTGCATTTCAGCTTGACATTATTTAGTCACTAATATTACAAATGTAAATTAAAAACACTATCGATCACCCGGCGATCACGTTTTCCTTCCGCCAAAACGATGACGCATAGACGGTCCATCGTAAACAACGCCAATGGCGAAGCGCGCCGGCCCAAGAAGAAAACGCAGAAACCCAGCGGAAAAATCCCCCGCATGCTCCCCACGACGATGAGATACCACGGCACGCGAATGGCGAGACGCATGTGTGTGTGTTTTTTTAAAAGCCGTGCTTTCTTTTCACGGTGCATTCGCGCGCCCATATTTCCGTTGATTGCACTGCAGTTGCTGTGAACGCGAAAGCACACAAAGCAATCCCTACCGTAATGGTGTGCGCCATTGCGCGGTGTTGCCTTTCGTCGGCATTTTGTTTTGTGTGTTTGCTCCGGTTTTCCGTCCCGTTCGCGTGTACAGCGGCAACGTGACCTAGAATACAAGCGCGCACCTCGCGCGTGTCTACGTTCGTCGGAAGTAGGCCCCGGAGGTGTGGCGCGGTAAAAGCATCACCCTAACCCCCCGTACTCCCATCGCCAACCCGTTGTCAATCATGAGTTACTGATTTTGGGCCTAAGGGTGTTACATATGTTCCGCGAAGGAACGGAAATATCCACCACTTTAAAAGGTACAGCCGCTGTGAAGGGTCTCATAACAGATAACTCCCTGATGCGCAATCGAGTAAATCATATCGCTTGTACAGCAGCGGGGAGCGAGGAGGTTGCGGTCTTTGCGCCCCAGACGGTTTGAGTGCCGTTCGGCCCGCGATGAGTGCCGTGCGGTTCGTGAGCTGTGAGTTCTGCGAAACGCGCGGCGCGATGCTTCCTCTCGGTGGGCCGGACTCGGTCCCGGCTAGTCTTGTACTAACTCGCAACCGGAGCAGACGTGAAAAACGGCGATCCGACTCCGTGCCGCTTCCTCGACAGCTCGAGACTAAAATATAGCAAACACACCGCAGCAGCAGCAGCAAACGCGAAAAAAAAATAGATCATCGAGATCGTTTGTGTGGAGGGAAATATTTCGTGGTGTGAAATTGACAGCGAAAACGATAAAGTAAAGGTGGTTGTTCCCGTGCAGATACAATAAAGATTTTCTGTTCGCTCGTTGTGAAAACGTTGTGTAGTGAAGACATCGGGTGAAGACAAAATTCAGCCAAACTCCCCCTGGAACGGCCAGCGGGCAAAAGTGCATCGGAGTAAAGGAAGCAAAAAAATAAAGAGGAAACCTGTCGGGTACAAGTGTGCTACTCGGAAGACCTTGGCTAGCCGTGGGCCGCCACAACGCCTTCACCGTAGATCGCTGCATAACCGACCGTGACCGTGGACCAGACCTCCGTTCGTTCGTTCGTGGTCCGCGTGTGCCGTCTCGCGCACAAGTGCATTCAACTGGCGGTGTGTGCGGTGGGGGAAAAAAGAAGAAAGATCGGATAAAACGGAGAAGTGCGGTGCAGCACGCAAGTGTACTTGCCGGCGCAGTACAGTCTGCCTTTTGGGGGGATCTGTATGGTATATTAGGTGCCGTCATTCGGATGCAACTGCATTTAAACACAACACTGAGGTGTGGAATACGTTCGACATACAAAGGTGATTAGCGCAAGTGAAGGTGCATCGTCCCATCGACACAGTAGTAGAGTCAAACAAAAAGCAGGGAAGGAAAAAAAAGTCTGCCTGTGAATTTTAAATTGCGGTGAATAAATAATACACAAGGCGTCGTCACAGTCGTTGGCGTGTGTCCGTCTTCGCGTGAGTTTTCGTTTCGAAAAGGCAGAAGAAAACAGAAGTGGGTCAGTCGGAGAGAAAATCAGCCCGAAGCAGTGGCGCAACAAGTCAGCGGAGAAAGGAGCAAAGTCGTGACGGGCATAAGTGCGTGCGTGTGTGTGATAAAAGAAAGCGGAATCAACAAACATAAATAAAATTTTCGTGCACCTTGAGAAGGAAGCTAAGGAAGAGCTCGTGGAAGCAGCGCAGTGAATTGTGAAGCTTATTGAATTATTATCCATAACAAAAAAAGGAATTTATACGGTACAGTGGAAAAAATACGATACAAAAATAACGCAAACCCGAGACTCCGAATTACTGGAGTTTTGTATCTAAACGTAAAACGGTGCACAGTGCCGAACCAACTCCAAGTGCTATCGTCGGCGATCGACGCCAATACGACCAAAATCAGCCCCAACGGAAGAGCTGCCGTCCATCGTTCCGAGAAAAAGAGTAAGTTTTCGGTAACAAGATTTTCGTCTGAAGCTTACGGAGAAGGAGTATAACCACCGGTAGACAAAGGGTAGTGGTAGATTTCCTGCAGAAGGAAATTTTCTTTGTCTCCACCAAGCAATGGGAACGCACTGAGTCAGTCCAGGCAAATGTATGACGCGCGGACACTGCGGAGGATTTATACACAGTTGCATCAGTATTACCTCATCTTCGGAAGAAACGCGGTGATTCTTCATTCTTCTATCGCAACCGAGACTGCCTATTAGGTTTGTGAGCCGTACAGCCTAACTAAACTGCTTTGCAACGAGTCCAATCTGTACTCTATCTCATGACCATAGGTGACAGCTGTCACACGGAATTGGTTGGTGCGTGATGTCCTTCATTGCAATAGATGGTTGTTCGGTTGGATTAACGGAGCAAGAAACGTACGTGTCCACCGATGTGTGTGTGTGTGTGGTTCTCGAGCCGAATGTGCGTGCCTGATAAAGTCAACGCCTGGTTCGCCCGATTGATAACACGGTTGACACACTGCCCTTTTGACATCGCCGAGCTTGCGCCCGTGAGTGAGTGCGCGGCCGTAAAAGTCCTGCCTTGCGTCGCAAAACCGTCCGTATATTGCGCTGTTTGTGGAACGCCTGCACTTCGCTGTATTGGTTGCATTTGAACTAAAAAAAAAAAAAACAGAGATTGTCTCATCACGACCAATGCAGCCTGCAGCGATCGCGAGTGATCGTCGCAGATATCCACAGGTGAAAGAAGATAATCTGCCTCGATGTTGCTTACGATCGAATGTTTCGTAGGAGCTTACTGTTCCTAATTCTGCCCTATCTTGCCATCAAGAACATTCGAGACTTTTCGAAACCCAGCTGTACGTTGCTGTTGTGTGGTTGCCTCGTGTGTAGGTGTACGTTTGTCCTGGCACGACCACGGCTTATCAGTTGCGTAAGAACGTTCGCCCCATCATCGAACACCATTCGCTTCCATTCCTTTAATCAGCACCCCTCTCTCTCACACTCGTGTCGTTCATTCTCGAACGGATTACAAGCGCGGAATCTCGATCACTTCGGCCGTGGTTGAGGCCGTTGGCTGATGAGTTGACAGTTTTTACAGTAACACTGGGTCTTCTCGGTTCGATCGATATCCCTCCCCCGCACAAACATCCTTGCGCTACGAGGCGTGTGTATGTGTCCTGTGCGGCCAATCGATGGAGGGAGCGTTCCAACACCAGAGTGCCGTCGGTCCATATTTGTTTCACACGCCAATAGTCACTTACACCGCCTCGTTGGCCTTGTTTTGACCGGCGCCGTTTTGTTTGTGTTCCCTTCGTAACCGGCGATGGAATAATTCTCACTTTCTCACGGACCCTTCGGTCGGTACGATGGGACGAGTGGGTCACACTGAGGGGGGGGGGGGGGGGGGGTTTGGTTAGCGTTGAGGAAGGAAAGTGATTGCCCAAAGGGACGATTATGGATGATTTACTCTCGGCGAGGCCCTCGCGCCGCTCCAACACTCCATCGAATTATCTTGTTATTGTCCGTGATCTGGTGGTAGTGGCGGCGTGATTATGATGATGGTGGTGTTTGTTGTCGGACATTCAACACCAGCCAGCCAGAAGCGCCACGGTAGCGACGCGCGTCTGACGTCATCCGTACGACGCGCTCCGGTCAATGTACGCGCGCGGGATAGAACACGCTTCTCAAAACCGTTCATGACGATGATTACATGATGATGATGATGATTGTTGATGCCCCCGGTGGGGTTTTTATTTTTTGCTCAATATTGTGAAACACACAGCAATTCTTACCAACACCACCGTGAGTCATTCTAGAGGGGAGCGAGGGGGGGGGGAGGCGTGTGGCTCGAAGAAACAATTATGATGATTATATTTTGGCACAGGGTTCTAATCCAATCTGATGCAACACAGAGCGCGAATGGAAAATAATAAATAACCTCCGTTCTCTCCCTCCTCCACCGCTCCGTCTCCTTCCCCCCGTCGTTTTCGCAAACACACATTCTTTGACCTCGAAAAAGTGAAGCAATTTTCGACCGATTTCATCATCATCATCATCGACCAACCTCCGCCGCCGACTGTCGCTTGCTTGGATGTGGTTTTGCCGGAGCTTGGCGGCATTTATCGTTCTTTTATCGCTGACGAAACCTTTCGCCAACATGAGGCTACAGACTTGCGCCGACACGTTCGAACATGTTCCTTCCGGTAGCGGCTTGAGCACACGCCCTTCTTTCCCCCTCGTTTCCCTGGTTGGCTGGTGTGAAGGGTTTGCTTTGCCTGAAGGGAAGGAAAATGTGACGGAATCTAGGAATTGAAAACAAAGGCGAAACACACAAAAAAATGCTGGAATTGGATGGTTGTTTGTTTTTGTTTTGGTTTTGTCCAGCATGTTTCTGGTTGCTTTTATCCCTTGTCCAAAACCTGTTGCATTAGCACTAGTATTCAAACAGCCCCACCCCCACTCCTCCAGTATCGCGTTTTACCCATCCAACAGCGCCCTGGGAAGAGAAACGAAAATACAGCTTGAGGAAAAGGAAAAAGCAAACACACACTCGAAAACACGTTTCCACGCGCGATCAAGGTCGGTCAGCGACGCCATTTGCGCGAATCCGTACGAAAAATCCGTCCAATCCTGCCGCGGGTTCCACGCGGCTACGGCGCAATGGCGCTCTCTTGGATGTGTTTTGCACAACAGAGCAAAAACTAAGAGAGAGATGAAAACAAACGATCACTCGCGAATGAACCGTGAACTACGCGAGGGGTGTAAATAGTCGGTGCCGGTCCTGTTGCTGGTGGTGGTGGGGGTGGATGGGTGTGGTGGTGGTGTCCCGAAGCGAATCCAAGGTGGTTTACCTCGTGCGCGGTCGTGCAAGCCAAAACAAGAGCTCCACACCATCACGGGGGGGGGGGGGGGGAGGGAAAGGGGCCAAGCGCGTGGAATAATAAATTAACGAGCAAACTATATAGGCTCGCTCCCTCACTCTCTTCTTCTCGCTCTCGAGATCGAGATCACGCGCCCCCCATCTTCTTCCGTCGTTCAATCTCGCTCATCGGTGGAGCGATCGTTGGAGCTTGTGGACGCGTTGTACGAGTGAGGGAATGCTCGGGGGTGGGTTGGTGGGTGGGAAAATCTGAACCCCTGTTCTGACAGGGGCAGGGCAAGGAGCGGGCAACGAAACGATTCCGCCAATATCGTGCACGTGTACGATCGTAAGCCGGTGTGTGTGTGTGTGTGCATGGGGGGGCTGTCAGAATGACGTAATTTTGACGTTTCCGCGAAGAAACGACGCAAATGGGGAAGCGCGATATACCTGTTTGCAGTGCCTTGGAATTCGGGGTCCAGGTTCAAACAGGTTCAGCGGGTTCAGAAGAAGGTGGAATTTTTGGTTGATGCAGTCGCTTCGGATAGAAGTGGGAGGTGAAACAGTTTGGTTCAAGAGCAAACCATCTAAATATTACCTTTGGCATTCAAGGCAGTTTCATAGTCAATCATTTGATTTGGTTTGAGATTGCATTTAGCAGAATACCGAGCAGGATTTCTTCCTTCTTTTCTTACAAAAAAAAAAAAAATGGATTTGTAATAGATAAGAAAGTAAAAATGTATCCATTGGTTTTTTTTTGTTCCTTCTCCGAATGGCCTACAGAAACGTAGTTTTTTGTTTAAAAATTAAATGGTCATTGTACGTTTTCCAAGAAATGTATGATTATTTAAAATTTCGCTGGAAAAAGGTTACATGATGTAATCCGAATGATTGGTTCCTGGAGTGATACTTCTGTGTGACTCACTGGGAAGTAGAAGCGGAGCCAACGACCGGAAGAGACCGGGTGAAAGCTTGTCGAGTGCACCAGCGGGAAAATGATCGAACAGCGTGAGTCATCATCGCCACTTGGGGAAAAAGATGGAGTAAGAGGACGACTACGACGAAAGCAATACTTTTTATGTATATGTTTGTTGATCTTACTACCAATTGTGGTACATTTGCTTGAGTTTCGGGAGTTAAATAATCAGAGGTGTTTACCGAGTCACAATACGGTGAACTGGATCGACAAGATTCCTTACCCCAACAACTGCTGCGACGCAATAGAGCAAGCGATTTGTTTTTCCTTTATGTATGCAAAAGAACCGGGATCCGGCTGGGTGAGTGACCTTGGAGTAATGGCATCATCCTGGTCTTGACTTCTTGATTTCGCCTTCCTTGCCTTGCGCTTCATCTATCACCAACGTCACCATTGGTCATCGAAAGATATAAAGCGATGGTGATAAGGGGCAAATTTGAGGGGCTGCTTGGTCGGGGGAGAGGGACGCCCCAGGAAGGGAGCGAGGGAACAAGGCCGCCACGGAGTGCGCAACAAAAAAAAAAAAAAAAAGATCTGTTGCTCCCGGTCTGACTGATAAGGTGCGATTGCGACGGCGTTTGATTCATGGAAAATTGTTTGCGCGAGCCTCCAAGAATGGCAGCAGACTACGAAGAAGCGTCATGTTGCGTTGCGTCACATATCCTGTTGTGCTAGCGGCGAGCTGGCAGCGATGGACTGCCGAAACAATTATCATGCACCGGTCTGGTGGTGGTTCGCTGGAGTTGGGGGTTGTTTACGCGAGGGCGGCCCTGTTGCGCAATGACGACCAGACGAGACGACGGTCTTTGATAAGTTGGTCAGCCGGGGTTGGTCTGATTAGAAATAGAAGCTCCATTGAGCAGGAACCCGGTAGATAGCAGGAAGAGGAAGTATTGGTTGCAGCCAATGTCAATTTAATTTCTGCCAGGTGTTGACCATTTCCCCAGGCCATCTGTTTATGACATCAATAAAGGGCAGCTGAATATTGGTTCAATGAAAAATATTCCTTTCTTCCTAGAAACTGCTCCAGAAACTTATCACTTTGCCTCCCTCGATCCATTCATGCAAGCATAAAGTTGTAAACAACTGCAAAGGATGTAAGACGGGAACTTGGTAACGCTCCAGGCGTTCCTGAGCGTTAGAACGATGCAACCGTGCGTACCATTTGCCGTCCTCCTTTAGACATTACAATACGGCAACACAGTAGGTCGGAAGCGATAAGAGCGGAGCTCGTTCCCTTCGCGCAAACGGAACACAGCACGTGGCGGGGGCCGAAACGTGAGCAGCGCGATCCCGAGAAAAGCGAGATGGTGATGGTTGAGAAGGCCCCCGTGCAAATGGGTGATGTGGGATGCGGATGATGACGATGGTTTGATGTTTTCGCAACGCATTCCAGGGCTCGACCGACCGACCGACCAACAACCGTTGTCACATGTTCCGTTCACGTGCGGTCGGCGGTCGCTACTGGCGTAAATAATCGAGTTTCCTAGCGACGACGCGAAGTTGAGTTGTTTGTTTGTTTGTTCGCAACTGCGTCGCGTGGAGCACGGTTGTTGTTGTTTGTCGTCAGTGGCATTCCCGTTTCTATTGAGCTTGTTCGAAGCACTAGAAGTGCGCGGAAATATGAGTTATTGATTGGGGGTGCAGCGAACAACAAGTAATAAAGAACCGGCTCCGGATCTTTGCTGAATGCCGAAAACGTGATCGTAAATGAAGTATGGCAACAGTTGATCGCGGAGTGCACACTTGACTTCGTGTGTTTGAATAGATGAAACTTTTGCCACGCCATTCGCAAAGATAAATGAATACATGCTACCCAGTTATTCAACAAGATTCCGTAAAGATGTGATTTAATTCATCAATAATCCTGCCTGCTCTACGAACGTTACTAATGGACACCATCTTTGTTTTCCCTCTCTCTCTCTCTCCCCGCAGATGCACTAGTGCAGCTAGATTCGTCCGTCCCGAACAACTCTAGTATGATGGTGGCGGATTTCGTGACACGACAGCAAAACGGTTCGCCGCTGAACGGGGAAATACCCGGCCAGAACCACAACTCCAACTCCAACATGCCTGGTGAGTGTCGATCAGAAAAAAAACCTACCTACCGTTAGATAAAAGTACCGGGCGCCTCCATGAAGCCACGTGGAGGAATCGGTCTTGTTTGTTTGTCCCTCCTTTGCTGACGATGTTGCGTTTGGTTTTTCTTTGCTTTCCCCTTCGAAATAGCCCACAGTGCCTTACTGATGAGCAACAACAGCAGCAACAGCAACAGCTCGGGGCGCGCCAGCCCGCACACGTCGTCGGAGTCGGAGTTCACGCAGAACGGCTACGAGCTGGCGGCGCACCTGAAGCGCAAGGAGCTGTTCTCGCAGCGCAAGCAGCGCGAGTTCATCCCGGACAACAAGAAGGACGACAGCTACTGGGACCGGCGGCGGCGCAACAACGAGGCGGCCAAGCGGTCGCGCGAGAAGCGCCGCTTCAACGACATGGTGCTGGAGCAGCGCGTGGTCGAGCTGACCAAGGAGAACCATGTGCTGAAGGCGCAGCTGGACGCGATCAAGAGCAAGTACAACATCTGCGGCGAGAACCTGGTCAGCGTCGACCAGATCATGGCCACGCTGCCGACCAACGAGCAGGTGCTTAGCTCGACCAAGCGCGTCAAGCTGGCCAACGGCGGCTCGGCGGCGTCCGGTGGTCGCGCGACGTCTCCCAGCGGCTCCACCATCGGCTACCCGCTCTCGCGCAGTCCCTCCCGCCAGTCACCGTCGCGCTCGGCCGGGCGCTCCTCGTCCCCGCACCACAGCCCACCGCAGCAGGTGACTACCAGTTCCTCCCCGTCCTCCGCCTCCGCCGCAGCCTCCGCCGGTAGCCTCAGTTCGCACCTGCAACAGTCGCTGCTGGCGGTGGTGCAGGGCAACGGGTCGACGCCGGGTAGCACCGGACCCTCATCGCAGCAGGCGCCCGTCATCCACGCAAACCCGAACGTGGAGTCTCCCCCGCCGGCCGCGACCGCCCTCATCCAGCACGGAGCGATCCAGCACACAAACGGAGCGTCGGGAGGAGGAAGCCCGTCCAGTGCGGCCTACATTTCGCCCATGCACATCTATCGAAATGGCGCGATCATCGAGTACGAGCGCGTGCTGGGCGACAAAGCCGACAGCGGACGCAGTCCGATCCGGCACGAGCTGATTGAGCGCAACGCCGAAGACAACCATCACCTGCATCAGCTTCAGCAACAGCAGCAGCAGCAGCAGCAACAGCAGCAGCAACATCATCATCAGCAGCAGCAGCAGCAGCAGCAGCAGCAGCAGCAGCATCACCATTACAGCCATCATCCGCGGGAGGTGATCCGGGAGTCGGTGATCGACCACCATGCGCACCACGCCCAGCATCATCAGCACCTCCAGCAACAACATCAGCAGCAACAGCAGCAACATCAGCAACATCAGCAACAGCAGCAACAGCAACACCATCCCTACCATCACCATCGAGTGTTGGTTGCGACGAACGGCGGTGCGATGGAGCTTGATCGCGACGATCGTTCGCCGTCGCCCGCACCGCAGCACATGGTGGCCGCACCGACGGCCCCGCGATTCGGCTCCCCGACCACCACCACCTCCACCAGCCCCAGCGCAGTCTCGGCCGTCTCGTCGCCCGGAACGCCGCCCTCCTCGGGACTCGGCACGAGCATCTCCAGCACGAGCCCATCGCGATCGCCTCCGGCGCATCCCCTGGCGGCCCACTCGCACCCACACCACTACTCGCCCCATCACCACCCCCACCATCACCACCCGCACGCTCACGTTCACCCGCTGGCGCATCACCTGGCGCAGCACCCGCACCACGTCGGGTCGCACTTCGTCGTCGGCGCCAGTTCACCGTACGCGCCCAGCTCCTCGTCCGCGCTTCCGACGCCCGCCGGTGGCCAACTGCCGTACCCGCTGACGACGGCCGCGGCCGCAGTAGCAGCGTACGCCAGCAGCTCCGCCGCAGCCGCCGCTGCCGGCGCCGCTGCTGCCGGAGCGGCCAGCCTCTACTCGGTGTCGCCACCGCGCTCCACCACCGAGCTCGCCAGCGCGCTCCTCACGGCGAACGTGCTCAACCTGAGCCGCCGGGCACCCTCACCGATCTACGATGGGCCAGCCAGCAGTAGCAGCGGGGCGAGCACGAGCGCCGCCAGCCCACCGCAGGCACCGCCCTCGGTGGCGAGCACGGGCAGCGCGTCGGGCGGCGAGGAGGAACCGGACGTGCGCGAGCACATCCACGGCAACAGCAGCGTGCTGCCGGTGAAGCTGCGCCACAAGACGCACCTTGGCGACAAGGACGCCGCGACGGCACTGCTCGCGCTGCAGAACATCAAGCAGGAACCAGTTGCGCTGCGGTCCGCGTCGCCCGCCTGGGACGACGGCGACGGTGGCTCGTCGGACGAGCGCGATTCCGGCATCTCCACCAACGAGTGGCCGACCAAGGCCGAGCAGAAGATGATGGTGCCGCTGCCTGTGTCGCCGCCCGCTGCCACCACCGCCAAGCTCACCTCCATCCCGGCGTCGGTCGTCATCAGCAAGAAGACGGAGGAGAACATTCACCTGCAGTCGAAGCTGGCCCGGCTCGAGTCGGAGGTGGCCACGATCAAGAACATGATGATCTCGAACACGACGGGCAGTGGGTTCGGGGTAACGGCGGCAGCCCAGTAGCTTCCCCCCGGTACCGGCTCCGAATCCCGGAGGCTCCCGACCGAGCCGACGGTGGTGCGATCTAGTTCCTGTACGGTAGAGAAGCGCGAGCGCGCCCTTTCCCTGAAGCTCCCATGTCGTTCGCTTCGATCCAGACGTCGACACCCATCGAAGGGAAGAGGGCGCGGGCGAAAAGCGTCCACATTTATGTTAGTGGGTTAGTTGCTCCGGATTGGAATTTCTCGATCTCACGATCTCTCGCGTTTTGCGACGAGGCAGAGGAAGAAGAAGAATGGCCACTGTTCGTTTTTTTTTGTGTGTGTAACGAACGGAGTGTGCGGAGCGAGAGAAAGTTGCGACAACATTTTGTGTGTGTGTGTGTTGCCGCATAGTTTTTTTTAAACCCGTTTTCTTCGAAGAGAAAGGCGCTGGCCGAGAAGAGGGCAGATGGCCGATCAGCGAAGAGAAAGCGTGTGCGGAGCTGCAGTACTGGGCTTAGGCTCGCTGTTGGCCCGCTTCTTGCTTTTTGTTCCCCAAGCCGTCCACAACGCCTTCCAAAATGAAGTCAAGTGAAATGGTTTCTGCTTGTCGCGTTTTTGCCGAGGCGCCTTTTTATCTTGCCTTCTTCGCCAGCAAGTGAATCACTTGCGTCCGAAGAAAGCGGCGCACCAGCTAGTAAAGAGACGAAGCGAGAGACAGAGAAATAGAGAGAAAGGGGGGATAGAGAGATGCCCGTTCGATGACGAAGAGATGCAAAGATACGAGAAACACTCTGGATCACTGGATGATTAGCAGATATTTTTTGCGTGCGTGCGTGCTTGCGTGCATGCGTGTATTTATTCGTAACTATAGTTTGTAGACACGCAGAGTCTGTGTGTAACAAACAAATCTAAACCGCTGGAAAAAAAAACAGACTGTTGGTGAGAAAAGGTAAATATTCTCTTTGCATTTTTCACCCAAACAACTATCACGCTCGCGCGAAGACGAAGACGGGGTGGGCAGAGAGGAGAGGCAAAACACCTTGTGAGGGTGATAAATTGACTTTTTTTTATATACACAAAACAAAAGTGTTAAACACTGAAGCAGAACTGTAAATGTGAAAACCGAACTACATCAAAACATATTTATACATCGATCGGCATTTAGGTATAAGGGAAACCGAAGTGGTACACAGTGCTGGAAAGCTGTAGAACCTTTTTCTTTCGCAGTTTTTAACTGCTGGTTTACGGCAGGATGACATGCGTCACAATGTTGGGGAATAAACCCGGGAATAAGAAAAGAGAAATATAGAACCACACATACTCGGGAAGTCTACGTGTAATTGTGGCATAGTTGTACAAGAGATTTAACGAAGAACAAAACAAAACAGAAACTGGTGAAACAAGGGAATCAAATGTAGAGAAAGTAGAGTAGTGAAACACGGCACTCTTGACGATGTGCGCAGCTGTAAGATATTGTAGGAAAAGTGGAATGAATTTTATCTTCAGGGAAGATTATCCTAACTATAAGTGAAGAGATTTACTGGTAACCGTACGCATATTAATCATATATCAGAAGAAACTACGAATGTAGCTAAACCCAGGTCGCGATCAGGAGCAGCTCCATTTTGCATTTTGCATTGGGAGAGAATGGTTTGAAATAGCAAAAACAAAATACAACTGAACATATTTTTTATCAAATATTTCCTATTAAAAAAAAAACCTCCCAAAAACGACTGTTTTCCGGGTGTTAAAGAACGTAGGATAAGTGAGACGAGGGAGAAAAATTTATTAAAACTATGTAAATGTTAACAAAAGGAGAAAACAAAAAACGAAACCGGAGGAGCAAACTTTTTCGGAAATGTGATATCGTAGGTTTGGAACTATTTTATATTGCTCGTACGTAAACATAAAAGTTACACAGGATACATACATTGTTAGGTTTAAAAAAAAACAACCGAACCCCACGGAGAAGAGGACTAGTGATGTCCGTGATCCTGCAGCTTTATCCCAGGTTCAGTGGAAACCTCAATTTTACGGGGTTTTATACGTATTTTTTTATACTGCTTTTACATGCTACTATTATTCCCAATGGAAGGATTCTTTGCCGACGATCGACTTGGTGATACAACGCACGCGTCCGTGTTAGTTTTGTTTGGTTTTTACATTTACTTTTCGCTAGTTTGTTTTCTTTTTACTATAACTACCGTCGTGAGGATTATGGTGAGGATGGTTACTATTATAGCAACACGATTAGTTGATGGATATAAATGTTTTCTATTGAAAAAAAAAGAAAAAAGAACGTGTCACCGCGTGCACACGAGTACGTCATTGGTTAATTTGCTGCAGTTATCGATGCATCCTTGTTGGCGAGCGATTCCTGCTGCCAACGGGCCAGGATTAGGTTACGCGCAGTGCTCGTTTTTCCTTTTTATAAATATATCGATGTTAGACCCTATGATAACACATACCTACCCCCCCTTTACCTATGTAAGTGTCCGCGTCGCCGATGAAGGATAGTCCCTTTTTTATTTATTATATTTTTATACAAAACAATCATGAAACATGAGAATAAAAATGAAACAAAATCAAAACTATGCTACTCTTCCTTTCTGTGGATGACTCAACGGGATGAGAAAGATTGTTAAAACAAAAAACTGTTCTTGAGCTGTATATTAAAAGAACGAGAGAGTGAAGCAGGTAACAAAGTCTTTCAATCGATTCAGTAGCTAGATCAACGGTTTGGCATTTGCCCATTGGGTTCCTTTTAGCAATTCGAACGATTATTTCATGTTATCTTCTACGCTACCCGTCAAACAGTGTTAAGCATATTGCATATTGGTGCATATCTTAATCCTTATTCCACACCAACTCATGGAACGACTTACGATTTGCCTTAGCCTTTCTGCTCTCTCATATCCGATCCCCCGAAGTGAGGAACAACGAAACAGTATCGCAAACTATTCGGCACAAACGAACAGACTTGTGTTAAGAAATTAGGAATACTGCGTACACAACACAACATAATTGTGATCGGGTTATCTTTCCTTACATCTATCCTTATTCTTACTTTCACCGAAGCACGGTACAATGCAGACAGTTGGCAAAAAGGTGAGAAGAGAACCTTATAAATGTAAGAAATACACGATGGTCTTATAACGAATTTCTTCAATTTGTATCAAATTTATGTATGAAATACACTCAATATCGTTAACAATGTAAACAAAGGTGATCATTTTATTTGTGTTGCAATCGGCGAAACAATTTCTTTTTGGCAAATATATCACACAACCATAAAAGTGCTGTAAAAGCAAAATAGAAAAAAGCTAAAATTGTCTTTTGAAATGAAAAACGTTTCATTAGCTGGGTTTTTCTTAAATTTTATTTATTGGTTTTTCTTGTACAAGTCAAAATACATCTTTCGAATTGCACTACAAAAAGTAATTCTATTTGATTTTATTCATCTTATCTCCTGTGTATTTTAGGAGTACATAATTTAATTTGAGCATGCTGGTCGACAAAGTTTTTATTGGCGGGAAAACATCTTTTCCTCTTTTCTTTAGAATTTTCGTTAGCTCTTTACAATATTGAGGCTCCACACGACAGCAAAGGAAGTATGGCAGATGGACATTCGGCTTTCTGCACCGTGGTGCCGTGGACCACTCCGTCGCGGGGCGTCCCTTACCCAGACTCCACGGCAACGGAACGAGCACCATCCGACACTGGCGATCACGTTGCACCCTTAGCCGTGGTCACATTGCAGGGAAGGTGATGCTCGTGGCATGGCGTCGTTGCTTGGCGAAAATCGGTGAACGTGCGTTCTGGTCGCCCGTGGTCGTGCCACTTAAGCGATGCCCTGACGTTGATACGGGGCACGCGGAGTCACGCCGCAACCGCTTTCTCTTTCCCCGCTGGTACACCCTACACAACCCTGGCGCACGGATGCTAAAGCCGCCACACGATTTACACTCGCATTGTGTTTCTGAAAAAGTCGTACCACTTTTAAGATTACCGCATTGTCGAACAGCATAAGTGCGTTTTATATTAAACACTTTGGCAACTGGCTGTTGCTGTTGTCAATTTCATGCGGCACACCACTCGCAAGGTCTGTTCAGAGTGCGGCTCTTTGATAAATGCTTGGGGCTTGTTGAAATCGTTTTGCGGTTTTGGCACTAAATGGTACGTCTTCAAATTAGAGATTATCGTATTTTCTTTCAGGAGTGACTATTCTTAGCTTTTCGGCAGACACACTCTCTTCTCACTCTTATGGCTTCCCAGTTTTTAGGGCTTACGAGACTGTTTGCCCTTGAATATGTTCGTGGATAGTCAGACCTTCGCACAGGGGGAGGTCCGGTCCAGGTCCGGATTCGATCCCACGCTATCGTGGGTCATGTTCGGGCAGGCGTACGTGCTCGATTATCACGGACCTTTACAGGAGAACTACACTAAAAAATAATTAAGAATACTCATGACTGCTGATAGGAACCATATCATTAACTAAATCAATTGTCGGTTGAATTGGCAATAGTCATGTTTTGCCAACATGTTGTTCACCCCATCGCAGGTGGCACAAATGTCCAAATGCCGGAAGTCAGCGGTCGTCAAACGGACCATTAAAACCTACGGACTGGACTGAAATGGTTCCAACGTTTTCAGACTGAGATAGCGTTCTGACTCACTCGACCGTGAAGTGATGGCGTAACAGACTTGAGAGGCTTTAACCGAAGGCTTCCTCTCTGGAGCTACGGCCAGTGTCGGAAAGACCTTGCGCGGTGCCGTTGACCCATTTTGCTCCCTCCCTGTTTTATGCTCGCTTTTATACTGGCCAACCGATACGCGGGTGAGCTCGTTGGTGGGGACGAAATCGCACGGGACGCCCCATTTCCAGTATTTTTTCTTTGCACGTTATTTTCTTTTTAATTTGCAAACCATGACGAAAGTAAGATGGCTAGGTAACCGGGTAAGAGAGGTGGACAGTTGAACTTGAACAGGTATCGATCAAAAGCAAAGTTCCACAGAATAGTTGGGAGAAAAGTACCATCAAACACTTTGGTTTTGTCACCTTTAAAAATTAGTTTTTTAAATCAAGACTGGCAGCTCGAACGTTCTGTGAAATGTTAAATTATTGTTTCACAATAGTTGCTTATTTAGCATTTATTGTATTTTGGAAATAATAGATATGACAAGTTAGAAAGAGCTAAATATAAATTTCATTATTGGCAAGTCCAGATAATTTTAATATTTTTCCTGGATTTTAAAAGGAATCCCATACAATACTAAATCTTTTCCCAAACCAATTCAGCACCACACCGAGTTATACAAAAGTTCGCTAACGTGCTGTTGTAATTATCATTAATACCCCTGCTTATACTGAACTATCTGCCTTCGTTGCGTCGATTGTAACCAAGGGGGGTGTGTGCGTAGCGATTGTTGTGCAACGACGACTAATAACACCCGGCGTCGGTTGGGACCCGGACCTACTTACGGGCCGCCGAACACACGTGAGCGCTGTGACACGCTCCGCGGGATAGTTCATTCTGCACGTGCAGCAGTGGTCGATACTCAATATGAATTTTACGTTAGCTTTCCAGTTCTTTGGTTTTCTTTTACCCAAAGGGTTTTGCGAAACTTCAAACAAAATGAAATGGACTCCAAAAACCAGGATCGGTTTGGAATTTGCATTGGCATTTTAATTGGTGCATTTGTTTCCCATGATCTACTATTAACTTGTGAACTTCTTGAGTCATTTATAATTATTTGATTATTGAACGACACAAAATTTATAAACTCATGTTTTAAAGCTTGGCATTAATTTACAAGTTAATAAATTCTACTAAGACTAGAGCCAAAATCAGATTTTTTTGTTGGTACATAAAAAAACACATCAACCTGTAATTCATTCACTTTTAAGGTTGTTTTTGACAAATAAATAAGGGCAAGCTTTAAAAAACGCATAATTGAAGGCGTCAATGCTTTGTGCAGCAGAATCTTAACCGAACGTAGTGCATCGGTTAAACTGAATCCATCGAAGTGCACGAAAGTAAGCACGAAGAAAGCGGCAGTCGAAGAGAGAAAGAGAGAAGCGAAACTAGAAAGCAGAAGAAATTTAGGTTAAGTGAACGAAGGAACGGGCCAGATTCGTACCTTGGTGGACGATGGGAAGACCCGAGTAACAAAAAAAAAAAAAACGCCACGACGATCGGGTTGAGTGAGAAAAGCAAACCGCGTGGAAAAGAAAAGCCACTTGAGGGAGAAAGAGAGAGAAAGAGCAAGGGAAAGACCACGCGTTGCCGCGATCCACTAGAGAGGAAGCTTTCTTTCCTTCCCGCGATCGACTGATCGACCGCCAGCAAAATGTGACGCATTTGAAAGATCGTGCCGGAGAAATGGGGCCCGTCATCTTGGGGCGTGGATGAATCGAACCGATCGGGCGGGATTGCGTTTCGCTTCACTAACCCAAACACAACTGCAGTTGGCGCGGTGACGTGGTTTCCCTGCCTACCCCAGCACCATTTCTCTTCGGTACACGAGGGATTTCTCCAAGGATCGCTTTGGAAGCGGCGGGTGAAGTAATAATGAAAGAAATTTGTGAAAACAATTACAAAATAATGACCGCACGGTTGCGCGGTTCAATTGAGTTAAGCATTTCTTTTACACCGTTTCGGTTTTTTTTTCCCTTGCCACCCTTTCCACAATCGGCTTTCCCACTCGAGGATGGCCTGGCCTGGACTGAGGGGGTGTGAGATTTTGCTTTTTTTTGGCTTCCTTTTGACTACCCCGTTTTGCAATCGTTAGTGCGGTTTCGATTTCTTGCCTCTCGGCTTGGGCGGCGGGATGATTGGGGTGATTTCTTTTTGTTTTCTTTCATTAAGATACTTTTCACCTGCAATTGCTCGCACTGCAGCATTCGGTTTTTCTTTATTGCAACATAGCTCGGATGCAGCACAGGGCGATTATTTCACGCGTGGTAGAGATTAGAAAGTGACGTCAATATTAATGCAAGAAATGGTGCATTATGAATTTGTTTTTCGTATTGCTATCATTTCGTCGATGGTTTCTAATATTTAGTTAGAAAAAGAAAAACAAGTTTTATACAGATGGACTATTCTCCGTTTAGTTTAGTACGTGTGTACATAGACAGTCATAGTTTTTCTTCTTCTTTCCTGGCGTAATGACCATGGCCTTCCCATTTTTAAAGCTTTAACTTTTTCCCCTGAACTGTAGGGGGAGGTCCGGTCTGGATTCGAACCCACGCCGCCGTGTGTCATGTTTGAGCCGACGTACGCACTTGACTATTTCGGACCCCCAGAGAGTGAACAGAATTAGGGGAAAGTGTGGCAATATGCACCGGTGGGGCAAAATGCACCGGCATGTTTTTGGCTGAATTATGCTATTTAAAAATAAAAGAATCAATGAAATTTGTTCGTTAGCATGTCCAATACATCCTTTGTGAATTTCATGGCTCTGCATTAACACTAGCCAGAGAAAACGAGATAAAACATATTGTGTCTGAAATCATGTAAGATTTCGGTGTAGTGTCTTAAGATATTATAAGTGTAGGAATGAAATATTTCAAAAAAGCAGACATTCATAAGGTACCTGAATATGTAATTTCACGAATGCTGAAGAAATTTTCGCTACAAAATGCTTGAATTTTATATTTGAGACAATACTTGAACTTCTCTCAGTATGGGGTAATATGCCACGGCTTGAGTGGGGCAAAATGCACTGACGTTCAAAATGTAAACAAAGGGGCAAAATGCACCGTCAAAACAAAGCTACTCACGGGTTTGCATTTGCCACCTTCATAAGCCACACGTTATTGATTTTCATACGTTTTATATTGAACACGTATTAAATATTTTCAAACAAAATTGATATTTCCTTTGGTTTTGTTCTTAATTTTACTAAATTTCATATGATGATCAACTGTGTTTTCAAATCGTAGATCAACAGCAAGGTTGTTGTACTTGCAAGTATTATTGAAAAACGTCAAAGTTCTGTTTGTTTTGGATCGTATTGCCCCATGTTTACATCGGTGCATTTTGCCCCACCGTTCGGGCCATTTTGCCCCACATTGTCAAAGGCGGATCAAAAAGAAGGGTCTTCTAAAACCTTATCTAACTAAAAAAGGATAGTTTTGATATTACTTTTGGCATTTTTAGTTGATAGAAAAGATGTTAAGGAATCGAACTGTGCTAAATTTAGATTTTTTGCCTGAATGGATTGCGAGGAATAATTTGTTTTGCTTAAGGGGTGCGTATTGCCTCACCTTACCCTATTTAAATTTAATAATGACCCGTGACAGTTCATAAACTCTCCGTAAAGCTTTTAAGCAATGGATTTTTTTATCACCATGCCCCTCAATTTAACTGCCGCAATATGTATGGTTTTACAACGTATCCCGCGGGCTGTAACATTTATGAGCCCGAACAAGCTGCTGCGAATGGCACACGCTGTTCATCAATCACGATGTTTCACCAATTATGCTAATTATGAGAATAAAAATAAAAACCCCGCTACTGACTGACCTGTTGAAACCGATTGACGAACGTGTTATGTTAATGATTATCAGCTGAGACAGTTGAGCCATGAGGAAGGCATCCCGTAGTACCTGGTTTCCTACGAGGCCAACGGCCGTCGAATCCGGTTGTGGTGCGAAATCCAGGACACTCGTACAGAAGCCGTCCCCAATGAGTCGGCATCATCCTGGCGGAACTTCAACGAATGGGAACGGACGTTTCTTTTTACGTGCCGGTCGCCTTTTTTACATGTTGTGCATAATTGCGATGGTCGTCGGTTGTCATCGCTGATGAATGGGTGAAATGCGGGTCTCCATTGCTCTCGTCCCGCTTGGAAGCCGGTCGTAAGGTAAGGTTTGGGTCTGGCGTTGTTTGTTTAAAAATTTAACGAGGAAAACATTTCAGAATGGTTTTTAGAATAAAATTCCGATAAGCGTGAGCTACACCGAAATCAATCCGGACGAAAGGGATCTACCGAAAGACGTAATCTGCCCTCGTAATCGGGACAAGCGTGTGAAAGGATGCGCCGAAAAGCACACCACATCATTGTACTTTCACCCATTGTGAAGCGAAATTTCCCTGATCGTTTTTTTCTTTTCTCTCTCTCTCTTGAGATTCGCGACTGGCCTCGAAGAAAGCTGTGCCGGCTCGCTTCACGTTTTTGGCTCGTTTACTTCGTGCATGCGATTGGCCTTTCGCATACTCTTTGATGGTTGATTTTTTTTTTTTTTTGCTTGTCTCATTCTCTTCGCAGCAATGGATGTAATGAGAATAATAAAATCAGCAGCAACAGTAACAAGTTTGACCTACATACTTTCTTCTTTCGCTCGCTGTTCCATCGCTTCTGCTCTGCCTGCCCGTACGTATCTCTTACTCTTGTGTGCTTTCTTTCTTTGCTTTCTCTCCCCCTTTTTTATCCTCGCCTTTTTCACTGTTTTGCTCTGTTTCGTGTTTCGTTTCGTTTTGTTCCTCTTTCACTGTTTCACGTTGGTTTTTGTCCATCCTCCCTGCTAGTGTGGGTTTGTTGTTGTTACCGTTTGAACTTGTTGTTGTTGTTGTTGTTTTTTATGCTTCGCTCCCTTTTTTCCACCTTTTTCTCTTCTCCCGTTTTCCTGTTCCGTTGACGCAGTTTTTCGCGGTTCGTTAGGCACGGTTCGCCCGGGCCCTCGGCAAAGTGCGAAGTCTGCGATAGATTTATTGAGGCAAATGGGAGCACACAAGAGAAGGCGAAAGGCGCACCGTGGGGGAGACGCGCTTAGGGCATTACAAAATTTAATTATTCGCCGTCGGTTCACGCCGACTCCAGCGTTATGATCATCATCAGCACCAGCCCTGGCAATGATCGTACGCGTCGGAACGAATTGTGAAACAGTAAACCAACAAAAGGGCAACCGGATAAACTACACGCGCGCCACAGCAGTTCGATTTTCCCATTTTTGGGCAGCTCTTGCGTTCTTTAATTCGCCCTCTTCGCTACGATCTCGTTCCTCTCCTTCGTTGTCCCGTTTATGTTCAGGGAAAGTGTGCCATGATGTAATATTTGAACGTGCGGTATTTGGGATTCTTGTTTTCCATTTTGTCAATCCGTTAATTGTTTGTGTTCCGATCATACGGTTGAATCATCAATCAACACGTTATTTTTTTTTTCATACAACAAGTCTTTCTATCGCAAATCATTCACGTACCTTCAATATGTTTTTTCACTTTAAATAAAATGAATGAATTTTCACTTTAAATAAAATCTGAGGGTGAAAAAGTTGCTAGAAGTTTCATAATGATCGATGAACAATAAAAGTGTTAAGTTTAGTTTAACATTTGTGTCTACAAAAAAAAACAAAAAATACTGACTTATGGAAACTAAACTGTTAAAGTATTCAACGAACAGTTAAATTTTAATTTTAAGATTTCATTAGTATTAAGACTCACAATCAAATTCTTTAACTTATCTAACCTTTCTACCGACGATTAGAATTAAAATTTACAACTTTTATAATCCCTTTGTGAAGTATTTCATTGAAGTAAAATTAATTAATTTAATCTGTCACTGGCAGTTTGATTTTACTTCTACTTAAGATGATTTGACGGCTCGACTTTGGAGATAATACTCGCCAAGACCCTCGACAAGGTTCAGTTATGCTTCGTGTAGTTGTTTGCAGTGTATCATATGTGCATTTTCGCGCTCAGCAAGGCGGAGCATTAGTTTCGGTGCGAAAGTAGGTTCTTTTCTCTCCCGGTTCTTTCGATCACGCGGGTTGGGGAAGAAAGGGCGCTGTTCACAATCGCAAACTTAAAAAAATACAGCGACGAACAGGGACCCCATTCACAGCGCACAGTTCTGTTCGTGGGCAGAAAAACACACGCCAGTCAACCACGGCTGGGCGATAGATGCGACCTCACTGCCGATAGTCCTCGTCGTCGTCGTTTACGTTTGCGTGATTATGCTGTGTTGGCCATTATGCTGGCGAGAGGAGAGGGGTGCGCGGCGTGGTACACAAACTCGCGCTGGCCGACGTCAGCACGACCGCGAATCGAGGCCATTAGGGAATGGCAAACGAGAGAGAAAAGAAAAGTTGACCTCAAAAAGCAACCGGCCGGAGCGTGAAGAGAGAGAGAGGAGTAAGAGTGGGTTGGGGGGGGGGGGGGGGGGGGTTGGGTGGTTTGGGCGACATGGAAGCAGCGGAGAAAGGTTAGGGCCAACAGCGCTCGGGGAGGCCCAGGGATCAGGGTCGCGTTGCACGATTGTCGCGGTTCGGATTTGTAGGTTAAGTCCGTACGCCCGTCCGTCCCTCCGTCCTTCTGCTCCTTCCGTACTCTTCCTCCCCGCACGCTCTTTCGGCAGCATTTGACGGTTTTTTTTCTCTGCTCACTTTGGGTCCCTTGGAGCGCGGCTGCAATCGCTGCATTTCCATTTTGCACGACGAGCGACACGACGCCAACGTTTCGAGGTGCTGCCTTTCTCCACCTTTCTTCGCTGCCGAATGTCAGTCACATCGTAATCGACTATTTTGTCGGTGCACTCCAGTCACAGTAGTCCCACCTAGAAAAAGGCCCGGAACTCTGTCTATCTGTCTGTCTGTCCCGTTCCACGGGGAAAATTAGGGCAAATGTCGTTCGGATCAGTTCTCGATTTTGCAGGCGGATGACGCCGGGTTGAGTCATCCCGTTTGCCATGGCCACCGACCATGTTGGATCCGGTGGTTAATTAATCCAATGCAAGAACCGTTAGATGCAGACTCTGGTTGAAGTGGATTCGGGTGGAGCGCGTATTGTGCATCGGCGATGAAAGATTGCAAACACGTTCTGCCGTCGTTGCATCTCCGACAGATGGGAGCATGCGGCCTAAGTTTGCCACAAGGCACGACAGTCAAGTTGTTTTCCATTGCGTTGCAACAACAGAAAAAGATGAAATTTCCCTTGATGAAAAATGAAATCATCTTGCTTAATTGGAAACAGATTGCTTTATTTCAGACAACTGTATTAAGCTGTTGAATTAATGTATTATCGTAGAATTGGCGAGCTGTTTCTTGAATACGTAGTACGGTAGAGTCGAAACATACTTCTTAACAGTCAGTAAACAGTAAGAATAAATCATGCTTATTTTTTAACTGTTTTTCTACAGATCGATTAATACGTCATTCTTCGATAACAATAACCTGGGGAATTTTTTATTTTTTCCAAACTTGGGGGTAACAGGGGAAATATTGTCATGTCTCCGTTGATCATTAAATTGAAAAATTGTTGTTTAACAATACTTGTTAAATGGCAAAACGACAGGATCGCAGGAAAACCACCCTGGGAGTAATAATTAGTAGCATAATTTAATTCAATAAACTTCCTTGCTTGTGTACACACGAGAAACTGCAGGACTTCCTTTGCGAATCGCCTCCATCGTGTGATTAAGCAAGTAAGGAAAATACGTTAACCGGCGAAGGTATGGTTCAAGTAATGCGTTAATTCACAAAAAAACAAGTTATAATAGTGTACCGAACAGGTTGAGCGAAAACAATCGCTGTTAATAGTTGGGGTTCTGCACAGTGTTTAAGAGAGGCCAACCCTCGACTTTATAAGCTTATGGCGTTCCGCTACTGACGGTAGCTAAATGTCAACAAGGTGCGCTGGAATAAGAACACCCTTGGACATCACTGACTAGGCAGATAATTACGCTTTCGTAGGATAAAAACAACATCTAGCACAAATTATCGACCGGGTTTTCTTCTGCTACTAGCAGGACTCTTGTGAGTCCCTTTACTTAAGTTTGAGACGGAACCATTTTAATGCTTTCTCCTATTTTGTAGCTCAAGCTCGATCACAATGAATCCATGTTCATCATGGATCTCTTGTTTAAATTTTTAGCCATTAATTCGTTAGTAACTTTGCAATGCTTCACAGTTTGTTGAGTTTTTTGAAATGCAGTTTCATTTTTTATTCTTTAAATATAGCAACGCATGGTTTAAAATTGAAATAAATCAGATAAGATAATAAAAGTATTTTTCAACCTAACTCGAAATAGATTATTGTTTAAACAACCATGAACAAAAACAATCACTTCTTCATGAACATAACACCAATTTCCCTGCAATCAACTCATTGGCGTTATCTTTTACCAGTTTGCCACTTCAAAAGGTAAAAATTGAACATAGAAAGACGCTAGATGCGTGAGTTCCGATCGGCACAGCTATGAACTTGAACTTTTATCCGACAGAAACCGACACTCAAACGGAGCTGGGAAGGCCCGATCTCAGTCTTCACGATCGCCGATCGCTGAGTCTCGCGGGCTCGTGTAACGCGTGTGCTTCGGGCCACGTGCAGAGCGTTGGTTCGAGTAGAATTTAAAAAAAAATCGAAATTGAAAAAATGGTGGGGCTTCCGATGGCGTTCGGCGTGATGATCGTGAACACCGGCCGCCGGCTGGTTTCAGTTGGGATGGTTTTATTTTTTTATTACTTCAATTCTTCTCTCTTCTGTTTGTGTGCTCGCGGAGCCGTCGTTTGAACCCGCACTGGTAGCCTCGAACTCGACCGCGGTGGCCACTGACATTTTACTTCAATGGCATGCACAACGGCGGGAAGTTGAAGTCGTTGGAGTCGTTGGAGTTGATCGTTACGAGTGGTTGCCCGCGCTGAATGTCGAAGCGTGAGCCGGCTCTTGCGGGACTGAGCTCCGCTTAGTAGTTTAAACATGGCGCCGTCTGTCGGTGTTCGGTTTATGCCCGGTGAAGCCGATGCTAATGTTGGCAGGTTTTTAATGTGCTTTATCGCATCCAGATTGATCTTCTTAACTTCTTGCTTTGCATAATTGGGAGGCGCGTTTTGTGTCAGTTACCCGGTCTGGAGTAAGAATAATTCAATTAATATCCTCAACACACAAATTATGTTGTAAATTACGTTGAATCAAAGCAAAGCTGTTCCAACAATGTTTATTTCTTATGATAATTGTTCAATGATGATTTGATATCATCTTGAATCTATTTTAGTAATACACGATTGAATTTAAAACTTTAATTTCAGATTAAATGAACTGGCTGACTTCATCAAAAAAGAAATATTTAAAATAGTTTTGTTCTTGTTGGAATTTTTTTTAAATTATTTGAAGCGGTAGTTTATTAAAAAAATTATCGATGATATTGTAAAATGTATTCTGCAGTTAATTAGGGATCACATTTACCGTATCTTTGGGAAAAACTGCAACGATGCGTCGATCGAATGGTTAAATTAATTAGTAATTGCCTGTAACAAAGATTGTCCACAGTATCATCCGAATGGATCGCTATTTTTGAATTGGTTTAAAAAGAACGGGAGGAGATGGGTTTGATGTCGGTTTAAGGGAGAAAATTAACAGCGATGTAGTATGACGATGGCCTAAATTTATAATGGAACTTCATGTCGCTGTAGTGGGTACAAAAAATACATTAAATATAAATAAATAAAAAACACCGCAAGTGCACCCTACCGCCATCGCTCTGCGGCTGGAAAGTAGAACGGACGGTGCAGGATATATTTTATTCATGCAAACCAACGAACGAACGAACGAACTAGAGTCGGGAATGATCTACTTTCGCGCCACTTTTTTACCTCCTACGAACGACGCAGCGTGGCGTGGCGTAGCGTGGCGTGGGAGCGCGAACCAGCCGCCCACTTGATGCACCTTTCCCCGCGGGTTTGCTCAAGCACCGTGACATCGTTTACCGCGGGCTCGATTACGAGTGATTGCTGACTTTCTCCCAGGTTCCACCGTGGTAACGAAGAAAAAAAAACCCACCTGAAAATGGAAAATCAAGCAGACGACCAATCAATTGGTGTAACATACGCTCGTTGAAGGGAAAACCGTGTAAATGGGTTGGGTTATGTTGGGCGACCGGACAGTGTAATATGGGCGTGCGATAATCACGTTGCGCAGAGCAGGGCAGTGGGCAGTCACTAAAAAAGTAAAATCGCAAATTATGTAGCTCGAACGCATGTGTATCCACGATTGCAACAGCAAATGTTCGATAAGATTGCCAGCCGACTGATAGTGCCATGCCAGGTGATGCAAAATGCAGCCCGAGCGATTTATAATCTGCTGATTGACGAATCTCATCAACAGCCGTTGGCTAGTTAATAGTTTACATCCAATTGGTATCCTTTGTTCAAACGGAAAAGTGTCTCATAAAATGTTCAGCTTAAGCAGATATTTGTGACCAAAAGTTTAGTTCAACTGGCAAAATTCGCTTGTTCACGAATTACATTCTAAAGGTTTAAATAACACATTGATCCTAATGGCCAAATACCACGAATACCATGTATGTCATAACTCCATCCGTTAATGGACTATAAACAGCTGACATTACTACTATTGCATGTTGTTAATCGGTTTCTCTCACTAAAACAACGTCACACAAACCCCTAAACCAGTCGGGTGGTGGTAAGTCCCCGTACAGTTTCGCCGAAGCCCTCGATACCATCTAGCAGTGACTTTGCGACCGAAAACCTACTCCCTCCCTAAACACGGAACCAGTGGGAGTCCTTGCCATGCCCATATGGGGCATGGATTGGACGAATTTCGACTACATAATGGCGGCGGACGTTCGGCCAATGAAATGTTAATCAGTCAACGAGAGAATCAACGTATGGAACGCTTAGTTAGCATGTCAAGCGATGACGTCTAGAATCCATTTGCTTACGTACACCATTTGAATGACGACATTTTCCCTAAGGTGCTGTAGAATTCTACCTTCGGTGTGGGGGATTTTAAAAGTGGTTTATGTTTGTTTATTAGTTCGATCAATTATGAAACAATTTTGATGCCTGTTTCGATGAGATGATTCACTATGAAAAAGTAAAGCATCACAAGAGAAAACGTTGCACAACCTTCTATAGTAAAACAGATCCACCCTGCATTCCGTGGTTTTGAAAACAAAAAGCAAAGTTCCAAAAACTTCACACGCCCTTAAAAAAAGGTATACTCAAATAAACATTTCACTACCTTTCGATGGACATTTCGTGAAATCTACGGTCGATCTGTTCGGAAGCGACTCATGTAACCGATAACGAACACCGCAGCTAACAGCGTAGAAAAAACGACACACACATACACCTACTCCAATCTAGCGAGCCGCTCATGAATCGCGAATGGAATGTGGAGCTCGCATGCATGTGGAAGCCGTTAGAACAACAACAAAGCAAAGCCAATCGAATCAAAACATTCGCGGACCGCAATCACGTGGCACGGCGATCGAACTTTGCTTGGCGAATACCTTCCACTTGTTTGCAAAACGCGACTCGTGGGGTGATAATTGCGTAATTTACTTAAAGCCAACGGAAAACTACTATCGGATGGTGCCCGGGGGAGCCCGGCCGGCGAGTGGCTTGTGATGGCGTCGTCGTCCTTATCGGTTGATGGGTCCGATGTGGGTCCGTTATCGGTCATCCGTCGCAAGGGTGTCTCCCTCCCGGTGGGCGAAGGGGATTATAATTGTTATTTAATACGGTTCACACATCGGAGTGAAGGTGTGGCGCAGGAGGCACAAAAAGGGCCACTACAAATATGCTAACAGATAATATAAATACCATCGTAATGAAGAAGTCCCCAGCAAAAAAAGGGCATGAATAGTGAAATCGTGTAGCTTTTTCGATTAGCTAGAGATCTTAAACTATACTGGCAGGGCCAAATAAGATTGCATGTCCTAGATTAATGTAAGAGCTAGATTTAAAACAAAAATGCCTGTATGGCTCTAAAGGAGATCAAGTTTTTCCTCCGAATTGCCATTTTCAAACAATCCTAACCGGAGGGCGCGTGTGTATTATCTTCGGGATCGTGTGTTTTCCTCGGAGACCTTGCGAAAAGTCGGCACAATTCGTCGCCTAGAGAGGCTTTCGCCTCAGCCACGATGCAGTACCTCGCAAACGATGTGTAAGCGACGCCTGCCCAACGGTTCCTACGGCCTGCTCCTGCTAGCTTTCGCTCCACCCTCCGATCCGCACAGTTTACCGGCCGGGAAACGGGACAAATTGTGCTCGGATTGCATTTTGCTGGCCAAACAACAACAAACCAACCGAACGCCGCACTTGTGTCCTCGGTGTTTGGTGAAAACAAACCCGTGCACGCTCGCCATCACTCGTCTTCGTTACCTTTGAAAGCCCCCTTAGCCTTGGAAGACGCTTCACCTCTCGTGAAATCCAAGCCCGCGAAACATTGATTCCGTGGAACGAACTCCGGACGACTTTGGGGTGGTCAGTACGAAGAATTTCTCCAGCAAACATTGACAACCCAGTGGCCGTTCTTGGTTCAGCCGTCATGCATGGAGAAGGTCGCAGCTGGAGGGCAGGACGATGGTATGGGCCTGGTAGGAGCTACACTGCATTTGCACGGGCTTGATTAAACGAGTGACACATGGTTTGTGTTATGAAGTCTTTGGGTCAGGAAAAAAAGGGCACTTGATTTTCGAAGCCGAAACAAAAACAAAGTTGCCGCTATTGAAAAGCACTCACTTATTCTACAGTCCTCACATGATCAATAATCCATGCAAGGTTTGTCCCTCAAATATTCTCTCGAATGGGAAATTTTGCAAAAAACAAAAATTGTGGGAAAACCACACCACATGGTACAGTCTGTCTCCAATTACCCACGATAACCGCATGTAAGTTGTACTGATAAGGCTAGAACGGTTTGTCTTTATGTTTGTTTGTACCTTATCATAAAACATCGATGTTTAAAAATGGAAAATCTAACATCTTCCGATAAAGTTGATGTGAGCTGAATACGTTTTCACAAAGAGAAACACATGTCTCCCGGTGGACGGTGGGACAAAAATAGTTAACACGTCCCCGCCAACTTACCGGCAATCGCATAGGCTCGGTATGAAGGTCATGGCCACGCGCGATGGTTGCGAGGCACGGGGAAGAAAAACGGACGACACATAATTGACCCTCACCGGTGCCGCAAGTGGATGCTTTCTGTCACTTCTTGCTGGTTCGTTGTGCACCATCATCACCGTCGTCACCGTGGCACAGCGCCACGATGGATTGTTACCACCGCCAACATCATCATAACCGTAATCATGCAGCAATGTAGCCGCTCCGTTGTCGAGCGCCGGGGTATGTTTATCTTTCCTGGCCGACGCTGGTTGCTGCTCACCGTCTTTTTTCCACAGTCCCAAAGACAACCGGTTTCTGCGGCCATGTGACGGGGCAAAACACGGTCAGTCGCGGTTCCTCGTGGCCTACTGGCCACCGGCGAAAGTGAGGGGACAGGAAAAAGCACCGGTCTATAGTACAGGGATTGTGCCCCATGCTCCAGAGTCGGAACGTGTCAGTGTGTCACGGGGCAGCATAGCAGAGTGGCGAGAGCATAATGTTGCACAGGCTGGCCGTGGTAAGAAATGGGTTAGTGTTGCATTGATGCATCGAGCCACTGACCGGTATGGAAAAGGGTACTTGAAAAAGGGTTTGGGTTCTTAATTATTTATCATACAATAATTTCCCTTTGAATAATCGTTCTCAAAAATAAACAAGATTACAACCTTCAATCCCTAAAATTGATCCTTCCATGGTACTTTTAAAATATTGATCTTCTATTAGTTAATATCATGGAGATGGAATTCTGACAAAATGAACAATCAGCATCCATTTAGGGACTAACGCTACTTTCAAAGTAATTGGAACAAATAATATTGGCCCACCTTGCTGTTGTCACAGTTGTCGATTCTTGACCTGTGCTTTAGCCATCCATCACTTGATGGCACTTGACGGAAAGTAGTTCAATAGACGAGAAGAAATTCGAATTCTTTTCCATTCAAAGATTCCAGCGTTATCTTCGTGGCAGCGTGCAAGGTCGTCCACCCGTTATCACGACACATTCCACTGGGAATCCTTCTTCACTTGGTTCACGGTTTCTGTGCCCAAAGGTGTAAGTAAGCGCGACGATCCATTGTCGAAAGGTGAACACTCATTGTGAATGATAAACACTGGAATGACCAATTTGATAAAGGTAGATAAGTTTAGAAATTATCTTATAGCTGTCTTATAGTTACGGCTGTAAAGCATTTTTTTATTTTAAGTCTATTTCGTTTAGAGAAGACACCCGCAAACACAATAATTTGCTCGAAGTAATAGTAAATATTTTTATGGGTAAAATTGTAAAACATCAAACTGTTGCCTAACATAAACGGTAATTATTTGCTGGTTTTGCGTAACAGGTACCGTCACTACAGTACGATTGCAATTTACATCTTCGACGGACGGATCACGTGGCCGATACACGAGTTAAATGTCACCCGTTGTTGGCAACTTAATTTCGCGCAACAATACTTGTAAAAACTTGTGCCGTTCCTCTTGGTGGCCTTTCCATCCTGCGATGTATTACGCATTCCCACTCGCATTCGCATTTATTTTCCTTTGCAACAACACCGTCACTGCGTCTAAAGTTCTCCCGCCCCTAGTCGATTCAAAGAGCTAGCCTGGAGCATATACAGCGCAGAAAGACAGGAAGGAAAACACAAATTCACATCGCTCAGCATAAGCCACCGAGCGACGTACATAATCGTCCCCTCAACTTACGGTCGGACAACGTGACTTTTCAATACCCATTTCCATCGGTTCGCTCCATTTCCCGCCCCGTGTCGCACTTGTCGGGAGAAGCCACCATCACCATCCGTCTTACCATCAAAGCATCAAACCGTCAAATAGACGGCATCAAGCGACGAACCGGGAAAAGGATTCGAACGCATACATGCTAGAAACCACTCTCCTCGAACACGGACCGGCAACCGGCAACGGCGGTTGGTGGAATCGATAATGAGCGTCCAGCGTAAACCGGTGCCGATGACTTAATGGATGGTCGGACCAGCGGTTGTGCGTGCGCACGCCTCGGTCAAGGATGAAAACGACGGACCGGCTCCGTTCGAAGGACAGCGCGGTCGTTGGCTTCGCGCCGGCCGGTGGCAGCTTTCCGAAATGCGGAAGTGCCCGGTCGAGACACGTTCGGTTAGCGTGGTGGTGTCGATCGGTAGTAAACTATTGTTGCTTAGGAGTTCTTTTTTGTTGTTGTTTGCTGCTTTAATATTACTAGCAGCACGAGAAGAAGAAACAGAAACTATCGTTGCGTAAGAATATCAAACAGCTTGCTGTTGACGAGCGTGAAAAGGGTTTGCTGCCGATTAAGGGGAGCTGTAAAAGGGTTCAAACGATAGATTTGTAAAACAAACTTAGTCAATTAACAAAATTTAATAAAACATTAGTTCCATTTGTTGGGTGCTCCCTCGAATCGGTTTAATTATTTCTTCTTTCATTTATGTTTTCGATACAATTATCTTTCAATTAATGTCGGAACTGATGTTATGCAGACGGTAGGCAATAGCAATAGGTAGGTACATCATTACAGAATTTCTTAATGTCAGTCTTTCACCATTTATTAGGGAATTGAACCGATGGACTGAAGACCGTCACAAGCCGCATCGCACCCGATCAAGCTTCATAGCAAATCAGAGGACACAAAAACAGTTAAACAAAATTCAAGTTAAATAAAAGTATCTGAAAAAAGGCTGGTAAGTTGAATGGAAGTGAAATTCCTTTGAGCACTGAGTTACAAAAAAGAATCCAGCTTCAGAAAAAGACGGTTTCATAACTGATTCCATTTTGTACTGACAAAACTTGCGACTGTTTGCTTGAAGCACTAACCTGCGACGCCTTCTAGTAGAAGAACGTGTCGAAGAGTCGGTCCTCCGGCGTCAGCCCACCGCCAGCTTCGCTGATACGTCGTTCCGTCTGCTTGGACAGCTGCGCGAGCAGATAAGTGTGCGGTTTCATGAGCTGCAAGAAGTCGGCCCGGTCCAGCCGATACAGCTCGCACACCTCGAGCGCCACCACGGACACGGCCCGTGTCGCCCCGGCCCGAAACAGTCCGATCGCACCGAAGTTGGCTCCGTCGATCAGGTGACCCAGCTCGGTGCCGTCCGGTGCGTACACGGCGGCGGTGCCACTGGCCAGGAAATACATCGACCCGGCACTGCTGCCCGCGACCACGACGGTGTCCTGCTCGAGCACGAGCTCGAACCGCAACCGAGCGGCGATGTCCTCGAGCAGATACGGCGGAAGCTCGCGGAAGACGTCGGCCCGCGCCAGGAACGCCCGAAAGGAGCCGATTTCGGTGAGCAACCGGCGGCGCAGGTTGTCGGAGGCGTGGGCCAGGATGGGCCGCTCGTCGAAGTAGCGCGATCGGAAGCGGCCGGCGAGGTGGCGCGCCATCTTGCGGTTGGTTGCGCGCGAGAGCCGCTCCGTCCGGCAGAGCGCGTCGATCTCGTTGAGCGTCTCGTCGTAGCCGGTTTCGCTGGCGTCGGCCGTCTGGAGCGTGCGAACGAGCAGCAGCAGCACGTACGTGGACCAGATCCAGCCGGCGAGCAGCAGCAGCGACTGCAGCCATTCGTGCAGAAAGTGGTGACCGACCGACAGCGTGTGGCCACCCTGGAGGCTGATCTTGAGCGTGATCATGAGCGCGCGCAGGTACCGGTAGGGCACCGTCACCCGGCGCTCGAGATCATCGAGTTTCGTCGCGAAGAACTGCTTCCGATCGGCGTCGAGTTGTTGGCCGAGGTATCGCCGAAAGTCGCCCGCTTCCAGACGCGCTCGGTGCGCGATTGGATAGTGGACGGCGTCACGGTGCTGATCGTGCGTCCACAGCACGTCCACGAGGAAGTTGGCTTCGGGGTGACCTTCGGCGAGCAGAGGCACGGTCAGCAGGGGCACTATGTACACCAGACAAGTGGTCCAGTGAAGCACGTACAGCGTATCCAGGATGGGCTCGAGGAAGCGCAGCTGCCTCCCGGACAGCCGCAGCACACCCTGCGCGATGGCCCGGAAGTACCAGCCGACGGTTCGGAAGCGCCACACGCACAGCAGGTACAGGTAGACCACGATCCCGAGGTAGAAAAGCGCCGCGTCCCGGTAGAAGGCGCGCACGAGCTCGTCCAGCAGCAGTACGTACGGCACGACGAGGAGCAGCCGGTTGGCCACGTTCCACCAGCGCAGTCGGTAGCGTACGATCCGGCGCGGGTCCACCACCACCACGCCGTCTTCGGCGACGTACCCCGTCACCAGCTTCAAAACGAACTCCATCCCCAGCAGTGCGCACAGGCCCACGTCGAGCAGCTGTAGTCCTTGGAGCACTCCCCGGCCAAGATGCGGAGCGAACGCGAATGCGAACGCCAGCAGTTGAAGGTGCAGCGTCAGAGCGCAGTAGATCATCGCCTCCCAGCACTGCCGGAAGCGGCTGAACGGGTGCACGAGGAAAGGTGGCAGGTCGCGCACGAGTCGTTCGTTCTCGGCCGAAATCTTCGTCCGGCTGCGATAGTAGGTGCGCGTTTCCGGGTGGCTCGGTGACACGAGCAGCAGCGTTCGGGCGTGCCGGAGCAGGCGGGCGGCCAGCGAGGTGCCCGGCAGGATCGGGGGCAGGTGCGTCTCCGAGCTGCCCGCTCGCAACGCTCCGGGAAGAGCGCAGCGATGGCCGGGTGGCGACGCTTTTGGCTTCATTCGAAATCGGTCCACCTTCGGCAGATGGAGCTGTCAATTTTGAATCAACGGGTTGCTGCGATGCTGTTGAACAAACTGGACAGTTGAGTATTCCTCGGTGGGATCAGCAATTCAATGAAATTATAACCATAATGAAAAGTTAATAATTCACTATAGTATGCTATAGCTCATATGTATATGGGCTTAAGAAATGAATCCTCGATTATCTAGAACATAAAGATGTCATAAATTCGAACTCTATATGCAATTCTGTTCGATGGGATTCGTTCAAATTTTGACATCGACAAGGGCCAATATTTCTAGTGTTGAAACGACTCTGTTTGTTTTCATTGCTCCATAGCATGGGAGGAAATGATTTTTGATCTACATCGTAGAAAATAATAATTTTCAAATATGCGTAGACCAATACAGTGCCCGAAATACCTATAAGCACACATCATGTTTTCAACGTATCTATTGATTGCAGGCATTGCTGGGATTATAATTTCGATGGCGATGGCAAAGCAATCGCCGCTGCAACCGATATGTCCAACCGTCTGTAGACAAGAAACATTTCCAACCTGAATTTCTCAGTCCAGTTTTCACCCCATGACATTTTCCCTCCGCTGTATCACACAGACGCTTTTCCCCCTGGAGACAATTAATTTCAATTCGTTAGCCGGATACCGCCACAGCTTCTCCCTGGGTGGGTCACGTTTCGCGGGAAGTTCGGTCGATGACGACGGTGACAACGACGGCGGGGCTTTTCTTCGGATGATACGGATTTTGCCGCTCACTCTCTGTTACGAAACCCAAGGGCCGGAAAACAGCGCAAGCACGTCAGAGCCAGGTTTCGTCACGTTACCGTGCCAGGTGAGCGGACAACTTTCGACCCGCTTCTAAGCGAAAAAAAAAAATACAAATGTACATCACGCGGGTAACAAAAGTAAGTGTGTGGCCTTTACGATTTTCCCGCTGTTGAAAGTGAATGTATTTGTGTGAGGGTCAGGTTTTTCCTTGCAATCACGAGGCGGTACCTGCTGTGCAACTGGTGTCGGTCTAACCATTCGATTCGTTTTCGCTCAACCGTTTTCTTTAACCTTCCCTGTATATTCAAAAACGACACCGCGGCGCTCCGAAGCTTGGTCAACAGAAAAAGCTTCACCGACGTTGCGATCCGGTACAAGTGCCACAACCGGCAAGCGGAGGACGCTCTATTGCTACAAACTTAGTTACAACATTTGCCACCGCCACCCAAGGCGCACCTCTCTCTTAAGAAACCCCAAAACTTTAACAAAACTACCCTTTTTTCTGATCAAAACTCACCACTTTTAAATTGTAGCATAACCGACCAAAACTAACAGCTTGTTTAACTTGTTCAATGTTGAATGCAACAGTTCCGGTTGGTAATGCGACGATTAAAAATAAGGGTGTTTTTTGTTCCGAAAATAGTGTGCTGCTCGACTTCTTGACGAAAAGATTGTCACAAATCTTGTGGTTTTTAAACGCGTGGTGCGCCTTTGAACGCTAAACGATGGCAAATGCTGTAAGTTTACTCACAATTGCTAATTCCATCTCGACAAAATGATGCAAGTTGATGATACATACTTTCATGCTGGTTTTGACTGTGGGTAGATTTCTTCCTCTCCTGATGATAGCACTCCGGCCACTAAATTTGTTATGTTTTAACTGCATTTAAATCTACAAATTGTGTTCAATTTCTTTAGTTGCAAAGAATTGCAACACATATTTTTAGCAATAAGTTTGGACCTGGACACTTGAAAAACATGATGCACTCATATCACCCAAACTGATAGTAAAAGCATCCAAATATTTCCATTTCTAGCATGTATCGAATGTCGTTTCCCCTTGCGCAGAATATGATGAGAGCATAATGTGATGAAATAATCTAATACGTTCTCCAGCTTGGCGATAAATGATTCCTAGTTAATCGTATTCCTTTCGCAAAGTCCTCTGCAACCGGCCTGATCCTTCCTGTGTGGGTCATTGGCTTCGTCGGAGCTGAGCATTCGCATTTGATGCGTACACCATTATGCAAACAGTTGTCCGATGGCCAAGGAGATCGCTTGAAGGCATCCACCCCAGCAACACGCACAAGGTATCAGGTTATCCCTTTTCTGCTGAGTGATTCAGCGACGTGCCAAGAGCATCTGGCGCAGCTGATCGTTGTAACGAAACGGTACGTTCAGATTTGGGATTTTTTCCCCGGTCAATCCAAGTCGCATATGGAAAACGATTAACCTAGACGGAGCATTTCAAGGGAGAGGCCACATCGGTCATCGATTCATGCCACTCAATCAATCGTAATCGAATAAACAAGTAGGATCCTAAATAAATCGTCTGCGATGGGGAATATGTATTTAAAAAGTGGCAAAAAAACAAACAATTTATTTGGAGCAATAGAAACGCGCTGAAAAAAAAACCTATTCTCAATGTCCATTCTGCAGGGAGCTGAAAAAAAGTAGGCGAATTTATTCATTTGAATAGAAAGCTGCATGTTGTGCAGAAATTTAGCTCTAATAAAAATGGGACATTGCCCGGCCAAAAGTAAATCTAGATATTCTTCGAGCGAACTATGCGATCACTAACATTTATGTTGCCAGTGGTAACGACTATAGCAACCGGCAACGCTTTTCCATAGCAACACTCGAGGGAACAGGGGCTTGTTGTTTGTTTCCCTTCAATCGAAGAATTACATGCTCCTGGTTTGCTTAGCAGTAGTAGCAAAGAAGTATCAAATAGTAGTAGTCTTCAAATGGGCGAAATTGTTCAATTCCAGCCGGACGATGCTCGCCAAGGCGAAAACGTTCACCACAGGTGCCACCCGTTGGTAAGTGAGGTGGAAAGAAATTTATGTTCAAATCCTTCAAATGTTCCTATCGATTGTTTTATGCAAAGCACTTGACCTGGCTGTCCGGGTTCAATCCGCGTGTTCCGTTGCTCAACGTCAGCAGCCGTAGGGATCGGAAGGAGCTGGTCCTGGCATCGGGAAGCGCTTTGCTGTTCTATTCCTACGATGGCGAACGGGAGAAGATACTTCCCCTCACTGGACACGTAAGTATTCCAATGACCTTTCAGCTTAATTTTCACAATAAATGCAACAGCCTTTCTTCATGTGGGAGAAGAAAGCCGTCGTTAACATGATCGGTTGCGACGGAAGCGGCCGGTTCGTGGTCAGCTCGGACTGCTCGTACAGCATCAACGTCTGGGATCGGCTTCCAACGTTTGGCGAAGGAACGGGGTCGGGTGGCCATCATCATCCTTCTAACCATCCGGTTGCCATCCGCACCATCTTCGAGCCGTTCAAGGCGTCCGAAATCAATGCGATTGCGTTAAGTCGTGAAGGAAAGTACCTACTTGCTGGAGGCGGCGGGGGGACCGAGCAGGGCGCCCAACTGAAGCTGTGGTCGTGGACGGTGGGGAACGATTTCCCCGATGGTAAGCGAAAGAAAACCATCCGATTCGCATGCGAGCATTCATCCAATCTCTTGCTCATTAGACACGTTAACGCTTCCGGCGCGCCTAGGACGCATCAAGACGATCCACTTTTGTCCGGACCGCGGACGGCGCCACCAGTTCGTCGTTACGCTCGAGGCTTGCGTAGTGTTTGGCGGGTGGGACGCCAAAGAGCAACGGCTGTCGGTGCAGGTTCCGAAGCGTCACGGCTTCCAGGACTACAACGATACGGCATTCGTGGAGCGCACCGAGCGGGCCGTCTCGGTGACGGGGGCCGGCATGGCCATCGTGTGGAGCGACGACCGCAAGACACCGGCGGATGGGCCCGGGAGCGAGACGGTCCTGCGGAAGGAGTTCCTCAAGTTTCTGCATCTGAAGTACGCCGCGATTAACGTGGTCCGTTCGTGCGACGAAAAGATCGTCACCGGGGATGACGACGGTGAGATTCGGTTTTACGATAACGCGATGAAGATCTTGTACTGGTTCAAGCAGGAGGACCTGGAACCGATCAGGACGCTCTCGTTCGACCTGGTGGAGACGCGCACGAAGAAACCCCCGCTAACGGAACCGATCGAGACTGGAGCAGAAGAAGCGACGGAAGAAGCAGGTAACATTTCAAAGGGAAGGTGTTGTATGATGAGAGTTATTTTGTTGTACATTCTACGACAACTTACAATATCATCTAGATTTATAAGAATGTAGAGGAAATTTAATAACTGGCAATCAATGTCACGCGTTTTGAACTGTGGCAATCGATACCCAAACAGTAAAAAAGTAATGTCTACCCTAAGTCCTTATTAAATTTATCCCACGAACTGAATAGAGAATGTATAATTTTGACCAAACGCAATATCCTAAAGTATAGGTGTTAGATCGGACACGATCGCGGCCGGGAACATGATAAAAGGGCGATACGTGCCACGTAGGGGTTTTCTTTGTTTTTTGTTTTTCTGCCGTGGAAACACGGTTTAATATACTAATTTGTGGTCGTCGTGTATGACGCACTGACAATTCAAACCTGTGTCCGGCTGAGTTGCGCGATTTGCAACACTAGGAATACATAACATTTAGAAGCACATGAAAAATGTATGCCTAGGGCAAAGTGAAAAAAAAGGATGAGAGGCATTAACCGGGATAATCTAGCGTGTACTGTATCTCATAAATGCTTAATTTTTGCTCTAGAACATACCGAGCCAAGACGGGCGGAAGTCAATATCGAAGAGATCGCACCGAAAGACGTGTCGTTCGACGCCAAACCGGTGATCGTGCGCGGCTTCGTTTCGGCAACAAAGACGGGCAAAATCTACGACATCGATATTGTGTACAACAAAATCCAGGAGCTGTTCCTACCGTCGCCCAGTATCATAACGGCCTTTGACGTACATCCCATGAGGTAGGAGTGTTCGGTTCCATTTTTACCAAAACCAAGTAATTTTGATATAATAAATGTGTGTGTATGTGTGTTTTTTAAACATTCTTTTCCGCTTCGAAGATCGGAGCTGTGCACCTGCGACGGCAATGGACGTTTGGTCGTCTATGACCTCCAAACGCGCTCGATGAAGATGTCCCTGGATGTACCGATCCAACGAACGCGCCGTGGAAGGATTACCACACTGTCGTACTCGCCATGCGGTCAGTCAGTAGTGCCTCAACGCTTCCCTGGTGATATATGCCGACGCGACAAACATTTTCCTTCCTTACAGGAACCTTCTTGGCAGGAGGAGCTGAAAACGGGTACCTCTGGATGGTAGAGCCGAACGTGATGATCCTGGCCGGCGCCAGCCCACTGCAGATCATTAACGATAAGATTCGCAGGGTACTATTCTCCCCGGACAGCAAAAGTTTACTGTGTGTGGTAAGGAACTCTCCAAACCATCTTACTTGCGAATTTACGAGACTCCAGTGGAAAGATGAATCATTTTGCTTGCAGGAAAATAACAACACCATTACGCTTCTCCAGCGGGATAAGGAGGACTGGCAGGCAATGGGCCGCTGCGCCACACACAAGCTGGTGGATCTGGCTTTTCTCAACTCGAAGGATTTTGTTTCCATCGGGGAAGATCGGGTAAGATAGATAATTTTTCTGTGGTTTGGGGTCATATGCTAACTGATGTGTAATGCACCTTTTAACTTTCGTACAGCACATGGTCAAATACACGATCGATGACGCCGACATGGGGCAACTGGAATCCCTCTCGATCGTACAGCGTCAAAGGATCGAACAAACGGCAAGACCGACTGGTATGCTCGTGCTGCCCGGCGGCCAGCAGCTTCTGGTCGCGAACGATCAGCTCAAGTTCAAAGTGTTCCACGCCAGGACGTTCGACATTATGCACACCTATTCCGCCCCGTTTCACGACGGTCCTGCGCGCTGTTTGCGGGTACTGCTGGAATCCTTAATTAATTGTCCTGCCTGCAGCAACTGCATTGTCGGGGAGGGATTTGATTTGATTTTATCTATTTGCAGTTGCTTCCCGGGGAAGATTTCTTCCTATTCATCACGAACAATAATATCTTCCTGCACCACCTGCCGATCGATGGGAACCCGTTCAAGTATCTGGCCGTGCGGGCCCATCCGAAGCGGCTGAGCTGGATGCAACTCACGTGGATGGAACGGTGCGTGTTCGTGTTTGGTGAAGGCGATCATGTCGTTGGGATGTGGAAGATCAACACAAGGTACACATATATGCGTTAAAAACAACCTCCAAAAGTCCCGTTGATACGATTTCTAACCCCCTTTTGGTACCGTGCAGCCCTGTATTGGACAATTTGAAGCACTCCGGGATGGGACTGGATCCTTTCTGTACCCTCCTTCCCGGCGGCAAACGGGGGTGTTACGTGCGCGAGATTTTGAGTTTGTTTTTCTACAACCAGATTTCGCCGAAGAATTCTGACGGCGATGCGGAGCTCACGGTAGGCACGAAAGTCGGGAAAACGGTTCCTGTTCAGAGTTGTTACAGAGAAAACATTTCCATTTTAGCTTCGAGATGCAATGGATACCCGAGACGTCCCAAATTATATGCGAAGCATTGGTTTCCATATGAGCGAATATGAGGTTAGTGGTGTGTTTTAAAGGGCTCAAGGAAAATTTCTTAGCACCACCAGATTAATTACACATACCTCTTGAATGTGTTCGGAGCTCTGCTTGAAGCTCTTCCCTGAAATAAGAAAATGAAAGATTTATTATTTATCCGTTCCAGGAGCAAAACCTTTGCAAAGAGATGGAACTGCTCGGTACTTACTTTTTGACCTTCGAGGAGGTGACGAAGCTGTTCCTCAACCATCGCAGCGCGGTCGGTGGTCCGCCAAGTGCCGAAGATATCCGGACGGCCGTTACCTACATCGGGGCGACAACTGCTTCCGGTTAGAACCACCACATACTGATCCGATCTGGAAGCCATTGACCATCCCTCTTCCACGTCCGTTTTTTTTTTTTCGCCAGGAACCAAAGTTGATCTGGTGCGACTAATCACGATCCTGTCGGCCATGGGTGAACCGATGGATCCGAAGACGGCCGAGTTCTACTGCCGGATACTGTTTCCCGGTGCGTTCGAGGCGAAAGAGCAACCGGAAGCACAGGAGCGGCCAGACGAATGCGAAGGGCGCGGACATGCGGGAGGTGAAGAATGTTCCAACTGTATCCCGATCGATGAGTTCACCGATAGGCTGTCTTGAGGTCCCGCTGTTCGGGAGCAGAAGAAGTACGCGCGGGCATCGGGCCCGTTTGTGGGTTTGTGTTTTAGGTTAATCATCTTTTATTATTCTTTCGCTTGAGGTGACATTTTACGTTTGTATACATGTGTGTTTTGTTCGCTGATACTTCTGTTACATTTCTAGCTAATACTAAACTTATCCTACGTTAACCTAGCTCCTAGGAAGAAGGACTTGAGATGCGCATCAGGTGTCGATTGGGCGGTATAGGAGGAGGAAGATGTGGTGTTGAGTGTTACGAGAATCGTTAAACAAGTTACTATGACTTCTGACTACTTATTCGGAACGAATGCGAACCGTGCGCATGCGCAACCTTTACTTACTGCTATAAGGACAAAGGAAGAACTAGTGGAACAGCGATTGGGAGGTGTTCGGCCGAAAGAAAAACCGACCATTTAAGCAACGACACTTGTGATGGTTTGGAATGAATGGCAGTTTGGCAAAATTCGTCCACGCATGCGGATGGACAAAAACGTGAGCAATGCTATCGCTACTAACGTTTTTTTTTTGTTTGCTTCTTTGTGGCCCAGGAATGATGCACACCTACCAGAACCCTCAGGCGGCCATCACTCCTACCTCAATTTCTCTCTCTCACTCTCTTTCTCTCCCTCTATGGTCAACACCGTCCTACACTTTCCGTCGTTAGAATGTGTCTGGTGGTCAGTGATGATAGTTAGGCCCACTGTCGGTCCTTGTTGTCACCCGAACCGCTCCGAACCGAGGAATACTGCTCTGCCAACGGAGCGATACGGGGAAGAAGAAGGGTGACCCGAGCGACACGAACACACACACACACACTGGGAACACACAGTTTGGCTTACTTGATAAAATCACAAAATTTCCTTTCGTTTTTCCATACATTTCTCTAGTTCTGAGTCGTGACAGGAAACTACACCCAGGTCTATTTCCTTGCGTGCTTCAACTTCGATGACGATAAGTTTAGCTTATTCTTCGTTTGTTTTTCTCTACGCATTCCTATTGTCGATCCGCCAGATTTAGACCGAGGAGGTACGATTTACGTTTTCTTTGATTACTTATGTGATCATTTCAGCTTAGCCTAATCTTAATTTAGATTATAATGTGAGCGCGTTAGAAATAAAGAAAATCTTAAAAATATTACACAATAAGGAGCACTTACGTAGCTATCCGCCCTAGCCATACTATCTTCGTTCATCATTCGTGCCATAACGTTTCCTTACATCTAAAGGTGCTTTCACAATGAGGTTGACCCGCCCCGGCCGGGTGGACGTTTTGAACCGATCCGGTCTATCCGGTGTGCGTATGTATGTACGTATGTGCGTTGATTTAAACCACATTAACGGCAAGTTTACAGCCTTTCGTTCCGTTCTGCTACTCCGCAACTCCGGACGTTTCTTCCGGTATAATCTTCTCGCACAAGGGCAAATCATCATACATGTATCTTTGCTGATCATCATCACTTCGCTGTTTGTCTTCAGCAGGATTTTTCATCACATTATTCGTAAGCTGAGAGATTTTCCGTGGCTTAACTCCTTTTCTTCTTCCTTCATTCCTGTTTTATTCCTGAATTTTCACAGCGTTTCGGTGTCACTCGCTTCTCTTGCCAGAGTCTGCTTAATTTTCTTCTTCGTCTTCTAATCGACCTAGCCCTACGTTTGCATTTCCTGCTTTTCTTCACAAGCCTACACCACCGGGCTCCCGGACATTTGGATTAACTTTGCGTTTGGGTTCGGTTTCTCCTTCCATTTGGTTTCCATCTCATCACCTATGGTTTGTTAGTTTTTTGGAGTTACATGATTGTTGATTGAGGAAAACAAATCCCACACCTTCAATTTCTTTGCCCTGCGTAACGACGACGAATTGGCTAACCTTTGTTAACGCCAATTTCCTTTTCGAAGGCTTACGTTATCTTGCCTTTAATTTGTGTTTTCCATTTAACTGTTTCGAAATTCTATTCTACCGGGACCAATTATATAAAAAAAAGAAGTTGCTGAGAGTATCCGTTGTGAAAGTTTTGTCGAAGGGAAACAAAGGCCGCAATAGCATCTAATGATTAATAAATAGGTACAACTCAAAGAAAAAAAAAGAGGAACCGCTCATACGAAACATTTTCTTTTTTTTACTAATCCAAACCCTGCCATGTGCTTCAATGCACCCTTTTTATAGCGTATAATTTTGTGCAATGATTTAACAGTAGGAAAGTAACATTTAAAACGCTTCGATTCGAGTACCGATTAGCTTCCATAATAATCAAAAAAACAAAAAACCCGTTATCGCAACGGTCGCAAAGAGAGAAAGAGGGATAATAATATTATGAAATCTTGTTCGAAATAAGAGTGGGGTAAAGAATAGTTTTGAGTGATTTTACTCCGAATTTTAAAATTATAGTCGAAATCGAACTTAAGAAGAAAAAAGAAAGGAGTGTATTAAAATAACGGCGAAAGAAAATCTATGGATATGAGTACGAGATTCTCCATTGTATAATAATTCGGCAGGAAAGTAAAACTGTACAGAATTTGGCTGTTGCAATCGCGTATCGCAACTCGTCTTTGCTCTCCACGGAACGTAATACATAATTGTTAAGAACGCCTTACGTTTCGCTTGGTTCTTTCTCAATTAATTCCGACGACATTCATGTGTCGTGCCATTGGACCTGACAAGAGGAAACCGCCTGCCCACTTTCACTGACAGAACTGCTTCTCCTTGAGAGAGCTTATTGGGAGTGATTAGGAACGGGACGTATTACTCGCTCGAAGGCTCGAAAGGCACAGCAAACAGCTATATAATATAAAAAAAAAAATTAAAATGACACTTCTCTGGTGCGACCTTGTCGCGCGCCCCGATCCGCTGGTGATGATGGCGTTTTGGTGCTGCTCCCTCCGTTGCAGCGGTGGCTTTTTAATAATCTTTTGCTTTGCTGTTGTCGCGTATGCCGCGTCGCGTTGGGACGAGATTTGTGGTGCGCTTTTTGCGCGAATACGATCGCAACCGGCGATCGGACGTTGACTGCTGTTCGACCCTGGTTGTAGATCGCACTTTGCGTCCCGAAGCTACAAGATGGAAGGAACATGGGATAAATAATGTGATCGATGATCGAATCCGGCGGGCGGCTGTAATTTTGTGTACACTAAACTAGTTGCTTTACACTTGTAATGTAAAGTGCTTCTTAAATTAATGTTTTCTTCAACATAAACATGTCTAAACAGCTTAATGGCGTTTTGATTTAAGATTACATTAATAAAAAAAAATTATATTTTATTTACGCATAAATTCAAAGGAGGTAGAAACTATTTAACCGATCGGTGATCGTTTGTGGAAAGTGGGACAATAGCGCAGCGTTAGTTTAACTTTAAGCTATTCGTGTTCGTACCTGGCGTTTGTGATTGTTCGAGTGACTTGATCAGCTTCGCCTGTTCCTTCAGCTTCTTCAGGAGCACCTCGTTCTTCTGTCGTTCCATGCTCAGCTCCAGGCAGAGTTGGGCCTTGGTTTTGGAGTCGATGGGCGAGAGAACCCTGTGGATGCCGATGCATATAGGGAAAGAACGAGTTGATTAATTTGCCAATACTGGGGCGCATTTGTTTTGGGCGAGAGCGATAAACGTACGGATGGTTGAAGATAGTCGTGGACGACGGGCGCTTCTCCGGATTCGGGTGCATCATCTGTTTGATGAGGTCGTTAAAGTCCTTGCCGATGGTGGGCAGATCGGGAAACTGGCCGCTGCGCAGCTGGTGCCAGCCGGTTCCGTTCTTCGGCAGCGGTCCGCCGCCGGCCGCCTCGTACAGCGTGATACCGAGCGAGAAGACGTCCGCCTTGGCCAGGTTGGAGTAGTCCTCCTGCAGAATCTCGTTCGGTAGATAGCGGCAGTCGCCCTCCTCCACCTGCGGATCGTTGAGGGACGTCACGTGGCCGAGGTCGCCAATTTTGTACGTCACCAGGAACTCGTTCTCCAGGTCGTCATACACGTCCTCGAAGCCGTCGTCGGGGCAGTCGGCTGGCAGCTGCACCGCTGCCATCGGCCCCCCGTACCCGGGGCCGGAGCGGAGCGGCGTCTTCGAGAGGAAGATGTTGCCCGCCTTCAGGTCCATGTGCACGAGCTCGTTCGAGTGGATGTACTTCAGCCCCTCGGCGATGTGCAGCAGCAGCGTACGCAACTCCGACTCCTTCAGGCAGCGCTCCTGCAGCACCGTCTGCAGGCTGCCCCCGTTGCAGTACTCGTTCTGGATGAGCATGTGGTTGTTCTCCGCCCAGGCCGAGTAGTACCGGACCACGTTGTCGTGCTTGCCGAGCACGGCGTGCGCGTACACCTCGTTGAGGGCCGTCTTCTCGAACGCGCTGCCCGCGACCGGCCGGATGCTCTTCTTGATTGCGTAAATGCAACCATCGAGCCGGTTGAGGCACTGAAACACCTGCCCGAACTCGCCCGTTCCGAGCAGCGACATTTGGATGAACTCCTTCTCGTACCGGGAGATGTTGCTGTCCTGCAGGGCGAGCCGCTTCGGCGCCTGCCGGTACTCGCCGCACTCGTCCTCGACCAGGTTGAACGACGCGAGCGTGTGGTTCATGGTGCAGTCGTTGGCCTGCTTCATCGCGAACGGCGTCAGCGAGCCGAACGTTTTCGAGACCCGATTGAGCCGATTGCCGGCAAACCCGGACGGGATATTGTTTTGCGTTTGATCCATCACTGCACCGGTGCCGTACGTGCCGCCCAGGGACGCCTTGGCACTTTCCGGACCCTCCTGACGGGTGCGCTTCTTCGTGCGCATGAACATGGCCGGTGGCGTGAAGGGATTCACGTTGGCCGACGGTAGACCGACCTCGTAGCGCCGATGCAGTGGCACCGGTTTCGGTTTGTCCGTGATGAACACCGGCGCAGTGACACCCTCCATCGGTTTGGCCAGTACATCGCATCCGTCGTCGTTGGGCGTCGCACCCTCCGCGGCCGACGGAAACAACTGGCCCCCGCCCTGGCCGAACACCTGCCGGCGGAACATGGTGTTGGTCGACTTCTGGAGGATGGTTTTCGGGGTGGCCGGGGTGTCGAACAGACGGAGCGCCTGCACCTTTCGGTACGGCGGCGAGTGGCAGGGCTGCTGCTGCCGGGTTCGCATGGCTGGCGGTTCCGGCGGTAGGTTCGGCTCCGGCGAGTTACCCGAGAACGACAGCTTCCGTGGCATCACCGCCGGTCGGTGTGGGGACGGGGCCAGCTCGAGGCTGGAGTTCATGTCCGGGGAGGAATCGATACCGCTGCTTTCGGTGTGAATCTCCATCGGAATCCTAAAACTAGCGCTAGTGGCGAAAGCAATTGTTACTGCGGTGACGTTTCACCAACGCACAAACGCAGTGTAGTGTGTCGAAAGAACCCCGAAATTCACAGATACGCACACACGCGAAACGCACCAACTGGTGAACAGGGTTTTAAAAGTGCTCGGTGAGCAGTCGGATGTTAATTCCGTAGCAGGTAAGCAACATAACAGGCACCAAGCAACCGTCCTAACAACGGCTGCACTGATGGATTGGTAGATTTGGGTGTTTTGTTGCCCGTTGTAACAATCGCAACACACATACACACACACGCGAGCGCAGGGCAAGATGACGCGTACCTCAACGGGCAATCAAAACAGTCGGTCGCAACGGTACGCAGGTGTGTGCAGCCTTCCGTTTCTTTTGAGGTGAAATTGTCGGTCGGCACTGAAACTTTAAGGGTATTTTCGTTCACGTACGGGATGGCACTTGATAGGCGCGTTATTTACACACAGCTTACGGCGTCAAACTATCAACAGACAACGTTTATAACAAGATTGAAACTCAACAAACTAACAAACAACCACCGTCCTGGAGCGACTCTTTAAGACCGTTTACATTTCAAAGCCAGCTTGCCTTTTTTCGCCCGTCTCGCCGCGGCCCGCAGGCAGGGCGAAGCGGATTCAGCGAGCGAAACTTCCGGTGGTGGCAGAAAGTGTATGTCAAGCGTTTCGTTTTCAAGCAAGCGCTGCCGAAAAACGGCCGTTCACGTTTAAATTATTTGAAACGATTCTTCTTTTTAATGATAAGTTTTGCAATTTATCACGTTTAATACTTAGCGAACAATATGATTTTAAAATGTGGTATCGAGTTTTTGTTCCAAAGATAGTGAGAAAAATATAAACTAGATAGAAAGTTGCGAAAAACTCGCCAACGGGCATCGGGCGAAAAAGCCACAGTTGATCGTCGTCGAAACGTTCGTTGAAGCTGAACCGCACAGTACGTTGCAAGGTTTGATGGACGATGAATTTCAACAATATTCAAATTCTTCAACCGTTTAATTTTGGTTAAGTTATAATTTTTTTTAAATAAAAAAACAATAAACTGCCATTGTCATGAGAATCAATTGTAATGATTTTATAAATGCATAAACTTTTAATTTGCTTAGTCATACTTTCGAATTATTATTGAAAAATAAATGGTGATGGTGATGAATGATGCTTACAGGCTTTTAAACGAAAAATTTTAATTTAAAAACAATTTCTAATTCGTGTAATTTTCTCATTTATAATGGAGTTTGTTTGTATGTTCTCGTATTGAAAAATTTGTGCTTTGTCGTCATCTGGACTAAAATGCAAATATTGGCAGCTGATGCGACCTTGAGCCCGAAACATCCCCCAACTGCGATATGCGTGTGCCAATTGGGAAACAATAATCATTGCCGCCAAAAGTCGCATCTCCAGGCAGCTGCATTTGGTACCGGCTCGGTAGATCAGGCATGGCCTTCAAGGTAGACCGCAGCCGACGGGCGAGATAGACAAACAACACATCAAAAGCGCATAAAGTTTCCAGGCGTTGCCATCAGATTATCTCATTCGGTGTGACAATCGCCTGGCGCGGGTTTTCCCGAGCGGACGCGAATCCGCTGGGAAAACCGTGCCCCATAAATTCGCTCCACGCCATCATTCTTCCGGTCGGCACCATCTGCGTGTTTGTGTGTGTGTGTGTGTGGCTTGGCGCCGCGAACAGCACGCAGCGATGAAGGACATTGGGCCGATGCGGATGGTACAGATTGCCAATCGTTGTCGTGCATTGCGTCCAGTGCAAGGAAAGGAAAGACCCGACGTGCTTTCCGTGTTGTATAGCTTTTGGGCACAGCCCAAAACTGATGAAATTAAGTCCGCTCATACCTACCGGACCGCCCGGCAGCATGCAGGTAATGATACTCTGCCTATTGTGGTCAATGCTGCGATGAGCAGAAGATCCTCAATGTTTTACAGATAATGGTTCAATGTTTTCAAATGAAAATCATCCCATTTGCAAAAAGCCAAAGACAACTAATTATCTCATCAGATTTTGTTAACTACGAGGGGATACAATTACCTCTACTGTGCTAGGTTTATGGCCAGATCGTTTTACCTATCCAGCAATTAAATTTCCAAACTCGTTTGACATTTGTACAATTAAATTTCATCCTCTTGGGAGTACACACATTTCCGTGCTATAGGTATAGAACGATGTGAGCTGTTGCAAAAAAAAAAAGCCAAATATATTAGTTAAGCTATAATTTTACGAAGTTTAACAACAACTTGTCTCCTCCATCCCAACGATAGTGCCTGCAGCATTTGCTTTGTAGCCGACATTTAACAAAACCGTAAATCAGAAAAATAAAACTAAACGATCCTGCCTTGGTGGCGGCTCGGAATTAACTAATATTTTCTTTATCGATTTCATCGACCGCCGCTGTACCGATAAGAACAGATTTTCAATTTATAGCCCCGGTTCTAGTTCTAAAATTCTGCGAACCAGTCTAAACAGTTTCTTTACCCCGTCACCAGGGTACGACTACCGGTACGAGCGTTCCGATACAGGAGACGCGGTAGGGAAAGAACAAGCTTCCCAAAAGCTGACGGACGAGGAGAAAAACACGGGAAAACGCCGGCAGTCTGCAACATTTTGAAACCCTCGCGCTAGCAAGGGAAGTATGTAGGTGCTGCATCCTTTTTGCGCTTGTGTGTCCCGTGTTGCTAGAGGTAGAAGGAACAACACAGCGAGGAGGGCCTAATGGAAGGGGAGAAAATGACCGTTATTCTTACACCAAGGAGAGGTAATAGCTCCGACAAGCGAGCAAGGGGTCGCAAAAAGGGGAAACGGGCCTGTGTTAGCCGCAGTCGTCATGGTGGCGGTGGCGACGGTGCTACAGTTGAATGTTGGGCACAGGTAATGGCTCGTTGCGGATTCAGGATTTAGCCTTGTGAGCCATGTGGCCCACCCGGTCGGAGCTGCAAGATGCTGCAACGATGGCGACGAACGCCTCACGCGTCCTCCAGAGGCATGCGAAGAGAGGCAGAAAGAAAAAGGACCGCGGTCGCGTAGGTCCTTTTCGGCACAGCTTCGTGCTGAGCGAAGAGGGACGAATGTCAGGGGAACAAGAAGCAGAAATGCCGGAGTAGAATAGAAGAGAAGGAAGAGCGGATAGGGCAAAGGAGAGACAGATTGAGTCGGAGCGTATATATGCGAGCGCATTTGGAAAGGACACTTTGCCCCGGCGAGGCTGCGTAAGGGCGATGACGGGAAGGAAAGGCCAGAAGCTGCCGAGTCGAGGCGGGCAGTTGTAGTCGAAGTAGTAGTTGTAGAAGTAGTAGTAGCTGTAGTAGTAGTCGTCGTCGTCGCATACGGAGATAAAACCGAATTCGTACAAACAGACAAGAGCCGCGGCGCCACATTAGTTCTATTTCTATAATATTTTATCTCTTTTCGTCTGGGAGTATCTGCCAAAAAAGCGGTATATTATTTATCATCATGCCGTCCTCGGTGATGGCCAGGGTGGCAAGGAGGACGAAAGAGGTTTTGCAAAGAATCCAACCCACGGTCGAGAGCCGTGGCGCGGATCGGGAAGGACCAGTACCCGTCTTCGAAGATTGTCTTCGTTGGGGGAAACGTTCCTGGGTCGTCGTCGTCGTCGTCGTTGGGGGCTCGATTGGTGCGATTTTCACAGACTGCGGTGACTCAACTTGCGAAGAGCGGAGGGTCGACGGGGTTTCGCCGTAAGCACGTCCTTTCGGGCGAGGATATGTGTCGGTGCCGGCAGTTGCGGGCTTTCTTCGTGCACTTTCGGCACCGGTGTCCAGCGGTGTCAATGTGCCTGTTGGATTTTGGGGCTTTTTTGCTTCCATCTTCCATCTCGTCTTCCATTTCTCTCTCTATACGGGCAGTGCAGAAATTGGAGCACTACTTTGCGCCAACGTTCGATGATATTGATCTTGACGTTGGCGAAGAAAGGTATAGCTTCCTATACGTCGGAGCGTCCGGTGGCTGAACTGGATCGGTTGGGTGTTGTAAAGATTAAATGGCGATTTAAAATTATTACAAAGATTCAACGTTCCATGTTCTAAATTTGATGGAATATCCAATCTAAAGAAAATTAGATTTCGCCTTCAACGGTACTGAAGAGGACATTAAAAACAAATCCTAGGCAATCCGGACTTGCCAATGCTTTCTTTTACATGTGTCAGGTTTTTCTCCAGCTCACTCGATCCTGCAACTTGAATACTGCTAATTAAATTAATTGAGTAGGGCAATAAGATGTTCTGGAACTTGACGTATATTTTTTTATTCATTCTAAACTATAGCCATAATTGTGATAGCAACAAACGACAAATAACATTGTTTATAAATTTATAATTTGTTTGTAAAAACTTCTTCGCCTGGCTCATAACTTTTTCTTTGTACATAACCTTCACTCACTTTGGAGCGTATTTTTGTAGGCACACAACATGCAAACTTTGATGCAAAAAAACAAAGATGATGATAAAAAATGATGTTACAAATGTTTTAAACGACACGAGGAATCTTTTGCTTCAAATGTTGTCTTCTTTTTTTTGAAATTATTTTGGCTTTTTTTTTCAAATCCAAAAAGAATTTGATTTCTACGTTTAAAAAAATTGAAGTAGCCAAAAATTTGATGATGGTTTCTATTTGCTATTGTAAAGCTCCTTGATGGGTTTGCAAAGGATACATAAATCCAACGTAATTTTCCGCTACGACTTATCGCATTGAGTATGCAAAGCTTTCGCCTTCTGTTCCGTTCTTTTAATTTACCCCCAGCAGCTTCAAAAGGATCCAGTGCGTCATGCAAATGAGCCGCAAAGCGCACGCCGCCGTCTTGTCGATTCTCAACCGATGTAGGCCGAATAACTCAACCACCTCAACGGCTCTGCAATGCTCGGGGAAACGGTGGAGGAAATCCATTCGTCCCGAGGTTCATACATCTTTTCGTACCGCTCGAAGATGGACGACGTTCGGCACGAAATTTGCAACCTAATTCCCACCATATTTAACCCCCCGCACTCTTTCGCTCTGTCGCCCTCTCAATTTCCTTCCCATTTTGTCCTTCGTCTTTTCTGTCTATCTCGCCGGTGACCCTTTTGCGAAACCAATAACTCACCATCGACCTCATAAGATAATCGTTTCTCTAGGACACTTAATGGCCGATGACAATTCCAGTTGCGTTTTCCTTCGGAGTACCTTCTGTTCGCGGGGCTTGGCACGACGTCCGGCAGTGAGGAGGACCACAACGGATCGGTCTTCCAAGATACAAGAAACACAAAGTGGCCCAAATCTTCCCACTGCCCAGGCCCCCCACAGACCCGCGAATGGGCGGTTTGCCTGGTTTGAGCCAATAAGAGAAGAATTGAAATAAAACCATCGGGCACAAATTTGCAAAAGATGTCGAATTGCTCCCATCCGCCGCCTTCTTGCGCCTCCCGTCCCGGGTACGAAGGTCGGCCCTTCCGTGGCGGCGCGAAGCATCGGACGAAGAATGATAAATGTTTCGCGCAAATTACCATTATTACAAGAGCACCACAATTATGTGCTGCGCTTCCTTCCAAGTTGGGGCAAAGGAAGAGAGGCAACAAAAAAGAAACAATAATACAAGACACGCCGAAACGTCGGGACACGTCCGTCCCAGCGTCGGCAAGGGGGGAGGGGGGGGGGACGCTGGGAAAATGATTAATTGTTCGTCGCACTCGAACGCGACATGAGCGAGCGAGAGCGGGGGCGAGAATTTTGGCGTTTGGGAACCATGGGAAAATGCATAGAGCACGATCATTTGGGTGGCCCATCGGGGGAGGGAAGTCCAGATTTGAACGGCCCGCCGAGGAAGAGCAAAAACACAACGTTGAAGGCTGCGAACCCCCGTTCCGGTACTGCCGGACATTGGCCGATTGGAGAGACCTTCTTAAGGAGGGCAAAAGCGAGCGCCGAAGGCGTGCGAACTGACAGAGACCGCTGCCCGGGGTTCGTGCGCTGGTTGGCTGAATATTTTAAGAGCAGGTGCAATAATGGCCGAACAGGGACCGACGGCCTGGCGCATTTCGAGCTGTAAGTGCCGGTTGTTAACATGCCAAAGCATCGATGTCCGCCTCGGGTACTCCGAGCCGGCCGGATTGCGGTGCGTTTCGGTTGGATCTCTGCGGTCTTGCAGGCGGCCGGTGTACACCCCCCGGATGCCGAGCTGCCGGCTGATAATTAATTAAACACAGAGGAAATCCATCTTCGAACGGATTGGTTGCGTAGCGGCTAACGGCAACCCCCGTGCCCTCGGTCGACATTTGTCCTGAAAGATTCAGGACAATCGTCGGCACGAAAACGAAGCACCCGGTAGAGAGTTTTCTTGCCCCAACTGGAAAGCCCACCCAACTAAGCCTCCAGTGCCAACTTTATATCCCGGGCGTGGAGGTTGTTTTATGTTGTACGTCGTACTTACGTTGACCCATCGTTACGAATGCCTGTGCCTGCCCTCCGAGGGCCAGAAGGAGTCGGCGAGGGGCGAGGGATTTTAGTTTTGGGGCCAGTACACAAGTGCGAGATAAATTATGGACTTATTTATGGGCAGCAAAGTATTTCCTACCCCTCCACCCGGAATGCATCGACAACCTGCAACACGTTCTTTCGGAGGGGACACTACCGAATGGCCAGGATTTGTTGCGGGATCCTTACGCAATTCGAACGAACCGAGAGCATCGACTTCGTCCGGGTTAAGTACGGTGGATGCAATTCGTTGCAATGTGTGTAACTTAAAAGATCGTCTTTAAAAAAACGTTCTTCTTTTCGATCATTTGGTCGGTAAATGTTTACATTACTGTAAAACAAATTTGTACGAGTTGCGAACGAAAATTTCCCAAAACTTCATAGATCCGTGGAATTTTACACAAACTTCTTGCAACAGATTTCACCTTTACAAACCACAAACACCAAATTTATTCTTATACTCACAACAAACAAAATGAATTTTAAACGCTGTTTTAAGCTAACCAGCAGATAATAAATTCCAGAACCATCTGAAGTGTAATAAAAAACTATGAAGGAAACAACGGTTATCAGGAAAAAGACCACTGACAGTGATTGCTTTTTAATGTCGTGAGAGTAATTTTCATCCAATCACTGCTCTATTGTGCAGATTGATTATATTACTTCAAACACTTTTACTCAATCGTGGATACATTTGCCTAAAGTCGTTCTTTTGAAAGGAGTCGCCTTCCCCATTAAGCCAACAATGAGTCTATCATACATCAAGGTTTCTATATTATCCTTAATTTGGTTCACATTAAAAAGCTCATGAAAGTATATTTCTAATGCAGATGGCTTCCAGTGGTGTTTTACTTAGATACAATCGTGGCATTCAGAATGATGTGAAATAAACAGCGGTGTTTTATTGAAGATCTGCGGCCTGATATAGATGGAACCTTCATGTTTCGGTTTTCCAATCTGGAAAATAATCCAATAGATTTTTCATGGACGGCACCAGAGAAAAGGAAAGTAGTGAAGTGAAGGAAATCCCCAAGCCTACGATGGCGATAGTGGCAAAGTCCTCGGATCGTTCTAAAAGGATGTTTGGTTTTCATGACTTTCCAGACCGGACCTCCCCCGGTACGAAGGATTGACTATCAATGTACATTAAAGGGAAAACAATTCTCGTAACCCCTATAACATGGGTAGGCATGACCAAATGACGGACGTTACGCCAGGAAAGAAGTTGGACAAAGTTAAGGGGAGTATAACAATGCCCTGATTTGACTTTGGTAATTTTTGAAAGAAAAGGGGGTTGCTCCGCTCGCTGTTGTTATTTTATGTATGTTGTATTGTTATTGTAATGAACAGTTTTGTGTTATTTACACACCACATAAAATTGAGGGTGCAAGATATGCAACTGATCGCGCTGTTTCGGATCGCTTTTGTTACTATAGCAATGGCGATACTATTTTTCTTCGTGGAGATTGGGTTACTCAAATTTTAAACCATAAACTTTATACCACATATATTTTATGATATCACTAATAACGTACGCATGCGTAAAAAAGCATGTAATGTGGTAATCAAATTGTTATACCTTTTTAAACGGTATTGTTCATGGTATATGATTCATGACATTGTACGATTGTTGTGAATATTGAGATCAGCTATGGTTTGATACCGAATGTTAAATAGGTTCTGTATAGCCGCACATTTTTTAATTATAACCGCACTTGCTGCGTAACGTCATAAGTGTGTGAAAAAAATAAACGATTGACAATCATCTGCTGTTTTATTTGTGATACGTTTAGAGGCAGGCTAAAATGGCCTTAAATAAACTTTTATCAATTAGTTTTATGCAAGCGCAGAATTTCGCTACAAATATTTTAACTCCAGCGTGAATCTATTTTTCCTCAGTTGCTCCATTGAAACGAGTATCATTGAGTTCATCATTCATGGGTTTGAACAGGTTTTTCTTTGCTAATCGTACTTTTGTTCATAATATAAAACTCATATCTTATCAAACGATGTTTCTATTGCAGATGGCTTTTAGTGGTGTTTTACTTTGGCACAATCGTGGCATTTAGAATGAAGTGCAATAAACAGCAGTGTTTTATTGAGGATCTGCGGCCGGATATAGATGGAACCTTCATGTTTCGGTACTTTCCAGCCGGTGAAAAATCAGTTACGTTCTCCAATCTACTGGCAATCGTTGAAACAAAGGTTTTATGGATAACATTGGAGCGAAAATGACAGCTATCGTAATAGATAACTCACCAGTCGTCGAGAGGATACACATTTCAGAGCAGTGCAGTCTAAAAGGTCTTCTGGTGGAACATTCGCTCGAAATATTAACAGGTCTTTTGGTGGAGCATTCGCGGTTGAAATCCATCGCCATTGAGGGGACTTCCCGTTTAACTTTTCTGCGAATATCTGATAGTCTCATGAGGCAAGTACCTCCAACATTAAGCTTGTTGGAGGCGGCGAAGGTGATAGAAATACTTGAATCTCAGATCGTGACGTTAGATTTGGCTCCATTTTGTTCAACAATGTCGCTCTGGGCACTGAAACTTGAGAAAAACAAGATCCGCTACATAATCAACGGCTTTCCGGTTGTTTGCAATCCAAAATGTAGATGTTAGACTTAGGCAAAAATAGAATGGAAGTGCTTAATTTAGAGCTTTTAAGTACGTGCTCGCGGTTGCGTTTTGCAGGGTTTAATCAAAATCGAATTGAAATCGTTGTTGGGCGATTCACGAGCATCTCACTGAGGTCTTTGTCATTATTTGGAAACCTTATAAAGCGTGTGGATTGTTGTTAATGGAATTTGCCTGCGTTGACATACTTAACGATTGGATCAAACATGTTAACCGAGGTTCCCCGGTGCCTTAGTAATTTATGCCAGCTTAACAATCTTCTGTTGCACCGAAACCATTTTACCCACTTCGATATAAAATCGGTAGCGAAACTCAGTCGCCTTCAGTCTTTGCATCTTGGCCTTAACAATATCTCAACTTTCATCTTGAATAGCCAAAACTTCCCTGCGAGTTTGACCTTACTTACTCTTTCCTACAACCGTTTGGATAGCCTGGATCTCTCTTATGTACCAGTCCCATATTTGGAGTTGTACGCTAATGATAATCTAATAAGCAAACTTGTTATAGAAAATGTGTCACAGAGCGTTGGTTTGCTAAAGCTGGAAAATAATCCAATAGATTGTTCATGGACGTCACCAGAGGAAAGGAAAGGAGTGAAGTGCAGGAAAAATCCACATTTCATACAAGAACAAGCCTATGACGGCGATGGTAGCAAAGTCCTCGGATCATTGTAAAGAATATTCAGTTTGCATGATTGTATTATTATTCCGTTGTACAATACTGAAAGATGGAATTCTTAATAAGCGAAATCTTTTTGAATTGTTATTTTATGATGAAGATGAATACGACTATTTCGACAAAGGATACCATAACATTGCCCCTCGATTGAATGATTTGCTACGCGTTACAAGGTCCTGTAAACCGTTTCTGGTAGGCCGAATATTTGATGCTCCGCTAACTCATAGAATCTACTAACTCATTGAACTTGGTGGGAAATATTTCAACATTTTCCGTCTCGACTTCCGCAGCAATTCAAGACAAAAATGGAAAGAAGTCGAAAGAGTCTCTAACAGAGGGGCCTAATTCCCACCTCTTAGGTAAAAAACAAACCTGACTGAGAAACGTCGATAAACGATAAAAAAAACTATCAAGACATCTTAACGGGAACAGCTACAATTTTAAATGCATTTGAATTAGAACCAAAAGCTGAAATGGCTTTTTAATACCGCGCCGTTCATTTGTAACAAATAATCACTCCATTGTGCAAATGTTTTATGTGCAGATATTACATTTCACTTTAGGCATTTTCATCAGTACATCAGTACAGTATTTCCCCTGAGCTGCTCTATTGAAAGGAGTATCATTTGGGCTAGCATGAGGCCATCTTTCATGGGATTGAAAAGGTTATTTTTATCTATCTTAGTTTCGTTCATATGTAATAGCTAATGGGCTGTTTTCTATTGCAGATGGCTTGCAGTGGTGTGTTATCTGAGCGTTACATTGGCATTCAGAATGAAATGTAACACAAAGTGTGTTATTGAAAACCTGCGTCCAGATGTGGATGGAACCTTCATGTTTCAATATTTTACTGTTCTTCAAAGTGCGGTCATTTTCTCAAATCTGCTTGCAACCGTAGTCACAAAATCGTTCATGGATAAAATTGGAGCTAAAATGGAAGGTGTAGTGATAGAAAAGTCGCCAGTCGTCGAACAGATAATACTTTCCGAACAGTGTGAGCTGCAACACCTGACGATGCTAAATTCAAGCTTGAAATCCATTCTCATTGAGGGAAATTCCCGTTTAACTTCTTTGCGAATATCGTCCAGTCTACTGGAACAAATACCTCCAACATTTCGCTACTTGAAGGCTGTTGAGGTGATTGATATACATGAGTCTCAGCTCATGACGTTAGATTTGGCCCCATTTTGTTCAACAGAAACGCTTCAGGTGTTAATGCTGAAGAAAAATAAGATTCGCTACATAATCAACAGCTCCCCGGTAGCTTGCAATCCAAAAATGGACACGTTAGACTTAGGCAAAAATAGGATGGAAGTGCTTAATTTAGAGCTTTTAAGTACATGCTCGCGGTTGCGTTTTGCAGTATTTAATCAAAACCGAATCGAAATCGTTGTTGGGCATTTCACGAGCATCTCACTGAGGTATTTGTCATTATTTGGAAACCTTATAAAGCGTGTGGATTGTTGTCAATGGAATTTGCCTGCGTTGACATCCTTAACGATTGGAGCAAACATGTTATCGGAGGTTCCCCGGTGCCTTAGTAATTTATGCCAGCTTAACAATCTTCTGTTGCACCGAAACCATTTTACCCACTTCGATATAAAATCGGTAGCGAAACTCAGTCGCCTTCAGTTTTTGCATCTTGGCCTTAACAATATCTCAACTTTCATCTTGAATAGTCAAAACTTCCCTATGAGCTTAACTTCACTTAGTCTTTCCTACAACCGTTTGGATAGCCTGGATCTCTCTTATGTACCAGTCCCATATTTGGAGTTGTACGCTAATGATAATCTAATAAGCAAACTTGTTATAGAAAATGTGTCACAGAGCGTTGGTTTGCTAAAGCTGGAAAATAATCCAATAGATTGTTCATGGACGTCACCAGAGGAAAGGAAAGGAGTGAAGTGCAGGAAAAATCCACATTTCATACAAGAACAAGCCTATGACGGCGATGGTAGCAAAGTCCTCGGATCATTGTAAAGAATATTCAGTTTGCATGATTGTATTATTATTCCGTTGTACAATACTGAAAGATGGAATTCTTAATAAGCGAAATCTTTTTGAATTGTTATTTTATGATGAAGATGAATACGACTATTTCGACAAAGGATACCATAACATTGCCCCTCGATTGAATGATTTGCTACGCGTTACAAGGTCCTGTAAACCGTTTCTGGTAGGCCGAATATTTGATGCTCCGCTAACTCATAGAATCTACTAACTCATTGAACTTGGTGGGAAATATTTCAACATTTTCCGTCTCGACTTCCGCAGCAATTCAAGACAAAAATGGAAAGAAGTCGAAAGAGTCTCTAACAGAGGGGCCTAATTCCCACCTCTTAGGTAAAAAACAAACCTGACTGAGAAACGTCGATAAACGATAAAAAAAACTATCAAGACATCTTAACGGGAACAGCTACAATTTTAAATGCATTTGAATTAGAACCAAAAGCTGAAATGGCTTTTTAATACCGCGCCGTTCATTTGTAACAAATAATCACTCCATTGTGCAAATGTTTTATGTGCAGATATTACATTTCACTTTAGGCATTTTCATCAGTACATCAGTACAGTATTTCCCCTGAGCTGCTCTATTGAAAGGAGTATCATTTGGGCTAGCATGAGGCCATCTTTCATGGGATTGAAAAGGTTATTTTTATCTATCTTAGTTTCGTTCATATGTAATAGCTAATGGGCTGTTTTCTATTGCAGATGGCTTGCAGTGGTGTGTTATCTGAGCGTTACATTGGCATTCAGAATGAAATGTAACACAAAGTGTGTTATTGAAAACCTGCGTCCAGATGTGGATGGAACCTTCATGTTTCAATATTTTACTGTTCTTCAAAGTGCGGTCATTTTCTCAAATCTGCTTGCAACCGTAGTCACAAAATCGTTCATGGATAAAATTGGAGCTAAAATGGAAGGTGTAGTGATAGAAAAGTCGCCAGTCGTCGAACAGATAATACTTTCCGAACAGTGTGAGCTGCAACACCTGACGATGCTAAATTCAAGCTTGAAATCCATTCTCATTGAGGGAAATTCCCGTTTAACTTCTTTGCGAATATCGTCCAGTCTACTGGAACAAATACCTCCAACATTTCGCTACTTGAAGGCTGTTGAGGTGATTGATATACATGAGTCTCAGCTCATGACGTTAGATTTGGCCCCATTTTGTTCAACAGAAACGCTTCAGGTGTTAATGCTGAAGAAAAATAAGATTCGCTACATAATCAACAGCTCCCCGGTAGCTTGCAATCCAAAAATGGACACGTTAGACTTAGGCAAAAATAGGATGGAAGTGCTTAATTTAGAGCTTTTAAGTACATGCTCGCGGTTGCGTTTTGCAGTATTTAATCAAAACCGAATCGAAATCGTTGTTGGGCATTTCACGAGCATCTCACTGAGGTATTTGTCATTATTTGGAAACCTTATAAAGCGTGTGGATTGTTGTCAATGGAATTTGCCTGCGTTGACATCCTTAACGATTGGAGCAAACATGTTATCGGAGGTTCCCCGGTGCCTTAGTAATTTATGCCAGCTTAACAATCTTCTGTTGCACCGAAACCATTTTACCCACTTCGATATAAAATCGGTAGCGAACCTCAGTCGCCTTCAGTTTTTGCATCTTGGCCTTAACAATATCTCAACTTTCATCTTGAATAGTCAAAACTTCCCTATGAGCTTAACTTCACTTAGTCTTTCCTACAACCGTTTGGATAGCCTGGATCTCTCCTATGTACCAGTCCCATATTTGGAGTTGTACGCTAATGATAATCTAATAAGCAAACTTGTTATAGAAAATGTGTCACTGAGCGTTGGTTTGCTAACGCTGGAAAATAATCCAATAGATTGTTCATGGACGTCACCAGAGGAAAGGAAAGGAGTGCAGTGCAGGAAAAATCCAAATTTCATACAAGAACAAGCCTATGACGGCAATGGTAGCAAAGTCCTCGGATCATTGTAAAGAATATTCAGTTTGCATGATTGTATTATTATTCCGTTGTACAATACTGAAAGATGGAATTCTTACTAAACGAAAGAAAGAGAGAAATGGAGAGAGAGATATATATAGAGTCGAAAGAGTCGCTAACAGGGATCCTACTTCCCTCAGCTTAGGTAAAAAAACGTGACTGAGAAATGTTACTAATTTTAAGTTGTTTTCAGCTAACTTGTTAATAGGGCCCGGTTACAGAGCTACACATGCAAACAGTGTGATCTGAGTGAGATGATTTGCAACCGCGTTCCATTGCATAGCCCGCGCTTGCTGTTGAGGTTGCGGACAGGTAGCACCGGCGTATACTGCTTGAACCGTAACCGATGCACCGGGATGCCGCTTATGAATAGCGAGTTGAGGAGGAGGAGAATAATGGTGACGTCGACGTTCCGCGGAAACAGGATCGGTAAAAAATCCGGATTGCTGATATTTCCGACCGAGATCTGGGTAGACGCGGTCAATAAACGTCGAACATCACCCTGCAGATTGCCTGTCCGGGACAGGAACATGTCACGTGGAAGCTTGGCGTAGGTGGCGTCCAATTCAGGAAACGTTGGATGACGGCCATCACCGATGCCACTCGAAGCTTCAGCGAGGGCAATCTTCGTCTTCGTCTGGCGTCGGGTATAGGCAAGGATGGCCTCGAGCAGGAACGACTTTCCGGTGCCCCCGGGTGCGTAGAGGAAGTACAGTATTCCACATTCCTCCTCCGTCGCACGGTCTGCTGTTCGCTCTGTATAGTGTAGCGCTCCCGGTGTTTCCGATAGTAGTCCTCACACAGATGATCGGCGTACGCTTCCCACAAGCTGAAAGGGCTTAGTAGCATACCTTCCGATAGGATAAGGGAAACAGATGGCGTGGATGTGATGGCATCTGGAACAATACGGCATCCTGCAAGGCCCTTTCCCAATCTGTTTCGTCGTAGTAGCCTGGCCATGGCAGCTGCCTACTGGTGAATAGCGCACACGTAACTACTGACAGTGAGCAAAGTTTCAAACGACGTTGGACCGTTTAGGTAGCACCTTAGCATCCACATCAGCGGACAGTAGACCATTCGACCAATCACGATTTCATTCTGGTGGATTCGGTGAATCCACTGTTTGCCCGTCCCATAGTGCCACGGCAGCTGTTGCGCATCTAACGGCTTAGCTTACCGGTTATGACCTGGGATGTCCTGGTAAGGTAGCGTATGCGCGTAAGCATCGTTGGGTGGCAGCTGGAAGAAGCGAGTCAACATGGTATAGTGACCGCGCTCGAACACCGAGTTCATAGTTTCAGTCTCACGAGATGTATCTCGTATAATGGTTTGGTAGGTGAAATGGTAACCCGGTGGTACTTTATAGACGCATTTATTGAGGTACCCTCCACATTAATATGGCAATTGTATGAGACAGCCAGGGGTTATACGGCACCACGTACCGGTTCACCATGACGCTACGCTAATCATTTCGCCGTCGGAACATCGGACACCGTGTTTCCTTGCAAATTTGTTTTGGGAACCCCTTTGAGCAAACGCCAAGGTGCTTTCGGATTCCGACGACCGCATGGCCCGTGCATCATCGAATTGCTGATGGGATCTGGAATTTTGACGGACACCAACCGGTTATAGTCCGTTGCTGACCGCGGTTTGTCGGCATCGGCAAGGATCACCAGTGAGTGTGCGTGTTGAAGACCATGTGAAACATGCAGTTGAAAATCGTCTCAGAAAACGGATACTGGTACGAGAGTTCATGTCATGACTGGGCACGCCAGCAGAGTTTGATATTATTTCGGAATTTTTTTGTCCCAAACGTTCGCAACCCGTGTGGGTTAACAGATAACTGATATTACTAACACACTACTTTCAATTATTTTTCTACGTCATAAGAATCAACCACCATCAATTGATTTATTCATTTTCTACCACTCCGAGAACCACGAGGTTCGCCCACAGCGTGCGTTACGCGTTGTTTATCATTACGTTACGCTTTGTTTACGTGTTTGGGAAATTTGTACAGCGACGATTTGTATAGCGATTTGTATAGCGATAAAAAACTTTCGAATAATTCTACGCAGGTTTTTACCGGATCAGCTACAATTTTAAAGGCGATTGAATTAGAACCAACAGCTGAAATGGCTTTTTAATACCGCGCCGATCATTTGTTTCCAATAATCGTTCCATTGTACAAATGTTTTATGCGTGGATATAACATTTCACTTTGGGTATTTTCATCAGTACTTGAACATATTTCCCCTGAGCTGTTCTTTTGGAAAGAGTGCCATTTAGGCTAGCATGAGTCCATCTTTCATGGGATTGAAAAGGTTATTGTTATCAATCCTAGTTTCGTTCATATGTAATAGCTAACGGGCTGTTTTCTATTGCAGATGGCTTGCAGTGGTGTGTTATCTGAGCGTTACATTGGCATTCAGAATGAAATGTAACACAAAGTGTGTTATTGAAAACCTGCGTCCAGATGTGGATGGAACCTTCATGTTTCAGTATTTTACTGTTCTTCAAAGTACAGTCATATTCTCAAATCTGCTTGCAACCGTAGTCACAAAATCGTTCATGGATAAAATTGGAGCTACAATGGCAGGTGTAGTGATAGAAAAGTCGCCAGTCGTCGAGCAGATAATACTTTCCGAACAGTGTGAGCTGCAACACCTGACGATGCTAAATTCAAGCTTGAAATCCATTCTCATTGAGGGAAATTCCCGTTTAACTTCTTTGCGAATATCGTCCAGTCTACTGGGACAAATACCTCCAACATTCCGCTACTTGAAGGCTGTTGAGGTGATTGATATACATGAGTCTCAGCTCATGACGTTAGATTTGGCCCCATTTTGTTCAACAGAAACGCTTCAGGTGTTAATGCTAAAGAAAAATAAGATTCGCTACATAATCAACAGCTCCCCGGTAGCTTGCAATTCAAAAATGGACACGCTAGACTTAGGCAATAATAGGATGCAAGTGCTTAATTTAGAGCTTTTAAGTACGTGCTCTCGGTTGCGTTTTGCAGTATTTAATCAAAACCGAATCGAAATCGTTGTTGGGCGATTCACGAGCACCTCACTGAGGTCTTTGTCATTATTTGGAAATCTTATAAAGCGTGTGAATTGTTGTCAATGGAATTTGCCTGCGTTGACATCCTTAACGATTGGAGCAAACATGTTATCGGAGGTTCCCCGGTGCATAAGTAACTTATCTCACCTTGAAACCCTGATTTTTCTCAGAAATCAATTCACATTTTTCAATATAGTTTCGGTGGCGAATCTCAGCCATCTTCAGTTTTTACATCTGGGCTGTAACAATATATCTACTGCTATCTTGCATGGTCCGAAGTTCCCTGCGAGTTTAACTTCACTTTGTCTTTCCTACAACCGTTTGGAGAGCCTGGATCTCTCCTCTGTACCAGTTCCATCCTTGCGATTGACCGCTTCTCACAATCTGATAAGTAGGTTTGATGTGGATAAGGTGTCACAAAACATTGTTACCTTGAGCATGGAAAATAACCCAACAGATTGTTCATGGAGGTCACAAGAGGATAGGAAACGGGTAAAGTGCAGGAAAAATCCAAGCTTTATGCCAAAACCAAACCTTCAGTAGAAGAAAAGTACGCGAATCAAAACATGGAATTTATTTAAAAAAAAAGAAAAGATATTTGCATCGGCATATTAATCACGATCTGCGATGGCTCGATAGTAAAACCTGATAGATTGAAAAAGATGAATGTGATTTTTACAATCCGAAACTAAGCTTACATTGTAGTTTATATAGTCGCACTTTTTTTTTCTAAAACCTAATTTGCTGCGCTGTTTTATGTCAATTATAACACGCCTGAAAAAGGAGAGGATTCATCATCAGCATCCAATTTGGGGAGGGTAGGAAAACCCCCTTCCATCCTAGTGAATTCACACATCGCATTTCTTCTCTCGGAATCACCAAATCCCTTCCGGCGGGTTCCCCCGTAAATGGGAAACTATGCCTGATCCTGGCGATACTTGGGTCAGCATTTTCTACCGCATGGCGAAATCCTTCTCCCCCGTTTACGAGAGTGATAGAGTTTCATCCCAATCCTTTCTCACAATGGTTACTTTTCGTTTGAATGATTCCCACCGCTTAGAAGGCTACCCTAGGACCCGATTCTGAAAGCTTGAATCATCCTCCTGGTTCCTCTTTGCCCATCAAGGGTGGTATCGTTTTGATGACCGCATTGCCTTGAGGCTGCTGCTTTTCGATCCGCACACTCCGAAACTGCGTGAAATCGGAGACGAAACTTCCGGAAAGTTTTGTCACAATTAAGAGCAATCCCGACAACATCCGTAAGCGTCTTCGAGGAAGATCCCGCGTGGGCTGACATCCTCCCTCCCATCGATGGGTGTCTAATTTTCCCGTTCTGTCTTCATCGTACATCGTTGTCCGGGCTTCCCTGCCGGGGCTTTCCGGTCGCTCCTGGGAGTGAAGAATTACCGTACCACTCCAGGACAATGCTCCCGAATCATCTCCAGACCGGGGCTTTGGTGGACAAAATGTGCTGGACACAAATTGACAGTGAAGTAGTAAAACTTTCGTTAATTTGGACAGCCAGACCGGGGAAGGGCTGATTCGATTCCGCTCGCCCAGAGCTCGCTTTTAATTCCCACCGCCCGTGCTTGGATTTATGAGACCGCAGCCAAACGTCGGCCAAGTGATCGGTTTAGCTACCGCACGTCTAACGGTGTGTGTTTGTGTTGAGTATGGTTCAATGTGCGTGAAGTTCCCTGGCCCGTTATCCACCGCATCGTCATCTATCCGGGCACGACAGGATGCGTGGCAGGATGCTGTTCAGGACGAGAACATTAACGAGCGAGGAGTTGGAAAGATGCGCCCGTTGGTACGGAGAAAAGCAAAGCGGGGAAAACCCAGACGGCCAGACAGAAGCGATTCGTTTGATGGCGGGCAGACAAAACACGACAATCGCATCGAGCACGTTGCGAATGTGGATGTTTGGTTTGTGTCCCCCTCCCGCGCGTGTCCATTCCAGGAGGTTTAGCGACGGAGCGAACGGTATCGATTTTGTGCGGTTGAAATTGAAATAAACAAGCTATTAAAATGGGAGCCCCCGTTTCATCGTTTGCAGTTTCATTGTTGCGATAAAATCTTGTAATTCGACGCGATGCGACTCGACGGTCTCCCCTACATTCGAAGCGTTCGTCCGACTTTAACCATTCCTATTCCGATTGTTGGGTTGCATTCGATTGCGTGGCGTAACGGTTGCATTCGCCGCTGCACAAAGCGATCATATTTTATGGCGATATTTCTTAAGCAATCGTCGATTGCTGCTAAACGGTCGTCAATAAGATTCGCCATCAATAATATACGCCGAGGCAACGCTCGCTTAATATGATATTTTCTACCGTGCTGAACTTGGTGAATGATCACGTTGAATGTAACTTTGTCATCCGCAACAAAATTCACTTGCTCAGAAGTTACAGTTATTACATGGCTTGTTTTTTTGGCGGGCAAGAAATGGTTTTTTTTAATGCAGCATGTTTCTACTGGTTTTGATGGATTTACCTCGAACATTTTTTATTTTTTTTGTTTTACCTAGAAAGGTGCCAAAATCGTGAATACTTTACGTACTTTGAGACATTTAAGGTAACCCTAACGATGCAAATAAACTGAACTAATACATCGATTATAGTGGTTGGTGATTACAAAGAATGTTTTCAAATACTTAAAAAATACGTTAAGAATGACAAAATTTAAAAAAAATGTTTAAGAACACATGTTTACCACATGTAGCAAGCAAAACTCTAAGACCTAAGCCAACCAGCTCTTAACACCAAAAAATCTTTTTTGATGATTTGCCAAAATAATTGTTTTTCCCCCAACTACCGGTGGAAACTTTAGAGCAAAGAGTTTTGCAAAGTAATGTTGCCTACGTGGTTGTACAACGTGATCAAACTGAATTTAATGTTAAAAAAAGTCATAAACCGTAACATATGCTACCAGTTTTCACAAGAAACACTGTAAATATTATTGAGAAAAAAAACATTCTAGAACGAATATCACAACCAATCAATCCTCTCCTACCGGTACAATTTGACTGCATTAAGATTTACATCTTTCGCGCCTTACACGACATCCGTTGTTTTCCGATTCATTTATCATCGTGGAAAGTTGTTTCAATTCATGCTCGATGGAAATCGTAAAAACAAAACTTTCCCACATATTGGCCACTGCTTCCTGTCATAAAAGGACACGCACGGATCGCGGGATGAGGTCAGAGGAGATAACTTTTTACAACCCTTCCCCAAATCCGATGAAACAGACCGGGCGCACAATTTGGCTAACTGAATTAAAGTTCGATACAATCGCCAAGCCATGGGCTCGTCGGCCATTCCGGAAGTGGCGAGTTGTGGCCGTAAAATCGGTGCCAACTTACGGTGGCTTCCAACACGCTCGGTGGCTGCTAGCTCTTCGATTCTACGTTTCACCGTGAGCGTCACAATCGATTTCCGATGGCCGATCCGTTCGCCAAAGCCCTAAGACGTCGCGACCTATGCCCTTCCCTGGTCTGTATCTTATGTTGGCGGCAACGAACTATTTCGTGGCATTTTCACGGCCTTCCGCGCGGTGAAACATAAATAGTAAAACCCAAGGGGGGAAGGCGTGAGCAAGGGGCAGGCAACTGCGGCAGAACGCTTCGTAAGTTCCGTTTTTATGGACACTAAATAATCAATAAAGTAAATGACAAAGTTAACGCAACGCAACGTAGGGGGTGCAAAATGGCTTTGGAGGCTGAATTTCGGGACGTTTTCCGTCCCTCGTTTACGGCGCTTTTAATCGGCATTAGGGCAGGGCCGAGATCGCTGGTGGAGTTGCGTCAGCCCAGCAATCTGGTTCGCTTCGGGCTGGCTGTGGTTGGATTGCGGATTCCCTACGCCATTTTGAGCGGCGCCCTGTGTGCCGTAAATCAAATGTACAAAGTCAATTACTGGCCCGCGCAAAGTAGACTCCGGAGTCGTACGAGAAGGGGGGCTCGTACGGCACTGACCTGATTTAATTAGTTGGGACTGCATGGTCGAATGGGCGAGCAGGGCAGGCCCTTTTCTGGCCTTGGTGAGTCCCACTGTTACGTCAGGATTTTGGCTGGGCAGATGTCATCTTGGCTTTGCTCGGAAATATATGGAGGTCACCGATCCGTTCGACCGTTTCAGTAGCACAGGCAACCGTTCGGTAACAAAGTAGGTAATTGAAAGCTCTTCCGATTTAGAAGAACTTTTTTACACGATACTCTGTTTATAGAAAATCCAGTCCGTTCACTCCACGACGGCATGGAGTACCAAACTTCCCCAAAGGGTGTTTCACACGCGGCCATAACCAGTCGAGTGCTATAACTGGAATCTCGCGAAACACTTGCTTCCCTTCCCGCAGGTCGAAGATGGAATAGAAAACCTCGGAAAGTCGTAACGTCGACACCAGCCAACGTTGCTGGGATGGAACGAATGCGCGGAAGAGCCGCGGAGTTTGCAGCTACAGTCTTGAGAGCAATTGGGTTGGTGTGCCAAAAGGAAACTTGCGCGAAAAGTAAAACAGAAAGAGGTTATCCTTTCGTCGTGCAATTCTCGTGGTTTTCGTAATGATTTTTGCCCCACGGTGCGGGTGGACTGTAGTGCAATTCGGGAGTCATCTAACTGCTTTGCGGCTTGCGGAGCAGGATACCGCAGGATCCTGCCGGAAAGGACGCTCGCAAGAATCGACAGAACCGCCAGCCGGCTAATGGCACCCGTCCGTGCGGTTACGTGAAAACCATCGACGCACTTGCCAGATGTTCGTCGTCTGATTGCCTTTTCGGTGTCAGTGGGTTGATTCTGGCGTGCTAGGCGTGCGTGCCATCAAACGTTTGCCAGCGACTCGGAAAGATTATCGTCCAGGCCGGGAACCACAACCAGGATCGCAGGTGAAGCTGTGCGGGTTTGCCGTGTGGGACCTGGTCTACGGACCACAAGCGAGGTAAAGGTCTGGCCAGCTCACTGCAAATGCGGAACCCACCCGATGGATGCCCTGGGACTTGGGTGGGATCGCCCTCGGTCGGGCTGTCGCCATGGTTTGTTGCATAAAATTGCTTCATTATTCTCACGAGTGTCGTTCTCGCCCGATAACAATGCCGGCCGAGGGATGCGGTTGATTGTCGTGGTTGCACGTGCAAAGTGCAACGGCGGAAGGTGGATCGGTGGGGCGCCGTGCGATTGTGCCTTTCGGTGCTAGTGGTTGACGCCCTGGTAGTTGCGGATGCCCAAGAGCCCGATGCTTGCACCGATTTATTATCAGCTCGGCGCCCATGGTTCAGATTTGTGCACCGGATGAGCTGGTGGTTATGCTGGTGGGAGAGATTGTGGTGCGGTGTGTTGATGTGCAAACTTGGTTCACCTAATGCTACGGAACCAGCCTCACGGTGAGAGGGTGACAAATTCGTTGGATCAGATGTTATCTGCTGCAACATTGTTTTTCGTAAGAGTGTTGTTCATGAAATATACTAGATTCAACATATCGGGTGAATGAAACATACGTAAAATGTGAGAAAAGCGATCTATAAAAAAATGTTATTTCAAAGTAAGGAATGCTATCATTGAAGAAATCAGGCTACATAACACATTTTTAAAATAAAGACAAATTTAGAGTAAACTTTATAGAGAAAAGTGAAGTGAAATAATACTAAAATGAATAAAGTAAATAATACACATATGAATAAAAAAAAAATCGTCAAATCTATATCGCTCTTTTATAGTAAGAGGCTTCAGCAAAAGGCACCCCCCCCCCCGTCCCCTGTCTGGTTCCCCTCCTGTCAATGCTGAAATTGGGGAAGGCGCTCCTACTCCGCATTAAATTGACATGAAGTATTTTGAGGATCCTATAGCGTGCAGCAATATTATTTTTAGTTCCAAATTAAATTTCATTCCAATCTCTGTTGAAAACAGTTCTACTGCTGTTAATTAACATTTTATCCCATTTGTATTGTACTGATCACCTTTAAAATGCAACCGGACTCCTCCAAGACTGCTCCAGTTGGTAGGTCTCTTTTTAACGTACTCGATTGCGCCCGGAAAACCACCTGGAATCGGTGAAATCTATTCATTAAAGGATCAGCTGGCATAAACCTCTAACGGCTAGACGCCTATGGCAAAGCCGACTCTGCCGGAAGAGGATCGCTCGATTTTGGGAAGGTTAACACGAAATTTAAATCCTCTTTTCTGTGACTACGGACGCCGAGGAGTGCAGCTCGTTAAAGCTGATGGTATTTCATGATCCACCGAAAGCGCGAGGGAAGAACGGTCTAACATCACCTGGACCACACGGCTGCGCTTTGCCGGCTGTTTCGCGAGTTTCATTTTGCGTTTGAAAGAATTAACCCTTGAGTAACCACAAAGAAAGGCGTCGAATTGTTTTTACTAACTTTGATGAAACAAAAAACCATAACTCATAGGACTACAGCTTGAACAATGATAAATGTTTAACCAAAAATTTGCTGGAATAAATAATTTGAACATATTGCTTGCTGGTAAGTTGGTCATTTGTCTGTTGGTAGAAAACGGTCGGGATCTTCTAGCGATGTGAATGAAACAGGTTGCAGTTTAAGATACACTTTAATGACCTCAAAGCCTTCATACCGTCGAGTTTTTTAATCATCCACTAAAGGGTTTATCAATGGAGCAAGTCAAAAATTGGTGTGCATCTCCCCAGCGAGTCCGCCTACAAGTATCACCGTTGCCACGATCTGTCCATCTCTCTACTTCCTCATTGACACGCACACACACAGAGTCGGACGAGCGCCAGTTCTAATTCATAAATTATTTCCCAATTTTGTGCTCATCGTTCCCTCCGAGCTCGTGCGCGATAACAGCTTTTGATTTAGCGATAGGATAATTATTAGCCGCGACCATCAGGACGAAGTCGGTCGCGTTCAGGCGCTTGGCGGACGGAATGGTGGAAAACAAGAAGGAAATGATTGGAAAAGCGCCATCCGGGGTATGCCGTGACAGATGGCTAATTTATCGTTCCCGCCTCGACCGAGCGAGGTTCTGGATTGGGCTTGCAATTTGGACAAATAAATAAATGAAGGAAAGAAAACGCGAGCGGCTCGTCAAAAACAAAGAGCAGCAGAATTGTAGGAAGGATGGAAGCGCGGAATGCATCCTGCATCCTGCGCCGCCGACGCGCCTTCGGAAAGCGCGAAATGTGACACGTGGCGTGGCGAAATATGGCGAAGTTATTGGTTTCCCATTCATTTATGTTAATAGTAAGGGGGCAATGTGAGCACCGCCCCGTCCTCCTCCCCGGCCGTTGCTTTGCCATCGAGATGCATTTCCAACCCAACCCCGGACGAAATGCCGCTCCACATCCTCGATGGGGCCAGGATTTATGTGCGGGAATTTATTATGAACTAATGTTTTAAACGTATAATCATCATGTGCCGCGGTGAAACTGTTGATTGTGCCATATCGGCCAGCGTTCCCGCGTTGTTCTCTACTTCCACTTCTGATTCACTTTTTTTCTTTTTGCAGCCGACTGCAGCAGATTTCTTCTTTCTTTCTCTCCTTGGTTTCGTCCGCTGGGGGGAAGGCATCCCACTGCGAAAGGGTTCAAGCGCTGGTTAAAGCGAGCAATCGAGCGAAATGATGTTGTGCCTCGCGGGGCCAAAGGTTTCTTGCCTGAGGGGGCGGAATTGGTCGAACGTTTGTTTTCCTTGGCCGAACCCTTTGTTTGACTGGGCGCTAAGAAATATTATATCTTGCATGCAACAGCTCCAGAAACCGCCACGAATTGAAGCCCACTCTCACCGGTTTGGACGATGATGGAATGATTTATGTTTCGTTTTGATCGCGAGCCACATGTTCGGGTGGGAAGTTCTTCTTTTTTTCGTATCACAATCACGTTAAAGGGTGCTTGACATCTGCACACTTTTTGTTGGTGATGTGTACAAAGATGGATAGAAGAACTAAGAATATGTCCTGCTGTCGAATCTACTTGCAAATCCTTTTGATTATTGTAATGAAAATGTAGCTCGATTTTACCTACATCCTGTCGTGGGCAGTTCGATTTCGGTTTGGTCCAGAATTTAATCTACTCTACGAAAACAAACGTGGAAGCACTTCAAAGTTGAACACAGCAAACAATTATAATGATAATAATATTTTGGTATAGGAATATTTAAATCGTGCCACAACAGGGAACAAACGATCTCAAATTAGGGAGCTGTTGATGCTGATAAGGTTTGAAGGGTTTCTCTGTAGCATCGTTTTGAAAGAAGGGTGCCTTTGAAACTTACAAGGTTCAAAGGTTATCAGGTGCACGAGTGCACAGCACCAGCCGTGTTTAACTCACGTTCTGCAAGACCATCAGATACGAGTATATCTTCTTGTAGATCTGTAAAGAAAGAAAAGCGCAAGAGTTTGATCACCTAGTGCGCTATCGCGTGAACGAAAGTAAGGTTGCACCTCAACGAAGTAGCGCAAGTCGATCGCGGTGAAGCCATCGGACAGGACGACGGGGCGCTGAGCGCAGAGCAGCACCTGCTGAAGCGTTTTCTGGTGCTTCGTCGACAGCCCGTACCAGTTGACGTGGTAGATCTCGTCGACCAGCGTATCGTTCTGGCAAGGCCGAAAAGGAGCATTAGGCAACCCATATCGTCAGACATCGGCTAGCAGTTTTGGCGTGAACGAACCTGGATCGAGATGTAGGTGCCGAGCGCGCAGCTGATGAAGAGCTGCATCGTGCAGATTAAAACGATCGCCATCCCGGGATACCAAGGTGACTGAAAGAAGCGAACGATCGTCAAATTGCATACGGGAAATGCGCAATCCCGCGAGCAACCATACCCTCACGAGGATGGCCAGTGACGCGACGAGCTCAAAGATCATGCAGCCGAAATTGATGAAGAATTGCTTCCTCAGCAGCATGTCCATATCCGAGACGAATCTGATGGAAATCGGAACGCGACCGTCACCGGTGGGTTGAAGCTTAAGCGTGCGTCTGACTCACTTGGTGTGCTCCAGATGCTTCTGGACGATTTCGCCGATCAGCTCCTTGATCTGGGCCTCGCGCTGCTCATTGCCATTGCGGCTCTCTATGAGCTCTGTCAGCCGACGCAGGTAGATGATGATCTGGTCCATCTGGCCGGACGCGTGCACGATGAAGAACAGCAGACAGGTATCACACGCCAGCAGCCCGATGCAGCCCTCGACGACCTGCACCGACTGGTACAGCCAGTTGATGGTGAACCCGACCGGGCTGCGGAAATCGATGAAGGGCAGATAGAAGCCGAACGCCAGCAGCAGCTCGCGCTTGTACAGTGGCATCAGAAAGGCGTACGCGTGGATGACGATGCCGACCAGCGAGAAGCCGATCACCAGGATGCGGATAAACACCCGGCACATGGTGGCGGTGTGGAAGCGCGAGTCTTCCACTTCCGGAAAGCGGGCCGGCTCTTCCAGACGGCGCACGTTGTACATATGCAGCTCGTACATTTCCGGGCTGCTGAAGGCGAACATCTTTGTCAGGCCCTACGTCGCAGGGAATGGTGCAACAGTGCGGAATCGTTATGCAACAGAATTGCAGGGCAATGTTGTGTAAGGAGCACGAACAACCGGCCAACAGACAACAGAAACTCGACAGAATACTTAGCGTTCGGGTCTCTAGGAGTCGCACCTGTATGGCGACGCCCATGGTGACGAAGCAGAACACGACATCTATCAGCGATCCCCATGCGAGCGCGATCGAGTACATGTTGACGGCCAGGTACAGGATCAGATCGGTCATCAGGAAGATAAATCGCGCGTTTCGGCGCGTGTAGTCCGCCCGCATCCGCTCGCAGCCGCAGAACGCGAAGTACCAGATCAGCTTCTCACAGGCACGCTCGAACAGCTGCGCGGGGGTTTTGTACTGCACACGGAAGAGTTTCTCCTTACGCTTCAGATACCTTGTCCAGAACTTCATCTTGAGGGAAAGCAGGTCGCGTCGGAACTGAGCAAGTACGTGGAAAGTGTCGGATATTTGTAGCGAGAAAATCCTTTGCTACGATTCCACGCAGCAGCGATGGATTTCTTGAAATGAATGAAAAGGAATTTCTTATACGGTGTGCATAAATTATGAACCATCCGTTTGAGTTCCTGGACACCTGTTGTTTTCCGAATCCTGCTGTGGTGAGCAAAAGAATATTTAAGTTTAAGGTTCACATGCATTTTTGCACGATTTTACTAGCATAATCTATGCATTCATAAATTGTTGCAATTTTTTTCGCAAAACGCTTTCGGAAAGTATTTACAAATATAAAAATGATTCCTAGTTTGGTTTTCACATCACAAGGCCTCATCTCTGGGATTGTATGTGAATATTTTTCGGAACTTTTTGTGGTTGTTCATCCGTTGAATACGACATTATGTATACCTGCTTATCTATATCGCTACCTCACCCGCGAACATCGATGACCCTTTGAGATGTTCACTCACAAAAGCTACAAACAATGCTGTAAATTATTTGATATGATTCAGCTACTTAACCGTGATATTGATGTAATGGCAATTGACGATAGGAATCGATCAATAGACGGAAATCGAGTTCTGCAAAAAATGTATTTGCACTAAAAAAAAACCCGGTTCGTTAAGTTATAAAGAAGAACACGGAAGCATTTGCGTTTTTCTAACAGTCCAAACTGAATAAGCAGAACACGATATGAATATGGCCAATTCTAGTCATGCCATAATATGCTTAGAGATGGATTTGTTCCGGTTATTTATGAAAAAAATGTATCTCTTCATTTGTAATTTCGTGATGTATCGGCGATTTGGTGCGCCGAGCAAACTCCCTACCATTTTCCGCTCCTGATTACTAGGAGTCCACGAGATTCGGTTGGGCAGACAAATAAACCTGACAAGGCAGAGCAGCAGCATTCTTTTCGGTAGCGACGGTTGATTCATTACCATCAACCGATCACGCTAAATGAAGCACTTAGTTATGCATCAAAATTGACGTCCACGATCCTCCGATCCAGCATGCGAGGACCCAAAAAAAAAAAAAACTGCACAAATTACAACCACCGCGGACACACGTCCTACAACATTCCGCATAATGATAGTAATCAGAAGGGGCCCGTCCTCGTTTTCCTTCAGTGCCGCTTGTTTTCAGACTTCCTTTCGGGCGCAAAAAGCATGCAAATTTTCCTCACGGCCAAACCATTAGAAGCGCGACCGCGGAGTCGTTCGGTGGTGTGGTAGGCACCCTTTTAAAAAGCTTCAATTACCGCACGCAAACGAGCGGAACGTTTCGTGCCGTGCTGTGTGCCAAGCTGGGAACCGGAGGATCAACGATTCAGGCAACTGTTCTTACTTCGAAATCAATTTTTCATGGCATTTCCACGACGCCGACCCACCGTTTGGATCGTTTGTCATCGGACACTCCAGTTCGAATCAAAGCGCAGGATCGTAGCGGCCGAACGCTGGGCTCGCCTCGGAAGGTTGCAAACTAACCCCCCCCAACCAACTGCACCTTTCGACTCAAGGATTTTGTAGGTTTTCGCTTGCTTAATTGTGATGTTATTTATTGTTTATAAATTCACTTTTAACCACAGACATTACCGCGAAGGCACGAAATGGAAACGCGGAAATTAAATTACAAGCAACCCAAACTGTGCCAAGCGAACGCATCCTTACAAGTGGCTGCACGCTCGCCGTGGGCTGCGGGGCGAAACCATCGGAACCGAATCCAATCTCCAGCTTTCTGGGGTTTTGGGTGCAAATTAATGGCTTTTTAGCAGGCCTGCAATGCATCGGGGTTTCTCTGGTTGCTGTGTGGTGTGGTGCCTTAATTCCATCCGGATCCATCCGCACGGTTGTTCGATTGTTACTTTTTCCCAGGCAAACCCAAGGGCCGGCCGATCGCAATCGGGCGGCGGTACTCGATTTTTGAGGCGATAAAGATTTACGACCGATCACGATGCCGTTTTTGATCCCACGAGGTGCAACGGTGCAATTGCAACCCCTGGCGGGGTGGATGAGGGCGGTTTCAGTGCGTCGATGTGCGGCGTCGGTGAAATAATTCAATTACCAAACCGAATCGCACGACGCGTTGCGAAGATGTAGCGGGGATTTCGCTTGAGCGGCGCGCAGTGCACGAACTCAGGGTGATTTTAAAGGAATGATAGATTTTAACGCCATTGCACGGTGCTAAGCCGCGGCGAATGGCACGAAACCGGTCCATCCGGTGTTCCGAGTGTGCGAAACGTATTATTAAGAGATTTTACATTCAATTAAACAAGTTGTGATCGTAAACATTTTTATGCGCATCGAAGTGCCGGGGCTCGGTGGAGTTATTTTGTTTTTTTTTGCTATCCACGGCCCGTTTATGTTTTTCCCTCTTCTTCACTGCTCTTCCTTGGTGCGAAACTGAGCGCAAGGCAATTCACGCCAGGCCTTTTCTTCCCCGTACGTGACGCGCTGGGAAACGTGTGATTTAGCGGCGGGATCGAGCCGGTTTGGGTGATGTGTTTTAAAGGCCGGTCTCGCCGGCCAGCGAGCGAACGGAAAGCTGGATGTAAAACACGTTTGAGTGTATTTAAAGGCCAACTGTTGCCATTCGACGAGCTTGGTTGCTTTAGCTATGCTTGAGAGAACGAAAAGGTAATAACCGTTCCAGAAGTTATTAAAGACAACAGTTTTTCAGAACATTTTTCTATACTATCTGCGCTCAGAAGCAAAAGACGGTTAATGATCATTTTATTTTAGATTTGTTCAAAAAAGGTAATTATTAGTTTACAGTTCATGAGGAAACGAATATGTTTTTTTTCAGCTGGTGTATAAAAATCATTCATAAAAAAATAAAAGTTTTCTCTGTTATGCAGTGTTCTTCGGAATCTCCTCGTTCTTCGGAAACAACGATGGTAAATGTGGTTTTTATTTGTTTGGAATTCATATAAAAGCGCCCTATAATTCATTCAATTTTGGAATTCATATAAAAGCGCCCTTTAATGATTTCGTATAGGTAATCTTTTTAATGTTTAACTTAAAGCAAATTGGTATGTGGAGAACAAAACATCTTCCAAATAAAAACCATGTAGATTAAAATTGGTTGAAACTTTCAATCTTAAAAAAAAAATCATGCTGAACTGCTGATCGTCACAAAACTGATTCAAGTTTTTAATTTTCTTCTCCTTCTTCTGTTCTATCGTCTATCTTTTTTTCTTCTATACATTAAACGAGCATTTCAATGAGTGCGACCATACACACTTTCCGCTTTGTTGTTTTCGTCTTTACTTAAGACAGTCTTTAAAAGTTGCAAAAATCAGATAATTTACAGAAATTTCGCTTAGTTCCTTCAAAATCTCTCTACCTACTAAGGCTCCGAAAACGTTTGAACGTTAATTTTTTTAAAATTCGGTACTTTTATCCAAGCGGATCTATCAACCGCAACCGCTAAAGCAAGCTTAACATCCTAAAAATTTTACGTTATTTGAAGAGAACTTAAAATAAAGACATGTCTATCTTTTTTTATTAGTAAAACTCTTCATATTTTCCGAGCAAAGCCTTGCAAACTGTTTGTACTATACATAAGATAGTCTATGATATTTTAATGTTTTATATTATAAGAATAAAATATTATTTCTTATGATTTAGTATTTTTTGTAGCTTAAGAAGTACCTAAACACGGGTGGTAATAAATGATCATCATAAGCGCTCCAAAAACACAGAGGTAACATGAGGAAGCTACAAAATTAATTATTGAAAAAGTTGTTCTGATGTAGTTATGTTTCTGTGGTTTTACTCTGATACGAACTCAATCACTTTCAAAATCTTGCTTGGATTTGAATCGCTACAAACAGAAGCCTCCCAGCCACTTGGTGGCTGCCTTTCCTCCCGCTTTGCCCCTTTGCATGCTCTCCTCGGTTGCTATGCGTCGGCGAAAGTTAAAAGCCGAAAGCGAAAAGCGCCAGCTCATTGGCGACACTTCTCTCCGCTTTTCGTTATCATCCGCCAGCGTGTCAGGTCCGCCCACCATCCGATGGTTTTGGTTTCCACTCGCAGCCTGCCAGCAAAGCAGGAGACTCCTAATGATATCCTTCGCCCGACAAGCGCGTTCGCTTCATTTTAGATTCCGTTCCGATTCCGAAGAGTTCCCTCGAAAAGGGGAAGGCGGATGGCGAGGCGTGTATTAAGTTCGCGCGAAAGTTCGCCTTCCTTGCTTCCTAGTGCCAGGGTCGCGGATGGGGTTGAGGGCAGTCAGCACTATCTTGCCCCGGACCCCGGACGAACTCTGAAGGGCACGCAATACTTTCACGCCAGCACGCGTAGCTTACAATAGAGGCGGAAGGGCAAAAGAGCGGATCGGTTGGTGGCAGTGGACTGCTGCTGTTACATAAAGAATAATACAATAATATGGCTAATGTAGGCAGACTCGATGTCGCCTTTTAAGATCAGCAGAATTGTGGCTGGCTGACTCGTTCCACGCGCGGTGTTCGGGGCGAGACCTATGAAGAGGATGCCTCAGTCCAGTGTCAGTAAGAGAGGGGGACAGAAGAAGGAACGGTCTGATTGTCCGTCGGCCCCACGCTCGCTTTCTCCCTATTTCGGCCACACCGAATCCGCCGGAGCCCTGGTACCAATACAGTTCGGTAGCTCTCGATCAAATGTAGATGAGTTGGCACCCTTCGATTGTTGGGCTCATTTTCTTCTGGGTATTCGGCAGAATCTTCCGATTGTTCTCCCTTCTTTTCTTTGGAGCGTTCTGTTGAGGCGCATGTGTTTTGCCCTCCTCGGCTGGGGTGGAAGAGAAAAGAGTTGCAAACAGGCTTGCTAAAGTGTCCGGTGACACGCCTCGCGACGGCCTGACCAGTCCATCCTCCATCCGGGAAGGCAGGAGGAGGGCCGACCGGAACTGGCCAGAGATTAAATGCCACACTTTTATAGGCGTTCGCGGAAGAAGCAGCTGCTGGTTCTCCCTCGACGACGCAGCGGCGGAGGCGACGCTGATGGCGAACATGATGATGATGATGGGAAAAACAAAGCAAAAGAAAGGTCCCTGGCCCTGGCCCTAGGCCTTTTGCTACGGGGGCATGGGAGTTTCGTCAGCAGTTTTCTAATCAGTTCGTCGAACTATTATTTCGTAATGTTGCGAAGCCCGAAAGTGATGCGGTTCAAATGTCCTCATCTTTCAGAAGTCGTTCGGTTGAAGGCAATGCAGTGGCGATTACTCGGTGGGAATTATCCGAGTTCCTGGAAATCTGAGACAATTTATTTCACAAGAGAAATGAAAACTCAAGCAACTTCGAGAGTTCTTGGAACGCCAACATCATCCGACGAAAAGAATGACGGTGTTTTGGTTTTATTTCATGGAATATCCCACACTTGCAGGACAATACTTTGCCACTTGGAGGGGTTTTTCCCACATTCTTTCACGCATAATTTCTTTCTCTCTCACTGCTTTCATCCCGTTGCAACTGGCCAAGAAAGCCACGACTGTTTATTCAATTTCAATATGCTCTCAGCAATCGCCCAAACGCAACGACACTTGGCACAAACTTTCCGGGTTTTCCAACCATTCGCTTGGCGAATGCAAGAAGTAACGAGGAATGCCTCCGAACCTCAGCTTGGAGGCTGCCGTGCCACCGATCTGACTCAGCTGGGTCCCAGCCGACATGCAGACGACTTTCGACAGCCACTGAAAGTAGTTCCGCCCCGTTCTCACCTCTTCCACCTTCCGCATATGCAAACCTCCTTTCTGCCCCGAGTACTAGTTTCAACAAGAATGAAGTGGAAAGTAACAACCCCATCCCACGCCGGCCAAAATGCGCCACGGCGGCTAGGCAAATGGATTCAATTCCACCGCCACGCCGTTTGGGCCAGCTTGGCGCAAGTTTTTCGGGTTTTCCTTTGCATGTTGTAATGCTAATCTCTGCTGATTGTCAGCCCGCAGGCAGGACTACCCGCCAACGAGGGCCTTGGGATGAAGAGCCACTCTTACGATCCCACCCCATTACCCGGGAAAAGGTGTGGGGAGGTTGCGACGGAGACTATCCAACGGCTTCGTTACATTGTCGCGACTGATAAATGGCACTTTGGGGAATACGCTGCGTGGCGAGAACGTGGCGAACATTCTCGGCCCGACGCGATTACTTACGTTTCCCACCAGCATACGCAAGGCCCACCCCCTCGCCTGTTCCTTCTGTGATTCGGTTTGTTTTTTTTTCACCCCTCTCTGATTCTCGGTTTGCCTATCTGGAGTGGGTGTGTCGTGCCATTTTAACAGGAATGAAATATGCAAACTTTATTCATTTGTCGGACTCGTGTCGGTGCTGCTGGCCAGCCTCATGTGGCCTTGTCTGCAGTGGGCCAGGCGTCGGAGTTGGGCTTTGGGAGTTATTCTATCACCGAAGCTTGCGCACACTATAAGCTATAATTTAAATAAATTTTTGCGGAATGCATTGACGGCAGAGAATTTTAAGACTTGCTAGCTGGCATTACAGTTGGACCGTCTCTACCGTATTAGTTTGATAAACGTTAAGCAAATAAGAAATCAATAGCAAAAGCCAGTTGATGGCACTCTGTCTGTCTATCCACTGGATTAAAGCACTTTTAGCAGTAGTTTATTCATCAAACTACTCGTAACACAAGGATGTTTTTAGGCTCAAATAATTTAATGGTTTCAATAAGCATAAACATATAAAAGAGCAAAGAATGTGTGCAAACATATTACATGAAAGAATTTTTTTTAATTGATAATTTTTTAATGAGAACAAAACTGAAGAATAAATTTAATTTACTATTTTAGGTGAATTACAAATTATTTCCACAAGATATGAAATTGTAAACGGTAGATATTCCACCGGTTCCCGGTCTTCTACCGGTGGCATTCATTGCAAGTTGGCTTCTTTTCTCCGCGAGTAAATATTGAATGAAGTTGTTGAACGTGCCACCGAAGCCCTTGAACTACTCGCGGTGCTGGTTTTTTTTTCCTCCACGTGCCGTGGGCAGCAAGCCGAAGTGTGCGATGAGCAAAATCGCATGTAAAATTTACTACCGTTTGTGCGTTGGCATTTGTTTTGCGAAAGAAACGAGGGCGAAAATCTGTATGTTTTTGTGCAAAAGCAACAAAGAATGTTTTCCATTTCCCGCGTGAAAAACAAGGGAAGCCACTGACGGTTATTGCGGCTCGCGATGGTGTCCGGTGGGAGTTCGTTGGGAAGAGTTGCTGTGCAAAACCCTCAACCCTTCCGTTGTGCTGCAGCTCCGGTGGCTCCTGATTCCACCCGGTGGAGGCGGCCGGTTGCCATCTGGCATGGGTGCACGTACGCGATGGCGGTGTCCACCATCACCAACTACCGCCATCATCGTCCATTGGCACACATCGCTTATCGTATGGAACGGAAGTGCACGGTGAACTTTCGACGAAACTGCGGCCACGCTCGCGACCGATGAATAAATAAGATCCGCTCGGTGAAATTTAATATGCCTTTTGTTTATTTGAATATTTCATAATTAGACGCGCAAGCTGAGGCATCGCTGGGCCAGCTTCGTAGGAAACAAGCGTCCAACTGCGGCTTCATCAGCAGGCGTCGGGCAGGTGAATGGAGCCGGAAGCGGGAAAAAGGATGTGTTTTGATTTTCGTTTCCATCTTGCCGTGAAGGTACTCACGGGCAAAAACAGATTGGATTTCTCTTGAATACTGGTAATTTATTGTGATAACTCCGACGTATGTAGTTTCCGCGATTCATGTTGTTTAATGTTTCTATTGGCAAGCTTTTCCCGGGAAAACGATCAATTAAAAAGAACCATCAAGTCGGACATACTTAAATAGGAGCCACACATAATAGTGGCTCTCAGTAACTAAATGCTAATTGACGAGGAGTCTATTTTCCAACGTTCGGAATAGGAGGATGTGGGAAATTACTTCAGAGTGCCCGTACATTAATTAGCGTTGCATAAATATATTCATATGACCACTGAATGTGATGCAGAAAATGCTCTTTGTCAGTCACGGACGTGCGCTGGAGAGGCTTTTTAAAGGAAGTAGAATAATGAAGCAAGTGGGATCCTTTTCCGGAGGTTGGAAATGCATTCTTACATGGTTCGCGCTAGACAAGAACAGTGATTCTGCAATCCATTTGGAACGTTGATTGGAAGTTTTGTTCGGCCACATCAATATTTCACGGTCTTACTTAAGCAACTTTCTTACCTCATCTTGATGACATTTGAAATACGATGCAAAACACAAACAAAAACCTCCGCGATGCAACTTCGATCGTATTGCAGAAGGACACACAGCAGCTATCAGCCATGAGTCGCTTTTCTGACAGTTGATTTTGGATTCGGAATGTCACGAAAAACGGAACACCCCTCCATGGCGTTACTGTGCGCCACGGGCCCGCTGTCGGCCCTTCATCCGGTTCAGTAGCGGTGAAACCGTCCGTCCCTCACGGGCGGGATAAATCGATGGCAATTAAATTATTCAACGAGCTGCTCCTTGGAATTCAAATCATCATCACCATCTGCTCGAGTGGCTGGAGTACATTCGGGAGGGTAGAGACAATTTACTGTGGATGGGATCGGATGTTTGGATGCTGGATGCTGGTGCAAACGAGTATCAGGTCCGGGAGCCAGACATCGAGAGCCTGAGTACACTGCCGGTTGGCCGCTAGGCAGACAGTAAATTCTACTTTACTGCCGTTCGCCGATGACAGGTGACGGGAGATATTCTGCCAAAAATGGAGCATTTCACACGCCCGGATCTGGACCAGGGGAAAGCCGCAAGGCCAGTGAACGTTACTGAGAGTTACTGTAGAATCAGGGTTGGATTGTTCTTTCATTGTGGCTACTTTTTTATTTCCTAGTAAAGAGGATTGACTGCTACGGTGAAGTGTGCTTTGCAGGTTTGCAGAAATGTTGATAAACACAGCCCGATTAACAGTGAAAACATATCGGCAGCTATGTGATTACGGAATTGAGCTGTATATAGGCAGTGTGGCACAACACGACAGATTAATAAATGGCGATGTAGATCTTGTCCATGGTGGCATTGACTATTGGCCTCGAGGTGGATGTGCAATGTCAATTTTATAATTAATTTCCGACCGTATATATTGCGAAACGCAAGAGCTTGTTATAAAAAAGAAAATAAAGATAAATATGTACTTAACTTAATTATTAACAGATTTTTAATGTGAAGAACCACTTCATCTTCATAAACATCATTAAAAAGAATAATCTTTTTGTATTATAATAATTTTAAAACAATTTTGACAATTAAATCCGATCGGAAAAAGGCACAGATTTGAGGGCAAAAGTGAAAACCCATTTTAAAAAAAACCAGTTTTGAAACACAGGTTAAGGAAATTCGGCGTGCTGGGCCTTCCAAAGGCCAACTAACAAGCTTAGCTTTTAAAATAGAGCTTGACATTTTCCGCTCACGGAGAATTTTTGTCGGTTGTTTTGTTGTGTGCGCGTAGTTGGATGAATTTCTAATGAAGGTGTGTAGCAATGCACTGGTCCACCAGGCGCCTCCATTCGAGCTCTATCGAAAAGTTGTCCGCAATGACAGAAACCGGCACTCAGCGTGGACGCACGAACGTGAGATTGACCTCACGATCGGGTTTGTGTTATGGCGCTCGGTGAAAGTATCCCAACCGAGGATCGGTCGAGCAGCAGCAGAAGCAGCGGTTTTGGGCGAGTTTATTTGAAACTCGAACTCCGTAACAAACGCCGCCAAACCAATCGCTGGCGTTTGCCCGCACGATGTACGAACTAATCAGCGTGGCCGTGATTGGAGGTTAGCCCGAGTGGATGGAACGAGACAGGACACTGTGTCGTTATGCAGAGCCCCTGCGATGGTGAAAACCGTGTTCCGTGGTTAGCGAGCTCCGTAGGTAAACGGCTTTCGCGAACGGATCCCCGACTTGAGTGGTGAAAACCACTTTCCTTGATGCCTTTTCAGTTCTCTGCTGAGTGCAAAATGCACTGCAAAATGCGCTTTTCTGCACGCGAAACCACAGCCGTCGCTTTTCCAAACGTGCACCAACTGTGGAGCGAACTGTCGTCACTTTACCGGGGAATTTGCGAACAGCGCGAACAGTCGGTGCATCTCCACAAACGCCGCGAGGCACCGCTGCAAGGGCACCAGAATCGGCCGGAAAAGCGGAAAAGCTAACAGTTCGAATTTGACTGTACAATGCATCGTATAATTGAGTTTCGAGTTTTGCACCGGAATCGGAACGGGGTACGCCGGAGTGGGGGGCGCCGGGTTTTGGCCGGTTCTATTTGACTTTAAATTTGGGTCAGTCAACGTTGCCTCACGCCCTTGCCCCGCGCATTGGCCGAGAGACGGAGAAACACGCGTGTCACCGTTTCGAGAAGGCAAAACGTACAGGCCTTTAAACGCAAAGAGCCACGGGTTTGACCCGGCCGGAGCCGAGAAGCGTCGCGGGAGAAGGGACCAGCAGTATTCCGGATGTGCCGGTGAGAGGTGGCCTCGATCGTGCTAGCGATGCTGCAAACGGGGCGCCCGAAGGTCCGGCCGTATGTCCAGCGCCACGATGCCGGAACGCATGACGGTCGAATGCCTGCGAACTTATTGTTTGGGAGTGGGATTTGGAGGAACTTTGCCGGCGCTTTCGGGCGTGCTTCTGTCGCTGCTAATAGTGTCAGTCTTTTTACCAAAACTTCGGGTGATTTTGGAACCGTTTTGCCCCCGGAACGGACGTTGTCATGTGTTTCTTAAAATAAATGTTAATACTTTTACGATTAATTAAAGTAACATGCGATTTAAAATGAAAATCAAGCACAAATCGTATTTTGGAAAACAAGAAAGTGCGGAAGCATTCTCTGAAAGGTATACGAGTTACAAAATAATTTAGATTCATCACCGTCAGCCATCGCAATTAAACGTATGTAAAATTTATCAAGAACAAAACTCTCTCCAATGAAAGTCAAAAAGACATAAACGGTGCGTGAATTCCACGAACGAGGAATCGCATCGAGGAAAACAGGAGTTAGATGGACAAGCACAATAAAACGAACAATAAAAGGGTTGTCATCAAATTTATTGGATTCTATGCATATCTGCAATTCAATGAATCTCGCCATCGGCCTCAGGATGCATGTGCAGCAACCGTGCAGCGATCGTGTGGCAGGGGTGGTCGTTGCATTGCCACCCACCGCCCTCACCATTGGCTCAACCTTTTTGCGGCGCCACGGACGGACGGAAAATGCCGAAATGCTGTCGGAAATCAAAACGAAAGCAAAACAAACCATTAAAAAAAACACATCTCACTTGTTCTCACATAGGCCTCGCTGGCACGACGCGAGACTTCCGTGAGGGGCAAACAAAAAGGAGAAAAGGGGGGGATGGTAGTACAGGCGATAGTAAAACTTATTCGCGTCCTAGTTTCGGGTGGTTTCGGGCAGAGTCAAACGGATCAGTAATCGGGACGGCACGCTGCCAGCAGGCATATCCCTGCAGGTCATATCGGAAGCGGTGCGTGGCCGATTTGCTTCGGGGGTAGAAACACGAGCACTAAACCAGGAGAGCGCTTCCCCGAAAAGGGGAGCGAGAGAAAGTCGGAAAATACGGATGGATAAAATGTTGCGAGAGCCGCCCGACCGGAGTGCGGCAACTGAGTGAGAATGAAGGATCAACCTTCCCCTTTGGAGGAGATTTGAGCTACAACAAATGGGCTGAGAGTTGAGAATGAGTTACGAGTATCGGAATTGGTTGAATAAAAACAGAAGAAGTTTCAATCATTCGCTTTGAACTTCGCTTCCTAACTGTTGTTGAACTGTTAAGTTTAAGTCTTCATAAAATCTGCGAGTTAGAACACGCTAAACAGAATAGCACAGTTCGCTAAAAAGGAGAGTTCAATTATCAATTTAAAATTACTCTAACGGTTATATTCATGCAATAGCATTATTTTGGATTAATTTGAAACGAATGCACGTACACTTGCTTGTGTCAGTCAGTAAAATATGTGTCTAAAATAGAACGGATTTACTATTTGCTTCTCGTAATATTTATTTTATTAAGCGTCTAAACAAGGCATGTGCATGCGCTGAAAAACGCACCAACGTTGGCTCGACTCAACAAATATTATTATCAACAACGGTGGCATGTCACATCCATCAAGATATCAGGAACGATTACTGCCCTCAGGTTTCTTCAGCTTGCACCATCGACCAAATGGTAACTGCAAGCGTGGAGGTCAACTTGCAACGTTTACAAACTGCGCAACCAAATCATAATAAACAAATCACAAGAACTGTCAGCTGTCGGGAAACTGAGAAGCGGAAGTGTTGATCGCAATGAAAGATCAAGGTGATGGAGTTGCCAACCGTCCCGTGGGACTGGGTTATATTCGTTCAAAACATAGCAAATGTGTGGCTGTTGCAGTCTTTGTTGTACGCATTTGACATTTCAAAACTCTTTTAACCCTAAACATGGAGAAACGGTGAATGGTTTTTCGTTGTCGGATCAATTTAAGTATTTTTTTTAAAGATTGTCCAGCTTTTGGTGCACCAATCCGAAGCTCATCGTCAATTACTCCACCGCTTCTTAACGACAATCGGTGCGCGGTATTCTTCCCGTTTGACCATGATGCGTTTTGACAGCCGGCGGAAAATTACCCTCGCTTGCTTTGATCCCGCGAAGGAAATTTATCCCTTCCAGCTGATTGCGCGCTGACGGCTGACGGGCTGACAGTTTTCCGGTGCTGTGAGAGGAGCGAACGAAAGCAAGGCGGCATGGGGGAGCGAGGGGTTTGTTTTGGTGTCGCATTTTCCCGGCATTCGCCCGCATCTGACAGATCCGACGCGGACGCAGCCGCCGTACGAGCGACGGTTGAGGCGCATGTCAGGCGCAACATTAGTTTTCATCGCTGGACGGTTCAACCGTGGAACACAAACCTTGGCCGTTGTGGACCAGCGATGGCGATGTTGACGTGCCAGTACGTACAGGGCACAGCATTTTTCCTTCCTATCAACCCACTCGGGCCGCTGTTTGTGCTTTGAATATCGGCAATCGAATAAGAGGTAAGCTGCTCGTGCAAAAGCGTCGCGTTGTGATGGATTAATGGAAAAAAAAAGTGACGTCGGTGATTCTCCGCATGCCGCGAACGAAGATGGACGGTGCTCCGGATGCAGCAGCGATGCAGAAATGATGCGCCAGCAGTGAAGCCTTGACAAGTGCGTCTGGATTGGGCGAATCTGTGCATCTGTGGTGCTCTGGGAACATTTTCGGAGATTGTGGAGCTATCGCCAACATCGCCAGTCTTTATAGCAAAAATACGGAAAGTTTCGCACAATATGGTACCAGGAACCAGCCTGCACGAACGGCCTCTTCATTAAACAAGCAAGATCCATATGCTATGCGATAGGAAAGTTATCCCTCCGACCAATCCTCGATCTCGTACAAAACAGATACTCTAGAAGTGCACGGTATTATCGTAGTCAAAAGTGAGACCATTTGCAGTCTTCCCGTCACGGTGTTATCAGTGTGCTCAAGATACATTCCATCATGTCGGTGCAGGTGAGTAGAGTGAAGATGAACCAGATAACCGATAGAAAACGCGAAAGAACCCTTCGCAGCAAACTTCTGCCCTCATACTAGCCGACGGAAGGCATCCCTTAACCTTCACCCCAATAAGGGTGAAAATTATGCTCGAGACGCGGAGGGGTGGTGCTGTAGAAAAACAAAGGCCCGTGCACATAAACATCCCTATGTTGTTCATTCCACACTTACCCTTCCCTGCGCACCTACACTGACCGATTGTTCGTGTGCCTGTGATAAGATTAGCAGCTAAAATAACGTCGCAGCAACCGTCCGCTTATCGCTAGCAGCCACTAGCTAGGGGTAATCGCACTGATGTGGAACGAAATGGAGGGTGAAATGGGGTAACAGTACTTGTCGAGCAGGTTAAAAACTGCATCTGGTTGCCTCCCCGCTTACGCTTCGCAATGACGTCACGTGTGTGCATTTGGAGGCAATCCAACACTGGTGGTGGTGTTATCTTTTATGAGGCCATGTGCTCTCATGATTAGTTTCTGAGAATTGAAAAAAAAAATCTTCATTGGAATTGGTGTTGTTCAAAGTCTATTAGAATGTATAAAGTTTCTCCTTAGATTGAAATGTCACACTTCACCCGAGTTTATTGAGTTTATCTTAAGTTTGATTAACATTCAACGAGTTTGAGCTTAAACAAGGCGAAACATGATAACCGAGTGCGTTCGCCGGCTCAAAAAAACACAACCCACGACGGCGTTGGTTCGAATCCAGACCGGACTCCAACGGGTACGAAGACCTCAAATACGTTGAAGGGAGAAAAATCTCGTAAAAACCCTAAACATATTCAGGCATGACCACTTTGGTCTATACACGAAGGGAGGAAAATGATTTAATTTCTACTGGATCTTTCTTTACATGCAAAATATTTAAAAAAAAACGCATTTTTAATGAGTTTATGCAAATAAAATCATCGATAATAGAGAAAGTTACGCAATTCTGCAGGCAGGTAACGATAACGACTGTTGTATAAGCATCTATTTTAATTGCTGAAAGTTTGTTTCCCTTCTTCGGTTTACTACTAGTTAACTGTTTCATCGATGAATGCTTATGGAATAAAACAGCCATGGCACGTGTAGCTAAATCAGCTATTGAATTTCAAATGGCTCTATGACGCCCTACACTATTTCCACCCCCACGATAGACAGTGTTTAAATGCTAGATTACTAATATCGCTCCGCTTCCGTGCTAGCTGCCTCAATCATCTCCGGCCTTCGAAACCAGCGAACGCGCGCTAGACCGTGTCCACCGAGGTTATCGCGCAAGAGAGATGAGTGGAAGCACGTTTTAAGCTCGCCGCCATCCTAGCATCAACAACACTGTCGTCATTCGAATGGTCGTTTCATCATTCCGCTCTCGCCCATCGATCAGCGCGGCATCGGCATTCGTTCGACCTTAATTGTTTGTTTTGGAAGCGTTACCGGCCACTTCTGCCAGTTAACGTAACGGGGCCTAGATTAGCGGACGGTCGTAGCGTAAAGTGTGCAATATGTGCGAAATTGGCAAACGGGTCGTCGGAAGGCGTACCGAGGTAGTTCGACTTTATCGTGGTACGCTCGTGCTAATCGCTTGCCGTTCGGTATCGGGGTGGAGTTCTATACCGCTTTCGGAGATAGCCCCAACGTGGACCTTCACAACGGATCCGCTCGCGAATTGTATACACGGACAAGTTGTGTTGGCAGTTCATGAATGGACGCCGAAGCGAATCAAGTGCCGCTCCTTGTTGTTGTACGCCATCAGGAAAGACAAATTGGCGCGAGCGTGCGCGCGTGTTACTCGGAGGCCAAGTGCACGTTCGTCGGTTTTTTGGTGGAAAAAGCGTCGCGAGACGAAGAGGAGCATAACACCGACCTTTCCTACTACTGGCAGTGCGTCATCGGCGCGGGATTTTCGTGCCTCGATTGTTTACAAGACCGTATCCCTCTATCTCGCTCTCTCTCTCTCTCCCTGGCTCGGATCGGAGAGAACGTGCGCGGCCAAGAAGATCTAGCGCATCCCGCGGTCGGAGCTCAGTTGCGAACGATTGGCGAGCGTGGCCAGTTGTGCTACCGTTGGCGTTCTATCGACGACATACATACGTCTAGGGTTAATTTGATTGCGGTGCGAAACCGCTTCGGAATTCTAGACCTAGCAAAGTGAGAATTAGAATGTGTGACTGTGTTTGCGCGCATTTTTGCGGTGTCTAGTAGGAGGGAGGTTCCGATTGAAATTGGTTTGTTGTTAGAGAGAAAATTGAGTTGCACGAAATCGAATTGAGGGACAAACCCGGTATCATCCAAGAAGGTGTAGGTGTTTGAGACGCGATCTACGCTCGTCTCGATCAGATCGAGAGGTTTTTTTAATTGCAACCTGCTCGTCCACAGATGACCAGATACAAACAGGCGCAGTTCGCCGATGAGGACAGCAGCAGCATCGGCTCGATACAGATCAACGAGACGACGCGCAGCCCGACGATGCACATCCGCTACCACGCCGCCCGGGGCACCTCGCTCTGGAACGCCCGTAGCAAGCTGGAGAAGGTGCTGATCCTGCTGCTGGCGTTCGCCATCGTGCTGATCGTGGTGCTGAGCAGTTTGCTCGCGAACGACACCACGCGCATTCTTCACGTTCGCCCGCACGTGGGATCGGATAAAGGTAGGCTATTTTTAGCACCGTGCACGATCGTGCCGCGATCTTGAGCGGCGCCAGTACTCCCGATGTCTCGCGTTGTTTATCTGCCGGCAGACCCGTTCGGAGTGGACGAGCAGGCACCCTGCCTGAACCAGCACTGCATCTTCGCGGCTAGCGAGATCTTGCACTCGATCGACTGGAGCGTTGATCCGTGCGATGACTTCTACGCGTTCTCCTGCAACCAGTGGATCAAGAACAATCCCATCCCGGAGGGGAAGGCGATGTGGGGCCTGTTCGGGAAGCTGGAGCAGCAGAACCAGCTGGTGCTGAAGAACGCCCTGGAGCGCCCGCTCGCCGAGTTCAAGTCGAAGGCGGAGAAGAAGGCGAAGCTGTACTACCAGTCGTGTCTGGACGAGGACGAGACGATGGAGAAGCTCGGTGCGGAGCCGCTGCAGAAGCTGCTGCGCCAGATCGGCGGCTGGAACGTGACGGCTAACGCGAGCGGGTTCGACGTGAGCCGGTGGTCGCTACAGCGGACGCTCCAGACGCTCCAGATCAAGTACAACATGGGCGGACTGTTCGGGTGGGCGGTCGGCGAGGATGATCGGAACTCTAGCAAGCATATCATACAGGTGAGGTTGATTTCCTTCCGACATGGTCATTGGTGATAGACCGCACCGCATGATGATGGCTTTATTTCGTGCACAGATCGATCAAGGAGGGCTGACACTTCCATCGCGGGATAACTATCTGAATAAAACGGCCAACGCGAAGATACTGACCGCCTACCTGGAGTACATGACCAAGGTGTCGGTGTTGCTGGGCGCGGACGAAACCGACGCCCGCCGGCAGATGCTGGAGGTGATCGAGTTCGAGACGCGGTTGGCCAACATCACCACCTCGCAGGATATGCGCCGGGACGAGGAAACGCTGTACCACTCGATGACGCTGACCGAGCTGCAGGAGAAGGCACCGTTCATCAACTGGCAGGAGCACTTCGAGGAGGCGTTCCGGCTGGTGCGGCGCAAGATCACCGAGAAGGAGCGAGTGGTGGTGTACGCCCCGGAGTACCTGGAGAAGCTGAACTTGCTTATGAAGGAGTACACGGCGACGGACGAGAAGAAGACGTAAGTGCCTGAGGAACGGTGAAAAGTAGATTACTCTTACTCTTCCTTCTTCACTCCTTTGCAGCATCCTGAACAACTATCTCGTGTGGCAGACGGTGCGAACGCTCACCGCTTGCCTCTCGAAGGCGTTCCGGGACGCGTACAAGGGCCTCCGGAAGGCATTGATGGGCTCGGACGGTGGCGAGGAGCTGTGGCGCTACTGCGTGTCGGACACGAGCAACGTGCTTGGGTTCGCGGTGGGCGCCATGTTCGTGCGGGACGTGTTCCACGGTGACTCGAAGCCGCAAGCCGAGGACATGATCAACCAGGTGCGCGACGCGTTCAAGGAGAACTTCAAGAACCTCGACTGGATGGACGCGGAGACGCGCCGGCTGGCGGTGGAGAAGGCGGATGCGATCAGCGACATGATCGGCTTCCCGGACTACATCCTGTACGCGGACGAGCTGGACCGGAAGTACCAGGAGCTCACGATCGACCCTACCACGTACTTCGAGAACAACCTCAACTACAACGTCTACAGCCTGAAGAAGAACCTGGAGAAGCTGGACCTGCCGGTCAACAAGACCAAGTGGGGCATGACGCCGCCGACGGTGAACGCGTACTACACGCCGACGAAGAACCAGATCGTGTTTCCGGCCGGCATCCTGCAGAACCCATTCTTCGACATCAAGAACTCGAAGAGCCTCAACTACGGTGCGATGGGCGTCGTGATGGGCCACGAGCTGACGCACGCGTTCGACGACCAGGGCCGCGAGTACGACAAGTACGGCAACCTGCACCAGTGGTGGAACAACCACACGATCGAGCTGTTCAAGAACCAGACGGAGTGCTTCAACCGCCAGTACAGCGCGTACCGGATCAACGGCAAGCCCATCAACGGTAAGCAGACGATGGGCGAGAACATCGCCGACAATGGCGGCCTCAAGGCGGCCTTCCACGCGTACGTCAGCAACGAGCGCACCAGCTACACCGACACGGACACGCTGCCCCTGCCGGGGGTTAACATGACCCACCGGCAGCTGTTTTTCGTCTCGTTCGCGCAGGTCTGGTGCTCGGCCGTCACCGACGAGACGACGACGCTGCAGATCGAGAAGGATTCGCACTCGCCGCCAAAGTACCGCGTGATCGGACCACTGTCGAACCTGCGCGAGTTCTCCGAAACCTTCGGCTGCCCGCTCGGCACGGGGATGAACCCGCTGGAGAAGTGCGAAGTGTGGTAGGGTCCGCCGGTGTCCCTTCGCCGGGCTGAGTCGAATCGATTGCAGTCGCGGGCAGTCTACTACTTAGTTTCTTGCGATCTCCTCTGCCGCCTTCCGTTTCCGGAGAAGTTCCTTCGGTGTGCGTCTCGGTGTTGACTAAGTGCTTCGGTTCTTTCCATTCTTGGTTATGTTTGTTTGGGATCAAAACATGCGGCCAAATGTGCCAAAACTAATCCTTCGACGGGACGGGTTCCGTACGCCGAAGAACGTGAATGGAAGTGGGCTTAATTATCAGTGCCATCGGGAATCATCGCTAATTAAATTTTAAAATTAAACTCTCTCGAATTCGAGACATGCGCACAGACACAGGCACATTGGAACCAAAGTTCACATTCAGTGTCATTTTACGTGGCGAAGAAAATTGCCAAAAACTCAATGTACGTGGTAGAGCAGCAAGTAGTATATCTATTTTTTAATTGAAATACAAGCGGAAGAAACGGAACGTGGGAAATCTAATGTTCAACCACAAATCTGTTCGTTGATGGTTCGTGGGTCGGGTAATGAGGGTAACATTAAACTATGTGTCACGTACATTTAACGGTATTATTTCATACACAATGTCCTATAGTTCTATGAAAAAAAAAAACTAATTAGTGCGCGTAAGGTTAATCATTGTGATTGTATCTTAACTGAGCAAAACCAAAACGAAGACGAAAGGAGATGGTAGGGGAAATGAGGACAAACTGGTCCAACAGTTGGCTGGCGCCGTGCTTGCGGACTTAAAGTAAACTATCATTTAGTCTGGAAAGGGGAGCAAGGGAGAATTGGGTGTTAGTGGCTAGGATCCCTTTTAACGTTAATGACGAATTATGATGATGTGAATTCCCTATAGATGAAAGTATAAACAATGTGTAGGTTTAAGGGCAACATGGAAACACACATACAAACACACAGCCACATCCGTACATACAAAAATACACAGAAATGAAGTACTACTTATCCTAGAATGTACAACTGTTCAGAAAGACGAGTTTTGGTTTGATATCATGGTGAAAGAAATGAATGAAGAAAGGTGGTAAGTATTGCGCTTCATTATTAAGGGTTTGCCACACAAAATTTAAATTCGATTGAGCATTTCTGTAGTATTTCAATTGTTGTGCCGACTTTGTTGCTTTTTTTTTGTTCAATTTGCTTTGCTATTTTCATTTCAAATGTTGTAGAATACCAATTTGAGGTAATCGTTAACGTCATAAATCACATTGCATTTTCTTTAACATTTAAATTTACTGCAGTATTTTAGTATGCTAATGTTGATACATTTCATTACCGTGGGATCATTCTAATTAGCAAGCATAGTAGAGGCATTTTATTCTTTACACCAGGTTGTACATACTTCAGTTACAATACCTATAACTATTAATCAATTTATTTTTATTACGATGTTGGCCTTCATGAGATGGTAAAGTCTAGTTGTTAAAAAAGCATATGAAAAATGATAGCCTGCGTAACGTAAGGTGTCTGTATATATAACTTCCTCGTAGGTCCGTTCTAAAAATCTTGAAAGGAACAGCTACCCCCAAACGATCTGCTCAATCCAGCTTAAGAAGGGAGCCACCTTGATGAAGCGCAACTTAGTACACGTCCTGTGAAGGACAATGCCCACCAATCGATAGACTTCTTCGCCACCGGTCGCGGTCGGTTCCCGCAGCATCACCATGGGCGCCAGCAGTTTGTCGTAGCACTCGCTTTCCAGCTGCTGCTGCCGGCGAGGTCCCCACGCGATCCCGACCTCGTCCAGGTCGTCCCGCGCTCCGCCGGATCCGTTCACGGCCGAGTAGAGAACGATTTGGCCCAGATCGCTGTCGGCACCGGCCCAAAGGCACACAAACTGACAGGTGGACAGCCTGGAGGAAGAAATATCGTTTCAATTTTGCAGCCGGACAATGGGGGAAAACAAATCAATTCCGGCCGATTGCCGGTCGAACGAACGGTCCCACACTTACCGCACTGCCCGTTCCAGTTGGATTAGTGCGAGATTGACCTGGTCCGGCGGGTCGCGGTCGCCAGCGCCCGGCGGGTTGTTGACAAAGTCCGGGTGTTGATGGAATGTCCTTATGGCGTAGTCCACTGCGTGCCCGGCCGCCTCCAGGATAATGAATTGTTTCGCCGGGGCTGCAAAGTTTTCACACGGGCACATTACGGCCGGTCGCACTTTTGGTCGATTTCGGGCGAGTTCATTTTATTTTCGTCCCCATTGCCAGGGCCCTTTGCTCCTTTTGATAGGGCGCCCGGAATCGATGGTGATTTATTTGGAGCTGGTCGATTTATTATGTTGCGGTGGCGACCGTCGCACGGGTAGGGTCCACTTACCTGCGGCTTTGTTCGACGCTTCGGAGCAACTGGCCGGTGCCAGCAGAAAGCGATCACTTATCAGCACGGCGAAGCAATCAATCACCAGCCGGGAGTATCCTTGCGGAAGCTCGTGCGAGGCGGAAGCATCTGGACTCACGACGTACGCCAGATATGAGAGGTCCTCCTCCCGGGCGGCGCAGTCCCTCCGATATCGACGACACACTGCGGGAAGGAACAAGTTTCAATTAACACCTCCGCCCGTGCCAAACGAACCAATGTTGGGGAACGCTTTGTAGTTCATCATTATTTTCGATGGACACATTTTTCCTCACTTTGTTCGCTGATCCTTTGAAGACCTTTCTCTGGCTCGCCGCCCTCAAAGTTAGGAACCTCCTGCTCGTCAACACTCGTGGAAAGGATCACCCGTTCGCCCTCCGCCACGGACTCGATCCACCGGCGATACTTTGGGACGCTGACGAACCCGGCCAAACTCCTGGTATCACAGCGAAAAGGGTGCCCCGCGCTGGCTTCCTCCCGAAGGCCGGTAAAGGATACGATCCCGAACGCCGTCCAGCTGCCGTTGACGGTGGCCACGAACGCGCCCCCGCTGTCGCCATTGCAGACGTTGGTTCCTTGGTGGGCGAAAGTTTTCGGTTAGTTTTAGGATGCTCCCATAGGAACCAAGCATCCTCATTGCACTTCACTTTTAAGCTGCTTTGTTAACACTTTAGGACCTGCTCATTGCACAAAAGTAACTTGCTTCAAATTCCCCCTTATCGACTTGTTATTGAGATTGATGAATTTTAAATCAAAACTTTCAAACTTTTCTCAAGTGGTCGGATAAATTTTACCCCCGTTGATTGTTACCAGTGTGCGGTTTTATTTGTGCGTTTTTGTGGAAAACTGAGAAAAAGGATTCGAAAAACTTGAAGGGCACACTTTATTCCGAATACTTGAACGGAAAATGATGCATAGTTGCGGTGTTTTAGATCCGATTTTAACTCTCCTTGTCATAATCGATTTGAATATGCAGTTTATGATGGTTATAAACTGTTAAATCGCGTTTCAAAATTATGCAAATGTTAATAGTTTTTAAATTAAATGGAAGGTAAGCTTACTAATAGATTTTATAACATTTAAGTCAAGCTGTTAACTTGGAAAATCCTAGTTAAAATTAAACTGGTTTTTCGCGAACGCAAGTCACAATTTTCGTTAAACATTTCTTCTCCTTCATGAGAATGTGCCGACAGTAGGCTCACCATTTTGCCACCCGGCACAGAACATCCCGTCGTAGAGCACCTGGCCGAACAACTCCGGATCGCTGCGAAGACACCGCAGCAAGTCGACGACCGGCATAGCGCTGGCCCGGAGTGTCCTCGCAAGCTCATCGTCCTCCGTTAGTCCCCAGCCGGCCACGATTCCACTTCCGGGCGCGTGCGTCCCCGCACTTGGCAGACAGATAGGTTGGACGAACTCGCCGAACTCGACGACCGTCCGCAGCGTGAGGAGCGCCACGTCGTGCCGCGGTGACCCGAGTGAGTAGTTCCCGTGGCGGACGATCCGCTGCACCCGGTGCTCCTGGGAGTGACGTGCCAGGGCGAGCAGATCGTGCAGTCCCGCTCGAATCGTCAGCTCGCTGGCTGCCAGCTGGAAACCGCTGGCGTCCGTCACACAGTGGGCAGCCGTCAGCAGGGCCCGGTTACCCACGATGAAACACCCGCAGACGTAGGAGGCCGTGGCCTGGGTACGCTCCAGCCGGTAGAGGGCCGCATGCCACGGAAACTGACCCGGCCAGCTGGACTGACCGCGAATGATGGTGCCGGGGAACGCGACCGGTCGGTGGCCGCAGTGGGGCGGTGTCGCGGCGAAGGCGACGCGGTGTAGGCACAGGGGAAGGACGAGCGATAACAGAGACAGAGCGAAGGGTACGAGCGATGCACTGGGACTTCCCATGGCGGAACTGATTGACCGACTGACTGGCAATGAAGGTCGCCCTAGACGGGGATGCGGCTGCGTCTCGGTTGGAAGAAAACTAAACAAACGCACGAAACGCACTTGCTGTGTGGGTGAAACAAAAAGGAACCGGGACAGGTTTTCCGTCAAGTCTATCATACTTTTTGGATTCCAAAATTCATAGATGTTGCAGGTCAATTAATCATGTCATGTCACAATTAATTAATTATAACTTTTATAATTAATAATAATTAATTTTTACTTTTCATTTAGTTATTAACTTTTGAAGATTGAATCAGCATTTTAGAATGGCCCGTTCCATATATTCGTATATATTCGCGCTCGAGGAAACAGCTCGTTAATATTCGTAAGCGTTTTGGAAAAAGGCTAAATAAACAAAAATTGCTCCCGAAAACTGTAAGCACGAAACAATCATAATGCAAACATCACCTTTTTTTCATCCCAAACAGTCGGATGATTACTCGATTCTCCCTCGACCTAGCACGATCGGGAAGGGCAGCATTCTGATTCTGACGATAGTACAATCATTTCGAGCAAAATGTGTTCAATATTCAACACTAAAAGCACCGTGCATGCACCAAGCTCACAGTTGTCCGTGGGTGCAAGCAAAAATCATTTTAGAAAAAAAGAAATTCAAAAAACCTTTACTTTCCCCGAACCAATCGTTTCCATTGTCGATCCTTGATGTGTGAGCGAACCCTTGGGAGATAAGCTTGAGATTTTCTTGACCATCCTTTAAACGCCCCTGTCCGGCTGCCCGTCACGGGAAATAGAAACAGATTTGTTTACCGGCCCGATTCCGGGCCTCTGTCAGCGTCGGGATGTGGTTCGGTAGTTTTCTCACGTTTTTCTGACAAACCACCAGCTGCTGGCCAAGGGGGGGTTCTTCGTAGGTGAAACGTTGGGAACCGACATTGCCAGAACGGACAAGAGCGAGTGAGCCCGTTTTCACTCGAAAGGGAGCGTGGCAAAACTGTACGTGCAACAATTTGTTCTGTGCGCGGGTGTAGGTTTTGGAATGTGGAATGTTGTTTCTGGGTGCTGGAATTTCCCGAGCCCGTTCTTCCTCCACCCCTTGCTGGTTGCTCTGAGATTTGTAGTGCATTCCAGCATACTGCCGGTGTGGCAGTTCGAACGAAGTGAAGGCGTCGATCGTAGCTGGAAAACCCGGTGCCTCGTTTAGAAAATACCTCCCCCGATCGGCATTGAACGGACGTCCCTCGGTGGTAAGGGGGGGGGGGGGAGGGGGGGGAGCGGCCCGCTGGTGGGATTACATTTGGAGAAACTGTACGAACGAACCGAGCTATCAGTGAAGATTTCCTCTTCATTAGACCGACGAAGGTAACGAATATGTTACGGGGTTTTTTCGTGTATTTGTTTCCCGCTGCACCGAAACCTGCCCTGCCCCACGTGCTGGTGTGACGCAGCGCAGGAAAACCCCGGGAAAACCAGGCGGCAGGCAGCCGCTACCGAGTACCGATTCGAAGGGATTATCTATCAATTTCAAATTTAACTAACGAACGGACTGCAATCAATAGTTGCTCTCGATTCGATTTATTTTTACGCTGTCGTTATCTCGTCGTGCCTGTCTGCTTTTCCACCGGCGGGTTTGTGGCAAGAATGGATGTTTCGGTTGGTCAGTGCGCTTGAAAGGCTGGTCACGGTTTGCGTTCCGGTGGGAGTATCTTGAAAAAAAAAAGGATGAATGTAATCGATTTGTTTCCATGGATGGATTGGGATCCATGGGATCCATTTAAAAAAAAAAATCGACAAAAAGAAGAAAGGTTGCATTCGAAAAGTAATTTTTACTTTTCCACTGAAAACCACATGGAAATGCAATGGGGATGCAATACTAGGTGGCGTATAACTAACTACAGATACCTTTTGGATTCATCGTGAAATATTTTGTTTACAGGTGTTTAATTCTTTGACGAATATTTAAGATCCCATAAACAAAAAATACGTAATTATTTCACATTATTACATGACCATTAGCTATACTGTGGTTTTTATCAACTAAATTGGAATGAGTTTAAAATTAACAAAACACATTATCCTTCATCTCTTTTCAGTTTATTCAAGAAAACTGTTTTACTCAATTTAAATTTAAAATAAACCATGAAGATAATTAAATAACCTAGGACATAACGTGCCGTTCCAATGCCCCCTCGCCTCGGAAAATGCCTCGGAACATGGTGGCAGTAATAAATCGACCCACTAAACATGTCCACCCCAAGGCGAACGCGTCGACCTACCGCAGCGCAGATGACATTGATTTTGAAAAATCGCCCCAAGTGCTGTTTTAATGTCCGTCGTAATATTCATGCCAGCAATGCAAAACTCGGCCTGCCTATTACAATGTTGATTTGGGAGGTTTTGCTGTCAATATTTACCGGGTTTCCCCGTCAACCGTCAGCAAAACGGAGGGCGTTTTGTGATGGTGTAAATTTTATCGAAAATCATTCCGATGTCTGCCCAACGCACCGCCGGCGTCGTGTAAGAGCTTGTGCATGATTATTTCCCATTAGTATTCAAATTGGGCATCCCGGCGTGCAGAAACGCACCCGATGATGGATTACGCGGCCCGCGGAAGCCGGGCGATAGAATGCGTGCATCCCTGGAGTGCTACGAGGTTCCTGGAGCGTTACAAAAAGGGAAACCTTTTTTAGCTTAGCAGGTTCGTAGAACCGATTCGCTGGCCGAGTTCTTGAGAGCATTAAAAAAAATGATCCAACGTGACAGAGCGAAACGGGAAGGCGCTCGTGCGAAGAACGGAGCGTGGAGCATAAATTATGGCGCCAGCTACGCGATGCACTTTTTCCGCCCAGATGCCTCCAGGGCTCCGTTCCGTTCGGTTGGACGGTTACGGTGCGGGTAAATTCATCATCCGATCGATTACATGCCGACAATGAGCGATCGACGGAGACGAGGACGATCATTCGCCGAAAGAAAAGGAAGGGCTGGCCTGGGAATGGCTGGTTGTTAGTGCACTGGTGGTATCTTCTGCCAGTCTTAATGGCTACCGTCAGGACAATACTGCACTACGGGAGAAACAACAAAGTTGGTCAATCAAAATAGTAGTATGAGTATTCCTTGTTTTCAAAGTGAATCTTTGCTATTTTTAATATCTATCATTTCTTGTTACTTACCAATTTTACTTGCTTCAGTTTTCAGTGCTTCAAAGGGCACGGAGCTTTTAAAATAATCTTCTTAAAATCCCATTAATCATTCTTAAAAATATGCGTCGAATCGAAGGTACTTGAGTGGATCTTCCCTTAGCTTTTCTACCTCCTGTTCTAAAAAATGCCACATTCCTTTTGTTTTATCCCACCGAAGCCACACCGTGAGCCAAGGAACACCGATGGTTGCGCTCGATTTTGTGCTGCCGGGAAGTTTTGTTTACTGTTTTTTATCATGTTAATTTCCGTGCTGGCATGCTTTAATGAGTCTATTAGCATAATACCGTGCCGACATCATAAATTGCACCCCGAATGAGCCTCGAACGGCGCGCGGTGCACGTTGGCTTCCGCATCCGTGGGTGCATCTTCGCGTGGACGAGGGGTAACGGGTGTGGCCGGGGGAAGGAAGCGCTAATGTAGTTGTTGTTATCCCCGACGGGACAACGCGAACCATGGTCGTACCCTCGCATCCTTCGAGCCTTCTGGCAGTCGCCTGTTGCATCCGTTGGCATCCGATGCACCGAATGGGAGCTTTCTTTTTCTCTCACTCTCTCGCTTCTATATCGAGGAATTACATCCAATTTAGCGGAAAGTTTTTTTCCCCCCCTGAGACTGAGTGGGACGACGACGGAATGGAAAGGGACGATCAAAATTTGATGCTGGCCACTTGATGCCGCCGTTCTGAAGCAGATGCGAATCCGGTCCCGATTCCCGATGGACAGGTTTGACGGGAATTTTAATAACGGTCGTAAATATGTCACGTCGAAATAGCACCACATTCGAACGCGCGTGTTACCGGTTGGAACGACAAGGAGGGCAAATGGGGTACCGAAAATATGCCCTCCTTTAGACGAGACCTGAGAAGAGAAGCGAAAGGCCTCAAATGGGATGGGCGAATCTTACAAGCGCACAGTTTGGAAGCGGTATTGAAAAGGCAGCGGTGGCATAATTTTAAAGCATTAAAATCTCATACATCATTTTCTTGAAGGAGCTAAGTCATGCTAATAAAGCTATAATTTGCGGCTATTCGTTCGCTGAGTTGAAGGAAGTTAAAAGTTTTTGGGTTTGTTTTATATGTAATATTTTATATTGCAATGAGTAATACATCAAAGAATATTTTGCTGCGGAATATGTTCAATTCAACTGCCAATTCAATGTTCAATTAGCCTCGCATTTGATTGATGTTTTTAGACGTTTTAAAATGTAGAAAAAATCTTCTTATTATCTTTTATCTTTTCACTTAATTTATTGAAAGGAACAGAAAACATAATTGTAAGGTCTGTTAGTATCAGAATAAAATTACTTTATTTCGATTATTTAAACCCATGGCTTTTATCGATTGGCGTTAAAAGGTTGCCTCATCCTAAGCAAATGTGTTCATTTCGTACTCCGGCCACACAACTTCTCATATCCAATTTAATCGGACACAACAGGGAAAAACAGGCTCTCCCGGGGAAGGGCAGTCTACAGTGCAAAGTGCAATGGCAATTGCATCGTTGCGTCGGCTCGTAGCCTCTCTGTTTATTTAAATATGCAAATAACGAATCGAGAGAACCGAATTTACGAAAATTACCACATTGCATCCCACAACAATAATGGAACCGGCATTCGACTGTGGCCGAACGTTTCGAAATGGTTCGATGTCCGTTCCTGCTTCGGCCACGATGGGCAATGGGCACAGCGAAGTTCCGGCCAGGTGCGTGTGCCAGTGTTCGCCGAAGTATGAAACCCGAGCAATCATCGGCATCGTCCACATCGTCCAAGACCGACCAGGCAGGACGCCGGGTCCGGTTCGTCCACTTCCGGCTCGGACTCGTTGACCTCTTGATTAACCGATCCAACGCGATCCGTTTGCCGTGGTGTGCTAGCAAACAACGGTGTGTCCTGGATCGTGGTCTTTAATTGGATCAATTGTAGGTACAGAGATGGCTACGTTGCTGTGTCCCACCGTTGCTTCCGGATGTCCCCGACCCCCCATGCCCGCCCGGTGGTCCAGCTAAAATGGATCGAAAAATGGATTCCGAAAACGATCAGGTACATACTTTGCTACGGTGCTACTTTTACGATTGGAACGTCCAAAGGATGTGGATGTGGTGCGATTGTTAGCTTTTTGCTTTCATTACCTTGCTCTCTATCTCTGTTTGTCGGCGAGCAGAGCGAGCTTTGAACATTTCTGCGATGAAAATGAGAAAGCGATAGATGGGGCGGCCATCGGAAACGCACGTGAGACAAGGACCCAACAAGGACGAATCGGAGAAACCACATTCAATCCATTAAACGATGCTTCATGACGTTGGGGTTTATCGTGCGGTTGGAAGCATCCCGGGAATGTGTCCATTTCGACTGCGACGGGCATGTGTTTGATATTATGCTTCATCCCACTCCTGTCTGCTCCCCTGCCCGAGCCGCCTAATGGAGCCCCATCGATGGTGGTATCGGTTTGCGGTCGATAGGCGATGTCAGAACAAATCGCCGGCTCTGTTTGTGATTTTGAAACGCATCTGACGCGCCCTTGCGGATGGGTTGGCTTTCCCGCCCCCGGAGGGAAAAGTCAGACTGATCTGGCTTATCCTTTTTTGTCACCATCCCGTGACAATTTCGAAACCAACGTCAGCAAGAGGCACGACTCTGCTCGGCCACGGTAACGCTTAAATGTTGTTTCGGAGTAAATTAAACAATTTTCGTAAACCACTTTCATGCTTTGGACAATCTATTCCATTGATCGAAGCGTTTCTAATTTGCAGAAAATGGATAATTTTGTTATTTGAATGTTTTGGAATAAAAGTAAACTAGCTTTGACGAATGCAGTTTAATTCAAACTGTTCAGGTTCATGAGGGGAAAATTTGGTTTAAGAATTAAGCTTTCAGGGAAAAGTGAGTAGATAGTTTATGCAAAAAAACTGATGGTAATATTTTACGCTTTTTAACATCTTGTAATCACATTTTGGAATGTTTTCCCAAAATTTCGAAAGCGCAAACTTATCTATTTTTGATTATGCGGTACTTTGTCTTCATTCGTATCCATATTTTTGTAGTTGCAATGCGTTTCCAAAAGATACACATGTATGCAAATACATAAAAAAAACACATGAATTGAAAACGGCCAACATTTCGATATGATGTTTGCTTATACTGCCCAAACACACATCATGCGAGTAGATCATTTCCCACTTTGGCCATAATATTCGTTTCAAGCTACAATTCACTGCCAGATGGGTATCATTGCCTCCGCCCAATAACACTTCGATCACCATTTTCACTTTTCATACGCCTTTCGATCATGTTTTCTTCCCCTTTTCAACCCACATTCGAATAGATGAGCAAGGGAAATGTGCTTCTCATCGCAACTCCAAATGGTGAATTTCGATTTTAATGCCCTCCGAGCCCACGCTGGTCATCCGTGTGGTAGTTAGTTGTTCCTTCCTATTTTATCGGCTCGATGCATTTTTTTTCTGTTCTCGCCTGCTCTTGTTTTGATGGCCCGTGAACCTTTGCCCTTTTTCCCCGAGTCCACGCGAGGCGATGGAGAAACGTGAAAAAAATAAACACACGCTAGTGACGGAAACGGCAAAAGGCCTGCTCGGAACCAGGCCAGGAAAGCAAACGCGAACCGTGTTGGTTCCCGCAGGAAGAATAAATGCTTGTCATTATTTTTAATATCGGACCGAAAATTGAAATTTTCCTTCGATCAATCTTGCCGAAAGCCGTGGTCTGTGGCGTGGGGGCGCCCGGGAGTGTGCGGCAGTGCGGGGGGGATCAAAATGAAAACCTTCATCACGTCGGCTACAGGGAAAATGGAGATTTTCGCTGACCCGCGCCCTTTTGATGTTTCCGAGACGAAAGATGCGCCAGCCGGCTCGAGGCCAGATCAGCCACCTTCGCGGACGGGAAGCTACCGGAAACGTGAAAAACCGTAGACAAACCGTACTCCATCCACCTAACGCGGCGCAATTCGAGCCGTCTGCCGAAAAGATTTTCGATGGAAATTCAGAAGGTCGCGGATGAATTTAAGAAGAAGTTTGGGCTCTGCTTAAATTAAGGATAAAGTCATTACGCATCTCCGGGATCGGCTCGTGCTGTGGAAGGATCCGTCTTAGCATCCTCCGGAAGGATGTTTCGAAGTGTGAAGAATGGCACGAGCTTTACCAAATTACTACACACAGGTTGCTTATTTCGGTTTCTTGGCAGGCTGGAAAGGGCAACTCGCGTTTATGGGTAAGGCTTGTTTTAATCCCAAGGGAACCAATTGAAAACAGATTATGTAGACCACTTTAAGACTCGTTTTGTTGAATTTCCTCCCACATGTTTCGTCAGTTCATATCAAGTGTGTTACAAGAAAGCTGTTGGTTTTGGTTGATTCATAGCTGGTCGTATGGTTTGGTATGTGATTTTGCAATAAAATCTATTTTTCACCGAACTATTCTTCTTCTGGATCAAATGTGCAATAGCAGCTACTCAAGAAGTTCGAAGAGTCTGAACCTTGCACATTGTCAACTAAACAAATAATTTATACTACTCAGTATTAAAGTCTCTTCACCATTTATTTTACATTCATTGTTACAGTTTGCATTACCATAATTTTGATGATGAAGGAAGATTACAAGGCATGTTCTCACTACATCAACATTCTAAAAACATTCTGCGATTCGAATTGAAGAACATGAAGTCATAAATGTGTTTGCACGATGACAAATTGTTTTCTGACGAAGACTCTGTGTACTTACAGCCACCATAAGGCACTGATACAATATGTTTGCAACCATTTCTTAAAACACACTGGTAGGAGATGACTACTAACATACGTCGACGCAATGAATCGTAAGTTGCTGCTTGAGCTTGCTCTTTTCATTGCGCTCGTTAGAAGCATTTGCAACATTTGGAAATATGCTCCGGAAGGTTCGGAGGGTGTGTGTGTAAGTGTATGTATGTGAGCGCGTTGCGATGGCAAACTTCGAGCAACGAGAATTTCGTGCAAGTAACTTTTGGCAAACAGTTTCATCGGTTCGCCCGAAATGAAGTTGCTTCTGTGGCTGGATGCTACCGTGCGTCCCGAGTAGCAAAGGCGATAAAACCTTAAACACCCCCGAACCTGATGTTAATGATCCGGAAGTTCACCGAAGGAAGTCATGTTCGCACCAGCATGCATAACAGCTGCTAGCCAATGGCTTTCACAATGTTCCCGTCGTTGTTTGGAACACTTTGCCAGATCGTAAAGTTTTGTCGCTTCGTTCGTCGGTAAAACCGGGCACTAGGTAAGCTGGCCTTTGAAGTTCATTGTGAGTGTGCATATGCTGTTGCATAAAGGCTTTGAGAGTTGGTATCACTTAATCCATATTGTAATCCTTTACTTCACTTTCTAGATACTGCTGGCCGATTTGATTGCTAGCTTATAATGTAATTAAATATTTTTATTACTATGCTTTTAGAAGTAATCTAATTCTGGAACAAACGAAAACATTAGTATGTCCTAAAAAAAACTCTTTAAAACAAAATTAAATTACAAACAATTTGCACAGACCATTGAACGCACTGAAATGAGTTTCAAACGAAAACAATTCTTAAGACGTGATGTAAAAGCAGATATGAGAGATGAGTTTGGCTCATCTACTACAACCTGCATACACTGGCAAACTGACAAAACAAGATTATTAACAAATCCTGGTTGTCCGGGAAAAGCCACCAGAGTCTCCCATGAAGTTGCAAAAGCCGTCTACAAAGGGTTGAGGAAGTGAAAAAACTCTTCTCCCATACTCACACACCAGTGGGGAAAAATGGGTAAAACGTGCTCCATCGAATGGGAAAGCCAACCCAATCGTATCACACAGACACGCCCCAGCACCGGCATCGTTAACAATTACGATTACGTGTGTTATCATGTTATCTGTTTGGCTAATAAGATTAAATTTAACGTAATCTCACCTAATCTCGCTGCTACTTTCAGAGTTGGCCGTTCGGAGTGTTGGAACGAAAGTTCTAATTATTTTCTTCTGCTCTTCCTCCCCTCTCCGGCGTGGGCACACGTTTGCGTGTTCCAAGGACGTGGCAAGGCCACGTGTGTACCACAGCGATTGTTGTACAGATAGTCCAGGCGAAGCATGTTGGCTTCTGGCTTAAGTACCGGCCGCCGGCTTTTCTGGCGGTTCCGATTGTCAGCCTCTTTGCTGGCCAGAAGGTCCTCATGGAAAGTTCTACACGGTGGCCTGCGTTTTGCTTGGTCAGTTCCTGTGGGCAGAGGACCTCATTTGATTGACATAAAGAGCTAAGCTGCCGGTGCACACGGTTGGACACTTTCGGATCTCGGGCGGGATTACACGCGTCCTGCAGCCTGTTAACGAGAGTTCGCTAAGGCTGGGAACCGTGAATGGGTGATTATACTCAGGACAACTACGATGATAGTAATCGTTTTCGACGAGTCAGATTAACCGTTTGTTTGGCGAATTTCATCTAAGTTTACCAGAGTTGGAATGGACCTGCTTGGAAATGGCTGTTTTTTGTAGTTTCGAGCCGAGCTGAAGCATCATACGGATCGGTCCGGAGCAACTGTATTTCTCATCTGCATTTATAAAACATAAATTTATCTGCATTTAAAACAAACCAAACCCGGATGGGAGTGTCTACGGCTATTTGAAGGCGAACTCCGGCGATACCGGCGAACCGGGAGGACTTTGGAGTTTAGCAGAGTTGAAGAACACATTATAAAAATCTCCGCAAATGTGTTGGCGCCCCATTGTCTGGCGTTCGCGACTCCTAACAGTGCGCTCCGCCTGCGTCCGGATGCTGCGTCTTGCATGCCAGCTACGGCAAGTGCCGCCTCTCTCTCTCTCGCTCTCTCTCTGTCTTTCTTATTATCTTTCTATCCCCCCCAAACACACACGTGCACACGCAAACGACATGGATACGAGCCATCGAGAGGACATCACACGGGGTGTATGTAAATCCTTTATTTATTCAACATTTAGTCGAAATTGGTGCACTTATTGTTATTGTGATCAAATTATACCGTATCCATGCAGCCAGCGGCTAGACTGTTCTGGCCTTTGACTCCTCGTTTGCTGGTGCTGGGCCCCTGGCCTGATGGAACGAACAGAAAGGAAGAACTTGCCGGGCGGTGCGACACAAATAGCGTAAGATGCGACACTCTTTTCAGCTCCAGCCAAATGCGTTGCGACGCTTATCGAGTGGAAATTGAAATGATTACTACAGCACCCAAACAGAGGCACAACCCGAAGCCGGCCGGGTTCAAAATGGGCTCAGGTTCTGACCAGCGTTTAATTTTGGGCACAACGGCGGCTGAGTTTTTGGGCAGAGGGGCAGGTGAAGCGGGGAAAAGCGGCTGATCAGGCCGTCGACGGTAGGACGAACTCGTTCATGGGAGTGCCTCGGGTGCCGAGACCTGTGATTCGGAGGACGGCGCCGGCCGGCGGTTCCTGCGGTGTGCTCAGCTCCTTGGCGGCCGTCGTGGCGAAGAGGACGTCTAGGTCGGGACCGCCGAACGCAACGGAGGTGACCTGGGCAACGGGCAGCGGGATTTCCTGGACCACTTGAGCCGTCCTGGGGAGAGTTGATTGATTGATTGATTAAGATTTTATTGATATAATAATTTCGATGACAGAGCATATACTTAATGTAACTATTGGTAATGAGTACGTAAGATACTTTCAACATTGATTTTTGATTTTTAGCGTAGCTGGTTTCGATCGGTGTATGTATAATGTAGGTGTGTGTGTTTTGTGGGAAAAGTTTGAAAAAAACCCACATGGTAAAAAAAAAAAAATGTTTTGTCTAACCCTAATATAAACTAAGCTAACCCTACTTAAAAACTAAAATGAGTCTACGTTGATAATAGTTCTTGCAGTGAAGACACCGCGCTTGATATGCACTTGCGATTGTATTTAGTACAAATGTTGTCGATGAAGCTTTTTAGCATTGGTGTGTTCGTTCTTGAGTGGAGGTCTTTTGTACTATACCAGGGAGGAACATTCAGTATCATTTTCAATATTTTGTTTTGGTGCACTTGGAGTTTGTTCAAATGAGTCTTAGCACTTTTTTCCCAGACTGGGGCTGCATATGTGATGCAAGATCTGAAGCAAGCGTTGTAAATAAGAATCTTATTTTTCGTATTCAGTTTCGATTTTCTGTTGAGAAAGGAATAGAGTATTTTTAAAATTTTTTCTGACTTTATGATTGAGTTTTCGATGTGTAGCTTGAAAGTGAGGCGTTTGTCAAGATAAAGACCGAGGTATTTAAGATTGTTTTTCCAGGGGATAGTGGTGTTGTTTAAGGTTAGTCCTTGGGATGGTAATTTTCGTTGGCTGGTGTTTCGCGTGAAGTACATAGCTTCAGTTTTTGGGGCGTTGATTTTCAGCTTCCATTTGTCGCAATATTTTGAGTACGATTTCAGTGAATTGTTTAATGAATTTATAATCGTTTTTGGATTTTTGGCGGTGGAGGTGAAAGCTACGTCGTCGGCATATAAGAATTGAGAGCAATTTCGCATTTCTGGCAGGTCAGAAATGTAGATGTTGAATAACAATGGTGAGAGGATACTTCCTTGCGGGACGCCAGCTACCGGCACGAAAGATTCTGATTTGCTACTGCCTATGTATACATTGTTTTGTCGATTTTGAAGGAATGACTTCAGGATTTTAATAAGGGGAATTGGGTAGTTTAGTCTAATGAGCTTGAACAGCAGTCCTTCGTGCCGGATAGTATCAAAAGCTTTTTCACCATCAAGGAGAACTAATCCGGTGGATTTCTTGTGGATTCTGTTATTTTTGATTGAATTGGATAATCTGTGCAACTGATGCGTAGTTGATAGTGAAGGCTGGAAGCCGAACTGATAATAAGGAATGATTTGGTTGTTGTCGGTGAAAGTACGTAGGCGCTCGGCGATGATTTTCTCGAAAACTTTTCCTGCGCAACACAAGAGACTGATGGGTCTGTAGCTTTCGGGAAGTGACAGGTCTTTGCCGCGTTTAGGTATGGGTACAAGTTTGGATGTTTTCCACAGTGTGGGGAAGTAACTGAGTTTAAGGCAACTGTTGTAGATGAAGTTAAGAAAAATAATAGCGTTATTGGGCAGCCTTTTCAGAGTTTGATTATTGATGCCGTCGCAGCCCATGGCTTTTTTTGATTTCAAGTTCTTCAGAACACATTTGATGTCTTTAGGTTTGATTAAATCGGTAGCGGATATTTCTGACGCTTGGATTGACGCAAAAAAATGGTTGTTGTTCGAGACAACTAAACGCTCCATTGTGCTTGGTGAATAGAAGGTGGTCTTATGTGCGCCTTCAAATTGTGTTTTGATGGCGTTACATTTTTCGGGGGTACTAAGAAGTATAGAGTTGTTAACCTTTAGGGGCGGGACTTGAGTATGCTTGTTTTTTATCACTCTTACAAACTTCCATAGCTTGTCGTTGCTTTGTGGTCCCTCTCCGATCGCTGCAAGATGTTGTGACCATTCGTCGTTTCTTAATTGATCTAATTTACATTTAATAATGTGGCTTAGGAGATCGTAAACATGTTTGTATTCCATGCAGTGCCTGTGTCTTTGCCATTTTCGTCTGTACGTGTTCTTTTTTTGTATTAACTTTAGCGTGTTTTCTGGGATGATTATGTTGAATTGCCCTGGGTTGACGGTAGGAACTGCCCTGTTGTGGGCATCCAGCACGATTCGATTAAATTGTTCGATCATCGTATCGATTTGTTCGGAGTTATTTATACTTTCGAGATTGTACGCAGATAGATCCAAGTTCCTACTGATGTGTTGTTTAAACTCCTTCCAATCCGCAGACTTGTAGTTGAAAAATCGTTTTTTTGGATTCAAACGAGGCGTAGTGTTAAATATTTCAAAGGTGACTGGGAGATGATCCGAGGATAACTCGGTTAGGGCAATTGGTGTTGAAGTATCGTGGAGATTGTTTGACAGCACTATGTCGAGCGTAGAAGGGGAACGGCTGGCGTCAGAGGGGAAGAAGGACGGGGTATTTGGGTGAAGCACTGAAAAATGTCCTCTTTGCATGCTATCAAAGACGATATTTCCTGCCTGGTTTGCGGATACGCAATTCCAACTTCTGTGACGCGCGTTCAGGTCTCCGCATACAAAGATGCTGTCTTTGGTGTTGGTTATTTTCCTTAGATCCTCGGCGAATGCTATCATGTCCTTATTCGCGCCGGGATGATAAGCGGCGCAGAGAGTGAGTGGCCCGAAAACTGTGCTGACGGAGATTCCAACTGTTTCTATGACTTTTGTGTTGAAGTTCTTTAATATTTTGTGGTTGATAACATTTCTTATTATGATTGCCACTCCTCCTTTCGATCCGCTATCGCGGTCGAGTCTTAATGTTTTGTAGTTGGTTATGTTGAAGGCTGTGTTTGATTTTAGAAATGTTTCGGTAACGAGCAGGATGTCGATTTCGTGGGTTTTTAAAAAGTGTTCAAGTTCACTTTTTTTATGTTGGACACTGTTTGCGTTCCAGTATGCAATTTTGAGGTTCTTGGGATTCACGGCGAACAGAATTTCCCAATTATATCAATAATAAGAGCTAATTGCTCTTGCTTTGATTTGCACTGTGGCAGCTTCGCAAACACTTCATTTATTATTGGAAGTATTTCGGCGTGGGTAAAAAGATTGTTGGTGTTAAAACCGGCACTTGAGGGGTTGGTATGGTTGTTGGTCCATTTGTTTTGATTCACCGGACGGGGATCGTGGTCGTTTAGTAGCGAAGGGAAAGAGTGCTGCTTGGGGTCGAACTCGTTCCTGCGGCGTGGCGGAGGTGTTGTTTTCGGTGCTGGACGTTTGGGACAGCCATAATAGCTGGCGGTGTGGTGTGCCTCGCAGTTTGCGCATTTGAGCTTGTGCTCGGGTATTCGCCCGTCGCCGTTGGAAGGGCCGGCTTTCAGCGGGCAAGCGGTCGAATCATGTTGACCCGCACACAGTTTGCATTTTACAATTTGATTGCAGTTGGCAGCGCCGTGGCCGTACAACTGGCATCTTTTGCACTGCATGGGTCCAGCATTCTTTGTGAAGTATTTCCACGAAACTCTACAGTGGTAAAGGGACCTGATCGTTTGCAGTGAGGCCAACTGGATGGTACCTTTTCGGAAGTGAAGTAGGTAAACAGCGTGTTCATCGTACCTCTTTTGTCGAATTGACATTTTTTTTATCTCTGTGGGCATGATCCCTTCTTCACGTAGGATCTCCTCTACTTCGTTTATGGGGAGATCTAGGAGTCCGTATAACACTATTTTACTAGTTTTATCTTCCGCCAGCTGGTATGTGTGGAAGTTGGTGTTTTTTTCTTTCAGATGATTGATGACCATTCTGAAGTCTTTGGAGTTAGTTACACGTACGATCGTGCCGGTGCGAGATTGATTTGTCGTGTACCGCACGACACCTGCTCCGATGATCAACTTGTGGACCATCGCCACAGACGAGCTCATGACAACAATAGGGGGCACTCCCGTTGCTTCATGTGCGGTGGACTTCGCAGCAGCTGCTGCTGTCTTGGTATTAGTAGGCACAAACGAGCTAGCCTGTGCGGGTGTTTCAGACTCTTTCATCTCAACAGCGTTGTCTTCCTTCTGCTCCTCGCCCAGGATGGAGTAACGATTACTCGACGAGTGCGACCTGCTTCTGGTCACCATAACGTTGTCGCTGACTGATGGTACTGTGCGTTGGCTCCTCCGGCCTCTCTCTCTGTCTCTCATCTTTCCGTCTCCCTTGGCGTGGCCCGCCATTTAGGGAGAGCGAAAGAGAGAGGACGTATCGCACGAAACAGAGTTTTGTTTTTTGTTTTTTTTTTATCTGGACTGCACTGATCGAAAACACGTCTGTTCTCCGCCGAGTTTGGTTTGCTACTGGCTGGGGAGAGTTGAATATATGAGTTTGGTATAGTTTAGAAAAAAAATTTGTAACAGGTAATGTATTGCAGACATTTTTTTAAACGACAGTTCTTTTTGATAAACGATCAGGTATTACAAGATTCAAATCATCAGTAGAAGATGTAAGCAGTTGTTTTAGATTGTGAACATTGAAGAGATCATGCAAATATATAATTCCATAAAAATTAAAATAAACGTTAAACATATTAATTCGGATTAAAAATGTTTAAATCAGAACAAACATTTCCGCTCTTCATTTTCATATTGTGCGAGGTAAATGCGCAATCTGTCTGATTAAAATAATGATTCCATTCCCTCGCCAGTAGGTGATCAATAGCAATGACGCTTGTTTTAGTATCTAAAAAACAAAAGTAACTTTAAAAATATTGTACAACAATAAGCATAGCTGAATCGTTTTAGATTACTTTTACAGAGGTTAAAATACTTTATGTCACCCGTAGAGCTTGTTGCTTGTTTTTTCTTAAGAACTCATTGATTGATATCATAAACTCAACTACAAGGGATTGCGAAAAAGTTAGATTAATGTATATCCGATCTTCTCTAAGTTGAAAATGCTCAAAGCAGAATTGTATTGACTAACTTCAAGCTATTGTAAAACACTCAAGAACAAAAAAGGGTCACGGCATCCCATCTCAACGAATGTCCCAAACCAAACTATGCTGAGCTGTGCATGTTGCCTATGTCGATGTGAGACCAGCGTAAACCCTCTCAAATTTTAAATCGCTGCTCGTCAATCGATCGATAGCAGTCGATAGCGTACGTCATAATAAACCTCTTCGAAAGATGAAGAACTTTGAGGCCCCGCGTGGACTTACTCTGGATTAATCTTGATGATTTTCGAGCCAGCAAACATGGCCACGTACAGGTTGCCGTCCGCATCGCTCGTCATGCCGTCCGCGATGAACTCCGTGGCCGCCTCGTCATCCTTCAGCTTTATCAGCACCCTCTCGTCCGCTAGAGGAGGGGAGGTACGATAATGGACACACACAGACATACGGAAGCACGTTAGAAGCGGTAGCCATTTCCACGGTGGCGCTAGCTTACCCAGATTTCCCGCCGCATCGATCGTGTACTCTTTGATGTCGAACGCGAACGAGTCGATGTAGTAGAGCTTGTTTGTACGAGCACTCCAGGTCAGCCCGTTCGAGATGTGTACCTTGCTCTTGAGCGGCACTATTTGCCCACCACCGTCCAGCCGGTACAGCTTGCCGCCGTCCATCTCCAAGTGGTTGTGGGAGTCTTCGGCCAGCATGGTGCCAGCGTACAGGCGGCCCTGCGCGTCCACCTTACCATCGTTGAACCGGTGGTCGGCCTCGTCCCCACCGAGATCGGCCAGAACCTGCCCGAGCGAGGCTCGCTCGGACCGGCCGTCCCAGCTGACCAGCACCAGCCGCGTGCCACTGCCAACCACGAACTCGCCCCGGCGCCCCTTCACCGGAACGACGAACGACGCGTAGGTGCTGCCCTCTGGCGGAACACAATCAATCGCACGTCATCAACTTCACTGGCCACAACGAGGCAAACCGGACGGAGCGGGACGCTTACCAATCGATGCCGAGTAGGTCTTTCCTTCCTTCCAGTCGTACCGGTGCAGCGTGCTGGTCAGGATGCACACGTAGTACAGACTCTGCGACTCGGCGTCCCAGTGTGGCCCTTCGCCCAGCTCAAGCAAGGGTCCCGGCAGCACGTCAACCTTCACCTCGTCGGCCATCGATTCCCGTGCGCTTTTGGGTAGTTGTCACAATTAACTGCTCCTTTGAACAGCTGCACTAATTGCGCTGGTTAACCGAGCAGACCGAAGGAAGCTTATCGGAGGCTGATAAAGAAGTAACCTAAAAAAAAGTTACCGGTCAATCGCACCGATCGATAACGTAGACGCATCCATCAAAGCTACCTGATTAGATTTATTTGATTGTGAAAATGTACGCATGACGAGCGTGGAAATAAGATGTCTACGATAATTTAGCTGTTAGTTGAATATTCCTTGTTTTCGTAAAAACATGTTTAATCACATCGAAAAAGAAGTAGCAATATTCACCACAGCAATGGAATCTATCGTTTCCACCTAACACTGGCATTCTCTCCTTTACGAGAAGTACTGTTATTCACAAAAGCAATATATAAGTCTAACATACTTAAAATAAGCAATGAAATGCATTGTAAACAGTTTCTCATATTCATAGAGGTCAAGGAACAATAATCGCAATTTCCTTATCTGAAGTTTGTTTCCACTATCACTGTGGTAGAACAAGAGTAATACTATAGAGGCGAATACAATAAAAAAAATCGTCCGATACGAAACGAGCCCTTTAGTTTCCTTTCGCCAATCCAAGCAAAGTCGTTCCTATTTGTGCAATTTATGCAATGCAAATAACATACTGCACCGATGTACCTAATGATTTTGCTTATCAAAACTCAAACAAATGTCTTATCAAAAGCAATCGATCCCATTGTCGCTGCAGCGTGTGTGGGATTGTCTATAAAGAATCGGCAAATCTCTTTCAGTCGCACAGTTCACGCGCAAACGACAGCCATGGCCGACAGTTACAAGGTGGAAACGATTCCTCCGTTCACGGAGTTGGGCGAAGGTCCGCACTGGCACATCCCAAGCCAGAGTTTGTATTACGTGAGTCTAACGAACGGCCTGCTCTACCGGTTGGACTACGGGCAGAACAAGGTGTACTGTGCTTCGATCGGTGAGATACAAGTGGTATAGATGTATGTGTCCGCTGGAGGTTCACCTGCCTTGTTTCTGTTCGTGAATTCTTCGGCAGATGGCGCCGAGCAGGCCTCGTTCATCATCCCGGTGAAGGATCAGCGCGAGTGTTTCGTCGTCGGTGACGGTGGCCGGGTGCTGATGGTGCGCTGGGATGGCCTCTCGGAGAAGGCGAGCATCGTGCGGGAGCTGGCAAACACGGGCCCGAAGGACACGCACAACCGGTTCAATGACGGCAAGGTGGATCCGTGGGGTCGACTGTACGCCGGCACAATGATGCGCGAGAGTGTCGGGAGTCCGTTCGAGAAGGCGACGGGCTCGCTGTACAGGTATTGCGCCCGCACCGGTCAGCTGGTGGAGCAGGACCGAAACATCTACATCTCAAACGGGCTGGCCTGGAACCGGCACACGAACAAGTTCTACTACGTCGATTCGGGCGCGAACAACATCAAGGAGTACGACATTGACCTCGAAGGAAACCTAAGTTAGTGGCAGATCTACCACGATCATTCGAACAACTCTAACACTTTTTCCTCTTCCGGGCAGTCAATGGGAAAATTTGGGTTGACTTCAAGGCGACCGGAAACGATCCGGGTGGTTTCGGTGACGGCATGACGATCGACACCGAGGGAAACCTTTTCGTCGCGATATTCAACGGCTACAAGGTGCTCAAAATATCACCGCAGTAAGTATCGGGACCAGCGGGACGTTGGATGACAAACCATATTTCCTGAATCCGTTTCTGTTACACTCACTATGCCACTAGGAAAAATGTCCTCCAGGAGATCAAGATTCCAGCGCAACAGGTAACGTCAGTTGCGTTCGGTGGACCGAAGCTGGACGAACTGTTCGTAACAACGGCCTCCATGTTGTTCACCACGCCTCAGAAGGATCCGGCCGGTGCCACGTTCAAAGTAACCGGTCTGGGAGCGAAAGGTTACCCGATGGATGAAATCGTTCTGTAGGCAATCGGCTCTTTCAAACGGCGTTCCGCTGCGATTTCGTACGCTCATCAACACCTAAAATGGTAGATAATTGTGTTTTGCAAATATGGATGGAGTGGAAGATGCAATGGAAGTATTTCAATGCTTGCTTTGTCAGTATGAAGCAAGAATTCATTGTGTTTATATTGTTTGGAACAGTTTGGTGTCGAAGCGAAGCGATGCAAAATAATAAAACATTCAAGAAGCATTTAAATTGTGAATTTCAATTTATCCTTTTTCTTAGTGCTCACTTTGTGGATTTTTTTGCCCTAGAAAATAATAAAAATACCGATTATGGCAATTGTTGATTTTCTATCCCCGAGCTGCCGCGTTCAAGAACAGTAATTATTTTAATTAATTCCTTTGCACTGCGCAGCTGATTTCCCAGGAAAGCGAGGCGAACGCGCACTCTCCAAATAAACACTCTCTTCACAAACAACACAGATTTTCGCTGTTTGATCTGGTTCGTCACAATCCTCCACCGTCCACCCGCGGGGACGCAACTTTCCCAAGTGCCGTTTGGGTGGAGAAAACTTTATCCGGCGAGTCAACGCGGACGAACGAAAGTTGACGAATCAAAGAAACATGGAGTAATCTTCTCCCGTTGACCCCGAGGCACCGCGACGAGCGCACGACAGTAATGGAGGTTGGTGATTTATGAACAACGTTCAAGACAAGACGCGGAAAAGACAAACGGGCTGAAGTTGAAAGAAGTTTCCACACGGGGGGGAATCACCGAAGAAACCTAATTTTCTAATGAAGCGCGACTTTGGATAGCACGAAAGCGTGGCCTTTGGCAGAGGAGGAAAGGGTTTTTACTTTAAAGGATGTTTCCGTACGGAGCTTATTCAATTATGTGTGTCCTTTTAAAGGTGCACCAGAAACCCAGCGATGTCTCCAAAATTAGCAGTTGGAGGAAGCAACAAAAAACACTTCGTGAAAATCGCTGTGACAGTTTCGTGCACATGTGGAGCGTAAATAAATTAGTCAGACGTGAAGCCAAACACGGAAGAATGCCCGTGTATTCGTATTCGCAAAAGAGCAAAAAAAAAAAAAACGGGACAAAGGGGATTGAGAAGGAAATTGGTCATCCATCCGGAAAATGGCCAAAGTAATTGACCCCTTGCCGTTACGGATCAGGTTTCGCATGCCTGCGGTTGCCATGAATCATCGCCGCTGGTGGCCAAGCGTTACGTTGCGGCGTGTGTGTGTGTGTGTGTGTGTGCGTGTCCGGACGACACTGGTCAAAGGATTGTTTCCCTGCCATCTCCTGCCATTTTTTTTTCGCATCCCACCGGCCAACGGGTTTCCTTCGGGACGTTTGCTGTCGTCCTGGTGCCGGTAAATATTTGCCTTTCAGTCGCTTCGCTGACTACGATATGATTTACTGCACCGGTTGCAAAAGCTAAGCAGTGGCATTCGTAGCAGTGTTAGTAGTTGCTGAGTAGTTTCGCGCTGATTTATGGCTCGGGAGCAACTTATGAGCTTAGCTTTAGCTAAATGCTTCCCTCCTTCCCCGCTGCCCGAGGCCGCACCTCCACCAGCATGCGGTGCTCCTTCCGTAGCTACTTAAGTTGCGATGATAAATCCTGCGCCGGGAGCGAAGGTCACAGGATTTCAATTCGCTTTAATGGGTTTCCTGTAGTAACAAGGACACCGGAGGATGGCGCGTGATGGTTTTTCGCTCTTCGTCTTCCTTCCAAATACCCACCACTTGCATCTTTTTCCACCGATCGCACGCTTGCTTTTTTCTATCGGTTCCCGATCTCCTTGGCTTGGATGGAATTGAAATTTCCCGTCCATACTCGTCAACTAGCTAAGAACACTTGGCCCTGTTCCCCCCTTTTTTCCTCATCAGTTTTATCGAGCTTCGGATGCAGTTGATGATGCACTTTATCCCCATTTGTTCTCCACTCTCTCCCCTGCTGGGTTGCGTCGTTGCGGATGGATACTTTGTACTGGCGCCAAAATGAGCTTAACACTGTCCGTATTTTTTTGCTATCGTTTTTTTTTATTCGCTCCTCTCCTTTGCTATTGTGTCGTTTTTCAGTACGTTTCTTTCAAGTTACTGGTATCATTTACTTTCTGCATTACTACATCCAGTTGACTCGTGTTGGATGAATTGATTATGAGCGGTAATACAACGGATAGCCAGCTTCGGGACAGTGATGGATTAACAAGTTTACTTACAGCAATTGAAATAAATAACCAGCTACTGCGGTTTAATGTATGTAAGTCAGAGCTCGTTGCTTTCAAGGCATGAGCAAGTTTCATTTTAAAAAAATTGAGGAAAGTGCATCTTAGTACACCGGACAAAATGAAGTTGACGGATCAATCTCTAAGTAGAAGATAAATGGCAATTTTGATGATCATACCTACTGAAGGTGGAAGATGGTCTTTCAATACATCATTTAATAAACCACCGACAGTGTGCCAATAAATCCACCAAACGGGACGGGGATGATTGACTTAAGTACTGCGGCATTAGTGAGGTGATAAATTTTCCCAAAGCAAATTACCATTTCCGTGCACGTAATTGATCGCTTTATATTGCCCCGGAACGGGGGCTTTGCAAACGCAAACTTCGCGTTTTTTCGGCACCCAACTCCTCCACAAAACAACAGCGCAAGACATCATGCGCAGGCAGAAAAAAGGGAACGGTGACAGCACGGGAAAAAGTGTGTTTATCTTTTTTAATCTCATCACATCATCTCGCCGCCTGACAATCGGTTCCCGCCATGTCCTCGTCAACTGCCGTCGTCATCTTTAGCTTCAGTGTACACGAGTTCTCCCCGTTTTCCCTACCGCGTATCCCCGGGTCGCCGCTGGCCAGAAGGAAGCGATCCGCTTCCCGAACGGAAGCTGCCACGTTTGGCGTATCCTTCCGTTCGCTCGAAGCCTCGAGGAAACCGCACGATAGGGCGGCTGGGAGGAAATGAATGATGAAAGTTGCCTTCATTGAAGGTTATTATTCATTTTACACAATTTTTCTTCTGTTCCCCAACGGTTCTGTTCTGTTTTCCCACGGTGTCCCGCGATAGAAGACCGATGGAAAATCCCCAGCAAGGGGAAGTGAGGGAGAGAAAGCTGGCTGTACATAAAACGCAGCCATCGTCAGAAGTCGCTGCCGAAGGAGTGTCACAGCTTGTCGTGGGTCGCTCGTTACGGGCGCAAGGATGAGCTTTGAAAAATTTATGTTGTAAACATTTATATCTTATTACGTGTAAATTATTTATAAGCTGTAACCACATTAAGTAGCAGACGATCCAGACCATCCCGGGATTGGGAGCAAGTCGCTTCGAGGACAGGAATGCAAGGGAAGACGCTTACGCTTAGTTCATGGACTGGTTCATCAAAATGATCGCTTCGCATTTGCAGGTCATTAAATTTGTGTGGTTGGAAAATTTTGGTGATGACACCAATGGGGGTGATTACCGATACCTGAAATTCAAACAGAAGCGCATCAAGTATATTTTCTACTGCTTTACTAGCAGAAATGTTATTCTTCAAAAGGGATTAACGGGGTTTCTTTAGTGATATTGTCTAGACAGTTGAAAGTGAAAGTTTTCTTTTTGATAACAGCTTCTCTCAATTTCATTTAAATTTGTTTTGTAGAATTTTTGAAATGGTGATTAATTTCTTTATTAATATAAATATTAAGAGTAAGCGAATTCTCAAATTGCAACAAAAATGATGATCACGTGAATTACAAAATTCACTAAAGTCGTGTCCCGTCTTTTAACATGGACTCACATTTCATTGTAGTCCATCAACGGAATGGCGAATAAATTACCATGGTGAAATGTGTATGCCTCATATTTCGTCGCTTTTTGGTAGAAACACATAAACGGAGCAGATGTTAAAACATCGTAAAACTCTCCCAGGTTATCAGTAACCCCTTGCCAAGGTCGGAAAGACAGTCGACAGGAGGAGGATGATAATTTGCCATTTCCCGCCAACACAGCCTCCCGTGAGGGAGCATTTAAGAGATCGGAACAAGTTCTAGCATTCCCCCTGGCAAATCCTTCGAGACAGCCTCGTTGTTGTTCGTTTGAATTCTGTTTCCGCCGAACGTAACATCCAACCTGCTACCTGTCGATCGGCTGATGATCTTCCGCCGACATCTGAGGTGCTACCGGTATCCGTGGAGTGGCACCAACCAACGGCGGCCAACATCCGGATGACGCTGCACAACTGGGGCCTTCCCGAAGGTATTGCCAAAATAAAAAAGGCAGATCGCGGTTTAATGTAAATTTTAGTACCACCATTCGGAGAGGAATCCTCCGGTGGCACTTTTTTTCCTTTCGGACGATGAGCGTGTGTAGGAGAGGGTGAACGTGTGGAGTGGGCCCATCCATGACCGACAATTCCCCGGAGCGCCGTAGAAAGGAGCTTCCGCACTCGCAGAACGCTCCGGACATGGGGTCCGGATCCGAGGAATTTATGGAAAGTAGTCAAAGTTTAGGTCAGTTTCCATTCCGGCTGGCCTTACCAGCTACTCCGGGAGTCCGTTGACGCAAGGTCCACTTTGGTGGGTGGTGAATGTTATTCATTCCTGCATCCCTTTCCCCCAAGACCACGGTAGCATCTTCCATAATTCCGTTGGACCCTCGGGTGGTCAGTGAGTATGATAAATTCCCATAAATTTCCCGGCAGCAGTGAACCTTTGGCACCGGAATCGCGGCCCGTGTGCCTGGGCCCGACCTGGCCGACGAAGGGCCACGTAATTCGTTTCCCCTTTGAACTCCATAACACATTAGGGCCGAAAAGGAAACCCGGAATGATAGGGTAGATAACGTCTTGCTATTAGGCCTTTCGTCCGTTAAGGGAAGTGATGATTTTGCAATTCACACTTACGTCCACGGGGCAAGTAAGGTCGTAGAGATCGGAGCTCCTTCCAGCAAGACTTCACCAGTGTGTTTTTAAATCATCTTCTTCAATGTGGCACACAGGGCCAAAACCATGGAACGTCCTGATTACCAGCAACCTTGACAAGGTGTGGCCCTACAGGACAAGACCAGTGAGACTTCTACTGATACCCCTACTGTCCCGTGCCCCAGTCCAGGTGTAATTGGTGAAGTTTTGTCGGAAAACGGTTGGCCCTTTGGTAGGCAGGAAGATTTATGAACTCGAAGTGAACCACCGGCCACGCGGTCCTGACAGAATTCTTCTCCATCTTATTTTTTACATCCCCCCCCCCTCCCCACCCATCCACCTGGGATCCACCGAACGTGTCCAGCGTGTCCTTCAAGCTGATGGTTTTAGTTGTAACTTTGAATGAGCGCAATAAATTGCGGAATCATTCAAGCGAGGAGCCACGGAAAGGGGGGATGCTCATAATTATCAGAGGCACGAGGTGTAGCGACCGGAGACTGCCAGGGGGGCTGGCTCTCGCTTGCCTGTGTGCGGCCGTGTGTTTGAGGATGCAATCTTTCTGAGCCGAAAGCACGAACGGGGAACGACGACGGTGGTCGGCAAATTTATGCAGGGAATTATTTTGCGTGTTGATTTATACGGACATAAGCTGTAAGGTTCGTGTAAGGTTGGCGTTTTTAAAGCCCATCGTCTCTTGGTCCCTCCCTCCATCGCTGTCGTAAACTTCCGTCAGTCGCGGTGCATCCGTGGCCGCCACTTCCCTGGCGTGTTGTCCTTCTTCTCCGCCACGAACCTAACGTCCACAGAGCGAGGCCCAAAAATGGACATTGTCATGTAGGGTCTTCGGGAGCGCCGCTCTTCTTCCAGCGGAAAGCCTAGGACGGCCGGGAAGTGCAATTTTTGGCAACGATGAACATTATCCCGGGTTACAAGCAGCCTTGGCCCACCCAAGGCGCCAGCCTTGCTTTTCCACTCGGGCCTGTTTCCAGCCTTCCGTTACGTTTCCTTGCCTGGGGTAACAGGAAACCCGGGGCACTACCGGGCGGGGTGTTGTAAATGTTGCAGTAGTTAATAAAATATTACTTCTTCATATCGCCCGATAACCCTGCGTAAGTCGGAAATTGGTTTTTGGCAACTGCCCCGCGGTGCCGGCTTATGTCCGACGGAATCTAGCGATGTTTAAGCACGGGAAGAGAACCTATTGTGCCAAACAGAACATTACACTTCCCGAGATGTAACTGCGGATTGGTTTTTATGCGCTGTGCGTAAAAGTAAATTAATTTCCCTGCATTCATTGCAATTGACTGGTTTTGTAAGTTCACTTAAAGCTCTTGTGTGCGGAACGTTCATCGTTTCCAAGTTCTTTAAAAAATCTTTAAGACATAGCGGCTAACAAATTCGGATGCTTTATTTCTGAGACAACGAACACGCAAATGTCTAGGATGCCATATGAAATTTCTAATTGTATGGAATGAAAAAATGAACCGGAATTATTAGACAAAATTCCAAGATTCATGCAACCAAACACACAACTTTGTACGCTTTAAAGTCAAATCCCATCCCATTCTTTGGCGTTGTTGAGGCAATAATTCTAGATTGCATGGGACAAACCATTCGCGGAAAGCTGTAACGGAACTCATCGCCAGAAGGGCTCCAGCTTTAAAGCGGCTGCGGCAAGTTTTCTCCCAACTATCTCAAACCGGCACTTAAATAGAATTCCCGGAATGGGTCCCACAAAAAATTCGCATATCGAGGAAAGAAAAAAACAGAAGATAAATGCGAGAGATGAAGAACGAGGTTTACATGGTTTATGGGAAAAGTTACGGACGCGGCGTTCGGGAACGGCGCACCGAAAGAACATATCGGTTGTAATTTTTATATACTCACTAAACCGACCGATGCGTGATGGAGCCAGAGGGAAGGGTAACGGACGCAGCCAGCCGGACGTGGTGTAGCAGTTGGTTCACAAAGCAAACTGACAGCACTATAAAACACCATATCGGATTCTAGGTACTTTGGACGGTAAAATGGCGTGCAAGGCAGCCTAGTTTGCCAAAATGGATCGAGTGGCATTCTACCGAAGCCCGCACTGGATGGAATTCGTTAGCTGGTTGAAGTTTATTATGGCACTGAATGCTTAATTAGTGTGTCAGTAACGATATCAAAAAACCCACATCGAGAAATGAGCGAGATGAGAAAATTCGCGCAGTAAAAGTATCCGGCAAATTTGGGGGAAAAACTTTGCATGGCTGCACCATGATTATGCCATCAGTGCCAGGAAGTGACGGACTGGATTGGTTTGAAGAAAAAAAAATGCACTTTGTACAATAATATACACTATTAAAAGTTACCATTAGCATTAAAAAAATTAATCAAAAGTTCAAATAAAAATCCGCCACGTGCACGGGAAACAATTTACTGTTAAAAACCAAGTAGGGAGTTAAATGAATTTTGAAACATTTTGAACACGCCATGGAAAAATACTGTTTCTATGCAAGAACATTAACATATTTTCGACAAAAGGCTCTTATTCTAATCAACAGCTAAAATTTCATCATTTTTGAATCCCCGTTTTTATTTAACGTTGTCTCAACCTAACGTACTCAACCTTCAACCCAAATAAAAAAAAAGTAGATAACGAGCTGCTTGTAAAACAAGACACGGACGCAGGTGAAAGAGAAAGTTATTCTACCAGCAACACTCACATCGGGCTGTTCTTCTTGTCTTGTACATCAGATTTTACGATAAGGTTCGTCCTCCACCGGATCGTAAATCAATAGCAACATCTCACTTATCGGAAATTCTTTACCTACAGACCACGGACATCCCTCCGGCGAAGGCAACAGATGTCGATAAACGATAGAATCACTGTCCAACCGGACGAACCCTCCAGGCGCATTCGGATTCCATCTCGACGCGACACGGATGCTTCCATTCGACTCAACGATCGATGTTTATTGATATTCGGTTCGAGAAAAAAAAGCGTTCGACAGCAAAAACAAAAGCGACCAAGACAAACAGTCTTCAGCCTTTGCCTCAGATGCACGCGCATATATCACCAGCGTGTGGATGCACTCGACGGCGCAAAGTGCAGCACGAGTCAAGCGGGAAACGCGAACCGAGTGAGAAATGGAACGGAATAAAGATTCTAAATTTATCGATCAGTCAGCGCAGGATAGATCGACTGCTTCCTCAAGAACTCCAGCAAGTGCGGAGCAAGGGAAAGGGGAAGTAGAGGTGACAGAGAAAAAGCCAAAAAAGGAAGGTAATCCCTCAGCCTCTTGGGAGATCTCACAATGCATTCCGTTTTTTTTTTTTCTTCGGTTCAGTTCGGTTCGGCTCGTTATCGTCAGCCCCTGATGCTTATAAATGAGTCGCCGGCGAACGGAGCCGGAGTTTGGAGAAATGGACGAGATAGTTTAATTACCCTGTCGCGGGGGTTTTTGTTTGTCCCCGGCGTTCGCGTTCCTCGGTGGATCGTTCATTAAAATGAGTTAGTCCACAAAGTGCACGGCCTGGCTGGTGGGCTGGCTCGAGGTGTGTCATTCATCTTTTCCCGCGCCGGGGAACTTTTCCAAACCGGCGGTCGCGGACAGATTGGGCGATTGCCGTAAAACATAAGACGACACCAGAACATCGATCCCATTTTCCATCGCCGGCGGAGCGTAGAATGTTCGAGTCTCGCGAGTCGTGCCTGGCCGGATAAGTTCTGGGGTCGCTAATGTTGTCGAATTTGAAATTGATATTCAAACGACCACCGGTTCGATCGAACACCGGTCGGTTCGATCTTGGGAGGCAAATGGGTGGACAAGATAATGGGCTAAGGGAAAGGGCTGGTGGAGTTCGCTGGAGTGGCATCACTCTGGAGATGAGTCATTTGGATGTTTTCGAAACGCTAAGGTGTGCATAATGTTCATGTTGAGTTAAACCCAGCGTAGATGTGGAAGGAGCTACGACTTTTAACGAGCGGGAACTTAAGATAATACCATGCCCTGCTGAGGGATTAAACAGATCTTTTCAACGAAACACTTTAATAAATTCCTCACATAGCTGATATATTGTGAATTAGTGGAGCTGTTTGCTTGATTGTATGTTTGCACTACATTTTCTGCTTTCATGATGATCATTTTACTTTCCCGGATTGGGTTTAGCCTTAAGAACAAAACAGGCATTTACAAAATTTGAGCATGTCCTAACAATACTCATTGGTTAACTCATTGGTTTGTTAGCTTTGCAAATGGAGGCCGCAATTAGATGATGGAACACTTGTAACAAGGTGGTATTTACCTAATTGAATTGCGGTTTACGTACCGTTTAGTGCTTAAAGATTGCTCGAACCTGACCTTAGTTTTTTTTCTTTCGCACAGATAACTTCCGCTCACATTGTAGAACATTTTGCACATTCCACCACTTGCGGTTTATGCTGTTTTGTTTAGCCATTGCTATGATTATGTTTGTGGTTACGGTTCAGTTTGCGAGTGGTTGTGGTTGGTTTGAGCAACATGAAGAACAATCGATTCGAGAGTCAATCATTTGGCGTTGAAGGGGCAACTTTTGCTTGAATAATTGTGCACAATATGCATCGGTACATTATGTGGTCGTACATTGAAACGATTGGGTAACATACGCCTTCCTGTGAATTATTCATTTTCTCTTCAAAAGCTTTGATATATATTTTTTAGTTAGTAAAACAACCAGAATACAAATGTGTTAGGGCGTTAAAGCACGTGTAAGACATTATGGTTACGCTTTAAAATTATAATTAAAAAAAACGTGTCAACATCGGCCTGAACCCCTTTAACATTTTTTTTTCTATCAGCCGGTGGATAATCTTCATAAATATGCTAATAGACATGTGAAGAGCTCTTTAGGCAAAAAGGGTTGTTCTTTAAAATCGCCTCGCTTTGCACACCTTCTTCCTATTCTGCGATATGCATTTTTAAGACTCTTCCAACCTACAAAAGTACGTACGCCCTGCAAGCAACACTTTGCACGCGCGTGTGATGCTGCCAGGTTTTGTTGTTTGAAGTACGTGCCACGCGAGGGAAAGAAAACCCCCAATGTTTTAAGCTCATCAACCTGGTCGGTGCAAACCCGGCAGTTGATGGGGGCTTGGGAAAGGATGGCGAAATAATGTTGTCCTAGCGATTCAAGGAAGGACGCCACGCGGATGGGAGTGGAAGGCGGTACGTAGAACTTTGAGGACGTCGTTTGAAGCTCATCGTTTTTGTTTGAGTGTTTGCATCGCGAAAGACAACATCCGACCGCGGCGTGTTTTAAGCAAAATCAACCCTTAAGGCACGCGCGGAAGCATACTTCCGGTTTCAAGAAACTAACTTCTGCCTCTGTGGTGAATAAGTCTTCTTCGTGTGGAACATTTCACCGCCGAAAGTTTCCTTGAACTGCATTCCCTTGAGCGCATTGTTTTATGATCGGCTGAAGATTGGAATTACCATAGTTGGAAACATTTAAAATAAAAAGAAGATCATTTTGTGTATTTTGTAGACATTTTTAAATTTAAAATTAATCTATAATGTTAGTTTAAAAAAATTGCTAGTTTAAGAAGTCCTTGTACTTGCATGTACTACATATTTCAATATTTATTGGAAAAAAAAAATTTGAGCAATATTTTATACGAAGGTGAGTTTTATGAAACACTTTTTCCGAGCCTAGCAAGAGTTGATTCGAATCGATGAAACAAATGTATACAAAAAAAATCTCTGGCCCTTTAGAAAAAGAAAAACGTTCCGTAGATCAACCAAAGCCCAACATAAATCATTCGATTAGCTAAATAGAAGTTAGCCTTAGAAAAAGTTCATCCTCGACCCGGTCGCCATTCGACGCAGCGCATCGCACAGCAACTTCGGGGACGAATTATGATGGCATTAGCGTATCTCGTGGGATGGTTGTAAAACACACGCACAACCCGTGACGAACGATCGGAATTCGGGTTCCGGATTATGTAGTTCAATGGGACGTTTTTTTTTATGATTATGTTGCTCCCAGCCAGCCCAAAGCGTTCGCGTCTCGCGCGAATGGCGGCCCGGTGAAGCGAAATAAAATTACGGGAAACAAGACAACCGGTGAATTGTAAACTTTGGCCGGCCTCGGGGGGTTTCACGCTCGCGGGCGTCACGGGTGTCGATCCGCAATCCTTCGCACGGGAACGGATGTGATGGAATCTGTCACAGGCCATGGTGCGGCCCATGATGTCCCCGGGGCGAGACTTCGAGTTTTACCATAATTCGGCAATCAATCATCTGCGCTTAACCGTCAACCATATTCCCCATTCGGTCCAATGCTGGCCTGTGCTGGGATGATGAGTCGTGCTGCGTTCGGTCGAAGCAGTGCAGGAGTTTTTCCGGATGCTTCAATGTCACGCTGCCGGTTGGAAAGTAATAAAACTCGACTGCACCTCATAAAATCCCGATTGACCAGATTTAGAGCGTGTTGGCTTAGCTGACGTACAGGGCGAGCCTAACATCCTGAGAAACAGTTTGCTGGAATCATATAAAGTGTGCGAGTTGAATTCAAACAGTAAACATTGTAAATAAGCGTAGAAAGTGGCTTGATTTAGGAGATTGTTTACTTCGATAATCATTTCATTTTGGTATGGATAAAAAATCCATTGTTTTTTCACATGCTTAATAAAATACATCCAAATTTTATTCTCTGGTATTGTATATTCTGGTTATCATTCAATGAGGCTACTTACAAATTTCAGTTTATCAATAAAAACAGAACAGCAGTTTTTCCAAAATGCAAGCAATGTATAAAGTGAAGCCTTAGCCGATTTTACTCTAGGACAGACAATTTAAAAAGTTTCCTCCCTCTTCGTGAGCGATTAGCAAGCAAATGTATCGTTATCAGACCGTATTAGTCACCAACTCATGGCACCCCCGAAATATATTTCATTCGCCACAAGAACAGAATATCACTCATCCACGAAAGAATCATTAGCAAGAGACAGCCTGAGTCGCAGACTTTTCTCGTCTCTTGCACGGCCATTTATGTTACGAAGTGTGTGGAGCTCCAGTAGAACACACTCCACCGGATTATTGTCGTCCACCAAGTGCGCTAGAGGGCCAACCATTTTTATCATTCTCTAGCAGCCTCGCGGACCGCCGATTGTCCGCGAGGTCCCAATCCATCATCTTAATGGTGGCCATTAATAGATTTAATGAGCAATTTGAGCGAGTAAATTTTAAAAAGCCTCCTGTTCTAGGGCCTTGGGCCGAGCAGTGCCACGGTGGTTTGGACAGTGGCCGATCGGGATCGGCTAGTTGACCAGTTCCTGCTCTTGCCCTCTCCATCGCTCTCGAGTTCCTCTTTACTGCATTTAGTGCTGTCTTTTTTTTCTTACTCATTGTCTTGCGATTGTACTCGAAAAGTAGTTTATTTTTTAATTTTACGATGTGGCGGATGGAGTGGCCCTTTCAGTAGAAAATAATCCAATTTAAAATTTGATGAATAACCCTAGCACACTTCAGCAGCGTCCCCGGCTCGACTGGTCAGTTCCCGGGAAGCACATAATGGTCAGCCAATGAAGGCTCGAGAGTAATCGGTTTGAATGGAATTTTCGTGCACTAAACGGCCGTATGACAGATGGGTCCAACCCTGAAAGGCTTTGAACGTAAAATGGAAGGCTTTTTGCCAGCAAATCGCGGGCCAATGTCCGACCATTTACCATTTATTCACATTGCTTCTGTATGTCCATATTGTCCATCTTTTAAGTGCCTTCAATTCGGTTTCTAGATGGTGCGATAGCATTAATCATAAATGCACTGTCCGCTATCAATTTCTCATATGAATGAGTGCAATGCGCGATGCACTTATTCTAATACATAATTGATACATAATTTTGTCTTACAAATCGATGGGAATGTTGCAATGTTTGTTGCAATAGCTTGTGCTATTGTTTTGTTCTTGTCAGTTGCAAAATCTTTCCTTCTGTATTCAGTTGTAATTATTTCATTAAACAATATGTTAATTTATGCTCACAAATATTTACACAAGATGACAATAAACTCCAAGAATGAAGATTGAAGAAGTGTAGGATGAACACTGCTAAAACTATTCTAATGTTTCAATCCTCTTTATTTTAAGTCTGACCTAAGCATAAATTCAAAATGTTAGATTTCTGATTAAGTTATTTAAAAGTATCATGTACTAACATCAAAACCTCTCGGGTTGAAAAGGTGTCGATAAAAAAATAAAAAATGGAAACCCATTGTTCGCCAAGTTATTTTCATTCCGGAAGGAGCACCCTTTCTTTAGACCTACCCGGACTAATTCCCGTTTCCAATGCTAAGCCTTCAAAACATCGTCGATGACAGTGAACAATGTTTCCTTTAATGGCAAGTTTGTCTTGCATTTCTTTCGGTTCCGTTCAACCTTTCCCGCATCGGACCTTTCCCTCAGGCGTTCTCTACTGCCTTGCGATTGCACCTGAATGAAGCATCCGAAGGAACGGCCCCCCAAACCCGGCCGCCAACACGAGTGGCAACTTCTTAAGCCTCGTCATCCTGGGCCGGAGGTCGTACCGACGGTGGATTGAAAATTAATGCCCATGCCACATTCTTCCCGGGCCGGCTCGGCAAGAAGCAGGCTTTGGAAGGAGAAACGAAAAATCTTAGCAGTCTAGTTGACATTTGCGTTGATGATGTCGCTTTGTCCCGTGTTCGCCGGGCGCACAAACTGGGCTAAACACGGAGAGAAAATCCGGTTGACAGATATTGATCGTACATCGGATTCCCGGAGCCATAGCCTCGTTTCTGGACGATGGCGGTGGTGGATGGTGGAGTTGGTATTAATTTCGTAGGTGTACGAGCTACGTAGAATCTGGATCGGGGGAAACAGGGAGCCGTGCGGCCAGTGAAGCAAGGGTTTGCCTTAGTCGATCGTAAAGTTCGATCGTAAAATTATACGGAAATGACTTTCGACAGTTAATTAAATAGAACCTCATATCCTCGGATGCGTTGGGGTCCGGGATGACATCAACACGTCCAACACACACGCTCGTACAACCATCGCTGCCCCTTCCCCTTGCTGTACGAAGCAAGAAGTATTTTGGTTTCCTTTGTTTTTTTTTTTCAGTTCCCTTGTGTTGGAATTGCCAGATATGAAACCATTAAGTGTTCGACTCCGTGGTTCCAAGGTTTCCAAGCTTTTCCCCAATGACAAGCCGTCGGCGGCGGCACAAGGTGATCGGAACGTCCGAAGTTCTCGATTGGAAACGTGAAACGCGGGCTCCAAATAACACAAACTTTGATTGAATCGTTTCGATGACATTTCGGACAAGGAAAGTGCAATGTTCCGACGACGGTGTGGGACAACGGAGGCGTCGGCGAAGACGGCAGAGGTTGTTGATGACGATGCCGCCTGATGTCAACGCACCCCAAACGCAATCCCAAACGGAACCCAGGGAGCCGAACACGGGACAAGGGCGGTGGTAATGTAACGCTTAAAAAGTTCCTCGGGAAATTGGCCAATCTTGGCGCACGAGTCCAGTCCGGGCTGTCGACCAGCGAAGACCAAGTTTTGACCGAATTTTCTTCCTCACTTGCGTTGTAATTATTCAATTTCAGTTGTACGGTAGCTGCGCGACCACGATGAAGTCCGTAGTAAATTTCCATAATACGTCCTTCGTCGCCCTCGCTCCCGCTTGTAGTCCATTTTCAATCCCGCATCCGTCTCCCGTCTCCCCTCCATTTCCCACCAAGCAGAGATTACGAAAAAAGATCTTACAATCTTCCCGGTCCACCCGGGGAGCCGCTTGCGGTGGGCGCTTTCGCTCCGCTTTCGGGGAATTCCTCCTCGTTCGAGTCCTGCTCGGTTTCGGTGGAGACAAAATCTTCATTTATTTTCATTACCATTACACCTCATAATGACTGTTATCGCGTGAAATAATTATCCTAATTAGCATAATTCAGTAGCATCTTCTCCCTCGGCGCCACGGATGGCCCGGCGGAACGGTACTATACAGAAAGCACGTTGTCGCGGGGTAAAGACAATGATTTGGTTACTTCGAAGCACTGGTGATGTACTTTGCTCCTGTTTTTTAGGGGAGGCCACTTTGCTGGCGGTTTGCTTTGTTACCGTGTAACGTGCTATCTTTAAATTTTCATATCTTTTCTCTTCGTAGCTGTTAGTATCATTAGCTTTTTTTCATTTGTAAAAGTATTTTATTGGGTTTTGTGGATGGCTACATGGTGATACTACGCAATGTTTGTTGTTTAGTAAAAACAAAAATGCAATAATAATGATTCATTTAAAACAAGCCTTGCGAATAAAATATATATTCCGCAATGAAAACATAATGCTGAAATGTGTTGTTTCGTTGATGTCATATTCCTCGTTATCAAATCATGGCAAATTTTATTAGCGCTTGTTGGGAGCAAAATATGTTTTTCAAATTTATTGCCGTTCAACAGTTGTTTAAATTTCAATGCGTTAGAGTGCTTTTGTGCAATTAGTATTTTAAAAATCAACAACGAGGAACAACTCAGCTTATCCAAATAAACAAATTAAATAATCAATCCATGTATGGATTTTCCCGGTAGCGCAAAAAGCAGCTTCAATCGATCGCCTGCCACGAGGGCTTGTTTAATTTTTTGCTCGTCGTCATGTATTCTCTCGAACACTCATCGGGCAAGTGTTTCATCCGAGGAGCAACAATTCACCACCGACAAAATCCCTCGAGCTCTAAAATAAACACTTTAACAGCTGAATGGAAAGCTGTTGTTCCGCAGGAACAACTGAAAAGCCGGACGCTTCATTAATCTAAAAATAACACTCCAGTGGCACCAACCAGTTGGGTGAGGAGGTGCAAAGGAGAAGGGGGAAAATTACTCCAAAAAAGCAGTTTCAGCAGTTGCAATTGCACCGTGTGCGAAGAGCACGGCGATCTAGAACATCTGCAGAGCGCGTCCAGGGCAGCAGTTTGGCAGCTGATGTCGAGCCGTTGGGTTGCGAAAGGGCGAGTGGAAAGTGAAGGCTCCACCAGCCGCACGTTGGCCGCATTTCTTCGCGCGAAGGGTAGGCGAAGGATTCTATTTATTCCTTCCCGTATAACAATTTGCGGAGGCGTGTTTTTTCTCCCCCCGGGGGGCCGAAGAAAGGGGCGGTTTTTTTTTCTCGTTCCTTCCAACTCCCGTTCCGGTACGACTATTGATAGAACGATAACCGGTGCAATGAGCATGTATGAGGCCATGATTTAGTTTTATCGCACAAAGGGAACAGTGACAGATGGCGAGGGAGGAGCGGGGCAATAGGAAAAGAGAGAGTGGAAGAAAAATCGACCTAAATTTCCACCCTCACGCGCAGCAAGCCGCCCTAGCGCAAGTGGCACCGTTTCCTCCCGCCGGCTTAACCGGGGATGCGATTCCTTGGCTTTCCTTAGAGATACTTTTTCTCGAAAACCTTCTTGCATCTTGCGGTGCAGACATGTTCTGACTTTGGTTTTCGCACAGCATCGTGCCTTGTTCTCCTTTTATCGCAGCTTTCTCCCCCCCTGTTTCGGGCCTCTGATGGAACATTGCAGTTTCTTTGCCCTCATGCCTCGCGCTATGCCTCCGCCATTTCTTTAGGAAACCCATTTGTTGAACGGAAGTATTTTACCGACTTTTTTTCCTTCCAATTTTTTCCCCCAACCAAGCCTTGCGCCGGGGAAGCACTTCGCGTCTGGATTTTGCTCCATTTTTCATTTCACCAATCAAACAATTCACGATTTTCGCAGCTTCGTCCGGGCGGTTTTTCCCGTCATCTCTCCGCTGCTCCGCGCGTTTTAGTTAAATCGGTGCGCCCTGCCCCTTTTGGATTGTTTGTGGATTTGTATTTGTGGTTATCGTTTATCATCGCGCCTTCGAGCGGCAGGTCCTGACGGGCCCTTGACGGGTGCAAGAATGAGTTCTTACTATCGAGCGAGAAAAGGGACCACTCGAAACTAAACCACATCTTGATCGCCGCTCCAGGAGGCTACCGGCAGCCGATTCTGTATTGTTTGCCATTTTATTTTATTCTATTTTATTCTATTTCCCCGAAAGCACTTGCTTCACGCCAGCATTCGGAAGCAATTCATTTCCGTGAAAACTGGTGGCGCAAAGTGGCAAATTAAATCGTTTCCCAGTGTTCGCCCACTAACGGTCGCCCGCGTCCAGGACCGCAGCGTCTTCCCTGGGGAGAACAGCAAAAAAAAAAAAGCACCGAACCAGAAACGATTTCCCCGCCCTAGTGACAGGACGCGAACGGGGCACAATTGATAAAAATGATTAAGGAACTTTTGTGGCAAAGTTTGAGCGATAAATTGCCTTTACAATGCGACCGCAGGGTTGCTTGCTGGTCGTTCGGAGCGTATGTCCTGCCGTTGATAGCGCTAGTTCAATCATCTTGGCAATCAATATTAGTTTCATGAAGGAAAGCTGCTACATTTTACAAAGTTTTTTGCGAATACCACGTGTCCATGAAGAATTTTCTATTTTCACCATTTGGAGCAGTTGAAAAACATGAAGATTCTCTGCTTGATAATGTTACTTTGTTATATCACATCCATCCAATACTAATCCAACCATTTATTCCAATAAAATACAAGTTCTAGTCGCTCCTTATATTCTAAGCGGCAGTGTATTTTCCTGACATATTCTCTAGTTATCAATATAGAGGATTCTAACCAGCGCCAAACTTTCACTCAGGTTTTTCTACCTGAATGCCTAGGCAATACTTCTTGAGATGTCTGCAGTTGCTATATGATTGATGAAAGAGGAATAAATCATTTATTAAGAAAATTAAGAAATTAAGAAAGAAAGAAAACGCTTATTTCAAAGACTGCAGAAGTAAATTGATTCCTCTAGAGCATGTGCTTAATTACATTAATTAAGCAATATTTTATGAACTAGACATGCTGTGATTTATTTTTTGCATACCGATGCATAGCGTTTGTGTCTCAGGTATATTGCTAAACTTTTATGTCCATTCTTCACCGTTCAGCGCGGAGAGAAAAAAGGGAGCCCAAGTTGTCACAGCGCCTTTAAAGTTGCAAACCTCACTTCATTAATAGTATCAGTTGGCAAACTTGCCCAGCCACATTCATTTACACCCCCTGGAAGACCTCACGATGTCCCATCCCTGCTGCTCCCCACATTCCCTGTTCTACCAGCACAATGGCACTATCATCTCGCAAAACGTGTACCCGACAACCTGGTAATAGTCTCGGGCAAGTATGTGAAGTGCTTCGCTGGCAAACTGATTGCACTGTTATTTATGAGTGTAATAAAAATTAACTTTCCATCCGTCGAAAAGTTCCCATGGCCGCCGACGCCGGCCTGCACATCGCACTAGAGCTGAGCAGAAGTCGCGCTCTAGTTATGCTTCCGCACTACGTTATGCATGCCTGCCTCAGGAGAATCTCCCGTGAGATTTCCGAGGACGTGGGCCTGCGTTTTTCTTATTCTTTTGCCATTCGCTGCAAGTTTCCCTGCAGCTAGTACCATTTAAATGGATGCCATTAATTTTACTACAACCTTTTTATTGATTTTAAATCCTTACAAGCGGTACGCCTCCTCCAACGCAACACTGGAGAACTTTCGACCGGAACATCTTTGTCGTCGAGTGTAGGAAAAAAAAAAGTATGCCTTCAGAAGCGCTGAAGAAACTCCTCGTGAAAGTTTGCCCATTTCATGTCTAAGGAAAGCCAAAAAGGAGAGTTTTGCAAAAGGTTCACGAATGCTTCCTGGGTCAAAGTATGTTTGGGTAGGCACGCCCCAATTTCTTTGGAAAAAAACGTGTCGAAAAGTTCTTACTCCGTTGAACTTAAGGGTGATATTTTACAAACGTTTGTTTCCATCACTTAAGGCTGTCGGGAGAGTCTGGAGTCTAATTAGATTATTTTCAAAGAACCCCACCTTCCCCTCGATCAACGTGAGGGTTTGTTCCAGGAAGGAATTGCCTTTTGTGGTTGCCAGACGGAAGGAATTATTATTTGAGGAACCAAAAGAGCTCCCGCTGGCAAAAGCTTACAAACCAAGGAAGTTGTTTACTTTGGATGGTTATAGTCAAACTAGCGACACTGTGATGTATAATTTCTGAACGAAGGCCCTTAATTATTGCATTCAGAGATAAATGTATTTGATTTTTTTTATTTTTGGAAAAGGCAAATTATTGAAACAACCTGTGAGAAAAATGGGGAGCTGTTGGCTTCGATTTCAATTTTATGAAAAGCTGAAATGTTACTAGGGCAGTGAAAATGAAATTCCAATATTTGTTCTATTATACCAGTGTTGGTATATTGTGGATAATTCACATAAAAGCAGTGCAGCATTTAAAATAAACATGTTAAACAGTTGATTATTATCTTAAAATTATGTCAGAAAAATGAATGCGTTCTAATGTGAAAGGAAAATGATTTGCCAACGCTGGCGCAAACTCGTAAGCGTTCCAATCAATGGCTTCCAACCTTTTTCCATCCGTTAAAAAGCATAACTCATATGACCTTTTGCTACCGAATTCATCAAATTGGTATCAAATCAGCAAAATTAAGCGATGGAATAACCCAGCATTGCTCCTTCCGCTCTGCATGCCTCCACACTCGCAAAAATATGCGCTTGAAAACTCGGACGAAATTCTCTCGCGAAAACTCACAGCAAGCAAACCGGGGGTGCAAAAGTTTTTCTCATCAATCGGCGAGCTTATATGAGCGCGTGTAGTTGTCGGCACCCGGGCGTGTGTTTGGATTAATTAGTGCAATGGAAGTGAAATATGCTGCAGCATGTGCCGCCAAGCATTTTGAGCAACGCCGTTGTACGTCGTTGGTGGCGCGGACGGGAGGAAAATTCGTTGGAAAATCACCCGGTTGACCGTTTTGTTGCCGTGTTGCTTATTGCAGGTCCCAAATATTTCGGTAATTAATGAATGTGATAAATTATCCCACCTCCCTCGTCATTTGCCTTTCTTGCTCTCGCAGGAGAGCCGTCGCCCTTTGACACTACGAGGCACTAGGCGTCGCGGTTGGCCGACGTGTTGCCATCAAAAGAACACACCTCGGAACTGCAATCGATGACGTTTGCGAGCCCGAAGGGGAGCTGTTTCCCGGGATGCGTTTCGAACAGTGGCCCCTATAAATTGCGTTCCACTGGGGATCATCGTATTGGATCGGTAGATGCCTCACGCAATGACCAGAAACGTGGAAACCCATCACCTAGATCACGGTAGTTCTCTCCTTGCGCCGGGCAACTTTTCGTTCAGCACTGCAGCTGCACTGATTAGCGTCAGCCGTGCAACTTTCGGCTTATGAAAACGGTCAGAACCCGCTGCAGCCCGATGAACCGGATGACCGAGTCAACAGCTGGGCACGTTCCGGGATGGATGAAGCTCGTAACAATTTATCGGAAGCCTGGGAACGTTGACATTATCCAACATCATTACCATGCTGATTGTTTATGTGCTGCTCGTGGAGAATGCAAAAGGGTAAGCGCTCGTATAGTCATCAGTGCCACCGTACGGTGATGAATTTATGGCTGGCCCTGGTAGACTGCTCCAATGGCAGTTAGGAGTTATTTTGACGAACGTAAATATTTGAATGTTCTATGGGGGGTGTGTTAGCACAAAAGCAATCATCGGCAGGTTAATAAATTAGGTTATTTCTCTTGGAATGGTAGTTCAGCTCAAACTGACGAGCAAACTGCATTTTCACAGATGGGAAAATGCTGTGGGTCATCTTAAGACTTAAGCAGTGACTTTTAAAAAGATATCCATCGTAATCCTTACACAAGAAAAAAAAACCTCAACCAAATAAGGAATACATATTATTTCACAGTGTTCCTTGGTACTTACAATAAAACAAACTAACCTAGTTTATCGAAATTGAAGACATTCAAAATTCAGCAAATTGATGGTTTATGTTTTAAGGTTAAAATGGATTTTGTTAAATGTACAGGATGAAGTCTTTATATTTCCTTATAAATTCCGTATTCTCTTTAAAACCGTATAAATTTCCTGCTTTAAGTGAATGTCACGAAAGATCTGTTAAATATATTAAACATAATGGCAATTTGAAGGGCAAACAGAAAAAAAAATTTGAACAAATTCAGGTGCTAGAACATTTATATCATTTTCTGGAAGTTTAACTACACTGTTTATAAAATGGTGCAGATATTTTTCTTATCTACAGGAAGCCAAATAGAAATGTTTGAACCGAACTGGCTTTTCGCTTTTCTTCGCTTTCGTGTGCAGTCCAGTGGCAAGCACTTCCCGTCTAGGTGATGGATTCCAACAAACTGCAACATGCACTTCAAGGCGATTGCAGCAACGTACATTTCTCCGCTTAATGCCACCGAAAAGGTAACTCAATGTCCATCGTCCACCTCTCCTCCATCGGGCGGAGAAGTTTGTAGCTCAAATCTCTTTTCTGACCTCGCTGCTCTGCTTCTCTTCGGGCTGGAGCATAACTTTTATGCTGCGCTCATCGCTCTTTCCCCTTTGTGAGAAAAGCCCGTTCCGAAGATGCTCACCGGCCGTTCCTAATGTTCTCTCGCGCATTCTGGGAATTTATTTTTTTTGCTCTACCTTCCGTGCTTCTGACTTTCATCTCTCGTGGTTCTATGCTGCCTCCTCCTTCTCATTCTCGTTCGCTTATCATCTGTTAGTGCATGTTGAACGCAGCAAACCGGGGGCATCTTCTCGGAAGCCTCCGTCTCCTCGGAGCAGCGACATTCGAGCGGACGCAGCATCGGAATTCGAGCAGTTGCCGTTCGTGATTCCGATACGAAAAGCCGATCGTGGCTTCGTCGTCGTCATCGGGTGGTTCGCGCACGCCGCGTTCCGGCGAGGACTTTCGGCCCTGGCGCTCGGTAAGCCACGCTCCATTCGTACTCGGGACTCGGTGCCGTCGGTATCGCGGGTTTGTTGGTTTGTTGCCGGTTGTTGTGCCGTTCTGCTGCTTCGCTGCTCGCACGTGTGAGTGCACTATAGTGCGTGTGTCTGTGTAGGTGCGTGTGTAGGTGTGCGCGTCCGTGTGGCAGTGTAAGTGCACCTATTGTGATACTCCCTATTGGTCGAGCGGCCAACTGTTCCAGTCCTGTCGAATCATGTAATTGTCCATCCAAGGCGGCAACATATTCGTTCTGTTCGGGGCAATCCAAGGACTTCCAGCGGAAAGTGATCCCTCTGGATGCACCTTGCAACACGCAGAAGTGCAGTGTGGTTGCGAATCCACTAGCAGTGTGATGTGCTGAAACAATTTTATATCCAAGGATAATTTAAATTTACTTTTAGTGAACAAAAACATACACAACAAAAGTGATAGAAAACAGAATGCACTTGTTCAACAACATGTTCGTTGAACATTTCCCAAAACTCCACCAGAAGCTTCAAAGTCGCAACGCAACTAACGTAATACCCTGCAGAAGAAACGAAATCTAAACCCTTGTTCAGCCGCACGTGAGGAGCAGTGTAAGACATCCGGAGGGGTGAAAATTGACGGATTATCCTGCCAGAAGTGGAGCGAAGAAACGGATCGCAAGCTCATCCCCCGAAATAGAGCTTCCTAGCTAGACAACGGTTTCTTACCGGTTGCGCAAGACCTGCCATCCCGCACGAGGCGACCTTCGCCAGCTGAGCCTGATTTCCATTCCAAATCGTTGCGTGGCCAGTGACCATAAAGCGCAAGGGACACCTCCGTCCATCCGTTGGCTTCCTTTTCTGGTTTTGTTTTTCTTCACCATTTTCCCCACACTTGGCCGCGTTCTGTATCGATATTTAGTGTCCACCCGGTATTGTCTTTAATGTTTTCCCTTTGGGCTTTCTTCTTCCTTTCTTCCTTTTGCTCCCATAGCAGCGCCGGTGTTGGATAGATGCTCGCGGTTTCGTCTTCAAGAAAGTGTGAAAGAAAATAAAATAAAAGTGAGCAAAACACAACCAGTGTCCTATCGATTAAATCGCTTGCTGGGGCTTATGACGCGGCGGGCGTGAGTGCGTGATTCCCGACCGTAAGTGACCCGCCTGATCGGTGCAAGCTTTTTCGTTCGACGGTGCGCAAAGTCCGCAATTAACAGGATAATCGGGCCGTTGCAAGTGACCCGCTGGAAAGTGGTGGTGGCGGCGGCCGTTTGTAGTGGCCGACAGGTTGAGTTTTCGTTTTCGGCTTTTCGGTGCTACGGATCGGAGGCGATTGCGGCTCGGTGCGCGTGATCGGAAGTGGTTAAGCGGTCGGTGTTGGCGCAGTAATTGAATTAGTGCAGAAACGTCACAAGGTTTGTGAGGCAAGGTGCAGCTTAAGCTTCACGATAGTGAGCTTACTGTGCGTCAAAGGCAAAGTCTGCTGGTGTTTCAAACAGTGAAATCAACTTGCAAATTTGCTAAGTGAATTGTGCGATTTTGATTTCAACCCACTAAACGACGTGCCGTATTAAGCTCCATCTTCAGGCACCGTGAAGTGTGTGAGGACAGCAGGAATATCCCTTTATAAAATTCTTCAGCAAGTAAACGGGATTGAAACGTGCACGAGTAAGGCACAAGAAAATTGAAAAATAAACAGGAGCAACAACAAAATTGGAAATAAAACGAACCGAACGACCACAGGCAAAAGGCGAAAGCGTGAACCGAAACAATTGCAGAAAAACAGAAAACCAGCGTCGAAACCGGAGGAAAAAAGGATTACTTGAAAATATTATTCTTTCATCAGCCGGAAAGTGAAGCGGGCGGCCAAGGATAATAAATCTCATCCATCTACAAAAGAAAAAGAAAAAAAACTTCAGAGGACGGTTGTGGTTGGCATTTGAGAGTGCCATTTTTTACCGTTCCTCCCTGCCTGTTCCGGTGGTCGACGTTCCGGAGCGCGAGGGAAAACGGGCCCGGCGGCTTTGCTTTCGGATTAAAACAAACAACGCGCAGGCAACCAAGGCCTCTATAATGATTGTGTAAGTAGGAAATGCAATATTCTGTTTTTGTACTCTACCGTCTGTAGGACTATTTTCGAAACCAGCGGAGCGCATTAGGATGTTAAAGATGGAAAACGAATGAAATTCTACTATCAGCACGTTGTTGTGCTGTCGGAAATTATGCAAGACATTATTTTATGGAAAAATATTCTACGGGTAACGCTTTCACAAGTAAATTCGTTGAGGATAAATGCTCGAATGTGCAAACGGTGCTATTAAAGTTATCTTTAAACGTTGAATTGTAATTAGAAAAGATTATGTCCCTCTATCTGTAATTCATGGAAGCTTTGGATCCTTCCAGTAGATGTTAATATGATACCTTCAATTCAAAGTATTAAAATTAAATTATAATTTTGACTACTTCAAAATTTAAACGAAACTTCAACGATGTATCTCAATGAATGTGATCATCTTAAATTACTTTAAAAAATTCTCCAGTGTGCAAATTAGATACCAAAGTTAGCTTAAAGACGAGGAGATGATGTCTTGCAAACTAGTGGAAATAGAGTGATTAGTAAATCTCTGGACAAAACAGTAAAGTCTCGCGGGACTCCTTATCAAGAGAAACAGAGTGTGTCTCGGAGCATTACACATCAATTATTCTCGTGGCGTTCTGCTGCTCAATAGATGGTTTTATCTAACACCTTTCCATCCTATCTCAACATCCATCCATGGGAACGCTTTTCACACGTCCCTGCCAAATTCATCCCCCGAGACCGAGCGTCAAGAACAGCAACAGCAAGCACTCCCAGCCCAAATGCTCGTTTAAACGATTACCCATTAGTGGAAACTTTGGTGTCGCAACAATGAAACGAGTCTCGGCTGCTAACTGTCGGACTGTTTTATGCGACTCCATCAGCTCGATCAAGCAGACACTAAATCCTTCTGAAGCCAACTTTCCCAACAGACGCGTTTCAGTAGCTCCATGCACGGTCCGGGTGTCCTTTGGGGCCAAAGGCTTTTGTTTCGTTTAATGGGAAATTGAGTGGACGAACTTGGGAGGAGAATGGGGACTTTATTGGACGCTTCGATGGAAGGGCAGGTGCGTGTCGGGTACGTGCTAGTCGAAGTGAGAAGTCGGCGGTTGGATCCTGAACTGAATCCTCCCCGATCCTCTCAACGGCACTAAGACTGTGTCCCCTTGAGGGCGGTGCTGGATTTGATCCAATTACCCAAAACGGCAATACCCAAGTCACTCTCCGGCGTTTAAGTGGCCATTCTAGCGGGAATGTGACATTTTGGGACGCTGCATCAGCACACCCGATTGCAACATCTGTTGTAGCTTTTCCAGAGGTAACACGAAAAACAGCAATCCTCCAAGGGTCATATACAGGGCCAATGAAGTTCGTCTTCTTTCGCTTGTACGCTTGTCCATCAATACCCTGTTTTTGTGGAGATGTTTTCACTTCATTTTCAATCCTTGAGGAGAGTCATACACAGATGTTTCCAAAGCAGCCCTAAGGGACTTCATTCTTGCAATGGAAGCAATGCCAGTGACATTCTTCGGCTTTCGAGCTTTCAGACGGTCGTGTTTTTGTAGCGCGCAAGCAATACCCAGTTCGGGAACAAATTGATAATCTACTCAAGACTCGGTTTTTGCCACTCTTTGGCTGACATATTTTATATTGTGCAAGTTGGGTGGCAATTTTTTCATACAGTTCCACAAGGAGCTCGAAGAAAAACAACGAGCTTTATTCGTCCAGCGCCACTTGTGAACCTGGTCAACTGGGAAGGAACAAGCCGAAGTTGAAACACCGCAAGAAAAATAACGATTGCAGGTCCGAAACGTTGAAATTTCTCTTTCTTCCAATTGTTCCTGGCCGGTGGTAGACTCCGCTGGCAAAATTAGGGCGCTCTTTGCATCCGGCCCGGGCAGAACCTGAAGACATTCCGGTGGTTCCCGCAGCACCACTAGTGACGTGTGCCGCAATTGAATTTTTCCCGAGCCATCCCGAGTTCCTGGCATACGTCCACCCTTCGCCGCCCACGAGGCCCACCGCAATCCATTTTGGCACTAATGTGCTACTCGAATTTATTACCCGGTAATTGATATTACCGGAGAAGGAGACCAAAAAGGAATGCATGTATGTGAGTTGTAGGAGCGTTGGTATGTGTGCGTGTTTTTGCAGTTTTGGCAAATTTGGAGTACTTTCTGAGCAAACAGCTCGCTGTTCGGAAGGACTGAGCATCGTCCAGTTTGGCTGTCGCAGAGCTTAATGATTTTTTATTTTTCAATTCATTCCAAATTCTTTTATCGCATACTAGAGCAATTTTGATTCGTTTTTCAATAAGAATTCGTTTCCTCCTGGCATAAAAAAAAGTTGGTTAAAAGATGATAAGAATTAAGTGTCATACTCAGTGTCTCAGTGTTATGTCTCAGATAGGGAAAACTCCTCTCGATGCCTGGGTGATTTTCTTTATAAATTGTCCGTTCTTGTGACTTTATTTTATAAATTTTGTGCCCAACCAGTTTCTCGAAAAAAAATGTCATGAAAAAAAAGCTCATGAATTTATTTTTATTTTTTAACTGCATATTCATACAAGTTGAACAGTAAACAATTATTTTCTTTCTTGCAGGTTGTGTTAAAGGAATGTTATATTTATGTTTTGCATAAATTTGTAATACCATTCATGGAGCCAGCAATAATTGTTAGAGAAAATATGACTATTTATGGATAAATTTACTAGTCACAATTAAATTGAACACTGATGCAGTTCGAAACTCAGTTTTGGTTGCTTTACTTCGTTCAAATGTTCTACATTTCTCTGGTAAATGTGAAATTATATAAGATGATATTTAAACAAATTATTTAATGGGCTTATGAAGTCAGTAGGGCTTGTTGATCGATCGAACGACTAGGGTTTATCTGAAATCCTTTTGAGCATTGCACCACTGTTTACAATGTGTGTTTGTTTAGCCTGCAGTGTTGCAATGCAAAATATACTTCCTGCATGAAACTTGTACAGGATGAACAACGGCTATAATCGGATCGATCGGAAAGAAGAAGTGGAAATGGCGACCATAAGCCGGCCAGCATACGCTGGGAAAGCCGTACGTCCGGCGGCGAGCAAGCCGAAGAACAATTTATCAGTTCATGATTGTACACACTTGGAAACTATGACGGGGCAATTACATTTAAATTCATTGCACCTAAATAATTGAGCAGCCAGCAGCGCCATCGAGTAGCCCTCGGTTTCGAGCTCATTTTCCGCTGCGCGCGGCCTCGGAAAACCCGGCCGCAAGGGGGTGGGCAGTAGCAGCGGCAGTAGCCGCCTTTTTAGACTGCGATGCTTTCGCCGACCAACTCCCGTGGAGAACGGTGCAAAATGGTGAAACGGCCGGTGAATTATGGCTTCTTGAGCTTCGACATTGCTGCACGGTTGTTTCCATTACCTAAACATTCTCGGTTGCCGTCGCCAGAGGAGGAGAGATGGTCCGGGAATGCAGCTGGCGATCGGTGCAGTGCTCTTGAAATGAACCGTCCGAAAGGTGAACCACCGTCTGCATCCGGAGGAACGCTTTCCAGCAGTTGCATTCGGGACGGTTTTGCCCGAAACGAGCTCCTCGAATGACCGAAAAGCGCCTATTAGGACGACGATGCCGGGTCTCAGCTCAATGGTTGTTTTTTGCACTCTCTTCGAAACGCCGGTAGTTTATTAGATCGTTTATTAAACGGCCCGAAGCTGTTGTTGTCGGCCAGCACCGGTGTTCGCCCTTTGCCAGAATGCCGGGGCTCGGAATGGAAAACAGCCAAATGAAAATGAAACGCATTCGTACTACGGGCAAGAGGAGTCGCAAGAGGCGATAGGGCGGACGCCCCCGAAGAGGGCAAATTGAATTCTCACCTTTGTTCGGATTTTTACGACGGGGTGGGCTTTAGGTAAAATGGAGGAAAATTGAAAACCGGCAGAGCACGAACCGGCGCGTTCGAAGGGAAAGGAACATTTGTTCTTGTTCTAACCACAATGAACAATTAATTCGCTCCCGACGGTGCCGGCAATGGTGGAAGGATAGGCATAATGATGGAGGGCCGGTTTGGTTTTATGGTGCTCTCGGTTTTTTGGGGTAGACAAGGTTCGATTCAAACATCGTGAGCCAATTAAAACATTAATTGTTTGAATTATTTCTTTAACACTTAATGAAACCGCTCAAAGTATCCATTTAATTTGCCCTGATGAATTTGACATTTTGTGTATATCGTTTTTTTATACAGCTAAGTTTTATTTTGAATAAACTAAATTTACAATGAATTTTCCATTTGCAGAGTTCAATTTTCAGAAAAAAGATTGAACAAACTATAACATTAAAAAAATTCTTAATTTTTATTCTATGTTAAAGAGATACACTTTTAGCATATTTCTTGATCTTTTATATCTTTACATTTGTCTCAGGAACTAATAACATTATTTTAGTATCATTAAAAGAATCCTTTGAATTTTACAACTGCCAACTCCAACCTATCTAACGTTGACGATAATGAATATTAAAATCCAATCGAACACAGCCCTTTTGGCTTAGATGCATGGCAACCTAGATCTGAAACGAACCTTCCTAACGAATAAAAAATAACTAGGATCAAACATTCATTTAAAGTACCTTTTTACGGCACGAGAACGGTGCGTCTTTGGCGTGATTTGAAATTTATTGACCAAGCCAACCGGTGGCCAATTTGCGCACCATCCGTAGGCCCCAATAGTTAAGCCTTGGCGAGTAATCCCGTTTAAATTTCAAAATAACGATCGAATTACTACACCATCGTGCCGGGTCGTGCATTGTATCGCTTGTGGAAACACCGGGAAACCCGTCCATTTCGGGCCATAAATTATCGGGAGGGCTGTTCCGCGCCAAGGGTACGGCGGTGCGGGCGACGTTTAGGGGAGGTTGGAGCGCGTTTTGGCAAAACCATAACCTCACTTACTGCCACTAAACAAACTCCAAGTAGCAGCAGGCGGCCAGCAGACGGAAGGCGTTTTCGGTCTGCTTTCGATTCAACGCGCCCAACGTTGGCGGCAAAACGAGTTGCCCCGACACGGTTTTCCCGCGGCCGCCTGCCGATCCACACGAAATCGGCACACCATCGACCAACCGAAAACGGAACGGAACGGAACGGAACGGAACGGAGGTTCTACCGAATGGCACTCTGATTCCTCGCCGACGCAGGTGCTGGAAGAGATGGATGGCACGTGGCACGGATTTCGTAATGATGGCCCGACGGCTGGCAGCACTGCCGGGGGAGCCACAAGCGCCGCACGTGAAATTCGATCGTTTTTGCGCAGCGAAATGGTTGTCGGAAGCCCGGAAAGTACACGCTTATGACATGCGGAAAATCAATATTTGCCCTATCGTCGGGTGGCGGAGGCACGGAGGTTGCGCTGGTGGTTGCGCCGGGGCAAAACATGTTTTGATTTCGCTCAGTCAAAAAGGCAAACTTGTGTAGTCGTATAGACCCGAAACTACGGTTCGCTGCGGTTTGCCTTCCTTTTTGGGGCGCCGTGCTGGAGAAAGGGGTGGAGTTTTGAGTTTCGAACGCAGACGCTTCATACGATCGAAGGGATCCGGTTTGCGGATGTCGGTGGGTTTTAGGCAAATTTATAGTCGCAGGTTAATTGGCACGAGTAAAGTTTTGCCTGCCAGGAACCCGTCGGTGCCGGCTAGCGATACTTCCAGGGAAAATCATGGGCGCATTGCCTGACTTTCCTGAAGGACGGAAATGGAAAATACTATCATATCGCTATCGGCCCTCAGTTGTGGCTGATTGCCTTTTTCCGGTTAAGCTGATTCTTTTTGAGGTTACGATCGCGTGGCGGGCTTACACAAAATAGATGTATGCCATTTTGCAAGATGTTTTACAGCCGTATAATGTTATTTCGAATAAATAAAAATAGTTCTTCATTGCTTCATGAAAACCCCTGTAACCAACATAATACCTAATGAGGTTAAACACTCTTTTGAATCGCTGGTAAAAGATTAAAAATGTTGTAAGGAAGAGCACAATGGCCTGTTTTTCTTGTTAGGTCTTCCTTTAGCCTCTTTTGTCTTTCTTCTCGTTTCTTGCTTGTCCCTTTGCAACATTCATATCTAACAGTTTCTGGCTTGTGGTCGTTATCCGAAGCAGAGCACGAAAGGGGCATAACTGAGCTAGCGTGAATTGGTTTGACAGTTTAACGGCGAGCAAACGCGATTACACCTTGTTTCCTGTTCCGCAAGCGCAAAAACGCGCACCTTAAACTGCCACAAAAACCAATCGTACGAGAAAGCCATCCTTCCTCCCGTTGCCAGTGCAGCACAGCATCCGCCTCACGCAAAGGTCACCGGAAGCAGCTCGGGAAAGGATTCGATGCCAAATGACTAGGCAAGAGTCAACTCTCGGAATCGGAAAGTCCTGCAGCGGACTGGATTTGAAAGCGGTGAGCAACAAAAAACAAAACTCAGCGAGCCTCCCCCGCCTCCCCCGAACCGCTCCTCATTTCCTCCGGCTCACACATGCACATAATGACGCGAACAACTTCATCATCGTCCGGCGGCCGGCGCCCATTTTCCACACACCACGTGCTGCAGCGGAACGGCACGATTGCATCATCACGATTGCGGGCTTCGCATGGCGGGTGCATTTTTCCGCTGCAGCATTTTGCACTCGATCAACCGTACGCGGCGGTCCGAACGAAGTTTTCCCCCTGTGTGTTTGCCTTTTTTGTTGTTGTTGTTTTTTTGGTTTTTCTTCTCTCGCTCACCAGCCATCGGCAGTAGTGAAGTTTCAATTTTGGTTGCAAGTCAGAATGGGGTTTTGTGTTTGTTTCTATCTTCCTTTTTTTTTGTAGTTGGCAGGAGCAACGATTTCGTTGTCTTTTTTTTTTCTTCCCGACCGTCCGGCCACCGATTTTCTGCTGTGCTGTTGAAAGGCAGAGAGCTTAAACAAAAAACCCGAAACGAAATAAATGGAAACGAAATCAGCAAAGATCGTGTGCACCCACGGGGCGAGAGGGAGAGAAATGGCGGTGGACCAAGCAGACGGGGGAAAAGGAGGGGGAACAGGGAAACCGCTGCCAACGACACATGCACACGACTGGAAACGACTGGAAACAGGGCTAAGCTTCCGGCGAGTCATTGGCAACTGTTAGTTTTTTTTTTCTTGCCCCTTCCGCGATACGGGTTTTCCTCGGGTTTTCGGTCGCTGACCAGTGCAGACCAACTTCGACGTTCGAACGAAAGGCGGCATCGTGCCGGCCCAGAAATTGTTTAGTTAAAGTGGTCGAATATTTACCAACCAACCAACAATTTTCATCCCGTACTCCCGTCCCGGCGATGAAGGTTTTCCACGCCGGGAAGGCACGTCGGATACGCTGCGCTTCCAATTGCTGCAGGATGGGAAATTACGGCTGAGGGAACAACCCAAAAAAAACCGTGATGAATGTGTACAGCGAGAAAGCGAAAGGGAGCTGGATGATACTTGCTCAGGCCGAGAGGTAGGAGGTTAAGATTTTATCTTCCGCTCCACGCTTCCACGCCAAGTAAACAAGCTCCCCGGCTCCCCGGATCCTTCCGCGGGTTCGTTCGCCTGGGAAAACTCACGCCGGTCAGCTCGGTGACCAGCGTTGTTCCCGGTGGCAGGCTGAATATCCTGGCACGTCTTGTGGACACAGTACCCTGCGTCTTCTCCGAGCCGCTGCCCGATAATGGTTGTCATGTTGAGCGCTTTCGGCTTGGCATTACTCCAATCGAAAGAAAATGCTTTTTTTAATCATCTCAAAGTTTTATCAAGCGAGTTCTGGGTTGCGAGTTGCCTGCCATTCGTCCCAATCCTAGTCCACAACCCCCTTACGCATTCACTCGTTGGATTTTCCACAACCTTTGCGCAGTCCCTCATTCTGTTGCGTTTGCAGGGTATCATCTTTTCTGTCTGCCGTTTTCTCTTATATTATATAGTTTTTGTATTGTTGTTTCAACTCTTTTTTTGTTTTCTTTGCCGTTGCCAGAATGCTCCATTGTTTCTCAACGGCCATCGGCTTTCCCTGCCAACGCCGCACCGCGTCTTCTTAACAGGCTGCAATTGTACTCACTTATCCCCATTCTCCCCATCGCTATCTGCATCCCGCTTCCCCTTCTACTGCCGTTGGGGAAAAGGAGCTTTTTTCGAAAGCTTCCAACACCAATCGAACCCTTCCCTTTACGCCCTTCGCCGGTCGATCATGTTTGCACTGTGTGCTTGTGTGAGTGTCCTTTCGTCCGCAATCCACCGCCGACCCCAATCATTCGCTCCTGATGATTCTTTTTCCTTTCTTACAGCTTTTGCGTTGGATCTCAATAGACTTCGCTTTGGTTTTTTTTTCTCTCTCTTCAATTTTGGTTCTGCGCGCTCGCGTGGACGATGAAAATGTGAACGCGGAAAATAGTACGTGGTCCGTGTCCTTACGCGACCGGCGTTAAGCTTTCTCGTGTCTGCGAGACACCAAAGTGGGCAACGTCTGAGAGGTAGAGGGTAAGGGCGAGAGAAAGAGAGACGGATACAGGCATGTCTCTGTGCGTGTGAGGGAGAGACGGTTAGCGAGTTAGAGGGAGACCGTGTGAAAATCGCTCGAGCAGTCGCTTTTCGGCTTGGCGCCACGGCGTCCCGGAGACATAAAGTGGATCGTTACAGACGCGCACGCCGCACCAGCTCGTCCCAATCCATGTGAGTGAACTTTTCCACCGCTTTTCTTCTATCTCCCATCCCTGGCAGGCCGACACCAAAAAGGGTAGGGGGGGATTGCTTTGATACGCGACTCGCCTTTTTTCCTCCTCCTTTCTGAAATAATGCGCGCAGACCAATAGATGGGGGATTGGCATGGCAAAGGAGTAAGCATAAAAAAAAAAACATAATGCTCTAAGGATACGAAACCGAATCCGCCAGGGTCTCACCAACAAGGGCGGTTGAGGCCGGGATGCACGGATGGCCGAGGGTTGCCGCCGTTGCGGAGATGCAGCAAGCATAAATTTACTCTAGTCGCTCGACTGACGCTTCCGATGGCTTTTTGGGGAGACTACGGGGATGTAAGACAAAAATCGTGTGGACGGGAACCCGGCAGGAGCTGTAGGACGACCGTGGAATCGACCGTCCGGAAAGGAAAGCAGACGACATGTACACACCCCTAACGCGGAGGAGCAACTGTTCGGCGGGGTAGGTGGCGGGGAAAGTTTGGCAATTCGGCAAACGGTTGATTTATCCGATAAGGAACTACCCTGCAAGGACTCCGGCGTCGGATCGGGAGGGCGAAATGGTGGCGACGATGCGGGCCACTCGGAAGGCGCGCAAAACGCCAGAACCGATTTGCGTCTCGGCGGTTCGGGATTGGTTTCATGTTCTCGAACCCTTTTCCCTCCTCTCTTTCACTTCGTCCACGAATCCCTTCTCACGGGCGCCCTTGCGGGTGTCAAGTATCGGCGGAGGTAATGGCGAGCCACCGACAAACCCATTTGACCTCCATTCGGTGATTGGAAAATGTGGGGTTTTCCGCGGTCCCGGCACCGGCGGTTCGATGGCAAGGAAGAGGATACTTTTTTACCCTGCGCCGGTGCGACTCTTAAGAATTGATTTCGCCATGCTTTGTTCCTCGTTGCTGGACTCGCGGGAGCGTTCCGGACGGGAAAACGGGACCTTGCTTTTTTCCTGCCTTCCTATTTTTCCTGCCATCACCTTTACCGCATTGTTTTCTTATCTTTGAGTACCGTATTTTTTTTTCGTTGCTCTGTCTGTTGAGCTCTTGTCGTTCATCCACTCCAGTTTACATTCTTGCCCCCCAGTGTTTCTTCCCTACACCTCTCAGGCCTGATAACAAAAAAAACCCCTTTCGCGATGGCTCTTCATCACGAGTTCTCTTCCAGCGTTAGTCCGCGAAGGAGGCGGTGGAGAAAAAAAAAACTGGATCATCGTTCCCAAAACCCCCGTGGCCAAGGAGTCGCACACCGCGAGACAGTCGGTAGTAGGACATCGTAAACATAAAATATCCGAGCGGGATTATGTTTCGCTTTATGACTCAATTGCACAATAAATTTTGCAACCGTAAATACACGGTTCCCGGGACTCCACCACTTTACGGTGTATGGCGTGCGAACGGATGGTTTGTCATTTGCGGTTGTGTCTGGCTGTCTGTGTATGTGTATGTGGGGGGGACGAAAACCAAAAGGAAAACCAGAGGATGAACACACACACAAAACAAGGATGCGAAAAAATGTGTCAGATTGGGTATGAAGCATGGAAAACTTGTGCAAAGCGGGATTCATAAGAGAGCTTTTTTGCATTAAAAAAGACTATTTTTTTCAGCGAACAGGAAAGGAAACCCACATACAAACACACTGTGTGATTAAAGGCAACGGAAAGGGCTCAAAGATAAACAAAAAAAAATTCACTGAAACGCAGCGTGGTGGGACAAATTAAAAAATAAATAAAAGCTACAATAAATATTGTAATATCACTGCGTGATGAATTTTACTGCAGAACGAATAAATAAATTGTACGAAGGGCATGGAAACGTATTTGGAGCTGCTTTCGGGTTGGTGGCGTTGCGGAAGCATGATCATTTCAGCAAACACATTAAAACCCAAACATCACAAACCGGGGAGGGAAAGTATGTTCAGGATGAGCGGTGCTAAAGAGGAATCCGTAGAATGGGCTGATGATATAACTGATTTTGTCAATTTTATTGCTTGTTGCGGTGATTGCAAAGAGGGATTGAAAGGAATTGCTAAGAACGTGATGTTTAACGGCGATTGAATAGGAAAGAGATGGTTAAGGATTAAAGTCAAATAAATACTTGCTTGTATAGTAATCCATTTTATTTTTTACAATGCATGAACATGATGGCGAATTCATTTGCCAGGAATGCTCTTGCTTTACTATGCTCATCACCAACTTTTCTCATTTGCTCGAAAAAATAGTTTACTCAATTATAAAAATATGTGTTCTTTCCATGGAATTCTTTCATAACAGTTTTAGCGTAAGAATTTTAAAAAACCATAGTTTTAACATCAACATAAAAAAATCAATTCTTTCATCTTCCGTACAAGCTTTCCTCACACGAATCGTTCTATCGTGGCCAATTTCGAGAATTACTCTCGTTACCAGGAGCTTTCCATTCCAGCGAACTGTGCTGGAACCGAAGTTCGGCTGGATGGAGCAAGTTTTAAATGAAATTTCACTAAACAAATGCTCCACTTCGCCGGAATCACTTTCTCCGAGACGCCGGCGAACCATAATATGCTAATGTGCGCTCCGTGCGGCGTCTTCGCCACCCACGCCCGAAACCGAAACGCCATTCGCCGGCCGATTGCATTATCATCAAAACTCTGCGTTTGGCTTTGCATCTGATTGCGGTGAAAATTCGTTCATCAAAACTTTCCGTCTGCCAATGCAGCAACACTCTTGGTTTCATAAATGTAATCATGCAAACAAGTTTGTTCGTAAAACACTTATGGAAAACCCGGCGGTGAAAACTCATTTTTGACTGCAACCCCCGGCCAGCCGTACGACATTCAAAACGCTGGTACAAGAGCGTTGACGGAATTGTGTGATCACTGCAGGGAAATTGGTTCGTTGATAGTGTTGGTTTTCCATTTTTTAGTTCACATTTTCGGTCGATGGACATTTCATTACAACGAACTTTCTCACGGCCATCCAAATCTGAAAACTCTAGCGAATGTCGAATGTCTCGCCGTCGTGTTCGACTTTTCAGTCGACACGCTTTGCACAGCCTCCGGGTGCTCGAGGGAACCTAGAATGTAACGGATTGGAGGAAAAATTTGCATTTAACGATCGTCGTGCGAATACGTTACTCTTTCCATTTCGAGAGAAAGATCGAGTGGCGGGAAAACGGTGCCCAGCCAAACCCTTCGCTCCTAGGGAGGGACTGTGAGATGGGCTGAAAATTACGACTACGATTGCGACAAACGCTGGATTGGATTGGTGGCATGAGTAATCAGTAAAACGTGGCCTAATGGACGTGTAAATTACATTTTCATGTTTCCTTCCCTCGGGCTTGCTGTGCTGGCACTGGTGCGGCGTGGTCCAGTCTGGTTCGGGTACCGTTGCGAGAAGCTGGTGCCTCGCAGGCTAGAAGCGTAAGCCAAGGAAATCCTAAAATCCGGAATGGCCGGCAGGGACTCCCGTCCGCTACACTGTGACAATTGGCAATTGCGTCCGGTGTTATCCCCGAGGCTTCTAATGTTGATCAAACAATCCATCGGGGCCCCGGCTGCGTAAACTGGAGCGTCGTACTATAAACTGTAATTGAAAGCAGTTTACGAGCGCCGCCCGTGGTCAACGTTCCTGAACGAACGGTCCGAAGAGGTCCACCAGTCGAACTGTCGTCAGCTTCTTTGCTCCGGGTTTCTTTTCCCACCGATGGTAGAAGGAAGTTTCTTGCCGTAGGTAGAATCCGGATAATCGGTGGAAGCTGGGAACGACTGCACGTTTGATGGCCCGTTTGAAGTCGGGCATAGGCCAGGCACAAGGCGCCCGTGTGTTTAAGGATCGCCCATTTGCACCTCACAAACTTTTTGTCGTGGAATGGCCAAAGCAGGCTATAAACGGGAAATCACATCATGTAGGTGCCGTTCTGCGAACGTGTACAATCTGCGAAGATCCAGGTGTACCGGAGGCCGGAGGTCGCCGCAATTGCTACACTGAAGCAAGACAACGGTACACCGTCCATAAAACAGGTCCCAAAAATCCGGCTCCTTTTCCTTTTCCAGCGCTCCACCGGACTACCGTTTATCGACGGTTTATGTGATGCATAAAAGAAGCAACGTCGGGTCTTTGAGGTCGACGTCTTTCTTCCAGCTTCCGGTAAACGCTGCCGCCATCCACATCCGGGGCCTTTTTCCGAGTGTCAAAGACTTACGTCGCGTGAGCAACATCCATCTTTTGGCCTGCAGGTTACGTCGCTTCACGGGACCGATTTGTCAACCGTGCTGTAAAGGAAACATGGACAGTTTTGTTTTGTTCCTGCGAGCGAAGGAATGAAGGGAACGGTCCCGCGGGAGGGCACCATCAATGGGCACTAACTAACGAGCCTGGGTGAAGTAAAGATTTAAACACAAGATGGATCGTTTCGAGGTTCTAAAGTTGTGGCAACTGCCCCTTCAACACTTTGTTGGGGTTTCCTTTTTTCCCGTTCGCCGTTTCGTGCGAGGACCTCGGCTTGATCGGTGGATGTTGTTTACCATGAAAATGGGCCCTCCCGAGGGGGGTGTTGTCGCTGTGGAAAGATTCCACGCGGACTTGAGCCGCTACGTAACCGTGTAGCCTCGTCGGTACTCCGGCTCCCGAGGTGAGCATAGGAAATGAGGCAGCCCCAAATTCTTTGCAAATCATGAGATTGGATGAATTGTGCCCTGAGAAGACGTTGAAAACTTGTTTTTTTCGTCTCTTATCCTATGCATTTTTCTCTTTCTGCTTACCGTGCGGAGTTTCTTTCCCCATTTCTAGGCACCTCTCCCTCACTCCCCCTCTTTCGTCTACTCTGTTTTTGTCCTCTACGGATACCTCTTGCAAAACCTCCAGGGGAAGGCACGCCGTACCGTGACGGATGACGAGATGATGAGCCGAGCGCCGACGACGGTGTGTGCATGCAATATAAATTTATTTTTATTTCTTTTCTATCCCCTGCGTTCTTTCTTCCGGAGCTTTTTTTTTTCTTCTCCATTCCATGCTTCCTGTTTTATGGGACAAGTTTATTCCGCACGGCTGCCCAGCGCTCGACGCACCGGTGGTCATAGCCGGCAGCTATTTGTCAATCGTCTCAAGAGCGATCCGGGTCTTAGTCCTGGACGTTGGTGGGGCTTCTCCCTCGTTCTCTTAATCTATCTATCTCTGTTTCTCCCCAGAGAACTGATTTTACCGCGCGCTTTCACGGGGCACCAGTGCCGGGAAAAACCGATCCGACCTGCCCACGACAACCATCGGGGTGTCCTTTCGTGCACGTCCTTAATCCTCCCTCGCGCGGGTGTGAGGAGAAGGAAAACAAAACAAAAAGTCATATCCGGCTACACAAAACGGGCCTATTCTGTTTCCTCTAAACACACCACATCAGCTCGAGTTCAATGGCGGCTATTTTCAAATAGCCCCGGGGGGGATCCATACGGGCGAGCTTTCGGAAATTGTCTTCGCGTTCGACAAATCTGCACGATAAGCCCGGCTTGGGGGTCGTGGTCGTTGTAGGATCCGTTCGTCTAGACAGGGGACGACATTGGGCAGCTTGCAGAAAGGGCGAAGGCGGGGCATGTTTGGATAGCGATGTGTTTTGCTTTATTGTGCCACGACAAACACGTACGTTCCGGCCGATCGATGCCCAGACGGATGCATGACTTCACTTTCGGCCATTGCGGATCACATTCACTGGAGCAGATTGACGGAACGAACCAGGCAGCGTATAAAAAAAAAAACCAAGTAAAACGATGGAAAAGACTTTTCGATGGAAAAGTGATTCGAACGATGCTGATCCACGTTAAGACGACAGGAAACCGTTTAATTGTACCATGGGTTTGTTTGAGTTTTTACTTCAACATATTTTCCCTCCCTCATTGTGTCAGCAATCGATTTACTTTCAATTTAAACAATACATTGGCCAATGAGGGCCAAATTAATATGGCGGATATTTAATTATGGAGCGCCAAATTTCCATCATTTTAATTTGACTCGCTTTTATCAGTATGTTCATTAGATTTAAAGAAAATATTCGTTTCATTACATAAATTAAAGAAATTCGTCAGTTAAAATCCAATTATTGGCAGGGAAATATGCGGAATCAAAATTTTTTTCTGAACAAAACAGGTTGCAATAATTAGTCATGATTTACAGAAAATAACAAATGAAACATTCTAAGATCACTGCAACGCGGAAAGCTCTGAGAAACAGTAGAAACTGAATTTTATGGAACGTAAAACTTTCAAGAAACCTTTGAAATCATGACTGCCAACAAGTGAAAACAAAGTAACAGCACCAGTTGAATGCTAAGGGCTCCTTTTCTGCAGCGGAAAAATTTTGTCCGAAGACCTGCCAGTGAAATGGATGCGAACTTTGCCTAAAGTTCAGCAGTGGAAATACACAATTTTCGTTTCTGGTCATGTGGCAGCCATACTCGGGCGAATTCGTGCCCGGTTGAATGCACTAATTTGTTTGCCTCCTTCACGAAACTGCCTGTCAGCATCCGAGCATCTTCCGTGCTTTTATCAAACCAATCCGAGACCGGGGCGCTCATTAGGGTGTGATGCGAAACACAATCCCAAACCAGCACTTGTTTCGCTTTTCACTTTGCGGTCGAGGCTGGAAAAAGGGAGGGAAGCCCACTCTCCACTGCCTTCCTCGGGACGATTGTACCATACAGACAAGCGCGCTTTTAATCATTGCTTATGGATCACTTGCCTGCAACATTTTAATTAAATCACCCATCACCATCATCATCATCATCGTCCGAAAGGAAGCTCAGTTACAGTTTTCCCTCCGAAAAAGCACCGAGCACAGGCGGCGGAAACCCCTTTTATTTCAGATCCGGGAAATGTGTAGTTTTGCCCCGACGGCTCGCACGGTGGGAAAGAAATAACAGCGGCGTCAGTTGGCTGACGTCGGAGGGTTGGGGCCCAAGTTTGTGGAAATTAAATTTGTTTCCCTTCTTTCCACAACAGCAACTTAAAAATCATATCACAATGCGGCAACTTTTACAACGTAAGCTGCTCGATTGGTTGTTCGTGTGTTGTTCGTTTTGTTGCCGTTTTGCACGGCACATCTCGAACATCCGATCCAAGAGGATACGAGTAAAATATTAACCCACACTAGCACGCGCACGGAAACACTCACGAGAAATAATATCGTGGCGCATGGCAAAGGTTTAATAAATTTTCTACGAAGGAATGAGTCGTAACGAGATTAGTTTTTTAAGGTGGTTTTTTCACGTTCTTTCCGTTTCTTTTCGGAAAGAGGAAAATGTCAGCTAGAAAAAGGAACGGCCCTTGTAATGGTTGAGTTCTTAGGCAAAGATGTTTTTAGACCGGAACGTTCGGCACTGCCAAGCAATGGAAAGCAAATGAGGTGTGAAAAATAGTTTTTATCTGTTCTCTTATTACAATAGATTTCAATGTTTGCATTGGTTCTTAACTGAACATTACTTTTGTTGTAACTACAACTTTTGGGATTTTTGAAGAGATTGAAGATAATAATTATTTTAGACGTAGCCAACTGACTAGTCAAAATTCGGTTTTATTACTCAGTTTTTCTAATCCTGACTCGCCAGTCCCTTTCGGGTTTTTTCCTTTTATAACCCCTCCCGGTGATCCCCCGTGGGCTCCGATCCAAATTGTTGAACTAATTAGTCCGTTGCTCCCGCGGGACGTCCGAGCGTTTTCGCTTCTCACTCCTCACTTCTCACGCTGTCCCTATACAGCTCTGTCATTTTGACAAATTTACTAAAAAAAACTACACAAAATCAGCTTAATCCTTCTCCTTCAAGTTGCAACACCGCCAAGAACTATATAGAACTGTTTTATAACTTTCAAAACTGCTTGTGTTGAGAGGTTGTGGTTCCTCTAGCTGCAAACATTTGGAAATAAAGGAACCTTTAATTCTCAAGCGGCGACACCCACATCTACAGCGCAGGCCGTCCAACAACGTCTTCGTTTCGCACGCAATGAACCCTTTTCTGCCGCAGGGGAGGAAAAATTGCCTCGAAACAATAATTTTCCAAACGGTGCCATTTTCCGTGGCCCTGGCCCCGTTTGGTGAAGTGCGAATCGGTGTGCCGCATCTACTGCCACGTACCGTTTAGCCATTATTGCAGCCACTTGATGGAAAACAAATTCGGTACAAATTTTCCTCCCGTGTTCGCCCCCGCTTCACTCCCTCACATCCGCTTCGACACTATCCGACGGTCTGGCGCGACGGATAGAAAAGTCCAAGCGCCAATCCAATCACGAAAGTACTTGATTAGTTTCGGATTCGGGGCCATTGCCAGCCAGTAGTGCCAGTGCCCTTCGCCTGGTTCGCTCCCTTTTCTCTTCGTGCCTCCTGGCCACCCCACCACCGCCAGGCTCGCTCTTTCCTCCATCGATTTAAATATTGACGAGTGAAGGCTCATTTATCACACACGCCACAGTAGTCCAGCTTTCCGAGGGCAGCGAACGGAAATCCATAAACCAATTTTGAGCAAATTTAACCTTTCTGATTTTTGCCGTCCCTTTTGTATGTGTGTGTGTGTATGTGAATTGGCTCCAACGATGCCGGCGCAAAGAAAACGATGCCAAACTGGCGATAAGAGTCGTCAATACTAATCCGGAACATACCGAAGCTGGTACTCCTTTTTTCTTTCCACTGGGAAAATGTATTTACCCTGGTGTATAGAATGAAGAAAGAAAAACGAACGACCAAACGAACGATTCCATTGCCCGTTTTCAAACGACAAGTGTTTTATGTCTGAAAACTCCTCCGTGTACCTGGCGAAGGCGCTTTATGGAAAGGAATCCCTTCCGAATCGAAACGCAACACTGCGCAGGGGAGCATACTTTAGCGTTTTTTCCTTGAATAATTGAACGAGTACGAAAGAAAGATTGGATAAATGAATGATGGAGCAAAGATGGTAGGAGAGTCTTTTTTTTTTTGCAGGAATTTAAGGTGGCACCGTTTGCCTTCGGTTTTGCCTTTGCTGCAGATGGAAATCTGTACGCTTCGGAAAGAGCATTTATTTATTTTCGACGCTCTAATCGAATGATAGCGAATGGCATTCGAGGGTCCATAAATTGGCTGCATTGCGCTTTTAGCCGTTTGAAAGATGCTTGCTTTCGAATTGTTGGGGAAAAAAAGCAAAATAAAGCATGTTTTATAATTGGGAAAAGGCTGAGTTTTCATTTTTTACTTTATCGTTGCTGATTGGTTGAAGTTCGAGGAATCGTTTAATTCATACATAAAATCTTTGGCAGTTTTAAATAAGCAATCAACTCCATTGATGAAAAAAGGTTTAAACTTTACATTGAATATGTAGTAATGCTTCCTATATTCAACATTTATTTTATTTCCTTAGCCCTACTTTTTGGTGTTCTTTTATGTGATAAAAAAAAATGCATGAATATGTTTCTTACTGAGACGTTGTTTTTATCTTACGAGCAGAGAAGAATGTTTCTTAAATTTCCTGTAAACTATTATCATCTTGAGGTGGCTTTTCTTTCAACCTTATGGTACGGATGTGTTAACCTAGTAATCCAAGACCGAGAACGTCTTGGGAAACGATTCTGGTAACAGCCGCAACAAATCAAAATCTCATTTCCGAAGAAATTACGTGCATGTCTAATATTTTCGACAGCACACAAATAGGAAATGACTGTTTCCTTCAAATAACGGCCCAATTTGTAGTCTCGCTTGCGTTTTTCCTCCCATCTTCTCTCTGCCTTCACTAGCTCCATGCCTTCAGTTTAAGTAAAATGGCTGCGAGACGTAGAAAAAAACAAAACTGATAGAAGACATTTTAACCTTGTCGGTGGAAGGAAACGGCGAACTATACCGACGCCGGCTACGAAGGACCGTTCCACCCAGGGCCGGAAGTGAAGCTCATGTTTTTCTTCTCCTGGAGGGGGTGTTGCTGGAAACCGAACACTTTTCAGCCGAGGCGATTAAAGCGAAGCACAACCGGGCTACAGTGCTTCGTTCACTTCTCCGTTCGGTGAGTCCGATGGTCTGGATTGCCGTTTGGGGAGCTGGGGTTTGCAAAACAACGCAAAAAACAACCAGGGTAGCCTGATGTGCGATTCGCAGAACGCGATGCCAAAGGTCCACTCATGGGAGCTCGTGAAACAATATCGACCGTACTGAGGCTGCGGAGAGATGTTGTTGGAACACATGTTTCCTTTTCCGATATGCGAATGTAGCTTTAAGCGTGGAAAATCTGTCAACAATCGCCAGTTTGTAAACAGCATGGAATGTTAATCAATCCTTAAAGCAGACATCTTTTGTCATTTTATGAACAGCGCATTCCTTAAGCATTACCTTTTTTTTTAAATAAGTAATTATTTGCTAAGGAAACACAGCTTTACGATACAGCGGCAAATGACGCATAAACTAAACAGGAAAATGTGGCTGCTCCTAATGGTTCGATCGTTACCATGGTTTTAGCAGCATTAGGTTCTGTTGGGCCTGTTCGGATTCTACTACAAGCCCCTTACCCGATTACATGATTTATCAACTGTGAAACTGTGGGTTCCACAGTGTTCCGCTTCCCGGTGGCTTGCGCCGAAGCCAGAGTCGTCATTGGCAGCCGAGTCCTTCGGAAGGACTTCCTTTTGGCAGTCGGCAGCCAGGGATGGATAGGCAAACAAGTCAACGCCAAAGTACATAACTTCCCATTCAGCGTCAGAGTGCGCGCAGTCAAAAGCACACACATCACAAAAACAGCTGCTAAGAGCGTAATGAGAAAATCCAAGATCCACTTCATGTCTTTCCATTCCTCCACCCACGAGTCCATCCATTTACCCCACCCTCCACTCGAGGTCGGGAGTAATTGTGACCTCGCCAGCAACTCCTGCTCCAACCACCCCCCGGAAGTGCCCTTTCCTGGACGGAGTGTATCTTCATCAGCTCGTCGTTCCTTTGACAGGGTGACAGCTTGCGAAACAGAGACTCTCTCACCCTCTGACGCGTTCGTCGTGACATCTGTAGCCGTGGCATGGCGGGGCAGGGGTGTGGATGATGCGAGCAAGGTCGAAATGAAGCCTGGATTTGCTACCATTTACCCGTTAATCCATTATCCGTGCCGGGTCGACGGCTTTAAATGCCGGGCGAGACTCCTGGCCGCAACGGACTCGCGGAGGATTCGCTGGTTGTCTTTTCGGTAGATTGGACTGTCAAGACGTTGGACGATAACGGTTTGGAGTGGGGAAAGGCTGGAAGACAGCCGACACGATTTTCTCTCTTATAATGCCACACCAATGAAGCGATATGGGAAACTAGTTCAGCGCTTTTGTGAATTGGAAGGACATTTAAAAGTATAAATTATGACAAACAGGAAAGGTGGGCTTTAGATAAAATAAAGATAAGTTATTCACAAGTTAAAACTTTCATAGCAAAGCTCACGTGTTCGTATTCCGTTTCTGCAGAATCATTAATTCTGTGAACTCACAGTAAAAGCTGAATTACCTAAACTATAAATATCGATGCTGAGCATCCATCGTTCCCTTTCCCGACAGATACAACTCATTTACGCCATTCCTGTGTCTTACCGGCATTGGAAGCAGTCGAGTCACTTTACAAAATAAACGTGGCAACGCTTTCATCGACAAAAGGTGGACTGCGTGAAGTAGTGCCTATGTTTGTTGGAGGCAATGTTTAGCCTCGCCGGCATTGACAACACCTTACTCCCACCTTAGTCGAAAACTCGAGGAAAGACACAGCAATCGCGGAAAGCGAAAATGTAAATGAAAATCCTCACTTTGCGCTCATGAAATATTAAACTGTCAAGTGTGGTGTCAGGTGTGGAACCGGAGGGTGGATTAAACGGCTCACCGGCGACCTGCTCCCCTTCTCTCCCTCCTCAAATAACCTACCAACCCGAGGGAAACCCCTGGAAGCACTAGAGTGGCGCTAATGGAAAATGCCAAAATTGCTCACGGCACGGTATCGGAGGCGGAGGCGGATTGCCTGCTTGGCCCTCGCTTTCACAGAGGCACCGCATTTAACTCCGCACTAAGTGCCATCCTCGATTAGTAGAAGGATTAGTGCGCCTCCAGCCGTTTACCGGCTTTCCGGGGCTCTGGAAGGGTTTAACGTATTCGAACTATTGATTACACTGTCGAGGGAAACGATCCTTTCGCCTGCGGTTTGATTTCCGTGGCCGATGGAAACGCCGCTCGCAAAACCTCAAAGCCACCGGGAAAGTTAATTTTAATTCCGGGATGGAGCGGATAATTAATCAGTTTCGAGACGCGAGTGCTTTCGTTTCTCGATAAACGCCTTTGAACGTTACCATTTGCGTATTTATTGCGGCAGGGTTTCAGATTAATGTTTTCGGTTTTTAATACATTATTTGATCATTTCTCTCGAAAGCTTTGCGGAGCGATGATTTTGTTTCCTCGTGTCATCTGCATTAGTTCGACGACTGGAAAGGGAATTTGTTCCAACATCAAGCTATAATCACTTTTGTTACCAAGAAGCTTAAGTTTTTTTTTGCGGCTGGAACTACACCCTTGATTTTATTTCTTTTTTGATGGCGGAATAGGTAAATTTTAGGAGATAATAGGTTATGCGGTAGTTATCTTGACATCAAACTTTGAACACCTTTGTGTTAGAAACACAACAAGATGATGGTAGAAGAAGTTTCAAACATATTATTTGTCCTTAGTCCTTTAGGAGGATTACCCCAGGAAGAGAAAACTGTATTTGTTAAGCTTGTTTGAATATGGATGTATTGGCCAGCAGCATCAGCACCAACAGCTTTGGATTTTGAAAAAAAAAAGAATATTCATGAGCCTGGCTTATCCGTGTTTTTAAACCACAACAGTCTTGTTAATCCGTACAAAGCTAGGTAAAGTATGTACGGGGAAAAAGGATTCGTCTTTTATTTTTGTCAGACTTTTGTTTTAAATAATTTTGAAGGATGCCAAGAATTAAATGATTTCGAAAATACCTTTCAAAGTCTGGCTCGACATTATCTTCCATCTGACTATAAATTATGCTCAAGTGCAATATATTCTCCATTCAAGGAACACACCTGTCGGGGAGGTGATTAATTTGGAGCCCTCATTCGAACTAATAGATTCCAGCCCTCATAAATCAAACTATCGCCTGATTTGAAACGTAAGTTCTACGTTAAAACCCGATCGGCTTTCTATTGATCACCGCACCATGCGATAAAGCTCGCCTGATAAACTGAAGAAATGGAATCGCCCGTTTTCCTGGACCATTTATTTTCTTCTTCTAAACTGAAACTTCCCACCCGGCTTGGTTCGAGGCCGCTATAGCAAAGATCGGGGTTAAATAAAATCATAAAACCCTTTAGCCCATTTAGCACCTCGCGGCCTCGCTGGGCTCGCTACCGTCGGTCGGCTTATTAGCGGTGCGATCGGGACTAATGTTTTTTCCGTTTACTTTTCCTCCGGTCTGCAGTGGATTTTTATTAAAGCACTCTTTCAACGACTGGCTTTGAGTAGTGGGAACCTTTGGAAGCAAAAGCTTGGCAGCATCTTCCAAGGAAGGCAAAGGAATCGGATGAAACTAAACTTTCTTCCTTACGCGCGTGGTTCCGAACACCTTTTCTCGGGAAAGTGTCTCCCGGTGGAACGGCGGCAGTAGCAGCATTCTTTTCTCGCTCGCCACCGAAACGGACTGCGCTGAGCCTGCATAAATTATGACTGCTTTGGTTCAATTTATTGGCTCGACTCCCTCTAGGGAGGATCAACTCCCCCTGCTCGATCCCCCGCCAACTCGCTCTCGCCAATCTTCTTATCCACCGAGTGCCGGGTGCGAGCCGTCAAGCTGCCACTTCTCGTGAGGCCGAAAAAAGGAAAACTGAAGGAACCCTAAAAGAGTTTGGAAGAAGACAAAAAGCAACCTTTTTCTCCCCGAAGACCGACTCCATCCACTGCGTATAGGCCACCGAGGGCCAATAAGTTTTATCTCCGAGCTTCGGCGTTCGGGGCGACGGACCCTGGCCGGACCCGAACGGTCTCCGTTTCTCCATGGGACTGTTTAGGGCTTTATGGTTCCGGCGTTTTGCATCGTAAAATAATTCTCTGGGGAGAGAAGTTCATGTAGCGGCGTGCAGGAATGCTGGGCCCATCCTTGTCTTCCCATTGATCCTTCCACATCACATTGAGGCATCGCTCTTTTCGTTTTTCACTAGATGAGAAATCCTTTAGGAGCTCCGAAGGTCCAGGATCGGTAGTCTGCATAATCAATCGTCAGTGGATTGATTGACTTTCCGCACCCAAGTGCGTATGGAGTGGTGCGGAGGAAGCACCTTATTTCGTGGGACCTTTGCCCTAATCCCACGTCAAAAGATCGGACAGCATTCATACGTCAGCGGCACATGTTCATGGGAAATTTTCAATCCCTAAACGTAAAGGTACGATGAACTAGTTTGTTGAGCAATAGATTCCAACTCGTTCAGGATAAAGAAAGACTAGTTTCCCTCGAGGTGGGTGGAGGTTCATTTTAAGGCTATCTCCAAATTTGTTGCGAGCACGCTGGAAGGAGATTGAGGAGAAGAATCAGATTATCCTGTTCTTGAGATATCGATTGTGTTATCCTTAATCTTAATATGTTAACTCACTTCAAGCATGTCAGGATTGGGAACTCCTGTTATTGAACGATCCAACATACAAAGAAGCTTAAAAATAGAGAAAACAGGAATCAAGCTAGTGTTTAAGGCGCTTTGAAGACGCATGAAGAGTCTTTACGAACTAATAATTCACAATGCTTGTAAATATTTCATAATCTCATCTTAGTAAATTTAAGGTATCCATCGTTAATCAATTTCAATAGCTGAGACGATCATTTAATTTAAAATGTACAACCGAATGTGTTGACCTAGGTATTCCGTTTACGTGAATACTTTGGCTTGAATGACATTCAATTCGTAGTACAAAGAAACATTTTTCATTATCAATTGACAGCACTTAAATTGGAAGCATTAAAGTTGTCTCCAAGTCCATCGATTCCATACTTGATTTTTGGTGCAAAACAGGACCTTCTAGCAAATAGCTACCGATGCACGCGAACGTTGATGCTTGTTTTCCCATGCTGTTTCTTTTTTCTTTTTTTCTTTTTTTATTCCTCAATTCACCTCGTCGGAAAATACCCAAAACACTATCGGACAACCCGGTTGTTGGTTCAATCGTTTGTCATGTTTGGCGGACGGTGCTTTGCTGCTCCCAGGCCAAAGAAGAACCAAACCGGAACGGTGAAAAATCACCAACCCGAGCTTGGTTGGACCGATGTTAATTCGAAACGGTATCTGGCGCTAGCTCGAGGTTAGGAAGCACGGGCAAACCGGCGCCGGAGGGAGGTTGTGCAGCGCAAGCGGGGCCGTTGTTTATGTTGCGGTTTGTTTTGATTGAAAGGACACGCCGCTGGAAAGCAGCGTGCGTGAAAGGTGACAATTTTCCGATTTCCTTTTTTCCTCCGTTTCGGCAGCGACGCCCGCGGAAACGGGTGTTTCGGCTGACGTTTGTTTTTCGTTTCGGGCTGCCGCGCTTGGCCCACGTTTGAGGCTCGATGCGGTAGGCAAAGCCAAAAAAAGGGAAAAAATATGTGTAGGGTTGGTGCTTTCCAGTCGGCAGCCATCCTAAGCAACGCAACGGAGGTGTGAAGCAATGCGATTAATTCATTTGAATTCATTTCCATCAGCCGACAACCTGGCTGCCGCCAACGTCAAACGTCAACTGTCGAAAAGTGAGACCGACACGCGCCTACGGGGGATGGCAATCCGGCAAGGCATTGATTTGATAATTGGATTTTGCGGAATTCGGAAAATTTGTGCCACCCCCGTTAACGGCATTTGCTTTGCGGGTGTAGGTGTTTGGTTGTTCGGTTGGTTAATGCGTAAAAGCCAATCACCAAACCTTCGAGAATGTTTTTTTTTTTCACCATAACAGTTCACAATTCCTATTTGTTGAGTTATGTTTGTATCCAAGCTGAACGCCCAAACGGAATATGTCGGTGAAATGAGCTAACTTTAAAATGAAACGTATTCGAAAGGCCTAGAACGCTGGCATGTATTTTAATAGCAATCCAAGAATCGGTATAAAAAATAAACACGAAAAAGCTTAAAAAAGTGGTAGTACGGTAAGAAAATTATTTTGCTGATTTTCCGTGACATTTTTGGTCAATCAGTGTAAAACACCAACGCGCAAAAGCTGCAGCCCACATATGCGTGGATGAAGTGTGAGGCTGCTTTCGTGTCGGTGGGTTGAAGAATAATTTATTTTACTAAATCAAGCTTTCTGTTTCCCCGAGGGCGGCTCTGTGGGCGGCTGTGTTATATTTATCCTGACGTTCGTTAGTTCCTTATATTTCGCCGCGGTCGAACACTCACCATTGATTGCCGACAAAGGTCACCAATAATCCGATTCTGTGTTTGTTTACGTGTGGAATTAGAGATTTCTCGCCGTCCGCATTTGAAGTGATCCATTGCAACCTTCAACCAAAACGCGGAGCAACGCGTGCGAAATATTCGGTTCGTCTTTCCAAAGCCCGGAAACGCTCACCCTTTTGCAGACTCGAAAACGTACAATAGGCAAGGGTTTTTTTTTCCCCAGGCATATGGGCGAATATTTGAATCCAGTTAGGCAGCAAATTTTAAGCCGTCTCCGTTCGCATTGGAAGCATTTTCGCTACCCGGCTGACGTACGAACCGGTTCGAACGGTCGCACCGGACATATTTGCGTTCCGCTTTCTCGCGAAGGGACCACCAACCGTTTTCCCCCGACGGAAGGTATCCCGTTGGAGGGGGAAAAAATGGAACAACAATCCTCCAACATGCGACGCAACGCGACGCGCTTTTGACAAAGGTTGCGGGCTCGAACGTCCAGCGCTGTCTTGTCATTGTCAATTTCCGTCCATTTTCCACCAAACAAGGGACACTACGGTCGGCTCCGTGTTCCGGGTTTGTGATACGGGGGTATCCTTTGAGCGAAAGGCGAGCTTTTCCTACTCGACACATGTTTTGCACGCCACCCAAGGGAAATCGGCACGGAACGGCAACGACGCATCTGCCCGATCGGCAAGTCCAAACATCCTGCGAATCATGTTAGTTCAGCTTTCTCAACTGTTGCTCCCACGTGCGTTGGATCCGCTTATAGCTGACAATTTTGAGTATTTCAATGTAACGGTTAAGAATATACTAGCTATGTGTAGATAATACCTGGATAAAGAAAAGGATTTTAAAAGAAATGTTCTTATAAATGATCGTCTATCTTATCCATTTTGAGTTCTTTTGCAATACACTGTTTTACAATCTACGGGCTGACCATTTAAAGAATAAAAAAAAATTAAAGAAACGTTTGCTTAACAAAATTTGCAAAACGTTTGTTTTTAGAATGGACTTTCATTTTAAAATGGGAAAAAAATTATTAACTGCCTTTTCTCGTTCAATCACTAGCGACGATGCTTTCATTTATTCCTGTTAAGGATAAAGTTCTCCCGCCTACGATCGCATAGGCAGACGGCAAGCATGTTTGGTTCGGCACGGCTATCAAAAATACATTTTCGTATCGCTGCGGGAGTTTATTTCGTATCGGACACAGAAACAACAAATAGTCAGAACAAATCGTGCCAGTACGGGAGGGACAGCGGACGGGGAACAACGATATCGGAAAATGGGCAAATACACGAGCCGACCATCCATCGCAGCGCAGGAAACCAATGCCCGGAACGTTGGGCGGAAAAATGTTCTCCCTCCGACCGGCCCGGCTGAAACTGGGAAGGAAAGAACCAACAAACGGATGAAACCGGACGTACTGGAAATGGACGTAAAGATGGATGTGAGGCCACCGGTTCACATATTGTTCCCTGACCGGAGCTTTCTGCCCGCTCCGGTTTCTTGGCGAGTGCGTTGCGCGGAAGGAAAATCCCCCCCCCCCCCCCCCCAACGGGTGGGTATAATTTACTACAAATATCGTTGCTAAAGTATTGCCACCGAGCTGGGCCTGCATCGAGAATCACAGGCACGAGCTTCGGTGCTTTCGCAGCTCAGCTTTCGGCCCTTCGTTGTAGGGAACCGGTGCGTTCCGGTGGGTGGGTCTTGCTAGTGTACAGGTGAAATATTTATGCGAAACCGTATTCGAATCCGAGACAGGATTGTAGAGCAGGGGTTTTGGGCTGTTATCTAGAACAGATGCAAATCGGATGCGTTTTAGTACTTTTTGTGTGTGCTTGACATGATGTGACGTGATGTACTGCAGGGACAACGCACTTCTGTTTCTGTCCTCATTCGGTTGCTAGGAAAAGGAAGGAAACCTTTCGATATTTTTGTCATCCTGATAGGAAACATCGAAAAACATAAAATTAACTATGTGACGGGGCCATCTGTTCATCACTGTAACAAGGCGTCAGGGTTCTATTGTCTATCGATCAACGTTAAAGTGTTATAGGATCGTTGATATGGGAGGATTTCATTTTTATTTCAAATTGATGTTTTCGACAGCCATCATAAATTGGCTAGCCTGAATGTATCGTCGTTTGTTGGTAAAGCAGACGTGGATGAAAATTTTTGTAAATTTTACGGTATCTTAAATTTTCCACAAATAGTGCAACATTCTGCCAAAGTTTTGTAAAATAGACTTTATAATAAAAGAGCATCTCATTCTGCATTCAAAGAAGCTTCGTCAAAATTTACATCTTGCAAGGGTATTTTTAACTGACAAATATGTTGTGAACGATTCATTCTGTTAAAAACCTACCAGTCAATTTGTTGGTACAGTTTCAACGCCCAGCAGTCAACCACTAGATGTAAACGCCCGAGGGGAAGACAGGTGCCCCAGAACCTATAAAAGAGGGGGGGCAAAACGTTTCGGAGCCTTTTCCAGCAACTAAAAAGTGCGAATAAAGACATAATTTTTGGTGTTGCCTAAAAAAGGTCTTTAAATTTGTAAATACCGTTCCAAACCGTTGTTACACAATTAGTTTTATACAGCAATTTTTATTGCCAACTATTCCTAGGTGGAACTGGTCATGCCATTCCATGTGAGTTGACTGATGTTCTACCAATTGCACAATATTTCAGTTTTAACAACTATGGATGCTAGCCGTGGTAATCGCGCAGGAGTATCAAATATCGTCATAACTACGGTGAAACAGTTGCAGTACGCAGAAACTTCCAACTGCAGCACGGCCAAAGCGACTCCAGTTGGACCAATCAAAGCCAATTACATTCCTCAAAGCAACGTCAACGGAAAACGACGGTCTGGATGTCGTAACCAATTGAGTACACACATTAGTAGTAGCGAAAACGTGGCACTGGATTCCCAGGCTTCCAGGCCCTGCCTTCCCGCCAGTAACGAGCGGACCAGGGGCATCCCGGGAAACTGTTGTGTGGTTGTGGAAATAGAGAAAAAAAAGAAGGAACGGAAGGGTGGTGAAAAGTGCGCTCGCAGCAGCTGCAACGTTGTACGGCACCGTTTGCCAACGGAACGACATCATCAACATCATAGTTCTCGACAGGAGCTGCCCTTCGGGTTCCCCCCGTTTCGGCAGCATCTGGTGTAGCGATGATCCTGGCACAACATTCGAAGCACGTCCGCTCGAACTAAAGCATAATTTCACGTTCATCATCTCTCGCTAGGTAACAATCGTGGCGTGTGTGCGACACCATTGCAACCGGGAGGACCGCAAGGAGTCGAAAGGAATCTCGAATGGCGTCCGAATGATCTAAGCGCGCAGCTTAGAGACAGAAAGAGACAGACCGAGAAAGAGGCCGACAGAGATAGAGAAAAAAAAGAGAGGAAGAAAGAGCGGAAGAGCGAGCAAACGAGACACACGTCTCCGTCTGACGCGTCCCCAACCGCAACGGGTGCATTGCGCGGTGCAGTGATTTTTCACATGCATTTTCATCTTGTGCTGCTTTATTTAACAGAACGCCCGCATTTGAGGTACCTTTCGGCTGAGCACGAATAAAACTCACCGATGGCGGGGGCGATGGAAAGGTGATTAGTAATGCAGCCTGCAATTTCGTTGCATCACGTTGCAGTGGGAGGAGAGAAAGGGAAGTTTGTCCACAGAGCTCCTGCGTCACTGCGGGAACGGTACAGTTTTAAACCACGGTGAATTGGCAAGGAGTCATGTAAATGCTTGATGAAGTGTGTATCATTCCTGTCCGTTGAGTACGTGAGTCAATTTACCAACATGTGTTCGTGTTGCGCAAAAACGAAAGCACACATGTTTGAAAGTGTAAATACTATTTTTCACTTTCAACTTCTTTCAATCCCTTAAATTTTCCCTAAGCCATTCTTCGACGACGTCTGAGAGTGTGGACTCAAAAGTCGTATCATCGAGTTATATTTAAAGTAAATCTGCCGGAAATGGAACTATAAACCATTTGCAATCGCCATGGACGGGTGTTGAAGTCAATGAAACAATGCAGCTCTTGTTCAATAGAATGCATATGAAGTACGAGCGCTCCTCTTTAGCCTCCATAGCATCATATTAATCGGTTCGATTTTCCTCCGAGGGTTCCGTGTGCTGCACTTCAATCGATCGCCACAGATGCCCTGCGGAGGAAAGGTATAATGAAGTTCTGTGGCTGTCCGTGATTTTCCGCCGGCTTTGTAGGCTGAGGCTTCCCGCAGACCGATGCTCCGAGCAGCGAGGGTACGCTAATGACAGCGTGCTTTTGAAGTTTCCCTAGCTCCCCGGTATCGAGTCGCATTGAAGAGGACGCTTCTTGCTGAGCCGATCCTTGACGGTTGGATCGTCGAGGCCCGTCCGCCCTCCCCGACCTTCGGTTTGCATCCGATCCGGGCAGGTAATTAGTGACATTAGATGTCTTCTGTTGATCGATCAGTGTCCGCGCGTCGAACGGACAGAACAGAACGGCCAGCGGTGAGTGCAAAATGCCCCTTTTCATCGCGAAAAGTTGATTGGCTTTGATTGATCGGTGTGGTGAGGTGGAAAAGTCATACCACCGCCAACAGACGCGGTTGCCTCCGCGGGGCAGCTGCTCACTTTCTAATGATTGCACTTTGCAGCTGCTCGGACGAGGATCCTGACAAGTGCCACTTGATCCATGATGGGCGATTGGATCGCTTCTGGGGATGAAACGCGGAAGCTGCTGTAGGAAAAACGTTCCTGTCTGAGACGGGGAAGATTCGCGCAATGAATTGGTATAACTGGCGATTCTTCTTCTTCTTATCTGGCCCGCTCATAGTTGAGCACGTCGTGCTGACATGGCCTGGTCACCAATCGTTTTCCAGGTCGCTCGGTTCGTGGTTGCCGCTCTCCATCCCCGGTGACATCCGATGTTCCGCAGGTCCTGCTCCACCTGGTCCAGCCAACGGGCTCGCTGAGCTCCTCTGCGTCTCGTGCCGAGCGGGTCGCTGACGAGTGTCTTCTTGGTGGGGCATGAGTCCGGCATCCTCATGACATGCCCCAACCAGCGGATCCTTCCGGCTTTCGCCACCGTTAGGATATCCGGCTCGCCAAACAGCTCAGCCAGCTCGTGGTTCATCCTTCTCCTCCACCCGTCCTGCACGTATACGCCACCAAAGATAGTCCGGAGCACACGACGTTCGAAAATGCCGAGTGCGTTGGCATCCTCCGTGAGCAGCGTCCAGGACTCATGCCCATAGAGGACTACCGGCCGTATCAATGTGCGGTATATGGTGCACTTCGTGCGTTGGCGAAGTCGTCTGGACCTTAGGAGCTTATGGAGCCCATGGTAGGCACGACTTCCTTGAACAATGCGTCTTCGGATCTCCGAACTGATGTTGTTGTCCGATGTTATAAGAGACCCAAGATAGGCAAACTCCTCAACTACCTCGAGCTCATCGTTGTTGATTCGTGCGCTAGCTCCCAGTCTTGCTCTGTCACGGTCAGAGCCACCGGCGAGTAGGTACTTAGTCTTTGACGCATTGATCTCCAGTCCAATTCCCGCAGCTGCGCGTTTTAATCGGGTATATGCATCGGACACCGTCGCAGTCGACCGTCCAATGATGTCGATGTCATCCGCGTAGCCAAGAAGCTGGACTGACCGTGTGAAGATCGTGCCCCGATGGTCGAAGCCCGCGCTCCGAATGACACCCTCCAGAGCGATGTTGAATAGCAGGCAGGAGAGCCCGTCGCCTTGCCGTAACCCCCGATGAGACTCGAACGGATCCGACAACATGCTCGATATTCTCACCCTGCACTGCACCCTATCCATTGTGGCCCTTAACAGTCGGATCAGTTTTCCGGGGAATCCGTACTGCTGCATGGTTTTCCATAGTTCGGTCCGATCTATGGTATCGTAGGCCGCTTTGAAGTCGATGAATAGGTGGTGCGTGGGGATTCGGTGCTCTCGGCATTTCTGGAGGATCTGCCTGAGAGTGAAGATTTGGTCGGTTGTTGATTTCCCTCCAACGAAACCAGCTTGGTAGCTTCCGACGAAATCACTGGCTAGGGGGGAGAGCCGGCCAAAGCGGTATATTTTCATGGTTCCTTTTCGTTGCAATTGTTCCAGAGGTGGCTTGCAAGGCCTCTCCTCTGGCCCCCAGTCTCGTCGGAGAGCCAACGCGTCCCTTGCTGTTTATAGTCCCGAAGGGGGTAACTGGCGATTACGGCCATGATTTCCATTATGCTCGAATTAAGCTGCGTTTGTATTATCAAACGATTTGTTTCTATTTGTACCAGTATATGAGAACGATGATGTCAGAAAATTTGAATTCAACTAGACGGCGTTTGTTTAATGCTTTAAAAACTGTTCTTTAATTTACTTTTATAGAACTTCACTCATGTTTAAATTTCCAACTTTATAAATAATGTAAATTAGAAATTATTTCTGATTATGTTCATCGTAACAAGCAATTGCTTATTTGTTTCTTTGTGTTTCTAACCTACCTCTCTTTTTCCCTCTCTTTGCAGGTAAGTTCTGCCTCATCAGTGCGTCAAGATTAGGAAATATCATCCGACCCGGATGCAGAAGCAAATCTCTTACTAGGTTGAGTATTGTGCGGAGTGGAAAGCAGATTTCCCCCCTTCGCGTAGAGCAGGGCTCAATTAAGTTTGACACAATTAAACACTCACTCGAAACACAACTCTTCCGCTCGGTTAAACAACGCTCCACCTCTGAGCCGAGTTATCTTTGAAAATGCTCCGGAAATGGTCGGTTTCCCGTGGGAGACCTACGAACGGCGGGGGATAAAGTTTTCCGTCGAGTAGCAAACTTGTGTTGCGAAATGGCGTCGTGTTCTCGCATCCCACCGCCCCTCCCCCCTGCCATCAGTCGCGTTCGGCCAGGGGTGCGGGGCCCAAACATCAGCTCGGCCATTTAATTAGCGCCCCCGTGATTATGTTGTACGCCCGGTTGCAGATTATGTGTTGTGTTGTGTGTCTTTCGCTGCTGGTGATGCCAAATGAAATCGCCAAGAAGGACCGACGGAAATGCATCAAAGATGGAGCTCAAAATCAACAGCTAGCAGGACGAGACCAGGGGCGAAAGGATACTTGGATACAGAAGCGCTGGGAAGGATAAGCAGTTCGTTCGTCGTTGTGCGTTCGTTATCCGTGCGCGGCATTCTGCGATAAATAATCAAACGAGTCCTGGAAGTGGCAAGGAATGAATTAATTACTTCCCATGGCGTTAAAGGACTGGACGTCGGGTACAGAGGGAGACAGTGGCAAATGAAAGATAAAGATAGCGCAGGCAGACGCAGGCAGCACAACTTTCAAACGGCTAATGAACGACTTTTGGCGAAGCTTCGGTTTTTGTGTGTTAAGCTTCGTGCCGCGGGGCAAAACGAACTAATGGAAGGGAATCAAAACTTTCTCCGCCAATGCGTGGGTCGAATGCGTTCTAAGGATCCTCCGAGGAGCATCTAGGAACTAACCGTGGTAAGGGTGTTGGTTAAGTGGATAAACGACGGACAAAAGGCGTCAGTAATTAAAAGCAATGGTTGATGCATGTTGCAATAACTTTGTACGTTTCTTCCTATGGTGCCTCCTGTTCCCCACAAACTAAAGCTTTAATAAGGATCGTAAAGTATGTTTGGTGTGCACTTAAATTAAACTACTCACTTGAAACAGAATTCAGGCGAATTCAGGCGAATTCAGTGAATTAAGCAATTGCAAAAAAGTGTAAAAACTAAGAGTTGAATTCACGCCAAGCAATCTATGTTTACTCTTACGGCCTTAGTTTTTATTTTTTATCGTAAATCACAATATTATTTTGTGTCAACGGTGCTAGGTCAATCTAAACGTACCTAAACGTAAAACATTATTTGAATTGAATTGATGATTTCGTTCATTCATTTCATCGTTCAATTGAAATCTTCCAAAAAGTTTTTCTTAAAATATTTAAAATAATCATAACGAAAAACCTTTTCAATTGGAGCAGTTAGTCAAGACGTAGTTAATGAAATATATAACTTATCCTTATCCCTTTCTCCATGAATCGCTTGGAATGAAAAGAGCAGCTAATGGCACTCTTAAAGCCGATCCGATCCCGTCCAAGATTACGCCGACCAGGATATTGATTTTAACATCCATCGCGAAATCCATCGCTCGCAATCGTCCCTGACGATCGTAATCTTAATTGTTTGTTTGTTTTCCGTCGCCATTAGCCAACCACTCCGAGCCTATCTCTTTCGCTCACTGTCTCTCTTTCTCTTTCCAAAGGGGATTGGGGATACTTTTTCGTGTGCCTTTTCTTCCAGACCGTCAGCAAATCCACCGTTATCCTTGCTCGAACGATGCAGCAGAACGGGGAACACGCCAGTTACTCCTCGCTGTCAACCGGTGGAGGAAAAGGAAAAGAAAAACGATGGCACAAATTGGGCAGCCCATTAACGCGACGCGACAACGGTTGGCCCCATGCCGGGAAGGAAAGAATTTTCTCTGCCTCCAGACTCGCGACGCCGGAGGCGGGAGAACAAAAAACATGATACAAAAGTGTAGCGACAAAAAAAAAGGAGTAACGGGAAGATAACGGCGGAAAATCGTCGGTGAATATTTCATCGGCACAATCACATAAGTACATACTTCAATATTTATAACGAAGTTTAATGGACTCGGCTCGGTGAAACGGGCTTGCCCCGGTGGGCTCGTTTGTGGCGTTGAGAGTTGATGAAATTTGGTGGAGAAAAAACCGGAGGCGCTTGAAAAATAAATCAACGAAATGAAGTCGAAAAAGGCCCCAGGATATCTCGGTGGGGACTAAGTCCTACGCCGAAAGCTCACCACCAGGAGTCGTCGATTAGCAGACAGCAGAACTCACACGAACTGGCTGACAGTTCACCACTTTGATGCCTGGTCAGCCGTTCACAGACCCGAAGCGTGATAAAATCTGTCTGAACGCCCTGCTGCCAGTTCTTTCCGACATTGAACCGCCGGAAGGGGCCCATGCGTGCCTCGGTGGACCAAAGGGGGGGGGGGGGGGGATTGGCTGGCCGGGTTGGACCGACGCTGTGGCCAGGATGTGATGTAAACATTTTAGTTTCGACGCCACAAAGTCCCTCGTCGGGTGGGAAGCAGTAAATTATTTCCACCGAAGCCATTCGACGATACCGTCGTCGTTGTCGGGTTATCCTTTATTTTTTTGTTACCCTGTTTTATTTTCCGCTTTTTTGTCGCTCGAATTTCGCCATTTATTTTTCTTCTGTTTTTTCTCCTGCGTCCACACCCATTCGACTGCAGTACACCGCCCTGCCCTGCACGCGGGAAGCTCCCGCTGGGTGTAGACTCCGACAGCTCGAGCAAACGGCTCGCTGTCTTGCTGTTTGTCGCCGGATAGTTTCTCGCAACTGCAACCCCTCTAAACACCAACCCATTTTATGTGCCGTACGACCGCACCACACTTCGGTCCCGCCGTTTTCCCCAGGCCCGGCTTGTTTTACATGATCCGACACCCGGACGTTCCGATGGGGCTGCGGCCTATCCTGTCGCTTTTCCGACAACTTTTTTTCCCCGGAAGCCCGGAAGATTGGCAAAGTCTCAGCGATGTTTTGAAACAAAAAAAGGAGAGATGCTACCGTGGAAAACCGGAACTAGCGAACTTACGGCAGCAGGACCAAAACAAAAATAAGGCCAGGATCAAGCGTTGGATGTTTTTTTTTATTCCTCATTCTGCTATCATCCATTTCGTCGTCGTGATGCTCTACTCGACTGTTGTGTCATTCGGTCCTTCTTTGCAGCATTCTATTTCCTTTTTCTTTTTTTTTTTGAGACAAACACGCCGTTTCTCTTTCGCATACTGTCCCCGATACGGCCAGCATCGCTACATTCGCGTAGCTTGTGCGCGCTGTTTTATCACCATGCTCCCACAACGAGCACCGAAACCCGATGGTTGGCGCGGCTTTGCTGCCCTCTTGGGTGTAAATCTCGTCCATCTTCCTCCGTGCTGCTCCATCCACGTCCTTTCCACCGCGTGCACCGTTCGAAGGTACTGCCAGCCAGAAGCGTTTCGGTGATCGTCCTCTAGCGTTGCGGTCGAATCCGCATCCCATCGCCTCTTCTGAGCCGCGTGGAGCAAAAAGAAAGCGATGGTACAGACACCAATGAACAAACACCTATCGGGGTGGAACAAAACCCAAAAAAAGCCCACTGCGCTGCACAGTGTGTCCGCGTGAGCCAGCATTCCACCCGCGTCGAAATTCGCCCGGAGGTGGAAAGGAAAACTAAATTTGTGAACTGTTATTGTAGCTTACGCAATTGATTGCGGATGGCACCCCGGAGGAAAGAAGGTGCTAAAAGTTTATGCCGAACCAGAGTTGTTTCCCTGGTTTTTTGCATCCATCCCCTTTCCTTTCCCGCCGTGCGGGTGTAGCTCACACACCCCCACAAAACCCCAACCACCCACAACCCCTCTCGAACGTCTGTCAACGACTAAATTAACGAGAGGAGGCTGTCCGGAAGGGGGTTTCGGGCCGTTGATGAACGAGTTCCGATTTCCGGCTGGATTTGGCTGGGAGTTTTTCGCACACTTTCTCTCTCTCCCTATTCCCGTCTCTGTTTTTCTCTTTTTTTTTTTGGCAAAGATATCACCACATCTCCTAGCGCTTCTGTGGGATTGTTTTTGAAAGGCTTTAAATCGTTCGATGCGACGGTTTGCATGTTGGCATAGGTAAGGGATTTATTTCCGTAGAGAAATTAGAATGAAAACTATGAAGCTCATAGTATTAAGATGCTGATAGAAGTTGGACTGGAAAATTGGACCTGTCAAAGATTTGAGTCGTAATCCTTTTATTGTACATGTTACAACGGTTTGTAACGTTATGCACAAATTTAAAAGACCTTTTTTATGCAACGCCAAAAAATATGTCTTTATTCGCTCCGGAACGTTTTGCCCCCCTCTTTTATAGGTTCTGGGGCACCGGTCTTCCCCTCGGACGTTTACATCTAGTGGTTGACTGCTGGGCGTTGAAACTGTTCCAACAGTACAAAACACCTGTTTACAATATGTGTTGACCTTGCTGTCCTAGTATTGGGTCAAATAAAAATAATATTAACCTAACCAAGAAAACGATCGAGAAATATAGAAAGTGTTTAGGATTTAAAACTTCATTTCTCTTGCTACAAAATTAGTCAACCATAGCTTCCCGTGAGCTTAGACAACCAAATCAGATCAATGGCAGCACAAGGGTAATCCTAAAGGTTCTGATAAAATGTTGGCATACAGCGCTTCCACTCGGTACAGAATACGAACAACCGACGGCCAGGCGCTACGAGCATCGATTCTTCCCGTTTCCGCCTGCCAGCACCCGTAACAAGTAATCATGTTTTTGACGTAAAGCTGGTGGCAGAACAAATCTGCTCGCAATCCGAGCGCAGAAATCACTGTGGCTTGACGCCTAATGAGATTAACGTGACGAAGCACCCCATCGTCGTCGGGGATCGAGGTTCGAGCGAATGGAGCTCCAAGGTTTTCCTCTCTTTTGACGCCAATGCTCGCCAGGACGTTCGGGCGCAAATAATAGATGAAGAAAAATTGCTTTCGGGGCCACTTAATTTAGCTCGTTGTCGTTCACCTATATTTTCGTTAATTTATATCTACGGCTCCATCAGTGTGCTTGTGCTTTATCTCTGTGGCAAGAGCTTTGTGGATGTGTGAAGGAAAGATGCAGTAAGAGCAAGCGGGACAAGCATGGCGAGTTGGTGGATGTTTTCGTAAATTTTCGAATTTTAACTTCCCTGGCTCCGTCGTGGCCTCTTCATCCGGATAAAGGCGCCCGCTGGTCGTCTCACTATCTTCAAATGGAAGACGCTCGCCTTTTCCCTGGAGCGGCATCTTAGCATCGCCAAATCCTGAACACGTTAGTGATGATCCGATTGTGATAGCAACGATTATGGCTTCCTTTCCGTCGCCTTTGGTTACGAAAGAAGGATCATGCCGAGTTTGTTATCGGTAAACCTTAAGGCCTAGATTCCCTCGGCCTCATATTTTTGTCACTTTCGAAATGAAGCTCAGAGCAATTTAAGTACTTACCTTCAATTCGGTAAACCATAACAAATAATAGATAAAAAAAGTAAAATAAGCTTATAAAAAAAAAATATTTTATGCGGTAATCATTATACGTGATTTATTTGGATAGAACCCAATTATTCAAAGACAATCATGCCAATAAAACGAGAAGAATTCCTGCCGGATTTCTCATATAACAGCGTGATAGCCAGAACGATCGAAATGCATCTTTCTAGAATGCTTCCCATGACGTGGAAGTCGAAGTCTTACAGCATTTAAAGCTTTTGAATCTCTGTAGAACATCAAACGTCATCAGGTCTGCTGCAGCATAACATGTGGACGAAAAATATGTCTCATAGGAGAATTCCTCTCCTAATGCTTATGAGATAGTATCAAAGTTGTCCGTTACAAGCAGAAGAGCAAAGGGAAGGATTAAGTGCAATTTTCATCCTCTTGTTTTCTGCCCTTATCGCAATTAGTGAATAAATTTAATCTGAAAGAACAATCTCATTCAGTATACCAAGAAAACGATCGCAAAAGATAACAATTCAGCCTAGCTCATTATGCGTCATCCATTTTTATTAATTAATTAATTTTGCAGAAGACCAAAAACTAGTTTATAATATTATAGTTCGTCATAGTTAACTACATTTTAAAGTAAGAAATCAACCTTCATCGTCAGCAAATTGCAAATTCGTTTCCCCATTTACTACCGACATGCAACCGACTCTATGCAACCGTAAACTTTTCCTCAACCGCATCGACTGCTTTCGCTTGGGGAAAGCGAAACTATCGCATACTGTTGCCAAAACGAGCACGGGACAGGTTTTCCACTATTCAATATCATTGATTGTCCCCACCAGGGGGGGCAAAGGTAACAAATTGTGACAAGGATATATTTCATCGCACTGTCAACCGGTTTCCTGCTTCTGCCCATCCCCTGGCAGCAGCAGTAACTTCGACCGTTCGACCACGAATACGTTACTACTTCATGTTTTGCACCAACCATGGCTCCGGTTTCGGTCCGGTGTGTCAAAGTTGCCGTCTTTCCAGCACCGAGCAGAACATGGCAGATAGTTTCCGGCTCGTACCCAATCTCCTCCCGAAAATGTATCTGTCAACGGTGGATGGGAAGCTTATCCTGCCCGGGGCCGATGCAAGGACGTGCAGGATACGTGTTTACTGAGGCGAAAAAAGCGATGATCTTGTTAGTGCGATTAGAAAAGTTCACACCTAATGGATTATTTCAATTGTTGGCAAAACATTTAGAGTTTTTTCCTCCTTTTCCCTCCTTGGTGTCTGGTGAATTTGTCAACAAACAATCCGTCCGTTTGGTTAAGCGTCTTTCAGTATTTTACCTGCAAAAATAATGCTCACACTTTTGAAAGATAGGAATAATTTAGAATTACTTCACATATCTGAGGTTTGAGTGATAAGTTGCTTGAATTTACATCTCGCGGTTGCATGCTCTAACAGTTGAACAATACTTAAAGATAAACTTCTTGCTCTAACAAGCATGCTCTAACAGTTGAACAATATAACGGGAGACTCTAACCAACTCTCACTGCATGTACAATTGTAGCTGCAACTGATTAAATTATATTTAAGTAAGTTTAAATCGTGCTCTTTATTATATGTATACATATTCAAATTCATTGTTTCGCAAAGTAGTTCATTTTCGACCAATTCCTTATGGTATTCTTAGAATTACTCCGCAAGCACAACACCTCCAAGCAGTGTTCGAGCAAGGACACGCTCTGCACACAGTTTCTTCTCTTCTTGCAGTGCTGTGCAATGTGCGTGATCCCATCGCATTCCGGTCGTTGTCCGGTTCGGTCCCGGGCCGATGGCCACTTAAAGCAACAATCAATTTTATCGATTTCCTCCCCGCCTCGAGCTTTGCCTACTGCGCCACCCACATGGTTCATTCTTCCTCACGTTGCTACCCATCTTCGGCAGGAAAATTCTGCTCATGTTGTTTTGATGGTCTCATCAAAATTTCATTTCCACTCCAGCTCGGCTCGCTGCAGCCGTTGCGATCGGCCCTCGAAGTGGGAGTGCAATTGCGAAGCCCAACCGTTGTTCTCCTTCTTGTCCTTTTGTCCAGGGTTTTTTCTTTCGTTCGGTCGCCTTGACTCGGTGAGTACCAGCTGTGTGGACACTGATGATGATTTCCACCGATTCCTTGACCCCGTGCTCTGCGAAGAGAATATTTCCCGAGGCAACCTGCGCCCGACTACGGAAACACTAGAAGGCGGTCCGAGGTAGTCCGAGAACGGCATTTCGTTTGGCTCGCGCGCTCGTCGCCCTTTCCATCCGATGCCCGGAGGTGTATCTGATCGGAATCATAAAAAAAAAAACTGATTTTCCACCTCAAGACACTAAACATCGATTACCGAGGAGGTAAAGAAAAATCAATTTTCTGTTTTTCTTTGCACATACCATCCCCTTTCCCGCGGGATTTCCTCGCTTTCTTGTCCGAAGAAACATCCGATACTTCACGACACTCGGAGTATTTGAATTTCAGTCTTTAAGTTTCTTTCCGGGTCAGTGGCTCTGCTTCGGTATGACTGCTTTTGACGTATCGCTCGGTTCTTCTCTACCTCATGCAACTTTCTCCGAAATCGGAAGGAAAGAAATGCTGCATTAAATGTCAAGAACAAGAAGGAGCTCAGCCAGCCAATTTGACTGTTCTTGATTTGTTCTTGAACATTTTCCATTGAACCTTTGACTTCATCAGCAGTTGAAGCAAAGCTAACATTGATCCTCTCGTCAGACTGCTCCGTTTGCAAACTAAATGATTTGTTAAACACTATTTTAAGCATACTCTTTTCCATAGCCTCTTAACTTTCCCCTTGCCATCTTTTTATTGTAAAAAAACTGCTCCTCGACAGCGACGAGTTTTGCTTTCAGGCGGTAATCGAACTAATTAGCATTGTTTGTCGCTCATTACGCGTCTTCATTAGCATGAGACGATCCATTGATTATCTAATCCTGCGTCTTCGTTTGCTTGGCAGGCACCACGGAAGGTTTCACAGAGTGTTCCCTAATTAGATCCCACTTCAAATCCGCTTGGTTCGCAAGCCTGCATCGATGACGCAAGAAGACGGATTTAAGATTATGTTTTTTACATGTGCTTACCAGGCAACGTTTAAAAGAAAATGGCGCCCAGAGTAGTTGTATGTTTACAAGCTTTCAACCATGAGATCACTACAATACAATTTTTCCAATTAATTATTTTTTTTATTAAAGAATTTAAAATATACAATTAAAGCCCTTTATCAAGTTTCTTTTCGAGGCTCGACTGCTGAAAACGTTCCACGAAAAGCTAGAAATGCTGCCACGCGCAAAACTATTTACTTTAACGTGCCCGAGAGAGGGTTTTCCCCCATGCAATGACATTCCTCACTTGTCCCGGGAGAAAATGCAAACATGCTGCCAACCAAAGATCAGCGAGTCGAATGTACGTTGCGCAGATCGCAAGGCATAAGCCAATTTTGTCAGGTCCTTCCTCGGCGCGGTCATGGAACGTTTTAAATCCGGTCTCACAAGTGTGTTCACCGATCTCCTTTGCCCCCGGATGGGATAAGAAACGCGCCGCCTGGCAGGGGAGTGCATAGATTTCCCGCTCGTCGTGGCTCACGTAATTCGCAATTGCGCGAACGTGAAAGCACTCGTGGCATAGACATGCACTCTTGCGAACATCGTGAAGGTGGTATGCAACTGGCTTCAAGCGAAAAAACAAAAATGAAAAATTCCCGAGGCAACTCGTTCCGAGAGGCTTGGCGTGCGTTTGCAGCCATGCCTTCGCGGTTGAATCCAACGCTGGAAGCTTCGTCCAAGGACCAGACCGTTGCAGCTGCTGGTAGGTTAAATTTTATATTTAAATATTTTTATAATGGAAAATAGTTTATCCCGGATTTCCTAACCTCTGCCGACGCTGCGTTGGGTTTTTGCAGCTTTCTTGCTAGTTACTCCTTCCTGCACCGAGCGCGTTTGTCTGCATGACGCCTGTATTTATTTTCCAGGGAATAGGGTAAAGATGGGCACTGAATCAGACTCGGAAGGAAAAACCCTGGCACCCGCTCTCGAATGGAACGCGCGCTGTTGCATTTCGCATTTCCTTCATCGTGACCGCGTGGGAGTGGTTGCATTAATATTGTTTGCCTTTCGGTCTACGGAATTTTCCCGCTTGCACTTCACGACTTTCAGCTGCAGCTCGGCGCGACTGATGTTTGCAGAAATAATTTTGCCTCGTTCCCTCAATGGGCTTTGCCTTCCTTCGTGAAGATCGTGCCGTTATGGAAGATGTCAGCAGCATTTGCTGCACATTATTTCGCATTTTCAGTTACAAGGAAAAATCCGCGTTCAGGAGCACGGGAAACGCGTTCAAAATGACCTTTCATTGTATTTACATTCAGTGAAGGAAAGCGTTCAATAATGCTAAAGAATTCAACTACATTTGCAACGGCAAAAACGCAAAGAAAATCTAAACTGAACAACAGCGGAAATTGGGGTTTGAATTATCCATTAAATACTGAACACACACAAACAAGACAAGATATTATGCGATGATGATTCCAGATAAGCATCGTAACGAAATTGTGCAGCATGCACTAAAATAAAGATGAACGAAGGCAACAGCGGCAGATCATATTTCCCCGGGCGCATGATAAATCATGAACATGAAATGTAATTAAAATGTTAATAAGCGTTGCATAGTACACACCACAAAGACTACGTTTAAGGCACAAACAAACAGCTTCTATTACCCACCTTTCGCAACCAACTTTTCCTCGCATTGTTAAGAGCGAGTTGCGTTGCGTTGTATTTTTTTAAACTTCCGGAACGATGAGAAAAGCAAAGTGTTCTTGCTCCTGCCCCGTCACTTCTTGCCAGCGAACGGTGGAACGGGGCGTAATATTTACGTACTCTTGCATTTAATCTGTGCATCTTTTGCCGCCATAAAAAAAGGCACAAACAAAGGCACAAATCCTCCCGCCAAGCCAGCCTCTGCCAGGGCCAAACATGGCTTCACTTTTCGGGGCTACACATCAAATTTATGGTGGGTTATAATTTTCTGCAAAACTTTCACTCACCTTACCTACCACCGACGGCTGCCTGGGAGCATTTTAGATTTTTTTTTTATTTCTTTGTGGGTGGAAGGTATGAAAATCCCTTTTCCGTCTGGCCCGACTTTGGCCCAGGAGTCAGACCGGTCGATCGGACAGTTGGGCCGGCCCTGTAATGGGCTTCGCGACCCTCCATTTCCGTCACATTCCGTCATAACGGCTTCCGTAAATCCTATTAGCACTGCTTAGAACGTAGTCATGCTGTAATGACACCCACAGCACCGGCGTGCCATCCAAGGGGAAGGGCAAGGGGGGAAGTTATGAATAATTTTCCACTCCGAAAAAGAACACCCCCTTGTCCGCCCGGCTGAACGGCTCTTCCTTGTAGCAGATTTAAAGTGAAGGTCGAAGCCCCTGTTTGTCCGGCGCGCAAGACGCTGGAAGTGGGAGGGCATTTAAAAATGCAAAAGACGTGCCGTCGTTGTACGGCTTCGTAAATGAACAATCCTTCTTTCAGCTTCGCACATACGCGCGAGTGTATGCTTTGACACGTACGGCAAATCTGCAACTGTTTCACTGACATGAAGCATCGAGTAAGCGAAAAAAAAAACTATAGCTCGGCTCTGACTTGAACGTGAAAAATGTCCATCGGACAAAAATTCCAATTCATGAAGCAAAGGGGAACGTCCAGGGAAAATAGAAAAAAAACCCGTCACACACAAACACACCACACACCGGGCATGAATTTGCATAAGCATACATCAAGCTTGCATTGTCCGGGCGCTCTGTATGCGCTGTTCGGTTGGTTCCCGTGCCTAATCTTCCTACCGAATGTGCGGCTGTCAGCTCGTTTAGCCTTTGGCGACACCCGAAGCTGTCCGAAGCTGAACTGAAGCCTCACTTGATGTGTCTTTTAATTTTTGCCGTTTTTTTGTGACGTTTTCGCTGGCCGGAATCGGCCTCTATTGTTCCGGTTGTGTGCAGTGTTAATTTCTTACTATTGTACTGCCTTGTTCTACGACGGACGTCGCATCGCGGGAGCCACGTTTGGAGGCTTTAGATTTTTTCTCGAAATTCGTCAGAAAATGGTCCACGTTGCTGCAAAAAGAAAGAGTCATTTAAAAAATCGTAACGTAAACAGTGAACAGAAAATACTTTTCCAGACATTATTCAAACATATTTACCGGTCTTAAAAAAATATTGACCATAATATCGATGAAGTATAGTTAGTTCGGTGGATTGTAGTCTAGAAACGTCACATCGTTGCAGGATACTGAAAGAACAGTTTGGATGTTATTGGGACCTTAATTGGTTTACCATTCCTCTTCTATCAAAGCTCAGGTATAGTGTTAGAGTTAAATATCTAAAAGGAGGTGTACTATTAAATGTAGGACACTTTCCATTCTAAGTTTCCATTTCTTGCGAAATAATAAATATTTGGAATCATTTAATTATTTTAATTATAGGAATTAGAAAGATCGATGGAATATTTTCTTTGCCATGTTTTTCTTTTCTTTCCACAAATAAATCCTCCGCAAGCTAGTGACACTAAATGGAACGGAAGCAAAAGAAGAGATACTTCGAAGCGAAAAAAAAAAAAAATGAATCCCAGACGAGTTTTAAGGCGGTGCACGAGGGATTGCCTTAACGCCGACGCCAGTATCATAGCCTCCGGGGAAAAGTCAAAGTTTTCCCATTTTTTGATGCGGCATGCGCCATCCTCCTTTACGTGATCAGGGAATGAGAAAGCGGAAGCGTAAAAAGGACAGAAAGTGTCACAGTTGCCGCTCGGCCAATGATGCGGTCAGAAGTTTTGGACAGTTAGTTTACCTTTTTCATAATTTGTTCTTTTTTTATGTTTGTCTCTAACATGGTGAGCAATGTTTTCCCTTGGAGGAAATATCAGATGCATGCGAATAGAAAAGAAAAAAACCCAACCACACAGCCCGTCAGCCTTAATACAATTGTATGGCTTTGGCAAAACTCATCCCGGCAGGTAGCCCGGCCGGAAGTTGACCATGCCCGGGGGTCACATGAGACATCACCGTCTCATTGGATGAAGTATTACGGAAAAAACGTCCGGCCTCACACACCAGACGACCCGCTTGGGGCCGGAGTGGCAGGAAATGTGAGGGCTTGAACGCGAACCTAGGCTGAAGTCCGCACCGTGGTCATCCGCAGCGAGGGTCTGCGAGATCAGCCTTTAAACATGTGGCTGGCTTAGCTCCAGCAACTCTCCAGTCGCAGATAAGAGGGTGATTTATGATGACAGGTTTCCGGTGCCTTTTTTCCGTGAAGTGTGCGCGACTGCCTTACAAAACCGTGTAGTGCGTGGTGGTGCCTGTATTTTTTTTTTCCTTTCGTGTTTGCAGCTCCTTCCCGTCCTGGCGCGATCCGTTTGCATCTTGCGGACGTTCTGGATCTTGCGGTAACCGTAAACGTGCGACTGGCTAGTCTACCACGCACGTTCGGGAGTTCTGCCAAACGGGGAGAAAGGAAAATGTAGTGAGCCGCCGGCGAAAAACTTTCGGTTCAAGTTGCCAACGCGTGACCAAAGCGAGGACCCACCGGGCCGGTCAGGTGTTCCCCCGTGCGCACAAAGTCCGTTGAGTGCCGTTGTAAATGTAAATAGTCCTCATTGGCCTCTGTGGTCTTTACAGAGAAGTGGGGGGAAGGGTTTCGAAGGGCACTCACTCCCTCTATACCGAAGCTATGTGCACTGAATGCTAATAGAAACATTCTCACCCATGTCTCGGGAGCCCCTGTGGAGGTCAAGGTTTCGGAGGACCCCCTGTGGAGTTGGGCCGGAGACAGGTTGTTTGAGTTAGAGTTTACCTTCGCCTAGGGGGTCTCTTTTTTGTTGCCTTCCCCACCTCCAGAGTTTGGTCGATAGCCTGGCTTGACGAAAAAGACAGAACGAAAAGAAACAGACACTTACGGTGGTTTTTTTTAACCACGCTCTCCTATAAAGTTGTATAGTTTGTTTTTCGCTACATTATGGTTTGACAAAAGTAGGTAATACTCGCTATCATGGCTAGGGAAAGTTTGTTTAGTTGAGTTCTATATTCTATTTCATTTGGCTTCAAAGAGCATCAAATTTCTACATCAGGATGTTGTGTTGCAATGTGGTAGACACTTCCGACAACCCTGCTTTCAATGCTGCAACAGTTGCTCGAGATTATCATAAATGTGTTTCAACAGTTGCAAACTCAGACTCGGCACTCTGCTGAACCGGAGTCCTTGAAAAATCGCATTCGTTTCATTCACAGATGACATCACTCGAATAGCGTGGATTCAACAAAGACGCGCAAAGAATGCTCTCGACTCTCGGTACTCATCGCCGGTTGATCCATCCCGACCGCACAGGAGACACCAAGCCCACTCATCATCGCTGGTCCAACTTCCATCTGCTGGCCCTGAATTGAAAAGCAGCTCTTTCGCCACTTCCGAGCCAGAAACAGATCGTTTCCTAATTAGGAAAGCACTTCCGCGCCGGGCTACTTGTGCACCCGCTCTCAATGAAGGGCTCGCAAAGGACAGCAGGGTGGAGCATGAACGGGAGGGCTTTTTTTTTGCGTCGCTTCCCTGCGGACAGCCGGAAAATGGTGATTCGATTTCGGCCGGGACAGGTTTTCATATCAAAGCCAGCCGGTCCTGCACGGTGGAGTTCAAGCGTAAAAACGGAACGCAAACCCATTCATTCCGTGCACGTTCAGACAATGGACCAAGTCCACCAAGCTATAGACAGCCAAGGACTTGCGAGACATGGACAGAAAGAGAGAGAGAGAGAAAGGGAGAGACCCGTACAACGAGAGGTCCGTGAAGAGGCTGATGGAAAACCCCTTAAAAAGAAAAGATGAATAGACAGGGGCAAAAAAATTAACTTCACACAAAATGGAGCCTCCTTATCCCCGTATCCATCGGACCACTCCATCGGAACTCTTTCGTGCAGAATGCGGTAGGTGTCCTTTGGCTGCGTGCTTGAGCTGCGGCACTTCACGGGAATGTTCTTTACAGCGTTCTCTTCGTTTCATCCTGCCCTCCTGCGACCCCCGGGCGAATGGATTGAAATGTATGGAATTCCTTTGCCCCGACGCGTTCGGTTTCCCCAGCTCAGCCCCATGGATCCGCCGTCCCATTTACAACTAAACGACCGGCGCAGGTGGATCGTTTGGTCCGGTCGTCTAAGGGATTTTTTTTTAGCTTTAGCAATTTTTTTTTTGTCTTGTCTTGTCACTCCCCGGAAAAGCCTATTGAGGTAAGCTTTTCTCGAAGTGCGCGTGTGGCCGGCGCCGCCATCGAAGGGTGCGAGCCTTTCGAGCTGAAAGTCAATCCTCTTAGAATTATGTGCTATTCACCTGCCGAGACCTGCTAGTCTTTTTCCGGTTCGATGACATTGCAAAGTGTTCGTTTTTTTGTTTGTCTTTTGCTCCGATTCGTGTCGACCGGGCAAAGTGTAGCTGCATCCTTTTTTCTCACAAAAACCGGTGTTTGGCGCTAAGCCGCTTTAGGCGCCTGGAAATGGACAATTCGGAGAACAAAAAGCCAAGATTATTTTTGGACGGAATGAAATGACGATTGAAGGTATCGGGAGCTATCAATGAATAGTTTTTCTTTCAAGTTTCAAATCCCAAATAACAAATCTTTGAACGATGTATTATTAAGTCCGGTGAAAGTTAATACTTTCCAAACGAATCATTTTCAAGTTTTTATTTGTTATTTTATTTCATTATTTATGATATTGAATTGCTAAAAACAGTATGTAGAGTCTGTTATGGCACGCACGATGCTATTCTTCCCACTAATTTTCCCACCGGAAAAGAATGTGAACTTTTCCCGCACCGAACGTCATTAATGTCGCCTGTGTTACAAACAAACCATTTTCCACCTTCAAACACCGGAGCGCCGTGGAGCGTTATCGGACGCAACGGAACAGAACTGATGGGAAATTGATTGATCTAGACAGCCTCGTCCCGAACGCAGCACCCGAGCGGCTGCCACTTTCCTTACGATGGCGTGTTTCCGTGTTGTTTTCGTGCGACAAACGCCTTATCAAGCCAGCGTCATCTTCGCGCGCTAGGGCGGACCTCTTCGCCGCTGAAAGTTTGGCTAGTGCGGTGAGATTGGTAAACAAAATTAATGTTGTCATAAAGTTGGTCCAAGACAAAGCCCGGGGAAGATTAATTGATATTTTATTTCGCTTCGCCTGTCTGGTTCCGGTGGGACGCGGGCTTTAGCTGCCACCATTTTCCATCCATTATTACTTTCCACAATTTTGCCTACGTGATCGCCGCTTTGTCGCGCGGTACACCGATCGCGTGGATAAGAGGAAAAACTCCGCCGTTACCAACGTTGCCAGGGAAAACGCGAAAAATCCCTAACGTACCCAAGGAAAGGCGAAACATGTTCCGCGTTCCGCTTCAACCCCTGACGCAGGGTGCGGTTTTCCCCTGGGGGGGGTGGGGAAAGGACTAGGAAAACTTGGGAAATGAGCGCCGATTTTGATTTATTACGACCTTCATTAACATCTTTCCCGGGGCGGAAGGCTGACAGAAGTGCCGGCCCGGAGAAATGGGACGCGAACAAGGGAATGTTCCATTTCGTCGATTTCGAGGTTCGGGTTGGAAAACCCCCCGGGATCCTCTCGCTTCCCGGCCCCGTTCCGGCTGGACGCTGGTAACAGGTGACTGAGCATTAAAACACACCCCCCCCCCCCCCCCTGGAGCCATTGGAAACTTTTTTACATCGCAACCCTTCGCACGGCTATTGCTTTTGTGCTTCGAGGAAACGTAAGGACGATACAACGAGGAATTCATCGCCCGCCGAAGGAATGGCAACTTTGTCAAGTCAATTATTTGCATGCCACTTTGCCGCTGCTCGGTTTAATGATATTTTTCGACGGGACAATCATTCAATTAGGCTTGATTTAATGACCCGAACGGAGCCGGTGTTGTTGGTCGGAAGCCGAATTTGAGCCTACAGCAACGAGGGCCTTTTTTCATTGGACTGAGCAAAGAATTACAAGCGTTTATAAAATAATGAAATGCGAATGTGATTTTGAAGAATAGGTTTTCTTTAAAGACGTTGGAAAATATGTTACAGCAACTAAACGTATACTTGCACCCTCTGCCAGGATAACAAGTTTAATTTTGTATTATCCGCAAAACTCAAACGAGTTTCTCATACTTAATTCCTTTCACTCCATTTGCTCTATCTTAATTGTACTGGAACAAGATTTCAGTGACAAACGGCAACCGGTTGGAATGCAAGACGAAGCAAGCGAAAAGTTTGATTACACCTTCCCCCTTTTGCTATTCCAAGATCATCTCCTAGGACGAAATTTGCCACCAACGAGAAAAGATGCCTTCTTTCTAAGAAACGGATGAATGAATTTGTCGAGAGCCGCCTGATGCAAAGCGAGGAGAAAAACGGTCCAAACCCATTACCGAACGACGCCAAAATCGTGCTCATCACCATGGTTTACGAGCATTTGTGAAACCCTCAGTAATGGGGATACCCTCAGCGAAACCCTTACCGGGTTCCCCGAACAGCTGCCTCGTGGTGGTGCAATCATCATCAACGACTCGTTTGCGATCGTGGAAAAAGCGTTTGTTGGATCGGATTTCCTTTACCGTGGAAGACTTGCACAGGGAGTGTGTCAGAGGAACGAATCTTTGGAACCGAGTCTACGGATATTTCAAGCAACTCTCTCGAGCAAGGACCCAGTGACTAAGACCAATTTTCTACGAGGGGCCGCTGGAACTATCGAACCCTTTATCCTTTACGGATAATTTTAACTTAACTTAACGAATTAGAAATTTACCCGTCAGAATGTCACGAACTTCTTCCCAAAATTTAAGGTTAGCTAGAAAAAATGAAAACCCACATAATCCCTCAATTCCGCTAATGGTATTGTAATGGTAATTGGTTTCCGTTGAATCTTTCAAAAAAAGGTAAATCTCTATTCGTCTGCAAGCTGTGCGCAACATCGCATCTCAACCATTCAAGTAACCCACGTACTGAGGAGTTGATTACGCTGTTTTCAGGAAAAATATTTTCATTTGGAGATTTTGGATTTCCGAGTTCATGCGACGGATCTCGCCACATTCCACCGATGTCAATATTACGGACTCCTCGCAATGTTCAAACCAATGCTGAGAACATATGGTGCCGGGCAAACCGTGTGCCATGCGATCTCCGGAGTGTTAAACGACACCCAGACGTACGACAAGAAGCTAATCTTGTTATCGTATGATAATAGCTCAGCTTACACACGACCCAGGAGAAGCCTGCCCAGCGCCGCATGGAAATGCTTTTCGCGGTCAGCAGCCATTTCTCACTTGATCCACCGTGGCCAACCAAGCGCTGCCGGAAGTGCACCATTAGACAGACTAGTACATGCTCGTTCACAGCGAGCTCTAGCCAACCGGGAAGGTTTTCCCTCGTTCGCTTGCCGTCCCGAGCGGAATCCCCGCTAGCTGGATGGAGCAACAAGGGTTCGTGTTGCTCGCCTTGCCGTTAGACCGTCAGGGTTCACAATCACGCCGGGCCAGAGAAAGTAAGGTGTTAACGTTCGGTTCTTCGTCGTGGAAGAAATAATTACTTTGATGTTTCAGGTCATCAATTATGGCGAAGAGTTCGTTAATTTGCAAATAAGAACCGCTCTTCATTATTCCCGCTCCCTTCGAGCGGCGATAGCTTTAAGAGAATCATCAGGATTTACCTAATTTTAGAACACAAATAGATTAAAGATAGATGTTACGAGAATTCTATGATCCAAGAAAGCTCAACGGACGTTTGTCAACAGTGTACAAACGCATGAGTCGCTACCGCAAAGGTCGTTAGCCGTTTGCCTTATCAGAAATCAAACCGAGCACACACGTGGACCTTGTCTAAATTGCTTTGTTTTGAAGCCAGCTGTGTGATAAGAATTTTGGCTTCCATTAGAACTGATGCACGTTTTCTATTACAGGTACTAATGAGAACCATAATCGATCGATTTGGTGCATCTAATTGGTTAAAAGAAGAAGGATCGCAGCAAAACATACAATTTTTCTCATCGTTTCAAATTCTATTTCAAGAATGGTTCAATAATGGTTTTTACATCATTATATGAAGGAAATTTCACAACAGAAAACTGAAAGAAACAGAACAGAACAACAGAAATCATCAGAGAGCATAAACGATCAAACTTTGCCCATCTCTCGTGCGAAGTAGAATGGAAAACTAGAGCTCTTTACCTTCTGTCTGCTATATCATTCAACCAAAATCCTCCTTAACTCTTGCAACGCTCATCACGATGGATTCTACTTACTGTACAGCGCAGCGCACGAAATCGTCCCCAATCTGTGCATAAATTATGAGCGCGGGACCGAATTCAGCGTTCGTCCATCGCATAGCCATGCATTTGGTCCGCTTTGAAGACGTTTTTAGGTCAACGGCGGTGTGGACACTCCATTTGCGTGAAACTGTCGTCGTATTTGACCTCTTCTCTCTTCACCTTCCGTGCTTGTCAGCGCCAGCCCATTGTGGGAAGAGTGTACCCGAGAAATGTCCATCATCGCACATCTAATAATCAGTGCCCTGGCCGAATGTCTCGTTAGCATAACGGCAACAACAACGGCGTACATTGACGCGCAACACCACCTTCCTCCTCGGAGGCTCGGGGCTTGGCGGCTAATCTGGCCATTACAAACCGGACCGTACAGCGGGCATCGTGGAGGAGTGGGCAAACAATGGCTATCGCAGGCCAAACAGTTTACCTTTGCAAGTGGCGACAGAATCGAGAGCGCACTCGGGCGCGATCTTCCAAACACTTCACGCGGGGTCGGCGTCTTGCCAGAGCGCAACCACTATCGCCCGAAGCCGTACGCCGTGTCGATCACTTTGGAGATTGGAAGGCGTTTGAGACAGTTAAATATCGCCCAACCTGTGGCCGACAGTGACAACGACGCCACGGATGACATCGGTGACGATGGACTGTTTGCACAAGGCTGCTTTGTCCATTTACGTTTTCGTTAATTAAACTTAACTTAGGGCCAGATTTGTCCGTGTTAAAGATGGATCTCGCGAGTTGGCTGGGAGTACGAGCGCGGGGAAGAATATGGAGCAATAATGAGGCCACATTCGTTATACGTCATACGTCATCATGCTTTTCATCGACTCGAGAGGGACATGGAGTGAAGGTCTTGCCCTCGTTTCCATAACGATGCCCTCAAACAAAGCGCGTGAGTAACGGATGGGTACTAGGTAGCGAAGTGCTTAATCTGCTCCCAAGGTTCAGCAGCCACCCGTTTCCGGGGATTATTTTATCCGGGGCGTTGGCGATGGTTTGTCTTTAATTTCGCTCCAAAAGTTGCTTCGAGCACACCGTTGCGCAAGGCCCTCGACTGGGCGCGGTTGCGAAGTGTCCCTGTCTTCATCCAAACATTCCGGTGGATGAATTTACTCCTGCACTTCATGCGCAGAACAACGCTTCCCAAGCAACAAATTAAATTTTCACCTGAAAGGCACAGACATACGCATAGGAAGGGAACCGTCGAAACGGAATGCTGTGTACTAAGATGCGGCACGACGGCTCGAGAGGCTCATTCCCTATTCATGGTCTGGCAGTTGGCATTTCAAACCCTTCTCACGGTACCTGCCCGACGATTCGGTTAACGTGCCCCATTCGGTGGAATCATTCTGCCATGCTTCTGGATGCTACTGTCTCGTAGAAAGACATGCACGCTGTATGAAGCGAGCCGGCGGTCTCCCTTCCAAAGACCACTCGGTCCCAGGGAGGCTGCATTGTTGCCATTCATGCCGGTGTCCATGATGGACTTCTCCATGGGGTACTCTTTGGTGCAGGCTCTGCGTGAAGTACCATCTCAATTGCACGCTGTCGCTTCCACCTCGCTTCTGACGGAAAAATGTAATGCAGCATAATTTAGACACTGCAATGCACTTGCCGCCACAAGCCGACGACTGCTTGTCTTGTTGTAATGACGATGGCTATGAAGATGATTTAACGAAACGTGTTCGAAAGGGAGAGGCAGCCATCAGGCGCGTTATCCGAATGATGGTAGAACGCCATTCAATCTTTGAGTGCCCTATCTCGCCCCTGCTCTTTCCCATACACTCTGTTGCATGCATCTGTCTCATTTCTTAGGCCCAATCCTGGCTGTTAGACTTTTCAAGATGTTCTATAGCACCATGGCATCCAATTCACAAGAAATTCAACGATGCTTCTCAAAATGTACTCCACCTTGAAGTCTTTTCAGCGGAAGCTATTTGTCAACGGAGAAAGGGTAACGTGAGCGATGTTTAAGTTAGGCACAGCATCATGTAATGAAATGTTCTTGTGAAGTTCCGCCCCTTTAATTCAAATAAACCACTGAAGCTCATCCCGTTCGCACCAAGAACAAAAAGCTGTACTCGTTCTTTGGAGTCGCCACTTTCCACTGACTTTCTCCTGCGGTGAGTGGTTCATAATAATAGCCTTATGCAAGTGTACAATGATCGATCAAAATGATATTATCGGAATACTTCCTGATGAAGCAATTAGATTTGATGGAAATATTTGTGGAGCCGAGAAGCACTTGGAACGCCGTTCGACATTATCTTGCATTGAGTTCATGTAATGTTCCTCCAGGGGGATTTAATTGTAGAGAAATGCAAATTCTGCCTGCGTTCTATGAATGTTCAGTGAAAGATTGATTTCGTTTAAACCTAGCTTTACGGATGCTAGCTATAAGAGAGCCATCCCAATTAATTAAAAAAAAAAAACAACAATGTCGTTGAAGATCCAATCCCTTCATTGTAGAATCTTCACCATAAGACTAAATGCAAAACGCTATGAAACTTTCTTCAATACAAAATCAACTCTGCTGAGTTCTGCCTTTCGTTTAAAATCGTTTTAAAGCCGCTCTAAAACGCTCAGCCAACCGCGCGGTGCGTCGGTCAAATGTAATGCCTCATTTAGGAGGAATTTAGTTTTACGACATTAATTGCTCGCCGGCGGCGCTTCCCAGCCGGACCCAACAACGGGCCGTCCCTTCTCCCGCAGCGATGCGATAATGAGATAAACATTATATGACTCATCGGAGGCTTCATCTTTGAAAAGAAGACCCGACCCCGAGCCCCGAGAGAAGGGTTTCGAGATACCAGAGAGGGAAGATTCACCCCAATCGCGAACGACTCGTCTTCCACCGTTCCATTAGTGTGTCTACGTCTATACCGTCGTGTAACAATTAGAAAATCTTCGTCGTAGGGATGCTCGGTTCCGCATTCTTCGCAGTGTCCCGGCACACAGAAAGATCCGTCGATACGGATGGGACGTTCGCGTCCTGGTACCGGGGTCCTCAGAGCCCAGCCGGTGCGAAGGATCGGTTTCGGTCTCAACGCTGCCATGGTTCATTAAATTCTTCCGACAATCTCCGCTGAAAGCTCGCGCCCTAAGTGGTACGCGGAGCCACTTGAGAGGGTCCGTGAACAGGTAGAGAAAAGAAAACAAAATCCCACGAGTCCTGCCAGCCGATTTGAGCGCACGACGCCTTGGGTCCGAAGGACTTTCCTTTCTCTACCTGCGCCACAATATTACAACATTCGTATCTTTGTTCTTTTCTTGTCGGAACTGTAAGCGGTGGCAAGGTGAAATAGAAGCGCAAACTAACAACTTGAGCTGTTGACCCAGCAGAGTTATGCTTCTTCCATAGCTGTCGGACGCTCCGGTTGAAACGCTAGCAAACTGACCACCGGAGGGGTATCGTTTACCTATGTCCGCCCGGGCAATCGGTACACGGCATTAGCTACGTGTAACAACGATTAAACAGCGCTCGACTGGACTCGAAAGGAAGCGTTGGATAGAGAAAAGACCGAACACAAAAAAAGGCTCCGGGAGCCAGCGTTAGCCCGCAAAGACTCCGGAGCCGCCGGAGAAGAAAACCCTCCGGACGACGCCGCGGCGAGGCGAACAGAGTGACACTATGTAGGAGTATGTGTTATGTTTGTTTTAACACTTGAAATTAATTACTATCATCAGCTTCACCGCACAACAGGCCAGAGCATCACCACTCAGCCACCATCGCCTGCCCGCAACACCTCCATCCTGCCACGGCATCATTATCATGGTAGACCGCCAACCACGCCAACCGTCCGAAGTAGCTTTTCGTAGGGGTTTTTCGAAAGTGGCGGCTCGGAAGCGGTGTTGCTGCTCTGTGGTACGTTCGCTTGTCCATTCGCCAGGCCCTTATTCTGGCTTGCTGGTGGTACGTTGTTGGCATGTTGGCTAGCGAGTCAGTTGCTGGGTGCCGTTGAAAGGCGAACGAAGCCAGAGCAGGCAAGCGACCAAGAACATTGCACGCATATGGTTTTTGTTGCTTGCCGGAGCGAAAGTATTGTTGTTGAGCCTGTTAATGGGTCTGTGGGTGCGTTGGCTAGGTGCCGTTCTTTCGCCAGAATCTACACCACGAACCAACCTGTTGCAACGGTGTGGTTGAAAAGCACTCTTCAAGTTTATTCCATTCCATTTATTTAGCATCTAACAGCACAAATGTAATGTTTTTTGTTTGGACATCCATAGTATGTGTTTTAAAATGTTTTAAACAGCCCACTCTAAACCACATTTGAAATCAAAAGCCAAAGAAATAACGTCGGTGAAGGTTTTCTAGTGAGTTCCTATATGAAAATTGTCATGTAACGACGCTGATAACACAACTTCCTTAACACACCTTGACTTTCCAAAAGTCAACCTTAGTCGGAAGGCGTTGCGATGAGCTCCATCCTCTGCCTAGACGCGTGCTTTAATAATATTCATATCAACACACATGTTGTTTCTCTGGGATCTCTGGAAATGTTTTTCCTTTTTCCGAGTCCCTACCGCGTCTGGTGTGGACGACGTCCTCCCGGTGCTGAAACCACGGACCGAAACAAGGATTTGTTACCGAAAGCGTTTAGTCATCACCACGTATACGCACATTAATCTTTCTTTCCCCGGTTGTGTCCTCCACCCAGCACGGCTCGGGCGGGAGCTCCAAGACGCCGTATCGTTGGCTCGAAAGGCACGAACCATGCGGCGCGTTCGACAGCTGCTCGCCACTTGACACCGGCGGCTTGGGAGGAACCGAGAGAAGCACCGCAGCAGTGCGGTGGAGAATCAGGAGGCTGGACGAGAAAGCCACGGGTTTTGAAGCGGCCGGGAAAAGGGCGACTTCCGTGTCCTAACGTTTGGTGCGTGAGGTTAGGAATCTCATTAAAGTGTGTAAACACCAATCAAATTTATCTCAGCCGGCTTGCGTATCGCTCGATCTCCCGGCAGGCGCGGGAAGGTCGGTTCGTGTGCGAGTTGAATCCGAGCCATGAGGGTTTCCACCCATGCGAGCCGGCGGTTCCCGTAGCTTCGGGGTTCGTCTGGTCTGGGGCCCTCGTTTGGCACATCGTATCAGGGCTCTCCCGAGGGAAGGTCATTTTTCAATGCCCACAATGAGGCGTGAACGGTTGACTCGTGGTGTTCAGTGGACTTGCGAGAAGGGGCCATAATTTAACGCCCTTCGGCGGCCCTTGTTATGGTGGTTTGATAGAAAAGGTGACTACAGGCGGTAAATCATTCGTCGTGGGAATATGGTGAACGCGTTCGTTTTGGCAGAATATGCCGACCTGGATTCTGAGAACTAGGAGCTATATTTACCGACACAACAGTCGTACCATTTCTCAACTGAGTTCCTCGAAAATTGAGCCTTGATCCATTTTCCATCGTCCTCTTTTGTTGATCTGGAGTTCATCAAGACGAAAAAGCGCCTCCTTCATTTTATTTCCACTCCTGAAACATGGGAAAGTTGATTAACATTTCGTATGTCATATTATAGTTGATAAACAAACCTTTGTAACAAATGCAAAGTTTAATATATTTTGACACAAATTCGTCTGTTCTTCTCGTTTCAGGTGAGTCATCTTTACATTTTTTTTGTTGGAAGCTATCATTTGCAAGACTTCAACGGTGTTTTAATCATTGGGTAACTGAGTGAAGAAAAGAACATTTTAGCATCATACCAGTCTCGTACGATTCTCGAACGTACAAAAAAAAAAAGAAGTATAACAAAGCCTCAACAAAAGCAATTAAATGGAGTGGGAAATTTTTATCCATCCTTAAACTAAACCGAGCTACACCGAGATCCTTTCTAGTTTTCCAAGCTTCTGTTGGTTCCCACCATACAAAAAAAAAACCCTTAAAAAAGAAATCAAAATGGGCTCAAAAACATCAGAAAAAGGATACGAAATCGGGTCAGGCAAACAGGCGCCACGAGTGGAATAGAGTAAACCGTTTAAGTACCAATACATACATTTACTTGTTCCTCCGCTTCTATTGCCTCATCCCCGTCAGCGGAGGCTATCTTTTCCTCCTATTCGTTCGACTTCAGCTGCGGAGCTTCATACTGCACCACCAATCCATCAGTTTGGCCACAAGCGAAAACCCATGACCCGGATTACGTCCCCGTTTTCGGTAATCCCCCAGCCGAAGCGAAACGGTGGCGCAGCTTTGGCCCGCTTGATTGGTGTTAGTTTGTTGTTGTTGTGTGTTTTCTCGCTCCCTACTTCTCGTACAGTTGCAGTTCGTGTGGTTTTCCTAGGTGTTTTCATTTGGGGTACACATGGCCAGGATAACCATGCTTTATTTACATTTTTGCCAGCAACAACGTGCTTCAATCCATCAGTAGTTTTAATTTAAGTTGAGGGTATGCATTCGCTTCGTTAGAGGGATGGTAGAAGGTATGTTGATTTTGATTTCCAAATTGAATTCATATCACTGATCGAAATAAAAAAGCTCATAATAAATCTATCCTAACACTATGGCTTAAGGAAAACTTCGCAAAGACGATCAACGACGAACATATTCAAAACGAAAGTTTCACCGCTTTGCAATGTCGCTTGTTGACCTTTCCGATGTTAGCGTGGGCCATGAACATATTGCGCGGTTGCTTTAGTCTGACTTTGAGAGCCACGCCGTTTTGAGGATAAATGACTGGACTTAGCATGGAAACGGATGGCGCCGTTGTCGATGATGATCGCCCAAACATAAACCCGCCAGCACCATAAACAACAACTTTGCCCTGCCCGGTTTTGGGGCGAAAGGATGATCTCTGTTCGGTTTTGTGCCAAACGATACACAAAATTCGTCCATGGCGACGATCCACATGCCGGACCGGTGGACCGGTAGTGGCAGTAATACATTTTCCGGAGCACATAAATCCGCTACGTTTCGCTCGTGCAAACTGGCGGATGAACCTACACCGGTTATGGGGCGGGATTATGCACCCACTGGTTGGGGGGGAAAGAAGCAGAACAAACAAACGAAGAATAAAAAAAGAAATATGCACCGCAGGCTGGAGAAGTCGATCCGCGATCCCCGGGATTGACATGATGAACGGTGCCCGAGAGTAGATAAGACCCGTAAGTCGCAAGGTAAAGCCTATCCAATAAATTCAATTTAATAAAAAGAAACAACAGAAAGATGACCCTACAAGCGCCAGGAATTGAATATCCCTCGAACGAACGTTCAATTTCAAACCATTCAACTTTGGCGTGGGTTCTTTTTTGTTTTAGCATCGCCGTGGGTGATCGATCGCCTTCAGCGTTCATGCACAAGCCATCCCTCGCGGTCTAATCGGACCTCGGAAATCACAGCAACAAATTGATGCCGAACAACCGTCGACCCATTTGCGAAGCGTTTAAAGAGTCGCGATTGGCGATGTTGGGAGTGGCCCGCACGTTCGATTGTTATCTGGATGGGTCGCTTTATGTTGCAGCACAAGCGGGACTGGCGGGAATTTTGCCTGTTTATTTCGCTGTTCAAGAATTGGTATCATTTTCGTCCCGCAATCGCCCGCGCCGACTGGCCGATTGTCGGCTCGTTCGCCTTCCGATCCGGAATCGCTCGTTTAAAGTGCATCGAAGGTAAAACTGGAACACACACTGCAGTCGGGAGGTGCGGTCGGGCGGGAAGCATTTTTGTGTGCGTTTTTATGTAGTTTTTGCACTCCAAAAAACCACCCACCGCACTTTATGCGGTATGGTGCATTCCGGCACGCGCGTTAAATCCCTTTCCGGGCGAAGTGATAGCTCGGCACACACTCACACACACACACACTCACAATCTCTTCCTCGCGCCAATTGCCGTATCCCAGCACACTATTAAGCGATTAAAATGCATTATCGGGGCTTGATGATGTTTTTCTTTTCGAAACCTGGTTTTCACCTTTTTTTTTGTTTTGTTCTTGCTGTACCATCCCCATGAAAAGTGGAAAGCTTTGGGTGCATAATTTTGGTGCATATGGGTTTCCATTTTTACACCTCAGCACAGCAAACCGCACCCACACCACGGCGTACTTTCCTCGATTCGTCCCGCTGAAAGCCATTCGAGGCTTTTCATTACCGATCACACTTCAATTGAACAATAAATAAACGATACGTTATTGTGTGCCACCATTTTTGTTTTTTTTCGTTCGTGTTTTCACCCCCTGGTTTGTTTCGATGCATTGCGTTGCGAAAGAAGATGATTGAATTTATGTTACACCACCCCCTCCCTTCAATGTTAAGTACAATTAATTTTCATTACTTTCACCTGAAGGATTCCCCGGGGCAGAATCACATCCACGGATAGTTTTTGTTTTCGTTTGGTTTTTCTGTGTTTTTTTTTTCTTCAACCCCATTCCAATGAACGTTTCGGTGCGCGTCGTTCGATGGGTAATCAGCGGGAGAAGACGATGCGGTCGATCGATTGACGTCGGCAGTGGTGAGAAGCTTAACATTTAATGCATTTAAGCCTGTTTAGTCACTCCCGTTTAAGCGATCGAACAAGCGGTTGGGTTTTTCAGGAGGTTAAATTATAATTGACCACCTAATTGAAAAATTAATTCAATGAATTATGGGCTTTTATTGACACGGAGCGAATGCAGCCTAATGGAAATGTAGTTCACGCGAGCTTAAAAGAAATTGAAGGTAAATAAAATTCTAAATGAATTAAATGCACTCGTCAGAGGATGAAAATGCAGTTTAAATGGATCAAACAAATACATTCTATTATTTAAATATTTGTTGCATTCCTAATCGTTTACTTTCCTTTTCTGTTAATTCAACAATTGTTTTTAAATGCAACGCAAATATAATTTTATGATTGCATGATTGCATCACCTCCAATGCAGAAAAAAATCTAAAACTATGCTATTACACAAACAAAAATTCTTTATTTTCTTTTGTTTCCTTGTTTACGAGAGGCCATTTTAAATTTGAGGAATGACCATTGTAGGAAAAGTCTTTTTCATGTTTTGTTGCCCTTCTAAACTCCCCGTCCTAGTCAAGTAGATAAGGCAGAGAAAAAAACGAACGTCTCCTACTAAGTAAGACACCGCCATAAGAACACGCTCCGGGGTTCACTTGATGTTGGTCCATAAACTGGCACGTCATCGCCATCGCTGTTATTAACGTTGATTGCAGGAACAAAGTGTGCCCACGCCGTCGCCGCGCTCCAGTGAGGCGAGTAAAAAACGCTTTCTTCCGTCCTACCTCAAGCAGTAATCAAGGCACTTGCGGCACTTTCACGCGCAACACTCCTTGAAGCCGACCGACCGAAGCGACCGAAAGCATCGGAGAAGCCTTTAACCTGCTGAGCTACTCCATTGGCGCACTTTCGCGTGATGCTTATGATTAATGTTGTATAATTTCTGGCAAATTAATTCCAGATTACGAACGCTGCGGGTGAATGCATATTGCCGCAGGGTGAGAGTGGGTCGGTCGCGGACGTCTTGATTCGGTAGGGAGTCAAAGGTTTCGGTCGGGCGCGCATTCGATTTTGACTTGTCGCAAAGCGCAGGGATGGAAAAGCGCCCCCGGGGGCCCGGGGAAGTAACCGGAGCGTTGGATTGATTTAATCGTTTGTCGGCGCACATTAATTTCCGCTCTAGAGGCCACCTGAGCACCGGGCACGTGAAACCGACGAAACGGCAGGGAGGACAATGGTACAGTCGAAGGAGACGGTGACCTCAAGACTGCGTGCCGCAAGGACGGTCGCGAATAAAGACACCAGCAAACGCCCGAGCGACAGAAAAGCCCGTGGCAGGTAACGATTATTTTCCGAGAAATGACACCATTTGCTGCCACCGAAAAACGCAACCCCAGGGACTCGTTGTGGCGGTAAATTTTGACTTAAATGTTCATGTGGCAGCTCCCTTTTTCTGTTGCCCTTCGTGGCCTGCATTAGGACCAGGCTTCACCAGGCTGGGTTTCCTTCAAGCAGAGCCATAATAGAAGCACACCTGCCCGGTGGCGCTTCTCGCTAAAGCCCTGTGACACAATCTTCCACGAGGACCGAGAAATAGACTCGTGTTTTCTTGTGTTTCCCTATTTTGGATGGCTACACGTTTATTTGGTTGGCTTTTTTCTTTGTTTTCGCTCACCCACCCGCGAACGAGCGAACTTTTCCCATTTTCCTATTATGCTAATTTAGCTCCCTGTGGCGTAAAATCAATTCTTACTCCCCAAAAATTAACTCCCAACCCCGAGCCGCCGTCCTGCGGCCCTACGGCCTACTTTTCGGGTGACATTTAAAGGATGATACCGGTGCGGCGCATCGGCGGCATGCGGGTTACAGGAGACGGACGGGTGAAGGTTGGCTCTGGGGCACTGGAGCACCAGCGAGATGTTTCTCGAAAGATTTTCCTCGGTCTACCCCAAACCACACCTTACGAAACGGAAACTCACACGAAGGCATTCAACCGTGCATTTGATAGCGTGAGCGGATTTTTTGTTGTCTCGGTACCGTTGCATACACGTAAAGCGTGCGTTAGAAGTCGTTTCAAGCGTTATTTAAAGCAGTTTTTGAAAATATGCGGTTTCGTTGAAAAAACTCCTTCATTGCAAAGCAGGTTAACGTTTAAGAATATTGTATTTACACTATCATTAAATCGGCAAACGTTATTAAACACATATATACAGCGCATTATTGAATGAATGAGTTTAGAATGAAAAAATAGATGTTTAATCTTTTTCTCTGACAACACTATATTTTCGTTCATTATGATTTGATTTCAAACCCTTACTTACTCATTCTAGACTTGCCTACAACTTCAACCATAATTTAATGCAATTCTCTAGCGTCCCAAGATATTTCAGGGAGATTGGTTCTTAAAGTGGTCGTTTTTCCTTCCTACATAGCAGTAAACGGTTTATTAAAACATCACAAAACTTTTGCACCACTCAATGTTTCCGTGCTGACGAACACGTCGTTGCGCTCACGCAAGCTCGTGCCTTTCCTGAGCCCTGGGCTTGTAGATTCTCACGTAACCCTCCATTCTGGACCTCAATACAATAGTACACAGTGCACAGTTCCAGGATTTTACTGCTGGGTTTTTTTTGAGAATCACTGTAAGTGTATTCCGACCCCATGTAAATCCAACCTTTATCCGTTCCATGTTCCTTTACGCTTTCCCCATCTCATTCTTACCAGACGGCCTTGAAACACGGCACGGTTGACTAAAGGGCATACTGAAAACATAAGCTTGCCTGCTTTAACCCACGAGCATTCTTGCATTTTCCTCACCTTTCCATGTGGAAGTACCCTGCGAAAAAGCGAATTGTGTGAAGAAAATCATTGTCATGCTCATTTGGCAAAGGATAATGGGTTGGAGCACCGCGTAAGCCGACGTAATCCTGTAAACTAGGATTGCACCGGTAATTAGAGACAATTTGCTCGCCATTTTCCCTGCCCGTCCTAAGCGAAACAGAGTTTTCCCGGGCGAGATGAAATGCATGGCCCAAATGTCAACAGCTCGACGATGATGGACGGTTGAAGCAAGAAGAACGCTGGTGACAAACGATGGTACAAAGGGAAAGTTGAGAAAAGGCATGCTTGAATCGGGTGATAAAAAAAGCTAACTCCTTTTTGTGTGATATTGATTGATGAATGAATGGTTAAGCACTAACTTTGAAACACCTTGACATTTGCTTGACCTTATTTCAATACGTCCAGTCACCACATACAGGCAATTGTCCGATTATGTATGCGGAAGTAAGCGACTTTTCTCAAACAGAGCATTACAAATAATCTAAATGGCCTTATGGCAATATACACAGCAATTAATATACACTCCAATCATCCGTAATTGCCCGTATGGAGCACTTTGACTCGTACAATACACTCGCTAATTGCGTTCTCGAAACGAGCAACGATGAAACCATGCTCTAGTCCTCGAGATACCTTCATTACCTTTTTGCCATTCGCTCGTGCATGTCGAACCATTTGTTCCGATGATTGATTTATTAGTCTACACCTCTTCTAGGATCGTTTCCCAAGCCTTGACTGTAGCGAAACAGAAGCGCCTCAATTTCTCCGAACCATTTTATACAAAGGGTTGACAAGCGTTCCCGTTCCACGCTGCGGTCGCTCGCTGTAGGTAGAACGTTCCCTGTATTGCGATATACAGATTGTCGGCGACAGTTAATGTTACACGCTTCGAATATTAGGTCACGCGGGGCAGCCCAGGGAGGTTGCCCTGCCGCCGGTAGCAGTTTTCATAATTAATTATATCAATTTATATTAACATACTGTTAACCTCAGCCACACACCGCACGCAAAGCGCCACCGTCCGCGGCTACCCCTCAACTTAGGGATCCTTGACGAGCCGAACCGTAGAACACATCCCGGTGGGGGGGGGGGGGGAATGCAGGACGATGAAAACGTTATTCGGTTATTGTCCTACCAGTTTGTTGGATGTGGCTTTCCACGTTGGAACCAGGTTCTGTAAGGCGATGGAGAAACGGTTTTAACCTAACCAAACCATAAATGTACCCGCAAGCGCGTGATGGTTTCGTCGAATGTCACCGCTCATAAACACTCTAATCTGCCTACATGCACATTATGGATTATTATAAGTGTATTAATGCAAACCATGTGAGATCAATTTATAAAAATAACAAACATGTAACCATGCATGTAAGCAGGGGTTTCTTTGGTGAGTCTTGCGAAGGAAAAGGAAGTCTGGTAGGGCTTAATGAACTAAGTGCATGCAACAAGCTGTAGCTGCAGGGCTGTAAAAACATACGCAAAGTTAATGGGGAAAAAAGTTTAATACAAGTATGGTGCATTCTATTTGGTCCTTTTTTAAGCTTAAATGCAAGTTTTTAAACTCAAATACAATATTCAAGCATAATCGCGTGCGCTCTTTCTCCTTTGAAGCGGGAACGACGTAATTGAATTATTATTTTTAAAAGCCCCTGCAATGAAAAATTATTAACTTTAGAAAAAAAGGCATTGAAGGTAGCGACATTTTCTTTGTAGAAAACTCAAACACATTAGCAAGAGTAAATAAAAATCAATGTGCTCAAAAATACCATGCATTTCTGTGCTCGTTTCCTCACTTTTTGATCTGCGGTACGAACAAACGGCCACTTAAAAAAAAATACGCCCGGCAAAAGAAATAAATTTAAATTTCACGTTGCGTCCGGCTGCGTCCTGCACCGGAGCGAACGTTGGAGCCACGATTGCAGGTCAACAACATACGTACGCTGTCATCGTGACATCGGTGTCATCACCAGCATCGCCCCCGCCGTTGACGGTTGTTGTCGTCGCCACCGGCACCGGTAGCCATTTGTTTTATGCGGTCGCCATAAAAAGCCACAATTTATGCCCAAAACATTTACATGGCATCAATCAAACTGGCAAATAGTTGGATATCGATCAAGCAAGCAGAAAGCAAATGGGATTTTGCTCATTTTTTTTCTCTGACTCCGGGTTTGGTTTCTTTCGTTCTTTCTTTCTCTTTTACGTACATGTTTGACTCGGTTGCAAACCTCCGAAATGGACCTTCCGACCAGGGGCCTTCGCGAGGGGCCACCGTTTGGCTACAAAACACCGCACATAAACGGAGCATAAACATTTCCCGTGCCCACTATGTACTATGGCGGTTTTGTTCCGTCGGATGCCCAACGGAAGCTTGCCATCCGCGCAAGGATTTTATCTCTGTTTCCACCTTTGCGGTTCGACTGCCACTCGCTAACCTTCTTGCGATACGATCTGCGGTTTTTGTTTGTCCGATCCGCGAAACCCTCCACCTTTCCCATTTCCGTTGCTTTTTTCGATCTTCCCTTCCGATGTGCTGCTTCTAGGAGCCGTGCTGTGCCAAACATCAATCTAACAGCGATGAAACAGAAACCGTAAAGTTTGAATGATGGCTTCAATGTGGGCAGAAGTGAGAATTTTTGCACCTTCCATCACTCCGACGGAACGTTTTGCGGTGATCGGCGCAAACATTGATCGAGAAGTGGTAAAAGATGTTTGCTTCGTTCATATTTTTTGTTAACAAGCCCTTTTTACATGTTGCTTCACAATTCTGGTTGATGACTAAAATCTATACAGCACGGTTTGCCACTATAAGTTCTCTTCTCCTCAACTCCTTGTTATATATGATTCTCCAAATTTTCCATTATTCCAGTAGCGCGGCTTTGAAACAGCTCAGCCTTTATTCTAGCGAACTCAAAATGCTGCACAAATTTTCTCCTGATTATATAATGAAAACAAATCTCAGCAAAGCGACGAAAAGTGGCAACAAAAAAAAGGTGCCTCTGCACAAAAGGATAATTTGTCACATTTAATTCCTGCTTGTCCTTCTGTCTTTCCGTTCCTATTTAAACTAGCCTTTCACGCTGCCGAGCTTCATAAATCTGTCGCAGTGACGGCAGGCGTTGAAAAACAATTTCACTAATGCAAATTAGAACAGAAGTCACGTTTTATCTGCTGCTTATGCTGCTGCCGTTGAGGCCGGAAATGCATTCCTTCCCGGGCCGGAGCGTGAGTTGGAAAAATCAACTTCGTACAATTTAAAAAAAAAACTGCAGTGGAAGATCCTCTTCCAATTCACTACCGCTTCAAGCTGGTTGCGTAGTTGAAATTGTGCACCGTGGAGAAAAGTTTGTCTCTGCAAAAAAAATCTCAGCTGCATAATAAACGGATGTGTGGTTCATATTTAAATAAGTGAAGCAATTTCCGGTAGCGGTTCGGCGGATCAAGTCGCAGCTGACGATCGGCCATTTACCAACGATCTCACCACGCGCATCGGCCACCGCAGCGCCGTGAAAAACCGGACAGATAGAGCAATGAAAATAAAAAAAAAGCGCAGGAAGAGACACGAGCATCCCTTGGAGAAGAAAAAAACCCAGCATTTGTGCATCGCACGAGCCGGCAAAATGAATCGAAAAGTTTTGTGACTTTCTCATTGCCGCCGAATGGAAAACCGACCGAATGGCGACGGTGTCAGCGGTTCGTTTTGCACAGAATGGGGAAGTGCAATTTTCTGCAATAAAACAGCAATCAAGCGACCGCCGCCCTCCGTCCCAAGCAACTGGAAGGAAGTGGTCGCAAATGAAAGATTGAACCCTGGGCGGAGGCGGAGGTCGGCATCTGGCGACGGAGAGAACGAGTACGGTTAATGGCGCACAAATGACACCGAGGGAGAAACTTTGCTGCAGCGCCACCACTCAAGGACACGACGCACACACAGAAAGGGGCGGATGTGCCACTCTCGGACAAGTTTGCTGAAAGCGCTACAAAAGGGCCGGGAAGTTTATTGAACGCCTTTTACGGTGCCCTCGGTGTTCGTCACGACGGAGTCAGCGTAGTCGCTTCACGGCGCGGTTCATGATGCAGTTTTATGCCGTAGATGCTGTATAGAGTGTCGTTCCCTGTAAGATGCATCGAAATGTTTATGACAATTTTTCAATGCATCATTCCCAAACTTCGGGAATGTGGAACATCATTGGGTGATACAATGTGAACTCATTTTCATCAAGCACCGTTTTCTACACATATACATGCATTTGCTATGAAAAGCATGGTACGCTTTATTTTACCCTTTCTATTTCTTCATTACACCGATTTACTTTTGGCATTCTTGGAGATGCATTTATTTAGTGCAATATTTTGAAATTTGTCTACGCCTGCAGGTAGGCAAGTTGCATTGCATGAAGAAGAAAATTTTAATTTAGTTATGCTAAAAATTCGTTCTACATTTTGGATTAAAGCTGAAAACATTACAAAATAGATTCAAACTATGATGGATATTATTTGCTAGGCTCTTTTTTTCCTTCTAGCACGATTTTTTCGTTTTGCACTTCAATGAATGATCAAATCTGAACCGCAAACCTAACTTTTCCTGCTTTCTTGCGAACTGTGCAAAAACCCTGCGTTTCATCGGATAGACATGACCTAAAATCGGTTGATGTGATATGTTTAGCGGTTGCAAAAAATGTTCATAAACGTGTATGCGGATGTTCCTTTTCGAGTTTAGAGAACCCTTATTTGGTATGATCCAGTTTTCAGCGTAAATGTTCTACGGGCATTTATTTGCAACGCGTATCCGTTTGGCACATTTCAAATAGTTCGTCTAAACTGTTTGGAAGGTGAGCACTATTTAAAAAAAAAGAATGAAATTTTGTTTTCCAATTTAATCGTAGTGTTAAAAAGGTTCCGTCGCATCGTTATAAAAAAACGCATTTCAATCCCCTTTTCAGTGGGTCAAACGTACACTTCAGTGAAAACCAAACAGTTTAATACATTTTCGATTTGTTTCGACTCCCCAATTATGTTACCCTGGACAGGCATAGTTCTTTTTACGTGAACTTTTCTACCAATGAACATTTTGTCGATTTTTCATATCGCATCTGTTCGTCCTTCGTATTTGGTTTTGTTTTGCATTTCGTCCATTCCTTCATCCTTTTTTGTTCACCCGCCTTTTATCCATATCTTCCCGGGTGAGTAACGACGTCGTTGAAAACGCTTCCGGGAAATTGTGGAAGAAAAAAAATTGCCATCGAAACACCCATCAACACGCCAAGTTTCAAACCCGTCAACCGGTTTTTGGTGAAAAATTGAATCTGTTGAAAAAAAAAATCGAAAACAAAACTGGATAAATTGCAAAGCAAACAACATTTTTCATTTCCCCTCGGTGGCAGGAACCAAATTGATCTCGACTTACGCATATCAATCAAGTTTTTACCGGTAATGCAAACATTCTTTTGAAAGAGTCTGCTACTCATTGACGATTCAATCATTTGAGGTGTTTTTGTAGTTCGATAGGAGATTCGTTGAGAAACATTTGCTATTTATCCCCGAAATTTGCTCCATTTTGAATACATTTGAAGGGACCAAGGAAAAGGCGTAGCTGGGATTTGTGAAAAAGTGACAAACCATCACGCAAACGGCGCGCTTTTCGTCAGTTTTCACTTTCTCTCATCATGCAGCCACGTAGATTTCCCACCAAGTCTAAAGCAATAATCTTCTTTCCCTTAACTCTTTGATGCTTCCTTAGCTTACAGTGAGGCAGAGGATCCTTTCCACCCCTCCTTGGCTTTTCGTAATGCTTCAAAAGGATTTATGTCAAGTACGCCCCGGTACCAGGTTTTGCGAAACGTCCTGCTTCACTTCTGCCTATTCCGGTTGGATTTACTCGTCCCTTTCTTCACGACGATGCCTTCCGATGAAAGTTTTGTGTCCGGTGCTCTCTGCCGCCTTAAAGAGGAAAGTGAAAAGTGAAGAAATACGTGCCTTCGATCACTCTACGCTGAGTGACCTCGTTTCCAAACGTGTCGATTATTGTTGCTTTGGTGAAAACTTTCCCCCACGGCAAAAGTTATTTGTAACATTTTCCCACACTTTCTTTTTTATTTTGGACCCGACTCCTTGGCCAACCGCTCGTCGTATTCGTTTCCCCATGGTGATTTTTATCACATTTATTCACTGGCAGACTTTTACTCGGCGCTCGTGGACTTGAACCCATTTGGGGGTTTTCCGATATTTCCGAACCCAATCAAAATGGCGCAAGCCTGGGCTAACCACTGCTTCTGAAAGGTCCTTGCAGCATTGACCCAGACTTTCGATGGGTGGCATGTCTTCTCTCGTCCCTCTTTTGGGCATTAACTTTCTTCGTCGTCTTAATCGTTCCCGTTTTAGACGATAGCTTCTCAAATACTTTTTTCGGTTGTTTCCTCATTTTTTTTGCCTTTCTCTTTAGATAAGAGAAAGTTTAATCGAAATGCTCAACCTCGAACCATAACTCGATGGAAAACAATTGAAGTTTCACCAGCCGTCACCGTCCCGCATTCTGCGTGCCTTTCCCGACGAAAGCTACATCCGCCCAACGGGGCTAACTTTTGAGACGTTCGTTAAAAAATAAATATCTTTTACCACCGGCCCACTCGGCGTTGGTCGGGCGAACTGCTTCGGCGAAATATTATATTTCTAACTTTCAAAAATGACCACCAGTAGCCCAAACACCCTGCGCCCGTCCGACCGATCGAGTTTTATCCATATCTCATTTCAAAGCCCGAAGCCACCGAATGTACCAAACATTCGGCGCTACGCACCGTTCGGTGGAAATCGAAATTCTGCAGGGAGAGTTCCTTAGAAATCTGGGGATCTGGACATCCGGGCCGGATGTTTTATGAAGCAGCCCGAGGAGCAGGAAGGAAAAGGAACTAATATTAAATTGAACTATGTGTTGTATTGTACGGATTCAAGTTTATTTCTGGTACCAGCTCAGTGTCATAATCTTTTCGATACAGCTGCTTCTCGTTTTTTTTTTTGTTTAATAGATTAGAGATCGTCATGAGAAAGTGACTTGAAACGGAAAGAAATTATCGCGCCTAGTTTCAAATTCGCTGTATAAAACGAATAAAAATTTTTAACATCTGAAACGCTCCTTTTTTAAATGTCATTTTCTAAAGTTTCTTTATTAAATTAAAATTTTGAAGGAAAATATTTGTGACAATGCAACCCCGATTCGATACGTACGAGTCCGTGATCGAATGAACAAATCTTCATTTTAATTACTCATAAAGATTTTAATGAAGACAAAAGTCCAACATTGTATCCTCTTATATCATACTGGTAAAAAGGGCCGTACGATCCATAGCTGCTACGCTGCTGTTGTCTTTGAAAGCCTTAACTCTACAACCCCATTCCTCACCCGATCTTGGACAGGGAGTCAGGCTGTATGCTTCGGGCAAACATTTGATACCTGTTCATGCAAACAGATAAAATACCCTCGTTGCGAGCAGAATCCCACGTCTAGCACACGCCCGACTACACCTACGGTAAATACTTGCCCCACAAAAGTTGGCAATTTTAATTAAATTCAAACAATTATCTTCTGATCTGATGCATGCCCAGCCCCAGACGGTTACAGGAAAAATCTATAAACTCTAGAAAGTAACGCTCGCTGCCCTCGTAACCGGCGGTAGAGCTTTGCATGACGCAGGTGAAAATCGCAGGTGAAAATACCCCGCTCCTTCGGTGACCTCGGCCCTTTGCCGACGCCCGAACTCGTTCCAGCTCTGCCAATAGTAGGAGGCCTCGGTGTTTGTGTTTCTTCTTAGGAAGCTGAAAACAAATCGGAATGAAATGGTCCTACGATAACACCAGGATTGCGGGGGACTCATTTTTGTCCTTCGGTTCCGGCACATACGTTGACTTAGGACCGACAGATTTGTTGGAAAAACATGATTCCATAGGGCTTTCGCGTGGGCGAAGGGAAAGAATAAATGTTAAATGATTGTACATTGCGTGGAGCTTTTAAATCCGTTTATCTTTAACAAATCAGGAAAGTAAATATGCTACAAGTTGGTAATCAAACAATGGAGCTACTCAAACTCTTCAATGTCAGTGTTTGGAAGCTTTTTGAAAACTCAAAAAAAAATTAAAAGGTTATACAATTTTAAATTCAATCATCATACGCTTAACTAAATATGTTGTGTAATAAAAACAATGGCAAAGTATTTTATAACGTCTAATAAATGCAGATACTATGCAGATGACATGAGACGTTATTTTGAAATGTTTTTTCATTGTCCAAGATATGGTATGTTTTCGCGACATTTTATTGCAACCATCCACTTCTATCATCGGAACAAAAAAAAAAAAAAAAGACAACACACACATGCCGATCGTAATACGTCGTCGTTCCTCGATAAACGAACCCAAGTAAATAGATACACCTCAATTTACTCAATATTGCGGACAACAATCGGCACAGGGCAAGCAACTGGGCATTTATCGTCAAACGATCCTACGTTGCTCACCTTTCGTTGAGCCATTTTTCGAATGGAGCAGCAAAAAAAAAAAACTACATCGCTGATTCGGCTGGCCTTAACCACCATAGTTCAAGCTAGGCCGAGAAGGACGCAGGAAATCAACAAAAATCGAACTCCGCCCAGGGCAAACTTCCCCCCTCTTCAGGAAGTGTGGAAACAGCCAGGTTGCCGTTTGTTCAGTTATGAGCTAACTTTTTCCGCTGGATGGACGTATCATACAGCACCTTTTGATTTTCTTGCGTTTGGGCAGATATATTTCCTTCACCCCAGCATTGGTTTTATTGCACTGGTATTAAACGGCAAACCCACCACGAGATCTTCATCGCTCAGTCGCGTGCCAACGGCTCCAAATTGCATGTTGAGCTGAACCTTTGTACCGACACACAGAAAACATACATTTCCACAGTTCAGGATTGATGTACACCCACTAACGACAGGATATACACACGCTCGCTTTAGCAAACGGTAAACGATTCCCCTTTTACATACTGATTGTTCCACCTGAACATCCTTCATCCAGCGATAGGCTCAGGGTGGTCATGTGGTTCCGTTGACGAAATGAACCTCGCGGGTAAGGGAGTATAAAATAAACAATGACATGAAATATGCTATCCAATATGCCAGCCTTCCGCACTGTCACTTCGACGGGCGGGAAGGGCCATCCTTTCCTTCGCACGCGCAAAGGATTGATGGTGGCAAATAAAACACAACTACCAAAATGGCTAGAGAACGGGAGCCCGTTTGGAACTTGGGGACGGAACTCGAGTCCGCGAGGAAAAGGATAAAATGAAACATTCGATGGTAGAAGTAAATGCGAGTGTTATTAAACCGGTCTATTTTAGTGGCCAAAATGGTGGCTCACATCGTGGAGAAATGCAACTGGTTTTTTTTTTTTTTTTGTACCTATGCGATAAGTTTGAAAGGCGAGGCATCTGTTGAAAAGCGATTATACGATCTGTGTCGTTTCGCTTTTTTACACAAAGATCTGGAAAATGGGACAAATAACAACGAGACGAATCGAGGGCTAGGCGAATCGATAGTTTCCAGGAAACATATTTTATTTGGCCACATTTTATGCCTGCCCCGTTGCAAGGACGGCTCAGTTTGGGCACCGTACTACGGCAAAAGGGCAATAAATGGAACGAGATCGATATAAAAAGTACATAACCAGAAAGTGGCAGGCAAAAACGAAACCTAGCTTTCAATGGTAAGTTTATTTCAATCCTTTTCCCACCCACCCCATTCGTAGTTCTTCCGGCTCGGTGAAGCGGTTCAATTGACTTGCGATTTTTCACGAAAGCGGCACGATGGCCCGATTCAAACACGTGTATGTGTACCCGCACGGATAACATTCGTCCTTACGCCAAAACCAACACTGCAGTAAAACTTTTCTCCCTCTCAACTTTGTCAACCTTTTAGAAGGACATCGATCAGCGGTACGGCTCCGTGCCGTCATCGTCTTTTTGTGGCAAACCGGATTTGATGGGCCGTTATCCCCGGAGTAGGGGTCGGCTGGCTTTAGGGGGTTTTTTTTTCATTCCTCTTTACCATGATCGATTTTCGACCGCTTTTTTTTCTTCCGCACGCAGCCTGATGGAAAGCATTTGTCTCGGATAACGCTTGCATGGTTCGGATGCTCCGAAATCCCTGGTGCAACCTTCGGGTCTATTTGGATTGGTATGGGATTTACGAGCGGAAACGCGTCCTGTTAGGTTTGAACTCGATTGATGAGTGTTAACTTTACTTTTCATTTACAGTCAAATCAGGCTGTATGTAGTAGAAATGCGATCTTCCGGGGGATTTTTTCGCTTTCCAATACTGTTGTTTCGCATGCAAAAAAACGGTATTATATTCGCATGATCCCACGTTCAGGGGGATTCAGTGCAAAAAGTATGCGCAACCGAGTGAAAGGTCGTCTCAGGACAATCGCGGCCCTTCGAAGCTGTGAACAATGCGTGCTCACATTCGCGCGTAGGTGCGTGTAAGCGCTTGCAGAAAAACATTCATCCGATTTTCCCACTTCCCCCGACGGCTGTGCCGACTAGCGACAAACTCAGTGGCATAAAACAAGGCTTAAAACATGTCCGGTAAAATGTGCCGAGCACTATTGGATGAAAAAACAAATGCCTAGTACCGTAAAAAAAAAAATCAACTAACAAACAAGCGAGTTGAAAACGTGATAAAATTTTCATAGCAAACAAATTGGATTGTTGAGGTTAGTTCGTTTTTTTTTAGGCATCCAACGGGAGCCGGGAAATGAAAATAATCAGCAAAAGTGAAAATAACAGAAAACTACAGCGAGAAAGCGAGATAACGTATCGCACGAATTTACCCACAGAAAGTACGTTCAGCCAGCAGATAGGGAAAACGAAAACAAAACTGAAACAGATAATGGACTGACTGACAAGCATCGTCGGGAATGACTTTAAATTGAACATACTCAACAACTAAAAAATAAAAAAAATAAACTGTGGAAAAACGGCACGTACAAAGCAAGGCAAGGGAGGTAAAAAACAGAGGTTCAGAAAAATAACCCTCTCTGCCACCCGTCCCAGTCATGCTCTCCCGGCAGGCGTTCGAGGATTGAAACAAACAGCAGTGATTCGCTGATACATGGCCAGATTGGAGTTAGTTTTGAGCTCGGATGGATTAAAACGGGAGGTCTTTGTGATTGAATGTACGCGAGGCGTATGAATATTTGAAAAGCATGATCAAAATCACCACCACCACCATCAACGACCGGGGGCCGCACACAGTTGTCGAATGAAATATTGCATTTGTTTGAAGTGAACCGAACGCACCAAACGACCGGTGATAATTTATGCACCAAATTGTTACAAATTTATAGAATATCTAAATACACAAGATTTCAAGTGAAGTATCTTTATCTGCATCAACGAAACAAAACTGTGAAAATGCGTTACCTAGAATGTGTCACAATTTTGCGTCATAGTCACCGGACTTTTAACGTTTTATTTTAGTACTAATTATACCATATTCGTACATGACTGTTTATTGATAACATTTGTTAATCACTATGCAAATATAATAAACGAGATACTTATTCCTGTCAGAAATATCAAATTCCAATTCGTAGACATCAAATATATTATATGGGCCCGAAAAATCTTATAATTTGAAACTATATTTAAAACATTTAAATTCCGACCTGCAACGAGTTTATATTTACAAATTAATCGCAATGAGCAAAAACGGAAGCTTCAATCGTTACTAAACTATCAAACCGATCCGAATGTTCCAGAGCCCAATTTCAAACTTTATTCCCATTTCTCTCAATTTGAAAACTCCTCATTGCTGAAACGATTCATTGCTTTGATGAAGGCAGCTCTTGAGCGACGCTCTCAACAGGACGTCAAAGGACCTCGGCAAAGTGTGGTCGCGATGCAACTTCTTCGAAACAAACTTCTAAAACATGTTTCCCTTTCGTGCCCCGCACAGCGCGAAGGGAGGCTGGTGAAAAGTTTTTCCGCGACACAAATCCTGATCTCGAGAATGGAAAACATTGCAGTTGCGCCGGTTTCATGCCGTTCGCTGCCCGTTGAGTAGAGTTTGCGAAGTCGACGCTGCAAGTAGCCCCACCCGTGATAGTTGCATGTTCTTTATGTTTGCCACAAGTTTTTGATGCCCTCTTGAGCATAACTTAACCGACTACCCCGGAAGCTAGGAAACCTTTTCTCCACGTACTGAACATGATACTGCTTAAGAGATTGTTCCGAGCAAGTTTCAACCGAGTTTGAGCATCTCGGACCATGGTTATGATGTTAACTTCGGGCGAAAGCAACCCGGACTGCGCCCCCAACTTCCCGCAGGTCAAGTTTGTCCGTGACCTAAGTGCACTGACCACTACCGACTGTTGCGTCTTTTCGCTAAACGTTGATTGCGCTGTATAATCAACTTTTCTTTTCACAGCAGCACTTTCCGCCCTGTGGGATGTTTCGCCGACTGAAAGCAAATTTGCCCCGAGCAACCACGGTGGGTCCATTGATCGAACACATCGCCAGCACACACTTCATTTCTCCGGCTGCACAAAAGCAGCGTAAACGTTTGGCTACGCTGTCTTGAGTGGAAAATGCTAATCAAGAGGATGATTTTATGGTTGATTACCCCCGCAAAAAGTTCGCACGGAGCGTCATAAAATTTGCTCAAAATTTGCTAAGACAATGAACTCGTAGCAGCCATTTGTTTTAACTTGTTTTGGGTTATTAATATTCAAAGCACAGAACAATGAACCAATTGCTCCCCTCTTGGTGCTCCATAATTTATAAGTTGTTAAAGAAAACTATGAACGAAAATCGAACATTCTTCTCAAGCGCTTGAACAATAAGTGAAATATTTGGAAAATTTATTCCTTTTTAATTGAATATTAATTTATGACACAACATCACATGTTTTTCTTGACTTGGGTTTTATGTCCAGCTGAAAGATCGTGTTTTAAAACTCACGTTAGCTCAAAAATGCATTTTTTTTACGATCATTAAACAGCAGCTGCAAGAAACAGATTCGAGATATAATTTGGGGCAAAATTTTCCATTCGAAACAAAAGCAATCTGCCGTTATGATAGCTTTTCAGCTCGAGCACTTAAACATCATAGGAATTTTGGTAACAACTGATTCTGAAAAAGAAACAACCTCAGGGCTTTAAATGACCATCAACACCACCATGGGCATAATCGAAACGGAATCCTTTGGAATTGGACCAAAAGCATGAGCGAAACCATCATCATCGCAACAAAAGGGTTAATTTGTTGTTACGATGCATCCGTTTTTGAGAGGTCTTCTCAGCATTTCATTTTTTTAACAATTCAGAGATAAAACCAGGATAATTTGCAGCCCGAAGCCTGAAAGAACAGAATTCGATTTAAATCCGTACAAATGTAACGGAAAAACATAAGGATAAGGTAGATGCTGTAGTTAAATGAAATAATTAAAAAAAACCACCTTGATGGCCCAACAAGCATTTATTGTATCAACATTTTATTTGTTACTAATCTTTCCACATTCTCCCTTTTTGCTCTTATTCATTTCAGATAAGGAATAAAAAATGGTAGACGATCTGAGTTGATAAAAATGGATTTCAAGGAAATAATATTGTTGCTAGTAAGTATCTTTGAGTATTCATGAAACTTTATTCAACTACATTTACCTAACACCACAGAACACATATTATTTTCCTCTTCATTTAAAAAGCTTCACGGCATTATACATGTTCATGCAATGAAATCTAATGTTTTAAAATATTATAATTGACTTAATTATAGTGTAATTCTTTAACGCGCAGAACACACTCATTCTGCAAACGAAATATTTCATTTCTTTTCTAATCTACAGTGCATAAACAATTGATACTTTTACATCATAACAAACCCTTTCCTTGAGTAGACAGTTTATTTAACAACAAAAATCAAAGAAACACTTTAAAAGGAAAACTATAAAATCAACCACTCGACAAACCAATCCAAGACAGCGTTGGAGGCTTTGCTTGGGCTTTGCTTTGGAGGTAAGGGAAATCTTTCCTCCCAAAACATCCACTTTTCAATCCAACCGTCATTTCTTCCTATTGTAAGCCGCGTGGGTGTGCGTTTGGTGAAAACGACTTCAACAAACACCAAGAAAAATGCGTACCCTAGCACTCCGACGTCACCGTCATCGACATTGTTGCCGACTAATTTACCTACAAGACGGCGACAGCTTAAGCTGGCCATCCGGTTAGCAAGTGGGTGGAGTGGGTGATGCTTTTGTTTTCTCGCGCGGGCGTTTAACGTTTCAAGAAGCCACTTCCGCCTTGGAAGCTTATCAGAATCACTTCAATCAGGGCGCCAGGTGGTGAATGGAAGCGGGGAAGCTGTTGTAACGTAGAACAATATCGTTTCCATTGTTAATGCAGAAACAACATTAGCTGCGATATTTCGAAGCGGATGAAAGGACCGAAAATTGGAGAAAAACGGGGATTAAGGGGGAATGGAGCCAGCCTCGTGTTTGCCACGATAATGTTCCTCCGGTTTTCACCGTGCATTAAACGATTTCTTCCAAATATAGCAACAGAAGCCGTGGGTGATTTCTGCGAAACATAATGCGAATGCAGCCCGTGAATTCATATTTGCTTCCCGGGTTATAAATATGCTCAAATAGCAAAAATCATGAAAAGAAAAAATCTCCTGTTTGTTTTCCTCCCGCCCAAACTCAGCCAAAATAATCAATAAGCTGGGAAAAAGAAAATCTTCCAATGAAATCAGTTTGCCCAAAAATTAAACAATGCTCAATTTCCATCTCCAGGTCCGAAGCACTGGCGTTGCAATTGTACTGTAAAGATTCAGCTGATTCTGGAATTTCTTTTCCATTCTTTCGCTCGACTGCCAGCTTGTTGATATTCTTCTTCCGATGTTTGCAAGCAGACGTACTTTTTTGTCTTTTTGATTCCTGCCGAAGCAAACACATTGCCCTCGATACTGGCCAGCCTTTGCGAGTCGCTCGCTGGTGTCAGTGATTTGGGAGTCCAATAAAAATCAACATTCCCTCCCGACGTTGTCCGAATGAAATGCTCCCAATCACCCAACAACGGCGTTCAAATTAATCAAAGTTATGCAAATATTTACCTACGTATCAGATTCATTCGCGTTCAGATATGCACGATCGGGTGAAACCGACGGACGCAAACGGAACGTTTTGTGTATTAAACGAAGGGCAAACATGGAGTAAATGTATCATAAAATAATATTTTTTCCTGTCATCTTTCGGCTGTTTGGAAATCTTTCGCCATCGCACTCCGGTACAAGCGAGCCAGGCAGTTTTGAAAGCCAAACACGCGTCCGATAAAGCCAGGCTCAACGGGGGGTCAAATGTAGGAGAAAACGAGCAGAGTACAGGAAGTGAGAGGGTTAAAGAAAAATGCCGGATTAACTGGACCGGACAACGGCAATGCAACCAGCCCATAGTGTTGGGGCAATCCATCGAAAATGTAGGTCGATGGAACGTGGGGATTACTTGCAGCTGAAATATGCAAACGTGTCGTTATTATAATTGCTAATATTTGTTGAATTAATTGATATTGGTGATTGATGTCGATGTTGGTTCGAGCCAAGGAACGGTGGAGAGAACCTTTGTACAGGCATTTCCCGTGTGCATCGTTACATTTTCTTTTGTGAAGATATATTTCTCGTACATTTTCCTCAAATTGGTTCCTCCTTTTGGAAACAATATAAACGCAGAGAGAATGAAAACTTTTTAATAACCTTAAGTAAACATCAGGATATGGAACGAAATTTCCCTTCACTCAAACAGTTTTGTCCATGCTCCAAAGATTTTCGAGCCTAAGTTCTAACAACTATGAAGACAAGAACAAGATTTCGATATCGTCCTAATATGTAATGCAGAAGAGATTTTTATTTCTTATCTTGAACAGAGGTAGGAAAAAATCAAAAAACATAAACTGCTGCCACGTGCAATGCCAGTGGCGAAAAACTGAAGCAACTCGTGGCTCAGCGTCGGCCCAAACTTTTGAAATGAAACTCAACCGTTTCATTAACCGAACGACCCCCACGGGTGGATTGTGTTGTACGTCTTGCAGCTTTCGATCGCTCCACAACAAACAACCAGCTGGGCGGCATATTACCAGGCAGCATCTCATTTCGGGGGGAAAGCAAGCCAGAAGCGACCTTTGCCTTCATTCTTCCATTTGGTTTGCCCCTCGGGATAGGAAAAAGCTAGATATGCAACTTTGTGAGCCTTCCCTCGGGGGCAAAGGAAGGTTTCCAGCTCCGGTTCCGAGCTTCTGCTTGCCATAGGCTGGTTGAATGTTGTCGCTGTTGAAAGCTGCCGCAGGAAGATGGTCGGGCGACTGGCAAGGAGTGGATGGTTTCTTCCGGCCTACCGTTAGTTGGTAGCTGGGGCAAGTGTGTCTATGACATTTTGTTCGAAAAGGCATACTAAAAGGCGTGGTTATACATTCAAGCCATACAAGCATGCATAAACATTAAAGTTGTCCCTGTCAACCTTATTTGGATAAAAAAACAACCATTTATGAAACGTTGGTAGCAAAAAACAACTACAAAGCGAACACAACATTTGGAAGTATATTATGTCCTAAAACATGTTCCAGACCTTTCACTAAGTCCAGGCAAGTTTCAGAAATTTCAAAAATAAATGAAACAATGAAGCTTGACATTGTTTCCTGCAAAAGCAAGCAAAACATTTAATTCAACAGCTTATTCGGAAGCGTACTAAGCAACTAAATTTAATGCTATCGAGAAATTACCATGACTCTATCCGATAACAAGCGTCAGCAAGATCCTCTCCACGTTCGCCTCTGGGACCAAGGTGACCGTCATTTAAAATCGTCCCCCAGGCTGACGACGTGTCCTTGTAGCTTCATATTTAAACTAACTGCTTCGTCGTGTGCGGATTGTTTGGCCACTGGTTCACTTCCCAATACCGTTTGCTTCCCATTGATTCTACACGGAGCCGTCTCCCACACTTGCTGGCCCTAAGATACACCAAACCAGATAAGCACTAACAATATCGGAGCATCAAATTGAAAGGATCGGTAACGGTAAGCTCCAGGAAGGAAGTTTTCTCCGGCCACCAAAGCCATCCCGAACCGAGCCAGACGCTGTTTCTTTTTCCCGTTCGTAAGCTGGAAAATCTGCACCTTCCAGTGGGCGGACATCAATGGCCCAACGGTAAATTACACTCCCCCCAAGTGTAAGTAAAAGCACAATCTATGAACAGGTTGCTTCGAAATTGATAATCGAGCGGCCCGGAAAGCTTCTGTTGCTGCTGCTGCTGCTGCTGCTGATGCTGCTGTTGCCAACGGAGCTAAAGTAGAACGACCTCGTCCTGGTGGTAGCATTGTCCTTGCCTTTCCTAGCTTGGCCACACCAGTAAAGAGCTATATTTTATGAGCAAACTCCAGATGGAAGATAACACGGAGCGGGATAGCCGGGCTGCGGGATGAAGCGCCAGAGTATCGTTGGATTGTTAAGCTGGGATAATGCGATTAACATGTTGTTGTACAGTTTAGCTTCATAATGTAAAAGACACCAAGTGGTTTTCCAGCCGTGCATGTGTGCTTGCGTGAGGATGTGTGAGCGCCAACAGAAGAACGCTCCCCGAGCAAGGAGATAGATAATTTATTCTCCCTGGAGTCGGTATGCTGTTTCCGCATGATTAGGCAAATGAAGCCGATCATATGCTCCGTTGAAGATGTTATTTATTTTTCACTAAACCATAGGAAACGCCTTTCAATTCGGTACACACATTGTTTGCGGTGCTTAGAGAAATTTACGAGATTTTTTCCCCCTACTAATGTTCACGTTTTAAAAGAAAGGAACGTACTGCTTAATATAAAATCGATAGAATAATTTTACAATTGGTATCAAACCAATGTCTATAACATTCCAGGAAGCACCGGAAAATGGAAGAACCAATTTAATAAACTACATCGCACAATACATAGAAAAGCTCCCCACGATGTAGTGAGAAAACATCAAAGATCAAACTATCACACAAGTGGTATCGATTCCCTGCCGTGCTTGAAACAAAATTTTCCTCCACCATCCATTTAACCTAACACTCACGTTTAACCACATCGTTCTGCTGCCTTCGTTGGCAGGTATTTTGCTCGTGTCATCAAATAACCATCTGCCAAGCGGGAGAAAAAGGGGCAGTAGATGTCGTGGAAAGCAACCTCAACCAACGCGACAATAATGCCAGGACGCAAGGATCTACCGCAGGGTGTCGCGTACTAACGTTGCGTACTAAAATTTGATATTCGATCGATTTAACGATGCCACACCAATCAAAATCTTTACTTTGGAGGTTGACACCGCGCGTCACGGCATTCCACCCCTCCCAGCAGCATACTAGAAAGAGGGTGGGGGCCGGGGCGGGTAAGTGCGATGTTTGATCCAGCCAAGCCTCAACGCAAACATTTCCCCACGCAGCGCCTCCACGTGCCAAGGACACCTCGAAATTTCAATGGCCTTTTTCCCTGCCACCAGCGCAATGCCTGCGTCCTTCGTGCGAATTTTCTCTTACACACCCCAACACTTAACCACCTCGAAGCCTCTAGTTTGTAGGCGCTCAGCCTTACTGAAATTGAAACGCCTTCGCCACTCCGGCGTGCCGGCAATGACGCAGACACGGTGGCGTCTTAAATGTTTTATTATAAATTTATGTAAGTAGCTTTCGCTTACTTACCCTTCGTCCGACGACCGAGCCGAACACGGCCCTCCCATTTTCCTCCCACTTTTCCACGTTGGCGCCGCATGGCAACTAACCTCTCTAACAACTTGATTCACTCCAAACTCCATCGCTAACCGAGCTGCGATTTTCCCGGCGCGCGTCGTTATAAGATGATAAGATGAACCGTTTCAACCAGGCCCCATCCGCCGCCCAATTCCCTCCAGTGGCTTCTCTTCGACAGTCGTAACATCGTGCGCGCACATTGCCCTTGTTTCATGTTCATGTTCATGCTCGCCGAGTGTCATTAAGCGAGCGAGCGGGTTAAGAGCTCACAGCTGTCGCCGGTCTTCGCCAGAGTCCTCCGCTCCGCGCGTACGTGTGAGGCGAAAGTGCGAGCGGGTGGATCTGACGCTGCGGAAACTCCCATAAGGGCACCTTAACCTCTAATAAAACCGGCTGAACCGAGCTTCGAGCTTGACGGTGCGGTGCGGACGGAACTGTTTTTGCGTCCCCAAGTTTTGGGGGCACGGGGGTAGGTTATATAATTTTTATGAAGTGTTTACTGCGCGTCGCGAAGCCGGCGACACGGCGAGCGATGGCTTCTGTAAAGACACCGACGCGTCCGGGGACACGTGTACCGAGTGCGGATTGCACAGAATCCCTTGGTGGGTTCTAACGGAAAATAAATAAATTAATCTCATCTGCATGCACCTCGAAACCATCAAGGAAAACAGCATCATTACATCAGACGGATTTAATTTCCTTTGATTTCGTTCACTGCCACCCGGGGGACAGTTCATCATTCTGCACGATAAAAATTAGATGTATCGCTCGAAATACGCATCCTACAGATGGGAACAACACGTGTGGAAGGGTGGTTGATCTCGCGAAGGTCAACGTTTTTAAAATCTTCAAAACCCTTTTTTATTTAAATCACAACGCATCAAAACGAGTTGACGTGACGAGCACAATCCTTTAGTTTCGATATCGTGGACCATACTGGCTTTTGAAATAAGTATTACGCAATGAAAATAGTTGAGTATAGGTTCAGTATTTTGAATTCTACCAAGTACCAGGCACCTCCATTGGTACGAAAAACTGGGCGCCTCCATCGATATAATTCTTTGTTTTTCAACTAAATGGACTGGTTCAAATTATAACTTTTATTTTGGCTTATATTAAATACCATCATCAGTGCATTGCAATGATTTTTTTTTCTTAAAACCACAATAGAAAACAGTATGGCGATCAATTCGAGTCTAAGCCGGAAAACTTTGCTTTGCGGAAATCAAATATCGTATATCGACGGTTTACAATGGTTTCCATCGGTTGAGTTAACGCGAGACACCAACTGAGACAAGGCAAGAGACAAACTTTACCAGACACAGGCAGCCAGTCACGTTGGGTGGTTCTCAACATAAAATCTCATGGACTTTCTTCCTCCCTCTGCCAACACTCCTTCCTCTACACTTCTTTCAAAACCATTTGCCCTCACCTAGATCCCGTTCAAAACTCCAATAAACAAAGGCTGCATGCTAAGGCCCAAGTTTTTCGATGGTGTGACGCGAGTCGATCAACGAAAACTTTTATCCTTCCGTCATCATCATTGTGGCACCATCGCCGCTCACGACACGGCCGTGCCGTGACTTTTCACTTCCCATTTTGCGTGGAAAGCGGTCACGCAAGGGAAGCTAACGGGAGCCCGTGACGCACAAACACTAGCTCAAACTGACGAAATCTACAAGGGGTTGTTTTTTTTTTGTCGTCTTATTTTATAAAGAAAGTGATTATTCAAATCCGTTCACAAGTGCGAAAATCTATGGCAGCGCCAACTAAAAGGCAACTTTTTAAATTGGGTTGGATACTTTCGCGGCCACTCTCGGCAAACACATAACCATTTGCTAGATGGGACATAACCATTGTGTTCCTTCGGTTCGTTCATGGTACTCCTTTTTTTGTTTTTTTTTTCTTCTTAGCGCTAGCGACCATAAGCACGTCTGTCGTTAGCCAAATGGCGCGTCCTTTTCGGTCCCCAAATCCGCCCGCTTACCGGTCGGTTCGGAAATTCGTCGCGAGCGTTCGAAGTTTAATCTTTTGCCTAATGGCACTGGATCGTCCTCGATTTATCTCGCCTTTACCTTATTCGATGAGCCGCAGCTCGGGCTTTGCGCTCGTTTATGGTTGGCTGCCGTAGCCGGTAAGGATAAAGTTTACCCTCCCTTTCACAGCCCCCTCCCTCTTGCGTTTACTATGCCTGGCTGGAAACACCGATTTACAAAAAAAAAAAACACACACACACCCAAAGGATGCTTTATCTTATCACTGCCCGGGTTTATCTACAGCTTGGTTAGAGCAGGGGAAATTGCTGTTGACAAGTTGGTTGATTATTCGGTTTTCCATATTTTCTTGCCAACCGCGTCCTTCCTTTCCACCAGAGGAAACTCTGCAATTTTTTTATAACCACCTTTAGTGTAATTCAAATGACTCGGTTCGTGAGTATCAGCGAAGCAAGGCAGATATCTGCCAGCTGCGGCAAGTGCAGTTGAATTTCGTTTCATGACTCATCAAGATTTGATCGTTGATTAAACTTAAGAACAATGATTTAAAGTTTCGTACGGCAGAATGATAACTGTTCCCATCTTAACCCTATTGTACAAAGCGAAATAAAGGCAAGTAAGTACGAAGATGGCTATTTGAGTTTTTTTTTTCAACCCTTCAAGTCCTATTCAGAAATGAAACGTGTTGTTATTTTGACCAGCAATTTAAGCATTTCTACGAATGAAATTAACCTCTTTTATTTTTCAAAACATAGCATGAAGAAACCGTTGTTATATTTCGGCTTGTGTTTTCTCCCGAATTAAAAGAGGGCTATTATTTGGCAAATAAATTATAAAAAAATGTTACTCACAAAAAACATGATGGTACTTCATTCATTCACGCAAGTCGTTGGACAAGAAATCATGAGCATTGGCAAAACAGCTAGAAATGCTTAGAAATAACGATCCGGTGACTTTAAACGATCAATTTAAAGTTAAACAAGCTCTCTTCACTGCCATTCGGTATCCAATGCTAGCATCGGAATGCATTGTTACTACCTTGGAAAAACGAAATAAACTCCGTGATGGGAATACAACAAGCGACATGTGAATGTACACAAATCGGCGAAAGGAAGCAAAACATTGAGTGCAGAGCTAGACACGAACGAACAGGTACATTTCGTGTACCCTTTGCTGGGAAGACACATTCCACCAGTTTTCCGCAAGGCATACAGATAAAGACCGGCACAGGAAGCATCGCATACACCCTGATAGGTTTCTTTTTAGGCTACCCCTTCCAACATGTCACTCCCTAGCGTTCTTCCGACACCTTCACCGTTATCGCATCGTCTAACGGAGGGCGTCTACAATCCCGATAGCAAGACGGATCGTCATCGGGGAGTGAAAAATGGAATCACCAAATTTGAATAACATTCCATTCTAAATGTAATACGACGATCAATTTTTTCGGCTGAATTTCCATAGCATGATTGAGGCAGGAGAACAAATGATGCCATCCGAGCGTTTTCACCGCGCGCTTATCTGCGTCCCCTATTCCCCGGTCATGGTCTTGTGTGTGTGTTCACGAACCACGAACGGTTTTCTTGCGAGCGAAGAAAAACCCGGAGTGAACTTCATTAAACACTCCACAATGGGCTGCCGTAGCCGATGGCACTTCACGGAACTGTCATACGTACGCTGTCACGCCGCTTGGCTGCGAGTGCTTGACTTTTCCTCTTCTTTGCCAAATAAAAAGATCCAACCAGCGATTTCCCATTTCCGCGTAACGCGAGCGGCCGCCTGCTAGAAGACACCTCGGCGTTACCCGCGGCCGATTTTCGAGTGACTCCCATAATGAATCTCCAGTGAAGTAGCGCCACAAAAGGCTGTGCCGGCTTGCTTCATTCGCTACTTCCACGCGGTGGCCGGGTTATCAGATAATGGGCACGAGGAATGCGATGCAGTGCCATTGCTCGACGACGGTTTAGTCTTGCCGCTTCGCGGTACGTCCTCAGCAGCCGGGAGTGATTTTCTTCGGCCCCGAAAGGCCATTTCTTGCTCAGGTAAGTCGAGGGACACTTGATACCTTACCTTTGTTAGGTTGATTGTCGTCACCGTACGTCGTCTCGAGCAGCGAAAGAATGGCTCGAGTGTGTGTGTGTGTGTGGGCACCCTGCTTGATGCAATGTAGCGCTCGGTACAAGGTTGTTAAATTACCATGAACGTATTACATGGGGCTTGTCACAATCCGCAACCATGCCATGTTACGAGTGCAGCAACGGTGAATTATGCAAGCGAAGGCTATGTGCAGAACCTGTCCTATCCATTTTCCATCGTTCTCAAGCCCGCTGCAAGTGGTACATGCTCATACTAGTCGACTAATTGACGAGTAAAATGATTTCATACTTGTGAAACATTACGTGGCACGTGAAATTGCTGTAAGGGGAACAATTTGAACAAAATTCACCCGCACAAAAATTAATCTGTTACTCCGCATTTTCTGTACAAAGTGACATCAGATCGGAATTAAATTAAAAAAAAACTGTTCATTCATTATTGCATGTTTATTTCGAGAAAACGGCTCCCAGTACAAATAATAATCGAGCAAATCGAAGAGAGTAAGGCAAGACCCTAGTTCCAAGACCTATACAAATGAAACGCACGCAACATGTCTTATTTCCACGAACTTCTTCAAAATGGAAGAGAACTGTTTGTTTTCACAGGTATTCTCTCTGAATCTTAATATTCCATAAACTCGTCTACGGGAAACATAACCAGAGAGTTCCTTTATTTTGTTGTTTTGACATATCACTTTCTCAAAACAAACTGTTTCACCACAAAACAAACACCTCTACTTGAAGGTAGAATTTACATTCCTCACGTTACCAGATTTTCAACTGAAAACCCCTCTGCTAGCATGAAGATTCACTAATCACATGCCTCCCGATGGGCTTTAAATTTACATTATGTATCACACGCATTATATCCAAACTAGAGATCGTCGTCGTTCCACCTGGTCGGGTGTTTTGCTTTTTCGGAAAACTTTGGCTCAACCTCGCCGCTTTTCCAGTGCTAAATGCCCCGTGTCGTTCTTCATTACGAGTAATGAGCACTTTCCTGTCCATGGTACGAGAATACCGGTAGATGTGAAAGGGATGGGCACGGGTAAGATAAAGGGTGTGCTGGTTCGTGTAAGCCTTCACGGCGGCGTTCCAGTGGTCCATACCGAACCCGAATGCTTCCGTCCACAACAATTTGCTCCCGTCAGTAACGCAAGTTCGGTATGATCATCCTGGCCTGTGGACTGCACGAGTTTCTCAGTTGCAAGCGGGCAACGAAAACACAAAAATCGTTAACTCATTCCTCTCCAAAAAAGTAGGCTGGCATCCCCGGCCATCGGCCAATAGTACCAGCACATCGCAGTCGCCAAGGATTGATAAATAATTTACAACCACTGTCAGCCTCCGTCAGTCAATTAGATGGAAAATGTTTCGGTTCGCTACGGTCGGGCGTGACTCGCGAATGCTCCGCCGCCATTGCCTTCCACTTCCACCGTCTCTTGCAGCGCAATCTTCCAGCCCTACCCCCTTCCAAAACCTGCGCAAGAAGGAATGCTAGGAATCCCAGCCATCCATCCATCCAAAACCAGCAAATTCCTCCGTCCACCAGCTGCGATGCGATGGAATGGGATCCCAAGAGATGGCACGAGTAGGCAAGGAAAGGCATCGGGTTTGTGGGGCAAGAACAATACCAACTGCCCACCACTCTCGGGGCAGGAATTTTCCGATTCCACAAACGGATTTGGGCCCATTCGTCTGGGCGGGTAGGCCAGGATCGGGCCAGGGGTTTCCAAATGGCATCGCTTCCATAATGTATTAACTTTTATTCCAGCCAATCTCGTTCCATCCCGTTGCGAGGGACAGGCTCACGGCCACATCGCAGCTTGCTCTCCCGAATTGGCGAGGACGAACCTCAGGCACATCAGGCTCTGACAGCCTCTCGGGTGAATCGGGATTTTTCGCGCTGGCATCGCCGCCCAAACTCATGCTCTTTTTTTATTTTGTCATCCTCTTGGTGATGGAGATGAGAGAAAAAAAAACCCGTTGGTGGAAAGGTATTTTTTTCGTACCTGGTCGAGTCGTGGTACATTTGCCGTCGCAATGTTGCTACCTAGGTCTGGGTTTCGGATGTCACCGGTGGCCTCTTGCTGGCAGCACTGGCAGACAGACACCACCTCGTGTTCTTCCGCTCCTTCCCACATCTATTCTGCGCTCGATCTATGCTACTTCTCTCTTCTCTTTTTGTGACTTCCCACTGTAACAAACATGAAGCCGACATAGTGCTCTTAAAATTCTATCAAATATTTAAAATCAATATGCACGTGTGAGGCGAAAGTGCGATCTGCACTGGGATTTAGCGTTCCTACGAGCAGATTGCCTCCGGGAGTGCCAATGTTTTCCGGCTGCCGACCGGCTTCGGGCTTCGCTGGGCCGGTTACTCGATTATTTACTATAGTTAGCAAAGTGTGTCCCCTCCGGTGGTTCGCTTCGCTTCGGTTACATTGATTTTCCCACGGGCCGAGCTGCACCATGCTGGGCTATGAGAGAGGACCTTCCGTTCAATTTCATTCAACGACGACATCGAATGTCACGAGGCTGTTTGGTGCTGTAAGCTTGTGATAACAAGGGTAGAAGGGTTTGAATTGAACGACGAAGTTGTGTACTTTGTTGGGTGTATAAAGATAATGTTAGAATGTTCAATTTCCATGTTAAGCGACTTTGCCTAGAAGGCGAATGGTTCGTTTGGAAATCAAAAACCTCTCAAAAACCAAAGCCAATTTCCGATTAATTCTTTAGCATGTGGCGTTTTACTAAGCTTTAGAACATTCACCAATGTCTCACATAGTGTTGATGTATTTTCATCGTTTATCTTTCTTTTTTGATAAAAGGTCTTATCATATTTATCATTCTATCTGCAACTTGCTTCAAACCAAATCATTCATTGTGAAAATTCTGTTTTCCAAAGACAAAAAAACATGTTTGAAGTACTCTCACACAAACCACACCACTCAAATAGCTCATGGAATCCACCATCGTTGAGGTAGCCACCGTAATGTTTAACAATGAAAGAATCATGTCAAATGGGGCAAATAATCTCTCGCTTTACAAGCTCATTTCACACCGCATCGAATCACCGTTTCGTTAACGCTACATCGCGTTTGGGAGCGAACTACAAAAAAAAAACAACAACAAACAAACACCATCCTGAAAGCAAGACAACATAAAACCCATGCTAAGTGCCTCGAAAAGCGCCATTAACCCCGAGCCACTTCATGCGGCACGCACGCATTTGACACTTTGCCTCCGATTTCTGAGAGTTGCGTGGGGAAAGTGAGATGAACACGGAAGCCTAAAGCACACGAGCAAGGGTCGACAATTTGCATAATATCCAATCTACAAAATTCCACATCTGTTTTCGGGCTGCTTTCTTGCTCCTTCGGCCCTGCCCGCCCTAGTCGACCCATTTGCTGACTAATTTTCGGCAAGAAACCGCTGGTGCCAAGAGATCGCTGTGGAAGAAAAGCGTTGGCCCGGGTGAGGACTCACTTTTCAAGTCGGTTTTTTGCAAGCCCACTGGGCAACATTTAAACTGATTAAAATGGCCTTTGCGGTCCAAAGGGAAGCATTGTTTGCACACCCACACGCTCGAAAAGGTTATTTAAGCGACCTTAACAGCGAATGCGTACGAGCGCAAGCGTCCCTCGGACGAATCACACCTCGCATTTGTAGAAATCCGATCAGCCGGAAACAACCGACCTCTATGTCCACGGCCTCGAGGCGGAAAAAGGGTTACGCTAGGGTGGCCAAAGAACGCTGAAAGGATATTGCCACGAACATCCGGTAAAAAATTCGGACACACGAGCAGTCGACCGCCCTTTCCGCTGCTCACTTTTCCGGCGAGCCCCGCAACGGAACGAAAATTGGATTAGAATGTAAAACTTTGCACTCGGGCCTCCAGTCCCGCCGAGAGAGCGAGCCGCAAGCGTCGCTATCGGGTTCCACAAATTGTGTAGCATGGATTCCCGTAACGCTCCAGCACTCGTCCGGAAGCAGGCCCGGAATTCCTGGCGGCCTGGCCCTGTTCCGGCGGGAAGCGCCAAAGCGAAAATTAAATATTCAAACCAATGTGGCTAATAAAATCATGCTAACTTTTAATAATTGATAAAATATTCATTACCTGCTGTGTTTTCCGGGCGCTGCTTCTTCGTCCGAAAATCCGCAGTCGAGCGGATTATCCGAACGGGCCATTCCGCCAGTGTTCCGCCGAAAACGGAGTGGCTTCAGTAAGTGTTGTATTTTTGTGGCGTTGAAGATTTGAATCCCGAGGGAAAATGAACTGCTAACAAACCACGAGGAAAGCATAGGCTCCTCTTTGGCTAAAACTCTGAACTGGATGATAAATTACCACACAGGAATCAGTTATTAGATCATTTCCTGATTGCCACGATCCCATACACCGACATTGAAGGCTTGTACCAACAACAAAAAGTTAACAACAGAATTAAACAAGTTAAATACAGAGGCAAAATGTTTTCAAATAATAAGAAAGAAGCTGAGGAAAAATCTGAGAAACTCAGCTTAAAGCACACCATATTTGCCTCCTTTTTTAAGCGGCAGCCTCAAGCAGTTCGCCGTCAATGCTCTGGTTATCCTTTGAAGTTCGTACCGTTTCTACAGTGCCACGCAGCTCGTTGTAAATAGCAGGGAATTTTCTAATTACATTACCGCCATCGATACCCTGAAAAGTACCACCAAAATATCGCGAGGCAAGGAAATTTCCGATGGGTGGAGGAAATGCAATGAAAGCAGAGCCGTTATTTAAAACAGCTATTCAGGGCATAATCAGCAATCGTGTTATGTGAATGGCAAGGATCAGGGTTTACAAAAGGCTGTATTTTCCGGTTCTCTTCTTGAAAATGCCGAGTTTCAGGGTGTTCAAAAAGCTTCTAACGTTGCAAAGATTATACATTCATAGAATTTCAACTACAAAAGACATTAGAAAATTTCATCTTTAAGCAGTGAATATGGTAGTGAAGCCTATCTTGTAAGCATATTCATATGGAGCTTAATACAAAAGCAAAACGATTGAAGAAAATTTTAACAATCAGGAAGTAAGACATGTCTTTAAATGTTACTTTTTTATAAATTAAGTCTAGACTTTGTTGTAACATTCGTGAAGTTATTTCCGTGTTCTTCAATCAGTTTCACACTTTTAAGGCACAATTTAAACCACAATTGAAAAGAAATTATGTCCACAATTATGACTAATTCGATTAAATTATGTGTACAAGTTTTCTTTTTCATTTATTCGATTCCAATATCGGCAACACATTTTTCATTAAATGATTACAATCGGTGAAAACTTATTGGCAGCTTTACACACTCAGCCAACGAACTTCCTTTCCAGTAATAAAAGAATAGCACCACGTTGCCTGGAGTAGATTTCATAAAGGCAAAAGTTTCACTGCTTTCCCATCAATAATCGAAAGCGTTCGGATAAAAGTTTGCTGGAAAAGATACGGTCGTATTCAAAAGCATTGGTAGAAGAAAGGGGAAAGGCAAAGATGATACGAATACCAAACTGTACCTGCTTGCCAAACGGTCTCGAAAACTGACTAATGACCGAAAATTGTGCGTCGCATGCGTTATTAATTGATTTCCCATTACCCGTTGCCGTCTGGACTCACTTTTCCAACGAAGATATCATTTAGAGTTACGACTCGAAACAGCTGATCAGTTCGTTTATTGCTTCCCTCGAGAAAGAGAACTTCTAAACTCGGGGACACCTTAATGCCCACTCAAAAAGAAAAACTTTAGCAGTGGGAAAAAACGGACCGATTTTAATCATTCGTTTCCAAAGTACGGAACATTCTCTTCTTTCAATTGCCAGCACAGTTTTGCTCTTAAATACTGCCATGTAAATTACTTGACATTTTCCTCGAACCGGAAAACTCCCCACTCCCGCCTGGCACGTGCTGCAGCGAAATTTTTCATTTTCCAACTGCAATCTAACTTGTGCGCAGATCGTTCCCAGAATTCTCGAGCGCGGAAAACCAAGAAGCAGGAATTTGCTTTTCCACTTGCACCATTTTCGACGTTCCACTTGAAGGCTCTTGCTTCTTCTTTTTTTTTTTTTAACAGCACGCCATCATCGTCGGCAAACAGCAAACTCACTTCGTTACGACAAAACGAAACTTTTCGGCGTCACCGTTCATCGACCACCGTAAAACAAACCCCAATTGGCAAACACCGACACACATACGAGCACCGACACACAGACACACTTTCGTGTTCCGCGCTCGCAGTGGACTGGAACGAAAAATTGCATTGTCGTCGTAAAACACGACCCGGAGGGTTTTCACCGGTTGCCCCACTGAATGTGTGCGGCGTGGAAAGTCGCGTGGAGGTGGCTTAGTTCACAAAGCACTTCCTTTCCCCCTGGCAAGCAAGGCAGCCGCTCGTCCGGGAACGGGTTTTATGCTTAATCATATTCATGAGTTTTACTACTCAAAGTGGAAAATATAATAAAAACAGTATAATGCATTCACCGGATGCGATCTCGTCAATGTCGGTTAGGGCGGAAGGGCAAAAGAGCAGGAAGCGCTTATGTGAGTGCGAGAGGAAATATTTAAATAGATGAAAGAGCGATACAGCGAGACCTCGTGACATGTATGACGTGCAAAAAGTGAGCAGCTTAAAAAAAACCACCCTGCAATGCAAAAGGAGAAACACGGGTTGCAGAATAAAACACAAGAAAAAAAAAACAGTATGTAACAGTAAAATGATTCACAACGGATGGCACAATTCACAAACAACTTTATATGCAATAGGTTTCCGTCCTTCATCCTCGCTCAGGTAATTTTGTAACAGGATGAATGTATCAACCAGGTTGAAAATCAGGTTTCGATTTCACTCCGGAGGAACGGATTAAACCGAATACGTCATTTCATTCGTCAACATTTGGAGGGGGTGGGGGGGGCACATTCTGACAGCCTCACCCCGCCGAGAAAAACAAACATTCGATATTGCACAATTTTTCATGCTTTGCCCGGAAAGGTGGAAACAACATTAATTGGTCGACTCTTGATGGGTGCCCATGCTGGGTGAAAATCCTTTCGCTAGCGGACGCCATCACACATCGCATCGCAACGAGATGAGTGTTTGCAGGCGGACGTAGAGCACTTGGATTAATCCAATGGAAGTGGCTGTTGAAACGGAAACAGCAAACGGAAATGGAATTAAGGATTGATTGATACAATCTGTACCAGAAATCGGCTCGTCCATCCCCAGCTGCACCCGACGTTAAAATAAATTTGCAAAGAAAGAAAAAAAAAAGGCGCCTTAAAAAGGTAGAAAGCGAAGCGGGGCTCTGAGTTCCACAACATTCGTTGGCCAATCTGAGCTTTCGAATCAAGTAATTAATTAATTGGTTTATCAATCCGTTGCTGTGGGGTTTTATACGTCACGGTGGTGACGTAATTACTGAGCGATATATGTTGGAACGAAATTTTTCTTCATTTCAAGAGTCATCAAGCATTACTTGGCCATAATTTTAATTCGATTCAAGAATTTTTTTTGCAATTTTCAAACAAGAACGGAAACGATTTCAACCTTTCACAAAAAGCCTGATCTAACTTGTTGAAACATATTTTTAATTGGTCCACCTAGCCCAATAAACCCTCAGACAGTTCGTGATCAGCAAACTGCTCAATTGAAAACTACGGAGAAAATGTGTAACGACCAACCAAAAAGGCAAACCAAATGCAGCCACACGAATGCACACCGATGCGATAAGGGTCCTTTTACACTCTATTCACTCATTGAAAAAAAGTAAAGATAAAAATGAAAGCGAGTCACGTCGCACCGCATACCGACGGTTCATAATGCCAGCGCTCACTTATCTGTCCTTCGAGTGGCAGCCTTCCGAAAGGACACCTGTGGCAAGGACATCGGCCACCATCGACCGGACATCGGGACGCTTCGCTAGTAAAGAGCGAAAGAGACCGCACAAGACACAAGAGTCTATGTTCTGAAGACGCTGCCAGCCCTGGGCGGAAGTGCACTGACTGATATGACTTACCTGCCGCAGCGCACTCGACCCGGCGCAACGAGGCCAAAGTACCGCCCGGGAGGGGTGCGCGAGTGCCGGAATTCGAACCGGGAAATGAATGGGAAATAAATCCCGCCAGTAAAAAGGCAATGGAGATAAGAGCGACTCCGCCGGTCCGTGTCGTGTTTGCGGTGAAAAGGAAATAAAATAGCAACGCAGGAGCGGAGGAAGTGAGGGCTTACAACCTTCCGTTCGCTTTTTTGTGTGCCTCTGGACCCTGCTCCGGACTGGTGGTGGCCTCCGGAAGCCCGGTAGAAGGTGCAGGTGAAAGTGATTCGAGCCCCTAAAGAGCGTGGCATAAAATGTGACCGCCCGGATGGAGCAGCGGAAACCCTAATATCGCCATCACGATAACTCGGGCCTTCTGCTGCCGTCGCTCGAGTGGCCTTTATCCAAACACTTTTATGCAAATGCTATTTTTGTAAAGTGAATGTGCCATAGATCTGTTTGCACCGGCTCCAGCTCCAGCTCCGTCCGAGGCCTCTCCGCAATTGCTGCGACGATGGTCCACGATGAAGATGATGGCAATGATGAAAACGGTTGTTTGCTGAACATCAACCTGGTCTCTTCGGTGACCACTTCACGACGTCACCGTTAACACCGAACCCACCGGTGTCCCCTCGTGGGATAAGATATTCAATATAATTGACATACTCACGGACACTTGAGACCGCCACCGGCCGAGTGCCGGAGTGGAGGAAAAGCCGTAAACCATGCAGCGGACATGACATGCCGCTGCGCGAGCGGGAAAGCCAGAAGGGAAGCACTTGCATATTTACAATTCCAATCTCGCATACTGACGCGATTGAGTATGGCATAATTTTGTCCTAATGTCCGCCGCAACGGAGATGGCCCTTCAAACGTCTGCATTCAGCGGACCATAAGTCAGCCATTTCCTCTTCGCTTTCGGTAAGGCGGTAAGGCATGCAGCAGCTGCAGGGCAGAACCGGTCTGAGGATTGTTGAAATTTTAAATAGGTGCAAAACCGGACAGAACATGTCACAAGTGGCGCGCTTTGTTGATGCGTCGTGGCAAATCACACCGACGAGGATCCCATTTCCGTGTGACAAGCGAATTCATGTCTGCGTGAAGTACATTAATCTAATTCTTGTCAATCAGTCAAAATAAAATAAATCAAAGACTTCTTAAAGCCATCTCAAGATGCGAGGAGCCATTTGGAGCATTATCAGGAACTGTGATATCGAAAATAAGCTGTTAAAATTGAACATTGCTTAGTTCCATCCATGAAAATATATGAGTTTGCAACGTATAGTTGAAATCATTTTACGGAAGGTAAACCGTTTCTCATCGCCATCGAAACCAAACAGCAGACATAAGTCCACTATTGGTTGAGCTTCCTGCTGGTTGGTTGGAAGGTTTCAGGACACGAAGCAAATATGCCCTGTCGTACGTTTTGAGTAAACTTTCCACCAAGGTCAGGATGCACATGAACGACTGTTCAAACGGGCCACATAAAAGCTCCACAGGGGACGGTAGGATTGATTCTCCGACCTGGGGTTGGGCGCATCCTTTGAACTCGCATGTAGGCCAATTTCGCTGCCAGCGAACAATCCGGCATCCCTGTGGCGCGGGTAAACCGGAAAAACCGTCCAACGCGATGGAAACGGTAGTGCGTATGATGCTTCCATCAATAAACAAACAGCTGGCTAGCGCGGCAAAGACAAAGCCGTCGCTTGGTGAATGATTTATTTAGCAGAAAAGCTAGTTTTTTCTTTCCGCTCGAGTCCTTCCGATGTTTTGTTGCTAGGATGTAAGGACAGCGCTGATAATGGACAACTCAATCAAATTGCGGGAAGAATACAACACATGGTTTCAAAGTAGGAACTCACCAATGAATTTAAAAATATATATTCCATAGCTATGCATACTATCAAAAGCTATTTCATAGAAAGAAAGAACTTTTAATATTAATATTTGCTCTTCTTTAAACTCATTTTCTTTCTACTGAATATTCCAACTTTTTACGGGACCCTTCCTTAGACAGAAATGGAAAAACTGTATATTACTAATCTATGCCTTAGTCTCTATGATGCCAGGGGTAGTGAAACATTAAAAAACAAATTCTTTCGACAACCGTTTCATAATTTCGTCACTTCTCGCCCTGATGGAGTGGCTCTTAATCAATTTCGAAACCAAACCCTGTGCTCTACTATCAAGTGCATCAAGTGAAGTGCCTACCGAGCGGCGGGAGCAGAACTAGCTCATTCAGCCACTATTCAATCGTGAGTGCGATGCTCTGGTTTGGGCATATTTCGGTGGCAATGATTGTATCGTTTGGCTGCACATTTCCACACTCCACAATCTTTCAGCCATGCTTACCTTCCCTGTCCCGCCGTTCGCCGGGAGAAGATTGGGGTTCCAACCGTAATGAAAATTATCAGCACCGTCCCTCGCCACTCTTGTGCTGCTTGCAGGTCGGTTCCACGTTTCGTTGCTGGTTTGTTTAGCACTCCCCACTCTAGTATTATGGTTTTCCACAGGATCAGTATTCTTTTTCTTTTTTTTTTTGTAACTCATAACTCAACTGGGATTGGTCGGAAAAATACACGGGAAAAATACAATTTTTTTATAACCCACCTCACACTCAACTCAGCACCAGACACTCCTGAAGGGTCTACGGGCGGATGAATAGCCACTTATAGCGTGGTCATCTTCATCAACCCAGTGCGGTCCGACTCACGATAATTCCGACCCGATTATTAAAAAAAACCTCAACGTTTTTTCGTTCGTCCGCATTTGCTACACCGCAAATAGTCTCTTCTAAAGGTAAATCTCCCCTTTTTCTCGCCCTCCACCCTCCGAGGGAACTTGAACTGAAGAGGTGTTAATATTACGTCCTATGCAAATACGATACCGAGCTTTAGGCAAACACGAGGTGAAGATAACAAGCGGTACGACGAGTGGTTGGTTCGCCCGAAAGAATCCCGGTGAATGATACAAATATGAAATACTGTGCTGATTCGAATGCTATCTGACAGCATCAGCAGCAGCAGCACAACGATCGGGAACTGGAGAGTGGGAAAAACAACGCACTGTACGTCCTCCTTCTGTCTTGTCGAGGATAATTCGCTTTTCAGGATTTTCCCCAATCCGTCGATTGCTGTTGAGATGAGCCTATCGAGCGCATCTACCTCCTAAAGCTCATGAATGGGTGAAGGAACACGCATGGCCGGATTTGCTCACCAGCATTCCTTTTCCACCCTCATGGCTGTTCCCTTCTGCCTGCGCTTCCCGTTGCATTTGCTCTCAGCTCTTGCTGCTTCAAGGGTCCTTGTGCTCTGGAAAAACCAACTGTCATCGATTCGACGAGCCATCCGTCGTAGCAGGTCATCAGCATCATCACAGGCATCTGCTTTCGACATCATCAGCATTATCGGCATATCTGGCCAGCAGATATACGCTCAACAAAGAACGCACCTGAACGCACGTCTCATATCGGTTTCGGAATGCTACACACGGGCCCCGGACAGATGAATCCTTGGCTGCAGTTCTGGTTGAAAGGATACACAAGATGAATTCAAAAATGTTCCCTCCCACTCGAGGATTCCATTCACGTCTCCGTCCGCAATGCCTCGTGGCACTCGTACTCCCTACCGGTGTTTTGTCACGTGTATCAATCACATCAGCCCGATGGCCGGATGTGCCGATGCCATTTATCGAGCGTGGTAGCTCCAATGTCTCTTCCACCGGACCTGCCCTGTTCCTCACAAGCTAAACCCACACTCAACCCCATGCAACTGTTTGATGATTTTGTGGCTTTTCCCCGCTCCAAATTTCCATGTTAGACCTGAGGGAAAACAGAGAGGCCAGCAAAGGCAACGGAAAGACCGTAAGCGACCGTTCCCAATCGATGATGGAAATTCAATGTGTGTGCGTTTGTGTGTGTGTTTCTTTTTTGGGTGGTGCAGGTTGATGAAAGTAGCATAACTCACCCTTCGCCGCAAGAAAAGTCAAACCTTTTTTCGAACCATCCTTCTCGGGTTGCAGCTCGCCTAGAGTCCTGGGCCGTCATTGATCGGAAGATACTCGAATCTCTCAAGAGGGCATGCCGCTTGCCGTAACTTTGTTTACCTTCCGCCCGGTCGCAGCCAGAGCAAAACTGGACACGTAATTGAATTGTGTACCACTTCTTCTTGCTTCTGCCCCTCTCACAGGCGGCAATCCACTTTATCCCCAGAACCCCGTGCTCTTTATCGTCCTTGCGGCAATCGATGAAGTGCAGCACCATCCGATCGGCACGCGCATCCTTCGGTTTGTCTCGGGCTTTATCTGCTCCCCCTTGACGCATCTTTGCACCAGGGCGGCGGTACAGTTTCTTCATGGTGTGCGCTTTGTAAACTTCCTCTCTCGTCCCTCGCTGAGCTAGTATGGTTGTTTTCAATATCTACCACAAGGGACGGAGAGTTTCCAAGTGGCGTTTGATAGGCGGGCGTACGAAAAGTGCAATCGAATGCGTCGCTTTCTCGTCCTCGAATTCCCGATGGCGATGATGATGCCTCGGACCTTTGCAAAGAGTGCCAATGTTTGTACATTCCTTTGCCTTGGGGAGAAAGGTTTGCTGCTGTTGAAAAGATTTTTTGAAAGAAGCAAAAAAAGTTGAACCGCTCAACTTCCCAACTGGTGGACCGGAATGCCGAGGGAAAGTGGATTGACTTTTCGTTCGCCTTGCTGCTTCCTCAAAACATGCTGGATAATGAAGATATCAGCCAGCGTTGGATAGTTTAGATACTTCCTTTTTATGGACCACTTGGACCTTCATCAATAGCTATTGTTTTTGAATGAATCGCAACATAAGAGATGAAGGGTGATTAAGCTTTGTACTTGATTACTTAGTGTACTTTTAGGTTGCAGGAGCATAAAGCAATTCATAGTATGTTCTATATGTTCTATTCTAGAAAATTCTTTGAATGATTGAAATGATTTAAATTAAGACATTTTCACTAAGAAAATATGCAGAAATTGGGCCAAATCGGCTAATCAAACATAGATCCCTCAAAAACAAAGAATTTTGAGCCACGAACGTTCAATAAACAACTAAACAATGCACTGGTGTAGTCAATTTTGTGATTATGAATAACTTATCAATTTTCCCCACAAATGTACCATACATGATTGTTTGCTAGTTAAGGGGAGGTCCACGCCAAAAACAAACTCGATTTCTTTGATTTTTTTACTATTTTACTCATACTGTAGTTTACTATTTTTAAGGTATCACAAACGGTGACCTGCTCGCAACAATAATGTCACTTAGGGTCCTGCTACGACGTACAGTGCATTTGGTTTTGTTTGATTTTCTCAAAACTGCTTCACTCAGAAAACGGTCATCCAGATAGTTTAACGAGAAAAGCTCACATCGAATCTACTCAATACCCCTTATAAGGTTATAACCGTTGAGTCATTCTGGGCTTGATATTATCTGAGCTATTGCAGCAAATACAAAACGCAAGCCAACAAGAGTCAATCGGCTGAAAGTGCCGCCAACTCCTTCGACCACTCGAAGTGCATATTGAATCAATAAAACCGGCATCGGAAGTCGTGCGGATCCGGTTGCCTTAAGCGATCTCTATCCCCGCTTCTGTTGCACAGTGAAGATGACGGCGGGGAACGCCATGAAAAGCTGATCAAGTTGCACCCCGTCTTCTGTCTATCGCCGGTCCGAAGTCTCAAGAAATGCCACATTAATGCCAGTACTATTTCGCCCGCTTCCTACGACCCATCCTACGCTTCTTGTGAACGTTCGGCACAGACCGATTCCAGTTCCGGTCGGAAGATGGCGTTCAATTAACAGGTCCCCGTAAACGAGAAGTCAATTAAACGCTAGTGTCGGTGAGAAAACGGTGGCATTTGGTCGGCCAATCGGCCACGGTGGCCACAGTTTGCCCGCCGGCAAGATTGTTCGATTATTGTCAGCTTAAAAATCAATTAATTTAGTTTATTTTCCAATTTCCTCCTACCGTTGCAACCCTCCACCTAACCGCCTGCCAACGTCTGAAGCCTTTGGCCTTATTGTTATCCTTCCTTGCACTGCGCCACAGCAGCACGATCTGAGATCGATTTTTCTCTAATTTTATTTTCGCACCGCTTTTCATTTCTTCTCACTCTCTCACTCTCTCTATCTCTATCTCCCCACAGTGTCTAATCCTAACATTGGCCAAGGCAACACACAAAGATAACCGAGGTGGCTCGAATGAAACGTTAAGCACTTGGTCACCGTCCGGCACGGAACTGGAGGATGAAGACGACGAGGAAGTACAGGTGAGCTGTTTGTGAACTGAAACGACCAGTAGAAAGCAAACGGGAAAGAGGATAGAGCCATCAATGCATTACGGACACCGAAATCCGGAGTGCTCGAATTGGTTACCATTTTCCTCCAATTGCGATCCAATTAGGTTTCACCGTGCCCGAGGTGCCCACTCTTCCAAGATTGTCATGCCTTGCCGTCCAGTGTGCCTTGTAGCGATTAAGGAATCAGAAGACGTGCACAAGAAACATTCATTTTTCATTTAATTTGATTTATGTTTCACAGTATGTTATTGTTGCAATTTTAAATTCATCTGACAGATAGAGAAGCGTTTTTATTTTGCTTCGGAATTTCTCAGTTCATCCCTGAATGAAAACACTTGTTTAGGTAATCTCTTTTGAAAATAATATTAAGTTTGGATTAAGGAAACCAACCAACAAGTAGTGGAAAAACATGTTAAGAAATACGTCTGTAGTCATCGTCTACCGGCTGCAGAGTGCTGGAACTAATATCGTCCCCTTTCTTCCACCAGAAACGGGCGAAAGCGCAAGGCTGGTCATCCTGGACGGAATGGTCAACCTGTTCCCGGTCGTGCGACGGTGGCGTTGCGTATCAGCTGCGTCGCTGCCACGCACCGCACGGCTGCAAAGGAGATGCGGTCCGGTACAAAATTTGCAACATGCAGGTAAGTCGAGAGCCTAGGTGGCGACGAAATCGACACCCGAATTGCGCATAATTGTGTTTTGGTGGGAATAAAATTTAACTTCCTTCAATTCCGCAATCTTTCGCAGCCCTGTCCGGAGCAGCAGGACTTTCGCGCCCACCAGTGCTCGGCGTACGACGACGTGCCCTACGATGGAGCGCTGCTGAAGTGGACGCCGCACTACGACTACTCGGAACCGTGCGCCCTCACCTGCCGGTAAGCTTGACGATGGCTCCCTATTTTGAATTTCGGACGCGTCTTTTCCGCCTTCCTGCAGAAAAAGCTCTTACGATACGGTGAGGGTGCAGACAAAAATATGGCAGCGAAAGTACACCTTCATCATGATATTTCGACGAATTGTTACGGCTCCGTTACGACACGAGTTCAGAGCGTTCGTTGAGGTTTTGCTTGAGAAGCACGGTTTGCCGGTGCCGGACCGTTAAGGAGCGAGGAATGCTTTGTAAAAAACAACAAAACCAGACGGATACGATATGATACTCAACAGTATGCTCATAACTTTTAATACCGACATGACAGGCCCGTTCAACAAGGCGCTTGCAGGGGCGTTCTTTTCCGCGAGCTTATGGTTTTGCATAGCCTTAGCCCTAGACGCAAAGACACGTATTCAAAAAAATTTACAACTCGATGCATAGATTTATTCAATTTGTAGCTTTGCTTATACTCCTTGGCAGGATTAAAATCGAAATCCTTAACCAAGGTTAGTTATCGCGATGGCGGAATACAATGTTTGTATTCTAAATCGACGATCTGTCGAATACCGCCGCTAAGAAAAGCCAATGCACAGCATTAACAAATTGATCGGAAGATAAGAAAGAATTTTCATTTGATCCCGAGCGGCTTTTGTCTTGTTCCCGGTCGAACCTGCCGCGCCACTTTCCTTTGCGGCTCAATCGATGCCAGCCGATGGCTGCTGGGCGGATCGGCTAGATTCAATCAAATTCAATCTGGCTAATTAACTTTTATCATCCTTCGAGCAGCGAACGATATCCTGGCGTGCAGTCATCCGGCAGAAATCAATTATTCTGTATTCCGCTAAAAGCAAACGCTCATTCGTTCACTAGCCTGATCGTTCTCGCTGCCCGCTGCGACTGCCACGACCTTCGAGCTCACCGTCGGCCGCCAATCCACCGGTATTTTTGGACGATAAAAGAACATCCATCCTTCGGAGAAATCTACGTGAAACATTCAATTTTGTGCAGCCGCTTTTAAGTACCCTCCCTGCGTTCGTTAGCCCCTGCAAAAGATCGATCCTATTCAGGATCCTCCATCTTCCGGTGCCATTCATCAAGGGTCGAAATCGAACCGGAAAACTTCCGCACCCGCACAGTGGCTTGAAAAGTTTCTGCTCCGGACTGGCACCATCAACTCGATCCGATGCGATGATTTAGCGTCGGTAGAATCAGCCAAGTTGAAAGAAAATCAGAGGTCGGAATCGGATGAGTTCCTTTCTCTTCGCTTCCTCTGCAGGGCACCAGGAACACCTTGATGCTTATTTGCTCGCAGAATGTGCAGAACTTTGGCTTACTCGCACCGATCAAAGACACTCCCGGTGAAACGTGGGCAACTTCTTCCTTGAAAGACGCGACGTACTAGGCCGGTGATATATCGCCACGGGCGGCATACCGGGAATCCTTTGAGCCCTTGAGAACCTACGCCAACCATTAAGATGGGATCACGAAGGACACGGCTCTAAGCGGCATAGTTTCGGGAAAATTTTTGTTTTACTTTTCGGTTCTCTAGCTTAGCCGCTTTGGGGAGCAATCGAAGGTTTGGATAGCAGCTCTCGACGAACACGTGCTGTTAAAAAACCCCCTTCCAAATTTTTTAATTTGTCTGTTGAACCACTAAAATTCAAACAAATGCAAAAACGTTCCTTCTCAAAACCTGTAACTCGCTGTTAAACTGTGTTCTTAATACGATAAAAACTTTGTTTATTTCAATGAACAAGACCATTCCGCTGTCGGTCCTTGGGATGGGAAACTTTTCTCAAAGTCGTTCATTTCAGTCGTTTTAGTTTTGCTTTCGTCATTCGCGCAGGTCGAACCGCAGACGCCGGCAGCATCGGTTTAGCAAGACGACGACGACGTCGACGACGACGATCTAATGAATTTACTTTCACCAACTGCAAGCTTAATGCAACTCTTGTTTAATCTCGAGCATACAATCGGTCACCAAGGCACGATAACGCCAAGAGCTTTATCTTACCTTTACTGTTGCCGTAACTTTCTCGTTCCACAAGAGCACTAGTGTGCACCTTCATGGTCACTGACCATGTTGCAACCACTCCACCAAGGCATAGAAGGGGACAGGAACGGGTGAATGAAAATGCAAACTAAAACTTTTTCCCCCCACAGCGCACTGTATTCCTTCACCGATCGTTTGAGAAAGTACCAAGTGTAGTGACGAAACCTGTTCCTTTTTCTTTTTTGTCATACCGAACATTTGCTTCCACTCCTTCCATACAGGGGCCGACCACAGCACCTGCTCGAGGATATGCCCGATTCGGCCGGGGCCAGCGAGTCCTTCCCCATCAGCGACGACGAGCCGAGCGTCATCGTGCAGCTCTCCAACCGGGTGCAGGATGGGACCAGATGTCGCCCGGGCAGTCTCGACATGTGCATCCAGGGAAAGTGCCAGGTAAGCAGTGCAACGGAGACGTTGCTTGACACTTTACCTCGACAAATCCCTATCCCCTATGCACGTCCTTGGTGAAATCCTATCCAATCTATCCGCCTCCTCTGAAGTTCTTGAAACAAGCCAAAGCAAAAAAAACTCTTTAACATCCACAAAGAATTCATGGACTACAGACTTCTTAATCCCTCCATCTTGCACACCGGCCGGATCTGGCCATGGGATTGCGAGGCGACAGATTTACAACAGTTTCTTCAGTTCTGCAGTTGCAAAACTTGCCCCATGCGATCCCCCCTCAGGCACTACCGATGGTGCAGGCACTAAAACTTACAGACTCCCCTCGTACCAAGTGTGTTACACGGTGCCTTGTGAAGTGGACATTCTTGTGAACTTCTAGCCTCCCCTTCTCCATGCTCCGGCACCGGCCGGCGGATAGTTTCGGCACGGTTCGCTCAACAGTGTGGCACAATGTATGTTCCTATGTTCCGAAGGGCTTCCGGTAAGACGCAAGGGCAAAAGATATCAACCGCAAGTTCTCCTCCTCGGAAGCTGCTACAGTACGCTGCTGCGCTCAAGTGGTTTTGTCATGGTGTAAAGTTTTTCGATTAATGCACGAAAATGTTCCAACCCGAACGCCGGGCTACAGCGCGCACGGGAAGTCTATTGTTAAACAAGGACGATCGGCAACGGCTGCACGTAATTGCTTGCCCTGTCCCGGCGAAAAGTTTGATTTACATGACGAGGATTATACCAATGGTGATGACGATGATGATGATGATGACCCCGATCGTGATGCTGGTACGATTATTTCTTTCCAAGCTTTTCCGATCCACGTTGCTCCGAGACAAACATTCGCCGGAAGAAAAGCTTCCGAAAACCGGAGCCGAAGAAAGACTTTCGCTTACACATTGCTACGTTTTGTCGTAGCTCGGCATACCCTTTTTGAGTACCACATGAAAGCCAACGCTAGCAACCCGAGGCGTAACGATTTACCAATAGGATGACAGCCAACCTAGTGTAAGAGCCCCTGACCCGGTAATATCGACCGGATGATGTCACACAAGAGCGTCAACCGGACACCGGGTGCAAAAGCATTGACTTCCGAACATACCCATTGACCGTCGGCTGAGAGAAGGCGTACAGAAACACTCGTCCACTCGACACATTGTGCGGGAACCCTTCATTTGGTCTCTGCCGCAAACCTTCAGTCGGCCGTGCTTCCTTGCGGGACGCTTTCCAAAGATAACCACAGCCCCGAGAAAGATGCAACACCGTCGAACGAAGAAATTTGGCGACAATATATGTGCTAAAACCCATCCTGCCGTTGTGGTTTTCGCTCGATTCGGAAGGTACCGAAAATCACACCACCATGGTATAACTTTAGGCGGCGTCGTCATCGTCTGCCGTGTAGCTTGGAACTCCCTACAATGCATGGAACAACCTTGTGGTTAGAGTCAACAACCAGCTGTCTTTGGCTGCTACCGCATCGGCTTTTTTCGCCTTACTCGAACACAGTTCCATACCCTGCACCCTACCCCATGCGGGACAAACTCGTAGGGAACGGCAAGGACGTGCTGACAGTTGAGCACAGCTATTTCGGATAGTGTGACAACACTATCGCCCGGTACAACAGACACTTTGCAGCGGAACCATCCTCGCCGCACCACTCGGTTGCTTCCTCCTCCCCAACCATACTGTTACATAGAGGACGAAAAACGAAGTGTTAAAAGTCACCTTCCCAGCCGGTGGTTGGTTGCAGCAATCGTCGGTTCCGTTCATGACCCAATTAAATAAAATTGGAATGGACAGAATTTTAAATGGCTGCTAGACGACAGCAAACGTCGGTGATGACGTCGGCTCGGAGCGGGCGATGTTTTGGGAAGCCTTTCATTTTCACCTCGCTTCGGTGCGCTGTTCCATTCGCCGGGCGAAGTGTTAATTGACTTCGTGCGGGTTGGTGTGCGCTTAAAATATAGTAATTAATTGATTTAGAAAATTCGGATCGTTCAATTTTAGTCACAGCACAACGTTACAAGGAAGCCAAATGTGATCAAAATTTCATACGATCGAACATCATTTATTCAGAAGCGAGAAAACTAAGATTTTTTTGTTTTTGCGGAGAAGAAGTCTCTAATTTACATTTCGAGCTGACGACCAAGGAGTTAGAAAATCACACAAAACTACCCAGGACAATAATAAACACAAGAGGTTTATACACGTAGACGAGCATTACAGAGTCACATGTATATTTAAAGCTTAATAGGTAAAGCCTAGGTTGCCGAATATTTTAAACCCACTGGTTTATGTCTGATTATTAAGGATACCCATTCTCATGTAGGAACCCATAAAATTTGATTTTATCTATCAGTGTTCAAAATTTACTTCTCTCTGTGTATTGAAACTATTTTCAATTCCCACTTGCAATTGTGTTAGCTTAAATTGTTTTCCAGTAAACCTACGGCGTGTGAAAATCCTGAATTACGAACAACCCAGTTCGTACGAAGTAGTGGGAAGGTTAACCATGAAGCTACAATTTCCCCTAAACCAGCAGCATCAAAAAGCGAGTTCTTCGACCTCCACCACAATACCGCTTGTGGTATTTTATTGACTGCTCGCATATGGAGCTAGGACTGGATGGAAGGAAAAAAGATGGACCCCCGATACAAGGCCAACAACTATGCCCGCTGTGCATTTCACGCATTGGAGCAAAAGTGCTTCAAATAGCCCGGCTGAATATATGATGCAAATAAGCACATAAAATATGGACCGGACTTTACGGTGCTGAATATGTTACGAGCTTGTTTGCTTCGCCCTTTTGGTTTCGGAAAATCTTGTTTTTTTTTATTCGACCCCATCGCATATCTGTATATCCTCACACCCCTTTTTTCGTTTACTTTTTCACCGTAGCTTGGTTTGCTCGATTTGATTAGATTTTCGGGCAGACCCGAACGTCCCTGCCCTGATTCAGCTGGTTCAAATCGTCAAACACTGCGATTGCGATTGCCTATTTCGAAGGCGTACCCCCTCCCGGAGGCCGTGGTCAGCGCGTGCCGTTAAGGGATGGGCCATAAAAAATAAAACGAAGAAACAAAGGAAAAACACAAACACCATTTTGGGTAACACACTGAACACACTACTTTTTCCCCATATTTTATTCGACCAAAGATAGGAGAGGCTGGTCTTTCGCTCATTGGCGCATTGATGGGCTCCATTATGGTGGGCTAAGTGAGGTTATGTTTCCCTCCCCCTTTGGTTGACCACGGTAGGCCTGAATACCCGTTTTTCCATTATATTTTTCCTACCAAGAAAAAAGAAGCAACGAAGTACAACAACCAGTATGGACATCGAAACTTTCCGGTGCGACGTGTGATATTGGTGGATTTGCTTCCGGAAAATGGAAAGGCCCACGCTCCTTCCGGACCTACCGGCAACATCTCAGGCAGCATTGATGGACCCTAACGCCGGATATGGGATACGAAGCAGACCATTCCCCAGGCACATCCACCGCTCAGCGGGACGATAATAATTTTACCGAAGCATAGATAAGGCTCGGTGGTGGCCGAGATGCAACGGGGTCGAAAACCGAACCCCGGCAGTGCTGGGCACCCGGTCTAAACACTTCGTAATAGCCATAGTTGTGCTGAGTTCTTCCTCAAACGGCCCTGTCTGACCTTTCGAGACCTTTGGCCCCGGAGCGGAATGGGGAATACCAATCCCTGCGTCTTCTAGCCATGCTCTGTTCGATGGAAACAAAAGAGACTATCGCCAATCCCTTCGACTGCCAGCGAAGGGTTCCATGGAACGAGCCTCCGAAACCGATTCCAAATTAGGCTGAAATAAGATGATAATTTAGGCGAAATGAAATTTGGCAATAATTTATCACACCCGAGATGCTAATAGTCCAGGCGGGATGCTGAGCACCGGGTAAGGTGATTGGTCCCGGGAGGCATCATTCCATGCGAGATGGCGTCGAAAGTTGGTTGGTTGGTATTTCATGTTGGTTAAAGCTCTGTCAGGACTCAATAGAGAATGTTAGCGTTTTTAAGGGCATACGGAGTTAAAAAAAATTCCTTAGGGAAGAACGTGTAATCAAAAGGATAGGCCTACAGAAACAGCAAATAAAAAAAAAAGGCTGCGGGAAAACAAGATTTGCTTATTAGAAGCCATCGAGGCTGACTACGACAACCCTGGATCGCATTCGGTATTCGCCTCTTTTCCGGTAGTGAAAGAAGCAGCGTTCGTTTGTCCTTCTAGCCTTCGTTGACACTTGAAGCGTCACCAATTGGATCATTCGAAACAGCACTCGCTTTGGATGGTGCCATGGCTCTCGAAACGTCAGGGCTAGAGCAGGACACAAACTGTCAACCGTGCAGAGCGTGAACAAAAAAAAAAGCACAAATAACGGCCTCATGCGTTCATTTGAATATAGATTTGATTACATGCCACTCGGAGATGACGATGGTCCATGTGCCATGCCTTTCCCCATGTCACAGGCTGTTTGCCACCGCAAGAGCCCATCCGGAGCTTCCAAGCAGGCAAACGATGTGCCATGACCTCCTGTGCAAGCCCTTATGTTCCTCGGCCTTGCGTTTCCTCGACGTGTGCGCATCGGACTGGTAATGGGATGCTCCTCCGAGATTGCCAGTGGAGAGAAGATTGAATCATTAAACGATTAGACCACGATGCCCACACACGGTGGAAGCACAAAAAAGGTCAAATCCATAAAGACCGATACCGCATGGGCCCGAGTGCTGCGCTTGCTGCCGACCGAAGTCACCACCGGAAGCCCGCACCGGAACAGATTGTCCATTATCAGTTCGGGATCAAGTGGGGCGAGCTCAAGTAGCCCTCGTGCACCGTCACTTTTCCCCCATTCCCAGCTCCTCGGCCACGGTCCAAGCGGTCCGGGGGAAAGACGACGTGAAACAAGGACTAAAACAAATCCATTCCACAAGCCCAACAGCAGCCGTTGCGGTTACTCCGGGGTCGGAAAGGTCGGGGGCTGCCGGGTAGGTCTATGATTACATGATTGTTATTGGACTGCCTGATCGAATATGCGTCCAAAACAAATGGCGACCCTCGGTGATTGATCGATTCTCTCGGCCCACACCGAAACGATGACGACGCCGAAGTTGCTGCCGCTGGCGACGCTGGAGATTTTTCTTCTCGTCACGAGTTTTCCCTCCTGCTTTTGGGGATTGCTCATTGTAGATATCCGCAACATTGGGCTGGTAAAACAAAGAGGAAGGGAAAGTTCAGCCAGCAAAACATACACACACAAAAACCCCCCCATGCGAAGAGTGAGGGGATTCGTGAACGGGTAGACCAATAACTTCGTGTCGTTATGTAACATTATACAGCTAATAAAACGTCTCGATGAATTATTAATACAATGACTGTTATTTAAAAGGAGTCAAGTATTCAATAAGGTTCACGGCGCGCCTGTAACCGTGCCAGGTCTGGGGAGACTTTTCTCCACGAGAAAACTCGCCACCCGGATTGGATGCGAGACGGCATATTCCTTCCATCGCCTTTTTTTCCCTGCGCTTTCTCCGAAACACTTCATTGCTTCGGGCCCGTCTGGCAGCGGCAATTTGTATTCCGTTTTTTAATGACGCACAAATTAGTGGAATTGCGTACACACTGTTCGCGTGCTGCGTACGCACCGGCCAGAATTAAACTGCCACCGTTCGTTCTCGAGAATCTGCACGCAAATGTAACGACGAGCATGCTAGGAAGAATAAAAACAAGAACGCAACAGCCTCAAAACCAACGAAGGAATGTAAAACAAATCTAGCATAAATACATCCAAATGAATTATGATAATTATGACTCCAGTTTGCTACAGTCGTTGTGCGGCACCGGCGGTTAACCGAACGTTTTCCAGGGCCGAAAAAAGACGCAAAATGATTACATTTATAGGTTCGCGATCAGCCAGCAGATTTCCAGATTGATGTGTTAATTTTTGTAGCCTTGTTTTTTTTTCATAGAGCTTTGGGTTTGTTTTAAAAGTGAGGCTGCTTAGAATTTGATTTTTTTTTCTTTCAAAATTGTAAATGTTTTACCTATATTGGCATTTTCCAAAACCTATTGAATATATTTTCTTAGTAACAAACCGATCTAGAAAACTGAACAAGCTCAAAATAAAGTTTGCCGAACCATCTAACCATTTCCCAGGGCTACGCTCGAACAGGAGAAAATATTTAAAAACAACCACGTCATAAGGTATTGTATCTTCTTTGCTAGAGAAGGGTTTTTTTCACTCTTAAAAGTCCCACTAAAAGCAAACAACAGGTTTCCAAACTACCATAACTTTCCTTACAATCACGCCATTTTCACGATGCGGGCTCTTCCACCCTCCTCCCCGTTTATTCTTCCAATGCTTCCAAGATGTTAACGTAATAGTGGCTCACCCATACTCAACGATGGCCACGATCAATTAGTAAGTTACAAAGCGCCCGAAGATGGTCTTCTGAGGGTTTTCGCCGACATAGTGGCAGGCAAAAACCTTTCAAATCTGTTGTTGTGCTTCCCCTACGTCCCGCTCCTTCCCGCGCCCACTTGTCCGCCAAACTTCTTCGTGTGGTGGTGGGAAAACGCTTTGCTCAGTTTTTGTTTCGCTGCCTTTCGTTTACAAAATTGGAAAACTTTCACGGTAAATATTTGATGCGAAAATTTCCCTCACTTCATTTAAATCCAATCTTGAGCGTCGGGGTTTGGAGAGCAAATCCTTTCAACAACAACAAAAGGGAAATCTGCAGCAAAAGGGAAAAGGGATAAAACGGGGGGTTGAAGAAAAAATTGCGGAGGGGAAGAGATTAGTGAAAGGGAAGCAGTTTGTCAGTGAAATTTGTGTTGGTTTTGTTCCGTTCTAAAAACTACCGATAAAAACAAGATTAAAGGACAACATAATTTTCATCTCTATTGAACACTGCATAGCGCTAGCGAAAACGATGGCAAACTAAAGCCACTTGAAAAGAAAAATTGTGAACTTTTGGATTCCTCTCGGTTATAGGTTATAGAAAAAAGAACGGGAAATTCATGTTAATGAAATATTTCATAGACATGCCAATCCTTGCGACAAGTTTCCGCTAAGCATCTCTCGTGTTTATAAAACGTATTTTTCACGAAAAGATACTGCAGTAGAATCACGGCACATTTAATACCTATCAAACAATGTACTGCCTCTCTACAGTATCCTTCGCGTTGTTCTACTCGTAGTTCTCGCTCTTGAGCACGATCAACTTTTGATAGATGAAGGAAAATTGTTTCCTAATATTCGCCTTGTGCTATAAATCAGAAGAAGCATCACTCACTTCCTCAAAGCTCGCGATTGTTCTAATCACACTCAATAAAACTCTTGGCCGCCATCAACTTTACATATATGAACTGGTAGAGGTCTTGGACTTTCCCCCGTTCCTCTCATGTAGCTTCTGACGTGCAGAAAACGATGCTGGAAGTGGAAAACTTTTCCCCTCAGGAGCAAGTCATTACATGACAAATGAAATAGCTACACCAAGACGTCATCGGCGATGTAGTCGTTCTCGTCGTAGCAGTGCGTTGGTGACGCTGGTGTTTCCTTTGTCAAACGCATCCTGTTGCGACCGTGGGCGATCGTGGCGATTTTGTCACCCCGAACGCACTTGTCCGCTTGGGAGGTGAAGAAGAAAATTAGAAAGGACATTCAACTAAAACAGCGCGATTTCGCATCGGCCGTCTGGATGCTTCGGTGCGTTCGGTGTAATTTAGTGGAAAACTTTTCACCAAACCGCCGGTACCTGATGAGGGGGTGGAAAAGAACTCCTCGAAAACAAATATGGGACGTGCTCGATACGGGCGCGCGATTTGAAATCGAGCATCGCAAAGCTTTTCCACGCGCTCTACTTGCCCGTGTGACCGTGGAGCACCCGATGGCGGAAAATCTGGAGAAGTTCATCCGCAGGTGAACACATACACCTTCCACGGTACAACGCATCCACCAAGGACGCTCTTGAGAGATGCTTGAAACAACATCTTGCGGCAGAAGGTTCCTCTCCGCCGTTTCCTTATTTAGCAAACATTTGCACAATCTTCCTGCAATCGTGCAGCGTCTAACGCGAGTGGAAAAGTTTTCCCTCCGGCTGCGATCTGAACCCCGCACTAACTATCTCTCGTTTGCACCCGCGCCACCGCTGGCCGCTTCCCGGGTCCCGTTCGTCCAGTTCCATTACCGGGCTCGTTTTTATGCAATGAATATTTAAACACCGCGCACCAGCGAACGACGATCGGAGCAAGTGCTCTCGTCGGGCTTTGGCTCGTTTGGCCGAAATTGAATTAAAGCATTGATTTCGATTATTCCACCACTTCGTTCCCGGACTGCCTTTTGCCGGCTCCCTTTCGCTCTTCAGGAACCACCGGATATTGATTGAGTGTGCCTGCAGGCATTTTTTTGTTTTGAAACTTTCTTTCGTTTTGTTGCAAACACGGCGGAGAACGAGTGCGAGAGAGAGAGAGGGAGAGACAGAGGGCGGAAATGATTGGAAAACACTGGGGCGGATTGTAGAGACACAACGGAAGCGACCGGACTGGAAAGGAAGCGAGTGGAAATTCATGAAAATCGAGCGACCACAAGAGCGACCAGCGCGAACGGAGGCGTTGAAAATTGAACGACACGGCAGCATCGAAAAATCCCACCGCTCGGCTTCGCAATTTGCGTCAATGTTATTTTTCAAACCAAAGTAACGAAAGCGGAAGAAGCACAAAATGGCACGATTGATGGTGGAGGTGGACGGCAACCAGGGGTAATACCACATTATGCTTCGGCTGAGAAACTACCCGATACGAAAATGGCAATATTTTATTCATCCATGCGCACGGAAGGAGCCAAACGCGCGGTTTTCCAACCGGCTAGAAGAATTGGCCGATGCCAATGACGAGCTTGTGGAAGATTTTCGCTTCCCTTGTTCGGGATTTTTCTCTGCCCACTAGCAGCTTTGGCGCACGACGTTCCGCCCGTATGCAATGACGAAAGCTTCTCGAAATTATGCTCCCAAATGGTAAGTACCGAGCCGAAAAGGTCCATCTTTTACTTTACGGCCGGCTGGATGCATTGATTTTAAGTGCAATCAATAGACGAAACGCTGGGCAAACTTTTCCTCATCGTCGGATGGCAAAGAAACCATATAGCAAATCAATTGAATTTTTTCAGTAACTTTACCTTAAACTTCTTTATGTTCTTTATGTGTAGGGTTGCGAAGATCGATCGGGATTTGGAAGTAGTATCCCACTTCTACGTTCGGGACGCGGAAAGTAATCGTAAGGAAGAAAACCAAAAAAAAATCGGTTCTTCCCTTTCATTCTGTGGGATGTGAAATTTAGTAGCAGAAGAAAGCCCGCTTATGAAAAAACGGGAACAGGAATCGATAGCCTTCATTGTTGGTAGAAAAAGTTGTCCTTAGAGGAAAATTGTTTGCCCAAAGATCTTCATTTGATTACATCTATAGATCTGGCATTAAACGTATTTTCTCGTGAGTAACGAACCCTCATGTGTGTAGCAGCCCCACAAATGTGTAAAAGAATATTTTTTGAAAATAATTAAAAATTACTTTTTTTGAATAGAATTGAACTGCAAAATGTAAACAAATAAAACGTTACAAATTACCAAGGTGTATATATTAGAAGGTGAAGTCGTCCAGAGTAAAATTACATTTCATGACTTGACATAACAGTGCCATGGGTTTTGTGGGGAGGTATTGGAGAAGAAATGAGCTTTTGACATAACACTCCTCAAATATGGCACCCCTGCAAAAGCGACATAAAGTCACCTTCTATATTTATACACCTTGACAAATTACTACCCATGTATGACAACCCCCTTATTTTATTTGCTGTTTTACAAGCAAAAATACTCCAAATGAAATGACTTTTGCAAAAAGGTACACGCGGAGTTTATAAAAAAGTAATATTCTCGAAAAACCGTTCTGAGGAGTCTGGTTAGAATCAACCAATTTTGGGATAATTTAAATGGGAAGGACTTAGGATTAAGGACACTTTTAAAGCAATATAATTTTAAAGTTTAGTCGTCCACCGTTCAGTTTGAATCAAATATTCTCACACAAAAAGGATTCAAAAATAAACAATCTATAACTGAATAATTCACCATTGCTCAAGAAACTTCTTTATTCATTTACGCAACTCGTCAAAAATGCGCAGGTGTGCATAGAGCAGACGGTGCCCGATTTTGACATGCATTGATTGATGCGCCGCACAGGTACATGTAAATTTACTTCGTACAACTGCATTAGGCAGCATCCTTGGGCCAGCATCTTGCAGTGAACGTCCGTGCATTGCCGTTCTCACGAACGTAAGCTATCAGAACGTCAAGTGGGGAACATCTTTGCCACCCGTTGACATTGTGGCATGCCCGGTAACCTCGCCTAAAGCGCAAAACCACACTAATGCAACCACTTACACCTTCCCACCTGAAGCGAGCGATCGTTCGACGGTGTGCACTAGAAAAGTCACTGCTGTCTCCTGGAAAGTTTATCGCATCTGCAGTCGATGCGCCGGAAGTGCCAGGTGCAAGCCCGGGGAGGTCGAGGCAAGAACGAGAAAATCCAATGTCACCAGCACACGACGGAAGACGAGACGAGCCAATTTCGCTACAACAAGCAAGGCGACCCGAACCGAAACCGTTGATTGTCGAAGCTCTTCGAACGGAGGAACCGAAATAGCTTCTTCCCGGCTCGGGTGCTTAACGGCACGCTATGGAACGCTAAGTGTTTCCTCCAATAATCATCAAAGTTCCAGTTCCGGTGAGAGCCTAACGGGCCGCACTTGGATGGTGATGGAAGCGACAGATGGAACGACAGAGCTAAGGAAAGATCTCCCAACCCGACCCCTGTACCACGGTGCGATCCGATTTTCATGTCGGGTTGCATGAATTTTTCATCTTATCTTTCGCCTTCGTTTCCACCATCGTGCTTTGGTTGGCAGTACACGATAACAATCTACTAGAAAGGCGTACTTTGGTTGTGCTAATTTGGATGTTTGATTTCTTATTAATGATGGTCTACTAATATTGTGGTTGACTACATCTTAAACTGAAATATACTAGAGGTCGATGTCAGGGGGAAAGAAAACGCCACCAAAACATATGAACAGTGGAAGGGTTTTCCTTTATTCAATCATCATCGTCTAACTCCACCTTCAGGGTACCAGCACTCCTATGAAAGCATTCATTTCGACATTCGGCTTCCTGCTACATTCCCGTGCGAATAGTTCCGTCTGTCGTGCTTATTGGCACTTCAGGTTTCCTATGATTTTTTTCCCTACCCAACCTCGACACTGATGGCCGGCGACTCATACCTATTTTATTCTTTCGCTCTCTTCCGTACCCACGCAGCGCGTCGGATGCGACCTGAAAATTGGATCGACCAAGAAGATCGACGTGTGCGGAGTCTGCGGTGGCGACGGCACCTCCTGCACGCAGCCACTCTACCAGTGGGAGATTGCGCCGATGTCCCTCTGCTCCGTCACCTGCGGAGGCGGTAAGTAACGGCAACGCAAGCACGGACAGCACGTTTTCCTCGGTCGAGGATGGCGCAACGGATGAGAATGGCACACCTAGCAGTTGGTTTTCTAGAGCTGAGAACCCGGTGGGGTGGGTTTACGGTGATCTTTTCCGTCCTTATGCTACTTCGCACTAGAACAGGCTTGGCAAACTCTTCACAGCGGTGAATTACTTGCACTAGAATGTATGAGAGTTATTAGTTATCTATGAATAAAATAAATTACAACATTTCTGGAAAAGATTTTCGGGATAAGTCTAGGGCTAGTATGGACAGAATTTGGAACCTCGAGTAAAATATGTTACTTAATTAATTTTTTACAAACACATCTATTTTAGTTAACTAGTTTAAATAATTTTTTAAAGTAAAAAAGAAAATAGAACCAACAGATTTGCTCCCGTTGACTCTAGGGATACTTTTTTCTGCCGTAAGCAAAACTAATGTCAATTGTTGTCGAGTGTTTTGTGATTGTTCTACTTCTTACTGCCTGATGATGCACTCATCCTCGTCTCCAGCCTGCGTGCCATGTTTCAATACTGTCGAACATAATTTCTTCGATGTACTTTCCCCCCCGGCTCTGTCGTTTTCTTTTTCTTTTGCCACCGAGCAAACAAATCAAACCCACGTGCCATGTCACCCACGCCCGCCAAGACAGCCAAGGGGCGTCTTTCGGGGAAGGAAGAAAAATACGACACCAAATGCGAACAGAGAAAAGCAAACTTGTTTCCCCGGCTCTACCATTGCCATCGATACCGGAAGATTACGTTGTCAAGCAAAATAATGACACGTTCGATTGATGGATATCTTCCCAGAAAGCTTCGACGTGCTCCGACAAATCGCGTCAGCGCTCCGAAACCCCTCGCCTTTAAAGTAGCTTCGGAGAAAATTGTGCCGTTGGCGTGGATCCACACACAGCAAAGAGGCTTATGGTAGAATACTAAAAAACCCCACTTTATTGTCATCTGGCTCGCAATGTACGATTCATTCCCAAGGGGCGTCGGGGATCAAAGAACGAAAGCGGAAATTAGAAACAAAATATAATCCTTCCTTCCGTGGCCACGAACGAATTTACGACGAAATAATCACAGACCTTTCCCACGGAGCCGTCGCTTGTAAAAGGTCTCCAGCGTTGAATAAAATCATACCGAGCAGAAGAGACAAACGCGAAATAAATAAGAACCCCCTTTGACGACCAGACGGAACAGTCGTCGTCTTCATCGATGGGGAAAAAATATAATTACATTCATATTGATTTTTACTCTGATCGAGCCAATTCTTTCTACGTTCCTTTTCTGTGCTCTACTCCCTCTCGGGCCGTTTGCGACAGGCTACAAAATGGCCATGCCAACCTGCCGGAATCGGGTGACCGGAGTGGACGTCGAGGAATCGCTCTGCAACGCGTCTTCCCGCCCGGAGCCGACCGTCGTCCAGTGCAACACGCATCTCTGTCCGCCGAAGTGAGTATATTACGAAAATTACCAGTGCAGTCCTAACGCAATTTGTGTCTTCCTTTATTCAGCTCCTTGATTATCCCGTTTTCCTCTTTGTTGGAACTCTAGTTGTCTAATAGTATTATTCTTACAATGTTTTGAGCTTCCCGTGAGCGTTCTAGAATTTATGTTAAACTCAATGTTTTTTTTTTTTTGTGTGTGGGCTAAGGTTTGGATACTTTGGCGTGTTTTGGAGGAAACTTTAGCTTGTTCTTTGCCTTTGAAAATTAATTTTCTATTGCTTCTCTTTTTGTTACATAGATGGGTGACGGACGACTGGAGATCATGCTCGAAACCGTGCGGTGGAGGCATCCGGGAGCGGGTGGTGGTGTGCGCGGAGGAGAGCAACGGCGCGAAGAACAAGGTTCCGGACGAGGCATGCCGTGGTGTGCGACCAAAAAACCAGGAAGCCTGCAATGTGCAAGAGTGCCCCAAGTGGGTCGTCGGTGAATGGAGCGGGGTAAGTATCGATCTAGACTAAAGGGGTTGAGAAACATGAGCTTTAAGGTGAAGCATAGTTAGTCTACCCCGCGTTTTCACCTACACTGGTTTATAAATACCTGAATAGCCATACGTGAATTCATGTCTTATGTTTTCATTTTCCCTTATGACACTTTTGTGTTTGATTGGCATATTCTGAAAAGTGTCACTTTTTTCATCGAAATTTAAAAAAAATCGTATTAAACAATGAAAGCAGTTTACCAATGTTACACCACCGTATCGGTTTGAAATTTGATTGTCTCTTGCTTTTCGCAATAAACTATTTTTCCGTCAAGTTTATTTTTTTCCATTGAAAAGTGCTCCTTCATTTTGCAGAACTATGAAAAAACAAACATTGGTTTTCCCCATAATTTGGTCCGAAGTAAAATCCCCACCAGCGTCGCAATTCATTTTGAAACGGAGCGCTCATAAACGAAACGAAAGTTTCAATCGTCGATCATTAAAACAATATTGCAATAATGAGTAAATTTATCGCCACGAATGGTTTCCCCGTGCGCATGAGTTATAACAGGCGTCCCGCTGCCAAAACGAGCAGCACTATACCCATTCGGGAGAAAAAAACAAAATGGGATGTCCATTCTAGCGCGAGTTTTCCCGCAGCAGCACACGCTGACGTATTCGGGTGCATTTGGCACTCGCGAACGCTGCAAACATTCCCGAACTATTAATAGCATACTCATCAGGCAAATGCCGTATACATTTTATTGCCCGCCATTACATTGCACTGCACTGGGAGAGGTCCGACAATGCCGCACAGACACCAGTCGCATAATTAGCCATAAATCCCGCCACCATTGCATTCGATGCCAGCCCCACTCCGTCGGCCAGTTCGGCGCTGGGCAATCCATCAGACAAATAAATGCACCCCGAAACGGCATTCACTTGCAAGTGCGATCCTATTCAACCCGGTTGGCGAAATTTATCGCCAATTCCGTTTGCATGAAAGACGACCAGCATGATGATAATGATGAGACGGCCGTAAAGGATGCATGCGCCCTACTTTACTCGTGTACATGCATGCAACTTCCCTTCGCATCCTTCGCTTCGGCTCCGTGGACGAATGGTTTCCTCTCTCCAAACCCCTTACGATTGTAGGACAGTTACGATCGGCTCTTTCAGGAAAAGCATCATCAATTAGCGAAATGGCACTCGAAATATTCCATCTCCCAGCGGTGGGATTTGTCGATGATGTCCTCTGCTATGTTAAATAGGCAAATCAATGGTCTAAAATTGCCATGCTAGGACCACAAATGTGGAAAGTGCTATGCGGATGTTTTTTGAATGTGCCTTTGGCCTCGAGGCTACACAACTCAAACACTGCGATGTTCAAATTTTGAATTGCATTCCACCCGTGGCTTCGAGGTATAGATGATTCCTATCGCATCAGGAAGTAATCAAGAGAAGCTACATGCGTGTGTATAAACATCTGCCTAGACTACACAACGTCCGGTGTTGCTGATATTGCCGAGCATTCATTTGCGTTCGTTCATTTGTTCTTGCCGAATTTGTAAGGCGAATTTCGACCAATCTTACCAATCTGCTGGTAAACAAAGAGGCGCGCTAGAGCGTTTGCCTCAAAAGAAACAAATATTTACAGCGGTTCGTTTGCAGATCTCGAATCGACAGTGCAGCATATCCCAAATATCTTTGGCTTTGCAGCATTTTTCGCATTCCATGTTTTGACAGCCACTTCCAGCAAGATTTATTTAAAGAATAGAATAGAAGGAATCGAAATTTAGTTGGAAAAATATTCAACAAAACAGGATCTACTTAATTCACCGAGCATAAAAATCTCTACACCAAACCAAACTCATCATTGTTATAATTCTGCTGATAAAATTTGATATCGATCAAAACTAAGCGCATGTGTACAAAAATGGAGACTTTTAAAAGAAATGAAGGTGAATAAAATGCGCCTTTATTCCGCATTAAAGGTGTGAAATTTGCTTGTCGTAATTTTTAATCACTTTAAGACTGATTACAAAAACAAAAATTCTAACATATTGCATCAAACTGCATTTTGCAATGTAGTAAACTTACCGCAATGTCATCACAATACAGCCTCAACCACATTTCTTGTGCACATTCCCACTCTAACTGGGAATATGTTCCACTTTTCATATGCAAGTCCATATTCGGAAAATGCCCCTTCCATTTGGAACGGGCTTTTCCGTGACATCCGATCCTTTTATTGGCCCCAGACAGTTGTCGTAGCGTTCGGTACTTCACAACTATTGTCGATGCTTCCGTGCACTAAATGATTGTGTAAATTGGGTTCACACAATGCGCCAACGACGCCAAGGGACGATCGGAGGTGAAAGTTTCCTGCCAAACCCCGCAATGTAGTCGCTTTTTTTTTTTTTTGTTCAAGCTTGCGGGCATTACAAAAAGGCGGGATAGGGGAAAAAAAAGCTGCCATCGGACAACAAACAAAATATGATCGAGTGGGTGCTTATGCTAGCGGCAGTCGTAAAAAGGGCGTCTTTATGACTCTATTTAAATTTCCCGACTGTAAATTTATTGCCCCCAGCTAAATCTTCTTTCCAGTGTTAACAATGAAATGAAAAAGTAAACCTAACAACATGCCGAGTGTTGGAAAACCCCGACAGGCCGCAGAACACATACGAACCACGTCCCGCCAATTGGTCCAATGATTATTGCCATCGTAGGCTCCAATGGGCTGTGTACCGCTTCCTCTCATTCTCTTTCTCCCTCTTCGCTCCAAAATGCCCTTCGACAGACGCTGTTTGTTTTGTCATTTTATTCTTTTATTTCCCTGCGACGCCTGGTGTGGGTTTTTTTTTTTTTTTTTTTGCCAGGAACCAGCCGAAATCGAAAGTCATCCTCGCGAACCGACGGTGGCACTGATGTTGCGTAAATTTGTGAAATTTATTGATTTATTGCTCAAGCGTGTAACCGTGGGCGCTGGCGTGGAGCCGAGGAGTAGGCCTACTTTGGGACAAGTCGACAAACTGCTCGAACGAATCGGGCTTTTCCTGGCCAAAGGGAAACTTGCACTGGCGTTTATGCTGCCAATAAGTTACGAGCAAGGAATATTTATTGATGTATTTGAGAGTCAAACTGCAGACCAAGCGTCAAACGGTATGATCCGAGTTGACTCTCGGCTTTTAAAAGCAGTTTTTACTGTCACTTTAAGAAAGTAAAATGTATGCTACCATTTTCTTGATACCCACTCAGTAAAGCTATTTCAATGTGAACGATAACAGTACATACATCGAGGCCTGACCTTTCAATTTTTAATGGCACAGTGTATCGAAGGAACAAGCTCACCGCAATTAACTAAATTTCCTTCCTAACATTCCAGTGCTCGGTTTCGTGCGGCAGCGGAATCCAGGTGCGCAGCGTCGAGTGTATGGACACGAACGGCCACTACAGTGCACAGTGCGACCCCAGCTCCAAACCGCTTACCGGTCAGCCCTGCACGACTGGCATCATCTGCAACGCGGGCTCTGCTGGCTCACAGTCGACCTCCGGATCCTCGGCGGGCATCGTCGCCATTCCTCCCTCGTCGTCGTCATCGTCCGACTTTGAGGGCAGTACGGCGGCAGGCGATGGGGACTACGCTGGACAGGGCAGTCTGAACGAGCGCCTAATGAAGGAGAAGGCCGCGATGCACACGATGGAGCGCGATCCGACGCTGATGACCTACAACGATCAGCCGTACTACGCGCAGCCGTTGCGCCAGGATCGGCTGCCGAAGGCGGAGAAAATCGTTTCCCAGCGAGTGCCGGGTGAAGCAACGTAAGTATCTGTCTATTTGCAACACAACGTGTTCTGTTCTCATCCCCGGTAAGGCTGCACGAATTTTAATTGAATGAGAAACAAAAACTGAATAGACTACACTGAGCACTTTTCTCATGTTTTACCTTTTTTTTTGTTTACTACCACGCTCTACTGTTTTTATTTGATACGTATTATTTACATACAAAATGGATGAACACACCCGGCTCGTACGAAATCTGAAGCTTAGTGAATTAGATTGTTTTCCCGTAAACCTCAACGACCACAAACCCGTTTTTGCCAAAAGCTCTCTTCAACAGAGTACTAGGCGTCTCCATTGATAATAAGTCATCCGATATTGAGCATCTTTGTGGTTTACATCTTGTAAATCTTTGCAAATCAACTTTAGTTTACAATAAAATTGATTATTTTGCTTACCATGACAAATCTTTATAAATTAGTGGCAGAATTAGCGGATTTATGAATAACCATTTGTTGGGATGATATTTGAATTACTTTTTTTTAAATCAGCTGTTTGAGAAAACAAGATTGCTATAGGTTCATAGGAAATAAAATCATTAAAACATTTTGGTTTATTATTTAATACGAACAATGCTATGAACTTTTCGCGCAGACAACCAAAAGGCTATCGTAAAACCTAGCATATGTCCATTTCAGGTCACAAAGGTCTACATCATGCTCGTTAGTAACGAGACAATTGCACCACAAAAACTCCCGACACATTACTGCCCATTTAGTATGAAGGGAGCATCCCATCACGGGCATGATTGAGCTCGCGATGCAAAGGCACTTAAGTTCACCATTGTTTGTCACTGCCAGCGTCTTTTATTTCAGCCAATTGGCTGAGCGTGAATTGACGAAACATGGTGCTTCTGTTGCCGGTTGGCCCTTCCATCCAGAGCGAATCAAGCCACCTGGCTCGTGAGTGGCAAAGAGCTGGTTGTTCGTTAGTTCCATCAAGGCAACGAGCCAACTCATGGCGCTGGATGGAAGCAATTTTACGGCACAGTGTGCTAAGTAGCGAGCAGGTTAACCGAACCCATCATGCGATACGTGGACGCCTTCGTCGTTGCGCTTTTTTTTGCTGGCCTGTAGATGCACCCGGAAAAGCGAATTGCATCAGCTAAATTGATGCCCGCACCTTTCTCCGTCACCGTGCCTCGCAGCAGGAATTTTTTCCCACGTTTCAAGGAAATTTTCCCACCCACGAATTACCCCGAGATGATGCTGGCGAATATCCATCCATCGTCTTTTAAAAAATTTGCTCGGGTGTAGAGCTAAAGAAACACTTTCCTCGACTCGTTCTTACCCATTTGATCAGCAATGATTCTTCGCAAACCGTATGCCTCCTTATCATCAACATGATCATCATGCGATCGTTTAATAGCAACGTCATTGCAAGCAGAGCACCCGGGTTTCCTTCAAGGCGAGCAGGTTTTCTCCATCTTGTTGAATCTTCGTTTCCCCTTTCTCCCGGAAAAATCAAGAATCCGAGCAATTTCACCTCCGCTCCACGAGGCAATTGAATTGCGCAAAGCTTGAAACGATCAATCCCGAGGTTCTTTTAAACATGGTTCCCAGGAAAATTCCCAAGCACGAACCGGCAAAGACCGGGATGCATGCCTGTGTTGCTATTCCCTGGCCCAAACCATCGAACCGTACCGGGAAATCGTGCTGCGTTCTTCGGAAGCAAAACTGCACCCGAACCGAACAAGGGGAAAGGCATTTTTTTCCCGGCACGCGGTAAGTTCTACGGATTCTCCCGTGGCTCGCCATTTTCCTGTGCTGCGTGCCAACAACCGTACACCTTTGAAGACTTTGCTTCCACCCTGCTGCGTCGCGCCGGTAGGTGACTTCTCGCTTGCATCGCATCGCTGATTGATGCTTTTGTTTTCTCCTGCTGCGTCCGGTTTGTCCGGGATGCAATTGCGCCGGGCTTCCGACATCAATCATAACGCTTTGGCACAACAAGGCCGCACTCGGATGGTCTCCTTTCCTGCACGCCGTGTCATTTTTGCTTTCTCTTTCTCTTGTACTAAAAATAATTCCCGGAGGTCGAGCCGCACGTGCACAATCTCGAAACATTGGTAGAGACCAAAGTGCCCCCCCCCCCCCCCCAGCTCTTTTGTTCTTACTTGGGAAAGGATGGAGGCTGGTTTATTGTTAGAAAGCCTTTTAAGTGTAGACAATCAACACGCGCGAGAAAATTGCAGCCGTGAAACGAGCGGTACGATGCCTGGGAGAATTGTCTCAAAGTGCGAATCAACTGTAGTTCTTTCGAACAACCTTCGAACAACACTATGAGATACAACTTTGAAGAGTCATGCACTTTGTGTTATGGCGTAATTTAATTTTCTCCCAAAAATTGTTCTTAAACACCTTTAATGATTGAAACTATTAATAATCTGCTTTTGTATGTTTGATTAGTTTTAAAAATCGAGCTACAAATCCTTTCCGTTGAATTTTAGCATGGAAATATATTTTTTTCATTACTTTTATATTAAAATAATGTACTACTCATTCCAAAATCACACAAAGCGTGCAAGAAGCTAACCTCAACCGGGGAAGCTTAGACTTTTTATTAATCCACAATTACATGACAACATTATATTCATCAGTAGTTTCTTGCTATTTATTTTGGATAATTTCAATGCACAATTTTAAACTGAATATGAGTGAAAGCTTTCCCTAGATTTTCTTCCCCACTGGGCTCTTCTCTTCAAATTTACGCATTACTCTCTCACGCTTACCTTCTTCTCTTTTCATCTCTATTTCTTCCCTTTTCTTTCCCATTTCTTTCGTCCCCCGCCTTTCCCTTCCCTCTCAACCCCTCCCACTCTCCGTATCTGCTCATTACCCGTCGATTTGTCGTCTTTCATGCTTCGAAAATGCCCGACGTGCGGACGTGCAGCTACATTCAGGACACCGAATGGTCACCGTGCAGCGTGACGTGCGGCGAGGGCATCCGCCGGAAGCCGTTCCGGTGTAAGATTTTCCTCGAGTTTTCCAAGCGCGTCGCGGTGCTGAACGACTCGCTCTGTCACGCCTACAAGCCGCTGGACGAGGTGGAACGTTGCGTCATGGAGCCGTGCTCCTACTCGCACAATTACGAGGAGTCCTATCTCAAGTACTGTCAACATGTTTCCTTACTACTCTTCTTTTGCAAGGAGTTTTTGTTTGTTGTGTTTCGATGAAAAAAAAAACTAACAAAGTATCCGGGTGGAAACTGTAACGAGTAGCGTTTTAATCTAATTCCGCCTGTTTTCTCCTCCCCCTTCCTCGCCAGGGATGGCAATCGGCAGAGCCTGGAGAACATCAAGGTGCACGCGGCCGTCCCCGGCAAGACGTACTCCTGGCGCGAGGAGGGCTACACGAGCTGCAGCGCGTCCTGCCTCGGTGGCGTCGAGGAGCTAATCATCAACTGCGTGCGGGACGACACGGGCAAAATCGTTTCGCCGTTCCTGTGCTCGCCCGAAACCAAACCCGAGGCACGCATTCGCACCTGCAACGACATCCCGTGTCCGCCCCGATGGAACTACTCGGAGTTCACGCCGTGCTCAAAGTCCTGCGGGTTTGGCATACAGACGCGCGAGGTGACCTGCATCCACGAGGTGACCCGAGGCGGCGAGAACACGATGATCGTACCGAACAGCATGTGTACCACCAAGCCACAGCCGGATCGGCAGTACTGCAACATCATCGACTGCCCGGTCCGGTGGGAAGTGTCCGAGTGGAGCAAGTGTTCCAAGTAAGGCGACTCTATCGTCTCAGCTCCTCATCGCTTTACTAACGCTACTCACTGCTCCCCTGCGCTCTTCCTTCACAGATCCTGCGGTGGTGGTTTCAAGGAGCGGCGCGTCGAGTGCAAGCAAATCATGGCCCAGGAGCACAAGGTCGAGCGGCCGGCATCGATGTGCCCGAGCAGCAAGCCGCCGGACAAGAAGCCGTGCAACACGAAGGCGTGCGCTCCGGAGGACCAGCGGCCCCCGATCGCCGGCACCAACTCCACCTTCATCCAGCACGATCCGAAGAAGAACAAGATTACGCTCAAGATTGGCGGCGCGGCGACCGTGTTCTACGGGACGCAGGTCAAGATCAAGTGCCCGGTGAAGCGCTTCAACCGTACGAAGATCCGCTGGACCAAGGACCAGCAGCCGCTGCTCAAGACGAAGAAGATCAAAATGTCGAAGAAGGGCGCACTGCGCATCCTGGACGTGACGTTCCGGGAGGCGGGCATCTACACCTGCCACGCGGGGCTGAGCCACGCCGACCTGAAGCTGGCGGTGAAGGCCAAACCGGGCGGGGAGAACCAACCGAACGAGGAGCACGAACGCCACCGGGAGGGAGCGGACCTAAACGCGCTCCGTGCGAACTCGTACGCCATGGCCAATGGGAATGAGGATGAGAAAGGGTACGTTTAAAAGGCATACCGCGGATTCTTTGATCTGATTGTTAAACCTGAGGATTTCTTTATTTTAGTACATTTTAGTACAACTTAATTTTCAATTACTTTTTCAATTGTCCGTCCATAAGAAATGCATTTTCAGAGCTACTCCAAAGATCGAACCTTGTTTCTTCTCCCTGTAAAATCAGCTATGGTGCTTCGATTTGATGTTTTTTCTTTGTTCGCATTGTTTTCCAGAGGCCGTCGGAATCGAGAACGGAATCGGGGGAGAAACCGGCAGCGACAACAGCACGACACGAATCTAAACGAAAACGATGGAACGGACGAGGAGGTAAGTAGCGTAGACCACCAAGCATATGCTCGCGGTGTATGGTAGATGTTTATGATGTAGCTAAAAAGGTTTAATCCGGGTAACAAATAACACCACGTCCACGGTCACGCCGGGTGCGATAACCTTTTTACGCGTAAGGCTACACCAATAATCTCTTCCCTTTGAACATTCCCCCTAGAAGAGCTATTAACCTCCACACCTCTTTCTCTCTTTTTCTCTATCTTTCTATATGCTATCTCCTACCGTCTTTCCTCTGAAATGGTCTTTGCGAAACACCTTTCACCCTAACGCTACTTTCCATCCGCGCGAACCGAACCGCGTTTCGGTTTAATTCTATCCCTCTGAAACGCATCTCCTGAGCAAAACCATAGGAGCCACTGCGGTCGCACTCGCAAATGACCGTGTCCGGCAGTCCGGTGCCGTCGGATGCGTCCAACGCGGCCAGCTCCGGCACCCGTACGATGCCGCTGCCCCACTTCCAGCACCTCCTGGCCGGCCTACAGGTGAGATGAGGAGTTTTACCAAAACTATCAACGGGCGGGCGTACCTTCGAACAGTTCGTTCGGCTGATTGGCTTACTTCCCCGCGGAGAGCAGCACCGCACCTAGATCCTGCAGCACCAGATCCGCACTCTCGTTTTGTTTGCATGCAATGCTGCACGACTGCACCGAATTCACTGTATTCAGTTTATTGTTCTCGTGACATCTTGCCTTGTCGTCCGACCGTTCATTGTTGCTGCATGTCTGTAGAGTTGCTTCTGTTAAGATATAAAGAAATGTTTCCCACCGCACGCAGGCAAATGATAGAACCTTTCTAAAAGCATTCCATTACGCTGTCTTTGAACCCAGTTTCACCCCTGGGGATATTATTCCCCATCCTTCTATGTTCACCAACGCTCTCTTGTCCCTCACTATGTCTCATCGACATGGAGTATGGGTTTTCAAAGGAAAAGTACACTCATCGGTACATAAACAAGGCCTATCCTGACAACCACCTGCTCGGATTGAAATCCCACGGTGGTTCTAGCTGCAGACTTATTTGCTCGTTGGAACTCGACGACGCTAGGGAGACGACGACTTTTTCCTGGGGCATAACGTGTACCGGCATGCGGAACATCGAACGAGATGCGCCAGAGCATCCCCGATCGAGGGGAACGCTAGGGATGCATGTCATTTTCTTATGAACATAGTTTCATCATTTACTTTATTAACCTTCGCGCAGTTGCAAGCCCTGTCCCTGCCTGTGGTTGAGAATTATTCGGGATGGAAAATAACTTCATCGGAACGCAGCAAAGGGCAGGGAATTATTTACGCTTGATTCAACTGTCGGATGTTGGGTATGGTGATGAGAGGTTCATGATGCTTTCCCAGTAGCTTTGCAATTGCATTACTGAGGCATTCCCTTTATTTTGCTTGACATGGTAAGGATTCCTTTTTCTTCCTTAAAAAATGTCCGATGATACGTCAGCTTTAGTGTTGCTTTGTTTTACCACTGTTGAATTGACTGAAGATTTATTAACAATATTTTAGTGCTAGAGATTTTATTATGGAGAGTAGAAAATATGTACAGAAATTTCAGTATTAAACCATTGAAATTGAATTTTCCATTTTTGACCAATTTGAAGCTAAAGGATAAATTATTCTTAATTTATGATTTTTTTATCGAATCGATCGACACGTTGGTTAGTGTCCTTTTTAATCTAGCCATTCCCTTTTTCTTCGAACTTTATAATCACTTGTTTATTTTCAATCAGAACTACACCCCACCAATAGAAAACGGGCGTATAATCTATGGTCAATAAATCTTCAATAATCAATCGGCGGCCCCGGCGCTGTCGCTGCGGAAATCAATATTATTTAATAGTTTCAGCCGTGAGGTGGCACGAAAAATTCCCGCAATCGCCCATTTATCGTATCGCGCCTACGGTAGGGTAAACATATAAATCAGGTAGAAATAACACAAGAATCCATAATCACCGCTCGGACACAGGCTTGCTCCAAGTTCGGCTCATTCCCGGGCCCCCATTCCATTCCGAACGAACGTTTGAAATAATCGCGAAAGTTGCGGTCACGGTGGGAATTACGAATTGCACGGTTTATGATTTTTTTTTTTTGTGTACCTCTTCCTCCCGCCTTTTTTCGACGCCTCCAATTTGCCATTCCCGCATGGGTGCGCGGTCGTTTGCGGTGCCAGTTTAATTAAAAGCATTCATACGAGCGGAATGTGTCAATCGACTATTTTTCATTCGTAAATAAATTATTACGGGACATAATTATCCCGTTAATCTCGGCCCCGGCCATGAGCTCCCCGTACGGCCGTTACCATTAACATCCGAAGCTATATTCAACGCTGCCGCTATCGGGGTTCACTCGGCTTGTGGTGAGATGTTTTTCCACCAAAACCTCAGCCCCATTAACAAAAAACAGAGTATGTGTGTGTTTGTGGGGAGGGTTGGGGTGGGGGGTGGGTGTTGGAGCGAGCGATAGAGTTGTTCGACCATAACGGATTCAAATCGTAAAATTCTATTTTAGAAGAAAAAAACCCCCACTGAATGCAAATGCATAGCTGCAAACATTGACGATCCAACGAGGTACCCTTCGCAACTAATCGCTCGTTTAAATCGGCAGTTCAAAACTAATGGCAGTGTTCATCATTTGACTACGATTTCCACCTTCCTGCTGTGGCTCACCGATCACCGATAAACTGATTGGATGGGACAGTTTCGAACTCACGCATTCGTTTTTTTTAACTTCACTTGGTTTTTACTGTTCTGTCAGCTGCCCCCCGAGGGATTACTACGCCCCATTTTATTTCCCATCGCGCCCATATCGCGAACTCTTGCGCGAACGAAACGCAACTGCGGAATCACTGTCATGTATTTCGATCCCCGTTTCGATCCGGAATCAGCAATGTGTCGCTTTCAACAGCAGGAAGGGCCGTTTTTTGTCAGGAAGGGGGCAAACCATTCTTTGATCGATTCGTTTTTATGCCCACCGACGTACGACAGCTGGCGATATTTCCCTTGGCCGCGCTGGGACATAGTGAATCGGTAGAAAAACATGACTTGAGAGTATTTTCCAATTAAATTGAAACTGTTTGAACCCCATGCGCGCGATGACAGGACTGGCCGAGTTTCGCTTCCTTTCGATGGTCAATCTGGACCGCAAAACGTTGGTAGGCCAAACGGGTTGGTTAGCTTTTCATCTTCGTGCGTTTTGATGAAAAACCCCATTTTTTTTTTCTTTCCTTTAAATCGACGAGAACGTCACTCTCGATAAACATTAAAACGACAGCAGATTCCAAGCGCCAAGCGCTCGCACAAAAAGGAAACACCAACATCGTTCCGAGAAGCATTTAAGGCTGCGCAGAAAACACTAATTACTTTAATAAATTATCGTTTAATTTTTCTGCGATTTAAATGCGTATGAATTATGCGTATGCATTAAACTCGTTTCGCTTTCGCTTGTGGTACAGATTCCACATCTCACTTTTACTAAAATTGTTCTACGTTAGTTTTGATTTCATTGCATGTAATTCTATTATTCGACAGGTTTTTAATTGGTGGAAGAAAGCATGATTTTCCACCCTCAGCTCCTAACTGGACAAAAAATTTAATATATTTGTCAGCTTACGCTTTCCACGCTTATATTCGCTGTTACTGGTGGAATGAATATTAGAAAAACTGTCTTATAGCAAAGCACCAACCCGATATTATACTTTGAATTTTTTCCTTCTTCTTTTCCCCCTTCGTCTCATCTCTCATCAATCACCTCGAACTACCCTAAACCCGTGCACCTTCCATCGTACATCGACCTTCCAAACCCAAAATGCATACACATATGGACACAAATAGGTAATTGTTTTTCATGGTCAGCTTGGAAGTAATACAACCGATTAATTCCGATAAGATTAGAAATATTAAAGTGAAGACATTCAATACAGCCATTTATACAAACTCATTCCGTTTTTTTTCATGGTAAACATCTTGTAATTATGTTTTATTCTAATCAAATGCACCATTGCGGATTGTATATGATCACGGCATAGATTTTTGCTAGATTGAGCACTCTTCACCAGGCACTGAGCAACGGGTTATTTTTCGGACAAGAAAAGCCGTTTGAAGCTAACATCTTCATTAAATGCATTTCCATCTAATTTAAAACTAACTATAATTTCTCAACAACAGTCTTAATGTTGAGCTCGACAGCTTTTCCCTCGCCTTACGTACTAATCGTTCCGTTTTATCTCTCTCTCGTTCTCCATGTTCGCGCCCGACTACGATAGCTTCTTTGGCCGTTTCAGACCTTTACCAACAACAAACCGCACCAGTTCCTGGTCGAGCACGGGTACGATCCGTTCGATGGATCGATCGGCCGGCCAAGGGAGCACGAGGCGCGAGCGGATCCTCCCCGGCCCATGAACGTCTATCAGCTGCTGAAGTCGCGAACCTCCGCCGGCGGCGATGCGACCGGCGACGAGCCGATGAGCCACGACGGGCAGGCGGCGGAAGGCTACGACTTCGAGTGGATGACCACCCCGTGGTCGGAATGTTCGCAAACGTGCGGCGCCAACGGTGGTGGATATAAGGTAAGCCATCCGCAGAAAGGGAAAGTAAAGAAGTTACCTTAACTGACGTTTTGAGACTCTTAACATGACTCATCAATCTGATTTAAAATTTAAATTATCTTCTGTTTTTTCTGCTAAGCTGAAGAACTTGATATTCATAAGTTGTACATGGCATATCCCACACCAACTGTTCTATACTATTTTGAACAATTGAAGACTAACAAGCTGAGCTGACCATTATCTTTTTATCGAGTTTTGAGACATGAATCAGCATTCAATTTACTGACAAGAAGAATTATAAGCCCAACTTACAAGTCGATGCAGACATGGCAAACATTTAATAACGCAATGGTTCCAGCAGGCAAAATTAAATCATCAAATGGGTACATGTTATACTTTAACACTGAAATAACGTGCCTATTCTCTCCCCAGCTCCGATCGGCCCACTGCATGCTACGGATGATAAACGCGAGCCGCACAGTCGACAACAGCTTCTGCGAGGACGCAGGCCTGCCGGTGCCGGACACGGTCGACAAGTGCGGCAACGTCGAGTGCCCGCGCTGGGTCTCGACCGACTGGAGCCCGTGCCAGCAGTCGAAGTGCTTCTCGTGGCACACGGCCCTCCAGAAGCGCGACGTCTTCTGCCAGCTGGAGGGTGAGCGCGCCGGCAGCGAGAAACCCTGCGACGACCAGGAGAAGCCCGTCACCAAGCAGGAGTGCTACAACGAGCTGTGCAAGGGCGTCTGGCGCGTCGAGTCGTGGTCGGACGTAAGTTTTGCAGCAATTTATGCTCCTCTATATGCTGTTAGCTTGCCCGAGCGCCTTGAATCGTGCAACTGAGTCGAATGTAACATTTTCCGGCTCCACTTCCAGTGCAACGCAGCTTGCGAGGGGCAGGGCATCAAGTACAGGATACTGCAGTGCGTTTGGTATGGCACGAAAAAACCGGCAGGAAATGCGTGCCGGGATCAGCCGCGACCAGCGGTGATGAAAGTTTGTAAAGGACCACCTTGTATTGCGAACCGTAAGTATGCCTCAATGGCGCCTCTTTCAAGTAAAAAATCAAAAATATTCAATTTCTCCAATCGCTTCATTTCCTTCCTTCCTTCTCTTTCTATTTCTTCGCGACAGTTTCGGAATGCAAAGACTTATCGAGGTACTGTAAAAATGTAAAAACCATGGGCCTTTGTAGACTGCACCGTTACCAGCAACAGTGTTGCAAGACTTGTAGGTTTAATATTTATAACTAAGCGGTGCATCGTCACCAGCCGCAATCGCAACCACTGCTGAGCGAACGGGCGTGTTTGCTGCCAATTGTTCCACCCCGAATAACCAGCAACAAAATTTCGAACAAAAAAATGGGGCGACGCGTGACGGTTTGGACTTCAGGGCCTGGGACTGGCTAGACTGCAGCAATCGTGCCATCGAATCGTGGTGCCCCCAAAAGGAAACCCCGATCGACCCCCTCCCCCACCCGATGCGTACCCCTTGCCGAATATCGCGTCCTCCGTGGTAACGGGCCGCGGTCCCGGCAGGAACCAAACCGCTGAAAATCAACGAACACACGTGTATGATATCGTATATTTACCGACAACTATTACCGAAGACTTATATGCAATAGTCAATTATGCAATAAATGGCTATAACGGACGGACAGAAACAGAAACGCAGAAAAACCACACCCGACACCCTTGCCCCCGCACCCCTTCGAGCGTAAGCGAAAGAGGAACCACCCAGCGGATGGAGGCGCATGGTAGCTCACGCGGGATGGAGTTGTTAGAGCGACCCGGTTTCGTTTCCCCGGTAGGACCCGCGCTACAACTAGCATACGAACAATGTGCAACACTGTGCTTTACTCACTGACCCAGTCACTGAAGCGGACGTCCCGATACATTTACAGCGTACTGAACACTATTTACGAGGGCATGAAGGCCCGAGGCGTTGCGTGTTGATGGCGAATGTTTGTTAATTTTCGGGGAGCCGTTGGAATGTATGTAAATAAATATAAAATAGAAAAGCCATATATATATATATATATACAGCCCTATTAAAATAAAAACGAAACAAAAAACAACAAGAAAAATTAACTCTAGGTAAAAGACTCCACGAGCGAAACACACACAGGGTTAAGCTGGCAAGTGTTAGGCGCGTGAAGTCACTGCAAAATGGTGGCACTCTCGTTGGAGTACGTTGTTGATTGTAGTTAATTGCGGAGTCGAGGATTCGATGCTTTTTTTGGTAGCGTGCTAAGAGCAGGTGAGACCGTGAGAAAAAAAAATGTATCTCATCCAAGATGAGTACGGAGGAAAAAGATCAAATTGTGTACGGGCCATTTATCGTGAGCTAGAATACAATACAAAAACTAAACTCTGGCTCAAACTGATCCGTTGAAAGGCAGATGAGGGTGCACGAGGCGTACATGATTGCTGCTTTAACCCATCAAACCATGACCAACACCGATCACTTTACAACCGAGCACCGTCTCTAACCTTTACTCGTTTGCCAAATGAATGCACAACGCAGCACACGACCCATCCAGTAAGACACATTTGTCAGCAATAAACCATACCCCCCCATGTTCGCACTGCAGCTCACTCGATGGTTTCCTACCGTTTGTCCGTCACCTTTCCTCAGAACGCCCACGAGAGAAACGTTTCCGCCACCGACGGTCCGTTCACAGCGGAGAATGCACCGGATAAGTTTATAGGTTTTTCGACGACGTTTTTCATCATCGTTCCTGCCGGCACGAATAAATCTTTGCGGTCTCATACATTTATCATTCGAAAAACTTTTCTCATACTACCTTTTTCTCTCGATCTACGCCCTACGTAAGCAACGAAACTTATCCAACAAAACAAAACAACCACGACAACCACACGGAACGGGATCACTACCGACGGGAGCAAAACATTCCGGGTCGATTAGGCCGCCGCATCAATGGCGCACACTCACACACGGCACACTGGAACACGCCCCTCTACACACACATACACACACACACACACATCCTAGCCAACCACTAAGATAACACTATTTTCCTTTTGAAAACGCTTACTAATCTAACGTACTTACTCTCCCCCTTTCCATTTCCTAACGTTCATATGTAATCATATTCTTCAAACCTTAAATCGAAAGTCGTGCAATCGTGCTGCAGTTTCTTTTGTTCCAGCCACAGGACGAGCGGCCAGAATCGGTCGTTACATAGGTGATTTTCTGAATGAAACACGTACACGTAAACGAATACGAAAAATTAAATTAGTATGTTAAGTAAGCAGCGGACATTTCAACGGCGACCGGTGTTGCAACAAGCGGACCCGATGGAAAACTTAAACAGAACATTAATGCAATCACGTTGCACTGAGGTCAACATCCTGACAAAACCAAATGAATGTGGCGAAAGCAGAACAAAACAAAAAAGAACCACAATTTTCTTCCAGCGAACGGTTACTCAGAGTTACACGAAAATATATAACAACTAATGAATTCTTCTGGCGAATCTTGGTTTTTTTTTTTTAGTTATACACGGGAAACCATTCGGACCATCATTTTTTTCCTATTCGTAATTGATTCAGGCAACAATTTTGAAATTCCAGTAGGGCCAGGTTGCAAAATGTTAAATCCAATGATTCCTAGAAAGAGTCTGAAACATGTAGAAAGAACATACACACACACACACACACATCCATAACCCGACTGTTTTATAAGTTCCACCAAAACGCCATGTACGTATAGTTTTCAGATAATTTATTTCAAACTAATGATTTAAGAAATAAAAGTGGTTCCACTAAAGCGTAGCGTAAAGCGTTCTTCTCAAGCCATCATGTTACGTGTGAAAGTCCTTCATCAAGCAATATTTTTTAGAAAGTAAATAAAATTGGTTCTTCGTTTAGGTTTTTACTTGTAAAACTAATTCAGTATTTCCTAAGGTTGGATTTACTTCACTTTCTACGAAAAATTTACTCTGACTGTGCAATTAATGCCCCTGTTGTTGTTTTTTTTTTTTTTCGAACAAGTAAACCTGCAGAAGACAAGTAAATTTCAGCCAATGAGCAGCAAATACAATACATTGACTCTACACACGAAAACTATAAAGTTATGTAAACTTTAAGAACTATAAAGTTAGTTAGATAAAATAAATGATACTATGGAAATTAAAAACAAAAAAGGGCCAGAATGCAGAATGTGTTGCAAAGTGCGGAAAGAAATAGAATAGAACAAAATGAAACAAATCACAGAATTTGCTGAAACGGCAAAACAAGTTGAAGTTGGAGGACAGAGAACCAATAGGTCGTCGATAAAGTAAAGTTAAGTAATTAAAGGCAAGAGTCGCGGAAGCAAACATTAACCCGTCTCTAAAACGTCTAGAGCCAATGAAACAATCGAGGGAAGCAGCAAGGTTGAAACGAAATTTTTTCCTTATCGCGGAACGAACAGAAATGACTAATCTAGTAAATAAATAAATATGAATATTTAACATGCAACCGAACGGAGCAAATAGTTAAAGTAATACAAAACAATATGATGGAAGGAGCACGATGGAAACCGATTCTAGCTGAAGTACCACTAACGGATTTCTGTACATTCAAATAATAAAAAAAAAACATTAGGAAAAGAAAAGGGTAGCAAAACGGCCGAGCAGCGTGCTGCAAAATGGCAACGAGGCACGAGGGCTAGAAGCGAATGATGCACATAAAAACATTAGAAAACCCGCTAAATTTAGTGAAGTTTAGCTGCTAAAACTGTAGGGAGGCTAATTGTGTTTCTATTTGATTGTCAGAATGAGCAAACAAAAAACATTTGAGAGAGAAAGATAAGATAAAATTCACGAGAGAGCGAGAGAGAGAGCAGTAATTTACATTGGAACATGAATAAATCATCAATTTTTTTTTTTATTATTTGCAAAGCACACAACTCAATATTTGGATATGTTTGAAATCATTTTTTTCCTACCAAGCATCAAACTATCGAGATTCCATCCTGTTCATTGAGTTCGTTCGCATTGTATCATGAAAAAATAACTGCTAATTGCATAATTTTAGAGAAATAATTCTTTCTGTTCAATTTCTCCGTGTAAGCGATGTGTAGACGTGGATAGTGATTAGCAAAACCAACATGGTCAAATTTCACATTACGAGCGTTTGGAAAGACATTTAGGCAAGCAGAAGCGAACCCCACGGTGGGTGCAAAGATTGTGCGCAAGAGTGCATTTATGTAAAAATGTGATACTTTAACTCAGTTTCTTGGCTGAGGTACGAGATTCCCCCCGCGGATGCCCGTTAATGTGTGGATGGTGAAAGCAAACTGAGCCATGCAAAACGAACAAAAAATAAACGCCGTTCCGTCTGTTAATAGCCCACTATCCTGAGCTACACGAAATTGAGGATCAAGGTTTAAAGTGAATTTTTGTGAGCAAGGTAAGATGTTATGTTGTAGATGTAAGCGAAGGCGAACGATTGCATTTATAGCAAGATGCAGGACGAACGGAGAAGTATTTGGAAAATGCTACAAGCAAAACACAATGCCCATACCCTTGTTCAATGAAACCGAAAACTTAACCCGAAACCAAAACCGACACTTCTACCGACCCAAAAATGTAACAATTGCAAAAGCTTTATCGTTGTGTTTTAGGCTGGGGCAAGCATGCTATAGGGCCAGTTGAGTTTCTTGGTGACCCATCCGCTCAGACTTAAAGTATAAAGATTTATTAACTTGAACGAAAACGAAATGAGAACAGAGTACGCAGCAACGAGCAACTCACCACACTGTTCCTCCTAACTTCAAACACACAGACGCCCACACACATTCGGACAGGAAAATCAGCAGTGCAGTGAAACTTATGGCCACTAGGAACAAGCTGCGAGCTGAAGAACGCTTATTTAGCTCTCAAGCAAAGTAAATGCAACCTAACATTTAAGAAAAGAAACGGAATGAAGCCAGTACACACTAAAGGAAAAACGACTATATTTATGATAATTATACATTTCACTGTAATATGATTATCATTAATATTAACTATTATACAATTTAAAAACATATATAGGAAGGTTATTAGTTAAAAAAAAAAGCAAGTGTCGGGTCAACCCGCAACGCTGGAACGGTGGTAAACTTATGGAAATTCTCGAAGCAACTAAGAAGGAAGGCGATAAACAAGCAAACACTCTCACACATAGAAAAACACGAAAACAAAAACGGGGAAAATAAAGTATTTTTTATTTAAAATGAAACCAAAACCTACAAAAAAGGTGTTGTGTGTTTTCCTACTGATTTTTTACCCTTTTTCCTTTTACCCTTTTTGATTGTGCAATGTGAAAATGAATTTCTTGGACACATTATGAAATGCCCTGGAAAAGAGAAAAAGTGGGCAATTACCAAGAAAGGAAAAATAAATCAGACAGTATCTTGTTTGCTGCCAGTTTACATTAATGATTCTTTGAAACTTTAACTCTTTTTTTTTCGGCAATACGACTAAAACACAATTCTTGAGGCATTCTTATATTTCTAGTCAATACGATAATTCAATCCAAAGTTATTTCAAAATGAAGTTCCAAAATTACCCGGTGATCCAACCAAGCGGTCAATATAAAAATCAACAACGTGTTTCCGAAAAAAACAGGTTCCGAGTTTTGGTCTTGAACTTAGAACCGGCTCCTCCTGGGAATGTTTAATTTTCATTCCAGAAATATTTCGAAAGATGCTATAAATTCGCATGACCATTCTATAAATGGTTGCAAGATTTCATGCTTCAGAATCTCCGGAGCAGCGCCATCTGTTTGTCGTTATCGACAACTTTACCCAGTCCCAGTACAAACGATATGTCCCAGTTTTGTCCTTCAATTGGGTTTGGGACGTTTGGTTTTAAGACAGAGGAAATCGATAAAATCGAAAAGTAAAGATTTACGTTTCGATCCTGTTCTCAACGCAAAGTCCTAGGGTGGCTCAAAACACAATAATTGCAGGAAACTTCATGGAAAGTCGCTTTTGTCGCAATGACCCTCACTTGTTCCTAGCAAAGCCGGGAAAGCATACGTATATTTTTAACATTTGAATGGAAGAAATTGACAGTTGTTGGCTTTGAAATATTGCCAGGTTAGTACTCCGACTCTAAATCTTCATGTAAGTAATATGAAAGAAGCAACAGATGTTAGCGAAAGTAGCCCTTTTCACATTTTTTTTATTTATTCAAGTACACTTACAACAATGTTACCTTACCTTATAAACAATGTTGCGTTACTACAAATTTTAACTCGATACGACGTCTGGAAGAAGACATGAACGAAATAAAGTATATAGCAAAATGTATGGCCTACCCGGGTAGGCGATCATTGATGTAAGTAAAGTTATTACAGAACAAAGTTTCAAAACTTACTGGGTTAGGTGGTCATAGACACAAGTCACTTCGAATCTATTAATGTGGTTTCGAATTCGTTTATGTATGTTTTATCATGATTCGTTTGTTCACATACGTTAGTCACACATATCCTACAACGTTCAGCACCGCTTAGCTTCATCGTCTAATCATCATGTACCTCATTTTACTTGTCATGTCGTGCTTAAGCATTAGGTTATCTTTTTGCTTGAAATGATTTGTCGCAAAAAAAAACGAAACCATAACCATGACACTGACGCTTTGGATGCGACCTAATTTGATTACATCATCTCTTTATGCAGCTGTAGTCACTAACAACCTCAACCACCATTCCCATCATCCACTCGGGGCAACTACACACCTCTGGCTGCCTCGAACAGCATCAAACACTCATTCATCGTATCGATATGTACCGGTCTACGATCGAATTTCATTCAGCTTTCGGGCGCGAAAACGCAGTCGATCATCAACGAACGAGGTGGGTTGCGTGCTAGAGTTCAATTTCCGAATCACGTCGACTCACGTGAACACATGCCTGCTCTGCTGTCCGCCGCATTGAGTAAGACGACGTGTGGCAGTGTAGTAGGCGGAGCGGAAATCACCTATTGAATGGCCAAATGTATGTACATACATAAACTCATTGTCAATATATGAGAACATCCTGTGCCGACCCATCCGGCCAGATTCCCCGGATGTGCCCGCGAAGCACGGACTAGCGCGCTGCCGACGGATGCAAAATACCACACATACGAACGGACACATTCACAAACACACCGAAGCACAAGCCTAGTGAGTGGTCAGTGCCAAGTGCCCGGGATTAGTGAGATTAAAAGAAAAGACATTTCACTTAAAGTGATCGCTTCGCGAACGGTTGGCCCTGCGATCATGCTGCGTTAACGCTGATCAACCCGACGACGGTGCAGGGAGCGGGCGAAGCCGAAGGAAGTGTGTCTATTTAAGTGTGAATTACGGCCGGTCTGGAAGCGGTACGAATGGCTGCCCAGGCAACGGCCTAAGTGACGGAGTGACACCGTCTCCTAGATTTCCGCCGGCTAATACGATGACCACGTCCCGTTTCTAGCCGCCAAGTGGATGCGTTTCTCCAGGATGGCCTTCAACTAGCTAGACCGGGGGGAAACTGGCCGCCAGTGCGTCTGTGTGCCATGCGATGGAGGTTGGCAAATGTGAGATAGAGAACTCAAATTGATCACACAATCAACACCGAATGTCGAATGAAGTTTGAAGCTGCCTGTAAAATGGCAAGTGCCGTGCGCCTCTAGGTTCAGCTTTTGAACCCTAATTTAGTACAGGAGTGGATGGATTTTCACCCATGAACGCTGAATCGCCTCATCAGGTTTTGATGCCATATGGAAATGATGAATTCGGAATGATCATGTCATCTTCGTTAGTTTTTTTTTTTCTATTGTAATATTCATAAACTTTTACATTTGCAACAGGATTATGAGTGTAAAACGGGAGAAAAATTACTGATAACACAAAGTTCCAGCATTTAGAGTCACATAATGTATGGATATCCTTCTGATGAGAGGTTGAACAAATTATTTCATAAACATGTCAATACATGTTTGAAGGAAAGTGTAGCATTGGCTGAACGAAACGAAGCAAAATCTAATCACTGCTTTACGTCACTAGTAGAAGACATAGTTGAACATGCTTGCACAATAAGAGCTGATTCTTTTTCAACCGTCGACCGGCCGTTACCGTGCCGGTGATGAACGCCTGCGATGATGGTATCTCTTTCCGGCGATCTGGAGTCCTCTAATCCGCCTCCCCCCAGAACGACCTGCGACCAACTTCGGCCCATCCCTCCCCTCCAAACCCGCTGGAGGGTTTCGCTTCGGAGGCCACACCGCGTAATAAATTACCGCTCGTTTAAGCTCATCACCGTACGGCACATTTCCTAAATTAAAAGATTGCGCTGAATCTGCTCCACCACCACCACCACCGGGGAGGGATCAGATACGACGGCTCCTGCGGCCCCGGGATGCAAGTTCCAAGCTGCGCTGCGTGTTCGCCAGTTCCAGGCAGGCAGGCTCGGACCGCGGACCCTAATCCACACGGCACTTCCGATACGATCGCGACCAGTCGCCGTCTTCAGTCGGTTCTCGATCGTTCGCGCGACCTGCAACGTCTTGGTTTTCCTTCGTGCGCACTCTTCTCCGCGAGTGGGTTTGTTCGATCGGTGGGTTTCTTGGTTAGTTTGTTTTAGTCCCTTTTCCAGTGGAAAACTACCTAGGGTGTGTCGGTAAACTAAGCCATTGCATAAAAGTGAAAAAAAACGACATGTGAAACAATTTTGATCGAATTTGAAGTGGATTAACGTTTCAACATCTAAACAAACAGTAGTACCAAAAAAAGGTTTATATGATAACACGAAAGCAATTTGATACAATTCCTGCATCGAGAAACTGTTGGACTGTTGGACCACATTATGTGAAAAAAAGATGTGCAGCAGGAAAATGTGAAAAACGCCTATAACGCCTGCCTATAAGTCATAGAAACTGATTACAGACAACACCTTGAAAAAAAGTCTGAAAGTGTAGCAACTTAAAAGTTCAAAAGCAGTCTTTGTTAGCTGGCAAGATATATTTTCATATTTTCGCTTGATTCAATTATTGAATCAACGTTTTAGCTATTCGAATAAACTGTGGGAAGACGCAAACTAAAATTATTTAAAATCAAAGGTATTGGTTTTTGGTAAATATCCATCACAAATTAAATTGCAAAGGAATTTTAAAAAAATGGTTAAACCAAGGATTACAAAAAGGAATTATTCTAACAAGGATGACAAAGTACAAGGCTTTAAAATACAGCAGACATATTGCATTCCTCCGAGTAAATAAGCGCAGATTTAATGTCCCTTCGCGTGTTCTTGTACGCATTGAAAGTTACGTTCCCTCGATTGGGAAAATTGTGCTGGCAGAGTGATTTGCATTCCAAGCATAAACGAGGCAGAACATCGACCATGGCTCTGTCACCATGAGCCAGACGAGACATTTGCTTCGCTGCATCAAAAGCCAACCCGCAAGGCGCCCGAACGCGCCATAAGAATATCTCAGCTGCTGGTAGAAGCTCTATCAGCATGGCAGGGGCTGGGACATCGCTATGGGCGCACACCAAGGACTTGTATGGCACAGCATCCTCTTCTAAACCCCATCCAAATAGTGAAACGGACCTAGCTCAAGCTGAAGTGTGTGCGAGTTGATAACCCCCGTCAAGAAAGAGAGAAATAGAGAAAGGGAGAGAGAGAGAGCAAACGGGGGTCACCAAGCGTCACCAAGCGATTTTCCCACAGACAGAGTGTCGCGAGATAATACAATCCTTGAGAAAGGCAAAACTTGCTTGTGTCTTCGGTGCGATGCGGTGTGGTTCTGATTATTGTTGGTGTGTTCTTTTGTTTTTTTTTTTGTTTTTGTATGTTCCCGTTGGCCGCACTACCACGCACAGGCAACGCGAAGTACGCGTGATTTTTGCGTTTGCACATTTTTTCGCCGCCACCAGCAGCCATTCCGAAGGGAAAAATCATGCCGAAGCCGGTGGAAGAACCGTTCGACCAGTTCCAGCAGTACTACCGGACGCCGAGCAACCGGTCGGCTGCGGAGAGCTTCCGGCTGTTCCTGTGGAACCCGGAGGAGGGTGTGATTTTCGGCCGAACGCCGTCCAGCTGGTGTAAGTATACCGATGCGTCGGAAGTCAATGACATAAAAATAGAAGTATATAAGAAGATTCAAAGATGTTCGTCAAACGGGGAGTTTTAGGGTTTGTTATCAAATGTGTTGCAGCTTTGTCTAACCAGCAATTTTCGTAGAATGGATATAGCACAAACCATTTTCAAACACGTCGTGTCCTAATGGTCATGGGGCATTCAATTTGAAAGGCAAGAAAGCTTGTTCCATTCAACTCTTTTAAGCATATCCAAATGCAAAAGACCTGCTTCAAAGTTGATGCCGAATAGTTGTGCCACGCTCCACTATTCGATTTCTGCTCCACGAAAACTGTGGCATACCTACCAATTCTGCAAAATAAAACCTTAACATGTCTACGAAGAAAAAAAGTTTGAAAAACGACTATATCAAAAAAGCAATCTTGCAAACCTTCCTCGACTCCACGCATTCCGTAGCACGCACAGTTCAAGAATGCGTGCGAGCAGTTCTACCGCCAAAAACTTTCCCCACCGAGCAAACCTCTTGTCCCCATTGCTAGGAATTCTGGGTAGGAACTTTGTGAGTACAAACCGGGGCTCGGGCGTGAGACCGTTGCCGACGTCGCTCGGCCCAAACCACTCTTTCCATTTACGACCGACGAAATCCTTTAAGCGTGATCGACGGCACGCCTCGCACCAGGATGCCGACTTTCCTTGAAAGAGTTGTCATCGACCCCATTCGATTCAACCCTTATCAGTGGCAATAATCGAACGGATGAAAACGCACACAACGGCCAGCGTCGTGTCCGTCGGGTCGGCACTAAAACCAGGTCAACGAGAGCACGACGTTGGCGAATCCGTGCCAGGATAGCGCAGAGGCCACGGGAGCACTTGCCCCCGGAAAAGGACGACTGTTGAACGCTGGCCGGATGTAAACGCAAAATTCCCTTTCATTTGAATAATGGATGCTGGAATCCTGTAATGTCCGGGCTCTGAATTCAATATTACGAACCCGACGTCTTCGACTACAATGTGAAACTCCTATGGGGGGAAAGGCAGGACATCATACGGCTGACATAAACGAGCGGCATAGGCGTCGTTATATTAATTTTCTGTTTCTGTACAACGAGACTGAACAAGCGCAAGGATGTGTCCAATATTCTTTGTTCACAAAAGACATTTGATTATCTCGTTACAGGATGTATACTGCTTCGTATGTTAGTTAATGTTGTCAATCAACGTTTCCCAATCCAACCCAAATGCTACCAATTATTTTGAATCGTAAATGGGACTTAATGAAAACGGAAGACCAGGTCAAATCGATTTGATGATGAGAAGTACTCATTAATTTCTGACATGTTTAATGGAAGTAGATAATGTTTACTGTACATGTTTACTGTACGGTTATGATAAAAAGTTGGTAAAATTACTGGTTTAAAAAATCATTTACAAGCAAAGTACAAATTTTAAATCCAACAATTATATGGTGAAACTATTTTTTTTAAACCACAGTGGTATGTGTGTCAGCTATTCAAAGCCTGTACCGCTTTATAAAATCTGTTCTTGAGAAAAACCTGAACGTTATCTGTTTTCTTTTTATTTTGTTTTTTGAGTTTAATTTTTAATACAATAATAATATAATTTTATAATTTTTTTATAGTTTTTAATAAAATAATTCATACTTTATATTTTCTTTGAGAAGTAGGAATCGAAAATGAATGATTTTTGACATGACATGATTTTAAAATTTAAATATCTTCTTGAAATTAAACAACTCACCTTTACAAAGTAGAATCATCATTACAAACACTGTAGTCTATAATGATTGTGTGTGTTTACGTCGTTAGAATAGTGATGTGTTGGCACTTGGTTGGAACTACGTACTTTTGTAGACAAGTGGAACGGTAGTTCCATGGTTCCAAAACGATATGTCTCCCGTGGCGAACCGGTTTACACTTCAAATTGGGTGGTTGGTCTCAAAAATCCACTTTGGTCGACTGGTTCTCGAAAACGTGTAGAAGCATCGGTTGTTATCGTTACGTGAGATAAAAAAAAGTAGTGGCTTTAAGCCGAGAAACGCTGAAGTCCTGATTACCAAGTTATTAACATTTTCGCTTGCAAAACAGTACGATATATTTTTTTATTAAAAATTTTAAAAAATGAAAAAGATGAATAATATTAATGAATTTCCGAACACGATGCGCGATTTCCGGTTCGGTTCGACAACCAGAATGTATACCAAAACGTCATTCAAAACTACATGTCCGCACTTGAACCGGTTTACAAGTAAACGAGGGAGGCTGTTCTAAAAAATTACCGCGGTTCGCCAATCGGTTATCGGATATATCGTTTTGAGACTAGAATCGGCTCTCTCGGTTCTGCGGCGGATCGATAAAAACGATAAACGAAGGTGCAGACGAGCGGGCCTATGTTTTCCAAGATCAGTCAGTCCAAGATCGAAGACGTGTTTGGGCGGGTTTCGCGGACAGTCCTCGGTTGGCACACGGTACGAGCGTTTCAGCGGCGCTTCAAGTTCGGTGGAGTTTTACTTGCGAAATCACATTGCCCGTTGGCCGTGGTTAGGGTTGCTTTGTGTTTTTGCCAGAGTGTTCCGTGTGTGAGGTGCCACGCTCCTAGAGAGGCCCTGCAGCAGGGCCGCTTTCGGCTTCTCATTCTCATGACGCCTTCACCGTCAAGCGCAGGGGACCGTGTTACGGTGGTGTGTGCGGCGACGATTGAACTTGCGCGGCCTAGACGACCTAGGCGTGGTTCTATAATTGGTCGATATCTAAGTTTTAAAAATAATCATTTTCAAAAACCCAAACGGGTTAATCCCAGCGCGATGAGCGTCGTGCCCGCGGGGATTCGGTGGCCGTTTCGGATGGAGAGGAGCGTCGCGAAGATGATATTAATACTTAATAGGGACCTGATGTGCACCTTCAGTCGTGTGAATATGATTATTCAACAGACGCACATTTACCTGCTTGACGAACTGTCACTCTTTGCGTGCGTGTACGAATAAGGGACGATCGTCTCGACGGCCTTTAATAACACTTTTCTCGAGTGGCACCACAAAACGAATTGATCATTACACCAAGCAACACGGTCTGTCTCACTCGCGCCACTCGCTCCCTATCTCTTTCCCCCGCTTACCTGAGCATGCAGCCTACCTTACCTTACCTGTTCCTTAGCAAGCCTACTATGCAGGAGAACGATCGGTCCCGGGATGCTTTTTTCCCCCTTTAAATGTCCTCGCCATTAAACTGGGGAAAATAAGTGACGGCAGTGACGCTGGCGGACAAATGTTGCGGCCAGTGTCCCTTAAAACGCCACTGCCTTCCCGTCATGCACGGGAGGACACACGTAGGGAATATGAGTAGGATGTAAATTTAAATTATTGTTCTGCAGCACAGCGCACACGGTCAGTTGTTGTTGCTTTTTTTTAATATATACTATGAACCTTCTCCTCAGTGCGTGTGAACGATTCAGCAAATGACAAATATAATTTTGGATTTCGATGTGCGATGGCGCTCTTGGGATGGTGAATAAACGTCGTAACAACAGCTGAAGGGGGATGCGAATGGATTTATTTTGTTTTTCACCGCACACCAAACGGCAAACATTAAGTATTCTCGTCTCATTTCTCGTCCTTGTACGCCGCACGAGATCCTTCGGTGACGTTAGTCGTTAATGTTGAAAAAAGAAACTACAGTCCGACGGTTCTCTGGTGCGGTGTTCTCGTTCGTATCTAGTGTGTAGTGCGCCGTCCTTCCGCTGTGTGTACAGTGCGTCGTATTATCTCAGATATTAGGACTTAAAACATACACCACCGACATTGGCAAGAACTCGCTGGCAAACCCTAACCACGGGGTCAAACGAAAACCAAACGACTAACTCAAAGTGTGCTATTCAACTTCGACCGTCTACGTGCTAACTCCTTTTTTCAAGAACACAAAAAAAAACATTTCCCTTTTTTTCGTCCAACAAATAGAAGTTGTCGTCCCCTCTTCTAGTTTGTTTCAACCTACTCGGTCGGTTGTGTTTCACTGTCTTCTTCGTGCAAAACCCCTGTTGTGTCCCACCGAACTAAAAACAAATGTCCAAGCCCCGCTCACCGGCCGGCATGGGCGCAGGAGAGCCCGAACACGAGGTCTTCGTGCGTGAACGGCCACCACCGATTCCGTTCCGTCGCTTCCTGTACAACTCGAACGAGGGTACCGTCCTCGGACGCACCGCCCTGTCCTGGGGTAAGTTGGCAATGGGCGAAGAACGTATAGGGGATTATTCGACCCAGACATTTATCCCTCCCCAAAGGTAGAAACGACGACAATCAAGATCAATCATTAAAAAACAACCGTTCAGTTAAGTCCCGGCTAGGCGACTATTGGGTGGGCTCAAAAGCAACGATAACCAAAACAAACCAAAAAATCATCTAAAATGAGTCCTATTTGTAATAATTTTCATTTAAATATGTTTACGATGCTTTTAAAAATATGTTTTTAAATTTCATATTTCCGTGAATACAATGCCCAAAATTTGTATAAGCGCAGCTCATTTGAAGTAATTTTTAAGTAAAAGATTGTTTCAATCCCTACAAGACAAGTACTCAAAAAGTGATTTAAACACTGATATGCCCCACTATTAGGCTCAGCTGCAGGCGGTTCTTAATGCAATAGAAACGTTTGGGGAACTTGTCCGAAGGCTGTTTGGAACGGCTTAGGAACTTCGAACTGCTTTGTCAAAAGATTGGAAAGAGCACCCAAAAAAGGTTAGATGACGCCGTAAATTAAATGAAAAACTGGCCCCAAAGCAGTAATTTGAGTTAGCAGACAAAGTACTCAAATTGATTTTTTTGCTGAACATTTAACTTCTCTAAAACAAAACTGATATTGCAGTTATAACTTTTTTTTCAATCAATATGTAGTGCGGTGTTTCGAAAAAATGTAGTAATTGATGTATCACTTAACCAATGCCGTAAGCTGCTGCTCTGTCCGATGAAAAAAGAAGTGTTTTCTCCCAAAAGCCCTTTGGAATTGAAATAAAATAATATCGAAAACCATTTGCAAAGTCCATGAAATTGAACATGCCTCCAATGGCCACTACTACTCTCTCATCCTTCGTCGCATTGCTCGGGGATCAGGCTTCCTAAACGATTCCCCAAACACTCGTCTTAGCGGCCATTATGGCACCCAATTACCGTCGTCTGGTCGTCCTCACCACTGCATTCCAGTACGGAAGGAATGGACGCTTCGCTCCTTTTTATTTTTGACGTGTGCCGGATAGATTTCGCAACGGTTTTATAACCAGCAGCGTCAATAACGCACTATCGGTGGCCGTCCTTCCCTTTAAGTGAAAGATGGAGAGATGGCCTGAACCGTTCAGCAAACGCGTTGCCATTCCGTTTTCCCTTGAGTGCAAAACGTTACCCGTTCGTTATTGCCCTTTACAATCAGCATCCAGTGACTGCCTATTTTTGATGCTGTCGAATTGGAACTTTGCGGGGGCTGTTCGGCGTTGCGAACCGGAATCTACCTTGACAAAGTTTGAAATGCCAATGTTTGCGCAACTACTTCGTTTGTGCGTGCTACCTTCACTGCGAACTACAATACAATTGGGTATTGCAGCGCTGTAACTTGATGACCGATAAATTGGGAGCTCGTTGAGGCAATTTTTGTTTTCAATTGACCGAAAATGTTAGCATGCAGTCCAGGAAAAAACTGTCCATCAATAATGAATGGAACTAAGCAGAATTTTCAATCAATTTGAAATGAATCAAACTAAGAAGAACTTTTCGTGCAACCTAATGCTGTAAACTTGTTGAATTGAAGAAAAGAGTTTGAGGGGGTTAAGGACAAGGGAGAAAGTTTGCTGCGTGCAAAACTCTATTGAAACACATCTGCGCGTACCACCAAGCATAAACCGGTTCATCATCATGAACACTGCGAACCACATCGATTCCGAATTTTCTTTTACGAATTGAATTAATGATGGCAAAATTAAAAAAAAAATCTCCTAAGCTTGATTTCTTTTCTTTGGAAGAGGTTTCTTTTTACTCCTGGAACATCATAAACATGCCGTTCGATTCGTCTCGGTCGCCACAGGAGGGACACTCGGTCCTCGTCAAACCTGTTTCCGCGAACGCAAACAACTTCAGACGGGAGAAACCAAACTCGTTGCGCCGCCGCGGTGCGCGGTTCGTGTCTGATCCTTGCAAAACACAACGAACGTTTGCGAGATGAGGTCTTCTTAAGATAAAAGAAGAAAAAAAAACCATCGTCAAGGGCGCAACGTAGGGTCTCACGAGTTATTTGTGACGTCAAAAGCAAAACGTGTTTCTCCGTTCAGCCGCAAGGAGCTTAAATCCGATTCCGAAGCAAAGAAATCAATCGTTTTGAAAAGTGTGGGGATTTACTGGCCAAAAAACAACCCGTCCGGTTTGTTTACTTCAACAAGCGAAACTATTTGTACCGAGCGTACCTCATTTTAAACGCATCAACGCTTGATGGATTTACATTAAGTTGAGTGAAAACATCCCCCTAAAGGGGCGGAGCCGTCCGGGAACGTGCACCTTGTTGCGGTTGCACCCTTTTTCACCCCGACAGGCGGGGAAATTCATCCAATCGTAGGTGTCTTTCACTAGCTTCATCATCATCATCATCAGCGTCTTGATCTTAATTACTATAGCGGAAGGTTCGTAGTGCAAAGCCCCCAGTGTCTGGCCCAAAACATTCAAATCAATCTGCGGTGAAACAGGTGAAGTGTGGTGAAATCTCCCCTCCTTCATTGCCGTCTGGAACTACTGCGAGGGAAAATCCGATCGGAGTGCGTTGCCAAATTGGAGAAATAAATGATGTGCTAACAGCTCTCCCTGTTCACCCTGCAGCATCAAGTGAAGAGTTTATTATTGACCCGTAAACAGTCGAACTGCTTGCGAGGTACAATAGTTAAATTGAGATTTAATTCGGATGCTACAGGATGTGCATTTCTAAACATAAATCGATACTTTTTCTCTCCTGTCTTTAAGTGTTTAACAATCAATTTGAAGAAGCATTGGAAGGAATTAATATTTAAAAATGATCATTCCGTGAGGAACATTTTACTGTTATCATTTAAATTGATTCAAAATTTAGTAAACACATTTTTCCTGTTAAACTAACATGTGTGATGTACTGAAACATTAACTTAACTGTTTTTGGTATATCTATGAATTAACAACACCCGCTAAATTTGTTCATTTTTCCAACATCCTGCTATCCTAAGCTATATAAAAGAATTCTAGTTGCTGACTTGTAGTGGGCAAAAATGCTATGAATGATAGCATTGTGTGTTTTACCCATCTCATATGTTTGACCAAACGTATCTCCCCATCTGAGATGTTTAACATGCTCCACTCAAGCAATAGAAAACAAACGAATACAATTCTTCTCGTTCTTCGAACGTCGTTACTTTGCCACTTGGCAGGTTAAAAATATACACGGCACGTGCTGCCAACGCATTCCTATCCGGATGGAGTACCAGCTAATGGTGGGATATAGCGACAGCGGGCAACTGCAGAAATGTTTCAAATGTATGATCCTCCTACCGAGAGCGCCATCCACCAGACGTAAACAATGTGGAATATCCATAAAATGCAAGCTTATCAGAAACTCGAGCAGCGCTACCAGTTGCATATGCCGCTGCAATCGTCGAGTCGCGTGCAGTTCTACCCAACCATTGCTATCCTTTTATACGTTTTTTTTCCGTACCAACCCCGAAACGGTGAATCTCTGTGTCGTCTGCTGCTGCGGGTTGCTGTGAAATGAACCGCGGCATCCTTGAGTTGCACAGTTGTGTTGTACAGCGACTCAGCTCTAGGAAACGCTACCCGGCAGAAGATGCAATGCCGTGAGACACGCTCGCGAAAATTGAAGGCAAACGGGTCGAGCCTCGCGATGGCTTTCGGCTGAGACAGCCACTCGGACACGCTGACCGCGAAGGCTTGTTGCCTCTGCAATCACTTGAATGAGCGTTCAAGGAAAGCCAAACTTCAGCCAAGAAACCTAATGCTGTAAAAAGGCAAGGACATGGTATTGACAAAAACTGGAGTACGATTGGATCCATCGTTTATTTTTTAATCGTTTGTTATTTTGTAACTACCCATGTCGTATCTTGTCCCTTGGCTAACTTACAATGGTATTGCTTGTAAGGCAATCAATCACTTACAACGATGCGATTGAGATAATCCTTTTCGGCGTAGACGATTCCAAATGAAAGCACCCCGCCAATGAACCTCGGGCTAGTAGGACGCCACGAAATATGATGCCCCATTTATTAGCAGAACGTTGGCTCCTATGACTCATCGCTGTTTGTGGGACAATAAAAGTGTCTCCGGAAGGGCGGAGACCTAATGGCTCGTGTTTCATCTTCAGCGCAAGAGGAGATCCTTAGACCGAGAGGAGACACACAGTTTTTGGGAAACGAATGCTCCATCGTAAATCAGCAGCGGCAGCAATCAGCTCTTCTGGCGTGGCCCAATGGCTTCCTATTGACGCAGTCAGCACGCTCCCAAGAACGGAAAGCGGTTTCATCTAACCTTTGACCTAGCCAGAGCCCAGCGAACTCTCATTAGAGGTCATGAACTTGGTGACAGCAGGCCCTGGCTGGAAGCGTTAGTCACGGGTGCAATTATTATGAAATCCAATCTTGATTAATTAATTCGATTCGGCCCATTGCGCTGCGTGCCGTCTTCTCGGTCTCTTGCTGCCCTTTTCTACCCGGCGCGTTTCATCTCTTTCCTCGCTTGAATGGAACATGGAATTCGCGGAGCAATTTTTGTGCAGTGGAGCGCGGGGTAGCAGGCTATAGGTGACAACATAACCTACAAAGTGTGGAGGATAACGCGATCGATCGGCCCTCGCTGTTCGCGACGCGTTGTTATTGCTGGGTGCGGTACCGAAAACTTTGCATTACCCCACACGGGCCACACTAACACACCTTCGCCAAGGTGCACCACCACCAACTCCCAATGGAGACGTCGCGCTTATTCACGACGCAGCGATCGTTAACGATCAAGTTTGGAACCACGCGCGTTCACATGGAAACCGTCCGACGCCAGCGCTTGTGTGTGTGTGTTTGCATGTCCACCTGTGGGATTGGCGTGGTTGTGTGTTGTCTCTAACGCCATGCAACGCCGAACGGAACGAAACGCGGATTGGACTTCAATGATGTTTTTGTTTTGAGCGACCCTCCACCCTAGCCGGAATGAAGCGGTCAATGAATCAGTGGTTGGAAAAAAAAATGTGTGTCACAGGGCAGCACACTGCTGTAGTTGTGCACCGCGGTGCAATTGCATTCGCTGCAAACATTTGCATCTAACGCGACTACGCTGCAGCAGCGCATCACGATCGAGCGTACACTTGTAGTGGTACGATCGTACGGATCGTACAGCAACAGGTGGTGTTTCCAGGCAAAGGGGTGGGGTGTCCGTCAACACAATGCACTGGAACAGCGAAGGGTGCATCGAAAAGTAACGTCCGCTTGCCCTAGGTCGGATTTTATGATTTAAAGAAGGTTTTTATTTGAAAAAAAAATATTGACCATTAACATGGGATTGTAGTAATGGAATATACTATATAATAGGTAATAATGGAATATATTGATTGCTTACATCTTTTTTTCAAGCGGTTCCATTTAAAACTAAGCTGTAATGCGTGAGATAAAAGAGGCAATAAAACATCTATTCGTTGAGAGCAGATACATGTTTTATGAAGATAATCATGCAAAGAATCAAAATATAAAAGACCATTAAAAACTATGTCAACTGCAATAAGTAATACAAAAAAGCAGACGCCATGTTACCGTTATATACCAATAGCTTTTTCTATTTGAAAATTGAAAAGTAACGTTTTTGTTTTCCTTTAAAAACATACATGTAAAATTAACAAATCAAATAAAAATTAAAGAATTTTTTGGACCGAGCTAAAACAAATCAGATGTGTTTCGATGAAGCAGATCATTCAAAACGAAAGCGAAAAGCGCTAGGGCAAGGACGAGTTTTCAAGGTTATTATAATTTAAATTAAAGTTAAACTCGATGCAACATGGAGCTCATCTCCGCGGCCAAAAGAGCTTGAATCCTTTCTGTACCTAAACATGGATTATGAGTCTCAGCTTTGTAAAATGTTTAAAGAATGAAACAATGCCAAACTATCAAAAAGCTAATAAGTAATTTGCGATACACTACCAACACAAGACGTATTTACCTAGCAATAATCTGATAAATGAGAAAAACGATCTCATGCGTGTATCAACATCATCGGCGGAAAACGGTATCATCATAAATCTGTAAATTTTTACTCACTTTCGACAGACAATTGACATCGGTCTGTCATCAAATTGGACGGGTACGGTTGCCTTGAGGCCATACGTGGTCTTCTTTCAACGCATCATTGACATTTGCTTTCGACTTTTTCCAACGTGCCTTCGCCGTAAAGGGCCTGTGGCCAATCAGGAAATATTTACCCACTTTTGGCTGCCAGCACCGGTTTGTGACTCTAAGTACTCTATTTTTAACCCGTTTGCCGTTCACCGTTCGCGCATCGATGCACCTGTTGTGTTCGTGGTGGAGGGGGTAGAGTTTTTGGGATATTTTCCACTTCAACGGTCTGCAGTCCGTTGCTATTTCCCAGCACCCAGCGTGACACAGTGCGGCCCATGCAATTTTAGATTCTTCCGACACTCAAAATCCGCGACTTGGCGTCACGCGAGTCTTTTCGGGACGGATGATCCGTCGGCCTGGGAAACTATTCCGAGTACTGCTGGGCTGACCTTACCGCGATACGGGGCGCATCCAAAACCTCCGATGGTGGAAAATTTCACAAAAATCGCAGAGAGCGCGAAAAACAGTCGCCTGCATGTGTGCATCACCTTGCACGCGTGTTGTACCTCTTTTCTCCTCCACTAATTGCCAGTCTACCCTCACGGCAGACCCGCTCAAGGCACATCCTTGTCGCGAACGTGAAGTGAACGTCTCGGCGTTCGGTTGGCGCAGCGATCGATTCGCCAAGGACTTGCAATTCAGAGGTGATCCAGTTGCTTAATGCAGTAGATGTGTTACTAACCGTCCTAGTGAGGCTGCATGTCAAAAATTAGGAGCAGGAACTTGCCGAATCGGCGGTATATTGGTTGTATGAAAACCATTTTGAATTATAAAAAAAAAAGTTGAAGCGAAATTGGGTGTAAAGACGCATGAAAGAAAAGCCTGCTAAAAATGAATTATTTTAGAGTACATATTGCTTGAATTAAATTCTACATTGGAAGGGAACCAAAACTAGGCCTTTTAGGTTTAAGGCTTTTCAGACTTCACTCATTTTACCTTAAAGACTGGCCTTCCACATACGACAAACCTTTCGTATGCCAAAAACGGATCTGGCCTAGTTGTGATAATAAGTCATGGCAGTATTTTTCAGATAGCGTTGGTATGATAGTTTTACTAGCCTCAAAACATCACTGGGGGGCTTCACTATCGGACCAGCTTATTTTCCTATCAAATAGCCTTTTTAGGATCTTCCAACTTGCGCGCAAACATCTAATTATTACGCCGTTGTTTGTTTTGTTTCTTCTCCCACAGCGAAGATCGGCACGTTCTACATCGTCTTCTACAGTGTCCTCGCCGCGCTGGTCGCCCTGTGCATGTGGGTCTTCTTCCAGACGCTCGATCCCCGCATCCCCAAATGGCAAATGGATCAGTCGCTGATCGGTACCAATCCAGGTGAGTCAACTAGATCGCCGGAATTGGCGCTTACCGTCGTACTTGGTGAAACAATTCCAACCGGCATCTTACCGCCACGACCCTCGGCTCACTCCCCATCGGGGTGAGGATCGTGGTGGCTATAATTAGATAAGCGTGTGGTATAATTTTAGCAACCATTTTCATCAACGACGCGGGTCACCGATAGAAAAAGTCCTCGGCGCAGCTCTCAGGGTGTCTAGCCGTGGTGGCGGTACCGCCTCAGTTCGTTTCGCTCCACTCGCCCTGGACCACCCCGAGGCTGGCCAACGAAGTGCCGTACCGGCTGGTCACGGTCGAGCGCTTTTCCATACCAGCAACAACACAGACACAAGTGCCCCAGCGTATCGAGGTCACCGTTTGACATTGTGCTGACACACCGTCGATTTCGTGCCGGTTGCAAGGGGGGTGAGAGGCACTCGGCGAAGTCCACAATGGGTCGGAAGACAAATCGAGCTTCGGGCTCTTCTAACGTGCGATCCCCAAACGATGTTCCTTTTTTATGCAAATCAATCATTGTGCAAAGGATGGACGGGTATCGGCTCGAGGATCGATTATTCAATCGGTCGAACGAAGTCAAATGTTATAATTTGTTTTTGTCGCTTTTTTGAAAAATTAAAAAAAAAACCTCATGAAGAGTAATCGCTGAACGATTTACAAATTTGCCCCCCCGGTCAACATTAATTGTGATCAAAAGATTAAACAACGTTTACAGTTCATCTCTTGCCTAATGCCTCGCATAATGCTTGATCTATTTTGATGAAAATTCATTTTCATATCTTCAAAACGATTTCACTGAAGCTGACACCATCTCTCAAACCATAAAAAAACGATTGTTCTTATAACGTTTAAAGTTCAAGCTCAATTTCAATTTGTTGCGAGTGGTTTTAAGATTTATAGTTTAAAAAAGAACCACTTCTTATTGTTATTAGTTTTTTCTTTAGTTTAGATTAGTTCTTCTACTATACCTTATAATTACAAAATATTAATGCAATAACGCCTCACATGAACCCGATGGACACAAGTGTGCCAACACTTTATCAGTACTATGATGAACCGTAAAGAGAAAATTATTTTGACAAATTGCAAACTCATGTTTGTCCCTCAGGGAAGGAGGGGGGGGGGGGGGGGTGCAGGCCGTAGTAAACGAAACCAAAAACACTTTGCAGGTATATTATGGCTTTGAGCGCAGAGTGTTATGGGTCTGCCGTATGGCTCCACTGTGACTTGCGTCTGGGAGTTTCATTGAATGAAATAAATGACATAAAACCACCCTACCTGCGTGTGGCGTTTTCATCTACTGTCGAAATGTTGAAGCATGGTGTTTGAAAGAATGGCCTATACCAGGCTTAGGCAACGACAGCTAACTTATACTTCACTCTAACAGACTTATCTGTCCATCAATTTACGAGGTGGGCCTCTACTTCGTTTTGTGCAGGTTTGTTATTCAAAACGTTCACACTCGTGTTGTTCAATGCTATGCAAAACCCAATCTTGTTGTGCAAAACAAGCAGATGATGGAGATCAAGAATAAATTTTGCTCTATGATCATGCTTCAGGTCCAACGGGCCGGTTGTGGCGGCAAAGTGTTAAAGCTGCTCTAACGAATTGCGATCGGCCAATGGTGGGTTTTTTTTTTTCATCCATCTGATCATCCGGACCTTGCGAGAGCAGCACACATTCAATTGCGTTGCGTAACGACAGGAAGACAGCTATCAAATTATTTCACATCGTAATCATCATCTCGCGGTTGCGCCGGTTTGCGCGGTTTTGGCGCGACCTCATGCAATGTGATACCACGCGAGTTTCCCGCCAGCGCTGCTCGGCTTCTAGCGCGTATTGTGCCCATCGGAATGTGTGTGCCCTGGGGAGAGGAAATTGTTTGCCGTGGTGTATTCGGTTTCCCATAGGCGTCACGAGAATTAAAAAAAAAATCCTACCACCTAAATGAACACCGTATCGCAAGAGGGGCATCATGTTATAAAGTTTACAATTTCGATCTTATGCATTTGAAATGATGTATTGGAATGGGGGGAAAACGGCGAATGAATGTGCAAATTATTATCTATATTCATAAACACCGGAGAGCTTAGCTACCAGGCACACACACATTTGGTTTTTAATTTGGTTGATTATTCAGATTCCTTTGCAGAAGAAAAATTGTTCCAAATTAGCGACAGCCGCACGGCACTCGGCGTCGGCAGTCACGTTTTCTCCCATTTTTCACCACCAGTGGCAAATTGGGCTGAACGGAAAATGTAAGCGTACCATCGGGGCAATTGTGTTTGAGTAAAATGGGCCATTGAGTGAACCAACAAACGGTTAGCAGATAATTTATCACTGTTTTCGCAAGTCTCGTGAAATGGTGGAATGGTTATTCACGATGCTGGTTTTGCAGCCAGCTTCAGCTTGATGATTGGTATGGAAAACATGAAGAATAAAGCTAAGTTGTGATAAGGGTGCAAATAAATGCACAATTTTTTCAGTCACAAAACATATAACACAAAGTATGGTGACTGATTTTTGTTCCCGCAACGTAATGTCTGTAATATATCAGATAAAAAAACCTTCTTTTCGTATGAGAAAAAAAATCTGCTGCTCTTTAAAACAGAAAAGTGAATCCTTACATGCAAAAAACGGTAAAAAAATCTATACACGGTTACGTTGCTTTGCGTTATCTTGGAACAAGCAGCTCCCTGCCTTTTTGTATTTCTTTCTTTATGTTAATATTTTTCTTTCCAAGCTTCCTGGGACTTGCGTACACACTCGTTTCTAAGAATGTTTCTTATCACTAGCAGAGCCAGCCAGCAAAAGGACATTAACATTCAGCTTTGCTATCGAACGCACGCAGGACAAAATTTGCCCTTTTTTTTGGAGCGTACCGACCGATTATCGTTGGCGTCGGAAAGCCTTTTGCGAAGGAGCGTGGAAAACCTTCGTCAGGGAAAACAAAACGGAAGACAGCACTAAGAAAATTGATATTGAAACGCACGTTTGAACTCGTTACAAGCAAATATCTCGTGTGGCATCAAAGAAGATACCAATCGGAAGCAACGGAACGAGCGGCACATATCCGTATTTTCGGGAGCCGGGCGCCTTTGTTGTGCTGGTTGAGTTTTCCGAATTTGGAGCAGACATCCGTGGCACAGAACAAGACCGCACAGTCTTACTTTTAACGGTCCATGATATCTTCATCGAAATAACCCAGCGCAAATGCATCCGCTGCTTGATGCGCCCGGGAACATCTCGCTCCCGGCGCAACAGCGCTCCACAGCCTCGTCCGGTGTTGAATATCCTTCGGAACCCCATTACCTTTGCTCTGCCCGGGGACTCGTTCGCACGCACGGGGCAAAATAACGGCAAACGTAAAATCATCTCCCACGACAAGGAAAAATTAACCTACTTTTTGCCTACGTTCCGCCGTTCACGTACCTCCTCTGCTCGTGCGCAGAAAATTTCCTTTGCCGCAGCGATCCCCAAACAAAGCAAAACACACACACACACACAGTCTTTCACAACACGCAAACTCACGCAAGGATGTAACCCCCAAATTTTCCCGCGAAACGAGTCGGTATATCTTCGTGAAGCTGTCACGTTGGGATGGCTTTAGGCGGAAGGGCACGAATCTATAGTCGGAGGCTGGAAGCCAAGACCAAGGGAAATAAAATATGCCTAGCGGCAACGACACGCAAGACGGTCCCGATGGCCACGCACCGTTGCTTCCGTCAGCACCAGCTACCACCGTTCAGCCTGTTTCGGCTCGCTAATAAAATGGTAATTCCTTCGCATACATACACGACCGTCCGGCGAAAGCCATGCCTTGTGCCGTTCAGTTTTAGGAGGCTCGTCGAAAAGGACATTGTGTACGCTTTGTTTTGGCTCGCTATTGGAGGAAGGATGGTACAAAGAAAAACATTATGATCTAATGTAACATTAAGCTTAGTTTACTCATGCTTGTCGTCCTGTTAATGCTTTTCTATTACCTCTCGCTCACACACACACACACGTACTTTTATTCTCGCATTTTCACAGGATTGGGCTTCCGTCCGCTACCGTCGGAGGATAACGTCGAGAGTACGCTGATCTACTACAAGGGCACGGACGAGAAGAACTACAAGTTGTGGACGGACGCGTTGGATGACTTCCTGCAGGGTGAGTGATGGACAGATACACAGCATTCTTCGAGTTGGGTATCCTTCGTCCCAGTTTGCGGTTTGCCTGCATCACCCAAAACATCCCCCTGGTGGGATGGAGGGTGTTCGGGATTTGAGGCCGGCGTGCAAACGGAAAGGGGTGTGCGACCGGGACGCGACCATGGTATTTCACTTAAAACAGGCGAACTAATTAATAAAATAATGGCCGGATGGAGCGGTGCCAGAGTGTGCTGCACGCGGGAGTACCGCAGTACGATGGGCCGGTGTTCTATTTTCGTATTGTTTATGACATTTACACCGATCAAGTAGCTGAAAAAATTCTACTGCGGCACGGGAGCTAAATGGGACGCCAACCCAGCCAACATCATCCGCTCGAGAGGTGAAATTCGGTTTTAGGAAGGAAAATAGCATGCGTCCTCCGAGCGATCGAGAGAGAACGTTGGTATATAAGAAGGAGGGAGAGTATGGGAGGAGGGAAATCCACCCAACAATCGCGTCTGCGACTCACATGATCGCAATAGAGCGATGGATATTATATGATCATCTTTGTGCTAGCGCGTTCTTTTTGGTTCTTGGGGGTGCGGGTGTTATTCAACGTTTTATCGTTGACATGGACTTCATTCTTTTAAAACCATCAGTTTCGTCTTTTGATTTGAATGAATGAAAACAAAAATAAAAAATAAAACAATAAAATATACGACCTATCATTTAAATAAAGTATGTTAATGCATGCTCTTTTTCCAGTTAATGCCAATTAAAGAGAGAAATAAGTACTTAACTGGTTCCCTGTTGTCATCACAGACTACCGAACTCCTGGACAGGTGTCGGGCCGCGGACAGAACATTTACAACTGCAACTACAAGCAGGAGCCTCCACACGGTATGGTGTGCGACGTGGACATCAAGCAGTACGGTCCGTGCACGCTGGAGAACCACTACAACTACCACAAGAGCGCCCCGTGCATATTCCTCAAGCTGAACAAGATCTATGGCTGGAGGCCGGAGTTCTACAACGTCTCGACCGACCTGCCCGGTAACATGCCGGACGACCTGAAGCAGTACATCAAGGACAAGGAAACCAACCAGAAGGATGAGGTACGCTTGTCACGGTGGCGTCGGTGCGCGGACGGCAAGGCGTGTTTTAATAAATCCCCTGTCTTGATTCGTTGTCGTGCAGATGAACACGGTGTGGATTTCCTGCGAGGGTGAGAACGCCGCGGACGTCGAGCACATTGGACCGATCAAGTACTATCCCCGACGCGGATTCCCCGGCTACTACTACCCGTACGAGAACTCCGAGGGCTACCTGAGCCCGCTGGTGGCGGTCAACTTCGAGCGGCCAGTTCGTACGTAGTACAACCATTGGGTTTTATCTATCAATACATCGAAAGGCGCACATTGTAACATTCTAACCAACTGCTTTTCAGATGGTGTCGTCATCAACATTGAGTGCAAGGCGTGGGCGCACAACATCAAGCACGATAGACACGAGCGTATGGGAACGGTCCACTTCGAGCTGATGCTGGATTAATCGGGGCCAATGCTCCGAAACTAAGCCAAAACAGAACAGTATAGCGCACAGCGGTTTAGAGCTCGCCCGGTGTTCGGTAAAGCCCGGAAGAGCCCGCTCTGTTCGCCCGGAGGAGAGAAGTTAAACATCATCCATACAAAAGCCCAAACCAGCAAACAAAACTCGCAGCTCCAGCAAAACATCTAGCGGCTAGTAAACTAACGTTCGAATCTCTACCGCATCGCCGCATGCGTCTGGAACGCGTTGCAGCGTTTGTGGCCGGTTCTGCCGGACACGACGTGCACCATCAGCTAGCTAGACGCATCGAAGAAAGTGCTCGGGCGTCACTCGCAATGCCAACTTATGCAAAGCGCATCTTTGCATACGCCAAACATGCCAATACGGCGAACATTTTATCCACCTTCTAGAGCAAGTTTTTATATGATACATAATTTTTCTTCGACATTTTAAATGTGCGATCGCCCACCCTCGGGTAGGGTGTTATGTGTTAAAAAGTTACATCTCATTCGTCAAACCTTTGCCTCTCGAGTCTGAATTCTCAAAATGAACAAGAATCTCTTCAAACTAACGCTTAGCCAGGCCAGCGCGAGACTACACGATTGTACAAGTAGTACCCCTTTTCCCGTCGTTGCTTTTTATCTCTCTCTCTCTCTATAGATTATCAAATTTGTCCCTCGAACTAACAGCTTGAGTATTGCAAATCACAATCACACACTGTTGATGATCTCAGCGATCCTAAGGAAGATAACAAACGCGAAAACGGAATTCTCCGTTAGGTTTGAAAAAGGGATCTAGCGGACGGACCTTGGATGAACAACTCTTGTACAACTGTAAATATGTATTCTTCCGGCAATGTGTTGCCTATAAACGGGGCTTAATGTTACATCATAATAATGTGCGAATGTGCGTTTTCTTTTCGTATGACCTTGTGAGGACGGAGAAATCATATTATTCCGCGAGCGCCTTCAGAAACCACCGTTCGAATGGTTTAACGGAAAGCAATAACCACCAATGAATTGCCGTTTTCATTTTTCCTACGATTTTGTTTTACAGTCACGACACCATCGTTCAAGGTTTCTTTTTTATGCAGGGCGTATTCGGTTTCTTTTTTATGCAGGGCGTATTTAACCATCAAAATCCTATTTTAGGTTTTGTGTAACTGCCAAACTAGTAATTGTCTAGTAAAAATAATTTTACTCTCAATCCAGCAGAACACAGTTGGTGCGACGATTCTACTGATTTGTCACCAACAATCACCTTTTCCCTTCATGTTATTTAACTCTCCTGCTATCGCATCATGTTATTTAGTCGACTATAGGAGATCAATTTTGTTTCCATTTCCGCATAGAAACGGTTCCTACCAACCTGGACCTGATACTTTTTCTGTGTTCTACAATGTGCCCACCAAATGATAGATAGTCAATGCAATTCATCCGTAGCTGAGTTCTTTTTTCCACGTCTAAAGTCCACAGTTACCCAAGTGTTTCTTATTGCACGGTCGGTATGCCTGTGGACGACCACTAATGGGAACAATTAAATGTCTTAGAATAGTTAATGTGAGAGTATTAGCCACTACAGAAAATCTAAACAATCATTACAGGCCAACAACAACAAAAACTACCCCTGGTTCAATGTGGAACCGGGTGCGAATGGAAATATATTTTAGCGCACAAACACGACACACAGAAATTTAGCGAACTCGCGATATCAACGGTAGCATTATTTAGGGCAGATTTTGAGACAAATTTTACCGAAAGGCAATTTAGCATAACACAAGTGCCAATAGTTTTTGAAGGACTCAGAATGGAGTGTAGAAGAGAAGAAATCCAACCGCGTCCAACCGCACACGAAGTTTTCAAACCTGGCTGCAACCGTTACTAGCGGCGATAGAACGAGAATGGCTGCGTACAACCGCAGTCGATTTAGTCGATACAACCACCGCGATCAGATCGTCGGTCGCAGCCATCGCAAGTAACGCTTTCCGTCTTGATTTGGTAATTTGAAGAAAAAAAAATATATAAAGAAACACAATTTCAGTCGTCATTTCGCAACAAAAAAAAGGCGAAGGTTACGTTGGATCACTTTTTTTTTTTTGTTGGTAAAAACAAATTTTATCATTCACGCTTTTCGTAAAGTTATCGCTGTTAGGGTACGTTGAATCTTAGCTGCTTCGTTTGTCTTTTCTGCCACCCGCTTCGTGTGTAATATTTGCACCAAAATTTATTCATCGTTAAACGAATCATGGCGGCGTAGGAGCAAACACAAAATATAACTTTAAAACAACTTGAAGAATCTATTTAAAAAAACAACTCTTTCACCTAAATTCGTCCAAGGAATCTAAATTCCGCACTAATTTTACGTTGTTTGTTTGTTATGAAATATGGGGACAAAACAATTTCAAAGAAAAGAAAATCTATCATTCAATCATAAGAACATTTATAAAATAAACACGCGTTTTAATAAGAGTTTCGCTCTATAGCAAACAAAAAAGACAGTAGCTTGATAAAGTGTTAAAAAAGCGAGTGAAGAAAATTTATGTTTTATTATGGAAAGTAGAAATTGAGCGAATGCAACTGAGGAATAACAGATAATTGAGCGTAGCTTATGGCTAAAATTAACAAAAAAAATGTCATCAAACCGAGGTACTAAAGAACCGCAGTCGTCACAATCAGCAGTCTGATTTTCCTCGTTTCTTCAAACTTCATACACCGATGCAGCGAACGTACTGGATGGCGCTATGGCATTTAGTTAACGGCCGTATGCGTTACCCGTCAGAACGGACTGCCGGTACACTGCCCACCAAGGGAAACGGCCCAGGGACAACGGACAGCCCTCACGGGTCAACGGCCATCAATTTATCCCTTTTACGCGATAGATAGTGCTATAATTGCAAACTGTAAGAAGAACATATGTATAACTCCACTACAAATCGAACCGAATAAAGATTACGAAAACCGGAGAAAAGGAACTTAGTATGATATGTTGGGCTCGGTGCAGAAGGCAAGTTACACGTTTTATTTTTTCAACAAGGTGAACGGTGTGCCCGATGGCGTTAAAGGAGGAATTGGATGTTGTCACACCGTAAAACCAACCCTGGCTCGTTTACGAGGCTCCTATAAACTAATTCTCGTTCAAACACTTGTGCTAAATGGGTCTATCACTCGGCAATTCGACATTATCAGTCTTGATTATCATTGACCTGTCTGCCTGCCAGCGGTCGGGCGGATTTGAACGTGGACCGAAGAGGTGCGTGCTAGTTACGTGCACACAGTACTGCGAAAAGATAACGTGCATGAGTCCTTGCGTATTGGTTTTACGAACACGAACTTCAAAATCAAAATCTGAAAATGCCACGACACTTTTTTGAAAATGCCACGTGACATTTCTACAAGTTTAACTTTAAGAATTTTCACCATTTGATAAAGCGAATGATACTGAAAATCTTTAGTATCATTATGCTTCTTCCAATGACGTTTAATTTGAAAATTGCATAAAACCACAAACACTAAATTAACAGGTATTTTTTAGATTTCAAAATTATTGTAACGAAACAACATAAAAATACTTTAGTTATTGAGCATTTTTGAGAGCTGATCATGTTGCTTCAAATCGATTATCCCACGTTAGCCTTGCAATAAAAACGTTGTTCAACCAACATTACTCTATTTTACTTACTCCCGTTTCTTTATGTCTTCCAACACTCCAGATCTTTGTCTTGAGGACAACCGTCTGTTGCAATACGCACACGCTGCCACAGAAAGCGCCACAGTAATTAACTACGGCTCAGCTTGAAGTGTCACTTAACTGTGGCAATTGATCTTTCGCAACAAGACTGAACATAAGGGGGTCACCATTTCTATCCTGCTGGTTCTCTCCCGATGCGTACCACAGAAACGCTTACGTTCGATTATCGTTCAAATGACTCGGTGGGAGATCCATGCCTAACATAACACAAAGAAGTGCCTGTGAGTGGGAGCTGTTTTCCTGTTTTTCATTTGAACTGCACCCAAGTCTTCCGCCCTTGACCCTTCTTAAGAATGGGAGGAAAAACAAAACGAGGGGAAACACCATAAATAAGCAATAACCATTAGCGGATGCAGTTTATCCGCGCTTGTATCCGCGACTCCGTTTTTGTTTGCAGTCGGTTACGTTTTGAAGTTCCTCTAAGGACCTGTCCAGTTCTGCCATCGGGGAGCTTCCGCAACGAAATGGAGGGGTCGTTGTGGAAAGGCGATAAAAATGAATGCATTTCCGGTCCCGATAAAGCTACTACCGGTGGTGCCTGCCAGACCCGACCCGATCCGACGACGGTTCTGAGTTCTGCGGTCACGGGCGGTAAGTTATTACATCATCCTTACGTAATAACTTGCGGAGTGGATGGAGCCGTTGTTGAAGCCTCTAGCCGTCCTTCGCGAACCATTGAGCAGCGGTGCCACAAGAGGTCAATCGTAGCCACACCATTACGTTTATCGTGCTAATATGATGCGGTAGTTAAGCGCCACCCGAGCAACCGTTCCGGTCAGCCCTTATCGCAATGCAACAAATGTCGAATGATGTACATTTTCTTCCCCCGCGTACCCGTTAGCCTATCGCTTTTGCCGAGCTTTCTGTTAATACTGACGTCAACATTATCAAAAAAAGTGCTAAAAAATGGAAGATTCCTGGATTTTGACGCATCTCTGATTTTTGAGAGGTGGTCTGTAACCGAATGACGCCCAATAGCTATAGTCAATGTTATCGGAGGACTCTGCTCCGTATGTTAGCTTGTTTCATTGGGCGATAAGCGTCTGAAGAATCGATCCAACAGCAGTCATACTCCGACACGATGGGATGTTCATCGAATTCCCTCATTTGTCGGCCGCCAAAAGTGAACCGTAATCTACTATGATTGATACTGCGCCAAAACCCGGGGGAAACCTTGCAGGATAGATTAGATAACTATTTATCTACCTACGCTAGGGTGTTGCTTTCCTCCAACATCGACTGTCGTCCGAAATTCTCTCGGCAGTTTGCGATAAGTGACACAACTTGAGCAAGGTTCCTCCTCGCTGGATCTAAGCTGACTTATGCTTCGCAGTTGACTCATAGGTTTTTGTCTTTTCTTTTCTTGCTTGCGCATCATTTCACTGGGAAGGAGAGGGTGGATTGATGGGGAAATTGGGGGTCCGGAAATCAGTAAACAGAATGGTTAACAGGTTCTTTCGAAGAAACTTAACCTTGCTTAATCGGACCTCCTATCGAGCCATTGGGGTAAACAAATGGGTCGCTCGAAATTCGAATATAAATCGTGCGTATCGTATTCAGCATCGGACAGTTCATTCGTAAATTTCATTTATTATTAGTTATAATAAGGGTTTTGGCCACTTACTCCACCATAGCAAATTTGCCAATTTTTGGCTCGGCAAAACAAATATCAAATAAAACATTTTTTTTTGGCAAAACAAATATCAAAATAAAAAATGAGCTTTGATGGTACAAAATGATTTTAACTCATTACTAACTGGACAAGCATTTCCAGCTGGAGTATCTGAAGGTTGTATCCAGCTGGAGAAGCAAAAAACCATCAAACTCATATCGCGAAATTTCACATCTGTCTTCGAACATCACATCACAAAGTCTTCGAACATGTGTATTAATTAAGTTATGTTTTTTTTGTTTTATTCAATGCTAAAAGCGAGAAAAAGGCACACGCGTGTTCTATTAAAAATCTCAAACGACTTTAGTATCGAAGTTTCATTCAATCTTTTAGTGGATAGCGAGATCAAATGTTGGAATCGTTTCAAATAATATTTCATGGATTAAAGCCACAAACAGCGATAGGAGAAACAGCGAAACACAGACTACGTAACCGGCGTTTGGGCATGAAAAGGTATTGATGTCCTCTACCGTTTCAAAGGCAAGTCCATCCACCTGGTGCAATCCGGTTATATCCCAATCGTGAAGACGGCATGCGTGTTTCATTTACCGATCAAGGTGTTTGCGTCCCGGTGCGTGGCATAAGGGTGCGAGATTTGGTGACCGGTGAAACTCATGCTAATTAACGAATGCGTTGTTCGATAGTTCGATGCTTCAAATTTGAAAGCTGATGCTAAACGAAATGAAAAAAAGTATACTTAATTTAAATTGCGTTACATGCGGAATAAACGCCATTTCTGATTGACTGCACATGTAGGATTTCTTTTAAAAAGCCATACTTCATTACTTACACTAGGAGGTGCTTCAACTCCTAAACTGTCTTGAACCTTTGAGGCTCCCCCCGAAACCAAAAGCGGCCTTAGTGAAAGCTTTAGTACATGATCAGCAATCCGGACTCTTCATTATGCAGTTCACTATGCTAATTATCGTGAACAATTTCCGCTTTATTTGGCTCAAACAATTTCTTCATGGGTTTCAGAGACAAAGCTGCGTACCGATGGCAGAAGGGGAAATTTCGCTGGGCTGTAATATTACTGGTTTTAGTTGGTTATATGGACTACATTTATAATTAAAATCTCCGTTGACTGAAAGAAACATTGAGGAAAAGGTAACTAGTGTGAGTTTCACCCGCACTTATTTCATGCACAGTTAAAAATAGAAGAGTAAAATGATAAAAACAGCCACAAACGATCATTCATGTAACAATCAAACTGGATCGTTCCCTTGTGGATAGCAGCAATTTTTCTAGTAATCGATTGAACTAAATGTGCACATGTTGATTAATGAAGCTAAAATGTTGTGTGTGCAGAGTGTACAATGTGTTAAATATCACAATTATTACTAAAATACGGTCAATGGTTTCTTAATGTTCCCGATGTTCGCTAATGAAATCGGCGAACGTTCAACAACGTCCAACACTGTCGGTCAATAGAACACATCCTCTCTTCTGCCAGAGTTAAACATTGACGGAAGAAAGTTTACGATGCAAACTAAACAATGGTAAAACCCGCTCGTTTCCTTCATCTTTAATCACACACAGAATAGCACGTTCAACGTACAATTCCAACCCACGCCCACGCAAGACGATGCGTCTCGGCTGGCGACCGCTGGACGGAGCAGACGTGTTGTAAAAATAAAAGACCGCACTGCAGGATGGCAAATGGGTGCACAAGATCGGATTGAAGCGGAGTCTGGCCAAAAAGGGTCGTAGGAAGTCTATTTGGCAGCCGATAGACGAATGAAGGCATGGCATTCCATTCACTTGAGAATGTGCTAGATATGTAATTGCAATGTTCACATTCAGCGTGCAAGAAAGATAAATAAAAAAAAACTTCATACCCAAAAATGTTAAATTACCTAAGAGGTGTGAGTGAGTCATTGCAATGGGGTTGGCCAAAAATATCTGGCTGTAATTCGGAGATCTTGTTATCTGCAAGCTTTCGAATCCAAGTTATCTCGAAGGTGGCTAAATTTAGCTGTTCGGTAAATAGTAAATTTGGTACGTACCAACGCTATCACAACCTGAAAGGAGCACAACTCGCAGTCGCAGTCAACCCTACCGGCCAGTATCGGGAAGCGTCCGTGAGGCTATTTGGACCAACCGGTATCGATCTAGAGGTAGCCAATTCCCACCGACTTTGGCCTCCTGTGTTGTAATGCCAGATGAAGCATGACATCAGCGTTTAGGGACATCCAGGTGAGAATCACTGCGTTCAGCAATTGTCGATAATTTCCTATCGGATCGGATCGACCGCTGCCCACGATGGCCAGGCGTGTGTGTGTGTATGTGTGTGTGTGTGTGTGTGTGTTTCTGTACGTCGCTGTGCAAACCTTCGATTGCGTTGATCGGTGCAGCTGGGGAGTTACCACTGGACCTGCTTGGATGCAACTGGCTGAAACTGAACCGAACTAGTTCCTCGCTCATGCATGGGCGGTTGTCGAAGAAAAGACGCGGATGCACTTTCGCACCTGAACCGACCGAGTCCGGGGCTCGTCGTTGATGATACGCGTTTAGGTTCAGCATAAGGTGTCGTTTCGGCAACGATGACGATCGCACCGTGTGATCATGATCAACCGAATCAAAACAACGCCGAACCTTCGCCCGGGTACCCTTTAGGGAACTGGTTTTTCGGTCGAAACGCAACATTCGTGACTTCTGTTTTTGAGAAACGATTTGGCCCTCGGCTCCGTGAAGGGACGTACTACGTTATTATTGTGTTTTTTTTACGATTGGACCCACTTTCTAGATCGGATACTGGTTTTTGGCGGTCACTTAAAATGATGGTTGCGTTGAAGCTTTTTGTTTCAAGCGACTTGGAAGGGACTGTAGCCCTGAAGCCCTAAAACGGTGGATCATGCTTTGACTCGATCCATAATTTCTGTATGCAAAGCACAGTGCATTGCACATAAAAAAAAAAGATAATATAACGCACGGTGCAAGTAGTTGTGAGAAGTATTATTTGTTTACTTGCTAAGCTGCAATTAGAAACTCATTGCACAATATTTGACTCAACTTTTGCATTTTCTCAAGTTTTGATTGTGTCATATGGCAAATAGAAATATTTTATTTAATTAAAACAAATTAACATGACCCCGATGATTATAAAACCAACCTACTATCATTTTTATTACGGAATTGATTTGATAGGAAATTACTTTGATTTGGACTGACAGGCAGACATAATTTAGACAGTTTTGAAACTTCTCCCTAACTAACCCTCGTTATAGCAGTATCGCGCCCCCATTTGGTGCAATTAGACGTTGTTATCATGCTCGTACCTAAATGATAAACGATTTAGACTTTATAAAGCGATTTAGATTTCCGCATCTTCGCCAGCACTGCGGTGCTCGTGCTTTACGAAATGATTACAAATCCCCCCGGCTCGCGTGTAAAACCTGCAAGCTGGAACCCGTCCCGTTATCAACGCACCGTGCACGAGGCAGCACTATCAATTCGCTATCGGCTAGGATCAGGTCCGACTTCTCTAAACCATTTACACTGTCCCTGACGTCACCGATGAATGTAATGGGTCGCCGGGCAAAATACACGCCATCGATTATTCGTCTCCAAACGTAGCGCATCGGCAAAAGCCCTCGAAACACGCCGCATGCACAAGCGATTACTATATTCCGTGCCGCACTGTAGCGCGAGTGTGCGAGTTTGTGTTATCGCGCGATTAAACCGCCACAAATATTGACATCCGAGTCGACGGTGTGGATCTGGCGAAGGGCGCGCGAGTGAGATGAGCGCGCGTGCACACTCGATCGTCTGCATGTGGTCGGAAAGCGGACACTTTTGGCTAAGCTGCCCTACACAGGGCCGGGCGCAAGATAGAGGGCCTCTAGCCCTTGGTGGTGTTAGGAAAGGCTTCAGCCGGCAGCAGCGCAACCGTTTCTGGGAACATCAGCAAGAGTAGCCTTTTTCACCCATCCGCGTGCTACACTACGAACCCCGTGGCGCCCCCGCCGCCATTCTTCTCGGAGCGCACGCTATCATTCCACGCTACGCTCTCGCGGTCTCTTTCGCTCGCCCGCGTGTGTACCGGGCTACACACACCGCGACACCGAACCGACCGCAGCCGCGCGGCCGTCGACAGAACCGTCAACGGAGCTGGCGCGGTCGGTGCGACCGTCAGTTGCCTGTCGGTTGTCCACGTGTGCGTACGCTAAGGAAAGCGCGTCTTGCGAGCGCTGTGTTCTCCACCAACTTGTCTCCAAGCCAACGCTGGAGCCGTCGTCTGCTTCTCCGCTCTAGGTCAGCTGTGCGCTCGATCGCAAGGTCGGTCCGAAGAAAAACCCAAAAACCGCTACCAACCGCAGTTGGCGGGGTGTGTTTTCTAAAAACAACACGGCGTTTTGACGTTTTCCGGTACGCCTGCACCGCCGTTGATTGTGTGTAGAATCTTTTCACCTTTCGGACGTGTGTTCAATTTTTCCGTGCAGATCTAGGAAAAAGGGGTTTACATTTTGTTTTTGACAGAAACGAAGAGAAAAAGAGAAAAAAACAAACACACACAAAACAAAACACAGCATCATTAGCGAAAAGTTGTTAGACGATCATCTGTCGCTCCGTTGCGCCAGTGAACGCATCGTAAATCAGCCATTCATTTGCCAGATGCCAGTGGCAAGATAAATTGAGAGAGTAGAGGAAAACGAACGGAAGAGAAACCGGCAAAAAAAAAAAAACAGCAAGCACACGAAAGTATTTATTTAATTTACACTCGCCTTTAACCTTCCCCAAACGCAGCAATCAGCAGCCGGCAATCGGGTCCTAGGTTCTATGATCCATATGGTGTTAACATAAGTGCAGTGAGACGATCTCGAACCGCCAGCAGCCGAACGGAACATTGCAAAAAACAAAAGAAAAACAAAAGAAAAATTATTCTTCCGGTGCCTCCGCTGCTAGTGATATAGGAAGCTACAGTTAAGTGTGTGCCACACCTGAAAGAATACCAAAAACAAATGGCGGAAAAACGAGTCAGCCAGCCGCGGATCGTGCGAACGTACGAGTTCCCGACGAAACCGGAAAAGCAAACCCTCGGACAGTACCTGTACAACACGCAGGATGGCAAAATTATGGGCCGGACGGCGACAAACTGGGGTAAGTAAGAGCGCCCAGGGCAGCGGACGCGATCAGACAAATATTAATGTCCGTTCCGACAAAAAAACAAGCAAAAAACAAAGTTAGAATATGAGAAGTGCTAAAAAAAAAAACAAGGACCATTCATCTTCGTCCGGATGGACGGGTGATTCGAGGCTGTGATACGCAGGCTGAGTTAACAGTTGTCTATAGCAGGGCGGTCAGAAAGTGCCATTGCAGTACCTCCTCTGCACCCGCCAAACCCTTCCCCTTATCACCCCAGCCTTGGGGCCGCCCCGGGTTGCTGAGCTTGTGGCCTCTTAACGCTGATAACGTTATCATGGACTGGGGCTGGGTTTTAGGAACGGTTCCCCGTGCACATAGCATTTCTGTGATAAGAAGTGAAAGAATTACTCCACACCTCACTCATCACCGTTCCTGGGCGCCGCAATCCTACCGTGGAATCCCGATGGTCAGCGTTGCTTCCTGGTGAAGAAATTGTGGCCCCTCACTCAACGGGTGATGTTGGTCACATGAGAAGAAGCCCAAGCGTGGTGGCAATTTGCACAGATGTACCTATTTGCTTGTCGTTCGATGTCGAGTGCGTTTGCGGAGGATTAAGGGACGAAATTGCGCCAGAATTGGAGGCCTCAAACGCCCTCAGGTGGAAGAACATTACATTATTGAGTTTTAAATAACTGCCAATCACGATGCCATTATAATCCTTCCATAGCTCATGTTACAAAACAAGAGCGAGTAGAAAAACCTCGCGGTTTACAGAAGAACTAAGTTGGTTTGTCTACCCCAACATCGCTCCACAGTCTGTTTCCTTTTCTGGCTGCTTGTCTAGCTGAATCGTCTCACTAATTAAAACATCTCCCAACTTATCGAACCATTATTCCACGTGCTTATTCCTGCACACACGCAAGCTGCATGTGTTGAGACCAGCTTGTCAGAATCGGGCAGAATCGTCATCAACCGAGACATGATCGTTATCAGCTACGATTAGCAAGAAACTGCGCGAATGTTTTTCGCAGCCACCTCGCCGATGATCGGATCAGCACCAACTTTCCCATCTGTTTAACAACTTATTACCAATGTTTCCGTCAATACCTCATCGGAATTCCAACAAATCTCAGAAAGTCCGAGGATTATCACACTGTTTCTGTTCATCATGGTGGTATCAGTAATGCTCAGTTTTCACAGGCCCTTTGCCCAGTTCATCTGCTGCCCAAGACTCTATAAACGTTCTATTTAAACCCACATTGATCGATGAGTCATCGGAAGTGAGTGTCCTTTGAATGATCTGGAAATGAAAACCTCCTTGAACCATTTCACCATCGGTTCAGGTGTCTACTTGAATTTGCTATTAGTGAAACGGTGCTAACTATACGCCGGGCTGGTGAATCTCGCAAATTAATTATCATCTCGCCTATAATTTCAACTTCATCCAATCTGAAGTCCATGCGCCAACGGTGACGGAACCACGCATTATGTATGCTTAGGCGACACTCCCTACCGCTCCCCGTTTGGTTTTGTGTTTCATAATAAAGGTTTTAACCAATCTATAGATGAGCAAAGACAGGGGAAGAGCGATGGAGTGAGAGAAGAAAACAAAAAGGAAGCAGGCACACGGGAACCTCATTGGATAGCGAGAACCGCATACAGAGCTTAATGATTGACATTGGCCTTATGCACCGGTTTAAAATGGCGCAAACTGGATCCGGCTGGTTCGTAGCCGGTTCGGGGGATAATTTTGCGCTCCTCGCTGATAAAAGCCAGCCAACCGGTAAGGTGTTTGGATGGCCATTCGGTTTTAACTGGGTCGGAATGTTTTGCTTTCCGAGCCGAAAATTGTTTTTTTGTTGTTCGATCCGGCAACATGGTCGAGGGTTCCGGCATTCTTGTAGCTGTAGGTAGAAGTTGTCATTTAAACAGGAACAAGCGAAACACACTTCGCAGAACAGAACCTAAAGCCATAGACCGTCCGCCATGATTGGCGAGATGTAGATAAGTCCCTATCGCCAGACAGATTTCATTATCACTCTCGGAAATCTGATGGCTGGTGGCCTCCAGTTTACCGAACTACTTCGTACGGATGTCTCAATTACTCCAACAAACTCGAAGGCCTGTCCGGTACGCTTCTGAAGTTGCAATGGAGGTGTGTGTCGCTTAGGATTCGCTACGAGTGCTTAAAATACCGCTGGACACCTGTGGCTTCCTAAACCGTGGCTCTAGAATTGCATGCTGAATGGGTTTTATTTTATTTATTTATTTATGTCTACTCACCTACAAAGTGGTACATCACGTATTGGCATTCGTAGCGTTTTTGAGGTTTTTTTTTTAATTTTGTTGTTGCTTTCATTTTGTCGCGGGCCAGGTGTGCCGAAATTTTGGATTGCTAAAAATAGCGTCCCGCCCAAAACGGAGGCCAACAGGCACGTACCTCAACACCCAGCTCGCTCCATTTCCAACGTGGGAGATGCTATAATTTACCGCATGCAACAGGTGTGTTCGATTCCTTATACTTTTACTTGGTAGCATTAGCGGATAGCACTCAAACTTAGGCCCCAACTTGCCACGGGGTCATGTTGGTAGATGCGATTGGATGTTCCTTTGCCCTGGCTCTTCCAGGGTACCAGCGTATGGTACCAACGCCACGTGACTCAGCAGGAGAAAACCCCAGGTAGCGGGAGGTCAATAAACAGTGATGACTGTGAGCCTACATGCTGTTAGAAATACATCGTTGGTAACCCCAAAAGATGAGATCGTTCTGAAAATGCTTTCTTCGGTGATTTTCGTGGCCTCTTACCTTCATTTGAAACTTCTCCGTCTGGTGCTTCCTCTTCCAATGTAAACTGATGATCATAATGCGATATTTCTACTCCATTCAAACACGTTTATGGCTCCCTATTAACCGCCATAACCGGGGATGAATCACCGCGATTCTCTATGCTTAATCTGGCTGCCGGACGTCGCATATGGCGAATTATTAGCGGCGTCTGCAGCAACAAACAAAATACGCACACACAAACACACAGCCTAAACGGCAAAGACAATTGAGAACGCTTCGGAAGATGCTGCAGCAGCCAGTGTTATCTTGATGCCACACTTAATTCGGTTCCACTGTTTGCCCACTTGGTCCAGTCGACCGGTCGGACCGCGCCGGAGGCCATTTAATTAGCGGATACGCCAGGTTCGGCTGAGCCCGTGAGCAATCCTGCTGTTTGCGAAGTGATAATAGCGAGCGAGCGGGAAAGCAAATTCTCCAAGGTTCTCCTTCACCCAGGCTGCTATCAAACAACCGCTTCCTATCGGCTTGTCCGCCTTTGTTGCGCTTCCCGGCAAGCGTGGAACAGTTCCTGGGGCACGCTCGCGGTTCATTTCGCGCTCACTACTGGGGAGGAAAACGGCCTGCAGTCTATCCCCGCGGTGTGGGGCATCGTGTGTCCCCACCGACGACCGCGGAAACCTTAAGAACAGTAAAAGAATGAGCATTGCACACGAGCATAGGGGAACGAGGGGCGATTGTTTGCTCACACTGCCCCATCGTCCGTGGATCCTAAGCCAGCGCCAGCGTTTGGCTTTCGATCGGTGGAAAGTAAATTCAACCATCGACATCAACCGGCGGCGTGTCTATATGAAGAACAAATTAGTTGACGAATGATAGATTCGCTGGTGCGCAGTAGTGGCCCACGATGCTAGTGTTTACCGATGCGATGGAGGAGAAATAAATCCCATCCGACGCTGATGGGTTGGGCCGAGAAACGGTATGGCTAAAGGTGTAAAATACGATTTAAGTTATGTTTGCCCGGGTGGTCGTTTCTCTTATTTACTACCACATAATCGCTAAGGAACTGTTGCACTGGGCAAACCTTGCCGTCTCACGTGGTATTGACCTTAACCTCTTTAAGCATGCGAATGTGAAGAACATATATGGGATTTTATGACGGAATGTTTAATCCAGATGATGTTCAGCCCTTGACCCTATTTCCATTCTTAGATGATGAACAACAAGTCAGCTGGGACTTTACTGTCAGCTAAAGGTAGAAATAAATAGTATAATCAACCAAATGGTTATTTTCTTTTGCTAATTTCTATCCTTTGTAAGAACCTATCGTATTCATAGTTGATTTTTGATAATAATTCCATTAGAAAATGATATCAACTAATCATTTTCATAAAATGTCTAACTCGCTTTGGTGTAGTTTCACTTGATACTGATTGTTTTACCCGTTAAAACCTTCAATATCTCTGTAGGTGTACACCCTTGCCTGCATGGTTAATTATTTTCAAACCGATCCAATTCCAATTGCGGACAATTATTATAATATTAGAATATTCATTCAATCTCGAACGATTAATCACTCCCTCAAGCTGTTCAGCAGCTCCCACGCATCAAGTCTACCACCGCGAGGTGCTATAAATATAGGTAAATATTAATTGGTATGCACGCTGATCAATTTTCCACCTCCGAGATTGCGCCGAGATCCGGAGATGCTGGTGCACTATGGCGCACCGAGACGTTCTGCATACAAACTATAGTGCTTGGCCGTAGTGGAGAGAGAAAAGGGTGTTGCATGATCGCAATTTAAGGTTGTAATAGAGTGTTGGGTCGCCAGCTCACGCCAAGTAATTGTTCGGGCCGACCTCTGATGGCTACTTACTTGCGTCGGAATGTTGCAGTAGGTGTTGCAAAAGCCAGGGTCAATCAATATTACAAAAAATGAAAAGAAAAGCATTGAACGATCGAGTGCCTTGAATCAGTTTTCTTGTGTTGATCGCCGTCTCAAGAGCAGGCGAACATTGTGAAATATCCCTTATCTGCCAACCTGCTGCAATTTCCCCATTTCTTTCTGCACAATTTAAATAAAATGCTACACCACCGATTGCGGCCGGGGCGAAAGGGTTCTGCAATGTGTGCAATTACTGCAGAAAGGAAAACGTTAATTTTCCACCCGCACAAACACACTCAAACGTGCGCCATGCATCCGTGCTCCGTATCGAACACAAACATGTCCCGGGGGCTAAATTTAATCGTCCGATTGGCGACCGTCTTCTGGTTTAACGTGGGTCGATGCCGCGAGATATCGAGACATCAGTGTGATACTTTTTGGTATCCCTCGTTCGTCGCCACCGTACCGTTGTTACCGCCTCAACAGCGGGGCGCGATTACAACGAACCGGATAGGGCTGGTTTTCGGTTTCTAAATATACAAACACCGGTTAATCGACGAAGTGTTTGGGTGGGTTGCTCTACTAGTTCCGCGCCTATGAGGAGCAGCGCTCAAGAACAAGGCATGATGGCACGACGTATCTCTGCGGTGTCACTCTGTTTTTGGGACGTTCTGTTTAGTTGTTTATTCAAATTTTGGAAACCTAAATTTAATTGGTACTGGTTTAGTGTGACATTGTGTTGTTATCCAGGACAATCCGCTTATACAAAAATGGAATCGTATTACTTTAAAATGTTTATCTGGTTTGGGCTACGAAAGTTCTAAAAAAAAACGTATGCACGTAGAGGATTAAAAAGTTTTATTGTTATAAGAAGATAAACTGTACAGAAATGAGCAAGAATTTCAAAATTAATGGTAATCGTAAAAGTCTTGCACATCAATGAACATAACACAAATAGAACAAGATTAATTTTGAAAAAGCGAACCAATAATTATATAAAAATAAAAATAAATAGCATCAACATAATTAAAACAAAATTAATTGTTTTAAACATTTTCATCAGCTTAAGAAAACTCCTCATGTGCAAAGCGCACCTTCCCCTGCTAACTTCCGTGGCTGAGGGACGTAAACACGTTATCAAATGGCACAACAGACGTTGGGTGGGAGGGCGTGAAGGGAAGTAAACAGAGACACCACGAGCGACGAAAACAGGGTGTCACCTGAGGAGAACAATGTTTAACAGCACAACCACAGCATTTCGCATGATGCACTTGCAAATGCCTATCTATTAGTAGGATATTAAAACACAATTATGCGCAAAGTGGCCGTGCGTTGATGTAGGTAATTTACGGCGACCCGATAACGAGTGCAATTTACCCGCCGGCCGGGGACAGGAAGGAAAGCGGTGTGAGCATGTCATGTTTGGATTAATTGTCCCCTGGACGAACCACATCCTACCGATGGCTGTGCGGTGGTGTTTCTATGTGCATTTTGATTAGGATCGGGCTGCAACTTTTACTTATCACCTTATTGAAGAGTGCGTTCTTAACGTGGGTACTCGAATTGGCAAGCTGCAACGGATTCGAGAGGAAGTTTTTATCGCCGGTAATTGTCTGGACATAAAAGTGTCACTTCTAACCAGAGTTTTCTTTGTTCACTTACAGCGCAACTGTTCCTCTTCTACGCTGCTTTCTACACCGTGCTGGCGGCTCTGTTCGCCATCTGCATGCAGGGTCTGCTGGTGACGCTCAACCATCAGTATCCCAAGTGGCAGCTGGACGAGTCCCGCATCGGTACGAATCCCGGGCTCAGCTTCCGGCCCCTGCCAGAAGATTCGGAAACCGCGTCCATTCAGTATGTCGCGGCAAACAAATCATCTGTAGCGGAGTGGGTCAAGCACATCGACGATTTCCTGCTGCGTAAGCGATTTGAAAGCATACTTTCCAATGTGCTGGAAGTACGTTGTAGTGATTTAAATATCGTTCGCTTTATTTTTAGCTTACCACGCTAACCCGATGCTGCCCGGGGGTGGCAAAAACCAGGTGATATGTGACACCAACAATCCACCAAAGCCCGGCCAGGTATGCGCCTTCGATGTGACGAAGCTGGATAAGTGCTCGGCATTGGAAGGCTATGGGTACAACCGCTCCGCGCCGTGCTTCTTCGTTAAGCTGAACCGGGTAGGCATTTAATTAATATTTCCTGCGAAGGCTTTCGTTCGATCTGACAAAACTTTTCCCGCTGCCTTTGCTACCCGTTCTGATCCACAGATCTACGGCTGGGTGCCGGAGTTCTACGAGGACGTTGATGATCTGCCCACCGACATGCCCAATGACCTTGCCGACCACATCCGCTCGGTACCGGCGGCAGATCGCAAGCAGGTGTGGATTTCGTGCAAGGAGCACACCAACAGCGAGGAATCTCTCCTCGGACCGATCGACTACTTCCCGAGCCGAGGCTTCCCAAGCTACTACTACCCGTACATGAACGTCGAAGGCTACCTGAGCCCGCTGGTGGCGGTTCATCTGGCCAGACCGCAACGTAAGTGAACAAATTACACAACCATCGAACCGATAACATACGAGCGTTCCGTATCTAAATCCCGCAAACTAATCAATAAACCTCTCCGTCCGTTTCTCTTCTTTCCCGCTCTCTATCTCTCTGCTATCTGCAGCGAAAACCACCATCGGCATCGAGTGCCGCGCTTGGGCGAAGAACATTGTCTACAACGGTAGCATGCGCGATCGCTTGGGATCGCTGTACCTCACGCTGCGCATCGATTAGATAGCGCTGCGCTAAAAACCCACCAAAATCGTTACCCCATCCGCCACGCGGTGGCCACCGAGCAGCCGGTATCGCCCTGTGGACGTTCCCGGCGGTCAACTCCATCCGCAGTGCGGTACTTGACGACGGATTAGAACGAGCTGGCTGGGGCGAAACGATGAAACAACAAAGGCGAGACGAACCGGAAACGAAGCCAACGTCACACACCGCGCGCACGTGCTATGAAGAGTTTACTTAAAGAAGAAGATTGAGATTTACAGTCGTTGCTAGGAAGAATTAATTGAAGAAAATAAACTATTTACGTTTAACTTATACACGCCCGCGCATCCATGCTGTCGCTATTTTACGGTAACGCATTGTATTCGTGCACGATGGTGAAACTTTTCCGTCGAAATATTTCACGCGCACAGCGAGTTGCATTATTTCACCAGTCGAGTGCCGATGGGTTTAGACAAATTTTTAAAACAGTTTTCTCACTGTACAGACACACGATTTCAAACGGTCCTAGAATAAGATAAACGTGTTCGAAAGTTTAAAATAAATAGGTTTAAAATTGTACTTGTCCGCATGCGACACTAGGTATTCGGTCCAAAACTAAACTAGCGAAACGTGAAGGTAAACGTGAAGAGAAACTCGTAAGAAATTGTTTAAAAAAATGGCATGCGAGTGCTGCAAACTACCAAATGTCCTAGCGAATAAGGTTTTCCACAATTCTCAGTCCACCAGAGCCAGTTACTTTAGGATATTATAACGATAAAGAAAATATTCCGTCGTTCCGTTTCAATTGGTTTCAGGGTTTATTTGGTTTAGTTTTTGATAGGCGAAATCTAGAGTTTGGAAATAGATATTGTTGCAACCGTACATCCTTTGCAGGTTTTCTTCACGTGTTTTTTCTCTCTCTCTCTCTCTCTCGTTTCATTCTCGAATATGCTGCGTACTGTATTGTTTAAACATTTTATGAACTAGTTAACGGATTTTGTTGTTTGTGTCTGTATCACGATGAAGTAGGTATGCCTACGCGTTATCATCTGCAACCTTCTGGCGGTATTGGTACTTACGCTGAGCATTTCATCTCGATGTTATTTTAAATCATTTTATTGCTTAGCCGATACAACAATCTTTAACAGATCTCTTTTGCCAGCTAGTGGCCAGATTACGAAACAACCGGTATCTCGCGCGTCGCATGCGTCGGACGAATGTTGAGCTGAATGCAATCGCCGCGCGCCGTATAGTTCATTTTTAATCCTATTTAAAGCATTGCTCACATCGCATTAGTTTATCGATCTTTCGATCCGTTGATCACGTCTTGGTTTACTTATTGTTGGAATGCATGCACCGCACGCGCATGGGAGCTTGGACGGCACCGTCGCAATGTCCACCCGCACCGGCGTGTTTTGGATGGTGCTTTGCGGCATCTTTCCGTAGGCTTTATTGTCGAATCGATTTCATCACCATTGCTTTCAGATTGATAATATGTAATAGCGCGGTCGGGGTAACCATTTTAACCCCGGCCAAGTCGACCATTTCCATAGCATAAATTAAAAACTGGATGCAAAGGCTTTTTCATCCTGCATTGCTTATCGTATCTTCCTTTTTCTCGCTCGCGGACCCTAAGTCGTTACTTTTGCTGATGATTCAAAAAACAGTGCAGTTAGTTGTTTAAAAAATCCAGGAGAAACAACCGTGGCTAGGCAAGAGGGTTCTTGTTCGATCGTAGCCTGCTAATAGTACCTCACGCCAAATGACCGCCCACGGACTAGCCTCTTATGTCCAATACCTAACGCTTTACAAAACACATGTGCTCTTTCTCTATCACGGCCTTTGCCTTGGATTTTGCGTACGCCATTTGCATCGAATCCAACGCTTTACTTCTATCAGATCGGATCTACTGGACATCACAAAAAGTTATCACAAAATACTATCCGGTTTTTCACGCGTTTGTAGGTTATTTAGTTTCTTCGGGCTTCGAGTCGCCCCGTGATCGTTGCGCACGGGACCGCACTGCTCGCCGTGCCCTAGTTCTCCCGCCAAGGATCCGTTTCACGGTACATGCGGTCAACGTTTTCCTGGAGTAGTTTCTGTTGCTCTGCAGATAAACCAAGTGAAAGTGTGTGTAGAATGTTAAAAAAGGGCTATCATCGAGTTTTTTTTCAATTATCTTATTTGGAGTGCCGCGTTAAACAGTAAATTCGCAAATTTACTAATTTACCTGGTGACAAATTGGCAATAACTCCCTGCTTCACTAGAAACTCATTGCACAGCTCGCGGGATAGTCCAAACGCATGCATGTTGCAGGTGAAACTTCTACAAAGGAAAGTAAATCTGTGAGAACAAAAAACAAAAAACTCCCGGCCCAAGGAAAGTCGGACTTTGTTTTTCTCACCCGAGCTGACCAAAGCTAAGATTTTGATGGTAGTGCTTGTCCTCCTGCAGTTCGGCCGGATCGGTTCGATCGCAGGCGCTGGTCGACGACGAACGTTCCATCTCGGGCACGGCAAGTGTGAGGGCGGCATTGGCGTGTCCTTCCTCCGTACCCACCTCCGGCAGCCCGTACCCCCTCGTCGGCGGCTTCGGGGCACCACTGGGTGAATGTTTGACCGTTGGCGGCACCGGTCGGTGCTTCCGTTCGGTCTGCAGTGCGTCGAAGAAGGCCGCATTCCAGAAGCGCAACGTCTGCCAGATCGGCTGATCGCGCAGGTAAGTGTACAGGTACTCCCGGTACGGATCACAGCCCGGAACATCGACTGTAGAGAGGACATGGAAACGAAATCAAAATTAATGCCATCGGTTCGGGAATACTACCCCAACTCTACTACTGGGCGTTTACTTACTATCGTGGTAAAAGGTAAAGCACATGTTCATAAGAGTTTTGGCCGGAGAGTAGTCTTCGCTTTCGGCGCACTCGAACAGCACGATCGCAAAGTACTGGATCAGCGAGTAGAACGTGGACTCGTCGACGCGTTTCGTTTTCGCCCGCTGTGCGTTTACCAGGCGCGAGAACCACAGCCGACCCGTTTCATTCTGTGAACAAAATATCATTGTAACAGTGAGCATAATATTAACACAATTGTCTAGGAATGCGAAGGAGTGTATATTTTCCACACATCATAACTTGTGATATTCATTGCAGTATTAAGAGATTGATTCCCATGTGAAAAATTATCAATCGATGCGCACTAACATAAAACACGGAAATTGCTTTTTTAAATACCAACAAATTCGATTGAACGGAAACATGAATTGAATGAACAATGTTGCATCGGTATAGTGAAGAAAATAAAATCGTTTAATTGTTTGAAATTATTTGCACAAGTTTAATGAATACACTTTTATTCCAATCCGAGATGGATTGAGTAATTTCTGTGGAAAACATTTTTTTCGTCGTAATGGCAATCTTTTTCAGTTCCAAAGTTCTTTTTCTTTCACATTTGGACTCGATGTCTTGCCATCTCATGATGGTAGAAAATAAAAGAAAGTTAATGGCTTTAAAATTGGCAAGAAGCATAGTATTGACTCACAAAAGCGCATGCTATCATGGCTATCGCACCTCCGTAGGAAAGCAGCTTGCATTCCTTGACAAACACCGCAAAGAATTCAATAAATAGCGATCAAGATAAATGAACTCCAGCGCCATCATCATCGCAATAAACGCGCTCCGTCGCAGGCGGCGGTATTTTATCGATGATCAATATTTTCCCATCCGGCGCCCGCCGGAATTTCGATGGCGAATGCCATTCCGGGCGGCCCTTCCCTACTTCTTACCCGTGCGTACTGGCCAAAGTCCGACTTGAGCTGCAGCGTGATGCTGGCGCTGTCGTGGAACAGGATCCGCACGAAGCGCTTCATGAAGTCCAGGACCGCCTCCTCCGACTGGCTATCGAGGCTGATCGAGGAGGCCCACGACGGTACCGAGTTCTCCGACTCGGACCGGATCCACATCTTCAGTTCGGATGACTCCAGCGTGCCGCTGAACGCGCACGACTCGTTGTCACTGGTTGAGGCACTGCTCGGAATACCTGCGTACGAGACGGAGAAGGGAATTCTCGGGTGGGTTAGACGCGAACGATAGTAACGATGGGAGACATTCAAGCAAACTCACCTAAGCGTGGCTCCATTCTACCCAGGAAGAAGTCCTTGGCCAGCGGGTGGACCCCTTCTGGCGTGGCGACAGTGTTAGCCGGCCCCTTGGCCAGCGCTTCCCCTTCCACTGCTACTCCGCCGGACGCTTGCGGAGACTTCGAGTCCAGCGAGTACGAATTATTGCTGTAGTTGCTGTGGCTGAAGTCGGCACTGATGCTGTGCGAAGGACCTCGCTCGGTCGACCTCTGATCAACCGTTGCCGTACCTCCTGCCGCAAATTCTTCCGTCGTTGCAGCTTCCACCACCGTTGGCGCCGTTTGAGGAGGTGTACTTTGCGGTAGCACTGTGGGGAAGTAAGAGTGAACCGTTTATCTACACCATCTTCCCTCGCGAAAGAGCAGGCCCAGTACAACGAGAAGAAACACAAATAATCGTGCGTCGGATACTTACGGTGCGAAAAGGGCGGATTGCGGTAGCGCCCGGACAGTACCTCCTCGTGTGCCCTCCGTTCCTTCGCCCGCCGCAGCTCGTAGTCGATCTGATGCTCGCCGCGGGTATCATCTAGTGCGCCGGAGTGGGGTCAACGCAAAATGGTCATTTATTTATGTAAATTAATAAACTCCTCCGGCCACCAGCTGCACCAAGTTTCACCGGGGAGAATAGTACTGACCTGGGTGCTTCATGTTGGACGATTCGTACTTCCTCCGCAGCATGTCGTCCACCTTCATCTGGTTCCGGTTCGCCGTCGTTTCCGTGTCGGACGACGAGGTGAGACTGAGGGCGGCATCGATCTACCAGAAAAGGTGCGGGACGAAGAGAGGCAAAGAGAACGCTAGTGAGTGAAGGTGGAATAGTTTATGGACGAGAAAAAGTTTAGTCCCAGCGCAGAGCAGCGGTTGCTGGCTGCGGGGCATGATTTTAGAATACAAAATTCATAGCTTTGCTTATCTGCCGCTGGCGTTTTGGGTAAAGTTTAGAGCATAGTTTATTGCTTTCGGGGTTTTACTTTTCTTACCGTCGTGAATATCAATTATTTCGGTAACAGTTTTAGTTTAACCGGTAAAGACGCAAGATTAGCAGTGTAATAGTATTTTACAACAGCATTATTTTTCTACCAGCAGCAAACATTCTAATGATTTGCTAACGCATTCGCAAATGTTTAAGAAAGAATGCCTTGGTAGGAAAATAACTATTAAAATGTTCTTAATAAGTTCTAGGCACAACTTTTATGGATTTTTTTAATCAAATCTGTACGGGTCATTTGTGAAAGATTAATTGAGTGTTAGAAGTTGATCCAGCTCTTCACAGGAAAGGCAATAAGTTTATCATGGGTAAAATCTTGCCTCCCCAAGATGACTGAACAAAGTCGAGTAAATCATTAATCTTTTAAAATTTTAAATATATTTTCACAAAAAAAAAAGAAAAGAAACTACTTAGTTTCATCGGCCACATTAACAAATAAGAAATGAATAAACCGCATTCACGTTTGCTTATTAGGCACGTAGTTTCTCGAACAATCCCAACAACGTTTATTCAATCGTTGCTTCATTTGAACTTAAAAATCAATCTGTGGCCGTGACGGATGAGAAATCACACTCGTGCAGTTAAGGTTTGTTTCAAACGTTTCCCCTATCGAGTGGTTCTCACTAATGTAACGAGTCCGTATCGCCCAACAGAGATCTAGGAGAGCCCTTTTGATGGTCCTTCGACATTGGGGAGGGGCAAACCGGGAGGCTAAGGACGACGAGGCCGAATCCGTTTGAAAGAAATACGACCTCGTGAGTACGCCTTTCGCTCCGGGGAGGTTCGTTTCAATTTAAAACCAATCAGCAGAAGGGACGACCCAAACGCGAAGCTGCCGTACGGGGACCAAAGTGGCCGTCTGTGTCGTTCGTTTCCGATTGTCTTGGCTCGCGATGCCAAACGGTGGCGCTGCAGTTTCCCCTCTTTCGGGTCCTTTTTTCCCGACTCCAAGGACCCTTACTTGATTGCACGTAGACGAGCGATAGAGCATCGCGGCGCTCCTTCTCTCTCGGGATGTCCTGCCCTTCGCACAACATGGACATTTTAACCTCACATTTTTCCACGTCGTTGACCCACTTTCGGAGCAATCTAGAAATATAAAAAAAAGGTAAGACAATGCGCCATCCAACGAGTAGCCCGCTCTGTCGGCGATAGTCTGTTGAGCTATGGAGTAGAGCCGGGTTGCGTCCTTCTGCTTTTCGCTCTCTAACGGCTCCGTATTCCATATTGGTGCAATGAAGCCCTATTGTCCTTCGTCATCGACGGGCCATATCATCGTGAAACTGGGAATGGGGGGGATTGTCCACTTCTGGTCAAGCGGCGACAAGCTACGAACATGTCCGTACGCAATTCCCAGCGTTGTATCTAGTCAAACATTTGCCCAACACTCCGGTCCGACACGTTGTTTGCATCTACTTTGCATATAGGAAAATGATGTAGAACAGTCACAGAAACGTACCGTACGGTTGTCTGGTTTGGCTCTATTTTGTGTTCTCTCTTTGCCTGTGTTTGCTAGAAAGCTCAAAGTTTTGTTTGTTTTACTATTCACTTCAAACCACAAAAAGGTGTATCTTTAGCTCAACGAGCGTTATTTGGCCGGAAAAATTGGCTTTTCCTCGTCAGGCCACGGATTGCCTGCAGTAGTATTCATAGAATAAATTAATTATTCAACTTAGTAATTGCAGCCAAATGGCGTTCAGGGAAGTCTTGAGCGACGGCAGAAGCATAGAATATTGATCGTCTTTATCTGATATTTTGGATATTTTTTGCTTTACCTATTTACTACTTTAACTATTTACTAAGGAGTATTATTTACTATGGATTGCAGCATACAAAATCATCCATAATGTTGCTCAAACCATTTTAGCAAGTCTCAAACCGATGTGTTGGTCTGTGTAGAGAGTTATATATTGTGTTTTTAAGCAAAAAAAAAAGAAAAAATAACCCTCTAATATAAATAACAGCATTCTAAGATATATGTTCCCCTATCCCAACGTCTTCAAAATGGATGTGAAACATAAGTAAGCATTTCACAAATTACAATTGATTAAATTGAGCTCGAAGAAAAAGAATTTTAAACCTGGTTCAGTTCACTTATGTTCTTCTGAACCCCAATGGCGGATCGGTGTGCAACATTGGTGCCAAATATTGGTAAGATTTTTCTCACTTCTTAAAACGATTACTTTAGGGAATTACATAAATAAGAAATAGAATAAAATAACAAAAGAAACGTACATCGAACAAAGTGGACAAACAGATCAACTTTAATCGCGCTGCAATACGTATTATTTCATTGGAGCTGTGTTTATGTAAATTTGCTGATTATTAACACCGTGAAACAGATTTTTCCCGTCGTGCTTTGCTTATCGCGGCGTAAAGGTAGGCCGTTCGAAGCTTATCACACCTGCTACATGATGCGACGACACCTACGGAAAGGCGTTGTAGGAAGAAAATGTGTCGCACATCCCTTCCAACTCACACTACTATATCCCCGCACCTGTCGTCCGGAGTATTCGGACGACGATACCGGACGAGTAAGCGACCGGAAGTAGCGAAGAGTCAACCGGCACGCAGGGACTATCAGCGACAACCGGTGGTGGTGAACCATTTTCCCGTTCCTGCCATTCTATTCCATAAACACCGATCAATATCTCGGCATCTCATCGGCTCGCAACCGCACGGAACCGCTGGAACCGATCCGATGGGCAGGCTGTTGGGAAATTCTTGCACGACTTTTCCGCACCATAAATTCCGACCTTCTACCACAAAGCAAAACGAGGGACAAAAAGGAAGCGATGGCACAATACAAACACACACTTGTACCAAAAAGCGACCACAACGCCGAGAGTCACATTGTACCGCCAAGCAACCGAAGCCAACGGCATGTCCTCGTTTGCTCCTTTTCCCTTCTCCTGCCGACTTTGGCTTTTCCGACCAAGCCCTGAGCGAAAACAAAAAAAACAAAGACAACACAACTCAGCGAACGATTCCGGCCGGGTCTGATTGCTCACTTCATCGAATCAACGGCTCAACTGCACACCGGGGAATCATTTAACACCCCCCCCCCCCCCCCCCCCCCCCTTACCGCCCACCTTGACCACTCACAATTCCCTCCCCTCTGTTTTCTACCCGACACTTTTATCAATGTTTTGTGTTCAAGCGACACGCATAAATTATGCAATATGCGCGCTATGCAACACGGGCACGTTATCTGGACAGCTCGGCCCAGGGTTCGCTAAACCGAAAGTCAGCCCGGAATGGCCAACGCCAGCTTGGCGATCCGAGCAATGCGTGCAATCGTGAATGCGCACACACTGTGGCAATTTGTTTTCTAATTAGCCGATAATGTCGCGTAAATCGGTACCCATGCATAAGAGATGGGTTTGCTTTGCCTTTGCCTCGATGGCCATTGTTGGCCTGTGCGCTGCGAACGCATTCATGAAATTGTTGTAATTTACATTATTTACAGAATCATGACTACAAGGGTTTCGTTTTTTTTTTTTTTTTTTTTTGGTGATTGGGTGAAAGGAACTTATTTTTACTCTGCAATGCGCGTTGGTAAATTATTATGGGAAGTTTGAGTTGACCAGCTAAAATAAATAATAAGTACAAATTGTATGAAACATTTAAAAAAATACAACAAAACACATATAAAGAGAATATTAGAACCTGTATGAATTTAATCCAAGTTAAACTACCTAGGCTAAAAACCAAACATTAAGTAAGGAAACTGATTTTTCCCAGAAAAACAATAGGAAAGACAAATAATCCATAACAAATATAAAAATTTCCTGCAGGTATAACTGCAATAATAAAAATAAATGCAAGAGGAAAGAGACAATTAACTGAAGTTATACGGCATGGACCGTTCTTAAATAAAACAATAAAACGGGTTTTCAAAGGAAGACAATAGATGTACTAAAAGATCCATATAATCCTGCCCAGAATAATTAGCTGCTTCGCTATTTCCTTTCCCACCAAATTTTTCCAACATTCTCATGTTTTAACAAAACGGTCCCCCTATTGCAGATGAGGCATACATTTAAAACTAACCTATTGCTTATTATTTATTGCAGCTTCGCTCATCCATATTAATGTCCATCCGACCGTGTCGCCGTGATAGTGGCGCAAGACGGCCGTTACATAATTTATCGGCACAAAATCGAAAACCGGAAAAACGTCACTTTATCGTTGTTCCGAGCTGGGGGGGGGGGGGGGGGGGGGGGGGGGATGCGTGGTGTGCCGTCGTCGAACGCCGGCCAAATGAACCAGGGAACCCGGGAGATTGATGATCTTCGATACCCCTTTTCTTCGTGGAAGTGGATCGAATTATGGACGCATTGTGATCGAAAATAGCTTCTCTCTCGTCCTAGCCCTGGCTGATGGGGTTTCGAAGGGGGCAAGCTTGGGTTTCTCTTTTTCTTCTCCGAGGATCCCATCCCATGGTTTCTTGCCTGCCGTTGTCGAGAGGCCAATATTAGCGAGTTGATAAGTTTTACGACCGACAGCATGCTTTGCCATTGAGTTGACTCCATTAGAAAACATCCCCATAAATATTGGGTGCCTTCGCTTGCCATCTCGGTTCATCTGCCGCTGGAGTGCAAGTAATCGAGAGTCGATAGTCGGGTCGTAAAAGGGATGTTTTCAAGAAGCATTTCTTCATCTCCAAAGGATCTCCTGGAGGATGCTTTTGGCCGTAAACAGCAGTAAAATTATCAGGTAGCTAAAAGTAGACATGAAGCAAAAATATTAAAACTCTCTCACTATCAAGGGACAGCTGCGCTTCTCATGCGCGAAAGGCCGTTTTCCGTTGCTTTCCTTACATTTGCAGATTGGCTTTATCACAACCGTTGCAACCTATGCTGGGCTACTAAAACCAATCAATAAAGTGCCTCCTGCTACGGAGCAGATTTAGATGTCCTCTCAACCTTTTCCCCATCGATAGTTAGCTTTTCTCGGAACCGTTCAAAAGCATCAACATCAAACCGGTTTTACGTGCAACCCTCGAATGCCATGTGCTTTCTTACATCTGGATTACACAAGCATCGAGTGCGCGAAAGCGGGGGAACGATGGGAAGCAAAAACCTGCCGAACGATAATCCGGACGATCGATTTCTCGTCTCGTCCTTGCCAACAGCAAGCCGCTCGTGGCGAACGTCGTCGCGTTCCTTTGGTCGAATCAGAAATCACCGTGGAGCGTGAAGCAAAGCGCCGTAGAGAAACCGCGTTTCATAACACACCATCGAGCCGTGCTGGGTTACGCTGCGGCACACGTGAGCCCACCGTTTGTTCTTATAGGTTTGTAGGAGCGTTACTACCGAGGCAAAGGCCGACCTCACGTTGATCAACCCTTGCGTTTGAACCGGCAGCACCAAAAGGGAAATACAATGCGAGCACGGGACGGGAGGAAAAGAAAAATCGAATCAAGAAACCGACGGTGGTGATTTCCATCTTTTCACCGTGGCATTTGATTAGGAACTTATGCGCGTCGTGGTCCTTCGCGCGGCTTGCGTCTTGCCTGTTCGAGAATCAACGAAAATCAAACCCCTTGTTTTACGGTGATTTGAATCCAAAAGAAACAAAAAAGCCACCGGATGCCGCTAGTAATCCGTTTTTCAATCCGGATACAATTTTGTTTTTGTCTTTTGATTGGGAAAGACAGTGATAAATAATTCATAGCGGATTGATGACAGAAAAAGGGATTAGATTGTCCCGCCGTGATTTGAGCCAATTCTTGTTTTGTTTATTTGGGAGATGGATAATCTTTTCAGCCCAAATAAAAAATTTATTTAAAACTTCTTACTATCTAGCGGATTCAGCACTCTTCGCCATTTATTACCACATTTAAACATTTCGAAACCAAAAACTTTGCTACAATTCGTCCATTGCCGTGGTTCAGCGGTTTATAAGGCTTCGCCACCAAGGCGATGCCTTTCCAAGGGCCAACAAGTCGTCGGCCCAACGCCGGTTTTGTTCCTCGATACCACGACCTGATGACCTTCTCACTTGCTACCCAAATGGGTGTGGGAGGGTGGCGAGAGGCGCCTCACATTGAACCCGGTTCACCCAGCGAACCGTAAAAGACAAAACGCCCTACACTCCGGCCTTGCACGCCAACAGGCGATACCAATTTCCACACCCACAGTGACTTGTCAATGACCTAAAAACATGCATCGAGTTTGATGGAGGCGGACCAGTGGAGAAAGCTTTCCTTTTTTATTACGAAAAACGGAGGGCTTTGGCTAGTGAGGCATTGAAAGCGATTCTTTTTCACAAGGTTTTTATTTTTATCTATCGCCACCGTGTTGCTTGTCCGAGTTACGAGTTGTAAAAAATATACATTTTACTTCTGATCGAAAGAGACATGCAAATATTGAAAATAAAATGCCCAACTGGTTGGATTTCCGAGGCAATTGTAAAAAAAAAGCATTCGAGCGCGGTTTTTTTTAACAAGTGCGTTAAGCTGGTATAGCAAACCTTCTTTTGATCTATGTTTCGTCGCTACATTTCAATGGGAGTATGGCTTTTTACTCAAAATAAAAACCTTCAGGCATCGGCATTTACATCTCTGGAACTTTTCGAAGCGTAAGAACCATCTTTAAGTCTCTCATTCATCATTCTTGTTGCCAAATGTCTGCACCGTCGCTTCGTTTCCTCGTGTTAACGAGGGATAACGGCATGAAATTACGAATGTTGTTGAATGAAACAACAACGGTTCTTGCCCTTTCGAAGTTCCATCGGCTTTCGTAGCGACGTCATTAACAAGAACAATAATCTCTCTTTTTCTTAACTTTGCCTATCAGGCTTCCTCAGTCCGTCGGGAAAGCCTCAGAAGCATTTAAAGGCTGCGTCAACCAGGCCCATTCGAACACAAAAAAACACACAACAACACACAGCAGAATAAATTTCAGCGTCCATGCCTAAGAAGCGAATGATTTAGTACATGTAATATAACTGTTCGATATATTTCAAGCCTCTTCCGCCCGTTCCTCACGCATGGTTATAACAAAGGTACTATCTGCCTTAGAACGAGGTCGTCACAGGCCAGGTGTTTGCCTTTCATATAGCCATTATATATAGCTAAGAACCGGTCCATATAGACGAGCCGAATAATGATATAAATTGGTCACGTTGGTTTACAATCTCCGGCGCATAAGGCATGTGTGTGTGTTGTGATCGTCAGCATTCCCATTTGATTAAGCAACAACTGGCGAGACCGGGCTGCCAATCAGTTGATTTAATTAGCGCACCCAATCCTCCAGAGGGTGACAGGTTTCGACCCTGCGGTTCTATGCCCTTCCGCTAGGCGCTAGAAGCAGCATAATCAAGACACGTGCACTAATCCATCACCCTGTACGAGGATGTGTCCACTCATGCTAATTAGTGACAGGAACCCTCAGTCGCTCCTAGGGTCGCCGTGCCTCATCCCGGACGGCATAGATTTTTTTACCTCACCTTATTGGAAATTCCGTTAATGATCTCCGTGCTGTTGCCGAGCACCGACAGGAACTTCGACTTGATGGCGCTCGGCGTTTTGCCCATGAACGACCGGATGCGGTTGGTGGGCGGTGGAGGTTCATCCCGTGGACCTCCCCCGCCATTCGATGCTCCCTCGCCAAGCCGCCGATCGCGTCCGTTAGCGCCGTTGGACAACGGGGAAGGACCTTTCTCGGCCCGACCAGCGCCGGTCGCTCCCGGGTCCGTTTCGGCCACTGCGCTGCCTCCTTTGAGCTGCTTCGGACTCATCCTGGAGCCCCTGGAGAAGGTGGAAAGTGCCGATCCGTCCATGGTGTTCTCAAGAAAACCCGCGCAATGGATTCGCTGACTTCGGCAATGAATTCGCCAACTTTGGCAGGCTGTTTGTGCTGCCAACTACCGAATGGAAAGAACTCCTCACCGGCCGGTAACGCAACGTAACGCTTCCGTTGTAACGCACTACACTTGCTCGAGGGTCACGATGGGGTCACGGACGCGTATCAGGCACGTGAACGCGAGCTATATAACAACCAAACTTAACAACTGCACATCGTTACAACAATTGGCATCGTAGCCAGTAAGGGAGCTGCGGGAACGTTGCGCCGACCTCGCTTGGTTTGATAAATTGCAACTCACATAATAACACTCCACCGGTCGTCCGTACGTGCACTTCATAACAAAACGGTTCGCCGGCTCAACAACGCGGCGATTTATCAAACACACCGCACACTACGAAAAGCGCACAGCTGTGGATTCCATTTCTAGGCAATTGCATTTCGATTAGATCGGGTCGGTTTTCCTTCCCCCAACGGGTTCTTTTTTTCTTTTCTTTATTTCTATTCTGCTAGTTTTTACTGTCGACCGCAATGTGTTGGCCACTTTCTGCCTTCGCAAGCGGAAGTTCAAGTAAACGATTCGAGGGAAGCAGACAACGCGCATAAACGACGTGGATAGAGACGGGGAAGGAAAATCGAGTTTTGAGGGCACGGGGGTCAGGAGAGACCAGCCGCTCGGGTGCTTCAATTTATGGCCCACAATGGAAGGATCGAGTTTTGTGTGTGTGTGTTTTGATTTGCTTCCTGCGCTCCACCGTTCGGGAAAGCGCTTTTCAGTCCACTCGAAAGCGGTCGGGCGAGATGTGAGCCTGTGGTCGACTGGCAGTGAAACCCGGGGAACCCGATGGGTACCGCATTATGTCACACCGCACACAGCCACAGCACACGTGCACACTTAACCGGAGCGCACACGCCGACGGAGAACAGGGAAGGCGCCTGACGGGCGAAGGCACGTGTAACTGCGAAGGAAGGAAGGTTTTGTAATTTCACTCGTGGAAACGCTCATCCTCGGCCGTAACGCAACAGCGGAGTTGTACATAGAAGGGTCAGAGGTCACAAACTAATAGGACGACGAGGCAAAAAAATAATATACCAAACACGGCTAAGGGATTCTCGACCAGTTGTAAAAGCGACCCTAACGCGATAAGGGAATACTCGAGAGATTTCCGCAAGAGATAAGTCGAGTAGTTAAACGAGGCGTCCGCGGACGCATAACACGAAAACCAAACAGGAAAAAAAGGGAACAAAAATGGAGCACACTTTTCCACACGCTGCAGTTCGGTTTGTTGATGGTTTACCCCGAAGTCGCGTGGAAGGATGGATAAGAACTGAGCTTTTCCAGCCGAGCCGGGAGAACACGAGGAAATGGGAATGGGTTAGTGAGTGAAACCTAGCACACACTCGCGCCAGGCGGTCTCCGTCCGGTGCGCAGACTGCATCTAACCTACGGAAAAGCTACGAAACAACTGCCACGATCCTTCTGCCCTGACTGCGGACGAGCCCGTGCCATTCGTGGAAACTTTGCAGTGGGAAAGCGAGCGCACGAACGCCAACTCCGGCCGTCGGCCAGCGAACTGTCAACGTTCGGTCCGGACGTCCGGTGGTGTGCGCGTGCGAGCTTTAATTTATTCGTTAAAAGAAAAGAACAAATGCACACAGGGGCAACCGTGCTGGCGCTTGTCACTTTCACTAGATGACTCGCATAAAACGTTGCAGAGGTAAGTTTATGTTTCCATCGCGCTGGTACCGGTTGATTCAAAAAGGCCTCGGCAACAATCGCCAGCAGCGCAAACTCCGTCAAGTCACATACACACACTCGCTCACGTTCTAACCTCCATGATGCCGGTGTAGGAAACGTCAAACAGAACCCCCAACGCGTGTTTTCCTCCGCATCGGGACATCGGGAAAACCGAACCGACTCCCTGCTGTTCGTTCGTGTTTGTTTTTATCCGTCAATCAACAGCGGAAACCAGCGAACCGGGGGACCAAAAAAAATGGCGTTCGTTTACAGGTATTGGTGCGGTTGAGGACGCGCTCGAGTGCTGCTGTCAAACATCATCAGCTCGGCCCGAAGATCGGCGTATTTACGCCTGCTGAAAGAGTGTGTTTGTGAACACTTTCTCCGCTTTTTCCTTTCCCTCTTACTCTCTCTCTCTCTCTCTCTCTCTCTCTCTCTCTATGTCTATCTTGCTCTCTTTTATTTCATCTCTTTCGCTTCGCTCGCTCAGGAAACCGCAAACCAGCTGGCGTGGGTGGAAACACTCCCGAGTGCGCTTGATTCTATCTGCCGCCTGTGGTGCCTAAGAACGAGGTCATAAAAACAAAAACGGAAAAGCTTCCACTTGCTCCGACTTGCACCGGCCCCCCTCCCCTATCTTCACACGGGAACTGGTGAAGGAAATTCCCTCAATCCGCACACAAACCTTGACGGTCAGGTCGCGCTAGGAAAAGAAACAAAAAATTGGACAAATGTTACGTTGACTAATGAGGTGGAACGCGAGGCTTAGCTGTCAATGCCCTAGGAGCTAAGTTTGGGGACGCGTTTGCACCGAGGGCGTTTATTTTCGTGTGCCATCAGGGGAATGGCACTAAGCGAGAGGAATGTGGTTTGCAAATGTAAAAGAGCGTCCCACGTGGTTGTAGCGACCTTGCGTAAAATGGCATGAAATCGGATTAAGTGAAGAAGACATATTCGATTGAATGGCAATGAATGAAATATCATAGTGAAGAATAAACAACAATAAATGATAGTTTTAAAACAAATTAATACAAAAATAAAATGTTCGTACCTTCTCGCATATCCTTACAACGCGAACACAAACTACTGGGCGCCTCCATTGAATTCGTATGCCGCTCAACAGGCGTGCGGTGTTTTCCCACCTCCCAGCCCTCTTGCGACGGCAGCGATGACACGATTGACGTGGCGCTATGACGCAAACGTGAAATGGGACCGCTTTCGAAACGTGCATCGAAAGTATCGCAAAAAACATGAACACGCCTTCCACGATGCCACGATTGCCGGTGGTGATCATGTAATGAATACTGATGTTAACTCGATGCGGATGGAAACGGCGGCGGTTGGACGAGCCCCGCGGCGTAGGCCAAGCGGCAAAGTTCGGCTAAAATTAGTTTCAAGAGGCAGCAGCCGGTGTGTCAAGAGCGCCGGCGAACTGCGCACAATCGCTCCGGCGACTTCGGGCGACTTAGGACAGTGGATGACTCTGCCACGTTGCTTTGGCAAAGATGGTTTTGATTTATTGCAACTGATTAATTCACAAAAATGTGGTTTCGAGCAATACTCAATAAAACGAAGCAAACAAGAATGAAGAATAAATCAAACACTCCTCGTTTATTTACGCTTATTGGTATATTTACTTATTTGCATCTACTGAAACTTTTACCGTAGTTAAAGTATTAGCTCAGTACATCATTTACAGAGAGTCCGGATGAGTTTAAGAATTTAACCAAAAAATTAATTAAAATGTTGTATTTCTGTAAAAAATTACACATTTTTGGCACTGCAAATGGAACAGATAATTAAATGTGATTTAAAAAAAAAAGCTGGAAGAACCAAACCAATTAAATTAAATCGTTAAAGCTATTCACCAATAATAGCTATTTGTAGATATTTTATCAAAAATGAAATAAAATATCGTATGAGAATAAATCATGTTTCCCAAAGTGGCAAAGGTGTCACACAAGATAGAGAGACGCCGGCCGGTTGCTCTTAAAAATCGGACAATCGCGACCCAAAATACTCTCGTCTGCCGGCGCAACCGACTCGGCTCAGCTCGGACCGACTCAGCTCAACTGTCCCACAGTCAGTGTTCGATCTTCGACGCGTACGCTTTCCCGGTCTCGGTGGTCCGCTCTTCTTGAGCCGGCGGTGGAGTTATATAAAAAGATTACCATTTCTGGTGAACGTGGGTAGGAAAAGAATTTTCTCCATAGTCAGTCGAGCGTTCGTCCTGCCTGGCACTTGTTGCAGCGGCCAGCGAAAGTGAGCAGGCTGTCACGAGCCGTAGCACACGAGCAGTGTGGAGAATTCCGTCCAGCCGTTGTTTCGTTGGGGTTTCACCAAGGGGTGAAAAATCGAGAAGGAAAATTCGCACACGTCCAATTTGCACCGGCCAAATTTTTCCCCCCCTGCAGATCATCCGATCGTTGGAAAGTGCTGCCAGGAAAAGGATAACGGCGATCGGTGGGCAGACGATTTTACTCCATCGCTCCTATTTTCTTTTGCCAGCCTGTTGGCAGTGGAAAATCAGTGATTTTATTAATATAGTGCTCCCGGGCAACGTTTCAGCGACGGACGTGCTATGCGATTGAGATGAGTGTAAGTGTCATAAAGCAATGTGCGTGCGTGTGTGTGTTAAGCCATAGTGTCATGCCATATATATGTGTGTGTGTGTGCATGTGTGCAGATGTGTATGATCTAACCGCACTGCTTGCACTAAGATTATATTAAAAATAGAAAATCGGTACCATTTCAGTGGGTCTCTCTCCGAGACAAAGTGTTGCATAGCGTGACAAATAACAAGAGGAAAGAGAAAAAGGAATAAAAGAAAAATAGAAATAGAAGGAAGATACAGACCGAGAAAGCGGGAAAAAGAGAACACTCTCGCTTTATGTTGGGTCGCTATAAACATGCAAAGAAAAACCATTCAAACGATCTAACGATTATTGCCGGTTTCTTGAGCACGTCGGGCGAAAATTCGTCGCCAAACGAGCCGCGAGTGAAATGTGACTTTTCCGATGGGTGCACCGCCTGGCCTAGCAGTTCTATAGGTTCCGTCTGGAGGAGGTGACTTGGCTCGGCGCCAACGACGCAGACACATTAAGACGGTGTCGGGCTTGTGTTACAGTGGAATGCGGAACAGAGAGCTTGAAGAGCAACTCCGCAAGCCCAGCTTAATTGGAAGTTGAAGTACTAATTGCTTATCGTCGACGCGAGACGTGGAACAAACTGCTTCTTCTGCGCATTGGTTGAAGTGAACTGCATTATTCATTTTGTAGAAGGGATGTATGGCAATAAGCGAAATTCTGCAACAATATCTTTCAAATATTGTCCAAGAACTTAGTGAAAAACATATGAAATAATAATGAATATTATATACCGTTCGCATTTTCGCATCAACATTTAATTGCTAAAACATACGCATATTCGTGTTCAATATTTAATTGCCCAAACGTGTTCCGCATCAGTTCCTGTCGTAGATCACGAGGCGGTAAAACTCTGAAGTAACTGTGTCTCATTGACGTCATGCCATTTTGTGTTTCCTTCCTGCACAAACTATCGCCGGAAGGTTTTTTTTTTTTAACGTATTCGACGGCATTCGTTGCGGACGATTTCGCTTGCGAACTTGCGCAAAGTGCAAGGTTTGACGGCTTAGCAGTCAGTGAACGAACGAATCGAGGCTTTAAATACATTCGGTGACAAATCACGTACTAAACACGTTCGAATGCGTTACTTTTTTTTCGGTTTTGTTGGATTGGACCGCTTTCGTTTTATTTATCACCACGTGATCCGTTGGCGTGGAGCATCGAAGGAAACCGCAAAAAAAGTTTTTCCCAAAGCAGACATTCAGTACAGTGTCCATCGGGTTGAAACTTCCGACAGATGGTGTTCCAATTTTCCAGCAACCACAATGTTGGAATGTTTTATTTTTGGAAATTCGGAATAGATTTCCATGCCACTAGCTCGCGATCGTTTCTGTAGCGGTATTGTGGAACGGACTGAGCGAGAGTTTGTATATTCTTCCCGGTTTTGCGGAAGTTTGGAGTATCGTAAAGATAAACATAAACTCAATACCGTGGCCAGGAGTTTCTGAGGGAATACAAATAGAAAGTTGGAAACAAGAGTTTGACAAATAACATTAACTAATGAAGGGTTCTGATATTTGACTTTTTAATAGTTTGACAGAAGAATATACAGCCATTCGCACCGTCGTTTGATCAACATAATTTGTCATTTGATTAACATTTATTGTTGTTTGATCAACATTTACTGTCGTTTGATCAAACGTACCGTCGTTTGAGCAAACTCTACTAGCTTCTTTGCAAGCAGTACCGTCTTTTCAATCAGAGGCGGATCAGCCAAAAAGACGGTACTGCTTGCAAAGAAGCTATTAGAGTTTGCTCAAACGACGGTACGGTAAATCAAACCACAGTAAATGTTGATCAAGCTACAATAAATGTTGATCAAACGACAAACTATGTTGATCATACGACAGTAGAAACTGCGAACGGCTGTAATTGGCAGAAGAAATATGCAAAGCATGTGAATGCAAAATGTCAAATACTTTTATGTTTAAGAAACAGCTACTGTCGCCTTTATTTTTTTAAACGTCCAAATGAATGCTTTTACACTCTCATTACAACGTGTATCAAAACACCATGCGCCTCCATTTAGCAGCGATTCGCTGCACGGTGCATTCCTTGCTTTCGGTTGTAGCGGACGCTAACGTTCGACACTGAAAGTGAAACAACCCAAATAAACAAACGTTGTTTATAGCTCGTTCGATGCGGGTAGCGATTCTACGAGTGAGAGAAAGCAACAAACAAAATAAAACCGATACTCGAACACACTCAGCCCGCGATAAGCCTAAGCCACAAGGGAGATATTACACAACCTGAACCTTACCTTCGCAACAACGCGTTTCGTGCACGGGTGTGTAATGTAAATAAGGTTTAAAAATAAATCATGCATCTGCAACGCTGTGTTGGACCATCTCCCGGATTCGCCTATTTTTTCGGGTGTTTCTTTTATCTGCATCTCAGCGGCGATTCGCTGGACGTATGATAAACATGCAAAAAGAAATATGAAAATACTTTTTATGCAATCTTAAGGGACTCTTCTTCGTTGTGCTCTGTTTGCAATACATACTGTTAACTCCATATACTGCAGAATTATATACCCAAATAGAAATATTGTAGTCAAAACATGTACTGCATTAACAATAACTACAAGTACCGTATAAAACCCATACACATTTTAAAGAGCAACTCATCAATGTTACTAGGTTAAATATTTCATTGGTGTTGATTTCGTTTGCACAGAACTTTCGTCAATCAAATACGACACCGTCAAGTATGGACTCGGGTCCTACGAGTAGATTCCGGACAGCCCGCAACATGCCGTCATGGGTGGTAAGAACGCGGCACGCCAAGCCAAACCAAAACCGGACGTTGCACAACTGACCATCGGGGGCTTTGTTCCCTCACCGAAACCGTTTTTCTCCGCAGAACGAAAGCAGCGATCGAGTTGGTCCGCCGCCTCCACCGCCCCCGATCATCCCGACCGATCCAGAGTATGAGGTCATCGATGTGGCGAACCAGCAGCAGTATTCCAATGCACCGCCGCCAGTGCCGTTGAAATCGCCGGGTAAGTGGGGAGGAGTCTTTCCACCTGCGATCACTCGCAACACGTCGCGATACAAGTCGGCCTGCATTTTAAATCTATTTCGTTCTCCCCCTATCTCTCCCAGATATCAAACGAATCACCGTGATGAAGTGTGATCTTTGCGGCTCCGTTACGCCCATCGTGCGCTGCGAGCAGTGCGACTCGAACCTTTTCTGCGCCTCCTGCGACGATCGCTACCACCGTCACCCCAAACGTCAGTCGCACGCAAGAAAGGTAGGTGGCCCCCCCGCCCTAGCCGGATGTAGCCAGGCTTCTTGCCCAACGTTGCATGCTTTCATAGTGGCGTTTCGTTCACCAGCCATCCCTTCATACCCACCCATTCCGAACACATACTGCGTCAATGGCTATGGGAACGGCTGTGACTCGACCTGTGCCATTTTGTAGTAGAGGTACAGTTTTTTGTTGGCAACACAAGACGCTCCATGAAAAATGTCATCGCTGCCGTGTTGGCGTATCCGTTATTTTAATCCCCACGAATGGCAGGAAAACACCCGGCAAGTAAAATCCCCAAAAGCGGGAATGCTGTACTAATCCATAAAAATAGAAGCTATCTCCGAGCGTTCCACGATCAGATCACCCTCCTCCATTTCGCGACCACATTGGCTCGATCCACCGCCACGTATCAGCGCAAAATTACTCTCGGGGTTTGGGTATAGTCTGAGCTGCAGCTGCCGGCGCTCCAAATCAACCACAACGCATATCCCGCCCGGTCGGTTACACGTACTCTCGTTTTCTTCGTTCTCTTCCTCTTCCCCTTTTTTTTCGCAGCCCATTGAACCGCCACCGCCAGCACCGAGCACGGTGAAGCCTCCGCTGCCACCGAAAGGGGAGGCCGGAGTGGGCGGGCCGCTGCCGCCGCCGAGGAAAAACAAGCGCCCCGGGAGCTTCCACTTTCCCAGTCCTTTGTTGGGCCGCAAGCAGGACCAGGTACGCTGCTGCACGCTTTCTTGAGGACGTTGACGTGTTGGCCACTGCTACTGACCCCGCGACTTTATTTCTTTTAACTGGGGAAAATCGTAAACAAAAACCAATAGACAAAAGGGAAGCCTTTCTTCGACCCCAACATTACCGTACCTTCGAACGAAAGACTCCAGGGTCAGCTTCAGGGAAAAAGTACTCGGAAAATCGACCGAAGAATGTTTAGGGACAATTTTTTTTTTGTTATTTTTTAAATAAATTACACGAGCGAAACTTAACTTCCTTGCCTGATAAAGATCTCCGGCTTTTCCTAACGCCCTCTTACAAAACTAAACGATGTTTCAAGCTTTTTTATGATTTCGAAGTTATGCACTACTAAATAAAAAAAGCAAATGAAAAGCAAAAGAATTTCAGCAGAAAATTACAAATCGATGTGCCATGTTTACGACAACGAAGAGCAAATGAAATATAACGAATCGATTTGGTTTTGAAAAACTGTGCATGTGTTTTAATTTGGATTCCGGGTTGACCCTTATTTAATCTTCTGCTGCTTATTTACTCCGACACTAACAAACAAGCGTAAGGTAGACCGTAGTGATATCAAATTAAAATCTTTATCGTTTAGATGTTTGTAAGGTAGTCTAATTAAAAAAAGGGCACGAGTTACATGGTTCTTAGTCGCGTTGGTAATAGTTTCAATTGATTTGGAAACGCTAAATCGAACATATGTTTGCCTCCACAGACAATCCCCACAACAGTTCCGCAAGGACAACCGGAGCAGCAGCAGCAGCAGCAGCAGCAGAAGCCACCACCTCCGCCTCCGAGTCCGGCCCTATCCTTGCGTGAAAAGATGAACTCCCTGAAGCGTTTCATACATCCGTCCAACAGGCCGTTGCCGGATCCGCCGGAGAACAAAATTCATTGTGAGTGCGAGGCCAAACTCAGACAGCAAAATAAACATCTATTAAACCACCATTCGCTGTGTTATCTTCTCGCCTAGCTTCCAATTCGTCACTGGATACCGTGTCGAAGCGATCGCCCTCGGTGGGCATGAGCCGTGCCGTGTCGACCACGATGGAAAAGATCCAGAACAACACGGCAGCCACGTTGGACCGGATGACGCTGTTGCAGCAGCGTTACCGGCAGCACCAGGAGACGATGAAATCCGGCGACGGAGACCGCAGCCGACGGGCCAGCCTAACGTCCAACACGGACCTGCAGGTATTTTACTAACCACCGATCTGCTCTGGACGTTCCCCGTTCTGTTCTGACTGGCTCGCGGCAAGTTTTGCTTTTTGCGTCACTGTCAAACTCATTTGTGAACGTTGTTTTTTGGTTGTTGCCTCTAAAAATTTGTTCTCGTGGTGTTGCTCTTTTTCATCACCGGTTGACGAACGCATTGGAACACTTCGTCAAGGCTTTCTTTCACTCATGTTGTGCTTTTTGTGTCACCGTTTCGATCTACAGTCATCCGCTACCGAATCGTCCAACAGCTTCCGTAGCCGGCCAACGTCGGGCTCTTTTCAGCAATCGTATCAGCAGCAACAACAGCAACATCATCAGTTTCTTCAGACGTCGCCTCAGCATCCCGGGGGGCCGATGCACCAGCCTCAGCTTCAGTCACGATGGCTTAACCCGCCGGCACCCAGAATACGATCTGGCAGTGTTGCGTCCGGCATTAATCTGCTTCCAGGCGCGCCGCCGGGAATGCCGCACGGACTTACGGCCAATAATGCACCACCCCCATCTGTTTCTCCCACGCAGCGCTCGGAATTTGGCGATTCGCCCCCGATGATGCCGAACGCACCGCGGAGCCTCAGCACGTCGGTGTTCAACCTGCACCAGCCACCACCGCAACAGCAGCCCAACATGTGGGGATTCAATCCGTTGCACCAGGTGAGCTACGCTAGGAAGCTAAAATATACTTAGGATATAGCAGGACAGAACAACATCTTTAGGATTACTATTGTACTCACATTTCATCCATAAAAAGCCTGTTTAAACCGTATGGGAAGTTTGTGTCAGGAATCAAAGGCTTTTTTAACAGAACTTGTTGCGTTCCAATAGACTATCCATCAACAAAAAATATTGCCAGCATGTGTAGACAACACATCCCGTAGCTGGTAACAACTGTCGTACGTTCAATTCTACGATCTAAATATTTTTTCATTCCATTTCTTGGTTCCCGGGCGCTTTGAAGAACTAGATTAATCTAAACATACTTTTGAGCTGTGTTTAATGTTATAAATTAGATTATTATGAAATACATTTCTAGGAACCTCACTTGGTGGTTCGAAAAATGATGCGTATTTGATCCAAATATGTTTTGCCAAAAAACTTGCAATAAACATTCTGATTCCTATATCGCTCTGATTTCTCCTTCTCATCAGGCCCAATCGATGGCTCACTTCAACCCGATGCAGTGGAACCAGATGAACGCCTGGATGGCCCGTGGATCACAGAATGGCTCCAACATGAGCCTCAATCTTCCGTCGGCTTCGCCACATGGGTTCCCGCAGGATCCCTCTGGCTATCCGCCCGCGTGGACGAACGCCTGGGGAGGAATGTACCCCTATCCGATGGGAATGATGCCTATGATGCCAGGTACGCAAACGATTACTCCCAGTTAAAAGTAAACTAAGATGAATAATTGGTTTGGTCCACTGTTCCTTACAGGCGTCGCAATGCCACCGCCACGTTCACGTGCAAACTCCCGCTCCCGGGCCGCATCGCCAGCGTTGAGTGTGAAGTCTCGCAAATCGACCATGTCCATGCGAAACCTCAACCGGAACAGCTTCGTCGACGATCTGACCGACGACGAGGACTCCGACGACGAGTTCCAACGGACGCGGGGCCGCGGTACCGATCGGCGACGCCGCGAGCGTCTCAACTCGACCAGCAGCATTGACTTCGACGAGCCGGAACCACAGAACCAAGCGTTCGTTCGGGCGTCCAGCGTGAAACATTCGCGCTTCAATCGCGATCGCCGCGGAGGAGGTTCGTCGGCGCGCTCGCTGATCGACTATCCCGTTTCACGCAAGCCGGCCGCAGCCCGGTACGATCGGGAGGAGCTGACGCGCGACCGATTCGACAAGATGGCCCTCTCGTCGCCACGCAAAGCGCCCTCGGATTCGTTCACCAACGAGTCAGAGCCGGAGCAGGAAGGGAAACGGCGTGGTTCGGCCACGGGTCGGGCGCGTTCGAGCAACGATGGCTTCAGTTCGCCCCGCAAGGTCACCTCCGACTCGCTGACCAACGATTCCGATGCCGACTTCGAGCGCAGGCGGCAGGCGAAGTTGCGCGCGGCGCAGAACAATCTGGTCGTCAGCATGCGCCGGCCCACGTCCGACTCGCTGACGAACGACTCCGAGCCGGACCACGAGCGGCGTCAGCAGGCAGGGAAAGTTAACAAACCGGTCGTCACTGCTCCATCCAAGAAGCAGAGCTCCGACTCGGATGGGCGCGACAAGCCGCAACGCAAGATAAGCACCGACTCCATGGCGAGCGGCGGCAAAAACGCCGTCGGCGGCGCACCCGGACCGGTGCCGAAGAAAATTCCGTCCGACTCGCACACGCCCGACACGGACGGCGAGCAGAAGCGACGTTTTGCAACGAAGCAGCAGCGGCAACGGAAGCACTCCAGCACCGAGTTCATCGCCAACGAGTCTGACGAGCAGGAACAAACCCGTGCTCCGGCTGCTGGGAAGAGGGCGGAGGCGGCACTGGCCCCCGAGAGGCCTACGCAGGTCGTCAACGGACTGCTGGAGTTCCGAACCATCTCCCCGTCGAAGTCGGACTCGGATGAACAACGACACCTGAAGACGGTGGAGATCAAGAACATTATCAATGAGGATGACAGCCGGCTCGGGGCCGACTTTGGCCGATCGGTCCTAGAGGACTCTCCGCCTCCGCCGGCCCCGGTGGCCCCAAGTTGCGAGTGGCAGTGCGAGTTCTGCACGTACGTCAACGAACCCGGCGTGAAAATCTGCGCCATCTGCTGCAAGACGGTCACGATTGGCGTAGTAAGCGGGGTCGAAGCAAGCAAGCAGGATAACACCCAGTCACGCTCGCCACCGCCGGATGTCGTGCAGGAGGCACCGCACGTCACCGAAGTGAAGCTGCAGATCGTGCCGCCCCAGAAACAAGTCAACGGTAAGCCAACCTCCCCGACGGACGCGAAGAAGAAAGGTAGGATTCGCAAAATATCCTTCTGGCCCGGCACCAAAGCCAAGTAGCATCCGTTCCCGGTTCCCCGTGTGCCGGATGGTTAGGGTCTAGGTCGGGTAAACCTTCCGGCACCGTAATCCTTCAGGTTCAAAGAGTTTCGTTTTTGTTTTAACGCAAGCACGCACGCACGCACGCACGCAAGCACCCTAGCACCCGTAATATCTATCCGTTATATCACCCGATACCTTCAAACCTACAAACGACCGTAAAACGAGCGCCCCTAGCAGAGATTTAGTTAGGTCTACAATCGCTATCCCTTGCAGCAGGATTATAGAGTTTGTATTACACTCGTCCTTGCACCCCCTTGAAATATGTAATATTATGTTTTCGTCAGCCATTAACATACTTTAAGATAAAGCGGAACCATCCCAGATTGACGTTTCTTGTAGAAATAACACACATTTGAGCGTTGTTTTGTTTCCGTTATATACCAATTATATTATGTTTATATAAAAACGGGCGTGAATAGTAACTATAACTGGATCACATTGGTTGTAACCGGCACATGATCACTATGGACAAATGTTGCATAACCAAATAAAGGTCGCATCCCGTTTCTCGTGTCCTTGCCGAGAAACAGCTAGCTGACAGTAAACAGTCAAGCAGAAAAAAAGAAAGAAAAAACTATGGAGTTTCGTGTTTTAATCCGGTGCCGTCTTTTCTCGTGTTCTCTCGTTCTAGACGACGCCGGTCGATCTGACGTTGACGACGAGGAGGACCACGAGATGGACACCGGGATGACGGTCGTGGTGGGCGTTGGCAAGCCGGGTGGCGATGTTGGTGGTGGGTTAAACCAACAGGGGCACATGGACACGGCGGAATCAGCCGGCATAAGGAAGGAGAAGAAAGTGGTTGCCACACTGGTTGAGAAAAAGGTCGCTAGGGCAAAGGTGTCGACAGGGTGCGGCCCTTCGCCACCCAGGGAAATCGTTGGGGAACCAAAACGGGCCACGGTGCCGGTTGTGGATCGTCCGGGGTCAAAGGCTTCCACTGGGACGTCTCCGCCACCGCAAGATATGTCCACGCAGGTATGGAAGATGGGTCAAACCTTTTTTTTATTGAATTTAATGCCCATTTTATCATTGACACATGACACATTTATTTTTCCTTTGAGAACCAACTAATTAAACAGTTAGGATAGTTAAAGTGACATGTCACGGTAACCTCTGTACAAAGCATGCGCCATTATAAATGAGTCTATTTTTGTTTGTCTGCACTCATCACCAACCGCAATTCATTAGACCTACGACACGTTCGAACAAATACGTGAAGAAATCGCCGCATTAGACCAAACGGCGGACAAGCCGATAAACAGGACCGATGAGGAGCAAACGGAGCAACATCAACAACATGATCAGAACATCGCCTCATCTCTGTACAAGCGATCGTACTCGCTCGCCACGCCACAGCTGCTACAAGTGGATCGTCCTGCCAGTCGCAACAGTATTTCTAGTGACACGCAGGTACGCCATGCCGGGTCGGGAAGAGGGAAACGTTTGGCCCCTACTAACACACCGCACTTGCGCTAACTTGCGGAAGACATCAGCATACGGCCCAGACGCGCCACGCCATGTTATAATGCAGCTCGATTCATTATTTTCGTATGGTTCATTATTTGATCGTTGACAGACGACGCTTTGTCTGGCGGTCTAATTTTAGAGCATCCCCTCCCTGTCAACGCACTTCAGCTTTTCCACTTTCCGGCAATGACCGTAACCATCAACCCCGTTAGGCCGTACACTTCTTTAGCCCGTCGTCTCTTTCTTGCGGTTTCTCCTTTGCGTCACGACGCGATCTTTGCCTTTTTCGCAATCCAACCGTCGGTAACGATTAAAAATAGCAGTATTTGTATAAGAAACCGCATAAGTGCCAAGACGGTTGCACGGTTTCGTCAACCGCGATGCGGTAATGGCAACGCAGTCTGTCCCAACCGCTTCCTTCTATTCAACTTCTAACCCACTCTGCTCAATCCGTGACGTCACACGACATCGCACGATTTTTATACGGATGAGGATGAACGCGGGAGAACGTGGCTTCGTACCATCCAACCTCGGCACGATCGGGTTCAGCACGATCGTTGATTTATCGAAATGAGTCAAATTTTAATGGGGGGGGGGGGGGGGGGTGGGGGGGGAGTGGTGGGAAGCCTTAACAGATCGGTTCAGAAAGAAGGTTTTAAAAAAGCTTGCCACGCACACACGAGGAATCAGTTGTGATCGGTGTGTGGCAGGACCTTGTTAGGAAGATTCGGTAAGATTAACAACAATACCGTATGTAAGCCTGCAAAAAAATATGTTTGAAAGATTACGTTTAAACCAAGATTCATCATTTCCTAGAATAAAGTAATCAATAGTATAACAATAGTATAACAATAGTAAACAGTGTTAGAAACGTGCCATGTATCATTGGCTGATTTAAAATGATGGTTTGGCTGTTTTTTTTGTTCATTTATCACGTGGAAATTTTTTGAATAATTTTAATGATTAGCTTCAAATCCTTTAACTACTTTAAAACACTCCTCCAGGGTCAAATTTGTTCACTGATTGCAATTATAGAACTAACGTTTTCCTTGCTATAATTCATCAGTTATAATTAATCTGCAAAACATATGAAGTATATGTTACTAAATACCACAAGCGTTAAAACATTTCGATAGAAACGAAGGCCATAGCAGTAACGGTACAGATGTCCATCTTTTAGAGTCTACCGCCATCACCACACGAGCTAAGCCCACAACCGGGCCTGCAGAGTTCCACTCGCTTCCAAGCAAACACCGCACTGAATCAAACGTCCCATCCGAACCCATCGACACCATCCGCATCGTCATCATCCGCACACTACGGCCAGCAGCAGGATGAAACCCTGTCCTACCTGGATCGTGCCATCCATCAGATCATACAGACGGCCGCGAACGAATCGCGCGTCACCGCTAGACGACCCACGGTTGACGACAGCAAGTATCGCACGTTTGGCGACCTGCGTCGAATCGCGGAGCAGCCGTCGGTCAAGGTGGCCACGGTGGAAACGGTCACGAAGGGCAAAATGCAGCCGAACAAATCAATGGTGACGAGACACAGTGCCCGGAAAGGGGATTTTCTTCAACTTGTGTTTGTAATTGTTTTTCAATCTTGTGTCATTCCCTTCCATTGTAGCCTCCAAGCACTATGGACGATCAGATAGACTCGGAGGATATTGTGCAGGAACGGGGAGAACCTTCATTGGTGCAGAATGGAGCGGCCAAGGGTGAACCGGAGTCGGAGATGACACTGCTGCTGAGGGTAATTTACCATTGGTGCGATTTGATTTGGCACGCGATAAGCAACCCGTTTGTCCACAGGAAGCCGAACGGTACCAGTTTACCGCCGAGGAGCTGCAAGCCGCACTGACCCACTGCGGCGAGAAGCACCCGGTGCAGTGGCTGCGCGGGAACTGGAACAAACTGATCGAAACGGTGCAGACGCTGGCGACCAAGTACGGGCACGAGAAGCGCGAGAACACCATCGGCACCATCTCGACCACCGAGGCGCGGGAGGCGCTCCGGCAGCACCGGGGCAACATCTGGCGCGCGATCACCGAATGCATCGAGCAGCGGCAGCGCAAGTACCGGGAGATCGCCAAGCAGGGCAACTTCACGCGCGAGGACATCGTCACCAGTCTGACCGCGCACCACGGCAACCTTGAGCAGGCGATGGTTGAACTGAGCAAGACGCAGCTCAAGCCATTCCTGATGCGCATCTGGGGCCCCCCGAACGGGGCCGACAACGACAGCGGCAACTTGCCGCTGCTCCAGCAGGCCCTCAGAGAGGATCGGAGTGGAATCAGTAAGAAACGATCGCAACACTAGACTGCCAAAAGGGGCGCACGCGGCCAGTACAGTGGTATTAATGCTAGTCTTTTCTTTCCCTCACCCTTCTTTCCCCTTTTCCATCCCGTGACCCCGACCCGTGGATGTCGACATTGAACTATGCGCGAATCCGTGTTTTTTTTTTGTGTGTGCGTCGGCATGCTCGATGTTTCCCCCCACTATGTGCTCGTCGATGGAAACCTCTCCTGTGTGATCCTTCCGTGTTGTGCTGCTTACCGTGAATTACCTTCCCCAACCAAACAAAATTTGGCACATAACTGGCTGCTCCGTCGACGCATCATAGATAGCGATATTCAACAGTTCATAAGTGCCCACGTAGAGCAGGAGTTGCTGGGTGATGGTTGTTCTTCCGGGCCATCGGTAACGGAGGAGACACCTGCTGCGATTGCCGAACAACCCGAGCGGATCGAAGAGCCTGAAGAACAAGCCGAACCGGAGATCGCCGCCCTGACATCGGTGCAGGACGCGGAACAGCGGGAAGAGGTATGTGAAGAGCAACCGGCGAACTCGTCCAACACGGAAATACTGAAGGACATCGAGGCGTTGATCCAGCAAATGGAGCGCAACCAAGAGTCCACGAATGCGCCCGTTCTGCGCAACATCCAGCAGCTGCTGACGCAGCTCGTCCAGGCTGAACAGGAGCCGCACGGTTCGCGATCACCGTCCGTCACCTCCGTACGTTCGCAGGCAAGTGATCAGCGTATCATGAGCAAAAGTCCCATTCCCGTGGTGCGCCCATCCACCACCATCCAGCATCAGGCGCACCCGGGTGATTCGAACCGCACCATCGAGGACGACGTACGCGACTTTGTGGAGCAGAACATACAGGACATTCTTCCCAACCTGGTGCAGCAGGTGCGGCAAGAGCTGGACTCCGTCCACGAGGATCTGCGGTCGAAACCGACCCGCACACTTGAGGATGACATACGGGAGACGTTGCTGAGGGCCGACTACTCGGACAGTGACTACAGTAACATCCATTATTTTCCATTCGGGAAACCGAACGCACCGAGTGCAGTGTTTCCCGAGCGACAGACGACGACGGTGAAAGAGGTTACCCACCGGAACGGACCGGTGATGGTGGAGGATGAGCAAGAGTACGTGAACATCCAGCAGTTTCTGCGGAGAGCGATCACGAATGAGCGGACGACGACCGCGTTCGATCGGTACAAGCGAAGGAACTATCAGATCGATAGCAGCTCTGACGAAGCGCGTCAAACGGCGGAATCGACCGACTATTACGATCTTGTTTCAATCAACGAGAAGCTAATGAGTCTGTTTAACAAACCACCGTCGAAGGAACACGAGACGCCAGAACCGGATGCACAGACGATCAACCAGCCTGCGGAAATGCAAGCTCAGGAGACGACGATCGTCGCACAGGCAGTTCTTCGGGAGCAGGTTTCAAATGCCAAAGTGGACATCGAGCAGCCTTCACTACCAGTAGCTCCAGTTAGCGCTGTGGTTATTGAAAAAAACGAAACTCTCCCTACAGTGGAAGCCACAACAGACAAGAAGGGAATGAAAAAGCGCCGTGTTTCGAGAGTTCCCATGAACAAGAACAATTATCTTTCCCGGCGGCCGGTTAAGAGCTCTTCCGAGAGTGATTTTGAGGGTTTGACACATAACGCAAAACCCAACGCGTCAGCTATCGTCGCCATCGATCACGTGGAGGAGTTGCGCCATGTAGTTGAGAATATCGAGCAAATAGAGCGGACAGTTGAAGCGGAAGATGCTGGCAATGCAATGGAACCAGTGGATCACCCGGTGGTTGGTGTCGAAGAGATAGAGGAACCAATTTATATTAATCTTCCCCCGAAACCGGAACCGGTTGATGGTGAGGAGTCGAGCCAACCTGTACCGGAACCAGTGCCCTCAAATTCTACTGAAATTGAAAACGTTGATGTGCCTTCAGTAGTAGAAAACCGAAAGCAGGAAATTGTTGTTTCGGTTCCTGAAGAAACTATCGCCCCGGTTGAAGATCGAAAGCCTGAACAAGCGATCATCCCATCAGTTACAGAAGAGGCTGGAGAGGAGTCTTCTCCTCTGTTTGTTTCGGAAATTGTTGTTTCGGTTCCTGAAGAAACTATCGCCCCGGTTGAAGATCGAAAGCCTGAACAAGAGATCATCCCATCAGTTACAGAAGAGGCTGCAGAGGAGTCTTCTCCACCACTGAAAGTCACTACAAACGAAAGTGTAAATATGCCTATCGCTCCGATAGAACCCCGACCAGAAGAAAATGGAGTGGATTCACCGAAAAACAACACGGAAGAGGTACAGGCCAACGATGCACAGAACGACGAGGCACAGCATGAAGTCCTCGTGCATAGTGCAAAGTTATCCAACAACCTGTCCGAGCTGGTGCTGGACACCAAGCGGCTCATTCAGCAGATGAAAGATGAAATCAACTCCGACATAGCAACGTTCAACGAGGACGATGCCGCGTACGAGGACGATTTCTACGAAGACGAGTACGAGGACGAATGGGAAGGAGAAGAGGAGGAGGAGGAGGAAGAATGGGATTCTAACGAGGAGTACGATGTCGACGAGAACGGTGACTTCCTCGAGTACGAAGACGATGACGACGATGGGTCGGTAATGTTCTCCGAGATGACGATCATCGACTCGAACAACGGCAAATCGCGAAGCGTCGAACAATCGCAGCACACCGAAGAGCTGGAACCTGTCCCGGAACCGCTGCAGGAGATGATCCTGCCGAAGATTAACCTGGCGGTCGTGAGGGAAAACGAGAGAAACAGCGCATCGGAGGTGAGCGATCTACCGCTGGACAGCGACTTCAACGATGCGCTCAGCGTGATCGAACACTCAGTCAGCGAGATGCGCAACATGCTTCAACTGACGGAGGAAGCTCTCGGACCGCTGCCGGATCTGGCAGGACCAATGCAACATGCATCGAGCGTGGAAACCCTGCAGAACAGTCCGGAGCAGAGTGAGATCAGCGAGATTACGCTCGTGCCCGACGTGGACAACGCGCTACCGGGGGCGACGGAGGAATCGAGCGAGCAAACGCTGGTGGCGGAGGAGAATCAACCGATGACCATGAGAGAGGTCCAGATACTGCTAAACGCCAAGGCAGTGATTGGCGGATTTTTGAAAAATGTCCAACAAATTGAGCAAATAATTGAAGAAACCATTGAACCTGTACTGGATCCGGTGGAGCTGCCAGAGATAGACGCCAATGCTCCTGCTCTTATATACGACTCCGTTCGGACTACCTCAACCGAAGCGACTGACAATAGACCTGCGTCGGTCATAGAAAGAAACGTTGTGGAGCTCCACGGCGCTACCCCTGCAGCAGTTACTGAACAAACAACGGAGATCATTGCAGCTCAGAAAACTTCCCTACGAGAGTCTCACAATGGAACGAATGGAAGTTTATCAAATGAGTGCAATACTCACCCGGCCCATGAGATGCAAATGTCCGCCCAAGATGCTTCCGGGAACACAGTTTTGCAAAGCTCCTCTACGCTTGCCCCAGTTGCCGTTATCCTCGATGTACCACCAGAAGGGCTCGTTGAAAATGATGTCCAAAATCTCTCGAATGCAATACCTGCAAGCGAAAATAGAGAATCGATTATTTTGTCCGATCACCCCATACAAGAGGATAATCTTCAACCTGGAGCTGCGCCCGTTTCGCCTGTCGTAGAAATGGTTCCGCAAGAACAATTACCTTCTATCACCGATAACGCAAAACAAAATACAACTGAATCAAGAGATCGAACAACGGACACGCAGACTACCACGCTTGCAGAGTCCACGGAACCGGAAGAAATTGTTACTCCTGAGTATGTGAATCTGAGCGTTTTGCAAACAATGGACTCCCTAGCCACTACCCCCGACTACGCAACGGTGATAAAGGCAGGATCACAGATGCAAGTGGTTGAAAACGAATCAAATGATGAACGTGAGGTTCAAAATCCTACGTTGTATAGCCATGCAAGTGATACAGAAAACGTTCGCGATCTCGAGGCCAACTCAGTACAGCCAAACAAGTCTCCGGAACAAAATGGTAATACGACACAGAACAGCACCGTGGTACATCGACAAGCAGCATTAACGGCAGATGAATCGGAACTTATTTTATCTCAAAACACACAAGTACTTGGTGTGGTTAAGACTGCAGTTGATATTAATGGATACACACCTACCGACAGCGTGGAGCCAGAAGCATTAACCAGCACGGAATCTTCTTCGAGTGTGCAACAGAACAGCATCGTTGAACAGAACCAACCAGTTAATGACGCCTCACCTGTGGATCGTCCGTCGGAACCAACGTCGATCCTTACTAATGGCTTCGCTAATATCGCGCTTACGCAAGTGAATGATCCTAACCCAGACACCATCACCGATCGTTCCACTTCCCGTGCATCTTCCGAGGAACCTTCATCCAGCTTTGTAGAGGTACAACCCTCCCAAGTCATTGTTCACTCTCCCCATCCCTCCCCACCGGAAGCCCCACCACGTACCACTAACATTTATCAAAACGTAGACATTCTCCCCCCAGTTGCCACCACTAAGAGTCCATCTGTTCGTAAAAAAGCTTCTTCCAAACTAAACGTTAAGATTACTAACGCCAATACTTTACAGTCGGATGACGGGGCCTCACCGACAACGCCCCCAACTCCCACTGGCTCCAAAGCTAACGCCAAGGCTTCCAAAACTACTAAAACTGACGCGAAAAAGAAATCTGCCGGCAACACCACACCTACTACCACCAACACCACCACCGCCGATTCCTCTGGCCGCAAGCAGTCGATCGTGCGCAAGAAATCTATCGGCAGTCCGTTCGGTACGGTACAAACCAACACGGTCAAGGCGATGCAAAAAGAGTTTCTGAGCAAGGCAAAGGAGTCGCCCAAACCTAGCACCTCCAAGGTTTCACCCAAACCTTCCAAGCTGGTGCAACCGAAGCTGTTTACCGGTGGTGGCCGCACCTCGGCATCGTCAACGCCGGCACCTGGTTCGAGCAAAGCGTCCACGCCGGCCTCGGACGGTGGTGCTTCGTCGTCGCGGTCCACTCCCGGGTTGGCGCCGAGCGAACCCGGCCCCAGTAGTTCGTACACGTGTGAAAAGATGCTGAAGAAAAAGTACCGTGAAACTTGCTTCAGCGATGACTACCAAACGACGGATGATGAGGACGAGAGCCGCATGACGATCACCGAAAGCGAGCGGACGATTATCAAAAGTCTGATCAAACCGTACGAACCGGACAGTGATCCGCCCGAAGTAAGTTGTGTGTGCGTGTGTGAGCGTGGAAAAACAACTTGCTCGAACATATCGACTTTCCTTTCCCAGAGCATAGCTCTAGTGCCCTCATTCCGCTGGGAGAGATCATGCTGTGCGATTTGCAGCGAAAGACCTTCAAAGGCTTTGCTTACATCATCCAGAGTTGCTCCTCCACAACACATAGATTCACCGTATTTAATATGTTGATTTTAAATTTGAGAAAAAGAACAATTTGAAATTAAGAACAATTTTGAATGATGGATCTCACATTGCGGATCGTTTTCTGGTTTATTTTTTATTTTTTTTATCATCGTTTTCCTCTAGGTTCAAGCTCAAAAGATTTTAGACGATGGTCTGGTGCAAAACTTTACCCAAGCGGAGCTCGCCGTTCAGCTGATCGAGCTCCGGTACGCGAGGGACAGTGCCATCTGGGCGGCCACCCAGTGCCACACGGTCGACGAGGCGAAGGACCTCCTGCAGAAAGAGTGCGAACTGTGCCTGGGAGTCTTCCCAATGAACGAAATCGTCTCGATGCTCAAGTGCACCCACACCTGCTGCCTCGAGTGCGCCAAGGAGTACTTCACGCAGGAGATAGCTAATCGATCGATCACGAATTGCAACTGCCCGTACTGCAAGGAACCCGATTTAAACGGACCGGACGTGACCGAGGACGACGTGCTGGAGTACTTCTCCAACCTGGACATCCTGCTGAAGAGCATTGTCGACGAGACGGTCCACGATCTTTTCCAGCGGAAGATTCGCGATCGGACGCTGACGCAGGATCCAAACTTTAAGTGGTGTGTCCACTGTTCGAGTGGATTCTTTGCCCGACCCAAACAGCGTCGACTGACCTGCCCAGACTGTGGCTCAATCACCTGTGCCTCGTGCCGCAAACCGGTAAGGGAAAGAAACCACAACCTAACTGTAACCCGGACATGAAACCTAATAATGCACGCCTCTCCATTCGCAGTGGGAGTCGCAACACGAGGGACTCAGCTGTGAAAAGTATGCCGAATGGAAGGAAGCCAACGATCCGGAGCTGCAGGCCGAAGGTGTCCAGCGGCATCTGCAAACGCATGGTATTAGCTGCCCGAACTGCAAGTTCCGCTACTCGCTGGCCCGTGGAGGTTGCATGCACTTCACCTGCACGCAGTGCAAGTTTGAGTTCTGCTACGGTTGCAACAAGCCGTTCATGATGGGCGCGAAGTGCAGTGTGTCACCGTACTGCGCCAAGCTAGGCCTGCACGCGCATCACCCGAGAAACTGTCTGTTCTATCTTCGCGACAAAGAACCACGGGACTTGCAGAACTTGCTGCTGGTATGGCAAATGTGAAGACACCTTTCTCCTCGCAGCAACAGAACGCTCACGCTACCCTTTTCCCTTTTCAGATGAACAACGTGCCCTTCGATACGGAACCGTCCGAAGCGATGAAACAAGAGCTGGTGAATGGGCAGAATTCCATTCCAAAGTGTCCCATTCCACTGCAGAAGGAAACACCGGCCGGCCTGATGGACATGATCTGCAGCGCTGAGGTTCCAGAGAAGCATGCGGGACTATGCAGGTAGGAGAAGCTGAGGTTGCTCCTGAAGCAAACCAGATTCAACTAACCTTGAAAGGTTTCAGATACTTTTTTTTAAATCAACGAACGCGAGACTGTCGATACGTAATCTAGACGCGCCGGTCTAGTCCGTCCATTTGGCTATTCCGGTTATTATTTAAAAAGACTTTAGGAAATTACCACCTAAGGTTTCATAAGCTTGCCGGCGAAAGATGCTGGTGCTGTGCTTTGACCGAAGACGTTTTTGATCGATTTCTTATGACCTGTCATGCAATGCACCTGTCGTTTTTCAATGCTCTAGGAAATGTGTAGTTGTCTTAAAATAGTTTCATAAAAACTACTATGACTGAAAAATCGATCGTCCGATACGCTGTGACTGAGCACACACAGACCGTACTGACCATGGACCAAAACTAATCACTCCCATCATCCTCTTCTAGACCGCACTACATAGAGTACCTTAGCTTCTTGGTGACCACAAATAGCATTGACCCAATCGACATCCTGAACGCGGACGATCTTGAGTCGATCGTACGACGCGCTAACAAACGTATGCCCCCACGCCCCTACGGCACCCTGGACGGCATCTACCGCGAATATTTGTACCAGGTGAGAAGTGTCCCAAGAGCATGACGATTATTAAGCGTTGCGTTTTTTTTTTCTTTCTCTCTACCTGCTTCTTCCAGAACCCACTACGTTGAATATTTGGTGGGCACGGTATCGAAAGCGCAGATCGATCCGCTACCGATCCTGGATCTTACCGATTGTGTCCAAGAGTTGCGTCGACGCGGCATACCGCTCCCGGAACGGGGTCCTTGGGACACCGATCAAATTTACCGGGAGATGTGCCAGAAGGTGAGACCACTAACGCTTGAATGCCGCTGGGCTCCGGATAATGGATCGTTGCGCTTCGACCACTGACGCAACGGTCCCAACAGAGACGGACCATTCCACCACCTCTCTTTTGATCTTTCGTTCGCTGTTTCTCTGCCTCTGTCACTCTCTACTTTTCCATCATTTCAATCTTGTAATCCCGGACACATACGGTAGCGGATTCTGACTGCACTGACTGCCATTTCAATGGACGATACTGTTGCCAACCCTTAGGAATCTCGAAATGCAATTATTTCTGGGTGTTGTTAATTTGCGTGGCCAATTTCATGTCATGACCAACTTGCTGGCTTTCACTAATCTTTTCCTTTTCAATGGAATTCTAACAAAATCACACATTAATTATCTTTAAACTAAAGACGAGCATGTTGGGCAGTGGGTACAGCTTTGGTTTTGAATGAATTTACATTGGCTTTGATCGTTAATTGTGAACAAGCAATATGCCAACCAAATCAATGAACTTTCCATTCCATATCCGCAGATTGTCAAGGACCAGATACCGCTGAACAACTGATGATCTTCGCTGCCCTGACTTTGCAAGCCCGCCTGCCCGCTGCCAGTAACGTGTACTGGGAAGAATTTTTCCGTCGTGTGTCGCATACCGTCCCAGCATATTCTTCCGCTACCATTGGTACTGTGAGGGCCGTGTCCCGAGTTACACGCTAAGGTTTTTTGTTCTCATTTTACAAATATAATAAATATAAAAATTGTATTTAAAGTATTCGAAGGAAATATCTTTTCGACCGACCTTTGTTTTTCTTTTCTGCTTCAATTTTCCACGCGAGCCAACCCGGCATTCATTTAAAGCATTAGCCAGCGTTCAGGGCCAAACCCAGACCGCGCCTTAAAAATACCGCAACATGTTTTGAAAAAGTTGCACTGTTTTCTGAATAAAATTCCCCACTTATTTAATTACCGCATTACCTCATGTAATGGGTTGTAAAGCTGTGTTAATGGGTTCATTATTTCACTTACGATTTTCCTAGGACGATCGAAACCACACACACCTTTTTGGGGTAAGTTTCCTTTAGCTGTACATTACTGAGGGATGGCGTAGATTTCGCTTCAATTGCAGTGGACATTCGATATACCTTTACCTACAATCGGGCTTGCCGGATAAAAAGGATTGTCTGGAAGAAAGAAATAAAAACATTATAATGCGATATACTATCGCAAACATTAACTCGGTTCCATACCGCCATTCGATGAGTTCTTGTTTGAAGATATGAAACCAACAGCGCTTCCGTTGCTTCGTCCACTTACCCGGTTGTTCGTAATATTACAAGAATATCCGATCCAGACGCAACTTAGTAGGGTTCTTCATCCGTGAAATGCGCAACAAGTGGACACGACACTACTCCAGACAAGTGGTACAAAACGAAAAAGAAAAACAAACTGTCAATCAAACGCACACGCCATTTTGACAGACGGCATGGCGTCAGTTGGATCTAGTACTGACGCGCGGTTAGTTGAGCAGTGATCTTAAGCTGACTATTGCAAGCGAAGCAAAAAACTTTCACGAAATCGAAGCTACTTCATAAGATAAAAACAATTCGCAAGAGAAAAATTGCAGTATGATGCAGAATAGTGCGGCGATGCGGCCACAAGCTGCATTAAATGCAGTAGCGGATGAGATGCCTGTGGTTGAGATAAGTGGATTACCCATATCTACGGAAAGCTTGGTATCAGACGCATTGACCAGCACGGAATCTTCTTCGAGTGCACATAATTCACCGGAACCATCGCTGGCCGTCATAAATGGCATTGCTAATATCGCCATAACGGAATCGAATGACCCTAACCCAATGCATCCGCCAAGTGACCATATCCCAGACACCATCAACGATCGTCCCGAGTCCAGCTCATCTTCCGAGGAACCTTCATCCAGCTTCGTAGAGGTACAACCCTCCCAGGTTATTGTTCACACTCCTCATCCCGTCCCACCGGAAGTCCCACCACGTACCAGTAACATTCATCAAAAGGTAGACATTCTCCCCTCCAGTTGCCCTCCTTGAATCCATCCGGTCGTTAAAAGTGCTTCTTCTAAACTAACCGTTAAGATTTCAAACGCAAAAACTTTACAGCCGGATGATGAGGACCCACCGTCCGCTACTACCCCTTGCACTAAAAAAGACACGGAAAAGAAATCGATACCTATCTCTACCACAACACCCACCATCGTGACCTCCACCACCACCTCAAGGGGCGAACCGGATTCCAGTGGTTCGCACACGTGTGAAAAGGTGATGGAGGAAAAGGATTGTGAAACTCGCGACGATCAGCAGGCCACGGATGATGAGAACGGGAGCTGTATGACGACCATCGCAATCGATCCCGCTGGCAGTGATCCGTCCGAGGTAAGTTCTCACGCACAACACGCGTGTCAAAAAACATCGTGGTCGATCATATCGACTTCCTCTCCCAGAGTATTGTTAGAGTCCGCATACCGCTGTGAGCGTTTTGTATCATATTTAGAGATGCTGTCAATGCACCGCCTACTCACGTGTGAAATTTTATTGAGAAGTAAAGTATAGCAGACACAAGAAGAGAATTACGGACGGTTCAGCGGAGGAGGCGGTGTATCGAAAGCATTTTAAAAAATCATAGAAGTATTATCGCTGTCAAAATTAACATCGCGTATGGATTTCGGATTTGATCAACCACAGGACACCGAGTGCCAATCGGCCGATGAGGCGAAGGATTTAAAAAAAGAGTGCCAACTTTGTCATGAAGTGTTCCCGATCAACGAAATTGTCTCGATGCTCAAGTGCACCCACACCTGTTGCCTCGAGTGCGCGAAAGAATATTTCACGCAGCAGGTTACAAACCACACGGTGACTAGCTGTAACTGCCCATTCTGCAAGGAGCCGGATCTGAACGGGCCGAACGTGACCGAGGACGACGTGCTGGAGTATTTCTCCAACCTCGACATTCTGCTGAGGAGCATTGTCGACGAGACGGTCCACGATCTTTTCCAGCGGAAGATTCGCGATCGGACGCTGACGCAGGATCCAAACTTTAAGTGGTGTGTCCACTGTTCGAGTGGGTTCTTTGCGCTTCCCGAGCAGTGTGAACTGACCTGCCCAGACTGTGGCTCAAGCACCTGTGCCTCGTGCCGCAAACCGGTAAGGGAAAGAAATCGCAATCAGAATCAAAGCAAATAGAATACCCAACATTTTACTCTTTTTCCGCAGTGGGAGTCGCAACACGAGGGACTCAGCTGCGAAAAGTTCGCCGAATGGAAAGCAGCCAACGATCCGAAGCTGCAGGCCAAAGGAGTTCAGCGGGTGCTGCAGGAGCATGGAATCAGCTGCCCGAGATGTCAGTTCCGGTTTGAGCTGGTTCGCGGGGGTTGCATGCACTTCACCTGCACGCAGTGCAAGTTTGAGTTCTGCTACGGTTGCAACAATCCGTTCATGACGGGCGCGCATTGCCGTGCGTCATCGTACTGCGCCAAGCTAGGCCTGCACGCGCATCACCCGAGAAACTGTCTGTTCTATCTTCGCGACAAAGAACCACAGGACTTGCAGAACTTGCTGAAGGTACGAATATTCGAGGATTTTTTTTTTCATCTCGCGCAACATCAGACTAACGCTACTCTTTCCCTTTTCAGATGAACAATGTGCCCTTCGATACGGAACCGTCCGAAGCGATGAAACAAGAGCTGGTGAATGGGCAGAATTCCATTCCAAAGTGTCCCATTCCTCTGTTGGACACCATCTGCAGTGCTGAGGTTGAAATAATGCATGCAGGTCTATGCAGGTAGGGGAAGCTGAGGTTGCTTATGGAGTGATAACCTTTGCTGTGTATTCAAGTAACTTTAAAAGATGTCCGATTTTATTTTGTTCATTCGACGAACGCAGGACAATTGCTGAAAAGTTTGGGCCTGCTGAATTTATTCTTTAATCGCTCGCCTTCGCGTGCCAACCTTATCCACCTCGCCGTTCCGGTTACTAATGCTTACCAGGTTTCCTCTGTCACATGGAATGGTTTGAAAGACTAGGGACAGCCATGCTCATCGCATTATTCTCAAGGCAGAGCAGGTCGTCAATTTCTCCGTCGTTATTAAAGATCCTTGAAGAATGAATGCACGACTTTGCACGTTTCGTTTTGAAAGCGTTTGTAATGCGAGGCACAACACAGATTTTTCAAATTTTTCTCCGTGGTAAAGGATTTTAATTCGAACTAACGCTAACGAACTTATTCCATCACGCCCCTACGGCACTCTGGACGACATCTACCACGAATGAAGGGTCCCAGGGTGTGATGATTATTAAGCGTTTTTGTTTCTATCCTTCTCTCTACCTGCTTGTTCCAGAACCCACTATATCGAATATTTGGTGGGCAAGGTATCGAAAGCGCAGATCGATCCGCTACCGATCATGGATCTAAACGATTGTGTCCAGGAGTTGCGTCGACGCGGCAAACCCGTCCCGGAACGGGGTCCTTATGACAACGATCAAATTTACCGGGAGAAGTGCCGGCAGGTGAGTACTAAATCCAGACAATGGCTGTCACTAACCTTTGAAATTCGCCAAATGCAAAAATGCTGCTTTCTGATCTTTGTTAATGTTTGCTTTCGTTTTGATCGTAAATCATGAATAAGAATAGAACTATGCCAACTGATTTTGTCCATTCCGTTTCTGCAGATCATCAAGTACCAGGTGCCGCTCAACAACCGATGAACACTGCTGCCCTGATTTTGTAAGCTCCTGTCCACTGACAGCAACTGGAGAAAGCTTTTCCGTCGTGTGTTGCATACCATATTTTTTCGCGTTCCGAATATTCTAGCACAACCATTTCCACTTTGCACTACCAATCAAAGGGTTTTTTTTTCTTGTTTTCAGATAAAAAAAATATAATAAATTAGACAAAAAGCGGTGTTTTTTTTACTTTTTCACACGAATCAGGTCATATTAGGAGCTCATTTTTTCTGCGAGCATTTTCTGAATAGCGCGAAAATCTTTCGGTTCAAACTTTTGATTCTTTCTCAATAGACTATTTTTCTTTTTGCTAGCGGGCAATTGTGTGTTGTTTGAATTGGTAGTTTTCATGAGGCCATTACTCGAACCGAATGTTTGCTTAGGAGGTACCATTTGTAGCGCTGCATTATGCCCGGATGGTACAGGAAGGGATGTCTTCGCTCCGGCTAGAAAAACGATATCGGTTACGGGTTGCTTCATACCTTTACCCTTATCCAGTTGTACTAGAGTCTTGTAGGAGCAGATATCACAAGTGTACTTCTGAAAGGGCGAAAAACATTTCAACGAGCAATTCCATTGTAAACAAACAGTCGGCTTCATACCGCCACTCGACGAGTTCTTGCTTTGAGATATTTCAACAGCGACTTCTGTTGCTTCGTCAGTGTGCCCATCCGTTCGTACTTTTCAATCTGCTTCCTGTACTGCTTTTTGGCGGGCATGAAGACCACCGAAAAGAATCCGTCCTGCCATGGAGTGGCGCACTTTTTACACATCGCGCTGTAATCGTCGGGGTCCAAGTCATGCTTGGACGCCTTTTTACTGTAATGGGAAGACATGTTAACTAAAGAAATCCTTATAGCTCCATGTGAGAGTGCCACCTACAATAAGGCCAATTTGAGAACAGCTTGAAACTTATTTTCATTCGGTAAATGCATGGCGAATGTCCAAAGTTTATTGTTCATGATGATATCGGACACTTAACACAACACTGAATTTAAACGAAGTTTGCCACACCAGAAGCGAACTACATACACTTTCGCCGGGTGAAACGTGCGATCGAAATCCAAACATAAATAAACTCCCACTTTGACAGCCAGTTGGGCGTGGTGAGTAAAGTGGGGAATTCATGGTCAACTCAAATTGACGGAATTCCGTGCCGTCCTAGATAATCCAACGATGAATGAAATATCGCCAGAGATCATCAGTTTAATACAAACAGATCATTTATTTAAGCATTTTTCAATGAATAAAATTGATTTGAATATACTTGCCACGGATTGAAACACTACCTTAAATTGCTATAAGTTCGCACACTACTGTTGACGTTTGAGCTGTCACAATTTGCAAAGCAAATATTATGGATTGAAAGATGTACCCAGTTTCTCACTAGAACAGCAGTTTGGAACAAAGAATTCAATTTTTGAAGCTTTAATTTAATATTCAAGCCTATTTAAAGCGAGTGAGTTTAATAACAGCAGCGGCAAAATTTACGTAAAGCTGTGGAGATTCGAGGAACTTTTAGATCGGAACGGCCTGACGGCGGGTGCACGTCAAAATTTTCAACACTAGCACGTCCGTCAAGCGGTCAATTTCAGTCGGTCGTTTCGTTTGTTCTGCGAGCAGTAGAAGAATCCGTAGGCAGAGTTGGAAAACTTCTGCCGAAAATTTTCTTCGCGGTCAGGACTCCATCGTAAGCGAACACACCTGTTTCGAAGACGCGTCGCGCACAAACGTTCGCGCTAGCAGAATGTCGTTCATCACTCGTAACGTGGCCAGAACGCTGGTGCAGGTAAGCGCACGATTTGGATGGTGTTTTGCAAAAATGTTTATGTAACACCCGTTAGAGCGCTGTTCCAATTTGTGGGACAAAGTTAGCATGACCGAAATGCAGCGAGAAATTTGTTCACCGAAATCGTTTCACTTGCAGGCCTCATGTCGTGGCATCCACTCGACGTCCGTCGCTCAGAACCCGGTAAGTGCGCTGGAGAACAAAAAACAGACGCAACCTCAAGGATTTGTTTATAAATGGATTTCCGTGTGTTCTCTCCCGGGGCGGTTGATGGTTGCAGCGTTCGGGCTCGAAGGAAGGTCGCATCACGTGCACCCTGATCCCCGGTGATGGTGTCGGCCCCGAGCTGGTGTACTCGGTGCAGGAGGTGTTCAAGGCCGCCGAGGTGCCGGTAGATTTCGAGACGTTCTTCCTGTCGGAGGTGAACCCGACCCTCAGTGCACCGCTTGAGGATGTGGTCCGATCGATCCGCAAGAACAAGGTGTGCCTGAAGGGTATTCTGGCGACGCCAGACTTCAGCCGCACCGGCGAGCTGGAGACGCTCAACATGAAGCTGCGCAACGAGCTCGACCTGTACGCGAACGTTGTACACGTCGTTAGCCTGGATGGTGTGAATACGCGCCACAAGGACATCGATGCGGTCGTCGTCCGTGAGCAGACGGAAGGCGAATACTCGGCCCTGGAGCACGAGACCATCCCTGGGGTCATCGAGTGCCTGAAGGTGATTACCGGCCAGAAGTCGGCCCGCATTGCCAAGTTTGCCTTCGACTATGCCACCAAGCATAACCGCAAGAAGGTCACCTGCGTCCACAAGGCCAACATCATGAAGCTGGGCGACGGTTTGTTCCTGAAGAAGTGCGAAGAGGTAAGCGGAAGAAAATATACCAAAACGCCGAACGACGGGCCATCTAGGCGTTATCTAGGTAGAAGCAAACTAATTAAATTTTCCTTTTTTAAGATCGCGAAACTATACCCACGAATTCAGTTTGAGAAGATGATCGTGGACAACACTACCATGCAGTTGGTCAGCAATCCGAACCAGTTCGATGTGATGGTGGCCCCAAATTTGTACGGCAACATCATCGATAACATCGCGTCCGGATTGGTCGGTGGTGCTGGTGTGGTGGCCGGTTCGTCCTTCTCTTCCGAGCATGCCGTCTTTGAGCCGGTAAGTAGCACTTTCCTATCGCAGTTTTGGGCGCAATATTTTAGTTTAAACTGGTCCCGGAAATAGTTCATTGTGTAGCAGTTATGGTTATCTATTCACAATTATATTCATTGCTAGTGATGAGTTTTTAAATTCATTAAAATTCGCAAAATGCCCACCCTACGAGAAAGAAAAAAGCAATTAAACCTTTCATTCCGTCTCTTTAAATAACATGTATTGCTTTAAAGTTATTAATTAAATTTGTCTACTCTTGTACATCTTCAGGGTGCACGACACACTTTCGCCGAGGGCGTGGGCAAAAACATCGCCAACCCGACGGCGATGCTGCTCTGCTCGTCGAAAATGTTGCGCCACGTGAACTTGATGCCGTACAGCCTCATGATCTTCGAGGCCGTTAAGAGCGTGCTGCGCGCCGGCAAGGTTCGCACCAAGGATCTCGGTGGCCAGAACACGACCAACGATTTCACGCATGCCGTCATCCAGAACCTACGATAAATGTGTATCCGGATGGCGCACTTCTTCTTCACTATAACGAACGTCGTTCCCAAAATATCCTTATGATTGGCCGAAAAAAGGCAGCCGCGATGGTTTGATGATGATGATGAACGTGAGGCGAATGGAACGAATCGATAAACTCTTTTAGCAATAATTTTCTTTCAAACACACACACACACATTTTGATGCACCTCCTTCGAGGCTCCTACGGAATCGCAATAGTACTTCTTTCTTTAGTTTCTACTAGCCCTTTTTTCTCTCCTGTAACTTATTTCTCATCCTTAATTAGACAAACTCGTCCGACGCAGCTGTACTATTTTCTACCCCAACCCCCCACGATAAAATGAATGCAAAAGATGAACGTTGATAGTGTTTACTTAGTGGAACTGTTTGTAAAACAATGGCCAATTCTATTTATTCAATTTACCAAAGTAAAGGAAGTGCGCGCGCGCATGATTGTCGCAAGAGAAAGCCGTAAAGATATGTAAGATGGGGCGATGGGTGCTATCGCTTCGATATGATGCCATCGACTTAGTTGAGTTGCTAGGAAGAAGACAAGAGTATTAGACGCCGAAATCTTCAGTATGCACCGCCGCTGATGCACCGAGGAAAGGTACACACTCTTCTACCTGTTCGTTTCTGGTGAATGACGAGTCTTCGAATAATAATAAATTTTAGCGCGAAAACGTTCGGCTCCTGAATCATGTCTCTTCTGTTGCATTTTATAATAATTTGGTCCACCGTGGGGCAATTTTGCGATTGGCTCGCCGTTCGTCGTTCACTTCTTCACTTTCTTTGGTTTCGCCAGCTCCAGGATGCGATCGCTCGCCTTGGCCTTCAGTGCGTTCGGTTCCACGATGAAAGGATTGTCACGGTATTCGTTTTTCACGTTAGCGTAGTGCTTCGCGGCGGCCAGCTGAACAATCCGGCTGGACGCTTGTGCCTTCAGAACGTTCTCCGGGATGCTGGTATCCTCCACGATCGGTCCTTTCGCGCGCCGGCGTCGCGCGATCGGTTCAGCCAGCTTCTGCACGTGCTCGGACGGGGTCGCTTTGGTTGCGGCAGGAGAAACGGCCGGTAGTGGCCGTTCCTTCCCGGTGAACTTCGGCCGTGTGAATCGCGGTGCCGCAAGGCTTTCGATACGATTCAACAGTGCGGAAAGCGGCTTTCGATTCCGTTTTGGCTGCTCCGGAGCAGGTGGCATCTTCGGTTGTGCGTTCCGGGCGAGCCAATCGCGATGCTTCTGCCACTCGTCCGGAGTCATGCCTTTTAGCTCGCTCAAATCCGGCAGCTGCACGTTCGCGAGCCGACTGTACACGGTGAACATGCTCTTCTTGATGCGCTTCTCGAGCTGTTCCTGCTGGTTGCGCGCGATAAACCGTCGGTACTCTTCCTGCGCCGCCACCAGCTTACGAACGTGCGGCTGGGCCAGCTGCTGGAGACGCTTCGAGGCGTACGGTTCGTCGTACGGGCGTGATACTTCCGTTTGCGTGGTATATTGCTGCACCTGCTGGGGTTGGTACTTGCGTTTCGGCTTCCGAGGTTTGGCCAAGTACTGAATTCTACGTGGCGTCTTATAACTCTTCCGCTTACGGGCTGGCTTTCCACACCCAAACTGCTGCTTCTCGAGCTTCTTACCGACCGGGCAGCAGCATGGTGTGTAGAGGAACGTGTTTCGAATCGTGCTTTTTGAATTTGCCATCATGTGGCAGTTTTCTGTTCTTTTTTATCAGGAGGCTTTACTAGCGCTTCTAGCTACTTGCACTCGGAAAATGCAATGCTTCAACAATGCCTACTAAAATCATAAGCCGCCGATAAAACAAAATGACGAAATCGAATTGCAAACTAAATAAAATATGCCTAGCAACGCTTCCATGCGACAATGCAACGTCAACATAGTTGTACCTTCCTTGAATTGCAGGATCGGTAATAAAAAATAAATTTAAAAAAAAGGCTCCAAAATAATGTGCACAGATTTTGTGCGTATTTCGGATACAACATTATTTACAACAGTCGAAATCGGCAGTCAATAACACATTTGTAATTAATGCAGTTTCAAGATTCGATTTACTTGATTACAATTAATCAACTATCGTAAATAATCATTGAGGTAGTGCTTTTCACATTTGTTCACGCCTCACAAGAGCAGATTTTATCAGAACAAATTCAATTTTCAGTTCTAATATACATATGTACATAACGGCATTTGCCGGTGTTGCTTGAATCAATAACTCAACTCATGAATGTCATGTGTGGTAAATAATAAAATTTATTTAAAAATGCGAACAGAAAGTTAACAGAAATGAAAACCAACAAAAAAAGTGCTACAAAATATCATTATTTAACACTAAACAGGAGACCGATGACATGGAATCAGAGTCGAGCACCGGACGCTGTTTTTAACACGATTAGTGATCCAGAAAAATTGGAACACTAGAGTTACGGTAAAACCAACGCTTTCTTTACCTACGTACTTAAGGCTAAAGGTCCATTCTATGAAGGTGCGGGTGACTGTTTTTGATGATACACGATTAAGGATTAACTCGTACGGCGCAGCGTTTGTCTTCACTTGCTCGGGTAGAACTTCTTGGACGAGTCCTTCGCCATATCGAGCAGTGTCTGGGCCGGCACGAACGGAGCGCCGTACAGGTCGGCGTACGAGCGCATCTTGTCGACGAGTTTTCCGGCGCCGTACTGGTCCACCCAGCGGAACGGCCCGCCAGTGAATGGCGGGAAGCCGAGCCCGAATACTGCACCAACGTCTCCCTCCAGCGGGCTGTCGAGGATTTTCTCCTCCAGGCAGAGCACGGCCTCGTTGACGAAGCGCGACACCATGCGCAGCTGCATGTCCTCCACGCTGTTGGCACCGCGCGACTGCAGCGCGTACTTCTGCTTCATGATGGCCAACGCGTCCTGGTTCACCTCGCGGTTCTTGCTGCGACCGCCCGAGTACACGAACACACCCTTGCCCGACTTGCGCCCCATGAAGCCGGCCTTCACCAGGTCCTCCATGACGCCCAGGTTTCCGCCGGAGAAGCGTTCGCCGAACGCCTTCGCCAGATCGACGGCAATGTGGGCACCGACGTCGATACCGACCTCGTCGGCGAGCGTGGCCGCCCCGACCGGGAATCCGAACGATTTGGTCATCTTGTCCAGGTCTTTAGGGTCCACCCCTTCCTGCAGCAATCTGGAGTGCGAAACGGTGTAAAGAAAGATTGGTGAGTTTTGCTGGCCCGCGATCGTTAATCGGTCCCTCGCTCCCTACCTGATTGCTTCCGACAGCATCGTCGAGAGGATGCGGGTCGTGTAGAAGCCAGGTCCGTCACCAACGGTGATCACAACCTTACCCTGGCGCAGACCAACCTCGACGGCAGCCGCGGCCGTCTCCTTCGACGTGCCCGGATGCGTGATGATCTCGAGCAGCTGCATCTTGTCAACGGGCGAGAAGTAGTGCATGCCCACCACATTCTCAGGCCGGGAGCTGCCGGCGGCGATTTTCGTAATGGGAATAGCGGACGTATTGGTGGCAATGATGCAGTGATTCGGTACGACCTTCTCCAGCTCCTTGATGACCCGATGTTTGATATCAATGTTCTCGAACACGGCCTCGATCACGATGTCGGTTTTACGGAACGGCTCGTAGCTGAGCGTGGACGTGAGGTTGGACAGAATCTGATCACGCTCGATGGCGCTGATGCGCTTGCGCTTAATCGCGTTTTGCAGACCACCCTGCACCTGTCCGATGCCGCGACCGAGACCGGTCTCGGTCGTGTCCTTCATCACCACCTGGTAGCCCTTGTCGATGCTGACCTGAACGATACCGGCACCCATCAGTCCAGCTCCCAGCACACCAATCTATGGAATTGAAAAATTATGGTGTAAACATATTAAAGAAGGCTTTGAACAATAGAAACTGCGAGAGCAATCAAAGCAACCTGAGAAGTAAACAGAACATGTCGCAAGCAATCGGAAGAGACATTTTGTTCGATTCAGTCGTCAACCTCAGCGGACAGAAATTTGAAGCTGACAAACTAGTGCAAGAAACATACCGTTTTCGGCGGGTTGGCTGGCTTTCCGAAGCGGTTCTTTTTGCACTCGGTCTGCCCGCGGAACAGACCGATTAGACCCTTCGACTGTGGCGTTTGAGACAGTTCGCCGAAGCCTTTGCGTTCAGCTTCGTAACCTGCCTCCTGTCCTTTGTCGACGCCGACACGGATCACTTCCAGGATCTACGAAAAAGATTGGATGAAACAAAAAAGTTATAAACCATTACTTGAGGTATGTACATGAAGAATTTTTATTAATGATAGCAAAGTAAGTAAGGTATAAAAAAACTGTGGCAAAGGTGAAAAAATCAATCCAAAAGAGGACTTGGACCAATTGTAGAATGATGCTAAATTCATTTACGCATTCTGTAGAATTGGATGGATGTTTATTATCGCCCAAACAATTGGTTTGTAGTAATGCGTTTACATTGCAAAAAATGTATTTTATTATACTGATTAGTAAAAAGCTGTGGCAAAGGTGAAAAAATCAATCCAAAAGAGGACTTGGACCGATTGTAGAATGATGCCAAATTCATTTACGCATTCTGTAGAATTGGATGGATGTTTATTATCGCCCAAACAATTGGTTTGTAGTAATGCGTTTACATTGCAAAAATTTTATTTTATTATACTGATTTGTAAAAAGTTGTGGCAAAGGTGAAAAAATCAATCCAAAAGAGGACTTGGACCGATTGTAGAATGGTGCCAAATTCATTTACGCATTCTGTAGAATTGGATGGATGTTTATTATCGTCCAAACAATTGGTTTGTAGTAATGCGTTTACATTGCAAAAAATGTATGTTATATTACTGATTAGTAAAAAACTGTGGCAAAGGTGAAAAAATCAATCCAAAGGAGGACTTGGACCGATTGTAGAATGATGCCAAATTCGTTTACGCATTCTGTAGAATTGGATGGATGTTTATTATCGTCCAAACAATTGGTTTGTAGTAATGCGTTTACATTGCAAAAAATGTATGTTATTATACTGATTAGTAAAAGGCTGTGGCAAAGGTGAAAAAATCAATCCAAAAGAGGACTTGGACCGATTGTAGAATGATGCCAAATTCATTTACTCATTCTGTAGAATTGGATGGATGTTTATTATCGTCCAAACAATTGGTTTGTAGTAATGCGTTTACATTGCAAACATTTTATTTTATTATACTGATTAGTAAAAAGCTGTGGCAAAGGTGAAAAAATCAATCCAAAGGATAGAAATTTTATGTTGTCCAAACAAATTGTTTGAAGCACTGCAATGATTATCCCTAGTTGAAAGAAACAAGAGCTTAGATACATACCTTCAACGGTGCCGGGTAGAGACCTCCGGACAGCTTCATCACTTGTTCCCGGGCCTTTTCGAACACCTTGTTTTTCACCCACTCGATGCCGAACGCAAAGTCCGTCAGCTTGGCCACGATACCCGTCTTCTGTCGGTTCACCTTCAACTTCTCCGAGGCCAAATCCTTCGCAACCTGTATCGCCACTTTCTCCAGATACTCAAGTGTGTTCTGTTCGGCAGGCATCAGTCCCGGACCGAGTGGATTGACGAGCAGGTCAACGATACCCAATTTTTTTGCCTTGTCCGCCTTGACAGACTTGCCGGTGAGGGCGAGATCTAGCGCTGTCGGGATGGAGGTAAGCTTCGGCAGCCTCTGGGTACCGCCAGCTCCAGGCAGCAGTCCCAACATCACCTCCGGGAGACCGAGAACCGTCTTCTTATCCTTCAGTGCCACTCGGTAATGACAGGCAAGGGCCAACTCAAGCCCTCCGCCGAGGCAGACGCCATTGATAGCGGCCACGACCGGTTTGCGAGATTTCTCCAGCTTGCTGAACTGTATCTGCCCCTCGTGGGATACCTTCGTCGCCGCCTCGACCGTCTTGCACTGCTCGAGCATGGAAATGTCGGCACCGGCCACGAAGCAGCCCGGTTTACCGGAGATCAGCACGGCCGAGTTGACCGACGGATTCGTTTCGACCTCACGCAGCACGGCATCGAACTCGGACTGTACCTCGGCGTTGAGGGAGTTTACTTTTACGCCGGGCGAATCGAGTGTAATCACCATGACGTTGTCCACGATGCGTGTTTTCACGTGCTTACCGGCCGCACCGGCCGTGGCCAGGTAGCGTGTTTGCATCTGCGACTGAATCGCTGTAAGAGGAAGGAAAATGCTGTGTTATTGACAAGTCTGTACGAAACGTTTCACGGCCTTCCGGAAGTTCCCAGTAGCCATCATATCAGTAGGAAGAAAATGAAGGGAGCGTGTGCAGGATTGTTTTGAAAAGAAGCTGATTTCGTAACGATTTCTGTCGATCGAGCGAAAACTTATCAGCTGAAAAGAAGTAGGCTCCTGATACACCGGTGCACGTAACAAATATTCGAACACTGTCAGCAACTGATGTCCGTAAAGTGCATGCACCAGTATGTGTGCGCGCGGTCGAAGAAGCGAGTCATGTTTATATGCTTCTCCTTAGTGGGCACCCCTTTCCTGTACACCCTCTGCCGTGCGTTTACCCTTACGCCATCACCGCTGTCAGCCTTCGTCGGCAGGACAAAGTCCAAAGTGACAATCCGCCGCGATTAGCGTGAATCTCGAGCCCAGATAAAATGGACAGACACGAGTCTTTGCTTGGTAGAAATGCGAGTGAGAAAAAATGTAATCCTTACCCTTCAGTCGCAGCGCCTGTCCAAAGGTCACATTTCGTTGCACTGCCGCACCGATCAGTCGTACGCTGGCCATCTTTCTTTTTCTTTTATTCTGCTTTCTCCGTATTCGCTTGATCAACCTATGGAAAGGGTGAAGTAAAACGATGATTACTTCCGTCCGACGGAACTAAAAAAAACACTCAGCACTACACGTGGCGAAGGGAATGTGACCTTCACTTACTTTTAAAAGAAATGCAAAAAATAACTTAAATAAGAAAGACGCTCGGGACCGGGACTTTCGCAACTACCTGCGGTACGAAAGTTCACTTTACGACTGCAAGTTTGTTCCGGCGAACAGCGAAACGTCAAACTGCTTTGAGGTGTTGGAACAACGCGGACTCACTTAGTCCGCGAGTCCGCGTGTCCTGGACGAGGAACTAGAGATATATTCCCAGTTCCGAAAAATTGGGTTAACGTGGCTGTTGTACTTCCGGTTTCAAATTTAAAAATTTAATTGGAATTTAGGAATAATAAGACAGCATCGTAAGCAAAGCGGAATATATAGCTATATTGGTGGCCAATTAATTTGTCTTAAAATTACCCTTCACCAGTTAAATTTAAAATAAATATATGTATACAGTACTTTAGCTTTTGATGGCGCATTTTATCGAGACTCCATTTACCACCTTATTCGCAGAAGTTAACTCCCATCAGTTTTACTAAACAGTTTATCAGTTATCAGTTATCAGTTTTTTATAGGCAAATGAAAGAAAAGATTTCAAAGCTGAACAACAATTATTGCAAAAGATCGATTGATCGATTTACAAATTAATTTTAACCCTTATAGGGTAAGTGCGGGGGTTTTGGCCAGTGCATGTAATTTTGGCCCTAATCGAAAGAACATCAATTATCGCACTGATTTCAAATGAAAATGCCCGCTAACCCTTTTTATAATGTTAACATTGATTTATTCTAGTTAAATGTCCAGTTTGAGAGCGATTGTATCAATATTTTTCGAGCAATTTGTTAAAATACATGACGTTGTCACTTTTTCGACCCATCATGCTGAACGCTGATAGTTGGCCCTATATCAAAATATAAGCAACCACTGCGTACAAAACTCGGAAGTAATGTTTTTCTGAAAGTCTGAGTGGTTTTAAGAATTATCAAAACGTTATTTGAATTTTTTGCGCTTGAAAAATAGTTTTATTTTCGATACAAAGAGTGGCCAAAATAGATGCAAGGAAATCTGATTTGGATTTGACAGCTGTGAATCTGTGAAGATCTTCCATGCATGGAAGCCATGACACTCAAGCAAAAGCTAGGGAACATTAAAATAGCAAATTGAGCATTAAACCACATTGATTTTACGAAAATAAAAGCAAAAAGAATTATCTTAATTATTAACAAGAATAATAAAAGTGTCTAGTACATAAAAGGAGCCTTTTTTTTTAGTGGCCAAAACTGGTACACAGATAGGGCCAAAATAGAAACATATAGGGCCAAAATAGCGACAAAAAGTATGTTCGGGAATTGATGGTTTTTTAGTGAAAACATCAAATAAACTCACACATGTGATTTGGAAATCATGCTTAGATAGTTACTCTACATTACCATACCAAGTTTATCGTTATATGATCAATACAATGAGTGTAACGAATTTTTTTGTGCTGACCCTTTCCTAATGTGGCCAAAACCCCCGCACTTACCCTAGTATTTGCTAATTTTTTCTGCTTTCTTCTTCTTCCTGGAGTAACGATCGTCATGTGTCCATGCCTACCCATCACGGCCTTATGAGACTTTTTGCCCTTTGAGTGAGGGCTTATGAACGTGCGTGGGTAGTCAGTCCTTTGCACCGGTCCGGTTTGTGTCCGACGCTCATGGGTCATATTCGAGCCAGCGGACGGGGTCCTGGACCCTCCGGCGTCGAGCTGTGAATTTTGATTAAAGAATAATATATGAACTTATGGATAAGCGTCCCCTACGTCTTAAATTCGTAGTCTGTTTGTAGCCAATATGAAATGTAGCGAGCAGTCGATTTTACTATAAGCATATCAAATTTACCCAAAAGATCGCACTTAAATAATAAACTGAATTAATATTTCTGTACGTATCTTCAGGGTTAAGATCATTGTTGATGATTGTTCTTTTTTTTTACTTAAACAAAATAATTGGTCCCATCGGATAAAATTTTCGAAAATGGCATTTATATTTCTTAATATCATTTCCTTTTTTCTTTGATTCATTTTTGTAAACTTCATTCTCACGCCATTTTGAGGACATAATTACAACATAATTAGATCAAAAGGTTAAGTTTTACCATTCGTTGGTGTGTTTGCGTCGTCAACCAAAACCGTTTTCCATTGATGCCTCCACCAAAACTCTCCGATGGAGGCCGCGGCACCCGAAAGCAAGAGGATTACACAGATCGGTCCGAAAGTAGCGCAAAGTAAATACAAATATTTGTGCAACAAATTCAAATCGATGCACAGCGAGCAGGCTGAGCAAATAGAAGAGAATTCCCGCTCCGCCACGTTCTTCCAAACGCTCCCGGTTTTTCTGACTGTGTTACGTCGCCCCTTTTGGCCGACGTCCTTCGCGTAATGGAAGAATAGTAGCGCCATCGTTTCCTGCGGCAATCCGCCGACACACTCCCGGAAGCACTGGGAATCTAAAACAATTGCCCTTGCTAGGAAGAGCTACTGGCTTCGGATCATCGGCCGCAATCGAGAAATACGACACCTAATCAAGTGATGTCGAGCGTGGGGACGACGACTCGGCATCACGGCCACGGCGTAAATAACCTCGGCGTGAGGACTCGAGGTTTTGACGGTCCACTATGGATGAGATGTAGCGGGTTTTTATGTTGTGGTATATAGGTGCGTGATGGCGGGGGTGCCGATGATTGCACTCCACAACACCCTCAATACCGATCGGGACTCATTTGTTTCCCTTTTCCGCCCCGGGGGCAAAAGTGGTGATCCGATTTCATTATATCTGAATTAATATTGATCTAATAGATTATCGGTGGTACGTTAAATACCCACACGGAAGTGCGCACCGGGCGCCGGGGGTGGAACGTGGCCAAAACCGGCAAGGGGCAACCGTTTGGCACTTCAACGGTGTGGCATCCGATACTTGTGTAACCGAATGTACGCAAACAAACCGGAACAATGTCGGAGGGATGCGCCGGATCTGTCCGTGCTTCCCTAACGGTGCACGGTTTCGCTCCTTGGCAGCGCAGGATCTTCTGAACAGAGGACAAAGGCGAAGGCACGAGGGCCGATTGCCAACCTTCTTTCCCGGGTGGCGTTTGATGTTCCCATTATTGTCTCGTGTCCTGGAAAAACGACCCGATGCTTGCTCCGAAAAGGGAGTGAGAGCCCATCACGCGTTGATCCGTTGTTTGCTATCATTTGTACCTTTTTCTGCTGTTGTCTGTTGTCGTCCTCGTGTACACAAACACACCTTTCACACATTACCCCCGTCCAGCTCTTCGGAGGTTCCCTCCCGTACGCTTTCCGTTCGATTCGCCCCTTCGAGAGGGGATTTGATTGAACGGCGGTGGGAAACGATTGGAAACACAAGAAAAGGATGCGCTTGAACAGCGGCGAATCGCTTCAGCTGTCACGACAAGACGAGGGGCGAAAGAAAGGGCGAGAAAGAGTGTCGGTGAGGGAAGGATGCGGACGAACATCCTGACTGCTTAAGCACCGGTAAATGGAAGGATAATTACATTATGTTGTGGTAAAGCTGCCTCGCTTCCCCCATTGTTTTTCCCCTTGCATCCTCGAAGGATGGAATTCTGAGATTGATTTCTGGTCCAGTCTTTTGTTTGTCGAATGCAACGTACATGCGGTTAAGATGAGTACCGGACTCTACTTGCGGTTAAGATTGCTACATCGTAGAGAATGTTAAATGGCGAATAGTTGCATTTTGCTTGTAGTGCGCTTATTTCGGTGGCTTTAAATCTATGCATGTTTAAACCTGAATCTACGAACGAATCCTTGAAATAATTTGTATTTTAGTGCACAACATTGTTTTGGTTTTAATTCAACCAACAAGTAGTCAACCAACAGAGGTCAAGTAGAATTTCGGTTTCAAACTCAAATGGTCAATTAAGTTCTAAATGATTTTGATTAATTTTCGTTGTTACTTTACTTACTCACACGTAACGTTCTTATGATATCAAGCTCACCTCATAATAAAACTATTTTATTTATTTTTTTTTAAATATGCATGTTAGTCAGTTTTTTTAATTCTATTTAGTATATATAGTAAAAATGAAACGAATTAAATTTTAATATTCCTATTAATTGCCCTCCAAACTTAAAAAAAAATCCACTATTTGAATACAGTAGCCTAAAATTGCAGTAGTAGTTACAATCGCAAATATAGCCCTTTTTTTATCCGCCCTCAACAATTTCTCATCAAAATACTTAATGCTTTTTCATCTCTAAAAAACCTTATCTTTTTTGGGGCGAAAACACGTGAAAGGCACTTAATTTTCTTCATTGAGCGTATGGGAAACCAAATTGTTTAATTTAAATCGATCATCCACGTGCCCTTTAAAACCTTTATCCAACCGAATCTTCTTAAACAATTCATTCTGAATGCCTATTGCGCCCCTTTTTAAAACCCTCTTTTCGCTTTGCAACACACTTTCCGGCTGATGGCCGCTCGTATGCCGCCTTATCGGCTTGTCGAAGTGTCGATTTTCTGTCAAAGAGCACGAGTGGATTAATTTTCATAATGCTGACCGGATGGCGGCCTCGTTTCGCAACAACTTGAGGTTTGCGCTCGAGCTCTTTAGCGGTCGGGGCTGAGCCTGGTAGATAGGCTGGAAAAGGTCGTCCCGCTAACGGGATTACCGGACAATTTGGCCCCGCTTTTCCGTGTTGTCGTAGGAAATTTCAATTTAACGGTTGTCGCGAATGGCAGGGAGTGCATCGCGAATTTGCGACACAATTTTCCGCATGTTTCCGGCCAGTCCTGGGCGCGCTCCTGAATTGGTACTGCTATCCATGATTTTTTCCCACAACCCTTCACCCGGACAATTGGCACCGCTTCCCCTGTTGGCCCTGTTTGCCGCCCGGCAGGGGTTGATTGAATTAACACCTCGTCAAACGCGCAAGCCCACGGCGCCCGTCACCCGTAGTTGGGAAGGGTTCCGATTTTTCCACGCCGTATGTCGAAACGATCCCGACAACCAGGCACAAGGACGCATTCTGGCATTCTTCGCCACCCAAAGCCCGCCCGGAAGAATGCCACCGTGTGTATAATAACATTGTCGTTCACCATACTGTCACCCTTTTGTCAACTGGTGTTGCGAATAAGAAAAGCGACTCGCCGTCCCCGTCTCGGCGGGCCAGGAGACAGAAAGGAGAATGTCCCTGCAAGGCAAAAAAAAGTGGGCCAAACGTATTTCCGGGGCGAGAGCAACAGCACGACGTGGCGGTGTTTTTCGTTCGGACGAACCTGATCAACAATTTGCAACAACAGCGCTGCAAACGGGAGGGAAATGTAGAAGGATAGAGCCGGAGAAGAATCGGGATAATGACGGGTTCATTTACTGCGTTTAAGTTTTCTTCCACCTTGGAGCTGGCAGTACTGAGCCTTCTGGATTCATTCACCATCGGGGGACGTTGTCAAAAATGTGAAGCCGAACAGTGCGTCACAAAATTTCTGCTTCATTTACAAAGTGACATTTGTTTAAAACAAGTCTTTTTAATGATGAATAAATTAGTTTACCTTGAGTACATTTTACATCGCTTGCTGAAATATTGTATGAGAAAAGAATTGAGTTATTATTTTTAAAAATAAATTATTGTTATTCGTTGCAAACACGATTTTCTTCAGAAGCAAACTGTACACCGTCCGCCTGGAGATGAATTTTCAAGATATCGTTTTCTTTCTTATATGTTTGTGTGTGTGTGTTTGTTTTCCCCTTTCCCTTTTGCATCTCGCTTGGCTTCGGCCGGCACCAGCAAAATATACAAGCGATATGCACGCACGGAAATTACACGGTAGCGACTTTTATAGCATTTTATCTTGATTGATTTCAATCCGCAATCAGCGACTGATAGGAAAGCGGGGAAAGAACCAATCGTAATTGCACGGGGCAGAGGAGAAACCCGGCAGCGTCGTGAGGCGCTTTTGACAGTTCACACATACCAAACGGCGAAGGGGACTTTTATGTTCTTTTTTTGTAGAATTCTTTTTTCGAGTGAGCAAGTTTTTCATTTCTTAACGCACACTATTTGTTTTTTTTTTCTTTCGTTCTAAGGAGCGTCGATGGCGTTTACATTTTCCTTTTGTGTTTGAAAACGCTCCCGCGAATTGAAGGTCGGAGGGGTGCGCGGTGGTCGTTAATTGTGCTCCCGTCGTCTTGGCAAACGTCCTGTCAGCGATTTGGCGCCCGATCGTGCTGTGAGTGATTTACGAGAGATAACACTATCCCGGCTGGTCGATCTTGAAGGATACGCTTCTCAGAGGAAAAACAAGCAAGACGTCCGAGGGGCGAAAGGATTGTCGTAAAAAGGTTCCCTCTCAACTGTGAGAGAAACTTGTATAACGAACGTCTTGTGTCCGTTTCAAGATCTCATATTTGAAAGCAACACTTTTTCCTCATCTGTACACCAAGTCATTTGCCCTTTCGTCGATAAAGTTATTAAATATTTCAGCACAGTTAAGCACATAATGTAGGTAAACATAATCGGCAAGAACGGGCATATTTCATCACCTCACGTGGCGTACGACGTTCGGCAAACAGTTCCTCGCGAAAATTACCTCACCAAATCGACGTTGCTTGATTATCGGAGCTTCATTTTCGTTGGCTGTCGAACGGGTTCGGAAAGGCACCTCCACCGTCTGTCGGGATGGATCGCTTTGATCGATAATCACACGCACTGGCAAGATGGAAAGTGCTACCGACTTTTTAACCGCTTCCCACCTCTCATCTTCTTGCCCTATTTTCGAAGATGTTCGATGAAATGAGCTGGTAAAATGAATCCTTTCAGCAAGCGCTCGTTAAACGCTCTTTAACACTCCACCGCGAAATGACGATCGTTTTTCCTCGTTGCTTTTGTGCCGAAGGTAAGGAGTGGGCAGATTTTTTTAGGTGGACGTAAAAATGACGATTAATATAGAAATGTACAATAAAAAAAGGTTTTAACTACATACAATTATCCAATCATCACTTGCAACTTTACATTTATAAAATCGTCTGATAGTTTTTGGGTTTCTTTTCATCTCTAAGACAAGTATAATTACTTTAAAAAATCCACAATCCACAACAATTTTCAATAATATCGCGCTAATACTTAAAACCATGAAACACGACCTTTCGATCATGCCAACCTTGAGGATCATTCGATTTTCCTTTCCCGCTCCCTTGCACCAAAAATCTACCCCCGTTCGTACTCTTGTTCAAGCGCCTAAAAATCCAATCAATCATAATTTCCTTAAATTAGCCAAAGTAAATACGGAAAAAAGGCTTGCCGATTATACAACGCCCGCCATGCCGCCTCCATCGATCGGTCGCTTCGGTAGCAAAAGGCCAACTTGAGCCTTCCGATGGGAGTCGAGAAGCGTTTCTTAGCTCCTTGGCGCATCCGAAGGCCGGTGGGTGGGGAAGGTGATCTCGGTAAAACATGACGTAAATTGAGCATAATTGCACACCATTCGGCGGTGCACTTTCATTAACGATATTGATAATTATCGGACGCCGTCCTTCGGTCCGGTGGCCAATGAGGCGTTCAACATCCCTTCCAGCTGAAAACACGGTATCACCCGTGTCAACCGCTTGCCAGAATTCGTGTGTAATTCCTGATCGTCACTGGCGCTCGTTTGGCCAAACAACCGGTGGCCAATTGCGTGATTTTGGGGCCGATCCTTGCTGCAGGATATATGCTCGAGCAGGAGCACCCGACCGGAGGGGGAAAAGAAGAAACCGACAGCAAAAAGTCGACCGCAGTTCTCGCAGCTTCTCCGCGACGCACGCACGACGAGTCACGACGATTGGCAGCAGTATTTTGCAGGTCGTTGGTGAACGGCGTTGGAAACGGTGCAAAAACAAACACTCAATTTTCGCCGCACAATTACCAGCCCTTTTCCTCTGTTTGTTTGTGCTTTTCAGCCGTTGTTATTCGGTGGTACACACTGTAGGAACATTGGATACAGTAGCGGAAGATGTGATAGCATAATAGTTGACCATTTAATACACTATCCTCAAACACATAAATTGGTAAAACATTTGTTTGAATTTATGTATTTGATTATTTATGCCATTAAAATAATTTTGCATCAACTCGGACAAACTAGTTTAGTTTTTTTTTTTCTACTTCCAACAAAATGGTTAGTGCCGAAATATTTTATAATTTTTTTTTTAATTATTCAAAATTCCAGTTTTTTTATTCCTGAAGAGAGAAATTCCAATTTCTAATCCATTATTTTACTTATTAAAAATTAGCTCAAAGCAAATAAGTAAAGAGTTTTATTTTAAAATCGAATACAATTATCAGGGAGAGTATACTAAATGAATGTTGTATGAGCATTAATTCATCTTATTGTTGGATGATGTTATCCTAAATCAACTGAAATATCTCTTTCGATTATTTAAACCTACCAACCTACCCTACCTACCACACTTATGAGCCACTGAGAGCACACCATGTCTTTTACCGTACAGAAGTGTATTTCATGAAGAAAGCCTCGTCAAAATGTAAACCCGTTAGCGACACTGATTAGTGTCGAACATTTTCCGCTCGTTTCCCCGTGACACGCAGTGATATTCCTGCAACCATTTAGCCGAAGGTAACTTTGCGCCGATATCATGCAAACGAGCCATTTTGAGCCGATTTAAATGCGAGCAGTAAGCTTTCCCTTTTTCCCTGACGCAGCCGAGGTTGGACAGTGGCAGCTACCTTTTCCTTGCAAAACGCCTCAGCAGCAGCAGCAGCGCCCTTCCCGATGGCTTCAATCATCTCAAATTATCCCTGAACGATGCAGAATGAAGTTATTATAACGTAACGTGTTTTTTTTTTCTCAAGAAAATTGTCTCTCCCAAATGATGCCAACAGAGTTGGGGATGTTTTACCCAATTGTTTTTCTTCCGTTGGCCTTATTAATGCACCTCGTTTTATCAACGGTTGTTTTTGTTTTCTCTTTATGGAAACGTTGCCGTTCATCTTTTTTTTTTTTCGGTTGTTCGACACAAACCTTGTAACCAACGAGTGTCGGCAGGCTGTTCTGGGGGCAACGAACGATCGAAGGAAAACCGATGATCATAGGGCCGGAATGTGTGTCATTGTAACAATGACCGGTTCGTGTCGGGCAGGCAGAATGCGAATGGGAAGTTTAGCAAATTCGCCCCACCGGCACCGGGTGCAAACTCGATTGGCACTTGGCATTTGACAGGGATTTGTTTTCCGGTTTGTCACCGTCGTTGACATCGTACCACACCATATTGGTACCACGCTCCGGAGCTTCTAGCATCGGAAATAGCTAATAATCCACATTTCGTGGCCACACTTTCCTTTACACTCCATATCCTGGCAGAGGCTCGTCCTTGAACGGCTGTCCTCGTTCGCACTCTCTTGAGCGACCAAAAGTCGCTCCGTAGGTCCGATAGCTTGCCCTGCGCTGGTTCGAGGATGCAGAACAACACCCATCGATCAAATTTCGGTGACAGTACAATGATTTCTAATTGAACACTTCACCCGCTCTTCAGGGCACGCCGGAGGTTCGACGGCGGTGGGCTCGCTTTGGGTGTCAGGAACTCTGCGCGAGGGAAGCAGCGTCTTGCACAGCAGATTGAAGAGGATCAGCCGGCGTTTAGCAAAATCCGGTTAGGGAAAAACAGACACGAGGATGAACTGTATTTCACGTACGGGCGTGTGCTATGGAATGGTTTAGAAAACGAGGCTTGGGTGAGGACTTTCAAGAGTCATTCGCAGTGAAAAGGAGGAAGCGGGAAGCGAACGAGAAGGGAAGATGATAGCGGCAAAGAGAGTCAGAGAAAGTACGTGTGCAACTTTATGCTTTGAACGATGTGAAAAAGTTGACTAGATGATGTTTATAGCTAAGCACCCGTCTGCAGCTTAACGTTGCATAGAAAATGGTTACTTCGCTAGTTTGTTTATGGCTTTTATTTTAAGGATTCTAAAGCTTATGTTGTAAACGGAGCTTGATACTCATAATCCTCTGATATTTGTATAATTCACAGTTCGACTTATCTGTTAATGATTTAAATAAACCCAGTTACTTTTCAGAGCTTAGAGGAATCTCCATCGTAACGTTTTTTGCACAATTTACTTATGTTGAAAACCAAATGTCTCTTTTAATTAAAAAAAAAATTCATTTACAATAATGTTCCTCGCAAAAAATACTTGAAATACTGAAAGAATACTTGTTTTACAAAACTACAGTTTTTCGGAACCACAGATGTTCAAAATATGAGTATTGAGGAGATACTATTAGACAATAAAAAATGATAAAAGATGATAAAAAGTCAAAGAATCCGATCCGAACTAACCCTTCCTGAGCACATTAAAAAGGAAAATTAAATTTGAATATTCGAAGCGACCAAAGTGCAATAAATGACACAAAAAAGTAACAAATCTTGTTCACAGACAGATGTCTTTTGTGCTTGTGACGGGAAGCATTCCTTTATCCTTTTCGGTTGATATCTGATGATATCTCGAAAGCGGCATTCCGCATTTTCCACCGGACTTATTCTCACTCGATGAAATTTCATCAGAGTTTTAATGCTGTGACCAACATTTTTCGCCGTAGTGTTTCCATGGTTGCAGCTCATAAGGTACCACCGTTTTATGATCACCGGTCGGCTAAATACAGCCCATTCAAGGACTACAGCCCCGTGTGGAAGCAGAACGTTAACAAAACGCACGAACGGACTCAAAGGGGACACAATGTTTCACAAACACTCTTTCTTCTTTGAAGGCTAGAAGGGTGCGTCGGGGAAGGTAAGGCCTCGGTCCTCGAAGGAGCTTGCTTTTTCGGGATGCAGCGCGTTTACGGGAACAAATTATTATCTGCCATAAAATCTCTTGGCTTCGCGGCTATTGCGTCGTTTCGGTCGCGCTGGGTTCTGCCGGTGACTTTAGCATCCAGTTCCGGTCACAAACATTCGCCGCATTCACGAGTGCGTAAATAATCCGTCCCGGTGTACGCGGCTAACTTCCTCCATTCCTTCCGGGGTTGATAGTGTCATATTCGGTAACCAACGCGACCACAGCTCCGTGCTTGTCCTGCAGTCTCGGGCGTCCCGGATCGTCTCTGGGGAACAATAACCTCTCGAAAGTCACCCGCCCTTTGGGCACCTGGCATCGCAACCCTCATCCCCGGCTCGGGAGGGCTCGGGCGACAAAACAAAGAAATACAGTAGCAAAACCTGAAGCTTTTGTGAGTGCCTTGTCTTGGCTGGCTGGGCTTGCTAGTCCAAAGGACCCTAGATTTCGGTTCGCGTCAGTTACACCCAATAAAAGGACACAACACCCCGAAACGTTAGTTCCCATTCTCGAGAGCATCCGATGTGAAGGAACCGATCACGGAGGTCCTAGAGACGTTTCTCTTGCTCGCTCCCCCTAGAACTACGGTGAACGTGTCGTGAAACTACCCAGAGGACCGTTTTGGCTAAGACGCTGTTAGCACAAGCGGGCCATTGTTGCGAGAGGGCTCTTGAAAGTTTATTGCGATTGTATCGTGCCATTACACGGTCGGTTGGAATTATGTGTGTGCCAAATCGGTACAGCCTCAACACAGGACCTCGGACCGAACTCCGGCTGAAGGGAATAATTGAAAGTTTTTGATCGCGCTTCTTTTTTTTTTCTTTCCGCGCAAGCGCTTGTAATCGATACCCCGCGGTACAAAATCACTCTCGACACTCAAAATCCACCATCCTCTCCCTGTTTCCACTATGATTTTTACCCCTCAACTCTACAAACTCATCCCGTCGCGCTACAGAGCAAGCTCGCTCGGCTTGTTTGTCAAAAAACAGATCTGTTTTCATCCTAGTAGCCTGCGCAGTGATGTAGTTTTGTTCGAAGTGCTGTAATCGTGCACCGAGTAAAGTGGATTATTTTGGATGTAAAAGCGGATTTCAGGTGTGAATTTCTGTATAAAAAGTGTTTATGCATCGTTTTTTTCTGAAATATATTGCAAAACGATAAGTTTGCGAAGAACAGCTATCGAAAAGAACGCCAACACTGAACAACCAGAAGCGAACTAAGCCGTCGCTTGAAGGTTTCGTGAGCTGTCCTGTTTGCCGTTCCAGGGCACATGAAGCCGTATAATATGTGTAAATTGTATTGAAAGTGCAAATATAGATAAATAAGTGTGAAAAATATTATAGGAATTGCTTGAGTTTGGTTTCATTTCGAGCTGACATTTCTACCCCGGGCATTGGGTATCCCGGGGTACAGGGGAAAAGCAGTAGGGGGGTTCATTTTGAGGAGGGCGTTCATTCACGCAGCCGCTCACGGTAACCCAAACATCCTGCATCTCTAGAAAATTTCAGAGCAAAATTCAGTCTTGCAGGATTGTAGCAGGGGCACTTGCAGGTGCAACGTTACAAAAAGAATGCAACTTCGTACCGCGGGGTAGCTCCGATAGGTTCAGCGAAGTTTACTTTTCCACGTTTTCTTTCCCTTGGCTGGAAAGGAGAGTACGAGCGTCTCAAGGAGGCGCGATGGATTCTTTCGATGCCTCTCAAGGACCGTATAATGCTCGAGAATGCATTTGTAATGAAAGAGGAAATATTTTAAACATATGCCTGTTTTTCAGCAGAAGATGTAAGGGAACGATAAAGGAATGATTTCTGAGACAAGGAGAGTATAATAATGCATGTTGTATGAGTTTGTTTATGGCATAACTAGCATTAATCCATTCTATTGTTGGATGATGTAATAGACTATGAAGTGATTTGAGAGAGTGTACAACATTTGGTAAGAGTATTCTTCCACATAATTTTGTTCGGGCGCTTGGAGTGTTTAATGCAAATTTGCACAATTTTTATTTCAGTTATTATTTTTACGATTTGCCGAGCAGAGATATTTCCCGCATTAAATGCCGGAAAACGTCCAACAAAAAAACAAATCGAAGGGAAATGTGTTGCTTTTCCCTGCTTAATGCAATATGCAGCCAAAGAAAAATGTCCCTTCGCACAAGCCGGCGTGCCAGATTGCCAATTGTCCAACAAAACGACCGTCGTTTGTTTGTACAAACGCGGTAGTAGTTTTGCGATTCATTAGCGACCGTTTTGCAATTGAGCAATTATTTCTCATTTCTGTCAGAAAAATGAATTGTTGCCGTTTTCTTCTCGCATCCCGTTTTATTATGTGTGCGCAATCTCGCCCCGATCCCTTCGCTATTGGCGGATTGGCACATTCCCTTCCGTCCACGGAAAACACGAAGCTCAGCTAGGAAGTGTTCGCCCTCGAAGGGTGGAGGATTGCGTTTCGCCGAAGGTCCTTTCCTCTCTACCGGATCTCGATGAGTTTTTGCTAATTTGCATAACACATGTAAACCTCGCATTGACACGGGGATGATATATTTGCTCTTTTAATTATGCACGCTCTCAAAACACTTTCCAGGCTTGGGTTTTTCCTCGCTGCTCGTCCAGGCTAACCATTGCAGGAGCTTGGTTTCCCTCAGTTAAGGTTCAGTTCGGGTTGGGAAGGCACGCGTTCGGTATTGTCCGTTCGGTAATCGAACCCCTGCCCGGGTGGATCTGGGTGAGGCTGCTCCGATGAACTCGTAGTGCTCTACTTCATCGCGGGAAAAGCGCAGAAAAACGTTCAATACACTCCACTTTCATCGACAATGCGGCTAATGTATGCAAATCACGGTGATTAATGCGACTTTTAAACGTCACTAAAAGACGCTTGCACACGGCACGCTTCCAGGCAGGGAAGCTCGAGCTCAAATTGGTTGTACGAAAAGTAGATTTGTATTCAAATTAGTTTTTTTCTACCCTTTACGCGCGCCCTCTCGTTGCAAAACTTCAACAAACAACGGCAGACATACACCGGCATGTTCGATGGGTTTCTGATTTGTGCGAAAAGAATAAATGAATTGAAACGGTACCCGGAACACGCGCACCAAGGTTTCGATTACTGTCTCTGTGCGATCCGGTTCCGGAAAAGCCGTCAGCCTCTCTTGCGCTCACTTTCCCCCGGGGAGGGTTGCTGGCTGATTTCACCCTGCGGTCGGTGGCCTTCTCGAGTGTGTCATAATAGAAATATAAATATTGTTTTGATAAATGACATATTTTCAGCCCTTTCCCTCTGGCCCTTCGCTGGTTCCGTCGCTCGGTACCCTTGTTTTCCATCTCGAATTGCCTCTCGTTCGCGTTGTTGGCGTTTGGTTTCAAACGTTTCATTCACTCGTCCCTGACGGGAAGAGATGTTCCTCAAATTTCCTCGAAGTCTGGAAAAAAAAACAACATCTATAGGAAAAGCCTGCCGAAGGCGCCTGCCAAAAGGCGCACGGTGGGCGTAGGGGTTTTCCGTTCACTTTCGACACCGTTTTTGCACAATTTCGCCGGGTGGATTATAACCCCTCGCCAGGACGCGCAGGGGCATCGGGAAGAACGCAGCTCATCGGTCATCACAAACATCACTAAACGCGACCTTCGACGCGACCCCTCGCGTACGAACATCCCACGATTATCAACACGGCCCGGAGTCTGGCCGTGCTCGTGTGGTTGCTCAATTTTCCCGACCCACCCTTTTTGCGGGCTGGGAATCCCCGTTCGCCAAGGCTCCTACCCTACGTTCGGAGGATCGTTCTCGGGCGAAAGACGGGCACTTCATTTAACGTATGTTAACTGTTCACCGGCAGAACGGAGGCTTCTGGTAGTTGCACTTAATTGCAGGGGCGTACGGATCAAATTAATCAAATTCCTTCCCAACCCCTAGCGCTCTAGGGAGCTGATGGTCCACACCACGGTGCGAAAGCCGTGGGACTGGTGAAAGTCGGATTGCCAGATTCCTTTTTTGCGTCAAACTTTGGTATACGTTTGTCGGTTTTGGGTTTGAGTTAGTCTTTTTTCCGGAGATTTTTCTGGGTGGTTTTTTTCTTCATTCATGACAGTTTTTTCTCTTCGTTTACCTCATTTCACCAGGGGTCCGTTCTTCGCCGCAGCTGGTCCTGGGGAAAGTGGCATTTAAATTGCCGTTACGACACGCTTTTCAAGTGTTCTAAGCGCTTCCGCCGTTTTTTATTGACTGTGCGAGCGTTTTTTTTTTGTGTGGGTATGCTTGCATTGTAACATGGTGCTAGCGTTTTAAATTGGTCCAATAAAAGCTCATTACGAATCATTCATTTAAAAATGTTGCTATTTTACTGGGGAAACAGGGAGCAAGGCCAAACTATGAAAAAGAGAAAGCTGCGTGAAAAATTGAACCTGCAAAAATCAAAGTTGTTATTTTCCCAATACATTCAAATTTATTGAAAAAGTAGAGCCATTGTGCTTTAATTCACTGTTTGCAATTTTGTAACAGGTTTTTTTTTAATAAAAGAATAGGAAAGTTGTAAAATCGCAGTGGATGAAATAGTAAATTTATAATAATTATTATTTATAAATTATTTATATATTATTTATATATTATTTATAAATTTATAAATAATAAGAAAATATAGTTTACAGTTTAACAGAAACATCATGTTTGTCTTAATTTTCAGTATTATTTTTATTTCCACAAATATAATCAAATTCCAGTGACTAGAACTGTTTTAACAAAACAAAGCTTACACAATAATTCAGCCGTTCTGAAAAATTTACCTACACTCACCCATTAACTCCTTTAACCTAGTGGTTGCCTCAGTATAAGAAGAAACAAAATCCTTCAGTCGTTTTTTCTTGATGGTGAACAGTATTTGTATATAAAAAATAATTATGTCTACTAAAAAAAAAAACTCAAACTATCCTACCACAACTATCTTGGTACTTTGATTTGTGTGTTTCTCTTATTGCCTATGTTCTTAATCCTAGAGAGCTTAACATTTAGCGCAAAATGAATAGATTGGTACATTCTCAAACGGTTTCTGAGCATCGTGATGTCTCCCCTTCTTTAGGGAGCTTCGCACTGGTTAAAGATCAACAGAGTTCTCAGGACAACTGAACGAATAACGCATTCAACAATAGTCCAACGGCATCGTCTTGGAACATCCTAGCTGAGGTATTCACACTGTTCAACTCCGTAGTACTGCTGCTGATGTTGCTGCTGGTGATGCTGGTGATGATTGTGCGTGCCGTCGGGCATCACAGTTTCGTCATACGTTTGACTCCAGCCTGCCACCGTCGCCGGTTCGGACGATTGGAAGAAGCTGTTATTCCACCAACAGCCAGTACTCGAGTCACTTGCCGTGATCGCAGGTCCACCGACGTTCGCGGTACACTGGACGGGCTGCAGAAGGTCGACGGAGGAAGAGACGGCCGTACCCGGCATTTGGGGAGATGTCGGTACCATTCCGTCGGGAGAAGGTCCCAGAGATCCGAGCGATTGTGCCAACGCGTGATGCTCATAGCCGGCGCCGTACAGCTGCGTAGAGTTTGGCGAGGAGGACCCACTGTAGTTTTCGTAGCCCATCACCCCGGAGGCAGGGGGACCGCCGTACGCATCCAATTGAGTGTGGCTTGGATCGGTGGACGACGTCGGGGGGCTGGACGCGATCGGCTTGCGCTCATTAGACGTCGGTGACACGCAGCTCGATTGGCTAATAAAGAACGAATTAATGCCATCGCACGCACGCAGACCCATCTTGTTCATGTCGAGCTGCGCCAGCGAGTTGTTGTTGCTCTGGTAATCGACCTGCGTACCGCTGGGCCCATAGTACGCAATGTCATCGAGCACGCTCGAGCAGCCGCTGCTGGTGAGGCTAGCCGTGTCCGTGTCAGTGCTACTCTCGTACTTCACGCAGTCGAAGTACCGTCCCGCGCCGGCATCGGCGCCGTAGTACAGCGTCCCGTTTGGGTGCTGATGGTCCCCTCCGTCCATGTCGAAAATGGACGTCACCGTGGGACTTCCCAGGGAGGTTTGCTGGTGATGCTGCTGGTGTTGCTGCTGTTGGTGATGATGGTACTTGCCAGTCGTGGCCACCGGTCGCAGCGGTTGATCCAACTGGAAGATCTCCTCTGGGTGGATGAAGTTCGAGTTGTCGTAGAAACAGTTCTGACTAAAGTCCGCGCTCTGGGGACACAGGAGAGACTGGGAGTGCTGTTGCAACGGCTGGCTATTGGCCTGGGGTGACTGCTGATGTACCGAGGGATGCTGACCCGAGCCGTACGAATACACACCAGGTGCGCTGGTGCCATTTAGGTACTCCATCTGGTAGCTGCTATCTTCGAACGAGGAATCCGGAGACTTGCCCACTTCATTCGAGGAAATCGAACTGTAGCTCGTAGCCTTTGCAATGGCGTACATCTGTTTGGTTGACTTCTTTGACTGCTTGATACCGTTTATCTAATAGGTGAAATCGAAAGTCGGAAAGAGAAACTTAGTTTCATCCAAATATCACTAACCCGAGAGGCTTTTGATCCTCGACCTACCTTGTTCATCTTGGACTGCACCGTCCTCAGCACTCGCTCGCGACGCCCGAGCCCCAGTACGCGCCGTGTCTCCCCGGAAGACTTCGCCTCCGGGCGCGGATGATCGTGTACTCCCTTGGCCTGGAAGAATATTGCGTGCGGAGTGTGTCGCCAGAAGTGCGTCACCGGGTAGCCGCAGTGGCCGCGGCACGGAAGAATCTCCAGAATTCCACCGATGCACAGTCTGTCAGAAGGGTAAAAATTGAACATTCAATCCCCATTTCATACCAGGTCTGAGAAGATCTGCAACTGACACCATGTCCTTCACAAACACAAAACAAAACCAAGGTGCTCACCTGTTTGGGCATGCTTTGCCTTGCTGCTTACGGCGGGCTTTGTCGCAGATGGCCGGTCGTAGGTGAATCTGCCCACCATTCGGAAGCTTGCAGCGCACCGAGCACACCAGCACCCCGAGGCAGCTCTTCTTCAGGATGTTCACGTTGTGGTTGTTGGTGTTGCGCATCGCCCAGCCGGACGAGTGGCGCTTCGCCTCATCGCTGGTCGCCCGGTAGATCGCCCGGCAGTGGCCGTCGCTCCACTCGTTGAACGGCTCGTAGTCTGCCTCGGCCACGATCGGTACGCTCGGATCATTGATGTCCCAGTCGATGACTGGCAGCTGCGCTCCGTTCGAGCTGATCACATTCGATTGCCTGTGCGATAATCAAAAACCATAAGCAACAACACCATTAATCAAGTCGTCCAGGCAAGGGAGAACCTCCTCTCGATCGCACTTGATCGATTGGCGGGCACGGACCAGATTGGAGTGACCAATCGATATTGAAACCGGTAAAAGGGAAGCAAACAAAACTTACACAATCACCATTTTGACGGATTCGTCGCTCCAGTGACGTCTCGTATGTGCAACTCGTGGTTTTACGTTTTCGCAACACTCTACTCCTGCGGGCCGTGGAACCGTGGGTCTCCGTTCGGGTGGAGCCAAGGGATCAATTGAATTTCAGGCCAATAATTTAATTTCGCTTCGTTCGACCGTCCTCACACATTTGTTGACGATGGTCACATTGATTAAACAATTCGTTCGAAGGGGGAACACAACGCACTGTTTATCGACGCAATTAAGTTGTTTCGCCTGGCTACGATCACAGCAGCGTCACAACATACGATTTCTTTTATGTTTTTGTTCTCTGCTTGCCTTGGGTCACACTGGAACACATGCACTGAAAGTTGTTTTTGCTTCAAATCGGTGGCTTCTTAAATGCCTCACTCTACATCGTGGGTTAACATTCAGTCGCATCGGTTTGAATTCTCCTGATGAAACCCAACGTGACGTATTTCCAGTTCACTTCCCGCTCGTTAGCAACGAACCGATTCGTAACTTTGCGCCTTTTTGTTTCCGCGAGCCTGCGATGTCCTTCCGTGTCGAGCGCGTAACGTGAACTGATCAGAAGACTCGTCCTCAGCCGACCACTATGACCCACTGAGGCCTGCCAGCAGTCGTGCAGCATAAATTTCCTATCTCTCATTACTCTCTTGCTCTCTCTCCCTGAATCTCTCACTCGCTCGCAGAGGAATAGCAGATGATTGTTTGCTCTCCTTCCAAACAACTCTCCAATCATCCCTTCAGTGTAGCATAGCTATATAAAAAAAACACATTTAAATCGCTCAGCATTACAGCGCACCCTTCGGAAAACTCGATCTCCCTCTCCCATCTCATTTATGCTCGCTCTTTGCAACCGCACGCTGAGCGAAAGCGGCCTGGGAAGATAAAAAGACCGCTTTTATGCTCGCGTAGCTCCGCCTCCGGTCGCGGTTCGACGAATGATGATGGTGACGGTTATGCTTCGGCTGCTGCACAACGATTGGACGGAGGGGATGGCCGGGGTGGAAAGTGTCCCAGGCGCGGTTGCTCCGATGAAGACAGCGTTGGGAATTTCCCGGCACCACATTGATGGTGTTGCGCAGAAGTTGCGTTTTGTTCTTCACTTCAGCTCGCATCGATGATGACAATGAATGTTAGGCTGCCAAGAAGCTTCATTATGTGTTAATTATCGATCGACAATTGGGATGTCACAGGAAGGATCGACAAAAGAAAGGAACATGCAAGCGACCATCAGAAGAACACTAACCTCAAATCTTCCGCCCGAAGCGGGTGCGGGTGACCCTTTGCAGGCGAATCGTGGTGACCGGCGATGTCTGAGGACCTTTAACCGTCGCTCTAAACGTCTAAGATGGAGGTCGCCGAGACCAACGGAGGGTGTTTCCGCTCCTCGGTGACAATTTATGCGACAATCCTGGCCCTTCACAACTGTTCCCCGGTTGTGTGTACTGCAACGTTCTTGCATGTGGCGGTCAACCAGCAGATTTCTCTCGGGCACCGCGGAACAAAACAAATCTCCACCGACTTCGCATGGCTGACCTGCTGCAATCGGGACCGGCGTCGGGGAATCTGTGGTATGGGCACCAAATCAAATTAAAGCCAATCCATTGTCGTCGGTTGGCCAAGCGACAGATTTCTCTCTGATGTCCCTAATGGCCGCGGCATCTTTTCCTTTCGCTTTTCTTACGTCCTCATAATGCAGACGATCCGTTCGATCATTGAGGGCAAGGTCGAGACCAAATTTCCAGATAAACTCCTGGGTGACGTTGATCAATTGCTCTATTACAGTGATTTTCTATCCTGCCACAATTGTTGTTTGGTCTAGTCGTGTGGATCAATTAATTTATATCTTAACATAAACCACTATTGTGTTTTTTTTTTCTTTTTTGTACTTGGGAGCTTGTATTTGGGAGTTGAGAATCAATTTTTTTTTTTTAATTATTAGCTTGTTACGTGGAGCTTTGGGATTGTATCCGCATACCCTCGGCTCTTTGCAATTTACGATATTTTTGTAAGCAGAGATTTCCAAATAGCGTTTATTGTAATGATATTGACTAAGGTATTATTAAAATTGATGTCGAATGAAGAATGGAATTAGACCTGTTCTATAGTAATGTTCGCAAAATAATTTTTTTAATGTTCAACTTTCATCACATTGTTGGATATTATCTGCAAGATTTTTGGAGTTCCATACGTGACGGTAACACAATAATGTAATACAAATACAATAATGTATCATGATATCTACTGATTTTAAAAGAAAAGCCCCCTACTGCGTCAACACATTTTCCGATGCTATCATGCTTCCATTGTTGCCCATGCCGTGATACATTCATCCCGGAAATAAAACTCTTCCTCCAGTGCAATGAAACAATGAATCCAGGTGAACCATCGATCAAACGACCGCAAAAGGAATGCGTCTGATAAAACAAACGTTCGTTTCATCCTGTGAAAATCGAATCCATCCACGAATGGATGCTCGGAACAATTCCTAAATCTAGCTAATTGCTATCGCATCGGAACGATCTGCATGGTCGGGGACGTCCTGGGCCGCACCGGACGTTCCTGGCGAAAAGGCGCCAGCTCGATTCGGCTCTGACTCGACGGGAAAGTGGCGCAAAAATGTTACCACAAATTCCCAGCCCTAAAATTAAATGCCCCTCTTCAGGCACGACTAGCTTTCCAGTTGCCATCCAATCGATCGACAGCCCGGCCAGGCAGAAGAAAAAGTGTTTTGTTGGTGGCCTTCTTATCAGCAAGGCGGGATCTTATTTAATGAGCAGCAATTGAGCCTTCGTCTTTGCTGACGTACGCACACTCACACACACATTTTCCGGGCAGGATCCATGATGCCGAAGGCCGAAAAGCGTAAAGGGGGAAACACTCGTAGGGAAGCCGATTTCCGAATGTTTTTCCCCGATTCTTCTTTCTTGCTCAATTTGGAAACATCCCTGCAACGGATTTCTTTGCAACACCATCGGCGTTTCACAATAAACGGTTGTAGGAAGTTGGAGGCCCTTTCCGAATTCGTCCCTCCCGTTTTTCCATGCCCGCGCCTTTATCCGGAAAGTGTTGAACGTGGCGGCGTTCCAGCGTTTGGTGCGCTCCGCTTATCAGTTCCGTTCATCGATGAGTGGAAAAATATGATTTTTCCTTCACACCACAGGGGAGCCGTCCTGCTGCCGCTTGGGTTCCTCGATCCTCGACTTGTGGTTCATCGCAATCTCGAAAGCGCAAAGGGAAAAGTCAGTACACAGCCAGCTCTCTAAACGAGGATACGTTTGATGGATGCAGTTTAGGGGATTTCGTTACTAGTTGCCTATTTTCCTGCGCGCGACGCCAAACCATGGGAACGGGAAGCAACATATAGAGGCCTCACGTTGTCCAGCGGGTAACAGGACTCAATTGGTTGTTGTTTGGTTGTTTCCTTTCCGCGCCACCCCATCGTGTTCCCAACCATTGTGACAGGATTTTTGTTGCCTTTCCGTGCGCCTCAATGGACGGATAATTTTTATCCGATTAGGAAATCTACTCCATAAAATACAATTAAGGGTGAAGGGCTTTGGTGGCGGGAACGACAACGATGACGAGAACGGAACAATCTAGCAGCTCTACAAGCTTTATCTAGCCACCACAGCTCATCGGTTTCGGAAATAGTTCTTCCGGCGGAAGAAACTAAGCTCAGTCTGAGGGTGTATGCTTCCTTTCTACATTATCAGAAAGCTTAATTTCTCCACACAATCGCCCCTATCTTGTGGGATGTGGCATGAAAGAAAGCTTGTTTTTCTTTTGTGCATCAACCTTTTCAACGTCGCGTCTAATGCAGATTAGGAAGGACCCTTGCATCCCTTGAGCACTTGTTACCATTATGTGTGTAGGTTTTTTTTTCGATCCACAGGTGTTCGGTTTTTTTTTGTGTGTGAGAATTTCACATCCTTTCGCTGTGCAACCGTGGAAATCTTCCTTAAAAAGATGTATTTCCTAACCAAACAAAAATGGTGTGGTCGATCTTGACGTGGAAACTAAATCCTCCACAGGGGTCGTCTGTTCTCTTGCGCTCAGTACACTTCGGGTGCAGCCAAAAACAATACAAAAACTCGTCGTCTACCGGCGAAGACCTCCAGCCAACGGCGGAGCTCGAGTATGCCAATAAAATAATGCTTTATGATTGAGTACTGCAGCAATAAACGGCCTTCTTTGACGCGCGCACCGAGCGAGGAGGATATTTTAATAACCATTAATTAATGCATCGATGCGGGTACTCTAAAGGAGTTTCTTGGGCCCCCGGTGCAGCAAAAGCGGCTGGCTGTGGACGAGGTCGTCTGCAGTGTTCAGGGTGGGCGCCGGCAGTTGCTTTTTCGGTTCTTCAATGTCAGCCTCTTTGAATATGTATACTCACCCTGCTCACTTACCATTTCGGAGCAAGATCCATGGAGGAAAATAAGAAAAGACTATCTCAAGAGGAAATGGGAAATGCTATGCTTAATAATGTTTTTTTCTTTTTGGGTAAGTATATTCATATACTGTTAGAAAAATCAACTATGAGAGGAACCATTTGTTAATTTACCAAGTGAATCGCATATAATCCACTGGGTTTTCAATTCATATCACAGCATTCACATTTTCAATCATTTTATTTAATGATTTATAAATTTCGTGCCCCATGTTCGTGTAAATTGCATCAGGACATTTTATTTTCTTTAATTTTATCCAACCATTTTGTTCGTAATGATTATAATGTCAATCAGCTCTTGAGCATGTCTGAACACTGATAAAATACTTTCTAAATAGTAATATTTAAGATGGAGAAAGTGCTAAACAAAACCTTTGTGGACAAACGATTCCGCAGGTAATAAAAACTCTGTGAAAACCATAATGGTCACACATTTACTTTCGTGAAAGCTTTCAGAGCTCAACGCCATGCCTCCATTCCAAAAAAGGCATTTCAAAGTATTGTGATTAGTATACCAAAGACAAATGTTTATAAACTATGGTCTTTACATTTGTTTCTTCTTTGCAATGCAAAATGCAAATATGTACGCGGTATTTATAAAGCAACTTTCCATGTAAGCATATCTCGCTGTTTGTTACAAATTACCTTTAGAAACCGTTAGCTTTCCAACAGAGTGGAACTCCCATGGAAGTCGTCTTATTTAGTATTCATGGCTTTGTTTCTTTTGACACAGAAGAGGAGTTCATTTCAACGGCCATTTGTGTCACCCGATGGATCAAGCAGGCCTTCTCAAACGGTTGCTCGTAGTGCAGGAAACGCATTAACCCGCTCGTTTTTTTTTTCACTCTGCATCCGTGGGAGAGTAATTTCCTTTGTGTCACCTTCAAACTGAAGCTTACTTCCAACCGAATCATCTTTTTTCCACCCTTCTGTCCCCAGCCAAACCCTTAACGGAGCCACAGGTTACACAGGTGTGGGCTTTGACCGGATGTTCGCCCGAGTCGAATCGTTTGGGGCCGTTTCTCATCCTTTGCGCGTGTGGCTCCCGTATGTTCAACCCGACCCGACGTTTCCAGGTGTCCAGCCATAAATTGATTGTTTACAGTGACTGGCTCGCGCACGGTTTGCGACAACTGCCGGTTTTCCGCGCCGGGCCGCCGTCTTTCTTAACGTGTCGTGTCAACCAGCATCTTTCGATGGCGCAAAGCGATAAGAAGGGGGCGCCTTGGGGTGGTTTGCGCTGGCTCAAGAACGGATACCTTGCAGCCGTGTCCGATTACGATCCAAATAGCTTCTTTTTTACAACAATGCAGTCCGTGTCCCGCGCGCAAAAGATGGCCGTTCGGGGTTCGGCTGTATATCCACCCTGTTTGAAGCGACGGAAGCGTAAAGTCCAACGGCTTTTCGTTGTAGGTCCTGCCTCTAAAGTATGATTAATACTCACACGTGAACCAACCACAAGCGTGGTCGCGCGATGAAGACCAAGAAAGCCGACGCCTCAGCACAAACCGGCGTAAAAGAACGTCCGTTCGAAAATGCGGCGGCGAGGCGTGTTAATTCATGATGGCCGCACTCGGTTCCACTTTTACGGTTTTCGAAGGCCTCCTTCCGATGGCCGTAATTCGTTTGGATGGTAATTTTTCCTCCGCTTGCTGCAAAACGCACAGTTTCACGAACCCTTCCTCCAACAGGCCGTTTTCCACAACATCTCTTCCATTCGGTTTGCCGTCCGGCGACTTCAGCGATCTTTCGGGCACACTCCCGGGTAAATGGTTGGATTGTTGGGTGAGTATGGGCGAGCCCAAACGTGGAAGTGCAGGCGCACCGAAACGCCAAAAGGGACGGCGTTTAGGACGGCATTCTTCTTCAATTAATTTTCATTAAGCGTGGACCCTATTTTCATAAACCGAACACTGGAGGAAACAAAAAAAAAACATTCTTATCCACCAAAATCCACCAAAGGTTCTCCAAGTAGCCTCCTAAATAGGCTAAATTTCCCTCCGGAGCCCTTCCAGCAGTGGTTTTAACAAACGTTCCGGTATGTGTGTGTGTGTGTGTGTGTGTTTGGAAAATTACTCACATGCACTTGAGTTTGATTCGCAGCGATAGATGTTGGCCTTCATGGAGTGGTTGCTTAATTGAAAGTAACGTTCCCAGAGGAGGATTCCCCGATTTACCATACGCTTATTTACCATACAAAATGGAGACCCCAACTCATGGTTGCCGAGGTCGAGCGGATCAGCGTCCTTCTCAACTTGTATCGTTTGGTGGTGGTGGTGGTTGTAGGGGATTTAAATTACAATTGTTGACGTTCAATCAGCACCATCACGCAGCCCTGGAAGAGAGGAGGTGTGTCGCTTGATTCAAGTTCAAATCCATGCCAATAGGACGCTTTTGTTATTCAATTGAATCCGGCAAGGATATGATACCATCATAATTCGACAGCAAATCACAACGGCAGGAGAATTATCTACTTCCAGTTGTTGTATCTCGACAGTTTCGATGAATATAAATGAATTTTGTATCACCGTGCGAGTTAACATAGTAATCCTCGATTTATTTTGTTCAACTTTCATACAGATTTTGTGTACTTCAACTGTCGGTAGTATTGAGTTAGAATCTTTAAAGGAAAACTCCACATGAAACAGCTTTAACATGATTTTTAATATGTTATTTGAGATGTCGAAGTTGAGAAAATGTGAAATCTTCATTTTGTACCACTTCCTGTGTTTATTGATTATATGTTGCGTTTGGAACCACACATAATAATAAACTTTGGAAATAAATTGTTGATGTTCCTGTATTTTTGCCATAGCCTCTCTTTTGGATTAAAGGGCTTTGTAGTTACAATTTTGATTGAAGTTGTGTTACCAAAAACGAAAAAAAAGGTTGAATTAATCAATGATAAACAATCGGCCATGCAATATAATTTGTAAAATATCAAACAAAATCAATGCACTTCAGAATTGCGATCGAACTGATGAAATCGACACCTACCAAATCGACCGTAATGATTTGCTGAATAAAATAATTTTTATCTTTTTTACTGCTAAACTAAACATACCCTGCCGCCGTAAATTATCGAAGCATAAACCCGGCCAAAAATTGGAGCAAAAAACAAAAAAGAATCCAGCTCAACTGTACAATAACGATCCAACGAAAAGAGATCATAGCTACGCATGGCCCACTCTGGTGGGGATTTGTTTGCGATAACGTAATCATCGTTTATTTGTACATCTAAATTAATCTCTAATCTTCCGCTGCCGCCCTTCTCTGCTTCGGGATCGTTTGATGGCGCGAGCTCCGGAAAAGCCGGCGTTCAGCGATCCGTAACGTGGAACCAGATGTTCCGTGCGGAGGAGGCGGATGGTGGTACGATACTGATTCTGTTCCACATACAGTTTGTATCGAGCATTAGATCATCCAACCAGTGCATACCCTCCGCTCTACTCGGGAGCTTGACCTGCGTTACTCCGCTTGTTCTGGACTCAGGCGTTGGCGGATGGACAAGTGCGGACTCTACTTAGGGCTGGATTCGCCGTGGTACGTTCCGCTTGTGGTCTGGTGATAAAAAGAACGGAACGGGAGGCTGAATGTGTGGTATCACCGTCCGGGGTTGTTAATGGTGTGCCACTTTGTGTGTAGGCGAAACAAATGAATCACGACCATAGCCTCCCTTTATAGCACCGTTCGTCGTCCTGCCAGCGAGAATGGGATAGGATTTCTTTTATGTTGCCCCAACGGATTCTAATTAGATATTTTATCAGATAAAACAATTTATCCGAGCGCCACACACTCATCGGAAACGCTTTCGAGCGTGATTGTGGTGTGCTTGTGGGCGTAACATGTGCACCAGACGTCCGTGTGCTCCAGACGGTTTGAACAGTTCGTATGTGAGACTATGTGGTTTCAGACTGCGCCATGTGCGCTGATACGGTCCTCTGAGATACGACCTTTTCCGTTTGAACTTCGCCCTTGTGTCAGGACCTTTCCAGGCAACGAACGCATCGAATCGTTCCGGTTGCCCGTGCTCGAACCAGAAATCGTTCAACGCAACCCCTTGCCTTCGTATCCGTATCACATTTGTTTGTCTAATTGTGTTTGAATTTAAGGATGAGCAGATTTACAACATTCGCCACTCGAATCGTCCTCCCGGGAGGAAGAAAAGAACCCTGGCACGAAGGCTCTTGGACGGAGCCGCAGGAGATAAGAAACGGATCTGCTCGTGTGCTCGTCGTACGATTCATCGTGCGACATGTTCAACGTTCGATCACGAGGGTTTTCCGACTGAAGATGAAACGATTTCGCAGCCCGTCGTTGTAAACAAATTCACTGAACTGGGAAACGGTTTGTGGCGAGCGATAGGTGGGCTGTATTGATTGTATGCAGAGGTCGACACATAGAACCTCATAGTTGAGTTCATTAAGCGCTTCTCTGTTAGACGGTCAGAACTAAACAATCCTTTTAGAAAGCATATGGGAATGAGTGTGGTAGATGTAGAACACATGCAGGGATTTTATATTCATCATTTGTTGCTCACTTTAAATTTTGGTGCAAACAAGATTCAATTAAATTTACCTCAACTTAATTCTTATCCTATTTAAGAAACATGTTACTCATAAATTTGGGTTCTTTGTTTTATTTCACCTTTATCTCTTGGTTTTCTAAAACTGTTCAAATTATTTACGTTTTGATAAATATATTTAGATACCAACAATTCAAAAACATCTTTTATGAATTTGATTTTTTAAAGTAAAAATACGTTTTGGTATAATTTGTATATTAGAGAAGAAATATTTACCACTTACTAACATGACTCATAAACATGGGAAACAAAATTAACTGGTACAGCTGGCAACGTAAGGGAAACCGTTGAATCATATGAATAAAATCGCCCGTTCCTGAACCGCTGCGATCAATTTCCAATTTCCATACACACCTTTCTAGCACCCCCTCTCTAAAGTATGACTTGACTTCATCATCATCGCGGTGACTTCATCAAAAATAATCCTCGGTAAATTAAATCCTTTTAACTCGTTGCACGCCCAGAAGGCGCTTTGGAAAAGGGATTTTCCGTGTCCTGTTGTTGCTTGCTACTCGATTGTGTGAGTGCGCACCCTTGCCAACAAAATCCGATTGCAACACGCAAGTCGATACGCCTGCTGCCGTTGAATCGGGTTCACCTGCTTCTCATAAGCCACACCGTGGTGCATCGTAATAAAGTTCTCCGTAGAATGCGCGTATCGAAGCTAAACGAAAGCGGGAAAAAGGACACCCAAGTCATCGTTGGGCATCAGGCGTGAGGAAGAAGTGGCAGAAGGGCAGACACTGCGTCGGAGAGGTCAACAAACATATCCTTTGTCCTACGCATTGTGGAAGGCTTGAACAGCGTCGGATTCGGAATCAACCGCACCAGGAGTCGGGAGTCGGGACACGTCAGGACGAACGAACGGGGGTATAAAAGGATTACGATGAGTCGTGGATCGTCCCTGGCTCTGCCTGAGGTACGTTACCGATCCTGATGGGCAGATAAACGGCTGGTGGCAGTGCCAACCAGAGGGATCATGGATAGTTCGATCCCGAAAACCCCCTCCGGACCGGTGGCCCGGGAGACGCATAATAGAAACATAAAAGGCAGATGTAAATCCTCGTGAATTAATACGTACTTAACCGCACACGCGCAGAGCAGGAGACGGACTCGTCCAGAGGAGAAATAGAGAAACGTACGGTATTGTCTTCTCTGATCCAGGAATCCTCAGCCTCCGTCTTTCCCTGCCTGCCGTGGTGGTTGCTGCGGTGCACGGTGTTTGAAGGACGCTAAAGAAACGGCACAAAGAAAGAAAGATGCATCAACCGATGAGCAAAGAATGTTTTCTAGCATGCAACATTATGTCTCCAACGAAAGATACGCTGAAGTGTTGATAAAAAAGGGGAAGGAACACGCACACCTCGCCGGGAAGAAGCTGCTAGCATCTGCGCAACCGATTGCAAGCACACCTTTTGCATAAGCATTAACTCAAGGGTTGGAACTGACCGTCGTCTGCCACCTCTTTTGGTTTGCCGCCAAGTGGGGTGTTTAATCAAGACTTGTTGCCGCCAAGCGAAGGCAAAGAAAACATGGAACGAGTGTACAGACCTGAATCCTGAACACACATCCACACACTCACCTAGCGGGACGCGCGATCCCTACCGTGTTCGCCGGCATGATTAAGCCGTCTGGATTTTAGTATTCTTACGCTCGGCACTGGCAAGGACGGCAGGCGCATGGTTAAATCTTGACAACCGGCTTGGGCGCGCAGATGCAGATGCCGAAGAAGCACGTGCCTGTGTCCGGCTGTCCGGCGGCGTGCTGCGTGGTTTGTCTTCAGTAGACCGGGCGGCTCGCGCACATGCTGAGCAGTGGGGCGTCATTTAGTCGCCCGCCTCGTGCGGAACACCTTGTGGGCAGTCGAGTCTAGGAATGGCTGTTTTGGCGACGTCGTGATCGTAGTTAAACGTTACCCTCGCGTTCATTAAGAATGGCAGCGGCAGATTGCAGTTTTGGTTGACACCGTGTTCGTCCGTGCGTCCTTGTCAACCGTTTCTTGCCAGGCAATGGAGTAAAAGGTGTCACTAAACCACAGATGCTAGCGGGCGCATTAAAGGTCGTATGCACGTTAACACCTTGGGCAGCATGCGTATGCTTGTGGAAAGTGCACATGCTGAGGAAGATTGATTGAGGAGAAGTGTTGGTCGTTGGTTCAAAAACATTTCAATTAACACGAATGTCCTTTATCTCAATAAAATTAAAACCTTTAGGCGATACATTTGAAAGGTACACAAATGCTCCAGTGTTCGTTTGCAATACTCGACCTACGCATTTAGAATAAATTTATTTTGCAGTTTCTCGTGATTAATAAAATAACCAGCAGCAAGCAAACAGGCTAAAATAATGCGGAAACATGACTACCAATTTATAAATAGTGAGAATGCCTGAAATGAAAACACAAATTACAATATTTAAAAGAAAATCTCAATCGTAATTAGAAAAGAGTTTGATTTGAATATTGATTGTTGATTTTTTGGTGTTATCAAAAACATAGCTCCTGTGCAACCTTACCCTTATTGAATTATCAACACTTTTCTGGACATAGCACACCGAAATCAAAGTTGACAGAAGATAAGGGTGTACCAAAACAACGCTGCCTCAAAAGCACCGATCGGCGGCAAGATGATAAAATTGATTAAGTTGAAGAACACATAAAAACCGATTCGTAAAACAGTTTTTCGACACTCCATTCGATGGCATTCGATTTAACTATCATTTTCTGCATATCAAATTGACGCTGGTATCTCAATACGGTTGTTGATTTTACGTGCAATAAAACTCACCTCGACGCCTCACTCCATATCCGATCCGAGCATTGCAGCAATCGAACCTCGTCGTGATGTGATTTCCCATAAAAACGCCTCTCCGGTAAACCCCTTCTCGGGTGCAACGCTGTGTGGCATTATTTTCCGGGGCATTATGCATCAATATTGAACCGACGCACAAAAACGGGTCCTCATCATCCCGAACGACAACATTATGCGGGACTCGGTTCATCTCCAGGCACTCGCCAGGACATCTCTCGTACTGCAACGGCTTTCACGCACGTCTGCTGTCAAACGCTTGTTCCATCGGACAAACGCATCCTCCTTCTGGTTGCGCCACCGGGACGAAGAGCGAAGTAGGACTCGTGTTTCGGTGTCAATCATTCGGCGATGATGAACTTGACATTTACGAGTGTGCAAAATGCAGCAAGAGGAACCATCAGCACCACCACCCGTACCCTGGTCCGAATGGGGTATTAATTTACGCAAATTCCTTCCCTCAGTTTTGGGGGGGGGGGGGGGGGGGGGGGTGAAAAATTTGGTGAAGAAAATTTACGATTATTACCCAAAAACGGGTGCTCGGCTCTGTGGAAACTGTGTGCATGCAAAAAGGGCAAACCCTGAACCAACCCTCCCCGGGAGTTCTGGGTTAGCGTCGCAGGCCAAAAGGATTTAACACCGGTGTGCAACAATGTGTCCTCCGGACGCGTCTCGCCGTTTCCGGGGCCGATCGGCACATCGTAAATATTCCCACACGAAGCGCCCATGTGGACCGCAACCGCAACGGGACAGTTTTGTAATTACTGCAGCCGCTCGATAACTGCACTGTTTAATGCATCATCCTGGCATGCGCGCGTCATCGTCACCGTCATAGGTTTTATGGAAATTGACTGTGGCTCGCCCTCGATGGCGATGATTTGACATCTCTCCGTCATCCCGTAGCGCCGGCAAACCACCGTGTCCGTCGAAAACCGTTTGGCACAATCGTTAACTTTTACCACAATTTTATTGAATATTTTACCCTGTCCCTGTCGCTCGGGACAATCCGCTCGAGGGTCCTCAAGACTTGCTCATGCTGCAACAGTTTTGTAGAACCGTTCTTCTAATCAACCTCAACCACTCGAAGAGGCCGGCTGCAAACGTTTGCGGTACGTAACGGCGAGCAAAACAGTCTTCTATTTTCAGAGGCTGGGGTGGGGGGAGCTGAGCACCGGTTGCGATATTAATGGTTTGTTTTTATCGCCTTTTTCCACCCTGTAACCCCCTGGTGGTGCTACGGAAAACGGTGCATGATGATGATGATGCCGAAGGCAGTTGCCGTTCTCTGGTGAGAGTTTGGTGCCTAACAGCGAGGGCTGGTAGAGCGAAAAACTTATTGCAACAAATTCGTTTCCAATGAAACGATGTGCGTGAACCGAACGGCGATGGAAGGGTTGCGGTTGAGTTGTCGGAAGGTAACCCCTTGCTCATCTTTTAGGCACAGTGCTGGATAGGATGATACACCGCGAAAAGACTGACAGAAAAATATATCCCTTTCTTGTTTGTCTTGATTCGACGATGAAGATGATTGCTAAAAACGTAAAGTATTGATTGTTATTTAAATCATTTTTGAAACAATTTATGATATTAGTCAAATTTCAAATATTGAACTACAAATATTAAATTCAATCAACTCTCTAGTCCGTGAGACAATAAAGTACACCTACTTGAACCAAAATTCAAATATTTATCAATTCAAATATCGGCTTTTGTATTTTTTCAACTTATGGACCAATCCAATTTGCTGCTTGTTGAAAGCACCCGAACCAGTTCTCCAAACTCATAGGCCTTCTAGCCTTTGACCTGCCTGCCGATTCCTAATCATTGCCCCAATCACCTTCGCCTTCATCGCCGAACCTTTCCCTTACGGTTCCAGTTCGCCTTGAAGGCGATGAAAAGAAAAACAATTATTGCCGTTGCCGCCACCGACGCCGAAGTTCGTGATGTCTCAACTACGAACTGCTAATTGAAACATCACCTCGTTTGATTTTCGAGTTCGAGTTTCTTTTTTGTTGATGTTTTATGGTTAAGCTCTTCTGAAGCACTAGGCTCTAGTGATTTATTCTATCCTCGTCCATAGTCATGCCTACGTTTTGCTTCAAAATTCCAACCAGAGCGCCCAGATTGATGGATTTGTTTTGACGATTTGACTGAATTTTTCTTCTCTTTAATTTTCACTCCATTTTACGCACGTTTCGCGTATTCGCGCCAGAGCGTGGGAGCGTGTCATGCGGTGTTGGTCGAGTGGGATGGAATTTGAAAAATTCCCTATTCTAGAAGAGAAGTTTTTTATACTCCATTTCTTAAAATAAGATGAATCAACATAAACCAGCCTTTTAGGTTAAATTTTCCATTTCATCACATGCAAAATCAACAGATTTAAGTATAAAACCATCAAATTTAAATTGAGTAAAAATTTAATTTTTCTTTAAAACAGGAAATTCAAGTTTGAAAATAACTATTTGCAATTTATCTTATCTGAATAATGTTCATCTTTAACACCATACACAAAATCTCACCCTGTCTTTATGCATGCTCAGCAACACAATTGAAATGTCAAATGTAATTTTATGCAAAAGTATCATCCAAGTTTCGCATCCTAATACCGTGGGAAAACAAAATATTATCCCTCCGAACCAAAAAACCCGTCCAACTAATCCCCCATCGCCACTCATACTCTAGCAAAACTCCCGCCTAAAGAGTCATAGAATCGAAACTGTTGCAAAAAAAAAAAACATATGAAATCGTTCTCGCCCGAACCACCCAAAAGGGCGCGACCCTGAAAGGAGCGTGCGGGGCAATCCTCAAGTGGGCACTTGAGCAATTGTTCGTCGAGCAACATATTGTGCAGGCGCCTCTGCTCCGTGTGTCTCTGGCTGGGTGGCAGCAATCCCTCCACCTTCCATGGTGGGGTGTTTGCGTTATGAAAATTTGAAACACTACAGATTTTGTTCATTTTCGCTATGAGGTGAGCCTGGGGTTTCTGTCTATTTCGTTGTTTTTTTTTCTTCTTTTCTTTGCTGAGTGTGTGAAACAAATGAGTAAGACTCGTAGTGGCTCCGTTCTCCCTCCGTGTCTCGCTTAACTCGGTTGCAGATTTTTCCGGTCAGAGCATCCTTTTTTACTTCAATTCAAAGGATGAATCTTTGCGACCGCTGTGACATTACCATACAAATGGGAAAGTAATGGCGTCTCGAGGGGACAATCGTTTACGGTAGAACGTCGTTGCCGTTGCGACGTGCGTCCCAACAATGCGGTCTCGAGTCCCATCGAACGCCGGTGTCCCGGTGATGAGCCAGCTTTCCACAAGGCTGCATGGTCCTTGGAGGCGCTTTTGATACTTTAATGCACTCAGCGAAACCCTTCCGGCGCGGAACATATTGCTCTACAGGCGATGATTTATTTGAGGATGACAAAGTTTATGAAGGTCATAATTTATGCATTAATGAAATAAATACCAATTTTCACATGGGAAAAGAGGAGATTAAGATGCAAGCAAGTGTAAACATTTAGGAGCTTAATGGAAGTGTGTACTATTTTCAATAATGACTATTAATTTGGCTACTTTTTGCTTTGGTAAAAAAACGAACATAAATTTGTTGCGAAAAATAACCTCTCTACAACTACAAAATATGGATCTACAAAATGCAATAAATAATTTTCTGTTCTGAAAAATCCCTTTTTGCTAAAATACGGTTACGGCTACTCAAAAAAAAGTAACATTGTTTCCAATCAGCTACTTTGGCAAGTGGCAAGTGTGCTTCCGCACAGCAGGAGGACATCATTCAGCGAGCACGTGTGTGCCGAATCCTCCACTTTTGTTACGCCTCTTTAGATTTAGATGACAAATGAAGATGACGAGTTTCGTTTTTTTTTTCCAACGACATTCCTCACTCAACCGGTTGGCCACCGAGAGCGCTGGAAAATGGTTTCAAGTTCGTATTTTATTTCATCATCGCGTGACACGCCAGACGAACGCTCTGGAAATGGACGCGAGATGAACAAAAGGAAGAAATTACTCGGTTGGCCTCGACATGGACGCGAGGGAAGCACCTCCACTCGAAGGGTTTCCACCGATCTGAAGAAGATGCCCTCGAACAGCGCACGAGTTGCGCACGGTGCGCTCGTGCTCAGCCTGCAGCTTGCAGCGCTTCCCGGTTGAAGGATTTTTTTCCGTTTTCCTCCACATTTTCGAACGCCAGCGTGCATTTCTTGACGATCGTCATCGTTATAATCGCTGCGTCCGCATCGGACGTGGACATGCGGTGCCAAGGTCTATCCGATATACTCGACCACATATCGACCGACTCCCTGCGGTGCAGCAGAAACATCCACTCGCGCACTCGGTATGGTTCCCGGTTGCGGCCGAACGAACGAAAAATCGCTCGCCAGGATACTGTGCTCCCTGTAGAACCGCTGCCTCGGCCCATGGTTTTTGGCGCATTGCGCATTGTCTTGGGAGCGAACGGGCATGTAAAGAGATATCCCTTTCCAGATAGGAACCGAGCGTACGGACTGGAATCTGGTGTGGTGATGAAGCGAAAGGTTGGCTAGGGCAGTGGAAGCGAACGGAAAAATGCAGTCCCCCGGACGATCGATGGCTGTGCGGGACGGAGTTATCGGTAAAAGGCCTTTTCCGTCCAAAACAAATCAGTCCATAAATTTATTGCACCGTATGACTGTGGTATAAATTGAAAGTGTTTTCTGGAAAGTGTCGGAAAGTGCAAACGTTTATATTTAACTCAAATGGCTGTTATGTGAAGAGAACAGATTTAGATCTTTCCAAAAGAAGGTGTTTAGTTATAAATTAATTTTATTGAAAATTTAAATATTATTGATTAGTCGTTTTCATTGATCTGAGTCAAATAAGATTGTCAGAACATTTGACTTTCACAACTAATAAATAATTGTCGTGCATGGTTTTGTGATATCAGAGATAAACTATTATTCAAGTTCGAATTATCAGACTTCTTTTTAAGGAATCATGCTCTTTCCAATAGGTTAACGTTGTTCAGAAAGGTACTAACGAGCACGAAGAGGCACCGACGAGCCACACTACACCGTTTTAGACATCTTCGAGGAAAACATAAAGCATTGCCCCCCTTGGTACGCCTTTAGACACAGCTGGAAGCTAAAGAAATCCAACATAAGTGTGCCCCTCAATCCAAATGAAAAGAAAATCATGACCTTTATCGGCTGACTCAGCATTCAATCCTCCGGTGGGTAAGACAGTTTAAGCGAAAGGAAAAAAAAGGAAAACCACTACGGCCACCACCACCGTTACCAGACATTCCGGCTGGAAGAGAGCAGCGACGTGTCTTCGCCAAACACGCCACAAACCTCCGTGGGCGAACAATTGCTCAACAGCGATCGTCCCTTTGTTATCCTCCCGAGGGTTTCGAAGAAAGGACAATGCATACGGAGCGTGAGGTAGGACGGGGATCGATGAGGCATTAATTTGAGCATTTAGTGAACAATCCGATGCTACCACCGGCGAAGATCGCGTTGGTTTCGAGGAGCGGAGATATTCTTTCGTCCTTCTTACCAACACAACGATTGTGGTTTTCCTCGGTCGAATATAAACTCATCCACAGATGGCGAGGGAATGAGTTTCTCGGGATAATCGAACATAAAACACGGTGTTCGTATCTTAATTTGTCTTATCGCGTCTTAGTGGGAGGCCGGAGAGATTCGTGACGGTGGCGGGTTTAATAAGAATGTTGTAAATGGTTGTCCGAGAGATCGATCTTGAAGCGAAGGATTTGATACGATTTATATGCCTTCTAGTTAAGGATGTAACAGCGGTAACCCTAACCTCCCCATGCTCTGCTTCATTGCGCAGGTAATGAGGTGGAGGTGGAAAGGTTCACTTGAAGGCACGCGATACTCTTAGATTGTCTTCGATTGAGGCCTGTGGCCCACCCACGGGAAGGGTTTTTCCGAGTACAATGGAAGGAACTTGATAACCTCTTTATATTGGGTAAACATTGCCCCGATTGAATGGGGTAGCATAAAATCATGTTGTCTCATATTATGTTGTTGACTTTTTACCTACCTTGTCACAACAATGATAGCGGGGAAAATAATAAAAACGAAACCTGATTTAATTTATGGTACATTAATTAGTTTTATCATTTTAATAATTTGAAATATTTATAAACCTTATTTGCTAACGTTTAATCTGATAATTTGGATTACTCTTTCGCTTGGTTTCCTTTAAGTATATTCTTACTTAAGCTTTCACAGGAAACGTTGAGTAAAACAAACTCCAATCTGTGGTTTAATTTTTAATTCAAAGTTTTGCAGAGAGAAAATCGTAGCGCTCGAACTGTGAGTGAGTTTTTTCCATTGGTGTGTTTATATTTTCTTGTAAATTGATACCATCTAAACAAAAGCAAACAGCTCAACATTCTCAACATGTCCCATAATCTGCGCTTGTTCCAGAAAACCCAGAAGCTGACTCGAGTGCAACATCCGGTAACAGGACACCCGATACAACGCTTCCTGCCCGTCGATTATTTCCTCCTCCCTTTCTCTGCCGTCGTGCCTGTGCCGGTACAATGTTAAGAGACCAAATCAAGGCCACCGCCAAATTGCAACATAAACAGATAAACCCATGGTTACACGCCTCCCTCGGTTACCCAGCGATTCGCCAACGTTTCCTCCTAAAAGCCAACGTAGTACACACACCGACATTAGAGCGAATCGGGCGGTGGTCGCGTGCACGTTCTTCTTCCTGTCAGCGGTGAACTGATAAATGTACAACGCCACTGCAAAAAAAAAAAGAAAAGACAACTAAACGTGTGCACTTCCGCGTCAACCAGTTGCCGGAAGTTATTCGAGCCGTTTAAATTGATTACGCCGGCCATTGTGTCGTGCGCTAATAGTTGCCGCTGCCGTCTTACCCCTTTGAGCGAAAGGTGAAAAATACGGGGAAAATCGAACGGGAACGGGTTGGCACAACACAAGAGCCCGAGCGCCAGTGAAAAGCGGCACGCTCACGAACAACAGTTTGGTAGGAAAAACTTTAAACTTCCTGCCGTAAATCAAAGCGGTGTCATCCCTTGTTCTATCTCGCGCGCTACTTAAAAAAAAAGGACGAATCCTTCCGGGATTTTTCCTTCTGTTTACATGGTGTTTTTGTACATCATCATTTGGTGGTGGTGGTGGTGGTGGTGGTGGTAATGTAACCCTTTTCACCCTTTAAAACTTTGCAGATTTTTCAGCCGATTTTAAACCCCACCCGGAAACCGTTGCCGTGCGTCGCTGGACGGCGCCCCGGTCCCGGCACGCATGACCGCTAATAGATCTGCCTTTGTCAGTTTTGTTTGACAACATGGCCGACGACGGGGTTTTTGTGCGTCCCGGCAAGTTTTACATCCAGAGAAAGGGGCGAACACGCACGTCGGAAGCATTATGGGAAGCTGCTGAAGTTGATGAACCTGATCAAATTACAAGCATCCCACTCGTCGCGGGGATCTCTCTCTTTTTCCGGTGTCTGGCCCGAAGAACCCGTTTTCCACGGCGTGTGGGACGTTGTGTTCGTTGTGGCGTTAGCGATTACGGCGATTAGAAATCTTCCGTCCCGGAAAGTGCGTCCTAAGCAAACGAAGAACCACTGTTCGCCCATCACGACACGTCAAACAGATTCAGCTAATAAGAAACACACACTTTGGGGTCATACGTTGGGCAGCATTAACTCTTAACTTGTGTGGATGTGTAAATACGAGCGCAAGGAAATCGTCGTCCTTGCTGAAGCCGAAGATTTGTTCCAGGGCAAACTTCTCCTAGAAGGACCCACTCCCGCACACATGTCCAAAACCGCACGAAGGCGTGCATTGTTGGCTTCTAGACCACCACCCTGGACTCCAGGGGGATACGTACCAGGAGGGTGAAAATCCCACCAGTCAGTCAGTCAATCCCTCAACAACTAAACGCCGAGGCGGACTACGCTCGACAGCCTTTCTCACGCCTCAGCCCTTTGCACCGTAATGAAGTCAAATGTCGGTTACTCACGCAATATCTGGAGCGTTGGCCAGAAGTAACGTAGCTAATCGACACGTATACACGCGCTCTCGAGATAATAGGCGAGCGATGAAGCGATTTATCTTCGATCCTTCAACGCACCCCTTACCCGGTTTTGTTTTCCACGGTTTCCACGATCAGCAAAAACGGAAAAAAGTTTCGGATGTATTTCGAGCACATTAGGTTGATGATCCAAGTTACAAAATCTTAGAAAACATCGAATATCGATTCAAAAAGTTGTTTTTATATTTTACAAAATTTATGCTTAATTGTTTTATACTATTTTTCAATTTTAAGTAGCTCTTAGAGCTTTTTTTTTTTAAAAATCTATTACTAATTCTATTCTATTCGCTTTTATCCAATTTTACTTGGTAATGTTTCTGTTGAAAACATTGTTCGTGGTATTCTTATTTGTTTAAAGAAATACTATGGTTTGAATACCTTTTTTGCAATCGAAACAAACACAAAGAATCATATCAACTCTGGGTTGAACATACGACCTCGCTTTATACCTTTTCGATCGGAAAATCTTCCCGCGACTGCAGACACCTTGGGTGCAGCGCTGGGTCATAATTACCAATGAGCATAAATCATTCCACCCCTCGGCCTTCGGCTACGGTTTGCGGTCGCTGCGCTATCGTCCGAGACGAGAAGGGAGATAATTTCTCCTTCCGAGAGGGAAAGCACTTTTTCCACAGCGAACAACAACAACAAAAAAACCCATTCCACCCATCGAAGGCAAGAGCTGACTACTGGCGTCCTCGTCCTAGGGAACGATTCCTTTCTCCTGGCTGACAGGAGAATATGTTTTTGCCCCTCTCCGGTCCCTTTCGGCCGTTGCTTCGTCGACTTTTTTTTTCTTTATCGCCAGTCTGGGTCGATAGGGATGCGCTTTATTTATCATTAACAATTTAACAGCTATTGAGCACGAATTAGGGGGTTTTGAGTGCGTGGAGAAAGCGGAAGGAAGCGTAAAAAAAAATTAGGCCATACAAAACGGTGAGAGTTCCGAGGTTCCATTACTAAGGCATCCGTAATTTTCCGCACACTGGGCGCGTGCCGTGTAGGAAAACGCGTTAGGAAAAGAATGACCCAGGATCGCAAAAAAGCCTTCTTACGGCCAATTAATTTTTTGTCCCTCACTCTAGGACTAAAGAAAACTGTGTAAACCTTCACCAAACCATTCAATTCACAGGTACATTGACTTGAATCAAGCACATCAAACGCCGGACCGAAGCTGGTTCTATGCGTTCCTATTCTCGTTTTCGCTAATTGCTTTGATTAATGATTTTCGCGAGCCCCAAAGAAAATGCCGCCTCCCGTAACATCACATCCAGCGAAGCTGACGGTGATTAATTGCCTTTTGCTGTCAGGAGACGGCAGTGTGAAGATTTGTTAGACGTCCTCGGTTTGACGGCCTCGTGCCACGAAAAGGATACCCGGACAGGACCTTAGGCCAGGGTAGGTTGAGGGCTCGCGGATTGTGTTACATAATCAAAAGCTAATTAGCACGTTGCTTTTTCGCCGTTCCGTACCCATTTACTTCCCCGTGGTGCAGTTTAACGGTTTGCGAAAGTTTGTTTGCGCTGTACGAGGCAAAGTCATACGGCGTCTGTCAAACTAATTCAAACAAATAATCATTAACATCGGAAGCGTCGTTTTGCGCATTGATTCGCTACACTACAGCATTAGTTATATGTTCGTTAATATGTTCAAGGGATGATTGAATGAATGATTATTACATGAGCAATACATTCTCTTATGGTAAGAGGGTAATTTTTTTTTCGTACCTTGAAGGTTTCATTTTTTACTCACTATCATTCCTATAAGAAACAAAGTTGAGCAAACCGTCCTTTTCGCGCATTTTCATCATCTGAATTAAATTTTCAAGCATTCTTTCCTTTTTTGCTCACGATTTTCTTTTCCTTCGAATCATGCCAGCCTCAAGTCCCATTGAATGAGCCGTCCGTGCTGTACGTATCTGTTACGTAAGCCCCCTTTGTGAATCCTATTATCACATAATTACTCCCTGTCGGCTTTCGAAAGTGACACCGGAGAGTGGCTTACTTGTCCATCCTAATTAAATTCATACCGTCCCATCGTGCGCTTCCTCGGCGCGGGAGCTCTTAAATTGAAAACAAACAAAACCGCCGCGAAACGAGGTGAAAAATATCGACACCTTAAAACGAAACGACCCGGCCGGTTGGGTTTTGGTTGTGCAGGAGGGGGGGGGGGGGTTTCTTTGCTTTTCTTTCCAGTGCCTCCGGAGTAGATTGATGACTCGAAGGAAGGAAGGCGAAGGGCCCGCGGTGACTCCGAAAGGTCCAAAAATGGGTCCCATTCCTCGAGGTGCTCATTAAAAACCACTTACCGATCGCGGTCCACCGAGATCCGGGGGATGATTTGGGTGGGGGGGGGGGGGGGGGGGTAAGTTCCCGGAGGGCTGTGGATAAGGTGTGTGTGTGTGTGTGTGAGCCAGTCCCAAAAATCGGCCCTTTGGCCATTAAGTGTTCAGCACCGAAAACGAGCGGTTTCGCGGTGTCGCGAACGTAACGTCATAAAACCAAACGACTCGCTACCTACAGCCATGTATGTTTGAGTGTGTTGGTGTCCTTGTGCGAAGCCTTCCTCGTCCAGGACATTCACGCATCATCACGCATAAATTTGAACTACTGGGGCAACCATCGCCTGGCCGACGCTTTTATCAGCTGTTGGATCGAGAAACGCCCGAGACGAAGTTTACATCATAAAGTCCCGTTTTCATTACCCCCATTCGCCCCTCCCCCTCTCCACCCCCTTTCGAGGTACATAACCGGGTGTTGATCGAATAATTTACGCATTGACACTTTTCGATCCGCGCGCCGGACAAGAAGAAGTTCGGCAAGTGTGCGAAAGGCTCCGTTGACTGGTTCTGACGCCCGGGACACCTGTATCATTATCCTGTTGCGGTGCGTCCGTGATATGAATCGGGGTGAACCGTAATCAATAATCTGCTTCCTTTTCTGCTTCAAGGGGGGGGGGGGGGTGGTGGAGTTGGGGGAAAGGACATTGCATTAAAACCCGGCGACAACGGCGCTCGGGAAAGGTCGGGTTTGGAAAATGGGCATGAAATTAAAAATGCGAAATCGAAAGTGCATCAGAAGTAATAAAACGAGGGGGGGGGGGGGGGGGAAATATGGCACTTGCAGCCACTGCTTCTTACGGCGCCTCCGACGTTGCGCACCGCCCGAACCGAATCCAGTTTGTCGCAGGTCGCGTGCTGTTGTTGCTCGTGCACGTCTTCCAAACCGGAGCTTTGAATACTTCTTACACCATTTTTTTTTGTAGTTTAAAAAACTACTTCTTCCCTTCGCACGCTCGCCCGCACTCGAGTGCAGAATCAACAAGTGGTCGCATCGAGGGAGGAGTAGAAAAAAGCTCAAAACACACAAAATAAATATCGGCAGCCGGCGCGAGTTGTTTCATATGAATAAATTACCGTACGAGCGGGAAACCTCACACCGGCCGGCACGGTTGTCACTGGCGGTGCAACTGCGATTCATTCTCCAGGTGCATCTGACGTTACGTCCGTGCACATGCGAGTGGCATGTTGTCAGCCAGGGTACGTAAGACCGCAAGAACGGGCCGCAAGATCGATCGATCGAAGTCGATGGCGTGGCATGGGGTTCGTCGCTTATTGTACGCGGCAGCAAATCCCCAAAGAGCTGCATTTTATTATGCTAGCTTTAAGCTGTCTATTTGTTTAAAAAAAAAAGTTAGGCCAATCAAAAAGTGAATTTTTCTTCCTACTACTAACACTGCATTCACTCATTTAATGATTTTAACTGTGAACAAATATCGATTGAAACTCATATTTCATAACGTTTGCATCCACAACATAGTGTTGTGGATTTCGGTTATAATTTTTTTACAAGAACTATTTATTTATCAACAAATATGAGCTTTCATAACTGTATAGAAATCGTTAACGAGGTACCATTTAATTCGACTTTAAATATAACCCTCTCGGAAGGCGAGAAGCACAATAAAAGCAGAAGTCTTTCTTTCTTCGCTCCAATGACAGCTCCATTCGGAACTGATATAACTGACATTTCTATCTCGTCCTCCTCCTCGTCATCATCATCACCATCGGTGAGCTTCAATGGACGGTAGGATTGTAGCGTCTAGTACGTTTTTCTTTTCTTTTCACACCTCGGTATGTAGCGACGCATAACGCGCTAGGTGTAGCAATTCCCGGAACGTCCGGATCGCAAAACTATAAAGTGCAGGCTCCCAACAAGGAACCCCCTTCTGAGAGTGATCGGAATTGAGCGATATTATGAATTGTTTTCATACCACTTTTTTCACCTACGTTCTCGCTGGTTTTTTTGCTTGGTTCACCAATGGACCTAACGTTGCACCCTTGCACCGGAAACCTGAACACTGACCTACGCCAACTTTGCGCCACGTGCGCCCGATGGAATTGCGCGTATGTTTCTTTTTTTTTTTTTTCGCGCCAGATCGCCAAACCGCCGGTCGGGTTAAAGTTCAACGGGTGTTTGCGCTGTTTGCGCTCGCGCGGAAAAGAAAAGTGTAAGACGTCAAGCGAACGGTTCGCCGATATGTGTCTTCCATTTGTTTCTTCTCCTCCCAGGTTACGTACGCCTTTACCTTCGGTGTACCTTTCGCGAAGAGGATGCCAATGCCACGGACACAATACAATACTATCGACAAATCGATAGGAATTCGTTGCGCAGGTCGTATTTCACATTTTGCACCATCCACGCGGGATCGGGCCAGGTTTACAATTTATTTACGAGGCACCGCGATCGACACCACGCGGGACGGAGAGTTGGAAACGGAAGCGGTACAGCGGAGATTGAGCAAAGCGCCTTTTATTATGACGAGCCCTAGAGTAGCAGTCTAACGAACGCGGATGCTTGGCCGGGGCACGCAATTATGGAAACTATGCGCAACATCAAATCTGGGAAATGGCTAGCATAACTTCTGACTGGCCGTTCGTATCGGGTTCACCGTTGGGGTTGAGTTGACAGTGTTGACCTTCGATCGAAATGTAATTGTAGTGAAGATTGGACTGAGATTTATGGCAGTGCTTCGTTTTATGTTTTCATTGGAAGAATGAGGTAAAGTACAATTAACAAACATGGACAAAATTGCTTATAGTTTTTTTGAGTTTTTTTATCTTTTCCATTTGATTTGTCTTTGTGTGTGAAGCTCCTTATTTAATGTTTTAAAATTAAATATCATTTATCCTTGAGTAATACTCGCACCTTCACTGGTGATCTTATGTAAAACTGTCGTGTTGCACTAATCCAGAGTACCGAAGCTCCAGCATTTTGTGTAGCAACTTTGACTGTTGACTCATTACTATGCCAGCTCATCTACGGAACCGAAAAAAAAAATATAAATTTCAACAGGATGATGATAAAACATAAAACTACCCAGCAAATAAAAAAAAGCTAACCACACGCTCTGAGGTGACATCGCCCAATGCCATCCTGCCGTGTATGTGTCACTCACGAGGCAAGCTGCAAAAAACCAAGAAAAAAAAACAAACCATCCAGCCTAAAACAAGAAAAAAACCCTTCCAGCCCACAACATTGAGGGACAGTTTCACTCCATTGACGCGCTCAAGGGGGTGAATAATTCAGCAATAAAACGCTCATGAATGAGCAAACATCGAGCAGACGAGCGTGAAAGAAGACAACAACTGAAACAATATGGTTCAACGAGTATTTTTCTGTGTTTTGTTTTTCATTTTTTATTTTTCTCGTCAAGGCTTATCAATGCGATTCGTCTCCGTGGGTCGTTCCAGCGAAATCCTTCCACGAAACCCTTCCCAGTGCATAAAAACGGCGGCAGCAGCATACGGTTGGTGCGTGGCAATAATTTATTGAAATGTTATGTAAATGAACACAAACAAAAAAGGGCTTCAAAAAAAAAACTAGGCCCAACAGTAGACCGAAGCGATTCTCTTTCTTTCACTCTCCTCTTTGAAAAAAAAGCCATCGAATTACGCGGCGTGTTTAGAGTGTTTTGTTTTGCTTTCTTTTAATCGTTAGGATTTATGGGTTTTGGCTGGTGAAGAAGTCCTTTTGGGAGTCGATTGGGAGGCGTTTCGTCACGGCACCGTCGTACTACCCGGAAACCCCTGTGCGCCGAAGAAAACTATTTGTCTAACTGCGAGGCGGTGGTATTAAATTAATTTTCTGATTGACAGGTCCGAACCTAACCTCGGGCCAATCGGCGATCGCTAACCAGTGATACCTTTTTGTTTTTTCATTTTCTTTTTTTTGAGTAACACACACCCGGGATGCTTTGCTGGAAACATCGTTCGATACATTTTTTAAGGGATCACATTCATTCATTTCTCACAGGACACAGGCCCAAGAGGTGGTACCTGTCGCATGACGTGCGGGGGACTCGGGGAAATTCATCAATTTGTTCCGACGAAAAACGGTCGACTGGCTCGAGCAGTCGCCGTCTTGCAAGATGCCAATGTAGGAATGCTTGGTTCCGGGTGCGATTCTAACATTTCAATAAACGATTTTTCATTTCACCAACAAATTCCACCCAACTCGGACACTCACAAACAGACACACACACACGTATCGTTTCCCGTGAACTATTCTAAACTTATGTTCTCTTTTGGATCTTGCATGTTTGTGCCTCTCCACCTCGCTCTACCCTTTATCGATCACCTTAGGACTATCGGTTCGTAAATTAATCAATCTTCCAAAGGAGAAAAAACAAACAAAAATCGGCCACAATCCACCTAAGGTGACCCCGGCGTGAAGGAAAAACAATCAAACGCGAGGAAAGGTAAACAATCGAAAATATCTATTTCACCAGTCAACTGGGCGACCCCGGGAGCGCACCGAAGTCATTAATCAAAGCTGGCGACTGAGAAACTGAGAAGTATCATGCCATACAACGAGAAATCCCGTGACCGCGGTTCAGGCACGCGCAAAAGAAATTGTGGTCCACCAAGCGATCTCCGCCGCACGGAAAGGATGCTGACGGTGTCGGTTGGTCGTGATCGTGAAACGCAGCCCAAGATCCGCACGTGGTTTCTTCTCACGTGGAAAATGGATTACGTTTGCTGATTGCTGATGGATCGGATTGTGGCGTTTTACTTTCGTTCACTGGCAACCCCGAGGTGACGTTATCTAATCAGTGGACTTCTAAACGTGGCCGTTTATGTCTACAAGAAAGGAAGTTCGTATTGAACCACATGGCTAGAATATGAATCATTCCGGTATGATGTAAGTATGGATTAAGTTTGCAAAAAGCCTCTGCCACAAGCAATGACGTATGTTTGCCAAACGAATACAGCGCACAACGCAGGACGACCGATTTCTGGATGCTTCATCCCGCAAGAGTGACATACAATCTCTTCTTGGCAGCTACAGCTGCTCGATCGGGGTTGGGGTTGTAAATACGCGAACTGGAATTGCAAATTGATCCACCAAATGGCACCGGTGGAGAGGAGGCCTTTTTTTTTTGCTCCGTTTGCTATTTAATTACTGCCCGGTGATGTGGGGATGTGTGTCCTATCCTCGGCCCTTCTCGCCCTTATCGATGCGAAGCTTAACGGCGTAGCTTAATGGGAAACCCGCGACTCGGGGAGAAGTCCCAAGTGGTTGAGGAATTAAAACAAAACCTGCTCCGCAAGGCGCAGCTGGCGGGAACTCGATTTAAAGCGTTGCATATGCTGGATTTTGAAGGGATTTCATACGCGTGTACGAGTGCGGTGTGTGTTACGTAGCCTGCATTAATTACTTCTGGACGGTCGGTCCTCGACGAGGAAAGTAGGTCGAATGATAAGACTATCACGACAAACTAAGAACACGGTTTCTCATCTTGAAACTAAATTTAACGTTTTCTCTCTCCTTTGTTATTTAATTCATTTCTGTGACAAACATGATTAAATAATGAAACAAAAGTTTTGTTTTCATGTCCTATTGTTAGTTCTTTTATGACTATACTTTTCTTATGTATTTTATGAAGCTATTCAAAAATAGTCTTAAATCTTCCATTCCACATGGGAAAAATGTATTCAAACTGCTATTTACGCAAGGCTTTTGGTGTAATGGCAAAAAGATGCGCAATCCATCATTTTCGCACACAAAGTTCGTTCCCTACAGTTTTCCCTACGGAAAAGATAAACTTTTTCTATGCTAATGGGATTTTAAACATACAGCTGAATAGGATGTTTGATGTTTTTTGCTGCTTTCTCCCAATTCAGTTAAGTGCCCACTTCCTCCGATAGTCAAAAGTTGAGGGGCCCTCTTCCCAATCAATCACACACTTCAGCTGGCGATGGCCGATTGTCCATGTGCACCAATCTCTCCTAGCTAGGTGACAGTTTTCACCGGTATCGTCATCTGCCTGGTGGCAATAATTCGCACCGCCCAAGCGAGCCCACACCCGACGGCGGTCGGCACCTAATTGTAGCCGTTCATTAGCATAAATGAAAGCATTTTTAATTACTGTCACATACATTATATTTTCGCCGTGCCCTACCGCGAAGGTTTTTTTCCGATGCTTTTCCATGCGTTTTTTTCCTTTTTGAATTATTTGTTTGCTGCTCATGTTGTTTTGCACAGTTCGACAGCATAATGGAGATGGTTTTCCTTCTTTTTTCACGATTTCTATTTTATGCGAAAAAAAGGTGAAACTTTTGTTGTGCAAAACCAAAAAAAAAGGTGATGCATCGCAGTTTTATGATACGCACCGCGTGCACCGGTCCAATATCTTCCTTTCCATTTGCCTATTGTTCAATTAGTGGGCAATGGAAGCAACGCGGCAATGGTGTGGAGAAACCATGAACCAAAACGAACTGAAAATGTGCCAGAAGAAAAAAAAGGGGCACTTGAAGTTGTCGAACCAGCAGGCTTCGACATGGACGCATGGGCAGAGGCACGAGCACGAGCCACAGTTAGAAGAACGGTGTGCAAAATGACAACGCGCGAAGGGACGGTTCCGCGTACCGGTACGGTTCCGAGGGAGGTTTCCAAGGGCCCCGATGGGTCGATTTATCAAAACATGTACCGTGCACGTGCCCGAGGTGATAGAGAGAAATTAAAATTAGAAGAAAAACGAGGAAAGAAGCGTTAAAGATAGTAGAGAAGAACCACAATGGAACTTAAGCAAAACGTTCCTCGTCGTGTAGTTTTTGAGGCAAGGCTGCAATCGTGTGGAGCGAATTGGAGGACATTTAAGGCTCGCCCTACGCACGACTGGACAAACACGTTTCGTAGACGTTTCTACGGAGCTCGGCGGTCAACCAAGTTGTCTCATAATAGACACGTTTCTCTGGAGTTCAATAAAAGGACGCGATCGTTGGCATACGGACGGATCTGCAACCACAATAAGAACAATTGGAATTTTATTTTTGCCAGATCAAATTTCTTACAGTGATGGCTAGAGAAATGCTGCGGCAGATGGCATCAGTATTGTGATTAAATATTTGGACACTTAAATTATTTAAACAATTTTAAAGTATTTCTAATGGAGTTATTGTTTACTAAAATAATGTTAAATTGATTTATTTTATCTGTCGCGCACATTAGCACAACATATTTAATATTTCTGTTGCTCCAAACTCTCCTTTAGAATATTCTTTTGATGAAAAAATAGTTTTATTTTAAAAATGAAAAGATATTAAAACTATGCCTCAACAATTGAAATTGCCTTTTCTCATTCACTGTCCTTCATCTAACTACATCCTCCAGGGACAAGGTGTTCAAGCGAAGGACCAGGTGATGAGGCGTTTTTTTCCCCTTTCCACGCTTCTTCCTCTACCTTCTGCCCCTGCCATCGGCCATCGGGTTTCGACTGTCATTGACACCGTTGTTGTCCTTTTAAAAAGGACGACGAGATCGTCCTCGAAAGTCGTGAAAATGGAATTAGCAGAAAGGGACCGAGCTCGCTCGTATCTGTCCTTCCGCCGTCCGTTCAATATATGCTCATAACAATCGTATTACTTCGACCAGCAGCCACAATCCACCGAGGCAAGGATCATCCACGGCGAAAGGACGACGAAACCGCACGGGCTCTCTAATTTACGAGCCTTCGCTCGTGTTTGTTTGCACTTCAGCGCACAAAAAGGCCCACTCATGCCACTTATTACGCGCCGGGCGTACAAATTGGAACCGCAGGACTCGCGGTCATTCGATTCGGCGGACAGCAGCAGCATACCACCATCCATTGTCCGAGGATGCTGATCCGAAGAAGAAAAAAAAGGCCAAGCGGATCCGTCGAATTTTGTGTGTGGGGTCCGTGAAGAAACGATTTTTCCCGGCCAGACGCGGGCCCCGGATCGGGATCGGTGACCGCAGTGTGTCCGGTGGCCGAATGCGAATGGGATGCGCATGGAAATTGGTTCTCCTTCGTTTCCGACGAGGCCCTTCTGGAACCCGGAAGCGCGGCGGAACCCTCGAATCCTGGGTTCATTAATATCGGTATTGATTGCTGTGTGGAGTGTTTTGATTCCGAGCTCACCAAAAAGGGGGTTCCGATTTCTATTGGCTTGATGATTGAAATTTATGAGCCCCGTTTTGTTTGGAAATTTGTTTAACTTGACTGTTTGCAAAGTGGCGGTTTACAATGGTGGCTTGGAGGACGCGGAAATTGGAAATATGTACGTACGAAGGATGGAAAATTCAATGAAACCAGCGTTATGAATCGATCGGGACACTTTCACTTGATATCATTCTAATTTGCAATTGTTCTTTGCCACCCGCAAGTAAATGTGGACATGAATAATTGCTGAACGCTGGTTAGAAAAATAAGGTGTCGTTTAGTTTCAAAAGAAAACGATGATAGAAATGTGGGGTATACTTCAAACAAATTAATTGTGTTGGTATGGTAGAGTCTCTATTTAAATTGAAAACAATTGTTTCAATCTATAAATCCATTATTTATCGCCAAATTTTGGTCGTCCTTTAAATCCTTTGGCCAGCAGTTCTCTAAAAGCGATCTCGTTAACCCGTTGACCAGAGAAAGCCCACACAGGTTTTCTCCGCTTTCCACCGACAGCGAACCCGAAAAAAGGAAGACAATTAGAGGTATAGAAATAAAATGAAAAAAAATGCAGTGAAATATCACCTGAGCACCATTAAAACACCCGCATGCCCATTTTCCAGCGGACAGGCGTTTGTCGTCTTTTCAACATTTTCCGTGGTGTTCTGTTTCACGATGCGGTTTGGCCGAGGAGGTCTCAATTTTTTGTTTTACTGTTCTTTCCTCACTGCTTAACGGGGTTACATGTTCGCGATCTTCTCACTGTGTTGGCCACCCGGTTGGAGGAGAAAACTGTTGAAGAGTTTTCTTTCAGTTTCTGTCTTCTCCAGGCTTAACGGAAAACGATTACGAAAGATTCAGCCGGCCAAGGCAAGGATGATCAAATGGAAAGAAGTTTGTATTTGCCTCAGGATGTCTTTTTTATTATTCAGTCATTTTATCTGCTGCATTATAATTGAATACGATGTCATCATATTGGATTTCACATTATTGTACTCTGTTTTTCTTTTCACTTTTCCTGTGGTTTATTTGATCGTTGCCTATTTTAAATTATTTAATGGTTTTTCGAAGCATTTCGAATGACATAAGATTGTAAAAAACTGCATTTAACTGTAGTGTGTTTGCAACAAATGCTTTTTCATTCACTTTTTAATTTAATCATATGAGATTGAATTTTAAGACATTTTTATTTGACTGTAGCAACACAGATTCCCTTTTAAATCAACAGTATAAACCGTATGGACAATATGTTGCGAGTAAAACCGCCTAAAAAGAAACCTTAGTTATTTTTCACGTATTTTTCAAAGGTGTCGATCATTAGAACAGCAATTTACACGCAGATAATAGGCTTCGCGGGTAATTATCACTTCTGATATTTTTTGTTAAGTTTGTTTCTTCTAAACACCCTTCTCATCCCAAAAGGCGGGATTACTCCTTCGACGGAATCACTTAGTGAGTCAATAAAAAATCCTTCCCAACACTTTGCATCACCCTCGCCGGACCCTGCACGGAAATGCCACCATATGGTGCCATGACGGAGCGCCATTCGTGCGGTAGCAGATGCACCGACGTCGCATAGCATCGCACACGACTGCATCGCTGCACTACATTTGCATTCACCCTCGGGAGGCGAGGTTCCGGCGGACCGATTCTGAAATGAATAAAAACGACATAAAACAAAATTGGTCGAAAAAAAACCCTGGGAGATCATCTCCTGCTCTTTGGGGAAAAGTTAAAACAAAAGCCCCGGGGACTCGCGTGCGGGAGGTTTAATTGAGCGTCGCCGTTTGCAGCAGACCAGGACCTTCCGGAACGTGTCAAAATTGTTCTCACTTAGCGTGCAATTAAACTGACCATATCGGTGAAAGCCCGAGCTGGGGTTGCTTATCGTGGCCGCTTCAAACCGTGGACGATAGAGATATGCATCTAAATTACACGAACGATGGCGATCGGTGTCACGATCGTGCCGCCGGATGTCGATGACTCCTGACGGGATGGCATGATAGGAGGACGTGCGTGGGTTTATCGAACGCGAAAACATCCGCATCATAAGGAGGTTGATATTAAATATTCGATATTAGATGTCCTTTGATGTTCGATGTCATTCTAATCATTGCTGTGTTTTTTATACGCAAAAAAGGTACAAATTTGAGTCAAGTTCTGCACCAATCTAACTACAAAAATCGATGTTAGATGTGGGCTCAGCGTTTTTTTAGCGTAAAATTTCATCACTCTTCTTAAATGATCTTCCCTTGAAAGAGATTCCTAAATTTGAGCTGCCACTCATGCCGAATTGTCAAAGAGGGCCGGTTTAATTGATTTAGAGCCTCGCAGAGACAGCCCCGCCTCGGATAAGGTCCTGAACACGTGTCGCACGTCCACCCTATCGCCCAGCATCGCGTGGAAGGTGTTGCTGATGGTATTCTGGCGTGAGCTTCCCTTCGGTACCATATGGCGAAAAGGCAACTGCCCGAAACTCTCGTTCGCCTCCGCTCCAGCAGGAGGCACAGGCATGACACGCAAAGTCCGTCGCCCGGGGGCATTTTTGGACAAGAATACATTAGATCCTATCATCATGTGCCGCCGGGGGCTGCATCCCTTTAATTTTTAAATTGCCACCACTTGCGGCACAAGTAGTACAGTTTTACGGTCGGGACGGTGTGGCTTTTTTTTAAATTCGGGGGTCCTTTTAACTTTTTTGTTCTGGTCTATCAAAGGCCGAAGTAGTCAGTGGAGCATTAAATTTATTCACGCATTGTACGGGGTCGATTTTTTTGTACTTGTCGAAGAAAGGCGAACGATAAATAAAAGGACCTTGCCGACAGCCAGCTCGAACGAGGGTGGCCATACTCGAGTGGGATACGCTTTCGACCTCCCAACTCGACCTCCCCCGACCTCGATCTGCGGAAGAAGAAATCGCGGAACAAAGTGAAACATCTGTTTTTTTTTTCGTCCTCCTTCCCCCCGAATGCTGCTACCTCCCAAGGCGGTTCACCCCAAGTGGAAGTAAAGTAATGTAAAGTAATGCACACACCCCCGTGGACGGAGACGCGCATAGAAATGCAACCGATGCAACCGTGTGCCATTCGCGTGCCATTCGCGTTATCAGCTGCTGTTGCAGCAGGGCCGGACGGACATGTTGCCCGAATGATAGCGATGACTAATTTCGACGACGACGGATGCCGGTGGTCTTCCCTGGTGATGGGTGATGTTTCGAAATTTATTGTCCGGCACGCATCGCCCCGGCATGCGGGGTTGCGTTTTCGAGGTGCATTATGGATATTGCTCCGTGCACATATCGGAGGGAGAATTATGACGCGTGCCATGAAAGAAGGTTCGTCCCGCGATGACGCGTTGCGGCTGAATGGTTCAGACCAAACCTGGAGGAAAGTGAGTGATGAAATGAGCTATTGATTTACGATTGATAGGTACCAGTACCAGTGGGTTCTCAATACGTTTACCTGCTTCGTCATAGGAGAGTAACAGACGGTCCCAATTGATGGTAATGTTTTCACAGGAGTAGTTTCACAGGGTTTCTAGTTCAAGTTTGGTTCAATTGCTAGAATGGTTAAGCTTAGGAAAATATTTACGTATTCTTTTATGTACAAAAACTGAATTGTGAAAAGATTTCATGCGACATTTCATTGCAGTCCGGACTGGATTCGAACCCACGCCATCGGGAGTTTTGTATCGACACTCGTGGGATCGTGTTCAAGCCGGCATACGCCCTCGGTTATCCCGACCGCCATTGGTGGTCCTTCATATCGTGTAAATATATTAAATGCATCTTAAAGCGCGTATACACATTGAAACATTCTGTGAAACATTCGGCTGAAACATTTTTTTGACATTCGACTTGAGGGGAAAGTATAACAGTAGAACAGTTTCGAGCCCGGTTTGACATGTTTTGGAACAGGATTATGTTTAACGAATTTCCACAAAACAAAATCTTAATTCGAAACATTTACATTTTTTTTGTTTATTTCATACGAAATTATACTTGATTTCGATGTCAATAATTATGAGTGCAATTAAAACAATTTTTTCTTAACGGAAACACAACTGATTTGGCTAAAATAATACATTTTGGGCCAAATAGTTTTTGGGTTTTGTTTTTCAGCTCTCCACATTGAAACAAAAATGAGGGGAAAAATTGATAAACCAGGCGTCAAATTAGATGTCAAAATTATGTTTCAGCCGAATGTTTCACAGAATGTTTCAATGTGTATACGCGCTTTTAGGTGCTGTTGGAAAACTTTGCGTTGTGGTGCAATTACTTGCAACTTTCTTTATTTTAGAATCTGGCGAAGGTTCCAAATTAAATGCGTCGAACGCTTCTTTTTCCAACTGAATCCTGAAGCTGTCCGCGGCGCCTTCCTTTATCTCTTCTAGCCGCTCATTCCCTCGGAACCATCGTTCTCACTATCTGACTAACGTAATCTTACTCCGCAATCTAATCTTTCACCTCTACCACGATCGCACCTGTCACCGTCCGTCGATCGCGAATGTAAACAAAGTTTACAGGTGCAAAGGCAACATAGTTTAACGTATTTAAAACACACCAATCAATGAATTTGGTACTAATTTGACGCACCCTGTTAAAAACAATTGAACCTAGAATTTTCTTGGAATCTTTGGAATTATTTTGAAGGTTTGAAGAATATAAAATCTACGAACGAGGAAATGAAGCAAAAATAATTCAAAAACACCAAGAAATTATAATTCCTCTTAATTAATGTGTAGAAAATGGTGGCATATAAAGATGTAACCAAACATAGTTGAAACCCCTTAAGCAGCGAATGTCCTTTCCTTGAACATTTTACGATCATTTCAAGTGCCAATCATTTCGTGTTGACGCGTTTCTATAAGTTTTCCCTTTGTCGATTGAAATTTACATCTTAATTTATCAATCAATGAGTCTAATGAAAAAACAATACGTAAAAAGTGATGCATCGAAGAGGAGGAATTCAGACACAAAAAAAAGGTTCTCACGAGAAAAAAAGCCCCCAAAACCATCGGAAAAAAGGTGTTCCATTTTTATTACCCTGCAACGTATCGAACGCATGTATTGGCCTTTTTCACCCCTTAGTCAGGCGGATTATCCCAGGCTAAGGAAAACAAAACCACACGCTCGCACACAAACACACCGTCAAACCTTCTCGATCGAGCACCGCGTGAAAGATAAAACGGAGAACGTCGGCCGTCACCGTTGATTAGCGCACGAGAGGTGAAGACCCTTCGCACCTACGTGCCGCATCCTTCCGCTGCTAAGAAGCACAGGGGTTGTCAAACGAACGGGCAGAACTGGAAGAGAAGGAAACATCATCGATAAAACAAAAACACCACGAAATGACTCCCATTATCTCCCCTTTCGAATCGGCCTGCCGCCGTTCGCAAGGACGATCGCGTTTGGTCGCGATAGGATCGGGCTATCCTGTTCCTTCCTTTCTCCCGCGAACCGACGGGAAGGCTTTGCCTTCGAGAACGCTGAGAAAAGTCGGACCCCAAACCGGTGCACCGCGTCGCATCCTGGCAACCAGTATGAAACCGCCGTGAAGTGCCAAATATGCTTGCAGTGCCGGCAAAGATGATGGTTTTATTAGCACTTGAACGTGGGAACGCGTGCGTCCTCGAGTCGTCGCCTAGGGAGGGAGTTTGTGAGTGTGGTACCTTTTCTCCGGGGGTCCGCAACCGAGAGGTTCCTTGTTTTCCGCGGGGCAGAATTATGAGGGTGGCCCTTCCGCGACCTCGGGTCCTTCCGGATTTCCATCATTTCGGAAAGGAAGGAAGAAAAAAAAACCACAACAACCGATTACCCGACTGTATTAACGAGCAACATCTCGACCTCGTTCAAAAGCGGGACAAACAGGATATCTTTTATAGATGACGTTTGTTCTTTTCCTCCCTGAAACGTTCTTCCGCGGAAGTCATCATTTAGCTGTCAAAAACAAATTTGAATCCTTTAAAAAAAAGCACGAAACCACCTAAACGTGTTAAGCCCTGTGTCTGGATGAAACCGAGGAAAACATGGCCCAGATAACAATGGTTTTCGTAAAAAATGTCAACAGCTTTTTCTTTTTTTTTTTTTTCATCGATGAAAAATCGAGGGTAGCCTTTTTTTCATGACGTCTTGCAATCCTGTTTAAAATAAAACCCAGCAAAAAACAGGGCTGTACCATGGAAAACTGTATCCGAAAAAAAGGGGGTGTGAAACACTTTCACGGAGAATTTATCGAAGCACGACACGGTGACAGCGGACTGCGGGTGCGACCAGCAAACACGACGGCGGCGCGGGAAAGTGTTTGGATTTTCATCAATTAAGTCCCAATAAAATAAAAAATAATCAATTTTCATCAAACGACTTTCCCCGTCGCCTCACTCGCCTGCTGGAAATCACTGGCTCTTCGACGATCCGACCCGGGACCCGGGGTTTTGACGTGTGGGGTCGCCCCGTGTAGAGATTTTCCAAGCCCGGACCATCGAGGAGATGAGCCCAGCGCCGACCAGGAGGCTCGGCCGGGCCAACACGGGCCGACGGGACTTGATTATGCGGGTGCTGGCGAAAGCAGCAGTGCGATTCGGGTTCGGTTTTCCTTCCACCGCCCTGCGTCGCGGTGGGAGAAAACTGGAGTGCCCTTTCTGACACCGGCGGAATTGTTTGGTGAGAACTGTCTACTCGAGTTCGTCTGCAGCATGAAAAAAAAAAGAATAATAAATTGAGCAGTGTGATGTTTGACAGTGAGCAGTGTGATGTTTGGTTTAACCAAATATATTTAAATTAAAAGAAATTCTAAGAAAAAAATCTCCCCTTCCTCGAAATTAAATAATCAATTCTTCATTTCTTAAATGATGTAAGTTGCTCATTTATAATGCACTTCTTTCGTCGTGAGGTTTGCTTTTGTAAAGGTCATGAAATCATTTTGTACACGATAAAAATATCCCTAGTCTGATATTTTAATTTTTCAGTTGCAATTTTACTCTTTCGAAATTAATATCTTTACCGGATCGAATTTAAAACGTCTTAAAGATGGAAACAAAGGTCCAAAAGAAATCATAAGAAATCTCCTACGGTTAATCGGTCAGGGAAAATCCAGAAAGGAAGTGTCCCCAACTGTGCCAGTTAAATTAGGCCGATTGTTTCACCATTTCCCTGGATCGGCTTCCACTTTCCCATCGCTCTCGGCACCCTGCACTGGAACTTGGTTGGTCTCACGACCTGCGGTGCTGGTGCTGGCGAGATGGCCGTTACGATACGACAGCCAAGATGAGATCAATCGCGTTGCGCCGTAAATCACGGATACCACGGATCCCAGTGCAGCCGGTGGTCGGAAAGGTTTCCGGTCAGCGGATTGATCGATAACGGCGTCAGTCAAAAGTCGATTGGTGAGAAAATGCTTCCTCCCTCGCCGGAAAACTGACACCCGGTGCAAAAGGTAGAAAGTTCGCAGGGATCATACCGTTTCTACTCACCCGGAGTCGATGATCAATCAAGTGACACTCAATCAAGGGCCGATAGTGGCTAATCAGGCTGTAAAAAGGGAAAGTAATCGTGAGAGTCTTAGAATTATGGTGCGTTGATTAATTCATAGATATGGAAAAGAAACATGGTATTTGAGTTTAGATAGGAATGTTTAGACAAAATAATTGCTAAACTTGATCACTAAACTTGACAACAACAAAAAACCATAGCCGTTGTCTGTATCTAATTAAACTAACCATGATTCCAAGCAAATTTTAATTTCAAGTTAGTTGTATATCAAAAATGAAATGAAAGTGAAAAATAAATTATGACGGATACATTTTTGAACTGAATCATATAAAATTTACGTAACACATTCTAGTTTTAGTCTAACTACGGTTTCATGGAAATAGTATATAATTAATTTATTTTCTCCTACATATTCCTTTTTCAAAATGTTGAAAACATGTTAAATCACAGGTAAAATTATTCTCAATCAATTTGCGACATTGAAACAAATTTAAAAAGCTTATAGACATCTAGGTTTTCATCCAGGAAACATTCAATTTACACGAAGCACATAAAATCACTTTGTGCTGGTTTTTTTTCTTCAATGTTTTGCACTAACATCCATCCTAACGTTACAACAAAAAACAAAGATTGATCTGTCCATGATGAACGTTTCGATTCTTTTCTTTTTCCTACCCGTCGGCAAGAAACACATGCTAGCTGCCCGAACATTATCATTTTGCGCTCAAACGGGGCACAATGTAACAATTTCCCAATTCACCACCGTAAATGTTGACAACCGTTGCGGTCATTCTCTATATAGTCCTACAATCCGCCCGTCTTCGGTTTCGTATCCGCAAAACCGCCACACACTAATTAACGCACTTCAGGAGCGGCAGGACTTTTCCGATCCTACGCGGGAAGATATTCTCCGAAGAAAACCCTTTCTTCGTGGGAAAACGCGCTCCCCCCCGCCACAGTCTTGCTCCTCCAAGACAGCCGCCCGCGATCCCGAAAGGACAGGCGGTACCTTCGATTTTATTGGCCGCCGAAGTGTTGCGTGAGCAGGACAGGGAAGGCAGAGAGGAGATAGAGAGAGAAGTAAAAAAAGGTGGAGTCCTCTTCGGCCCGTGAGCCGCGTTTGAAAACTCGCAGATGAGAGTAATATAGGGAGCCGAACGCGCTTTCCATTGTTTCGGATGATGCTCGAGCCGGCGTGGGCGCTTGAGGGAAAACGCGAGAAAAAGTAAGCGGATCGTTCCATCTCGTCCTGCCTGAAGGGTTCACGAGTTTTTTATGCGACTCTGTATGCGCAAGTGCATGCACAGGATGGATTGTTCGAGGGAAAACAAGGGATAGAAAACGGAACGTGACCATTTTCCACCTCTGCACAGCGGCGAAACGAGAGATGCTTGCGTCCGGATGGAAAACCTTTCCATGAAGGAGCGAGAAAACACGACCTCATACCATTTTCACCCTCGCATTGCGTGTGTTTTTTTTTTTATACAGTGCGCCCCCATTTTCTTTCGATCAATAAAAAAAGAAGTGAAATAAATAAAAACAGGGGAGGTAAAACATGGTGAGCGAATGTTTTCAGGGGCGCTCTTTGCCAGCTTCGGCGGAATGCCGTCTCGGTGGGTGAGTTTGACAAATGGGATACCGCCAAGGGAAGATGCCGGCCGATCAAGACGACGAAGATGATGATGATGATGATGGTGATGTTGTTGTTGATGATGATGGTTGCTAGAAGATGGTGGTAGCATCGTCCGTGGTGTTTGGTTGTGTAATTTACGCTGCCACCGATCGTCGTTCTACCAATAACACGATTCGTGCGCAACGATTATGTGTCGCTTCGCCCTACACAGAAGAGAAAAGAGAGAGAGAGAAAGGGAGAGAAAGAGACAGAGATAATGCGAGGGTGAGAGAGTGTGATCAGCCATCCGCGAGAAGGCCTGAAAACCTTGCGTTTGCAGCCGCAGCATTCAGTTCAGTTCAGTTGGATCTTGTCAAATGCCCCCGCGGGTGTTTTGCTGCTTTGCTTTGGGAAAAACGAGAGGCTTTTGTGCTAGTATTTTGTTTTTTTGTCTCGTCCATCGCAGTTTTCACCGGGAGAAACCGCGAGAGCAGCGTCGGAAACGAGAGCAACCCACACGACCGACGAAAGGGGGAGACACACGGACATAGCGTTACGGACGTCCTACACGTACAAGCGACGTCGCCCAAGGCAGCGAGACAAAAGTAGCTCAGTTTGAGCTAAACTACTTGCCCTCTCGAGCGAAAGGTGTCACACCGTCAAAGTGCCTATAGAAAAAGTGTGTTTACGTATTGTGCTTCGGTAGCAAGTATGTAATGTCGTGCAACATCAACTCTGCTACGGCAGCGTCGCGCTATCCGACGTTTTCGAAGTTCCTACACGTAGCATTTTTTCCCATGGTTTTTTTTGTATGGAGTTGCTCGCCCGCCTAGCGCGAAGTCGCACAATCGCGCGAGAAAGCGCGACGTCGCTTGTACGTGTAGGACGTCCGTTACAAGAAACAAACAACCATTTCGTCAAATTTGGTTCAATTGTTTTCCACCGTTCGCTCCCGTCGATAGTGCGTCGATCGCCCGGGAAGGGTTCGGTTTTTCGTTGGTGCGCCGCATTTCGGATTTCCGCGAACGTTCACCAGTGTTTCGACCATCGTAGGCTCGTCTGCTGAACGTCTGGACACTGCGGAACTCGTCGTGTATGGATTAACAAACGCACAATGAGTAATGTTGAAAAGAAATTCAATTGATCTGTTCCCTTTAAATTGAGTTTATGTGAAATGTGATAAAAAAAGTGAAACCTAAAGCAACCCGACGGATCTCATGCAATTAAATTTTCAAAATCAACTGAACAGTGTTTAAAATTGTGACACGTTAAAATCAATTAATGCCTGAGCTGGAGTATGAAAGCTTGAGCTGGAGTGTTAAATGTGATGAAATATAGGATAAGAACGGGATACTTAATTCGTGTACATTAAAGTTTTACCACGCAATCAATAAAAAGTACGTATGAAAATAATTAAACGTTGTACAACTGACAAACTCCTTGTATTGTGAAGTGAATCAGAGCTATTTAAATTAGCTTTCTTCCAAATTTCCTACAGTCTTAGAGCAGGCATGAGTTTCAATATCAATACGCTTTTGTTGAAATACATATTTATGCTACTATTCCATGCTAGTTTTCTTTGCTTTGCTTAATGTTTCATTTATGTGCTTGGGTTGCTTCAATTTTTATCACTTCATAAATGGCGTTTTTTGTGTGGATCTTCTAATTTATTAAAGATATTTAATTAGTAGTCTTATTATTCCGTTTTTCGGTCTTTTTACTACTGTTTTAAATTGGTTTTTTGAGTGCGTCGTATCCGACGATTCCCAGTTCGCAGACGCAATCTTTTTTACGATCAATGTTCCAGATATTTCTACACTGGTGGATAGAAAATTAAAGCTCAATTGCTCGTAATCTGGAACTGAAATGCCTGAGAGCATGTTGTAGTCCCTCGATGCTTAATTGTGCCACTAAATTGGCTCTCAATTACATAATTGGGCGAAACACGTGTTTTATACACTTTGCGGACGCAAATCATGAAAAGATTCCGATTGGAAGCTGTTTGAAACCTTCAGAACGTTTCAAATTATAATGATACGCAATTGCTTAAATAAAAAAGCAACATTTTAGATTGTCGTTCTTTGAGTTAAAATTAAAATTAAAACCCGATTTGATGATTTACCTTTTTTTTTCAATGTCATTAAAAAATAGAATGCAACGGATAAAATAATATCTTAAAAATGCTTTGTTCCCCGTCAATAAATGATTTGGAATTGATTGTTTGTGTTCTTGCACGCCAAAGATCAAACAAACGACGTACACAAAAGTTGTCAAGAAAAACTCACTTTGGAACTAAAGGAATAGTTAAACTGACTTAATCCTGTTTTAATTATTTTAATGCTTTTCAATTTCTAATTCTACGAAAACGAAGAAAACCAAAATGTGTGTTATTTGTGATATGTGTCTAACGCTCTCCAAAATTTCGCTCAGGCACAAAATGGCCGGCGAGTGGGACATCAACGACGCGCACATCCCGTTCATTCAGGAGCTCGCCTACGACAAGTTCAACGAGTGGTCCGACGGGCACGTGCGCTACGTCTACCACCCGTCGGACGACCATGCCCGGAAGCACATCTCAGGCTGGGCGATGCGCAACACCAACAACCACAACGTGAGCATCCTGAAGAAGAGCTGCCTCGGGGTGCTGGTGTGCTCGGCGCGCTGCAAGCTCCCGAACGGCGGCCAGATCCACCTGCGGCCCGCCATCTGTGATAAGGCTCGCCGGAAGCAGCAGGGCCGCGCGTGTCCGAACCGGAACTGCAAGGCGGGCCGGTTGGAGGTGCAGGCGTGTCGGGGCCACTGCGGCTACCCGGTGACGCACTACTGGCGCCACACGGAGAAGGCCATCTTCTTCCAGGCGAAGGGTGCCCACGATCATCCGCAGCCGGAGTCTAAGACGTCCGGTGAGACGCGCAAGATCATCGGCGCCGGAGGAAAGGCGACCAAGGCCAAGAAGCTGTCGGTGTTGCTGCTCCGTGATGCCGCCCTGGGCAATAAGGTAACGCGGGTGTGGGATAGTTGTTTCTTTTCGCAGAAGTTGATTCACCAACAACCTTCTTTAACGTCGCAGCTTATGTCCCTGAAGACTTCGACGAAATCACATGGCTCTGCAGGACCGGAGATATTACAGCCGCCACCGTTGATTCCTGATCCCAGCTATGGTAACATTTAAATTTAAGATTGAAAACATTTCAGTACTATGAAGTATAGGAGGAAGCGAATGAAAGAAATCTCTTTCTGTGTTTTAGGAGAAACTACCAAGTGTCTAACTTGCACCCGAACTCCCTGCGTCTGTCGGACAAAACTGAGCAGCGCCTCCCTAACGAGATCGGTCGAAGAGAATGGATCATTTTTTGACCAACCCCAGCACCAACCTTCACTTCAGCAGCAACAGCAGCAGCAACAGCATCATCACCTCCCACAAAACACTCCCCACCTCTGCAGCTCGGCCTGGTCGTCGTACGAATCAGGAGCGGGCTCCTTTACGCAAGGTGCCACCGGTTACGATGCGAACGGATCAGGACTTGGCCACTGTCAGACTTCCTCCACCAGTAGTACCCCCGGTTGCCAGCAACTGCGCACGTCCGGCTTGATGAACGAGTGCTTCCATCCGGATGAAATCTTCCAGCTGGACCAACCACTTCGCCAGCAGGTGGGTTCCGTGGGGCAGAGCGTCGTCAGCCATGTTACGGCCACTCCGACGACGCTGCTGGACCTCGGCAGTGGCGCCATCTACAAGAAGTGCAACCAAATCAGCACGGAGTACATCTTTGGTGCGGCTACGGCGGCCAGCAGTGCCAGTGGACCCGGGGAGCTGGTGGGGAGCAGTTATCAGTCTTGCTCCTATGCTGCTGGTGGAGGTGGAACGGGAGCAGCTCACGCCTCGCTGACCGACGCTGCAATCTGCAATGCCGGACAAACGGTGTCCGAACAGGCCACTGGGAAGTACTTCTCCAACGATGGCTACAGCTCCACTCTTCCACTGCACGATGAAGGTGCATCCAAAGATATACTAAGGTACATTAAAAAGGAAGCGTCTTCCATGGCCAAGCAGTCGCTTGGAGGCGACACCCACTCCGTCGCGAATGCGGCCCGCTCGAAGCCGTACGAGTGCGAGCAGGGTCAGTACAAAAAGTCGGCCTACCACTACAGGACGTCCTCAACGGGGACCTACTTTGGCCACAACAATAACAACAGCAACTCCATTGCAAATAACAACAGCATCAACTGCACGAGCAATTCATCAAAGCAAGCTCCCATTAGTTACGATCAAACCCTGGATCATCATCATCACCATCATCCTCTAACCAACAGCAATGGCGTCAATTATGGCTACCCCCTTACGGACACGGTCGGTGCTTCGACCGCGGTCACTTCGAGCCAAGCGGTCTCCGGTAGCAGCTTCGAGCAATCGTACGGTACCGGGAGCTACATCAGCACGGCCTCAACGATGCTATCGAGTTCGCCAAGAGCCGCCGCAACGGTAAGCCAGCAGCAGCCGGAGCTACACTACACTTCGACGGTGTACGCTGCTGGTACCGATAATTACCGGTACGGTAGCAATTACCTGAAAGGATCGTCTCCGACGTTTCACGGTAGCGCATCGTTTCAGGCGTCGGCGGTGCAGCAAATGCACCCGGAGCTACCGCTAGCGGCGTATGAGTTCTATTAGAGCATGTGCGACAACCGGGCAGTGCTTATAGTTGATCAATAAATGGCTCTCAAAAGATATCTCGAAAGCGTTTCAGTTCATATAAAGGTACTTATTATGACACTCGTAATCTCCAATCTCGTACGTATTTACACCACTTTTCTTAATTGGCCAAGGCAAAGGAGAAAAAATAACATTCGAAAAGGGCAAAAAGGGCAGTGATAACAGCGTGCTTGGCAAGTTTATTTCATCGGAAAGCTCCCGATTATTTAAAAACAAAAAATTCACTAACCAACCAAAAACATTATTTCGTACCTTTAAATTGAAATTCAAAATGTAGTGAATTATTTCATTGCCAAATGTGCAAGATTTCTTAGTGAAAAATTTCATAAAATCTTGCGCTCGATTGTTATAATGATACATTTCAGCAAATTCATCTGTTATACAGTGTCTGTTATACGACAATGTGAAGTGGTGTTGGGAATTGTTAATTTTCCAAGAACGGCCTAAACTGGGTTCTTTTGCAATGGGCACGGACTCGAGGAACTAGGTTTACGGGGTTCGACCGTCGAACTGTTTTGTCTCATTAACTTAGAATCTGCAAATGAACAGTTCCCTGTGCAACACAAACCCAGCTCGGGCTGGATCCAAAAAATACCCACCACTAGCAAACTTCTTATCGTTTTCGATGCCGCGCCCGGAACCGGTTTGCACGTGAAACCCCAAATTTAAAATGGTTCAAATTGTATTGGTATTTTAAATTGTATTTTAAAATACCGCATCGTCTGCCCGGTTCGCGGATCGGTTATCGGAAAAAACGGGGGACAGACTCATACGCTCTCTATCGTTTGACACCAGAATCGGTTCTTACCGGTTCAGCTGCGGATCGATAAAGTCGATAAGTGAAACCATTTATTGCCGATTTCCAGTTATTTGTTGCAAAAGAAATATGCTCGCAGAACTCTCATAAAAAAATGTATGTCGTAACCAGTTAGGTGATAATTGATGTAAGGGGTATGAATCGAAAATGTAGGAAAAAATTAATTCTCATTTTGATTTTTTTTTTCTTTTTTCAACAAAACGATTACAAATCACTTGGTCATTCTAAAAATTTCGAGTCGATACGATCGTATCGTATAATCGATTGTTCAATCCAAAGTTATAACAGAAAGAAGTTGCAACACTTACCCGGGTAGGCAGGTGGTCATGCACACTAGGGTTAAAAACGATAATTTAAGTTCAACCGCTTTTGCAGCCGATGAGTTTGTTTTACTTATTTCCGGTTTTGCAAAGGTTCGCACATTGGTAGGCATGTTGATTGTTCTGCATTGTTTAGGTATTTCGAGGTTGGGTCTAATCATTTTAAGTAATTTATAATAAACAGTCAATAGTTATCAATAGATTATATTAAATATTCACCCATCCGCTTCATTAGCGACACATTATCATACAATTATTGTTTCTTCGAGAACGCATAACGAAGAATGAAAAGATCATCCAAATGTTTATTTTTGAACATAAACCCATTGCGCAAAGTCGACACCGCGTGCCATATAATGTTCAACTCGCAAATCACTGTCATTCTTTCTTGTTGTGTATCCAGTTCTCAAGACATCACATTCCGAGAACTATCGGCTCCAAAATCAACCCTGGAAATACCTCAATACCCAGCGTGGGCAAGACCGCACGTGGACTCCCTCCAACCAGACTCATATGCAAACTCTGGTTCTATTGTGAAATCGCTCAATCCGAATGGAAATCAATTCATTTTCACAGCTCGCCACAACTCCTTCCGCTGTCCTTCCGTGGCGGTTAAGCCATGTTAAGATACCGTTAGCAGGCGGCATGCGCTTAGAGCTCGGTTCCGCAGGCGGAAAGGACCTTGATCGGCAGGAGTCGACTGCTGGGTAGGGGACCGGTTTTTAGCGGGCCCCTGTCTAGACGGCTTATTTGAACATGCGCCTAACAATGCGCGCCAAAACGCAACTCAATACGTTCGCGCATGCCGATACGCTAATGCTAAATCGCTGAGCACTATGTATATGATGGCGTTTGCTTGGAGGTTAATAAGCATATCGCCTGCGATGATGGGTTCCAGAAAGGGAGGGATGTATAGCATACATCGACCATATGAAACGAGCAATAATCCTAGGGCAGTGTGAAAAAAACGGTTGTACAAAATTCGTAACATTGTGAAACAACAATCTAATTAGGAAGCATACCTGAACGCTGGAAGATTGTCTTGGATTTGTCTGGATAGAAAAGCAAAAGTAAAAAATAAGTTAAACTATTCTTTGCCTCCATGGCTATGGAAATCTTGTCGAGCTCAGCTGTTTCCTTCAATGTGACATCCACAGCTGTCTCCGATTGCAAACAGCTCGAAATAACAGTTAGAGAAAACGCCACCATGAAGCTGAAGATGGACAAACATTCTCCTACGTTGCTTGTTATAAATTATATTTTCTAATACCTGTTTTACCTTTTCTGCGCCACCATTGTTCCCCATACCGGCTGGCAGTGAAATATGACCCTGTGTCTATCGCCTCGCGACCTAACACTTAAAAGTATGGCCTGATCCAGTGTGGGGCAAAACATGCAAACACTCAACTCAGCGGAACCAACTGCGAAGTGAAAACAACAACTGGTTGTTCGATTGTCCAAACGAGTCCCAGTGATCGGATGACGAAGATGTCGTTTCGAAAACAACAAACCAAACAAAAAAACAGCAAACTAAAACAAAAAATTGAACAAATGCACTCACGTGCCTCGTTCCACAGGGAGGTGTCGCCTTCGATTCCGCGTAAGGGTGCATTGGTTTGGTCGTAAACAATGATTGTTTTGCAGTAGGACTTGGATGCACGCATAATACCAGATACGCGTCGGATCCTTATCCTTAATGATCGACTCGTTCAAAAAAGGTGACTAGTTAGATCATAAGCCTCCCCCCCTGAGGGGGCAACAGTACTTTGTTTGTTTGACTAAAATCTTAAATTACGCACGACACGATCGGGGTGCTGCTACAGTCGCGCATTACTTATTAATTTATTCTACCACCAGCTTGGAGCGGCCTGGTCGGATAGAGTAAAAATAGTTTTCCCCCCGTTTTCCCCACGCTACCTGCCAACCCATCTTTTCTAGCACGCCGTTGCCTCAAATGGCGCGACGACGAGCGGGTTATTTCATTTCCTGTCCAGGCGACAATCGCGCGAGAGAGTGAATGTGTAAGCAGAACAGCAAAAAAACAAAACAAAACAAAACGCAAACCCCCAGAAGCGTATTCATAATCTCTAAGCTGACTGGTAAACAGGCGCCGTGCCCCCATAAGATGCACTAGGGTTTATATCTCGACGCTGACGTGGTACACGAACGCAAACAACGACGGCCGGAGACAAACGTTCTCGTCCGACGCGAGGAGCGGCATTAAGGGCACCAACGGCACAATTTCACAAACACTTGAGACAAACCTGTCGTTCGACTTGCCCCATCGAGGGGAGCATAGAAAATAGAAGACGAATTCATCAACAGCGCACCATCACTAGCATTCCGTGTGAAGGTATTTGTCGCACGTACGATGACGTGGTGCATCTAGCACCTTACAATATTGCACCACACGCCGTTGCAAAGAGGCGTCCAAGTGCGATGGCGTGTTTTTTTGTTCCACAACCGTCCGACGTAAACAAACAACCAGCAGTAATTATATCATCTGATTAGAATGGCGCCTTCAGTGGATGATGATCCACCGATGCTAGGAAGTTCCCACAGTCCGCCTGGCCCCAGCTGGGGCGAAATGTGACTGATGCTACCAACAAACAGGTTTCATTTCCGCCAGCCTTTGTTGTAAAATTTGTTGACTAGAAACAATTATGTTTTTGAATATACTTAAAACTGTCATAGCTAATGAAAACTTGGAGCATAAGATGCCAACGATCGTTGTAACAAATTGTATTGTAAAAACTGAAAACAAAACTAAACTGAACTAAGAAAAAAGTGAAACCCACTGTAGAGTCCAAGGCACCACAAGTGATCCTTTAATCGGATGAGCGGAGAGCAAACAAACAAACACTGACCTGGCTATAAATAGCGTCACCTTCTTCGTTTTCTCAATGAACCGCACACTATCGATCGTATAGTAACGCGATCGTCCGTAAAGGGAGAACGTCTCGGGGAACGAAATGCAATACCCACTAAACCGGCGATCGAAGGTTGCATTCCTTACCCCGATGGGCCGAAATTTGGACGGTTTTATTTTCGGCAAGATATAGGTCAAGGAAACGGGCCCCGGAATGGGGTTTGTTTTTCTGGGATCGCGGGATCCGCTTTCGCTGCATTTTGTGCGCCTCCACCTCGGAAGCATTTTGGAAAGGTCGTTTGGTAATTGATTCAACCTTGCGTCTATTTCATTCATTCACATTACCCCCCCCCCCCCCCCACTCTCTCTCTCTCTCTTCGTCTCGTATGATTGGAGGAGGATCGGGGGACGATAAATTTGGTATTCAATTTTCGCCAACCCCAAGGTTAACGATTCGGGTTTCGGCATCTTTGCGCCGAAGTCGAACGACGTTCTAGAGCAAGGAGAAAGAAGGGACACGCAAACTTGCCATGGCGGTTTTTGCTTGGTAAAGCTACCAAAACGTTGCAAATGGACAACATGTTTGCCTCGTGAAGCACACAAACAACCGGCAACGCTCACCCCGGTACATAATCTCCGTAATTTGCAATGATAAATTAAAGACAAACAATCCAACCGGTACCGGCTTGAAACGCCTCGCTCCCTGGTTCTATAAAAAAGTAGTAAATAAACAACTTTGATATCGTATGTTTGAACACGCGGTGGCACTATCTTGACGTTACATAATTCTGCAATGCTTTACAGCACAACACACATACGAAAAAAACTTTCCTTCCTTTGGTAACAACAATTAGCGACTAGAGTTCCTGCTCGCTTTGATAAGATAAGGCCCTCTCACACATTGCAGCCGTTATCATTCGCTTCAAACACTAAGCGATTGAAACGCTTTTATGACCGTGCCTTAAATGATAGTCACGATGAAAATTTAATCCCAAAAACGCTCCCCAACAGTTTGCTCTTATCCAGATAAACTGAACACCTCAAAATATCTCCAGTTTACTTGTATGTGTCAGAAGTATTACCAGGCAGACTCACGCTTGGAGTCATTCACCGGGAATCCGTCCTGGTGTTACTTATTGGCTCTCTTAATACCTTGGCCAACTATTTGTCGTACTCGTTAGGAACAATGTTCCGGTGCCAAAATGTGCTTTGTGAGAACTGAACGCTTACCACAACGGATGCTAATTGTTTGTTTGCAACGCACTGTAAATTTGGCCTCGTGTGCGATATTATATTTATTTTTATTTTCATAGGACTTCCACGCAAAACAACATCTTATGCGATTGTGAATTTACAATGGGCAGCTCAAAAACAAGCATGCAAACACAAGCACAGCTCATTCCGAAGGGAAGTGGTCCGATTACCATTTCGTGCACTTTGGAACGTGTGCACGAACCGAAGATCACGGTTCGCTTTTGCTTTCTCATTTGTTGTCTTGAATTACTTCCCCCTGGCCAAAGCTTCGTCATACAAGTAAATTGCGAACGACCTTCGGTTTGCAAATGGCGAAGCTGATAATGCCCATGCATCAAACGATGCTCCATTTTCACGCCACATTCTGCTGATGCCCCGAAAGGTGCACTAGAGGAGTTAACCTCTACGGTGCGTTTAATTTGCCTAAGCCTCCAATGAACCACCGATGATGATAAGGCGTCACCGCCCTACCTGGTGTTAGTCAATAGTTTGAGCATATTTCATCATGTTCCCTGCCTCGATAATTTCTACTTCCTTTGGTCTTGTTTTCTCCCAGCCGATTTGACTTCCTTCCCAGTGTTGTTTTATTTTGACTGTAATCGCTTCTTTTACGTCGCAATTCTAGCTGATTTGCGGACCGTCTCGACGATGGTATGTGCACTCGGACGTGTGTCTACCACTTGGTGCAACGACGCTGGCACGTGATTTTGGACAGATCCTCTCCGCGCATGGAACTAATTGCTGTGGTGGAAACAATGTATGGCGATAGCGACGCCAGGAAACACTCCCTATGTCTCGTATGTGGCACGACTAACGATCGATGATCGAATGTGATAAGGCCAGCGCACACTTAGTGTGCCCATGACGAAAAACCGAAGTATGGGCACACTTGGTGTGCCCATGTCCTCGGCAAAAGTCGAAGATAGCCGAACACAAAGTGCTGCAGCCGGAACAAGCAGCAATATGTTTCTTTCTTTTGCATTCCCCTTTCTACCATAGCAAAGCACGATCTAACTTTCGGGTCTTTGGACTTTGACGCACACTACTTTACAAATGCCGTATCTTCCCAGAGTCGATCTATTTGCTTTGCTTCAATATTCCGGAGCCTGATAGAAAATTTTCGTTTCGCATTCGAGTTCGCTCCATATTTCTCTGATGTCAAAGTGAACGTTGCCTGAAGTCTTTTTCCAGAAAGCATTGTATGTTAATTGTCCGAAAACTGATAAAAAATCATCACTTTGCTTTAGGCTTCTAACCGTGTGACTCTGATTTCAAAGTTTACGTTGCCTGAATTATTTTTCCAGAAAGTATCGTATGTAAGTTGTCCGAAAACTGATACAAAAACATCTTTGATATCTGATTTCAAAGTTTGCCAGAAGATATTTCAGCTACACAGGTGCTCCAGGAAAGCCAAGCTGCGAAATCGTGTGCATCATTCACATTACTTTTCAACGATGGCTGTAACTAAAGTAACGCAAAAATAACTCTGCAGGCAAAGCGAGAGCAAAGAAAAACCGACGAGATTCTTTCTCTTGCACCCTACAGCCAAGTAATGGGAATTCCGACGATACCCGAGTTGTTTCGAAGGGATCCGAGGGACGATTTTTACTACCACTTCTTTGCCTTGTGTACGTACACGGCTCGCCGAACATGTTGCATCCTTTTTTCTCCCATTTATTTTTTTTCGTCCTATCTTCCTCCGATGTTGGGTAGGACCACGTTTTTGAGGCTGAAAAACAGCGGCAGCCACACTTCTGAGGAAGATAGGAAGAAAAAAGATGCGTGGGAAAAAAAAGGACGCAACATGTTCGGCTAGCCGTGTACGTACACAAGGCAAAGAAGTGGTAGTAAAAATAATCCTTCGGATCCTCCCGAATCAACTCGGATGTCGTCGGAATTCCCATTACTTGGCTGTAGGGTGCAAGAGAAAGAATCTCGTCGGTTTTTCTTTGCTCTCGCTTTGCCTGCAGAGTTATTTTTGCGTTACTTTAGTTACAGCCATCGTTGAAAAGTAATGTGAATGATGCACACGATTTCGCAGCTTGGCTTTCCTGGAGCACCTGTGTAGCTGAAATATCTTCTGGCAAACTTTGAAATCAGATATCAAAGATGTTTTTGTATCAGTTTTCGGACAACTTACATACGATACTTTCTGGAAAAATAATTCAGGCAACGTAAACTTTGAAATCAGAGTCACACGGTTAGAAGCCTAAAGCAAAGTGATGATTTTTTATCAGTTTTCGGACAATTAACATACAATGCTTTCTGGAAAAAGACTTCAGGCAACGTTCACTTTGACATCAGAGAAATATGGAGCGAACTCGAATGCGAAACGAAAATTTTCTATCAGGCTCCGGAATATTGAAGCAAAGCAAATAGATCGCCTCTGGGAAGATACGGCATTTGTAAAGTAGTGTGCGTCAAAGTCCAAAGACCCGAAAGTTAGATCGTGCTTTGCTATGGTAGAAAGGGGAATGCAAAAGAAAGAAACATATTGCTGCTTGTTCTGGCTGCAGCACTTTGTGTTCGGCTATCTTCGACTTTTGCCGAGGACATGGGCACACCAAGTGTGCCCATACTTCGGTTTTTCGTCATGGGCACACTAAGTGTGCGCTGGCCTATACGAGCTTGGGATAGTGTAAAAGGAACAGGAAAGAGGAAGGTTTTAATGAGGAATCTCGTGTGAACGAGCACCAATGTCGCCAGTTAGTCTGCAAATCTTGAACACCGAATGAGAAAGCTTGATTTATTAACCCTGTTAGTTGGTGGAAGTTTTGAAGTTGTGTGTTGCTTGCAGCAACTGTAAGAGCACATCAGGAAGAGGAAATGCCTGCACGTGCCAAATGGCAGACAGGAAAAAGCTAGAGGTTTTACTTTAATCAAACAACAATAACAGTAAAGAATCTATGATCCTTATAAATGGATTGTAAATATCTCCCACTTCCTGCCACCCAACCGTCCTACGAATGATTCCGATAGTGGACTGTCTGGCAGTAACAGGAACGCTCTTGGCTCGACGCTCTTGGGGCCGGTCATAGACCGATCCAACTGGCAGAAACTAGCCTGAACTGCATGTGCATCCAACTTTGTATGCTTGCAATCAGATTAAATCCGTGCCAACTCCTCCATCATCCGAAACCAACGGACATGATTGCCAACTGATTACAAGCCACTTGTCGCCTTGGTGCCATCTTACTGAAGCAGGGCGCAGACCCACTTGAACAACAAATCACCTCTCCTCGCGACACTTTAGAGGTATGTGGTATTTCTCTTCCACACGGATCAGACCTACCTGGTTCGGTTCGATCGGTATCATTTCTTAGCACAACTTCAGAAGAAACCGGTTACTAATGCATGCCCCAATTGAAACTGGAGTTGGTAATGCTTAAAGGATGATTAGAATTATTATGATAAACATTTACAAACCCACACGGCTTTGATACTCCAAACGAACCAGTTTACGCTGACGTCATCGACAATTACTTTCTCTGCACAGTGCAAGCTTTACGTCCGTTAACCCGTGCAGTGAGTGTAGGATGTGCTACCACTTTGGGCAAGCCTAGGTTTCGTTGTGCAGAACTAGGCTTGACTTGTCTGCAACACATAACCTCAATATGACTCCTAAATGAAGACCAGATATTCTAATTTATTCGTCAAAGACGTTACAGCCGTTCGCAGTTGCTACCGTCGTTTGATCAACATATTTTGTCATTTGATCAACATTTATTGTCGTTTGCCCAACATTTACTGTCGTTTGATCAAACGTACCGTCATTTGAGCAAACTCTACTAGCTTATTTGCAAGCAGTACCGTCTTTTTGACAAATCCGCCTCTGATTGAAAAGACGGTACTGCTTGCAAATAAGCTAGTAGAGTTTGCTCAAACTACGGTACGGCTGATCAAACGACAGTAAATGTTGATCAAACGACAATAAATGTTGATCAAATGACAAACTATGTTGATCAAACGACGGTAGAAACTGCGAACGGCTGTAATATAGTTCCTGCCTCATGAGAATGATTTCCCTGGTGCTGGGTATCGTGTACCTTTTCAAAGCGTTGCTTTTTTTTCCTTGATTCCCTGTTCTTTTGCTACTCCTACTAAGTCAGCTGTCAACTTCCTGGAGTCATTCTTCGACTGCTCATACACTTCACCCCCGCGAATATACACAGCGAACCGGTTGTCGGGGCAATGCGGTACTAAATTTTAATTCTTGCGCACCCACGTTATCAAGCGGAGTGCGCACGCTCGTGACAGGCATTGGCAATATTGGGAAGGTATGGTCGGCTTATTATTGTAACGAAAAGGTGGCGTCTTCAGGTGACATCGTGCGTAGCTCTTAGCAGCTTTGTTTCGCCAATCTTTTGTGCACAAAAACAAAGAAACAGGCAGTGTGCTACGAACAAAAATACACGTTAAAATATCACTTACCGACGTTACTTTACGGTCGTACTCTTAGAAAAGACTGAAATGCAAACCATGCGCAGCCATTGATTTATTGTGCGGAAATGCGCCATTCAAAAGTATAAAGAGCTGTTTGTCAAAGTGCTTAGGGCCTCTTAATAGGCTGCTATTGCATTTCCTCCACATTGAATAGATTCTCCAACGGTTAACTCAAATTGTTCTTTGCTCCATGATCAGTTTATTATCATCATCATAATCTTAAGTTAAGAGTCAAATGCTTGCCCTACCTGCCTCTAACTTTGTTAAAACCACGTAGGAGATAAGAGAAAACCTCGAGGGGAGATCCAGTTTGGTCCCGTTTTATTGAAAATTGTCTGTTTACCTCGTTGGATAGTAAACAACCACCACCCAACAAACAAAGTCCTCAACTGATAGAAGACTCAGTTGTTACGGTTGTTGTACCTGACCTTGTCATTCGCATCAGCCCGAAAGCTGCCGAGCTATCAACAATAAACCATCGATTTTTGTGTTGTTTTTGTTTTTAGACTAGAATAAGCGAAACGCATTAGGCGAGCATTTTTTTTTTCTTTCGAAAACATCCACCCGAATGCCACAGGAAATGTGTAAACAACGGATCAACAGTACGATAAACCGGATTCTTGCGAGTTCGGAACCAAAATAAAAGATCAGCATAAGAAGAGGGGTTGACAAATGACGATAGCACTCTAGACGATCACATTGGTGGCAATGATTAGCTAAGATTGCATCATTCGGTGGTCCAACAGACGTGTTTGCAAACCCTACACAAATACACAAGCTGCAAGAAGTGCAGGGAAGAAATACGGTGAAAATAGTAAGCTTCCAATCTCTCGCGGTCAGAAATTTCTTGCAAGACGAGTACGAGTGCATAGTACACACACACGTACGATCGTCGTAAAGATCAAAATCTAAAAAAAAGCATGCAGCTAAAACAACGAAGACGATAACAACGTTGAAGACGTCAATGAGCAACGCGGGCAGCACCCTTCCGGAAGCCGGTTGATTTCTATAATGGCCTCCACATGCCGCGACCAAAGAGAAGCGACGCTGACGGTGTTCGGTGGACGTTTTCCGCACGAAAATAGATCCCATTTTTCCGGCATGCTTTTACTGCGTTGACCCGCGGCATCTACCGCAGAGTTTGTGCCGCACACGCGATTTCGCGGGCCGCTTCCACATGGCATCGTAGAGGCAACGGAAAGAGAAAAAAAGGAAAAAGGAGCAAGCGCTACGGAATCATGAGTCCAACGTCCCCTGGCACAACACGCCATGATGTAATGATGGTTGTTGCTAGATGGTTAGTGCATCATCGCCATCATCACGATCATCAACGCCGGCGCTTGACCCAATTTCGGCGGCGTGTGGCGAAGCGCACCGACAGAACGGAAGGGGCGAGACGGTGCGCTTTGAGGTAAGGATACGATTTATCTCTCAAATCCCTCCGGCGCATAGACAACAACAAAAAATCCGTTGGCGAACGTACGTGGCGTTCGGCACAGCACCAAGGAATGACCTCGCCGGCACACTCTTGGCCGCTCCATGGTCACCCGAAAGGGAAGTAATGATGGTTTGTTTTTGTTTTTATTTTCTGAAATTTTTCCACACCTAAACATTCATCCGCCTGCGCTACGCGAATGTGTCTGGGTGTGAACCCTCGTCGGTGGAGTAGATAACAACAGACGACAAACACTATGTCTCTGTACTCATTTCCCCCCCACCGGAGTTCGATATGGTTCCATTTTGCGCCCATTGCGATGATTGATAAAACCGTTTTCCTCGACCCGGCTGCTACGCTTAAACGCATCTGTTTACGCTCCATGAACGGCAAGTCAAGACAGACACGTGGTCCTTGAAGGAGGAACAACTTCGGCCGGCTTGCTCTCCGGTTGGTGGCGTGCGAGAGTGATACCGTCCGAGGTCTTCTGGGTAGATTCCATTGCGAGATGATTACCTTCCGGCACGATGTAGACGACCATTTTATCACGTACGCGCCACCGAAATACTCTCGCTATCAACCCCGAGCACGCTGATGCAATGGGGCAGAGACGTTGGCGAAGTGTGTTTGCGGTTTCGTGTCCCGCAAACGGATCGCGACATCATGCGACCGATCTGTAAAATATTCCTTCCGATCTCCGCAAGCCGCAGCCTTCCGTCTGCATGTGGATGAACTTGAGCCGAAAGATGACCAGCGACGGAATACATTTGCTTAGATCTCATCCCGCACGTATTCTCTAATTCCGTACACTGCATGGGGCCGCCCGGTTCAACGTGAAGTCGATGTTTCTTCATGCAAAAAGGTGCTTGACATCTAACGCGAACGCACGATGACGTGGACGTTCCCTTCCCGGTGGCGTTGGTTCGATTCCTATTCATCGGGTTCTTACTCTTCTTCCGGAGTAACGACACCCGGGTCCGAAATCCGGGAGTAAACCGCACACCGGCAACCGGGCCAGCGTTGGATCGTGCCGTCCGCATTTGCACAAGGCGCCTCCGTTCGATCGATCGATAGGTTAACGGTTTTCTTGCCAAACGCCGCTTTGTGTAGATAACTGTGGAGACGAGCCACTTGTGCAAAGAAGCGGTCATACATGGGAAAGTCCGAACCAAACAAACCGCCTTACATGGAGGGTTTTTATCACCAGGTTGACGATCTTCCCTCCGACACAAGGATCGGTATTGTGTGGCGAGGCAACGTCGGATTAGGAATATAACGGATGTACGATACAATCATTTTCCTCCAGCAACTGACTGCAGCCCTCGAGCCCCACAAAAATGACTCGGATTGTTCGATTCCCACATCCAGCTCAAGGTTCTCTGCGGTGTTCTTAGCCGTCGCGTGGTCTGTACCGTCTCCAGGAGATGAATCATCTTATAGTGTCTAGAGTAGATGAACAAATCAGCTTTGTGAAACCCATAAGAGCAAAGGTTCAACCAGGGCAGCTGTAAAAGCAGTGACTAATGCTCCATTCATCCACTTCCATCGAGAACTTCGATGACATATGGAGATCGTGCTGGTGCAGTGTTATACCAACGCGCTTAGTAATTCTTCTACACTCTCCTACACCAACCCAGAGCTTTGTGTATAAAGGTGTCCCGATGTTTTCCTTCATCTAAGGGGAAAAGAATGCCTTCAAGAATGCACATCAACATTCCCCTCTGCCACTGCTCTCTCGATCGTCTCGAACTACTTAGAGCTGATGCAACGTGCACGGTTTGTTACACGGCGTAAGGAGAAACATTTCGACAGTCCTGGTAACTTTCCACGGGCTGAAGTGAAGCTTGAAGCTTCGGCCCTGCTCCCCGAAGCCGCTTCTGTTTACCTTTTCTTACAGCGTGGGAGATTATCCTTATCAAGCCGTGAGTCACGGCACAACAAGGTTTCTTCTCTTAAACCGCTCTGCAACCGGTGAAAAAAGGCGAAATCAAACAAACAAACAAAACTTAAAGATTTGCGCTTCTCGTAGTTCTCGTTGTTAAGATCGTTTACTACGCCATGCCACTCATTGCTGCTCATAGTAGCGGTTACGAGTACTGTTTATTGCCGTGGGGTACGAACGTGAGCGGGGATCAAAACTGGCCACCGCAGCCACGAGATGGTACGAAAAGATTTATATTTAATCGGACCAAAGAGCGCCAGAAATAGCTCCCCTTCTCACCATCTGCGAGAATTAAATCCTTAACACGGCGAGTAAAATTAGCCCAAGCGCGGCAAGAGAGGGAATTTTTTTTATTATGTTTTATTTTTGCAAAGAACCATCGTTACAGGATAGGAATCGTTTGCCATTAAAATCTACTTCATGCACATAAATAGCGAAGCCAGCACCAAAAGAAACCGGGAAGAAATCGTATGCTTGAGGTCGTGGCGAAAAAAGTTCATTGCACCAACAGTTCAGATGACTTACGACAAGGAAGTTCCTATTGGACTTGCCGACCGTTTCCTGCGTTATTTATTGATTAAAAACGGCCGAGTGCGTATATAAACATAATAATTTGTGGGCGAACATTGTCTGAACGTCCCCACATACATCCTTTCATACACGGTTCTCTGCCCTTTTGCTCATGGCGGTCATCTTTGCACTCTTCAGCGTGCCGATGGCGCTGGGTATTTTAAAACGAAACGCGTTTTGTCCATGTTCACCAAACCGTTGCAGCACCTTCTCAGTGCATCTCGAACGTTGTCGAACGCTGCAAAACCCGAAAAGCCATTCTCGGGGGCTCGTCTTGCGTACCGGACGACACACGACTGGCTGGTCCCTGCGGGCTCCATGCCCTTCACGGTTGACCTTCGTTCGCGTCCCCCCTCGATGGCACGACGCAGTAGCCCAACCCGAAAACGAATAGTTTGTGTTAGTGCGCGTCGAAGCCCTTTGGGGTGGGAGAGAAAAAAAAAATGCTGCTGATAATAAAGCCGACTGACCGGAACCGGTTTTCGGGTCCGCCAAGCCGGCAAACGAGCGGTTTCACAAGTTTTTTTGGAGATTTGTTTTTGGGATGCGATAAACGGGCTCCCAAAATGCTGTAAGCAATATGTTTACCGTGCTGCCGGGGATTGGGCCGGGCCTAGTCGAACTTTAACACACCTTTCATTTCATGGGCGGTGGGGGGAGGGCAAGTCCAGCCCTCCACACTGCCCTTGACTGCTAGGCGAATATCACAGGCCTATTATGTAAGCAACTTGAGACGTTTGAGAGTTCGAGAAAAGACGAAGAAAGAAATTGTCCTGTTGAAGATACCTAACCACGACCCACATTAAACGAAACTTTCAAAAACTTATAAAAGGTTGATGATATCACAAGCAAGTGATACGATCATTAAATCTTGTTGTGCATTATGTTTGCAACGTCTCAAAATGACGAAAAGTGATACACGCCACGACAAACAAACTCGTCCACACAACACGTAAAATGTCACCCGAATTTGTTCCCTTCCTTCAATCACAGACGGTCGCATCGGCGGACTGTGATCTGTTTACGGTGGAGGTCTGCGATGTTTACAGAACCCTTCCCTTGGTGTCTGGTGAGTGAGATGGACACGGCATGGCGACTTCAGCACCATCACCAAACGGTTGGTTGACGCAATCCGAATGGATCACGCCTTTTAATTGCTTACGCCAAACGGGTGATACAATTGTGGTGTGTTTTCGAATGAATCAATTCGCCATAGCCTAGGCCTGTTAAAGCATAGCAACGTATACACGAGTATGGCAGTATCAGAAGAAATTTCAAGAAAGGAAGTTAAAAAATACAAACACCCTACGGTCACGTGCCACTTTACTAAAAACGAAGCGGAACAACTGCGTGTCCGCGATCAGACCGTAACGCAAAACGCCAATGACGCGTCGTATAAGAAAATATTGAAAAAAGCAAAATACTCGACCGAACCAAAATATTTACATACAAATGTCGTTCTCTCCTAGACGTTCGCACAAAGTATTTTGGCCACCAAAAGTATTGCGTATGATACGGGCAAAAATATATCGGAGTAAACACATCGTCAGAATTTGTCTTCCAATATTGCTTGCTTGTTAACCTATTAGACGAATATGAAAAAAATCTCAAGAAATATTTAAATCGTTACAATTCCAAAGAAATTATTAGTAAATGTGTTGAACAATGAACGATTTCATACTTCAGGCATCATGAATTTGCTGTTTTGCAATCAGGAGATAAATGTCGCTACCAAGCAGATGGAAAGTGGAAGGGAAGAGTGAAAACATTGGACCCACAATCTTGCCCAATGTCTGCCCTTAATTGCAGACGAAATATTGCCCAACTCGGTCGGTGAGTAATCCAATCCATTCGTGTAATCCGCCAGAATCTAATCGGAGACGATAATGCCACTCGTAGGGATTAGGCAGTGCAATCCGCAAGGTTACTTGGCAAGTATGGTGTTCACCCGGCAAACTCCTTCCAGCCGTCCGGCTTGTGAATCAAACGACGCTTAGATGACCTTGCACAGTAATACGCTATCGGTATCGCAGTACAAAAAATAAAACAAAATGAAACATTCCACGTTAGTTCGTGACTAACAGAGGTGTAAAACTAACAAAGGCAGAAAATTGCAAGTTTCAAAATGCAAAATTAAACTTGGAATTTTTTTAATGAATCATAAAAATAACTCAAATTGAAAATATATCTCATTAAGAACTTTCCCTGAAAAAACAAGTCTCTACCTGCTGCTTGAATTTTTACTGTTTAAATCTGATCAACTTATTTATTCTTATAACAATCGGTTTGAATCTTTAAACATACACTCCAGTATTTTTGAAATGAAGTGGTGTCCAATAAAACTTGTATTCGCTCATTCTCTATGACGCCATTCTGTAACTAATTAAATCTCAAATAACTCCTATACAGGTATGGTTTTTTCACTTTTGTTTTATTTAAAGCTCAACGTAAATGTAACACACGGGTCGGAATTATTCCACCCTACAATTTCTTGGTAGGGTAGAACGAGTGTTAAGCGATTTGAAAAGAAAAATTTTTGAAACAGTTACAGAATATATTGGACAACGTATAAGTAATAGGTTGTAAAAAGAGAACACCCTACTACCGTTAGCCGGTATCTTGCCTGGCGCGTTCCGGTTTCGTCTTTGTCTTAGCCTTGTTCGTCCTAACTGGACTGCGGTGCTATCAGCCATCTCCGCACACCGTTTCCTATCATTCGATAAGCTTTCTCGCGGGTGTGCTGTTAACAACTTCTTGTTGTTTGTGACCTATTGCCAACGAGCGCTGGGTGGATGTTTTTAATTTTCAAACCACCTCAAACTGGTTCAAGGTGGTTGATCGAACGGCGGTGAGATAAGGGGCCAACATTTTTGTAACATTTTTTGTTTGTTTTTGCTTCCGAAGTCCGACTCATCATCGAGTCGCAGTGCGAGACAAGCCGTTGTCGGTTAGCTATTGCTGCTGATATCAGCAGCAAGCGTCTTTTCTCCGCCCGTGGACGCATCATGTACGCTCTTATTCTGCGGTTTTTGCAATCTGATCAGCAGATCTTGCACCAAACGTGCGTCAGTCCGGGTTGACATGCTGAATGCTGGTGGGCCTGACGGGTCGAAAAATCACTAATTCTTTCCGCGATCTGGCACAGCCATTCCACCAACTGGCGGTTGTTTATCTGCAGAGTAAAGCGCAATTACAAATGGTTCGCAAACGGCGCCACATAGTGGTGGTGGAGCATTATGCATAGAATTATCAGCGCTAACCTTGGTCGAAACGCGTCGAATTGTGGTTCGAAATGACCTGGCAGAGATCAAGAGTTCCACAAGGTATATCTTTAAAAAAGCGGGATCTTAGTAACTGACCTTGCTGTACCACTTAAAAAAAGCTGTATAAGCTGATGAGATCGTTGATTGCTCATGTTCGGTTCTGTCAAGCATACTGATGTCATCTAATTCATCTTAAACACCAGAAAGTGATCAATTTTACTTTGGCCCAGCTACCGAAACAACCTATATGATCAAAAACCAATCAGAACGTAGTTGTTTTCGCGATCGGCACACAGCGGATCCGTGGGTTAATCTCTTTAGAGCTCTACCAATAAATTGCGCCTTAGAACACATGTGTGGCGATCGCTGCCATTTTTATTTTATTTATTTTTTATTGAACCCTAATGGATCTACCAATAGTGAAAGTAGTTTTTCCTGTGCACTATCGTGAGGAAATGTTTCGTACATCAGCAATTACCGCATCTGCCCGCTTAAGATCCCCAAGGTCGCTGTCGAGCTGACGATCCCCCGGATAGAGTGTGGAGAATGGTTTGGAACCTGCGATTTGCATTTTTGCAGGGCAAGGTTTGTATGGTTTTTTTTTTTTCGCCATCCGCACGTACACATTCTGTCCAAGGCATTAGAAACCGGTTCGTGGCTGGTGTTTGTAAACATCGCGCAGGGCAGGCAACAGGTTCTCTAGCCTTCGTCGTGCTCGCTAGAGATCCCGAGAGATGGAGTGGTAGGCAGAGGATCACCTGAACCTTTCGTGTATCGCGGTCGTTCTACCTCAGGGGACAACAGCCCATCACGATTCTGGCAGCCATCACATTTCCGTAAAAATACCTTTTTTGTGTTTTCAGAGCACATGTTCTCCCTTCCTAGAAAGGTTCGTCCAAGCCGGGTTGATCGTGCTCGGGAAAAAATTAAAACCTTTTCGAAAAAAGGCTGGAGCTCAATTTGGACCGCACCGCGGAGAAAAACAATTCACCAAGAATGAAGAAAATCCGGGAATGGCAAGGTGGCAACAGGGAAGCAATTTGAAACCGACGCACACATTTGGACCCGAGGTACAGAGAGAAGAGAAAAAAAAATTATAAACATAATCCATTTGCTTTCATTTGAGCATAATGGTGTGTGTTGCATGATTTGTCCCTTCGCTTGTCGTCTCTTGCGTATGTTGCCCCTTTTTCTTCTTTTGAGACTCCTCATAGAATCTACCAAAGACCCCTAGAGATACATTTATCAAAACAAAAACAAAATAAAAACAAATGAGTCAGTTTCTACTGCTCGAACTGTTTCAACTGTGAATAATAAGCCTTGAAATTCCACCTGTGGGAAATCCCTCCTCAGGTGAAGAAAGCGGCTTCGAAAATGCTGTTCAAACAATAAATGGTAATCCAGCGGCGGAATTAGGCCGGTTGCATCTGGAAGGTTCTGGAAGACCAAACAGAGTGTTTTTTTTAACACGTGGACAAGACGGGACTTCTGCCCTACAATTTTGCAATATCAAACGCATTTGCTAACCGGTACAAATTCTTATATTTTTACGGCATTCAATCCACGGCAGGTCCACGATACGAGAACCGTAAACATTGTTGAAACACCGCCAACGTGAGACGATGTTGTAGCCGGCCTCACGCACACCATTGGCACAATAAGGGTATACCTCAGTACACACTTCTTCTCTTATCATTTCCCATGCGTTGTTTTGGCACTCCCAAATGAAAATTCAAATTAAACAAAATTGCATTTTTGCCGGCGAATGCCGGGTTCTATGGGCGGCACAGAAGTGGCGTCGTTTCCGTGAAACGAAGAAACAACCACTACTGAATCTCTCCATTACTTTTCGTCCCACCGGCAAATAAAGATGTGGAAAAATGTACAAAACATCTTCGCGAAACCGTACGCGCACCGCGCAGTTGCGGCGTAGCGATATTTGGCTTTCAATTTCCTTCCGCTGGTTCGAGTCGTGAAAATTGAACGAAACCATCGCGCGCATGAGGGCACGGTCGTGCAGCACTGTGTTAGTGAGGTCTCCGCTTTGGAGTTGTTTACATACTTCACACCAGGAGCGGCGGAACGAAGTTCGGGTTGGAAGAAAGTGTTTTGAGAAACTGCGTCGTAGCGAAACATATTCTTCGTTCCGTTCGAGCCGGTCAAACCACGGTCGAGGGAAAAGTGGAAAGGGGGAATGGAGAGAAAACGCTCCACGTTGACGCGGGTGGAGGCACGTTCTCATTGTTGCCGGCAAACTGCTTGCTGGCCAAGATCCCGCAGCTCCCAACGCCCCGCGGATATTGATCTCGGTCGCTGGCCGGTTCGGGATGGAAAAGTAACACCCCGCACCGATCAGAACGTGCCTAATGACAACATGGCAGAACTTTAAGAATGCTGATCTGTGTTGTGTGGATGCTTGGAGCATATTTTCCCAAGCAGGCCATGTGGTTTTAAAAGTGTACACCATTGCTGCCTACACCATCGCTCCGGTTTATTCTTATCGCGTACCATAAAGCATGATGTTCTATCGCTTTTTGTTTGTTTTTCTTTTATACGCCGTGCATACCTCCTCCTATCAGTTCCGCTACTCCAAGCGGAACACTGGGGTGGTTGTTTCTCTCTCCTTCTTTCCCTCGGACGAAGGATGGGGCTGGGGCATGTAAAGCCGGCTGTAAGTTTACCTTTCTCGCTCGCACGCTCGTACGTATCAACTAAACCCCTCCCTCCTCCTCCTGCGTTAGAAAATTTCTCACTTCCACACTTTACTTGCGAAAAAACTGCGCCCAACTAGCCTAGCTGTCAGTTTTGATGCACTTCCGTACCGTGTTGTCGCTAAGCTCGCTCGGCCAGCAAAATACGCGGAAAAAGGGAAGCTTAGCAGTGCATGATAACCACTAGAATCTATTTAAATTAAATCTATTTTCAATGGCCTTCGTTACGATAATCCGTTGCATTAAATGTTGCTTTAGTATTGCAAAATTCCACCCTCGTTCTCGTTCCTCATTTCTAAAACGTTGTGCGATTTTCAAAACAAAAATCTCACTTTTATATTGCGATGTTTAACAACAGTCACGTTTGGTTGGTTGGGACGGAGCATGCCCTGCGTGGGGAACGAAAAAGAGATTAAACTAAAGCGGTGTGTGCGGCAGCGGTCGCGTACGAACACATCCGCAGCGGCGCACGACGGAACGAACACGGACGCGCGGGCTGGTGTTGGTGTTGTTTTGGTTCTGCTTTAAATTGCGAGTCAAAGCAACGCCGAAGTTTAGTCGTACGCTGCACTGGATGTGAAGACGGTCTTGAATTCTTGCTCGCGATTTGCTCTCGGACGACGGTAGGGAAGCTACCACGCCACTATACGCCACCATTTATCCTTCAGCAAACACCGCCAGCAAGCAGCAGCAGCAACGTACGAGTGAGAGAGGAAAAGTCGAAGCCCTGTGAACAGCAACCAGTTTGGTATTATTGAAAAACGTGCACTGCCAGCAGCAAAAGTGCAAAGCGCCCGCACCAGAAGCAAAAAAACCTTCCATTTCCAACGCCAAAAAGTAGCAACCGCGCACACCTGACAGTTCCAAGTACAAACGGCAACAATTGTGTTTCGTAAACTTCCGAAACGACCGAAACCGCATCGCACTTCACGTGTTTACTAACGGTGCAACAAGAGTGTAGCGGCGCAGTATTTTGCTAGCATAATTCGGTGTAGTCAACGTCAACGAGGGAAGCGCCTAAGACACCAGCCGCCACCATGTCCGCATCACCGATCGCACGCCAGGCCTGTGCCTCGATCACCCAGGCCATCCCATCGAAGCGAGTGCTCATCCATGACGCCTCGGAACTGCCGGATCTCTACTCGTCCACACCCGGTGGCACCCTGTACTCGACCACCCCCGGAGGTAAGTTAGGAAGGCAGAGAAAGGGGGTACGCACGGTGTGAAGGGGTCAAGGAGAGAGGGAGTGTTTTGGAAGGAGAATCCGCACCGCATCCGGGTGGTGCACGAGCTAGAACGCACGTACGCACATAGCGAAAGTTTTCTTCCCGCGGAGTTCCTCAGTGCGCATACTCTTGGCCAAATTGCCGGATTCGTATTTCGCCTTGAGTTAGGTGTGTTTTGATATGAGTTAAGAGATGGACAGAGAGAGAGCGAGTGAATATGATGGGGATATGGAAAGGCAGGGTTGGTTGAATGTTTTTACGCAAAATCCCGCACGTAGGCACACGCACCGGTTTGACCGGCATTTGCCCGGAACGGAAATGTTACTACGCAGTAGACGAGGCGTGCCTCTTTTTGTGCCCCCCAGAGATTTGCTCCTACAGCAGGCTATGGCTTCTGCAGCCAATCCCAGGAAACCGTGCCAACGGTTACAAACTCTGCTGCAAGAACAGAAAAGTACCAAAAGCAAACCTAGAAGCTCGTGAGAATGAATTTTGGTTGAATTTTTCACTCCAGATCGTTTCCAGATGGTGCGCTCCAGCAGATGGAAATGCATACATATGCTCTTCCAGAACCCCATTTGATTCCCCGCTAAACAGGCATACGCACGGACAAAGGAAATGTTTGCCCCAGACCACGTGTTCGTTTTACTCGAAGACGGTCCACTAATCTTGCTGAACGATTGCGCGTTCGCTTTTTTTTTGCCCCCTCAAGAAAAATATTAACGTACCGGGTATAGGAACTCTTTATCAAGCCACATTACCAGTGGGGGAAAAAAAGAAAAGAAACAGAGCCGCGTTTGTCCGCGCGGCACAACGGTTCGAGCGCTGCCGGGTTCTATTTTTGGTGCCCCGAAGCAAAAGGCGACTTACCAACAGTGGTCCATGGTGGATTTGGCTTGACTTGACGCACTCCACGTAACCCCACACTCCCACTTGTTCGGGCAGCGGGGGGAACGGTCCGTGTGTTTCTGTTGCCAGAGAGATAAACCATTTTTATTATTAGGTTTCTTTGTGCGCGGTTTGCTGTGGTTGGCCTTTTCTAAGTTTAAAACTTTTCATGTCAAAGGGCATCAATGCAAATGAGAGTGATCGACGTCAAGTTTTTAGAACATCGCATGATCGTGGAAAGTACCTTACCACTATCAATTTACCAATATGAAATATGTACGAAAAATGGTTAAAACTTGTTGACTACAAGTTACATAGGCCCCGAGAATGATGATACTAAACACTTATTGTTTGAACTTCGTTTCAGCTAAAGATGTTTGTCAAATTGAATTCAATTCACGTTCCAAAGCCTCTTAAGGGTGCCGGTGGCGAATGTTGTCGTTTGCCGCAGCTGAAGGTATCTCTGCTTGGTGGAGGCGACTCGCGAACATAGTAGAGAAGTGAACGACGACGGCGTATCCGTTCCGTGTCACTTCAGAGCGTATGGCCACGTTATTTGCTTTTTTTCATTTTTTTCCTCCCAGCTGGGGACGATGGGGCCAGAGATCGCTGCGACACTAAATGCTAATATGATCTTCCCTTGGAGACGTTCGCACTTTGAGGGAAGTAAGGGTTAATCAGTGGTGTGCGGTGGTGATGCTGAAGATCGCGAATCTCCTGCGACAAACATGGCGAGCAGCCGCGCCGAACCAAAAAAAGAAAAAAAAATACAAAAAGGAAACCGGTTCCTCCCACCGCGAGACACAATTTCGTGTCGAGGCAACGACTCACAACTCTAGCTCTCAGTTGGACGCGGGGGTATTGGGGTGGCCCTCGGCTTGGCCAGGCTTCGTCAGAGGTTGGATGTATTAAGCAATGGTTCGCCAGGGGTGCGTGAGGACAATTTGTTGAAAATGTATGCGTTTTTGTTTTTGTCTTTTGGTTCACATCCTCTCGAGAGTTCCATCTCGCCATCGGTTTGGCACGTCTGGCCTCCGGGGACCGGATTGTAAATTCGTCCATCCCCGTTACGGTACGGTTCAGGCTTGCAGCATCTGTGCACGACGGAGCACACGGAGTCTTGGGAGTATCCTCATTTGGCGCAAAAAAAAAAAATCGAAAGATCGGAACAGACGAAGATATGGACGGAGAAGACCTAGATATTTTCTATAGATATTCACAAGTTTGGAGAATGTGAATATAGGATACAGACCATCACGAATGTTTCCCAAATTAATATGCAAACAGGGAGTAAGAAAGTACCGAAAAATTGTGCAACAATTTGACTTAGTTGATGGACATCGGTTTTTCGTCAGAATTAAAACTTTAAATGATGTCTTCAACCGAAGCACCTTCTCACCTTAAACACCTTCTCGCCCGATGAATCTACCGAAAGGAGTTTTGAAAGTTGAGTACCTCCACGAAGAGAGGACAAATAGAGCTCGTCCAGCCAGTTGCGCTGGTTACTTTCATTTGATCTCGATCCTTTTACCAAATCTATTTCGAGCTGCCTTCTGATTGCAAAAAAAAAGGTAGATCTATAAATGCGTTTTCTTAAATTATCCCTTTACTACGGCTGCATGTCGAGGTGAACGTCTGGAATGAGACGGGTTTCAATTAAAATCGTACCATCGATTCGGTGGACCGTTGGACTGCTGGAACCATTTTGCACACGTTTCTCCCGGACGCGTCGTAAGCGTGTTCGAACATCTTATCGCATCGACGACCGCCCCGCTACCAAGAGGAGGGACAGAGGTACAGGCTGACCGGGTTTGAGACTGAGATTTGACCAAACCCGCGCGCAATCTACTGGAAGAGGAAGAAGTGTGCCTTCTTGCGATCGGCGTCCCATGAGAGGAGGTATTATTGAGCAAAGACGACCCAGCCATCTCTCCTAATCAGTGCACGTTTCAAGGCCCTTTGCCATGCCAGCCTTATCTGACTACGGCCCACGGCAAATGGTGCGGCACACACAAACACACGCACGGTGTTAACATTCTTGCCGCTTTTATCGCGCGACTGAGTGCACTGCGCTTGTCCAGTCCAATTCGTCCATCGACTGTTGGCCTCAATGTTAGGACACATCTTTATGGTTCGATGGCGTTGTCGTTACTTCCACACCGCAAACGGCAAAAGAAGAAAACCCCGATAGGTTCTTCGTTACATAACCGTTCGATGGCCACCAACACCCTTGGGCTTGGTCAACCCACCCTTGTCGGATCGGTCTATACTGCCACGCAACTGCTGCGAGGATAATGTTGTAAACCGTTTGTCGGTTTAAAAATAACTGTCCAAGCGAAGGTGCGAAACAACGGCGGCACTAGAAGAAGCTTTTGGGGTTGGCTTATCTATCGAAAGGAAGAAGAAAATAGGGTTGGAGTTTCAACTTTACCTTAGATACAACTGCATGAAGTGGGGTGGTTGCTGAACAATGTGCCCGATAAGTATGAAGAGAGTATGGTTTTGTATGTTTCATGATATTGATCAATTTATTGATAGGAAGGCTTACAATTACGACTTACAAAACGCAACTAACGTGCCGAGCCACAACTAAACCAAACGAACCTTATATCCCCCCGTCCTGTGAACCCTTCATTTGGCCGCTTGGCATCATGATGGATCCGGCTTCGCCAGACAAACGGGCGAATGTTAAAATAAGTTCCCTTCTGCCAAAACCTTCGACCGCTGCTGATCGTCAACATCTGCGCGTCGATCAGCATCATCATGTGGCGTGGCGTGTGTAGGCGAGAGTATTTTTTGTTCCCTGCTAAATTGGCTCGATTTCTGCGGGTGGCCTCTTGCCCATTTGCAAGTTGGTTCCTGATTGCGTCAGAGGTGGGATAGGTCACTGCTTCTTCGCTGCTTTGCGCTGCGCGGACAGTGCTTCAAAGCAGCTGTTTTCAACCGAGAGACGATTGCGGCTGCACAAGTGGCCCGGTTGCAACTTGATAGCAATTTAAAACTCGTACCGTTTGGAAGCGTTGGGGGTTTTCAATTTATTAACATTTGTCCCAGGCACGGCGGCGACCTGGTTGTTGGAGTGTGCTGTGTATTGTGCGTGTGGACCGGTCCACTGGCCAAGGTCCAATTTAACCTAACAGGATAATTCGGTAACGCTCAACTGGGTAAATAGCATTCTTCACTTCGCGCCAGGGTGTCAGTTTCGACGAACCCCCCCGAACGGGGGGAATGCGATGAGCGTTCAGGGGACATTGGCAACTGTCAAACATGGCCTTAATTTTTGAGCTGAGACCGGTGAGAAGTGCATATAGTAGGTTCCTTCGTACAGGTTCTCGATGTGGCAGCCTCGCTGTATTCCTTCAAACTGTTCAAATTAAGTGTAGGTGTAGCAGCTGTAGAGCTCATACTTTTTTGTTTTGTGGTCAATGTTTCTTAGCACCACTTGGCGGCACAATACACTGATAAGCGGTCGAATGTTCTGGCATATTCATCCCATTCAAAAAAAGAAAAAATACGTTGATTCCAACCTACGCACTAGCCATTCCGGCTTCAGCACGATCGCGAAATGGCGGAGCACGGGATTGGATATTCAGCCGCGGTGCGATGGAGGACGGGGTCTGTCTTGGTGGAGGAAAATGGAAGATGATGTGTAAGCAAATGATTAAAATCAAACACTGCCCCTCTCGTCAGAGCACCACCCCTCCCACCCGTGCGGGATGTTTGTCCGCGGTGGTACAAAATTTGCGATTCAACAACAACACGATCGTGCATATATTTTGGTTTTGCCTTTTTCGTGGCTGTTTGTAGATAGATAGCAAGAGGGAAACGGGGAACGGGGAAAGACACACACCACTGCCGTTTGCGAACGCCCCTTTGCGGTGCTGTGAAGGTCAAACTTTGGCTGGCGAAATGTGAGAAGCGTGTCTAGGAGGGTTTGTTAACCTACCAAAGAGAACAGCGGATGGTTAGATCAAGTTAAATTGCGTACACATCATGTGGTTTGTTGAATGGGTCTAGTTTATTTTATCCTCACCCCGATGACGTTGCTCTTCAGGAAGTGATCGGATTTTGACTAATCATCTTCCCGTTTTTATTTTCCCCTCACCCCGTAGGTACTCGTATCGTGTACGAGCGAGCCTTCCTGATGAACCTGAAGAACTCGCCGCTGGCGCGCACTCCGCCGAATAACGTCCCGCTCACCCTGCTGCGATCCGGCGGAAGCCCGAACGGGACCAGCAAGCCCCTGTCGACGCTGTCGGTGGGCAAGCCGAAGCAATCGGCCGGCGTCCGCAACTCACCACCCAAGTTCGACGAGCACCAGGAACAGTTCGATATGGATCTGTAAGGAGGAGGAGAGGGCGAGCTGGCAAAGAAAACGGGACAAGGAGCGGTGACGGAGACATCAGCATTGCGCCACGAAAGAACGGGAGCCTGGAGGATGATGGGCAGCGTCGTGTGCACGCGCGGGTGAAAGATATTATACTTTGTAATACTTTCTGTTCGACGTTTGTCTGGTTTAATTGTTACGTGCGCTACTAAACGCTACGATGCGCGCACGTTCTTTTTTTTTTTTTTAATAATTAGCATCTCTGATAGATATATTGTGAGCACCAGCAGGGAAGTGGGATTAGTGATCCGAATACTACCGATACAACCACTACACTACCGATGCTAACGATGGCACGCAGAGAGAGTAGGTTTCGATAATCGTTGGATGTAGACTTTATAAGTTTATCGTTCCTTCGGTAGTAAGATTAGCGTTTTTGTTTTGTAATATTGCGAGAGCGATAGCCGTTAGCATTACGAAGTTTATTTTTTTAAATGTTTGGTCCGCATCACCAGTGGTAGCGCAGAGGAGGAGGAGGAGGATGAGAAGAAGGAGGGTACATTTGATCAACAACCAAAAATATCAACATGCGTTTTATGGAGTAGCAAAAACAGCATCAATAAGAATTCATCAAGAGGAAAACGGACAGAGAGGAAAGATTAATTAGAAGCAATGGTCAAATGATAAAATATGCAATCGTATGTTGACGGGTGGGGTGAAAGGAAAAGGGAAATTTTCGGCAAAAAGTGTTAGGTCATAGAATTCCCTAGCAAATTCGGTGTCAACCACCATCATTTGGACACGATTTCCTTTCATTCCTTGCGTAGTCCGTAGAGAGACCATCCTTCCATAAACAGTTGAATTCATAACGATGAAAAGGATGGCGTACCGCAATGACAAAGAAAATATCATTTAAAGCAAAGATAAAGCGAGGCCCAGAGAGAAAACGCACACCCAAAGGGCGTGTGTTGAGTTAGGTTGGACTTTTCTTTTGGTAGGAACTACTGGTGATTTGTGATAGCTATGGAAGATTTCGTATTTTGACTACAATCAAACCACCACTCCATCGGATGGATATTGAGGGGGCGAGAAGAGGAATCTTTCATACCTTTTGTATTTTGTAAGTCAGCAAATTTTGTTCTAATTGAATGTGAGAGAAGAATGAAGAGGATCTATTAAAACAAAACAAAACATACAGATCGTGAGTTGCGCAGAATTTCTAAACAAACAAAACCGAACGGTGAATATAGTAACGCCACGAGCTTTAGCTGAGAGGTAAGAAGCAATAGGAAGGATCGTCGGGTATTCCGGAAGGAGTCAGATGTTGTTTGGTTTCACCTAGAGAGAACACCAATACTCTACTAGGTGATACCGTTTTGAATGTCCACTTTTACATTCTTTTACCAAGCGATTTGAATGTAAGCACTCACATCATTGGGCCGAAGGAGAGGATGATAAGAGGTTCGTTCGCTTTAGCATTTTGTCTCGTAGAACAATGATTGCCTCAACTCACTGAATGGGTACAAACAGTTTCCTCGTAAATGTTTTTAAAACCATCCAACTTTTTCGGGGTTTTTTTCTTTAATTCTCTATGATCACAAATATAGTCTCCAAACAAAAACTGTACCTGTTGTATTGTGCTAGCTAAACTATCGACCATATAACTGTCTAGCAAAAGCAAGGATTATTAATGAAAAACATAACTTTAGAGTTGGATTTTAAGGCGCAGCATCTGAGGCGGCACTAACAGGCTAAGTGCCAGTTTAGTATAGCATCAATGTGCATCGCAATGAGCTTTTAAGGAAAGATTTGCACTATGTTCAGTCAAAATAACAGTAAACCTACTCAAAAGAATAAATAAAACCGTTAATAAAATGTGTTTTTTCCTCAGACATATTTCATTTGGATAGTAAGAGAAATGTCCTGTAAAAATATCTTTTCCAAATTCATATTTTACATACTAAAAATTACACTTGTTTATGACAACGACCGTTTTGAACAAACAATCCGGTAGAAACACACCACACATGATTTTGCAACCATCATTAGGCCATATATGTGTCACACACCACTAGGCAGTCTGGTAGTCGACATAACAAGGAAATAATCGATTTTAAGGAACGGTTTAGCACCAGTACCAGGCATCTGGCTCTATTAATGTAATGCAAAAGTTGAATTTTGTATTGCCACACAAATAATTTAGAATTGTTCAATCCCTTCTCGTTCAATTACAGGATCAGTTCGTGAATTCGGTATCTTTACTCTAGAAGGAACGGATCGAACCTTGGTGGTGCATAACGGAACTCACAACACTAGCCCACAGTCGACTTCTGTCAAACTCTTCATCAGTCGTCGGATTTTCGTCGTCGGTCGGAAAGGTTCGACTCGGTGTAAATTTGCGCAAATTATTTGCGGAATATTTATCCATTGCATTATTAAATCTTTTCTTTTTATTCTAGTCGGAAAATAAAAGGCACCATGCCGGAGGCTCCTGCTCGCAACCCGCTGGATAGTTTCCTGAATGCCGTCCAGGCAACCATCGATGCACCCGTAACTTGGTTCCGCGGTGAGTGTAAAATGATCGGAAAACACCGTTATATTTCCAACAAACTGATAATAATCGTTTCGAAACGGAACCGCTGCAGTGAGCAATAGATATTGTGACCGCATTATACGTGTTTTTCTTCTCAATCCCTCGGCAAAGCTGTGTCTCACCGATGAACCGATGAAAAATTCATTACATAATTCGCCCTAACCTCCAGCTGGTCCGTCTTCGGATCAAAACAATTTCGAATAATGTAAACAAACCTGCTTCTTGACTCGTTTTAGAGAAAATCGTCGAACCAAACCGCCAGACTTACCCGTGGTACCACCAACAGTTCCGCCGTGTGCCGACTATTGACCAATGCTACACGGACGATGCGGTGTGCATTTTCGAGGCGAACCAACAATTTCGACGGGACAAGTAAGTGGCGTTTATGCGTTAACAACCGGTAGAATGCGAGAGGGAATAAGTGAAGTGTGTAGAACATCATACCGTTATTAGCTGGCCTAGAGGCTATTGTTATTTCCTTTTTCGGCAAGGTGTCCTTAAGGTTCAATTAATTGCCCATGGATTAAGCCAGTAGGGGAGCACAAACCCCCTGCGGCGTGGGTTAGAATCCAGACCCAAATCCTTCCTCGGTACGAAGGTTTGAATATCCACTTGTACGTTAAATGAAAGAAAGGTCTCGTAAGCCCTTAATGGGTAGGCACGTCCATATGACGGTCGTTACGCCACGAAAGGAAAATTTAAAACAGTCCTTAAATAAGAAACAGTTTTACTAAGCCTCTGATTCACACCTGTATTTGGTTCAACAATGCCTTAGAACAAGAAGCAATGCATATTTAGTGGATGGAAAAAAAACAAACTAGACTTGACCAAACACTTGGGTAAAGAAAGCGAATCGTGTTATAAAAAGTTTAAACAATTTCCTCACCCATATCTAAAACACAATGTGGCTTGTCTGCTAAGGTTGGCTTCTTATAGTGGCCCCCGGTTTCGCAATGGGTCTTATTAGACCAAAGCCTGTCTATTGTTGGTTTTCGATTGCAGGCTTTTTTTTCAGACGTATAGCACTTATTTTGCATTTCATTGTATTTTATTTTTCATTGATTGCATCGAATATTTATGCTGTTCAAAATATCTTTGTCTTTATGAAAATATGTTTATGCATAATACTTAACTGTTTCGGTTGTTACTCATCTCTATTGGTCATACTATTAATTAATTTTTCTGGTTTATTTCCGTACAATGCTGTATACATTTTGTCTATGCTGAATAACATTTTGAAACAATCCGTTTCAAACATGTTGTTTTTAACATTCAATCGAACATATCGTTTTGATCCTTTCTTGCCTATTAAATTACCCCCACAGATTGGATTCACTTTTGGAACAAAATAATTAGCCCGATTTTTTTTTCGGATGCGGCTGGCGGGTGTTGATTGATTTATGAAATGCCACCATGGTCATGTGAGAGGAAAAACAGTAAAATATCAACTTTCTTCGAACCCTTCACACACCACCGCGTTACACGATGTCCGTGGAAGATTACACGATAGAAAATATTTTTTTTTTTTGCAATACACATATGCTAAAAAGCAGTCACATGGTCAATAACAGTTTGCTCTTTCCCTTAACCAACATCCTGCACTGGCGGTGCGGTTTCCGGTGGTCAACCCCGTTCGGCATCTCTTGGCCGCACTCTCAGTCTCGATCAATAAGCCATCGATCATAATGTTCCCGCGCCATCGTCTTGCCGGTGTCCCTCGTTAGCCACGTTCCGGCGATGTCCCCGCGTTGCGCGTGTTACGGCGAACTGCATTGAGCTGGCGTCGATCGGCTGGCATAAAAATAAACATGAACATTAATTTCTCCACGGGCGAATTGAAATCACATTTATCCGCGGACACATACAGTGGTAGTAATCGACCACACAGAGAGCCGTACAGTTACATGGTGAAGCGAATGATGATGGCACGCACGTTGTTGACGCACAGACACAACACAACATCTTGTTGTTTTTTTGTTGTTGTGAATTATGATATCCGCTCCAAAATCCAACAAACGGCTTGTGTAGCGGAGTGGAACATGAAAGGAAGGCACACACGCACGGTAGCCTGAAGACGTTCTGTTGAGCTACCGCGAATACACAGGAACGAAACACGACAGAGGGACGCCACACTAGAGACACTTATTGACAATGTTGTTGAGAATGGTGAAGATCTTGATCAGAATCAGGTAGAACAGGTTGCCGCTGCCCAGCCGGAACATGCCGCGCTGCACCGGGACGCATTTCTTCACCCGAACCTCGGCGGTATTTTTGCTGTACTTCGTGTACTGCTTCGGGTTCGCCGCGTTCCCCATCGTCGGCAGCGATCGAATCGGATCGACCCGCTGGCTGAGCGTCCTTGCGTTCTCCGTTTTCCGCCCGTTATCTAGACGCTTCGCTTCCGCGTGTGGTTGGGACACACGACGATCGGTTGGTAGTGCCGAACCACCCCTTCCCCTTGCGTGGCGAGGAAACGGAAAACGGATCCCGATCGATCGTCCGTTCGAATCGTCCGTTCGATCTTCCCAGCAGCAGCGGTGCGCGACGATGGAAGTGAAAAGCGAGACTGAGCAGCTTTTTTTGGCGAGCGCGCAGTTTACGTTTGGTCGTTCGATTTGGGGATGCGCCACCCCGGGTTTGCTCCCCTCCCCTGATTGCAAGCATCGATCGATTGGAGATCGGGGAATGTGGGAAAAAGGAAATCGTGTAGCGGTTAAAAATTAGTTATTCGTTTCAATGGTGATTATTTTCCCCAGCGTGGTATAAATTAATGATGCTATGTAGAGTATTAGAAAATTTGAAAAACTGGTTATCAAAGCCACAAACCATGTGCAAGCGTTTCTTTCAAAATGCTTTTTTGTTAATTAAAACTTTTCAAACTTGGAAATTGGTCCATAAACTGTTGGTATTTTTTTTTTTTTTTTTATGGAGATAAGATAAGTCGAAGATGATTAAAGATCTACGCTAGAAACGTTCTTTTGAGTGAGACAAAAATCATGTTTGACTATGCATTCCTCAACACTTGACCACTGTGTACGTTTAGCTGTTGGTCGAATTGAAATCATCTCGTCTCCTTGCGTTTCATCTACTTCAGCTACGCTCCTCCTCCTCCTCCTCCTCCTCCGCCTCGGTGGCAGGAAGGCAGGACTCCCATTCGGTTATTGGGATGGTCGACTGGCCAAATCGGTTCCCGATGATTCGCTGGCGTCGGTGTTGGGTCGGTCGGGCCCGGAACCGTATTTATAGGGTGGTAATGCACACCAAACTACGAGTACATTTCAATGCCGATAGCGCAAAGGGCGTAAGGGTTTGGTGGCGGGAGAGGATACGCTATTAAAAGCATTACAACCCCGATCGTTCGCCCTTCGCCGGACGCTCGGATCGGATCGGAGATATTGATCGTTATGATCGCGCGGTTAGCTTTGTAGTAATTTCATTTGAAATCCAACACGGTTTTGGCGAAAGAACGCGCTTGATTCCTGGGAATTTATCCTTCTTTTCGCCCGGTGAAGTGCGAACGTGTTAGAGATCGATACACATTCTAGCTGCCCGCCAACCCAATCGTACTTGTGGGTGTGTTTTTTTGTTTGTGGCACTGTTTTATGCCTCAAAAAGTAACACGCGTCAAGAGGCAGGATTGTTTTTGTTTCTCTTTACCACATAATATATTTCCCACCCAACATAAACCGCATCCTGGCGCGTCCAGGAAAGGGTGCAATGTCAAGATCATCTGCTTTATGTTTACGGTCCGGGCGGATGCTGTGGGATTGCACACGGTTGGGGAGAAAGTAACGGAGACTGTTAGGTAGTGGCCACCAAATGTAAACTTTAGATCCGACTGTCCGAACTACGAGTCGTCGAAAGGTAACACCGCAGCACGTTGTGTCGATTTGTCGATGTGCTTGTGGTATGTTTACTCGAATCTTCTCTTTCTTCGCTTCTTCATCGAAGGGAACAGATAAAACCACAGTCACAAAAAAGTGGTTTCTTCCGTCGCGAACGGAAACGGTGCCAAAATTAGTAGAAACATTCTCCCCTCACACACATACGGAATCGATTCGCGCGATCGACCGATGTAGAGATCGCTGTCGATCGTTGACAGATTATAAATATACGAATTAATTGGTCGCTTTACTTTGAAACGAAGCGGAAGAAAAGCGAGAGTTCGGCGGGATGTCTTCTTTGCCCGTAGGATGACAGTAACGTGTCATAATAAATGTGTGGATAAATTATTCAACCGATATTTAATTGACAAGGATAATTACTGAACATGTCCTCGTGTCCATGCTCGTATTTTAAACTGAACGTTAAACACAGTGTATAACAGTGTGTTAATAGTCGTTCAATATTGTCTGATGGTAGAAGGCATTCCGATTTTTATCGGAAGTTTGCCTACATGTGGAATAAATTTAAATTAGTGACATTTTTTAATTTGAATGCAATGTTTAATGTACTGATTGATGAAAACAAAATATGTATTTTGATGGCCTTTCAAATTTGAATGGGTTTTGACATATTCATTCGATTTTCAAACTTATTATTAAAAACTGAAAGAAGACAAACTGAGGTACGAAGAAAGATTTGTGTATCTTGGCAGCGATTTGTAGATAAGTTTGAAAATGTTTAGTAATTCATTTAAATCTCTCTGTTTGGTGTTGGATTAATTCAAAAATTAAAATCCATAGTAAATTATTTTTGCTTCCAAGTCGAAGCTTAAATTTATTTGAGTCCTTCGCCTGAAATGCTTACTTTACTCTATATTTTTGCTAGTTAAATGTTTCAACCTACATAATTATTTTAAAAAAAAACTGGTAAAAACCCCCTTGGGTCACGTGGTGCAGATACCCAGATACTAAATTTGATGTGGCTGATGAATGATACACAACAATCGATATTAAATGCTTTTCATCACCACCCTTTTGTCCGTGTGTGCGTCAAGTCAAATATCCTTCGCCGAAAACGATACATTTCTGCAAACGTTCTCCGGTCGCGCTAGGAGAAGGAATTTGTTCGGTTATTGGGAGACACGAAAAAAAAAAAGAATAAGGAGGTTCGAAACAGCATAAACATTTCAACTAATCGGCATCGATCGTTTCGCTTGGGACACTGTAAATAAAGGTATTTTTAATCGAAATTTTTTTGCGACGGTACAAAATATACAACATTTGTGCGTCCATATTTTACGCGCGTATTTACGGCACAATCTTCGACCAACGAACAATTTGCGTCTGGTGTGTCTGGAGACTGTTTGCACGCGAGTTTACTTTAAGCTGCAGTGCATGTTTTGTTTTCAGGGAATTTTCTGGCGTTGAGAGGAAGGCCGTCCGTCTTTCCTACTTGTTGTTGCTTACCTGTATAGTGTTATTATTGACTGTATTTATTTTATTTCAGACACAAACTGTTCACTGATTAAATCTATTGAAAATTGTTTGCTGTTTGGAAACTAACTTTGAATGTATGTTAAATTTGGAAATAAGTTTGTTCATTCCTAATGATAGATCAGAATATTTAATAGCAGCCCTTTTTTTTAAATCCTTAGAACTATGCATTCTATCCTTTTCCGATCGTTGCATTACTTTGCAACTGTTTTGCTTGACTAAAGTCTTTAAATGTGTGTTTTCAACTTTAACCCCCAAAACAACCACTCGAAAGCAAACCGTCGCAACATTAACAAAGCCGATATACGATTTGTTTTTCCGGCGATACACACACCGGAAACAAAACGCTAATAAAAATGACTTCATTATTCGCGAAGTAAAATAAATAAACGTGTTCCGATCGGCCACACGCTTCTCTTCCCAATCAACGAACGGCGATCAGATTGTGTGTGCAGCGCCGCCGCCGCCAACTCCGACGCCGTTAATTCGATGGATATTTATTTAAACGATGATTGAGTTTTCCTCCCGCTGTTCCAGCAATCTCCCTACCCGCCAGCCCCCTCCTGGACATCACCCCCTTTTGGGAGCAGTCAATTCCAAACTGGCGAGAAAATCGAAATCCGATTTGAAGTCAATTAAACACAGCACGGGATCCTACTATCGTTCTGCAATGAGCGCATCTATTTGGGTGTAAATATTTTGCCCACCGTGTTCGATCGTCTTCGATGGTCGATTTATTGATTGATCGATTGGATGGTCCGCAGGACGCTTGTTAGTGTAACGGGAAAGGATTTGAAGGAAACAAAATATTCTTGTTGAGGTCGATAATATATTTATGTTGGGCACCACGACATGCCAAGGGTTGATCATATGTAAGCAATTATAAGTTGTAAAATGTTGCAGACATTCTGCCAACCTCGGACAATTTAGAAAAAAATCTCTTTTAATGTTTACTTTGTCGACACGAGAGAAAAAGACACATTCTTCAATGTTAATGTCATAAAGACAATAACTGCAAATTCACCTTCTGGCCACTTAAATTAGCAAAACGATAAATAATTCACAGATGATACTGCTAAAAGTTGGAATTGCTTTCAGCAATTCCCTACCTTAGAAAGCAAATTGAAGTAGCACGAGTTCGTTAGAGCGTCGTTAGCAACACGCAAACGGGAGCAATCACTTCAAATGATCCGTTCGATGCTCGATCGATCGTACCGCTTGCCGTAGACAATCCGTCTACCGGTGGCCTATAGAGCACTTGAAAAGGTTAGCAGGAAGCCAGCGGCGGCCAAAATCCACCCGCACCGAACTTTCATCAACCACTCGAAACCTTTAAGCGTCTCGTCGTTTTTAAATCGTTAGCCCGTCCGTTGGACCGTGAATCATTTGCACCCATTTATTCTCGTCTCTAGGGGGCCTGTTTGGGGTGATCGTTCTGGGAGACAGGGGGGGGGGGGGGGGAGGCGGGTGGTGATGTTTTCGCCAATAAATAATAAAACACTTCACCCCGGCGGGGGGTTGCGGCCGAGTTGTTAATTTATTTTTGTAATTCTCCCCGTTACTCCCGAATTGATTAATATGTTCAGCCGATTTGAACTTCCTGTTTCCTATCTCTCTTACTTACTTTTTTTTTTGCTTTTGCTTTTCTTTTTGCGTCGCAGAATGGTCGACAATGAGATCCTCTCGATCCTGCGCCAGCGCTTCGAGGACTGCGTGCTGTACGAGACGCCGGACCACGAGCGGAAGTGCCGCTCGCTGCTGAACACGTACGAAAAGGCGGCCGAAAATTGGTTCATCAAGTGTAAGTTTGCGCGGCAGGAGACACGCTGGTCGCAGGCGGTTTTCCCGCCAGTTCGCTAACGAAAACAATTTACTCCCTCCGACAGACGGCGATCTCGGCGGGTACGCCAACGCCAAGACGGCCTACATGAAGCAGAAGCATCGCATGATCTGGGAGAGACGCCACGGACCGGTCGGTAGCGGCATGAAGACGGTCGACGGAGAGGACGGCACTGCCAGCGAGGGCCACTAGGGGAGCAACGGTCGAAGGAGGTAGCGCAGCCTGTTGATCTCCCTCCGGAAACCGAACGTCGGGAGGAGGAGGGATGCGGATTGTTCAGGACAGCAGCAGGGTGTGCAGAACGTAGTAGTGGAAACGCTGAGTTTATGTCGCGCTTACAATTGTTGAATTGGAGTGTAAATATAAGAGCAAACACAAAATACACCAAAAAAACATACAAAAAACGAACTGGTACGTCCATTTGTGGGATTTATTTCAGAAGGGAGGAGAGACAATTTAAAAGGAATTATCGCACAATTTGCTTAAATTATTAGAACACGATAATTCACCATTTACTTCACACACAACTAAGCCGATGAAATATTAACATCACACATAATAACAAACATTTTTGGTCAAACTTGAAACGGCAACGGTATAAAGCCGAATTCGAATTCGATCGCGCGGGAGTGACGCCTGCGAACTTCCCAGCGCCAGTAACAGGAGATCATACACCACAGCAGATATCCGAACGGTCGATGCAAAAGTACGCAGCCGGGCGCACGCAGCCAACTTTACTCAAAGCTCGATCGTTGATGATCAATCATCGTCAGCTCATGGGGATACCACGCGAGATCGGGCCTTCGAAATCCCCAGCGTCAGCAACAGGAGATCATGCACCGCAGGAGATAACCGAACGGGCGACAGAGAAGTACGCAGCCGAGATCGCGCACGCAGCCATCTTTACTCAAAGCTCGATCGTCAACAAAGTTACAGAGGAGTCTCGTCGTCGTTCCGTTCCGTTAGCGCCGGAACAAAGTCGGCGTACAAACAAGGGCGCATGGAAATTGGATACTTAGCACCAGGCGAGCAGCATGCTGAGAAAGAAGCACATGCTTTGCACACACTCACACATTGCGGCAGGCAGGTGTAGTAATGACGCCCCACCGCGAACCTCTAGTGCTCCCCTGGACGACCATTTCCGTGTTGTCAGGTGCACTTGACCCTTTGCAATGGGTAAGAAATTTTTCTATATTTTTTATCCTTTTTTAACCACGTTATAATTATTGTGTGTAATTGCGAATTCTGAAAAAATCCTTTATTAAACTGTATATATATATTTTTTTAAATTATCTGCTCAATTTCGTACTCCGATTAGGAAGGGCAGCTATGCTATTTTCTCGCATGCAACTTTCACGGGCCCTGCGCGCTTGCTTGCAACTTTTTTTTATTGGGATAGTGAAAAAGTTTACCGGAAAAGTGCAATGCATCGCAGAAAGGTGTTTTTTTGCATTGAAGCAAGCTAAAATGATGATGAGAGAAAAAGGAAGTGAAAAATTGTTTTTATTTAAAAAAGATACCTGTGTACCGAGGTCATTTAGAGTCAGTGCCATTCGGTAGATGAGACATTATAAAAGAATCTAGCCAATCATGGCGCATGCGCAATTGCATTGGGACGATTCGTTGATCACATTTCAAGCTGACAAATGCATCGGGGCATTCCTACACCGATGAATCATCGCCGCTCATCTGTTTGAGGATGGGAGCGAATTCCCGTTCCGTTTTCTAGCTTAGAAATGAAAGTAAGTCAGGGCAATAAGTATCACATGCATCCGTCGGTTATGCTTCACTCTTGGTAAATCTGTTGATGACAATATAAAATAAAATAAAATACAAACTACCATTCAACGAGACGACTTATTATGGAACATGATGGAAGCGGCAGAAAACATCCCCATGCAACTACAAACATTGCGAAACATGGGTAACTTTCCATCCCTTTCTCGAAAGACACCACTATCGCGATCGTCCAGTTTTGCGTAGTTTTCGCTCTCAACCCGACGCCCCGATTCGACGACGAGAGAGTAAACACATATGCTATCTAGAACGACCCACCGCTGTTCGATTCAATTACGAATCACGAGATGCTTTCGAAGGAAACGAGAACGACGATGGTGTGTAACGTTAATCGGATCCGCGCCTCGCAGTGTTTGATGCGCCCTCTCCTTTCCCTCTCTCTCTCTCTCTCTCTCTCTCTCTCTGTCTTCCGGTGGCACAGAGGAGTCGCCTTTTATCCACCTGACGTGACTAGGAACCGCAGACAACCCCCGTTTCGATGGAAGAGAGGCATATCGGGGCGGAGGTAACCCTGAGCGGCAAATGCACAGGTTGATGATAAGATGAACAACCTGGCGCTGTGGTCCGTTCCTTCGGGAATTCGAGGAAAGGGAAAGGAACGGGAACGAGTCCCTAAAAATAAAACCCAGAAATGAAAAGTCGATGCGCAGTCGGGCGGCCCCGCAGCGTTCGAAAATAGCGCACGCGGCAATGCCGAACCAGAGACACGAACTCGAAAACACGATCGCACAGTGGGACGCACGTGGTGCGGGCAAGAAAGCAAAATATTGCAGGTCTTTGTAAATTGAAACATATTCATTTGAATTTTCTTAAACACCTTTAGCAAGATCGCGCGATTATGCAAAAGTTGAACGCATTGAGCATTTAATTTGATAGGTACAAAGTAGAAATAATTGGGATTTTCAATTGTAACAAAAAAGCCATTCGGGTATCAAAAGCTGTAAGGTGTTTCAAAACTCATAATTATCCGAATTCCCTGTAGTTCTATGGTCAATCATCCATCCAACTATTTAAATTCTCTCCGTTTATGCTAGAACAACCTGCCATGGGGCTTTTACATTAGTGACATTTTTCATGACCCGTAAATGTATTTTTAACAAACTAACTAACTTTAAGTTACTCAAAAACAATGAGTGAATAATGACTTAGTCTTTAAAATGTAACTTACGCATGTGGGAGCCTAGGATCTATTTCACATATCCTCTCTAGACTCTTCCTGTGGCTTTCCTTTTAATTTACAGTTAATAAGAACATTCATTCAATTCGATCTATCGAGGTCCGCAGCAGCGTCCCACAGTGCAAAATCGCGATCTCGGTCCACGCGGATCTTCGGTTCGGTTTCACCTGGGAGAGTGCACCGGTCGTTCGTGTCCGCGGTCACTCCGGCCACCGGCTACCAGGAGCGGGGATTGGGGTTGGAGGTTTGGTAAATTCTTTCAATCTATCTCCAACGCGAACCGAGTCAGTGGCACAAACGGTCTCGAACGAAACGGTTGTGAATCTGCGTCCCGAAGGGTGCGCGAGCAGACGAAAATTGTTTTGGCCCCCCCCCGGGGAAGAAGTTTTTTGCTGAAACATACCGGGAAACAGCAAAGTGAAAGGAAGTTTGTAATAAAGTATCGCAAAAACCTACCCAACGCTCGATTCGATGGGTGAAGTGTCCTACAAGGTGCTCGAGTGCCCGGAACTGGGCCGGTACGGTGTGGCAGCGCGTGCCCTGAAGGCGGGCGAGCGGCTGTTCGCCGAGCTCCCGTTTGCCGTCGGTCCCAAGCTCGACAGTCCGCCGCTCTGCCTCGAGTGCTGCTGCCCGGTGGACGGTGGCGAAGAGGGGCCCCGGTGTCCGCGGTGCGGTTGGCCGCTTTGCGAAGAGTGCGGCGCGGACGGCGTCGAACTGGAGTTTCACCGCGGCGAGTGTGACGTGTTCGCGGCGAGCCGCGTCCGCTTCCGGCCGGTGGATGACTCGACGGCCGGGTGCGTGCAGCTCGACTGCATCACGCCGCTGCGGGTGCTGCTCGCGATGGAGGCGGACGGGGGCCGGGAGCGGTGGGAGCGCGAGATCGAACCGATGGAGTACCACGACGCGGAGCGCCGGGACAGCGCCAACTGGCGCGTGGACGAGAACAACATCGTCGAGTTCCTGCGGGGCGCGTGCCGGCTTGCCGAGCGGTTCTCGGGCGAGCTGGTGCAGCGCGTGATCGGCATCCTGGACGTGAACGCGTTCGAGGGCCGCACCTGCAACGGGTACAGTGTGCGCGGGCTCTATCCCCAGCTGGCCATCATGGCGCACAACTGCGTGCCGAACGTGGTACATTCGATCCATCCGAGCGAAGCGTTCAGGTAAGCACTGTAAGGAAAGGGACTACAAATCCCTCTAGACGGGGAAAATATACTTTTACACCGAGAGACAGATCGATCTTTAAAAAATGACTAATCAAGGTTCTGGTTTGAGGTTCAAGAGGTTTTTTTTATGAACCCTGAATCGAAATCGGCACCTTCATGATCTTTCGTCTTCTGGGGTCAGGTCGACCTCCAACTGATTATTAACTATAAACTTCTATAGCATGACAAATATTGAAACTGCCGTTTCTCCACTTGGCGATCTCACTTCAATTCGAAGAAATATAAAATCATCGTTTTAGTAAGTTTAAAACTAAAGTTAAGAAACTTAGTCTTTTTGCAAATTTGCATTATAAACATCGAAGTCATTTAAAAAATTACCTCTCTTCGAACCAAATGGTACATTGCTGCCCATCGGTTAAAATAAACATCATTGACGGATATATTACATAACCCATGTGCAATTAAACTGTTCGAATGAGAATGGGAAAGCGAGAGAGAGAGGGTCAAACTCCACCGAAATGTGCATGCGGAGGTAACCGATCGAAGTCCGGTGAACCATTCCTACCAAACGCTTGCACATTCCTTCGATCGGAATAGATCGAAACCGATCGGCGGTTTTCCGTTCAGCCACCAACACAATGTACCACTTTTTCCCATCATCTTATGGCGAGGCGTTGATTTTCGCTGCGCTTACAGCCCAGAACAGCCGGTGGGATGTGCGAGGCAGCGAACCGGCCTGGCGGCTAAACAGACCACTTCAATTCCCCATTCGTCGCCCCATTCCGCTGGTCGTAGGAAACACGGAACACGGCCGGCCAAGGGAGGGTTAAAAATAGATTTCCACCGCGCTTTCCGCCGCGGGATAAAACCACCCAGCGCCGCCACCTGATTCGCCGGCTAATGGTGTGTCATGGTGGAAGCGTTCCGCATCGGGCCACCTTTCCCTCGAGGGTTTAGACGAAAGACGACAAAAAAAAACAAGGCAAGGTGAATAAAAAACGTGCCAAGTTTTGGCGGTGAGTGGAAGTGGGCGCGTCGTTCGTGCACGGTGCGTTAAACATCAACAAGCCGCGAACGGCACCGTGTGGTAAACGTTTGTCGTCTCCCACTTTTGCCGAACGGGGCGATCCATTTTTCACTCACACCTCACTTAGGCTGGATCGGTTGAATTGTGTCCGGTTTGCTGCGAGGCCAGGCGTTGTACATACTCGGGGTCATTCTCTAGCAACCACAGGAGGTAATTCCGAGAAGAAAGCGCCATCACAAAATGTTTCATAATTCGTCTGAACATACAGCCGTTCGCAGTTTCTACCGTCGTTTGATCAACATAGTTTGTCATTTGATCAACATTTATTGTCGTTTGATCAACATTTACTGTCGTTTGATCAACCGTACCGTAGTTTGAGCAAACTCTACTAGCTTATTTGCAAGCAGTACCGTCTTTTCAATCAGAGGCGGATTTGTCAAAAAGACGGTACTGCTTGCAAATAAGCTAGTAGAGTTTGCTCAAACGACGGTACGTTTGATCAAACGACAGTAAATGTTGGGCAAACGACAATAAATGTTGATCAAATGACAAAATATGTTGATCAAACGACGGTAGCAACTGCGAACGGCTGTATCAAGTAAACCTATGCGATCTGAACAATTATCAGAAAGCGTAAAGTTTAATATGTTTAAAAATCCCCAAGAAATTTAGAAATTCTGGCTACTTTTCGATTTGATCAACGTAATCTGAATTTTGTTCCTGCTAAGTCCTTTCCTCCGGGACATCCTAAAGTCTGTGTCTGACATTCTCATGACATAATCATAGCTAACAGATCTTGCCCTTTATAAGGGCTCCTCCATCGTCCCTGGTCTGGGGTACATGTTCATAAACCCAGAGAGACCAAACGTTATTCTACCTCCTTGCACCTTGCACAATGTCCTAGGCTTAGAGGCTCTAGCGTTTGGATATATTTACTTACAGCCGTTCGCAGTTGCTACCGTCGTTTGATCAACATATTTTGTCATTTGATCAACATTTATTGTCGTTTGCCCAACATTTACTGTCGTTTGATCAAACGTACCGTCATTTGAGCAAACTCTACTAGCTTCTTTGCAAGCACTACCGTCTTTTTGACAGATCCGCCTCTGCTTGAAAAGACGGTACTGCTTGCAAAGAAGCTAGTAGAGTTCGCGCAAACGACGCTACGGTTGATCAAACGACAGTAAATGTTGATCAAGCGACAATAAATGTTGATCAAACGACAAACTATGTTGATCAAACGACGGTAGAAACTGCGAACGGCTGTAAGTATTGGCAATTTTCTACTAAACTAAACACTAATTCTTTGATGCATTAAAAATACTACTTCTCCCACAGACTGGAAGCTCGCGTTGCAGTGGATGTCGCTGAGGGTGAGAAGCTGTACACGACCTACACTTACACAATGACCGGCACCGTCGCACGGCAGTCGATTCTGGCGGCAAGCAAGTTCTTCACCTGCCGCTGCACCCGCTGCCTCGATCCGACCGAGCTGGGCACGCACTTCAGCACGCTGCTCTGCAGCAAGTGCAGCGTGGGCTTCATAACTTCCACCAATCCCTTGGGTAAGGGGGGGTGGCAGAGAACACTTGCCAAGGATATGCCACCGAAAGTGTGAGGTAAATCGTGCGTTTCTCCATGCTTTCTCCCGCAGATGAAAATGCCGAATGGAAATGCAATCAGTGCGCGTTCAAAACGAGCGGTGCGGCAGCGCAGAAGGCGGTCATGACCATGCACAACGAAATCGACGAGCTGGCCTGTCTCGAGTACGACGCGAGCCGACTGGAGGCGTACGAGCGGGTGTTCAAGAGGTATCGGAGCGTGCTGCATCCGCATCACTTCATCAACACCTCCATCCGGCACAGCCTGATCGAGCTGTACGGGCGCATCCCGGGCTATGAGATGGCCGAACTGCCGGACATCCTGCTCGAGCGCAAGGTGGAGCTGTGCCGCGACATTCTGCGGGTGCTGGACGTGTTCGAGCCCGGTCGGACGCGCGCCCGGGCGATGGTGCTGTACGAGCTGCACGCGCCCCTGATCATGCTGGCCCAGTCGGCGTTTACGCGCGGCGAGGACCGGCGCGACGGCCGCACGCTGAAGGAGCAGCTCGTCGAGGCGGCCCAGATACTGGAGGAGTGCGGCGGCATACTGGAGTGGGAGGATCCGACCACACCCGAGGGCATCCTGGCGAACGTGGCCAAGCAGTCGCTGGTGCAGCTACGGCAGAGCATAGCGACGCTTGAATGACACGGGGGAGAGGTTTACCCGGTCGTGGTTTCGTGACCGTTCGCTGCGTGACCGTCGGCGAGTCGGTTCCTTTTGTGATGTATTCTTACCGCACGCCAGTGTTGTGTGTTTCTTTGCGAAAAACTCGTGGTACGACCGCCACACACGTACCATCCGCAAACTTTGCACAAACATGTTTGTGTAGTTACTTAAGGGTTAAGCTTTAAAAAAACAAAAAGTGTACTGCGAGTTCCTGCGAGGAACAACTTTACTGTATTCCTTCGTTTCCAAACGTTACTGTCCAAGTGCCAAAGCAATCGACGTAGAATAAAGTTAGAGATTAAGTGCTTAAAAACAAATGACATTCAAACGTATGTTATCCGAAACTCGAATCGAAACTGAATGTATAAATTAAACTGTAACATTTTCTACTGAGACAAATGAAAGGGAAAAACTTGTCTCCAAATTCCAATCTCCAAAAAAAAAGGTGTGATACGCCAACGATTTTCCACCTCGTGGCCCGGTCGGTATTTGCGTTGTTCCACCGCTCCATGGATGACGTATGGGTTCAATTATGATTTTATAAATGTTTCAATATATACAGTATATCCTAAAAAAAAACCCCCGATTTGTTTTTACTGAGCTATTATTAAATCAAGCAAATATACTGTTTTAATGATCCATAAGTTTTCTCAATTGATAGACTCTCGAAATTGACAAATATTTACTTGTGAACACTTTAGTATTTCTTTTCTTGAAACAAACGTAAAAACCCTGCAGTCTTAGCTAAACATGTCATTCTTTATGGCATTAACTGAATCGCACCGCATAGAAAATCACTGGGCATAATTTTAAACAAAACCGGAACGATTCTACCATGCTGACAATAGTCAACACGATACACGCTCGAGGGTTAAACTACCGTACCGCACCGTGTCTAGTTTGAAAATAAACTCAGTCCCGTTGGCGCTGTTTTGGTGTGCACTTGCAGTCCGCGTGAGGCAGCAGTAGGTTGGTTGTCGTAGCAGTTCTCAGTTCATTTCGGCAAGTGATGGTTAGTAGTACGTAAAAAGAGATACCTTATCCACCACCTATTCAACGCTGGAAGGCCACGTGCGTGTATTGCTGCTTCATGACTAGTCCACATTAGGTTTTCAAAGCTCCGTAGGCTAAAACAAAGAATACTAACGAATCCGGCCGTCGTAGGCGTGGAGGCACTGTCCAGCTCTAGCTGAAGAAGTACACCGAGTCGAGCACCTTGCGCAGGTCGAAGTCACCCTTGTCGGGGCACTGCTGGAGGATGCGGTTGAGCTTGCGCTTCGTGAGGTCGATCACCGAGCCATCGTTACTGATTTCACTGAAGGGAAGAAGGAAACATGTTTTAAACAATCAACCAATTGTAAGCCATATGAATAAAATCAGTCTTGCGGCAACTCCCGACTTATTCGGTCCCAAAATCCAGTCTCCAATCCGAATCGATGGATTAGAGATACTGGTTAGCTTGTTTTTTTTTAATCGCCACCGCACCTCGCCGGCAATTACTTAGAAATTGTTATGGAAGAAAGAATGAAAGTGTTCACATACTTCTCATCGTAGCTGTATTTTTGTGCTAGAAACTTGGACAAATCCTCCAGAATGGGCTCGGAATGCAGCGCAACAAATTGTTCTCGGCAGATCTAAATTAAACAAACAGAGAGAAAGCTGGTAAAACAAGGGTGCCACTTGAATTTTGCGCGTTTTTGCGCGCCTTCGTAGTGTTCGTACTTTGTTCATCGTTGGCACCGTGCAAGCATGCGTCCAGTAGCAATCGTGCACGGAGATGAAGGTCAACCCGGCCCGTTCACAGTGCAACGAGGTCAGCATCATGTGGCTGGAGTCGAGCGAGTGGACAAAGTTGGGCGGGAACGCGTTCTTCTGCTTCATGATGTTCGGCTTCTCGTACGAGTCCATCGAGAAGTGTTCGGGCAGCTGGACGGATTTGCCGTTGGCGGCGGGCCGATCGGAGCGGTTGTACGGCTGGACCACCGGCAGCCCCAGTGGCGTCACCCACTCGACGTTCTGGGCGCACACGGCCGAGATGAGCCGGGCGCAGTCGGTGAACCAGTCCTGGATCTCCTTCGCCGAGGTGAACATCTCGCTTAGCGCCTCGAACGTCTTCACCGTGAGGTAGCTCGAGGCGGGCCACACCCAGTCCTTCGGGAACTCGTCTATGTACTCGAGCTGGCGGGCGATCTGCTTGCGGGCACCGTAGCGCGTCACACCGTACACGGTCGTCATCACCGTCTGCTTGATCACCTTGCGCCGAATGAACCCTTCGAGTATGGCGGCCACTTTCACGTTGTTCTGGGCGTCGCGGGCGCGGTTTTCCTCCACCAGGGCCGCCACGGCGCTGTAAACGTCCTGCGGCACGTCGGCCGGTGCGAGGTTGACGCTGATGGCGCCCGGCGTGTCACGTCCGAGAGCCGCATAATGCTGCAGACCGTTACACGAACCGTCCTGGTGGATGGGGAAACCACTTTCGAATTCTACACAAGAAAAAAAAGCCAAAGAAGAGTTGATTCGAATTTCATTTCGAAAAACAAAGCAGCAGCAGCAGGCTATGACAAGAAAGGCACGTTCATGTTAAATTCAACGAAGATAACGTCAGAGGTAAAATTTGTTCAACGCAATTGCATGATTAAGGTAGAATCTGCCCAACCTTATGGTAGTGACGAAAGGTCAATAAAAATGACCACTATTCATTAGACCGATTCACCAGCGAAGCTGGAGTACTTACTTTCCGGATCCGAACAACGATGCACTTTCGCGATCTCCATACAACACGCCAGCGTTTGCCACGGTTCGTCCGACTTGCTCCACCACATTCGGCCCGTAAGTGGCCGATCGGCCGAGTCCAGAATATCGTCCATGATTTCATCCGCGTACCTCAGCCGCTCCTCGACCGATTCGCGTTTCTTCAGCCCGGTCAGATTGATGCAGTGCAGCTTCAACCACCGAAATCCGTCCGGCCCGAGCGGTTTCTTCTGGTGGAACACCAGCAGACAGCGGGCCAGATCGTGTCCCAGGTGATTTAGATGGGGCGGGATCGGGTAGACGCGTCCCCGGAAGTCGATGTTCTGCGGCAACCAGAACACCTTATCCCGGAAGTGACTGGCCAGCGACAGGCGGTACAGTGCGTCGCACCACAAGCTGTACATGTCGCCCTGTCGTCGCCGGTGGTAGAGCCGTTGTCGGAGCAGGTTGTACTTTTCGTAGCCACTCATTTCGCTCTTCGGAGTCGTCTCTTGGACCGGAGGTAGCGACGATGGCGGTTCTGGCACGTCTAGCTTCGCGTTTCCTCCGTTGTTGAACACCTCCACGATCACGTCCAGGATGGGCCCGTTCACGACCCACGGGATGCTGGCTAGCTGGTTGAGCGCATCGAGCGTCGGGTACATGTCGTACGGTTCCGCCTCGTCGATGCGCTCCTTCTGCTGGTGCGCCTGCTGGGGCAGACGGATGAGATCCGATTCTGCCAGGATGTAGCCACCATTCCGTGGCGTGCTCCAGGGTTGCGGTGGGCACAGCATCGGCACCAGATTGACCTCGAACTTGAGCGTGTCCGGTTGCGCCTTGCGGTAGAGCTTCATCAGCACCGGGTGCGGCTTGATCTGCTCCTTGGCCATCTTGGCCTCGTAGCGAAAGAGCGTGTAGAAGGCGGGCACCAGCTTCACCTTGCGGTTTGCGCGATTGGTTGCGTTTACGTTGATTTTCAAATCACACTTTAGGATGTTGTAGAGGAACTTTCCCACACCGACGACGGCCGCCTTCGGCCAGGCGACACTCTGAATGTCCATGCTCGGGCCCGAGTTGCGGGTTTCGTGCACCAGCCGCTGCCACAGCTGGCGCGGATTGTCGCTCGTGTTGCCCTCGGCCAGCGCCGACGCGTACCGGGTGTAGATATCACAAGTTTTGTCCAGCACGCCGTTCGTACGCTTCTGCTCGACGTGGTAGCGCGACTCGACCTTCCGGCCCAGCTCGCGGTAGAGGTGCGTTATCACAAAGCTGAACGTGTCCGAGCCCTCCAGCAGCATCTGCACCTCGTCCAGGAGGATTTCGGTGAATTGGGGAACCGAGAGGGCTTTCAGATAGGGGAAGAGGTTGATCGTTCGCGACGATTTTGTCTCCGTCACTGCCTTCATCGTGTTGAAGTCCCGATGAAAGGCCATGCTGATTTGCTTGGACCACACCTTCTTCAAGTCGTCCAATTCTTTGCGCTAAAAATTAAAATTTAAAAAAATTTAAATATCCAATAGTAATAAATAAATGTGTACCATCTGATAAATAGGCGTTGTAGGTATACTTACATACTGTATTACTTGAGGCGTCGGCGTCGGAAACTTCTGAATACTTTTTACCGTCAGATAACCGCTAAGTTCCAGTTCCGCCTGCTGGCGAACCATATCCTCTAGCGCTTCCCGTCCAAAGCCCGCCTTCGAGATCATTATCTCCGATCCGGGGGACGGCGAACCATTGGCTGGAGGTGCCGTACCGATCGGGCGCACGTGCTCGTTCAGTGCGTTCACCAGATGGTTGTTGTACGTGAGGATCGGTGCCTTGTAGACGGGCGTAAACTCTGGCATTAGGCGACGCAACAGGGCCAGCACCACGTCACGCTGGTCGTGCGTGAACTTGCTCTGATCCATCACGTCGTTCATCGTGAATCCGTTCGCGGTCGCTTCCTGGAGGTGCAGTTTCGCTTGCTTAAGCACTTCCTCCGTCGGTTCCAGGCGCCCGAGGCACTCGAAAATGCCGGCGTACGTCTGTGCGGTCGGCGCGATGTGGTCTTCGCGCAGTATACGCATGATGTCCCGGACGCGCGCGAAGCTCCCCTTGGCGGCGTACGCGTGTATCAGCTGGTTGTACGTCCCGATGTCGAACTCCTTTCGCTTGCGCTTGTGCCGATAGTTGAGCGTGGTCGCGTACGCCCGATTGATCATGCCCGTCGTGACGCACATGTCCAGGTAGGCGTGCAGCGTCATCTGAAAGCTGCGCTGTCGTGCGAGATTTTCTATCTCGGACGTTTTGTAGTACTTGGAGGAAAACTTTTTACTCTTATCTAGCTGAAGGGGATGATTTTTGCCGCCCGTGCCCCCGCTGCCCCGGTGTGACTTTTTCGAACTCTTCGTGCCCGCCGCAACGGTGGTGGAGAGCAGGTCCGGCTCGTCAAAGGCCAGCTCCGCTTCCTCCGGCAGCTCGGCCACTTCCGACTCGAGCAGGGCCGCCTCTTCTTCCAGCAGCGGATCCAGCTCATCGTGTGCCGCCAGGTCGACGCGCATTTGGCGCTTCTGGTGGATTTCCTTTAGCACCCCAACGCTCTCGATTATCTCCGACAGGACGTCGGGGGATATGTCGGTTTCCTTCATCTCCCCGCCGATGTAGATGACCGGAGTTTCTTCGAAGTTCCAGTGCGACATATCCGCGGGCAGCTTGAGGGCACTGTCGCCCCGATTCGAGGGAGGTAGTGCTGCGGCACCGACTGCGGCGGCAGAAAACAGATGTCTGCTGCTGTTCGACGAACAGCCATCGATCGTTATCTGATCGTGAATGAAGTTGGCCAGCTTTTTCGCCTTGAGCTTCTGCACGGTCGCTTTCGTTTCTTTCGTTTCGCCATCTTTTACTGGAGAATGAAAGCATAACATTATTCACTTGCGTCCGATGATCTCAACACCGGAAAGCTCGCTTGATGCTTACCCGCTAGTAACTCCGTATATTTGCTTGCGCTGGATTTTTTCCGCTTATTTTTCTTATTCGCTAAAGCTGACGCAAACTCTGCGGATGGTGTCGTCGAATGAACTCGTTTGATATTCACCGTTCCATGTTCTGGAGTGAGAAATGATCAAAAAGCCGGTTGAAATCTGGTTTGTTTACATGCGGCACTCGTTTGTTTTGATTATGCAAGCCGGTTAGGGGCTGGGAGGACGAAGGGAGGCAACTGTCAAAACGCCTTGCTCGCCAGGAACGAGATGAATGAATGCACGGATGTGAAAGAAAAAGTAAAGCGCAATATCGCGCAAGCACATGGCCTGTTGTGATGCAATCATCCGCTACGTGATGGATAATAGGCAATAGTGCTTTGATAAATTTTGCACCCACTGCACTGGTATTGCCTACCTTGGATCGAAAGCAAATCCTTCGTCAGCTCACGGTTACATAAATCGGTCACTTTTCGGCGCGGGCAGAAGGCGATTCCTTTGGAATCCACGCGCACGATGCCGCCCTTGTGGGCGAGTAGTTTGTTCTTGCTTTGTGATAAACTCCTCAAGTTCAGCATCCGAAACATCTTCACTGGATGCAAGGCAGGGTCACAAACATTCGACGGTCAATCGGATATCGTGCAAACTAAAAACACACCATCTCCAAGCAACCCATCATCCGGGACCACATTTTTGTACTGTAGTGTTGAGAGTTTGATGAAGCACCTGCCAAGATCGATCCGTTCCTGTAGAATTCACACGATGCACCTAGTTCCGGGCTCTATAAAGTCCCCCCATTAATATCTCCTGGTTTAAAAAAGCTCGATGAAGTCGCCGATTAATGGCATAGAAACAACCAATATTTTTTAAATGTTTCGTTTCCGAAAGTAACCTATTCTGTTTCAAGCAAAACCTGTTTCGAACCTCGCAAAACTCGCTCGTCTCAGACAATTCGTAGAGTCCGCGCACCCAGTTCTGGATTGTTCGTCCCGAAATACACAAAAACCCACCACTACCGAAATCCCACCAAGGTGGTACAAAGTAAGGTAGAGACTGGGCAAAAATGTCACTACAGATGGCGCTGTTGGCCTATATTAGCCAGTTTAAAATCAACGTTCGACGGACGGTTCAGAGTGGCAATATATTTGACCATTCATTCCGAATAATCGAAAATTAATCAAACGTTTGTAATGCACGCAGGTTAAAATTGCCAAATACTCAAAATATGTATGTCATGACAAAATCGTTCTGTGTGAGTGTTTTACTGATATCCATGTGATTCGATTTTCCTCGGTTCGGTTATTGCATAGCTGTTTCAATTTTCTAATATAGTGTTATAAAAAATATTTTACATAAAGCGGTCGAGAAAAAGCAAATGCATTCATTTGTGCTGCTTAAATTGTTGCTTTAAAAGCACACAATTAATTTATACCATGTTGAAAATCCCAGGGCAATTTCCACAACCGTAACATGCAATTTAATGTGCATTGCTGACGCTACACCATGGTCCAATGCGATAAATTCACTGGAATCGATTAATGCAACTACTACTAACAGACAATATACACTGCAGTTGATGCACATGTTACACAGTACGAACCCTTCTTTTCTTCATCAATCAATCCATCTTCGCCCCATCAGTTTCACGCGGTCGGAAAGGGCGTACATGGAAAAAGGGTCCTACATATGTTTCCCTCCAGTGAGGGATATTAAATTGTATGAATCCGTCCGGGGATAAAGTAAACAAAACCCAACAAACTCTACGTTGAACGATCGGTACATGCGGGTGCAGTGCAATGATGATGAGCGCATCTTCTTTGCCGCGAGCGAATGCGGCGTGTAAAGTGACCCCGACACATGGATGCATCGCGCCGCTTACTTAGGGAGTCGATTTATGTCTTTCGGTAATAAGGGATCGCAACGAGATCGTGAGATGATAGCGTCATCTTTTAGCGCAGAGCGCATTTCTACAAGCTACAGTGATGAGCATGCGTATAGGAACAATTCACGAACTTTGCGTTTTCTAGCCAAATGCTGTCTATTACTTAACACTTTAGAAAATTTTGCCTAAAACACATACAGTACAAGGTTTTTTTTCAGGCAACCAAACTCATTTTCATTTGTACTTTGCTCGGTGGCTTGGCTAGCTCACATCGAGAAGAAGGAGTCGAGGTCGCATGATAAGCAGTTTGCGCCCGCGTTGCGGATCGAGTCCATATGGTCCGGGCGAGCGAGGATCGGTCATGTTCGCTCACGGTGTCATATGTACTGTGCCTTCGCCTGTCATGTGGTGTTTGCCCTGTCCTCCGTGCACTCTCCCACCGAAGAGCGTGTACTGTCGAACACATGTCGATCGATCAAACAAAACTGAAAACCGACTCAAGTACCGAGCGGCCCCGACACATGCCGGGGGAAAATAACAACCTACACACTTTTCACTCCAGCATGAATTAAACCGTCGTAAAAGTCCCTACGCCGGCGGTTCCCGGCTGGGGTGGGCAATGCAGGACTTGAGAGTAGGATGGTACATACACGTACAGGGTGAAAGAGTGCGAGAGACCGAACGACCATTCTGATCAGCGGCTTTCTTGGAGAACGGACCGATTCCGTGGTACGACGCGAGAGTTAAGTGCCGTTCGCAGCCGCGCGGATCCTTCAGTCGGCGTTTGGCGACGGGAGCGTTAGCATCTCATCTTGGTTGCGGGCATCTCGCGGCGTGTTTTGGAAGTCTGAAAAATTCCAGTGTCCCGAACCGCTTCAAGCCGTGCCGCTCTCGGCGTGTGGTACTGTGTCAAGGATCCGAGTCAGACCCCCAGCAGGGAGGAATCAGAGCGGCATTAAGGGGTCCTTTCTATGTGAGAACTTCATTTAATATTCCCTTGTTTGCTACGACGAGGTGCGGTGAAGTGGTTTCCGTTGGTGTGTCCCAAAGTGACTTCATGTGGCCTGCAGACATGCCTGGCTGTTTCTTGAGTGAGGCGTAATATGAGCTGCGGTTCTGCATTCGCTGTCGTTGTCTTGAACATTTTCCGTTTTCAACTCCGGCACGTCCCATTTGGGACGACGATCGTGTCCAACTGGAAATGGAGTTTTGTAGATCGAGTGTCTCGCATTTAGGACTAGCCAGCCAGTTCAATTGCGTCGTGCCTAAAGGGTCTACGGTGGAGTGATTGAATTATCGTAGCAAAATGTGCCTGCTACATTTATTGTCCGTTAGATTTAAACATATCGATGTCTGGTTTTCACCGACCGACCGGCGGTCTCCTTAAGACGATCGCGATCGGGAGCGAGGTTCAATTGGTTCCATTTGGTTGTGAATTAAAACGAAAATTTCACCCGATCGGTGTCTGCTCCGTCCGGGGATCGGACAGGCTCTTTTTTCGTCCGTTTCTTCATGGCGCAGCATCCATCTCAAGTGGTTTCCTTCCAGCACTCGGGTGTTTTCTGGGCGCCGATTGAATGAACCATTATCGGGCGGGGTGGAACAAACCGTAAACCGATTATCAGCAAGTCGCTACCGAAGCCTTCCTCGCACGTCGCGGACAGCACAAATCCAGATTGCCAGAAAGGTCAACGGGAAGAACTTTCTAACCGATGTATGGGGACTAATGGTCGCGATCGGGTGTGTGTATATGCTTTCGAAGCCGGGTTTGTTGTAAAGGCATCGGTGATTCTTCTAATTTGGCCAGCGTAACCTATGCTCCTTTGGAAACCAATATGACCAGAAATCATTGAACTTTGAGACACAGAGACAAACGATGAATCCTTTCGTACGCGCGGACGTCAATTGGAGAGCCTCAACAAGAAGGCAATCTAGAACAACTGGAATAAAAAGCGAGCGCTGTCGCTAAATGGGCGGTCCGATTGCCATATTGAATAATTGGAAAGCAATTGATCATCATCATACGTCTGATCGCGTTCACAAAATCAAACAAATGAAGCATCCGCGGCTGGGAACGCGGAGAGTTTCAAAATATCAACAAGGAAACGCGTACGATTATCGTTCGGTCGGCCTTTTGCCGGGATATGTGCTAGTGAAGTCGCGTTAAAGGCGTTCATTCTTCGCGATTTGCACGAAGCGACATTATTGTTGTCGATTGCATCGCGATTACGACGGATGTCACATGGAACGACCATTAGGATGTTAAATCAAATTGAAATGCTATCAACATATAATGATCCCGTTTGATGGCGATCTGATTATTAATGGAATAAATGGATGCTTGAGACGCCCCCAATAGCTAGCTGTTACTCTTGAAATAGGAGAAGAAGCACAGTTTTATTCTATTTCTACAAACACATTTTCGGAATGCTGAATAATGTACTCATTGCTGTACATTTAAAAGTCATCCCACATTTAAACAGAAATTCAGATCGCTTTGTGGAAGAATCAGACGAAACCGTGTTCAGGCACATTTCACATTTCGAGCAGAGCTAGTTAGATTTTTTTTGTAACAGAGTTATTCTTACAGCCATACACAAAAATGATCTTATCTCTCTGCGATTAGCAAGCACAAGCTACGGAACTTCAGATTTTCAGAGCCATTTTTTAGAAAATCGTTTAAAATAAATTGATTGAGTTGAGTAAAATAACATAAATTTTATGTTTCAAATCGTAAATGCGAGATGTACCTGATGGGCGACCCATGCTGCCGAAGACTTTCCAGAAAAAATCCACCCGTCGAACCCTATTCATTAGTAATAAATCTTTAGATCCACCAGATGACGCTCGACTGGTGCGTCGCGTCAAGTACTTCTTGACTATCTCGGTGATGGATCGCGGGTTTCGGAGCGAAGTCTAATGGACACCGTGAAGCGACACTTCACTTCTATTCCATTCCCTGTCAGCCGTTTCGCTTTACTTCCACTAATCGTTCCTCCCGTTCTCTTCTGTATCGTTTGCTCCTAGTGAAGTCGGACGGACCAGCCCACGACGAACGATGACGAACCAATTCTGCTGGCTAGTGCTGCTGGCCCTCAGTGCCCTTTCCGGCCGAACGTTGGCTGCCCATCCTGCGGCAGAAGTTACGTAAGTACAAAGCATAAACTGTTTTTCAACCGGGAACGCACAAAGTTGGCAAAGAAGGAGAGTGCCGGTTTGTCCGAAGTCAACCATCCGTGACCCGAAAAAGTGCGATCGCAGCGTGATCCGCATGCAGGGCGCACTCCTGAGGGATGATTCGAACAAGCGATCGCACTGTTTCAGGGTCGCCCGTCGTTGGACCGGCGTCGTCTGCAGCAGCCTCGTTTCACTATCACCGGGTGGCAATGAACCCGAACGATAGCTGCCACCACGCAAGATGGTCGGGTCATTGGCGGGCCTCAGGGTTCCTCGGTCAAGAGTCGAGCACCGCCAGCAGGCCATTCACGTTCCATTAATTGATCGTAATTGGCAGAACTTAACCCCGAAAACGCGGGAGCCATCTGCGGGAAGTTCTTTGAAGAAAGAGGCGCTTCTCAACACTTATTGGATCCCATTCTAACTCAACATTTGGGAAACCTCGAGCATGGGAGTCGGGTTCTAATCTCAAGTATCGCTCCAATTGGATACGGACTTTTTCCCCCGTGAAACGTCGTGTTGAAAAGTCAGTCTTGCACTTGATCTTTCGTTTCCCATTAGGATGCACCACGGTCCGTCACGCCTTTGGCTATGGGGTCAGACATTTCCAACCGATTCGTTTACATTTAGCTGCGTTTTGCTCGCGTTTCTCGATCGATTCCTTCAGATGCTGTTCCCAGTCCCGTGTCGTGTCGGCCCTTCAAATGTTCAGGGTGTCAGGGAGGAAATGTTCCTGACACTGGCTTTGATTGACTGCCGTCGCAACCATATTGGCACGCGCGTTTCCACTGGACGTCCGTGGAACGGTACGGTCAAATGTAAACGGAAGTGGAAAGTTTTCGCGCCGATAGACACAATGGCGAAGTTGCAACCGTAGCGGCAGAGGTTGAGCTATATTTATTCCATCATCTACGTCTGGAGCGGTTGAGCCGTATGTTTATCCGATCCGCATCAGGATCGTCCGAATATTGTTGCGACGTGGGTGTGTGGGTTCTTTTTTTCGACGGCTTTGTCTGTCCTCTGCAAGTGCAGTGTTGCAGTTGCGAATGCGCTTATGGTTTCTTTTGTAAACAGGAAAACCAGGCTGCCTGTAATGTTTATAATTCGGTCGATTTTTCGCTTTGTTTTGACGCGTTTCTGGCGGAACGTCGGAGAATAATTCTATTTTGGAAACGACCGTTGAGTTAGCAATGAGGACATGCATTTCCTTTCCTTCTTATGGAATACTGTTTGTTGTTTTTTCCAAAATAGACAGGTTCATAGTTTAGATACTTTAATATAAATTTTTAGGGGTTTACATGTCTTCACAATTTTTCAACAAAAACATGATTCCATCACATATTTTGTCCATGATTTATGATTTAATAAGCGTTCAACTTATTTACTTTTCTTTTAATCATGTATAAAGATTTGAAATAGATTCACTTACTTATTTGGTTTATTCAAAACATAAGAAATTAAGCCTGGTTATGCTAATATTTAACCTTAACCGCAAAATTCTTAAGCTCACGGATAATCTTTTACAGAATCCGGGAATTTAAAAATCAAAACAAGTTTAAGTTAAAAGCAGTGTTCAAACTTTTTCTTGTATTCTTGTGATGAGAGCATAAATGATAAATTTATTATGAAAATGTAGAATGTTGATTATTTAAATTTAGTACTGGCTTCTACTTGCGATGAGTTTGAGGCGGCAATGTTAAACGTCTGTCGGAAAAGTCTGAATATCGCCCCGCTTATTATAAAGTAAAGAAGAATTTTACAGTCTACACTCTTGTTTTATAGATAAAACTAAAATTTGAATGATATTGATTTTTTTTTAAATTTAAATTTATTATGACGGCATTCGCCGTATTTTCATGATTGATATTGAAATAAATAATTTATTAACTCACCATCTCTACAGCAATCAGGAAATTCGGGATGCCATCCTGTCGCTGGTACACTCGTACAACCAGCTGGACAACAAGCTGGAGCGTCACGAGCAGCGCGAGCGGGCCCACGCCGAGCAGGTCAAGAAGAGCCTGATCTTGGTGCAGAAGAACCTGCGGGCGCTGGAACCGCTGCCGGGAATGATCGGGCGCATGGAGAGCCGTACCGGTGAGATAGAGACGGCTTTGTTGCAGGTAAGTACACGAATCTATGGTCCAGAAAAGAATAACGTTTTTTGAGACGTATTTGTTTTCATGGTATCCGCAGCACGGGACACAGATCGCCAAGTTCAACCAGCAGCAGGTTGAGGTCAGCCAGACGCTGGAAGGAATCCTCAACTGGTTGACCAACAACGCCCAAACGCTGGAGTCGCGCAATTCCAACGGTGCCGGCCGCGACGAAGACGAGGAAAGTGTGGGTAGCAAGCTGGATGAGGTGACGGCTACCGTTCGGGAGCTACGCAGGGAGCTGGCCGAGCTGAAGAGTGACCGTGATGCTACCGAGGTATGGTTCACCGGCAGCCTTCTGGTTCGTTGAGAGCATCTGATCCTATCGTCGATCATTCATTTCAGGACGTCAACCGGCAGCTGCTGAAGGAAACGGAGAAACTGGTCAACTCGAAGCTCTCCTCGGCGGACGAGATCATCTCGAAGATGGAGGAGAAGCTGTCGCAGTTCTACCTTACCAGCCCGGTGATTGCGACCCAGAACGTGGACTTCGAGGAGCGCGTGCTCAAGCAGCTGGCAAACCTGAGCAACACGGTGGCGGAGAGTGCAACGGCTCGGCCGAACGAGAATGTGCAGGCGGCAGCGACGTCCGCTTCTCTGCCCGACAAGCAGTTTATCCAGGGCTTGGTGAACGAGACGCTGGACGCGATCAACGACATGCGACTCGAGGTGCTGACCGCTTCGGACAAGAGCTTCACGAAGACGGCGACGCGCATCAAGGAGAACAACGAGGTGCTGCAGACGTCCGTGGACGAGATCCTGAAGACGCTCACGGAGGAGCTAACGACGGCCGAGGCGTTCCATAACACCGCCAAGGAGCAGTTCGTGTCGATGAACGAAACGATGGCGCAGCTGTCGGTGTTTGTGCTTAAGGCGGGCGATAACATTCTGGACGCGAAGCGCGGCATCGACTACGGCATCATGCAGATCACGCGCGAGATTGGCGACGTGGTGAAGGAGAACTCAGGCAGCCTGAACGCGACCGTCACAAAGCGCTTCGACGAGATCGGCGAGACGATCCTGGACAACCACAACGGTGCGCTTGCCAACCTCAGCTCCAAGATCGAGACGGAGATCAGCCAGGTGTGGCGCCAGATTGGCATCATGTATCAGGAGATCTCATCCAGCAAACAGGCCCTCGATCGGCTGCAGGAGCAGACGGAAACGTACGTCAACGGTACGCTCAACACGATGGACAGCATGGAAGGAAAGGTAACGATGGCCCGGTGAAACGACATTCGAGCGGCAACTAACCTTCCTTTACCCCTCCCACGCACAGGTTTCCCTCATTACCAACCGCATGACGGAGGTGGACTCGAACCTCAACTACCTGCTCGGACGGCTGTCGATGGTGACGCAGGAATTCAACCAGATCAAGCTGGGACTCGGCAAGGCGCTGGACGAAATCAAGGGAAGCTTCGCCGAGGTGCACAACCGTGTCCGAGGTCCCGGTCCGCATCGGATCTCGTCCGACGAAGTCGAGGACGTGCCGAGCCTAGATTCGGCACCGTAAAGCCCAAGCGGGACACGTCCTCGGAAGGAACGACAAGCCACACAACTGGTTCTCTCGGTGGAAGTATTCTCTAGCAAACCAAAAACTAAACAAACAAAAAAAGCAAATCAAACCGACTATAATATAATCCCACTGGTGGCCATTGCGCGGCTCATAACGTGGCTTTTCGTGTAGAGTTGTGAAGTGTTAGTTTTTAGAGTCTTTTCTTGGCAAGAGCATCGGACAAAGCGAAGTGGTGGATTCAGGGAATGTGGGCCCCTTGTGCCGCACGAAGGCAGCATCCTTTTTTTTCCAGTACGATTTTACTTACTAGTTTAGCGATTAACGAGCTTAAGGTGTGCTTAAGAGGAATGAAATAAAATAAAAAGATGGAAAAATTCCGAATCGCATACCCCGTAGAACCAATCTTTCTACAGGTGAGGAGAGAAACCGATGTATTTTTGCTGAATATTTACTACTCAATAAAATAAACAACTTCGGAATATTCATAACGGGATACGGAAAGATATTGCCAAACATGTTTTAAGCTAAGTAAAGCATTACATATCATCGATAGAACTGCTTTGGATTTGAAACGGCATTTATTTTCGCGCACCTCGCGTGTAGTGCGGATTGCCTAACGAAAGGCGCATACCTTTTGGCATCGTGTTCGATTTGATTTTGTCATCATTGTTGAGAACCTTGAGTTGAATCCTAATAACTTAATGATTGAACACCGTAATCATTAACAACTCTAAAGGAAAGGTTCGTTCGCCCATTTCAATGGTTATTCCTAGCGTCTGGTAAGCGTATTTTATCTTAGTACACTGCATCCGTCTAACGCAGCACCGGAGCATGCTTCGGTCACGCTGCAAACGTGGCTTGAAATGGAAGTAAAATATTGACAATCCACTTAAAATCGCAACTCCACTCGGTTTTCCCGGTTCGCGTGAGCTCGACACAGACGACGCCAGTTGGTGGAGAAAATGGATTTTTAATTATTCACCAGCGCCTAAGTGCGGCTTCCTGCATCCTCGCCCCGAATGGCCCAATGGCCCCACCGGCGAATGCAACGCTAAGGGGGCCCAGCGTGTGGAACCCGCCGGCCGGGTCCTGATAGAATAGGACACTTTTGCAATCTTCGTCTCTGCTTCAAGCCAGATCGCCGCCTGAAGCCGCACGTTGCAATGAATTGCTGGACTGAAAGGCATCCTCGGGACAATGTGGCTGTCCCCAAACTCCCTTCAGCTGGCATTAAAGAGCGAAAAGTTGACAAAGCATTGCGGAGCTCGAAAGAGCAGACCGAGAGGGAAACGTGAAAAACAACTAGCTGAAGCATACAGCTCACCGTCACCATCGTGCGGAGAAAAGTTGCCGTGTCAGGTGATTTTCGGTACGCGATGAATCCCGCGCAGTCTCGCCGGAGCGCCGGCCTCCCCAGTGTACCGGAACGAAACACTAGCGCTACTACTAGACAAAGGAGCACTAGGGGTTGAAGACGTGCTTTGATGTGTGCGAGAACCTGGCGCGCGTAATCTAGAGGGTGTTCCAGAAGTGCCCAGAACACAAGAGCCTTGCACAGAACACGCGAGTCCTCGTCGAAAGGATAATGCTATTGAAATCCGCCGGATAAGTTTGGTTGCAATTCTGGAGCAAAACTGCACACACAAAAGAGACGCTGAGCTGCGAAAAAAGTGCACTTAGAAGTTGCATAGCAACACGAGCATTCGTCGGACATTTTGATTTCTTTTGAATTCGCGTAGACAATTTCCAGGCAATATGATGTAAAGCATAAACATCTTCGCTGAATGTCCTTTAAATAAGGTTTGGAAACAATATCTCTTCCGAAAACTTTCCATTACTCCACAGGAAAATGGTTACTGTTTCGCGAAAGTCATCACTTTCTAAAATGACGCATCCTTTCTGCAGGCTGCACACATGGTGACATTCAATTCAGTACATTCCCTTATTGATTGACCTAGATCCAGAGTGGCATCCCTCTCACCGCTGCCACCCCGTCGCCACCAATCAGTGGACGAAAGGCATTTCCTTCCGCTGCGGCCATTTCCCATGGCAACCAAGCTGACCTACAATGTTGCATACGTTCGCCTGAGGCTGGCAAGCATGCTGAGGTAAGCAGATTTAAAGAGATTTTTCGGATTGACAAGTTTAGCTACCAACAGAACTTGTGTGACCCGAGTGTGTATTTTTTTAATTATTTTATAATTTTATTTCTCTGGTTTTAAATTACTTTCAGTATCTAGAATAATTTCAATAAATTTGTTTCATTTTATTTTCATTTCTTTCTCTCCAGTTGTCTGCTTCATTAGCTGCTGCGAATCGCGCGCCATTTATCATCTCCAGCGTTAGCCTGGGTTTCGTCTCATGTTTCCCTTTTTCCTTCTATTAATGCTCACAATATTCGTGCAATATTCCTGTTCTTCCTTCGTCTGCTTTTGGTTACCGTTTGTTTTTTTTTTACTTCTTTTTCTCGTGAATGCAATCTCTTTCATTGTGTACCAGCGGCGTCCGTTGCTATTGTTTGGGTTTCTTTTTACTTTTATCTATTCTTTGTATTCCGTTCAATGTGTTCCTTGTTTTTAATTGTTAGCACACATTCGGGTAATGTCGTATTACTATGTTTCTGTTACTGCCTTAAACGAGCCTTTTTACACTTCCACTATATTCTTTTCTCTTGGTTGGATGATTGGTTTTGCTAATTTGAGAAACGGGGTTTTTCTCCTAGCATTGGTTGTGTTTAAACATTGTTTACTGCATAGATTTGCTACTACGTGAATGATGCATAGGTGTGTGCCTGCGTGTATGTGTCTGTGTTCATGCTTCCGAATGCTGCTGTTTTCTCTTGATCGGTGAATAATGTACGGTATGGTAAGATTTTCTTTTCCTCTTGCTTCATGGTCGAGCTATGGTAGAGTCTTTCTGATTTTTGTTTGTTTTTTTTTTAGTTACAGATATAATTTGCCGTCGTATGTAAGCATCGTCGAAAGATACAGTTAGCTTTTTGCCGCTTAATTTTCGTTTTCGCTAATCCGTTGTAAACTTGGGAAAGAGTTTCATACTACTTACTTTGCTTAACTTTTTTGCGGTTTTGGTTGTTTTCATCTTTTTTGTTATATTTTAAGGTGTGTAATGCCTCTATGCGTCTCTAATGTGTTGCATTCGCTTACGCTACAATGGTTCATTCCTCGAGTACGCCAGGCTGCATGTACCATACCAGCTTTCGCTTGCACTGTTCGTAACGGTACGAATATGTATAATATTATACACGACATTACACTTTTTCACCACTGTTTGCGCGCTCTCATATCTCGCGAAAGTTTGACTCCGCCTGATTTGCATGTGTCCAGTCCCATGTTCATCAGCTGCCTGTCTGTGGGCGCGACGATTGTGGCATTTGTTTTCGACGTGGAATTTTGTATCTTCATCAACGCTGGCAGCTTGGCCATTCCTTGCGCTTCCATACTTGCTTTTCAAATACTCTCGCATTCGTAATGCGATGACTCTTCGCGCCATTCCTTCGCTTACATTTTATATCTGTACTTTCTTATTGTTTTACTTTAACTTAATATTACACGATTTATGTATTCATTCTGTAGTTCACGTACTTTTCCACACCCCTCGCAGCAGTTTCCGTTTTGTGACTTTTAGTTCTCTCTAAACTATAACCGTAGCTACTAAATAACATGTAAATGGCGAATCTATACACAAAGAGCATACTTTTACAATAAATTAAATCCCGGAAGAAACGTTCATTAGCAGTAGGGGTTTCGTTCCGTCGGACGATACCGACAGAATTGAAATGAAAGTATATTTGGATATATATTTCGACACACATCTGGACACCTGAACCGTGTTGTTTCCTTTGTGTGTGTGTTTTATTTCAGTCTCCACAGCCGTGGCCAGGATTGACTTTCCAACTATCGTGAATCTGTTGGACAGTCGGGATGCTCGAAGCTTTCAGCACATTTTCCCTGGTTGTGGGCGAAAAATAATCGCTCGGAATAACGTACACAGCGAAAGGAGTGACTACAAGTGACTGCAAGAACCTTAAATTAATCCATCTTGCAGGAAAGAGTACGAATACGCTTAGACTATATGTTTTCAACATAAAAAACCGATATTAAAGAACCGATAGTCATTACTTTTTAAAGATAGCACGCTAAGTTAACTGCTTATCATAGATTGCGCCACTCGATCGCTAACGTAGTGAAAGTTTTGCTTAATCAAAAGGAAAAAAAGGACATAAGGAAAACGTTTTCATTTAAAACTATCGTACTCCGCAAGCTTATCTCGGCGTGATAAAACGTAGTTTATAGTTTCTTATTTTTCCTTCTTTTCAAGCACAGCCAGAACAAAACTTTAAACTTTATCATCGAATTTGCACGTGCTCACTAACGCGTGGAGAATTAAGGATACTTCCATTTTGTTTGCCAACTCACGGTGCTGCTCCCCTGCGTAAGCTTCATGTCGGTTATAATTTTCAGTCCACTTTGTAATTTGTCCTCACACTTTGAACCACCACCGGGTTCGTTGCTGCTCTGGCGCCGGTTCGCTAGGGTGATTTTCTTTTTGTTCCCCAAGCAGTCGTTCCGCATCTCCGAAAGGTTTTAAATATGCACAACATGGAGGGTATTTTGCACTTGTATGTAATGCCACTCGGCACGGTGCATGCTGCTACATGGTACGATGCGGTGAGATTTTTCAACGTTTTCCACATTCCCGGGCACGCGTGTTGTTAGGTTTTTTAGTTATGTACGTATTTTCATTTGCAATGCGTTCCTGCTGCTTGCGAAAAGATCCTGCCGCATGGATGTAAAAGTAGTTGCATCAATTTTTCCCCCTAATTGCGATTGCTGTATGTTTCTATTGGTAGATTTTGTTTCGAATTTTCTTCTTCTTGCTGTGCCATATTTTCGCTATTTCACATCCAGGATTTTAGATGTGTTATTTATTTTGACTATTTAAAAATGTTACTATTGTTTCGTTATTCATATTGTGTTTCAGAACTTTTATAATCTCTATTTTGGCTAATATCAATACAATTGTCCTCTACGATCGGCACCATTTTGCTATTGGTTATTAAGTTGTGACTGTTTGTTTTCCACGGGTTTTCCACAGCACGGGTATTATAAACTCCAGTCACTACTGTTCGCGTCACCCCTGTGCCGATTCCTACCCTTCTCCAGACCGAAAAGATTGTTCTGGAGAAAGGACACAACTTAACGCGAGCCGCGCATTGTAGCACATCGACCGCGGTGTAGAGCTGAAACCAGGATTGGAGTCCCGGACTGGGCCATCTCAAAAGCTGAGGAGCACATCACTAGCGCTGGAAATATTGCAGACGCCGAGTTGCTTCGAGGGTGTTCTGTTTTCGAAAAATGTTTTTTGTGTGTTACTCTGCTTTTTTATTCTGGCTTGTCAGTGTTGTTCCACCACCGCCATGCCATTTGCCTACTAAATTCGTGTACGTTCGCTCAAACCGTTTTTAAATAGTTTCACCACCCCTGCTGCGTCGGGCTTGCGTCGAGCGTTTATCGCCTCCCGCTTTCTCGTATTTAAGTGTAGAAAAATAGTATGGCTAAGTCATATAACGGTGCATTATTCTTTACGTGTTTGATGTTGTATCAAGTTGTTTATTTAGTGTTTTTTGTTGTTGTTGTTGCTCTTGTTCGTTACATGTGCCATTTTGATTTAGTTTCCTGCTTGTGTCTTCATTTTAACTATAGATTTATATTGTTTGCTTTGCGCGTCGGATACACTCAAACTTTTACGTTGAAGCTGTAAATGTTTCCATGTTGAAGTTATTGCAAGACATCGATTGTTTTATTTGTCACATATGCGTATGCCCCACACCCCAACCCATGTCGACCTGTCTTCCTGCTGTCCTCATTTCTTTTGACATACTAACACTACCCATGTAATACAGTGCTTGTTTGAAGGTGCTGATCAACGGCACGCAAAAGGATTCGACCGAAGCAAATCAACTGAACAATATATGATTTTATAAACCAGGGAGACATATCATGAATGTGAAACCATACTTCAAAACTATTGAAGAACATCTGCCAAGGAAAGCGATTGGTGTTCCTTTTCAAAGCAAAAATGAACTGTAAAAATAATGTGTTGAGAAACACAGCAACAACACAGCAGCATCATTCAGCGTAGGAATGCTGTTTCTTTTTATTACGCTTTTACTAGCTCGAAGTAAACAGCGAAACCAAGTTCAACTGGATATGGGTAATGCGTATGCGGTATCCTCTAATATTTCCCTCCCTACTGCCACATGATGTATATTAGCTGTCTACCTTTATGTAACTTGTTCGTTTGGGTGCTTGAGTAGTGAAAGTTTTCTTTATGCTGGTTATACTTTTCCCTCTCTCTTCATCTTCATTTGCCTATGAGTTTTAAAGCATACATTCTAATTTGTACTTCGTTTCGCAATCAGGAGTCTAGAAAGTGAATCTTGACAATGGTAATCGGGTACCATGATGTATATTTGTATGTATATTTAATATATTTAATTGTGTTTTGCAATGCATGACCGTGTACAGTATACTTCCTATTTGCATGTACGTGTAATCGAGAGGTTTGTGAGTGTTGTGTTGTGACGTCTGTGTTTTCCATTGGGATTAGAGATTGTAACTATTTTGTATTAATTAATTTTGTTGAGTGTAGGTGTGTGTGATTTTAAATGTTGCTTCATTTGTTATATTTTACTGAAATCCACTCGCTTATTAGACTAAATTGCTTTGTTGTATCTTTCTATCTTTTGCATCGCACATCCTCGCCGACACTGTCCGAATCAATCGACCATAAGGTAGACAACCGGTTAAAAGCGGTTAAAAAAAATACTTCAAAGATCGGAAAACAATAAAATCCTTCTGATCATTGAACAATTCAGATGAAACCAACATCTTTGCATAATGTGTGTACGTACAAGTGTTTGTGTTTGTGTTATCTCGGTGCATAATCCTCGAAGTTCTCCGAAAGAAGTATAAAACATAGAAACAAATGAAAATGTACCTTTAACAAACACACACCTGCATACACATCATGGCGTATAAATTAAACCCATTCAAAAGTTGCAATTGCAGTCAGGCAATTTTGCATGCATTACATTCGGCGATCCCAAAAACGCCCTTAGTAGACGTACAAGTAGCTCGCTATGATTGCATTGTTGGACATTCCAAACGTTACTTAAGGCAAAGAGTGTTGCGTTCTGTTCGGTACAGTATATTCCTATTTGTTGCTTTAAATCCTCTTGCCGTTAACGCATGTAAATTGAGATTATTCTGCTTCTACAATGGAGAGCCTCGCAGACGGTGCATACATAGATTTTTGACGCATTTTAGTAACAACTACGAAGAAAAATATAAGCCTTTTTCATAAGGAGAAACAATAGGCAACACACAAAAAAGACGACAACATCGTAGCCATTACTGAGTGAGAAAATCGTAGGTAGCGCACCCATACACACACACACATTACAGCCCCGTTTTGGTTGTGGCTAATGATTTGTTTTTCGTACTATTTTATTTTGCTTTTCGAACTGGCAGTTATAGATTGTGAAAAAGATTGCGCGCCGCTGACTTAACTGGTCGACAAGATATTGCGTGTAATACATGTAACTTACGAACCGATACTTCTTGTGGACAGAGAACATTGCGAAACGAAACAAGCTACACCGGATGTGGTGCACTTTTTCGCTCTACTAAAGCATTTTTTTTTAATGAAAATGTTACACACAAAAGCGTTTCTCTTTTTTTGTTTTATTCAAACAGCATGGAGCTTTCGTGAAAAAAATCAGATTGGAAAGGTTTCCCCCACCTGTGCAATAGTTATTGGAAGAAGGATCGAAAGAAAGGCATAGGGAAGCCTTTGGCTTGAGGACATCGAGCGGAAAAAGAAGAATTAGTAAAATGGAATACAAACAGAGGATGAACATTTTGAGAAGTATAAAACAGATAAACCTAACCTAGCAATGCTTTTAGCAACAAAACAAAAAACAAAAAAAAAGAAGAGAAAAATACATCAGAATGCACATTCGTACCTTATCCTTCAAATCTTGTTTTAAACGGCGCATTTTAGAAATAAATTATCATTAAAATAGAGAAACACAGTGGTAAGATTTTTTTTAAAGGCCAACATAAGTAATAATAAGCTAGGTAATAATAAGGATAAGCGCAGTCGACGGAGATGCCCCATCGAAGAAGGGTTGGATTTCGTGCAGGACTACAGATGTGTTGCTTTGCAATCTACTACAAATTGTAAGGAATTTCGTCATCAGCAGCGAAAGTGCACGTCAAGAAATTAAGGTATGGTTTTGGAAAACTATACACCGAACATTAGTTTTGCCAAAGAAGTGTGTTTTTTTTAAACATTTTTGGTTTTCACAATATGCAGCATGGTTCTACTCATTAAGAATGATCTTACATATTTTTTACAATTTTAGCACAATTTTTTTGGCATTAAAAACTGATTTCAATACGGAAATAGTTCAGAAAATAAATAAAGCAACTGGCAAATAATGTTCTTTTTCTTGCCATTTGTACAAAAACCACGGAGGAGACTCTTTTTCTAAGAAATAAATCTTTTCGTTGGTTGATCAAATCAAACAACGGAACCATACTACGCGGTAGAATATATAAAAAATAAAACGAATTAAAATTGTTTCGGGATTTTTCACTTTCGCGTAGTTGTTACACATGCAGGTTTTGTTCTTTAAAGTGCACATTCTCTTTGCTGATGTGGGTTTGCTTAGCAATCAGATAGGATTTTATTTACAGAAGGAAGTGAAAGAAGTTGGGATGATTTTAATGTTTGTGTTCTTTGTTAAACTAAGATTTTGTTTGTTTTGCTTGGGGTTGCATTACGAACCCCAACAAGCTTAGCTTACTATAATCGACTCTTTATCGACCACCCTTTTCATGCAATTATCTTAGCTGTTTTGTTACTGCTCGTTTCTCTGCTTGTGTGTGGTTTATCTGCGTATAAGATGTTGTTCCATTTTGCGTTTTTTTTTTTTTTAGGTGAACGTGAAACTCTTTTGTTTTAAAAACAATTACAGCTAAGGTTTAAGATTTTGTTTTACTTCCTTAAGTTTTTTTTAACTACTCACTTCGTTCAGTAGTCATCGCAGCAGTAGTAGAAGTTGTAGAATTAGTAGTTGTAGTAGTAGTAATGGTTAGCAACTTTTGTTTTTAACCATAATGTTTACGCTTTCTTACAATTTAATCCTTAGCTCGCGGATGTTCATACTTCTTATTTCGTTTTTTTTCTTTAAACTTATTCATTTTATACAGATGTCTACCACGTTTCCCTTTCTTAGTTCTATTATACACATCCACAGCATGCGCGACGCAGTTATTCGAACTAGCGTTTAAACCACTTAGTGGTTAGTTAGGAAAATTAGAATTACAATAGATGCCAGAGAGGAGCGCTCGCGAACAACCAACAGAACACAACGGATTGACAAACAAAACCGATTCAAGGTGTTGAATGAAGAAAAATAATGCGCTGCTTAGTCTCAACATGCTTTCTATGCAATGTCTCTCTGTGTTGACGAGCCTGCACGACGGAGCTTTCTTCTTAATTGCATCGCTCCTCGAGTGGTCATTGGTAATCGCTATTCGACTGTCCCCTTCCTTTTCTGCGCCTCGCTTGACTTATGTGTTATTCGTTGTTGCTTGCTTGCGTGTTGGCGCTCACATGGCCGGGCGTAGGATGCCAGCTGCCCAGAGTATCCTCCTTTTGTGCAGATGAACCTGTGCAATACGATTGATCTGTGCTGCCGTTCCCTCGCTCCCCCTTTAAACATGATGCGTTTATTTTTAATGGCTCGCGCGGTGATGAATTGCCTCAAATTTGCAATTTCCAGCAGGTTGGTAAACGTGATCTGAAACATTATCTCTCTTTCTCTGTACATAGTCTTAGTGCTTAAATAATTTAGGTGGGAACGAAACGATTATTAAACACAATGTTTGATTTTGGCTTATAACGAACGGTCGAAGCAAACTCTTGCAGAATGAATCGAACAAATGCTTCTTTTTTTCCTCCCTCTAGGAGTTAACCCCTCTTCACTACGCTCCGATTTTCTTCTTCTTTTTTAAAGGTGAAAATAACACACACAACTCTTGTCACGTGCAGGGTAGAGCAAGATGGGCTTTCTTTTGCCTCGGTGCGCGGACGGGACGTATTTTCAGCGCAAGCAGATTACAAACTATCAGTTGCTGTCATTGCTGCTTCCGTTGCTGCTGCTGCTGCTGCTGCTGCCGCCTTTGGCTCGGTTCGGTGAATCGTTCTCCTGGTTGCTGCTGGCGCTGGGAGAAGTCGACACCTTGCTGCCACCTCTGTCTGCTCCACGTCCACTTTGCTTGTGGTTGATCGATGCCTTCGCCGAGGGAACGCTGCCCCCTGCCGACATAGCGCCGGAACTGGTACCGCCGGAGCTGTTCGACGAGTGCACTACCCTCCGCCTCGGTTCCTCATGGTGGTCCTCAATATCTTCCTCAGCATCGTCATCTTCGTCTCCATAGTCGTCTTCGTTCTCGTCGTCATTACCCAGGTCCCGCTCGTCACCATTTATGCCACTTCGGAAAGTGTTTCCCGGAGGCGACACAGACGACGTAAGCGGGCGGGATGGTGGCCTCGGCGAAATTGGAGCACCACCACCCGGAACGATCACAACGATCGGTGAGACGGTGTTGTCCGATGGCCGTTTGCTGGAATCGTTGCTTTTAGCAGTTGCCAGACTGATCGCTGTAACACTTTCCACCACCGTCATCGCCCTCGGCGTCGCTGGTGTCGTCTTCAGATCGACGATGGTGCTGTTTGTCGCCGCAATTGTTGTCGGTGACGCAGGTACATTGGTGGCACTTGATGGTGGTGGTGGTGGTGGAGGCTGCAACGCACCTCCACCCTGTTGCCCAGGGGGCGATGGCGATGAAGAAGAGAAGGAAGATAAGGAGGAGGTTGCCGTCGAGTTCGACAGAGAAGTGGACAACGCCTTCCGGTGGTGCGCCTGTTGCGTCGAGGGGGACAGTGGAACGGGTGTTACCGAAATCTGCGCCCGTACCTCTTCCCGCGCAGACGCAATGCTCGCTTCCGTGTCCGGTAGATGGGTCGATTTCGATGCCACCATCACGCTGGTGGCCGTAATTGACAAACAGGCTGGAAGCGTCGATGGCAGACCGACAACGGCCGATGGCGATTGACTGTGTGCGTGGGCTGGAACGGGTGTTGGCGACGCCAGCATGAGCACCGTCGGCGAATCGTCCGGGCTGTGGCGGCGCATCTTCTTCGGCGGTTTGGTTATAGCCACGGACTTCTCCGGGAAGCTGTTTCGCCGCTCGATCAGCTGCTGGTGCTGATGACTCTGGCTGTTGATGCTGTTGTTGCTTCCGTTGCTGACCAGCGACAGTGGCGACGGAGGAGTGGATGAGATGCTCGATTCCCCTGCACCAACTCCCCGCACTAGCATCGAATGGTGTTGCTGCTGCTGCTGCTGTTGGAGATGATGTTCGCGGAAAGAATCTATCTTCAGGAGCGCCCGATCGAGCTCGTGCTGCAGTTGATGAACCTGCTGCTGCAGGTGATCCTTTTGTCGCTGGATCTCCACCAGTTGGTCCTCCTTGGCGCCGAGCTCCACCAGTAGCCGCTGGTGCTCGAGGCGGCTCTCCCTTAGCAGTCCCTTGAAGATGTCCATTATCTGCTGCTTCGTTTCTGGCTCTACCTCCTTCAGCACTTCGCCGATCAGCTCAACCGTTGACGGGGCGTTGCTGCTGTCCGGCTCGCCCGTCTGGCTGTCGTCATCTGTGTCGGTCGATAGCTCGAACTCGGAATTGCCCACCATCGGCACACCGTTCTTGTGGATAATCGTTCCGGGACCGACGCCACCTCCACTACCGCCCGTCGCTGGCACCACGCCATGGTGAGATCGATGGTGGTGCAGCACGTGATGGTGGTGGTGGTGCAGATAAAGCGGCTGATGGTGGTGTTCGCCTACCTGGTGGTGATGTTGCGGAGGTGGCGACAGTTGCTGATGACCACCGACGATATGCTGCTGATGCTCCTGTTGTCGCGCCTGCTGCAGTAGAACAACGTGGCTGTGAGGAGAGTGTCGGGCGGAAGTGGCGTTGCTGCCCGGGCGCATCAGGGGTGGACTTATAGTTTCTTTGATCATCACCAACTTCGGCTTGTCAGAGACGCTGCCGGCACCACCAATGCACCCGTTCATGCCCATCACGAGAGCTGGAGGCAGCGGGGAGGTGGACGAAGTGATCTCATTAGAGCCGGACGAGTGATGCTGCTGCACATCCGGTGGAAGCGTCATCGGGCTGTTGCTATTGCTTCCCCCGCTGCTTCCGCCGTACGGCGCTGCGATGGCCATCGAAGAAACCATGCCTTGCTGCTTTTGCTGTTTGTTGATGATCGTGCTGTACGCGATCGCGCCCTGCCGCTGGTGATGATGGTGGTGCAGATGCTGCGGTGACGGCGGCGAAACGGGAACCTGAGCCGCCACCGGTGGTCTGGGCGAGGGAGTATTTTGACGGTCCTCGTCGTGCTCGTGGTGCGCCGACAGTGGCGTTCCAGGGCGTTCCTGCTTGATCTGCATGTCGCACTTGATCACCGCCGACCGGACGACGGACGATTGGTCGTGCGATGACGCTGCCGGTGGCGTCGGCGGACTTTCCTGCTTGATTTGTACTAATTCACACTTGATCACGGACCGATCGGCAGATCGCTCGTGCTCGCGCCGTCCGACCATCGCTGTCGATGGCGACGACGTGGAGTCCTTCCCGCATAGGATCGACTTGCGGGGCACGAGCGCCACGTTCGGCTGGTAAGATCGCTCGAACTTGTCCGTCTCCGACATCGGGACGACGTTTTCGGGGTTCTGCAGCAGCGGCGGCTCCTGGCTGAGACCCAGTATGCTTCCACCGGGCGAGGTCGCCCGCACAGTACCGTTGACGATGCTGGTCGTCGTGCCTCCGTTCGCGTACGGCCCCATCTGCTGCAGCATGAGCTGTTGCTGCTGCTGTTGTTGTTGCTGCTGCTGAGCATACTTCTTCTGCTGCGCGGTCCACGGACGGAAGGCTGCACTCGTCTGCTGCTGGAGTTGCTGCTCACGCGCCAGCAACTGCTGCTCTCGCACCTGCAATTGCTGCTGCTGCTGTTGGTGGTGGTGGAGCAGCTGTTGCTGGGCAGCAACGAGATGGTGTTGCTGGGCTTGCAGCTGCCGGCTGCTGCTGTGGTAGAGCGACGACCCGTCGCTCATTAGCTTTGGTTTCTTCAGTGGAATGTCCTGTGGTTCGGCTTTTATGGCTAGCAAGCCGTTGTCCTCGCGAGCGCTCTACAATGGTAAGGAAATTAATCGAAAAAATCCGATCAGTAAGACGCTTCGTTTTTCAATGCGAAAGTTTTGATTTATTGTATGTATGATTTATTGTATAAAATTAACAAAAAAGAACTTGGAATAACTCTTGAGAAAGTTGTAGTAATCGTTGACAGTAGAAGTTCGCGGGCCAACTCTCTCCTTCATCATCATTCATCTTATGTAGGTCATTATCAAAGACACTGTTTTCCTTTTCCGCAAATCGATTTTTCAAAACGCGCACACAATGTTAACCACCTGCCTATGTGGAAGATGAGCGTCTATCAACTTTTGCGGAGGAAAAACGGCATGCACAACTAGCAAACTTCCTCACAGCGCTAAGGCAGGAATTTTATTCTCTGTAAATGGTGCGCTTTTTCCGGTTCTAGTGCAGAACTTGCCCATCATTCTTCGCCGACTCAGACCAGGTGGTTCTTTTGCCCTGGTCCTGGCCTCGTGGTAACGGCGGCGGCGGGATTGATCATTCCGAGACAAACAAGCGCTAACAATTCACTTCGTTATTCGCTCCTTCCGTTGAGTCCGATCCACGGGGCACGTCCGACCAAGCGCATTGCAAGTAGTCAGCTGTGAGACCGTCAGAGCTGCACAGCTAGCATAGTATCCCGGATGGATCCGTGTAGCGTTCCTTTTTTTTTTGGTTCTGCTTTTTGTTGTTGCCTTCTTCCATTATCCCGCAAAGGAAAAAGTCATTTCATAAATTAAGTTATCACAACGAGTCGCGCACTGCGTTCTCCACGCCTGGTTCGCCGGGCAGGGGACACTCGGACACATTCCTATGTCCAGTGCGCGCACTTGTTCGCATGTTGTGCTGCCATGAAAGGTGGCACCGTGTGTCTTGTCTCGCTAGTCGAAATAAATTGAACACAAGAAAAGAAAAATGATAATCAAGAAGGTATAAAACAGCACCGCTTTTCATCACTGCACTGCACCGACGCAGACGATGCAAGGGCTCTGGCTCTAGCCGTCGCGATCGCCACACTGTCTCACCCGGGAAAATACCATCATTTCCCACCGTGAACATCTGCCGCACCTACCGCCTCGTTCCTTCTTTTCTCCTACAGTGAAACTCCATTATTTCCAGTGCCGACAGCGGCCAGTGGTGAAGCATTTTATTCGTTCTCGAAATGGAACTTACCCATCGATCAACAGCATCGCCAGGAGCGGGGAAATGCTCCCTCCTCCCTGTGCAGGTTTTACATTTATTTATATTCAACTCGAGTAGCACGACTTGCATTTTTTCCAGTCCAAGACTTGTTTTTATTTCCTATTCCCTGCTCACGCCTCCGCTAGAGACGTACGGGTGGCTGCGGTCTCGTCCGAATCTCTTGCCGGATTGGCATCTCCGAACTGGCGGGTTGGAGACCACAGAGCATGGTTTACTTATTTTTCATCAATCGAAGGCAGCCCCTCTTTATGTTTAACGTGAACCGATTACGCCACTCATTTCTGCGTGTCGTCCTGAGCCAAAGCAGCCAAACTGACCAGGAGTGTTTGACGGGTTTAATCATTATCATCGTCGTTGGTTACTGGGAAGGGTGGTGAATCAGCAACTGCAGTTGATAATCGATTCAGTTTTTCTTCCTTATCCGTTAACAGCTCGAGAACCTTGATTGACGATAGTGGCGTTCCATTTTTTAAGTGTACTGCCAATTTATGCTTTCCCAATTGCAACAAAAATAAAAAAGAGGCTATGTGATCTGTGTCGTTAAAATGCACTTTGTGAGCATACCAAAAGCGTTAGATGCAATAAGATGTCGAGATTGTTCAAACAAGTATAAGTAGTATAGTTTTCTAGCAGTAGCATTGTTTTCATCATCTTTTAAGAAAGTTATATTCTGTGCAAAGACACTTTAAATTCTATAAGCTTGCTCTGAGCAATACATTATTAATATACACTTTATATATTGCAACAGGTAAAGCCGAATGAACCAATTTATTCGATGTTAAATAATGCAGCCAGAAACGCAATCGAACCACGTGCAACTTCATACAAAAAGGGTATGAGAAATAGAATCAAGCGTATGCAGGCGAATGTTCTCAAACCACCCATCGTTCAATCGGGTCTTGTGCAAGGGCCATCGTGTGTCTGCCTGCTTCGATAGAACGTCGCCCAACAGCATCCAGCCTCGCTGAAGAAACAAACAAACGAGCAAATTAACACGCGATAGCCAGCATAATTAATGCTAAAGACAACATGCTGCATCGGCCCAAGCAACAGCGAAACCTGCGAATCGGACGAAATCGATAGTTCCGAACGTTGCCTGACTGCCTGTACTGTAGCTTACAATGTTGCAGGGTGGGTTTTACAGGTTGTGGATCGGCATGGAGAACGTTTATGTTAAAGAACGTAAGTCGGCCCTTGCTTGCCACTAGTCGCAACACAAATGCCGCATCAGCCGGGATTCGTTTTTTGTGTTGCGTCCTCTCAACGTTCTTCCAGTGTTCCATATCCCATGTTTGTTTTTTCTCCAATGCCCTTTATATATTACCCCATACCCATATTTTCCTTCACACAACAATCCGATGCCAGGCCGTGTGAACTTAGGATAGGGTTGATAATTTTGCTCAATTTATAAACAATTCGAACGACAAAGCAACAAAAAGAAGCTGTGAAGGAAGAAGCAATCAAGAGAATGAATTTGGGTGGATAGGCATAATTATGCAGAACAAAAACTTTGTCAAAATATTACAAATTCTAGCGCGAAGACGGAGGCGATATAACATGTTGTTCCTTTTGCTCCTAATTAAAGAGGTTTAAAGATATTGCCTGTTGCACTTTCAGGACATGTTATTTTAAGGATGAGAATGTTCAGAGCGCTTAGCTTATTCTTCCCAGAAGAGCCATTTTTCAGTCTTTCAGTCCGGTTTTAGACAGACCAAAATTTCTGTTGTATGCTGTCTTGTGTCCCTCGCAGTGTGTTGCATCTTTTGTAGAAAAATGCTGCTAAACATTGCTTACCCCGCTGTATTTCCACCCATCTTCCCAAAGGAAGATAACCTGTGTAGTGAGTTTGTCGCAAAAAATGGAAATATGAACAATGAAACAAAAAAGTATACACTGCAGTCTCCCTTCTTGCTGTTGGAGACATCTTGCGTCACGTCATGGCTGTCGTCATGGTTGTCGCCATCCGCCCAGTGTTCCACATTCTCTCCCTATTCGCCAGTCGGGTTCCGTAACCGCGCCGCCATTCGATATCTACTAAATCTTTCTAATTAGAACCGCGTCGGACGGTTAATTTATCACCTTAATAGGAACTTCACGACATCGGCGGCGTCCCGCAGGCGACGGTCTGGTTAGGTTGTGCCAACAAGCTCGCCCTACGACGCCAGGGACTAGCGCACAAGCCAACGTCGCGTAGTCAAAAAAAAAAAAATGCATGGATGGTAGTTCGGAACAAAACGGAAAAAATGCACGATACTGCGGCGACACGAGCGCTACATAAGCAAGTTGTGTTCCTTTTTTTCGCTCTGCCCTCTTCTTCATACTCCCTGTTAGCATTTAGCAAAATTTACGACCTTCTTGGCGGTCAGCGGGACATTATGGCTGCATTCTAAATGCAGCTGGGCGCTAATCCGCGATCGTGGTTATTTAGTAATGAGAGGCAAACGAATTGCAATCGATAATGAAGATGCTACATTGTTGATAAGAGGAAACAGAGGATATTCCATCTGAATATCGTTGCTGCACTTGAGATTTGCGAAATTGGCAGTACTTGTTCTAAACAAGTTAATTTTGCCGATCTTATTGTCACAAATGCAACAATTTATCGTAAGATAAGCAATATCCAGCTTTTGAGAGCACCGAGAACACCATTTAGTTTTGTGGTTCCACTTTGCGTCTACCACATAGCTACGCATAATCGAGAATCCAACAACCGACGGTGCATTAACGTAAATCCCTTATTTGAGATACACAATCTCGCTCCCACTGCATGTTACTGTCTGCGCGTTGCTGCATTTTTTAAATGGAATCAAGCAGTTCCAACTAGAGATTTCTTTTAATCCATGAAAACCATTAGCCTAATCTCACAAAGGATTATGCACCCCGTGCGTGGAGATTATGCTTGTCTCTTTAATCGATGGACATTCTAAGATGTAGAGAAGATACTAGAAAAAAACCATAGTGAGAGTTTTGCATTTTTGAAAGAACAATGAGGACAGCAATTATTTGAGTTTTTCAATTTCATTTCTGTAATTTGAAAAAGTTTAGCGTTTAATTTGGATTTCCTTTCCGATATAATTGAAAATTCGTTGCAACACATTAAAAATGACTCTAGAAGAAAATCGATAAGCTTGCTAATGTATGATACTGAACAATGACAACTTCTTTAACTACCCCAAAATATTAGTAGCTAATCTTTGATACACGTCGGTTTTAATGGGCGCGCATGTTGTGGAACCGCTCAGCCAACAAAGTCGAAACAAATGAGGTCATTAGAGCAAACAGATTGTCTAATTTTACTCCTACCATACGAGACACACGAACTGGTGTGGAAAAAGAGGAAACCTCCATCTGCTGGAGAGTGGTGTTTCTCCTCGAGACACATATTCAAACCGACGTTAAACGGAATCGATATAATTGATTCACGAGTCGAAAACACGCGTACGCCGGATAGGCTAGGCGGATAGGGCGGCGTTGGACCGGCTTCGTGCACATCATCTTCTCACGACGCGCGGATCACTTACCGGCCAGGCCATGCAGGTGCGGTGTTTTCTCCCACTGCAGCCGTGATCCCGCGGGGCCGGGAGTCACCCGGTGCAGGAAGACCGCTGAGCTGGACTTCCCATCTCGCCGAATGCATTTATCGACTTGACATATCCGGGAGAGCGCACCGCCATGTCAAAGTGCCGTTCCGCGAAGTCTGGGGCGACAGCGGAACATGCTTCTACCACTCTCTTTCTCTTTTCAATCATCCCGTCGAAATCAACTGTGGTTGCCATGATTTTGCCACAGGTTTATTTTATTTTTAAATCATCTGCGAGCCCGTCGTCCCGCTCGCTCGTGCCTTGTGAATGTACCGTAAGGTGCACGGTTCGCCCGTGTGATGTTCGGTGTTCCGAATGGCATCAACGGGTCCACTCGTTGGAAACGGTCGAGGTAAGCTAAGCGAAGCAACCGGGGAACACCCTTTGGCGTAAATTAACAGTGATCTTGATGCATTTACACCCTTTCACACTGGGCCCAACTACCTATCCACCCGTATGAAGGACCGAACGGAGACGAGCAAGAATTTGCGGATCATCATCGTCATCATCGGAGCGTCGTCATTCGAATCCTGTGCGTCCGGTAGAAGCGTCCGCCACTGATCTCTACAGCTAGCTGCCCCATCACTCCCGCAACCGGTCTAACACGCTAGCGGTAACATCTTCAATCAACGCCAAACGGCACCACCACTGCCCGGGCGACTGTGCTTCCACGAAACATCGACCGGTTCAACGAAACGTACAACTCCCCCGTCATGTATCTCGTGTGATGTCCATCCACGAAGTCGTGCGATAATTTGTGTAACTCATAAACCAGCGCAACACCGCAACGCACCTCTGCCATCCCGAGCGGATTTGTGTGCCGGTGTGGATACCCCCCAACCTGCGCGAAGACTGCCGACCGACGGTTTCGACATGCTCTCCCGGCAGACATGAAAGGGAGGTTTAATTTCTTCTTGTCATCTGCAGCCGGTCCTGTCGCACTTCCGTTGCAATTATGAAGAACCTTCGGTACGATTTTTCACGTAGACTTTGCGCGACTACCCGGGTGCGGGCCAGTGCTGCTGCATCATCTTCACGCCGGGCCCGGGAAGTTATAGATCAAGATCCAATTATGATCGTCTGCCCGGTTGCAAAGTGCGAAGAGAATGAAATTCATCGACAGCAAGCCCCCTCCCCCCCCCCCCCCCTCCCTCACAGCTCTGAACATTAACCCGATTCTCTTCCCCGAAACTGCCAGTTGAGGAGATGATCCCTTGAACCCCGGATGAGAACATCGAACGGATCACAACGGATCCCCTTTACTTTTGAGACGAGAGTTCGTCTGGAAACGTAATGGCAGGCGAGGAGAAAATGATGAGAAATCGCAAGGGAAGATGCTGGTGATTTTGCAGTTAAATTCTATTAACGCTTCCCGTTAGAAATAGCCAGTGCATGATGTCCTCTTTCTGGACCGCGCACCATCGGCGAAGGGAAGTAGACGCTACGGAGCACGAACTCTAGCAATCAATTTCTAATTTTGCTGCACTGTTGGCTCAAATGGAAATGTGTTGTAGAGATGGATGCAGCTGCAGATTTGCAGCGAAAGAAATTCAAAAGATCAGTCTATAGCATACTTCAAACTATTTGGAATTTTTCGTTGAGTTTTTACACCATCTATCGAGAAACTAAAATGATTGATCACATTCATAGGGTTGCTAGATCTACCCTTTGTTGGGATGCAAACAAAATTTGAAAATAGTTCCTTATAGGAAGGCGCAAATCTCAATTACTTCTTTAAAAAAAAAATAACACAAATTTTAGCATTTAAACACATTTTATTTATGTTGTATATGAACATATGAACAAATATGTGCGTATATGCGTATATGAACAAATATGTTGGAAATGCAGTTTAGCTTAGGTAGTCACGCTGCCAGTGCATTCGCTTGTCTGCTGTCAGAGGTCATCCTCAATTCACTGAGAGAGGTTTGTTTGGTTTGATGTTGCCAGTTTGCGCGTATCTCCACTATTGACGGCTTCAAAAGTTAGCCTGTGACCCATCCTGTATTTGTTTTTCCCGGTTCGGCGCGCAATCATTTGCCCAAGTGCGCGATGCATTTGACTTCTTCTGCACGATGCTGGCTGCCTTTCCCCGATGAATGTCAGAATAAAAAAAATGCCTTAGTGCAGGGGTCGATAATGGTTTTTCCTTTCTGCAGACTTTACACAAGCGGCAAATCCTCGATACACCTCTGTGACGAGGAGGAAATTTTTCCTCCAGTCGAATCAAACACGTCGCGATACTCCCGGTGCGCAAATTCTAATTTATGTTCCGCTCGGTAAAAGGCCGCTAATGGCGGTCCCGGACACCACTGCGCAATTCTTGCACAGGGATTCGTCTACCTCCTTCCGCTGGGCAAGAAGGACACGAAACGCGAACGAAATTCCGCCAGCTGCTCACGAGACCTAATCTTTATGATGTGTGCATGAAATAATTTTTAATGCTCGCGCTATTACAAAAACTCGTTGCGCGGGGTTCCACAGATTTTCCATTTTGATGCCGCTGGCTGCGCGCGATGTGCACGTGGGCACTTTTTTCTCCTCGGGTTTTTTTTGTACTTGCCTACTTTACATTGTTGCGCACCATCGCGAGAATCCCCTTCTGTCCGTGGTGTGCCATAAGCGGCAAGCGCAAAACAGTAGGAGCAGCGGCAAACAGTGCCTTCTATGCTTCTATCTAGACGACCAATCTCCTCGTCCAGCCCGGGCGACGGTCGGGTCCGTTTTGGATTGAAGACTTTATTTATGATCGTCGTGACATTTGAAAGAATGTAACACATTACCAGCAGTTCCCTGGCGAGTCTTCGTGATTCCATCCGGCCCTTCCCTCTGTCTTTCTCTCTAGCTCTCGAATGCTATAGAGTTCGATAGCACTTCGAGCGGAACCCGGCGGCGACGACGAGTGAGTAAAAACCTCAATTAAAATATTGACATACGCACCAACCAGTGTGTGCGCGTATATTCTCTTTTTTCCTCTGGATTTACATTTTAAAAAAAATCCATCCCAAAGAACAGTGCTTTGTTTGAGGAACGACATTGATCGTCGGAAGGGTTTTTTTTTTTCAATTCGTCTTTATTATTGGGGAAAAGAACATTGATAGTTGAACAACGATTTTTTTTTTTTTTTGCTAAAATATGGCAGTGAGGTTTATTTTCCCCATTTACCCTGTTCCGTGTTGTCTGACAAACAAAAAATCGTGCGTAACTCTACAAAATAAATACGAACGAGGCTAGCTTGTGCGCAACAGTGATATTAAGCAAGCGCACCAGCAATGATTGCTCGTTTGGGACAAAACGTCGATCTGGCGTCAGCAGCGACATAACCAGCCTGCCTCACATGGTGTTTGCCCGGGACCTTGATTTTTAATTTATTTTCGCTTTGGTACCGACGGAGACGAATTCTTTTAAAAGATGGTTTATGTTAAGCATTTCTAGTTCCATTCACTCTCCCTCATTCCTCATTCTTGCCGTTCCTTTCTGCTTACAGAACCGAAATATGATACTTTGTAAGGTCCACCACACTCGCTGAACGCACTGAGCTCCTCGGGTTGACTTTTGGGGTTGAGAGATTTTTATGGCAAATATTTCGAGCAAGGGCACCGCGAACAAAGAAAGAAACGATCAATCGGGCAAGGAACAGATGATAAAAAAAAGAAGATTTGTTGCTTCATCTTGAAACCATCTCATGCTGAGAGTTGAATAAAAAAAAAGGTCGTAGTCATTCTTGTAGAAAGCTGAGACGAGTGTGACTTGTGCCAATGACTTTTCTAGAAACCGAAAAATGAATTCATAGCGCAATTTTACGGCTAGAAGAGGGCACATGTGTTTTATTCCTATGCTCTTTTAAGCGTGGCGTTTTTTTTTTCAAACGACAAGATCCCTCTGCGCGTTAGCAACCGAACCAACCGTTAACTGGAGTGGAGGAATCCATGAATGTCGATGAAAACTGAAAGGATTAACGTTTCTTCAGCAATCTGAGGGAGTTTATGCTAGATATACTAATAACGACCAATACATTGCATTCCGGGTTGGAAAACATCAACAAGAGGAGACATAAAATGCTTTCAACACGAATCAGTTAAGGTGGATTGCTATCGTGTCTTGAGATTGCTAGTAATCACATGCTAATAATCCACCATTAACAAGCGCCCTTACCGCCCGCTTTCAATCGTTGTCGCTGTTTTCATTTACCTGGAGAGAAATGAAAAAAAAAACACACACACACATTCGAACACCTATAAACGTTTGTGCAGATACAAAGTAGAGCAACCCATCCGCTTCCTCTGGGGCAGCAAGTCAAGAAAATAATCGGGATAAGCTGATGATCTTTTTTTTTTTGCAACTGAGGACTGCACCACGATTAGCTCATTAAATACGTAGGGAAAGAAGTGCGACGACATCCTATGACCTGTAATGTTTTAATTTTTTCGGAGAATCCTCCCTCACGTTGCTGTTTTGTAACAGACAGTAAATAGTTTGCCGGCCTCCGAAGTGCGATGCAATTTTATCTTAAACTTCTTTGTTCGAGTTTGTGGAGCACACTTGAAGCATTGTGTGTACCGCGCATCATCGCCAAGGCAAGCACCATTGGTGGTGGTTTAACGAACAGGTTTCCTCCGTGATGGAAAAGCAACATCGGCATAATCTGTACTTACGCGATGAATGAAATGGCTTGATGAAAATAAATCAATTTCTCATCCTATGCTTTCCCCGCGTTGGTATTGCATTAACCACAAATCATCTCCTGCTTCGGCGACACGGACGATCATTCTTCTACTACGTTGTGGTGCTCCAAAACTATGATGATTTAATCGAGTCTCACACCAACCTCACACACGCTACGCCGACCATAAGGTGCAATCTATAGTAAGCTGCTTTCCATGGCGGACACTACAGCACTCGGGCGTAAACATTCTCCCTTTTCCAGCAAAGAGTGGAAGATTAGCGCCAGAGCATTCAGCAGATTCTTTTCCCTTGGTAGACGAGCGTATCAAGACGCATGCTGGCATTCCGTCAACATCATCGATCGTAACAGTCCCATCATTTTAGCTTTGGAGAAGAACACCGATCGCTCTGAACACGTCCGCGCAGCATCGATAGGAACACACTGACAATGCATTTCTTTTATTTCAAGAAATGTGTAGAACGTTTCGTTTCGTTCTCCTGCTTCAAGCGGGTTGAGTTTAGCTAAGATGTTGCCTTTCCTTCCCTTTCTGCAGGAAGTAATTATTTTTTATTCAACCAACTTTTTATGACGCGCGTTGCGCTTGAAGTGGCTCAGTTTGATGTATATAATCGTAGAGATCGTTTTCAACTGGAACTGCTGAATGAAAAATCAAACTGAACAAGCCAAGAACAAACCGCAGCCGCTAACCAAGTGCTTTTTTTCCGCTGGGCTACGTGACTTGTGGAACTAAAAATAGTTTTCCAGTTCATCTACCATCATTGTTTATGGAAAATTAACATCATAGCTGGATTAATGGACGAAATGTACAAAGAACCTCAACGTTTTCTCGCACATCTCAGCATTCGCTACCGTTTCAACTCCTTTTGAAGGCTACACTCCCAAGAAGACCGAATTGGCCGCGAAACCATTTGAATACATTCGAATGTGTTGAGACGACACGCATTGCCTGGCGGTATTAAAGAATGAAATTCGTTTCCTTACTGGCTCCAGTTTCTTGAAGACAAAATATGGATGGTATATGTTCAGACGCGACGTATTCTAACGTCCATCAAGTCCGACTCGTGGACTAGTATTTCGGCCCGGACACGACCCAAGCCCTTCAGCCACTGGAAGGTTGTGTCGTGTCCACCGTCCAGGGAAATGGTAAGTAGATGCTAATGGCCTTCGGCGGAAAGCATGTGGCTGTGTCGCAACTCTCGGCGCAAGATCTCTCTGCGTGCCGTGGTGGCAGTGAAGAAAGAGCAACCAAAAAAGGGACAATCGGGCGGAAGCCACGGTGGGCAGAATTAACCGTACGAATTCCATCCAATGTCCCTTAAAAGAGGTAGCCCAGCCCTAAGAGAAGATGTAAAAGAAAACCGGACCTAACGTACCACCGACATCAGCAACCGGACACCGAGTGTCGACGGTATGAAATATGAGCCAGAGACGGCAAGAAAGAAATCAGAAGGACGCGGAGGGCCAGACGAAAACGCGAGCATGAAAAGTAGATGCAAATCACGACAATGCGTGCGAGCGAGCGTCCGGCCGTCCGTCCGTTTGAGTGCGTGTTTGCCTATATTTACCGTCAAAATTGGCGTACCGCAGGATCCCGAGGGTGACGGTAGCCGTGCTCTGATGCTATACCCTCTGTGCGATCGGAAGGAGAACCTGTTCTACAGTACGTGTCTTGTAGCACACTTTTCGGGCTTAGAGCATGCACATAAATTAGTTTCCGTCAATCATGTCGTGCGAGTGTCGCCCATTCCGGCAGCAATAGGCAGATGGATCCTCGGACGACATGGGCCGGGTTTTAGAGAGCTCCACACTGTGGGGTGCAAGGAAGCTGTTGCTGCGTTGATAGGCAAATCTCTCCTAGAGGCGCCATTAGAGTGGATACTGCATCCTAGTTCTTCATGCTGGTGTTTTACATATTTCTGTACGCACTGGAGTCAGAAAACACGACATTTGCTGCCGACATTCACAGACGAAGGCATCTGATTCCCACGAGCGTGCACACACAACAGGGCACACCTCCAAGCGACAGGAGCAGCATTTTTACAAACATCAAGACCACGTCGCCCGAAGGGTTGATATGCCTTGGTGACACCACCCTTGAATATTAATTTCAGCACAAGTGCACAAATTGAAACATCAACCCGATCCACGGACAGAATCACATTACGGGACAAAGTCGAAGGAATGGTGGATTCACGAGACATTGCAGTTGCATCGTTATAACTTAACATGGGCTCTCTTCTGAGCACCTGCTTGAGCCAACGTGAATCAGATACGGTAAACGATAAACATCCACCATGAATCGTCCCGCCGATCGAAGTTTATCATTTGGCAACAAAGTTGCGCCTCACAAAGGCCGGGCAAGATGGCCGCGCAGGAAGGTGTGCAGATTAAGACACGTTCATCGACTGATGACAAAATCTCCATTAGCTGAACCCTTATCCCCATAATGCCTGTTTAGTGGGGGAATTATTTTATTTTTTTCGTTCTCCTTTCCCCAAATCAGACAACGCTGACGAAATCGTAAATTATTCCACCGCTTAATCCGCTTAAAGTGGATGTCACCTGCAAGTTTTGCATTCGAACGCACTCCCTTCTGCGATCGTTAAATCGAGCAAACGTCGGGTGTTTTATGGTCGTCCGATACGCCTCCACATCGTCGTCCGCTTCGATCGAGGATCTTCTACTTGCAAAAAGGCACTGCCGATCAACATAAACAGGCTGGGTGTATATGCAAGTGTTCAGGTTCCTGGAACCTGAATTCGGACAGCCCGGTGGTAGATACGCCATTTTAAAAAGCCATTTTAATTTGAAATCCAGCGAAATACCGCAGCAAATGCGTTCCAATCCGCGGCGATCAAAGCTGTCTTATACGAACGCCATTCTTGTACATCACAGATTCAATATCTGTCGCCATGGACAACCTCCGAGGCATGGTTGTAGCGGAGGGTGGTGCCGGCCAGTCGTTAAAATGTGTGCACCAATAAATGCATCGATTCCCTCAGTAATCCTCACAGATAGGCTTCCTTCTCACTTCCCCAAGTGGCGGGACAGAACTTAATGTCACTCTAATTCTCGTTTGCGTCGAAGACAAAGGGAACGAAATGTAAATTTCGACAAACGATCCCACGGATCCCAGTGCGGCAAGTCGGCAAGAACTACAATTGCGCCGAACGAACCGAAACTTTTTCCCGCCAACTAACGTTTCAGCAGCATCCACCCAAACGAACCGGAATGTGATGCGAACTGGCTCTGACCCTGACTGACGACGGCGACCCGCGGGTTTGGCCTGGGTTCGGTCTTCGATCGGACATGCACTTGAACCTGGCGTACGCACACAGACAGGCTATCTCCACGGCCATTTGGGAAGCGCCTGCGAAAGACCCGAGAGCCAAAATGTCACATCAAATTCCCATAAACGTCAGCGTCATTGCGTTCGTTCCTTGGCGAATGGTTGTCGAGCGCATAGCGTCTGGCGGGGTTGGCCAATATTCGCCACACCATTTTATGGTATTCTTCGCGTTTGCGTCCCCTTCTGTCCCCCCTCCCCCAATACATTTGACATTAAAATCACCCGCACCTACTTTACGCCCTTGAAGAGAAGATGCGCGACTCGTGCGCGAGATGGACGAAAGGAGGGAAGCGAATTTAATTCAATTCGAAGCGTACGCTTGGTAGTGTCCGATGGATAGGAGACCATGACGATACAGAACATATCGAAAACTCTGCACTAACTTCTAACGACAGTGCTGAAAAAAAGGGTCTATGGGAAATCTTTTTACGCTTCAATTACATTTACATTTAGGTTGTAACTTGTCTATGTAATTAGTAAGCAATGATGATTCTTGATGATAACAAGGAAAAAAGGAACTTAGCATTAACAATATGCAAAAAGGATTGATATGACAGTTGCCTCCTGTAGCTCGACAAAAAACAAATTCTTTGTAATCGCTATCAGTTTTGTAGGCACTGTGCTTTCGATGTGAGCATTACTGTGCCGAGAGACTATCGAAAAAGCGATGAAACGAGAATTTCCAGTTTAAGTAATAGAAGAGGCAAATAAAAGAGAATCATAAAAACCGATAATGCGCTAAATGCGTTTGAATATTTTCAACAGTGCCGTCCTCTGGTCAGACAGTGAGACCGATATTCTCTCCAAAACCTCTCTCGGACGTCGCCGTTTGCGAACGCAGCGCAATAAAAATGCAGTTTTAAGTGAAAATTTATAACATTTTGTCTGCGGTGTTTTCACAATCCCGTCGTCGAGGTCCCCTCAGCCTGGTGGCACCTGTGATCTTCGCTTTCTGCTCGCTTCGAGCCGACTGCACACTTTAAAACTGGTCGCATTTGCAATGCTTTCCCTCCCACTCTTTGACGATCGACCAAACCAATGTGCTACCATAATGGCGATGCGTGCAAAAATACATTTCGCTTGCACATTTCCCCATTTTCCAGTTTCCTCTCTACTGCTCGGCAAGCACGGTCATAATTTTTCCAACGTAAATCGTCGCGCAGCGTTGGAGAATTGCTTCTCCACTGGCACCGAACGGCTCATCTGGGTGAAAAAGGTATAATGCCGATCCGTGACAGATTTAACGATTGGTCAACTGCACTCTGGTTTTCCTCCTTCTTCCTTGCGACAAGCCGAAAACAGTGCGGTGCCCTCCGGATGATTACACACCGGTATGCATCTCCCCGGGCCGCCACTCTCTGCTTGGCGCTAAACTATAAATATAAATTGTACATAAATTCCATGAAAAGTGCGTCATAAAACGATAACTTCCTTCGACCATGCACCAGGCCGTGCGGACAAAGGGTGCACCAACGGACGTGTGCGTAGACGAGGTTTGTTCTAGATGCACACGCTGTGGGCCCACCGCAGGATATGGGCCGTAAATGGGCGGTAAATTGAACCACACCGTTGGCTTTCGTCGTTATTGATTTTCTTCAGATAAAACTGACGCGACATGCCCACCGGATTAACTTTACATATGCTTATTGTGTAAACAAAAACGAACGTGTCAGAGCAAGGTGTTAAATATTAGTAATAGTAAATATTAAACGAAGAATAATCCGTCAACGGTTTTTCGTGGAGTGATTTTTCCAGAAGCGCCAAGCGTACGACAATTTTTTTTTCCAAAAGGTTTTTTTGCAGTGCTAAATATAAACATTATGTCCACTTAGGAACCACGAAAAAGGAGAAATTGAACGCATGCATGATCCGTTTTTCATCGCAGCGAATAATCCAAATTGAAACGATATCAGAAACTGTTCTATTTATAAAATTGTATGCACGTTATTGGAAAAAATAATCGAACTATGTTCCTCTTTCATACAGCTGGTGTTTAATAATTAGGTTGACAAACCTTCTCAAAATGTTGCAAAAGAAATGTAACAAATATTCAATTCAGTGTACGACCCTAACATACACAAAAAAGGGAAGGAATAAGTAATCAATCTTTTGAATCTTTAAAATAAGCTGAGACGTAATAAATATTCAGTGCTATGACACAATCAATTGAAACAAAAATAATACTTTGCTGTTTACAAATTGAACGCAGAATTTAGCCCATTTTACTAGATTTGCTGACACGGAGCAAAATAAAAAAGCATTTTGCTTTGACATGGAAAAAAATTAACACATTAAGCGAATTATGGCCTAAATGGTGGGCAAATGAATGGCCTTCTCCGTGCAACGGTCGACCCATAATAAATGTGATCAATTACACAGCAACCCATGTAAGGACCACACGCATCGATCCGACCCTTGGATGGAAAACGGTGCGCTTCCAGCTGTCACTCACCGTTCCCGCACCAAACGCGTCAAGGATGCACCACCCACAAAATGGACCCGGCTCTCGTTCGTTGGTAGCCTCAAGGCGTCGAAGATAGATTGCTTTCACTTAAATTTATTTTATTTTACATTGCATGCGCATACATCTTTGCCTATTAAGGTCTTTTCACTGCTCCCGTTACGTGGATGCAAGCCCACTGGAAAATGAGCTTCATTTTCACCGGACCGAGTTTGTTGCTGTATAGGAGCACGATCGTTCACAGTTAGATCCGCGTGTTGCGGGTGACGAACGGGAAAAACGAAATCGAGGGGAGGAAGCTTTGATTTCGTGATGTCCAGTGGTTCCCTCGTGAGATAAATCTCCTCCGGTGGAGGTTTACAGATGGCCTCGTTTTGCTTTATTTATTTTCCAAACATTGTCACCCGGGCGCAGCATTTAAACCACCAACCTTCTAGGCGCGCCACCGTTCGCGCAAGGTGCACCAGGTTGCGAAAGCGGCCGACGATGATGATTCTGATGATGGTGACATAAATTTTCCTATTATTTATAGTCCATAAACGCGACGATCATGACGAATCGCTCGCGTTTGGAGGAACGTGCAGCGATCAAGCCCACAACGCGACGTGTGTGTGTATGTGTTTTTTTTTTTTTTCGGCAGGCAGAGAAGTGCAGACGCCCATGGGGAACGATAGCTTTTGATCTGATGCAGCTGAGCATTGCATTTCCTCGCACGGGCGCCACCCGTGGAAGATCCCGTGGCGAATCAAGGATTTGTAGCGCGCCGCAGAAAGCCGAGGGCGTCGCTCGTCTATCTTCTGACAAATAGGGACGCAGTCAAAGTTCCGTTCGGTGTTTTTTTTTTAAATTTATTTATTTTATTTTATTTTTATATCCTCAGGGTCGCTCCGCCGTACGACGAGCATCTTCCCATTTCAGTCACTAAGGATGACAGTCACCAACAGCAAACGAAGACGGGCGGTGGGAGGCGACGGTGAAGACGCCGATGCCGTACGCCATGGCGTCTTCAATTGCCTCAAATTGCATCGCATGTGCAGCACTGCAGCTGAGAAAAAACGCACCCTCCTCCTCCAGCCTGGTCACTGAAGCGATGGGATTGCCACCCGTGGGGGGTCGACTAACTAATGGGTGTGTAGTTTGCACGCATTCCCCTCCTCCTTCCATCCATTCTGCACAAACCCCCCCCCCCCCCCGCTCCGCTCTTCATCTCGCCTTAGGTGCATGCATTGAAAATCGCTGCAAAACGCCTTAGCGCCTTGCGCAATCAACCGTAATGAACCACGCAGAAGAAGAGAAACCCCGTTTTGGACGCTACACGCGGTGAAACTGCTGCTGCGAATGGGGTGTTTATTTTGTGTCATTCGTCTCCGTACTTTGTGACTCTATTGTGCCTAATTGCCCATAAATATTGACCAATGACCGGCTACCGCCACAGCCAACATTTCCACCCTTGGGCAAACCCATGAAGGGCATGTCTACAATTGCTGGCGCGTCTCCGGCTCACGCCTGGCCGTCCAAGCGCAAATGGAGAATCGTAGGCTGTTATTATTTTGCAATTAGGAAAAGGCCACTTTTTCTTAGATTTAGAATCATATGTCTTCCGTTCCGTTTTTTCCTCGTAACAAAATTAGCACCAATCGGAATTATTAAAACACGAACAATCTTTACAATAAAACATTAATCCTTTTTTTTGTGGTTAAAACATTGTTGTGATAAACAATCCAAATTCGAAAAACCCATATGAATTTATAGTCCTGAAATATTTCAAGGGCTAGAGAGACTAGTAGAGACTGAAATATTTCAAGGGCTTTTTTGAACACTCAAGTTGTAAGATCATTTGCAGCGTGCTAAAAAAAAAGAACATCAGCTGTCCATCAGTCGGTCACGTATCTCAACTGCCTGCATCATGCTCGAATGCTTAGAGGAATCTGCACTGTAACTTGATGTCTGCGAATGTAAGGAACAGATCCTTGGTCAGACAAATATCTTCGGTGCCTCTTTTCGTTTTTGCTCTACATGCAAATTGGAACACGATAAACTTGCCTCGATATAATGTGACTCGTGGATCACAACAGGGGTTCCTGAGCCAAGCTCGGGTATCTTTTTCTCCTCATTGTTGGAAGCGATTTTCCACTCCATCAAGCTGTCTGGTACATGTCTCGATGCAAAAGCGGCAAAAATAGCCTCGGGTCATATTCATCTCGTTATGTTTCCCCGCCGAACGAGGTACACATGATAGCTCTGCTGCCCAAAAATGTTCAGCTCGCAAACCAACCCTTCGACGTGGAAAAAAAACCCCTCGTCGTAGCCATTTGTCTGAGGCTACGGTTCTGAGTTTCTCGTCGTATTCGCTGCAACATTGTCATCCTAAGGTGAACGAGAGCCGCGGGCTGCCCGGTGGCTGGATTATGCAAACCGATTATCCTGGCCCTAGACATGGTGATCCGCCCAATCCAGCCCTCGCGCTCAAAAGACTCGCTAAAAAGTGACGATCAGAATTATTTACGTCGGATTAGTCGCAGTCCATTTGTTCGCTAATTATGGCTCTGCAATGCAAGTATTAACAAGCGAAGACCAAGATGATGGAACTTACAAAAAGACACTAACTAAGAAACGCGTTAATACCTTGTTCTGGTTACAACAACTTCTTCGTATTTTGGACGCAAAGGTCTTAAAGTTTTATTTGCTATAAGTAACTGAAATAGTTTACCAACATTGTCTGAAGAACGAAATAAATAAAATGTTTTATTGTTAGAAAACTCAAAGCACCATTTATGCCATTAAAAAAAAAAGGAATCCCATGATGCTTGTTCCTCTAAAACTCGGTCCCTATAAAATGTATGGATTTGAACATAACAGTCAACCACAATTAGGACGGCTTCTTCAACCATCTCAACAACACGTTCTTGCCCGTCGGCAAGCCATTCGTTCGAAAAACCTTCCATCGCTTGCGTCATCCGTAAAGTTACAATTTTCCCGTTGTTAATCCATTTTTATCGACTTTCCACCTTTTCCCAGGCAAATCAACACCACGGAGAAACGGTGGCTATTTGCATTCTTTTCCCCGCAAAGCCAGCGTGACGCGTTGATGCTAGGCTGCGTTCCGCGGGGCGGGTAAGATCGCGTCCGCACCGACACATCATCACAGGGATAGAATCAAAGCCAGCGCACCACACACGGCGGGGAAGGGTAGTCGGGTTTCCTCTTCCGCTGACTACTCGCTTCACATCGTCGCCATTACGCGTTACCGCTTGCTAGCAGTAGAGACAACATACCAACCCTTGAGGGGATTTTCTCGAAGAATCGTTGACGCCCGGTGGTAGCATTTTCCTTCTTTCCGGTGCTGCGCAAAGGCTGGCAAACTAGTAATTATTGACTATAAATTTATTCGCTGTTTGCGCAAAACGATAAGATTTAACACGGAACGCACCAACTGGAACCGGAGGCGCTAGTTAACCAGCCGTGTTAGTGTGGAAAAAGTTGACGGCCATAATTCTGGCCACGAAGGGTGATTTCCTTTGCCGAATACTTCTGTTAGAATTTTTACTGATAGTTTTCTCTTGGACGTGCACAGGAAGATGAAATTTAACATCTGTAACCATTTTATTCCCCCAGGTTATTTCTTTAGGTTTGAACGGTATGGATCAGAATTCTGACACTAAGAGCATAGCATTTCGGTGTAGAAGATTGCAATCTACTTCCTTGTGACCAATTTGTGGAATCGCTACTCGTTAAAACGATAGCATGGTAATCTATGTTCGTAAAAAGAAATTAAATCCTTGATCTGAATCTACGAGGACAGGGTCATGAAAATGAACATCTCTTTACGTTCGCCGATCCCGCCATAGACGAAATTTTTATGCGACGATTATTTGTAGTCTTAGAATCCTGGGGCATTCTTTCAACAACGATCAAAGCGAGCAGCTCGCGGGGAAAGTGAAGAAACAGGAGTGGCAACAACTTGCACAGCATCTTCAGCAACCTGTTGCCTGAGGAAGCTAGTTGAACAAACCGACGAAGGCGAAATGGTCTATAAAAATATTAAAGATCAAGAAGCGGACATAAGGATAGGGATGAAAGCTTTTATGTGGCTAGTAAGAGGCAAGTGGAGTTACCGAGGATGTGCATGCAAGTTCTCTGTCGGCAGAAATTCATCCTCCCATTAAAAGGTGTGTCCGCTGGTGGAACGATGCCACTCGAAGATGGAAAGAAAAGTATAGATTAGCCGATGAGATGATATCCACTGGCTCGTAAAGTTATACCTACGATCGTCGGTATCTTTTCCCGATCGACCAGGCTTTAAATCAATCTCACCGGACAGCATTGGATGGTCAACTGCTCCCGATGCTGTCTTCCGATTACCGCGCACGGCGACCCGACCCGAAACGATTGCCATAGCAAGGCTGAACCAATCCGCGAACGACGCTAATCGATTGTTGATGGTCCTTGAGCGGCAGAAAGACAAACTGGGATGAGCAGTGGCGGAGGTGCTTTCCCAGAGCAGTATACTCCTCACTCTTTGGAAGGCAACCAGCTTCACCGTTAAAATGGTTGTTAATAACCGACGCGATGTCGTACATAAAATCAATCGACTACAGGGCGTAGCATCGGACGGGGATGATGATTACGCTAGAAGAAACACTGGGAATGCGATAGAACTACGCGACTGACGGTCACGATCACTTCTACTGACAGAAGCGTTAAATCCTTCCGCCGCTCAACGGCATGGACGCAAGGAAGGAAAATCTAATCAGAATCGAAGAAATTTCTCAGCGGAAAAGGAATTGCGAACGATGAAGGAAACGGTGAAATATTACACGGCGAAAGGTAACATAAAATGGAAACAGGGAAATCACCGACGGATGAAACGGATGGCTGGGGCTGCTGATGGAAAAATTGCAATTATGAGACACCGCCCGCATAGTGCGCGTCGCATTGGGGACAAGAAGCATAAATCGTGAACATGATTTCTTCCTTTTCGTTCCACACAAGCTCAGGTGCGGTGCGGCGGACCATGTTCTAGTTGGAAGGAGGTGCAAGCGAAAGAAAACTTTCAGGCTGAACCATTACAACGCGGAAAAGACATGGAAGCCTTTTGTACTCATCCTACGAAAACTGCCATTCAGCCAGAACAATGGAGAATAGTGCCTTGTCGTTAATCAAGGAAGTTGCCTTCTACCGGAGATTTGTGACTTCTATCACGCATTTGCGGCCCGCCTTATTCTGTTTGTAGTTTTTATAGTATCTTTACTGTGAGGAAAGCGATTGCATAAGAAGTATTTGGGATTGAAGTGTAGGTCATCTATGGAAAGGCTTAAATTAATGCTTATTAAAATTGTTTTAAAAGAAATAGGGCATCCAACGGATAGAAAACATAAATTTAATTAAAAAAAACTGTTTAGTTGTTTTTTGGTATTGTTTTCAAGGTACAACATTCAAAACTGGTTACCGAGCAACAGTTATTCGAATCATTAATTAATTAATTAAGTCAATCAAATAGGGGAGTCGTATTATCCTCTCATAGGCATTCTCGCTGCTTCAGTTATCTCAGTAGAGAAAGAGCCCTCCTTTAAAGCATACGTTTAGTCAAAGAGATTTTAAATATTCTTTAACACGTCGCGCCCGCAAGATGACCTATCCTATTCCCTGATCTGGCTTGACGACTGTTTGACCGTGCGGCAAAATCTTCAACTCGATTGTGGTCAGCGTTCGCAACTATCGACCACCCGCCTTTGTCTGGTGGCGAACGACATCACCCAGCAACGTTTTACGACGAATATTCCGGCGAGGTGCTGGTCGAGTCATTCCATTCCATCCATTCCGCCGAGATTCGTCGATCCGTTTGCATGAAGACCGTCTTGGCGCAAGGGATTTTAATCACAAGTAAGGGGGATTGCAAAAAGAAAAGAAAACTAAACCAGCTAGCACGGTTCAGGAGGAGCTAGAGCCAAAGGGTGTGCAACATCATAGCGCTTTTGAAATAATGCTGCGTCTCGATAAAAGCGCATCTCGAAGCGATATCGAGAGAAGACGTGAGGGGTTTTCCTTTCCACCGACTGCACAAGACGGTGACCGAGCGAAAGAAAAGTACCACCCCTCAGTATCCCTGTGCTCCATGCGCTGCTCTGTCCACGAGTATAAGCATCATCGCCGAAGACGTTCCCGTCGCAGACGTCGTCGTCGACTTCGTCACCGCCGCCATGGTCGTTCGCTGCAGGTGGATGTATTTGATCGTGTAATTTATTTTATTATTGTTATGCTTGTGGCGACTGCAACCGGAGATGGTGAGCCGGATGGCAACGAGAGCCCGCTAACTCAACATTGCTCACTGTTAGAGGCGGGCACGACCGTTAAAAATCGTCTGCTGCACTGGAACTTAGATGCCATAGCGAAATGTGCAATTAAGGTTACTCCTTCCAGGGTGGGGAGAGCACACTCCTTGCATTGTAGTAGCTCCCGTCGCTGCCAACCTCGCCACCGACAACAACATTTCCCGACGAATTTCCTTGCAGCTTCCATTCCCCCGGCTTAGGCGTACCGTGGCCTTCGAACGTTACAGGACACGACCGAGCACACACAAACTCAGGATAATGCTCAGTGGTCTTTCCTTTGCACCGATATCTCCCCCGGTCAGCGTTTCCCTGGGGCTACCATTTTGCTTTACTTTTGAAACGGTTTGTTCCGTTCTTTTTGCTTATCTGCCACTTATGGTGATGTTGCTCCGCGCCACGGCCAATAAAGCTGGATCAACTTCAGCGGGAATCATCTACAAAAAAGAAGATCACAAAAGAGAAAGGCAAAGGACATAGACAGCTATAGCTATAGCTCTACTGACGTAAGTTCAGTACTGACGGTCTTGGCGTAACGAAAATCATCCAATGATATGATCAAATGAAACCAACATCAGTTTCAGTTCCATTTTGATGACTGCAGGAGAATATGTCATAAGTGTGCATAACATTCCTGAGTGACCAATTGTTTGTGAAGACATTTTTAGTGGGGAACATAAACGTCGCTAAATCCTGGCGATGTGGGGTGGTTTTGGTGCTAAAGGCAAAAAAATTACCGGAGTGAAATAACAAGTCAGGAACGATTGAAGTTGGGCGTTTAACCTTGGACTTGTACAGTTGGTTGGCCCTGCGAAATGGTTCAAATTTATTCGACCCATACTCGCCTCTTCCATGCCAAACGACGACGCTACCGACGGTATGCTTGCTCGCTTTCTCCGCTGGGTTAAATGTGTCACCTGCAAAAACTTGACCTACGAAAGCACCTGCGCCACTGCTAGGGAAAAATGTGGCTGTCCCGAGCAGCGCTGCTATGCAATGTAGAGCATAAAATGCGCATCAATCTTGGCCATTGCCTTTTTGCAAATCGGTTACACCTTTTGCTCGACCGACCGCAAGCTGATGACTATCGTAAAGTATCTGCAATGCTATCCTCGTGGCAAAACACGTTGTGAAAACCGGTGGACTGCGGGGTTTGGGGTCTGAAGGCGAATGCTGACGATCAAAAACGTACGTACCATAAATCATGGTATTAGCGAAGGAAGCTCCAACATTTCTTTTTCCTTTAAGTTTGCTGGCGCGTAGGTTGTGTTCATACATACATATTTTCACGGTCCTCGATAGAATCACGTGTAACCGTGCCCTGCCAAGATGCTTGTTGGTTGGGGTGTTCGGTTCAAGTTCAACGGTGCAATTTAACGGATCTTGTATGTTTCCAGCATAGTGTTTCCAACTCTGTCCATCTGATCCATCCAAGGTTTTCCTTTCCCGAGTGCGCGATGTTAGCCTACGAGAGCGTAAACCATGCTCTTATGTCAGACCACAAGCATTGGTTCGCAGACTTCCATCATTCGACTCACTATCACGGTGATTGCAACGAAATGATGAAAGGCAGACTGTGTTAAATACATCATTTATCAGTTTCAGGAAGAATTAAGGAGCCATCACCTGAAAACCGGAAACTCATTTGGTACTCAAGCTTCAAAACGAATTAATGTAATCTTAACAGAAAAACAACTTTGGAAGATTGTATTGAAAGGGATGATTCAGCTTGGAAAAGGTTAACAGTTTTATGGAGATGATGTTAATTCACTTCCGGTTTTTATGGACTACATATTGGTCTGTTCCTGGATTATTTTGTCGTCAATAATAGTAAGTTGAATTGTTTGATAAGACACTCATTCCAATTTATGTGCATATAAAATAATCTTAAAAATCAAATGATTTCATTCGACATTTATCTGGTCTCGTGCACAAAGAACGACACGGAAAATGAATGGGCTTACAATCGGGACTTACACATTGATGACTTGCCATTAACAACAGATGTTTACTCAAAAGTTGCTGTTGGAACAACACTATTACCACAACAGAGAACTAAAATACAGTTTGCGATAAATTCAAATGAACAAGACACAAATTTCAGAGACATTTTAACCAGCAAGAGGTCACCCGGGGAACCAGGACTGGTACCAAATGGTTTTGCGAGCTCAAGCTGGTCGAGCAAAAACGCAAAGTATGGTTCGGGAGTTTATTGAACCTTTCAAGATTTGTGAAGTCGCGAGTAATCGTGCACGTACTTTGACACGGCAAATTCCGCAAGACGAAGCCACTAGACTGACACGCGCGTCCGCACACGCGTCCTACAGAACCGCGGAACGTCGTACGCGGTTTGCGAATGAAAATGCAAGTTTACGATCACTTGCTTTAGTCGTGCGTGGTCGTCATCGCATCGCATTGTGCGTTTCGTAGTTTCCTCTATTTTTGCTTGTTGTATTTTTACGATCTGTCGCGAATTCCCTTTTTCCTCTTGCCACCTGGCACATGTCTTGGCTGAGGCGCGGTGTTTAAACAATGCTTTTTCCTCCCGGCTCAGCCTCCCTAAAACATTGATGTGCCTTCACTTTCGGCGAGCGCTTACTATTATACCTCATACTCGGACGAGAGCAGGGAACATGATATCCGCTTCGACAAGACTCCATTAACAACCATACCTGCGAAAGGAAATAGAAAAAAAAGAATGTTATTAGTATGCGCTACGGATAGATTTGCCAAATCCGGTGATCACAAAGTACATAAAATCGAAACGAAATTATGTGATTGTACACGTACTTTTTTTGTTTTCTAAAACTATTTAATAAATAAAAACATTCCAATAATAATCATTGTAGTGGACAAGCAAGGAGCTCATCAAGAAGAAGCATATTGAATGAAAATCCAAACGAGAGAACAAGGAGGCGGGTGGGCGAATCAAACTGTGCGGACACCAATGGCATGAAAACAGAATAAAATAAAATGTTGAATGAGGAGAGGACGAGTTGTCGCCCGGATGATTGCTGCCATTGAACGATTTATCAGATATTGCCCAATAAATTTCGTCTTCGAACGATTTCATTATGGATGATACGGTCATAAATTGCAGCGCATGGCTCTAAAGGAAGATGCTGAGGGATCGGGGTTCACAGTAGCTGAGGCGATGGCCGAATCACTCGAATCGTTTTCGTGCGACGCGAGTGGAGGATAGAATAATTTTGGAGTGAATGCGAGCTCACGGGGACACTTTGCCAGAAGCACCAAGAGCCATTATTAGGATCGGCGGGAGGACACCGGTGGACGACCTCAGGGCATTCAACCGTCCATGAACTGGCTGGACCTTACACTGGCGTGCGTTGCCGTCCCAGGCAGTCGGGGACAAACGCAATGGGAATTTTAACATCGACCGAACAGAAACAGGAGAACTGTACGTACGACAACGGGCGAAATGGACGGGTGCGAATATAGATTGATATTTTTTACGATTTTGAGCCACCGAACGAAACGGACAGCGATCATAAAATTGCTAAAGTAAAAATGCGATTTGTCCAAGTTTTGCTATGGAATGCTAAGGAATATTTCAACTAGCAATGCCATCTCTTGTTAAATGGGACAATTTACTCGCAATTCGGTAGTTTTTTAATTAAGTAAAAAACCAACAATTAGAGATTTAACAGTCACGATAATCATGCGACATTTTTTATGTAATTAAATGTGCTTATTATGACTACAATAAACACACGTTCTTTATGTTTTGATAGTCACGAAAGGACATATGAAAGCGCTCTCCGGTTTTGCTTGTAAGACTTCTGTAGGGAAAAAACAACCACATACAGCAGAAACTTTCATTTGAACGTGCTTCGCGGATGCACCGCCGAGTGGTGCTTGTTTTCTTTCATTGCTCAGTAAAATTCTCGTCAACTGTTCTTCAGCAGGTACAGCTACGACTTTATAGACGTGTCGTTTGCTGCGACGATAATACGGCTTTACTGTCGCGACCCTTGACATTGGCCGGTAAAGTAACACCTCCTACGGTTTGAGGCCTACAGTGAACATAAACAGGGCAAACGCTCCAACACATGTTGGTTGACTGAATACCGTTACCGCTCTTTCTTTTTTTTTTTAGCTGGAAACAAAACTTTCGACCAAACGGGACAGTCCGTGTGGATGTGATGTAATGTCAGGCGAACTATGATTTCCACGGTAGAAAATGGATGAACTCAACAACGGTCGCGAAGGTTCTTTGCGAAGGTGTGAAAACTTTGCACGTCGATAACGAGGCACGGGGACGAAGACATTTGCGGCGAAGGAAGCCCGAAGCCCCAAACCACCGACCGACAGGGCGCACGCTATTCGGTCGTTAGGATAATGAATTTGAGCATAAACGAGACCGACGCGGTGTAGGGGACAATGCTCACAACACGGAAACAATAATATAACAAATGAGAACGTAAATTCCGAGGCCAACCTCAATGTCAATTACTATGTTTCATCAATATTTTACAGAACCAAAGAGACCCGAGCATGAAAAACGTCACTGGTCGCCACAAGTTTAACAGAATGCAATGCATTTGTTCTGGAATGCCAGCAATGGAAAAAAACATTTAAAAATTTGATTATCAAGCACAGGATTTTATTTTAGATTGACTACATGCGTGAATCAACCAATACCCACCACATTCCATTGTTTACTTCCGTAGCGATTCTATTAAAACTCGCCAGGGTGTCTAAATACGGTACAGAAAAGAAGAAACAAGATAACTATAAAAGCTGCCATTGTTCCCTTTATGATTTCCGCATCAAATGTATCGATCACCGCTCCCGTACAAAATCTTGTGGATTTTTCACATCCCATCATTTCATCGTGAGATTTGAGCGAAGAAGAATGATCTTTTTACGATCTTCGCCGAAAGCCGTGGGTTGGTTGACAATTATGACTATGCCGGTTAGGTCCATCATTAGAAATTGTATGCTCATTGAAATCTGACGTGCAAGTCTTCTTATTTCACATATTGACTAGACCAATATTAAATTACGTAACAATAGTTTTACGTCAAATCATCAGGTGAATTGTTTTCCTCTCGCAAACTCTCATACAGCTGGAGGAATGTGAAATTGATTCGAACCAGACAGACGCCAGCCGGAAAAATTACGTCAATCGAAGCGCCCTGGAATGCAAAATGCATTCTTATTAATCGTGAAGATTGTGCGATAAGAAAATAATGCATTCCCAACGCCTGCTTACAACAAGATGAGCAGATTGAAGCAACGGAAATGTTTTTGTTTCTATGCAATCTAACTGGTGCTCATACGATGCAAATTATTTCAAGAAAAAGGCTTTTCATCAGTCAACGGAAAAAGATTGCTATGCGATGTTGAGGGTACATTTTTAAAACACTGAGTCCACAACCTATGCTATCACGAGTGAGACCATCGCCTATGGCGTCATCAAAAGCCACACTATCCTTTGAAGGTGTTTCCTTTTCATGTTTTATAACCAATTGTAAAATAAGTACACACGTTTTAATTACTAGTCAGTTCATGGCATCGAAACCTATTTAAGTATCATCTTCCGTTTGGTACATGCTTCCGACGCACTGAAGTAGATACGACGCACCTACATCATTCTTGTGTAGTACGTTAACTACAGGCTGATGAAACCGTACGGCAAGAAGGAAAAACTATCAACATTCCTACTTGCATTCGGTAGGCGAGGAAAGTGAGAAAGGAAGAAAAAGCCCTTTCCTTCTCGTCCCAGAAGCGCTGATGATCATCATCGACTTCCACATGCGGCGGGATATTATTTATTGCAATTTGTAATTATTCCGACGGCTAACTCATCTTCCCAACGGTCAGTCAGCACACCACTGTCGCGTGGGGTACTCTTCTGAACCGATGAGTCATGTTTGCGAACGGAAAGGAGAAGATGCTGGAGCACTACGGATGAGCTGCATTCGCGGCGTTAGAAAAAGAAAGAGAGAATGTGAGAAAACGGGGTTAATGAACCCCCACTCCTTGGCCATGGTCCGCCGTTGTTTTGAAGCTTTTTTTTTCCTGATCCTTGCTGGTGGCGGTGGACGTTGAAAAAGCGTTAGTAATTATTTAATTTCACTGGTTCGTTAATCATGTCTACGGAAGTGCAAACCAAATTACAATCGTTTGGAAATAATAACGCTATATGTTCACTGTTCATTGGTTGTTAAGATTTTAAACAGTGTTAGTGTATGCTGAAGAAAACCAATATACATTTTTATTTCTCAGTTACGTTGGTTTCATTCAACAGTTGTGAAACGGCAAATCAAATGTCGTATGTCAGATTTTCTGCATAAAACAGCGTACTCTTTTTTATTACTAGTTGAACTTAGTGTCGCAGATTTTTGTATCCGCATGTAGGCTGTTCCAACCCGATCGATTGACATCATCCCCGTCCCTGCGAAACCGAAAGATCGTATCGCATGCCAGACTGCGCGGAAAAAAATTACTCTGGACTGTTTTAATGAGCCTTCCCATTTCCCGCCGTGAATGATCACGGAAAACTGCGCTCAGGAAACGCACGCTCCACGTCTCCCTGCACTGTTGCACTCTGGACGTTTAGGTATAGGGTTGGCAAGAAGTTTTGTTCCCGATTTTTTTGCCTACCTATTTTCGTATGTCACAAGCGTGCGCCGAGAAATAAAAAAACTAAATAAATATTCAAATTCACTCCCGTCCACGATGGCGGGAGGACAATTGGAGGAGCGTGAAGCAGAGAGGAGTGCTGGTTCCATCCGTCGGTGCATTCCCACCAGCTGCGGGGCTGCGTTTGCCATAGCAACAAAATAATGATGCATAATTTACAGCGCACCGAGACCGAACGATTACGATCGCCTTGCAAATGTATCTTTTTTACTCGAGTTTCTCCTTTCCACTTCCATGTATTAGTATTTCTAACTCTGTCTCACCACGCGCCGATGCGCTAGTAAGCACACTGACGCCATGTTCTAATGAGATCTTGATTTAGTTGTGCGATAAATGGCCGGGACACCAGTGTGTGCAAGTGCATCGTGTGGTACGTACGTGGAGGTATGGATTTAATTTTTCATCCCTGTTTGCAAGTTTTGCTATCCCTTTTCTTTTATGCATCTCCAATTTTACCATTGTAGAGCACAACGGATTCGAAATGCTCTAAGGTAACGCCCGATCGAAAGGTAGGGTAGTATAAAAAACGGCATCAGAGGTTGAAACTTAAGCTCTTTTCCTTAATTTTACATCCATGTTATGAGCTTGTTACATGGTCATGAGAAACAAATTAAAAATAAACGAATCCATTTGTTTTATAATTCTTTTAATGAATATGAAACATTATTCGACAAAAAAGAGGATGCATCTGCAAGACGCGAGACGTTCTACATACTCGAAACGGCAAAATACAACCACGCAATATAATTGGACTTAACACTAATCCCTTTGACATGGGTGACAGGGGGGCACAATCCTGACCCGACCGTTAAATGCACGAGTAATTAATTCCGCAAAGTTGACATGATCTCATTAACAAAAAGGGAAAAGAAAAATAACACGATTCAAAGACAGATCTGCGAACACGTGCGTGGCCACTGCATGCAAGCAAGGCGTTCAATCACGGTTTAAAATACAGTCTAGTGGCAAGGCGCAAGATGACGGGAATTATTTACCATACAGTATTCACACGTTTGCAGGAACAACGTTTAAGACTAGCCGCAAAGACCATATTGAGCGAAATTCGCAGATATATAGAACCATTCTACTGTCCCGTTTGGTGCTGTACTAAATGGTACTAAGTGCTAAGGAGACAATTTCGCGTAGGAGCCAACATACGCTAGAAATTTTCGCACCTTTTCAGGTCTGCAGTGTTGTTTTGTATGAAAAACCTCTGCTCCTTTTTTGTCACGCTGATGAAGTCAATCACGAGCGACGACATGTCTCGAGTCCGATTTTCTTTATTAATCTTTGCTAGTGAAAACTCTCCTTAAAAGTCCACTCCACCACGCACGCACATCTGACACCGGGCTAGCTGTAGGATTATATCGGCTTGCTTGAGCGAAAACGAGTATATACACCGAGACCCGCCATCGGTGACAGACTACTGGTACTGCTAAGGCCCGATCACAGAGGCTCAGCTCAGCTAAGGCTGGCCCCCTTGCACTGCTGCCTCCACCCTTTAATTGGAGTTGAATTATATGGTTCGCGCCCATAATAATGCAGAAAATTAAATATTATTCATAGATTATTTATGCACTTCCCAGGCGGTAATTTATCATATTTCACCCAAGCGAAGAAAAAACGCAGGACAGATCGTTCGGTTGGTATGATTACCGGAATGTTTGTCTTTCTCCCTCCCTCTCTCTCTTTATCTAACTTTTTCTTTTTCCCTCATTCACCCTCCATCGAACAAGAATCCGGCACACCCTTGGCCATTACACCGGCGTATGAATGATGTTGGTTCGATCGAGCGTTGATTCCAATTGCTTCCTTTCGATCGAACCGAGCGATCGGGTCCTCGGCGCGCGATCTCATGCGGCACTGCAATTACACGTTCGATGGTTGCATGCAACGACGGCAACGGCACAGTAGCAGCAGGACTACGGTACTTCCTGGCCGTTGGTTGCTGCTAGTAACGACAACATCACCGTGTGCGAGTTCGGCATAGATCGATCGGTCATAGCGGGCGCGCAGGAAGTTGCACGAAATCGGCCCCGGTGAGGCAGTTAGTCGAGCTGCCCTGCCGCCGCTCGGAAGACTTCAACACCACCGCGACGAAAGGCGCCGGCGGAAGTCCAGCGAGACCGGACGCAGAAGAGCAGCAGCGAAAGGGGAAGGGGGAGTGGGGTTGTAACGGGTCCTCATTGATCATTTGTTGTGCTATTAGTCATCGTATCGTATCGGGGAGCGGTGCCGGCTCGCAGTTGCCTTCACGTCGATCCGTGCAAAGACACCATTAGGTCTCGCAGTGCACGACTTTGCGCCCCCAGAAGACCTAATCCTAGAGATTACCGATTAGCCGGTTAGTGTCGCTCTCCAGCTTCGACCTCCCCTCCGGACGGTTCGAACATTAAAGAGCAGCGCCATGCGACCGGTGCAGGTTTCATTTGCATGCAAATGGATTCGTTTATTTTTTCCTACACAAATTGCTTTGCAGTTGTCTGCAGAAACACACACCAAACGCCGATTAGAAACATTGGCAAAGCATCGAGATGGGTAGTTCAGCCGCCCGTCGCCGCACATTCTTCCGTGGCATACAAAGTTGACAGGAGTTTGGTTACTTTGTGTCCGCCACGGTCCGGGCTGAATGGGCAGGTTAATTGCGAAGGGTACGTTGCTTGTGAGCTTCGCAACGGTTGGTCATACATGCTCACCCCCACCAAGGACCTTCATGCCACGAGATGCAGCCCGCCAATCGCCTCAAGGGCCTAAGATATCAATGATCTTCGTTCCAACAAATAGCTTCCAGGTACTGGTACATTTCGTGTTGCGTGCGGAACCGCAAATGTCGCTCTTCGCTCCCTCGCAGCTCCCGACAGCCATCGACAAGGATCCATCATGGCGCATTAGCGCGAGTATTCACCCGCTGCAAACCAGCTGCAATCTCTTCAACCACCGCCGACCATTACACCTGGAAGGAACAGTATCCGTGATTGCAGTGCACAAAGCCGAACTAATTGCGCTAGTCCTGCGGTCCCGCCGGCGTGTCGGGTGGTTGGCACTTGTGTGATTTATTGACCCAAAGTACGTCCCTCCCTCCCCTTTTGCTAGAAGACAATCTCGCCGCTTCTAGCTTGTACTGTTTTGTTTTTCTTTTTTCATCTACTAAACTACTACTTCTAGCCGTCATCGAGCGTGCAAGTTATGAGCCGTTCACTTTGGGCCCCTGCCAGGCTGCAGGAAGACGGATTGGATTGGCCAGCCTGCAAAGATGGTGATGGGGGAGGTGGTGTCCGTACGGTTGCACAGAATTGATGAGGTAATTATCGAGGGTCGGCAAATAGGCGGTCAGAGTGCGAGAAACAGCAAGCCAGCGTAACAGATGCACAAAGCTGTGCCATCCCCGTGTACCGTGTGCCCTTAATTCCGGCCGTATGTGCAGAACAACCTTGTGTAGGCAGGTGAATTGAAAAGGAAGAAAAAAAAAAACACCAACATCATTTCGAGCGAAAGACAAGCAACGCACCACAGCGGGACATGAAAATATGGACCACGTCCGTACCGTATCATTACGCAACCCGGTCTGGTCTGTCTCCGATATACACCCAGGGCCTCGCGCTGTGTCAACACGATCCGAAGGTTACATCTGTGAAAAATGTCCTTCTTACTGGTTGTAGTTTAATTTGCAAGAAGTTCCAGCTAAGCGGTGACGCTTACCCAAATGATACAAAGGTACCTATATTCCGCTGTGAGAGGACGCTTGTGAATGTAGTACCTTGTGAGGTCTCGTAACCTCCGGGTCCTATTCTGTCCCTACCTGACTCCGTCCAGCGATGATCGAGATTAAATGCGATCGTTTAACATGTCGCGATCATATCCCGAGACAGCGGAAAGCTTTGCATACACACTCAAACACACAAACCACGGAGGGAGGCACCAATAAATTTGTAGTTACCAAGCCCGGGGAGTTGTAGGAGGGTCTCGCTCCAGCTCGAGCGTCTGCGGAAAGGTAAGAATTAAGTGAACCGCTGTCATAAACTTGTGACAGAGGAATTTATTAGCAACAAGTCGCGGTCGGCGGATGAGCGTGGCACCTGGCCGGGAGGGTTTGCCGTGACTGGCAGGATGGGCCCTTCTTTCGTTGGACATCACACGCCACCCTGTCAAGAGTCTCCCGTGCCCTTTGGGGACGTGCCGCGGGCCGGAAAAAGATCGTTCCAGAGCGACCAAGAGAGCGGACTGTTACAACGCTAAGCAGGTATGCACCGAAGAAAAAGGCCATGCAACTACCGGCAACCATTCCCTTTTTAATTTTGCTCTGCACATAAACACACACTCCAACACATGGAGTTTGCGGTACAACTGGGTTTGTGCTAACCTTGGCTTTACACTTGTACCAGGTTGTACCACTTGTTGCCCCGCTTGGTTCTTGGAAGAGCACCGGGGAACACGCAGCGCGTTGAAGAACATGCGCGCACCAGCGGAAGTAAGTGAGAATCTGCACCACCGACCGCCGGCTTCCACACTGGCGTCCACGAACGACAGCATCCCAAGTGTCAGCTTAAAAGATTACAGCACATCGGTCGGGACGGTGTTTTGCAATTTTGCAATCGACTTCGATCGTAAATCTACTTAAACGAAGACAAATTCTGGTAGCCGTGAAACACAGCGCTTCATTTAACTGTCACGAGGGGGGGCGTTCTCTGCAAAGTCTGGAAGGAAGGAAGTCAGGGAAGCAAAACAATCCCTCGGATCAGATGTTGGAGCTTCTATACTGATTGCATATATCTTAGAAAGAAAGCATATTACTTACTTGATTTTCAAAACTAAAGAATTCTTTAAACAAGAATCTACGATCAGCCAAAATTGATAGACCTTAGTATTAGGCTCTTGAAATCATGAACTAAAATACATTCCGTTCATCGGCAAACCATTAGTTTAACGATTTTTTTGTCCTCTTCTTGAGTTAACCTTGAACCTCGTCGGAATTTTTCGATTCGTTAAACTGTTACGCAAATCAATCTAACCGCGATACAGAGGAACGATTCCGATGCTCCACATTGTTCACTATTAACTAACGTAGCGCTCTGATGCACCCTGGGTAGCTCTCTACATGGCGATGGCTTTCCGTCACTTTCGCTAATAAGCCAGGGTTTTGATGGTGCGTGATAATCGACCGTTGCGCCCTGCCACCTGCACGGCTTGAGATTTGTGCTGTGAAAACCTGTCAAACCGAACTTGCTAGCGGCCTATGAACCGTGAATGATTAACGATCACGTAAGTGATTCAGTACTGTTGCAGTAAAAATATAATTAAACAACACTCAATCAAATCAACGAAGACTTCCTACGACCTTCCTTTTCGCGAAACATCTTTACTTTGTTTAGCAAAACTTGTGTAGCTTGAATACCTTTTACAATCTCAAGTAACAAGTGTGTGGAAATGTGCGATTCAAAAGTTGTTTAATTAATTTAAAAAAAAAACTTAATCATTGTAAACATGTACAATTTCATTTCGTCCTCCCATTGACGTAACGTTGAAATGTTTTCCGCTTCAACACCTCTTCAGGTGCAGCACGCGCGTTGCCGAACATATCACAATGGCCCTGGCGTCAAGCTGCAGAGCGGCAAGTTTGGCATTGCATTTCGTGCATCACGTGGCAGCAAATGCGCCAAAGTTGTGAATTTTCGAAACAAGAATAAGTAATTGAACAAGACAAAACCAGCTTGCTTTAGCTTTTAATGTGCGGCGGTAAAGCGGTACGCACAAACGATTTCTTTGATTGATTTCATTGATAAATTTGCGCATAAACGACTTTGAACTTCTTCTATCTTTTCGCTAGAATAAAAGGTAAAACTGCACGTGGCACATGGTTGATCACGTGGGAATCGGCAAATAAAAAAGGAAATCCAAAAAACAAACGTCCGTGCATATCTTACTTCAACCCATTGGTCCGTTCAACAGCTTGCACTTCATTTGTAACGCGCTGATGATTTTGCACAATATATTTTACATAATAAATGCATATTTGTTATCGTTCGTTTGTTTGATCGAAGGCGTTTCACGTACATTGGTTGCTCGTTCTTATTTCGTTTGATTGATCGTAAGTGGATTAGCAATTGACAGAGGACTCGTGATAATCGGACGAACGCAATCAAAGCAAAACCAAATCCGTTCAAACATTGTTGCACTCAGTGCATAAGAGTCGTAAAGCACACGAATGGTTTAATTAACTGCTTGCCCTTGCGATGACCTTTTATAGTTCACAACGTTGGATTTGCTTACGACATAATTTAATCACTACAACGATTTCTCAAGAAAATATACATATCTTCGATGATCTTTCATAATCATTCTTTGTAACTGCTGGCAAATAAATGATTCGGCCTTCGGCCTATTCGCAACGGAAAACGGTTCAAGTCCTGCCACAAAGGTCCTTCCCAAATCCAACAACGACTGCTGTTCTTAGAGAAGGGTAGGCTCCCAAACGGTAGCAGCCAAAGGGCAAAGATGGACCCAATTTACTGCTCCCGCTCGCCTTTGGCCCAAGCCCAACACAGCATACATTTTTCATCAACCGATAATCGCACCCGTGTGGGCAGGTCAACGGAATTGTGTACCATTCTATTAGCAATCCAGCCGGGCGCAGTTATTTCCAGCAAAAACATTACTGAATAATAAAAACAGTTCCGCCGCCTCGGGAGGACCGAACCCCGCATACCGATACCTCCGTCGAAATTGTGCTTCTTTTCGATTTGACCCCGCGCAAAGGCGACTGGCTCCGAGTTTGAGCTTTAACTTTCCGTGCAGAAGGAAGTTGGACTACTGAAGGACACACACACACATTGTACGCTCCCCGGAACGAGCCGCAATCGAGCGCAAGTTACGGCGCAAGGCGCCCGATGTCAAGATTTGCGTTCGTAAAAATAAAATCCTTTCTCTTGCTGTCTTTGTCCCACCCCCTGACCGCTCGTCCCGCGTTCCGGTGGATTGGTTATTATGTTTACTCCCCTCCCGGTCACTTCCTGCGTTCGCCATGCCTTGCCGACCTCGGCGGTAACGACGGCGACCACGACGACGATGGCGACGGGATTGCGAATTGTAACGATTATTTATTATTTAAATTGTCGGAGGTTCTCCTATGACTGCTTTAGGGTGAGCCCTACGCTCGCAAGGGTGGCTGGTGCAGGAACGCGAGCTGAGTTGAGTGACGTTGCAATACGGCTGCCCCTCTTGCCGACGAGAGACTCGTTGACCACGGGCCGCGTTCGCCCTTTCGCGACGTTCGTTTTATTGCCAAAGCCGAGTCGCCGTCGTCGTAAAGTGGCCACAACGGACTATCGATTGCGTCACGTGCGGTACTGTCTGGTTTGCGTTCGATCACCAGCGCGCGCCGTCCACCCACACCATCGCCCGCTGGTCCGAGATAGGTAACATAACCTATAGTAGGTGACACACATAAATTGCCTTCGCCTAGCATAGCTGTTGGGTTGCATGCGGCCAAACCATGAGGAAACCCCGAACAAGGAACCAATCGTATCGACCCGATCGGGGAGCTGTGCACTCCAAACCAAATGCCTTACCAGATGCAATATGCGCTTCACAATGACCCGTTCCTTCACAGACGTTCCCAACCGCTTTTCCCATCCGCCTCCCGTCCCCCGCGCACCGTCGGGCGAGGTCAATATGCACCAACTTCCCGCTAGGTGTCGTGCGGTGCTTTATGATTTGGGCTTTAAATTATAGAAATAAAATAAAAACCCACACTACACCAGCGGAGACCAACGCCCCGGAATAACCTATTTCTTATTTGCAGTCTGCCCGGGCCTGCCGGTTCGTTTAATTTCGCCGTCTAACGATCGAGTCGACAGCACCTTTCAGCAGTGTCTTTATAACCACGGCACGACCAACCCGCCGTATGATCCTGGACGGACGTATCGGTTACACTGGCGATAGTGGCGCAAATAACACTGGCAGCGCGTTAAATTGTTGCAAAACCAATTAAATACAATTCACTTCGTTGCATACTTACAGTCAAGCCTAACGCGAACAAAACGTACGATTGATTCCTACGTTTGACAGCTTTTCTTGTGTGGCATTCATGTTTCGTGAGCGAAGGAAATGATTATTCAAAACCACCGATTTGAAGGCCCGCGACACAAAATATCGACACCCGAAGTTTTCATTCATAGTGCTACACAGTTGTTTCTTGAATTTGCTTGCCTTCAGCTGGTTGATTGGTTTTTTCGCAAAACAAGCAAAAATGAACTATAAATGCAAATAACACGTTAGCATTATGTACGGTACATAGTAAAAAAATGCAATTGTTTGCTACCAACTTCAACGAGACGATTTGTTTGTAAATGTCAAGAGCTTCCTCGTTTCGATCATGAACGAGTTTTGTTTTCATTCTTCCACTTGACATCGAACATTTTCCCATGGGTGACACACATACCATGCGGACGATGTGGTGGAAAAATAATGTTTCAGCGAGAAGGTTGAATAAACAAGAATTCAACTTATCACAACACACTGTGACAATTGTGTTCGAAAAAGAACTACAATGGAAGGTTTTGCATTGGTTAGTTCCAGTTCCTGGGGTGCACAATCGTTTACATACTGTTAATAATGTATAACTGTAATTAAAAAATGTTATACACTTCCCACAATTGATTTACTGCAATATTTGTCCACTGATTAATCTTGAATTCAAAATCACTAATTGCTAATATGTTTACAAATAACTTGCTACCGTTCTTGCCAAAAACGGATAACAATGTTGTAAGCGGCGAACAAGCGACACCATCGCCAAGTTCCCCTGTGCTCCAATGTTGCTGTTTGACGCTAACAAACCACCGTTCGAACAGACCGCGACGCGAAAGGCGTTTGCAGAACAGTGGCTTTTTGTTTAACTCAAGTTCAGGTGTGCTGTTCATTATTGTTTGTGGTGAGATGCAAAAACAGCAAACAGATAAATTAAAACTCACCCAAGAAAATACAGAACCGTTTTGCGGAGGCCTTAAAAACAAAACCACCAACTTCCAAGGTAGGTTGCGTAGGTTCAATCCAAATAAAAAACGTAGGTCCGTCATTTTCCCCAAAAGTTTAGATTTCGTTGCCTGCATACGTTACGCTTACCCCACCGCCAACCTGACAATTGTAGTCACCCTTCTTACCCGTTCCCGCTTACCCGAACAACCCTCAAATGTCGGTGGCGTAGACGAAGCCTGGGAAAGTTTTGTTTCTTGCTGTAACCCAGCCCGAGGATGACAAAACAACGAGTGCACAGTTTTGGCGCGCAGTCTGGTTGACCGCAAAGACGCAACTATTTTCCCACCCTGACTACAAAAAAAAAAAAAAAAAAAAAACATCAACTTGCACGCGTCGTTGCGAGATGTTTAGACTAGCGAAGGAAAATGTACTTGGGACTGTACTTTTCTAAGCATATAAAGCTTACAGCTTCTTCCAGAGCCTTAACACCAGACTTTTTTCACATTTTAAAACTTCTATTACGCGACTGAATAGCATTTGAAAGATATGCATAGTACATTAAAACCCGGAATCGATTTTGAAATGAAAGAAATCAAAATATAACGTCCGTTTTCAGTTGATAGAAGAATTCGTTTCAAAAGAAATATCATTTAAAAATGATTCATAATGTATCTGGTAATTTGAAAAAAGTTTCTTAATCGATTCGAGGGTATTAACACAATTGAATCCACTATCTTGAAATATTGAAATATTGGTGATCTTAATCCACATGATTTTGTTTCCTCTCGTTGGCTTTCTGTGGACCAAACTCCAATTTTCTGAGAAATAATCAACAACTCTTCTCGATCCGAAACTATCGAGGGCCGTCATCATCTTCCTGCAAGCTGATATGATGCTTATTGCCACTCGACCAAATAACCCCCCCCCCCCCTCCCCACCCCTCCCCTTGGAATGGGAGCATTAGAGCGTCAAAAAAGAAAACAAAAACTTTTTGTATCACTTTAACTCGCCCAGACTCAATTCCACGACAATGAAGCCGGAAAATGCCCAGCGCAGTAGACGGATGGCGGGGTTGGATTTTTACGATTTGAGACTTATTTAACGAAATTTGAGACTTTATTTAACAGTTTGTCACTCCGCTCAGTGCAGAGGCGCCACAATCCAAGCTGAAACATGGTTGATCTGTGAGGGTGTACTCAAAACTTCAGCGTTCAGTCGGTTTAGTTTAACAAAGCCATGTCAAAGTGACCGTAGATGTGGCCATTTGCAGTGGAAACAACCGTCGAGGGCCAAGCGAAGAGTTGTAGCAAGCGATTAATTATAACTCTTCAACAGTGAGAAAGAAATAAGAGACTCAGTGGTTGGAATGAAATGTGTTATGCAACAACAAAATGCTATCAGCAAGCAGGATTCTCATATTGATGAATTCATCGATTAATTATTTGCAATTTGTTGTAGTTTAATTAATTTGGCACTGTCAAAACTAGGTGATCTCCTGTCAAACAAAGTTCCTATTTCCTGCAATATAATAATGACGATTGAAGAATCAATCATCCGAACGGAACCTATAGTTTACTATAGTAAACTCATTATTATAATCAGCCAAAAAACTGCCACAAAATCACGGTTTCGTTGGGTTAAGGTGCGCCAGGTCCGTACGCGGCACTCCAAAAAATATGATGAAATGATGCCAGAGCACACATTCGGCATTGAAGTGAGTGGAAAAAATGGGATCACGTTCGAACAACGAAAACGAAGGAGCAGAAGACAGATGGCGGCGGTGACGAGGACAAATAGTTAATCGCGGAAAGGATTGCAACCGCGCGGCCTCATGCCGTCGGCATCTGAGGTGGCTCGTACGGAAGGCGTACAGACGCTTTTCACGCTGCAACGCCATTTGTGCACGGCGAAGAACGAGACGTAGGCCCGATTCGGGACAGGGACAACCCGGTGGCGCGGGTGCACATTCCTATGCCACCTGAGCCATCGAACATAACCGGACCCGGACCGGGGCACTGCGCAACATGCAGCCACCACCTACACAACAGCGATCTGTGAAGAGCCGCCTGCACCTCTTGAGAGAGAAACGCGGAACGGAAAATGTGCCTCGATCGTGCGCGCGCTTGAATTGCTCGGCGGGTGCGAAATGCGCGCGTTCCGCGTAATTGTAGCCTTCCACCACCGCAATCGGATCGGGCTTATGGTCCGGTGTTGAATACCCATTGCACATCGACGGCAGGTTTCGGTGCGTTTCCAAGTATTTTCCCCCAATGAGGGAACCTTTTTTTTCTGCCGTCCAACCAATGGCTCCTACTCTACCGATTTCATGCAGCGCACAAACATAAACTGGAAGGTAAGGAAGCGCATTCCAATGCATTTGAGATGTCATACATAACCCTTTCAGTAGATTTTTTAATGACACCAACCACTACTAGTTCAAGACACCGTGTTTAGGTGAGGTTGTTTTTTATAAAGCCTATGTTCATGCAAAATTAATGCTTAAATTTCGAATCATCATACACATTAAACACCCATTCGTCATTAAAAAATCTCATAATTTTTTAAAGAATTCTTAGTTCATCAAAAGAGGAGAAATATACATAAATTGATGTTTGTCTCCTTCGTTAGTAGCCAGTGATGTCCCCTTTGCCAAAAACTGAACACACAACTGCCTTGACTTGCTTGATTTTTTTTTTTGAATTCTAAACATAAATAACGTACCTTTTTTCAAACATTCCGAACTTTTAAACGATGAAAGATGGTTAGGTAAGAAGATGAACGCTTCTAGACTCGAATGGCAAAAACAAGTTAACTTTCGCTAGTAATGAAACATCATCACCCTTTCTTTAGCCGCTGAACTTAACACGCCGAGGTAACAAGGGCAATATGCGCTACTCATCAACGAGAGTGCATTTACATTGGAACTTTTGATTGCAATTTCCATTCCACTCTGCCACAGCAGGATCAACGCGCGCGCGCGCTAGTACTTCTTTAATCCTTTTGATGAACTTTCGTGTTCGTTTGTGCACTTGTTTTTTTTATTTTTTTATACAAGATAAAGGGACATAAAATCGGCATCCAAGAGGGGTGAAGAGAAAAATGTCCCCGTCTACAGTTTCTCCGATACAACGCCCTCCAAGTGACTGTGCTAAAGGAAACACTGGAAAGTCTGGAAGCGAGTAAACGACCCGGAGTGAAAGCACGAGCATGAGGGTAAGAGTTATGGGAGCAACTTTTCTGTTGCTCTGTAACTCCAAGGACATCGGGAGGACGATGGGCGCAAGGACGATTGGTACTGTAGTTTTAAGAGCTCCCCATTTCTACCCTCACCACCCCCACCCCACACCTTGCTTTAATTCTTCAACCCGGTCGACTTGAGCTTCGATAGCAAAAGGTGGTGAAATAAAGATATCCTTTATGTGCAGAAAGCTCACGAAAACCCGCATCATCGGGCATAACGGGAGGAATCGGTCTGAGGGACGCCGACGGCCGGGGTTTGGATGGGTTTGGAGGGAAAGCGGACATTGGCTGGCTTCGGGGGGCATCATGTCGACAGTGCCGAGCAGTGCAGCTGACCGAAGGTGTGAAAAAGCTGAAGGAGAAGCCCGGTGTAACAAAATCGATACACTCATTGCAGTGGCGCGAACGGATCCGGGGGCACAAATACTGCTGACGGTGCAGGGCACTCGAACGAGTCGGGGTGGAAGATGGTCTGGACTGGGTGGTGGGGAGAGGGGGGTTGAAAATGGAGGAAAAACACATTCATACTGCCCCCTCGTCTCCACGAGCTCCCCCATTGTCGATGCAACCATTGTTCAACTATGCATCCATCTTTTCTCCGCATTTCTGCGCGTGTTCTCTCTCCCTATCCCTCGTGAACCATATAGACCATAGAGCTAGGTCACGAAAGTGCAGACACGGTAGAGTGGTAGAGCAAACTTAAACACACACAAACACACCGGCTGGCGTTGTTTCGAGTGCACGAAAGGAACCTGTCTCCGAAGGCTCGGAGGAATCACTGTTGGAGCATTGTTCGAGGTTGACACCGTTTCTCGGTAGCCCTTGGGTGCCCTTTACATCGCCCCATGTCATCCCGCATACACCTCCTCATATCGAACTCCCCCACTATCGACAAGGATTGTGTGTCCTGTGGGAAAGGGCGACGTAACACTTTGCAGAATGAAGCTGGCACCATGAAACGGTTGTTCACTCTTTCTCGCTCTATATTTGCTGTTTTTTTTTTGCTCATTAATTGGTTCACCGACATGGAGCGGTGGATGACGTCGTATTCGAAATGCATTTTATTTTCTGCCATTGCGCACACTTGCACATTCGTCCGTTGCGTACAAAAGGAGTCGCGCCGAGAATGAAAAGTCGAATAAATTTACGATGTAGTATGACAAAGGGGCAACTTCGATGGAAATTGTTTCTATCTCAGAGAGCAAAGCTGGTTTTAAGCGCTCGTGCCAATGTCCTTATCATGTAAAGATCAGAAGATTGAAATACATAAACCTGTATCATACACAACCGAATACGACATATCGGTTGAACCGATGCGGTCCATGGTGTTACGAGAGCTTCCACAGAAGCTCTGAATTTATTGGAAAAAAAATGTGTACAAATTGAGCATGACAAAATGTGTACAATTGAGCAGCTTTAAAGAAAGATAAAATGAACTCAACGCGAGGTTCCAAACAGACAATTACTAATCTCATGTATTCCCTCAGACTCTAGTCTTGTCACGTTTAAGTGCACACCAGTAATGAGTTCATTTAGGACAACAAAATCATAGGTCGTGCAATGCAACTTAAATTTATCGACTCCATTGGGTCCATTATTTTCCCGCGCTAATGATGCAGAAAACGAATCCGCGTTCAGAATGCACGATTACTTTGCATACGTATGGCGTTCCCCTCGGGGGACACATTTTGATATTGAGTTACATGCCTTCCAGAGCGTAATCACACCACAACGATATCATTAGACCATCAATTCGCAGACGGGCAGAGCGAGCGTCCGCGTGGATGTCTTGTCCATGTGTAAATTGAAGCCACGCCAGCCAGCTAATATGCTCTACGATTGCCATCCACCAGCTTGCCAGCACATTATTCACAAACGGCGTCAGTGTCGGTGGTGTTCGGAATAAATGCGATGATTAGCTGTCGACGAGTGCGACCACCCTTCGCTCCTGCGGGGAACGAACTCTGCTCCTTCGAGTCGAGCATTGAGCAAGAGGTTTAATTCGACACCTTCCACCGTTAATCAATGGGTTAGCACGTCTCCACGCGATCGATTGTTTTTCAGTTCTTCACGCTTCCCAGCATGTCAGCGTCCGCCCGGTTGCTCAATCCATCGACTAAACCCCGTAGCTGTGTCTGCCAGACCGGGAGACTTTATTTAGACAAAAACCTTGAACGATGAAAAATAGTAGGGAGCATTTATTGATCACCTATTGGGTCCAACGTCAGACGGCACGAAAACAAAAAAAAAACAACCATAGAGTGCAGTGCGCCAGCAGGGAGGTTTTCCTTTCAACTGTTTACAACCCTTCGAAGCGCAACGTGAGACTACTGACTTCGCGGAGCCAGGCCTATCCACCGGGCCAGTCTGTGCCACTTCAACGTCACTTGCGGCCCTCGTGTGGCGTTGCGTGGTGCAAATCCACGTGGGAGAGCATCCCATCGTAAATTAATACCGCAATATGCACCAGAAGAACAAAACAAAAAACACGCATGTACCAAACGCAGAGTGGTGAGCTCGATGGGACGTCATCTAAGAACCGTTTGACGCAAGTCTTTGCAAGTGGTGCATGTTAGAGAGCGTCTTGCGTAGAAAAGAATAACACGGAATCGGTCGGGTCCGACCTGTGGCGGTATTGTGGGAATCAAACCCTTTTTTTCTATCTCATCTAGTTCGAGAGGTTCTCCGTTTCATACGTTTGGATTATTTTTCATCACATCCAAGAAACGGAAAATGGTTTACATCTGCTAAATCACTAGCGTAGTTGCAAGAAAAAAAGAAATCCCCAATAATACCAAAGCAGGCACCACATGCTCCGACATTCGTCCATCGATCGCAAAGACAACAACGCTCAAACGCTTCCCAGTCTACTCCATGCCATCGGCATTCAGTGAAGTGAACCGGCTCCGGTCGATCGATCGATCGGTCCACCACATTCCTCTCCACACCGTCAGCAGCCACAGCAAGGACGACGTTGGGTGCGAGTGTTCTCTGCCTTGTGGCTGTCACAACATGCGAACCCCCCCTGCGCGGGACAAGTCTGACGATGCTTGCCAGCTCTGCATACAACAACAACCCGAGAGCTTCGAGTCGGCGGCGAGCATCCAATTTACGCGATCGCGTCGATCATGAAGAAGACGACCGCCACCACAGTCGCCAGGCATCTACAGCCAGCGTTCCCCCTCTGTCTCTGGGCGAGCGAAGAAGGTAGCTGGAACGCGTGGAAACGGCAGCCGCGATTTACGACCGTAATTCCCATGAATTGTGACTTCAATCATGCGAATCTAATCAAACTGGAAGCTACGAAACGATGCCGCGCGCTACCGGACGGACGCGGGCGCACACACCGGCGCGGGTGAGATCATGACGAAAATGAGCCTCTCTTCACGTGACACTGCCCACCTCCACGAATGGCAGCGATCGACGCGCGTTGGAGTCGACGGAGCCAACTGCCAAGGTGCTCCATCATCGAAGGGCGAAAGGGGCGAGAATCGTCGAAGCAAACGGCTTCTAATGATGGTTTCTTACGATCGGACGGACGCACTGGAACGTACTCCCACCGGATTATGGACGGCGATCGATCATCCAATGGGTCAAAAGTTCATTAAAAAAGAGGGAGGAAAGGCACCAGAAGTGGGGGGGGGGGGGGGGGGGAGGGGGTGATTTAGAACGGTATTCTGCCCTGCACTCAAAACGATGCGTAATGTACCAATTAAATATTGCTTCGGATCAACTTTTCTCTCATGTGTTACAACCATAATTTAATGATTCTGCCTAAGCCCATGCATTTCATGACAAACCCGAACATTGGAAAAGATTGAAAGATCATGAAATATAAACCTAGGTTTATGAAAATATTAAACACATAGAATATTTAAGGACTATAAAAAATCGGTCTGCAATTTATTAAAATGAAGCATGAAAGATCTTTTCGGTCACATGATGTGTTCTTGTGTTTACAAATACAGACCCGGTATTTCCAGTAGAAGAACCAGTGCAGTAGAGGAATTACTTACAAAAATTTAGATGTATTACACCAAAGTTGATTAACTAACATGTGCAGATCTACATAATCACCATCGGCCAGCCAACCATTTTGCTACTTTCAATTTCCTAACACAGAGCTGGATAAACCCCTCCACTTCGCACCTCGAGAGATGAGCTCGGTTCGTCCGGTCGACCGTTAATTATATCGATCCGCGGGTCGCTTGACATTACTTCCTCTGCTTTCGGACGATCCACCAGTAGGGTGCCAGGCCAATCATATCGTACCAGTCCAACGTATCTCCTACAGTCGGAAATATAAGCGTAGTCGGCATGCCGCATGAAACACATCAGATATCTCGTGCCAGATACATCGCTGTATTTGAAAAGCCCACATAGCGAAACGGAAAACAAGTCTACCCAACTTTAAATCATACGGCCTTATCCTCGCTAACAGGAGGACCATGTGAATGGGAGCAACACAATACACTCATTTTAAACATTAATTTGTAAAAATGAGTCTGAATTAGATTTGACACATTCATATCAGGTCTAATCCACAATTTATCTTTTCTGACCTGTGATTGTATTTAAATCGAAGTATAATGTATCACTTATGTTACTTAAACATCTGTTTTAATTGCAAGGAAAATATGGCAAATGATGCCAAGCCCGTTCAAACTCTACAAACGATGTTTCGTAGACCTACTGATCACCCCGATCCATTTCTCTACCTCTTCTTACAGCCCTTAGGTTGGTGCGTTTGTGAGTCGCATAGGAGATCGCTCTACCCGTTCGCTAGTTTTGCATCCTTCTTGCATCCTGGAGAAACCAAACTGCAAACTATACCTATATTTATTATAAAAACATCACAAGCACTAATGACCATAATCATTCGTCCGGTAGCGTGCTACTCGAACCGACGAAGTCTAGCTGGACGCGTGTTGCGTACTAACCTGTGTGGGTCAGTCTAGGCGGCAACTATGAAGTGGGGAATTAAAATCAATCAACTTGTCGCCAGCCTACATCGTTGACCCATTGACGAGACTATCAAAAACACTGCTCTACATTTTAAAACTCTTTTACTGCATACAAATGATTTCTTTTCCCAGGTCTTGCGATGACTTTTGCTTAAATCTGAACAAAAAATACTATTCCGTTTTCAAAACTGAAATCAATACTAAACTTCGCCAGTTCGTTGATTTAACCAATAAAACTAAGTACTTTTGTGCCACACAGCTACTCTTATCGGCACTAACCCACAGGCAAACCCAATTAATTTGACATCATTCATGATAATTTCCGAAAATATGAGTTTGAATACAGCTTCCACCACCAAAATTATCCCAATAACTTTCGTTACCCAGCCAACCACACTGTTGCTCTCAAAATTGGAAAAAAAAATCCTTCCAAACTTGATTTCCAAAGGAAATTCTCCAAGTTTCTTGGAATTCGAATTTCCTCGAGTCCACACTTTGCCTTTCGCCGAAAGGCCGCGACAAAGTTTTTCGGCGCAATAATTTTTAAACACCAACTGGATTCACCCGACGCTTTTCTCGGCTGCTGTAATCCGGCCACCATCTCGCTAACACCTTCAGAACACTTTTCCTCGTGCCCGCACGCGAAATCTTTTCCCTTACCGACTTTCAGAAAGTTTACGACTTGGGAACGGGTTGAACAAAGTTGTGCGGAGGCACTAAGCAGTTTGGTTGTGAGCAAAAAAGAAATATTTATAGTGGGAACCAAGAATTCCCAGAATTCGTTTGTTAATCCTTGAAGTGCCGAATAAAGTGAGGTCCGACCGAATCAACAACAACGATCGTTTGGCGTTCGCGCCAAGCCAAACCATCAGCAAGTACCACGGTGCTGCAATTGCATTTGCATTAAGCGATTTTCCCCAAAGTTTTCCAAAGTCCATTGCGCCCGCACCGGTTCGAATCAGGGGCTGCCAGTGCTACTGGCGGGGGTTCTTAAGGTTGATTGATGATGATGGGTTTCTAATTGATTTTAATCCTTTCGGTGCACTCGAAAGGTGCTATCGTTTTGGCACGAACCCCGGGAGCGAATGTGATTTCAATCGTCGGATGGAGTTTGAATTTCATATTGTAATCCGAAAAAGAGCAGCTCCTTTTGGGGTGGAAGCCATTTTTGGAGAGTATTATAAGCCCTAGGGGAAATCTGGCAAAGTGTGTCCCTGCGTAACGAATGTCGTATCGCAGTCGGAAAACGACCAAATCCAACGTTGAGCGCTCACATAATTTTCACTCGTTGATTCAACTTGATTATATTTCTCTTCAGACCAAAACCATAGGTTTTCAATTTTTGACAATCAATGCGGCATAAATATTCAAGAGCTCACCAATCATGCAACATTCTGGACTTACATTACTATAATTCCTTGAACATACCTAACAGAAAACGAAAAAGAAAACAAAAGAAAATATTAATTAAGGAAAATATTGAAACGAATTATCAAAAGCATGTATTTGAAAAAGTACATCAAACTGAACATATAATCGAGATTAAAAAAACAACACTTTAACGTTCCTCGCCGAATATTATGTTGTCTACTCATTCTGGCTTCTTTTTGCTGACGCCAGTAGGGCGTGCCCACCATTCATAAACACACACATACTCAAGTTGCCGGCGTTCAATCACTTATCGAAATATCACCAATGAGGCGCCATCGCCATTATGCTATGATTAATTCGTTGCTACCATCACCGACATCGGCGGGTTTCTGTTGGCCGTCATCTAGGACGCTGTCAACACAGCGATGGTCGATGTTTTAGCCCCGTTAGTTGCGGGAAGCTCTTTTTTTTGTTTTTGTTCTTCCAAGAAACATGCCCAAAGACTTCGTCGACGTCCGGTTCAGTGCACGGTGCCGTCCTGGACAACAAGCTCAGCTTTTTCTACCGTGCCTCTATCCAAGATAGAGTTTCTCGAACAAATTAGAGGAACATCCATTCCTCAGGCTTGGAAGAGCCTGGGGATCGATGGTTTCTATAGCCAAAGAATTCACGGAAAGTACTTACTCACCATCGAAGGATTACAGCCAAAAGGCGTTGGATTAAACGACGCAACACAAGTCATTGTATTAAACTAATTGGAGGATGAGTAAATAATTTTACTAGATATTGAACGCTGCAATACAACAAAAAAACGAAACAAAAATCTTCCTTTTTTTCCTTCCCCCCTCCCTTGCACTGCCATAAGAATCCTTTCCTTTTTGAAGCAAAGTCAGTTTATTTCGCTTTTCAAACTACATTAGCTTGATGTGACAACGCTTGATTATTTATTTTATGTTGTTCTTGTTACATAAAGCCATCCGCGGGCGCATTTTCTAATCAAAATAAAGCAGGAACAAAAAACACAAATTTTCACTAATTACACTCGTCTTCTCGCGTTCCGCCTTTGAAACCGACCAGACACGCGGTGCAGTTTGTTGCATATACAAACGTGCACTTGCCCTGTCCGGTCCGCTGTTTTGCATCGAATCGCATAAACAAACACGCTGCAAAAACACCGCCGCGGCCGCGTGCCCCCCCGGGCCGGCAGAAACGCGATGGTGCAGACAAGAACTGCAGCAGTGGCATTGCAGTTGGCAGGAAACCAAAAAAAAACACACACACTGTTTGTGTGTCTTCTGATGTCGTAGCCGTGGACACGGACTGCTATCGTCGGACACTTTCCTCCATTATGTTGCCTCCTCCCAGGCCGAGCACCGAACAGCAATGTGCTTCTGGCACATCAGCAAAAAACAAAACTCTCTACAAAACTATTTTTTCCCGAGAACGTCGCGCAAACACAACAACAACCGACACTATTGTAAGCGGTAGACGTCCGAACAACGTGCGACAGAGTGCAGCAGCATGTTGATGCGCCGATGCGGCTCCGCTTTTCTCGCAAAACATGTGTTTCACTGCATGTCCAGGAAACGGAAAAGATTAGTTTTTTATTAGAAAGACGCCCAGAGAGAAAGGCATTGTTTAAAAATGCTGGAAAACTGGCACGGAAAACAATCCTCAAACTATTGCGGCGGAGAAACTACTGGCGAACGTAGCGATCTTTATTTTTAGTACAAGCAACTTCGCAAAGGCTGTTAGAAATGCTGCTCATGTTTAGCTGGAATAAAAGAATGAAGAGTTAAGTGTGCAAACAGAATCATTCGCTAGTTGCTAAATCATAGACAAACTGTATGTTTTCAATGTTTTTAAGCCCGTTCTTGTAAATCTTTTTATTGTTCACCTGTAAACTGTTGGCGATCGGGTCCTTTCACGATCCACTTGCGACATCAATCAAACACATTTGCCAAACAGCATGAAGCAGCGGAAAACTTCGCGTTGCGACATTAAACAAAGACACTTACAAAAAAAAATCAGCCAAGAAAACACACCACACCAGCAAACACAAACAAACAGTCGAGCAGGGGCCAACAGGGAACGACTCGAAGGCAGACAAGGTGCATTACTACTCGCTGGAAGCAAAAGACCCCGAATCGAACGGCCAGCGCGCAGGACAAACAAACAAACTAACAAACTAACAAACAAGCAAACATGCAGAAAACACGATTGCAGCGCCGCTGACTGACTGACTGCATATGCACACGGGATGGCACAGCCGGTGGCCGTTGGTTGGAAATTTTCACAGCCGGAAAATGGGACAGCTTCGGTCTGACGCAACGACAACGCGACGCGCTCGGAATTGCCAAGCAAAAGCATTAATACAATGCGAAGGAGTAAGTTTAAAAGTTCTCATTTCATTCCAGCAATAATCACGCTTCAACATTCCTATTCTTTCATCTCTTAACCATTGGCAAACCAATAGGAACATCAGATGCACAAGGTCACTACCATTTTATAAGAGCGGGAAAATCGCTAACTAAATAACGGGTAGCAACGAGCCGGTTTGTTGGTAACAAAAATACCATAATTACCTACGAGGCCCATCGTGAGACGGAGTGGAGCGTTCGTTTGGAACGCTGTCAGTTATTCTTAGCCGGGACGTCTATTTATTTGTGCGTGAATTTACCACGTCCACACCCCGGCAGCCCATTTTCCCATGCTTGGCCAACCATCGCTCCTCTTTCGCAGACGGAAGACTCAAAATAACACACGTACGTTCGTTACCATGTGAGCTCAGGCTGTTGAACATATTCTAGTCTGGTAGCGGCACCGCGGCACCTCTTTAAATCATATCCGCAAAAACGGTGTACGCAAAGTACGAGACAACCTTCCGCTCTTGGTTGCTCCCGCCGTATGTTCCGTCCCTTCTTGCAAAAGCGATAAATTGAGCAGCAATAATCGTGAAGAGAAGCCAGGAAAAGGCACACGTGCGTTGGTCTCCGGATGCGAAAAGAAAAATCGATGATATTCGTTACAAAACCCTGTAACCATTGATAAAGAAAAAACGAAAAAAAAGAACACCCACCAAATAGATGAAAATACCTCGCACGGGCTACCACCAGCGTTTTCGCAGTATATGCGAGCGCACCAGCAGGAGATCGGCATAACGCGGGTGAAAAAGATCTTGTTTTCCTGGGACAAAAATAACACGGTAGAGTGCGGGAGATGTCGCCCGCGTAGTCGATAGGCCGACTGCCTACGGGGCAAAACGGCAGGCAGTCGATGCGAATATGTATTCATTTCCAGGAAGCGCACCAGACGTAAATGATCCTAGGCAACCCAACTGGCCAGATTCCGGCGTCGTGTGAGACGGGGCGAGCTAACATAACTACATACACATATCGAGCGTGGGCATTTTAGTGATGATATGAATGCTACAAACGCAGCTAATAAATAGGAAACAAATAATAAACAGATAATAGCGCCAAAAAGGTTCCTCAAATGGTGAAATCATTGCAAACGGATTGCTTCCACTAAATATTGTCAGTTTTGGTGCGGAGTTGCCAAATCCTCCACAGCTGCGGTGCGAAGAAGGAACATATCTACTCTGGAATACACTTTCCATTTGATTTTCACGATAATTGCATCTCAGCCTATCATCGTAATTCAACAAATTCATACTACATGTCGCAAATATAATTAAATTTGATTTAGATATGAAACATCATTCGCAAATGAACAATTCTAATATTAATAAGCAACAGTCTTTACTAAAACATTGTAATGCCTTTTATATCGTGATTGAATTGTGAGATTACTAACACATATCAAACGAAATTCAAGAACAGAACACAATTTCCCTTTAAAAAAAAACTAGTCACCCTCTAGGAAAACATCGTCCGCCTTCCAGAAACCACCAAACCAAGGCATGCTCAACTTCAACGCACAAATTACACACACATTCCCAGCCGACAAGGTTTCGTCCTTCCTGCCATACCAGCGGAATCCCATTCATTGCCACGTTCCCTGTTGCCCATGCGCGTTATCCTGCAGGATATCGAAGCGACGAACGCCGACGCCGGGCTCCGGCGCTATTCCATAAATAACCTTCACTGTGTCCTTCAGTGCAGGTGGGGTGGAAAACCGTAGTCCAATACCCTCATCCGATGCGACCTCGCCCTCCTTTTGATGCTAACCAAACCCAATCATTCCTTTCCCCCCCATTTGTCGTTGAGGGGTACGACGCATCGGGCCGGAACCCTTCCTGACATTCCGGTATATATTTGCCGGCGCCGCCCGTCCGGCCGTGCACGTCTGGTATGCTCGGGCACGGCCGCACGTAACGTCGTTTTTCCCGATTTTAAAAGTGGGGTCTGGAACGCTTCATAATTGCCTTCGACGTGGGCAAAGGGAGGAGGCGAGTCATGGCACTGCGTAGAACATCAATCACGTGACGGTGGGTCGGGAATTGGCACAGTTTTCCCGGTCCGTCCGTTGTCTCGTCGTGCGAACGCTGCGCACCCTCTTTGCACCTGTTAATAAAAGCCCATTGGAATCGGATTCGTTCAGGTCTCGCCTGGCTCTTGGTCAAATTCGTGTCACTTGATAAATTTAATGCACCTGTTACTTTTTAAAAGATATTTCGCTTCGAAGACTTCGAATTGACTTCGTTGTAGGCTGATGTAAAGAAAAGCACACATAAGTGGACAACAATCGCAGTTTGTTTTTCCAAAATCCATCATCTAGAAGGCAACCATAAAGTCAGCAAGAAACCCGAAAAGTGCAACATACCGCACGCGAGATCATAAAAACGATATCGTGACCAAACGGCACATCCCAATTTTCGGCCAACGGGAGAAAGTTCGAGATTTTCCAACATTCGTCGTCGAAACGCACATTTTTCTCTGCCCTGTCGAAAGTGACTGACTGAAACAGCACGAGCAGGTTTTCCGTGCGGAAAATGGGAAGGCAAAGAACGAAGGCACGATGAAGCAAGAACAACACCACACCCTTAAGGTTGTATTATGATGGAACTCGTCCCGCCGCCAGACGCCGTCGACGGACATTACGAAAACGACGAGGATGAGGAGAAGGATGCGGATGAGGATGAGGACGACGACGCCGCCGCCAACGACGACGACGGTGAGAGGCGATATGGAGGCGCCTTCCAGGCGAGTCGTCTCGTCTATTGATTTTACGCAAAAGCACACATAATTGCGCCGGTCCGTCCCGACGACGGCGAGGCCGACGTCGAAAACCGATGGCGCTTCGTTTAGGGAGAGTCCTTTCCCTTCTCCCATCCCCCTCCCGTCAATCATAATGCTCCGGGACTAAGTCCTGTGTGTTCAGTCTGGCATTCTCTTATTTTGCTCCTTCCACTTCAAACCGTCCGAGTCAAACATAGGATATAGGCTCCCTCTTTTCTCCAGCTACGAAGTGCTCATTTTTGTTATTTTTCACTGCCATCGCCCTGTCCTTTTTCGTCTGGCATATATCGACCTGCAAGGATCTGGAACCTCCCCGGACTCCGGGACGATGGTGTGTGTGTGTGTCCCGTGGAGCTCTTCCTTTCCACCATAAAGCGATGGCACACCTTTCTCGAGTGGAGGAGGGGGTTAGTCTCCATTGCAATATAAGCTAACGAGTTCACGAAAACAACTACCAACACGCAACGGAGAGAATCCAGAGCCTGTTCAAGAGGAAATATCGTGGCTCTGAGAGAGAGAGAGAACCGTAACGAATTTCGTTTATAAACCTCCAGTTGAGTTACGTTTTACGCTCACATGACCTATCCCCGGTCGGTCGAGAGGGAAAACACGGGGCCGGATCCAGCAATCCGGTTTTTGGTGGCAGTGCGGGCAGAGCTTATCCTTCTATTTGCTTTTCGCCGCAATATTCGCAAGCGCCACTTTTCGCACACATCCTCCACTGCTGATCCTGCATGTTGGCTACTTTTCAACGCTCGGAAGGCTCACAGACGAAAGGATCCACCATCACGAACACCATCACCACCACCACTTTCCTGATCGTGACGCGACAAATATGTCGACGGTGAGCTATGTACGAGGTCGAAACCGTGCACATTTCCCTTACTGCTTTCGGCACCTGCATCCGGGCCACCGATTGTGGAATAAAAAAATATCCAGCTGCTGCCTGGTTCCAGCGTACATTGTATGCAAAGGGGCAAACATAACTTCCTTCTTTTTAAGCCCATTTTAATACCCGTCCCGTGGTCATGGTATTATCTTTCCTGAGTTTTGGAATCTTCATGTACATCGATTAGCATTGGTCTGAGGCATGTGGAAACACAGGAAGCTGTGCGAACCTGCTCTACTGACGCGAGGAAAGGCCAGGAACAGGTTATAATGCCTGGTCGATTAAAATAAAACGCATCCAAACAGTGTTATGACGCAGTTGAATCTGAGCCACATGGCGACCTCTGCAGGAGAAATATAATATGGAATGGTAGAGGGATAAATTAAGAAAAAGAAAACTACCGTGCTCCAAGCAGTAGCAGATACAGACGTGAACGTGTCCTTTCTCTTTCTCTTTGCGCTCCAGCACAACAAAGTGCGCCCTTCAGAACCACTCCCCGGCAGCCGCACTGCTCTCTCCAAGACTGTATGTACACACCCCGGACATCGCTATGTACCAATGCCATCCTCCCCCAGGGCAATGAAACAACAGTGCTATACAGCGCGTACATAGAAGGATCTAGGACAGGCAGCAACTCAGCCAACGGGACACACCGTCGTCACCAGCCGCCGGCGCCGAACCAGCCACACCATGGCGTTGATCCTGTGCAATAACTCACCCTTAAATCCTCGCCCGCTGCCAGAGCGAGCGCGGTGCCGGGCATCCCGGGGGTTTTCACGCAAACGGTCGGCCCGAGCGAGAGGGAAGTTGTCTGGGATTCAATCCTAGACAGCACAGCCAAAGGTAGTTGAAGTGTGGCGGCGGCACGGGCGCGGGGCGGAGATCTAGGGAAGAGTTGGCCATCCGGGTGTGCCATGTGCGACGGCGGCTAGGGTAGGGAAAATGCTCCCAAATGAGCGTGGGATTTGGGAGCGTGAGTGTCAGCATTTTCCGGTGCACCATTTACTCTCTGCTCTCACCTTTTTTTTTCGCTCTGGGAGAGAAAGTCAGCAACGGAAAACGGTTACGCACTTCCTGAGGGCGACGGAAAGGGGACGCATGTCTAGGCGAACACACTGACACGACCGATAACGAGTGAAAAGTGACAGGTTGAGCTGTAGGATGTTTTGTTTTCCTAATCCTCTAGTTGAATTTCCATTTCACGGGTGATACGTTGAATTGATAAATCTGTTCACTTTTGTAAAAACAGTTCTAAGAACGAATTAACATTCTACAAAACATAGCCTGTTTCACTGTAATTATTCTAATGCTCACGCACAAATGGAGTTCGAGGATATTGCTCTACACGTGGCCCATACTAAAAAGGAAAAAATTGCTTTAATGAAACGTCTGCAATGACGTATTCGTTTAGCAGACGGTGGTTTTCCACTCTGCCAGGACGTAATGCTGTGCGTAATGCGCCAATGCTAAGTAGAAAAGTCGTTTCTTCTCACATTTAACTGCCACAAAGAGTTTTCTTTCTCCTTCCTGGAGTAACGATCAATTTGGTCATGCCTTTCCATTTAAGGACTAACGAGACTTTCACCCATTTTAACTAACGTGGATAGTACCGGGAGAGGTCTGGTCTGCATTCGAACCCACGCCGTCGTGGGTAGTCTCTTCAAGCCGGCGTACGCTTTCGGCTATTCCGGAACCCACAAAGATGATATACGTAAAGCAGTTCTTATAAAAAATAATTGAAACACATCCCATTGACTGATGTAGAGTTGAAAAAGATTTCTTAAATATTTTAGTGATGACAGTTTGACTTTGGGAAACAAGCAAGCGTTTTGTCTTAAAATTTGAACAAACAAAACCTACTTTTAAAGTAACATACATGCATCTCACATTTCGTTCGTACAGCGTGCTCCACCATTCGGTCATTTCGACGCCATCGTCCATCAACACCACAAATTGGCATTCGGTGGTGGAGCAATGGAACCATCGGGGTGGCACGAAAATAAAGTGTGACCCCAGCTGCGCCTGCCGCCTGGATCGAAGGACAGAAATCCTATTGCCGTTGGCACTTTTCCGACGCAGTCGTTTAATTGGATTTCACACACCACACACCGAACGCACCCGTTTGGCATTCCCGACGCCGGCGAAGAAAAGTAGAAAGCTAATAGAATATCTTCACTCCCCGGTTGCGTCGCCGGTTCTATTTCTTCCAGTGTCAACACAATGCATAGCACTTGGTGGTTTCCGTCCCACCAACTTTTCCCTGCTCGGCTAGTTGGGGTCGTTCTGGTGGCGTGCTTGCCGTGCCGGAAGGTCCTCTCACGAGACGCGCGTCAGTTCCTTCACGTATTGGTTCAATAATCTCAATGGAGCCCCACAGACATGAGCCAGTGCGTACCGCACGTCTAGGTGACATCTAAGCGAACGCGTCGCGACCCTGAAAATAGCATCAGAAAATGACCGCGTTTCCAGTACCGGGTCAGGAGGAACGGGACAAACATTGTTGGCAATGCGAGCGATGGGAAAATAGGGCTTTACTAACGATGGAAAGGAGACAATATTTAGGATCTAATGCCCTCCGGAAGCTTCGTGGAATACCGAGAAGATGCATGAAGGAGAAGAATCGAAAAACTTCAGACCAGCCTTGTGAAGACATCTGTCGATCGCAGTTGTAGCGCAATGTCCGCTCCAGAAGGAAACTCGTACATCGCCCGGAGGGCGGGCCCGGTCATGGCGGAACAAGATGAGGGGAAGCAAATGCGACTAACAAATAGCGGGCGGGAAATCGAACCGGAGCAGAAAGAGAGGGGGAAACAGAGTGGGGTCCTGCGAGGAGCTACACCGGAGGACGGGACGGGCGAAGGCAGCCAGCGACAGCCAGCCCGTTAAAAACAAGCTAGACAACTGACAACAACTTGGTGACAGCCAGCCTGGCGGCAGGCAGACGCTGGGCAATAAGACGCCCCCATTCCCGTCTTCCTACCCACCGTCCTCATTCGTCGTTATTTCCAGCAGCGTTCCTTGTGGAGGGATTGAAACTGTGCCTTCGCTGGCCATCACTAATCGGGCACGACGACCACCGGAATATCAAAATATTGTGGCAAGTGCAACAAAAAACAAAGGGGAAAAAGGAGGAAAAACAATGTTCGGTACGTCCCATGAACTGACCGACTCTGTAAATCTGCTCTAATTTTATGCTTTACGAGCAGTTTTCGATGAGCGATGGTACTTATTGGAAACAAGGAGTGATTGTTTAAATAATTTTACAAAAATTAATGTAAGAAAAACAATACTCTAAACAAATTGCAAAAACTTACAAAAACTACATCCATTTTAATTTTTTTTTAAATTATTCAAACAAAGAAACATATCAAACAGCATTATTCAACTACACAATATCTCCTATCAAGATCAGTCAAAAGGCGGGCCATGCCAAGCCGGTACTTCTGTTTTTGCACTCGACCATATTTTTATCCACCATATTCGTCTGATCTGAGAGACACTTCAACGTAATCATAATTAACTAATTTAAAATAAGAAAAAAACAACTTTAAACCATAAAAACGAAATATTCCCGACTTGTATAGTTAAAATCTTCCTTAGCTTCCAAAATGTATCCAACGCAATTTTGTTTTTGTGGCAAGGATTTTTCCAGAAAAACTTGACACACTCTTCCCAACCCCCGGTTGCCATTCAAAGTGAAAGGACATTTCATCAAGGCAGCATAAAATAGAATCGGGAGCACGAAACAAGTACAAGCAAAGGACCACACTCATCACTGCACAAGTGTTGAGCCGCTGCTAGTGATGTGTTGCAGCAAGCAGGCTTTGCACTTGTCAAGAAATTGCGCCCTTGCTGTAAGAACACGGCATACAACGACGGCATCATCAGCAGCAGCAGGATCATCATAATCCTGCCTTTCTTCGTCAGCAATGACTCCAGGGCAGTGTAATCCCCGGTGATATCCGGCAGTGAAGTACCATCCACCACACGCCCTCGAGCGACACGTCCACGCTGCCTCTTTCGATGTGATTTTTCATTTTATGGCCGAGAGGGAAGAAGAAAAAAAAACGAAGAACCAACTTTGTGCTGATCTGTTGCCTTCCGGTAAGCGCAATCTGGGGTCCGCCCGTTTCCATTTCTTACTGTTGGCCTCGTTTTTTTTACGATGAGATGAGGAAGCATCATCACTTCACACGTACGCACTCCGATGGTGCACCACTACATTAGACAGAAAAATGAAACGAAAAGCAAAAAATAACACCGCGCAAGGAAATCCTCCAGTGCCGAAGACTACAGCAGAGGAAAGGGAAAGATACAGCGGAAACCTGCTGTGTGTGCAGTGGCATGACCCAGTGCAGTGGGAAAAGTGGGTCGCGGACCAGGCGATGGCGATACATACATTGCTCTGCAGGCGTAAGCGTTCCATTCGCAAAAAACGTATGTCCTGGATGAGAGACATTTTACTGCATGATATTTTTTTACATTCGTTGGCATTTCTCCATCATTTAGAGAGTCTCGGAAAAATTAACTTCGGTTAAGTAAAAGAAATGGTTAAGTAAAGTAATTACGATGGAAAACTTTTCACTTAAGAACGCATTTTTCGTCGACATTAAAACAATGTAATTGACTGAGTGTTACTTCAGAAAATATCCTAAATAAACATTTAAAAAAACATTCCAATTCCAACTTTTGGTGGAAAAATGCTATCGCGTTGTATTCGTAGATATTTATTGTAATCGCAGAATTACTTGAAACGTTGTTTTATGGAGTTGCCTGCTCACCCTCACGATGGAGCCACCTGGTAGGAGGTGAGAGTTTGCTCACAAATACATTTCAAAGCGACGCGTGGAGACTCTAGTCCTACCGGTAATGGTCATCCGGAAGCACAGTAAACGTACCTGGAAAGAAGCAAATAAAAAAAGAAAATATTAATTATCTTCTTCCAAGCTGAATTGAACCGGAAAATGGTTACATGGTTTTTAGTCCATGCGCCAAAAAATTTAGAAAAAAAACATAAATAGATCGTTGAAGAAAAAAAAAATGCTTAGTTAATAACACTGAGCACCAATTATTTCAACGCCATTCGCACTCACTTCTCTTTTTGTCGCAACGTGCGAATTGTTTATTTTACTTTATACCAACGGGTTTTGAAGCGAGACGCGAGAAGACGGAGAAGCACTCAAAACAGACTCGATGCTAAATAATTCATCAATTAAAATTACTGAGATTAATTTCCGGGGTTGTAGCTTGTCAAAAAAAGAAAAGGGAAAACAAACGTTGCAAAAAAAACAAGGGGAAAAGATTGACGATCCCGAAGGAAGCTTTCGCAACATGCCCAACGATTTGGAAGGTGGAGGACGTGTCCCGCAATCGAATGATGGAAGGATGCACTGGGAGGTTGCGGGAAGCAGATAGACATCCCAAGGGCACCAGCGACAGAAAAAAAAGAACGTATGGTCGAACAACCCGAACTTAATTGACTTTTCGTAAAGTTACGCATGGCCCCCACGAAATCGAAGGCGTTTGTCGCCATTCGGTCCTACTCTTGCTGTTCTGGAAGAGTAGCGCATTCATACTTTTTTTTTCTTGTATCTTCTTACCCTCTCTAACTTACGTCCAATTTTCCTTGATTCAACCCTAGGGAACACAATACTGGAGAAACGGAAAAAAACGTCCATCGCTCCAAACTTCCATTTCTATCCCCGTATCGGTTGAAGTCCAACAGGAAAATGAACCAACACAAAAAGAAGAAGAAAACCAAGAGAAAACCCGGGAACGGCACCCAAAATGGATAACTTAGGAAGACGCAAAAAAAAAACGCATACACACATAGCCAAAAAAGCACAACGGTTTTACCAAGAGAAAAATCGATAAATGTTACATACAAAAAGAGGAAACGAGAGAAATAAAAATGGAGAGAGCAGTAGAGCATACATTCCAGGGACAGAGTTCCCGGAGTTCCAGAAATTTCTGGGAACAGAACCGTACAAATGGAAAAACTGGAGCAACACTGTGCCAGAAAAAAAAATTCGTAAAAAGCTCCCACAAAATATAACCTTTAATGAAAGAGAGCCGAGCAAGGGAGACGCAAAAGGGAATGGGGCAATGTAGTAAATGAAACCACACACCGACGGACAAATCAATTGCATGGCACTTCGCGGTTGAATGTAACGGCAAAATGAAAACTTAGAGAATACTACTAAGATAATCCGGAAGAGATTCACTTTTCGACGAAACCAATCGACGAAGTACTGTACAAAAAAACGACTACATATTTTAAAGTTATAAATACCAAAACTAGTCAAATTGACTGGTCGATTCACATCGATAAAATCTTGTGCTGATAAATTGTGCATCTTTTTGCAAGGCGAAGTAAGTTATGACAGGATAGTACAGTGTTCGAAATTCAACTCGATTTTAATTGCCAAACACATATTCCATTATTTCTTCATATCATATTAACTTTAAGAAAAGATAAATCTGCGTCCGATTGTTAATTGTGAAGAATCAAACGTATTGTATTGTAAGCGAACACACGAAGAATTTTGGTTTCAACAATTTTCCATCACTTTCAACCTTTTCGGCTATTTCGCAACATTACATTTGTTTTCCAACAACCGAAGTTTCATTTCCTTCCTTTGGCGCCTTCTGGCAACCTTAGTTAGATCGACCGATGACCGAGAAAATCGAAAGTGAAAACGAAAGGGCAACTGCAACGCCGAAGTCACCGCGAAGACAAGTCTACACAACCATCTATTACCCATGCAAAAGACTCAAAGAATCCTGCAGTACAAAACTCTCGCGCGATCGTTCCCGAATTGCGTATCTCTCCCGGTCATTTTACCCGGCATGGCATGTATCATCACCATCATGACCATCATCATCATCTGCTTACGCATTACCGAACCTTTTGTGGACACGTTGGTCCCAAGTGATAATCCCGTGCTGCAGTGTTACATAGGACAAGGCATAGTTTTTTTTATGTTTTGCTTTACTTTGCTCGACTTCAAGGCGCGACCCTGGACGCCCGCGGAGAAACGTGGCCTTTTCCCGATTGTGCGTCAGCTGTACATAACACGCTCCTGTGCTTCCTGCGTAGGGAATTTCGGGAACAGGCCCGCCCGATTCTCTTCCAGGCGAAACGCTCGCACTTTGGTACATAAGATCCAGACGCACGAAAACTCTCTCGACATGGCGCCGATTACAGTGCGGGAAAATGCTACAAAGATCTTTTTTCTCCTGCCATACAATTTTCTTTCGCACAACCCATGAGCATTTTTCTAACAAGGATTATTATGCAAGATTGTCGAAAGTGTGAAATTTGTTATTGTGCATTTTTAGAAGTTTCATATTAACACGAATGAAGAAAAATAGAAGTTGCTGCATCTCGCTGCCGAAACGCTGGCATCTTAAGAAAAGTTTGCAAATAGAATTGCCTACTTTTGCTGAACAATGCTGTTTCGACCTGCCGGCTCGTTAGCAGATTGCAAAGCGGACAACGTCAAATAGAAAGCAAAGAAAGATTCGCTCGTCAATTTTGCATTTTCTTTCACCCAGCAAGCGCAGAAGAAACTTGAACAAAAATACTGCCAGTCCAAAAACGCGTGATTATTTCTTTCACTTTCGGCTTCAGCGAGAAACAACAGCAAGAAAAACCAGCAATGGCATGAAGTTCCAAACAAGCTGGGGCAATGTCGCAATCAATCTTTCCCGGCGTTTATTTGTCTCCAGCTCGAGTTCCCCGCAGACAGTCCCTGGTAAGCAGCAAGCAGGACACACAGCTCATAGACAATCAGTTAAACAGTGCCGGAAAACCTGCGGAAACCGCCATAAGCCGGCCTCTGGTAGCGCGCTGCGGTTTCAAAAAAGATAAATGGGTTAACATTTAAATCTCTCCCGTTGGATTTCGGGCGAGTGTTGTCACAGGCGGACGATGACGACGGCCAACGCAGTAGTTGGCGAAATAAATGGCTGCTAGGGGATCCGTAGGCTTTGGACAAGCTTCAACATTAAGATATATAACGACGGTGCTATCGATTGGAGCAAGAATGCACAGCAAAGTTACGTAAAAGCCCCGAAGCGAAACGACGACGCCCCGAAATTGGATAAAGAAACTGGTTGAAAATGAGCAGATCTATTCAGATTCATTTTTGGCCATTGATGCTTTGAAAATCAATGCTGAGCAGTTTACACATTCATTCCCCGAATTAGATCCAAGATACGAGAGAATAGACCGATAAAATGAAAGGTACCACGCCCTTCAAGAGAAAAAAAAACTATGAAAATACCAGGAATGCGCGTATCGATTACATATAAGCTTCACTCATCGTTCAAGAATGGTTTTTCAATCCCTCAACAGACAAAGTATCCAATGTACAGCAATCATACTGCTGTTGTGAATGAACTCGTAACAAGACACCAGGCGCCTCCATCATGGACCACTGTCCGTGGGAAATCATTCATTAACCTATTTCCAAACACAACATACCAATTTAATATCACGATACGTAAAATAAAACACTGTGCTATGAAAACCAAAACTACTGAAAATCCTTTTCCCGTTCGCTGACTCCCAATTTCCCCCTCGTCCACGCATAAAATTCGCGATGAAAAATGTGTTTGTTTACAGCGAAGATTCACCCGCCGGGTAAGCTGGACGTAAATGCAACGCGCGCTTCTTCTTCACATTCCGTGGACCGTTTGGGAAGGTGCAGGAAGTTTGGCGCGCCTGGACGACGCGCAAAATGTTGACGCCGGTCTCTCATTTGGCGCGACAATGTCCGCAAGGGGTGTTGTGGCCGTTTTGCTGCCGATCGCGACCCTGCACATCCGCATCCCTCAGCAGAAAGCGGAACCCTGGCGCCCCGGCGGGAGTACACAGCTAATACTCATCATCATCATCATCATCACGGTTGGTTATCGTCATCGAAGAAGAAGCAGTGCCCGTAGCCCTGTTTGTGTCGCATTTTCGGTGTTGCTTCGGTAAAGGCCGTTCGGCAACATTTGCGGCGCGTTCTGGTCAAGCGAACACTGGAACGCTGGATGGCGCGGTTGCGGCGGACGACAAACAAATTCCGATTTTCCGAAGCTAGTAGGAAAAAAGGGGCTACGAAAACGGAAAATACCTCGACAAGTGGACGGCACGTTTGAGCGTACCCCCCCGAGAAAAAGGAAGCCGAAGTTCTATTTTTGGATACGCGAAATCGTGCGACCATTCCGCATTCGAAGTGAATTTCACTTTCTTCAATCATTCGTTCGCTCTCACTCTTGCTCTATTTTCTCTCTTTTTATTGCCCTCTGTATCTCACTTTCTCTCTCTCTCTCTCTCTCTCTCTTGCCCTTCCTCTTTTTTCCTTGCCTTTCTTACACATTCTTGCGCACAGCTGTCCTTGCTTCGTTTGAAAGTAATTTTTATTACTTGTACTTTTTTACTTAAATTGTTTTTTTTTCTCTTTTAGTTAGTTGCAACATCATCGTCTTGAGGATAATTTTTTGTTTGTGTAATTTTATTCTTGTCTTGTTTGTGAACGAGTATTTTTACACTTCGCAGTCCAAAGAGGACAACTTTTATTCAAGGAAAAACGAAGGCGATGAAGCCCATGTAAGCTAATGCTGCTTATCACTATCCCACTCTACACACACATCTCTTTTCTTCCTTTCCACTATCACGCGCCAGCTCATCATTATACTCAGGTCTACTTTATGACGCGTCAAGCGCCACGAAGCACGCGAGTGCGAGGCGTCACGAATATTGGCGCTAAAATGGTCGAGACACCGAGTATGCCGACGTCGCCGACGCCGACGAAGGACATCGGAAGACGCCGTCTTCACTGGACACACATAAACACACATACACACTCGCCTTGGCATGCCAAATAAGGCTAGGCAAGTCTGCCAGTCGCCAAGCCTCGTGGCGCAAGCAAACACGAGGAATAGTGCGAACATGTGCACACACACAAAAAAAACCTCTTTCATTCACGGACATAAAGTTAAGTCGACCGTGCGTGTATCGGAATGGAGATGGCAAAGGGGAACAAAAAACAACACTTCTTCCGGTTCAGTTTTCTTTCGAAAGGAAAAAGGATCTAGCTGAAGGCGACGCCGAGGGGCGACAGTTTGGCGGGAGGAGCGACATTGAAGAGAGAAAAAAAACGGATAGACCAACTTTCCCACAACACCGAGAGGAAAACGAACCTATACTAGTTCTGTTATTTTTTATCACTCGGTAGCGTCGTGCTGGCGGACGGATTCGAGATGCGCGTAACGTAATGGGGGTTGCGTTTTTCATTTCCTTGGGGAACGATGCAAACAAACCAAAAAATGTACCAATGAAAACAACTTTACTACAACAAATGTAATAAAATTTTATGTAGCTCGCTTCCGTCCTCTTTAATACCATTTTTGATAATTTTTCTTAAAATTACTTGAGTGAAATGCATTCAGTTTGAAAAAATTCAAAAACTCTAATATCTCTCCCGTCGTTTTACACTTTGTTTCCCCTCCTTGCTAATAACCTTTGCATTAACTTGATCAAACTACCGTTCTTAAAACAAAACTTGAAAAATGTAATTGGATGCATTACCAAAAAAATATAAGCATCTCTTCATGTTTAACTTCTTTCTCCCTTCTTAAGGAAAGCCGCATTGATGCTACTGAAAGGATACATAATCCTCCAAATGGTAAATATGGTTTGATTGGTTTCCGATTAAGCATAAAACATGTTTTTGTTCCTTTTTTGCAATCAACAACGCAAAGGGAAGCAGCAAACGTCCTGCTTTCGCAGAAATGTTTTGGAAGCTATCTGATCATTCCGTTTCTCTTCTTTTTCTTTCTTTCTTTCAATCAATTGAACGCACAGGACATGTGTGCGTGACGTGGGGTCCTGTTTCGATTGTTCCCGATTAGTGTCCTTTGTTCACTCTGACGGGAATATGGTAATAAAAGTCAGGACATCTGAAGGTCGCCGGCCCCTGGAAGGGACAGGTTATCTCCCACTACACGCTAGAGTACGCTACAACTGGTGTTCCTTCGTGTCGTTTTTCCGCAACGTCATATCTCCACCTCCCTCATTTTGGTAACAGGTTAATCAATACATGTTATTCGATTTTTAGTTAACAGGCAGTCACACACATTTTCATATGTCTGCATTAGCTCACCGTATAATTGTCCACGGCTCTGCTCACATATACACCCTTTTCATTTTGTATCAATGGAAAATACTACGGATAACTCCTTGTTTTCTTATCATTCTCTCGCTCTTTCCTTCTCTACCCCCACTTCCGTTCTCATAGATAATTTCCTACTACTTCTACTCAATCGAGCTTAAAAACAGGACAAATCCCGCAGCAAGACAACATATCGTTGGTTTGCACTGCTCTGTCAAGCAGTCAAAGGTCTTCCCATATCCTGCCGGTGTCTGTCCAAATGGACGGTAAACATCATGCTTTATGCATCGGTTAGCCGAAAAAACAAGACTAGAATGATCTACGAAACTGGTTGGATCCTTCGGGAAGCAACGAGCAATGCGATGGATAACTTTTCCAACACCCCAGCAATACCATCAAATTTTGACGCAAGCGTCTTCTTTCGTACAGTGCGCAAACAGTAAACAATTAATTAAATTGAGTGAGGCAGCTGACCTCCTGCCCCTGCCCTTTTTGTGCTAACAAGGAGCTCCAATAATTAGGAGGGCAAATTTGGTTCAACTAAGCAAGAAAAAAAAGGAACAACATTATTCACATTCGATGTACAATTGGAAAAAGTACTCTGGTATAGGTCAATTCAAACTAATGTATTCAATGTATTTGGATAGCCGTCAGGCAAATTAAAATCAATTCGATAACAGAACGTAAACATCATAAACTCCAAAACGCTTTATTTATTCTAAATGGAAAAAATGAAGTGTGTTGATAAATCTGAAAACTTTTTATTCAGTTTGAATTGCAAAAATTATGCATTTAAATGTAACGCTTAAGTAACGGATCATTTTCTAGCTACCAGTTTTGCAAAACCAAACAATATTTATGTCTTCCAAAGGAAACCCGTTTGATCTTCGCAGAATTATTCTCAGATAGAGTTTCGCCTCGTGACGTACATCGATATAAATCTTCGCGGAAAATAAGATTTTACAAGCCTTATTGGAAATAAGAGAATCAAATGAAACGCGCAAGGTTGGACGAGGAATATATAAGATCACATACGAGTCACCGAAGAAATGCATGCTTTCTTCTACATTTTGTTTGTTTAGGCAACGTCACCGAGAACGTCATCAATGTTCCTATGATCATCGAAACGAACATCAGCAGAACTCCCTCCGGATTGCTGCAACAAACCAATCAACCTTTGGTAGAGCCAGCCCACCACTTGCTCATCAACTATATCATCATCACCATCATCATCATCATCATCATGACCGGCGTTGTGGGCCCCTTCTTTTCAACGGCATTGATTTAAACGAGGGCCACCCGACGAGGGAAGCGGGAATCGGTTTCGACACTTTTACGACGGGATGAAGCAGCTTCCTTTCCGCTCTAGACTTGAGAGATCTTTCTGCCTGCTTTTCCTACATCACCGGAAGTGGGAAAACTCTCCCAGACAAAAGTCGATGACGACGTCTACCAACACTTCACCTCGAAAAGTAATAAAAACGCACCAGGAGAAACGATCATCTCCTTCATCTCCTTCCCAAGTGCATGATTTCGTTTTAGCTTCTGCAACGAATTGAAGAGCTTGGTTTGAGGAATTTGGGAAATACACGAGCATTCTACTGGCAAGTCTTTTCGAAATTGTCTACTGTTTGACGGAGCCGTAGCGAACCGAATGTCACTCGGGCGTATAGAGGACGCAAACAGAGGACACGATTTCATTTTACGATGTCGGCTTTACCAGGAAGCACACAAAAACATGGTGCAGTGCTTCACTCCTTCGCGGCGAGTTAAGTTACACCGTTTCTTTTCCGGTTGTGCGTTTTATTGGAAGAAAGTTCCGGAAGGACGATCTCGAGTCGCGATGTTTTTTTTTCGCTGTTCCCTCTATCACAGTTAAATTGACTCTCCATTTTCTCTTTCTCTCCACCTGGTTTGAAACGTAGAGCTCGGCTTTGTTGAACCGTGAAATTAGCGTCAGTTTCTAGCCCTACGAAAGGAGGTCGTCAGTGCTTAGAGAGATTTTTTTTTTCAATCTCCAATGCCTTTATGAACTTCATGGCTTTGACTGAAAAACGATCGTCATCAAACGTCCATCAAACCGTCAAAAGATGAACCTTGGTGCCGAACCGAGAATATTGGAAATTCTATACCCAAGGAGACTAGGGAAAACAGATTGAAAAACTTACACCCATCCCAAAGATCGGAGCGGCGTGCAGCCAAATGCTGACCAACCAGATAAATAGGCAAAGCAAATGGAGTATACATGAAACGTGAAACAACCGCAGGTCGACGGGCCATCATCGCCAAAAAGCATAAAATATGACCGGCCGGTCGGCTTATAATGAGGTGATTTACGAACTGCAACCAACCGGCCCCAAAACCCTCGGCACACAAAGCGAAATGAAACCGATGCCGCGTGATCACTTTTTCCAGGCCTTGAAGGTCGTTACTAACCCAATTTAAATAATAATTAACGACCTGCCGAGGATATGAAGGAAAACAAGGCCTGCTCACGGTGAGGGGGTTGGGAGAGTTTTCCCGGACGAAATTGAGCAAGCGACGATCATTATATGATGCGCACACACTTGTTTCCAAATCCATTTTTTTTTAAATTTGACTCAATCCGAGCCTTTTTTTTTTGTAACAAACATATTTTGTTAGCCGATTGGTTGAAAGGTTTAAAATAAGAAAGAATGAAAAAAAACTTTCATTTGGTAAATACTTCGTATCTCCTCTCCGTCCAACGTCACCGAACTGATAAAAGCATTTTGAAGTTTCTCAAGACATATTCGCATCGAATACAAATTGGTTTGATTGAAATATCAAATTAATATATTTTTTATTAACACAACTGTTCATTTCTCAATCAAAAAAGAGAAATTCAATTTATAAATTTGGTTTTTGAAACAATGTGCTCTGAATAAGAAAAAAACAAACAAGGCTCAGTTCAGTGACGGAATGCGAACCATATACGAATGAACATGTAATCGCAAACATCCAGTAGGAATTCGGCCCACATCGATCGATCTGACATGTCAGTCGGATTATTGCAGCACGTGCGGAAAATTGTGCATGTACGCGCACCCGCTGGAAACACTCGTATTACTCGATATCATTTCCACCCCACGACCAGAGGAATCGCCGGAAGCAATCATGAACTGGTGCCACCCGGAAATGGGATGGCCAGCGTATGAGGAAAGTTGCATGCGGCGTGTCTGTATGTGTATGTGGCGGGAGCTGATACGACTCCAGCTGACTAAGTTCTGCATTAGACAGCTATCGAAGCAGGAAAATAGATTTAGAGACCCCCCCATCTGTAACGTGGAATATGCCGGTGCTAGGTGAAGCGAAAGGAAACTGGAAAAGCAGTTCCGTTCGCGGGGGAAGTGAAGCGGAGAGTGAAAATTCTGGTCCAGAAATCCAGCCCGGACATCGGAATCGATGGGAAACTAATCGAACGTCAATTGTGACATACAGAACTGACAGTACATTTCACGTTCCAACAGGAGTTTTGAATCGAGCCTGGAGCCGTAATCTGTGCAATCAAAATTTACATTCCCCCTTAGGGGACGATAGACAAGTGGGTAGTGTAACGGACACCACACCACCGAAACACTAGCTTCACAGCCACCCATCACAGTCATAATACCGAGGTGCTATCACCATTCGAGCTGATCGCGCCCCGTCAGGAGGAAGAACGTGGAGACAGGCTGTCACAGAGCCGACGTCACTCTGCTCGTGGAATATTGAACAAGGACAGGACGTCGACGTGCTGTAATGTGCGGTGGAACGCAGGAAACATTTCGTAAACTGACAGGACGGTTAAATTCCAGCATCGATCGAACATAATTGAGGACATTCAGTTTTACTGACATCGATGACAGTTTCGAACATATTACAAATAGCTTTGTCTCATCCCAAGGATACAAGGAAGATGGAGTTGAAAACGTGCATTAGAGCATAGAACACTTTTGCTCACATGAATATAGAATATTATTTGAAAACAGTTTCATAGTCACAGAAACATTCACCGTTTCATTGAAAATCAATCCAATAACAATAAGCTATCATTCATCAATCTAGAAAGAAACACTTTCAACTAAGAAATTCTGAAATTTCAAGATTCATATACATTATAATCGATCCAATCGTAACAATTGCTTATTTACTGTTTCGACTAATGCGACAAGAACAGTTGGAGGTGAAGGTTTGAACATGGAAGTGAACATGGTACTTTTCTCCGCAAACCCCGATGAGAAAGAAAGTCGGAATGAGTCGTACGACGACGGGTCCTGTGAAAGGTTGTCCACGATAAAAGGGGATCTGTATGTACTTTAGTTAAAAGCTTGGTGTAAATGGGAATACAGGTTCCAAACATATCGTCAATTCTGGGAGAGCTATTAGCAAGCAACAATTCTTAGATTAAAAGTGACTTTGACTCAACTTGGAATTCATATTAAATCGAACAAATAAATTAATACTCCTAAAGGCAACGGACTGTAATACAATGGCAATGTACTGTAATAGTAAACCAGCAACAGTCGGAATTTGTTGCTTCAGGTGTCCGATCATGATGCTTGCCACTCTAATCACCCACACAGGTCTTCTACGGGCCAGCAAAGTTGGACTCCATCGTAGAGCCTCTCGGTGGTATCGTACTGTAATGTCAACATCGCAGAATTTGTCCATTGGATTTGGACGGTGACGCCCGCTCAGTCGTCAGTCAGCGGTCGAATCAGAAAGCTGCGTGGGAGCCGCACGTTTCCTTGAACTTTTCTTAGCCAAGGTACAGAAAAAGAGAAAACATTCATGATTGTTTCCGGAGAGACGCACACGCTGCACTTCATACCAGCCATAAAATGCGGGTCATACTTTATCCCAGCGAGTCGATATTCCTTTTTCGCGTTGGTGCCACGCGACCATCGGATGCTACTATAATGTTGGGGCTGAGCGAGTTCAGTAGCTTTGAAGCTTAACGGTAGCAACAATACAGGGTGGGTAGGGAGTTACTGCGGACTAGCAGTTGCGTAGTCGTGTCCAAGCCGCCGACACCTACACGATACTTTTACAAGCAAACCGTCTTCAATGTTAAAGGGTATTAAAGCTCCATCGAGGTCATGGGAAAAATTTGGTCATTAAAGTCTGTTTGGTAAAAACTGTTGATTTTTTCGATTTCGAAAATTTCAAGACTCCGTGGCTTCCCACTTCCTTCATCATTCCAACATCATTTCAAGAACAAATTCAACATTCTAACTTCCACGGACTGCGCTCGGTACCAAATATCTGTCCTTCCCGTACACCCAATTATCGTAAATCTTCGGCAGTGCCTCCCCCCGATATCCTCACAAGGTCTTCTGGAAGCATAGCCTCCCAGGGCAATGCTTGCCCGGTGGCAATCACACTTCGGGCTGCCGTGGTGTAATTTTCCATATATATCCCCAGGGTCCTCTCCACCGCTGCGTGCCTCAGTGCCAGATCATTAAAATGCTAATCGAACGGGGCACCCCGTCGCACTCACCAGAATAATCGATTCGCCCGCCCGCCAGATTTGTCAGAGCGCGAACTGACGACGCGGCTAACCCCAACCGTCAAGGGAACACACTTCAGGAAAAAGGTTCCCGCCAGCTAGCACACGGACTGCCATTAATTCCCCCGATCCAGGCCGCGGTGTGTGGGCAGCTGCAACTGCAACTTCAGCGATCAGCGATCACCTGCGTCCCTCCACCCGGATCGGCGGCGATGGCGGTGCGCCATTTATCGAAATCGCAATGACCGTCGCGCGCACGGTGCACTCCGATGAGAGTGCGCGCCGTAAATATCCCAGGCGGCACCCATACCCGTGTGTGTGCGGTACCAGAACCAGAAGAGGAACGATAAATAAATGCGCTGCCAGACCTCCTGCTGTCAAAGCCAGACCTCCTGAGCAAAGGGGCGTACCGATGGCCCGAGTTGCACAGATTCCGGTGCATTTCCATCGGAGATACCACCTTCGAACGCATGTGAAACGAGAAGTCCTACATCGACTTCTACGGTAGCGTTGGAATCGGGGTCGATTCCTCCCCGGAACACGAGTTCCATGTGCTCCTAGAGATCAAGATCGCCAAGCGCGCGCGCGCGCGCACACACGCGGAGCACAAAGAACTTCTTCGCTCTACAAGCATACGCCTTGGCATGAGATGAAGAGTCCTTCCTTCGCATGGAGTGTGTCATCCACCATGCTTCCGATGGCAGCAAGACATATAGACCATTTCAAGTTACGATTGTTTTGCACCTTCATTAACCACAATAACTGGACAAATTTCTTTTAATAACTCCATTCCTGCTCGTGCGTGTCTTTCGCTTGCGTTCGAAGGGTTACGAGCCTGTCTCAATCCAACCCCACACACGTGGTTCCTAGCGCGTGGTAATGAGAGTGTCTGCGCACGCGCAATCGACACCAAAACCCTCCTCCAACATCGGCAAACCACCCACACTGCAACTGCAACTCCCCCACTGAAACTCCTTGATCAACCAAATCACAAGTGTACGTACACGGGGGGGCAAGTACCGAATGCGCCCGCAAGTCGATCGTGCACGCGCCCGCACACACTCCATTTCCGACGAAATGGAAAACATGCAATTAGCGTGAATTTGATAGCGCATTAATTATGGGGTGCAAAACAAAACGATCACTTTTTTGACATTGAAATCCGTGCACGGTGCAGAGTTGCAATCGCTGATTTAAGGGTTTTATTTCTTCTTTTTGTTTGCCGCACAACACAATCCGTTGCACAATTGCCGTGGGTGTTTGTGGTGTGGTTTGCATTGCTTCCTTGAGGCCACCTGGCGTATGCCGGTATGTTTTTCTGGCGTTGATCGGCCAAACCGAGCGAGTGCCGGCGAAGAGTTGTTACCCTAATCCATCAAAATGCTGTGTCCATGGCAAAGCGATTAATAATAGACACATTTTTCATTCAAACGTGCAATGGATTTGGTTTCCAATAATATCCAATCAAATGAACATGCAGGTTTATGTTCAGGTTTTTATGACTCATGACTACCTAGATATTGAGATCGTCGGTGGATTATGATACAGTCTTTCGTCTTAGATGGATACACGAAGGGCCAAGCTTTAATGTTGAGCTCATTAAAGCCACCTGCAGTGCTGTTAACTACTCTATTTTACTCATAAACCTACTTTCATGGTGTACGCTACCTTGAAATGTACGATTGGAAGGCGCTGGTTCAATTCGAAGGGTTGACAAAGTACGCGAAACGCGATTTATTTTAAAGAAGGATTCAAAACAAAGATGAAAAACCCTTTGTTTTTTTAAACAAGATTAACATGAGAGGTTATTAAAACTGCTTCTTTCACTTAACGCACAACGTTTGTCACTAGCGGTCCCCGCAAGAAACAGTAGCAACCGAAGCGGAAAGCTTGTGACGTTCTCGGCGACAGATAATTATCAAAGCATCATCGTTAATATTTTTGTCACATCGCCACGTGTTTTCACACCATGCTGCTTCACAGAAATACGGAGATAAGAAGAAGAAAAACGAGAGAAAAATAACTACTAGACAAGCATCAAAAACACACAAAACAACGGCAACAACAAACTGCCGAGGACAAGTTGGAAGAAAATGGTTGGACGAGAAAAATAGATCATCGCCTTGCCGCTTCGCCGATCGCTCGAGGACGGTTTTCCCATTTTCATGCCGGCGACATGCCCGGTGGTTTTTTTTTTCCCCCCTGATCGACGCTAGACGAAAATAATAATAATCATAATGTGTTGGCTCTCTGCGTAGACATATATCTCCTCCACTGGCCCTTCATTCCTCTTCGCGCAACTATTCTGACTCTTGCTTTTCCGCTTGGCGCAACGCTAGTAAAATATGCCTGTGCTGCCTTCTCGTTCGCCACATGCTTTTCGTCTAGGATTTTCCTTTCACGCCCAGACGACGACGCAGAGATGGCGACAACGACGCCACGCCAACCACGAGCGTGGCCGCAGCGTGGAATGTTGAAGAAGGAAAATTAATTTAGTTATTATTTTGTCTTGAATGTCTTCTGCACACACACACACACAAATGCTCACACACATACACTCCCGGCAACCTCTCCCGTGCGTGCGCAACGTCCTCAGTCCCGCGAACGACATCAAGAAGTGCACCAAAAATACCTGCCTGATGTGTCCCCCCCCCCCCTCATTCACCGCAGAAGAACCCTTTTCTAAGCATGTTCCTGTTTCCCCGTTTTCTCCGATAACACTACCAGCAGCAGATCCTACTCAGCGGACCAACTCTCGGAGACATCGTCATCTTGGCCGTCGCCGTCTGGCGCGATCGTAGAAAAGAAAAACAACTATCATTCCACGCGCGGCCAAGTCTCGACCCGCTCCCCGCCGGCGAACCGGCAAGTGGAAGTGCCGTCGGCCGGTGTAAACGCTGTCTCTAGTTGGGGGCAACGTTATGACAACTCACATAAAATCTATGCGCACATGTTCGGATGTTCCTGCACCGGTTTTATGGCGCGCTGGAAGTTGACGGTGGACATGGAAGATGATGTTCATCGCGCTAGGGTTAAAAAGGCCAACACCCGGACGAGAGCCGGGGTTCCTCTTCGTCCGTCCAGGCAAGTTATTTTCGGCGAACCTGTTATTTCACCCCGAGGTATTGATAGATTTTTACGAGTGCGCACATTACGAAGCATCACAGGAGAGCATATATTTTCGAATGCATGACTCATTCGTGCGATTTGTTATTACGGCAAATTGGGAAGACGACGAATAATAACAATTTTCATCGTTTTATATTCAAATCCAGCAAGACGGACGTAATAATGTCTGGTATAGCCTCTGGTGTCTGGCGGTAATGAGGCTGAATGATCGAATCCAGGCAGGACCTCACCCGGGTACAAAGAATTGGCTATCCACGTAAGTTAAAAAAGTTTAAAAAAGGTCAAAAGTCCTAAAATGTTGTCACAAATTTCGAGACATTGAAAGTGTCTTGATGCATCCGTCATTATGTAAGCTTGCCAAATATCATATGCAGATGAGTTGCTCCTGTACGTTGGCACTGGACAACATGTGGCTTAATTTTAACGTCGGCCTACAAAACCATCTCTAGCATTATCTAAGCGCTTCGCATAACGGCTGTCAGAATCTTCCGGGAAATGTCAATACAACACATTCAGGATTGATTGCAATGGGTTTCGCCAACTCACCCTGAGTGGCGTTTTCAAACACTCAACTTCAATACTTCCACACGAACATTGACGCGATCCAATCCTTTCCCTTGCTCCACATGCCTCCTCCTTCAGGCCCGGAAAAGGACCAGTTGAACAACCCGGGCACATTTAGTCAGCTGGAAAATTGGCCAACCAACGCATTGCCGCACAGCTTTTGCTACATTTCCCTGTCATTCCTTCGGGTAACTTTTTTTCCGCCATCCCTATGCGTTGAGAGCGGTGCGAGAAAGAAACACAGCTAACCACCATGCCCCCGCACCCCCCTGCAACCCACCGAACTCGCGGTACTACACTGCTAATCAACTTCAATCAACACAATCGTCAAATGTAGCTGTTCGCGATCGTTGGGCTTTCGCTGCACTTCCCAGCCGTTCCGAATGTACAGTAACGTTCCTCGCCTGCGCACCCTGTCATTACGATACGCCGTTAAATATCCCGCCCCGAACCCTTTTCTTCACCCTCGCAGCTCCATCCCTCCTGCAGTGCATGGAAACAACAACTCCATCGGCCCTATGCCGCACACTTTTTCGCTCGCTTTCGGACAAACAAACCCATCACACACCGGCACAGCCTTTGCAGAAAAGTGCATTACGCACGGAGGAGAAACGTCGGCACCGGGCGGAATCGGCATTCATTTGTGGCACACTCAGCAGCACAACATAATCCCCGCCCGGCGTACGGACACACCATTGGCGCATAAAAGCGATTAACGTGATTAACCGTCGTGAAAATATTTGGTGTGAAATCCAGATCCCTTACCTTCGCCGCCGTATTAGCGCGCTTCAACAGACAGAGCCGGCCAGATTTCCCTCGGCATTCGGGGAATGAAGAAACACCAGCCCAGGGAGAGACGTAGTGAAATGGAGTCGGGAGCAGCCGATGCTTGCTTCCATTAGCGCGACTGCGATACATCGGGCTGCCCAGTTGGATAATGTAATTATACTACTTGGTGATTGGGTGGTGCAGCAGCTAAAAGGAAAAAACCGCCCTGGTGGCACATTGGGGAAAATGGCATCGCAAAAAGTTACCAAATCGCATTCGAACGCATTCCGTCGACCGGCTTTTTGGCCACAGAACAACAACAGATGCACAAAACAGCGAATAACGGGTCACATTGGAGACGAATGTACGGGGGCAAAAGGGAAGCATTCCGGTGTTAGAAGACTTCATTTCCTACTTCAACGTTTTACTCCTACCCTGTTGGTACACACACTGATGAATCGCATGAAGAGGAGGCAAATAAAATGATCCAAATTGTTCCAATAAAGATGCAAGTCATGTGTGGTTGCAGCTCACTAACTCGAGGAGAAAAATGCACGCACACTGGACCTCAAATAAAAATAGCCATCGTCGAGCTTAGCGACGAGCCTTCATCGCGTGCGATTTTTTGTTTTTTTTTTCTTTCGCGCTTAGCTATGCTATCTTCCCGAGGAGACAATCGCGACGTCTTCGGCAGCATAAATTGAATAAGTGGCCAGCTCAGCTAAGCAGCCCGATGAAATCTGCACTGACCCAGATGAACATCTCACTGCCAGACCATGTGCCTTATTAGATCTGGCGCAGCAGTTGCGACGCGATGTAGTACACTGTTCTTGGAAAGCGCCATTTTGTCACACTGTGTTTTCTGCACGAGGAAGGCCGCGGAAAATAATTTACTATCACCGCTGCGCTGATTTATGGATAAGGCCAATGAATGTTTGACATGCGGCGTTGCCCCAACCGCACACACCTTGGCCTCACTCGGTGCCTCACCCCCTTAAAACGTTGTCAAACTCTGTCTGGTCTGGGCCGCGTCGGCAACCGCACAAATGAGAGTCGGTCGTCGTGCCATGCTGTGCTGCCGCTTTTCGGCAAACAAAAATTCTTCACGTGAGCGAGTGTGCCAAAAACTTGTATGGGACGGTGACACCAATCGCTTCAAGTTTGCTACAGGGAAGCTAAGAGCGCAGCGCGAACGTTGTGCCTCTGGTGTCCATTAATTTGCATTTTACTGTCGCTCACAACGCGTTATGCTGCGGCGAACACCACGACATCGAGACTGTTGTTCACGGTCAAATTGGCGCACCATAATCACCAACATCAACGCATTGTTCGCGCGCTGACGTTGTGCGGGGCAAGATGGAGGTGGGCAACAACACGGCAGCAACCGAACGGTTTAATTCATTGAATTTTCTGAGGTAAAGGGAACATCTTTAGAACGGATCCTGATTGCAGCGGATGCACATTAAGAGGAAGACAAATAAAAGTATCGTACTTTTCGCTCAATTCGAACTGGAGACAACAACAGACTACCTCTTTCTCATTCATTCTATCTCCTTCTCAGGTGTGTGTGTTTTGCTAAGCCGCTCAAGAAAATAAGACGCCATTGGGAGGATACAAAACAAAAAAAAAGTTGTCATTGTCGAAGCATTCTAGATGCGAAAACACTATCGGCAAATGATGTTCGCGTCGTATGCAAGCAATACGCCGCTAGTCCACAGTCATATTTACACCTTCATCAGTGTCTGTCTCGAAGCTTCGAAGCCGTTGCATACCTAATCGGGACAAATGTTTTGTCCACGCTGTTTGCGGTGGGTCACAAATTCGCGGGAAAATGAATACGTGATGAAAACAAAAAACAAAACCTAGAGCAAAGTAAAACCATAAACCGAATGCACTATCCAGTTCGCGCTGACCAAGGAAGGAAATGGAAAGGGCACATAGACACACACCTCACTCTTTTTTCTCACATTCACTCCCACGCACGTTTCACTGCACGCAACCGAAGTTTTTTGTTTTATTTTGTCGGCATCGTTTGTGCTATTACGATGCATCGCGCGTCATATCGCATTGCATATAGCTTCTCGCGTTGCACCGCGCCTCGCAAGGCAACGCACGTGTCGTCCCAGTTCATCCCAGGGACGCTGTTTCGCTAGCCAAAACGATGTTGCTATTTTTTACTGCACCGTAGCAAATAAAACAGGAAAGGATTGCCTTGGAAGGAAGGTGACTTGTGGATCAGATAAAAAAAAAGAACAGAAAACGCCCAATCCATCGCTCGCCACAACGATTTCTGTATTCTGTAAAAATGTCTTTAAACTGCGATTAATGTTTAACGATCGTGGAATGCATCGTGGAAACGCACGCATACTAATCTGATTAGAAACACAAAAGCAAGCTAGCAGGCGCGAATTTCAACAACATAATTTCACGTACGATCTCCACTCTCAGGTTCTAGCTACACCTGGTTCCTGGCATGCCATTTGTGGCTTCTTAGAGAGCAACGACGCTGACAAATGCGACGTGGGTGTGAATGCGATCCTTGTTTGGCAAAGTAAGAGACCACCGCAGTGTAACTTGAACAACTCTCTGGGATTAAATTTTATTCCTTCTTTCTGGCAACCAAGCCTGATCCGGTGTGGTTCTCGGGTCATTGAATATTGGTCACCATCGTTGTCGTCGTCATTTGCAAAAAAAACCATTATAATAATAAAGCTACAAATCAAGAGAAGAGTGTCATAGATTCAACGGCATTCCTCGGATCAGAGCCGATGGTGGAAAAATTAAAGAAACAGGAGGGGGGGGGGGGGGGGGGGTAAATGCAAACATATCCTTCTCGCCGAGAGGCCATTGCCATCGGTTAAAATTGTCTTTTTTATTGTCTGCCTGCCACCAGATCGTCGCACGCGAAACGCCGGGCAATTCTGTGTGCAAATGTAAGCTTTCCGCGACGACAACCGCGGAGAACCAAAGTAAAGCACAGCCAGGTTGAGGAATATAAAACCAACACTTTGTGAAATGTGACAAAAATGCACAATCCACCGCAAATTGCTGCAATTGCAGCGCGAAACGGTTGAACGCCCGGCCACCGTTTACCGCTCTCACACCCCCTCTTTCGAGTCCACTCCACGAGAAGACTGTGACTCGGGAGAAGATTTATTGGTGCCATTTGGTCCGTTGCTAGAAAATTAACCGATTTGCACGTCACCACTTGGCAGGGAGTTTATGTGCCGAGTTCGCACAAACGCCGGGCATACAATTGGCATAATAATGAGTATAATTTAATTTACGTTTCCAATAGTTGCAGAACGAAAAAAAAGGAAGGAGCAATGATGGAAAAAAGGGAAGTTTATAAAACGCAATTACATTTTTATAGAAATATTGTTAATTATTTAACAAAATTGATCTAAGATTAAACGGATTCCAGAGGCGAAAACAATTGTGCTAAGACTTGACACATCTAGGAGCACCAGAATAATTATCACCCTTCCACTGTGAAAGAACGAACTTGCATTATCATGCATACATAAAGACGAACACCGGAAAAAAAGTGCCAAGACGCTAGGTCCATAAGTTCCTGCCCGGAATCGACGGAAATGCACCACGTCGAATGCGTCTTTTGCTTACCCTTCTGAGATCACGGAAATGGAATTCCATTTCTGCTGAGTACTCCTTCCTTTTTTTAATAATAGAAATGTGCAATATTCCATTCGCTTCTCCGGAAAGTAGAACAAAATCTTGCTCCGTTTCCTGAGCCATTCCGTTCCGCCGCATGAAATACGTATCGCTTGGGTTTTTACCCCATCCAGCGCGAGTCTTACACCTGAAGCAGAGCCCATTTTGCGTACAGTAAAAGCGCCTCCAGTTGTTGTCCTTCGTTCCTGCGTTCACCTTCTTTGTTATGCGCACAAGAGCACGGCTAAGGCCGAAACAGCGTGTAAACCCCCGACGACTTTCTTGCGTTTACACGGCTCGAAAACATTTCTTCAAGCAGGCACACGAGGGGAGGGAATCGGATATCGTAGAGAGGTGTAAAAGATCTCCAAGTCCAAGCCTACTCGCCGCACCGTCATCACTCGCTGATCTCAAGTACATGTTGGGATGAGGCTTGGAAAAAAAGAACGCAGCTTAAAAGGGGACGGCGCGAAGTGATTGTGAGGCTCAATGCATCCGCCACCAGGTGCATCAACGAAAAGGCTTCGAGAAAGCCATTTGAGAAAGAGAATTTCTTTTGTACTTGGACTAAATTCCTCGCCATTTGTGCTTCATCGTTGCCACTCCTGTGCACTATCTCACTCAGCAGATTTTTAAAAACCGCCCTTAGGGAGTGTGTTGGTCGAAACAAATGCCGTTCGCAGGGGGGATAATACACATAACATGGCATAGAAAATAAACTCTATAGATCCCCAGTTTTTCCATCTGACCGCTCTAGTACACGTTAATATTTCACGGTGCATCCCTGCGTTTATCCTGCGTTTATACTGCAAGGCTACGTTTCTGGATTAAGAAATAATTCATCACTTACTGAGAAAAAGTGTCGCTCTAAATTGTGTTACACTATAAACAGAAAAGACGAGCACTGGTTTTATCACACGATGGAATGCAATATAACATAAGGCGATAAAATCCAATACCAGCCTTTTTGCTAATAGAATGAAAATTATCAGATGCTCATCTTTTAAAATTAGCACTATTGGAAGCATCACGTTTCCTTTTCATTGGCATAAAGCCTACGATTATCGATGCGGAAGGGCTTCACGTTGTTTTTCTTTCTTTTTTAAGTTCAACGGACAGATAAAACATACCTGCGCCGGAAATAAATTTGCTCATGCTATTTTGAAGGTTGTCAATATTGGTTTCAACTATGTTTGTCTATTTCAACCCCTCCTTGCATGGCATCTGAAAGCGACTTCAGCGGGTCTACTTAAAAATTCTTCTAACGCAGGAAACACATAAGGGAAAAAGACACAACGTACGTACCATTCCTCGTCAGCAGCGCACTACGCCTTCAGGGCGCTAGCTCAGGATGAAAACCGAGAAGGAAACTACAATTATGCACCGCCGTCCATCCATCGCACGGACGTGCTGGAGGCGAGCTCATCAGCAAACGGAAGAAAGGAAGCGGCACCGCAAGTGTGCGGACGATATCCGCCCTGTGCACCAGAATCATCAGCACGTTAATTACTCTCGTGTGGTCCAGCCGCCCAGGCCGCGGTGTCCGGCAAGCCAACCGTCCGGCCTGGGGCGTTTGGGTGTATGTTCGAGCGAGCAAGCATAATTTCATGCGAACATGTTTAATGTTCTCTGCGTCATAAATTTCTTCTAGCATGCACAACGCATCGAAGAAGGAAAGAAAGGCTCTTATCGCTGTACAGAAAATCATGTTACTATAATCATTCGATCCGGCCATTAATTATGCGTCCGACATCAGCAAACCCCTGATCCGTTGATGCGCAGCAGTATACCCGTATTGGGTTGTTTCTCTTATTTAACAAAAAAAAACTCTCACACATTAGCCAGAGAGTTGGAGCAGCAACGATTCATTGATGCATTAAACCCTCTTTATCTTCCTAGGTAAACTAAACATCTTCAATGTGTCCTCCTCAACGCAAATTCGAATGCAGAAAGCCCCCCCATTCGAAATAAACCATCTTTTACCTCCACAATTTTCACGCCAGTTCAGTGAACTTTTTCAAGAGGCTCAATTTTGTTTGTAGTACAACGGAAACAGAACGATGCAAAACAACGGCGAAGAAACGCACAACTGCCATCAAAGGGGACCCTCCAGAACAAAATTTGCTGCATCGCAGGTTTTGCCCTACCCCAAAGGGAAGATTACAGAAGGGAAAGAACCCCTGCAGGATAATCAGAGCAGCAGCTATAGCAGAGGATACTTGTCCACCTTATCCCAAACACTGAAAAGAAACCAAACTCCTTTCCGTTGCGTAGGTGTCGTTGAACTTTGGGGAGGTATGGAAGCAAATACTTTAAGAGCCACACTCCAAAAGGATTAAAGTAGAACCAAATATCATCATCTTGCATCAGGGTGCACGGACTGCTAGGGTGCATGGAGCAAGCCGATCCTTATCACAAAATAAACGATGCCATTGAAAACTCCTTATAACCGAAGTTCGATCCTAACGCACTATCTGCCATGATAATCAATTACACTATTACAATCAAATAGGGTAGAGCGAACACAAAAATAAATTTATCCATTATCTCTAGGTTCTTGGAAGAAAAAAATAATTCTCCATCCATCGTACCGATAAACGAGTGTAAACGCCTACTTTTAATTGAGCTACGGGGAAGCTGTACGTCTTGGGCCGTTAACGAGCCTCCGGCTGCAGCAGTAGTTTCAACAGCCAAGAGTGCTTGTGCTTCCACATTCAGAACATCAAGAACCGCGAGTGCATCTACGCACAGAAAGTGCAGAGGCACCGAAGTTAATTGCAATCACTCATCGTTGGTTCGTGCGTACGGACAAAAGTGTTTGCCTGCGTACGATAATTTCAGGATGAGATAATATCAAAACGCATACTCCCGAGCACGTTCCCGTCGGTGCGGGTCTACGTGCTCCATTTGGCCTGAAGTCGTAGCATAACCCAACCTATCGCATGCCATTAACGCCGGGTACTTCAAACACAAGCCTAGCCCCACGGCGTGCACCTCCCTTCGGAGTGTAATCGGAACATTAAACTGAAGAAAGAAGAGGCCAAAACAATGCAGACTGGAAGAAGTACGCAAGCTGGAGATGCATAGAATCGCGCCAGCTAACACTTTCTGCGTATTTGACACGCAGTTGTGAGTTTGTGTGTCCAATCGCGCGTTTCCATCGTGTTCGATGCAATCTTCGCATCGTTATCATTGTGTAGGAGAGTTTTTTTTTTATTCCGCTGTAATATTCCCTAGACCTCTACTCGGGTTGGCAAAAAAAGATCCCTTAGTTTCTTAGCTTCCAGGAAACATTCGACAACTCCTATTAGCAGGGGTCTGCCATGCCAAGAGTTTTGCACATGCCAACGAGATGGTGGCACAAGAAAAGATCATATTAATGAAGTTGATGATGGGGCGACATGTGTGCGGTGTAGCTGCTGCGGCCGGTGGTGCGTTCAACAAGCACGCGGAAATGAACTTAGAAGTGGCCACTTCCAACCTCCACCACATCTGCCGTCCGCTAAGGGGTTTGATACAGAAAACACTATGCCCAAGACGGCAGGGAGGTGGGTGAAACGGAATAGAAGTATGTGAGGTCTAGAAAATTTACACAAGGGATTTTGCTGCGTTCGCCAGGAAGGGAGGATTTATCGGGAACGCGTCTTCCGTATAATACTTGCTGCGTGGACATAGATTATATCGTTACCCAGCGGCGAAGATGTCTGACATACTGTGACGAGCGCTTGTATAGTCTACTCCACAAACCAGAGAGCATTTCCACCATCGAAGTAAATGGCTCTCAGCCTTAAATATATTTCTGCGATATGCCTTTTGCATCCACTTCCACTTGCGTATATATGAAAAAGGTAAAGCAGCCTAAAGAAGATGCAACTCAACGAGGAAACATGTCTTATTCTCTATGAAGCATCGTTCCCGTAAGACTAATTAAAGTTTCATCCTAACAGGCTCCACTCTCTGAGTCAGGCGAGCTGTAATTTTAAACCAAGTCACGACAGGGCTGCGTTTGATCGTGTTTCCTGGCTGCTGGTGACATATCTGGTGGATCCGGATGAAAAGTTTCCCCCTACATTCTCTGGCGAAGTCGCAGCAGGGTTCTCCAGTTGAATGGATACACGTGCCCCCGTCTTCACGTTTTTCATCGTTGGAAGATGAAGAATTAAGTTTACATTACAGTTCTTATGGCGCAGCTACAGCTAGTAGCTGCATACGTCGTTTATATTTTATGAAATGAAGAAGAGATGATGCTGCGAAACTCGATACACGACGTCTAAATGGGAAAAGATTCACTATCAGCGAGAAATAAATTCTTATCGGCAGATATTAAAAGTTGTACCCATTTCGGAGAGGACCTATTTTCACCCAAACTTAATCTGATGCGTACTTCTAGTAACAAATAAAAACTGGACGAAAATCCAGGCAATCTCCAACGCAGTTCATCACATCAAACACGGGAAACGAATGCGATGGTTGCTGCTTTTGCAGCTGGAGCAAGCTGCAGCTTGCTTCCGTGACCGGGAAAACTCTAATTAAGTTATGACGAGAATGATTAAAATTCAAATTAATTCTCGCCCACCCACCACCTCGGAGAGGGTTTCGAAAACTTCCCACCTACTTCCAGTGTTTTCAAGGCGAAAGCTGTCACAAGCAGCCCATGTTGTCGCACCAGGTGCTTCATATAAGGCGCGATCGAGAGGGTAAAGAGACATTTTCCAAACGCGGTTCCAGTGCATCCCACATAAGCTAGCACCCCCGGGTTAGCGCACCCAGGGCTGGTTTCCACCAGGCCTTCGCGACGAGTGCAGAAAGAAATAAAAAACAAATAGAATCCACCGAACATAGATTGAACCGATGTCGAGCTAATTGCCTGGCGATAGTGTATCTCTCTTCGGAGCGAAGTGAACATATGTTTTACACATGTGTCCATGAGGCGACCGCCACTTGTTTTATGTGGGAAGCATTTAGTAGATACATTTGACACCAAAGACCGGCGAAATATTTCAATCAGAAACGAAAGTAGATAATCCAAACCATTCTCGAGTACTTCAAGCGTTGACAAACTTAGTCCATTTCAAACGATACAAAACCCTTACAGCCGTTCGCAGTTGCTACCGTCGTTTGATCAACATATTTTGTCATTTGATCAACATTTATTGTCGTTTGTCCAACATTTACTGTCGTTTGATCAAACGTACCGTCGTTTGAGCAAACTCTACTAGCTTATTTGCAAGCAGTACCGTCTTTTTGACAAATCCGCCTCTGATTGAAAAGACGGTACTGCTTGCAAATAAGCTAGTAGAGTTTGCTCAAACTACGGTACGGTTGATCAAACGACAGTAAATGTTGATCAAACGACAATAAATGTTGATCAAATGACAAACTATGTTGATCAAACGACGGTAGAAACTGCGAACGGCTGTAAATCGTTTAAATTTACTCCCAAAGCAGAAGCGATTGGGACACGTTGAAGAGCGTGATACGCACTACGAAGAGTCCCAGCGCACAAATACATCGCCCAGTTGCATCGGGAGTTTCTGGTCCCCCCTTTGTTACACCGCTACGCATTTGATTGAAGCTCATGGACACTCGCCCGCACAGGTTCCGTCCATTCGTACCCTTATACCGATGGATCATACCTAGAAGTCTTCAACACTAACCTATGGCATGGTACACTCTATTGCTTGAAAACAAGAGGGTTTCTTTCTCGCCCTGCCGGAGGTACATAAATCATTGCGCTGCGCCTCGCGCCATCGTTTTAACGGTTGGAACTTCCTAGCGCGGTAGTCTGCCAGCCCCGTCACATATGTCGGCCAGAACGATCGTACTACGCGCTTCCAGTACCACGCGGTCAAATTTCAATCAAGCTCGGTCGCCTGCTGCCGGTACATTAAATTCGAGTTATTTCTCGTTCTCAACCGACCGAGTGCTATACGCTGATCGTGAAGGGTGCGCGAAACCGTCGCAGCTTGCTTGGAGCGTTTTGAGCACAAAGCTGCAGCCAAAAGCTACATAACACGAGGAGACGAGCCGCGGCGCGCTTTCGTAGACTGGCCATCGTATCGTGGCTACCGTGATGCATTGCTTCTTCGCTGCCGCTCAGCATCGCATAAGCGAATGCACATACGTAGGAGAATAGAACCATTGCAGCGCCGATGCGTCACGTCCCCAAATGAATGCATAATGCGAATGCGCGTTCGTTTTACTGCACAATTTCTTCCCTCTACGATGCGCGCGCCCTGCGAGATTCTTTGGACTGGCACCAGGAAAGAACAGATGTAATGAACAGAAAACCAGAAACAAAACAACAACAAAAACCCGCTTGTACAAATCTCACACAGCGTGGAAGCCACACCATCACGGTGGAGTGAAGTATTCTACACCGGGAACCCTAACTAAAAGGTAGCTGGGGGATAAGCCGCAGCAGGAGAAAGAAGGCATCGAGAGGGAAACAGTCATGCCGGAAAAGCGCGGTTCGCTAGACGCGAAAGTGACAAGTCTGTTCGGCTTCGCCAGCGGAGCGTGTAACAAACTCCGCTTCCACACTTCTTTACTTCCTTTTTTATTTCGTTTTCTTCCACCAGTGTTTTTTTTTTTACAAACGATGACGGCGGCGATGACGGTCGGACGGGTATGCATTTGTGCAATTGACTGGTGCATTGTTCTCGCCCCGCGTGGTCTCGCTGCAACTAACTGCGACCACCGAAGTCCACACCCCAGGTGCATTTCGAGCCGTGCGCACCGCCGTTACGGCGGGTTCGAAGGGACCGGAACCAAAATGGAAATGGCAATTCTTTCTCGCGTCCAACCCCCTATCGCCCTGCCCGATTCACAGTTGAACGTCGCTCAATAATGCCGATCTCCTTTTCCTCGGTCAACCCCGCGGGCCGTAGACTGTTTTACGAATCGAACGCGCGCAAGCACGGAAAGGTGCGAGACAGACGCTGCATCCAGTGGCACCGTTGCCACTACCACGTACCACTACCACAGCGGAAGTCACATTTACATAATATTATGCACCCGTCAGGTTCCTCCTCTCGGCGCGTTTGTAATCGGCAACGAAGAGACGAAAGGGGTTAGGTGTCGAAAAAGGGTCGGTCCGTGGGGCGCAGTGACATTAAAACCATGACGCGAATCGTCCTCATCCGAGAAGCCGTTCGCTTCAGAACAGGCGCTCGTAATGGCTGGACTTGGTGGTGCACGAACAAACCCAAACCTCGCCCGTGAGCCATCCATCAGGATCACGTGGAGAAACGCAAACGAACGCGAGTCCTTTTCGGTACGTTGGATTCGGTTCACGAGCGAGCGCGTTACGCCGCGCTGCCTGCGAGTGTAATTTAATTTAAATTTTCTGTGCGATTAAACACCCAAGCACATTCGTAGCAGTGACGTATTCTAACCGAAAGCATCACGAAGGAGTAAAGCAAGAAAATGTTTAAATTCTAAATTATGTCTGCAATAACAAGCAGGGCGCTTGTAGGGACTCAACATTCATCGGTATCACGTCACAGTAAACAGATACATAACAACAAAACGCACTAACACTTGCTTGCATTATTTTTCAAAATATATATAAGCTCTCTAGTACTGTATATATATAAGCTCTCATGTACTGTGAGTACATGTGCAAAAATTCTGTTGATAAGATAAACCGTTGTACAGATAAGTATTTGAAGTTGCTAAACGCACACAAATTTCATCTTTATCATCAACGCACCCTGTCGTAACAATCCTCTTGTTCTCCAAACATTCTTATGAAACATTTATGTGCAGACCAATCCGTTGAATTCGTAGCGCGATAGTCTGGAATCGATTTCCCGGTTCTGTTACGCTCCTCCACTACCAATAAAATATGATGACCTTGTTTCACACGCCGTTTGCATAATCCGCTCTCGGCCTCACACCTAGCTACCCTCTAACACAAATCTGCTTCTCAATGAAGATTGATGTCCGCAAGGATCTAACCCAAGCAGCATCACACCGGTTGGAAAAAGGAGGGCAAAATAGACGGATGTGGTAGTGAACCTTCACTACGAAGCCAGTCGATGCAAATTACTCCCGGGTGGACATTCGTGCAATGCATATGAGGAAACCGACGGTTGTGATAGATATGCATCATACACCCAACCATATGAATAACTCCGAAAGCCAGCCCGTCCTATCTTTTAGTCTGTACGCTTCGCCATTCGCAAACAACCATTAAGCGTCATCAGCAGTGCCTCACAGCATAGAGCGTACGGCTCTCACACCGCTCTGCTCCTCCTATCTTTTTTCCATTTCACGAACAAAATTGGACGCTCGACGAAGATCGCCATCATTTGGCGATTAGAAGTGAAGCACTGCACGACGCTGAGCGCAATCTGATACGAGGTCCAAATTTAGCACATCCGGATTAGAACAGTGCGCAGCGCTAGATGGTCCAATGTCTAAAGGGGTATTTACCTAAAAAGAAAAAAAAAGAACCAAACAAAGGAATGTTAGAAGGAAGAAGTAACCAAAAGTATATAATATAAATTTGAAAATAGAAAAAAAGCTCATCAGTGATGAAGTAGGAAAATTGATTACGCTAACGTAAGTAGCTATAACAACTAATCCTTGACATTAGATTAAACCATTTTTCCTTACGTTTGCTTATTAAATGAGAATGTGAGAATGCCCTAGAAAATAGTTCAACTATTGAAATGGAACCTCCGTGTTTTCCTATGACAGCGCGGAAACAAACAATCACAATCACCTCATCGTCACGTGCACCGCACGGAACAAAACAGGAACCCCTTCTCCATCATTATATGTACACCATGCTGCAGAAGCATTAAAGTTTCACACCGCGGCATTACCTCCCACCTTCAACGCGACCTAGCGACAAACACGTTGTGGCAACACGACTCCCGGAATGTCAGCCAAACGAACCGTTTCCAACTGGTCATTGCACACAATTAACATGATACGAACATCTTCTCTCGTTGCTGCTTGGTCGAGAATGGAAAACTTTCCTAGAACTGGGTCATCATTACCCTCTCCCTGCTGGTTACCTTAAATGCCCTTCTCTGTTTCCCATTTCATTCTTGATCTCTCTTACTCGCACTCAACCTTTTTCCAACCTGTATTGTGTGGCAAGTGCAGCATAAAAGGGTACCAATGCTGGGAAAAGGTGATACCATCGCAGGGCGTTTGGAGCAGGCATAAATCTTCGCTCCCCCCGGTCAAACCGGGCGAACATTAGCACCGGGAAGCAGGACTGGTAAAACGGTATTCCGTGCGTCTGGGATTACGGCATTGGGTGTGGGAAGATGTAACAGCTCGGACTTTCCTCAAATGTATGACCCAGCCACCCTGCCACTCGCTTGTGTGCGTTGCCGTCGCGACCCGGAGCGGATGCTAAAGAATTCGCAGAATCCAATCAAAATGATAGTGTCCGCCACCGTGTGCGCCAGTGGCGGGCCCGTTGCCGCGTGTCGCAGTCCCAGAGGAACAACCTACAATGCGGCCGAGGGCCCACAAATAGAGCACGGAGCACAGCTGGTAGACATTCATTTTGTACTGTAATAATTCATCAGTACACGCCAGCAAACTGCAGCAGGTGCACATGCCGAGAAAGAGACACAGTGAGAGAGTAAGACCCAGTGGACAGTTTGCAAATACAAACAAGAGGTGCAAGTGCACAGGAACTATTCAAATGCGGGACTGCACCTATCGCGCAGACAAGACCTACAGTCTAATAACTTGGCTACTTTAAACTTGGGTGGACTTGGGTGAACTGCCCTGAGAAGGCTGCTTCTTCCGTTGGTAATCATACCTACGGTCCAGTAAGTTGGATAGGCACCCATTTACTCCACGCTAATAATGGTGGCCATTTCTGAAGAAGATGTTGAACTTCACAAAACAAATCCATGCGAACATGCGGATATATCCTACAAACAGCAGCAGAAGTAGATAGACGAGCGCGTGCATCTCTTAGCGGTATCGTGATCTCACGCAATTTCTTACAACGAATTTCATAGCGGAGCACGCCCTAGAATTTATCTGATTTGAACCGTCGTAGACACAGACAGAACGTGCAGATCCTAGCTCCGCTGCGATGTAGCGAAATGGCTACAACTTACTTCCGACCACACTTTCGCGGGCCGGTTGAACCTTAACTTCCCATCACCCCATGGGGTACCCGAGGAATAGGTGTCCACCGGCGGGGGACACACTACACGACCGACAAAAAGGCCGAGAGAGGCAGAAGGTTCGGACTTGGACCGGGATCCCGTCCCAGCGGTGGAAGCACACGCGCGCACACGAGAGCGGTATCCACCAACACACAATAATTATAATAATTGCACCTAATCACGAATATAATAACGAACGCTAGGGACCCACGCCGAGGTCCTTCTTGCCGGGACCCGAGTTGGCGTAGGGTCTCGTCTCCCACCAACGGGTTCCAACATCGTCGACTGAATAAATATATGCTTTACCCATTCGGCTTGGGTTTCGCGCGGTAGACGTGGCGCGCACGGTACATCATCGTAGCTGCCATGGCCCCACATTTGCCCCCGCACTCGCTTCGTGCCCACCATTATGCTGGCAGCGAACGAGCTCACGGGTCGTTTTAAGTTTGTTGTATCCGACATACAAAATGGCACACCGATGACAGCCGCCTCACACCGCCGACACTAGAACCGCGACTTAATATTTCCGATGTTGGAAATCCAACTAATTTGCTCTCCGCTCCGGTTTGCTGGTTTTTTTTCTAGTGAGGAAAAAAAAATTAACAACCGTACACTAGAAAATTGTCCGAGGAAGACATTGGAGCTGTATTAGACGCTAATAGGGTAAAAACGCCCGGAGCAAAGAACCCCTTTGATGAATATTTCAATCGCTATGATCAACTCACTTCACAAGAGTGGTAGAATCTTTGCTGCACATGGTGTTTTTTTTTCGGAATTGCAATTTTTCAATTACGAAATTGCAATTTTGTCCATGAAAATTTCAAATCACAAGGGGCATATTGAAATAACGCAGATAACAATATTCGTTTAACGAATAGGGTAGGCAATTAAACAAAAAGGTTTTTCCACTAGTGTAATGTATGTTCAGTTGTTTCTTGTTGCAAAAATTATGTAGAAGTATCATTACAGTAGGAAATTCAAGCTAAAGATATGTCATCCAGTAGCATACAGCATCGAGAAGCACCCATCGATCAATCATGCTCCTTTTAACGCCCCGCTCGTTTGCGAAGATCGGTTGTACTGTGCATGCACGAGGCCGCACGATACAAATCTCGATCCCATTTCGTGACATCGATTCTAAGCAAAAGAAGACCTAGCATGCACCATTTAGTGCTGCCATCTCGATCAACGTGTCCTAACCCTGTGTCCTTCCCTCCTCCACCCGTTGGCGCAACTCTGGTGAACGCACATCACAAGGGGCGATCGTAGGCCGCCGGACGCACAACATGAGGGCTCTGTCGGCTTCTACTCTGCACCGTTCTGCAACATCCTAAAGATCGCGATCAGCATCGTGGAGGTCCGCGACAAGGGTCTCCACGCTCCCACCAGATGAAACGGATGACGACCGGAGTCACCGCTTGCCGCAAGACGAAACGATAAGCAGCAGCGCGGCACATCACAACGTGACGGGACGAGAACAAACACCGAAGAGACTGCCACGGTCAGAGCTAGAGCCGGGCAAGACGACGGCGGTCGACAATGTCATCGCCGGGCCGGTTCGGGCGGCACTTGTCGAGATAAACGTTAAATTTATTTGATGTCAGCTCATCTTTACCCAGCACTTCAAAAACACGAGCAGCATCAGCAGCAGCAGGACTGGCTGGTTGCGCTGCCATCGGTGTGCCAGTGCCGGCACAAAATGCGCGACAAATGGAAGCGCGCACCGAAGCCGCGTTGTCGTCATCGTCATCATCAACATCATCATCGTCATCAGCCTCATCATGCAGGCCATTCGTAGACCTGGCTCGACGTTGGAACTCCGCTTTAATCCAGCTGGACCGTTTGCATTCTCATCGGGTAATTGGCTCGCCTCTTGCGATTTCGTCAACCATTAGCTCGACAATCCAGCTCGAATTGTTTTACATGAACGTTCTTTTCTGTGCTTTTGCTGTTTCTTTTCTACGGTTGCGGTATGCCTCAGCCCATCTCATCTTAGCGACGCACAACTGCATTGTCATACAGATAATTTGAACTACTGGTAGCTTTATAATTTTCTAACACACGTTAGAACTAAGAAACCAATATCTGTTAGTTTTCGGTTAGAATATTTTAAATCATACTACATGCAAAGGAATGTATTTTATGAACTGACGACGGAATGAATCAAAACAAAAGCTTAACACTATAGGCGATTTATCAAATCAGTAAAGATGCCTTCCTAGTGCCTTAGCAAAATTTTCAAATCGACATTCTACTGATCGAAAATTCGTTAAGCATGTTTCTTATCATTGTTTCCTCGATGCAATTTAACACAAATCTTATGGCTGTATCAAAGCAATATCTACAAAAAAACATGCAAATCCAACGTGATAATCATTTGGAGGAAAGCATACGCCTTCGTAAATGTTGGCTCAGCATGCTTTCCATTGCTTTCCATCGTATCGATCCTAATGGTTCACGCAATTGAGTGTGTGTGTTTTATTTTTCCCCTCAACACTGGTCCTCCCCGATTGCTGCTGTAAACCGTCCGGTTGCATTAGAGCATCTCCGTGTTAATTACCGTCATAATGCATGCCAGGCCGTTCCCGCAAATTAGCCGCAGTGTCGCTGCGTCCGGGGGGTTCTATCCGCTCCAGGAAAAAAGGAACTCCCGTATTTGTGCGACTTCTTGTTGCACACACACACACACAGCGCCGGGCAAGGAAGCGAACGTTCGGACCATTATTGCCCCTCGGAGTTGCATATCATCAGCAAGCTTTCGGCCTTTCGAGAGGCGTGTGTAAAAGGGGGATAGCTAGAAGAGCGGGTAGGGGAAAGGCGACTCGAGATTATGAAAGTTCAAGGGCAAAAACTTCGTGGATCTCGATGCAAACGAATAGGCACACTCCGTCTCCCCGGTGGGACCAAAAGGCGGTCCGTCGCTTCTTCCTTCTCCAGGGCAGTCATATACTTCCGTCCACCCTAGAGTCTCCCCCCCCCCTCCCACCCCCCTCAGAGTAGCACAATGGAATGCGATTAGCTTTCCGGGTCGCGCTACGACGGCGACAGCTAAACGAGGGACCGAAGCATTTAACGAGGAGCGTTCTGTGTGCCAGCTGCGTGGTGTTAAGGCGAACGAATGGCTAATTGAATTTGACCAGCAACCCGAAACCCTTTCCCTTCTCCTAACACTGAGCTGCATCGGGAGCTGCACACAATCGAATGCAGCCCGGGTGGAAGGAGGAGATGTGCGTTAGGGCGGCCACGCTATCGCACCGCCCGATATGGTAGAAACGGCGGATCCGTCGTCCCTTCCCGGGGGTCCCCCTGCATTGAAATGGCCGACACGATGCGTTTTTGCTTATGCAGTATTCTCACTCCATTTTGGATGGCTCCCGTGTGTATGCGTGTTTGTTTGTGCTTCACGCTTTGTCGGGAATTTTAAACACCGTAGATTCGCGCATCATTGGTGAGGCTTAGCAAAGGAGTAACAAAAAAAAATCACAGCACCCGGTGCTCCGAATGCACAATGTGCACTCCCAAGCCAAATGGTCAATCGATAGGGTTCGACTGGAACACAGGCAAAAGGGAAATCTATGCACCTTGAGATTTGCTCGTTTTCCATCGAACGCAACGTGTTTTGCATTTCTTTTTTATGACCACCACCATGAATGCTTCCCTCTCTCGACTCGCTTTCCCGTCATCACCGGGTCGATCTTTAAAAAGCCGCACCATTTTCGTGCTGCCCGTTGTGTCTTCTTGGCTCTGAAATAGCTACTTAAAAAAAGAGAGAAAAATATGCGAAATGTATAAATTATGCTCCACAAAAAAAAACCCCCAACGGAAACCTAGGCTCGCGAATGGAAGGAGTTCAGCAAAAGGCGACGATTCCTTAGCTTTTCTGCAGGAGGGCTGGTGTGAAATTATGCTATTGTTGAAGGTTGTATGTTGAATAATTTCACCAGTAGCAGTTATCTTTTTTAGATCGCTCCCATCCTTCGTCGTTCTAGCATAGATTTTTTTTCTCCTATTCCAAATTTGGACATTTTACAGACCGCATTGAAAATCGATTGTGTCTCCAAAGGTTGACATTACCAGTTCGCAATATGAGCGATTGAATTCAAATCAGAATACCACTACTCAAAATAAGAAAAAATTGTCACCAATCGTTTACATCTTGTACACTTTGTAATGATGTGAGACAACTTACAGAGCCTTTAGCGACTTAGGGGAGAGATAGAAAAAAAATGCACTCTAGAAATAGTTACGCTAGCTGTGGAACATAGAAAAAAAAATCCACTAGTCCGACCACAATCCTTGCTAGAGCTTTTGGCTGCGCTCTTCCGACAGGGCAAACAAGATTTATGATCTTGTTCACAAGAGCATCATGGCAGATTAAAAAAAAAACAAACAAAACCCCCACACCGCCACTTTGCACTCTCCGCACGGATCGAAACATCCAACGAACATGTTAATTGTCAATAATAATTAATTAGAAAACGAAACGCCGCTCACAAAAATAGCACGCCCTCAGCAGTCCGAGTGTAGGTTGCAGCCGAGGAAAGTGCAGTCGGGCAAATTGGCTGATCTCAGGGACACCACGCAACGCTCTTCTCGCTCTAAGGTGATGCGCTTGCAGCGACAGACAGAACGAGTTAAGAAACATGCATTCCCCTCCCCCCTGTGAGTGGATTCGTGGGCAAACCGAAACACCGACAATTGTCGGCTTGTTTGGTTGGGATTCTCTTGAGTGTGCAAAAGAAAAGATGCACTTTTCACATGCACTCACACACACACAGTCTACTTCAATTGCACCGAGACGTACAAATCGTAGAGGACTGAAGGGCCGTGATCGGATCGGATTCGGGAAGGTGTGAATGCATCTTTTGTCGGTGGGAAAGGGCGGGGGGGGGGGGGGCTGGGGTTTGCTCGAAGAAGGATTCTAACAGTGGATATATCTTGTGTTTCGTCCGAGACAAATTCTTACCGAAGCACTGTCAAGCCAGACCGCACCGCTGCGGTTGCATACTTTGCCTTCTACCAGACACATACAAACACACAGGCGCATCCCGTTCGCACTCTGCATCTCTCCCCTCCTTTTCTCCCACCGACCATTCCCCCCAAAACGGCTTGTGGTCGTGACGGTGCACGCGTGGTCTAATCAAATAAACGATTGGAATGTTAATTGCTCCACGGTGGTGGTGTTGATGAGCGGCGGGCGGAAGGTAAGTCAAGGGGCTGAGAGGGAGGGACTTGTGGATGCTGGCAGCAAATCCTCCTTCACCCGTTGGATGCCGACGAGCGGATGCTGCTCGTCTCGTAAGAAAAGTCTCGCTCATCCGACATGCCCATCCGTGCTACCGGCGGACCACTTCTTGAGAAAATCCCCCGCCAGCAAGGAAAATTCACCAGAGAAAAGGGAAATTGCGCAGAGCAGACCGTTTGCCTCGGAGCGAGTACGGAGCAGAAAGGGAAAAGGCAGAGCCGTCCGTCCGTCCGTCCGTCCGTCCGTCCGTCCGTCCGTCGGTCCGTCGCCTTGCTCGCCGTCTGTTTCAATTTCGGCGTGGCGATCGACGCCGCCGAATGGCAATTGAACTAGATGTCAATAACATAAATTACATGCACGACGTCGATGGCAATGGTTGTTGGCTTTCTTTTCGAAGCTGCCTCGGCGGCCGAAAATGTGAAGGACTGCCAGCGAGCGAAGGGGAATGTTGGGACAGTCTCCAACAGCGCTACAATGTTGCAGGCAAGCACTTGACGGTTGAACCCATCGACGGTTCCATTCCATTTGTTCTGGTTTTTGCGAAAATATCTTATTCAATAATCATTTAAATCGTAGATTTAAAACGGCAAAACTCTGCTCAAACGAGATCAAATTCACAATTCGTTCTTTTCTTCACTGCGATTCCTTCTTCTTTGGAACAAAAAAAAAAGAAGCAAATTGACAAAACAGAAAATGTCAAAACTTGGCGGTATAAACAAATAAATGAAAAACAACTTTCCTCAAATAGATTTTTTTAGAACTATTAAGGATTAGAAAATATATTGATTTTCATATGAGGAATGTCTCCATGGTTAGTTTCTGCAAATGAATAATCCAAGCGGAATGATTGTTCCAGACCAACCGAAACAAGTCTTAATAAACAAACTCCTATGTATGATCATCAAATACCCTAAATAAATAAATAAATAAAATAACCCCTGACCTATGGAAACTTTTGAGTGTTACAAAAAGTTTCCAAATTTTCCATCACAAATGACTTTTTCCCGTAACGCATTTACACGGACAGAAATAAGTGATAGTCGGTTTGTGCTAGGTCTAGGACTATGTAGAGGATGAGGTAGAATTTCCCATCCACTATTCGTCAAATAGTTGGCCGAGCATTTTCATGATTTTCCATCAACCGACTCATGTCATCTCTCATACTCGGACCGTTTCTCCTTCAATGCAGAATGACTTTCTGCGGGTGAATATTTCGCTTTGGTGTCGGTTGAATAAAATCTCGGACGCTTCCTGCAAATGAGGATATTTGTATAAACCAAAATAAAAACGTGCCATGATTACGTTAAAAAAATATATAACACGTCATTAAAAATACCACCAAACATGATGATGCAAGGTTCTTCACGAATGTCAATCCTATAAATGTAGCACAAGAAATCTGACAATCCTGTCCGTAATGTACTGGTGCCGCCATTTTTTGTAAAACGCTGGAAACTCACCCAATGTTGTCCACAATCCTTAATTTAATACCGAATGCTACGTATTGTCGAATCATACGAATTTGAGGCTAAAAGTAAGTTCTAACATTAGAGAAAAAACATTGCATTGTAATCAAAATGAATACTGATGCAAGCAATAGAAAACCATCGGTTCTATCCTAGCCTCCTTTCTTGAAGTAGATTTCAAGTAGCGTCATTCATAACGGCGCACACGGTCAAATGGACTGCTGAAATGGAACCCACCTACCACAGACAGGGGTGTGAAGGGAAACCCGGCGAGCGGCCAACCCGTTGCACGCCATTACGCAATCGATACACGCCCAGGCGACGGATGGGTGGCGTTGATAAAAGAATGAAGAAAAAAGATGATGATCGTGGGTGATCTTGAAGTGCCACTCCTGCATCATGCATGCACGTACAGTCTCGCGCCCAACCGCAGCCGCCCCGTTGGATTTGTTTGATGCGACGACACAACTGCTAACTGACGTGTCATTGTCTATGTGCTTATGTGCGTGTGTGTGTGTGTGTGTGTGTCACGGTCGAGGGCTTGACAAGGGTTGCTCCGTTGCTGGAACGAGCGCTTCCATCGCTAGGCTGTGGTCGGAGCGACGCGCGGTGCAACGGCGGATTTGCGGTTGCGATTTCCGTCGCTTCTGGGTTTCGTCGTCGCTGCAGCAGATCAAAGCGGTCTACCGACCGGCGATTCTACCGCACCGATCCCACCCCCCCCCCCCCCCCCCTCGCACTGCACGGGATCCGACCAACGGGAGAAACGGGGCGTCATATTCGCACCCCTATCGCCATTTTTATTGCCCAGGGTGCGGCGTGGTTTCAGAGTGAGCACAATGGAGCTTTGCAACAATTAAATAAAATGGTGGAACGTTCATCTTCGGTGCTCACTCCACTAATTTCAATATTTGCGCGTTAGTTCCCTAACGAAAAGTGCAAGATCTCTGTACTCATCAAAATCTGACATCTGACGCACAAGAACAAGGCAAATCGGAAATGCGTTGGGAAACAAATATTATTATATGGTCAAGTCGTTATCCGCGTCCGTCTTATCCTGTAAGATGTTTGTTGTTTGGTCTGGACAGTTCAGAACTAAGAAGAAAAATGGCTCAATGTGCGTTCCTACATAAAGTTCTGACAGGTCTAATAGATGCCCCTCAAATTCTGGGTCAAGTTAGGTTCTTGGCTCCTAGCAGACCTCTTCGAAACAGTCCAATGTTTGAGGCCGAGTTCAGTCGGACAACGTTAGGATCTCAGGAACCAATACGACAAATGGTTAGGCTTTATAATATGACCACCCAAAATGTTGAAGTCTGCTCTTCAGTTAGAGATTTGCGTTCGGCTGTGCGGATCTAGTCTACCTCATCTGAAGATTTTTATGCACGATATTTTTTTTTATGTTTGTGTTATTTAGGCATTATTGTCAAATTACAAGAAATAAATAAATAATATATTTTCCATCAGTTTTTATTGATTCAAATTTCAAACAAACACCATTCGTTGTCAAAATCATCGATCGCTCAAATAGCATACCATTTTTATAAGAATCCTTTTTACAACGGTGATTGATGCACGCAGAAGGGAAAACTTCATGGTGAGTTGAATATAACTCCGAACGATCTAAATATTTCAAACCGTGCACAAAACTGTGCACGTGTGTCTTAAAAAGAAATCGCTTCCCATTCACTAGAGCTTTGCTATTAATATGAGCTGCATATTGCTGGCCCTTGCATTATGGATGCATATCGATCACTATCATGCCGCTCTCGTCTGCATAAAGTAACAGTCGTCCAAGGCTGTGCCGTTTTCTGCTGCGTTGGCAACAAAACACAGAAAAAAAAATTGAAAAAAACGGCAGATCGCACGTCGCGATAGGAATCGATCGCGCGTATTTGTATCGAACGCGAACGATCCCTAATGTGTCCCCGGGCTCGACGGCCATTATTCATTCATGAGCTGCGCCGATCGCGATCCGGAGACGGCTGTCTTTAAAGGAAAAAAAAGGTGTCTAAAAAAAAGGCCGCCCTAGTAGAACCTCGATTGCTTGAAAACTCGATTTGCATTGACATCCGGTTTTCTTTTTTTATGCGAATTCGGTTATGCTCGGATAACACCAATGTTTGATTTGAGGTCAAACTGATAGAATTTGCATAATACGTTATGTTAAGAAAATCAATACCCCCTTCGATGGAACCATCTTATTTTTTGTTTTAAATTTCAACTGTTATTAGGACAGAACGAAAAACAAGATTATCTTCCATAAATTTATTCTGATAACATTAACGATTAAAGAAAATGAGATCACGTTCTCGAAAGCGTGCTGGTTTCCAAATTAAAAAAAAAAAAGATTGATAGCATGTGAGCAAGAACTCAAAGGCAAAAATGTACGACAAGTTGACGAATGAGGAAACATCTGACGATATAATACATATGAACATGAAGTTTAAACAAATACAAATCGCCTCTTCAAGTGGAACATATGACGAGATCTACAAACACATTGTCTGGGAACAATGATCGATTACTTTGCCCAGAGACCTAGACGAATCATCTCCCTTTTCCTATCCGCTTTGTGTCGTCTTCAAACACGTGGCTTTCCTTATCAATCGCAAGGGATCAATCATTATTTATTTTTCACTATTCGTTTTTTTTTTTCTTCAACGATAACAAACGAAATGATAGCAGTCTGTAGAACGACGACAGGTAGCGAATGGCGGCTTCCAATCAAACGAAAGCCAACCGCCGGCGTCTGGGACGGTTTTCGCAGGGCAAACATTCGATTAGATAAATTTTGTGACACCCTCCAAAGCCGGCAGCAGAAAGGCAATAAAACCGGCAAAACAATATTGATGTGACGCAAGTTGGCTCCCGGCCGTAGTCGTGGCTGTAATTGTGGTTGTATTGGGAACGAATTGTTTACCGTAGCTTCACAAGTAGTTTAAAAAAAAAGGTAAACAGAAACATATTTCTACACATATTTAAGCACTGGCCTTAGCTTGAAACTGGTAGCTGAAAGTTGCACTGGGAAATGAAAGTTTGACACATTTGAAAAATATAAAAGCAACCAACGCTCTAGCATCAGCAAAGCAAAATGAAGTCGCACGGCGCATTTTGATATCGCTGAAACTAGAATTTGGGCACACCGCAAATGCATGTGGCTATGGTTTTGCAAACAGGAAAATAACTTTGCTTATCATCATCGCAAGAGAGCATCCGGGTGCCGGCCAGTTTCGAGAGGCGGCAGTTGAAAAAGAAAGATTTGAACTCAAATTCAAATAAATTACCACTCGAAAACCGCCGGCTGTGTGAGAGCGTGAGGTTGTGTTTTGGTTTTGGCGATCCAACAGCCCTTCGCCCCTCGCCCCACAGACGGAAAGCATACCATCGAGTTGTATGTTTACCAAACAGCGGGGACCCAAAAAAAAAGCTAAATAAAATCGAATCGAAATTTGCCAAAAGAAAGATACATCAGCATTACTTTAGCAAACATTAAGAGGCACACACACACACAAACACAGAGAAGAGCAGTATACTGCTGTGTATAGTTCATTCATAAAAATTAATTGCCCAAATAATAGCAAGCAACGCGAAAAATGGCGGCGAGCCAGCCACCATGTTTGGGCTTTTTCTTCCAAAGCCACCTTGCTATTTCTCCGCCATGCATTTTGCCCGCTTCAATGGAAGTCCTGCAGCCCGTCGTGGCTCCTAGAAACCGAAAATTTTGTCCAAAAAAGGATTACGCCAACCAAACCGTGAAAACGCCGAGCAACAAACAACCGTGTGTTGTGGCAAATGCAAAAATTTCGCAATCCGCTGCATCTTCCGCATGCCGGCTAGCCTCGTCGTTTGCACTTTTTTGGTTTTTGCTTTCCCCCCCCCCCCCTCCCTTCCCACCCATTTCCATTAATGTTGTCCCACCGATGCATTAACGACGCAGTCCAGCCCACCCGCCACGATCGTCACCTTCTTTCATGTCAAAACGTTCTACTCAGGGTACAAATGCTAGCGTTTTTGGTAAGTGGCGAATTGCGAAACGTTGGTTTCGTTCATGTTGGGGTCATTTTGTGTCAACAATGGTTTTTTTTACAGATTTTAACTTTCAATACACCTCAATAATGCAGAAGGTTTACTAACTCGAACCAAAGGCCGCCAACCATTGAACATGACTTGCGGTCCATGTGGGGCCTGGGAAGAAGTGAGCAATACTGTGTACCACATTCAATTCATTGACAGTATGCTCTTTCTGATGGGTCTGCAGTTTCGCTTCCTCCATGCGCTCTTCTTATCTTTTTTTCGCGCTGCAGGAAGGGAAAGATAAATGGTGCCAGCGAAAACTCGGACAAAAAACAACCGACGAACCATCGTCATGCGCCATCGTGTTAATCGATAAGATCGCCCAGCGGAAAAGAGGAAGTAGGAACTCTAGAAGTTTCGAACTGAACCGGGACGGGTAAGGGAACCAAGTCAAACGCGTCTTCATTTTGAATTCAGTGACTTTTGAGTGAGAAAAAAACGGCACACAAACGGTACCACGGACAAGACCGGACCGTAAAGGCAGAGAAAGAAGAAACGGTTAGCAAGCAGCGAGAGAGGATACAACCCGCGGTGCGATGGGGCTGCGAAGGGGGCAACATATATTTGAACTTGTGACAGGACCGAACGAACATGATTTTTTTTTATTTGTCTAGATTTAGGCAAATGAGGGACTCAAGGAAACGCAACCCGGAATGCGCAAAAGTGTAGTTAAAAAAATATTAGTTAGTCAAATTCAAAACCACCTAAATAAAATTTAAATCTTACATAGAGACTAGATACGGTTATGATTATAATATGAATGAAATGGATGATGGATTCGCAATCGATAAACATATCGACAATGTTCGGCGAAAACGGTTAGCAAACGATTCGCTATAGATTGTACAACCTTTCGTTGATTTATCGAGCGACTTATACAAATTAAGCAACTTAAAAAAATCTAAGAACTCCCAGTTATGCTAAACCAGCGGCTTGCGAATGGTTTCAACAAATTCATGGGAATCCTTCTGGACCAACCTTTATTCCAAATTACCTTCGTAACGATGCGATCGATAAGATCGATGATACGTTTCGGTTCCCCGATCTCGAAGCTATCGGAAGCGGAAGACGGTACACGCAACTTCGGGTCGCGCGAAAACCGGAACAGTTCTTCCGCGGTGCATCGGGGGCTCGTGAACCGGTTAGCTTCCCCAATGCTCGGTGGCGAATGACAGAGGCAGGGCGCATCGGAAATAAAGACAAGCACACGGAACAGGAGCCTACAACCACTCGTGACCGTGAAAAAAACCACGCATGAGCCACACAAGAAAACAAAATGGCCAATTCGATGCAGAAGCGCAGAAGCACCGGCGGGGCGTTGAGGCGAAGCAGAGGAAGAAGGCAACGGCTGGGAGATCGCAGCAAGCGAAGGAGAGACAAGAGGTCGAAGACTAAACACCACGGTGAAGGTCAATCGGTCGATGGAGGAAGAAACCAGAGAGATGATGCGGTCCGTTCTCTCCGCGAACGCCGGCAAACGCATGCGTCGACGAAGAACGAAGAGTGTAAAAACCCGCGGGACCACGATGGAGAGGGGAAAGAGAACCAAGTGAGGTAGAGAAAACAAGTGGAGCCCGCGCAAGTGCAATGCGCATACGCAATATGTGCGTCCCGGCAGACGGGCGTGCGCGCAGGTGCTTCAGTCGCTTCAGATTCAGCGATTCTCAAGCTGGGGGCTTTTTGGCGATAGGGGGGCAAATGCGATCGTCATCGAAAGACATGTCAACGGTATGTGTGTCGGTGTGACTGATAATTTCATAGGTAGACCGCCAAAACCGGCTTTTTCCTTTTAAAAAGAGAAAAGTTTGGTCGGGATTCGAACCCACGCCGCTAGATCCGACGCAGTGGCCGGCGTACGCGCTCAGGTATCCCCGATCCCAAAAAAGAGAAGGTAAATATCAATTAACAAATGGAAATCATTTGAATTCATGATTTCAAACCCCTTTTACGTATTTTACTAAAAACGCTTCAATGAGCGTACTGATGGCCGGATTGACATGAAGATTTATCATGTGCCATTTAAAGTGTTCTAAAAAACTATATAGATTTGACAGGGGTTCCCCCACATGTCGGTCATCCTAACGACTTATCAACTTTATTGTTATTATAGTTTTTTTTTTCTACTTGTAAAATGGATTGGATTAGCAATCAGTAGATTCTTCATACCTTTTTTTTAGAAGAAAATGAAACCATAACATAGTAAAACCGAATGCATTCATTCTACCCTATTTCCAATGTGCTCCCTCACTCCCCTTCTCTCGCCACCTCCCTCTCCATTCCGTCATCAGCAGGACGTGTCACTCCCAGGCGGACGAAAAGCAGCACCTGGACGGTCAGGTTGGCGTAGGGCCCGAGATTGGCAGGGAAGCAGACACACACAGCTGGCGCCCGTCTGTCCGTCCGGTCCGGCTCGGACTTGCGGCCGCGCAAACAGACCTGCCTCACCTTGACAACTTTATTTAATCACCGCCACCCCAAGCGTGCCTCCCGCCTGCAAGCAAACAGAAACGGCGCTATACGCCGCTGCCACCGCGATGTCGCGGGGCTGATAAGGCGCAACACGCAAACGCGATTGACCACTTTCCTGCGTGATAACGGTGCGGCTGTAGACGTGCAGCAAGACAAGAAGCAACCGTCCCGCTCGCAACCTTCCCTGCCACACCAGCTGTGCGTGCGCCAGCCAGCGATATTGTGTTCCCTTGCCCTCGCGGATCAACATGCTGCTTCCTGGAACAGAAACAAGATCCCCCGCGGGCTATGGTTGCAAGTAAGTTGTGCCTGCTGTACCTTGCGCGACACTGGCACGGAAGTGAGCAGCCGCGGTAGTTATACGCCACGGGAATAGTTCAATGTAGTGTGAACCGGACAGTTTAAGAAAAATATTTTCAGAATAGATAAAAGTACATCAAACATTTTCACTCATGTAAAGAAGCTGTAGCGATGATTGGTCCATTTCATTTTCTTTAAAGCATCTTCGCATGCTACGAATAGTTCATGCAGAAAATTGCTATTTGATATCTTTGATATTTTATTGAACTCTACGGTTTACATGAATTTAAACAAAAAATGATTGAAATGATTAGAAAAGTCAGAAGACACAAACAACACTACCGTTTATTTCGCTGCTCGGGCCGGACAGCAAGGCGGATGGTCTAGACAACAGCCGGTCCAATCGTGCACGGTTTCCCGCATCCGCTCATAACCCATCATCAGCCGTCACGCGCTCACACACACACACCATGTACCGGCGCGTTCAATTATAGGCATGTCTTCCCGTGCAAAAATAAAACCGGCCAGTTCGGGCAGAAGGCGGCCGTGGCGGAAGAAAAGTCACGCGACGCGACTCGGAAGGACCGAAACGCCCGCGGAACGGAACAGTTCGGAAGCGGGGAGCTCACAGATGGATGCAACCGGCACCTTCAAAAACTCCATAATTAGGAAAGGTCGTAGATGTTGTGAACGTCGGTACGTCGGTCTGCGTGTGTCGTCGATCGTCGCGAAGCCGACTTTGATCAGAATGATCGTAGACAGGAAGCGGTAGAAAAACAAAAAAAAAACCCTCTCCGATACAACAACATTTAAAAAAAAAACAGACGGATATGATGTTTGATCAGACGTGAATGAAGGCTCCTCCCGCGGGAAGGGAGCGGAAAGGTATGATCGGAACGGGGCCGATCATCATGGCAAGATCGTCTAAAGATACACATCAACTCTTGTTCATCGTATCTACGTTCTACACGCCGATCCCTTTGTCGCCCTTTCGCTTTCTTCTTTCGGAATTTGAAACTATCGTAGACCATCCGCATGCGACGATACAGACAGGTAATGATGGTAGTTGTTTTTAAAACTTGTCATTTCTTCGCTTCTTTCAGGTTTTGTCGTCAAATCATAAAAGCACATTTTAACAATCTAATAGTTTTGAATATAATCTTTGCAAAAAAAAAAAACATTAAAAATACTCCAAAGCATTTGTTTTCTTACCACCAAATAAGACGTGGCATCGATTTGGCAAACGTACCTGGAATGAGAATAAAAAAAAATCAATTAGTCAAATGCAACTTCAACGTAGGGCCGAAAAGGATTAATGAAAATTAAAATCTTTATTATTGAAGATGCACTTTTGAGGATGAGATTGTTAAAAGATATCATTATAAAAAAAGTCTTACAACCAAAATTGAACGTACACGTGAATGTTCTTCTTACGCGGAAAAGAAAAACTAAATGTAATTTTCCCGAAGTTCTAAAATATCTCGCGGAAACAACTCTACGCCATGCGCAGTCAGCTTGTTGGACTCCTAATGGTTAACATGGTACGCCGTATTTCGTAAGGCCTTACTGTTACTGTTACTGAACTTATTACTGTTTTGTTCATATTGTTAACGCACCTCATACTGCAACACCTGCCAAAGAAAAGCACTAGGACTAGAACGCTTTATCGAACGCCAACTTACACAATAAACTAAGAGGAATAAGTAAGAAGTTTGCTGATAAAGGAAAAAATAACACACGTTTCTACGAAAGCCCAAGAAAGTTTCCCACCGCAGCTACCGCGGGAAGGAAAAACACCTCAAGGAAATTATCGCTGAAAATGCGGAAGCAAACACATTGTTGTAAAAGCGCGATGTTGAGGGCTCTACTGGTGATGTCTCGAGGGTGATGATCGAGAACTGTCATCGAGAGTCGTTTGGGAGTAGAGCAGGGCAAGAGTTTGGATTTTTTTTTTTTTCGTTGCTGCTAGAAATCTCCGACAACCCAAACTCTTCGAAGCGTCTAACAACGAAGGAGGGAGCAACAAGATGAGAATCGCGGTGCCGTTGAGAAACGAACAAAAAATCTTCCAAATAAAACCAAAGGAACAAGCATGGGCACGTTTCGCGACGACAAAGAACTAGAAGGGTAAGAGGTTTTTTTCCGTAAAAAAGAGATCCCAAGTACCACGTTTTCTGCAAGATCAAAGAGCTAAACAAAATCTTGCATAAAAAGGCCTGTGAAAGCAGGATTTTGAACTGCAAACAAAATCCGGAGAGCATGACACAAAATAAAAACGAAAAAAAAACATATAAAGCAAGAACCAAAATCTCGCTTCTCTGCGCTTCGTGCCGATGGAGACGACGCACGGTGGAGACAAACCAGTGCTGCGCTTCTTTACGTCCCGAAAACATCCGCCCCCATCCCAACGCAACCGTCCCTGAGATCATCTCCCATTCTTTTCCGCATGGATGGCCGCCATCCGAATCGCACACATGGACAACAACTAACACACCACGCAAGGAAGGCAACACGAGCGCTTGCCAGCCGCCAAGTGATCGGAATGAAATGTAGGATAACAAACCCATGGCGAACAGGCTGAAGGAATAAAGGTAAACCAGCAGCACCACACTACCATCGACTGAAAAGGGGAACCATATGTGCATGTGACCGGATCGAACGTCCGTTTTTTTTTTTTTTTTTTTTGTATCCCAGCGTTCCCCGCGCGGCTCTTGTCAACCGCAAGAAGGGACCAGAAAAGGTTCTTCAAAAATATGAGACTTCCAGATCGCAAACGGGCACAGGCAAAAAGATGCCCAGAAAAGTGTGCCCGGTCTCACGCAGACGAGCGCAGCGAGATCTTGCGAGGCAGCATCGCCTTGTGCTCCCCAAAAAGCAAAAGAAAAAAAAACACCGCCAAGATCGACACATGCAGCGAAAAATGCATGCATCGTCGCTGTGTTCCAGGCAGGCTTTGCGAGGAAAAGACCATGCAAAAAAATACACACACAAGAGGCAAGGGTTGAGCAGAAACCAAAAACCAAGGAAACGATTCAGCAGAAGAATAAAAATTATGTCAGCAAAATTATCAATCAAAACGCTTATCATACGATTAAGATATAGCATTTGTAAATACAGCAACAAAAAGATGATCTATTCCATTAAAGCTAGAGAAAAATTATGAAGATAATCAGGCAAGTTTGAAATAAAATTAAAATAAACATTGCACGTCATAATTGAATCGCATTCAATTATTTCCTCCGTTTTCATTTATTTTAATTTAAATTGGAAAGTTTCGAGGGCGACCAACACGTTGAGGAAAAGGTATCAAGAAGTTCATGTGAATTCATGTGAAGGATTTACCATTTTAACCAAAGACACGCCACCGACCGCTTAGCTAGCATGAGCAATTATGCAAAGAAGACGTGATCTACGGTGTCATGTAACCATGAAATAGGGTCCAATAAACAATTTACAACAATGCATAACATCGAAAATTTTCATTGGAATATTCTTGCAAGAATTATCGAGCAGTTTTAAAATCAGCAAAGATTCAATTGCCAAAGCAAACAACCAATTAAATAATTTAATTAATTTTCATGAATGATTTAATTTTTTTTTTCTTCAAAACGTCTCATTTTACTATGAAACGTCCGAGAATACTAGGTGACAATTTCACACAAAATTTTAATAAATATGACAGCCTAGGCCTAAGGAGCTTGATTTTATTTTATTTTTTCGCCCTTTAACGTAAAGAAACAAATTGGTTTAACAAAGTCCCTAAATAAAAATTGTGGTATGATGAGGTAACTATATCTTAAAAAAGATAGATTACATGTTCATAAGCTATTGATTAATTGTTGCTGACAACATTAACATTTTAACATGGAACGTCCAAGGTTTAGGTAGCTTAATAATTTAGGTTGAAAATTTTAAGAAACAAAATAATAGAGCTTCCAAAGAACAACCACAAGCACGACGAATCCTTCCACCAGTGCGAGAATATCCAGCGATCCAGCGATCTGTCGATTGAAATTTAGATTTTTCCGAAACGCGACCCGGTCGATGCAAACGCGTCGGACCTGCTGCCGACCATCTTCCCACAGATCCATACAACGGACGCACACTTACACACACACACTCTGTTCTGTCAAAAAGCAGGAAAGACGGCCGTGGCTGATAACAGGGGCCGCGTTGACGACGAACTTGGCGTAACCGTCGAGGCCGCGAAAACGGCGAACGATGAACGTTGAATTAAAAAAAAAACTATTAGCACATCGGCTCACCAAGGGTTGGCGGGGTGGTGAGGGGCAACGACGAAGCGAAGGGGGAATCAAACAACAGGGGTTAAAGAGGTCCCTCTGGCAGACCGGTTTTGTAGTAGTGTGACTATTTTTTTTCTTCTCTTCTTTCTTTTTTATTTTTTCTTCCACGTTTTCTGATCGTAATTCGTCTGTCTGTTACGCTGTTTGACCGCGCGCGCACTCTTGTCTGTGCGTTTGTGTGTGTGTGTGTTTGTCTGTGCGTTTTTCCCCCTTCTTCCACTGGAAAGGGTCGGTCATCGGTCCCTAGCGCGCGCTGCTTTATGGAGGTCTACCAGGTACGGCGCGGCGCTGCACTTCATCCACCCTTTGCGTGTCGCGGCGGGAATTCAACAACAACAAAAAACCAGAACATAGAAGAAGGAAATTCACACACACACACACACAAACACAGGCGCGCGTCGAAACCAAAAACGCGAAAAGATTAGAAGCATACGAAAAAGAAAACACCGAGACCCGAGCCGAGCGACAAGACAGCGCCAAAAAATAGAATGAGAAGCGAAAGAGGAACACCACAGGCCGGCGAAAAAAAAAACGGGAACGAAGCGGGGATCCGATCCGGGGAGTTCTCCAAACCGTGAAAACAAAATCGAAGGAAACGCGGCAACGGCATGAACGAACGTGGACTACGGGAGAAACAACAAGAAAGAAAAAAAGTTGAACCCACGAAGCAACGCAACACACACACACACACACGCGCGCACACACACAAACGCAAGTGAAAAACGAAACGCGACCTCCAAGAGCGAAAAACGATAGAAAATAAGATTAAAAACAAGCGAAAAATAAAAGAGTGGAATTTTACCCAGCGAAACAACACAAAACGTTCGTTGAATTTGGTGGGTTTTTTGTTGTTGTTGTTGTTGGATTTCTCGTCTTCTCGTTTCTTCTTCTGTTCGTCGCCGACATCGTTGTCGTCGTCGTCGTCGTCGTTGACCAAAGTGCATGGACGGCACGCGGCGTAATGGCGGCCGACGGCGCGCAACGCATGCAACTTTTCTACCCCGCACCTCCTACGACCGCAACCACCCGATATCTTCATCCCTTTCGCCGAAAACTGTGAGAAGCATCTCTGCACTTACTGCTCGCGATCGCCTCCCACAGGCCAGCCTGCCTCTGCCTGCCTTTCGCAAGCTGCAAAAGAAAACAAATCCGCCAGAAGCCGAAAGGCTTGCGCGGCGTTGTATTCTCACTCCTAGACCTAGACGATCTCGCACACCGAACCGAAGCGTGCACTACTCAGGTCGGGCCTAGACACTGTAGACAACAGCGCGCGGGCAGCTTCTACAAAGCGAGACAACATGGTTGCCCGGTGGCGCGTTTGGGGATCGGCTCGGACGATGGAGTCGCGACTTCGGTGTGGGAGAGAGGATGGGGGCAAAGTGGGGGGGAATGACGAGAGGGACGGTTAAAAAGCGAAACATAAAAACAACCGCCGCCATCGCGGCAGACACCACACGAGCGTATTTATATCTCTCTTCCGATCCGCGAGCGGCGTCGTCCGCGGAACGGCCGGCCGAGGTGAGGTGGGTTGCGGTGTGACGTACGGTGCCTTCCCGCCTTCCCCGATTCTGCCGTTCTCTCCCACCACACCGCGGCACTTGCCGGAGGAGCACGGCTAGAGATGGCGAGCGCGGACAGCGGGATGACACACACAACACACGGTTGAGAGCAAACCGGCGCGAGACGAAGCGTACCCCTCCGTCTGCCCCCGTTTCGCCGGTGTGCAGAACCGCGGGCCCCACAGCATCCGCTAACCTGTCGTCTCACCAACCATGTTCTCACTTCTCATGGCCTGATCGAAAGGGCGGCTGAGATTCGCTTCTCGCAGGAAGCGAGTAAACGATCCGTGGGAAATGTTTGAGAAAGTTCTATGTTTCATAATTTTCTTCGTTCAAATCATCGCATGTGGAAACAAACTTTCGAGAAACACAATAAGTTTCTCCAAACCCTTCAAAAGGAAGAACTCATCCTAACTCTACAGGATAGCCGAGCGCGTACACCGGCTCGAACACAACCCCACACGGCGACGCGGGTTCGAATCCAGCCCGGGTCTCCCCAGGTACGCAGGACTGACTTACAAACGCGTACGCTGAGCTGGAATGCATGTAACACGAGTTGGCAAAGCAGCAGCAGCGTTCCGTTTGCTCTGGAGGCATACACAATCTGGGTCGGAGAATGAATTGCTACAAAACATTTCTTACACTTCCGCAAGCAAACTGGAAGATGAAGTTAGGTTGTAGCAAACGCTGCACAGTACACTATGAAAAATGGAAAACCAAAGTGTCAAGTTGTTGCACATTTACACAAAAAGGTTACAAACCGTGCCAAAAACCTGATCGTATCGTAAAATTGCCCCCTTTTTCTTAAATGATCGTAACGTATTCAGTAATCCTCCTTTCCTCATTCCCCCCGCCGTACTCGCTTTGGACAAAGTGACCCTCTGCTGCGTGCCTTGTCAGTGTTTAACGTTGTGAGCTCCCTGTTTGACTACCATCATCCTATTTCCACATTCCATTCCCGCCTCCTCGAATCCCATCTCTAATATCTCTCCCCTTCGTTGTCCTTCATTCATGTGCTAAGTCTATGTTCTCCTCCTCCTACTAGTGTTTAATCTAGTATATAAGAATATTTTTTTGTAAAGCCCTGGAGGCAAACAAATGTATATTAATAAATTCAAATTCAAAAATAATGTAAAAATTGTAGGAAGTTTTCCTTGCTGTCGCACAAAATGTAATGTACCTGGTATAATTTGAAATGAGCTCGATTCTCATACACAGTAGCTCGGGTGGAAAATAACTTCGTAATCCCTCGAGACATTAAGCAACTTACAGAACCATGCATTCCTGGAAATACAGATGATGGTATCCCGTAATGGGGATTTAACCGCACCAAGGCACGCAAAATTTTCACCATTAGTTGAAGAAGAATAGTGCTGAAAAATGATAAATTTGTGTATGCATAAAGAATCTGCCGAGTCTTGTTAACTATGAGTAACGAACCCCGTCACGTTGACCGATAAACAAATTCCACGGGAGTCGTGGGGAGGCAAGGAGATTCTATTTATTTAACCCGCTTAATGTGACAAAAAAAGAGATAAAACGACCAACATATGGATGCAAACAACTTCTCACCGCAGAGCCGTCGAAGGTTGGCTGTACACAACGTTCGGTGATTCCCGATGAGTCAAGGCTCTACACTACCCATCGTTTTTGACGGTCAAGCAGCGCAACGAACGAAAGGTAAAAATAGGGATTTAGAAATTGCTTAAAATTACATTAGCTGGCTACCGTTCATACACGAGAAATCCGGCGAATAATACGGTGACAAGAATTATCGTTCCATACCCGTGTCAATGGACATTAAAAAGTAGAGGCTCGAAGTAACTCCGAGAGCCTTTTTATACAAATTGCAATTCAATACCGTATCTTTTATAGCGACAAATAAAATCGTCACTCCAAGAATCAAGTTCAAGCTGCCCCCCTTCACCCTCACCCGACGCCTTTCCCATTCCGCAACCAGCCCACACTTGGCCGAATGATATGCGATCGCCCTTTTGGCCGCCAAAACGGCAGTGGAATGGATTTTTGCGCTCGCCATTCGAAACACGGTGGACGAGACGAGAGAACGAGTTCTAAATTTAGGACGAATGTGTCGAAAAAAATATTCACCCTCCCCCCCCTGGTTCCTGCCATCCACCCCTTCCGATTCCACCAAACCCGTTAAGATGACGGCGATGGGGCGAGGTGCACACATCAAGTATCAACGGAGCACCCGTCCCTTCGGTGGATTTTTTGTTTTGTTTCCCAAGCTACAGATCTCCGCGGAGACGCTGGCGGACGCGGCAAACGCAAACGGAAGGAAGGGAGAAATTAAAATATCATTCGGAAGTTTGGGGCACATTGCAAAATAAAACCGACGGCCCTCGCGAAGGAAACCTCACGCAAAGGGCTGGGAGCGCGGGGAAAAGGGAATTCGGTGCGCAAAAGCACGAGCGTAAAAGCAGAAACGGTCGCACAAATGCAGTGAACCACGTCGGTGCGAATGCCGCCGGATCGGTGCTTTCATTTGCAAGTGAAAAAAGGCGACATCATCACCAAACGGGAGCCGCGGACCGGACGTAGGTTCGCTACGGCTGACGTCAGCAAACGAGCGGCGCAAAACATCTAGAACCTAAGCGGAGGGAGAGAGGTTTGAGAAAAAATAAAATAAAATAAAACAAAATACAAACCACAGTTCGTACAAACAACCCCACAGCAAGAAGAATGCGGCTCGAAGTCCGCGAATGCGAATGGATATTTGGAGACGATGGTGTTGATGATTCGCGGGGATCGCGCGGGGAGTGTGAAGGACGGTAGGGTGGCCTTAGACATTGACATCTGATACTCATCCAAGGGAAACAGTTCGCTGGGAAGCCGATCTGCCAGACAAAACGACTGCCAGCAAAGAAAATATTTTAAATTTCATTCCAAACCGTTACACAAATATCCAGCCATAAGGCGTGAGAAAGGTTTGTAGTCGGTTTGGACGATAGCAACTTAATGCGATCGGTAACTTTCATTCATCGCTATGTCAATGGGCTATGGGACTTTCTGATCGCGGTACACTGATACACACAAATGGAATTAAATGGACAGCAGTTCCTAGAAGACGTGAGATGGAAACAGATTAATTTGCAACATGAATAATTCGCTTCAATTAGCGTTAGCAATAACGCGAGCGAATTGAAACGGATATGGAATAATCCATATATGATATACGAATTTTAGAATACCTGAATTTTGACAAACTTTGACAGCTTTCAAATAAGATTAAGTTGCAATCATCTAAATCGGTTGTAGACGGTTTTAGACGAGTTGATCTGATGAAAAATCAACTCGTCTGATGATGATCCTTTCTTATCGAAAATGATCCTTTCTTACCGAAAAATAAGGCTCGATTCGCTGTGGGGGAAAGGTTCGCCACCAGCATCAACTAAACTGGACTGCAACCAAAAGCAAGAGGCGGGCTTATTTCAGCAATAAAATCATTAGAATGTACCACATTGTCATCGTACGCCCTGCACAATGCATCCATCACCATCCCAATGACCTACTGTCGTCCGAAGCTATTGCCCTCTGTGTGCATGTGAGTGTATGTGTGGACGAAGTAATTGAACCCAGAGAAAGGAAAACCAGAGCTCCCGAGCGGTCGGTCGGGGCATTATTTTTCCCTTCCCAATGCCCAGCTCAACGCGGATGCTGCACGTCGCCGGTGCAGCAATGTGTATCAAAAAATTCCATGTTTGCGTTCAGCGTTGTTTGTTGCATTATGTTGTCATAACCGCGCCCCAACCGACGGACGGATCTTCGCGCATACCACCCGACCGGATCGGCCAGATGAGTGCGGCTGAGCGTTGCCGCACAGTTCGTTATTTATTGCGAACTATTGTTGCGTCTAGCCGTCACCACTTGGTGCGCAGCCGAAGCGAAACGTCTTCGCCTTCCTCCCTAGCGCGATCGCGACGAAGCGGCACGCATATTTATGGCCAACACCCCACCAACACAACAACGGCGACAACAACCAGGGCGACGAGGGGCGGAACCGAAAGTACAACACACAAAGCCGAAAGCAAACAACATCTCTCGCGCGGGGCAACAATGTAACGGGGCTGGTGAGACTGCCCTGCTGTCGATGACGCGACGATGGCCTTGTCTAGGACGAACGCACCCCGAATGACCCCGAACTGATCGAAGGGATCGGAGAGAGGAATAAAGACGTGAAAGATTACTGGGAAGTAGAAAATGGATCCGGGCCCTAGAGCAACTAACAACGACCTTTCCCGTACCTTTAGGCCGGCTTTTGTACGCACGCTGCGTTCCGTCACTTATTATTTCAACTAACACCCTGCAAATGGATGGTTCACTGTTTTTTTTTTTCCTTCCTACATCTCAAGATTTAGTCAAAACACAACTCGACGGGCCAATTGATGGAAAATCATATGAAATTGAAGTTCTGCACGTTCCGATTGCGCACGGGAGGCTTGTTACGGCCAACTACTGCCTTTGAGAAAAGTTTGAAAACATTACCAATACAGGAACTGGTTACAAAAACATGCAAATGTTTAAAATAGTTTCCTACTGATTGGAGGCTTACGGAAAAAAATGCCTTTGAATGAATGATGACCCCGCTTTCTAGCAAGAGGCATGCCGTAACACAAAGGTATAACCATAGAAGCTACAAGGATTATTAGCATTCCTGAGTCCACCCACCCTGCAATAGGATTTAAACGGTGCGGAAGGCCTCAAATTGAAGCAAAAAACCATCGATCCAATATAAACCTTTGTGCGAACCACCTTAGGGACACAAGTTGCCCCGCAACAGCTGCTCCATCACGTGATTGGTTAATTGTGTTAATTGGATCAAACCAGGGCATAACGTGGGCTGATGCTTGCAACGGTCCAATGCATCCTGGTTATACCAGGCATCCGCGGAATGCTAGGGAAATCGCAAGAACCCTGCGGATGATGAGTTAACGAAAGACTTAATCCTCCGTTTCTAGTCAAATAAAGGGTAAAGATAAGAGACGCTAAAAACTATTGATCGCTAGTGACGATTTCTAGTCGCAGGAGATACATTCCTAGTCGCAGCAGATATTTGCAAAAGGATTCCCTGAGATCCGATGAAAATTTAGTTTAGTTTAATTTGATTTCTCGCGATTGTTCATGGTGTTTAATTTATTGTGAGTTTACATATACATCATCATTCAACCATGTTGTCGTGCCAACTCAGCCTCCACGTCTGAACAGCAATGGTCAACTCTCCACCGTGTGCCGATCCCTGAACGGTGCGTCTGGTTTATTTGTCCACCGCCGCGTCTCACCGCCTCGCGGAGGGATTGTCCCCAGCCAACGCTCGCAAGCTGTTGACGCGTTGCGATTTTCAGTGAGTCTGCCCGGCGGACATTTAACAAACCCTCCCCCCGTCGCTCTGGGAGACTGTGTTCCCTTCCTCCACCGCACACTTTTTTTTTGCCGTTCACACGTCAACACACCGTCCAAACATCGATGTGCCATGCCCCCGTCATCGCTGGCGACCGTCAGACGCAAAGTGCCAGAGGTTTGGAATAAGGTAGGGGAAAGGTAGGGGAAACGACTGACGAAGAAGCTAATGGCAGAAAAAAAAGCACTAAGCCTCCCCCCACACTAATAAAATAGTAAAGAAAAACTAGGCAAAAACTTTGCCCAATAAAAACAAAAACATTCCTAACGGAGTGCGCCGGCACCACCCCCTGCGCCATGGCATTCGCCCCCCCCCCCCCTCCTCCAACCCCCACCAGCACTCGTCCCCGCTTCACCGCATTTGCCCTGCTATTAAAACGCGCCAAAATCGTTCCGAAGGTCACGACAGGACTGGGCGCGCACACGCCGTAAACCGAAGCGTTGCATTTGCCAAACGGTTGTCGGTAATGCGGATGGCCTGAGACGCGTGGAGGAGAGGGGGTTAGGTGGGAAGAAGGTGGTTAGTTGGGATCGGATTGCGCTTGGTGGGGCAGCAGAGCAACTCCAAATTTAGATCCTCCGATAAAATCAGCGTTAGAGTGAGAAAAGGGACGAAACAAAACGGGAAGGGTGGGAAAATAACGCCAAATAACTCGAAATGGACGGAAAAAAAACCCCCCCGGCTCATAAAAACCCTGTTGGCCAAATCGTCCGCGAACCGGGAGGGAATTAGACGAATGGACACGCTGTTTGGTAGCGCAGAGATGTGTGTGTGTGTGTGTGTGTGTGTGTGTTTGTACGTGTTTGATGATAGACGACCCTGAGGGCCGAAGGGGCAATAAATCAATTTTCTGCGGTTTATTTGTGAAATTATTATTTGCCACGATCACGACTTGTACCCCCAAAAAATCACCGCCAGCTCCGTCGCCCCACCACCAGCCAACCCTCTGCCCATTTATGTTCGTCCTTTTTTTTTTTTTTTGGTTTTATTGTGCCACTCGATTATCTAGCGAGGAGAGAAAGCCAGCGACCGAAAGGAAAAAGATTGTCTTCTTCTTTCACAGAAATACGATAAAAAAAAGGTAGGCAAACAAAAAGTTCGCAAATGTTTCACTCGACACCCTCGGGGAGGAGTGCATTTTTTCAACGCATGTGCAGAGTGCCTGTGTGTGTGTGTGTATTTTTGTGTGTGTGCAACTGACAGACCGATCGGCACCTCACCTCTTCTCCTGTCTGCAGCCCGCGAAGGCGGGTATTTATTTGCTCAATAATCAATTTGGCGTTCGTTTGGGCGCGCGCGCGCGTATTTGTTGGTGCAACGCGCTTACACAACATCATTTAACACGCCACAAACACACACACACACAAACACACACGTGCGGCTGACTTTGCGCGGTTCGAGAGCAATCAGATGGGAAAAACAGCACCCTCCCGGAAAGCGGAAGTTCCCTGGAAGTGTCACTCTCGAAACGCGTTTGAACTGACCAGAAAGGGAGTGGGGGGGAGGTGGATGTTTACGTAAGCGTTCCGCTGCACATTCCGGCAGTGCAACATTGTAAGCGAAGCAAATTGTACTCGCGAATACCCGAATGCGAAAAAGAACATGAATTTTCGACCCTAAATTTTGGATAAAACATTATAGAGACCTTCAAAAATTTGGGTCTTCAATTTACTTCTACTCATTAAAACTTCTTCTTTTTCATGGAGGTCCGGTCTGGATTCGAACCGACGCCGCGCATGGGTCGGCGTACACGCTCGACTAACCCGTACCTCGGCTATTCCCCTTTATATAACTATTTTGTTGATAAGAAAGATTGCCGAATGGTGAAGACGAACAAAGGCAGGGAAATAAAACATACAAACGAAGTGTGACGATTGCAAAATGTTTGCGAGCACATACTTTTGATAGCAAAATTCTTACCGACCAACGGTAATCTCTCTCCGGAGCCTACATAATGGGGCGCATTGTGAGGAAAGAAACGGGAAAGCCCAGCCAGGGCATTCAATCAATAAAACGTACTGCTGGAAAACAAACAACATGCAACGGCGTCTAGAGTCTACCTTACATTCGTGCCCCCGTCCACTCCGGCGTCATGAGTCAACAGTTTGCAGCAAAAAAAATAAACAAGTTTTTGCGCGGATTGTGCCCCGTAATCAGAAACTGCTGCCGCATTGATAACAACTCACTATTCGTGGATGCACAGCCATGGGACGCGCTGCAACCCCCGGTCGGAATATGTTTTGTCTGATAAGCGCTCTGCAGTCTGCAAGCCGCTCGTCTGGTGTGGAATGGCGCCAGCCTCGCACCACAACCTACTGGTGGTTTCTGGCGTAACATTCTCAGCTCGCACAAGTACGTGGACACACAATGTACCGGCAGCAGCTCGGTCGCTGGCAGTCTACCATCCGAATGATTTATTGGTGAGATCACACATCCTAATCTAATTGGCCCTTCGCTGATTGGTCAAGAGAGAAACATGCGACATTATATGGACGCTAGTGAAATCCAACCCAAAAACAGGTCCAGATCTAGATTTTTAAAATGATGATCAAGATTTTAAAATTTTAAATGAAAAACTTCAACCAAAAATCATCAATTTCCCCCGTCTCCTCCAGACCAATGGGCCCTTTACAGCATTGGAATGTCCCTCCAACTGCACTGAAACCGTGCGAAACCTGTTGTGAAAAACTCATTTCGTTTAATGCAGAATGAATTTGAAAAAAATGACTCACCTCTCCAGACACATGTCATTCATCGACAAGACATATTCATCCTAGAGTTTCACCCCAAGCCCATCCATTCAAAGAGAAAATAATTTTAAAAGTAAAGGGTGGAGGAGAAATGGCCGTAGAACAATTGCTCATTATGCTGAATAAGCACAATCTAGAACGTATTCTGTCACCCAAGCAATCTGCAGAGCGTTTGACGGCACTTCAGGCAAGTGGGTGATATAATAGGAACTATGCGTTCTCATCTGAGACCTTCTTTGAAACATGGATTAAATCCTTGCGTACAGCGCTCTCTTCGTCATTGCTCAATAACACTGTTCTGCAGACTTTGTACAAAAAATATAAGCATAAAAAGCCACACACAAATTTAAAAAATAAACCAAAAAAAAACGGTACCATCTTAGACTGTGGGCACAAAAAGTTCTCCAGTCACCAGGCAACCCTTAATAGAAATAAAAGTGGTTGCCAGTGGGAATTGAGGACTGCAAGCCGAAGAATGAAAAAAGGGTACGAAAACGAAATGTGAGAAAGCAGTTGAAATAATCTAAGTATTTCTTAAACGCACTCGAACAGTTTTGTCACTTTGCCTTTCGTTTTGAGGATTGAAGTTTGATGTATTGGAACGACTTTATCGACCAGCCAAGGGGTAGAGCGAAAGATGCATGGTGAGGAGCGAGAACATTGTGCCTATCTTGAGCTCCAGGGTGCAACTTTGATTTTTTTTCTGCCGCTTGCGACCTCTGACACGTGCCTCCATTACGTTCCATAAGCGTCGCACACTTGAACCGTTCAATCAAAATCTCGTGCAAATGGAAGGTTCCCCCCATTCATGAGGCGAGTAACAAATGTGCGAATGTAATTACATATTTGTGCCTGAGCGCATTATGCCAACGATAAGATAAGCCTTTTTTTTCTGCAAAACTGATTAGCGACGGAGCAATTACGTATTTATTTGCGTTCTTATCACCTGAAGCCACGCAATGTGCAGTTTGTTTCCCGGTATTTGGAGTGCTCGTCGCGGACCATTTGCGTCATCCGCCATACTGCGGCAGACACGACGCAGACAACGCACTGATAAAGGGTGGTTTTATCTAGCCAAACTTCCTTGAGGCATTCTAGGGGGCCTAGGAGGGCAAGTAGTGTCTACGTCGGATACAAAGCTGAACTGCGAAAGCCGTCGTTACGCTGGCGGTTCAGCGATTACTCGTTGCTAAGTTGCTTAGCTTTTCAAAGAAATCACAAATGCTACTCCTAGATACGAGAGGGATATAGTGTTTCCTGTTTGTATCCACAATACAAAATCCAGGTTCGTATTCCAAAAAACTAGGATGTTAGTATGCAATTCATTCGTTCTAGGTACTATGGAGTACCTCGACAACGAGTTTAATTCGTTTCGTAACCTTGCTCGTATGTTAAAATACTCGCATCTCAAGGTGACAACCCGCATAAGGGAGCCGTGTGCAGCGTTTTAGTGTACGATTCCTCGTATCTAAAACACTGGTATCTTCCCAAAACAAAATATTGCTCGCCACGTGACTCATACATCGAGGAACCACTGCATAGCGAACCCAACATGCAAGTACCTAAATCTTAGGACCTAGTAGAAATCGATCGACTTCTTCGACATGCAGCGTTTGATGGAGTTCAAATACATTGTAGGTATTTAAAAACCAGAATGGAGATATCCAAATCTTAGGACCTCGCTGAAAGGATTGAATGACATCTCACACAAACCATGCTTCGACGATCCGGATGAGGTGCCTTACCTTTTGTCTCGCGTTCCAAAGCTCCTGCTCGCATTCCTGCTCCTGCTCGTACTCCAACTCCCTCGTCCAGATCTTCTTCAGCAACTGGGCGTGCTCCTCGCGGTTCTTCTCGCCCTCGTCCACGTGGATGTACAGCGCCCAGTTGCTCGAGTTGAACCCCCAGTGGCAGGTGCGGATCTCCTGCGGCTCGTGCTGGTGACACACGAACTCCTGCGGCGTGAACATGCCGCTGCACTTGCAGCACTCGACGCACGCCGGCTCCTCGCCGCTGTACAGCTCGGGCGTAAAGATGCCGTCGCACTTGCCGAAGCACCGGTGGTACACGCGGAACGCCGAGTGGCCCCCCGAGCCGCCCATCTTGAGCGCTGCCCGCGTGCGCAGCTCGAGCGGCTTGTGCAGCAGGGCGCTGCAGAGGCGCTCCGCGTTGGTGCGCGTGATCAGCCCGCACGTCTTGGCCGTCTCCGGGATGATGCGGGCGCGCTTGAACTCCTGCAGCTGCTGGTCGGTGCAGTTGTACAGGTAGATCATCAGCTCCTGGATGCTCACGTTGATCTGCTCCAGCGAGAACTTCTCCAGGATGTGGTTGAAGATCTGCGGCAGGCAGAGGCGCATCTCGCCGCCGAGCAGGAAGCACCCGATGCGCTTCCCCTCGAGCACGGTCATCTGCACGATGCCGCAGTCCGGATCCGGCGTGGTCATGATCGGCACCGGTGGCACGATCGCCGAGAGCCGCTGCGGCTGCTCCTCGTCCCCTCCCGAGCCACCGCCACCCCGACCGCCGCCATAGTGGCCGCCGGAAGTGTGGTGAAGATGGTGATGGGAGGCCGCCGCCGCCGCCGCCGCCGCCACATGGTGCTCCGGCGTGTCCGAGCGAACGACGATCGAGCCGGCCTTGCTCGGGTGCACTAGGGACAGGCCCGGCCCGTGCAGACTCTTGGGCGCCGTGTCCTGGTACGTCTTCAGCACCGAGATGACGTGCGGGGGTACGTACGTCTCCGACATGTTTACTAAGGCGGTCGTCTTCCTCACTGCACTCGCGTTACGGTTACTTTGCAACTAATTGTAAACTGTGCTGCCTCAGCCGGGCCTCTTCTTCTCACAGTGTGCGCTCGCTAGTGAAATCGATTCTTTCTCACTCACTGCTTCTCACGTCGCGACTCGCGGCTCACTGCATCCTGCGGAAAGCACTTCCAATCATCTTTTCTCTTCCGCCGGTGCGGGCTCAAATCATCATCGGGATAATTTGCCTCCTTATCCTTCGTACTTCCCCTTTTTCACTTTTCACTTGCCTCCACACTTCCCCTATTCCAACTCGGCCCTATCCGCGGCGCACCAAGCGGCGAAGCGTTGCGGGGAACTATTTTCTCACCCTTTGCAAATATTTTCACACACACACACACACACACTCGCTCACCCAAACTCGCTGTAGAGGGCTCGCGACGACGTCAACATCTCCTCACGCTGCCGCCTGTTTACTGCTACCTTCGATTCTTCGGGCAACGGCCGTCGTTCCGGCTCACTCGCTATCGCTCACTATTTGCACACCATTCGCGCATCTCTTCGCACCGCATACGCATATACGCATCTGCATCTCATCGCTCCATCATCAGCTCGATCGGAGCAACTGCGGGAGCGTGGTGCGACGGAGCGCGACGCAGTAGACAACGACGACGGCGAGCGGCGGACAATTTTGGCGAGCCATCTTTAATTTTTCATCAGCCACTCCTCACACCCGCTTGCGCCGTCTTGCTTGCCTTGCCTGCTTGCACCTCTTTTCCTCGATCGATCCCTTCCTACCGCGAGAAAAAAAAACACACACACACACACCTTCGCTCACCCCCGCAGCGCTACCGTCACAACCGCCGGGGCGTCGTCGTACGGTACCATTTCGACTCGAAATTTTACTTGCTTTCACGTTTTAACTCTTTTCACTTTTCTTCCTTTATTCGCTGCCCTCGGCACACTACTCGCAGTCGCAACCAATTTTCCACGCGCACACACACACACACACTCGTCGCACTCGCGCACAAACTGTGACCGCTCCTTCCGCGCTACGCACGTCTCGCTTCGCCTTTTCCTGCAATCGAGACGAGAAAAAGATGAAATGACCCGACAGCCGGTGTTGCGTGGGGATGGGATGCATGCACATATGTGTACCCAGCAGCCATTCGCCTTTTTGGCGAATGCGTCTCTGGCAAACCCCCCTCCGGAGTATCGCAGAGGTAAGATATAACAACACAACAAACGAAACAACACCGCACTCTGCGCTCTTTCCTTCTCCCACACCGCCGCCTCCGGCAAAGAAGACACGTTTTATTTTTGAATTTTGCTGCGCGGCTTCGGGCGGCTCCGGGTGTGCGGATTTTCCGCTTCCTTGCGCCGGGGGAGGAAATGGAGGCGGCCGCCCAGACCCTGCGAACGCGCACACGCACCCGTTACACGCGTTACTGCGAGCGTTACGCGGACACTTATTTCCTCGCGGTCCAAAATGGTCTTCCGAGGATAACCGGAACTTGCGGGGGAGAATCACGGTGCGCTTTACCTCAATGTAACTTCTTTGGTTGATATCTGCTTTCGAGAAGAGCAGACCAATTAAACTAGGAGTGTGTAATTAATTAGCAATGTTCACTAGGATGGCATGGAATACCTTCCGTACTGTTCGTTTCGGCAGCACGTGCCATTTTTCTAAGTAACCTGCGCTACACACCTTATCAACGGAAAATAATAGGCAGCTTTACCACGATGCAAATGGACTCAAAAGCAGTAGTGAGACAGAGGAGACGCCCAGCATCCAGTGGCGTTCCATTGCACAGCACTTGAACCTGAACAGGATCGTCCGCCTTTCATTTTTTTTTTTTCCATCAATCAGTACAATCGTTCGAGTTTCGAGAGAAAAAAAAAACACACACACTTCATCTAAACCTAGTTCAACTGCAATTCAATGCCACATCGCACTTGCCCAAATATTGAATTTATACTAGACACACGTGTACTTGGATCGTCCTGCAGTTGGGAAAACACTTCATGCCACCTTCGTCCAGTGGAATTTTCGTCATCATTTCCTTGCTTCGATTGAATCAGTCGACAAAGTACCTCACACAACCGACAAACATTCACACGCGAGCGCGGCATGTTAGCGGACCTTTGCGACGTAGGCAAAATGGTTGATGAAAAAAAAAAATAGAAGAAAAGATAAACCACTCCCGCCACCCGCACACCACAGCGCATCCCTTCTCCAAGGGGCCTTCCAGCCGGTCGCTTGTCCATTCGCACCATTTGACAGTGTCGCGCGCGCAATTCATCTCAAAAAACACCCGTGTGTCCCGCCGTGGAGCGCGCACTTACGCAACTTGAGGTTTATTACAATGGTGTATATGCACACACCGTCTCGCCGTCACTGTCTGTCTGTCATCCGTGCGCGGGGCTGGCTCGCGGCTGCGGATCGGACTGTCTGACTGCCTGACGACCCCGTCCGCTGCTGCAGTCGTTGGCCCCTCTTGTCCCTCACTCTCTCTTTCTTTCTTTCGCACGGTCCTGTGCTCGCGATGTCTCTCACTCCCACCCTCTCACGCTCAACAGCGCCGGTGGTGGTATGGTGAGGCGGTTGCCGCCGGACGGGGTGGCACAACACAACCTGTCGTCTCACACCCTGCATTCACTTCACACCGCACACGGCCCAACACACAGCACACATGCACCCGACAGAGCGCGAGATTCGCCCATCGTCGCGTCTCTGCCGAGCCGCTGCCGTCTCACTCAAACGCTCACAGACAGCAAGCGCACACGTTCGCTCTCCCAGCAACGATTCGCCCCGGTCCACGCTTGAACAAGGCGAAAACGAAACCAGCCGCTCTCTTTCGCACTCACATGCACCCGTTGTTTTTTTGTTTGGTGTGTGCTCTTTCTCTCTCGCTCTTTTGACAGTTTCCCTTTCGGACGGATGGCGATTTTCGGGGAATGGCTCGTGAGCGTTCGGCTGCGTCTCCCGGGGTCGTCCGCAGATGCAGCCGCACGAAAACGCGAAAGCAAAACGAAACGGATGACGGCGGCGGCTTGCGACGGGGAGGAAATTTTTTGGCAAACGGTCTTCTTTCTCCCGTGCGCTTCTCCCTCGTTCGCCGCCGCTGCTGCTGCTGCCACTGCGCCGCCCGACGTCTTTCCGTTTCCTGCGGACGGTTCCCCGCCCCGCCACTTCCGTCGCGTACCGCTGGGGCCAACTTCTTATTTTCCCTGTTTTCGCAAGGCGCAGCAGCCGATGGACGGACGCAATTGGACGGATGGGGGGGATGGGTGCGAGCTGACGATGTGAAGCGTTTTCCCAAGCGAACGCAAACTCTTGCCCGCTGCTCTCGTTGCTCTTGTTTTCTTGACATCCGTCTTTTGTTATTTGTTCCTTTTCCGATTTTGCCCCAAACTCGGCTTCCTCGGCTGGTTATAGGGAGCGCGACTACTGCGCCAGGGAAAGCGCGATGATGTTCGTCGTCGTCGGCGCGCCTACTATTAGCCCCCCCCCCCCCCCCCCCCCCTCCTCCCCGTCTATACGAACGCGTTACTCGCGGCGGCGACTACGCGGCGACTTTGATTGGGAATATTTGAGCGGTGCGCGAGCTCGCACACACTCTCGCAAGCGCCGCAATTGTTGTTGCCGTTGTTGCCGCTGCGAACGGAGGGACGGCTCCGACGCGCGTCAACAGACGGCGATGGTTGCAGACGGCGAGGCCCAACACAATCTCGCTGGCTGGCTAAACTGTTCGTGAGGAATGGAATTTTCGGCTGGTGGTGTTGTTGACCCGTTTTGCAATGGGTTTGAGCATTTTTTGCTGGCTGCCCCTCCGAAGAAACTGCGTCAACGTGAGCGCTGCCTGCGCGATATTGTTACATCTACATTTTCATCCCCCGGTGGCGTTGCAGCACCATGTTTCTAACACCGCACAGGTGTGCTGGGAAGCGGCAGAGCACGAGTCGCCCGCCTATACCCCCGGGTGTGTTTGTAAGTTTGCGTGCGACGGCAGTGAAAACGTCACCCGTCGTTTTTCACCGTGCCATCGGTGCTGGCTAGAATCGGAGACCTGGGTTCTGCGCCTGCAGCCACCGCCAGCTAAAACGGAGCAGCAGCTCTCCGACGTCCATCCTATGTGAGGTGACGTGCTGCACACACCATGCTGAATTCGATTTTTCTTCTACACAACACAGTAGGCACGCGGAAAATGGCCTGCGTAGTTCACGGTTTTTTTTTCTTTCTCTTCCCAATGTGTGTGGTGTTTCAGGCTGGTAGCAGCAAATCATCTTCCTTTGGCCGCGCCGCCCCTAGACACACACCACTTTTCCATCTCGTGCACAACCCTCAAACCCTGCACACTCGCCAAACGCGTCTTCTATTTGTTTTTGGCTTCAATTTTCTACTTGATCCATTTCGGTTTTCCTTTTTTTTTGTGTCTTCCCTTCCCTTGGCTTTCTTCTCGTTCGCATGTCTGCTTACTATCCGCTGAAAAGTCCTACCGCGAGACGAACACGAGACACGCACGCCGCGCCACTTCGACGGGCGACGACGGTGCGGTTTTGTCGTTCTGCTGCTGTTCTGGCGGCGGTGCACATCACCACGCACACACACACACAACCACACACGCGCTCGCTTGCTTCTTCTCGCTTGCACTCACCTTCTAGCTCTCCCGCTCTCTACCGTGCTTCCTATGCAGAACCGTCGCGCTTATCCGCTAGCAAAACATGTCTGCACTCCGCCGTGGATTCGCAACAACTGCCGTACCGCCGTGTGCGTTGCCGTCGGTGAGGATGACGGGCTCTTCAAATCGCGCGCGCGCGCACGCGCTCGCCGCCGCCGCCGTCAACGGCGCGCGGTGCCTTGATATGGGCGAGAGAGAGAGAGAGAGAGAGATATATATAGAGAGAGAGAGCATCACTTTTTCTCTCTCCGCTATAGTTATGTTCTCTCATTCCTTTATAATTTTTCCCATGAACGCGTGGGAGACTGCTTGACCCAACGGCAACACGGCGAGAGAGCCAAATGGCATGAGAAATTCACAGTGACACTCACCGTTAACGTACACGTACTCACGGTGAGAATTCGGGCTCACCCTCATCACACTATACGATTCACAAATTATAATGACGACCGTCCCAACGCAATGCACGGGTCAGGGAGGATTCTACGAAATAAGGGTGCTTTGGTTTTGTATTCCTAAATTTGAAAATATTTAAAAGTAGCAACTGCAAAACGTGCGATGTTTATGTCGTTCCATCAAACATTTGTCGCTTCTTTTTTCGCAAGAAGAAACTGCAAACAACAACATCGAAAGTTCTTACTTTAGTTCGAGCGAAATAACACCGGGTTTAACTGTTAACGTCCTTTCCAACCACACCACACAAAAAGTAGAAACCATTGAGGAAATTCGTTTGTTACAATATTTTTACTTTAGTTCGAGCGAAATAACACCGGGTTTAACTGTTAACGTCCTTTCCAACCACACCACACAAAAATAGAAACCATTGAGGAAATTCGTTTGTTACAATATTTATTACACATATTCGTTAACCTAGATTGATGACAGAAAAGAACACAAAAATTACTAAGGATGTGCTGGCTTAACTTCTAACAAATTGATCTACTATACGAGATGTAGCTGAGAATACTCTGAGGGTAAATCACATCATTATAGAGGCTAAAGTAATCGTTTCTCGGGAGCAATTACCAATTATGTCACGAAGAAAAGGCATTTGATCTTAGAGCTACTATCTATAAAAGGGATTTTCGAGGGAAAGATTGCAACTAGTGGAGACAATAACAGTAAATGCCAATGCACCTTACTATCATTTGATCGTCATAAGAGGTTTGTTCATAGCCGACTTGGATAACCCTAGGGCCGACAGCGACTTCTTGAGGTTCGTGCCCTTTTGGCCCGGTTTCGCCTTAACGGCGACCGGCATCATCAGGCTTTCGTTGGCAATCTGTTTCCGCAGGTTCCGGTAGTACTCGAGCACCTTGGGATTCGCCCAGACCTGCTTCAGATCGAAGTCCAGCACCCGGATGCTGTCGAGGCTCTGGGCCCGGCTGAGCGCCACGTACGCCTGTCCCGCCTCGAAAACCTTCGCCAGCGACAGTTCCACGCAGTCCAGGGTGAGTCCTTGCGATTTGTGGATCGAAAAAGCCCACGCCAGCTTGAGCGGGAGCTGCGTGCGCGTCAGCACCATACCGGAGGCCGTCTTGACCGACCACTTCTCGCTGCGGACTAGCAGCTCGCGCCGCTTGAACTTGACCAGCGGTAGCCCCTGGACGAAGTTCAGTATCACCCCACGGGCCCCGTTCACCAGGCCCTCGGCAATGTTGTAGTTCTTCAGCAGCATCACCTGGGCGCCAATTTTGAGCGTCAGCTTCGCCGGTGCCTGCACCGCCTGGTCGAGCTGCTTGGCGCTGTACGGATCGCTGTCCTTGGCGTCGTAGGTTTTCGCCTCGGTCTGCAAGGCCTCCAGCTTGGCACGGTTGATCGCGTCCACTTCGCTCGTATGCGAACAGAGCTGCGTGGCCAGAATGCCCTCGGTTTCGATGCGCTGCGAGGCCGTCTTCCGCAGCCGCTCCGTGATTTCGTCCGTCACGCGCCCGATTCGGATGCTGTTGAGGATGCCTACAAACTCCTGGTCCTTCTGCCTGTGCACGATCGTCAGCTCGTACGAAGCCTGTATACATTCACCCCACACCTGCGACTCGAAACAGAAACGAACGCGCGGTCCCACATCATTATCCTGCGAGTACTGGCCACCCTTAGGCCGGTAATCTTGTCGTTCGATGGGGGGCAGCTGGAAGAAATCGCCACACAGGATCAGCTGAATGCCTCCGAATGGTTTGTCGTTTTTACGGATGTACCGTGCCACGGCTTCGATTTTCTACAACAACAACAAAACACATAAAAAATCAGTGTTTAAGTGTTAGCTTGAAACGACCAACTACTGATCGCTACGATTTGCTTACCTCAAAGAAATCCGCGTCAACCATTGAAATTTCATCAATAATCAGTCTTTTACACTTGCGCCATATCTGGGCCGTGTTCGCGCGGGACGCCTTCTCGTAACAGTTCTGCAGGGTGGCCTCACCGCTCCCGATTCCCGCGAACGAGTGCAGCGTAGTACCGCCGATAAGACACGCGGCCACGCCCGTCGATGCCGTGGCCACCGTTCCGTCCGGTGGCAGGGTGGCGATGATCTTTCTCAGCAGGAAACTTTTACCCGTCCCGGCGGAACCGGTGAAGAAAACGCTGCGACCCGATTGGCACGCCGCAAGGATACGTTTTTGCTGCTCGTTGAGCTTCTGTTCGGACACGTCCACCGGGCTGGCCCCGTTTGCTTCGGAGTACAGTTTCTTCGCCGCCGGACGCTCCGATCCGCCCGCGGAATCCCCAGACAGCCGTTTGCGCTTCAGTGGCGGCGAAGGTGTTGTTACGGAACCGGTCCCGAGGGCAAGTTTGCGGGCCCTCATCATCTCGCCCGTCGTAACGGGGCTGATTTCGTCGAACTGGTTCACCGATTTCCCGGCCAGCATCTGCGTACGGGACTTTTTCAGCAGGTCTTCCTTGCTCCCCGCAGCGGCGGAAGCGTTACCACCGTTCGTTACCTTGATGTATATTACCTTAAGAAACTGTACCAGAAGGCCAGGTGGAGCGTTCGACAGGAAAAGGGTGCACTTTTCCTCGTTGAACTTGACGCTCGCTTTGCCCTCCGCCATGAACTTCGAGTGCACGTTGAAGCTTCGCAGTTTTAGCTGCATCGAGCTGTGCTTCTCGGCCGTGATTTCGAGGAACATCTCCTTCAGAGCGTTGCGGATTAGTCGTAGCGTGGCTTGTTTGTTAGCGAACTTGCGCATCGTCGTGCCCTGGGAATTGTTCCATTCGATGTTTACAGCGCAGGTTAAAGATGCGTCGTTCGGATCCATTGTCTAGTTTCGTTCGGAGGGTGAACGGTTGGATAAAGTTGGAAACAAAACGCACGAAAAACACGACGTGCGTTCGCTGAACTGTTGGACGATTTCCCTCCAAACGGTTTTGAATGTTGACAGCGCGAAGGGCAACGAGTTCCTGGAACCAGCATCCACTAGCGGGTTAGTTCAAATTTGAACTACCATTCTTGGAATTGGAACTGTGCACCCATTGCGAGCAATCGCGTCCAACACAATTTTCTGTCGAAGTCATCATCCTTTTCTTTTCGAAAGCATCGAGGGCAGAGTATCGGCACACCACAAAAAAACACATTTCACCTTACTTCAGACAAGTGGAAACGAGAAAACTCATCGAAAACTATTTCTGGAACATTTCTTGGTACACTAGTGGCACCGCAACTGGGTTCTGCGACTCTGGCAGTGGAACTCCAGGCCAGGGCTATGTCAAAATGAAAATCGACTGATGAATGGCCGTGGTTACCCATGCATGCCGCTAGAGGACGCTACAGAATGGTTGTGCTTTGTAATACTGTCCTTTGTCCACCGGCGCAGTCTAGTCGAAGCAAGTGCTTTCTCTTTCTTTCTCACTACATAGGAGTGCGGGGAAAGTCGTCAAAACAAAACGCCGAAGTGACGAAGTGTATGTTTTGGTTCAGTATGGTAACAGATTTAAAACGGGTTAAAATGTTATTCCCATACAGATTCTAGATAATTATTCAGTCAAAACAACCGTTGTCACCCCGAAATTGCAAAAACCGATATTTGCAAGTCTGGAATTCTATACCGGCGAGCTGCGCGATTGATCGCGGTAGATGAACAGCTGTAGAGCGTAGTGGATGAGGTACCACCATTTGAGCTGCAAAGTATGTAATCAATAATGATCATTATGTTTTCTGGCATGAATAATCCTGGTCTGGTATGAGCGTGAAGTAAATTAAGTATGAATTTCATTTCAGCTCCGCGTGCACAATACAATAGAGTTTAAAAAATCTAAGTGAGCATAATGCGCAGAAATGGCTACTGCAATTCGCTTGCCACGAAATCTCCTCCCGGATAGCGCAGCGTGTTCCTCTTCTCTTGCTTCTGGCATCGACGGCGGTTGTTTATGGTGTGTGTTGTGAAATGCAGATTTTTCAATGGATGAAACGTGGCGGGAGCTACAATGAATTTGACTGCCTCGCCCGTGGGCTGAAGCACCTGCATGCAGAATAAAAACGAAACTCTTTTGCCGGTCGTTTGATGGAACTACGCCCTGCGATATATGCAATAAATAAATGTATAAATTGAAAAAAACCTGATTTCTAACGAATTAAAGATAATCCTCTCTTGAACTGGTTAACTTATTCCCTGAAAAAATAAAACAAAGAAAAGCTGGTACAATAAAAAAATAGCAAAAAGATAACTACCGTAATTGACACCGTCACCCTACAAAATTAAAAGCAAAGGAAGATTACGGTTATTTTAATCCATAACAACCTTTTGCATTTCGCCATGTTCGGTTGATGATTAGTTTTCCTGTTCAGGAAGATTCATGACTATAAATGGAAGCAAAATATTATCATTAAAACCCATTTCCTATCACCATCTACACGAGAAAGATTATGGCTTAGCGTGTTCGTCGATGGAGTGCCGGTTCAGAAGTCCCCAATTCAAAAGGTAAGACACTTTCTATGTAAAAATACACTAACATATACGTACAGTTCCCCAACAGCGCGCAGCTACAGCGAAGCGAAGCGGGATAAAAGAGCACCAACACAAACACAAAGCAAAGCGAATAGGGTGTAATATCTACTTTTTCGAATCCAGTTTCGAAACTCTGCCTTTTTTTATTTTTCAGTTCGAACTTGAGTGCGATCGCAAATGACTGCTCTGTCACGTATAAATGCACCAGCGCATGCAAATCGCAGGCGAAGCGCAAGCGATTACAATACGACATCGCTCGCGACTCGCGGTGCTACTGGTGTAGTGCACAATTGGATCAGTTTCCATCTCTACGATGAGTCCACATATGGCTGCGTGCTGAGATTAGCTGCGTTCGTAACGTCATTTAAAAGTAGGGGCGAAAACATTTCCACCCATCCGGCGAAATCCGACGATTTTTGAAACCACTATCAAACTCAATATTTAATGTGAATAGTCAAACTAAATACAAATTTTTCAGATTTTCATAATCAGTGGTCTTCTCCGGTAGTTTGTTGGATGAACCGTTGGACAAACGGCTGGTCGAGCTGGGTTCAGCCAGGCCTCAAAGGGTTCGGCCAAAATGGAGATGGCCAGCTGTCATCGTGCTCGGCATATTGACAGGCTGCCTGCTAATTGGGATACGCGGTTTACATACTTTTTATGGGATGTGATTTTATGGCTGTAATTTCCAGCGGCAGCTCAAAAATGCCCAGGCGACCAGAAATTACGTACACACAAGGAAAACATAAAAAGCATTAACATGCCCTTTTCGTACGTCGCTCTTCCTCTTGCGCACCGCTACACTTGACTTAGGCACAATTACACATTGTAAAATCCGCGATGCATCTTGCCCGCGCACTTTTCATGTGTTATGAATTTTTTCATCAAAATTTATTATATATTTATGAACGGTGCCCGTCTTCATTCAGAATACCAAGGCGCAAGCGAAGCTACTCCCCCTTTTCTGGTCTATGGATAAAGGATGCGTGAAAGCAAGTAAGAAAAAAAGCAGAAAAATGTTAAAAAGGAAATATTCCATGCACAGCGCCATTGTTCGAAAGCCAGGAACAAGCGAGGTTCTACCTTCGCCTTCGTCTCCACCTTTCTGCTTAGAATGTGCACAAAGCCAGCGCATCTTGATCAGAGTATCGCAGTTTTTTTTCGCTAAAAACCTCCCACCAGAAAGGGTCCATGAGAAAAGAATGCATGAAAGCGCGTAGGAATAGAAGAAGAAAAACAAGAGCACTCCAACCACAATTCCACGCAAATTTGACTCAATTTTCTGCTTTCTTCCTTTTGTTTTATCATTAGCGAGATGTAAGGATCTTTACTTTCCAATCAGCATCTCCACCAGTCTATGGACCGAGGAAACCGGCTCAGAATGCGCAAGGGACCGTGCATCTTGGCAAACAAGAAAAAATAACAATAAAACTTTGAATAATTCACGCATGACCTAATCGCACAATCAAAGTTTTGCACCTAGAAAAAAAAATCTTCATTTCACATTCTCTGAACTTTGTCACAAAACCCGGTAACAGAAAATAGGTAATAAAGGCGAGGCCAATGCAACTAAATTGGCAAGCCGGTTTTGTTGTATAATTTCAGATGACCGAAGAACGCCGCAAAAAGCCTGTAGTTTTGTACGATGCACTAGCTGATTGCGCAGAGAGAACACCAACCGAGACGGCGCGGGACAGCGCAGGTAAGTAAGCGATACACGGCAGCGGAGAGAGTATCATAGTGAACGATAGACGGAGGGAAAGGACGCGCTCTCTCGAGAGATGTCAAGCGAGCTCAAAGAGCGAGAGCGAGAGAGAAAGAGCATTTTTTTAATGGGGCGAGAGAGCGAGGAGGTCCACTTTCATAACTGAATATTGCAGCACAAAATGTTCCTCCTTCGGGGCATGAAAGGGGCACCGTTGGAGTGACTCTGGCGTCTACTAAGATGCCTTCGAGTGTGTGCGTGAAAATTTGCCGTCTGGGAAAGAGAGCGGACGCGATTGAGATGAACGTTCACGCCGAATGGTTCATCTGCGCCACCGCGCGGTTGTTTCGAACGCGAAGCTTTGAGCAGTTCAGTTGCTTCGGAGCAGCGACGCAGAAAGGGTGTCGAGTTTTCGTCTCTCGGAGGAGCGAAAGAAGAAGCAGGAGGTGTAATAACTTCACAGTGCCTCGCACACTGTCAGTCGGAATTAAAACACCGTTGTGGACGCCGGTGGACGCGCTTGCCGTTTGCTTGTGAGAAACGGGGAGCTTTCGTAGAGCCCGCAGCAGCTTCAAGTGAGAGCGGTAAAGATTGGAAAAAATAAAAATAAACCAGTGCAACAGTTGGTTTCCCTACCTCGTTTCGCAGTGCAAGCTAATTCGCCATTTCGGCGATCGGCCGAGAAAAAGTGTACCCTGCCGCGCTTCGGGAAGAGGTTGTGGCCGTTGTTTTTGCAGCATAGAATGGATTGGAGCCAGCGCAGGCGAAGTATTTGACGATACGAAAAAAGTACGTAAAATAAATAGTTCGATCAACCGGTGCTGTAGATAGGTCGGCTTATGTTCGACAATTAATCACAGTAACCGTGGGTGAGAGTGAGTGGAATATTTTAGTTTGGTTCTAATTTCGCCGTGTATTGCGTAAGAAAAACGGAATTTCATCACACTCGCTGTCCGCGTTGGGCAGTAAAGGGTTTCTTCGACAACGATTCCGCGCGCCTGTCGATAAGTGCGTTGTAATCCAGCACGGAATAACAGTACGAAACTTGCACAGGCGTGATTTTCAACCGTATCCAGGAGTGAACCAATAAAAGGCAGTGTGATTATCTTTACAATCAGCTTATCTACGTTAATGATAGTGGGGCAGGTGCTTCGAACCGAGAATCGAAAGCGTTAAGTTTGCAAATTCTTTGCGTTAAAGAAGAATTTAATCTTGCGCCCAGCGACTTTTTTCTGCACAGCGAAGACGAATCGCAACAGTGTTCCTGTTGCATTGCAGAGAAGCTCAATCGAAAACGGACCTTGGTGAGTACTGCTCGGACATATGTTTTATAAGTGCTGTGACCTTTGGGGGAACAATCGTAAAGATTGTAAAGTACGTTTGACAATGCAAAAGACGGACGGAACATTTTTCAAATCATTGCATGCATACGCCTCCTCCTTGCCATTCATCGCCATTGCACCGTTATTTCATCTTTAATTGATGGTTGAAATGCAATTTTTCTCGAACATCCATCTCACCTTGAGTTGAGGCAGGGCCATGCAAATGCAGCTCAATTCTTTCGCCTAGAACGACCTTCCTCCTCCCCGGCGCACGGTTGCTATGGAAATTCAACCCGCTTGCTTTTCCATCTTCGTCATCATCGGGTGTCTTCGTCCTCGTCATCATCTGTAACTGTCCGTCCGTCTGTCGATCGTTAAGAATGATCGTGGCCGACGGTCATAATTGATCGAATCGGTTTCCCTGCCAGTATTAATGATCGTGGACATTATTAATGATGTGCTTTATCACAAGTGCACAAGAGTATGTAGTTCGAGCCCTGCGGCTTGCAATAGGCATGTACTAAGTAAATGGCATAAATTACGTCGAACCCGAACGTTTGGTAATGGGGAATAGTTATTGCATTGTGTACTAGTTGAGGTATTTGCCAAACGTTAGATTGTTTTTATCATAAATAAATTTAATGTTGATGAACATCATTTGCATTGGTTCCTTCGAATCTCGTTTATTTGAGATTGAAGTTCCTTTATTCAGCCTCGCACAATCAAGGCGATTGTCAAAAACGATTTCTAAGGCTTCCAAGCTCCAAGGCGTTCATTTGTGGTTGTGTGTCAGCCTTGCACTTAATTATTTTCAACCGCAAAAATCATCTAGAAATATGCCTTCCCCGCCTCCCTGTCGATAAACGTCCGTTTCGGCTGGGTTGCTACTATTGGAACACGGACACTGCCGCTTCGTCCTTCTCTTGCCCCGTCGTCCTGGTTTCACGTGCGATCTCGGTGTTGCTGCATGTACCCTTCAATCCGCCCATCATCCATCCATCCATCCATCCATCTCCCCGCCCGTGCTAAAGTCCGCTAAAAATTCTGGTCCGACCGGTCAGCAACATTATCGCCCTGCCACTTCATCTGTCAATCAAGGATCGCGATAATGATAGACTAATAATGACGTCGATGGGTCGCGCGGCTTAACTTGGCTCGTCGGCTTAGCTCCCGGTGGTTTTGTTTCGCGTTCGTAAATTTGTGTTGTTTCTTCCATCGGGTTTATTTTTATTTTTGCAAACATACAGCCATAAACTAATAAGAAAAGAACGACACAAACTACATCGACGCGTGTGGGCGCGAATTACAGATGTCCTCTCCCACCTGGAGCTACTTACGCGCCCCTGGGTCGTCTGTGTCCGCGGATGCCTAGTCCAGTGCCGAGTGCGTTCCCAAACAGGCTTCTACGTCAAATCAGAAACTGCCCGAACCGGAAAACAGTCCCCCGATCGACCGTGTGGAGTTTTTATTTGCATGATCATGGGCATAAAGCTCATTTGATTTGATGTCTACACTTTGATGTGAATGTGTCGTAGAAGCATTATCTCTCACCAGAAAGGGGAAAATTGTTAGTAGATATGATTTGTGTAGAGCAAAATGGAAAAGAACACAAATGATCCTTATCCTGGAGCACACCAGTCTAGGTGTGCTATTGATTTTGCGAAACAAAAAACTAATTGAATTCGAACGAAAAGTGATGATGCTTTTGAAAGACACACAGGAACAAAAACGAACCGAACGCAAACCTTCGCTCCATTTCGTTCGCCTGGCTTTTCTCCGGGCCTTTCGATGTGCGTTTCCTTTTTCTTGCGTTGTATTTATTTGTTTCTTCCTCTTTTTTTTCGCGAACACGCGGTGCAAGCGGCTTCCTCCCATGCTGACCGTAGCGCATCGACGCGAAGACATCGACGGTGGCAACAGGAACGAACCCGGGGCCGGAACCGGCTCGATTCAAAAGCGTCCGCGTCGTCCCGTCGTCCGTACGTTGAACCTTGATTTTCTTTTTTCGCCAGAATTTTGGTCAAAGCGTTATTGGGTTTGAAAGGGGGGGGGGGGGGGGGTAGGCATACACGATTGTTGCAAGGCGGGGGGAGGGGGAGGGCGCAAGAAGAACGCAAAAGTCCTCCCGGGTTAAAAAAGAAACGCTACCACCGCGTTGCACGTCCCTCCGGTTATCGCTACCATTTGGCCGTCTCTCGTTCACTCTCTTTCGGGCTGCGTGTGCCGAAGAAGTGGACCGAATTGTTTCAAGGTTGAGACGATTTCAGTTTTGTAGCAACCGAAGGAAAGAAGGAGAAATGATCCGTGCATTAAAAAAAAACGCACTGCTGCGGTGTTTCTTTTTTCTTTCTTTTTTTATTTTTTGCAAAGCAACGAACGAGCGAGATTACAGACTCTGCCGGCATTCCAGCTTGATCGCGTTACGGTGTGCGATAGAGCAGTTTGGCTTTTGGTTCCTTGGATACGAATCTTGAATTGGCTGTAAATTAAGACCGCCGATCACCGGTTCGGCCCGTCGCTTCCCGGGCAGTTCAGGGAACTTTCTCTCTCTTTAGTCTTGAAGTTCTTGCGCTTTTCCTTCGCCGGGCCGTAATTTTCCACTTGTTCAGCAAATCTGATTCTAGGTAGGCGCGACCACAGTGCTACAGTGGCCAACCTGCCTTGGTTCCAAGGTTCGTTGGGAACTTTGGGCTTGCTAGATACAGCTATAAAAATCGGTACCAGCTGGTTGCGCGAGAAAACAGATTGCAAAAGGTGGAAAACTGCAAGTAGTACCCGTGATCGGAGACTTTTTTATGCTTCCGCTTTTCGTGTTGTGCTTTTCTAGGCAAAACCAGCCCAATGGTTCATCGTCAAGGGGGTGTTGCTCTTTTTTCCCCCGAAAATGTGCCCAGCAGTATTGTTGGATAACATCTGATTTTCGTCATCAAATCTCTGGCGAATGAACAATTTCAACTTTTGTTGTTCCCCATTATTGCTCCCTGGGAATTGCAGACAGCAAACAACATTCCTACCGCGTCCTGGTAATGGCAATAAAATGGTAAAATTTAACCCCAACGGTGGCTAGAATTAGACCCGCCTGAGGATGGGCATCGTTTAATTTCCATTTGTTTTCTCTCGTCCAGAGAACGTCGTTGCGTGCAAAAAGTAAAGGTTAGATTCCATCCGGTACAGCAAATGTTTCCGCCAAAAGAATCACCAAATAAACAGGGGCTTTGATAATTTAATTCATCTGCTGATCTTTTGATGAAGGTTTTGCTGGTTCCTAAATGTCTTTAAAATGGCAAACATACCTCTTCGAGGCTGTGAAATTCAAAATTTGCTGCACCAAGCATGGACCGCTGTTTCTTGTGCTTTAATTGTTCAATTTTACTTTGCCCTAGGTTTTTTTTTAATGCTAAATGGCCGACAGCTGAAAACCAGTTACCTGAAGTCTAGCATGTAGCTGAAATAGTGACTTTATCAACACTATCTTCGTTCTTATTGGAAATATAAAAGTAGACTATGCAATTTGTTTTGTTTGTCTACCTTTGCTATTAGCTTCCTAGGAATAAGTCTGGTTAATGTCGCGCGTTGTATAACTGGCATTGTTAATACAGAATAGAAAGTGGCATACCAGAAATAACGTGACACGTGTTCATCAACATCTAACACTATCCAAACCAAACCAGAACAATCCGACGGGCTGCACACGCGGAGCCGCCTCTCGCCCTCAAAGATAAGAAACGTATTTTCCATCGTAGGCGATAAGTGCCTCACCTTCCTTTTCCCACCTGCTTGGGGCAGTACCATCCTCTCACCTCGGGTCAATGCACCTGCGCTCGGCGGTATAACTGCACCACCGTCAGCCACCAGAGGGTTGGTCTCTCCAATTGTCCTCACCTCTGGCCTACCATGCGAACGAGAGCGAGTCCCGTGCAAACGAGTTAGTTCCTGGAACCAGCTGCACCGGGTTGTTTTCCACAAACACAGGCGAAGATGAGGAGAACAGCGGGAAGGTGGGGGATGCCTTCTTCGCAGATGAAGGCATCTCTTCTGGCAGAAGGGCCGTTTTCTTCCCGAGCGTCCCGCCCGGTGGGGAAGGGTTTGAACTCTCAATTTTCCAAATTCGATAATTACGACAATCAGCCGGGCCTAGCTCTCGAGCGCCGCCTGTGTGTTGTGTGTCGATCGTGCTCGGTGGCGGTAGCTGCAGCCCCAACACCCTGCAAACCCATCTACCCCACCCAATCTCCAGCGGAAAACCCGACCGGCCCGGAATTTTGCGCCCTAATGATGATCACTCCTGCGCCGAGCGATTTGCGCTGCGTTGCTGCTGCGTCGAACCCCTCTTCTGCTGCGTTGCTGTCTTGCGCAGTGAAAACGCCAGCCAGTGCGCAAGATATACCGTTCGTCGTTTGCGTGTGCTCTGGCGGCTGGTCGTGAGCGCAATCCCCCAAGGAAGCAAGGGAAGGGAAAACATTGATCCCCAACTTGAAAAACAACACACAAGGGAGGAGGTGGTCAAAAATTTTAGAAAAAAATTATCTTATGGTGCATCTAATTAATCTTCTAATCGGTTGTTTCTTAGGATATTCACCAAAGCTTGAAAATTATTGTCATATTAAGAAAAATCGGTTTTTTATTGCACACCAGCGGATGTATTCTTAACAACTACTGTTAAAATGTTCCTTTTTTTTAAATTGCCATCAAACAAATTGGAACTTAACTTTTTTTTTTTTACAGTAAAGTAAAACTGCTATGGTTGCCTCTGTACGGAATTTCTCGTTCCATTGTGCAACTCTTCTAGGGCCTGCGTTTTTTGGTGCATCGCGGTGCTTCATATTCGTTGCCGAGCGAAACATGTGGGATGGAAGACGGAACTATGCTGCGGGAAAACGAATTTCCACGATCGGCGGCGGCGGCGGTGGAAGCTGCGGCGGCAACCGCAAGGTCGTTTCTCGATGCGTAAAACGAGCTCGCGATTGTGTGGCGCTGCTTTGGCTTTTTCTCCCCCAGCGGCGGTGGTGGTGTTCGTTTTTCCTTCCTTCTTTTCCCTTCCTCTTCTCCAGACCTTCATGTGCTGCCGGCTGCTGGTGTGTTAGACTTGGCTTGGGTGCCCGATGCCCTCGTGCAGCATAATCATCTTTGCAGCACCGGTCCAGCTGCGGAATGCGTGAAAGGGGGCGGTGAGAAGTGCGGTGGGGTAACCGTTTTGCCCGTCAACAGACGTGTGTGCTTGTGCGTTTGCGCGGTCCTGGGTGTGTTGTGTTTGGCTGGATGTTTGATAAGTTGTTTCGCGGTAATAACGATTCGAACAGGTTCCGCAGCGTAGCGAGACGAAGCTTGAATGGTTGAGGGGAACTTGCGGCTGGAAAACACAGCAAAACTACCCACCCACGAAATCGTGTAGCTTTTTGACCATCCATGTGTGTTGTACGTGCATTAACAACTTCCGGCTCGGCTCTGGCGTTGATGACTAGTACATTTGTTCTTTTTTTCTGATCTTCCAAGCGCCGGATGAAAGCAACACCTCCTCGCCATCGATCGGCATTTGCTAATTGGCTGATAACAGGTTTAAGGATTCTTCCACAAGCTGATTCATGTTTGTACCAATTCAACACAGCTCGATTTGTACATCATGTGGGACATCTGAGGTGTAAATGTTCTTTTGGGAATTTTTACTGATCTAGTGTTGAAGAATTGGTTGAGAATAAATTTGAATAATGCGATCAACATAAAAAATCAATTATATTTTATAATTTTGAACTTAATCTGTTTTCACCCATTCCGAATACTTAGGGAACATAGTAGAATTTTGCACAATTTAATTTTAGTGAAGCTATTAATCATTTAATTTAAAAAATTGCTTACTTTCAAATAATTTCCTAGCATAAGGATTGGTCGAATTCAAAAGTCTAGGCAAAATGTATACTGAGTGTAAAGCAGTTTGAAAGATGTCTCAAAATACTGGTCATCCTGGCATTTGCAAAGATAATTGAAGGTTGACAATTGCATCCAGGACGGCGCCCTTTAAATGGAAGCCCTCGCGATGATACGCACATCCGGCGAACGGGGGAGACCATAACACACACACCGTTGCTAACGATGGTTAATTAAACAATAATATCTTTCCCGCAGTAAAAAGCGGTCCGCACCGCTGGAGAAAAGCGCCCTCTCGCTCCAACTTCCACCGAACCCACGAAAGGCCACTTGGAGGCACAGGAATGCTTGCGGCACCGATCGTGAACGAATTAAATCACACCTTTTGCTGCTGGAGCGCGTGTGAGGTTTTATTGAATTGGTTTTACGTGCAATTCAAGAGCGTGCCCTTTTATGGCGCCCGGGATTGACCTTCTTATGAATGAATAGCAGGCACGAACGCAGCAATTCCAGTGCAGGAGGAAGCAGGGGAGATGCTACAGAAGACAGCCGCGTGTGTGAGCTTTCTTTGTAACTGTGCATAATACGGAACTTTAATCCAGCTAATCTCTAGCCGGAACCGGTAAAGATTTGCATTTTAGAACAGGTGTGCTATGCAGGTTCTAATTATCAAGCGGAGCTTAAAGGCAGCAGCATTCTACCGAAAACCCTGGGTTTTCTAATCAATGTATCAAATCAGCGAAAAGTGGCACCATTTCGGCAGCTGTGAAAAACTTTTCGTTAGCATTGTTATTTGTATGATTAGCAACAGCTCATGCAAATTAAAACACAAAACGTGATAGACAATGATAAAAAGATAGAATATAGGATAGGATCTCCGTTCATTAGGAAAGTTGGGATGGTTGCTGTAGCCATAGGTCCAAAGAAATATATCACCCTTAGATAAAAGGAAAGAATTGGCAGCAAACTAACAGGTGAAATGTGGCGAAAAATTTGCCGATTGCTATCTTGCCTTCCCCGTGTCGTTAGCTATTTTTCCTTCTTCTGTCGAACGGAAGTGTCAACTCAATCCCACCGGCAGGTTCCTCCCGGTTCCATTCTGGACCGAGAGAGAGAGAGAGGGATAAGGAGAGCCGTTAGAATATTTCGGGTTTGATTTATCCCCTTCCGATAGCGATCGATAGCGGGACGACAAGGACCGCGTCACGCTTTTCTTCCAATCCCCGCATATCACCGTGACCATCCCGCCGATTTCCCGTCTTCTCATTTTCGGGTCTTCTCGCCCGTTCGTCGCAGAATCGCTGCCTTTTTATCACCGATCAACTCATTAATCTTCGCGTTGTTTTGTGTTGTTGTACTTTTTTTACTGGTGCGAAAACATCCTTCCCTGTCATATTCTTTGTTTATTTCCCTGTGTGTGTTTTTTTTTACTTTTTGAGATCAGGGAAAGGTTTCGTTTCCATTGGAATGGGGTTATTAAGATTTCCGGAAGAAGTTTTTTGTGGTGCAAAGTATGTTGGCACAGAACAAAACATCTCTAAATATTCTCATGAAAAAGGGCAGGGGGGGTAATCCCGTTAGATGTGCTAACGGACGTCGTTGGATCCGAAAAAGAAAAAAAAAAGGTTAATTTTCCCACGTGACGCTGCGCGCGCAGATAGTTTCTTCGGTATCAGCAATCAGATAGGCTTTTTTTGCTACAAATTTGTGTTGATCGATCCCCGTGCGATTTCCACATAAATCTTCGGCTTGATTGTGATTAAAATTTATGTTTTACAAATTTGTGTTTAATGTCTTCAATGTGTTCAATTGTGGCCAACCGTTCTTGACGAGGGTTTCTGGAGAAATGCAAATCTTTCCAACATCTCGCATCAGTTCCGCCGGTAGAATCTCTGTGCACCGCGCGGCCGGATGAAATTATTAGTACTTTTTTGCTGCCGATTTCGTTTCCCTCCGGGGTCCGGGGTGTGTTCCGTTGTACTTCGCGGGGTTTAAGGCGACTGCTTCCGGGCGAGTTCTTCGAGTTCCAAAGAGCCGCTGCTGCAACCTTTCGTGCACGACTCGCGACCGAAATCACCGTTAGGTTGCGTCGAGCCGACCTCTCCGGTGTATTGCTGTTCTGCTGCGTCAACCCCCTTGGCCCGTCTCCCTCTGTACGACTCCACGATCGGCTGTGATCGCGCATAATCGCGGCGGACCGGTGGCGCATCGGTAACGGTGGTATTTGTAAGGGAGTGTTGCGGTGGGAACAACGGGATAGGGTCCGGTTGGTCGCCTCGCTGCCGGTCACGTTCATTTTTTTAAACGCTTACGCGGATGCCTCCCGCTTTGCTTTCGAATCCCAAGGGTCCAGCTGCGTCCAGGGAAAATGAAAGGAGTGCAGAGATGGATGTATGGGTATCGGAAGGCGCCGTGGTTGAAAGTCCATTGCGATTCGTTGGGGACGAGGAAAGCCCTAATTGTTCTACAACAAACGCCAGAATCTACACAACGGATGTACAGTTGCGGGAGGAGACATTTGATAAATATGGCAATAAAGAGATTCGTTTAGGGAAGGAAATCTTCACGAAAATTATTGTCTTTGGGACATGTTTACAATACAATACTGGAAACGACTAGCAGAATACATTCTCTGTAGACGAATCGCTCTACCGTTGCTTTTTGTAGCTCTGAGGGCGAGCTGTTGTTGGACTTAAACAAGCAAGAAGAGCCAACGCTTTTACGTGCCCAAAAATGAAGGGTGTTTTCTTGCGCACAAGTTACGTAAAGCACATTCCATCAAATTATTTTGCAAATCTCTTCAACAAAAGCTCCCTTCATGAAAGAATTCTTCCCTTCCCTTCAGGAAACAAAGAAGGAGAGACAAGATTAAATGGAATGGAAGGCAATTTAGACAACGCAAGCGAAAGCAAATACTTCCTCTTATCCATAAAGGATGGTTTCCACGGTGGAATTTTATTGATTACAAAGCTACAATCACACGATCAGATAAACTTGTTTTCAACCTATCGATTGCCATTTTACGATACGATCGAAAATTTGTTTCGGGCAACGTATACGATGATCTGCGGCTTGTCCGAATCAACAGAAAAAAATGGAAAGGACGACCGGTGATGATGACGCCTCAAACAGCATAAACCATCACTCGGCAGGGAGTCTAGGCAAATCTCCCATTCCCTTGCAGCACCACACAAGTGCCTCTTCCGGGCCGGTGGCATCCGCACGAGAGTTCCTCTTGCCTGATGAGCCCAAATGTGATTGGCTTACGCAACGATGGAATACTTTCGATCAACGCGCGCGGCACTCGATCGAACTTTCTCGCCGCAAACGTCGCTCGTTTGATGCGCGATAGGTACCGTTTTGGTGTGTCGTTTTTCTTTTTTACTCCATCAGACAGGCAAATATTTGAATGGACCTCTCAGTCCGGTCCTCCGGAAAAAGACGCTCGATGCTCATCGACGGGAATGAATACATTTTTCGTGCAACATAGTAACCGGCCCGCGAGAGAGGTCCATCACCCCTTCTGGAATTCATTCAATCACACTCCATCGAACATACATTTGCATGTTTCGCGATGTGTGCCGTGTACCGTCCCGTCTTCCCTCCTTCTGCGAAGCATTTGCAAATGACGCGTCTGGGAGCTGTCGTTTTATGCAGATGTTGCTGTTTGCAGTACAAAAGTCAGCCCATGTCCTCGCACAAGCGCACAGGCTTTTAGGGCAGACGTTCCGGTTTTTCAATTTGCCTTCGGTGAAGTGTGAGGACACACTGAGGTGAGCTGGAAGTTATCGTCCACACCACACATCGATAGCAAACAAGACGATGCTACCACCGGTACATTCTTATCGAAACCGTCTGGCGGGATTCAGTAACAACTTCCCAGTGCCATTCGACGCGCCACGGGTTACCTTTTGGGATGGGAACTTGGCTGGCCGGCGACTAGCAGCTTTGCGTTGTTTGCTTCTTCGATACACCGTCGCCTACAACATGGAATATACAGTTTGATCAGGACCATCTGACCCGACCCCGGTGGAGAGATAAGACACGCCAGCGAGAGTTGTTCCGGGGTGCTGGAGCAGGTTTCTGTAGCCGCAGGGAACACCACACCACATCCCCCACCTTGCCCGAGGCGATCGTCGGGAGCTGCCACTGCGCAAGTCTCCAGCTGAGTGTGTAGTGCATCGGTTCCCTTCGTTACCGCGATCTGGCAGGCATGGGTTTGAACTGCACGATAACCTTGGAGAGTCGTTCGTTGACAGTCCGATCGACCGGCTTATCCCATGATCGCAGCGTAGGAAGGCGAGCGGCGATTACCAGATATGTCTACTTCTTCTCCCTCACTCATTCAGTCGTCGTAGGGTTTGTCCCCCGTCCCGGCGTGCTGACCGTGAGGTCAGTGCTGGTAATGTCCGATACAGGTGACGTACCGGAAAATGAGCCGATATACCGTGCGGAGGGCCGGTCCGGTACTAGCAGGAACAGGAACGTGAGAACGTTTTTGCGCAACGTTTACACGATCGTGCAGGGGAAGGATCGGTTGTTTGCTGTCGATCGACTTGTGTTTGCACTTTTTATCGACGTGTACAGTGTATCTCCTAGGAAAATAGATTTTCCTCTCTCTCTTACTTTGATTCCTCGCCCAGTAAGGTGATGCTTTTTTCCTAGACTTATTGGCGGTTGTAGCAGCAGGATCCCGGGGTCCGAAATAGCCTAGCGGTGTACGCTGACTCGAATACGACTCACGAGCGGTGGGGCACAAACCACGGCGGCCTGGGTTCCCCCCTAGCCTAGCGGTGTACGCTGACTCGAATACGACTCACGAGCGGTGGGGCACAAACCACGGCGGCCTGGGTTCAAATCCAGGCCGGACCTCCACCGGTTCAAAGGATTGACGTTATCCACGCGCACGTAAGGGGAAAAATCTCGTAAGCTCCAAATGCGAAGGGGAAGGGAAGACGAAATAATGATTGAAGATGCCAAGAAAAAAAAAGAAGCATCAGAAGGAAGGAAGGGTGCATTTTTTTAATAGTTAATATTTTATATATTTTTTTAAACAACTCCTTCCCGTTTTTTGCTGTTTGTTTTCTCAAAGTACTCGACCCTAACCTTGTCTTCTTAAAGAAGCACGTTAGTTTAAAGCAGGCAATTGGAGTAATGGTGCAAATGGCACAAGAATGGCACACACATTTCGTTGTGCTTACTCGACTTACTCGAGGTATTTGCGTTGTACAGCTGCTGCCTCCATAAAATGCGCTGTGGTCGCGCACTCATCGTCCTAATGGCACGCTAAATGGCACGAACGCAACGCCGACCCATTTCCTACTGGCACCTAAATATTTTTCCGGTCGAGGGTTCTCCCAGCTAAACTCCCCACGGGTAGGGAGCGTACGTTCCCGAACATTAGGGCGAAAATCGGCCAAAAGTACGGCCGGCCGGTCGGGTGGCAGCACCGGCGCAACAACTTCCCGAAAATGTGTGTGTGTGTGAGGCGTCCGAGCAGGCAATGAGGTCAGCCAATTATTTCTTTCCAGTTTGCACCCGGTGGTTGCTTCGTGCCGCGGGGACCGAGGAAAGGGATCGACCCTACCATTTCGGAAACAATTCCTTTCAATCGGTAATGGATGATTGTTGTGTGCGCCACGGGCCCAACGCAACGCGCTCGACTAAAAGTCGTCGTCGAGCTCGTCTGTGCCGTCGGTGGAAAAAGGGAACCAGAAAGAGAGAGATAGAGCTAGAACGAGCAGGCGAGGTCAGAGTCGAACGTGACGGAAATTGGGCGCGAGATAATGCTACCGGAATCTGGTCGCCACTTCTCCGCACCGCCCGAAACGGGACAAAAATTCGATTGTTACGTTGTCGCCGGGTCCGGTCCTTCCGGAAGGGGGGGGGGGGGGGGGAATGGGAAGAACACACGGCGAAGGGTTAGTGCAAATGGGTGGAAAAAGTACGTCCGCGATGATGACCGTTCGCAACGAACCGGCGGGAGAACGATCAGCTGGTGAACCGGTCGAGGGTTTTTTTGCTTCCCCAGCATTCAACTCTTTTGAATTTTCACAACCCAACAGACAGACAGCATACACAGTACCTCAGTTCCACAGTTCCTCCCACAGTTCCTCTATACTGTTCCCGTTTCTTGTCTTTTTTTTTTGCAACCAAAGGGGTATATTTTTCACATGCACAGAATAGAACGGCGCCACGTACTTGCCCTATCGCCCTTTTCCACCTGATGGTACAATGTTGGGTCTATTTACTTAACAATAGATGTACAGTTACGGGAGATTAATCTCTCGACAGAGATCGCAGGTTCGGTGCAGAGCAGGGCTGCCGGTTACGTGAACGCCACGCGGCGTGGACTCTACACCCTTCATGTGTCACTTTTAGGTTGCGGAAACTGTCGGCTGACCCACATCCATCCGTTGCTGGCCGCGTGTGTCAAACTTGCCGTCGTCGACGAAAATGCGAGTAAAAGCGACAAATACGACGATGATGCCGGGGAATGATGGGACACATATGCTACAATTATCGTATAAACGGTCGGTTGACTAGAGTGCTGCACAATCCCACTATTTTCTGCACCACGGAAAGCGATAAGCAGAACTGTCGTTTATCGAATCCGGGTGTCTTTAGAGTGGCAAAACGGTGCTTGCAATCTCGATGGACGCGCTTTTGCGTTTTCCCACCACATTCCCGTTTCAACCGGCATCGATAACACGCTAGCGCGGGCGGGGGGGGGGAAGGAGTTAATTTCAAATTTGCCAACACGGCAAAAAAACACCGTTTCGTCGTCGCGTTCGTTCGTTCTTGGGAAGATTATCTTTTGATTCGCGAAGGAAGTGGTCGTCTCCCCTGTGGGGACCAAGCGATGCACTCCCACGAAAACTCTGTCGGGTGTTCTGCTGTGGGACCTCGTCGGTTCTAGTCCCGGGGGAAGGTTGAACGTGGATTCTTCCTTCTTCCCTAGAGCTCGAGGCATGCATTCGAACGATTACGGCGAAGGTTTTGCAGACACCAGACAAGCAACCAAACCACACACGATGGCGTTCAGTGGTTTCCTTCGGGGGAAAGAAGAAGGGAAAAAGCCGCCCGCGATGTTATGGTTGTGTGTATGTGTGGTCCAGGTGAGGTAAAGCAATTAGGCAAACCGCGCACCGCTAATTGCTGACATTTTGCGCTATCGTGTACAAACACATACAGACACACTAACACCTCCCGCGGTGCGTAGGATAGGAAAAGTACTATGTGCTAATTTCGGATCGCGTGCATCACACGTTTCGCACTTCTCACGTTTGACGGGGAGCGGGATCGTACGCACGCACGACGGAGAGATGTTGTGGATTGCGATGGAATGGACCCGGGGCGGAATTGGTTCGCACGCCTCCCAGAAATGGTCGTGAGTAGTAAGAGCACGATCGAAGGGAAAGTACACGGGAGAGAAGCTAGACGAGGAGGAAGGCAAGGCCGCATGCTCCGATCGCTCTAAAACCGAAGTTACGATTCGAGCTCGCTCAGGAGATGGTGCAAAATGGCTCATCCGGCCATCCGCCGGAGATTACGCTATCCGAGACCTACTTCACACCGCGAACCCGCTTTTGCGAGTGGTTCGCTAGCCAGACTTACCAACCAACGGAGTGCGAAACACTTGGAATGTGTTCGAAGAAGTTACATCAGGGTACGTACTTCCTATCCCCTTGGAATACGGCCGCAAACCTTCAGGTGAACTCTGAGTTCACTTAAGAGCGTTGAAATCTCCGGATATGAGATATCTAGCCTGAATCCCTGTCAGAGCCCTCCGTCTGTCTGGATGATGGACTGGGCCAGTTTCCTACACATAGTGTACGCCGTCTCGGACAACGACATCTCTAGGGCTTCTTCCGTCTGGGCCACCGGGGAAAATGCGCTTAGTGCTCCTCCAGAGACTGCCCCAGACCAGACAGAAACCTTTCAGAGACGGGGAAAAACACCATCACAACAACCGGTTGCTCGGTCCACGTGGATGCGAAAGATCGCGCGAATGTGCCGTGCTTGGAAGCGCGCCTTCGTCAACACTTCACATCGCGTGGCCGTGTTTCACCGTGCCACATATATTTACCGCAAAACCTCTCATCACAGGCGCGGAAAGAAGTACCTGTGGGTCGGAAAGGGGAAGACTGTGCATTATATAATGTCCCCATGGCTGGCTGGATGGCAGCTGGCTTCAACTTCGGCGGTCTTCCATGGCCGTTTCCCGTTACCCTTATCGTCGCCCGTGAGCAGCTATGGAGGGAGGCTGCAAATCCACCGTGCACACAACATAACGTCCCATTCTCAAGGTTGTCGTGTTGTGTGGTGAGCTCTTGCAGCTGCTTCTACGCTGTGGCCACTGTGCACTATGGGCCTTTTTTTATTAAAACGGGGGAAATTCTGGACTGGATTTAGCCTACTGGTTCCTGAACATCGCTTCAGATTTTGGCTCCTACTACTCCTGGTCTGTAGTTTTTGTTAAAGTTTGTAAATGTTAATCTTTAAGTGAGCCATTCTGTGCATTCGGTCCAAGACGTTTGGAGCGCTTTTCGGTGTTCGGTTCGATGGTGGATCCATTCTCAAAGTAAATTCACAAAAAAATGTTTCAATCGTTCTCCGAATTAATAAGTACATCTAACGCAATAAGATTTTGGTAGCTAAAAACCGGTTGGTAGAGTTTTCAAAGTTAAATACATTTGATAATTTTTATACTCAACTTCTAGAATTTTATCTCGATTAAGTGGCATAGTGGAGTGCCAACCGCCATCGCCATGACTGTGCGAAGAAGCAGCAGTCTCTGCAGACATCGGTATAACCAGCAGCCCAAAACGGCAGGAAAGGAAATGCGTAACAGGGCCACCACATCGGCACTCTTGGCACTTTAGATGGCCTGTGCTCGGTGTTGTTCGTGCTTTCACCTGGCGCAGGTCGGATCAGGGTTTAACGCTGACTCGTCGCCACGGACAGCAATAACCAACGAAAAGAGAGTGTTTTTTTTTTCAAGTTGTCCTATCAATAAAAATGCAACTTTTTTGATAATCGCTTGCTTCGCTTCCATACGCCGTCGCTGCCATTTGCATACGATATTGCGGATGGACTTGGAGAACAAAAGGAAGCCCACAAATGCGACAACCTTCCCGGTCATTCGCTGAAGTCACGTTCTGGCCGGATCCGTTAGCTGGACTCAAACATTAGTGTTCTGTCAACGATCGGCTCGTCTTCCATACGGGTATGATTTATGTATCCCGGATTTGTGCAACCGATCGTTTACCCACTTACCCACTCCGATAGCGAAACACTTACTTACGCTGTGCGCGGAGCGGATGTGGATGTGCAATTTGTATGACAAATAGTAAGGTTAAATCCGCAGACATCTGCAATCGACAACCTCCCAGGGTAGGATTGCAAAAGAAAACGGAACACGCTGCTTGGAGGCGAATGGAAGTCCGACGTCCACCTTATGTTTGTCGATAACACAGGGATGATTAATGGGTGAGGACCAGTGACAAACTACTTCCTGCTCTCATTAGATGAGCCCGGTAAGTTTCAAACGCCGTCACGGATTGTGGGACGTCTGTGGAGGAATCACTTGCTTTGGTTTCGATTCTCTAATGGTCGAATGGACACGAATCGTACATCGCCGTATCATGCACCACCCATAATTCAGTCGATCCAATCAGCTTAAAAACATTTATTATGTCACAAGTCTGCGTCTCGCTAGAGAGGGCGTTCGGAAAGCAATCCCGTCGTCCGCTGGGTTTGAAGATTACAATCATAAACCATCCTATTGCTTGGTTTGCAGCTGGAAAATCTCCCATTTTACCTCCCGGCACGTTTCGAGCGATGTCCTTTGACCTCGGGCTGGTTGCGCCTTTCGCTGGGAAACGTTTCATCTCCACCGGTGTAGCCTACTTCCATTGCTTCGACTTTTTTGACACAGTGAAGTATCCTCCAGGGCCAGCAGTTTTTAATGTCACGTGTTTATTGTGCTGCATTGAGGAACAAGGTGCGTGGAAAAATAGAAGTAAGAGGAGGAGGAGGACGGATGGAGCTCGTAAGGCGAAACATGCAAAGTTCCACGCCGTAATCTCCTCACGATTGCTTCGGGTCGCCTTAACTATCAATTTATTTCATTTCGATCCAGACCGCACCGTGCATGTATTTATATTCCCATAATAAACTTATTAATTTCACTAATCTCCATCCATCGGGGTGGATTCGGGCCGCGGTCCATTAATCAGCGGCCCGCAGCAGTCTTCATCGCCATCGTTCCACCGGGTTTGCCAAAGGGAGTGAAAATGCAATGCTCCAGTCGCACCGCGGTGATTGCTTTCGATATTGGGCGTTCCCCTCCGTTGTGTTGTAGTGATTTTGTTTCATTGTTCGTTCATAAGACAAGAAACGGAAAAATGGAAGAAAAATAGGAACATAAAACAATCCTACATCGATCTCGAACATACTCAGCCAGCATGCGGCGCTCGTGCCAGATCGTGCCATGCAAGGGAGCCGACGTCGTCGGTTGAGGCGGCCTTAGGGGCCTTAGCACACGGTAGTACTTCCTCCTGTATCGTTTGCCTCCATCGGGGTAGCCGGGGCTGCGCAGGCTGGGCGGTGGAAGTGAATGACGGTTTTCGGTTGGTGTCTTTTTGTGTTGTGAGTTGTACTAAATGCCATACGAGCCGATTGATATCTTAATTACTATATCCAGGGTTTCAATCCGACGACCCCCACAACAAGGCTCGGTTGGTCTCCGCCAGCGGAATGAATTTGATTTACCATTTCCCCGCACGGTACAAGATCGCTTTCGGCGATCGGTCGAAGGTAGGCTTGCCGAAGCTCCTGCAGCGTCGCTAGGGGAGTGTAGTATGAACATGTGAACATGCACAAATAAATATTCAAATTCAAGTTTCAATCCACCCATATCTACATGTATAACCTCCTTCCTTTCCTTCTCTTGAATTGCGGGTGAACTTGCCGCTCGGTGGCGAATTTCGTCCTTTCTCCATCCGTCTCTAGCACACAAACACACCTCCATTGCGCGGTGGTTCAGGTTACATCATCCCAGAGTTCCCTCGCATCGAGCCGAATCTCAAAATCAAAATATTTTCCATTCCAGGTGTCGAGCAGACTCGATCGTTTAATCCAGCTGCCAGGTCCTGCAGTCAGGAGAGAGAAGGAGAGAAAAGGACCAATGGTCCAACCAATCATGGTTCCAACAAAGATGGAAAGTACCCGGTGTTGGAGCTAGACCAACGGCGCCGGGTAGAGATCCCCCTTATTGCTCGTGTAGATTTATAGACAATCCCCGGTGTATCAAACCGAAGGAGCTCAGCCAGGAGAACCGTGTGGCTCCAAACACCCGACCTGCGGTGGGAGGCTCTACCCCTTTAGCCGTTCGACGGCGTTTTATGGGCCAATTTGACTAAGTACTTTATTGCACTTGGCCTCGCGCACTATTACTCGCATTATTTGCGCGACCTGCCACAACAGCGACAGCTTGCCGCACCGCGCTGCTGATCTTGGAGTAATTGGTCGATACAGGTTATAGGCCCTCGGCAGTACCCCACCACCACGATCGCGACGTGGGTCCCTCGGGTACGGTTAAAGACGGGGGTTCGTTCGTCCCAGCTGCCATCGAGCAGAAAATGGTTTGAAAATTAATTACCGACGTTTAAATGATTTTTATGGCCAACATGGTGCGCACTGTTGCAGCTGGAAGTATCGATACTCTATTGTGCGGGTCTTGGAAGTTGCGACTTGGGACCATGGATAGAATAGTAAGCTCATGTGGAGGTGTTTCTTTAATCGAAGTTCGCCATAGACAGCGGATACAGGCTGTGGAACATGGGGAAAGTTCTGACCATTGATGGCAGGAGCGCATGACACTCGTTCGGGGTGTGGGGAGGTTGGGGGGAGGGGAGAGAATCCAAGGTCTCCTAGGGGGTTACTATTAGGCACTTGACCAGGTGAGGTATCTCCAGAGCCAACCAGTACGCTTGGGCTCCAGCAGCTGCCAGACGTCGTATAGACGAGTTTTTATTACTCCCTCCCTCGCGTTTGAGTAGGGTGTGAAAAATATGCCTAGACTAGATATCCCTCCCGAGGCCGACCTGCCATTGTTCCGCGTCGTCCACCGCGTGGGAGGACCGGGGACGACCTACGTACCCATGCGAAGTGACGTCGCACTATCTCGTTTGCCGGTAATTAATGTTTCTCATTACCGGCCATGTCTCGCAGGTTGTACATACGGCTACTGCATACTATCTATAGGCGCGAATGCGTTCTAGAACGCCAGGACCGCATTCGGTGACGCCGCTAAGACTGACACCTACGTGCGGTGACACTCCTGGTTGGCCGCTTGGTTTGGAATTGGTTAGTGACCAATAAATATGTGCTGGTCGCCAACTGCATGATTTATGGACCTTTGCTGCCCAGAGGGGGTTTGTTTGCAAACGTGTGTGAGACATCGCCGTTCCTCAGCACGACTCCACGCTGCAGTTTGTCGCTCACTCTAGCGTCTATAGAGCAATATGCAATATGCTCCCACAACACGAAGCGCGTACCCCCATCCAAGGTAACGCCAATTAACGGTAACAATTTGGAATCGATCGCGATCGCGAGTGCTTGTTTTTATGGTAATGCGTTATGTGTTTCCGAGCCACTTCTCTCGGGGCCATTACCACCATCGGGTTTTGTTGGCTTGTTGCCGGCTTTTCCTTCTTGCGAAAAAAAAAGAGATGCTGCGCGGTGTAGACGCATGATGGAAAGCTAAAGCTCTCTTTGCATCCAGTGTACGGGTCTTGGCGGACGTCTGAACGCGGACATATCTTCTTCGCGTGAAAACCACTTTCCACTGGCCGGCTGGTCACGTGTGCTCAGCTCCTTCTTTCTCCTGCCTTGAAGTCAGTGCCAGCCTTACTCACATGTGATCTCCTTTTTGCTTTTTTTTTCAATTTCAGATACTTGACCACCGTACAGCGTCTCTGGAGGTAAAAGGAGCCCAAGACAAGAACCCAATCGCGGAGGTGATCGCTCGTAGTGTGAAGTGTGTTCGACTGTGTATTTGTGTTTGTGTGTGTGTGTGTGTGTGCGCGTGTCCAGGGAGCGACGAGGTTGACCGTAACGACCAGCGACCCCCCTCCCCCCGCGGCTCCTCGTCATCACTCCATCGCTGACCGCCATTACTCTTCCGGTGCTGCCAGCGGCCATCCTGTCTTAAGGTCAGTCCACAATCCGCAAGCTTTTCGCTTTGTCATGAAGGAAACGAGAGAGAAAGAGATGCTGGTGAAAAACACGTCAGCCACAAGATGTACTGTTTTTTCCGGGGTCTCTCCACAATCCATCCTCCGTCTTCTTCTCCCCCTTATGCCATACGGCACCTTAGGACTTGGCCGGTGATGCTGCGTATGCGCTCGATTATCCATGGACCAATTTTTAACCCCCTCCCTCCTCGAAGCGATCACCTCCTTTCCCGCTCCAGCGGCGGACCAAGTGTGTGAGTGCTGCTGCGGTTCATCATGCGCCACCCGTCAACACCCCATGGGTCCATTATATAATTGTACCTCGAAGGGGTCGCTACTGCGCCGCCACCTTGTTTGCCGTCGCCGACGTCGCCGTCGTGGCCTCCATTTGGCTCCTTGTGGTCTCACTTTTCTCTCGCTGCCGTCGCCACCGCTTTCCTTCTGAATGGCTGCTCCTGTGGCTGCTCCTGCTGCTGTTGATCCACACTCCTCTTTCCCTCCCCTTTGGTCCCCTTCGAACGACACTGATTGGCATCAGGCGCTGATTTCGTACAATTATGTCTAACGGTGATCGCCGAAGAAATGAGCTTCTGTGTTTCGTTCGAGATCTACTTTACTTTTTATTTTGTGTGTGGCTATTGCTCCTTCTGCATTTCGTCGTAAGAAGCGTTTGCCTTTGTGGCTCCCGTGGAAAGGGCGTCCCAAATCGGGGGCCGGCTGAGCGCGTGGCAAGCAGAGATTGATCGAACTTATCGCGCCAATCGATTTAGTCCGCCAGATCGTCGCGTTGCTCCTCGTGGTCAAATGCGGCAATGTGCCCCCACCCTTTCTCTCCGTAGTGTGGTTGCTGAGCTGTGAGTGACTTTGATTTTCTATCCATTTATATTTTTTCCCTTCCTTCCAATTGAAACAGACTGGTGGTGGTGGTGATGGTGATCCCGCGAGAGGAAAATCAATCACCCGATTAGTCGCGGGTGAAAGAGGTTTATTGATCGTTTTCTCAAATATTTGGCTAAATAATTCTTCGATCACCACCACCTCACACGGCCTGGAGCACACGTCGGACGAATGTATGTCAGCAGTTAGGAGAGCGCATTCGTAGAGACGGCGGAGATTGGTTTCAGTTACCCGATGCCCGATGCCGAACGGCGGGGGAACCCAAGAGCCCTTTCCGATTCACGCGCGAAGGAATGCATTCGTACTCCAATTAAAATCCGTTACTCAATCCTCATGAATATTCAACACCTTTCCGGTGCTGCTGCTAGTGCTGCGGCGCGATGGGCTCCCTCCGACGTCGGTTGTGTCGCTTAACGGGGTTAGCCATAGATCCACCGGAGCCCGAACAATATCCCAGAATCCATCCGCAGCCTCCCGCGCGTTATTAATTCGATCATTAGTCAGACACAGTGGTGCACCTTCGGTCGGTCGTCCATCTTGCGTCTTAGTGTCACCGATCGCCATTTGTAACAGCGCGCGTTCCTTTGCGTTGATCCTATCCTTATCTTCATCCGAGCGCCCGATGTTTAGCAGATCCGCTTGTAACCGCACGGGCGCATTCTGACGATCGAAGTCACTGTTTTGGGATTTTTGTTCGTGCTCTCGTGTCCAGCCTCTTTCCCACACGGCCGTGGCATTCGGCAACCGAGCAACAAATGAGTGGCGATTAGGTGGCTCACTAGCGATTTTCTGGAATGTATATTTCATATTTCCATAATTCGCCCATTAATTGGCAAACACGCACAAACAAGATGCCGTTTTTCGGTGAGCAGAATCATTTCATTTTTAGCTACGCTTCTTGCGTCATTAGGGCTTCCTAAAACCGCCAATTCCCACAGGGCTCCATGTGGTGGTATGCGGTAGTTTAAGAGAGTGAAAAAGGAAGAACAGATTCTTCAGTAAACAAACATTTTCACCGTGGGACATCTGTCGAGACGGGGTGCTGCATAAGTACACCGCGGCATTAATTTCGCTGCCTGTTCGAGCAGCGGGAAATTTCTAGCCAGGTTTTTTTTTTATTTTCCTGGACTCAGACGCATAGACAAATGGCTGGGTATGGGTCTGAGGAACACATAGAAACATAGAATAAGCCGAAGAAAGCACGCCGGTGCTTTGAATTCGCGAGCCTCTCAACGCACGAAAGCCATCGGGACCACCAGGAGAGTTAAAATGGCGAAACGTGAATGTTCTGAGCCGCTCGCTAATTCCCCTAATGTAGCTATTAATCTCTGGCGGTCAGCGTGAAGCTAGAAGCGCGCACCGCTGGAGCTTCCTTCGGCGGACAAAATTGGCATAAAATTCACGATAGATAAATACCATTTGATCTATGCAGATGAGTGCTTTATTATGCTATAAATAATAATATAACTGCCCTATGCGCATAATCGGCGGCATGCTTTTTGTTTTGTTTCAAAGTACAACTATAAAGGTTCTGAACCCATGTAAAGGGTAGACAAATGACGAAATGGAATAGAAAAAAAAATTCCTGTTCTCAGTGGTTTGTGAAACGTTCTGTCAGACGATGGTCATGCAATTTGAAACGCTATCGGTAGTGTACTCACGTGTCGGCAACATTCCACAATGCACTCGGAGCGATTTCGATGCACCTGTGTGCACACGAACATCGCAATGAGAGAAGGGGTGGGTGGTTGCTTTGTAGCAGTTCCACTCGAGCCATGACGTCACGCCGTCGTGACACACGTCTCGAGCCGGTGATCGAGTGTTCCTGTTTAGGTGGTTTTTCTTTCCCGGCTTCTAGTAGCTTAATCTAAAGAAAGCACCTACTTGTTCTTCAAATCAAGCCAAACGTTTGTTAAAAGCTAAGATGGACTCCTTCCCAATGGGACAGTTAAAAGGCTTTGCGGCCGTATAGCATTTGCCACCGTTTACTTCCAAAGATGCACCGCTTTTCGAAAAAAGGGCAAAGTTTTAGGGTGTTTTTTTCCTACAAAATTAATTCTTTATTTTGCAAAGTCTTGGGTTTTTTATCCGTGACGTGCGGCTTTGAAAATAAACGGTGGTAAATGCTGTAAAATGAAGCTGCTCTGTTCGGAAGTGCGGCAATCAAATAAATGGTAAGTTTTATTTAATAAGTAGTGCGTCTTTGACACTAAACGGTGCCAATTGCTTTGAATGCAACCAATTTCGACCCGTTTACACGGGCGCTTTGGCATTTTTGTCGCTGCGAGAAGTGCGTCGCGAGAAACGGTGTAAGACTCGACGTACAACGGGCCGAAATTACACGGATTCCCCCCTTGCCTGCACGCGGACGAACTGCCGATCGCTAAAAAGCGGGTAATCGATTCCATTGACTAATCGAATAAGCAACAAAAAAAAAAAACCTCCCCTAAACACCAATTTTTTTTTTCTTAATATGTTTTCCGCGCCCCGTTTCGATTCGATAGAGCTTTAAAAGTGGGCCTCCATTAATTTCATAATTTTTTTTTTACTTCGTTGTGTGGGTTTCAAGTGGCGCCCATTTTGACGCATCGACAGACCTGGCCCTACCCCTTCACGCCGGGCGTCAGTAGGCGGCATGGCTGGTTTCGTCGGCTGTGGCTTGGTGCTGGGGGCTCCGGGCTGCCAAAACGTGACGCCTGGGCGGCTGACTCCGATGTGCAACCATCGCCGGGCATGTGCGAAATATTTGCGATTTTGTAAATTGATTCAGCTGCAACCGCGCTCGGCCGGGGAAAGCCTTGAATGTTTGTGAGCCCCCATTGGAGTCTCGAGTTGCTGCCGCTCCTCCACAAACGACCGGGCCGGGAAGGGTGAAAACTAACTCGATTAGCTCGGTGCGATTAGCTGGAGCATTTTAATGCATTTTGCATTATTTCGGCGCACCATGAAGCTTATGTTAAACGACCTGGCGAGTTGGTTTGCCGCGGAGAGGCACCGTTTGCTGCGACCGACACTCGTTCTCGGGATGCAATTTCTTTCGATAGGAGAAGTTGGGTTTTTCCCAATAATAAAATGTAAAGGTGCGTGTAAAGGACACTCCTAATCACCCCGGGGCGGAAATGTTTACTACCCTTCGTACACTTTGGCTCAAGTGGACGTTTGGTGCGAATGGGAATCGATGTCGAACTGGGTACCCTCGCAACAGGTGTTAGAATATACAGATACACGGTATCAGCAATTGAAGTGAAACGTACAACTCCTCACGCCTTTGCCTAGTAGGAGGCGGCACTCTTCAACTTGAGCGGCGAGGGTGTATCGGTAGTAGCGCTTGTTTTGCCTCATCGATTTGTAATGGCATTTTTTACAAACCCCCTTCATCATGGGAATTAGAACACTCGGATAGAGGCATCAGATAGCAGTGTAGTGTCGGGCATGTGTCGGAAGAGTGCCTCGCGCATGTTCATCTAGCGCATTTGTTATTACCATTCACGAAACACGCTAACCAAATAGACGCGGAGGTAGCAGCAGCGGACGGCAAGCAAACCGTAAACACATGTTTCCCTTAAGGCGTGAAAACCCATTGCCAATCGAAGAAGTGCTGCCCACCGCCCCGCGTACGCTATGCGTGTTGTGCGAGGAAAAGCGAAGGAAAAATAGCCCGGCGGCGACCCAACCGGCCGTGCGATTTTCTCATGCAACACCGAACGCGGCATCATCGACGCGCACCGGCGGGAGAAAAACTATTGGAAACTGTTGGGCCAGTTGCTGCAATTCAGCCCCGCTGCAGTCGCGTTTGCTTGCCGGTGGAGCGGGTACTAAATTGTGGGTCAAGTTACAAAATGTGGAAGGTGCTTTTTAAATATTTTGTTTGAGCATTTGAGCATGTGTGTATACTTCTGGCCTCCGTGGTTCAACGTGATTTATTGGATATTTCAGTTACTTCTATTGGTATTTCCTAATCTACTATGTGTTCATTCTTTTCAAGTCTTACAATTGCTTTGTAAGGTGACTTACAGAGCTTATTTATTCCTATGTACACAGTAGAGTAATCCGAAAATGTGGATTTTCTAATTGAAAAGTAATGTTGATATATTTGCAAAAGGTTTTCCTGCTTACTTTCAGATTTCATGGGACTGTTGGGTTCATCCGTCCGCTCGCGAGTAAAATAAGGGTTCTCTTCAGAGATTGGGTCAACATAAGAGAATTTGGTCAAATCCTTTGTATGTTACCTCTTCAGAACCTAAAGTACCTTTTGCGATTTCGTGTTCTGGCAACTAAATTCTGCTTTATCATGCTTTTTGGTTGCTTAGAGACAGGGAAGAAACGCTTACTTGCAAAACAAACGAGACAAACACAAGGCGAAAGTGTGCTGCTCTAATTTTTTTCCCAGATTCCATTTAGGATAACTTATCGGTGTCTGCACGTATGGAGACGTATCTTTTACTACTTAAAAAACGTCTGTTTCCAAATCCACTCACTAGGACCGCTGCTATACATAAAGTAAGATGTTCGGATTCTACGTGAACAGGTCGTTAAATACAAATTTGATGACTTTGAATTTTGCTTTTGAACTGCTTTCAAACTTTTTTGCTGCTAAGCAACTGTTCATGCTGTGATTAAATTAAATTTGCTCTATTCTTGACGATTAGCTTTATTTTTGAATGGCTGCAATGAGTGTTGTACACCAGCGATCGAACGATTCCTTGAGGGTCTTGAGCTGTCTTTGCAGCGGGGTAGCTGCCTCGAGAAGAGTCGCACACTTCCGCAGCCCTTCTACGGCACCGGAGGAAATCGAAAAAGCCATCATCACCAAGTACGTCTAATTCGGCACCGATCCCAAATGACCTTCCCTTTGTCGCGTTGTTCCTCTAGCATCGTACCCGATTTATTTACATACTGCATCCCAACCGATTTGTCAATATCGCAGCGTGCGACCTTCCGGAGACCGCCGTTCCGAAGCTCTGGTTCACCCCCGGACGCACACGAAGCGTTTATTTTTCACACAAGACGACGAGGCGGTTGGCTGACGCGCAGGGTCGCCGTGAAAATCTCGCACACACCGCTTTTTCAAAAGACATCGGGCAAGACCTTTACAGAGTCGCGATCGTTTCCTTCCCCTGAAGAAGTGAAGATCAAAAGCGCACGTAATACTCGCGTTGGATGGAAGCCGAGGCGGCGACCTTGGTGACCTTAAGAAGAACGCGGTTTTAATACCAAAAATGGAAAAAGCAACCCCCGGCCTCGCGATGCTTCCTCCGCGTGTCCCTACCATCGTGCGCCACCGGTCGAAGATTTATGCATGCGAACCGACACCGATCCCGCGCCCAAGAGGAGGCTAGAAATTGGGGTTATTTACAAACGTGTATGTTGGCGTTCGTTCATTCCTTTTTTTATGGCTTATGTCTCTATTTGACCTGAGGCAACAAGATGCATGTTTGGAAGGTAGGCTGTGTGGATGGGTGAAGTTGTGGAGTAGTTTTTGAGCGAAGGATTCCAAGCTACTAATACCAGGGTCATACGGGGGTCGCCTGCCTAGGATACCCTAGCCACCATGAACCGGTTTCAGTAGCGTAATATCCTCCAAATATAAAGTATTTACTGTGTGTTTCACATGAATTCAATTATTGCTCCGTTCTTTCGAGATTATTCCAATGGGCTACTCCAGGCATCTACCACACCACAAAAGCACCAACAGATGCTCGCGGTTGAGGAACGTGGATTTCAGAACTCTAGAGAAAAGTAGTGCCCGCACAATGTTCTCCACTTTAAAAAAACAAAACAAAGCCCCTCGATGGTGGTAGAGAATCATCATCGCTTCGATTTAAACGATCTCAGAACAACCACGTTCGTTCTTGGTTCTTGTTGTTCTTTCTTAAGGCAGCGTTCTAAGCAGCATAATGTTCGCTGAAGATCGCGCTCGGTATTCGTTAGTTTTCGCCACGGGCAGACAATTTTCGCACCGGTGCGTGATGATTATTGTTCAGCGTTCCCCCGGCGGCTCAGCATCCGCAGAAGACTGCTGTGAGTTGTTAAAACTGTGATGCTCCAGAGGAAATGTGCTGTTATTCGGACATTCTGGCCGCTGTCGATAATGCCTTATTGTTTCGTTGGACCATGGCCAGCCGCTTCCACTTCAATCGATTGGGTTTTTTTTTCATGCTGTTGATTCCTCTAACTTAGCATGCCGAATCCGTTAGCCTATTCCTCGGACATTGCTCTACCGCCCAAAGGCAGTTGCGGGGATTTGCGCGAAACTCTGGGCGAAGAAGGTTGAGGACTTTTCGCGGCCGGCTTTCTCGGAAGAAGTCCCCGAAGTGGTGCCTGAAAAGAGTTGGAGGATGATGCTTTTATTACCGTTGAGGTTTGATTTTTGAGTGGTATTGATTTTTTCGCGGTTCGCCGAACTGATGAGCCGACGAGTTACCCCTTATTGTTAGGTTTCCCCGTAACTTTGCAGAGGTGTTGTTGGAAGAAGCAGCAATTTTATTCTGGTGGTCTCCTAGGTGCGCAAAAGTTTTATGGACGTGGCATATTCTAACATTGTTGTGAATTGCCAGCACGCGGGCGACGCTGCTTGGAGGCCATGAACTTTGGATCAGTCTTACGGTGCGTAACCGATAAAAAATCCGTATAGCGGAGACTCCAGGCGAAGCGGCAGGTAAAATTTATGGGCCGTTCGGACGGTACAGAACTCCACCTTCTTCCCGGATGTGCCGTTGGTCTCCTGCGGTGGCATAAGGAGGCTCCCAAATCCCAAACCCTCAAATACAGTGGCAACACTGTAGCGCGAAGGCTTGTAGAGCTTCTTCCAAATAAGGCGAAAATGCAAAACAAAAGAAAAAACGGGAAGAAACCGAACGATCCATTTCAAGGCCTCGAAGATATTTCATCCGTTGACCGACCCCTTACACGCATCGCACCCAGGTGTTGTGCGGCCGTTTACTAGGTCACAAGGTGAAGATGCCTCGGCCTCGTCCAGAGCGTGTGGATCATTCGTCACGTCTCTGCACGGAACTCTCCGTTTTCAGCGCAGAGGTTGAACCCTGCACGTTGTGCGTCACCCTCTTAACTAAACCGTTAATTTCACGCCGTACCACGCGTACGATGAATGGCTGCGATCGCGGAAACGGAAAGCGCTTCTCTGTCCGCGCTGTTGCATCCGAAGTCCGATGAAAGTTACGATAACATCGCCACTGTGCTTCTTCTCTTCTGTGTGTGGGGCTGCCCGTGTAGTTTTGCGCTACATGTTCGGATCGTACCATCGAAATTTACTTTTTCTCATTCATGGCACATCACACACCGGGCTCAGATTAGGTACACTTTCATGGTCAACCAACCCAACTTGGCGTGGTAAGGTATTCGGGAAGGAATCTTTACAATGGTGGCGAAAATGAGATCACAACACACATTACATTCAGGTGAGATGATCTTCCTTTGTTGGGGAGACCATTGCAAGCGTGTTATAGCTTTTTGTTTTGTGGGTCACCGTCACCAATTCAGCATCCAAAAGGGCTCCAAATGTTGGCATTCAATTGCTGTAATTTTTTGGATATTAAAAATGAACACCGTGGTATGTGGTTTTTTTCTGTTTACCCTTTAATTGATCCAGTATTTATAAGCTGTCGATGGGATTCCCATTGGTGGGGCTCGTAGCTAACCTCAATTTCGAGGCTGTTCGAGTAGTGTAACAGTCGCTCCCGATAGAAAAGCGATGAAAAGACCCGCAACAAATCCCCTGACCCGCTTCGATGAGAACGAACGCACACCAACCCAGGCCGCCGTTATCGGTCATCGATCCATCAAATTAGTGTGGCGTGTAATCAATCTCGACCTCGGGCCGATCTACAACCAACTCCACCTATGCGCCTTTGGCTGCATTCATAGCAAATTGCATTTGTTGCACCCTGCGCAGGCCGGCCGTGCGAAAAGCAGGCCAACGAACGACCTTCATCGACTCGGGGATGTGTGAAGCTAATGATTTTATTACATTTTAAACGCCCTGCGATCTTTGCCTGCGACCCCGTCTGGTGCAAGACGTTACATTTTGACCAAATCTTCGTTGCGTCGTCGTCGATCAGTCATATAGCGATCGTGGATACGTCAGCGATCGTAAGGTCCGCGGTGGTGGTGATTTCATTACTTGTTACTTGTTACGCTCAAGCTTGCTTCCTTCGTAAAGTTCTACAAGGATATGTCAAGGAACGCAGCTTCCTTGCCTGAAGCGCATTGACGAGCGATGCGACCTCGCCCTAGGATGATTGATAGCGGCCTGACGAGTTAATAATCGTTTCTTCGATTCAGACGCGCACGAGAAAGAATCCCAAAGCGTATGAGAAAGAAAATCATGTAGCCTTTTCATGGAGCTGTAGAAGCTTTCCCAAAGCTTCTCCTTCCTTGCTCCATTCCACAGGATCATTAACTGATGGGCTTCCTTGTTTCTGCATGTTTTTCTTAGTTGCAAAACTCCTTTGATTCGCTGCAAAGTCCCAGGGGCCGCCACCAAAAGCAATGCGAAAATAAGGTCAAATTCGGTTCTTCCAATTCGGCCGTGTCGTGTGTCGCCGTAAGGGGTTTTGGCGCGACCGTTCCTGCCCTAGCTTGCCCACCCCACTCAAGTTTGCAGGCTCAGTCCCTTTGCTGAAACACAGGAAAGTTGTCCGGATCGGTTTTCAGTGGTGCGCCGGCGCAGACACCACTTGCTTAATCTGCTGACGTAAACGGATTGTTCGCCCGCGGAATTCGAACCGCCACGATGGGGTCGGGTTGGCAACAATACCGGAAGAGGATTGCATTGTGCAACCGTGTCGCGTCACCGGCGCTGACATTGCAAGACGTCGGAATACTTTTTTGTTTTGGCGCTGCGTTTCGTGTTTTTCTGTTTCTGTTTGTCTGCTCATCCATGACGAAAGATGCATTGGGTGATGGAATTTTGGCCTTATTTCTTTTTGAAGAGGGAGGTTTATTTTTTTCTTAGCCGACGATATTGCATTGGAGTTGTCTCGTGCCTCATTAGTAAAAACATAGTCGAGTTATTTCCGGCAGAAAGCAAATGAATTAATTGTCTCCAGAGCTGAGTCAAATGCTACCCAAGTCAGTCATCCATGCAAAATGGCTTCAAAAAATGAAGAATAGTTTATCATTTGTATGTCAGTTTTGAGAAACGTTCTGGAAATAAAAAAATATTAGTCAAACCTTCCCGTTTCCGTCACGTTTAGCGACATTTCTTTTTTGAGACAAATTTTATATAACCTTTTTTTTCGTTGCGCCACTAAAGCATTTAACGTGTACCTCTGTAATAGGTTGTTCCACGAATTGGATCGTATAAATCAAATAATCGTACGGCGCTGGCAGGACATCACACTTCCGGCATCGACATGGTTCCAGACCCGGTTTTGGGCGTTGCCAGGGAAAGCAAAATACTTCCAACGGGCAGCGGGTCGAAGGAACCTAACCGACTTCGTGGGCTACAGTGTACCTAGAGCCCCTGATGGGGAGAAAGTACAAGTGATGCAATGAGCAAATTATTTGACTGGATATGGGAGGGGGGGGGGACGTCCTGGAACGTGCGGGTAGGTAATTTGTTTACAAGACCAGCAACAAACTTCCACGAAATTTAACTTAATACAAGCGTCATCGCCGAACCAGAAATGGGGTAAAGCCTAAGCCGTCTGTCGGGGTTCTGCGTTTAAGCTACGGCTTTTACCAGGTGGGAGACGACCAGGTGTGGTTGAGTAGAACTGGAACCGAAAGTACCGCTTGTGCCTCTGACGTACGTGCCTTGCTTTTACTGCGTAGGATAATTCTTGGAAGAAGTCGTAGGACCGGCCGGCAGGGGCTAATCTCGGCAGAAAAAAAGGAACTAGTCACCGAGTATGATCCGCATGATCTACTTTTTTTTTCTCTCCCAATTCAATCCGTCTGTGTATGTACGGGTGTTTCGAGACCCTCAGCTTCAAACAGATTCAAGTCGGAACGGTCATTGACACGGTTGGTTTAGCGGTCGGGCGGTACCTAATGGGCAGTTAGGCAGACCCGAAGCCGAAAGAAGCAGCAGTTAGCGCAGGAATGGAAAATTAAAGTCCAGTAGAGACGCCGAAAACCGGCACCGAATATGCTCTCGACCACCGGTTGCGGCCAGCAGTAGGGCCTCAAGTAGGTCAGGGTAGTCGCACCCCGAGAATTATTTCTGCCAGTTCTTGGCCATTGGCTTCGATCGATCATCGGGCCCATGTGCACCAACTGGGGGCAACCAACGTGCCTGGAGCCCCTTCGGGGTTTGGTGTATTGGTAGTTATATTTGGCAGGCAGATCGTAAATCTCACTACGCCAGCAAAAGACGACCGTGGAGTTTGGAGCATTGGAGTGTGTAAAGAGTGGCCGTGGGGAACGCAGTCACACCTAATTTCCGATTCATCGAAGGAGCTCCAGAGAGAGAGAGAGGATGGTAACGATTAAAGCAGAGGGCTTTTCGCAGTTCACTTCGCAGCTTCTCTCGAACCGGCATCAAAACTGCCGCGAGCAATCCGTTTCGGGCACCGAAAAAAAAAATGCCCCCCTTTAGGCTCTCTGCGAACCTAGTGCGCTAATGGCGAGGCAGGACGACGCCCTGGTGTTGGACTGATCAAACACCACCACCACCACCATCACTACCAGCTTCACCAGTTTGCCAAGTCCGCGCTACGCACCACTCGCGAAAGGGAGTTAGGGAGCATTTGCTTCGGGTCGGCGAATTCGCGTCAGCTCTGGACTGCAAAATAACGCAGAAGAACCGGCTTTCCGAGAGATTTTCACCCACTCCTCTCCCTCCCTTCTTCGGTGCACGAAAACCTCTCCAACCCACCCAACCAATCCACCATCTGCCACTTCGCCACGCGGCCACCGGATTCTCTCCTACACAACTTCTGGTGCTCGGGCCAAGCGATGGGCCTTGCAGCACAAGGCGGCAGCGTCTGCAGGGGCAGAATGTGGTTTTACGGAAACTGGTTTTCCAGCGATCACGTGTCCGTCCGCCCGTCGTCCGTGGTGAGATGTTGGAGGTGCTTGGGAGGGCTGAGGGTACAGCTTCACTCCAGTGTGGGGAGCGTTTTTCGTTCATCCGGCGAATGGGCAGAAACCCTTTTTGGCGACTTCAGTCAGACTTCGTTTGAGCGTGTGTGTATTAGTTTTAGAGCTAATAGGGTAGGTGAGGAGGGGAGGGGGTGGAGGGAAACACACAACTTCCCAAATGAAATGCTGCTTGCTTTAGGGAGCGTGAGAAGAGCATCAGACGGGCGAAACCTTTCTTGGACGCTGCGCCGCGCTATCGCGAAAGAAGAGGCAGATACATGTCTGCCGGTATCTAGTATCTTCTGCCTGCCCTATCCGTTAATTGTGTCCTTCCACTATCGGCCCACGGGAGATTGAGAAAGAGGCGAGACCTTCCAAAAACCCTCCTGCTGGGTAAGACCGATACCAGTAACGCAACAGTCAGCGTAAGCCCTCGGAAATACAAGCATGCACTCTCTTTCTATCCCTATCACACACACAAAGCCAGCGACAAACAGTGAACGCTGGGCAACTGGTTTGAAGGTTAGTGCTACCGGTCCACCGGTGACGATGGCGCGTCCGGAGAGTAAAGAGTCGGTTCGTTCCGATGACATCATAGGGGCAGAGCTAGTAGATTCGCCTTCGCGCCCTGTGCGTAATCCGCTTTTCCCGTTTTCCAGCGTGTGTGTTGCGAGTGGTGGAGTCGAGAAAGATTAGCTCATTTACCTACCCGCCGTATTTCGTTGCGAGCGGCTATCGCAACAGGTTTTCCGTCTGGTCTTCCCAGCGTGTGGGGGAGAGGAGAAAGAATACAAGGTTACAAAAAAAAAACCATCATGTCCCATTGAATGCAAAAAGACATGAAGATGTTTTGCCGGCTGGCTGGGGCTAGCTGCTCCCGCGGAGGGAAATGTCAATAACCGGCGATGGAATGTGGTTTCGCTGATTTGGAAGCGAAAAAGTAAAACCCGGTGACCGAAAATTGACTCATCCGCGCGAGTACGGAATGGAATTCCAGCCATTCAGAGGGTGACTCGTACACTACTTCCCATAATCACGCGAAAGAAGAAAAAAACATCACACGCGCAGGTGAAATGGTGTCAATGTTCCCATTGATGTGTGATGACAGTGTGTGGCGACGGATTGCGAAGACGTCGAGGAGTAGAGGCTATTGGGTTCTACTACTGGCAGACTACCCTTGTCAGGCGGGACGGGTAAATTGGCGCGATGACAAAATTATTGCTCGATTAAATCGTTACAAGCGGCGAGTATGGTTGAATCATCGTATGTTAATTAAAGCGCACCACATAGCGCGTTTCGTCGCGTCACAATGCTTCCTCCCCTTACACTGTTTCTGACTCCATCTAAACAGGTGGCTGTTGCTTCTAGACAACCACCAACTGCAAGCACACAACAACCACTCAAGGACAATTTGATCTTTTCCAAACTGTATTTAAAATTTCATCAACTCCAACTTACATCGTGTAACCGTCATAGTCGATTCCTGACTTTTCTGCACGAGTCAATTGAGAGTAATCGACTCGACATGGTAAACTCAGTGTTTAGCTGGAGTTTTATGGAATTTTTGATACAGTTTGGGAATGTTCAGTTTCAACCTAGAATTTAAATTGAGTGGTGAATGTCTAAAAGCAACATCCAACTGTTTAGCTGGAGTCAGAAACGGTGTAAGCACTCGCCTAATCCTAACGATCGACCCAAGCAAGCCAAGGTGAATGGAGATTGAAATCACGGTCCAGCTAATTGTGGTGCCCGGCAAATCAGGCTGGCTCGCGGGGAATCGGGAGCTACAAAATGGAACGAATGTAAAGATGTATGCGCAATTCTTGAAGCGCGGAAAAGGCGCGAATGCAAACAAAGCACCAAACAAAGCACACCGCGGATTGTGGATGGGTTTTGGGCTGGTGCGTTATCGTTACATTTTCTTCACGCGATGCGTTTTGATGCTTGCTACGATCCCGCTGGTTCTGCTGGCTTCTACACGTTGGTGTTTTACTGTAGGTTTCTGCTGCTTTCATGAATAAAACTTAACCGTCTCATTATAGGCGGCGATAGGCGCGCACCGGTTGTTCTGGTGCGGTTCTAGATTATACAGCATTAAAAAATTAACCGAACGGCATGACTCAATCTTCCCGATACAGCAGTAACTGTTCATGCTACAGTACGGCGAGGTGAGGCTATTTTGTACGCGTTAACGAATGTTAATGTCGAACAGTTAAAATTTGTATTCGGAGAAGATTGGTACACCCAACCGTATTCTGACGGCTGTCGTAGGGAGTTAACACGGCTTTGGAATTACCCGGTGTTGATTAGCTCCGTTGGTCATCATTGGCACACAGTTCTTCGGAAATTAAAACTTATGTCAGACCTATCTCCGTTTCTCGGTAGCCCGCGAGGAGTCGACCGCGGTAGAGACCGGTTATACCGTGACGTGCAGCAAAATCGTGGACATTTTTTTTTCAACTGAACCTGATAGCCCTGAGACGCGACGGACGAGCATTGATTCATTCATGAGTGGCTTCGAACTGTTGGTCACCATGAAGAGACTGGGTCCAACCCAGTCGACCAGAGCTCTGTCTTTGGTGTTATTTAATTGTGTGGCTGGCGTAGAGATCTTGGAAATTGGAATGCCGTGGAACCTGACAAAACCATACTGCACAGAGACAAGACCATACTGCGTTTTTTTTTTAGCTCTGACTTCGCTTTCCACAAACCCACCGCAGATCGCCTGTAATCGATAGGGGATACACTTCTGCAAATGCATACCGGAACTGCCGGAACCCCGGGTATGGGCCAAACGCCGTAATGCATTGCCTTTGCGGCTGTCATGCAAAAAAGGCCAAGTCCTGTGCGTGTCAAGCCATGCAGAAGATCAAACGGTGCGCGGTGGAGATAGAGCGCCTCGCTCTATAGGGTGGGCCCTATATGCAATCTGACTCGTGCGGGTCTCTAAGTGCCTCTTTTTTCTTCCATGTTGTCCAATGCCGGCGTGACGCAGTAAGCAATAAGAGGCTTCAACCGATGCACAGCGCGTAATAGTGTGTCTCTGGAGCCATCAAAACAACCACGAGAAGTGATCCTCGGACCCTATGAAAGTCTCCGCGAGTAGCGGTGCGACTGATCAATCTCCGCACTGGTTGCGCGGACCTACAATTGATGGGGCCGATCGAAGCCGGGAGCTGTTGGCACCGATTCGATCCGACTTATTACCACCGCTTCGCGACCACAACACTTCCTTGGCCTGCAAATGAAGCGTATCATTCACCGGGAAGCTGGCGAGGCGCAGACTCGGACGACGTTTCGCCAGTTTTTAGTTAGCACCGGCTTCACAAACGGTGCGTTGTAAAAGGCGATGCAAACGTTATGCAGGTCTCTCCAGCTCCGCGCTGTGACGGATTGGCGTTTTATTTTCCTTCCCTTCATCTGCAGACCAAACCGAGTTTCGCTACCCGTTTGGTACGGTGGCTAAATCGGTTGCGTCACCGTCCGTCCGTCCGTCCTTTCCCCGGGGCTCATTTACGACCGTCGGGAGGAGAAAGTGGTCCAGCCATCGGAATTAGGCTATTGGACAGTGATATCAATCGTTCGTTCGGTTGGTATCACTTCACGTTCGAGCGAGTGTGACGTTGCTACAAATTGGCACTCTCCGTTAGCTTCGGGCGATGCATAAGAGATTGAGAATAACAGTCAGCGATCCGGCATGATACTAGAAATTTGCTGAAAATAATATCCACTGCATTTCATTTACGAACTGGGGGTTGTGCTAATGTTATCAGTGGTGACCGGGTGGAATTGTTTGCAAATGCGCACAGTCCACAAATCAAAAATTGACATATTTCCATGTTTTACCATGCCTGTTTGCAGAGAAAATAGCATCAAGATATCTCCCCCGTTTACGGGCCACACTTCAAACCCCCGTTGGTGATCAACTCCTGGTTGGCTTCCCTGCGAAACAGCTGTAGGCATGCCGTGGATATAGACGTCTAGCCGCGTTGCCGACTGCGGTTGACACGCCGTGTGCTTGTCCCATTCGTCAATATTTGCAGAAGCCTTCCCTGGTCTACGCAGACAACCGTGAAAGCCCAAACCAGACATTCCGATGCATCGGTACCGACGGGCTGGCGATTGCATGTTCAAATATTTGACTAGCACAATGCACGTTCTTTGTCCGTTTGCGGCGAAGTAAGAAGGGGGCGCACTTCGGTTGCTGCCAGCCGGCGTTAGTAACCAACTCGCCTGGCTACATTCTGTCTGCTTGCCTCTGAAGTCATCGGTCGTTCGGAAGTGGGAACAGGCAGTCTTGTTTGATGCACATTGATAAGAGGCGCATGCATCCCCCCCGGCCTGACACGGCGGGTACGGTAGGTATCCGAGTGCGGGGTTTGCCTTTTAAAGTACGCCGCCCCGGGCGGGTTCTTGGACGACCTTGGATTGGGTCATTGACGACTACACGCGCAACAACACGAGCGTTCGTTTGGGTGCGCTCCAGCTCCTTCAAACCTCGCTCGGGGTTTTGGTTCCCCCCCCCCCCCGGGGTAACATGAACCCTGTCGCCAAATGAGATCATCCAATGCTATAAGCATCATGTTGCTGTCTGGTGTCGACTCCCGGGCACGGCTTGTATGTTGTTTCTTCAGTTTGATGTTTTCTTAAAAAAAAAAATTAAAAGAAAACTATCGTCAAATTTTGACTCTCATAAATTACCAAATCGGCAAACGATGTGAAGTGGAGGTTCGCTGGATGGGATGGCATGAATGAGGGTGTGTGAAATATTACATTTGGACACATCAATCAAACTGGAACGCGCAGCGGGACACCGCAGGAGAAGGCACGATTTTTATTGCCTGGCAATCCAGAAGGACCAGCAGCAGCAACAGCAGACGCAGCAGCTCCATGTTGTGATGCTGACCTCATCGTTCGCTACACACTCTTCCTTTTGTTTCCTAGTCCGAAAGAACGACAGAGAGTACACATGTTTCAACAAGAGGGAAATGATGATCCTAGCATGAGCCTTCCTAATCTGAACCGTTGTGGATATTCGCTGGAACTTCTTCGCTGTCATTCTCAAGCAAATCTCTTCATTTAAAAATCGACAAATCATTCAACTGAAAAGGCTGTGTAACGATCAAATGTGTCCCCTTGAGTAGGAACGACCTTGCTCATGGGCAGTTCCGCAATCTCGTAACCGTTGGAGTCGGGTTACCTCTCCGTGTGGTCATCGATAGCGTCACCTGCGGGCGATCAAGTCATGGCCATTCGATCCATCGAATTCGTGCGGATATTAAGGGTTTACTGAAGTTAATTTACCCGAAGGACGTATCGCATTCCTACACTACCGGTATTTTGGGTCCGTTCTTCGGTCCACCGCAATCGACGCATGTGTAAAGCACATGTTCACAAACGTTCTGCGAATCGAAGGGCTCAATCAATTTCGCTCGCGGCGTTGATGATAGCTTTACGGCACTTGGGTAGACCGTTGGGACTTTTTTTTAGATTTCCCAGTTTAGTAGTCAAAACCCGACCAAATAGAGTGGATTTCTCGTTCGGCAGAACATTAGGCAGATATGGAGTGTGTTCCATAGACGATAAAGCCATGGGAACGTGGCGCCACTGGTTACAGAAAATGGAAATTTAAGCGTTAGACTTGGAACCGGGAAACCCATTTAATGCCAGATCGTCGTAATAATGTTTCTTCCAAGGCAAGGCGGCTTGTGTGGAGTTAACCTTGCTGCGTCCGGTGTGTTTCGCGGTTGGCGCGACGGATTTCTCGCGCCATTTGACGATTAATTACAAGCTCCGTCACTTTGCCGCAGGGAGTAGTGTGTGTACCCCTTTTTTTCTTGGCTGCGTAACGCATCCGTAGGGTGGCGAAAAGCCACGGAAAAAAAAGACCAAGCGTGCGCAATTGGCGGCGGCGTTGTTTTGTGATTTTCATGCCCTGTGTTTGCGTCTTCTCGACCATCTTTTGTTTCGTTTGTCTCCAACCTCCCACAAACGCGCCCACCGGACAATGGCACTTAACGCTGAGAACGAAGTTCGGCAGCTTTGAGCTCGTCCTTCTATCTCGCGCGCGAGTCACTCGGCATTGTGGGGACGAACGGTGGGGTTGTACCACCAGCAACAGTTCAGTTCATATTGCACCATCGGCGTCGCAATCGTTTTGTAGTTACGTTAAGACTGCGCGTTGCCCAGGCGACCACCATCACCTCCTCCTCCGTGGCATGCCGGTCGGCCACCCTGCAACTGATGTTGCTGTTGCCTGCGCCAAGTCCAATAGCCGTCGGTTGCACGCGATGATCTCCGTGCGCCGCGTGAGATTATCATAATCGCGCCCGGGAAAGGTGAGGAGGGAGTGACAGCGGGCTGGCGCGGATTTATTTTCCCTACACCGACCGACCCAGGGGGGTGGTACACCTGCTTGCCCTTGCACACACCACAGTTGCGCATGTACCGGTACCCCGGGTTGTTGGACCGTTTATCTCACACGGGCTTGCGAGTAATGCAACGCTGAGGAACGCCGCTTCGCGCCAGTTTTGCAAACCTGCGGAATTGCGGGTGTGAAAAAAAGCAGCTAGCGATGGAGCTAAGCCGGATTCTATCCACTCTCCTACCGCCTCTACTATGTGGCTTGTGTGTGACAAATGGAGCTCTCGGTGAGGGATTAATTTATGTGGCTATTGTCTTAGCATGGCAAGTCGCAAGTTTTCATTAACCCCGTTTCGGAGCCGGAATGGTCGGTGGAATTTCGGTTGGAGCGGTTGCGCTTGTTGCGAAAACATCAGCATCTATCTGGTTGGTGGCCGTAAAAATGTTAACTTCAATTGCACAATGACGGAATACTTGTAATTCGTGTCTTTGACAAGCGGTAGCAAACAGTCTCTTAACGGCCCAGCACGCTTTCACTGGAAGTCTACTGTTGCAAACTGCAATCTAATACATGACTTGTTCGAAAACAATGAACCCGCCAAAAAACGTAAACGTTTTAAAGGAAAGGAAATCGTTTAATAAGTTTCATTTTACACCAGCCAAAGTTCGTTGACTTGTGCTAAACAAACCTCCTTCCACCAACTTTCCTAATGGTTTGATTGGCTTGCGGGATAAGAACCTCCGACATCGGATCCAGCATCATTTTCTGCAGTCTTCGGTTCGAGAGCGACAATAATCGAAGAAAAGGAATCCTCGCTGGATAGGCCACTTGGTGCATTCGAAATTTTAACTGGTTGTGTATATTGCTGCAAGAGGATTAGTCACCAGGAAACCCTAGACACACGCTCAACTCGGCAGCGCCCGTTCGGACAAGCGTTCGGATCTGACATCGCATTAATTCCATCGATGGCAGCACTGTCCGCCGAAGACTCTTTGCCAGTTTATGGACGTTTAAGTCCATGTTTGATTTCCTTCCTTCCAATGTCAAGTGCGGTGCTTGTATCGGTGTCGGTGTCGACGGTGGTGGCGATCGAGTGTGTCGCCAAACATTTGATCGATCCTCGAATATGTTTGTGCATATCCATAACGCGTGTGCTCTTGAGAAAACTCGCGCGTGTGCTTCGTTGAAGGGTGTGTGGAATTTAATATCAGCCCATTTAATGCAGCCGTCGGTGGCAGAAATTTATTTTAGATTGAAATTTGCTGCTTTAAAAAAATATTCTTTCTCTTTTGGGGACAATTTTCTTACTCGAATATATTACAATTTTCTGATTTCGCTAGTTTAATTTATTTATTTTTCTGTTCGTTTGCAGGATTATACAATGGTTTTATGACGTTGCTCATATCGATATTTTTCAAGGTAAGTCGTCCAGGAAGTCGACCTAAGAATCTCACGGCCTTCATTACCCCAAGCCAATGAACCGTAACCATGCTCCGTTTCCGGTTTATTATTCGTTCAGAAAAGTACTGCTCGCCAGCTTGGGATGTATTTTAAATTTAGATTTTAAATCCTCGCACTATTTATAGCGAGATGTGTGTACCCTTCTTTCGCTGGTCAACGTACGCTCGCGCCCTGGGGAGAGTGTGATCCCTATTCCATTAGAGAACTTTCAATTTCAATTCCACGAACGTTGGCCACCTTTTTCCCCTTGCCCAGAATACTCACTTGCCCTGGGTTACTACATGCGCGGGTTGCTGTGCGTATGATCAACCCTTCCGATGGCGACCGAAATGAAGGGATGAATATTCATGCTCACATTCTCGTGGTGCTGCTTTTGATGCTGCGGCGCGAGCCTTCCATTCGTACAGGATCATTTCATTGACCGTCCCCGGATTCGTGCGAGGTTGAGAGTTGCGATCAGGAGGGTGGCTTGGAGGGGTTTTTTTTTATTCTTCAAACCCCGCCTCCACCAAGCTGGGGCTGAACGAGCGAAACGATGATAATTCGATTCGTGCAGCGTGACGGAATTTATTTCCACAATTTTTCCTCGGCAGCATTCGCGCCGCGGTCGCCAAGCATGTTGACAGAGTCGTCGAGGGTGGTAAGTGGAGACGCGGAGTGGTGCCATCAGTCTCGATATGGCAGCTTGAACTCGGGGACGTTGGTGTGTGGGGCTCCTCGTAGGTCTCGGGGTGGATGATAGGACGATGATTTGTCACCTTCAATTTGTCGTGCCACACGTCAGTCGTTTGCGGGGATCGCGAATCGGAAGGTTGTTTCTTTGCGTTTTGTTTTTAATCGTGCGGTTCGCCATACGCCGCGTGGTGTGTGTCGATCATAAACGCAAAATGTCGGTCGTGGGGTCGGACACGCTTGCCCTGCTGCATGCGTTGCATTCTCCGCTGCATTCAATGCCTTGTGCCAGAGTGTCCGTCGCCAAGGTTCACCGGATGGCTCGATGAGTCGTCCTTTCCTTGTACGGCGTAGCAGCGCGAGCCCTTTTTCGCAACCCTTGCCATGTCGTCCATGGAAGCGACTCAAAAGATCCAAACATACCACCATGTACGAGCGTGTGTGGTGAGTTAGAAGGAATTCTACCCAGTGGAATGGACAAGCAGCAGAAAACCGCACACACCACATTGGTTCTACTGGCAGCTGCGTCCAACTTTCTCAGACTCCTTCCCGTGCGGTCTTGTCGAGCTTCTCAGATGGACATTTCACGTTTTGAGTTCAAGGATCAACCTCGATCCGGTGATCGACAAATAGCCGTGTAATGCTCGACACCAAGAATCGTCCAGAAAGTTGTGCGCTGGCCAGGCGCGTGCACCGCACACATGGCGTTGCTGCTTGTGGCCTTCATTTTGCTGGCAGATGTATTCAGAATTGCTTTGGGAAAACTCGACCAGTAAAGGATGCGTGTTGTTTTAATTATCCTTGACACTTACCACCAGTGGAAAGCTACCTTGACAATGATGTTGATGGTGCGTCTGGCCGCCATTGGAATCGCGGTCAATCGACCAAGGGGAGAATGGCTTAAGTTCTTTGGGCCCAGCGGTGTTACTTGTGTTTTCCATTGTTTCACTATAGAAATCTTATTCTTGGCGTAACACCCGTCATTTGGGCATGCTTATTTCCATGAAACGCTTATTACACTTGGGATTGCTCTGGGATTGGTATATATAAATATAAATTCTATAAATCTGTTTTAACGCAATTGTGGTACTCATCGTTTGCTTGACGACACTTATTAACGCTTATTAAACGTCAAGCGTGAAGTACAAACTAAGTAGACACGTTTAACACATTGATTATTTCTCCACCAGTTCTAAAGCTTTACCGGATTTTTTAATCCATGATTTGAAATGATTTACTTATCGATTTCAAGTAACGATTTAATTATCTTTGCATAACATTTTACTTTTGGAAACTAATTATTACAACACAACTACCGTCTTGTTTGAAATCAAATGTGAACCTTGAATCTTGGTATGATGCATTAGAAGCAATTTCATATTAAAGATATGCTGCTGTAGGGGGAATTGCGAAGAAATTATGATATCCACCCATTTAAACCGTCGTTCAGATGCAGAAACCCATAATTGCTCTCGAACTCGCGCGAGAAAGTGAAATCTTACAAGCGTTGGAAGATAACCGAATACAATCGGAACTCCGGTTGGCGAAAGAGTAAAAAGTAGGATGGTGGTATCCGAGGGCCAACATACACACACACATACACACGTTCACATCACTGCAAGATAATTACAAATCTCGCCAGATCCAAAGTCAATGAACGAAAATGTGTGTGTGTGTGTTTTTTTTTTCACGCTATATGAAGCTGTAGGATCGCGCGAGGTCCTCGGAGTTTTCGGGGCTGGTATTAACGCCACCGTGATAAGGCTGATGCACGATGGATGGAGCATGCAAAGTAATTGTGTAAGCGAGGTGTAAAGCAGGTGGCGTTGGAAGGTGGTGCACTCCTGAGTACAAAATGAACATACGTAATCAAGAAGCTCACATGAAGCTACACCCCACTCTAGAAGCTTTTTCCGAACGCCGTTGGTTTTCACTCCCCTTTACGCGGGTTTCATTCATCCGACTTTCCTCTGCTCGCTTTTATTTATCACTGGTCGATCCGCGACCGATCGTTTGGACATGAGGGGGGAGGGTTTTCTGCGCGGCGTTGGAATTTTCAAGGCTTCGGTAGCCGCGAAAATGACTCCATTCGCCACAACTGGTCACTGCCTGCCGCAATCGGTCAGTTATGAAATCACGGTCCACTCGGAAGGTATTAATTACGGAAAAGTTCGTTTGGCTTTTTTTTTCTTTTTCGTGTTATGTTTTCTCCTTGGCGAAACAAACTTGGGGCCGGCCGACCGGTCGGTCGGGCATCTTTTATAGCAGCGATTCCCGGAGAGACAAATTGCATCCTTCTTGCGTGTTTTTTCGGGGGTTCTGCGCGCTTCTGCGGCTCGATGACGGATAGCGGTTGTGAGAAGGAAGGTCAACGACTGTGTTGTTGGGCGCCATTCCGCCAATTTTTCGAGGGCTCGATGGAAGGTCGCCGGAGAGGGGCAACGTTTCGGTCAAACAACAACATAAGACGGCGTCGGTGTGACGACTCGCGATGGAATGGGTTCATGGTTTGAATTGATTATTAGGTTTAGCTCACTCTCAATCAGTTGTTGATTGTTGTGGCTGCGATCAACTCTTTCGATGCTTTCGCTACCAATAAAAGAGTCTGTCATAAAATCTCCGCTCAAACGAGATTCTTCAGGAGGCGTTTGCATTTGAGAATACCTCGACAGATACCTTAAAAAATCTCGATTATAGCTTGCGTTGGTCGAGTACAAAATCTTTTGCTAGAATGTAGAAACTTTTTGAAGACAGTCGAAACAGGTGCAAAAGCGCATCTGCTAATGACTCAAGTCAACATGTTTCTTTTCATCGACCCATCAACAAACGGAGGAGCAGCTGTGTTATGGATTGATTAGATTGTCTTAGTCTATGCCACCACGGCAGGCAGACGGTGGAGAATCATGCCAAGATCACTGCTCTAGACTTTGAACACATAACGCCAAACACCAACAACTCCTCCCCTCGCGTTGACGAGCGAAGCCAAGAACCGGCCTGCTGTTCCACTTTCCATTGGCGTGCTGCACACGAAAGTAAAAGCAATGCCGGCGACTAACCTGCGCCTTTGGCTGGGAAAATCCAAATGGTGGCAAGGGGGTGAGGGAGGTGGGAGTTGGTCACACTATGTCGTGTCGGTTGAAAATTGAAAATTGCCATCCAAATGTCAACTGCGCGTACGGGGGGCGGACACCCTGGAAAGCCCTGCAGACGTACACTTCTGTCAGCTGCACTTCGTGGAGCACGAGAAGGAGGAGAACATCTAGATGAGGGGCATTTTTTTCTTCTTCTCTTGAGTTGATAGGATGAGATATTGTGCACGCAGCCAACGAAAGGAGAAGAAGGAGTGCCGGCCGTTCACACCGAAACGCGATTCGAACGGGGTTGCACCCGACCAGCGTCTTGCTCGTGCGTGCGTGCATGCGTTCGTGCGTGCGAGTTTGCGGCCCGATTTGTGCGATTAATGTTCGCAATGGCTTCGAATGCAATGCACCTTGGAACTACCACCACCACCAGCTACTGCAGCGGCAAGAGCCTAACGGTTATGAATTTATGCTGCACACGTCAGAGCGTTAGCCGTTGGACTTTTCGTTATTTACATTTCAAGGTTAGACACGCTGGCGAATTATGACGTAATCGGCCAATTTCCTTTCTATCGAGACTCGTACTTGGGGTGGCGAGTGTGTGTGTGTGTGTGTGTGTTTGTAGTTGAGGGAAAGGGATGTTATTATAACGGGCTTTTGCAGCGCAATGGCGTGTATGACCTGTGCCGGGTTGTTGTGGAAGGAGGAGGTTTCCCAGTCGGGGTTCTCGTTATTTTCTATCGAGGTTTTGCTTGTTTCTTTTTTTTTCTCACTCGCCGTCCATTTACTAAACGACCTCTTGTGGCGGTATCAGCAGCATGCAACGAACGGTGCAACGACGGGGCGTAACACGGGAAGCTGTAATAGTGTGAAAGGTCTCCGGGCGCCCGCATGCGTGTGTGCGCTGATTTATAAGCACCTTTTATGCGGCTCTGCTTGCGTTTTGCATAGCCGGGAAGATAGATTTTTCTCATGCCACACGGAAAAGCAGGGTTTGTTTTCAGGGAACTAACAAGGAACCCTAGCAAAACGGGATATTTTAGGGACTACTGGTAGGAATGGTTAACGAAATATGCTTACTTTAGCTCAAGCTAAGCGGCGTGTCGTAATTTAAGATCAACACAAAATGTGACCATCGGTTTATGATCATCTCCATCGACCACGGCTCGAACAAGGTACGTAACTTCTAGAGGTGGCGAGGGGCACAACAAATTCTTAGGGTTCTTTGGTTTTTTTTGTTCCCCTTTTGCTGCCATGGAAATCAGCTCGGTGCTTACGACCTTAACAACCCGTTAGAGTTAATTAGAACCTTCATCTCGATAGGCTATTTTTTAGTCTTCGGCGGCTAACAACACACGATCGAACGGTGCTTTGACGCTTGGAAATTCGGGACTTCGGGGCTGGCGTTAATTATTGGCGGAACTTTCGCGGACCACCCCACCCTCGATCATTTCTGATTGGGGTGAATTGTGTTTATTAACGCCGAACTGTACTCGGGGGGTTTTTTTTTTTAATTTTCCTAGACACCCAGAACCTTTCTGCCCTTGCGAGCGCTTGCGTTTGATGGGTCAGGCGTTTTATCCTACTGCCACCCGCTTTTCGGCGTGAATAAAGTTTGCGATCGCTAACGAACCTACAAAACAAAAGCTTGATTGGAAAAGTTCTTGTCTTCTAGATGTGGCTGGACTTATGTTGTTTGCTGCCCCCCAACCGCGATAGAACCGTCGATCGTAACGTTGATGGGTGGACTTTGCGGATCGCGGAACAATCTCGTTAGTTAAAAACTCGTCGGAACAACACCGTGTTTGATGGTTATTGCACTACGACGGCGATGACGACGACGCGAAGGGTGCTGTCGAAGCAAAATGATAACTCACCTTTTCTCCTCGTAACGATGGACGAAAGAAAGACCTTGGAGCGAGCCAAAGTCGCGAGATCGACTTTTATTGATAGCAATAACGAAGTGATTCGCGCACCAACAAAAAAAAAAGCAGAAGAAATAAATAAACCCAACGTTCATAAAACGGATCACACTCCCAAATGGAAGTAAAAGTGAGTGAACGCAGCGCGCAGCCTCGACTCGGAGTTCACGGCGGACCCCATGAAGGCTTGCAGTCAGACAGCGAGGTTGAGCAGATCACCACGAGGATCGCATTGTATGCAGATCGCACCGCAGCGGTATCTTCCGCCGATCATATTCACCGTTGAAGATCTTGTGGACACAACCGCGCACCAACCGGCCGACCGACCCCTCTCTCCCCCTCGGGCGTTTACGTCACATCGGCCGCACCCGGAGGCAATTGGGCTTTTCGCAGAGCAGGGTGGGACCCTTTCTGGGGTCGCTTCTCGTTCCTTCGTTGGGGTTTCTTATATAATTTAAACTGTGTCGCGTTGCTCGACTCGCTTGTGGCTATTGCTCGGTGGCTGTCGGCGACGACGCGCCGGAACCCTCCATCAACTCCTTCCAACCGACGTCATCCTGTGTCTTTCGTGCATTTATTCGTTTGTCCGACGGTTTGGCGGTTGCGTTTTGTCGCGGCCACGATGATGGTCCATTTTTGTTTCACTTTCCTCGACGTTGGATGGTGTTCCCTGTTTATTTTAATTTTTTTTTGTCCAACCTTCTACCTTTCTATGCGATCCTCCAAAGCGTCCGGCCTGGCGACGCCATTTGGGGCGACCGACACGATGCCTTGGAAAAGTGGGCTTTATTTTATTTTATTTCATGTTATTTATCTTCTTTTTTTTTTTGCTCTGCTCCCAAACAGCGTGCCCCGACACTAGCTTGAGCTGTGTAAGCTTTTTTGCGTCGCTTGCGCTAAAGTTTGTCTACACGGTGCTGCTCGAATTCGTGTCCTCTCCGCTACAAACCGGGGCGGGGCAAGGTCATGAGAAAATGAATGAGTACGTTTGGCGAGCGTTATTATGTTACGGGGTTCAGCCAGCTGTCGTATTAAATTTATTAATGGTCGTTTCTGCGCCCTGGCTGGGTGAGAGAGACCGCCGGGGGGGCATGTGCAAGACGACCGAAGGGATGAGGGACGAATGAAAACTTAATGCAATAGATGCGACAACCTTGGTGTGGACACCATTTGCTTATCTCAGAGACGCCACGCGTGGACTTCACAGAAGATCTACCTGAAAATTTCGAGAAACGAGAATGAATCATAGACATGCCATTTCCTCGTACGCGTGGATTATGTTGCCTGCCTTGTTTGATTTTTTCGCAAACAGGAAAAAATACATTCCTAAGCGCATTTATGAGATGTTGGTTTTTTTTTTTAATCCCATGTTTCCTGTTCATTCGATTGCAACTTTAACTAAAACTTTCCAATTTCTTACGTATATGCAGCCATTTAGGCGCTCAGGCAATAACGAATAAATTTAAAACTTTAAAGCTCACTTATTTTTTTTTGCAACTGGTTCAAAATTTCTCTGGCACCCGTTTTCCGGATGTAGGATAACATTCTTTTCATTGGTAGTTGTTTTTTGTTCCACCTGGGAAAAGTTGTATTTTTGCACCTTAAAAGCATGCCCAGTGGTATCGCCTTTCCAAAAACGGAAGACTGGCAAAACCGACGTCGCTACATTGTACTACCAAAGGCACAGGACCTAACCGGTTACGTCGTACCGGTCAGCCGGAGCGGCGGAGGCCGTAGACCTGCTCCCAGGGGCGTTCCTTGCCGGCTTGCCCCATCCACCTGCGGTTTGTCGAGCGGAATGTCATTGCTGGGGCGTTCCGAGAGCGCGCGGTCATCATTAGCGTATAACCTCTTCGGGGCAAATATTGACAAAGAACAGCGCGCGCACATCCCGGGTTGGTGCGGGTCTAGAATTCCACCCGAGGAAACAAACCTCTCTGCATGGGAAGGCGCAGTGAATGTGACCGAAGATTGCGGTTCCTGCACCTGATGTTGACGACTCCCCCCAACCTCTTTCCATCTGGGCCTTTCTGTTCGCTTTCCTTTCTCGCCCCCTGGACACCGAATTATGAAAAATGACACTTTCAATTGCTTATCTATTGAAGACGCAAGATTTACTCGTCCGTGCGGGATGCTTGGGCGCGCTCGTTTGCTGCAGCATAAGATGGAACGCGTTCCGTCCGTGCTGTGAATGCGAAGGATACGGCCACGCAGCAAAAAAAAAACCAGATATAAAGAACGCAGCCTCCGGTGTGAAAATAGATGACAGTGTTCAATAATGAAAAAAGCTCTCGCATAGGTTGGCACCGCATTGGCAAAGGGGAAGTAGAACTGCGCCATTCCTTCTTCCTTCGTTCTCATTCTAAGAGGCTTCGTGCGAGCCCTCAGCTTCTACGCAACAAGAGCGTCATTAGCATATTCTGAGGATGAGTGAATGCTGTTTCCTTCGTGTGTCGCGAAGAATGCCTTACCGAAGAGTGCACTTGCGAATGGCCTCGGCATTCCCGGCAAGCAGAACGTTCTCGGATGTCGCCTTCCGCCCCCCCGGGATGCGATCCCTTCCCCCGGCAGGATAGATCTTTGCCCGGGAACGAGCGACAGAACGACGGCGAGCAAAAGTTTTCTCGCCAATTCTCGCGAGTCGTTTGAGGCGCTTCGGTAGAAATGTATAAATTATATGCCCAGGCCCAGTTTGCGCCATTAATCACCTCGCTGCGGTCCCTCCGCCGCTGGCTAGGGGATTTCTGGAGAAAACCGCGATGACGAGGAGGGCTTCTCTGCGCACATTGGGCTACCGCGGGATTCTGCCGACGACGACCGACCTACCCGACCGCTGCGAGGGCTCATTATTTTTTCCACACTTGAGCAGCATGAGTACTTTTATCAAAGTAATACATTTTAATCTTGCTCGCTTTCTTCGCTTTGTTTTCTTTTCTTTTTCTTCTATTCGTCGTTCCTTTCTTGCCCGTTTCTATCGGCAGCTTCACTCTCGCTGATTGTGTGTGACATGGTTGGTTGCAAAACCCTATCGTAGTGCCTTTTTTTTTTTCACCCAGCAATGGGGGAATGCACTTTCGAAAGTGCATCTCCCGTCATTCTAGAAGAGGAACAAGTGGAGGAGAGTGAAAAAGTGGGAGAGCACATATGTGTGCATGTATTTGATTGTGCCGTTCTTATCTTTGGTTAGGTTGCATACGTGGTCCTGTTACTCTGGCACAAAGATCAATCGCGCTCCGTCTGTGCGAGTGTTATCGGCCGAGACTTTTCTTCCACTACCCCTTTTTTTATGGGTCTTCCCTCCGTGGCTATTTCCTTCCTACATTAACCGGCGTCACTTAGCATGAAGCATTAGTAGGTCCGAATAGTTGATCGAGTTGGTATATCAAGAGCGGGGTTTCTCAACCATCGCCCAGTGCCTTCCATAGTTATGAAACAAACACGCGCACCGCCCACCGGATGACATTTGCACATTAACTCAGGAAGATGATGGTGATGGTCGTACTATTTATGACGTTGATGGTCGGTTCGGAACGACCACTCGCGAATATGGCCGATGTCTTGGAGGATTTTATCTACGTGCAAGTCGACGAGCCCGTCCGTGTCTCTGTGGAGTTGATGGTGTGCCTTGCCAGAACGGTGTGGAGTGGATTGAAAAAATATTCTCTTGCTTCCGATGGGTTAATTGGTTGAATCCATATTTTCTCGATTTTAATGTCAGTTTCATTAATTAACTGATCTATCTCGAGATCGGGACACTTGGCTACAGAAAGACAATTTTAATTAAAAACATTTAATGGCATTGCGATAAAGCTTGGTCATTATTTAAGATGAATAGTTGTTTCCATAGTCAAAGGTGTAGTTGCTGGCCAGCAATAGAGAGCTTGATGATTTGTACTGTTGATTTTCCTTTCGTTGATTTGTACAACTCATCAGATTGTTGCGTAAAAGGATTGAACATTTTTTAAGTTTACAGTATAGCTGATATGGTTCAAAAATAAATCTCCAATTTAAAATCTCCTAACGAAAAATCTAAATGTATGCAAAATGTGCAAATGGTTCGCAGCCATACGATCGATCATGTTCGCTGCCTCCGGGGTTATTTAAATCAAACGAGTTTTCGCCGGATCCAACAATCGCATCGGCTACCTTTAAATCGATCGACTTTTTCAAGCCAATCAAGCGAGCCTCGCATATACGTCAATATTGTCAAGGTCGTGCTGACCTGGTGTCTCGATCCAGGAAGCTGTGCTCTCGCCGGTTGACATTTGCCGCGAATTGCATGCGGGACCCAAGCAGCACACGGTGGCGGTTTCCTTTGCAGCGAAAGAGACCTTCTCTCCCGCCGCTTTCCTTACGGCGTGTTCCCCTCTGGTCCTTGCGTAGTCCGTACACATAATGTCGTCCAAAACACCCCTGATGTCGCAAACGGTTGACCGCCGTTCGGGGGAGGGTTGGGAGAAAAATCATTTATAATCTAACCCTACCAGAGCGAGCTGTACCACACGTTCGCGCAAAACTCTCGCATGCATTCGCGGTCGTCGGTCGTAAAATGCCACCGACCGCGCGCCGGGCGGCTAACGGTTTCCGGAGTTATCGCAGGCGGCGGTCCCGTCGTCTAATGGTCCCATAAAAGCAGTCACTGTTGGGGTTGCAAAATTCAAGAGCGTTAGAGCAGCCGCCCATAGGTTGCAGGAATGGTCGCGGACGGTATATGCCTCATGGAACAACCAACCGGGCATCGAGAATTCGTTTTATTACAAGGGCCATTTTTTGCCAGCTTCCACTCACTGGACACGACCACAAGTCTGCCGTTGCAAATGTATGATGCAGCCTTGTGGTCAAGCGGGCAAGAAATGCATCCGCCTCGCAAAACCACAGAAACAGCAGGCGGCGGCCAGGAAGAAGGAAGAACCTCATCGGAGATTATGGTCATCCCACGAGTTCCGCGACCTGAAATGCTTCATTCGGCGGAGGATTTAACGGAACCAATCGATCGTCAATTGTCGCCGATGTTTTGTGAAGAGAAGAAAAAAAATACATCGGAATCGCACAGGAAACCGCACAGGAAAAGTTGATCTCGCAATTTATGGACAATCTTAGCGCGCTGGTGGTATTAATTATCGGATTGGGTTCCTTTTGATCGCGTTTAATTTCCTTACGGCCAAATGAAGAAGTCTCAAGTTATATGACACCTGTCGGAAAATTGTTGTGGGCCTGTGCCGTCTTCGTTGCGGTGTTGTTCCTCCCAGCACACCTGCAAGTACGATTCCAGTCTGTTGAAACGCTGCTGATGGTGTCGCAAAACCAAAAAAAAAGAAAACCCCCCGCTGCCTCAATTCTGCTCGCCTCCCGAGTGACGGGGGTATAATTGAAAACGAAAACCTTGTCGCCCACGCCGTTGCTGTTAGTTGGTAATTTGCGGTAAGACTTTTTTGCTGGCTTGCTTGCTTCTCTCGCCACCATATGCATATTGATTATAGTGTCCAGATGGTCGAACACCTCTCGTTCGGAGGCGCTCTTCTCTGATGTGATCAAAGCGGACGCGAAGGCAACGGGAGGACGATGGTAAGGAAAGGATTTATGTTTCAGCACATATTCAACGAGACGGTTTCAAGACGTGGTGGTGCTGGCCGTCAAGGAGGTGACCTGGTGACAGGGTGGATTTTTTTTGCACCACAAGAACATACATACATCTCCTCTCGCACCCAAGGGAGAGTACGACGCGTACACTACCGCGAGCCTGTGCGGACGGCATTGAAACGACACTGCACTGTTTACTGCGTAAGCGTCACCTATCAAGAGGTGTTAAATTGGCACCCGGACAGACGAGGGGGTTTTGGCCGAAGGTAATCCTCCGAAAACGCCACCCGTTCTCGGCGCTGCTCATTAGCGCGCGGCAGGCTTTCCAGGTGAAGGCCGTTGCGTTGTTTGCCAGTGAAACATGGTTGTGTGTATGTATTTGGTGTGTCCGTATGCTTGGTGTGGTTCCATGCAGATGCAGTCCTTTTCGCTGCAGGATAATCGCATATCATCAAAAATAAACCAGTCACTCCCACTTGTCATTTTTCGTTTTGTTAAAGTACGGATGAATCTGTTTGGAAGGATTGATTTTTCTTTTTTACACGTTTACAGATTTTTGGAAGCGTCTTCATGTTTCATAATTTTTTTGAGTCCTGTACTTGATGGATTACGAACCAAAAACTCGATTGGTTTTAAGAAAATCGTGTATAGCACATACAAGACGTAAGTTTCACTACTTGTCGGTTTGGCTAATGATGCATAAAAGAGCTCAATGTAACCAAAGAATTAATTTATTCCGTGAACTAAGCAATTCAATCGAAGCGATCGCTTGTTCGATCGGTGGCACATCCGTCCAATAAGATGTAATCTCCATAATAGGCACGGACACTTCAAGGACAACACGCATCCGGACCGTACGGAGGCATAGGCGCGCATATCCAAAACCTTTTAAAGTCGAATGATTTACAACGGCTTAATCCGGGCGCTAGATTTACTGCCGCGCGCGCATAACAAACTGTACAATCGGTCGTTTCATAAATCTTGCGGACTTCGATGACAGGCGCTACATTAGCGGTACTAATCGCAGCTCAACGGTCCGGCCGACCAGCACTAAAACCAGCTTATCATAAACAATGCACCACCTACGACGGATGCCGCGCGTAGCCTGTGCGGGTTCGCAGTACATGATTATATCACCGGCCGGGGTGGATAGGTTCGGATAAATCTTTCGCTCTCCTCCTCAAGTGTCTATATAGTGTGGTGCGACGCGGTCCTCACGGTATAGTCAATCTCGCCCACCAGGAGCCTCGACGTGGAGCGTGAGTTCATTAGGCTACCTCTCACACCAGACCTTTGTCGCCCAATGTCCAGCAGCTACCGGTTTTGACCGCGCAACCCGAGGACGCCGAGGAGGCAAACAATGCGGAATAACGTAATCTGCTATTAATTCTCGGTCGCTCACCGTGCGGTGCATCAGCATCTTCACGCGGCGCACCAAAGTCGAATGACCTCCAGAAGGATGCCAGCATTCCGGTGGCGATCCATTACTTCACCAGCGCCAAATAGAGGCGGTCCGGTTGTGGCCGAATGTGGCTAAAAAGCGACGGGTTACCGAAAATGGTAACTTGGTTAAAAGTTTCCTGCAAAGGGGGCGTGAAGCGTCGCTGCCGTGACTGCACAGCCACGCAGTGGAGTTGGAATCTTCGTGGCGTGGGAGGAACAGTTGGTCAGTGCGATGGATGGGTCGGTCGGTATGGCACCGTAGACTGCCGAAGGTGGTCGAGTTCATGACCAACCAACTGGCAGCGCATCGACGTCGAGTACCCCTCCAGAAGAAAGACTCGCAAAGCGCCCGTCCCCGTTCGCTGCTGCATCTCGTCGTGTGTGAAGTAGGCACCATTAGTTGCTGCCAAGTGGAGCCCTCTGGCGGCATTCTTCGACAGGCGCGTGTGCGTGGGTGGACACCTGGTGGACGTAACAAATTGCTCCTTGTGTTTCCTCATGTCTCGGGCCTGTTCAAAAGCTGCTGCCATTAAGTTCTCGATGCGGAAGTCCCCCGACACGAGTGTTGTTGGCTTTGATGGGTCTCTGCATGGACCCTACATGCTCGTCATACAAGGTAGCTCAGTAGCAGCGGGTTTTTGTAGAGACCTGGCAAGGCCGTCCGGAACTGTTTCCTCAGAGATCTCGATTGGGAAGAAAAGAGCGCTTAAGGAGTTTTACTTTCGCTTTCGCGTCGTGCGGTTCATGCTTTCGCCAGGTGGTCAACGAAGGAAAGACCCGTCGACAGGAGCCCAACGCGCCAGCTATTGTACGCCCACGGCATATTGTGGTCCACCACGGCGTTCCGGGCCGTTTCTACTAGCAACCGGTCGAAACGAGGCGCCATTAGAGTTAGATCGTCCGAAGTATTGCGTACGTGTGCGTGCTCAGCAGCTATCAAGTTAAGTAGTGGAAAACAAATGCATCACCTATCAACCTCCTCCCCCCACTGAGCTTCTCCCTTCTCCCGCCCGGAATCGGATGCAGTTCGTGGCGACGTCGTGTGGCCAACGGAGGTGGTTGGCAGTCGCGCATGACGCGCTGATGAATTCATAAAGCATAATTAGCGCGAACGATATGGTCCACGCGGTGTTGTGTCGCCTTCGCCCAAAGACGTACGTGTGTGATTGACCGCGCACCGTCGCTACTTCGATATGCGTTATGCTTCGGAGTTTTCTTGAATTGAGTGGCGCCCAGATTGATTCACTCGGACCGACAAACGAGGTCAGTCGAGTGGCGCATGGGCGCTGATTTCACTTCCGCAGCTCGACGTTCACCAACCGAGTCCTGTCGAGTGTCGGCAGATCTAATCCACCGCAGATCGACGTGCGCATCGTGCGTCATTTTGGCCAACGATTGGAGTTTGAGGCTCGATGTGCACACGCGTCTCCACCGTCTGTGACCGACTCAGTCGGTGGAGTTGCAGCGGGCTCCTCTGTATGACTCGCTTAAACGCACCGTAAAGAAACTTCCAGGCAAAACTTTCGCTCGGTAAACATGCACAAAACGGTTGGTGTTAAACGGAGTAGAACGCTTACCATTGCGTTCTTGTTGCTGGCCAAAGTGGACTGCCGAAAGCAACGCGGGGCGCCGTTCAAGAGTTCGCTCAAGTGGCGCTACGAGCAAAATACTACCTCGTTTCTCTGTTGTTTAACATGGTGCAGTCCGGTGGGGCTCTCCATGTTGACCCAATAAACAACTTTTACGTTGTGTGTGGCTCTTCATAGTACTACGGCAGGTCGTGCTCCTACTTAACTTCCTCTGACCATGTCCCCCCAGGGTCATGGCTGGTGCGTGAAGTACCGGCTCTGTGCAGAACTTCAAACCACGCAACGTACGAAAACATCATACGACGACGTTGCGGATCCGTTTCGACGTATATGGTCAGTGGATCCGAGCTGCACACAAAACGGACTCAATTGTCGGTGTAAATGATTTATACGGGGTGGTATTGTGTGTCATAATATTTCGAAAATTGAAGAAAAAAAATATGACCGCAAAAACCCTATCCATTCCGAGCCCGTTGTCCCTCAATGCAATGCACAGGTTTGTTCGATGACATATGAGCTTAAATCTCTTGCTTAATGGTTGTTCCCTTGCGCCCAACGTTGTCCTTCTAGCAAGGCTTGTTTCGTCCTTCTTTCCACAATGACGTCTTGTAAGGTTACGGGAAGTAACCTGGTTCTTCGTAAAAGGTCGCTGTTTTTGCAAGTGGCGCACAAGTTTTGTGAACAAGTGAGTGGTGTCCGGTGTGGCAGTCACTTTTGGAGCGATTCCCTTTGTTTGCGTTTCTCTCGACGAGCTTTCCACTGCCTGCTTCCCCTGCACACCAGAGTGGCGTACACTTTGACAACTACAAGGTCAGCACGCGACAAACAGAAGAATTGTGGAGTCACTTTTTGCGGCGCATTCTTCACTATTATGTAAATGGTTGTTTAACATCTTTATCGTTTTTGTTTTTTGTTTGCTCACGGACATGAACACAAGTGCGTGACACGAGATACAAAGCTGTCATTAGTAAAGTAGGACAAGCCCTCGGGCGCAACACTTCCGCTCGAGGATTGTTCTGTCCGTATAAACCAAACAAACGAATAATTAATTTACGATTTCGTGCCAGATACTTGTCTAAATGTTCTCACCCGTTCGGTCGCGAAATTTAGCTAAAATCGCTTACTGTGTAAGATGAATGTGCATTCAACTAAAATCAACTACCGAATTCAACTACCGAAGCAATGGTTGAGTTCAACGGGGCAGGAAATGTCCTTCAGCCGTCTTTTCTGGAGGAGGGCTTCACTATATATTTAGCTTTTATTTAATAGTAAATCACACCATTGTTCATGCCAATGTAGTAATTTTCTTTTCTCGATTCTATCTCGTTGCAGGTAACCATCTACACTCTGAAGGTGAACACTTCCAGCCAATCCTCCGGAGGAAATATTTTTCAATGATGTGAGACTGATCACAACTTACGATTCATATATGCGAGAATCTGAAAATTTAATGCCTCGATATTCTTTTGCAGAATACACTCGAACATAAAAGGAAGAATTTAAGTTTCCGATTGACGAGAAGGCTTCAAAGTGGACTGACGTGCGATGAAAAAGTGACGAAATGCATTACTGGAACTTAGGAATGTTGCCGCACTGCCCGAGTGTAAATGAGCATGCGATCACTTTTTGATTGGGAGCAGAAAAACAGGAGCAATGTTTGTGAAGAACGAACAAGAAAAACAACGCCGCAGATTACAGCAAAGCCTGCAATCGTAACCAGCACTTGCCTTGCGCGCTTTTGATTGCTTCCCTGCCAAGTGCACACATTACAACAACAGGGTAATGGATTGTTGCGGCACATGCGGCTTTTGCGACTCCCACGATCGAGGCAGCTCTAGCTCCCTCGTCGACACGTCCCAGACACGGCACATGCAAGTAACAAGAAGCTCGTTCGCTGGCTGGCCGATAGGGGGAAAAAAAAGTTGTACGTGAACAATAGACGGGTGTCAATATCAATCTCCACTCCGCGTGAAGGAAGTCTAATGGTGACGTTTCTGTTCAACCCGGCGCATAATGTGCTGCCTAATGCGCTTACTACCCATGATGTAGGTGCGCAGTGTTCGTTGCCGTCGTCGGCGTCGTGTGGTGCGGAGTCGCCAGAAGGGCGTACTGTTTCTCAGCCACCGCCCGCCATCGCAAAACGTGAGGAAGGTCGCAACAGAATCTAGCGTTAAATGGGTCCTCAACTTAAAAGAAAAAAAAAACCGTCTAAACATGCAAGTAAATCAATGGCTCGTGACAGTACAACAGTAGTGCGATTGTCTAATAATTATATTCAAAAAAGACACCCTCCCACCGGGCGAAGGTGATCGATTAACAACCCCAACCCCTTCCGATCCCTCGTGGTGGCAGGTGGGGTACACAACAGTAACCGAGACCTCCGGCCCCCGGCCAGGGAGGTTGAGGGGAAATCGCAAATTACATAACTGTAGTTCACCCACTCAGAGATCACCCTCCCGATTGATCGGTACGCTGCTGTGGAAAACCGAAACAAATGTTTCAACCGAAAGTTGGGAGTTTTTCTTGTCATTTTCCCCTTTCGATTTTTCTTTTTTGTGTGTGTATTTGACTATTGGCTTTTCGGTACATTCGACGGCAAGTAAAAAGTCTAACCGACCGCGAACCGCCCGCCTCCGGTGGCTGATGATGTGGTGTCAACCGCTGGGACAATGGGCGAATGGGAAAAATCACACGGGAGAGACATATTTATTGTCCGTTTGCGTTCCCTGCGCAAGGCTGGAATGCCCAATTGTCGCAACTACGTCCAATTTGGTCCGTTACGGACGCGACAGAAAACCGAAAGCTAGCTGCCCAGAGCATCATTTACTTTTGCCGCGCACCTTTTTTAATGTGACGATTGTGACGATTGTGGTGCAAAGAGGGTATACAGATCGACTGTTCAGCTTTAAAAACGTCTCCAGATTCCAGACCGCGCTGGTTATGCAGCAATCTAGCAAATGCAATCTTTTTTTCCCTCCCATACTACTCTTACTTGTTGCCTGATTGGGCAATGGCAGGGTGTCGGAATATCTGTAATCGAAACGTCTTATCTGATGTAACGAGAGCGTTCAAAATTAAAACTATGCCAATGCAAAACCATTACAGTTTTTGAAGAAATATTGGACAAATTTTAAATTTTTCATGTTTCGCCAAACAAACACAACTCAAATTAAATTTGTTGCTGATCTTTGTTGATATTTAATTCATCCCAAGCATTTACCGACTGGAAAGAAGTTGGTCAATTATTCAACCTAAAAAACATCTATTTACTTTGGCACTGTTTCAGCGGCCGAATGTTTTTGTACGCCAGTTAATTGACATCCATCACCGGAAATAGATGTAGTGCCGTCGAAGCAAAGCGAGGAAAAGTGAAGTCGCCCGAGCGTGCAAATGACAGTCAATGAGATGTGCATACGGGATGTGATTAATGATCGGTGGGCAACCCATTTGTCCACCCCGATGGTTGCTGTGATTTAAAATGTGCCGATAGAGTGAAGCCCGGTGTGTGGGCAAGCTCATGCATGCTCATGCTGTTTATCCGGCTGCGATTGAAGTTGTTTCGATAAGCATCCTCCGGAGAGTGGTCGTACTATGTGGAGCGGTGGTTTATCGCTGTGCGGGGGCGAAAACCAATTGCTCCTGCCGTGCGCTACATCGTCGATTAGCAGGCCTTTCGGAGCATTTAGGACCGTTCCCAAGGCAGGCTTACGTAGAGATAAACTAACTGGACGCCGAACGCTCAATTGCGTCCTACCAACGGTCAGCGCAGGCTCCATATGCTTTCACTCTCCTTCGACCTTCTCTTTCGCGCTCGAATCGCGCTAATTTGTTCACTAGCTTTTCCTAATGTCTGCAGCACATTCGGCAACGGTTGCGTGTGCGCGGTGTGCTTGACCTGACGAATGTGTCGCGGAATATTATGCTTATGCTCGTGGAGTGAAAATACGGAGTGCGGAGTTTTGAGGAGGGCAGGCGGGGCCGCGGCTTGTCATAATAATTGAGCAAGATTACGATCAACCATGATCGAGCAGCAGCCTCCACGCGATCGGGCAAGAGGCACGCGCTGTTCGGACAAATCGGTCGATGAAAATCGAAGCAATTCGTATGATATTCCTTTGGCATTGCGTAACACGTGCATGTATGTGTGTTTAGTTCATCGGTGGTTAGAAGGGGGAGGATTTGAAGGATAGCGGTTGTCGCATCGATCGCCTCCTAAATATTTATTTTATATCGTTTTATTTAATTTTTTTTCCAAACAGCGGACACAAACCGCCGCAGGGCTCACAAAGTATTTTCAAATTGAACATGTTTCACTGATCGCCGGAGGCATTGCAGGCATCCAGATGGTGATCCGTGTATGCAGATAAACGGACCCATTGGTGGGGCACACATTGTTTGTTACTCTTCGACTATGCTGCTTAACTGAGTGCGTTCATGTCATAGCACCCTTGCATATTTATAAATTGCTAAGGCAACTCCTATTCCATCGTTTAACTGCTGTTCATTCCTTGGTTGATGCGACATGTCATTTCATTGATGATGATGAGTCCCACCTCTTTCCCCTACATAGGTTTGAGAAGGACGGATTTATCTATTGATATTATGTTCAAAAATAAACGAGAGGGTGCATTCTCAACGAGAGGGACAAGTCACTCCAGAATGCTCATATCTAGCTACTCTCCTTGCCTACAACGGTCACCATCACTTTACCAAAAAGGCACATCTCGAACCATCCATCAGGTAACAACGAGGCTCCACTATCAGGAATTTACTTATGAACCGTGAGATAAAGAGTTTTCATAACACCTAATTACACTATAAGTTATAATTAAGGAATATTGTCTTTAGTGATCATTGCAATTATTTTATCATGATGCAGGAGAAGTGAATATTCAAATTTGAATTTCGTGTTCTCGCCTTTTTTAGTGCAGTGTGATGGTGTTGCGATCGGTATTTTGCTAGTTTGCTTTCTCGCGAGACTGAGATCTTCGTTCAACGACAATGTTTGTGGCCATTTGTTGCGCTGCCGCCTTTTTATAAGGTGACCCGTCACTAGTTTAGCCATGGGACTAATTAATAAGATTTTTGCACATACTTACTGCTTCCATTCATCAATTTGAATCTCTTCTGATGTATGCCAATAAGCATTCGTATGAGCGTGGAAGAACGTATGCATCTCGATGTCTTTCAGATCCTATTAGGTGTCATTCGAGTGCCCTTCGCTTCGGCAGTTTTCAAGATCCGGGTCGACTCAAAAGACCCGAACCTCTAGAGAACTCTGCAGTTCAAATTTTCCCAAAGGATACTTAAACCCTCCATGACTGGGAAAAAGATATTATGCATCTCGTTAAAATTTCATTGCGGTACAAATATTTTTATGGGCTCCCATAAATAATATGTTGTGCGTCGCAACAGCGCTCGTTGAAATTCTTCGCGGCAGAACTGCATGCACTGGCCCAGAATCCCATGGATGGGGGGTTTATTTTTTATTTTTCCCCATTTCATTTCGGCGTTCAGGGATTCCCATTGCCCCGTCCGTCCTGTTAAATCTGACGCTTAAGGTTCACGCCGCCGGGTCGGTCACTTCGGACTGCCGTGGGTAATGAGAAAGATGATTTGTGACGAAAACAACCTCGCCAACCTTGGGGTCTCTGGTGTCTCTGGTTAACGTTACCATTCCCCGATCGTCAAGCAATCGATGCAATGCCGGAGGACTTCTGTGCTACCGGGCTTAACGTTGGGCGGGTTGGACGCTCATGGCCAATAAAAGTTTGGAGTTTGGAACAGCTTTAGGGACCGGGGAGACTAGTGTGCCAATGCCAAACGGTGATGTTTAACTCCTCCCCGGTAAACCTCTGCGGGTCTTTCTTCGGTTGTTGTTGCATTAAAAAAAATAACCCTCTAATGCTGCTGGAGTAGTTTGACCCGTCGCCTAGAGCGGGCATATAAGGGTGCTGGTTCTCTTCCTCGTCATCAGTCCTTCATTTTCTGTTGAGCCTTTCCATCATCCTTCCTACGCTACATTGGTATTTTTCTGGGATTCATTTTGAAGAGGCCTAAAGCTATTCGAGTTGGTCAAGTTACGACCGACTTCACTGAGGGAAAGGGGTGTCTAGGTCGTGGTTCACAACTGTTTGGAGGTCCTTCGGATCACCACCCTACCGGAATTTATAGCGAGGGAATTGCTATTTGAAATATGATCTTTTTTCCCTTGGTCTGATTGCGATCACTATTTCCTGCCTTTCCTCAACGAGGTTACTTGGCAAATCGGTTTAAGTTGAGGCCTCCGTTCAAGCTAGGTCAAAACCGGCGGGGCGACATTTGAATGACAAATACATATATTTTACTTCTCCGTTCCGCTCACGATTCTCGGACCAAAGTGGGGCAAGTTTTGCAGAATCGACGCCCGCCAAAAAGATCCTGTTTCGCGTAGCTACCACCCGTTCTACGAAGCTCAATGATGGTTGCTTCACCAACCTAGTAGCTCGAGGAGATAGAAACATCAAAATTTGTTCCGATCTCGGTTGCAAATGATCGTCCGTGCCTCCGGTGCTCCTTGTAAGACATCTGACACTTGGCTGGTCGCTCGGTCACTACGAGGGATTTACAAAACAATCTAACCATGGCACGTTCTGCGGGTTTGATTCCGTCAATACCGAGCGCTGGCTGGTAGCGGCGCAATGCTACATATGTTTACGATAGCTGTCTCATAATTCCACATGATCTGCACGCCTTCACCGGCATAAGCTCTAGCATCATCCAAACGGCCCGTTTTTTTTTTTTTTGCTTTGGGGTCACAACACAGCTACTCGCGCGCTACCCGTTAATCGAAAACTTCGCCAAAACATTAAACTCGCCCAAGTGGGGAGAGAGGTGGCGCGAATGGGGCTTGAAACAATAGGACGGAACGGTACAGAGCTATAAAATCGTGTGCCGCCGCCTTCCGTTTGCGCACGCTGCGGCTGCAATCTAAACTGCAACATAATTCGAAAAACGCGGCAGCACATGTTGTTTCCATACATTTGTGTTGTTTTTTTCTCGTTGTTTCCTCTTGCGAGCGTTTGGACAGACAGGGCTTTCTGGGAAATGAGGCCACAAACCGATTAGTTTAGCCAGTTTATGCCCGAACGGGGTACTCCAACCCGAGTGGGGCCCTGCCCGTATGCTACGGGGCTCCAGAGTACGTGGCTGAAGAACCAAACATGCTCACGTGCACATACACACACACACACACACACACGTATAATCGTGCACACTAGAAGTCACAGCTGTAGCACATTTGTTTGGATTTGCACTTTTGTGTTGATGATTCTATTTCTTCATGAGAGACATGGTTCGCGGGGTGAAAGAAACGTTAGGACAGACCGGGCTGGTTCTAACAAAGTCGCTACTCTAACCCTTACCGCGTCGTATGGGCAGTTCCGCTTTCGATTGCACTTTTATGACCCTGGCTGGGTGACGGTACGGTACAAAATTAGCAGCACCAGCACCGGTAACAAACGGTGCGCACTTCTATCTACTGTTGCTTCCCGTCCCTGATCACCCACAACGCCCTTCCGTCGTCAACCGTCGCCGTGTAGGCTAAACTCCCCGTGTTTCATATGTACTCATATACATACGCACGAACTGGTCGCCTTATGCTGGTGTTGAAAAGTTGTGTCATTTTCCCCATCATTCGCGAGAGCATTCGCGCGCAGCTTGGAACACGAAATTTTACAACCGTTGCAAGCGAGCAAACCATCAAGGGGAGATGGAGGTGGAGGAAGGGTACGAGGGGTCCCTTTTGCACAGGGCTCAGGGCATTGCTAAAGCTCGTTTCCTGTTGGCGTGACATTGAGCAACCATGCGCCACGACATGTAGGCAACACGTTGTTTGCTAGATTTTCGATAAAACCATGCTCATAAATAGTTATGAGACAGTGCATGTGTAGGTTTACTGTAACGAAAAGTATTTTTTTTAAATTGTTTAAAATTGTATGCAATTATCCAACGACATAAAAATATTGCCTTTTTTCTCATCTTTCATCATCTTTAGTGAAGACACATTAGACAAGCAACATTTGATTGATTCTTATGGATTCAAGAGTTATCAAAATGTCGATGCTACTTCTTAAAGAAAACTCAATACATGAACTAAACGTGAACCCCCTTAAAACATTCTCCAAAATCCCGATACCAGTTCTTGCTCTCGGTGCAATAGTCCAACCCGGTTGAAAGCGCATGTTTCACCGAGCAACGGTTCGTGTCGCCTTTGCGCAATCACACTGGTTGCAGCCGCTGGTCTCTGTGCTCTGGTAGCGTATTTCTTCTCGGTCGATTCCTCCATTCTGCGCAGCAGCACGCCTTAAGGCGTGCCTTGTGTAGTGCATACACACCACGGTCTGGCGGTCTAGTCTTGGTCAATGGACAGGCAGCCTGATCGCGAAGATCGCTCACAAGATCTTCCCACAAGCGTCTGCCGTCTTCCCGTACCCGCTGACCGGGCACGCCTAGGATCATCGGTCCTGTGGGCTTAGAGCTTCTGTGCCAACCGATCTTCCTACACACACACACAATCGCGCGATCGTGTGTGCTTGTTTCGGGAGGATGCCGGGATTGTCGAAAATACGAATATGATCACCGTGGGGAGAGGCCTCCGACGCGTCTTCTGATGCACTTCAGCGAGTGCACACCCAAAACCCCACCGAAAGCATGACCGAAACTGGATTTCTGCAAAGCGAAAGTAAAACTTACGGCGGAGACGACGCCGCAGCCTCATGGGCGCACCGGGCGCTTGTTGCACCCTTTGAACCGCTGTGCCCAAGTAGGTTGCGCCTAAAAGGTCAACGGGCTATCGAAAAGGGGGGTGCCCGATCCGATTCGGCGAGATAGCCGGGGCACCGAAACCCGCAGATAGCTCCGATCTCTTAGGCCAGCCAACGCTGTGGTCAGTCGGTCGACCGGTCGGACAAGGGTGCACACACTACTCCCGTTAGGTAGTAGGATAGCTCGAGTGCAGGATCATAAATCATGGTACGCTGGTGGCGCCTTCCAGCACACAACAACGATCGCTTGTCGGCGACCTTCGGAGTCGCGCCGGCTCTTTAGCTTGGGGAGGAAATACACTGCCGGATATTTCGAGATATCTCCAGCCCAGCCGCATGTGTGTCAAGCCATTCGCGAGTCGTAGCAGCGTTTTCAATTGCAATTTCGGATATGGAAAACTTGACATTTCAATCCCGAGACGGCCCGATACGGTTAGTTTGTACAAGGCCGTTTAAATGGTTCGTTTGAGATTGATTCAATCTTGATCAAACTCAAAATTAACTTTTGTTAAATAGCCTATGTTCCGGTTGTCATTTTGACAAGTCACAGCCTTTCTTTGACAACAGTATAACTAATTGGAACATTTAAAATGTGTTTACCTAATACCAAAGACTTTGTAATTTTTTTTTTGTAATCGAATTGGTTTTTGATGTTAATTTATTTGTAAGCTGAACTGATCGTCAATATCAGTCAAAAAATAAAATTGGTTCTGGCTTCGAATCAGAAACAATAAAAATTAAAATAAAAAGCCTTAAACATAGCTCGCAAAATCTAGTGCTAACCAACATCATTTAAATAGTATTTATCGATCAAGTTCGGCTTGATAGCAACAGACTTGTTGTTCGTTAGATTTCATCATTTCAAATTGTGTTGCAACAGAAACACATTCGATGAATGAGATCACAAAATGTCCAAAGACCGAATTCTTTGCATCGGTCAAATGTAAACGGTGCAGCCACATGATTTCATCAGACGAGCGGTGTCTCTTGGCGGGTCGATTCATCGTTGGATTAGGCCCAATCAGCAGGAGATTAAGAAATCGCTACCGAGCCTCGCAAGCATAGCTTTATAACCATATAATGAGGCCGCCAAAGAACCACTGGTGAAGTTTCTGAAGGTGAAAGTAAGAGTGCCACTAGTTTATCCCGTAAACTTTGTTCGCAATATAATTCACATGTGTTTGCCAGGAGATTAGCACTCCTCAGACTAGAAAAAAATGGGCGAAAAAATTTCCAATGTCCTCCAAAATCCTTCTGTGCACTTTGGAGATGGCATCGAGCAGTCTCGGTCGCAGTAGTGTGTTGTATATTATGCAACTGTTGCACGCGTCACCATTGTCTATTCTATTTTTGTGCCTTGTAAATCAAAATAAATATTGATAACACTTTAATAATATGTCGTAAAATATTTCAACATTCATCGACGTTGTTGTGACACGAATTTCAACATTCGTCGCATGGCAACAAACACCACGAAGGAATACCTTCCGCCAATAATCTGGTGAGATCGCCGTACCCACGGGAACATAATGGGACCGTAGAAAGACATCTCTTCATCGCCTTTAATGCCCAGGTTGGCCATTTGTTGCCATTCTGTTAATCATACTGGGCAGATTCATCTTGATTTCGGCGACTACTGGACGGCATTCGTTACGCGGAGCTCTCTTTTTTTATAGAGTTACAGAAGATGGAAAGATGTTTTGTTTTTCCGTCAGCAATTCCTCCGTGGGCGTTTTCCAGTTCCAGGAAACGAAATCGAAATCTGTACACCGCATGGGAATTCGACAAAATGATGCGCTCCGTTTACTGGAAGAGGGTTTCTTACAACCCCCCCCTGGAAGAAGCCGGGAATTAACACAAAACCGCGTGGACGATGAAGTAGAAAAACGTGGCACACGGACACAAAGTGGCACTAAAAAGGCCTGAAACAATTAAAGCATTTTATTGCCGCACATTAATCTCGCCTCCCTTGGCGGAAACTGGAGCGCACGCGATGGCCCAGCTTTCGCGGTGAGGGTTTTTATGGTGTTTCGTTCATCAATGTTGATATATGATATTGAGGAGACTTCTGGGCGGATTAATGATTGTTTTTTTTTTCGCTAGTACGGTTAACAACGAGAGCAGGAGATGTGTTTTTTTTTTGTTTTGTTGCTATGAAATCGTCACCCTGCATGAAATCATGTTGTTTTCTTTATGTCATTCCTGGCCGTGAGCTGCCTGCCATTTGATGTGTTTCGTATTCTTTCGTGTTTCGCGGAACCGTGAGTGTGATAAGAGATGAAAGCACTTTTATGCACATCAAACAAATTTGGTGGAGTTTTTGTTATCACCTGGAAATTTGAGAAACCCTTAACGAACGACTGTTCCGAGAAACAACTATCAGCATGACAACGCCAGATTTCGCCTTTAGCCGGCCGTCTGAAAGTTATTGTTAAAAGTATTTTATATTGAGTCTATTGTGATTCCAAAACCCTCAATGTGAATAGGTCTTCATCAGCAAAATCAAATTCCGAGATCGTTAACCTGGTTCGTTAACGTCCTGAAGGCACGTGGATACATAAAACCTATCGATCGTGGAAATTAATCGCACCCGTGGTCATCGACAGAAGCTTTGTCGGAAAAACGTTGTGATGGAACGAAATAAATGAGTTTGATACGTTTGCGTTTCCGCTTGCATCAAATAGAGCAAACGGAAATAACCTTTTGTGGAAACGATGTATTCAAAAAGCTTCCAAAAGTATCCAAAAAAAATTGCTAAACCCACAAAATGCTTCATCATTTGCTTCATCGAACGTATTGCGATCTGTCACCAAATACGACTTCGAACTTCTCTTTGCCTTTGAATAAACATTCATAACAACTCACGTTCCATGAGGAAATCTGACGACTGAAAAACAAGTTTCATATTCCATGTCACAAAACACCGGGTATACTCCTTTTTCAAAGGTTTAGAATTGTACCGGATCTAAATTCGAACTCCTTTGTGGCATCCGACGCCTCGTGTAAGTGGAACTCTCATAATTCGACTCCAACGTAACTCACCAACAATATGCTATGACGGAATTTAAAAACACATACAGTGTGATTAAATGTAGAAAACACTTTCCCTGCATTCGCGTGGATCACTTCCGTCTTGGAGCTGGGCGCAGTCGCCTTTAATTATTCTCATTGCGACCAGCAAGTTCGCGGAGCCGTGGTAATAACTGCGACCCGCAAGCAAGCCGATTGCTGGTGCCATTCCGATACGATTATGCGATGCTCGCCGGCGTATGCTCCTGCGTGGCCAAGCCAACCTTATGCTTAAGTGTCTTATCAATCGAGCCGCCATGCTCGCACTCTCAGCTGCTACGAGGTGTGGTGTGTCCGCCTACCAGTAATCGTCATATGAGATCTCTCTAGCGTACTGTCGGGGCAATTATGATGAGGTTGCAATTAAGCATACACTCTCACTCTAACGCCTGCTGGAAGGGGGTGGGTGTGTTTAAAATGTGTGTTGATTCACTTCCCAACACCTCGGACCGTAAGATGAAGATGGTGCCGGGCCGGGCGATCGACCTGAAGTAGACGTAAACCTTTCCCCGAAACGCTGCGGTAGGCAAATTTGGCTCCACAGAGCAGGAGCCATCATCTTTCTCTCTATCTCTCTCTGCCAAGCTAATGTTGTTTTAGTGAGGTTTGCGTCGCAGTATGAACATAAATTCTGCAGCCAGCGCAAGTGATGATAAAGTTGTTTAAAAAATCAACTCTCAAATCAAAGCTGATTGAGGGGAAAAAATGCCAAGCAAGAGCAAAATATCTACAAACAACGTTCGGTCAGCTATGTTGCTCTGCCCCGGGTACATAATAGCACTACATCAAATTGGCCACAAACACAAATCCTGCCCCTCCTTCTCCGTCCGTCCCGAAGGTGAATGGAAAGCCGTCTAATTATGATATAATTGTAGCACCTTCCGAGTTGACTTTGCTGAGAAGGGGCGCTCCATAATGAGGCCACACGCGCCACGTTACAGCATCCGGGCGCACGAACCATCGGCTGGCGGAGGTCTTCATTACTGCTTCGAAAGAAAAACTAGCTTACATCTTCCCCTTTCCCCTGCCGCAGTTGGCGGAGATGATGTCAGAATGGCACAAAGTTGGAAGGTTGACGAAATGGCGAAATGAATGGTGAGGACGGGTGGCACACACCCACCCCACCCTCTGCACTCGTCAAAAGTAGGCCGAGAAAAAGGCACTAAAATCTCCCTGCAAAGCCGTGGACCATAAAGGGTACAGTAATTACCCTACAACGGTCGAAATTGAATTATGGAAATGAAAATAAATAAACAAATCATAATGCGTGAATCGCACGGCAACAAGGCAGCTGGAGGCCGAGTGAGGGTCCCGTTGTTGTGCGCAAATATGTTTAAACGAAATGTTTTTCATTTGCACAAAAGAACCAATAAAGCGCATTGTGCTGTCCACGACGAGAGCTCCACAAGTGCCAAAAAAGTGTCGAAACGCTAGGAGGAGACGAAACAAAACAGCAACTCTCATGCATGGTTATGTAAAACATGATGATGATGTTGATGATGATGATTGATGAATGCCGTGGCACCGCGAGTTATCGAAGTGAAAGTTTCATTGGGTCAAGCATACGTCGTTGGGTCCTGGTTCAGAAATTGCAACGTAGCGCAACGCATAAACGCGATATCGAGTATATGCTCATGGATGCGCGAAATAACACACACACAGCACACTCACTGTGTGTATGTATGCCGGGGGAAAAGGTGTTATCTTGCCGAGAACAGGGATCTCCACATGGGACAAAAACAAACGAAGCGTCCCAACATAAAGTGTTCGATTGAGTTATGTTTTCATTTCTATTTTTAGCTCACCATCATTGGACCATACCGGACCTACGGTGACCTCGATCAATTTGAAACATCCTTCTTGGTTGACTGCAAAATTGCTTAAAACGTACATCCTTTTGAAAAGTGTACCGCAGAGGGGAAAAAAAGGACGCTTCCATCATTTCGGGTGTGTGCATATGACAGAAAAAATCCTTAATGTTTGTCATCATGGAAATTAAACTGTCTTTTTATGTTGAGCAGTGCCATCCGGGTTTGTCAAAGGTTTCGTAACATTGGATGGATTATCGATAAACAAATTGGTTTTTTGGCGAAATCATCCAGTGTCGTTATTTATTAACATTTGCGGTGATGAATAATCCTATTAAAGGTATTTAGTTAATTATGAGGAGCAAATTAGGCAGTTTTTCAAAGTTGTTTCTTTGCTCTGACTTATCATTCAACAAAAATATACATTTAAAATTGTTTTGATTGCAATATTGATGATCGTTTTATAAACTTGCCAACATTTGCGTAAATGACTGTGGAGACAAATATTTGATTCGAAGAAGTCCGCGAGAGAATTTATTTTTGAAATTGCGTCACAAAAATTTCAACCATACTAGGAAAAGAAATTCCAGGCGAGCTGGGGATTATTAAAACAACATTCAACGTTCTCTCTCTGCCGAACTGCGGATGATTCATTGAACAACTTCCTCGGCATTCCATCGTGGTGCGAGACAGGTTTTGTCATCCGAGCCGACGCGTGTCGACGTCATCCGCAACGAAGATGATTACTGCATCGCTGAGGTTGCTAAGGAGTAGAAAAAAAAGCATCATTCACTCACCTTGTTCGCAACACGAAAAGCTCTCCCTGTATGATGTCAATTTTCAAATTGAGCTCAATCGTGGTTATCTTTGTTTTATGTAAATTTTTCCTACTCTTTTCATTGGCATTTCGAAAGAGGTAAAACGAAATGGAAAGTTTCTTCTTACGCGATATGGTGTTCAATTGAGCCTCAGGTATTGTTGTGGCCGTAAAAGCGCAATTGAAAACAAATAAAACCCACTCCGGCAATGGAACAACTGCTGATCGATCGAACCACAGATGGATTGTGGAAGACTTCGTCTTAAAGGGCTTGAATGTTGAAGGAATGTTGTATTCTTATATTTCCAGTATGCGAAATAATAATACAGCTCAGTGTCAAGCCAAGCTATCCAATTATTACTTTTTGTTTGCTCAAATTATGAAGTATTAGGTTATATATATACAGCTATTTTCTAATTTTGCAAACCATTTTCATTTGTCTTATCAAAAAATTATGTTGGTCTATAAAGTACTAGTGTTTTACCCGGCTTTGCTCGGGAAATGAGGGGTTTTCAATAAAAGCGAACTTAGATTATGAATTTCGATGCACATTTACTCAACTTTTTACACGTCTTTCCTAGATTTTTCGATGTAAGTTCCTTGCAATAAGGTTGACTGTTGAGTAGCAAAAACAGGTTAATTTCTTAATTCACCTGCTTCTTTTAATGCAGCTTTATTTGTTCTTAGCTCGTTGCTAGTTGGCTAGCATAAAAATTGATCTACGAATCCCCGTGGTTAATTTGCTACTGACTGGCGTTCTCGCTTTTGCTATCCACATCATCTCTGTACCGGACGTACTTTTAAGTGTGCTTTTCTTCGTTCTTTGGTCCTTATGGCTGTTTAAAACTCCTAGTAAATTCCTTCAGCCGCAAGCTCGTGCACGTCTGTCATTCTCAACATTGACTTTCTGGTAGTTTGAGCTACCCTAGACCCTTGCTTTAAAATACCATTTTTCTCTATGTGTTGCGTTCAGTGAACTCTAAGACTCCTGATTAGGACAGTGGGTTCGAATCCTTATCGGACCTCACTCGGTACAAAGGATTGGCTTTCCATGTACGTTAACACCCTTATTACACAAGGGTTTTTACTGTCATTCGATCTGGTAGGGACGATTGAGGCCGCCATTCGACAGTCCGCAACAAAGCTGCAACAGCATTTCTGGAACATCTAATACGCTATCAAATGGCCAGTTTTCCTGTCATTTGTTGCGCACAGTATAATGGGGTCAAAATCTGTTGCAGTTGTTGCAGCTATCCGGCATTTTGATCTAGCAGTTTAGAATTGTTTTCATTCGGTAAAAACGAAATCAAATAATGTTAGTGTAATTTTAACAACTTTAATCATTGTGCAGTGGCTATAAGCTTGTTTTCAGTTATTTCTGCTTACCTACATTTAGAGGTGAAAGTTAAACATTATTTTCATTTCGTGAAAAAAAAGTAAAGAGCTGATTTAAGCATAGTTCATTGATTTTTGTGTAAAATGTTTAAAAATATACTAATACAAAGCAAACAATCCAAATAAGGATCCCGGCTTGTTGGTTTTTAAAATTGGTTGCAGCTTGTTTTCCAAATGAAATGGATAACAACTGCAACAGCAAATTGCCACAGTTGATCACCATTCTGTCGTCAAATTTGATGTTGCCGAAAGCTGTTGCAGATTTGTTGCGCTCTGTGTGATGGCGGCCTAATAACGCAATTTCTGTAAAGTGTGTTCTTTGTGGCTAAGTCGCAAACAAAATCGCAATTCACCGTCGAAATCCAAACATTACAAAGAAACATTTATCATTAAAAACATGTTATCAACACTCTCTGGTGAAAACAATAAATGGTCCGTCCGTAGTTCGAAAGACCGAACAATTGACAGACAAATTCCAACCGAATGCAAATCGATTTCTGGTTCTGATTTTTTGACCACAATATTTTTGCCAAACGCGATTTGAAACTATTTTCCAAAATCAAGTCACAGTAAAATTGTGTGTGTAATAAGGCTTAAAAGGGGGGAAAGTCTCGTAAGCCCGAAAAATGGGTAGGCATGATCGAAAATTGGTCGTTACGCCAGAAAAGAAGAATTAGAGAATTTGTAAACAAAATAAAAGTAACATGTTTTGGGCAATATATTCAGGATTTCCACTTAAAATTGATAACAGAGCGTTGGGCAGAAAGGCTTTGGTTTGTCTTCTTTTTTCCTGGATTTGATTTGTAGAGATTTGAAAACTTCATTCCCTTCAACCATAGTAGGTTGGGCGAAGCGAAAAATTCAAGTCAAAAAGTTTCCGGGACCATAGCAGGCGCGATTTTTTTGTTGAAAATTGCGAATATTGTGGAAACTATGGCACTTTTCCGACTTTTTCTGCCACATAAACCTGCCCTGGGTCAAGACGAACAGAATGAACCATAAACGACACAAATCGGTCCAGCCGTTCTCCAGTGATGCGCGGTCGCACACATTTTGAACTTTGTTTTATATATATAGATGTGTCGTAATTCAAATTTAAAACATTTTCAATTTGCATTGTATTTGTATGTTCATCCATATCGTATGAGTGAGTAGGTAGATTTATTTGCCACAACGATACTGTGATAGGCGCGCCTCCTCCAACACCCATGCAGAACATGTTTCTTCAGCAAAACTTCTTGTTCACTTGTGATGAAGCATTTCTCTTTCGTCTTCGATAAATTGCGACGGCAGACAGGCTGCTGCAAAAAACCACCCGCCGGGCCTTTGCCTTTAGATGCCTTTTTTCACGTCAACCCGGCTTATCTTCATAAACTAGGAATAACAATAATGATTAATATGCACCGATATACATACGCGTGATTCATGGCATGCGTTTTACGATTAAAAAAAAAAAGAAACTAGAAAGAAACGAGCCTCATTAGCAGCAACGACGTCGGCGGGACCGCGTTCGGAACTCTGTGGCCCTGATCGGCGCTGGCACACCTTTCCTTTGCGGCGTTCTTTGTGCGTGGCAGAAAAAGTCCTAGACCTAGACACTCGCGGAAGGAAACGAGAAGAGCGAGAACGAGCGGCTGGGATGTGGTGTACGTATCACGTATCTTAGAGTGCATCATTTTCGCTGATGTACTGCATCATCGTGCCGTCGCAATGAATGCGGCGAAGTGCATTTTATTACCCCCGGCGATTCTTCAAGCCTCGTACGACTGGAGCGGAATTGCAAGCGACATAAAGCTTACCTTTTAGTGCTTCCTCTAATTGGCTATTCATTAGATGAAGTGCGCCATGCAGATGCGCCCGCTCTGCTGGAAGCGTAGGGAGAGAAGGATTCTGCACCCAACGAGACGACGATGATGACGACGACGACAACGACGACGAGTGCATCAATTGCCTTGGTGGTGGCCCATTGGGTGGTTAGATACGTGTTAGCTCCCCGTTAGCTAGCGATGCGTTATACATTAGGTCGGATTTCACTGCGGAACCTTCGAGAAAGCCGGCCAGAGCACAGTAGCATCGGGCCAATTTCAGCAAGAATTAGGGAGGAGAGACTTAGTATCGGCTCGTTTTCCGGGCTCGTGGCCATCGCCTCCACGTCCAACCAAACCGAACGGCCGTAAATGTCGTCGAGGAATGCTAATAACATCTTGTAACCATTCTTGCGCCGCACGACGACGGCGAGATGGTCGAGGACTCTCTTCTTCATCAAGTGCCCAATTAGTTGATAAACTGCTGCGTGAAATTGTCCCTAGTGTACTCGGGTGCACTTACGCCATTCGATGTAAGTGGTTGCATTCGCCATTATCCAATGTTCCAGTAGAGCCAGATTAGGATCCTTTTTAGTTCCACCAATTTGAAATTTGTGCGCTTGACTTATCCACTCGTTTTTATCATTAGTTGCTCGTTATACCGATGCGTAATTTGTATGATTTAATCATTCATTTTGTACCTCATTTGAATTGATGCCTTTTGAATTACTTCCAACCATTTCCATTACATTTGAATTTCGTTTAGTGCTTTTGAAATCATTTTCCAACCGATTGCAACTCTTTGCAGATTCTATGCATCAAAAATGTCATACACATTTTACAGCATTTGAAATGTAAATTTGGAGTTTGAAAATTGCATGATGTAACAAGAACAAATAACTATACTCGCAGCTATTAATTTGCTTAATCTATTCAACTCACCTATGCGTTGTTTAAATATTCATCTAGGATAGTTTTTTTTTTTTGCCGTAAAATCCTTCATGGGTGGAAGTGAAAAGCAACCACCAAGCCGCCGCTGTATTGAACGTGCGGGTGAACCCATCTGCCTCAATGCTGCCTCCAAACCGTTTGCGTGCCTACGGCAATGCATCATTTATTATGCATCCATTCCTTGCCAATATAAATCATCATTTTACGGTGTCGGTAACTGCTACTGGCAACTTTCGGGCTTTCCGGTGGCCGCCCGCCCGCCCTCGCTTTTCCCAGCTACTGTTCGCTGGTAGAAGACGTGTGTGAATTTGATGCAAAACGCTAGTGGCAAAACGGTATAACCAACTGATCGATCCCGAATGCGAATCTGCTCGGCCTGCGCTATTAGAAGAGCGGAGCGTGCGCACGCAAAAATAAAACGAAACCTTCCGAGCAAAGGCAGTTCGCTGTTTCGAAAGGAAAAGTTTTGAGATACGCACCGCGAGCGGCGCACATGAATTATGCATCGTTAGTTGTCGCAAAATAATTTTTTGGGAAATGTGTGGAATGTTCGGTATCACGCCTTGAGCTAGTGGACGACGCCGAGGAGGGAAAGGGAAAGTAGAGCACTGAAAAATGTTAGAAAAACGGAACTAAATTCACCGCACCGACATGGAGACGATTTAATATTTGGCCAGTGCAACAAACATGAACAAAAAAATTCGGTTCGAAATGGTTGTAGTCGTCGTTGGGTTGGGGGACTCGAACCTACCCGGTCGGGATTGGAATCTTTTATGGATCTTTTGACTTGCCATACTGAATTTAAAATTTCCCAAAAATAAGCAGAAACAAACAAGCGCCAAACAAACGTGCCGTGCAATGTGAGTGCAGCAAAAAAAAAATCACAGTAAAACCACGATCACTTTCCCGCCACGTGCGTCTTCGTTGCAAATAAAAAAAAACCCTTCTCCGCCGGCATGATCGAATTCGCGGGCATCGCATTGGAGGAGGTGGACCTTGCGGTCGAATTTCACCGCGTCCGTGATCCGGAGGCGCCGAATAATCGTCCGTAATCGGTGGCATCATCGACCGCGCACCACCAACAAAACAAAAAAGTTGCAATTAAACCATTTTTTCCTTCTGTCCTCCTTTCCTGCCTTTGGGTGGCCTCGAAGGTGAGAAAACGAAGCGTCATTTGATGCGTACAGGGGAAGGGAGGCGCCTACGATGGTGTGTGGTGTCTTTTACAAAACTCCGCTGGGCTTTTTCCTACCCCCGACCGGGTCAGGAGTGGGTAGGTGGGTGGTAGAAACCTCTTGAAGGTTGCACTTTTTTATAATACACCAAGCCTTCTCGACCCGATCGACGCGTGGGGTTGTGTCTTGCAACACACAGAGGAACAAACCTCTTCCATCGGAGTTCGCTCGCGGTGCAATATGCAGCACGCGCTAGCTGCAACCAAGGGGGGAGGATGGGAGGGTGCGTTTCTTTCCCGGTCAATTAAAAAATCTCAAATCGAGCGTTTGCGTATGCATCATCATTGCGTTGCGGATTTGTTTTGCTTTCGTGCAAGACGGAATGAGTTTTCTCATATTGGTCAACCAGTTAAGCGGCATCAGCTGAGAGCGTACTTTCCCATGCCGGATCGGACGCAGCAGATCTATTATTAATTTTTCCTACTTACAAAACAGTCTTGCGCCAATCACTTTAACGATTTCCAGGGAATGGATAGTTTTGCAAAACAAATAGTGATAAGCCAACATTTAAGCGGTAGTTAACGTAGTAGGAACAATTATAAACCTTACAAGTCTGTTCTTCGTTTATTGCGTAATAACTAAATAGTTCAAAATTTCTACGATTTATTTGTAAATGGATCACTAACAATATAATAAATCGTCTTAGCACAATTCTGCCCTCGTTTCGTTGATTCTAAAATACATAAATAGCCAAAATTTAAGTATTATATTGACCCATACATTCATCACACATTGTTTGCGTTTGCGCATTTATTAAATGTTGATATGCGCCTTCAAGCGATAATCGTCCTTGCGAAACGATCTTTCATTTGGCAATCACTTTCGTCTGCTTTGCCGCAGAGAAATGGGAAAACTCACAAATTGGCGAGTTAATAACCCACGAAACATGTTCGAAGGGATGAGGCGGAAAATGATCCACCAAACAAGACTACCCCGACTCATCCCTTTCCCGAGCATCTACCCGAGACTACGGTAGACAATCACGCACATGATCATTCTCTCTGTGCCGGTGTCCGTTTCCCGCAGTCAGCAGCACCATCCTTTGGCTGTGTGTGTGTTTTCGTTCGCATACAATCGGTTGTAGTATGGACGGTCCGCGTCGTGTGCCAGCGGAATTAAATGAACTGCAGCCGCGAGCCGCCGGCCGCGTTTAATCCAAGCCCTTTTTCTTTTTTGCTGAGGCAGCGCATGTCGGATTGTGTGTACACTACCCGGGTTCCCTGGCACACGTTCGAAGCGATCCCGATCGCGACCGGCTCGTCAGTAAGTGCGGGAATTTCGAGCGGGCGTGAAGCACAACAAAGCCGCGAACGATGCACGTGCTGCTAGTGGTGAATCTGGAGATGAAGAGCAGGAAAAAGACGTCCTTCTTTAAGTCAAGTGCCGGTGGTGATACCAAGTGTAAGAAGGGCTTGTGGTTCTTAACGATTCTTACGACATTTATGTTTGTGCTTAGATAAAGCATTTTAGTGGATTACTGGGGGCTGACAAAATGTTGTTAACATCGATTGAATAGCCTGCCGGTGATTTGTGAACTTGTGAAAAACGTGTATTTTTGATTGAGAGGCTTAAGAGTGGTAAACCAAAAAGCAGCATTGTGCATATAAAGAACTAAAAGTCTGCTTCCAAAATTCTCTGATTGTTGTTAATTCTGTTTTGATTCGAATCCTGCGATTTAAATGTATTCGTTTTTTATATAGTTAGTAATTAGTTGTCTTGTACGTGTACCTTATGGCATCGTTACTTCAACATTTTAAAACATAGTTTAATAGGGCCACGATCAAATCCAAACCACCATCATTCGCAGATAATAATCTCACCCCACGTTAGCTAGAACCAACCGTAAATCGAGCATTGCAGAGAAATGGCAAACACAGACGAACCCCCTCCCTCGGAACGTGACGGCTCAATCCCACATCGTCAATCGCCCGTTGACAACTTAATTGAAAACTGCAACAAGAGCCTCGCGTTTCCCCATACAATTGAATATTGCCATATTGCTTACATTATTAGGCCGACTCACCGAACGGGAAAGAGTTTGACAAAGGTTTTCCTTTTAATGTCCCACTCGATCAAACCTGCACCCAAGGCGTTCGAAAGTCCGTGTCCGTACCTAATCGAATCAAATCGAATCGTTTTCCGTGCGCCCGTTCCCTTTCTATGGTCGTCTGTTATTTTAAAACGAAAATAAAACACGCGAACCATACCATTATTTTTGCGTGGGCCACCTACTTGCAAGCACACGTTTGTGCAAAGGCATAGCTGAACTCTCCAACGCCCCTTTCTGGCGTTTCGTCTGCTGGGGCCGCTTTGCGTTTGTGAAGAAATGTGAATGTTTACCGAAAGACAGCACATACTCACACACAAAAACGTATCCATTTCCTATCTCCCGTTCGGGATCGATTTCCACGCCTCGCTGATCCTCCGAACGACACGATCACGATCGCGATAAAAACAGGGGAAATAATTCGAAGGAAGGCAAAGCAGCGCAAGCAGTGAAAACAAAATATATCGCGCAGTGATGAATAATTTAATAAATTCCGCATTAAGAGCTGCACCAGAAATGGAAGCAAACGACCCTAGCGTTTCCTGGCTGCGAGGATTGGTGCAGACTCTTTCCTGTGATGGTGATGGCGAACCCATTTTAAATACCTTAGTCCAGGCTACCTTGCACTTGGAGCGTTTCTAAACGTCTACACTCAATCACAATCACAGCTGTTATCATGATGTCTGACAACTTCTACATCGTTTCAAATGTGGCGTGGTTATGTGCTGAATATGTTCTCTTGAATTCGAGCGATCCATAGAACTCGACAGGTTTGCCACCACTGTTCATCTGACACCTACAACCAAGGCTCTCCTTTACCCCAGCATCGCATGCAGACGCGGAAGTATATGACACGATTTAGTGATTTTTTTTTTTTTGTTCACGCGAATCGTCGCGAATCCAACAAAGAAAAGTATCACGGAAAGGATGGTGAAAGTACTTATGTCTCCGGCGTGTTGCACGGGTCGCATACTCCTCGCCATGGGTAGAGCGCGTTGGGACGGTCTATCTTCTAGCATAAACACTGCGTGTGGGGAGAAATGGTGGGGTAGCAGGAACGTTTGATTAATGCCCTTCGACCGAATGGGGAACGTGCTAAAGCCGTTCCCAACGTGAGCCGCCCGCTTCATTTCCTGCTCGTTTTCTTGGGCCTTTTATTTATTTTATTTTATGTTTCTCCACCTTTGGCTTGCAGTACTGATCATGACCGACGCCCTCAAGATGACCGACCTGCAGCAGCGCGCCAGTATCGAGTTCGAGCGGCAGCGCCACCTGGCGAACTGGCTGATCGAGTCGAGCCCGCACATGCCGAAGCCGACGGTCGCCCAGCAGAAGCAGCTCGCACAGCACCAGCAGCAACTGCAGCACCAGCAGCAGCTGCAGCTCCAGCAGCAACTTCAGTCCCAGAAGCAGCAGAAGGCGGCCGCGAACGGTGGCGGCAAGCTGAAGCCCAGCCCGATGTTCCTGCTCGCCAAAATTGGCAACCTCGGTAGCGGAGGCGGTGGGCCCGGCGGTGGTGGTGGAGGTGGGACGGGAGCGGGCGGTGATTCGCTGGCAGCGTCCACCTTCAACTCGCAGACCAACCTGCCGCTGCAGATCCTCTCGCCGGCCGGTGGCGGCCGGGACGGCAACAAACCGAAGCTGCGCCGCTTCAACTCGCACGACACCAGCGCCAACATGTTCTCGGTGGCGGAGTTCGAGAACGCGCGGCTGGCGCGCCGCAACGAGCTGGAAAATGCGGCCCTGCTGCGCCAACGTCAGCAGCGCTACAAGCTGAACTCGCTCTCGTCCGGCGGCGGCGACTGCTCCACCGGCGAGAGCAAGGGCTCGAAGCTGAGCTCGAACGAGCCGACCACGGAGCCCCTGCTGGCGGACCAGTTCCTCGAGCGGTTCTCGCTGCCGCGCGTCATTCGGCTTTCGTACACCTCCACCGCCACCAACACGGCGGCGGCGACGCTCGGCGACCAGACCATGACTTCCTCGAGCTCGGCCGAGTCGAGCAGCACGGCGGAGTCGCGAAGCCCGGCCGGCCCAGGCCAAGCGCTGGCACATGCCGGCGGTAAATCGAAGTCGAAAAAGGCGAAAGGAGGCACCGGGGGTGATCTTTTCCTGCTGTACCGGTACATGCGCAACTACCGCAGCTACCACGTGTTCAACACGAAGGCCGGCACCAACCGGAAGAAGGGCTACAAGATACCGCAGGACTTTCCCGGTAAGTTGGACCGAAATAAGAAACCTTTGCATAGATTTATTTTTTTAAACGAGGAACAAATTAGTATCACAAGTTGATAGTTTTTTTTCTTTCTACAAAATATAAAACGTTGAAGCTGTTACTGCTTCAAAACTTGCCCATCAGAATGATTGGTTGCTTTTCGTTCAATTATCGTGGCATCACAACACGCGGTCTCGTTTTCTTTGTGGTCTCTTAATTAGAAGGCCTATTGCTAGATTTCATCTTTCCACCCACTTTTTTTTGCGTTCAAAAAGGTGCGAACACCACCAACACCACAGGCGCACTTTCCGTTGCAGGCACGGAATCGCTAATCATTGTGATTAACCATTTGTAAAGAGACTCGAACCAATAAACCACATTTTTCACGCTTTTGTCCATCGCGCATCTTTTTTCTTTTCTTCATCTCGCCACGCGAAACGGTTTCGACAACTTGTTTGTCCGTCAACCGCCGGGCAAATGGGATTATTTTGATGGCTTCACGCAGACGGCTGAAAGTGTCTCTCGCGAAGCGTGAAGCGTTTAAGCATGACGAGCTATGTCTGGCATCCATCCGTTCGGATGCACTCGATTTCCGATTCGGCTTTCCTTTCATGTGCCATGCGTTTATTTTATTTTTTTTCTGCAAAGTAATCATGTCAACCCCAAACCGCGAAAGGCAGATGTCCGCCTACAAACAAATGTACAAATGTCCACGAATGAATTTTTTGCTTGAAGCCGGACGGTGCGAGATTGCTTATGTATAGAAGCGCTTGTGTCTTCTTTACTCCATTGACAGTGTTTGTTATTAAAATTTGAAGAAAAAACGCGGGTGTGTTTGGAGCTTTAATGCAATTTTTGCTGTGAGTTTAAGATAATTTTGCTCAAAATTAATGGAGTAGACCAATATTTTATCACGAGAATATAATGAATTTTTTTTTAACAAATTATAGCGTAGATGGATAATCACTTCTTGTAAATCTGATGTGTTACTTGTTACGAAAGTTTGGTATATTTTTTTTTTAATTTAAAGTGCTGTAAAGTTTCCTTTTCTAAATCAAAGAATTACTAGAATGGTGCGTTGGCAATAGAGCAAATCTCGCACATATTAATGTTTAGAACAAAGATTATCTGAACAGTGGTTTTTTTGTTTGTTATTGTATCCTTTTGCATCATGAAATGCATATGTAATGCTAAATCTGTCGTTCCTATAGCTTTGATTTAAGTTTGCTGTGCAACTAACATCATAAATAAGTTTCATGCGAAATTTTCCTTTCAGTCCACAGCTGAAACAATCTTCCGTTCCAAAAGCCTTAATTTAACGAAAATGGACTCCTCCATCTAAAACATGCCATTAACACCGAAAAGAGTTCGATTGGGTTGGGTCTTTAGCATTATCTCTTCCTGCGTGATCAGCCCAAAATCTCCAACAAACACACACGGCCTGCCTAAGCCGTGATGGAGAAAAACGCGGCATCAACGGAAAGGGATGAAAAAGTAGCGATGATGATGACGCACCGTTTCTCAACCATTTTCTACGCTTCGCGCTACAGTTCCTCCGCAATCGAGTGCGCTTCAGTTGTTGTTGTTGGCCAAGCAACCAATCTATCCTCAGCCCTTCGGCATGCCAGCATTCGATGTGTATGTGTGTCTAGGGTCATAGCGAAGATAACATTTGCATAATTCAGTTTCGTTCGATTTGGTTCGCCCTCCACCCACCCGGAGCGGGGGAGGGGGAGTGCTGCGCAGAAGATCTCGTTCGTGGTTGGGGGCCGGCTGGCTTAGGATTGGCAATGAAAATTGCATTATGCAGTCCGCCTCGCCGCCAACGAATGGCCCGGTTTTTGCCCGTTGCCGTCGTCTGTGCAAACGCGCGGGAGTGCATGTTCCGGCGAAGACAAAAAAAAGGCAAACGGGAAAACACAATAATACACACCCGCGCGCCGCAAAACTCCGATACCGATCGGTCCGGTACCCGCGTGCGCACACACCAAACAGTGTCCGCCGGTACGGTACAGTGGGGGTTACATTCGAGAGAAGATGCATTCCATCGAGATCGGGGAAAGACTTCTCAAAGAAATGTTCTGGCTAGCGCAAGGAAGCCCAAGGAAAAAACTAAAAGAAAAACCTAAACCAAGTGGTGAGAAATGTGGGGAAAAAAATCTGTTTAAATATGCACGCCCGCTCCTTCGGCGGGAAGAGGGTGCAAGCGACGACAAGCTACGAAAGTATGACGATGCATTTTTAATTGAGCACGAAACTGCAGATATATGGAAGGAGGAAAATTGCATACCGAACCGTGCACCATTATTTATCGCATCGTTGCGATCCGTTTTCCCTGCCCAGCACTCTTTCCTCTGGCTAAATCCGACTGTATTTGCATCCATCCCGCACAACACGGACTTTCTCTCCCCCCATCCCTTTCACGACCCTTTTTTTCTGTTGTTGCCTATTTTCGACAATAGCAGCACCCCCTCGTTGGTAAAGGTGCAAACAACAAACAGAAAAGTGCAACGTCAAACTCTCGTTGCATTAGTAATGATATTCCGCGATCACTCACCCACACAGGTCCTCCAAGCCCTTCTCAAGGTGAAGGAAGGCAAACTAAAAAAAAAAATACTCCTATACCCCTCGACGCTCCGCCCCGAGAAAAGTAGCGTGGAAAAGTAGCGTCAGAATAGAATTTGTCCGCATCATCATTAATCAAACATGTAGCGCGCAGCTAGCAACAGTAAGCGAACGCTCGCGAAAGCAACCCATGCCACACGGACCCTGGCGGAGATAGATTACCTTCGCAGTGTCGGTTTATAGTTCGAGGCCGGGACACTAACCAGTGTCGAAACCACCCAGAGGAGGAACCTATGGGACGCTAGCTGAGATGGGACATGGGAAATGACGCACAATATTGGTAGATCACTGTCAAACAGCCGATCTGCGGTAAGTGTCGTGCTGATAATGGCAACTACGGGCCTGAAACGTGTTACAAGATAAGTTGCTAGTTTGATAAGTTAACTGAATTTTGTAAAATCGAATAAAAATAGAAAAATTAAATCATCGCTTCACAACTTATATCTTTACATGGCTTTAGTGGACTTACTATTTACTTATTTCATTACTTAAAAGCAATACGAACTCTTAATCGTTTGATGTTGTATACTCCTTTTATTTTTAGTTATTATTTATCATCCACGAATCGGTCAAGTTCGGAAAGCTATTGATCATTATAGAATTTTCTTTTAGAATTTTCTTCAGAAAATACGTAATAGCTTTAAGACAAATCTCTTTATCCTACTTACCCTTTTCTGAACCTTATTTTATGTTATTCTAACTTTACTCAAAAGAAGTAGCAGCTTTAGTATCATTGGATAAAAATCTTCAGGATTATCTTTATACTGTCTCGCATATGCAGTGGAAATGGTAACACCATACTATAATCACCATCTTCATCAATGGAAGGTCGTGCACTCATGCATGTATGAAATGTATGTGCAGCATGAAAAAGCATACAAATTCAACGTTTAAAGAAATTAATCAAATGGAATAATTAATGGTTTCAGCGCTAAGCGTGTGACACTGATCGTTCTAGGACCTTATCATCTCGGAGGGGGAAATTATTGTGTCTATTGCCGTTACATGACAGTTTTGCTATGCCATTGCACACCACCTTCTGCCTGCTCTCCTACCGTGGCCACACTGGTTGGTTGCATCCTGAATGCATTGTTCGCGCATACGCCTCATTACCGGGCGCATCGTAATGTGCAACGCAAAGCTGCATACGCAAACCGCACCGATCGTACGGGATGAATCGGCAATTACCACCACCAGGCCGCGCATATTGGTACCAGGGGTGGGTAGTGAAGGAATCTCGTAAGGAATTCGACGCCGGGTGGCAAAGCCCGCAAATCATTGCCTGAACTTGAACCACGGAGTACGAAAACCGGGCGGTCGTGGATGGATGGTGGTGGATGCTATTGTTTCCTCACGATCAAGATCAGCGCGCGCCGTTCGACGGCATCTCTCTTGGTGTGGTGTGTCCGCTCGGTGAAATCCATCTATCGATTGATGATCGCGTTTCAGCGCTCTTGTATGGTTTCGAAAGGGAACAGGCAAGGGGCCGATGTCACCGGGATGAACGATCTGTGTTCGTTGGGGAAGCGATTAGTTTTACACCGTTTAACAAGCGCAAAGGCACAAGGTGCTTATTATAATGCGAGGTGAAGGATCTTTGAGAATTTAATTTCATGCTCTGAACGATCTGCCTCAACATTTCATATTCGTTGGAGAACATTGTTTTTGCAATAGTGGCATGAAAGAGGCAAACGAGGAACGTTCGCATGAATTGGGATAGAAAAATTAAGTCTAAATGAACTTAATGACGCGTAATTAGCAAATATTTATATGTATATATGCGTAAAATATCTCTGTTGTATGAAACGACACAATTTCAATTGTTAAATCCTTTGTGAATATTCGATTTTAATTTACCAACGATTTACTCTGGATGCAAGTAACAATTTAGTAAATTTTTTATTACAATTATTAAGATTCACGTATATGTTGGGAACGAAAATTCTCTTATCATGTCAAATTAATCTACTTCGATATCTTTCACATGCTGCAATTCAAGGTGATTGTAAGTCTATAATTTATGCAGGCCATTTAAAAAACGGATGTTTTAACAGATGTTGTTTCAACTGTTCCCACCGAAGCCGAAGCATTCCAACGTTTCTTCATGAATGCAGATTAATAGCAGGCAGCCTATTTGTCCATGCATTATTGAAACACTTTGGGAGATGCAACAAATTTCACACACTCCTCCCGCGTTGCTTTACTGACGTTTTGTTACTATTGTTGCCTGTTGTTAACATTGCTTGAGGGAACCGCTTTTTTCCTACGCGAGCGCTCAGATAGAATTTCCTTTAATATCCCTTCGTTGGCGCTAAGTGCGAAGAAACTAAAACCAAATCCAACCACAGTGGTATATTGCGAACCCTTCTGTGAAATGAAAAGCATCAAACGATTGTGAAATGCTGCAATGGTCTTCTCCAGCCGTAGCAGATAGTGACAAAAACGTTCCCGTTTGCAAATGGAAGGCAAATGGACACTTTTCATGTGAATTAAAGCAACAAAATCGTATGCGTAATACAGTAGACATGCTGGATCGTGGATGTCGAATACCCTGCCGACGGTATCTTATACGGCAGGCTATTAATTAAACGGTTCATTAGCTTAGTGACCGTTACATGCACGGAAAAAGGATAGCCATATTAGTTAACATATGTTCGTCATCCCGATAACATTTAATAATCCTCCCAGTCATATATGGAACCCGAACCCACAAACCTAGCACCCCGGGCCGGGAGCCGATGGTTCCTCTCGTTAACCTAATTACTTTCCGATCTTTCGACTCCCACGTGAGACTGACTGACTGTGTGTTCTACCTTTACCATAATAGAGCCATTTGTTTGCATGTTGATGAGCATTTCTCTTCCGTCTTGTGGCACACAGGCAGAGATCGGGAGCCAGCATGCATTGTAACAGGTTATTTTTCGATTTCTCCCAAGTTCTCAAATCATCTGCTAAACACCTTCATCATTCGACGATCCCACGATCGTTCTCGTCTGCGCTACCGTGCTGAAGTGTAAGAGCACCTATCATTATGCAACAAGCTGGCCAACCGCGGGATCGGAGGAGGGTCAGATCGGAGATGCCCTCTGCACCGAGCGGGAAGAAGACAATAAGTGCGAACGGAATAGATTTCATGACTCTTTTAATCTTGCCCATTTCTCCACTCGCACAGACGGTAGCGCGCGAGCTGGTTCCGCGGATGGGACGTTGTAGAAACGCATGCATTCTTTAATTATCTGTCATTTTAACGACCGTTCCCCGACCGGGGACTGGAAACGATCGGACGGTTGCCAGTATGACGACGGAGTGTGGACCTTTGCCTTCCGCCCAGACGCGGAACATAACTTACACACCGTTTCGTTGATATGCTAATGTGGGAACGGTGGATAACAAATGGACAAGAGTCGAACAGTAAAAAAAAAAAAAAAAACAGAGGGACAGAGGGACAACCGAAAGGTAGTAATCTAGCTAGTAGCTACAGTAGTAGTTATGGGAAACAACCTAAGCGAATTCCATGGTAGTTGCTTTTTCAATGGGAAACTATAGATAGGCCCTAATGTGAGATATGAGCCTTGCATTCAAGCGTCATAAACCTTTTTCGACAGGGTTACAATAGGATTTAATACCCTTTCCCTGGACCTTCGTGCCATAACGTATAACATTTTTTACAGCTTAATTGGATAGTAAATACAATAGTTGTGCATTTTAATTCTCCTTTTTTTTATTAAACTAAAGCGGGGTAGTAAAAGAAATCTGCATGGAAACACATAAAGAATACACCTGTTTAGTGTAACCGACGAGTTTAACATTCAAGTTCTGCACAAAAAGCGCGTAATCGATTTGAATGCAATTTAGAAAGTTATTCTACGCTACGAAAATCATCAGGCGCGCCCGTGGGTAAACAAACGCCAATAAAAAAGTGATTTAGAATGGCTGAGAAAATCACCTCATTTCCCACTGTTCCTGTAATTTAGAACAGGTCGATTTACTCGAAAAAATGGTTAAATAACAAAATTCCTTCAGAACTAGATCACATACATAGATTACCTTAAATGATGGTAAAGACCCTAGAAATCAAAGGAAAATATTTGGAAAATATATATGGAAGGGGTTTGTATTTATGCGCATTACCATGAACTTAGTTGTTCGTTCACTTTTTCTAAGATCAGTGTTTTAGTGTATATTCATGCGCCATACACTGGATAGTAAAGAAACATAAACTATACACTTGTGTTAATATTTCCCAGTTGGCAAATCTAATGAACGAATTTTTCATCGCTTTCAGGTTACTTTTCCTTCATCAACGATAAGGGAGCTCCGACGGCAACCATCTACACGACGGTCGTGCAGCTTGTCCGCGATCAGGTGTACAAGTTTCTCTCGCTGGAAAACCTTTCTGCCTACACCGAGTCGCAGGGTAAGTGGAAGCAGAAATTGCCCCCTCTCGAGGATGTGTGTGCGCGAACCCTCGCTATACTTTTAACTGTTTTCTTTTTCCTTACCTTACCAGATACCTTCAGCCACAAAACGCACTACGTAAAGGCAACGGCCAAGGCGGGCCAGGTGTACCGGTTGCTGGCGGTCTTCCAGGACGGTGACCACAAGTCCTCGTCGTCCTCTAGTCACAAGGATGTGGCGTCCGGCGGTGGTGGCGCGGGAAGCGTCGGTGGGCGCGAGAAAGAGCGGGGCAAGTACGCGCAGCTGCTCGATGACAACCGCCAGGTACACACGGCCGACTGACTAGTGTGTGGTGTCGTACATCACGGATCGAATGGGGACAGCTCGCTTCAACCTTCATCCTTCCATTCCAGATCTACTACGTGTCACTGTCGGCCAAGGGGAAGTTCTACGAAATCGAGCAGCACCGAGACAGTGCACTGATGCTGCAGAAGCACGGAAGCTTTGGCGCCCCGCTGAACGGTTCCGGCAGCCATCTGCACGGCCTGCACAACAGTGGCAACAACACGAGCAGCAGCAGCGGTGGCCACGGGCAGCAGCACCACCAGGCCAACGGTGGTGGCCACCGGAAACCGAAGCAGCTGAGTCGGGACTGCGTGCACCGGATCGGGTTCATTATGCAGTCGGACGTCAGCCTGCCACTCAACCTGAAGCTCATATCGCCGCTGGCCGGGATGCCCTCAACGGTGCCTGGTAGGTATTCCCCATCGGTATCCTCTCCCACCGAATGTTGCCCTAATTGCTCCCTCCCCCCCACTCAACAGAATACGTGACGATCGCGAAGGCGAGCGAGGAAAACTTCATCATCGCGTGCCCGCTCGACGAGCAGCAGCTCACGACGACGCTGACGCTCACCAAGCTCCACCTGACGCCGCAGATGAAGTTCGCCAAGTGCACGATGGGCTTCGAGAACGAGCAGCACATGTTCCTGAACGCGAACGTGCAGACGGTGCTGAAGTTCTGCCAGTTCACCTGCGACAACTTCCTGCGCCTGGTCGAGTCCGAGACGAACGCGCTCGAGCTGCTGCAGATGCAGATGCAGGTGCAGGTCACGATGTCACCCTCGCGGAACATTTCCTCCGGCGGACAGCAATCCCTAGCGATGATGACGACGACGACGACGACGGGTCCGAGTTCGCTCGGATCGAACGTTAGCGGCGGCGGTGGCCACCACCCGAAGGAGTCGTCCAGGAGTGTGGATGTGTTGCGCAAGTTCGGCCGCCTGTTCGGCGGTGGCGGTGGTGGTGGGTCCGGCGGTGGCCACGATCGCAACGGTTCCGGCCACGAGAAGGAAGATTCCATCATATTTTTAACTAAAAATGACCTGGAAAGTCTCGAGTGCAGTGGCCGGGCGGCGATCGAGAGTAGCAGTGATGGTCATCAGCCGTACCACCAGCACCACAGCCTGGTGGACGACCACCATCGGGCACTGCACGAGCAGCAGAAGCAGGAGCAGCAGCCACACTCGCTTCCCGCCACATCCGGAGGGTTGCTGCGCCACAACAACGAGAAGATGAAAGTGTTCACCCCGAACGGTGGGGGAGCAGCAGCAAGCACGGGAAACGCGTCCAAGAAGGCTTCCACGGGCCGATGGTTCAAGGGGCTGGGACGCGGAACGTCGTCGTCGGCGGCGGCGGCGGCAGTGTCGGCGGACGACGAGTGGGACAAGCGGACGAGCCTCGATCGGTACAAGGACATGTCGAAGTTGATCCAGGAGCGGTTCGGCACGCTCGGAATGCTTTCGTCGCGCGCCAGCAGCTCCGATGTGATCAGCGGAGGAGGAAGCGGTTACGACGACGCCGGCAACACGCTGGTCAGCCACAATCCGTCCGCCGGACGCAGTCGGACCGAGCTCGAGCAGCAGCACCATAACGGTATACGCGAGAAGTGTCTCTCGCTGCAGCACATCGAACAGAAGGCAGGACCGACGCAGGCAGGTTCCGGGCGGAAGAACAAACCGGACCTGGTACCGCCGCACCACGTGTCCGGCTCGCTGCGCGGGGACGACGATCAGGAGCCGGAGGACGATGGCGACCTGACGGCGTCCGAGCTCGGCGACACGTTGTTCTTCCCGCTGCGCCACAGCACCAACCAGCAGTCGTTCATGACGCAGAAGCTGTACAGCGAGTTCCACGTGAAGACGAAACAGTACAGCAAATCCTCCTCCAGCATCCAGCAGCTACTCCATCTGGCGACGAGTGGATCCCGGCCCACCCCGGCCAAAAACCACCGAATGGCGCCGCCGCCGTCGAAGGGTGGACGTGCGGCGAACGCCGAAGTGATCCTCTCCTTCGAGGACCTTCGCTACATGCATGGCATGATGGACGACGACGGTGGCGGCAGCGGCGACGGTTGTAGTGGTGTCGAGCGCAACGAGGCGCGCGAGAAGCGCACGAAGGTAGTGTCCCTGCAGGAGCCGCCCACCTTCCGCACCGAACGCAACATCCTGGACGATCTGCCGTACAGTTGCGTGCGCGATTCGATCCTCCAGCAGGAGGACGACGGACCAGGGGAACCGGGCAGCGTACCGACGGAGGGCATTTACGCGGAAATTTGCACCGCCGACAGCCCGACGGCCCTCCGACCGCCGCCGACGCTCTCGGTGGCCGCCAGCAACAGCAACAGCAGAAGCAGCAGCCGGGCGTCCTCCGCGCCACTCCCTCCGAACCATCCCATCGCGATCGTTCGGCCCGAGAAGCGCTTCGTTAGCATCCGCATCAACGTGCCACCGTGCGACAGTGTCGGGTCCGGGCCGGTGAGCCTCAATCCGGCCGGTGGAACCGCGACCGCCGGTCCGGGCGGCAGCAGCCCCAGCGCCACCGCCACCACAAGCCGCTGCTCGTCCGCCGTTTCTAGTCCGATCGAAGACAACATCTACAACACGATCAAATAGTAGGCGACGTTAATGGGCGGCGGCGCGCGCCACTCTGCCTGCCGGCTGGCGCTGTAGAAAAACTATGGCTGCGAAGTTGCCCCAGGCAACGACCGACCAAAGTATTACCGGAATTTGTGATAAACCAACCAGGAGAAGAGAGAGAGAGAGAGAGAACCGAACGACCACGGTGCAAAACACGGGAACAAGCGGAAAATGTGGGATGGGGAAGAAATGGGTGGGGTGCTCAGGAAGGACAGAAGCGGGGAGGACCAACCCGGTCCGTTTGTACAGTGAAAGCGGGTTTTTTTGCCCCCACGCGCACGATACGCGATGGAAAGGCGCGCAGAGTTTCCTCAATTTATTTTCGTTTTCAAGGACATTTTTTTTCAATACTTAATCATTTGCTAGATTGATTTTAAACCCCCGAATCAGAATCGCCTGTCCTTGTGATGCATTCATTGGTTTCTTCTTTCCACACAACGTTAGATAATGTCATTTGAGAACCAATTTATGGCTCGAAAAATTCGCCAACACTTTCAGACAAGGATTCCATGGTTTCACAGCTAGCTTCCTTTCGATACGATCCACCCCAATCGGTGCGAAAATCTTCAAGTAGATCAGGAACGACAAACGATCATCATCAGCTTCTTCCCACCAATCCTCTCTATCGTCAAACGATGATGATCACGGAACAAATAAAAGGATAATCTGAATTACACGAAACGATATGGTTGCAAAGTATGAGAAGGAAGGGAAGGTCATTGAAAATCAGAATCATGACAAGACAATATGATCGATAAAGTGTATGTACGTTACAATGGAACGAAAAAGCGACAGACATAAGTAAAGCGTAGCATAATTAATGGTACGCACACGGTAGGGCATCATGATGATTTATTTAACAAAAGAAAGAAAAAGTTTAATAGAAAACAATAATTAGTGTTTGTAGTGTAGTGCGTAACGCGACCGTTTAGTGGAGTAAAAGAGTGTCAAACAGCTCAATAAAAATGTGTTGAATGTAAGAAAAGAATCGCTCAAAAAGTGTTTAATTTCGGGGCTTTCGGTTTGGTCTTACCAATTAATAATAAATCCTTTTAAAATAAAAAACACAAAACGATTGTAAAAATTTAATTTTGATTGTAATCTTTTTGTATGCGTTTAGTTTTTGAAATTTCGTTTTATTTTCTTTTGCAGTCCCGTTTTGTTCTCACGGATTCTCGTTTCAATTCGATCGGATCGATCAATTCCGACGTTTGCGCATAAAAATGCCGTTGCAATCATGGTTTTGTAACAGGGCATTATGAATGGTAGGAGGTAGAGTAGCTGCCATGAACCCTGCCTTTGACGCACAGACACGCATGTGTAGCGAGGGAATTGAGCGGTGAAGCTACAGGCGCATAGAAAAGGATAGCTCTACACGCAAGAGCAAGGGCGCACACAGCAACCTGCTGAACCATTCTGATTCCCTGATAGCGGAGACAGAACAATTTGCTATTTCGATTATATTTCGAACCCGACGAATTGATTGGTAGCGATAACTTCCTCCCATATGGTTCTTGTCTCCTGGTATGGTAACTTGAAAATGTAGCGAGAGTTGCGGGAATAAATCGACGGCTGACCAGGCGGGTCATCATAACGGCTTCAAAATACATTACGAAAAATTTCAGTTTTATTCGCAAAACCGTTACTGCTTTCTTCCGTTAAACATTCAAAGAGTTCGTGTCACGTTTCAAAAGATGTGAACCGTTGGCTTGAAGGCTGCGTCATGAATCGGTACAACCGATTGGGCTGCGTGCTTTTACAGGGTTTGAACCGAAAGTATGAGCTTAGACAATTTGTAACTTATTTTGTTTCGAATCATTTTTCAAGAGAATAAGAATGAAAGTTCTTCTCTAAGTCTTACCAGCAGTAATTTACCACATTTCATACCAAAGCTTAATAGTATATCAGTCATCATCATCATCATTTTTGGCCGGTCCTTAGTGGAAAAGATACAGCGACGACGTGACAAAAAAAGTAACCCTGCCCAGGCTTCATTCTGCACGTTATTTTATTTCATTTTTCTTTTCCTCGTTACATATTGTGTGTTTGCTCCTGCTCCTGTTCGTCCCGTGCTAATTGCGCAACTATCCAACAAACCGATGGACAGGGACAGTCCCGCGTAACTTTTAAAGATTCTTCAGTGTTCAATAAATCAATAATTCATGACGTGTTAACGTGACACGCGATGCATCCAAATAACGGGGGGAAACGAAAAAAAAAACACCAATAAATATTAGATTATAAAACTCAAAAAAGGAAACAAAACTAAGGAAAAAGTCAACTGTTTTTTAACGAGTAAGTTCGCATTTTGCTAGTGACGGGGAGAAAGAGAGAGTGAGCGCAGTTCTACTCTCCTACCGTACATCCCATCCCCTCGTCGCCTACATCCTATACTTGTCTCGTTGTTCGCGTTGCTTACATATCGTGTCTTGGCCTCTAAGATAGTTCAGAATTTCTTACCACCCTCGAAATCGAACGGACGCTGCATGGACGTCTGGCCACCCTGGGTGAGGATAGGATCGGAGGAAAATTTGCTATCACATCCACGTCGTTGTGTTGGGTGGTGGTGTTGTTGGTCACCGGATCCGCTGCTGCCACCGCTGCTGCAGCAGTTGCGTGCCGGTTGCCGTTGGGTGAATTGCAACTGCCGCTGCTGTAGCACTTGCACTTGCCGCCGTGCCTGGCCCTGAAACCTGTCCGTGTAGATATCCACCGACCGGGAAATCCTGCAAGCACACGTTGATGAAAAACAAATCGCAAACGCGTGTCCATCACCGCAACAGCACAACCCACCTACTGTTCGACGGACTTTCGCGAACGAACGATCCGCTGCTACTGCTGCCACTGCTGCTAACAACGCCCGGCAGCGAGTTGTACGCGGGGGACAACTTTAAGTCCCCCGCCGACGAACCGAACACCGACGTCGGGAGCATCTGGAACGGTTCCTCGAGTTCGCGGTTCAGCGGGCCCTCGCTGCCGCGGCCGAAGGGGATGGCAAGCACGTCCTGCAGGTTGACGAGCGTCGCCCGCGGATCGCCCCGGCTGAGCGAGAGCTGGTGCTTCAGCTGAGAGATGTTTTGATTCAACAGGTACACCCCGTACAGCAGCGCATTCGGTGCCGGGCCGGAGCGACAGTGCAGCGGAAATCTGACAAACAAAACGAAACATTTTAACATCACAATTCCATCCTCTTCATTGAAAAACAAACAAAAAAAAACAAATTAAAATCATCAGTGATCTTACTCTCGATCCACCGTCGGCAGCAGCTTGATGTGGTCCACTATTTTCGATCGAGAACCATCGTATCTGATGGGATTGCTGCAAACAGGCGGAAAACCCTAGCGATTAGCAAACGGCCATGGAACGAACCTAACGGTCGCCGTTCGATTTTCTTACCGCAGGGGGATATCTAGGAAGGACGAACACATCATCACAGCGTGGGCAACGAACCCAAGGGCAACACTAAGAGCGAGCGCCGGCGTTGAGTCGGTGTAGGATTCTGCATTCGGCAGCGGCACATCATTAATGGTGTAGATACCTTGGTTCGTCTGGAAAAGGTCAATAAATGCGCTGTTAGTTTACCATTCTTCACAAACTACCAGATCGGCTCCTTCTTTCCACGCAAGGCAAGGCCTGCAACGTCTTGATTGTATTGATTCTAGGTCACCACAACAGAATCGAATTCTTTCGCTCTTAATCGTAGGACATTTCATTTCAACAGAATGCCAGGCCGAGGAACTATTGGAGAATGCAACACTTGTCAACGATCATAGTAGGCACAACGCACCAGTATAATCGAAGTATACTGTGTATTAATTGTGGATTATGATTATACCATTACGAAACTTCTTACGAAACAGACGCTTCAATTAAATATAGTTGTTCGTTAAACTATTTTCTGGTTATTTCCATTTTCAATCATAATCCCAAGAGGGACAACATTTGAACATTTTCTAATAGGTTGACACAAATATAACTAGGCGAAGCTTGCTACGATCACGGGTATCGTGTTAGGAAACCATCAACGACCAACAAGTTTTGAAAAGTTCTATTCAAATTTATAAGACCACAGCATCGGAAAAAAGATAAATAGAATCTGAAATTAAAGCATAAGGAGCTAAACATTTCTTAACCACTCACCGGTTTAATGTAGTAAATTCCGTTTAATTCCCTCAGTAACCGATGCCGTACCATCAGCACCTTCCCGCAAACGTCGCGCACCGAATCCTTCTGGCTGGCGTAGGCCATCTTCTGCTGGTACAGCTGTTCCTTCTCGCGCCCATAGGTCCGGTAGCGCTCCATGAGCGCCGACTCGCGCTCGATATTCCGATCGCACAGCATGTTCAGCTTGTTGCGCAGCGGCTGCAGAACGCCCTGCGCTATCCGATCGCGCTCCTGCGCCAGCAGCCGGCAACGAAACCGGGCCCGCTCGATGTCCCGCCGTAGGTTCTGACCGCGCAACAGCACCACCGGATCGATCGGTTCGCGCTCCTGGTACAGCAGCCGGCTCAGCTGCTTGCCCATGCCACCGGTGCGCCGCTGATGATGCTCACCGGCCGTCCGATAGACCAGGACGTGCTTGCTGCTATCGAACAGCTCCAGGTTGAGACAGTAGGCGCTCTTCATGCAGATCCGCTCGATAAGCGACTTGACGCTGTCGGCCTCGTAGCGAGTTCGCCGCTGCCGCTCCTGGACCGCCAGCAGCCTCGCGAGATCGTAGCTGGTGCGCACCTCCGATGGGGCGAACTCCATGTGCAGGTAGCGTATCTTCAAATTCGTTTCCGATGGTTCCGCCCAGCGGGTCGGGCTGGTGGACGCGGGCTGAAACAGCGCCCCACCGGCACCCGCGTCGGCACCACCTCCTCTATCGCTGCCCACGCGGCCCCCATCTGCCGGCGAGATGGCAAGCTTTTCCACCCCCAGAACACCGCCATTCGCGAAGTACCAGTGATGATGATGATGGTTGGACGGGGAGGAAGAACCGAATTGGGCGTGATGCGGGTGAGGGGAAAGGGGAGAGGAATTATTGCTAGTATCACAGTGTAAGACATTGTCCGCGGTCCCTCGGCCGCCCCGCCCTCCGCGTCGTCCACCATCGATCGGAATCGTAGCCGTGACGCCCGCGGACCCGGATGAGGAGAGTTTTGCTGGGGTTTTTGGTATTTTGAGTGTATCCTCGGCCGGACCCGTCCGGGCGCGTTCGTCCGGTTCCAGGATGCAGCTGGCGGACGTGAAAAATCCCCCGTGCATCTGAAAGACAAGAGTGTTGGGCCGGAGACGCTTCTCGCTGCGCCTCACCAGTGGCACGAGGCCGGAGAAGAAGACGCCCCACACAAACAGCACGCGCTCCGTATCGCTCGTGCGTCTCACAGCGTCAGCCCGGTCGGGCCTCCCATCTGTCCCGGCCGTGTCCACCTGGGGGGTCTTCTTTATTGTCTGCTCGGTAGGGACCGCATCTTCCCCCGTCGCGATTATTCCTTGCCTGCGGTCGTCGTCGTGCCCTTGCTGATCATCATCTGGTTTTGCCACTTTCCCCGTTCTTCCACCCGCAATTTGCATCCACACACGCACGCACACACTGCGGAGGGAGGATTTGATTGTAGCTGGGCAGTCGATTTCCGCCCACAGCACGTTCCGGTGCAGGTCGAGCTTCTCGCTGGTGTAGAACGGAGCGGCCTGCGGTGTCTGGTGGAGCGTGTAGTACACGGTACATTTTCGACCGCGTTCGCTCGGGGTCGGCTCGGGAAGGATGATGTTGTGCCCGGAGATCTGTATTAGGCTGCGCAACCGTAGCTGCTGCGTCGACAGCGGACTCCAGTCGCGACATCTTGGGCGGTCAAACATTTTCTGGAAAATGGAAGCAGCAGAAAGGGCATGAAATATATGACACTGCATATCGATAAGAGGCGCAAGAACGATGAATCATTGGCAGCAAACACTGGCAAGAACGGGAAGTAAATTTGTGTGAACTACCAAACCTTTCTTCATGCACTTGAGCGTACAACAACGGCATGGGCAATGGGCAACAACGGCATACGAAATGGCTGGGATAACGTGTGGTAGGCATTATCAGAGAACCGTAATGCACACTTTTGCTCTACATCTCACTGCCTCGCGTTATGCGGCAGCTGCTCGCCTACTACTGGCATAATTAAATGAGCCAGCGGTTTCGTTGATCGATAACAGGATTTTACAGAAACAGTTAAACAGTAGGCTGTATCGGAGTAACCAATGTGCAGTTGTACGTAGGAAACATAATTAAAACGGATAATCCAGCGAACTGAATGGTGAAGATAGCGTTCAACAGATTTGCCATAATTAACTTCTCTTAATTTGACTCACGCATGTTATCCAAATAAAACTTTAAAAACACAAAAACATAAACTATTAAAGATGTGGGTTACAGTTTCGTGTTTTGCTTTTCCCGTACACCGCCGACAATCAACAACGCTACTTTCACCACACATTTTCACCGAATGTTTACCTCATTTTTTCACGTTTCTCTCGATTGGAAAACTGTTTCACGAATGCAGCCTTCCACACTACTCCAGAGTGCCGTTTTTACGAAGCACCCACAAACAATTTCAATCGATACGCGCTGCGCTTTAGCGATGCGTTGTTTACGTTTGGCAAAGTGCAGCAATTAGCGTAAGGGTTCGCTCTCGAAATCGATTAGACTCATCATATGACTTCAAATTGTGCTGGTCTTTGTCCCAAACCGCGTATCGATAACACAGCACTCGTGGGAGTCGAGTTTTTCACGATACGATTCACTACACTGCGTTTCGCACCAGAAGCTAGCTGTCATCGGATTAGTGGTGAAAATTCCGTGGAGCACCTAGAAGAGAGGTGGTACAGTTCCGCGTGTCATCGTTTGCAGCAGGTTCTTTGCAACGGAAGTATAATGAACAAACGAACAAACAATGGCGGAACATCGCATGCAATGCATCCATAGAAACGCTTTATTTTCAATAGTGTAGTGCACGCAAACCGCTTTCGATCAACTAATTATTCTACATTTGATAGTCGCTCTCACTACTGTATCTTTTCTAGGAACTTTACTGCCATTTTTTACCAGTTCTTCACGTACGAATGCGAGAAGTGGGTGCACCGTGCGAACCTAGTTGTTGTTTATAATCGGTAGGTCGTTAGGCAGTTGGTAGACCGTGGTCATATAGCTCTTACCAACAGAAACCCGTTGGTCTTTAAGCTTTTAAATCACGCTCGCAGCTTGGGCTTTTGCTTTTAAATCACGCTTAATTTTGGGTTTTGCATCTTCAAATCCGGATCCTTCAAATGGTTTTCAATTCTGCCTCATTCTCGTATATTAAAGACATTTTTGAACTTCAAACATCACATAGTTTACTCTGTACGTTTCTCTCTTCGCCACACTCGGATGTCGGTGGTTGTATCCGAATAAGCGAAGAAGTTTGAAAAGCGTTTTCAAAAGGCTGTGTGAAAACGCATTTCAAACTATGCTTGGCAAAAAAAAATCATTTTTCGATTGTCCACTAAAAACGAACTCTAGCATTTTATACACAACATTTGGTCTTAATTTGTGCGAGTCAAATGATACAAATAATGTCCATGTCAAATTAAACGACAGCGTACTCACATAACTTTTAATTTTGGAACTGTATACATATTAGGCCGACTCTATTCCTGTATCAACGCCGATTCTTCTTGTAAATTTTACTTTCTTTCGAACATGTAAACCGACGTACGTTTTTGAATTATTCATTTATTTATTTATTTTATATGTTACTCGTTATTATCAAGGTTTTGTGTACTTCTTTTTTAAAATAAAACAACTTTTCTGCTCTTCATTTTAACACAATTTTATGATATATCTATTCAACAATATTTATATGTATAGAGCTTAAATTATCAACCTGTTCACAAACAAATCTACAAATATTACATTTTTTCCTTGTTTTCTCTTGCTGAACGTGTGTGTCTGTATCCATGTGTACTTGTGGACTTATGCATTGTTTTACCGTCTCGTAGCGTCCTATTTGCGTATGGGTGTATATAGATTTATCATACTTACAATGCTTACTTTATATACCGTTCGTCACTTATCGATATTCTTTTGTATTTTATTACTTTCTTTATGCATATATACAAACATATATTCTTTATGTATATATATATGTATGTATGCATACATACATGCGTGAGTGTACGTTATGCTTGTTTCAATGTGTTTTATGTTTTTTTTTGCTGTTGTGTAGATGCACTCGTGGCAATTGCTGTTCATGCTAGTGTTATGCTTTATGCTATGCGTATTTCTGTATTACTTAATCTTCTCTCGATCCTGTTGCCAATCAAGCACTTACTCTGAACTTTGGATTCCCGCGTACAGAGGTGAACCGTGTTGTTGCCTTAGGGTACTTGGTTTGAGGTTTCCGTGTTTTTTACAATCCTTATCTTTGTTCTTTCACGCTCTGTAGAGTGTTTTTCTCCAACTACCTTCTCCTTCATTGCACCTGCAATAGCTCTCGTTCATTTTTTGCCATTTGTTTGGCAAAATGCGAAATATTTCGACCGCCGCTTGTTGCGAACTTGCATGTACAATTCAATCATTGATGTTTAATGACCTCTGAATTATAATAATAATCCGATGCAAGCTGTGACTTCTGTTTATGCGTATGAGCTGTATTTATGGCAAAAAAAAAAACTAATCATTATGCTAAACAAGTCAAAGATTACACTCAGGACCTAGGTGAGTTGTTTGGGCCATGCCACGCGGTAGAAACTATTCTTCGAAGAAATTCGTCTAAATGCTCCTCACCCGCTTTCCTGCCTCCTATAGTGATGTTTATTATTATCTCCAACCCTCGTCTGACTACCGGGAGGGGCTGTTTACGTTAAATATTTTTGGTCCATTCCACCAGCAAAGGTACTTGTTAATACCGACGACGCTTTCCACCACGGATGAAAAGCCAATCAATCAATCAAACGAAACGGTTCCTCCGACATCTCCTACAGATCAGACAATCGCAACAAGACGGGACTGAAACGTGAACTGCGCACAGGGCAGACAACTCACGCAAAGACGGGTGTGAACTGCTTTTGTCGAATGCACGAGAGGATGAGATTAGTAGAGAGCACAACGGTGTTGTTAGCCTGGCGGCTATCAGTAAACTCCATATTTTCTTTGCATCCATGGGAACTTGTGGGAAGAAGAAGGAAGTCCACAAATTAAACCGTTTTTCCTGCCTCCCTGCCATGAGATTGTGTAGGTGTCCTACAAATGTTTGTTTATGGGTTCGCAAAAAGATCATTCCCCGAGTTCAAACGAGTTTCGACTATCGCGCACTTTACCAGAGACACCAGTAGTGTCCAAATACGTAGATGTAGATGAAGAAAAAAAATCGGTGTGAATTAAAACAAACAAAAAAGTAAAATGCAAGGCTTTTGCGCCAACCGCAAAACAATCTTGACGAAGGCGCGTCACTGTGCTTCTCTGGTATTGCCGGTGATTGCAGATTTGTGTTGTGAGTATATTCTAGGATCTTTAGTAATGTAATGCGCTTGCATCCGCGGGCTCGAGGAAGTCTTCTTCCACCTCAAGAGGTTCCACCACTTTCAAAATGACAAAAAAGACCGAAAACTGTCGGTCATTCGATGACGAATTTTTTAAATTTGATCAGCTTTCTCTCCCCCTCGCAAATACCTCCCACGGAGGTTGGAGTTTTTTTGCTTTCGTTCTTTTCGTTCCAAAGCCGGGACAGCTGTCCAGTTTAGTGGGGGGCCTCGGCGGATTATTGAAGCTTTTTGAACACCATGCGATGCATGCGGAGGCTTTCGGGTGATCGAAAAGGATATGCAAAGCCTTCGCTAACAGACTAATTATCGTCGGACACATTGCATACCAATTACTATGAGTTTTCCAATCTCAGAAGACACGCTCACTCAAAAGGTCTTTTCTCGGCCTTTTTTTTTTTGTACGCCTTTTTTCGCGTTTTCCCTTTATTACTTTTTATCTTATCAAGCTGTTCGTGTGGCACAAAACAATATGCGTTTACTGGTGTTTCGTTTTACTTTTCTATGCATCCATGTGCATACCCGGGGAGTTTTCGAATGCTTGGCTTTGATTGAGTAAGCGTGTGTATGTGTATATATGTGTGTGTGTGTGTGCGTGTTCACGTGTGTGTTATTACCAAACATACTCAGAAGAAAAAGAAAGCTCTCTGTTGCCCATCATCCTTGGTACGCTTTGCTTTGCTCGTCAATATTATGTTGCTGTGCACCTAAAATACCTTCTAATAACGCTTCTCTATATGTACATTCGGACATTTAAGCTCTGCAGCAATCCTGCATTCTTCCTCCGGCCTACCGTACCTCCGCAGCCATTTCCATCTTGTGATAGCACTGGGGAAGGCCCTTTTCAGCAGCCCCGCGCTCTCTGATTCTGGCCACTCATACACTGAACTAAATATACGGATAAATTATTCTAAACTATGTCTGTTTCCTAAATTGCTTATCTCAATTTATCAATAAGCCTTTCGTGACTGCTACTGGTGGTTTGTGGCCGGTCTGTGTGTGGTAATGATAGTGTTTATGTGTTTGTTTATTTTTAAACCTTTTTTCGTATTCTTTTCAGATGCCTCCTCCTTCTTTTCTTCCCTTATTTTTAATGTTTTTTTTTCTATACTTCTTTGCCGAAATATCTGTTAAGAAATCCACAGCAAACCATTGAACAAAACTCGATACAACCAATTGCAACCACACAACGACAACAGTACGACTTTGAAATGTAAATTCGTACTGAACGTAAATGTAACGTCGTGGTGGCAATATGTTGTCTTTCGTTCCTGATATCTAGTTTCCTCCGCTCCATTGGGTTTGTGTTTCACAAGAAAACAGTGAAACATTTTGCAACGGTTAGCAAAGTTGGTATTTTTCCTCACTACTTCTTATCCATCATCTTTATTCTTTACCGACGGTTTATAAATGGGCAAAAAGGCTGTACAGAGCAGCGGTCCATGTTGCAAAATAAATAGTCATCTTCCTGCACAAATTATACAAAAAAAAAAAAAGGAAAACAAACATTCCGCCGCGCTGAAATCGTTACTCTTTCTAAAACTCCAAGCCAACACGACGCCCACACGACATCGACATCTGCCCTACACGTTCGGAATTTGGAACCCGAACCCTTTTTTTATTGCACATTCTAGCGTAATTGCCAGTCCAAGGGATTAAACAGAGAAAGAAAAAAAAAACGTTGTCCACAAGTTGCCCGAATCGCTCATTCCACTCTCCGATCCAATCTGTTCCGAAAGTGATTTTATTCGATACCTTCCTTTTTTTTAAACCAGAATCATGAGATCGTTACGTAAAAAAAAAATCGTTTCTTTTTGAAATATGCAATGGATCCCATAAATACCATTTCTTACATTTAAAAAAATATGGTCAGACTGTGATTAGATTATAAAACACAAACAGGAAAAGATACACAAACATTGAACGTACAATAAGTTATCAGATCATCCAAAGAAGATGCTTTGTACAATTGGATTAGGCGCAGTGGATCGCTATCTTACTATTGGTTCTGCAGAAGTAAAATAAAGTATCGAAATAGTTTGATCGTAAATATTGGAAAAGTGCAAACGATACCTTCCTTTAGTACGTTTCATTACTCGTATTGCAAGTTGTTCTGGGTTTTTTGTTGTTGTTGATTTCATTAGAATGTAGGATTTTCTGTACGTGTGTGTTAGGTCTATCCGTAGGTCCATTAGCATCTCAGTCCACTGAGAAACTTTAGTGAATGCTTGGTGAACGAAAGCAAATGTAAATAAAGGTAAAATTTCTACAACAATTTGTGTCTCATCTCATAATCCTAGGCTTGAAAAACAGGTTCGTAACTTGTTGCGGCGTTTTAGTTTTTAGTTTACGCACGTTCACATCCTTTTAGGTTAGTTCATTTTTTGTTTTGTTTTGTTTTTTTTTCAACTCTTTTCGTCGTTTTTTTTACAATAAGAAAATGGAGCAAATGGTGAAGGGCAACAGTTGTTTCGTAAGTTTTCGTACTTTTTCTTGGTTCTGGTTTTTGTATTTTGTATCCCCCTTTCGCCACTAAGCCACCGGGCACTATCCACCACACTAACTGTTATAATAAGACACTTTTTCAACAGTTTTTTGTTTGTTGTTTTTTGTTTAACATTCCACTGTTCCACAAGTAGCCAAAAGTTTTTTGTCGGGTTAGTTATATGTTTGTCCGTTTGTTCAATTTTGTATCGACTGACTGGCTCGTGTGTGTGTGTGTGTTACTTTTTCCCTGATAAAATTATACAATCATCACAATTCATGTATATTGTGGGGGGGAATGACACCAGCTGCAAGCTTTAACTCACGTTTCACACGATGAGCAACACATTCTGCGCAACCCATCGCAATTTCAAAGCATCCAGAGACGGGATAAGTATGTACAGAAAAGGGGTATTGGGAATTTTACCTCTGCAAAATTAATACTAACACCAAACACAGTAAGGAGTAATGGAAGGGAAAGGATACGGTGCGTCAATTAAAAACATATGTACACAGGAAAAAGCAACAAATCCGACTGTGTACACACGCACGCACGCAGTGTTGTACACAAGATACGGAAAAAAGGGGGGACCCACAAAGGAAAGGAAGAAATCCATATCCATATAAAATTTACATCCCACCGCGATACTCCCCCCCCTCTATTGGTTAATCTCTTGCAGTCTGCTGCTCTTATTATCCCTCAGCCTTACGCCATCCGTGTATCGATCGTTGCTTCTACAACAACGCACCGCGCACCATGTTCAGTACAATGATATAGTTACCACCGAGATCTCCAGATTACTGTCGTCATCCGACGATACGAACTCGTCCAGGCTGCAGTCGCTGTTGGTCGTGAGAATAATCTCACTGGCGTACGAATCGTCGTCCTCCCCGTTGGCACCGTTGGATTCCTTCGCTGCGGACGATACTTGGCCGCCTGCGCCAACCATATCCGAAGCACTTCCACCGGCGGCGGAGGAATCGCTTGTCGTGATGGCCGCCCCTCCAGCGACGCACAGTTTCGTTGACGATCGATCCTCGGGCGCTGGTGGATTGTTGTTGTTTACGTGAGCCAGGCCAGAGTATTTGTTGACCCGTTGTTGTTGTGGTGGTTGTTGTTGCTCCTGGCACTGGAATGGGTGGTTTCCGCAGCGTCCCGGCGGTGTCTGCGCTTCCTGCGCCTCAGTCGTAGCAGTAGCAAGTTGCGTATGGACAGAATCGTTCCAATTCCTATCGTTCGACCAATGTCCATCATCGTCGGAATCGTTGAGCAACGTTACCAAATCGTCCCGTTCGGCTGAATGGCGCACGATCGCCGCACCGGGGACGGAGCTGATGGACAAATCCTCATCGTCACCGGGGACTGTCAGGGCATTGTCGTTGCTTACGTGATCGTCCAGTTCGGCGATTGTATCATACCGATCGTCTCGATGTCGCGCTGCGGATGATACACACCGGGTTGCAAGCCCTTGTCCGGGGGCCAAAGACGACAGCCGACGATGGTCAACGCGGTTGGGAATCGCAACGATACGGTGGTCTAGCCCATGCCGAGCGCTGTTTTTATTTTTGCTCTCGACTGAGGCGCAAACTGTTGGTCACTTGCTGTCACGAGAAACCCTTCTTCGACGACCTTCGGTGACCGTTACCTCGAGTCCAGCTGTAAGCAGCATAATTGTAAACATCATTTGCTGTGGTGCTTTTCGCATAGTGGTTGTTTTACTGTTATTAAGTATACATACCGGCACTCCTAGTTTTGCGACGCACCTCGGTCCCGGTGGTGGTGGTCGTGCTCTCGGAAACCTGCGCCGACCCGCCTCCCATCGTCGCCAGGGTGGAGGCCTTCACGTCAGCACCGCACGTTCCCGCCGTACCCTTCACCCCCGATCCCGTTTGAGGCAGCTGTTGATGATGGTGGTTTACGTGGTTCGCCAGTTTGGTGGTAACACTGTGGCTTCCATTCGCTCCGCCGGATGTTGGACCAGCGGGGGGCGCACTTGCCGCATTACTATGAGCGACACCGTCAGCAGCATGGCCTGCTGCTGCTCCGGGGGTGGCGTTGGTTACCGGTGCAGCGGGATCATTGCAGGACGTGTTGTTAAGCGACGTAACATTAGCCGGATGATGATGGTTACCATCGACGTTGTTGATCGCAGGCGCTGCATTTTGGAGCAGCAAAGCATTGGCGGCAGCTTTAGCCTTATTGTTCATCGCGGCCGTCGAGAGGGTCGACGATGTCATGCGTACGCTGCGCCGAGTGCTAATCTTCTCGTCCGTTGGAGATGCACCACCAGCCGACGATCCAGCGGCGCTTGCTGACTTTTGGCCGCCCGTGCTTGCGGACGCTGGTGATCCGCTGCTACTGGTAGTGACCGCCGTACCACCACTGCTGCTGCTGCTGCTGCTGGTGGTACCATTTGCCGACGGGTTTCCTCCACCTCCGACTGCACAAGATGCGACAGCCGTGGAGGACGCTGGAACAGCCAATGACGTTGGTGGCACCAGAGATGCCGACTGGCCGGTGGAGGAGGACGGTGGTACACCACTCTTGCCGTGATGGTTTCGAAGAGATTTTTCTTTCTCAGCACCAGCGGCTAGTGAGTGATTGGCGCCAGCAACCTTCGCTGACGACGGCGAGATGGATGAAGCAAGCGTATGCGCGCTCGCATTGCTCGCGTTGCCTTGGTTACTCCCAACGACTGCTACTACGTTTGCTGTAGACGACGAAGGCGAGGAGCTACCGGACGCTGCGGTCGTTGCGTTGGGTTTGTCGCCCGAAGATGCTGCTATGGATTTGTACGAAGATGAAGAAGTTGTAGTCGTAGTGTTGCTGCTGTTGTGGTTGCTGGTTTTGCTGATAGTAGTGATCGTAGAAGTAGTAGTACAGACTGGAGTAGAAGTAGTAGTGGTAGTAGTAGTAGAAGAAGCGGTAGCAGGTTGGGTAAAGGAGGATGTAGTAACATTGCTAGTGGTGGTAGAAGATGAGCTGAACTTGGATGTTAGTTTAGAATTTCGAGCTTTACCCGCTAGTTCAATCAACGGTTCATCGCTGTCAGAAGAGTCAGCCGCAATCGTGACCGAAGGCGTCGAGTTCGTTTCCGCTCCTGTTGCGCTGACTGCCGACGAAGATGCGGCTGCTGCAGCTGCCGCCACCACTGCCGCTGCTGCGGCGGCAGCATTGGCTGCCTTTCGCGACATGCGACCCTTAGCCAGCGTGGTGTCGGTGGATCTACGCAGTACTGCCTTCGGCGTGCCCGTAGCAGCTGCAGCTACTGGGTTGTTCTCTGAGACCACCGCAGATGCCGCTTTACGCGATTTCTTCGCCCTCGTTGGAATATCGTCGCTCACACCGGACTGGTTGGAACTTTCGGAACCCTGCCGTTTGCGCTTATTGCCACCACCCGTGGTCTTCGTGGAAGCTGTGCCGGATTTGGGACTTTGCCGGTCACTGCTGGCGGTCGCGGCGACGGTGGATGCCACGGCTCCGCCACCGGAACTACTAGCGGCGATGGTGCTAACGCTCTGCTTTCCGGACCCAGCTACTGCTGCTCCAGCCGAAACAGCTCCCTTCGGTGGTTGCTGGGCACTACCTCCCACGCCACCGGTACCACCACTTCCTCCTGCCGCCGTTGCGACCGCAGACGGAAGGCACTGCGGCTGCTGCTGCCCGTCGTGACCAGCCGTGGAAGGGCTTTGGCGAGCGAGAACCTCGAGCGGACTTTCCAGCTTACTGGAAGCGCGTGTCCGGATGCGATGTTCTCCGCTGTCCGAGTGTGACGGTATCTCAATGGATAGTTGCGTCAGCACCTCCTTGCTGCTGTTTTGCTGTTCCACGGAGTGGGCAGTTGATACGGCTGGTGTGGAGAGATCGTTCGTTTTTAGCGTTCGATTCGTGTACGCGCTGTCCGAACCGACGCTGCTGCTTCGGCTTGACTTTTTCGCAGGTGTTGTGCCGGAGGGAACCGACGACGATGGACTGTGGCGCGTAGCCGTAGACTCATCGCCGGAACGACTGCCCTCGGCCGAAGTCACCGATGAATTGCGACGGCTTTTGCCACCGGCCGACACTGCGGGGCCGTGCCCGGGCAAACTGCCGTCACTCGCCGCCGCAGCCGTACGCCGTTCACGTGCCTTTTCGCTGGAGTAGCTGTACAGTGGTGGTTGCTCGTGGCGCGGCTTCAACTCGATCAACGGCTCCGCAGATTCGGGACTTTTCGGTTCCGCTTTGGCCTCTCCCACGCTACCACCCGGCACACCCGACACCTTCGCGGGTGCTCCCTCCAGCTTGACGATGGACACATCGCACGCTACAGTCGATCCAGTTGCCTTCGCTCGTTCGGTTGTGGTTGTCATGGCGGCGACAGTAAGCGCTGCTGCAGCGTGATGCTCGTCGGAAGATTTTCTTAAACTCTTCCTTACACTACTAACGATAGCCTCCTCGGGATCAGACTTAACTAAAACTTGTTTACTATCAATCTGCATTACCATTACCGTACTATCACATTCACTTTTCACACTAGTACTATCCTTACTATTTTTACAGCATTCGTCGACCGGCAGCAGCAACGCGCCCGGCTTCGACTCGGCGGCAACCGCCGCAGCGCCGGTAACGACTAGCAGCTTCTTGCGCTCCTCGTCCGAGTGGTTGTTGTTGCCACCATCCTGCACGACCAGTACCGCCGAATCGGACTCAACCGACTTCCTCAGCTGCGCCATCCGGACGGACGGCTGAGACCGACTCTTGCCACCCGCGCCTCCATCGTCACGCTTTTCGACAGATCGCTTCCTCGTTGCACTTTGCTGCTGCTGCTGCTGCTGCTGTTTCGGTGCCGCATTCACCGTTGTTGTGAGGCAATCCTCCGCGTGGAGAGTGTTCGGTTTTACGGGATCGGCAGGTTTCTTGCGAGCAGCAGCATTTGCCCCATCGTCCAGCACGCTGCTACCATCGGCAATACCGTTGTCGATCCGTTGCAGCTGCTTCAGCTCCTCCTCAACTTCCATATTGTCCAGGATTTTGCTTAGGTTCGTCCGGTCCAAATTACTCAACGTTTCGTGATTGTAATCTAGTAGCTTGGGTTTCATCAGTATCGCATGATCACCGTTCAGTTTCGCATCCACATCGCAACCAACGGCTGCTGCGATCTCATTCAAGCCTTCCATCTTCGCCAGAGCAGCTTCGATGTCGTGATAGTCTTCCATGCTGGCATCCAACAGGGGCGGAGTGCCGATTTGCTCTTTCGGCTTTTCTAGATGCTGCTGCTGGTGCTCGATAGAACAATCGCGTTCCACCAGTTCGTCCATTCCTTCTCCCTCGTCGCCGAGCAGCTTTTCACACTGTGCACCACCATCGTCAGCCAGCAATATTTGCTTGCCGTCAATGTTGGTACTGCTGTTCGTACTACTGCTGCTGCTGCTGCTGCTGCTGCTACAGCCACTGCTGTTGCTGCTAACGCTGCTCGCTCCACTGCTGCTCCCACCATTGTGCGACCCACTGCTGTGGGTACCCTGGGGACTGTGGGAAGACAGCTGGTGTGGACTTTTCTCCGACAGTGCGTCCATCGACTCTATCCCGCTGTCTTCACCTTGCGCCTGAGATCCTGGTGAGCCTCGTACACTCGAGTGCCCGAGTAGATGATGGTTCACGCCGATTGCTGCCGCCGCCGCCGCCGCGGCGGACACGGCCACTCCCACCCCCACACCTGCTGCTTCGCTTGCCATCGTTGTTCCAGTGCCAGTTCCAGTTTCACCACCGACACCCGTAGCGTTGCCGGTGGCAGAATCTGCCGTCCTCGCTACGTTCGCTCTCGCCTGGCCGGCACCACGGTTGTCCTGCTGCCCCGCTGCTCTCGGGCCCATTTCGTCATCCACGTCGATAAGCTTCACTCGCTCTTCCTCGTCCTCTCTCCGTTCGCCTACGTCTACTCCATCTGCTAGCAGCTGCTCCGGTGGTCTGTTCTTGCTATGATGCTCCTGGTCGTGATGCCGATCGACGATTTCCATCGTGGAGGAGGATGTGTCACTTGTTGAGGTAGATGATGGTGTGACGGCTGGAGCAGATGAGCCGCCTGTTGCTTCTCCCACGCCTTCCGCTGATAATGCCGCCGTAACTGATCCATGCTGATGATCCAGCTCCTCCTGCGAGGGAGGGTCGTTCGGCGAGGAGAGTGATACACTTCGCTGCTGCTGTGCCAACGTAGCAACGTCCCCCCTGTCGGCCGCCGGTGGCGACGTTTTGACGAGATTTTTCAACTGACTCTTCCCAAAGCTACCACTATTATTGCTGATATTGTTGTTATTGTTGTTGGTGATATTGTTGTTGTTATTGCTACTTCCGTTACCACTGTTCGCACCGGAGCTCTTCGAGTTTTTTGCCGCTGCCGTCGCTCCCGCGGCCATCGCCGCCGAGTGGAGCAGAAGGTTCGCTTGCGGAACTGTGCCGACGTTCGTCGACCCGATCGGGCCGCTGGCGGTCGTGGTGATGATCGAGTCGTAGATCTCGTTGATCTCGTTCACCCCGGCAGTGACGGCCGTCGTCACGGAAGCGGCGACACTAGCGCCCTCGGCAACGGACGTCGTCGGAAGCTGCATGCCACTCGCAGCTGGCACACTCACACTGCTGCCGCCGGTGCTTAGCCGGCGCTTTTTCTCCGGGCACACGATCCCGTTCGGACTGTGGCCGGTGATGGTGTGGGTTTCCGGTGAGGCCATCGCCTCTGCCGGTCGCTTTTGCGACGGAAGACCATCGGCGGACGGTGGGTCATTCGATTTCGGTACGTGGTTGTGAAAGCTGGCTGAAGGTGGTGCTACTACCGTGCCCCCCAGTGAGGGTGGGGAACCACCGGCGATCAACGGTGTCATGTTGAGATCAACCGAGTTTCGCTTCCCCGTCGCCGACGATCGCTTCACCCCGCCCCCACCGTCGCTGCTGTCCTCCTCGCCGCCGCTCTGACTTTTCTTGCGATCTTTTCTGGAATTCTTTATCACAACGGAGTTCTTCCCCCGCAGGCTGATGTGTAACGGTGGTACTCGCAACTCCTCGCCAGCAGGAGAAGGCGCCTGCACCATCCCAACACTGGACGACGACTGTGTGGCGGTGGTGGTGTTAACGGTGGTTATATTGCTGTTTGTGCTGCCGATGCTGCTGCTGCTACTATTGCCACCACTGGATGCAGATGGTGCACCTGCCACAACGGTTGCCGCGGCTGGCGCAAGAGGCGCCGCGATGCTACTGGTGCTGGTGCCGGTACTGGTGCTAAGACTGGGACCATTTCCACCACCACCAACGGCAGATGACGCTTGTGGCGATACGGCCGTCGTCAGTGCGGTGCTGGCAGAGACGCCTCCGGCAGTGCCATCGAACGTTGGCGGAGTCTTGGGGCAATAGTCGCCCCCGATCACGGGTCCGATGGGTGCCGGTGAGCTTCCTGCTGCGGCGATCCCCGCCGAACCGGCCCCTGCAACCCGCGCGGGTACGGTGAGGGTGATCGGTGCCGATTTTTCCAACTTCAATCTCAGCTTGATCTCCGTGCAGTTTTTGCTAGCTGCATCGCTCGACGCACCGCCAACCGACAGCACCGAGGTGGACACCACTTTCGCCTTCTGCTTGACCGGCTTGCTTAGAGTTGCTTTCGTCTTTTCCCGCGGCTTCTCCTTCCACGAGGAGGAGGACGAGAGTTTTAGCTTCTCCTTCGCCTTGGTCGGCTTCATCGGGCGTTCCTTCTTTATCTTGCCGGTCTTGCCTTGGCCTGCCTGTGCACCACCGACAGCCGGCGTCGTCGCTAGGGCCGCACCAGTTCCGACCACCAGGGCACTACTGCTGCTGCCGCTGCTCCCTGCGATCGCGACGAGGCTGCTCATACCGTCCGTTCCCAGTAGAGCGGCCGGGGAAGGTCGATCCGTGTCACTGAGGTCCGAGGTAAACCGCGACGACGACAGTCCACCAGCGCTGCCGGTAGTGTCCTCATCGGAGTACAGCAAGTTCGCCGTCTCGGGAGGGAAATCGTTCACACGCAACGATGACGACCACTTAGCCGATCTCGTCGCTTTCGCCGCGTCCTCGGATTCCTCGGCGCCCTCTTCGACCGGCGTTTCTTCGAGCTCGCCCGTCAGCGGGTTGATCAGCACCTGAGCCTTCCACGCTCGGCGCGCTTCCGCCGTCGGTGCCATGCCCTGAGGTCCCGGTGCGCCGCTAGCGCCTGAGACCATACCCTGCTCGTCGAGGGCCACCATGCTGCCGTCCGATGTTCCCCCTCCAAGCAGTGTCCCGGGCAGCGTCGCTAGGTGATCGCTGCTCGACGCGTGCAGCGGCACCGAACCGAGCGGCGAATGATGCTGGTGCTGCTGATCCATCAGATCCAGGTCGTCCAGATCGTCCAGCTTCGTGTCGAGAAATGCACTGTCCAGGTCGCTCGGTAGCAGCGAGTCGAGGTCATTCTTCGCCAGATCCGGCAGATCCACCAAGCAGTTGCCCAGTTCCAGCGAATCGCCCACCGCCGACGTTGACGGCGTTGTTTCCCCGGCTGACGATGACGCGTCGAGGCCCAGGGTCGCCGACGTCGTTGTCGACGTCACCGGTGGCTTGTTTAGCTGCTGCTGGCTGAGATTGTATTGCATCTGGTAGCGAGCGAACTCCTGGAAGCTCGACTTGGTGGCCGAATCCATCGGCAGCGTGGGCCACCGCTGGTTGAAACCGACCGTGTTCGTATGATTCGCCTGCTGCGGCTGCACACCCAATGGATTGGGCTGTCGAAACGGTAGCTGCTGCTGTTGCTGCTGCTGTTGCTGCTGCTGTTGCTGTGGCAACAGTGGTTGCTGCTGCATCTGACCCGGAAAACGGTTCATTTGCTGGGAATGTTGTAGTTGCAATTGTTGTTCGTGTTGCTGCTGCTGCTGCTGCTGGAGCATTGTAACCTGTTGCAGTTGCGGCCGTAACGCCTGGTGTTGACCGATAGCTGGTCCCATCGCAGGAGGTCGATTGCTGGTTGTTACCATGACACCGCCGCCACTGGTTGTCAGTTGCTGATGGTGAATTTGCTGCTGCTGCTGCTGCTGCAGCAGCAATGCCTGCTGTTGCTGCTGCAGGGACGCCCTTACGGCTGGGCCGCCCATTCCCACGGCGGCTCCGCTATATCTTGCCATTTTAATGGTGTTCATGGTGGTGGTGGTGTTGTTGCTGCTACTACTGTTGCTACTATTTGAAGGCACTGACAATGGTGGAGTTACTACAGAAGAAGGCGACACATTCAACACGTTCTGATTGTTACTGTTACTGTCACTAATGATGTTTGCCGTGGGGGGTGGTGGTGGTGGTGCAGTCATTGGATTGCTACTACTATTCACACTACTAGCACTTGCGATCGCGTTCGATCCACCGGCAGGTACCGCCACCATCGGTGCTCCACGCAGTGGACTACTATTACTATTCACTAACGTTTGCTGCTGCTGGTGCGGCTGACCAGACGAAACCATGGAGACCGTTGCCAACGCACTCGCACCACCGATCACTGGATGATGCAAAGGATGCTGCCGATTAACGCTACCGGCCACACCGCTATGCCCTGCTGCGGGACCGCTACCGCCACCGCTCTTCAAACTGTTGCCAAGCACACTTGCATCATTGTCACCCACGTTGTTCTGCACTGCACCGAGCGCGACACCTGGCGGCATCGTGCCCCCTCCCATCACCACGGTTGGAATGATCCCACTGCCAACGGTACCGCCACTTTTCACCGATGCCGGGCCCACGTTCGCACTGCCCGGTATCAGAAGCTCCTGTTTCAGTATCGGTTGCGCGCCGCCACCGCCACGCATCAACTGCTGTTGCTGCAGCTGTAGCAGCTGCTGCTGCTGCTGCTGCTGCTGCTGCTGCTGCTGCTGCTGCTGCTGCTGCTGCTGCAGTGCTGACAGTGTCGTCTGCTGCTGTTGGTTCGTTTCATTTTGCAACAAATTCACCAGCAGCGGGCTGGACATCGCCACATTGTTGCCGGCGCCAGCGACAGCTCCACCCGCGGACGGGTACGGTGGTGGTGGCGGCGGTGGAACTGCTGAGCTCGCCGCCGGGGCTAAGAAGTTACCGTTGGATGGTTTCGTCGCCACCGTCGTTGCCGCACCAGCAGCCGTGGGCGCCACCGTCGCTCCCGTCAGCCCCAGAGTGTTCTCGCGTCGCTGGATCACCCTGGCCTGGGTCATGCTCTCGAACGGGTACTCGCAAGCGTCGACCACATTTGGCACGTGGGCAGGAACCTTGCCGTCCATCGGGCAGATGGTGTTGGGCGATTTGAACACACCGGTCGCCACACTGCTGGCACCGCTGACGCCAACGTCCATCGGCAGGGGTCCATTGGTGAGGGGCTTCGCCGCGTGCACCTTAGACGTGCTGGGGACAGCCGCATCGTTTACACCGTGCAACAGTGCATGTTGCTGGTGCAACTGCTGCTGTTGTAGATGCAGTTGCTGCTGCTGCTGCTGTTGCAGGTGGTGAATGTGCTGCTGCTGCTGCTGCTGTTGCTGTGGCAGTTGCTGGTGGTAGAGATTTTGATGCTGCAGCTGCTGCACACTTGTCGGATGCAGGTGCTGTTGCTGTACGTTCACCTGGTTGTGCTGCTGCTGCTGTTGCTGTTGCGACAGAACGCGAGCCAATTCGCCTAAGCCACCGGTACCACTACCGCCGCTAGTGCCGGGAGATCCATCAGTAGCAGAGTTATCTAAAACGGGATAACGTAATCATCGATTAACTCATTTCAACGCCAGGCCACGCGCATGGAGGCCACCTACCTGTATGGATTACTATTTCCTGCTGCCCAGCTAGCCGCAGCGATAACACCGTTTCCCCCTCCAGCTGCACGGACAGAATGCCGAGCGCCCGCAGGGCATTGTTGCCCTCCGCCGCCAGCCTTCGCAACCGCACGGCCGCCTCCTTCGGAATCGACAGCGTAACGCGCACACTATTCCATGGTTCCACCTGAAAAAAAAAAAGAAGAACGGGCGATCAATCGATCAGTTTGAAGCGCTAGAGCTTACAGGCCGGTCCGCCGGTAGCGTACCTTGTCCACCTTGAGCCGACCGGCATCCTGCTTTTGCTCGCCATCGGACGTCGGCTTCTCCTCGTCCACCAGCGTCGCGAGCTGCTCGACCAAGCTTTCGAGGCGCGCGGGAAAATCGGGATCGTGCAGATTTCCCTCGCAGATGACGACCGCCTTCAGGGTGCTGCTGCTGCTGTCGTCGCTATTGCACGGTTCGCCACTACTACTGGAGGCAGTGTGTTTACCGCCACCTCGGATGATGCGGTTCGCATCGCTACCGCAATGTCTACTACTGTTTGTCCGTTTCTGTTGATCACCGTCACTATCGGCCGCCATTCTGTTGACAGTGGTGAAGAGAAATGTGAGTGTGGTGTAAGCTCAGCAGCCGCTTCAAACCCCGTATAGCATCCGTAGCAACGAACATATGCATGTTTTTCTTTTCACATCATTTCATTTTGTCAAACCCATATAGTGGCGCATTATGTTTGGTTACAACCAATCCAAGGAGCGAAAAGAAAGCAACAACATCACAAAACATCCAAAAGATAATTCAGCCACCATTATTGCTACATAGAGGCGCTCCCAGCAAGCCATGGAGATACGACAACGACGAACGGCATGCTGCTGCCCGGCGCGGCAGATTATTTAAAACGGAACGCGTGACCCCCGTCACCTTTTTGACACAGTGTGATCTTTTGATACCGATAAATCGTCCACCCGATGGACGGCGGCGGGGCTTGCTGCTGGGCGTGAAGAACTCTACTCGCCAGGCACCATCGTATCATCGCCACGCCATTACTCGGCAACCGGGCTGAAAGAAGGAAATGGCAATGGAAACCTGATGTACCAATCACCCCTGGGCAACCTGTTGCGCCAAAAAGTGACCATGGCGTGTACACAATACGAAATGACGGAACTGAAGCACACCATCGAGATCGAACCGGTTAAATTCCGGAACCGGTAGGAAGTACGAATTATAAATTCCCGTACGGCTTTGTCGTCCCTTTTTCCAGGATCGGTTAGTCCTTTGGTCGTACAGTTTGTTGTCCCATCATTCGCAACATAATTGAACATTAAGAAGCAATTGATAAACAAATCCAATTGATAAACAAATGAGTGGTTGTGTTATCTTTCCTCTCTCTCTCTCTATCACGACGCAGGGATTAGAAAAAGGTTCACTCTCACGCACACAAGCACGTGCATGACAAAGGTGCTTTCTCCCTCTACCTATCTACCTTCTTTTGCACTCCACCGTCAACAGCCGGGATAGGTTTGCGCGTATCGCATAAATGATCTCGGATGGTTTTGTAATGTATTTCATTAATGGCGGGAAGCTGAAGATGACAGTCCATCGTATGTTCTTATCAAATACCGTCATTATCTCGGCCGGTCTGGTCTGCGGGGTGGTTGTATAGGGAGAACCAATAAACTTTAAAAAAAATAGAAACGTTGAAACGCGACAGTTCCAGGGGGTTTTTCTTTTCTTTTACCTCCCGTACTCTTTCTATTTGTGCGAGCGCTTGACGTTTCCATTGAAACCGGTTCGTCCCATAGAAGGCACATTGGCCGAAGGGAACGCGAGGGAAAGAGAAGGTTACCTGTCGCGGTCGCAGGACGAATCGCACCTCCGTCAGCGAATGAGGCACAAAGAGCGGCTCATGAGAGAGGAGCATAAATTATTATTCAAAGGGAAATAACACATCCGCAGGTTGATGGAAAATTAGGCACCGAAGCATTGTTGGAACATTTTTCCGTAATTATTTTGCTCGCACCCCAAGAAGCCAACTTCACACATCACACATATGTTTTCCATGGCAACGATGATGCTACCGATGCGACCGAAACGGACTATCGGCGTCTGCATTATGTAACATAGAACTGGCAGCGTTCCGCGGGCACTTCATAGTCCATTCGCATCGGCGGTACGCGATCCACATAACGACGGCTGTCCATCAAAATCACTATTTGCTGATTCCACGACTCCTATTTTTCTCATGCATCATGCAACGAAACCCAAGTCCTCCGGATACAGACGAAGCAGCCATTTTGATTTGTACCATTGGCAAGGACGGCGCTACTGGCTGGTCCCACGCGAGTGAGCGAGACGCACTGCACTACCAGCAAGCTGTACTCGAGACCAACAAAAAAGAAGAAAACTTCTCACTCTCCCGTTCGTTCCTTCGCGCTCTCGACGAGAAAGCGTCGGCACAGCGGGGTGCAGTGTGAATGTGGTGGCCACCAGCCCGGTTCAGAATGTTGGTGCAAGCTGGGATTCCGCTCACTAACACCACCTTCATTCTGGCACCTCGCGCTCGCGAGAAATACATACCGAGGTAGCGGGAGGCCTGCAATTTTGACGTTTGCTTTGCAATAGCTTGACAGTTGTGTGAGGAAAATTATCCTAAACCAGTCCCCGAAGGTTTTGCGAAGGAAATGATGGGATGATGGAGGAAAGCGTACCAGCCAGTTTGGATGAAATTCCTTGTTTCCGTTTACAAATACTTGCAAAACTCAATCGTGGTGGCGCTACCGTGTTCATTGTGTTCGTCATTTAAGAACGATGCAGTATTTGCAGCTAAATTGCTCGAGCATAATTTGATATTTCTCTGCACTGCTGTCAATGTTTCACACACTTCAGTAATTTAGAATCGCTAGTAGAAGGTAGTTCCGATATGCAAAATTAATCTCGAGCCGTTGAGCTTCCGTGGAGCTTGCAATGCACACCAATGGCATGGTGTAAGCTGTACAGAAAATGTTAGCTAATGTAAACTTATTAATGTGTTTGATGTTAAGAAAATATTTTCGCTACACGTACAATGAAATTATGATGACCTTCGTTAAATTGTGATCACTCCAATAGTAGTTATAAAAAATAGACACATTAATGGTGTGCTCTGCCTCTGAATGTCTCTATCAAAATGACCACCTTTCAAGTGCCTAGCACACTGGAAATAAGGTGTTTTACATGTTAAAAAAAAACCTCAAGCGGTTGTTTTTTCTCCTAAAAATCATTCGTTTGGTGCTATCAGCCTTCGCAAAATCCAAGCCACTCGTAAATCCAAGAGATTTTGGGTGTTCCAAAATTGGTACCACTTACTAGAATTGGATAATTAATTTATAGGTACAGTGCATTGCAAAAGTCCTTAAAAAACGGAAGAAAAAGATCGACGATCAACGCACATCGGAACAGCACCACTTGGCCCCGTGGACAATCAAGCGAATTGCGATGGAAGGCTTGCGTCGACGGAGAACGGGTTGAACGGGGATCGACATTTCAGTCGGGACGTCGTAAACTCCATGCGCCTCTTCATGCCTGCACAGCAGCAGCGCTCTCTTCTAGCGCGATGTAAGGGCGCTCGGTTTTCGTTTGGGATTGGTTGAAAAACGACCCACACCGAGCTGGTTTCGCTGGGAACTGGAAATGGCTACCGCCAGCGGTCGGACCGTGGCAGCACGCACTGTATTATATTTCGCATGATGAAGGGAGCTCGCAAAACAGCAAAAGATCACATTCCCTAGGAAGTGCTATTTTTCTTTTGGCATGTTTTTTTCTCTTCACTGTCAAACGCACATCACACATGCAAACTCACGTACGCGCCGCGCAAAGTAGCATAAGCAGTATGAAACCAAGAAAAAAAAACCTCAAACTCACTACCAACATTGCAGCTCGGATCGGTAAGCTTAGCTAAACCCCAAACATTCCTCGTTGCACTTGCATATTTAGTATAAGATTCACCGAAAAACCCCACTATAATCAGCACTGCCACACAACCCAACCAAAAACTAGCGGACAAGCATTATGTGTCTCGTCTTCTCTTACCCATTTGAGCCTTGCTCCACCGAGGAGCCGAGGGTGACACACTTTTTGCGACGACAAATATCCACTTTAGCCACTCAGTTGCCGCCAACGAATAACGAAAACACAATCGCCAGACGCCAAATAAACATAGTTTGCTACCTTACGGACGTTTACAGTTCGCGAAAGTTAGCATTTAGCGAAAATTGAGTACGTTTGTTACAATCGAACAATAACAACGACCGCCATTTGCATTTTTTCCCATTTTCTTTCTCTTCTACTACTCGCGCGGGGGTCTAGCAAAGAGAGGGCGAACACGGGAGAGCGAAAGCGAAAATGAAATCGGGGCGAATCGGGGTGAAAAAAGCCCCGACTAGCACACCCGGGCGAAAACGAAACGCTCGGGACGTCGAGCTAATCCAGAAGAATATCGCTTGTATGTAAAGATATATTATTCGGTAGGTGGAGGTTTTTAAACTAATATGACTCATTAGTACTCCATCTTACAAGCATATGTGCTATTATCATTAAACTGAGATTTTAAGTTGTGGATGAAGCATGAAAACCATTAGGCATTTTTCGCCGGTTAGCTGTCACTGCTTATCATACAATTTTGACAAAAAGGATTATAGTGGAGGTCCGATTATTTAAGAACTCTGATCCGTTATGTGTGTTCCGTGAAGATTGATTGCGAAACAGGAACGAAGCCATCATTTATTGTTCCTTGAATACGCATCCGGTGATATTGGTTAGAAACACATTTTGCATGAATTTGCAAAAACTTATCGCACGAGGTAGAATCGTATCGTTTGTTCAAAAGTTAGATGAAGCCCGTGTATTTCAACTCACGATATGACAAAATCACGCATCAGTTGAAAATTTACAACATATGGTTCAGTTTATTGATCCACCTAGGTGATTCATGAAACTCTTAACACCACTCTAGAGACTCATTCGAATGGCGCGATTTTAGTTGCGTGGAGAGTTCATGTTGATTTTCGATTTGATTATTAATATCCTTCGAAATGGATAATTCTGCGTCGAGTGTAGAAGATTTCTTTGCTATCCTGCGCAACTTAAGCGAAGCCACGGAAAATAAAAAGGGCAACGACGTTGCAGTAAATGACATGCGAAAGTTAAATTTTCAACTATATTCAACAACGTTGGAGATGTAAGTTTTGAAAGATGCAGCGTGCTAATTGAAGTTTTTAAACAAGTTTGTACGAACAATTGCAGTAATGATGAAAGACTATCAGCTCACCTTCTAGGCGAGGGCCTACAGCAGTACCAGAAAGCGATGATCGACCCGGAGGGAGTAAATAACTACTGCGACGACGTCATGGAGCTGCTCAACAGGCTACCTCCCGAAACTGCGGACGACGACTATGAACTAACCGAAACCGCTTTGGACGATCCTTTGAGCTACCTCCGCAATGCTGAAAGTGGCTGCCAAGGACAGTTTGAAAACTGCTCTGCCGATGAGATTTCCATTGAAACTTTAACCAAAATATTCACTAAAAAGAAGGAAAGTAACACAATGCAAACCAGCAGAAGGACAAACGACGAAGTACCCAAGTTCGAAGCACAAAAGAAACCACAAACCATAAATTCCTCCGTTGGCAATGGAAGCAACTATTCTGCGATAGAAGAAATTTCCAGACGCGTATTTCCCACTAGCAGTTCCACGTTCATTCCTAAAGCACCAGTTTCTAAACCGGTATCAAAACCTGTATCGGACACGTACGGCTCCAACGTTTCTTCCGCTGAGGACAGTCCAGGATCTTCTTCAATCCAGCAAGGTGGTTTCCGTACGGCAAAGGACGAGCTGCAGATACAAAATTTGAAGGTAACTAGTCAATGCTCAACTTTTAGCCATTTTAGAATGGAATATATGTACATAACAATTTTTTTTAGAAATACGGTTCATCAAATCCTCCCGGTAAAGCTCCGCTGTTTGCATACGGCCGTAAGTCGCTAGGAGGGCGGCGCACGCTCGGTAGCAAGTTTGTTTGTCCCGTGCGTTCCGACAATGAAGAAAGGGCCATGCATAGACCCGGTGGATCGGAGGGCGCGTCCAATTCATCGCTCTACCGTGGCAATGGTAACGGGCAAAGCAGTAACGAAGACAGCCAGGAGGAAGAAGTTGACGAACGGTTGAAAAACATCGACCCGAAAATGATCGAACTGATTCGAAGCGAGATTATGGATCGGTTCCAACCATTATCGTGGGACGACATTGCAGGATTGGAATATGCAAAAACGATCATCAAGGAAGCGGTTGTTTGGCCGATCCTACGCCCGGACATTTTCACCGGCCTGCGGAAACCCCCGCGCGGTATCCTGCTATTCGGTCCGCCCGGCACGGGCAAAACGTTGATCGGCAAGTGCATTGCATCGCAGTCGAAATCGACCTTCTTCAGCATCAGCGCATCTTCGCTTACCTCCAAGTGGATCGGCGATGGGGAGAAAATGGTACGCGCTTTGTTCGCGGTGGCTGCGGTGCATCAGCCGGCCGTCGTGTTCATCGATGAAATTGATTCCCTACTCTGCCAGCGATCCGATACGGAGCACGAAAGCTCGCGCCGGTTGAAGACGGAATTTTTAGTACAGCTGGACGGCGCCACTACGGCTGACGACGAACGGATTCTCATCGTTGGCGCTACGAATCGACCCCAGGAGCTGGACGAAGCAGCGCGGCGCCGCCTAGTGAAACGTCTCTACATTCCACTGCCAGACTGTGTGGCACGAGTGCAAATTTTGGTCCGGTTACTCGAAAAGGAGCGGAATAGCATGACGAAAGACGAAATCACGAAAATTGGAAACCTCACCGAAGGATTTTCTGGTGCCGATATGAAAGTTCTCTGCCACGAGGCCTCCATGGGACCGATTCGTTCGATACCGTTCGATCAGTTGGGCGATATTGCTAAAGATCAAGTTCGACCGATATGCTACGACGATTTTAGGCTTGCTCTGACGAAAGTCAAAGCAAGTGTTTCACCTGCAGACCTGCAACAGTACGTTGTTTGGGATCGAACATATGGCGCGGGAGCATCGTAGTAGCCGTTCGGTGAAACATGTTCGGTGTTTCCCACAGTACAAACTATTTTACAATAAATTGGTTACTATAAATATTTTTTTCGTACGAAACGTTTCGCATTTTCATGCAAATTTAAGTTGAAACACTGGTATGTGTGGTTTAGCTTGGATTTATTTCAAGTTGCTGTACGACACACACTGACCACTGCTCCACAATGGAACATACCATATTCAACGAACTCCCTTCCATGTTACTAAATAACGTAGCTTTGCACGATGTCTGGAAAAAGGATTCAATCCTTAACCGACTGCAGGAGACCGGCATCCTTCATGCGCTGGAAAGCCTTGTTCGCATCATAGGTCCTGGAAACGATAAGAGTTCTCAAGTGAATGTCCCGCCCGCTGGAATCCGCCCATTTCGGCTCACTCACTTGTAGAATTCGGCGTAGTCACGAATTTTCGGGTCGTTGTGCATCACCTTCATGGCAACGACGGCAATCGTGCAAAGGACGCCGGAGACGATCAAGTTCTTCTTGATGGTGGCATTATGGAGGCCACGCAGAACCGGCTTCGGGATCCTTGGTGCGACTTCGGACATCTGAAATTAAACAATGAAATCTAGTTTACATTACGTAATTTTGCAGCAGAATTGTCTTAGTTTCCAAGGATGGTGTGGTCGGTAAAGCAGCGAATTCACAAATTATTGTACTTCGTTTCGTATTGGGTAAGTTTAGCTTATACTTAAGAAAACAACGATTAAAATAACCCCTACCTTTACGGTGTTTATTACAGTAGAGAATTTGCTTCAACCACAAGTTCTGAACGAAAAATCTCGACAGCGAAACAGCACAGACAGTAGTGTCTAGCGTTCCGATTTGCACCCATCGCCCTTACCGTTCCAGGTAAATGAACCAGATTCAATTAGTTTAGGGTGTTGCATGGAGGTCGCAGTCATCATACCTTTTCTGACAAAATAATGATTACTTACCTGTGGAACTGCCGCAAATAATACAACGCAATGTTTCAATTAAATAATGTGCAATGCTACTCTTATATATAGCGCAAAAGCGTGATAGAATGTGGGCAATGCAGTGCATTGAGTCCGTTCCTATTACCCAAAATGACCCAAGGTGTCGTTCTTCAAAATCGAATTACTTCACACCACCAGCAGAAAGTCTGCTGACAGATGAGCGATAAGTCGTCGTTCTCAAATTTGCAAGAAAAGCGATACTTTTCAAAACTTATCGTTGTGCAATAATAATAGATCTAAAAGTATCGTTGTAAAAGTAATTAATGATAATATACATTTGGATATGTTTGTGTACATATAAATGCATACAATTTTTGATCGTAACTTGCAATCCACAAAAGTAAGAAGAGCCTGGCCTGATAAAACTATGAAACTATTTTCTTGCAGATTTTGAAATACTCACCGCAAACCAAGAAAAAAGTTCATAAAAACTATTTCGCATAATTTTATGATGTCGGAAGCAATGGATTTGTTCATGATGTAGTTAAAACTGCGTAATAAATCTGCACTCTTTCGACAAATTGTATGCTGTCTCTAAACAAGGGTTCTGTTTCTATGCATATTTTACAATAACCGTTAATTTGTGCCTGTCGTATTTACCCGCACTACCGATGGGTAGCAGAATTACTTTTGCAAGGGGCCGCAGTAAAAGTAGATGTTCTTTTTCATGTTTTTTTACCCATCCCATCGTTCGCTGGAGAACGCGTATTCAAACGTGATGGCAAGACTTTACCAAATTACCCTAAAAAAAGTATGCTCCGCTTTCACGCTCAAACGTATGTTAGGAGAAACCGAAATGGGGCCGTAGGCTAGCTCTAGCATCGAGCAGTTATTTGTATAGATTTCTTGGGAAAACACGTTCTTTAGTGACAAAAGAGGTAAATAATGGACGAAACCGACAATTAATTGTTCTTGGTAGCGGCTGCCACACACCCCGGCGACAATTTCTTGGTGTTGGAAAGGCCTGTGGACTGGTATGCCCTTCGTACGATAACGCAGCGAACAGCGTGCCACCCAAAACGGACGCGTCCCCTGCATTTCGCACGAAACGAAAATGTTTCAGTAGGTAAAGCTACCGCCTTGAAGTCAGGTAGTGCAATTCTCACGTTCGTGTCCGTCAGGAATATAGGGTATAAAACAAAGGCAGTTTTCGGTGCAACCGTGCCAGATTCTGCCAGACTTGTGCACAGGAAAGATCGTTCAATGTTAATCGGTGGGCAGTAGAAGTTGTGTGGCTGAAGTTTTGCAAAAGTTTTTCTTAGCCTAAGTTGTACAAATATATTTCTGCGCACTGTTCTGCAGTATGCTGCAGGACCAAAAACCTAAAGGTAAGCGGTGTTCAAGATCGTCTTTTATCATCCATAGTTTTTTGTGCATTCCGCCTACTACAATTTTTTCACGGCAAACGAAACACCGAGTTGCGAAAATGCGGATCGTTTGCACTTAGTACCCGAGAAGGGCCGGGTATTACTCTCTAGTTAATTTCTTTTTTTCTCAAGATATGCACGACGATCTTTTTTGCCTTGCTGAAACGATGGTGAAATGATCCCGTTACTGCCCCCGAAATCAATGTGCTTAACCCCAGTGATCTATATCATCGTAATCGCCATATTTACAGTATCGGAAATAAGCTAAGCAACGACGCTTAATTTAACCAGTTGCTTGGATTATTCTCGATACTGTGTGTAGTGGTGCTAAAAATGTGATTTGTGCCTGTCGAGAGCGGAAGCCGTTCGTGAAATATTAAACCATCGCCGGTAAAAGGGGGGGAGCATATCGCGAAGTTCCATCGTCGTCCAGCGGATGTAAGGCGACTCCAGCTTCTACTTTCGACATATCATCTGGGTAGCACGGCCGTACCCCATGGTTTTAAAAATATGTAGTACGGCCGCACTTCCCCCATGGTGTGCTTGGATAGTCATCATAGAGCGCGTGCCGTTGTAGTGTGAAAGTAGTTCGATAATAAATCTTTTACTTGGTATTACAATGGTTTTAATCAATTGTGTAATGTGTTCGATGGAAATTAAAATCAATCTTCCCCTTCAAATTGTTCCAGAAATGACAGATTACGATGCTGCTGCCGCGCTCCTGATGCTCAGCTCCGGAGGCCGCTCGTCGCCACAAGCGGAGGCGAACAACAACCACAGTGCCTTCCTGGCGGCAAAGCCACGGATGCATGGCAGTCCAGTGAATACCACCACCACACCTCAATCGTCGCCCACGGCTGTGATTGCAGTCGACTTAACGGCGTCGCCAGTATCCAAAGTGCCCTCGCATTGTAGGCCAGCGAAAACCACACCTCGATCGGGCTCGGCCGCCTTGCTTGCGGTGGACCTAACGGCGTCACCGGAATCGAAAGTGTCTTCACATTCTAAATCGACGCGAGGGACTACAGCACCGAAATTAGTACCATTACGCAAGGAAGATCTCGTCCGCTCGAGGCAAAAATCGTTACTCCGTGTGCAACGGAACGAACCAGTAGAGAAGAGGCCCCAAAGCGCGGGGGCCGTTTCTAAGTACATTACAGGGCTCACGTTTTCTCCCGGAAGTTCGGAAAGCGAATCGACGCCTGTGGAACTAGCAGAAGGACGGCGGGCAGGAGGAAGAAATTCGTTGATCTACGGCGACCCGCGGTTAGGGTCTTCTTCACCACCGGATTTGGTGCACCGGTGGGACAGTAGCCGAACGTCTTCGCCCATTGTGCAAAGCTCGAGCGGACTTCTGCCCAGTCCCCACTCGGCACACGAAAGTTACGGAGAACTCATCGGTGGGCCAATGGCGGAGGCGGCGGCGGCAGTCTACGACAGTCCCGGAATGAACGGGTTTGCCCTGCAGCTCAACAGCAAGGGGATGATTGGACGGGGCCGCAAGTACGCCGTCAGTTCGCCGGAGCCTTCACCTCTGGTAGCGCCCGTGGCGTCGAAGGGTGAACGTAAATCGCGTCGATCGTACCATCATCCTCCGCCTTGTTCCGCCGGCAGCAATGTGGAGGAAAAGTCGCTAAACTCGCCCACCGATTCGGGCGTTTCTTCCATACACGACGAGATTCTGCAACCGAACTTGAATGTTCAAATGTGGGCGAAGGGATCGCACCTTGGAGAAGGACTGCCAACACTTGTGCGCACCGAGCTGAGGAAAATCGTCGATGCATCGATGATCAACAAGGAGCGGTTCACGAAAACCAAGATGATTAACTTTCCGCTAGAGTTGAGTAAGTGTATTGGGGTGGTGTTAGAGGATGTAATAGGCTCTCTAAGTGTTCTTCTAATCTGTTTTTTCACTCACAGGTTTTAACCCTAACAAATCGCGGTTTCGCAAGGAATGCTCCAACGATATCGACAACCTAGACCGCGAGAGGAACAATGAGGCATCTCGCCGGTCCCGGCACAAGAAGAAGCTGATGACGCACGTGATGAGCATCGGTCTGGAGTTCGATCGCAACGAAAACCGCGAGCTCTACCTGCAGGAACGCTGGCTGACCAACATGATCTTCGAGCTGGAAGAGAAGGCGCTCAACGTCGGGACGGAAGCACAAGTGTTGCGAAAGTTGCGGGCGAATTGCGGATTTCAGTGAGTCAGTAGCATTTCCGGAAAACCATCCATCTGTTGCGCATTTAGGTTTATTTGACGATGGGTCTCAACGAGCCCTTATTTTACATCGAATTTTGAAGCTTTTTTAGTGATGGCTTAAAGTGCAATGCTTCGGTGTAATGGTTTCCGTTTACGGGGGGAGTATGGAATCCAGTGTAGGTTTATTTATTTTTTAAATCGTATGTTTATGTAGAACAAAACATCTACTTCCTGGTACCCACTATGTGTCGTCCTTAAAATGATGAATACAGGAATTATGATTTTGTAATAAAGAACCGTGCAAACTACTATATGATGATTCTGGGAATGTTTTGCATTACAATTTGAAGCAAAATTTTGGAGTGGTGGAGTAGGTAGCCAACATGATAGGGTCGCAAATCTAACCTGTTAGTTAGTAGCGGTTAGGTACAGATGTTTTGCTAGCAACGTTTTACAAAATTAAGGGTTTCACTCAAAGGGTCAACGTTCATTACATTTATGAACATGTACTTACCGAAAGGGTGCAATAAAAATAATAAAGTCACATCGAGCACATAAAGTATTTCATGTCATTTATTGTACAAATCCCATTAACAAAACGAGCAAGGTCAGTAACACTCTTACTGGCCGTAGTTACACAACTTTTCCATCATTCTATAGAAACAGTAGCGAGCGTCGTATTCCATATCGTACCAAAAGTTCACCGCAATACACTTGTGGCTTTGGCGCACATGATGGTACCAGAGACTCGGCAAGTACAGCATATCGCCCGCGTTAACCCGAACCTCGTACGTAGTTGCATCGGCATAGGATGGGAAGCGGTGCAAGTCTGGTTCGAGCGGATCGACGCTCACCCATTCAATTAGCCGGGGTTTACCAATCTCTGGAAGGACAAAAAGAAGCGTAGTACTAATTCAGCATGGATTGAACAGCGGATGTGCGTCGTGTTAGCATGCAACAGTCAACAATTGAGGCTGAATAATTCCGTTTCTGCTCGTAATTACTTTTTTTAATACTGAGCGAAGGGAATTTCCTTTACTTCAAAATCAGTTCTACGGTTTCATTGCTTCCCATCCTGGGAACCGGCCTTACCATCTAGAATTGGCTCGATCACAATGTTGTTATCATTTTCCTGCATAAAAATACCCATCGGATACTGCCTCCTGGGTACATTGTGCAAGTCGATTGGAGGGATCAGAATAAAGTCCTTGTACCCGGAAATCACGCAGTAGATATTCTCGTACGGATCTTTGTGCACTGCAAACAAATCCAAAGGACATGATGTTGTTACCATCCGTCGGTTGCAAATATAATATACATGTTCAAAGCGTGATCGTACTTGATGTGATGGCCCTTTCATCGCCCATCCAAAAGTTGATCGCGTCCGGTTGTTTGTTGAACGCGTCCGAGGCGAAACTGAGACTTGCTTCGTTCACATCTTCCCAGAGTTCCTGGAAATCTTCCGTCAGGTTGGAGTTTTGCCGCTGTATGTAAGGAATCCAGTTGGGACTGAAACGATGAAAACATGTGCGATGCTCAACAGTGCGTTGGGAGCGAAAACGGGACATTAAAATCTTACTCTTTATCATCGAGAGCCGACAGAAACGCATCCATTCGCATGTCCTGCTCCAACGGGAGGACGAAATGTTCCTCGCCTTCGTGCATTGCCAATCCGTCGGCGTAGCCATTGGGGGTGATCGCAACTGTTACCTCCTTGCCGGGGATCGTGTCTCTGTGGAACTTATAAGGGGTAAGAGAAGATGCGCGAACAACATTTTCGTGCCGGAGTTATTTAAAGCCATTCACGAACAAGGTTCACTCCCGTATTAATCAAACCGTTGGTTGGAGATTAGGTTTCAGTTAGCTTTAATTATGTGTAGGATACCGATTGGATTTTTGTTTTGTCTACCAGCATTAAATTCTTTACTCTCATGCTCCAAGCAAGAACAAATGGACGCACAGTACCCTGGCTGCGGTTAGTAAAACAACGATTGCAAACATTCATAGTTTCTCTGAAGGTGAAGACGTACTCCGCCAATAAAAGGTGAGATGATCGTCTAATTAAACTTTCCTCTCACTATGACTGTTATTGGCCATGGTTCAAAAATGCCCCGGGCAGCTGTGCCAACAGCGGACATGAATGTGGCCATGTGTTTTGACAAACACATCATTTAAAACACAATCCACCAGTGCGTCATCTCGTCTACCGACTCGACAAAAAATCCAGCAGAATGGTGTATACTTACCTAAAGTATTTGGAATTCCACTTCTCTAGCGCGGGCCAGTCAGTGATGGCTTCACGCATGATCACAGGTAGGTTTTTGGCCACATGATCACGCACAAACTCCAGCGATGTGGGAATACCAAACGTTTCGGGGATGCTGGCTGGTAGAAACAAATCTGCAAACAAAAAAAGGCAAAAGCCGTTAGATACGTAGCGAATCCGCCCGCGTCCTTCGAGCCAATCAACCTTTTGCCTCGTTCGTAAGCACCTGGAAGGCGTCCCGTATGTTGGAATTGCTCATTTTGCACTGGGCACGATCTTTCCGCGACTGATTCCTGCTGCTTTCAACCACAGACTCTGCCTGCACACAGTTCAGCGTTCGTTTCACAAAAAGATGCACATGAACGCAAATGAACACAAACAATAGTACAGAAATGAAGCAGAAGCGTGAAATTTACACTACCATATTTTATGAAAAGTTAACGTATTGAGCGGTTAAATTTATCTATTCCTATATCTAATAGTAGCTTAAGCTAAATACGTGTGTCAATGATGGATAGAAATCTCAGTTTTAAATCATTTTTGTACGTCTCTACCATACTAGGCATTCAAGGGTTGCCAACAGCACGCGTTCATCCGATTGACAGATTGTCGAACTTCGTGTCCCGTCGCATGAATTTCGCGGTGCTGCTCGGAAATTTCTACAAAGCAATTTGACGTTTCTGAAGAAAATAATAATTCGCGAAATTGTGTCGATCGAAGCGCACACGGGGAGAAAACAAAACCTGCCCCATGGTTATTTGTGTTCTTCCGGCGAAACCCTAGTTTCGGCAATGCGTCGCATTGTGCCCCATTTAATTGGAAGCTAAAAGTGAACCCGTGCACACGTTAGTTTTGTTTTTTTTTTGTCCGGCGAAGCGCAATGTCCCATTCCTCGATGGATCCTGCTCGACCATCTCGATTGCTCCAGTGAAGTGGACAACGCTTGGACAGCTCTCTCACGGGAATTCTCTAGTCATGTAAATGTTGCCATTATTTGGTCGCACGAAACAACGCCAAGCAAAATAGTGCAGTGATAGCAACAAATTACGATTCTTCGCCGAAAGTGTGAATGTTTATACGGTATCCATCGGCAAGAACAATTTACCATCCGCAGCAAACGCATAATTGGAAAGAGTACAACAGAATTAGAATAGTGATTACATCGATTGCTGTAGGAGTTACGCCAAGAGAAGGTAATAGTAGTGGAAGGACTCCAGGATTGTAACTGTAGTAGTAGTAGTAGATACAGGCAACGGGTGTCTACTATTTTGCTAACAAGGGTTGTAAACAAATGGCCTTCTGTCGGTCAAGGGTGGTGAACGTGTGTTACTAATAGGGCGCTAATGCTCATGTGATCAGTACAGGGAATCAGCTTTGTTGAATCAATTAACAAATTTTGTGTAGACATTTACATTTCCGATAACGGTGAATTCTCCCTGAAGCGGCTCAGCTTCAAAGTCGTGAAAAGTATTGTTTTCCACACTGCTTCTTTTCGTGGAGAAAATCATAAAGAAAACAAATCTAGAACGGTTGATGTCTCATAAAAGAAAGTCTAATTGGTACTGTTTGATCAGAAGTAGCAAAATGATTCGGATTCAATTTCTCCAAATTAAGAGCGTGCATGTTTAATATCCTTCAAATCAATCAAGCACACTTTACGGTTAATATAGGGGTTTAAAGTGAATTAAGTCGGGTTTAGTCGTATCGGATTCGGTTACCTTTTCACTTCACCAAAAATAACAAAATCCGTCGATTGGCTTCTGCTACGATCCACTACCGGATACGGTAGATAACGGCGCGGCCGTGCGTATGTTATTTCATCATGTGCTTTTAAACAATCTGATAACAACCTTCGCCGCATTGCTCCATTGAATGTACAATACACAATCTATTGTTTCCCCCTGTCCCATACACTTTCGCAAAACTCTTTCGAGTGTGACAAAAGTGCCGCGGAGTGGAAAGAAAAAGTGAAACTGCTGTACCACCATACAGCAGTTCCCTCCGCGACATTGGCTGACGCAGTTTTTCGTTTTTATCATTTATCGTTGAAAGAGGAGTTACGAAAAAGGAAGTTTGAATGTCGCTTGATGAAAGCCGCCGTAACGTCGAATGCGAATTATTGTGCGTGTGGATAGGAAGATTTTTAAGATAATTAAATCTATGTTCTCCTTGGTGCTTTCTGCTTAAATTCAAAATACACTGAAGTGAGCAAAACATGATCGCATTTGTTTCGCATTTTAATAACCTTTTTTTTTTTGTCCAAAGCTCTTCACGGCCAACCATTTGCCTAGCAATTTTTAATGAGTCTAGGATACAGTGTTTAATTATTCATCGACCGTGCAACCTAACCGTTACTATCCGGAATGGGAAACTCCAGTACAAAGCTAGCGGAAAAATGCTCCCTGCTGGCCAAGAGCGAGGTGCCGGTGGTGGCCAGCTCCTTCAAACTGGTCAGCAAAAACTCCGAACGCATCAAGGAAGATGATCTCATGGTTAGTATCGCGGTTCGGTGGTTTCTATGCCAACGAAACTAGCACATCGCAGGATATTCAGTTTATTTTTTTATTTGTCCTGTGCTTACATGCGGATGGCCTACTTTTGGCACACTCAAATTTCCTCATCCCGTTTGCTTGCCTGTTTGCGCGAACGGCTGGCAGAAATTCTGGGGCTCCCAGATGGACCCGCGGTTGGCGCAATACATCACCAACTTCCTGTTCGGCCCGCTAGGCGCCCGTTCGCCCGTCGTCGAATTCCAGCGGTTCGCCGAACTGTACGTCTTCTGCGTCCGGGGCACCATCGACGAGCGGATCAACGTGCTGCTGTGCAGTCTCGGCCAGCAGCCCGAATCAGAGTCTACGGAAATCGCCTATCCGCTTATCAAAGAGGTACGGTGAGAAGGCACGAGTGGCGGGGCGATGGGGAAGGATTCCGTCGCCATGTGGTCCGATTGGATCGATTTCTCATACTGTCAATATCGTGCCATGCAAATCTTATCTCGCCTTGCTGTTCATTTTTATTGGTCGGCAGTACGTGGAGGCGGTCGTCAGCAGCTACATGCGCGCAATCCGACTCGAAGGCGGACCGCAGTACAAGTCGTGGGAATCGCGAGGCTTCCGCATCGTAAAGGACTGCATCCAGAAGCTGGCCGAAAGCCTTGCATATGACGTGGTGCAGCAGGGCACACAGAAGGTTACCCGGGCCGATGCCGAGCGATGGTAAGCAAAATAGAGGAACGCATAAGTGCAAGAGGTTGTTTTTCCCTGTAACCCGCAGTGTTCTCGGCCCTGTTGTCCACGGCCGGCGAACGCATCTTCCATGGAGAACTGTGGATGTAGCTGAAATTTGTCTTTAAAATGCGAATAGATTACCAAAATTGAGTCACAAAATGAAGAGCATCTTCAAAGGTCGCTTGAAAACATAATTAAGCTGACACTGCGGTGGCCAATTATGGCCCGAAATCCCTATACTTTTTTAGCATTTTCCTTTATTATTCAAGCAAGTTAACCTACTAAGACTACTTCATGGAAGATAACAACTAACACGTATCAAATTCCGTATTTTAAATATCTCATTGCTTTAATTCAAATCAAACGCGTTTCCGTAACTTCAGGTTACATGTGAATCCGACGTTCCTGAAAATGTTGGAGCATGTTTTCTCCCACCTGTACCACTATCGGAACGTGAAGAATGCTTCCGAGGCGGATGGTAACGCGCGGAAAAGCATTCTCCCGCCGGAGATCCTCCAGTCGATGCTGCCGTACTGCGAGGGGCTGCAGTATATGCCCGACTATCCGGCCTTCATCGATCTGTCGCAGATGCTGTTCATCAACTCCAACCTGCCCGGGTCGCTGCAAAACAAGTGGCGCTTTTTGTTTTCCTCACAGATACATGGTGAAAGTTTTTCCACGCTACTAGGTGAGTGTGGATCACTGTTGCGTATAAATCATACGGGCTTGGATCGATTGATTAATCTCCTCTTCTTTCCCAGGCCGAATTATGGATCAAGGGCCAACGGTTGTTATCGTGGAGGATGCTAATGGATACATTTTCGGCGGTTATGCAACGGACTCGTGGGCGCTCAGTCCCAACTACGTGGGAAACGAAAATTCTTTCCTCTTCACCTTGCGGCCAAAGATGCGATGCTTTCCCAGTACCGGGTACAACGATCACTACCAGTATTTAAATCTCCATCAGCAAACGATGCCAAACGGAATGGTAATGGAAAAGGGAAAGGGTGTAGAAGAGTGGCATAACAACATCTGTTCTTCTGTGCTAAAGGACAACGCGTTTTCCGATTTACCTTTGCTTATTCTTTCACTATCTAATGGATATTTCATTGCTCGATTTCCTTTTTTTTTTGCTTTGCTTTCAGGGTATGGGAGGCCAGCACAACTACTGGGGCATGTGGTTGGACAGTGAGTACGGTTTAGGCGAGTGTTCGGAATCCTGCACGACCTACAAGGGATACTTCCAGCTGAGCGCCACGAAGAATTTTAATATAAGAAATGTGGAAGTCTGGGGCGTTGGGGATAAACCGGTCAAAGAAGATGAAGCGGTAAGGGTGGTCTGTCGGCTGAACGCACACGATGCACGGTGAACGATTATCAACGCATTATTATTCTCCGCTTCCAGGAGGATGAAAAGTCTGCCGTTCGTTCGATCCTGGATGGGAATGCGGACAGTAAGGCGATGCTGAAGATGAGCGGCCGAGAGCAGTACTCGGACGGCTACCGGGAGGAACCGAAGGACTAAGGCTTGCGGAAGCACGCCAGAAAGAAGAAGTGTTTCGTGATGGGGCGCACGATGGAAATCAACTTGGTGGATGTAACCGATACATTCAATTTCAACTTTCTCTAGAACGTGCCGTTGGCGATGGTGCTTCGTTTTGGATCGCTTGGATACTCCGTGCCGCCCGCTAAACGGCACCGAGCGGCGTCGCGCGTACAATCTAATCCGATCGATCTTACGTTTAGGTGTAGCCCAACAAACGCAAACGGTACGGTGTTTTAAGAACAAAAGTCTGAATAGTTTTCTTCGACGGGTTTATATTTTGTATCTTCCGAGAGGAGCCGGCAAACGTTTTATTAAACCGCTATCTGCGAACAAACGGAACACCAAGATGCACCACAGAAAACCATCCCCCACCACCAGCACCGTTTATCACTAGACTCTTCATCTGGCGTGGGAAGATTGACACAATTTTCTCCACTTGATTTATTGGTCGTTTTAGATTTTACAAGAGAAGCAATGGAATTACCATTAACCGCACAACGGATGAACAGATATCATGTAGAGTAGTATCAAAGATACGGAACTTATTTGCATGGAACTTTGGATAAAATCGTATGGAGTGTAAGTTTCACAGGAAACTGATTGGTTTGGAAGCAAAAAAAAAACCTCCCACTGTAAGCGGAAACCGCTTTTGGCAATTGCTAGAAAAAGGTAGATTGTGGAGAGTTTATCCTCGTATACTTATCGTTCGATCGCTTTAGCGACCAGCATGGAATTCAAATACTATTTGATGTAATGTTCCAATAGTGAAACGTTTATGTACAGGCTTTCGTTAAGATGATCAGAATCTATCAATAATATTATACACCTTTCTCCCCCTAGGCCCCCCACATCCAACAATATTAAATGTTATAAGGCAGAACAGTTTACAAAGAGCAAAGCAGATGCTCCTCCCAGTTCCATGTGTACAATCAATGTATTTAGTTATAGTTTTATTTTATTTTATTCGTTAAATTATATTGCTTGCTACAAGATGTAACGGGTTTCACCTGTTTTACAGTGCCATATTATGTGGTGTACTTCAGGGCGCCTTATTTTTGGACTGAAGGAAGTAGAAATTGTTTGAAGGCGGTAGTGTTGGCGCTAGGAACGAAAAGTAACGATTTTATCTGGTTTGTTGTGTGTAAAGTATCCCACAATGGGAAAATCACTTCTTCTTCGCTGTACTTGGTCAGTTTCTTCTTGGTGTGTTTGTAGCTGTGTCAACCTGGTTGAATAGATCCACGGGTTCGTGAGGATATGCAAATAAAGGATATGTATGAAATGAACGTTGTTCTCTTATAACCCTTGATGAAATTAATGCTTCTGATGGTAATTATGTTCAAATATATTTTATGCACGAAATCGAATGTCACACAAAAGTGTACACATTCGAAGGAGGGCTTGTTGAATGAGCAATATTAAACTGTAAATCGATTTGAACCATTGCTAGAAATACATCGTTCCTGATTGATTAGCTTAGCCTAGGACTTATTAATGCCAGCTTGTTTAATCTTTTCGCAGGACGAAGACGTGTGGCGCGAGAGAACTCGTTGCTACAGAAAAACAGTTTACCACGAACGGTGCACGCTGGTGCTCAACGAGCTGCTGGGAGCACTGGAAGTTAAGTCCCTGGATTGGACATTTGTTAAGCTGTTCACTCCGGTGTATAAACAGCACACGGTGCTCGGAATATTCGGGCGCACGGACCTTCCGGCCGCACGTGCTGCATATGTTTTCATTCTCGAATTGAGGCTGTGCTTCCGGCGTTTCCTTCATTCGGGCTCGTTTAGCTTTTCGCACATTGTCGGATGAAGAGATGAAATGAAGTAGTGCGCTGTTTTTTTTTTAATAATAATTACCATCCCATTTTTTATCCTCGCAAGTTGCAACGCGTCTAAGCTATTTGGTTGTAACAGAAAACACCGTGGCATGTTGGAACGGTGCTTTTCTTGATTGTAGTTTAAAGTTTTGTCCTCAAGGGAAACCTCAAGGGTCTTGAAACATTTCACTTTTTTGAAACTGTTATACTGCTATTTCTCTCAAAGATTTTTCAACGTAGGACATCGTCTGCTATGGAGCGTTCAGTTCGAAATAGTGACGAAAAAGTATACTTTGTCCGTAAAATTTATTGAACGCAGTTTTGGAAAAACCATTTCGTTAAGATTATTTTTAAAGTAGATACATAATTACATATTTTTTGGCATTGATGCCAAGTATTGAGCAGATTGATTAAATGTTTAGTTTTCTCGTTCTCTTGGACCATAACAAAAAACTAAATTTTTGAAAACAGTTAAAAACACAATGCAGGTCCGAAACATACTATAAATCATATATGTTTCCATATTTTCGAAAAGAATGTTCCTTTTTGGGATACATTGAAGTGCACACTTCCAAGCATTGCCAGCAGTGTAAAGTGAAGGTATAGGGACGTTCTGCGCATGCCCTCCCGCTGTGATAACCTGGAAAATTTCTACATGGCTTCTTTGCACGCTGTACTGTCGAAGTGTGAGTTTGTGTCGGAAAATAGACGGGAACGTACTCGCGGTGCTCGAGCGCTAAGAATACAGATAGTAGACAACGGGAAGGTCAACCTGCCCAGCACGCACACGCACTTGCGTGACGGGGTATCAGACGGGTAACAGCTCGCGCTCGGAAAAGTGAACACTACGGTGCCAGAACAGACGCCTGGTCGTCATTGCTAGTGTGCGGTCACAAGAAATCGGCCCTTCTGCCTGTCCAGGGTACACAGAGTTGGTTCCGTTGTGCGATCGGTGCGTTCCGTTCCGGTGAGAAACGCGACGAGTGTCACCATATTTCACCAGAAACAGCGATGCACTTGCTACATATCGCTTAGTCGTCTGACGACGACTGTGGCATGAGTTTGGCTTCCGCCAATATCCATGCTGAGCCCCGAATACTTCTGTGCTCCATTGGATCGGGACTGATTGTGCAGCGTTTCATCCGTGTAAAAGGCCATCCATGCGAATCATGGTCCCCTATCCTAACAAGCTCAATAATTATGGTGATTTGCAATCCTCGTGCGACTGATAACATGGTATTGCCTTCATAAAATACTATTGCTTGTGGCATGGCGTGAATCTCTCCCTCTACGCTATAGTTTGCATACATGATTGTGTATGGTGGCAAAAAAGCGGCGGAAAGTGATGTGTGATTTTTGTTTCCTTTTCCAGCGCGAAAAAGTAGCAAAAGAAAGGCTAACTGTGCGTGTGCCTTCTGATGTTATGTGTCCTGTGGGAGTTCTTGTGAAGCTCTCGCTACTGGCACAAAAGTGTGCATGCATGTGTGTGTGTGTGTGTGTGTGTATGTGTAGAGGAGGCGTGAGTAAATTTTCTCATTTTCCACGGCTCCTTGGATCCCTACCATGCTCTGCCTAGCGTATTTTCCTCACCATCACAGAGCGTGAGCATACTGGTGGTTGTTGCCATGGCCTCCTGCTGTACGTGTGTTTCAGCATGGCGTAGACCTGGCGAAAGTTGCGCTCTTCTCGGTACTTGCGAGACTTTAGTGATATCTCTTAGTAGCGCACGGATGCTCGTCGAAGATGGTGCCCGTCCGTTGTGGTGTCGATCTGTGCGGTTAGTGTTTAGGAGTTCCTTTGCTCGGTAGTGTTTTCCTTGACCACAATTCGAGAAAAGAACAAACTAATGAAGGCAAGGTAGGCTGGTAGCCCGCCACCACAGTTCCTTGCTGCGTTATCCGGGCAATTATTTTGTGAAGTGGAAAAAATAAAATAAATTTACACGTCTGTGCGCCACGGCAGGGCCTGCTGTCCTCATTCGATTTAGGAGGTCAGTGGTCTGTTCCAAGGTGTAAAATTTAGTGTTTGTCAGATTGTTGAAGCGATGGAGAAACTCAATAAAAATAAGTTTCGTGCGAAAGTAAAAGGATAACGTATCGCAAGTGTACGATATGGGGTCGAGTGATCTTGTTCTGACCTCGACAGTAGTGGGCAAAAGAGAAGAAGAGAAAGAGAGAGAGTGAGAGCCTGGATGAGTTGTGAGAAACATTATGTCGAGACGACAGCATCGTAGCAAACCTTCTCGCGCTTATGCTCTTTAAACGTTAACACACCCGCACAAAAATACCCACACAGACGCAGGTGCACCTAAACATAATCCGTTAATCTTTTTCTTTGTGTCCTGTTCCTTTCGTTTTCTCTTGCATTTGCTCTTTCGAATCACTGGGAAGGCGAGAGCAGCACCGTGTTGATAGGCAGCTGTAGTATATTTACATGCCGCTCCTAGATCTCTGCCTAGTGGTCAGCAGAGATGTCAGCGTGCCATGTGTACAGTGTGTGAAACAGTACACAGAAATGTGGAATGACCCTCACTGTGCACGTGTGCCTGTATGTGTGTATTTGTGACACAAGGTGGAAGGATTTGCTGCTTTTTGCACGGGTTTTCCACGAGATGCAATCCGCGTCGGTGGTGTTAGTGTAGATCAGGGAATCCGCACGCGAAGACAGGACACGGCCTTCGTTGATCCTGATGCGTGCTGTAGCATTATATCCGTTTCTTTAACAAATTCATCAGCCAATTCAATGCCGAGGATCGTCGAATTCGCGTTGGTAATTGCGGAAAATAAACCCTTTTTTTTTAATCGATCTTCCGGCCAATCAGGGCATGTTTGTGTTTTAGCTTCCTTGGTTGTGGAAAAACTTGCGAATATATTTGGAACGACCTTCGGTTGGGGCCGCAGTATTTTCCGGGATAGTAATGCTGCAGACCCATCGGACCTTCCATACAACGTATGCTAGTTTGCGGAAATGGAGCGGTTAGTCCTACCACTCTGCGGCCCAAGGACACCTGTGACGCGAGCGAGCGATGCATGCAAAGGTGTAGTTCAAAGATATAATTAAAAAATCAGCAAGAAAAAAAAACCACTCAAATCAATTAATTCTTTGTTGAAATCCTATTCCATATATAGCAAGAGATAAATGCTATTTCGGAGGAAGAGTTAGTGGAGAAAGTTTTCTAAACATTTGCTTAGAAAGTATTGTAAAAATTTGAAAAGTATTTATTGTGACGGACAGGGCGATAGGTACCGTAAAGCTCCAATTTTCAAAACTCATTTTAAACCTTTAAAAAAGTTAATAAAAAAATGACCAGGCAACTTGAAAAACGTTTACATTAAAACAGATCCCGAGGGAACGTAGAATGGTACACATAAAGAGCATCCCCGTTTCTGAATTGTGGCAAATATAAATAAAAGAAAAAAATTGAATGATTGGAGGAAATTGAGGCAAAAAGGAATGAGAAATCGGAACGAGAAGACGGCAAGGATCGCTCGAACAGTATACAGAACGATTTGAAATATGAATCTTTACCAAATCTATCCCGTCCCGTCCGTTATATTTATCAAACTCTCGTTGTCGTCCAATTTGGGGAAAACGAACACGCAACTTTGTCGATTACGCCAGCATCAAACCACCGTATGCCGGGTGTTTAACTACCCGTGAGGGAGCCGGGTCGGGTGCGGGTCAAATGGATGGACCGCATAGTATGGACGGTGTGTATGCTGGTGACCGGCGGACGCGTCTGCAACCTTCCAGCTTCTTCGCAAGTGCCGTCGTGCGGCTATTATTAGACATCGAGGAAGGAATGTGTCGTGTGCGAAAGTGTAAGAATAGGATCCAGGGTGGCGAAATCTACCAATTTTAGTTCCCGCCTCACGCGCGCTGTCGATCAAGCTAACATGGCTGGAGCAGTGAGAGAGGCGACAACTTTGGATCTGGTTCTATTTGTATCGTGCTTAATTTTTGTTTTAAATTCATGTTCTGGCAACCAGGCAAAGTCAAACAGTCATTTTTAACCAAATATAACCAAGTATAACTTTCATAGAATGCATTTAAGTACTCCAAATATGCCCAAGACGCTTTATCTTCTGGCAATGCCGGCAATCATTTTATAATTTTATTCGTTACCTTTGGGTCATATTTTCAATTGTACTGATATTGTAACACCTTTCCATGATGCCATAATTTTTATCCAAACAACCGGCTTACCGCTGCAATTGTTAGGGGCTTCGGGGTGTGTACTACATGGTTCCATATGGCTTCCATTTGTCTACGTTCTGTTCCAAAAGATTCAAAAGAACATCTCTTAGGGTTGGAAAGTAAATTTTTCGAATTCATGCTCTCACTAGTTCCAATAAAATAGATCATTCCACAGGTATCCGACGTTCAGTGCCGCGTTTGAAGTTGGGAGGTGGATAGCTTCCTTCCAAACTGACTGAGTTTAAATTTGTTTTTTTTTTTCTGTATTTTATCACTAACAGAGGCTAGAGGAAGCGTCTTGTGTGTATCAATTATTTTAATTAATTCCAGCAAGGTCATAATAGAGCAGAAAGACGACATACTGTGTTAAAATCACAGTTTGGATTTACCTTGATTTGCCACCGCGTAAAGCTTATGCATGGATTTAATTTCCTAAGAACTAAACAAATTGCTACGTTCAGGAGAAGGCTGATGCACCATATTGTTTGGAAACGTTCACCAGCTTATCACCTTATCTTCATTATGATTGATTTCCTAATGCAACTCGCCAAGTGATTGTTCCTGCAGCTAACCGTCGTCCACTTGCTTGGCAGCGCTGTCACTTCCCCCGTTATCGGGTTCGTTCGATCAAATGCATTAATATCTAAGCACTTCATCCGCACCATTGCACGGTGCGACGCGGGCCTTATGATAATTGCGTTCTAGTGCCGGAGCCAGCTGCATTTTAATGCGTCGCGTATGACGTCGTTCCCGGGATTGACCGGCGCGTCCACGCTCGATTGAGATCAATTGGAATTGTGTGCCAGGGCGCGGTGACACCGGCGCGCGCGCGCGGCACTTGACACACGTCAGTGATTCTAGCCCCCCCTCTCTCATGCCCTTCCCTTTCCGACCCCCTTCCCACCGTTGTGATGGCGCGACATCAGCAAAACCGTCGTCACATCGATCGTAATCGGCGATAATTACCGGCGCGGAACATGTTGGGCCCGCGCGTGTGTCGTCATCGGTGTCGTATTGTTTTCGCGGATTTTTGTGACGCACAAGTGGGATAGTGGGAGGAGGTGGGTGAGGGGGGGGGGGTTAGGTGATGATGGTGAGTAGTGTATTGTTGCCAACGCGCCTTGCCGTTGACTGTGTGTGCGGTGTGTACACCCAAGCGCGCGCGGTGGTGGTTTCGACTAGACCATAATATTGGTTCGATATATGTATACTAAAGTGCTGCACTCCCACACCCCGCTGCTCGCGGACTCCCTCTTCCTCGGTATCTTGGTGCGCGCATCAGTACAAACGGCTAAACATGTATACGTTATATTTTTGGATCTAAATCTTTATTCTGCTTCATGTACCGATGTAGCTAACACAACGGTTGCAATCGGAATCGGAGACAATTGGCGGCGGCACTCGTGGAGCAGATATTGGTAGGTCAGCTAGCTGACCGAGGCGAACAGAGATGTCACGTTGAGCGAGAGAGAAAAAGGGGGAGAGCAAGACCGGAGCGGATGGTACCACTTCGAACGCGGCCCTAGGATGTATTGGACACACTGACACAGCCCGGTTTGTTAGCAGCGTTTTGCTGGATTGCCGTGCTACGTGTTGCCAGTCTCGGGCCGTTCGTGCCATTTGTGGACAGTCTTCCGGCTGGATGGGTACCGCTCCAGGGTCGCTCTAGTGCTTAGCAAGTGTGACCACCTTCGTCGTCGTCGTCGTCGTCGAGTGATCGTTACACGGCTTCACGCGAACCAGTAGCCTCGGTAGGCCCAAACGGGGCGAGGGGTGTCATAAATCGCCGCCGCCCGTTGATAGATAGTAATTGTTCGCCTCGGCACCACACGAACACGCGCACCGCACCGCCACCTTGGAGCTGTCGAAACACACGTACGGCGACGGGTTGGCCAGGTCCCCCCCCTTTCGTACGTCGTGGCGTGTTAGTTAGAACAGCTGTGCTGCGTGGAAGCTTTCGAAAGGTAAACATGCGGTTTCTTATCCGTGTGCCCACCTCGGGAGAGTGCGGCTTATCTCATCCACCGGTCCAGCCCACCAGCCAGCCAGCGTCCCGTTTCTTCCACGTCGCGCGCTCTCGACAATCGACCCATCGTACGTTCGGTTCGCTGTTCGGTAGTTTGCGCGAGACGCGTATAGTGTCGCGCTATAATTGAATCGAACCCGCGCACCGTAAACGTACGTTTAGTAGAGCCGTCTGCTCTGCGTGTGTTTAGCCATTTGTTTTTCGTGAGTGTCGGCGGAGGCGATTGGGGAAATATATACGGTGGTGGTGGAGACGCACGCGGTCGTTTTTATCTGCCACTCGCGCTCGAACCGCGCGGCCATATGGTCTGACGGGCAAGATACGGCCGGGAGTAAACGGCCGTTGGCGATGGTGTATGGGTTGGTGCGCTTGCTTATGGCGCTCGAGTGGGGGTGTCGGTTTGAAGGAGACACACACCACGGACGGTTCTGTTTGCTCTGTTCCTGCTGCTACTATTTGTTAGAGGACGAACGGCGTTAGAAAATGGCACTTTGTATAGTGCAGCTCTGTAGTGCTTTGTACTCTCGAGCATGGCGCGTGCAGCAAGCGCCGCCATTGGTGGGGCATTAGCCGAGCATGGTTGGGGTACAAACTAATGTGCATTGCACTTTAGCAGGTTCAGAGTGTCAACAAACTCGATAAGGCATACGGTTGGATTCCTGGAAAACGATATAATCCACCGTCGGTGGCTTAGAATGGTCAAGTGCCATTTGCTTTTGTTGCTCCATTTGATCCTTAACTCGTTGCGACTAAAGCAGAGCAGAAAGTGCACTGGCGTGGTGCAAGCATCGCAAAGAATCGTTTTGGTTCTTAATTTCCATTCGCGAGTTGATGAACAAAACTAGTTTGTCTGTTCCAGCCGTGATTCCAGCTCATCGCCATTAATGGAGAGGTAGTTGTATGAAGGTTTTACATACTAAGCCATGGATTATTCTCTCTTATTTCCCAGTGGAAGAGCAACGATCATCATGGATATTCGTCCTTTTTAAGCAGTTTCTAACACACGTCCAACAATTCGTACTAAATGTGTAAATTTTTAAGTTTTCAGTTTTAGCAGAAAATATGTATCTTCCATCTCATCGTTCAAAATTGAAAATGACATTTTATTTCACATTTATATAATCAAAATATTCTGTTCTCTTTCATACACAGTGATGAGTCTCGCATTGGAAAAAAAAAACAACGGAACAACCAATCAAATTCCAAATTGAGTCTTCGTTCCCGAGAACGAGTTTGACTAGCGATAATTAAAGGCGAAGAAAATGGCGTTGATGTGTTGAATGCACTTATCGAATTTTAAATGCATAAAGGATACATTCAACGGAAGACCGTTGGACGAAAGCATCCCCCACCGCACCGCAGTGGACCTATTTATGTGGTGGGTGTGAAAAAGTGTGAAAGCAAAACATAGTGACGAGAACGTGTTCGAAAGAGAATAACAGTTCCCCCACCAAAGTATAAGAATCCGGTGAAGCGTAAATTTATCCAAGTGTCGGGTTGGGTAGAAAAGCACCTGAAGAGCAAACCGAACGGCGCCTTGGTCCGTACGGCAAACGAATATACGGACATCGGAGGACGGACGGTAACGAGATAAAACAAGGCCTTTCGGGTCACCGTAAGGCTCTCGAAGGTGCAGCCAACGGTGAACGGAAAAGGATGTGCAACGGTGTGTGAAGAAAATTGTGTGCCACTGTGTCCATCAAACGGGGGTGTGCAAAATGCATCCGGTCAATGCAACGTGGTGCATGGCGTCGACGGATGCAGCGGTGATGAGGGCGGCGTCGCAGGGGGAATGGTGGCGATAAAGGTTAGGATAAAAACAAACACACCCAGACCCCAGATACACACAGCAAAATCCTATGCGGCGCGTCCGGAAAGGATCGAAACTACGGGCGTATGGTGCTTCAGGATTGACCCCGAGGGCGGGCTGCAATGGTGACGATATTCGCTAGTGTTGTGAACGTGTGAATATTGTCCCAGCACAAGGGAGAAATTCAAGAGTGCAAAAGAAAGAGAGCGGTGATTTCAAACGGGGGCCCATCGACGGAAACCAGCACGGACACGACACGGCCTCTGTTTTGATTGCGTTCTACCGTGCCGCCCCTTCCGCCGTTTTGTGTGTGTGTGTATGTGTGTGCGAACGAGCGCGGGTCTGCTGCAAAATGGGCAACTACTGTAGCTCCGGCCAGACGAAGAAAGATAAGGATAATGTGTCGGAAAAGTCGGAAGAGTAAGTACGGTTTGGTGGGAGCACCCAAAATGCGTCACGGAAAATGGTGTCGAAGGTGGATACATTTACCGTTGTTCTTTTTGCTTTTCTGGCTCCTTTAGCTTTTCTTGCTGTAGATTGGGTAGCGTTACGGAAATTCATAGTCTTGTGGCCCTGACTGAACAAGCTCCTTTTTTCTTTTGTTGGGCGTCGAAACTCCTTTTGACCACCGTGGAAAGCGTGTAATCTGGTAGTGATGATTATTATCAAGTATATGGAGTCGCTTTCTAGTACATGGATGGGATTTTGTATGAACTGAAAATAGCATGTTCCTCACTTATGACATTAGAACTTTTTATTGTATGATAAGATTGAGCTTGAAGGATAATTTAATCCAAATGGTAATTAAGCTAACATGGCATGTTCTGGTCAGGTTATTAAAGTCAAAGTCAAAGAATATGATTATATTGTGCTTTATTGACTGAAAACCGCGGGGAAATTCAAACAAACTCATCGGTTGTTGTAATTAACAGTTTAACGTTTGCCGAGGGCCAGGAAAATGTACGCCTGCGATTGAATTTGGTGTGTACATATAATTTTCTTCGTGATTTGATGATGCATGGCCGAGGGAAGGTGGGGCTGATCGATCCACGGACGAATGTGGGACACTATCGGGTCGTTTAATTTCACGCTCCGTAACTACCTGTACATATGTACCGTATACTTTACGTGACCTTATTGGAGCAGCAACATGTGGCATGTACCTGCTAGCCTGTGTATGCCTGTCTACCGAAGTCCGGCGACGGTCCGTTCGTCACGGGGGTTGTTTTAAGCGAGGGAAACAGTCTGGTTCTTGTGGGTCTGTGAAAGAACTGTTAGACAGCAGCTTAATTAAAGAAAGATTTAGGTTAGGGAATGCAACTGTTGTAAGAGTTAATATATGTTGCAAATTGAATTAATTGCTGCTGAGCGCTGGCTTGCTTGATTTTTATAAATAATATTTTACAAATCATTAAAAAAAACTTTCCTTCCTATAGCCAATTGTGTAAGAACATAGGAAAATGGAGGCGCATGGTGTTTCGTAGAAAGAGGGTAGACGAACTTTGGCCTTTTCAATGTCTCCTTCCTTTAAAATTTACAAGTTTTGATACCGGACATATTTTATTTGGAATGTATTTCATTGTACTGCGGCTCACCTTAAGTAATTTGCATCCTTTATAACCATCAATGGAGACGCATGGTGTCTTGTACTTATTTTCATGAAGTGCTTCGTAATCTTTCTTTTTCTTGTGCGGTATTGGAATCGGGTCGACCGTCACGCCTGTTATTTTTATTGGCTCAACCTCGTGGGCCGACCGCATCGGTCACCAATCATGACATCAAGCACATTATTTCACACTTAATAATTTATTTTCGGTACTCATCGACCTGGTCGGACGGTCGGTGGTTGGTGTATTTTTACGCCTGTTTGTCATAAATCATTGCCACCGGGGGAGGTCAGGTCCGGGATTCGGTAGAGTCTGATTGCATGGATGTTTGCTCAGTCCATGGTCCGACTGAGTTAGGGTGTTAAGAGGGTGTGCTACTTTAGATTCCATTTTAGAAACGAAAATAAAATAGAATAAAAAATACCGAACTGATCATCACCATTCAATTTGAATGTTTTTCCATTCCGTTTTAGATCACCCTCGTACCAGCTGGCCGACAAGAGCAAGAAGTCAAATGATGTGAAGGAGGCCCCGCTGGCGGCCCCGGAGGTGACTTCGGATGCGTCCGGGACGGGGCAAATTTCCAACAGTTCCAATGCCACCAACGGATTCAACCCGGCCCCCGGAGCAGGCGGTGGAGATGGGGCGAGGGTGCAGCCAAAGGCACTGCAGAACCTACAGTCACTAACATTGTCCGGTAAGTGTGAATGGTGTTGATATGGAGCTGTTTGTTATTCCTTCGATATTTTAAATTGCACTGAATTTACTTGTCAAACTGAGCCTACATCTATTTCTGAGTCGTGCTTCATTGTAAAGAAAATGGATAACTGCACACGTGCGTCACGCCCGTATTTATTTTCAATCGCCAATCAAACTAACCTATCAATCACAATTTGTTGCGCCAGAGTCCACCACCAACAGCCCGATGGCCGTTTCGCCACCATGTGATATACCGTTAGTGCATCAGAACCTACCGCCGAACCTAACGCCGCTGTACGGCAAGCCGACTACCAATCGACGGACGGATAAGCACAAGAAGATCGTGCTCTACATACTGGCTGCGGATGATGGTAAGCATGATGCAGGCTTCCGGGTTTGGGGTTGATTTTGTTGTCTCCATCTCCCTCCCTGTCATACGAAACGCCGAGATTGGGAAGAGTGGGATCGAAAGCTTCACGAGAAGGGGGAGCTTTGAAAAAAAAACCCTGACCTATTTTTATCCCAATCGGTTCAACGTTCAATCGAAAACGTACGGTTTGCTGATGGTGGTTATCGGATGGGAACGAGGATCCGGTCCCCGGTTTTAGGCCATTCGGTTATTCTCTGAGTTCAATTATGGTTTGGCCGCTTTGCGACCGGGTGGTTTGTTTTATTTTTACTGGTATGCTACTAGCTACTACGGCTGTTGCACCCTACGCCACGCTTCACTGCGTTCGCTTGACCCGGCCTGCTGAACGAGGTGAGCGGAAAGCAAACCTATATCCTCCGGTGATCGGATTGACCTTTTCCGGTTCCGTGATTGTCATGCAAATCGAAGCGGGGTTGGGTTTTTGTATGTATTTGGAGGAAGAAATATATTTGGAAGCTATTCACGGATTGGTGTGTGTGAGAGAGAGCTTTAATATTGGTACTCTTGTTTTGCAGGCTTCCAGACTGAGAAAGCTATGCTGCGGGAGGTGTTCAAGGGGCTGAACCAGAAGTGTCAGAGCCGAGGCTTCGAGCTGTACGTCGCCGATCTGCACGTGCTGCAGCCGAAGGGCACCAGCTTCGACGTGAACAAGTGGTTCAGCGGACCGCTCGAGGCGCAGGGAGGTCACGATCTCGCCGCAAACTGTCTGGCCGAGATAGCGCGCCAGTCGTGTGACTCTTACCTTATTCCGGTCCTGTTTCTCGCTGGCTCGCTCGGTGATCCGCTACTGCCGTTGACGATCGAGAGCCAGGACTTTGTGGCCGCGCTCCAGATGGCCGAACGGAACGCGCACGAGCGAGCGATCCTGGAGAAATGGTACGTGCTGGACGATAAATCGCAACCCGCGTGCTACCGGCTGAATCCGAAAGCTAATCCTGTAAGTTGAGCTACAGATGGTCATCACGCCAAGTCTGTGTTAAACATCAGATTTTCATACTGTAACCCATTTCCCCTTCGAACGCAGCCAATGAGCTCAGAAGAATCGCAGCAGGAATTGTCACTGTTGCTGCAGACGCTTGTTGACATTTTCTCCAAGGAACTGCGTGATTCGTATCTTACCACCGTCGTTGAACAGGTTAGTACAAATATTCTACTATATGGTTCAAAGATTTTAATAAAATAGCATTTATTTATGTTCATAACTATTTATCCATGTTTCGTCTTGTTATCATTTGAGCATTCCTAAAAGGGTTGCATCATGTAAAATATTGCCAAACATATTTTTACAGAAGGATGAAAACGATGAAGGATTTTTTTAGTTAGTTGGTGCGTCTTATCCATATACAGGATACGATGGCTTATTACAAGATGTAGAATAGGAAATAGTATTTCTCATATAGTAGAGTTAATTGAAATTAAATTGCAATTATTTTACATAATGTTCGTGGGGTCCGCTATCCAATAGGAAATCAACAACACCGTTCTCATAAGCCAGGAGCTGTCGAAGCGCTGCATTTGGATACAGAGTACGGTTGCCCCTCCGAAAGCAGACGGGCTGTCCTCCACGGAAACTGAGATGGTGCGAAGATTGGCAAATATCCAGAACGATCTGAAGGTAAATAGGGGCAACAGAAATAAGACTGTAGTGTTACCGAATATTACTTACCGACACCGATATCATATGCGCCTTTTTTTGCAGAACCAACTGTCGGAAAAGCACATAATCCGCATCCCGGCCAATATCGCCCAGCAACAGGAGCAGTTCGGGTCGCTTCTGGAGTCGTGCCTCTCGCTGGAGATCGACCTGATCATCGACGAGCACGTGAGCAAGTACTCGATACCGTACTGCACGTACGGCGTCGATCGGCGACTGCTCAGCGAGCTGGAAGAGGTCAATCGCCATTCGCGCGTACTGAACGAAAACTGCGCCAACTTCTCCACGACCGACCGGGTGAAGGAGTACCTGATGTCGACGCGCGGTAAACCGTTGGTCGTGCACGGCAAAACGGGTGCTGGCAAGAGTGTCTTTATGGCGAAACTGTCCCAGAATCTGCACACCTGGCTGCCGGAGTCGCATCTTGTGATGAGGTAGGGATGCGAGAAGGTCGGCGAGTTTTGCTGCGTTGTAGAGTATTGTTATAAACAATTCGTTGCCTTCGTTCATAGATACGCCAACCTCACGATGCATAGCTCGGATGTCACCTCGCTGTTGGGTTCAATAACGGAACAGATATCAGTATTAATTAAGGGCGTGCCGACGCGATGCCACCATGTATGTTGACCGATGCCGCGAAAGGACGGAGTGTCAGGATATATGAAACGATTGTTATCACCTTTGTCTCATTTCATGTTCTCTTTCTCAGACCATAGCGTCGTATTCCAGTGCACTCAAGTCCCTGCTAGAAACGTCGAAGCACCAGATTACCATCCTCATCGATTCCGTGGATGCGTTGCGCGACGTCGATGAGCTCGACTGGCTTCCGGTGACCCTGCTGGACAATGTGAAACTCGTGCTGACGGTGAGCTCGGGTGGCAACGGTCAGGATCTAGCCAAACTCCAGGGGCCAGAGAACCGAGTGCTGCAGCGTCTGCGTGAACGCATCGCGGACGATAGTTGCTTCCTATATCTTACCCCGTTCACCCAGGAGCAGTGGGAGGATGTACTGTGCTTCGGCGGTGGCGATATCTATGCTGCCAACGGGGCGCTGCAATTGCCGGAGTGCTGGAAGAAGTCGGACGAGAAAATTTCCATTCAAGCGAAGGTATTGTTGCCACCGACGTCTCATGTTAGGACAGTAGAGCAGTTAGGAGACCGTAACTCACCGAAATTGAGTCGGTGTTTTTTTTTTTGACTCGCTTTCGTTCGCAGATACTTTGGTGGCTCGGTTGGCTTGGCATCACGAACCTCTCAGACACGTCCGTGTCGTACATCAGCGACAAAGTGTTTGCCATCTTGGAAGAAAAGTTTACCACCGCCATCACGAAGCTCATCATCTCGCTGCTACTCGCCTCTCGGGAAGGTTTGCTCGAGACGGAAATAATCACTCTTATTAGGAACTCTAACTTAGTCAGTGGTAGGTGTTAATACGGTTTCCGAAAAAAAAAAACGAAAACACAGATCATTTAAAGCAAACACTTTTGGTTTAGGATCAACTACAAAACTGTGGACGCACTTTTGCTGGAAGATGGGACCACTTTTTCTGCACAACAAGAATATAATTGTCGTCGACCGGACGCTGCGGCAGGTGGCGGAGAAGCGGTACGAGGCTGACATGCAGCAAGCGCACAGAATCTTGCACGATTACTTCGAAGCACAGCCAAACGTTTACCTAGATAAAAAGGGCAAAGATAAAAGGTACGGGAAGACGTCCGGGTGTGGATAGTTGCATTGTGCTACAATAGTTTTTTGTTTACACCCTTTCATTTGCAGTTTTAACTATAGGAAGTTCGTGGAACTACCCTACCACAAATACAAGCTCGCCGCGGATTCGTTTCCCAACTCTCTGTACCTGACCGATCTCGCCTGGTTGCAAGACGAGCTGATCGCTACCGGATGTGTTCATATTTTAAACGATATCTGTCTTTTGGACGGTGCGGCGGGCAGCTTCCCGCACGTATCCCTGTTGAAGGCGTTTATCGAGGTGCACTTTAAGGCGCTCAACTACGACGGTCGCCAGCTGTACTCTCTGCTGTGTACGTTTCTTGCGGCCGAGCTGCGCCGGAACGGTTCACCGTACGCGGGGAATGCAACGTTGCAGCAGTGGCTCGACGCCATCAGGCAGAGCACGGTGCCATACCTGGAGCGGCTGCAGCTAGAGGAGGATGCGATGGTGGAAGGCGAACCGACGAAGGAAGGCCAAGCGTCGGCTGGGTTTGATCTGATAATGAACCTCGACATCGAGGGATACTTTGTCATTTCGCTCAGTACGGAGCGGGAGGAGATCTGCGTTTGGGACGTGGCGAAGTAAGTTTAGTTTGCTTTCGTTTCCTGAGGATTTGTTTTCCCTCCTTCTTTATAGAATTTGTAGCAATCGTGCAAAGGCTCAGTGCCTCACATGCATACACTCAATTACACAAATGCTTTAACTTTGGAAACACTGCCAGCTTTATCTTGTGGAGCTATGGCTAGCCGACCAAAATGAGGTATTAATGATTCGGTTATTTCTACAGGTGTCGCAAGGCCCGTACACTCACCGGTGTGCCGCAGCCGTCAGCCATCTGCCCAGTAGGTGATTACGGGGTCGCCGTGCTGTGTCGCCGCGAGATCCGCATAATCGATCTAAACGAAGGCCAGTTCAAGGTGACGCTGAAGGGTGTCATGAACCAGAAGATGCCGTACTTCGGGCTGCACGATCCGTCGCACCTGGTGTGCTTGTCGCGTAATCGCATGTACGTTAACCTTATGAACATCGAGTCAGGCGACTGCGTCACCACGTTTAAGGCTGGCGAAGATCGTTTCCTCAATTCGTTGCTGGTGTCAGGTGATGGAAGGTTTGTATACCACGTTTTCCTTCGAATGTAGGAACTGCTTCTAACTGTGGTTGTTTGAATCGTAAAAATTTCGTTTAAGGATTCTGGTGTGCGGTGACGAGACGCAGAAACCATTCCCACTGCTCGTCTGGCACCTATCGCAGAAGAAGCTATTGTATGACCTGCGCATTCCACACCACGACTTCATCACGTCACTATCCGCCATTACCCACGAGGGTTCGTACGTGTGCGTGGTTGCAAAGGAGCTAGCGGAACCAAGCCCGAACTTCATCGTCGTGTACGACCTGCAGAGCGGAACGTTGTTCAAGAAGTGGAAACCGTCATGCAACACGGTGTCGCTAGCGATTTCGCAAACCAACACGTGTGTCATAGCGGGACTGGAGGATGCGCGCATTTTGATCTGGGACCTAGTGACCGGTAGGTCAAGTTTCTTTAACAGGCGCGTTTCGCTCTGCTGGTGCTAGTGATTTTTTACACTTTGTTTTCCCTTTCCTCAGGCAACTGCCGGAGCACCCTTGTCGGGCACAGTGCGCCGGTGACGTTGCTTAAGCTGGATCCGACCGGCAAGATACTGCTCTCCAGTGACCGGGAAGGGCGGGATCTGTCCATACGGCTCTGGCAGCTGGACAGTGGGAAGCTGCTGGCGGTATACACTCCAGAGGAACGCATCACCACATGTGAAATTCTCAGCGGTGGTTCATTCTTGGCGTTGGCACTGGAGAATCGGCCCAATCTCATCACGCTTAAGCTGCACAATGGGGTAGCATCGCCGGGTTCAGACGAGGAACGATCGGTCGCGCAATACGGTAACGCTGAGCACTATGGTAAGCAATTCGATTTGAAGCAGTAATGCTACCGAGTCACGGCAGAGGAATGAATCTCAACGTACGTGCAATAGAGGAAGCTGAGCATGTTTTCGCAAGCTAGAGGTTTGCCTTTTCTTGTATACCCTTCAAGTATACCCGGCAAAAAAAAACAAATTATTTACATTTATGAGTTTGAATTCACCAACACTAGTTACTATTAGGGTGACATGGCTGGACGATAGCTTTGCAGAAATAATAGGAACAGAATCATATTTTAAAATTCAATACTATCAACACATCGTACGATGAAAACCCACATTAAATCCATTAAATCGATAGTAAAACGTTTAAATTGGCAATTGCAAAGTAACGAAGATGGTAAATCTATTGAACATAGCCAAAAATCGTCTAAATCGAATAATTTTAATTGAAATGTAAACAATTAGATGCATAGAGCTCCGTAATCGATTAGCATGAATTTTAATTTTCAAATAACTCGTCACACAGAAAACATAGAAAATCGCTTCCAAATATCGATCTCAAGAAAGTCGATTCGGTCATGAAAAAATCGTACCCGCACAGCAATACATTAGGCAACTGAAGTGAACCGCTGTTCACAGACAATGTGCTAGGAAAAGCATTAGGATCTATGGAACACTATCCACTCTGGGCGTCCGTTTACGCCCACCGAAAGCGTGCTGCGCTGCTCGTCGAATGTTTATGTATAGTGAAATATCAAACAATTGAAACTTACAACTACTCCGTATTGAAGTGAGATTCCTCGCACGGAAGACTATCGACAAATTTTACAGCTCATCAAATCAAGCATGTAAGCTATATCAAACTTGCTTCGCAATTCAAAAGAAAGATTAAAGTCAACATCCTACCAATAATGAACTGGTCGGCACAATACGTTAGTATTCACTTGGAATTCTATGGATAAAAAAAAAAGATTTTTAAGATAAGCTAGAGGAAAAGGATCGTTGCTGCTCGCCTCCTCAATTCAGCTCCTACGCACAATGATCATGAACCGAGAACCGCCAGAGGGTCAACAAGGTTCAATCGAATGTACTAATTGGATGGCGTAACGTAAAACTGTGGTTCACTCATTGGTACTGCTCACCATCCACTTAACAAACATTTTTGAATTTGAGTGCTGTTCTAAGTCTGATTTTTCTACTACCCCTGCCTCTCCTATGTGGCAGCTATTGTTTCGGTGAATTTTATATAAACTTTGTATTGACAAGTATTATGCTAGACTCGGGTTAAATGTGATTATTTTGCATGGTTGACTATTATTTAATTACTTGCATATTAGTTTAAAAAAACAGCATGTAGAGGTCAAGGTGGACGTCTGATGTCTGGTTAATATGTCAATTAAGTTTGATTAAAATTGTTTAAAAGGTGGAATGATTGAATTGAATCAAACAATCACAAAATCATTATTTAACTTTCGTTTAAAATACAGAAAGCAGTTTACTACTCACCGTTGCCCATCTACCATATATCGTGTAATGAGGTTCTCACATTTATACCGTTCTTTTCCTTGAAATTACTCTACATGACGTATACAAAAGCACCGGACAATACTTAATGGAAATCGAACAAAAGGGTCCCTACCGCGTATTTTCTAGAACAAAAAAAGACCTACCCCTCTGTTCCGTCATATTGTTGGATTAACGTAGCATCCTGCGCAAGTTGTTTTTTTTGTGAGACAGGAACAACGATTTTCATTGTCGTTTGACCAGGTTTAGTGTGTGTTACTCACATATAAGTTTTGCTGGCATGTTGCGTCAATTTGCGACTGGAAAACCGGTATAAGGTAGCATGGCAGCAACGTGCTCTCACCATTAAACTCCTTCAACACATTAAAATCATACACACAATAATGAGCAAGTTTTACACTACGCACAATATAGGAGAATCCAATGTGGTAGAATAGTTATCTACACAACATTTAAGATATACCATAATAGTTATCATATTTATAATAACACGCAAAGTTAGAAAAATCTCGATGCACAAAGGTCCGTAATATATAATGGGAAGAAAAACTTACACAAATATTCAATCAAAGTCCAATGCTTCGATGTTGTAACAAAGCGAATAGTAGCTAAAACCAGTAAGTGGATGTAATGTGTAGTAGTGAAAAGAAAAATGTGCAATCTTATAATACCAAAGTAATAGCCACAAGCCACCACAACCAACCTACCAAACCAATTGACCAGTGAACGCGACCGCAAGTCCTAGCATACCCAAGCGGCAAACACACACACACACACACACACGCTAAACTAGCTAAGATGATCATTAACTAGACAACGTCTCATCTGGCATGAGACATTAAGGCTGGCCCTTGATAACGAAATGCCGAGTGGAAAATCATCTTATGGCACCGGCATGAAATAACGCCGGCAACCGAGCAGAACCCCTATTGTAACATGCAGGAAAATCCACCACTTCACAGTAAGGCTGCACGTAACAGGCAGGATCAGATATTGTGTGTAAGTGTTCAATAGATATGCGGTAAAGAAAGAGAAAGAGAACATGAAAATGAACAGTAGAATCCTCTCTAGTCCGGATGTACGTGGATGTGATAGTTTTCTAAAATTCGTTACTGTATACCGCAGTAATAGGTGCACATGATCGAACACATTTGACATAACAGTCGGAAGCAATTGGAGGGATAACATAGTAAAACAGTTGTTTGCGCAAAATTCATCCTTAGCGGTGTATCTATCTGGGCTGAAGTGTTAACTGTAGTAGAGCAGTGTAAAGCAAAGCGAACAGTTGCACTTGCCTGATCACCAACGTCGAAAAAGGCGGTTGCGAGTGAAGAAAACTGATACAACCTATGAGCAAATACACAAAAATAAAGAATGCAGATGGCACATGAGAAAAAAGAACGCTACATGGAAAAATCGCACAAGGCAAGAAGAAAAAAAAACCCGATGGAAAATGGAAGATCTAACAACACGCGCAACACAGCAAATGCGATGAAGTACTATCAATTTTTATGTAAAATCTTTTGAGTAATATTATATTTGTTACTTTTGATTTTTACGTGTGTATTTGCAAGATGAAAACAAGAAAAAAAACCAACAAACTATATTATACGTATATATCAGAGGCAAAGAAAGAACGTTGTAATGGAGTCAAACAGTATATACTGATGAGAAAAAAAAACATATTGAAGCTGCGGAGAAATCGGAATGTGAGTTTTATTTAATGTGTTGAACTTACTGTTGGAAGATCATCAATGTTATCACATAGCCCTTCACAGTATCAGTTTCATTCATCAGCCATTTTTGCATTTTGCATTTTCCCTTGCATAACTATGCACTTCTACTAACGTATCGTTTTGTTCGTTTGCCTGCAGATACAACTAAAGGATCAGAAACTATACCATGATCATACTATACTATACTGAAACAAGAAGAACACATGATCTGGTCAACATTGTGTCATTGATCGTAAAGTGAGAATGTATATCTAGAACAGAAACCAAAAAAGGGCCAGATTAGCCGGCGGACGCGGACAAGGTGCATACACGTTAATGCCGGGCGGCCAATAAATCTAAATTTAAAACCCCCGCACCAGAGGCTCCTGTCACCGGGCGAGGTCGTTTATTATCAGTCCGCGCGGTTAAGCGGTAATGGTAGGTAGGTGGGGATGATGTTGGGACTTTGGTTCCGTCTACGCGAAACGTAGACGACGCACTGCCCGGGAACTTCACGCCACATTCCCTCGTGGCGTGAGAAACGTAATCCGTTCTTCCGACCGATGACTTACGGATGGATTGGCCCGTCTTGTCTTCGGAAGTGGGAGAGACGCGAGATCATAGCCATCATAGTCGGAGGGTGAAGACTGCTCGTGCTGTACTATGATGCGGTATGGTTCAATCGGTGCACATGTTCTGCCACGTTATGTGCGCTGTATTGTTCTGCGTCCTAAGAATTTAAGCGAGGGGAAGCTGATACATTGGAACGTGATTCAAGCCGCAAGGGAAGCGCTAATAAACTAGACTATGAGTTAAATAACGTTTGTTTGTAGTATGAAAAATTTTATGTTCCATAATCACATTTCGGCTATTTTGTCCATAGGCCAACGGTATTGCACTATATTATTTATAGTGGCACTATAATATCGCACAGTAGCCTAGTCCTTAGTTCTCTAAGAAAAAAAAGGAAGTAAGTATACCGTCGCTCAAAATGTCATTGTATTTTTAAAATGTTTGTTTATCGAAATATGCTGCGTAAACTAAGGGAAATTATTTTAAGTGAACTCTATATGGTTTACTTGATGTAAGAATTGAACTCTATATGGTTTACTTGATGTAAGAATTGATGTACCATTTCTCGATAAGTGATCGTTATCAATGTTTTTCAACGGACTCTTTTGAGAACTTTCATAGATTGTTTGGTATTTTAGTTTTCGGTGTTTTGGAAAGCAAATAATGTTGTTTTAAACTCAAACTTTAATTTTAAACTACATGTAATATTGAGACACCTGCACCTGCTTATATGCAGAACTAAATAAGCCATTTTGGCAGCCATGATGGCACTGGTATGTCGAATTGAAAATCGCACCCACAGCGAAGGGTCTGATAATTTTGTGCACCGACTGCGGTGGTAGTGTTTCCCCATGTGCCGTACGGGAATGAGCAGGGGAATAATTCGTACCATCCGTTGGTCGTAATATCGCGCGCACGGTCGCGGTAAGCGTTCAGCGTGTTTCCTCCGCATCGTAGACATTCAGTCGACGATTGGCAGTGCGCCTGGCAGCAGCAGCGTTGTTCGCACTTGGCATTTGAGTAAAACATAGCCGATCGGGCGGTGGGTGAAGACGATCGCAGGCCATCGAACGAAAGCGACTCGCGAGTAACCGGAGCAGGCAGGGGATGGATGGATGGATGGATGGATGTGGACTGTGAAAGTTGTGACTTCTCCCGACCAGTTGCAGGTGCAGCCTACTAAGCACACTACGGTTCCGTTTCGATTTATCCAGGACACAAACCTCCTCCTTGTCGAGCAGCTTGACGGAAGTACCGATTGGTAGTGTGTGTGTGTGTTTTTTTTTGGTGCGGGATGATGGGGGCGCACGATGGAGGCTGTGAACATAGGCAGAAACATGTGTAGTGTGTGTTTGTGTGTGTAGTTTCTCTGCCTGAACTGGTGTGAAAGAGCGAGCCAATGGGCAGATAACCGACTTTAGTCGAGTCTTCTTCCCGTGCTCTTCATGAAAGCCCGAATCTCCCGAGAGTTCGAGAAGAAAAACAAATAAAAGAAAATAAGCACACCGTACTCTGCTGCACGATTGGTAAGAGAAAGAGACAGCGAGAGAGAAAGAAAGTGAGAAGGAGTGGGAATGAGACGAACGTGAGCGCATGTGGAAAGCGGAAGCAGGAAACGGCAGGCGCGTACAGGATCACAGTTAAAAAAAAAACACCAAAACAAAAAAAAACATTCCACCCCAGAGCAGGCAGAACCAACGAGCGTTGTGAAATCTTCGCGAGAATCGACCCGACAGTGCTCGCGAGTGGAAGTGTGTGCGCTCCTTACGGTGTGGAAAACCGTGGCCAGCTAAAAGGGCACCAGCGAAAAGGAAGGATATTTATCCGAGCGCAGCGTAAACCCGAACGGGGAGGCTGTGCTGCTCCTCTAGGGTGGAAACCGTGCGGCCACCGTTCCGATACCGGAAGGTCGATTTTGGTGTAAAATCGATCCCTTGCCACGGTGCGGTGGGCAGGGCGGTCATATATGGGCAGTGGAGTGGCAGCCGTACCCTAAGCCAAGGGCCCCCCAAGCGAGTGTGTGTGTGTGTTGCGTCCCTATGAAATACTGAACGTGTGCCAGGCCCAGGTCAGGCGACACGCGTGTGGTTAAAGTCAGTGTACGCGTAACTTAGGCGTGGGCGAAACAGCGAAATCGCAACAAGATGTGGCTGCTGAAGAAAAACCTGCTCTGCTGGCTGCTCCTGTCAGCCATATTGGTGAAAACGGGTGAGCCCTTTTCCGTTCTGTTCTCTCCTGCTCGGTTCAGCTCCTGCTGTCTACGGTCGTGTCGAGCCCATCAAGTGCTGAGTCCCCAGAAATGGGGACAATCCAAGTGTGCTCGGTTGGCTCGTGGTGAAAAGCAGGCCATGACCTTTACATGATTCTCGAGATCGCGGAACAATGTCGGTGCAGAAAAGTGTGACTTCCGAGCGCACGGGAGAGCACACGGGGTGGTTACAACACCACTTCCTGCTGAATGCTTCCCTCCCTCTCGTGGCTCGTCCCCCTCGCCATTTTCGCGCTCCCCCCCATCACAGGGGGAGTGGGATACGGGTTTGACATGTTCACCCATCACTGCCATCCGTCACCGTTTCGCCCGAGCTGATGGCTTCGGGTCGACCACGGGAAGGTCGTTCGCTGTTCGGGTTCTATTTGTTTGTTTTTCCTTCCGTCACTGCTGGGAGGCTCTCCAATCGACGCTCTCCAATGCTTTTTTTTCTCGCTCTCTCGAGCTCCAGCTGGATGCACGCGTTCCGTGCGCTCTCCGAGAAGAGGAGAAAAGGACGAGAAAAACGGTGGTCCTGTCGCAGCATCTCATTCTGTCCCCACCGGCGATGTTGTTGCTGGTGGTGGGCGGAAAAAAGCGCACCCCACTGGACAGCTGATTTGAAATTGTTTACATTTTCCTGGTGGTGTCGGGTTTCCCGCGTGCTTTTTGCGCTTCGCGGCTCCTTTCACGATTGTTCTTATCCTTTTTCCAGTGGAAATAGTAGAGAAGCATAGAGAGTTTTGGAAAAAGGGTTTATATAAATGCTGATAGATCTTTCCTCTGTGCAACATGACAATATTCAGAACAGCATAGAACGTTAATGATAAACTTCCACACCGATGTTAGATAAAGGGAGTAGACGCTCGTTTTGACGGTAGGATCCTAGCTGAAAAATTAATAACGAAGAACTTACTGTACACGATTGTCTACAAAAGATTGTTTAATTTAAATATCGCCATAGTACGCCATATGAATAAGTGGACATTTCCTAGGATTTTTAACGTCGATAACGGCATTACAACACCGTAAAGGAAGAGCTAGATCTTCTTATGATTCACCGGCCGATTCCGGGCCCAGTCTCCAAACCTAGCAACGCAGCCATCCTCCCCATAACGGCGTGCACGGTTCGGTGCACCTGGCGGCAATAAACGAGTTAGTGACCTTTCCGGTCAAACCAATCGACGGAGCATCCCGAGCCGGTGCATGTGCGCCGCTGTTGTAGCTGCTGCACCGTTTGTGGCGGGACGGCACGAAAATACCCACGCGCCAGCATGGATCGGAATAGCGGGGGCCTGGCACAGTCCCGCAAAACACGACCCTTCACGCCATGCTTTGCCGCCGGACGAGGAACGGGGCGTTGATGAAAACGTGGTCTTTCCACCTTCCTCTTCCCCTCCTAGAGGCAACCGCAACAAACGTTTTGCACAGAAAATCTACAAAAAAAGAATGAAAAAAAAGAGGACGTAATCACCGTTCGGATTTGTCATCGTTTCGCACGGTGGTATTTGCGCGAAGCTGCACGGGATGCACATTGGGCAAAAAAAAAAAAAAAATATCAGCGTGTCAGCAAGGGTAAAGTGAAAGGGAATGGGTGCGGCACCACGCGACGACGCACAGGTTTCGTTAACTAACCTTAAGTAGATATTTTGGTGTCACAGCCGGCGGGCGAATCTCCCGCGGTTCCGCCAATTCCTCTCCAGACTTGTCGACAGTCACGGGACTCCCCTGGACTCTGGGTGAAAGGTCTTCGTGGCGCACGGCGAAGGGAAGAGTGGGGTGTGCTTTATTTTGCTTTAAGTATACCGAAGGGTCCGCCGACGACGACGACGTATATCTTTCGTCTTTGGCTGCGGCGACATCGTTCTTCGTCATGGGGATCTCGAGTGAGCGCCCTGGGCAGCGCACACATCGCGCGCCGTCTAGTCACGATGTCTGCCAAAATTGTCCCTGTACGTATTTTGCCTGCCCCACCCGTTTACCCACCTCCCCTCCACCCCGCCATTTTCCATCATGCTCCCACCTTTCGTCGTCACAGTCTAGCGATCGACTCGGGCTGCGAATTCGACACGGCGACAAAAGTCTTTCGAAACTCCGACCGTGGTGAGGCGGGTTATTTCGGGACATTTGGCGCGGGACGTTTCGCGAAATCTTACGCGAAATGCCCCCTCGCTTCGCCGACGGGCGAAAGGGGGCTAGGAGGGGGATGCACCGTCCTTCCTCTTCTTCTTCGTCTCTGTTTTCTGTTCCTCCCGCCCCCCCCTGGTGGGAATTCGACTTCACCAGAGTCGTCGTATCGCCGCAGCTGGTGGCGGACGTGCCAGGGCATATAGTGCAATGGCTCCAACAAGTCTCGGGCGAAGGCAGACAACCGGGCAGCGTGCGAACGATCGGCAAACGGGTCCCAGCGTGTCTTTGCCGGTCGCCGATTTGCCTAGAAGGCGGCGGGCGCGGCTGCGGCAAGGCCTAGAGTAGAGCTAGCGGCTGCTCGTTTATATTTTTGATCCGTCCACCGGTGCCTCTTCCTCGCGGCGGCGAGCTGCCTAGGATTCGACGGAAGTAGATACCCCTCTCGGCTAGGTGCACTCCCCGTGGCGGTGCGCCCTGGGTTCGAGCATCGTACGATGTTACGCACGACACGCTCTGGTGGAGCTCCTTCGCGGTTCTCGTGCTGCATTCTTGGGTTTTCCGTCGACGTTCGATGTTTTGTTTTTGTGCACGGCAGTCGCCAGACATGATGTCTAGGGCAGACGACGACGACGACAACGTACGTTCGTGTGCTCGTGGTGTCTGAAACTGTCCCACGCCCCTCCCTCATTGATCAAGATCGCCGAGACTTGATGGCGTGACTTGCTGGGATGGTGTTTTAATGCTTCTATTTAAATACTCTCGCGGCTTACGCCCTCTTCCCTTTCACTCCTATCCGACGCAGCTTTCGTGCGTGAATTTTTGTGATACCGGTGACAGATGGTGGGTAATGATCGTTTATCTCCTTTAGCTCCCCCGGGGAGGCTGTGGGAATGGCGAGACTCCGCGAGGGGGTCGGTAGCGATTGGCCATGTGCAGAGAGTCGAGTGTCCGGGTCGGAAATTTCGGCTGTCACATGACAGCACGTTTGACATTTCATACAACTCTCCGCCTGTGGTTCCACATGGGGGGGGAGGAACACGTCGGGATGATTTGGGAAGTGGTTTGGGTTGTGATGGTTTTTACGGTTACACTTTAATGAAGCCATTAGATGTATAGCTTCTAGCCTTTAATGGGTGTCCCTCGGAAACTGTAGGCGAGCGTACTGCAGCACACATCCGTTTCTTCGATAGAAAAATAAATAGATAAATTAAACAGGCGTAAGGAGGAATTACGTTTCCCTCTGCGCGGGAAAGGGATGAATTAACATTGACGTACTCGTCAAAAATCTCAAGTCATTCGGGAGTGGCACAAACAAACACATTCCTGACCGCCGCAAAAATAGATCGCCGCTGGGGGCTGTCAATCTAGACGGTAGTCGGGCGGACTTTGGTTGGCTGTCGTTAGTTAGTTGCGAGTGTTTGGTTTTTTTGTTGTTGTACTGAGGTAATGTACCTTACATTCCCGGCCCGGTCCAAAACAACAAGAAGCCAAAAATAATTGAAAAATTGTTGGCTAGTCTTATCACACTGTTGTGAACTCTTAATTTAGGACCAAAAAGCTCAAGCACGTACACCGATACATAATCGTCACCGAGCGCTCTCCGTGTGTGGGGGAGAAGTTGGACCAGGGCCAGGATTGGGCTGAGGTGTCTCGTGCATGCACACACCTGCAGGCACACCATTGCCAGTGATGGTCCATTGACATTCAATGTTTGTCTTTTCGCTAATTCCCTTTTCCCCTCCCATGCACAGTTTACTGCGTTCCGACGGTCGCCGTAACCGAGGCGGACGACGAGAACGACTCGGAGTGGGACGAGGACGAGGAGTCCTCCGAGGCGGATGACGACGGGCGGGTGTACAAGAATCCCCGGAATTCACCGTCCACCGAGTGTCCGCGGGACGAGGAACAGGCGACGTTGCTGGTAAGGAGGGAGAGAGAGAGAGAGAGAGAGAGAGAGAATTTCTATCTGCTGTAGTTGGGCAAGAGGTTTGTAACAACTGTTGCATACGTTTCGACAAACACGTAGGGCCAGAAATGTCTACGGAAGTGTTCGTCGGACGAGGACTGCAAGAGCAAGAAGAAGAAATGCCTGTGCGATGGAGCCTGCGGTATGTCCTGCATCAAGCCGGACCGCGAGTGTCCGGAGCTGACGCAACCGAGCCTGGGCTCGGTGACGCTGTCCGGGAAGCATTTCGGATCGCGCGCCACCTACACCTGCCCCCACGGGTACCACGTGGTCGGACTGCAGAGTCGACTGTGCCAAGCGGATGGAAGCTGGGCCGGAAGTGAGCCAGTTTGCAAGCAGAACAGTGAGTGTTCCCCGGGAAGCCGGATGCCAGCGAGGGAGAGGGTTCTCTTATCTTACACTAATCAATTTGTCTTGTACCATCGCTAGTCTACTGTCTGGAACCACCGACGATCGAGCACGCGAGACATTCGGCCCTTCCCGAGCAGGCCACGTTCGATCTGGACTCGACGGTGCAGTACCACTGCCACACTGGATACGCCACGGCCGGTTTTCCCCGGGCCAAGTGTCTGGCCGTCGATGGGCAAGCCAGCTGGTACGGACCGGATATATCGTGCGAGCGTAAGTAGACTGACGGGGATGCCGGGCGGACCTAAGCCTATTCCTCCTCTTAATCGGTGTCCACCTATTCCTGCCCCTACGCAGCACGCTCCTGCGGTCAACCACCGGATCCGGCGCACGGCTGGCACGCGGGAGAGAGCTACACGTTCGGCGGTAAGGTCACCTACCACTGTGGCGAAGGGTACGAGCTGGTCGGACGTGCCGAGCGCTACTGCCAAGCGGACGGATCCTGGACTCCGAAAGAGCTGCCGACCTGTGTTCGTAAGTAGAGCCTAGCGTATATTATTTCGTACGAACGTTTGCCCCCCGTCTGACAGCCGAGGTTTCATTAGATCGCGGGATAAAATCATGTTCCTACTGCGACACTTCCCTCTACCACTCTCCTCCTCCTCCTCTCTCTCTCTCTCTCTCTCTCTGTTTCGATGTTTTAATATCACTCTGTGGGAAGGGCTTTTCAAAAACGATAACGATAGGTCCCATTTGCATGTCCCACTTGCCGGCCCCGTACTGTAATATACTAATTCATACACAATTCTCTTTTGCCGTTCTGCTCGCTTAAACAACCAAGCCCAACCAGCTGCCGAATAGAACCATTCCGCATAGAACCGGTACACCGATTTCATCTTGACACGGACTCAGAGTGTGGACAAACATACATACAGACACACACACACACACACATTAAGTCTTGCGAGATGCCTGACAATGCCAATCGACGGGATAGAGGGTTATACATAGTGCGTGCATGAGACCGAAAATCTCATCGGATCTCGCAAATTGTAACCGTACAGACCATTGAGAAAAAAATCCTTATAACAAGTAACTAGGCAAGTCCAACCATCGGAAATAGCCCTGGAAGCCCTAGGCTTTTCCGCGGTAACTTTCAATCGGTAAATCTCCGAAAACACTGGTCGAAAGCTCTATGGATCGCGGAGTCGCGTGCACCGTTGTAATCCGGGAGTCAGTAGACGACTTCCCACGTCACGTACAGCAATATCATAAACAATCCTAACCTCGACCGTGTAGCAAGGTGCAAAAGGAAGCAAGCAAAGGAAAAGAAGACAAGCAAAAAAAAAAACAAGCAGTAAAATTACCCAAGCGTAGTGAAGTATTAATCTTTCTAAATTAGCAACCCAGCAAGTGAATGTGCTTCTCAGCCGATCGTTTCACATGTTTGCCATCCCCTTTGCTTTGCACGCAACGTGTTGTGCGTAGGAGATTCGAGCGCAAGCTAGAGCTAGAGATCGGGAAGGTGAAGCAGGAAAGACAAAGAATTATGTAGAAGCAGACAACCCCATGGATTAGATTGTCCCCTTTCAATCTACTAGAATGTAGGAAGTCCTATGAGATTTAGATGCATAGTAGAGGAAGATGGAAAATCACTTTAAAAAAAAGTCACACAAACTTTCACACATACACTCACTCACACATACACACACAGCAGATATAAGGGTTAGCAGCAGGTAAACAAATGGGTCACCGTAGCAAATAAACGTGCCGACCAAGTGCCGCGTGCGCGGGATGTGGTTGGCGTACCGAACCACACATAAGTCTGTCACATAAATCTCGGCACGCGATTAACACTGTACTCAAATGTGACGTTTATTTCTTGAATAAATTCATTGCCGCAATCTCTAATACTTGTTTCATTTCGTTTCATTTTGTTTAACCCGTTTTTCGAGAACGGTAAAGGAATGAATAACATGTGCTTTCGTTCGCTCGCTCACAGTTCCGTTTCCTCTTTTTTTAGTTTTGTTTCCGTCTCTATACTTTATATACGTTGCGTTACCGTACGTTACCCATTTCGTACCTCCGTAGTTGTGTCGGGGCCAAATGAGGGGGGAAAATGGAGAAGCTTGTGTTGCGGGGTCGGGTTTGCTCGATTCGATTTTTTCACTTTTCAAATAAGTTTTTTTTTCTTCATACAGTGCAATTTTTTGCTTGGTTGATTTTTTTTATTGCCTTCAATTATCCTTTCTTTCTTTTTTGTTTCGCTGGGCAATGAAACATTAGAAGAAGGTGTTAAACAAAATGAAGCGATTTCTTGTGGCGAGTATTAGTGATTGGCGGTGGTGGATTTCCCGTTTCCGGCGTGCGCAAAAGCACGAACTGACTGGTTAAGACGCCCCCGTTGTTCTTAGTTCATCCAGCGGGATGTGGTGTGCTCCAGGGGGAGATCGATTGGCATAACGTACGGCAGCGTGTGTCGCGGTAGCCCGTGGGTAGCATTGAATCGTAAACTCGAAAACCAGAATCGGTTTGTTGTTTCTCCAGCTCCGCCTTGCCTCTTCACACTAACCTCTGCTTGGCGTTTGGTTTTCCCATTCCGGTTCCGCTAACTAACAAGTCCACCATATGCATTCACTATAGGATAAGCACCTTCTTCTGCTATTTCATGCACGCTTGTGTAGGTTATTGTTTTTTTTTTCCTTAAGCGCTTTGCAAAGTTTTGCACATTCGACGCAACTGAGGGTACATCGAAAGAAATTACTCGCTGTCGTTTTTTTTTTAGTTGAATGGTTTGGTCTATTTTGTTCACTTCAACTATCTCTTTTCTGTGTGATGATGTGCCTGTTCTTGAGGGGGGTAATTACTGTTTCGACTCGTGGGATCCTTTGAGAAAAAAACAAATACTTCATTCCAGTGGTCACCTCGGTGCAGTGTCCGTCACCGGAGAACCCGCGCAACGGAAAGGCGATCTACACCAGCACCTCGTACAACTCGGTCGTGAGCTACGAGTGTCGCTACGGGTACACGCTGGTCGGTGAAAGTTCTCGCCGCTGCGGCGCCGACAAACGCTGGACTGGGACACTTCCGGCTTGCAAAGGTACGCTGCAAGGGGTGTGTGTGGTGTCGCGTGGAGTGTATGTGTTGATCCGTTTGTTTTTTCTCCCCTTCCCTCCAGAGATCAACTGTGGTCATCCGGGAACGCTGTACAACGGATGGTTGGAAAATATCGAGAGCGGAACGGGGCTGGGGGCGAGCATCATCTTCCGGTGCCACCCGGAGATGTTGCTGGTGGGCAACACGTCCTCGGTGTGCCAAATCGACGGTCGCTGGCGATACCCGCTGCCGCAGTGCCTAGCTCCCTGCGTGGTGCCCTCGATCTCGCAGGGCCAGGTCATCCCGATCGAGTTCGAAATCGACGTTAACTCGACCACGGTGGTGCCGACCACGGGAGCAAGTGGCAGTGGAAGTGGAAGTAGCAGCAGCAGCAGCAGCAGCAGTTCGAAGGTAAAACACGGCACCGTCCTGGAGGTGATCTGCGACGAGCACTACGAGTTCCCGTTCTCGTCACTGTCGCCGCCGACGTGCAACAACGGCACCTGGAGTGTGATTCCCCGGTGCGCACCCGCTCGCTGCAAGACGATGCCAAAGCCGCCCAAGTTTGGCATGGTACTCGCGCCCAAGACGGAGCACGGCATGCGGGCGCGGTTCAAGTGCAAGGACGGGTACAACCTGACGGCACCGGGTGGCAAACCGATTCCGGATCCGAGCAACTACGTGCTCATCTGCTCGTTCGGCAACTGGACCGGCGAGATGCCGCAGTGCACGGAGGTGTACTGCCAGTTTCCGGGCTACATCCCCAACGGGAAGGTGCTGCTGGTGGGCAACATGGGCCTGTACGACTACCGGCCGTACGTGCGCAAGGTGATCAACAACAAGCAGATCATGTACGAGTGCGACAAGGGGTACGTGATCGAGACGGGCCCGCCCGGGGCGACCTGCATCGGTGGCAAGTGGAGCCCGGTGGAATTGCCGATCTGTACGCCGGGTCAGCATCCGCGGCTACGGTGGAACCGCCGGCGGCGATCGCTGGACCTGCGGCGGCGTTACCATCGGTCAAACCTCCTGAAGCAGCACTATCGGTTTCTGATGCGCCAGCTGGACGAGCACGAGGCGTACCGACGTGCGGCGCAATATGCACCGCACGTACTAGTCAAGCGTTCACCTGCGACGGCCATGGCCGGTGCACCATACCGTGGACAACGCGGTCCCCGCAATCACCACTACACGTTCGATGACTTTCAGCGACTGCGGGCGAAGCGAAGTCTGGCGGCGGCGGCAGCCCGGAACGGAGCGATGCTCCGTAGCGCGTATCACGCGCAGGCGATGGTCCGCGAGCGGCGCGAGCTGTCTGACGTGGAGAAGGCGTACAGCAAGTACTACGAGCGGATCAAGACCAAGTACCGCAACTACGTGCAGAACCTGCTCGGGTTCAACAAGGCGCGCACGCTGCCCCCGAACGACGGTATCCACGTGCAGGACGGCCGGTGGCACTCGTACCCGCCCGAGTCGGACCCGGTAAGCAACCGCAACCGGGGCGTGCAGAATGGGCGCGATGGGGACGCACCGGAGCGGCTGAGCGCACCGGCAGCGCAGAGCGCAACCACTCGGCGGCCCAGGCCGCTTGGTGGCAAGGGCAAGAACGGAACCAAGACGCGCCGACCCAAGGTCCAGCCGCCGATCACCATCCCGGACATCAACGAGCAGTCACGCTACCGGCTGGACTTTATCGAGAGCGCGGAGACGACGCACAACCGCACGTTGCAGGACTACTTGAACGAGAACGACATCTACAGCAACTACTTCCCGCCGCCGCTGACCGGCCGCTACCACACGAGCTGGCAGTTCGCGTCCGAGGTTACGCCGGTCCATCATCGCCCGGAGGGCAACCAGTACCGTGGCGGTGGTACCGGGAAAGGCCTAAACGGGTATTCGCACGCGCGCCGGAATCGCTCCGATGTGCTGGAGGACGAGAGCCCGCGCGCCCTCATGGAGAAGCTGCAGTCGCAGATCATACGGCGGCGCAAGCGGGACACGGCGAGGGAGGCTGGCGGGATGTCCGCGGGTGGCGGAGGACAGCAATCGCTCGAGGAAACGAAGCGCGGCCAGAAAGAGCGCAACCGGAAGGCGGCCGGCCTCGGCAACCAAACCGACGCGGACAGTCTCGATCCGGCGAAGAAAGTAAAGTTCAAGGGACCGTGCGAACCGCTGGCCAGCGAACCGTACGCCCAGCTGGAAATTGTGCGGCCCGGCAAGGACCCGCTCGAGACGTTCGGCCCGGGCACGATCGTGCGCGTCCACTGCACGCAAGGCTACGTCTCGAACATTGTCAACCCGAACGCGACGGCCAAGTGCGTGCGGGGTCGCTGGAAGCCCACCAAGCCGACGTGCAGCATGAGTGAGTACTGTGTTCACGCCGGAGTCACGCGTTTAGCCCGACCTCCATCTAATCTAATCACCTCATGTTCCACCGTTTCTCCCCTGTCGAATGCAGAGCCCTGTTTCGTGCCGTCGACCGAGCACGGCAAGTACTACGATGCCGCAGTCGATCTAACCACGCTGGACACCGTCAAGCCGACGACAGCCGCTCTTACCCCGATGGAAACGATCGAGAATGGGAAGATGATTAACTTCCAGTGTGACCATGGCTACAACACGCAGGTCAGTGTCGACGGTATGAAACCGTTGCACAGTCGGAGGGAGGTCTACTCTACTGACGGTGAATCTTCTTTCGCTGCAGGGCCCATCAAACTTGCGGTGCTGGAATGGGGATTGGGCGGTTGTTTCATTGCCGGAGTGTTTACCAGCCCCCTGCGTCCTACCGCCAATCATGCACGCCATGTATCAGGTAGGTTATCGTGCAACATCCACTCAACACGTCGGTTAGTCCTACATACGAAGGAGATGACGATGTGGAGTCCAATCGATCTCTTTATAAGATACATTTCCGCCGATATAGTTAGTCAGGCATTGCGCATCTTTACCACTTTCTCAATGATTCGTGGCAGTTTGAAGGATTCTTGTATACTAACTTAAGATAAAAAAAGCTCTGCTAAGAGCTGAGATGTGGTTAGAGTGTAAGTTACCTAGTATCAGTACATTATTCAAAGATCACAATGCAGTTCCTTTATCAGACATGTGTTTGTCCATGTGACAACCCAGGTTGAAATAGAAATGCCTCATAATCATCCACAGGAATGTTTAATAAGCAACCAGTTTCTTTCAGTTGAGTTCTTCAGGTTGCTTTTAAACCTGAGTATAAAAACTAGAAGCATCTTTTCGGGGTCTCGTGATATAAAATCTTGTCATACAATGGAGAAAAAAACCCATCCGGGATTTTCACTACTGATAACGACATGAAAGAAAGGTATTAGGAAGTAACTATGCTCTGTTCACGTTTGCTGTGAGTTATGAATTTGAAATAGTACGCATTGAATTTATCTTTACAGATTATACGATAACTCTGTTGGGAAAAAAACTTTTGAATTGTGATATCTTCTCAATTCCAGGGTGGATATCGCGCCGGCTTAACGATTGCGCACGGTAGCTCCGTGATGATTCAGTGCGAAAGTGGAATGGGAAACAGTGCTCCGGTGCAGATGGGTGAGACTCGTCCCAATCATGTCATCTCTTCCCTCAAGCACACCCACGCTAATGTGCTCGCTGATATTGCAGATTGTGCCCTGGGCTCGCTTACGCCGGAAACGATCAACTGCGGGTACATTTCGTCCCGGAAGTCGCGCGACGACGACTCGAGCTCGATCATCGTCCTCGATGGGAACAATGTCACTTCGTCGGAGGACGAGAACGATGGGCGCGAGTGCGGACCGCCGGGCAAGATCCACGGCTCGCTGGTGTACAAAAATGGCGAGCAGATCGACGAGGGCAGCGACGAGGGCTTCCCGTCCGGTACGGAGATCACGTTCGACTGCATCGCTTCGATCACCGGCGAGCAGACGACGTGGAAGATCATCTGCGAGGACGGCCAGTGGGTTGGACGCTCGATGAACTGCGGTAAGGACAGAGGTTTTCCTTTATTTGCAACACATTTACACACCGACACAGCAACACTGGGCTAATGCTTAGCGCGCAATCTATTCTTCGATTCTAGAGGACGACGATCCGCTCTACCACCGGATGCCGTCGGCCAACGGGTCGTGCATGTTCCGCAACAACGAGCCGCACGTGGTGAGCTTCTACAACGATCTGGAAATACGGGAGGACATCGTGGAGTTTCCGCCGGGGACGACGATCATCTCGAGGTAAGCAGCTGCTCTTTAGTCGTACTCCGCTCCGACGGTGATGCTGATCGGGCCAGGCAGCACGTTCGTCTTATGGTACCACTTGTTCGTGTCGAGCACAACTAGACGAGGCGTGAAGAAAGCAAACCAATGGCCAATTGAGGAAGAAGAAAAAACCAGGTAGCTGGATACCACCATTGGAGGGAGTGTCACTCTTACTTGTCTCTCCGGTTTGTACGACGACGGAAAGGAATTCGCACTGGTACAGACATTCCGGGGGCGGTGCCAGGATCCATTCTTTAGCACCCTTCAGTTGCGATTGCCACGACGGCAGACGAACGTTGTCCACCTGTGAGGGAAAACGTGGGTAAATAGAGAAATATCGAACGAAAATATCATCCTGGTAGAACCGTTCGTTACCTCTGTTGATATGTTCCTCTTGGTGGGTACGTTTCCCTACGCTACAGGGTATTCTCTTTTTTTATTTTAATTGCGAAACGATGTCAGTTAAGTTGACAAAGGTGCTACATTCGACCCCTGGATTCCCTTTTTCTACTCGCCAACCATAATTATGTTATGACCGTTGTTGTATTTGCTTTCGTAGACCTCTTTCGATTAGTCCGTTATACTATTTTTGGGCTTTATTGGGTTAATCGCTTTTAATGGGAGGGACATTTATTCTTAAAGGTCCAATTTACCTAATTGTGAAAAACCGTTGAAACTACCAGGCAAGATTTTTTTTGTAAAAATTGCCCGTCACTAAAATGCTTTGCAATGGAACAAATATTTCAATGCCAAGGTATACAATTGATTGGGTTAAATTGTTTCCAATAAAATATGATTTGACCTTAAGCCGTTGAATCTATCTTCAACTGGGTAGTGAACATTTATCGAACTCTAACGTTTGGCTACATGCGGCTACGTTTAAATACATTTTTCTCTATTAAAAAAGGAATATCTAAAGTCTCCTATATACTCTTGCTCTTATGAAAACGACGATTTCTTCAGTTGAATTTCTTCAGCTTAAAGAAAATCCTCCTACACGGAGATGAACAAAAGTATAATGTTCATCTTCGTGAAGGAGGAGTTTCTTTAAGCTCAGCTATTGAGCTACGCAATCCAGATACGTAGAGCTCGATGTCTTAACTCAATTCTGTAGATCTTTTTATATAAACCTACAGCTATCGACCTTGTTTAATAAAAGCCGAATCTAACTTTAAGCATTAAAAAGTAGGTTCAAATGGTCGTGGACTAGCTTCTCGTAACATCCTGTTGCAATGTCAGAGAAATTGTATGTTACAGCGCTGTATCGTATATGGTATAACTTACATGCATATGCGCCCCTAGACCTGGTCCACCCATAAACACCCAGTCGATGGCGTTGTTCTCCGAGTCGGGTGGCAGAAAGTACGGCCGGTCGTAATGCTCCCGGAGCACCTTCACGATCGCCGGATCGCAGTTGCTCCAGCCGAAGTACCACGGTTCCGTGCCCGGCTCGTAGCGTACCCTGGCCGGTGGTAGATCGAGCGCCTCCAGGATGTTCCGGAAACCGGTTGCGTACGGGAAAAATTGGCATCGTTCGGCCCGTGGTCCTCGCCCGTGTGTGTCGTACAGCCGCTGGAAAAACCAATAGTCGAACCGGTCCGGTGCAGTCCAGTTCGTCGTTGCGTCGGTCACGATGACCGGGCCGCCCCGGTACGCGTATCGGCGGGAAAACTCTTCCGGACTGATGTTGGCCAGCCGTGGTACGGTGCCCGTGGAAATCTCTCGACAGAAGCCACACGACTCTGGCGGCCGGAAGGCTTTCTGCAGTTGCGACGGCATGGTGAGGATGCACTAAGGCGGGGGAAGGCAGGTGAAAGGAAAGTGAATGCAGGAGATTATCATCTTCGTCCTATCGATGGCCGCTTTTGATGTGAAACGTTTAACGTAAGGGGAGGATGTTGGAAAGGAACAAAGTCAAAATGGAACTTGAGAAAATTAAACCAAGCATCAACAGCCGAGCTAGGAATTCGGCAAGGAAATCGCACCAACTAAGGGATGCACTTCAAAGCGTACACCCGGATGCCGAAAACCTCCGGAACCCTCAATCAGGGCGCAACTATTGCAACGAGGAAGCATTCATTACGCGAAATTAATTCCATTTCTCATTTACATCTTCATTTGCAAACAACGCCGTCGCCAGCAGCAGCACCCGCCCGGTGCCGGTCCGTTTCCCGATGGTGAAAATGGCTCCAGCAGCAACCGCCAGCACCACCACCGCCCAAAGCAGTGTTTTCCACGGTCGCGAAAACCATTTTCCGATCGCCCGGCGAGCGCCCGGTGAAACCAGGGCCAAGTGGGGTGCCAAGGGGCTGGTGCTTTTAGCTATTGTGTCGGAAAATTCGCGGCCAGCAAGAAACGCGCCCAACTCGATGCCACTCGTGTCGGAATTAATTAAAAAATTCTTCATCTTTTCGCGCACTTCATCCATGGTTTTTTTTTTATTCCTTTCCCAAAGTTAAAGTGTTCGCTTGTTAATTCGGTTCGGTCGGTTTTATTTTCGCCACGTTCGCTCGAGAAGGTCCTTGAGTTTTTGTTTGTGTGCTAGTTCCCGGTTAGTGGGACGACTTCTGTGTCGAAAATTCGGTACTATAATTTCCGTGGTGCAAAATCACTTCACGTTTCGACAGGTTGTTTTTTCACCGTTGTTTTTCATTTATACTCCACTCCATTTTTCGCGCTCAATCGAGCACTGATGGTCGGTTGTTCTGTACACACACACACACTTAACGTTTCCAGTTTTTCCCACCGGCACTGAAAACAAAGAAAACAGAACACACGCCCCCACGGGTGTTCGGGCGAGTTATTTTCCCTCTTTTCACAGCTGGTCGGTTTGATTAATTTTCCGCGCTCTAATTGCGAATAAGTGAACGGTCCCCGGCCGCCCCGGCACTCCGCCCTTCGCTGGAAACTGGAGTATTTTTTTGTTGTTTCCCCCGAAAATGCAAATCAATTGTGTTTTCGCGAGTTTGGTTGTGTCGATGCTGTGGCCTTTGGCGTGGCGAGAGTCCGATTTATATTTCCTTCGGTGTTCCGACGTCGATGCCGTACGGGTTGATACTGGGAAAAATTGTTGGCCCTCCAAATTCCGTTGCCAGCGAGTGGCAATCCGATCGGCCATGGAAAGCAATTGAGTTAGCCCGACGGAAAATGCTGAGGACGATGGAAATGGGAGACACTATGGGCGCTTGCAGGAAGAGTTGAAGCTTTAAGGTCTGTTGTTGAAATATCCAGTTTTAAATGAAATTTAAAATGTGACAAATTATTTCCATAGAGTACGATGATGAGATGAGACAATTTCTTTGCTCAAGCAGGGAGGATTTTGTGATGTTCTTGGAAAAGTTTACGCCAGTTTTAAAAAATCAATCATATTTGTCTAGGAAATGGAATGTATGGAAGGAATTATGATGTATTTACTGTTTAAATACTTATCCACACCAAGGAATCTTTGGGGTCCGTAGAGTTGGCCATTATTTCTTGAAAAACATCAAAGTTAAGTTACAAAGTCCAAATCTTCGTCAAATTCTATCTTCGGGTTCAGTAAATTTAATTTGAATGAACTTTTCCACATTTTCTCGTGTAAAATTGACCAGAGAACGATGGTCCGGTGCGTTGAGTGTGCGCTTCCGGAGCGCGCAGCTGCAAGTGGTCCTACAAAAAGGTCCTTATCAGTGCTTGAGCAGATATTCACTCAATTGCAATCATTCGTAACAGTGCTTCCCGAACACTTCCCTTCACAGCACACCCTTTCTTCGTTTTTCACTCTTCTCTACTAGACCTGTCCATGAGGAGATAACTTTTCCGTCATGGTCCTTGCTCACCCCTAGTCTCCCCTTCGCACCGCATGTAGGTTTTTTTTTCTACCATACGCACAGTTTTCAGGCACGTTATCATCGTGTGATGTGAATGGTTCGCCCCCGTTTTTGCAGTGGGACTTTTGGGACGCCTGTAAACCTCCGGTCTGGCTCGTTAAGGATGAGCTTCTATCGGTTTGATGTGACTGTTCAGCGTTCTTTTAAATTCATCTCTCTTTTTTTAAATGAGACTAAGAAAACGACATCAATGCTGCATGTGTCTTGACCTTGTTTCCTGCAAAATGGTTTGTGTGGTCGCAGAAACAGTTGTGATTTCAAGCCATGTTGTTTGACTGTGATTATATTTACATCTTCTCACTTGTTTTCACCTAGAGACTCGAAGGTTTCTTACTTTTGTTTATCTAGTGATAAACTAGGGAACTTCTGATACAGTTTCGTTAGTTTTAATGATGATTTTGCAATCCAACAATCCCCATCGACGGATCTCCTTTTGGATCTCCGTTGGACAGACTTGTCAGACGCAGCCGGGTGAAAAGACATTGAATAAACATTACACTTCAATTGCAAATCGACGGCCAAATGGCGTTTGATTGACGCAGGCCGAATATTGCTGCTTGCCGATTTGAAGGAAGCACCAGCAAAAGCTTATTTGATTGAGAAACCGAAACTTGGAACCGTAACTTCTGGTCCAATGGGTTTTCTTTCCCCGATCCGATCCGGCGATCCGGGGAGTTTTTTTTTGTTGATGAGTAAAAGCACTGCCAATGCAGACAGCAGACCAAAATAGGCAAAAACGGCCAGTTTACGTGAGTGCGGCACAGGTTTAGGAGCGGATCGAGCAGCGGAATAAAGTGGCAATCGGGTTGGAAAAATTAAGCTCGACTGCTTTCGATGAAATCGGTGGTGAATGATGTTGCCAGCGCCGTGGATTGACAGCAGAATGGAACCCACGGCACGGCTGGCCGCTCGCAATCGCTGGAGCTAACGAGGCGGCAACGATTTTTCGTCCTAAAGTGACGTATTAATGCTACCGGTTCAGATTGGTATTAAATCGCGTTCTCAATTTTTCCCCGCTTTCGCAAGGTAATTCATTATGCGAAAGAGGCGTCGACACGGGGGGCAGCATGTTGGTGTATTGCGTTGCAGGGGGTTTGCCAATTTTCCAGATGGAACACTAGCACCGGGCAAGGAACGCCGGGTAGATGGGTCGTTTATCGAATCAATAGATGTTTCATTCAATTTTATGTTTATTGTTAAAGCAATTTGATTGTAGATTGATTGGTTTATTGAGGGTTTTTCAATGCAGGCAGCTTAAAACCTGCGTGATACTGAGCCTAATCTAATCACAATAGGCAATTTGTTGATGAGTTTTCTTCTTCTCGAATTATTATGCCCATTTGAAACGAACGAAGAATATACGAAACCAACAACTTCTATGTAATTTTAAAAGAAAGCTGCTGGGAATGCCTCAAAAGCCGATATAGTTGGTAAACGGTTTTGAGTAACACTTGTGATAAAAATAATTAATATTACAATTTTTGCACACAGTGTGAAGAATGACAGTGTGAACCAATTCATCGTTAATTTCAATGTTGAATAGAGAGGAAATGTTTTTAGTTTTGTAGCGTCACTAATATTCCCTTGGAGATCCATAATTGTGGATAATATACTCTAACATGCTAGAAGAACAATTGTGCAATTGTACAAATGAAACCATTATTTTGTTTTATAAAATTCGTTACAGGTGTGTCGACATCGGAAAGTACGCCATGATCGGTACTAGCGTGCGCACGTGCATCCGGTCGGAGTGGAGCGGCCAGAAACCGTCCTGCTTCGGCTTGAATCAGGAGAACGACTATGCAAGTGGGTGTTTGGCCAAACATTTGGCGTGTGTAGGCCTTCTCCAGGGGACTGTACGATTCGTTACCGCATTGCCTTTCCCTCCATTTTTCTAGTGGAAAAACCTCCGACAATACTGATACGCCACCAGAACGGGCCGATTGCGCAGAGCAACGACGGAAAGCTGATCGTTTATCCGGGCACGACGGTCCACCTGGAGTGTTTGTGGATGCGCCGGTTCGGCAACCCACGATGGAACGTCAGTCATGATTACAGGTAGGGTTGAATTTAAAAAAAAAGTCACGAAACCCACGATAATGTGTTTATGTTCGGCCCGGTGAAGAAATGATTTGAGACGGTTATCATTTCATCAACAGAAAATATCCGGAAGGATGGAGCTCGGATGAGGGGCGCGATCCACAGCTTGAGTTTCGCATCAGCATCATGCACGCGGTTAAGGATGATTCCGGAAGTTTCACCTGCGTTACACCGGCCCGTCACACGCACACCGTGGAAGTTGTAGTGAAGGTGAGAGGAATTCTAGGGGTTTTGTTTTTGTCGTTTTAAGGATGCTCATGTGTTTTGCATGAGTCACAAGTTGAGTTTATTTTAGCCCATGTGATCATAATTTGGATTTTAAATAATCTGTTTCACTTGCAGGACGTTCACTGCAACGAGATCCAGGTTCGCCGGGGACTGTCGGCCAGCACCGCCGAAACGATGATGGGCACGCGCGTGCTGTTCTCGTGCACGAACGGAAATGCGCTGATCGGCACACCGGAAATCACGTGCCTGCCGAGTGGTAACTGGAGCGCCCCGTTGCCCGTCTGCGAGAGCGTCGAGTGTGGCGAGGTGCCGATACAGCCGAGCAGCAACGGATCGGCACCACGGGTTGCCATCCTGTCGCGGGAGGTCGGTGGCCGGGCGGCGTTCTCCTGCCCGCCCGGATACGGACTGCGGGGTCCAAGCGAGGCGATCTGCCTTCCGACCGGCGAGTGGGGTGGACCATTTCCAAGCTGCGTAGGTAGGTGACTGCAAATTGGGAGTCTGTCTGTCCCAGGGCAGAGTGTTTCAAAGCACCGGTTGTTTGTTTCTCCCTCCCAGAGGTCCAGTGCTTCCATCCGGGGGCACCGCAGAACGGATACGCACAGGGCACGCCACCGTATCGGGCCGGCGATGTGGTGCAGTTCAACTGCAACCCGGAGTACATGATGCAGGGCCAACCGATTATCGCCTGCCAGGACAATGGACGCTGGTCGGGAGGGCTCCCGAAGTGTAAGTTGCTCGCACGATCCGGTCCACTCTTTCCAGCATTAACTCAGCCACTGTTTCCACTTTCCCGCCAGGTGTGCAAGCGTGCTCGTACCCCGGCACCGCTATCAGTGGCCGGATGTCGTCGGTGAAGTTCTACTACTCGATCGGCGAGAGCATCACGTTCACGTGCGACGCTGGGCTGGAGCTGCGCGGTGCGAAGATGCTCAAGTGTCTCAAGAACGGCAAGTGGTCGAACGCCATCCCGACCTGCGTTAATCCGGACGCGCTCAACTTGCGCAGTGACGCGCGGCGAAACTTCAAGCGGGAAACCTAAATGGCCCGCCCCGGGACCACAGCGGCGGGGCAACCGACCCGAACACCACCCAAACAAAGCACAGACAGACACAGGCAGTAACGGTTTCGAGAATTTGTTCAACAGGTGCCGTTCGTCGGGGGAAGGAATTGCTTGCCGCTCGGGCTGAACTGGCTTTACGGGAGCTAGTTGCAGAAAGGAAGAGATTCAGTAGTCGAAAACGGGGGCAGCATGGATGCCGAGCACTAGCAAGGGAAGCACACAGAGAAAGGAGTTGATCTTGTTGAACAGTTGAACGTCTTCGTTTTTTTTTATTCTTCTGTTTGTTGACAAGCTAGCCTAATACTAATTGGCAATCCAAGGGATTGCGCAAACACAAGGTACATCCATAGCCCATCGAATAAGCCGTTAATTAATTGAAGAACATTATTCTCATAGTATACACAGGGATGGAATTGCAAAGGGGAAAGGGGCGAAGGAGAAAAAGAGCTGACAAAACTTTGTTCCACGATGCGCACGGAGGTGGTATAGCTACTTAATAAAGGAAAAGACAAAGTATAGAATCTAGAATCGAAACTACAGCGGTATGATGGTGATTTGACCTAGACACACTAAGGGATGTAATTCCATTAAATAAGCGAGTCCAGGTTGGTTTCCTTTTTTGCAAGAATGACTGCTGACGAGGGCCGGCCTGAGCTTGTAGCCGCTATGCTGTCAATCAAGCGTTCCTTAATGGGGGTGTAGGAATCGCGCACCTCCACCAACGGTGAAAGATGGGACGAATCGCGAGGACATGGCTTATAATAAATCAATGCACAAACGACGACGCGCGAAACGATCGTTATTAGACCGCATACTACACATTACTGGTACATTATAACACTTTAAAAAGAAGGCAGAGGATATCCTATGAATATACGTTTTACGTTTGAAGACAGCGGGCTCACACCGAAGCGGGCAGAGCACGCTTGAGAGCAATTTAGCGGAAGAAGAGGATTGGTTTGAGCTTTTCGGAACGTTTACGCACGGTCACGGTACTGCAGCAACATTCCTTTGCCCGCGAAGCATACATATTTAATCATGTTGCCGCTTCGTTCCGTTGCAAAGACTCCAGTTTTGCGTTTGATCTGCTCCGTTGGGCTGTTGCACATGTCCCGTGCCGGTGATACCCCGGTGCATTGCAACTCGCGTGCAACACCACCAAATGCAGATGTGCATCTGGGCCGTCGGGGACACCCGGGGATGATGTATTGGACTGCGCTCGGTGAAGGACACGCGTGTTCTCTGTTTTAATTACAGAAGCTGCTGCTGCTGCTGCTGCTGCGGCTGATGATGATGATGGATTACATGCACCGGTTGTTCTGACGAGGCTTTGAAATGGACGAATGGTGAAGATTGATGCATATTTAATTGCATATCGATATCGGTTGGAAGATCGGTTGGTTAGTGGCGTGTTACCCGGCTGGCTTCCCGTTTCCTATTTACGACAAATCATTTATTGGAGGAATAGGTTTTGTTGGGTGCAACTCCCGGTATCGGTTAAACAGTTTTCATTTGCATATTGGTCCCCCGGCCCCACCTATCCATACATCGATCCCCTCCCCTCGATGGGTGGTTGATTATATTTATAGGGTTGCAATGCATATGAAAAGGCCACCGATTGTACGCGCAATGCTATTGGCGTACGGTACGAGTCATAATAATAATCGATAACTGAACTGCATCGTTGGATGGTTCGGGATTGAATAAAGTGAAACGAAGCCGAATATCACCACACATAAAAAAACTACATAATTGGAAACCATCGACACAATGCAATCATAACGCGATTTATGTTCCCGCGTGCTCAACCATCATATTCAATCATCGATGATAATTTATGCACCAACTCAATTGCAGCAAATTCATGCATGTGACGATGCGTCAGGCGTTGTGTAGCTTTCCTCCAAAATTTCTCCTTTTCTCTCTATCTCTTTTTGGATGTAAAATTGATTTCAAACGTGGTCGACTAGAACAGAGCGGGAAGGCAACGAGGAACATCTTTTTTCTTTCTTTCTTTTTTAAATAAATTGTGTTTGTGTTTTTTTTTTAGCTTGCCCACTACATCAATTAATTATCATAACTATCAGTCACATTCAGGACGGTTTTGGTGAAATTATGCGCACAATTGGCCCCGTTTGTTCGCGCTATAAATGTCAACTGTAAATAATGCAGGTGGAAATGTATTGAACATATATCATATTTATATACATATAAATAAATACATATATCAATGTTTTACTATTTTGAAAGGACCTGGTAATACAACTGGAGGTTTTGAACGAATCCGAAGACTTTCTATTCATTTGAAAAGATTTTATTGTTTATTAAAAGATATAGTCAGATGTAAGTGACCTCCTTTCTCTGGAAATTATTTGTCATCAAAGATCACCTTCATTCTTAGAAGTTCCTTTGAAATATGCTAGCACTGGTTGGAAAGTCCTGGTTGTACGTAGTCGAGTTGATCGATAAAGTAACTGGTCGTTATTTCGCCATCTTCTTCCCTGGCCCAGCAGAGTAGATTGCAAAAGATTGGTTTCATTGTCGTTCTATTGCAATTGCACTTCTTCCTATGGGCTACCTGAATATCTTCATCAAGAATTCCATGCAATACTGATGGGTATATTTCCAAGGAAAACGAGCGCAAGAAAAAAAAACGGACAAAAATCAAACACTATTCAAGCAAACATGATAAACCTCCCGCAGACCATTATCAGGGGCGGTTTCCGGCTTCAAAGGTCCCCCATAAACCTTTACTGTTAGCTTTCATTTGTTATCTCTTCCTCAAAGAGTTTCCTTTGTCATTTGTAGTTCCATCGTGTCCTTCGTTAGAGTCCTCCGATGCACGTCGGCATCAGGATCGTGGTGAAGAAACCTTTTGATCTTGGGCTGCGTATGCCAGTTCCAACGACGCTGTGGGAAAAGGCGCACCTGAGCGAATGTGCACTTCCGGTAATCGTTGAACGGAACTCTTTCCTCTTCTCTCATCAGTCGCTCCTTGCCAATTGTTGCGGAATAGTTTGCGTTTTACAACGTCGGGATTCTTCTTTACAGTGTGCTTTTCCAATAACGCCACGCACCTGTGTGGGGCACGAAAATAATGCTCCATTTCCTGAAAAATGTGCGCTAGCTGCGGTTTTTCCAAAGAATAAACGCAATGAATGCAGCATAGAAAGCATAGCCGTCTCATTCGTATGCTGCAAAGGGTGACATGTGAGTTCTTTTATAGCTCAAAATCGAAATCAAATTGAATTGAGGCAAAAGGGTTCGATTAATAAACTATGTATAATTTCATCACGATTTATTTGTGAGCCAATGTGACAAGAAGCAAATGGTGAACCAAAAAGAACATTCAATTTTTTTTAAATGAAATACACCAAATGGTAAATTTATAAGATATATATTTACATCTCATGAACAACTGAACTGAGATAAAAACTTTAATCTAAATGCATAATAATTATCTAAGCATATTGTAAATCATTGAAATGTTAAGGTATTGCTTTTTGGATGAAACCACGTTTTGCTAAAATACGTGGCATTTAAATGATTATGCACGGAACGGTTAGTGCCATCCATTTCCCGGAGGAAATTCGATTTGCACCGACTTGACTTCCTTTCCGTTTGTCGATGCGTTAGTTTTTTTTTTGTGTGCTCGATGCACTGCTGGGAATTGCTGGGAAAGAAAAATGTGCCTCGGTGGCGCTGCATCTGTATCGGGAGGTCATGATGGCATTCACACGATCGGATATTCAAATGGTTTTCCGGTTCAATGTTTTCCCGGAACAAACAAACACACACACACACACACACACACTCATGCCCACCGGTACCGACGACAAGTATGTGCTGTGTGTACGATAAACTGTTGGCTTTTTTTGTTTTTGCATGCATCGCACACCGAGACGGCTCTGGAAAAGCTACGACCGTCTCTTGTCGATCGGCAAATTCAAATGATTCCGAATAAAGCGCGCTTGTGTCGAGTCCGGGTGCAGGATGGCAATTTCCCCGGAGGGTTTCCGTCCAGAGTCGTGTAGAGTTTTCTTTCCACCGAAACTGCGTCCCGGGATTCTGGAAGCGAGCGAAGGAACTGCTGAAAGAAATGCGCCTACGGCAGGGGCGTCCCAAGGGAGACGGAGAAAGGGAGGAAACGCGGAGTGCAAGTGGTTGCGGTTTCGGACGGTGCACGAGAAAAGTCTATGGTCTTTCCGGTGACCTACTTACCGTTGAATAACTTTACTAATTGGTTCTGTTGTGCAAAATCGGTAATTGTAGAGCTCTCGGGAAGCTGGGAAGGCAAGGGCTTTACAAAAGGCCGAAGATGAGTGCAATGCATGGGTCATGCCGTTACGTCGGTAAGGAGGTTAAGCCTGGCGTATGATACGGTGGTGTAGTGTTTAATTATATGCAGATTAACGTTAGTGCTGCAAAAACTGGCTTCCCATCATCCACATCTCCGGCTACACTGCTAGACGGTGTCAGCACAAACGCCCTTATGTAACACTGTTATGTGCAGCAGAACAAGCCAATATAAATTGGCATATATCTTTCATCACTGCATTCATAAATGGCTGAGGATGTGAAAACATCGGTTATGTTGATGAATGAATTTGGAACGGATGAAACAGACAGCCTGAGGCTGTATCTTAATCCCGATAATCCGCTTCTCGGTCCCTTATTAAGCTTATTCATTCGTTACATTGCTCAACTATTGTTTGTAAAACGTGTCTTTAGTATGATTGTTGTGTCTATTGTATATTTGTTTGCTGCATTTATGCAATTTAAAACATTAAAGCTGTGTTTTAGTTAAGAAATTCATCGTTTTTCATGTAAAAATAAAAACGCCTAAAAAGTTTCTGTTCGCCAAAAAATGCATAAGCTAGGCAAGCAAAAATGCAGACACGTGCAGTGCCATGCACATGTATCGATTATTTTTAACTACGTGAGAATTCGTTTTCCATTGCTCGTGTAAAATGCAGCCTGGAGGAAATACTTCGGAGCTTCGAGGCGAATTTCATTACCCTCAGTTTAACTCTGTTTTTGAAGACTGAAACTTAGTTTAAAGACAGATAAGAAAACATGGTAAGTGACTTCAAAGGTCAATGGAGAAACTTACAGACAACGACTGCACACGTAACAGCAAGACGACTGCAGTTGGAAGACGTTCCTTTTCATCGGTGGCCCCAAACTGGTTCTCTCGTCCCATGCCGGTCGTGCTCGGTGAAGCAAAATTGTGTAAATATTCTTTAACCCACGCGAATTTCTTCCGCAAGGAAGCTGCACAGCCGCATTCTTTACGCGGGTGCTAAGATGCACCGAAATGTTCTCCGCAATTCGTAAGAATACAATAGTTAAACGTAGTCTTCAACTCATACTAAACGTTGTGTGAAGCTTTGGGGCACAAAACTCGCGGGAATCTTGTGGACGTGCAGTCAGAGGCTTTTTGTTCTTTCCATAAAAAGTAGTTTATCTCTTAACATCATGTTCGGAAGTAACTTTTCTGGAGGAAGGATAAAGTGTTTAGAAAAGTAAGCAAATATAAAGGATTGGTTTGACTTTTTAAAACATGGAAACCCATGTCCATTGAGCATGGTGAACAGTTTTGGCGTTTTAAAGTTACAAAAAGTAAAACTTAAATTAATTTTCCAAAAAAAAAAACAACAACATTACTAGTCTAATGCCTTTATGTACTCCTATAAACAAATCTTAGCGGGAATCGTTAAGGACATTTTAAATCGAAAAGCTATGATGATAACCTTTAGTAGTAAAATAATGTTTTTCAAACAGTATTCAAACAATTCCGATAAGCATGAAGGCCAGTGAAAGTAAAAAGTCTATGAAATGAAAATTCCTTAGAGAAATTAGGGATGGTAAGCGGCTTACGTTTCTAACATCCTCATGCATTATCCGAGATACGGTGAGAAACGGTTCGAGAACCCGGTGCTTCTTGCCCTGCAATTGTTTCCTGCCAACCGGGGCAATGTTTATGGCGATGTAGCTCCCGGGACGCAAGATATTTATATGGCACGAGACTGCATAAGCTGCTCACTACACTGCAGGGCAGGTGGCTCCGACACACCGTTTGCCTTCTTCGGTACTCTTGGTCTATGTAAGGAAATGAAAGAAGAGGTTCTGACTAGTCTTCTTTCTTCAGCTTCGCCTCAGAGAAACCAGCTGCACTTGCGAGCCTTAGGCACATGGTCGCAGCTGACCGGAGCGATGCAGACTGTTTACCGTTTAACTCGCTGGTCCCATTCTACGCTCCCCTGGTTCCGGCCGGTAGCCGTAAAACATCTTCCTGTTAAAGAACCCTTTGTGTGGAGCCATGTTTTCCCTATACCGAATGCTGGCGCAAGCCGATGCGTACACTCCAAAGGGACCAACCCCGTTCCATCTTACTGGAGCACAATGCAAAATACGCGTATGAATAACAATTTCTCGTAATTAAAATAAAACCGAACGGCGCCCGGTGCTGCAGAACCCACGCCAGCGCTGCATCCGATGGTCCTAGAGAAGCTTGCCTTTGGAGCTTTTCCGATCGACACACACTCCAAGAAGCTTAATATGGTGTAAGTCGTGCCGAATGAGCTCCAGTTCGGACCCCGCTCAAGAGGGAACCGTAGAGCAAGATAGTGTGCCTCCCGGGAGGGCACTGTAGAAGCCGGCCTGAAAAACACCGCCTATAACGTATGACGCCGGATGTGGCGCTCGGAAAAGCGGTGCGATTTTGTGGCTTTCTGTGTGGGGCGACCCAGTTGCTTTGCCCCAACGCCGACATCCTGGCTGCAGATGAGCAGGAAGAACGCTATTATCGTTAGGCGTGTAAAGGGCCAAGGAGCGTACGCGGCAAAGTACCGGTTGGGGTGTAATTGTCTTACAGGCCAGTATGTGTGTGTATCTGGATTTGTGTGAAACAAGGCCTCACACATGCAGTACGTGGGAAACCGAAACGTGGCTAGCAAGACGTGCATGTATGCCCGTCTGGCAAAGGGATAGGGATACGAAGACCGCGTTAGCGGAACGGTGGCCGTAAAGAAAGGGCGCACTGACTTACTTATTCTACTTACCCGTAATTACAGGGCAGCCGAGCCTCGCGCGTAAGTAAGTCATCTTTCGGAAGTGCTTTCAGCTGCCAGTGCCGAGTGGCAGGAGGCATATTTGATCTCCAGCATCGGCCAGCGGGCCAAAGGGAGCAACACCATAAAGGATCAACCCATGCGAGTGTTACAATTTGCGAGTTAAGGACTGGGGCAAGCATTTTGCTGCAGCGAAACATTCTAGTTCCTTTCAGCCCGAGAAAGCAAGGGAAACAAGGAGAGGAGGGTGACGCAAGAAAGGACGCGGGAGGCAAGCAGCGAACGTTGCCATGCAGGGATACGTTATTAGCACCATCCGCCGGATGATGGCTAACAGTGAGCGGCCACATTTCAGCTCCAGCTGACACGAAGAGTGCAAAACGTGAAGTGGATCATTTGAAATATGGTGCTTTTAAACAACAAGCCATTTGTGCTTTTCCAATGGTTGCTGTGCTAATGCGAAAGAGAAAAAAAAATGCATTCTACAGTTGCTGCGATGCTCAAGGAGCAGTAGAAAGCGAATTTTCCCTAATGCAATGGGAAAGCAAAATGTATGGGTTGGGTGGGGTGGTCCGCGATGCAATGGGGAAAAACAATTGCACCTGCACTAACGATCTTGTTTATGCAGCGTTATGAATGGTTTTTTAGTAAACCCTCTCAGCGGAAAGCCATGAATGTATAAATTAATGATATTATGAGCAAATTTGAAGCGCGAACTACCTAGCGTAATGCATTTTGAGTATGAGAACCAGCTGCAGATGGGCAGAGAAGCCGTAATATAGCCATAGAGGGAGAAGCTGGATAATTAGTTAAAAAAAAATCATTGTAAACTAATAATTATGGTATATAAAAACCTTCGGTTCAATGTATGCCCTTGGTTCTCTCAGATTTGTGGAACATGGGGTCGAATGAAATAAAAAGGAATGCCGCAGGCTAATTTTTGTCTACAAACAAAATGCGGAAATCATGGACAAATATGTTTCAACTCGAGCTGAAATGTGCATACATCACTAGTAGTTTTGGCACTAGCACTCAATCAATTCAATTACATTTTATTTCTTATTTTGTTGGTAGTTTACAATGAACGGAAGAAAATTTTGTCCAAACTATAAGGCATCTTCCGGCTTTGGCAGCTTTATTTAATATGTATGTCATCGTTTAAAAAAAATTGATGGCAGAAAGCATAACATCGGAAAGGCTGAAACATTTCCGCAAGTAATTAAATACTTTGCTAGTGTTTTTCGCTTTTTTTCTTTGAGCAAACCGTTATGGAATTCCAAAGGAAAAATTGTACCTATAAAGAGAGCCCAAAAACTTTACAAATTGTTCTTTTGCTAGACAATATTTCATTTCCATTCGGTATTGTTAAACTCCAAAGTAGTGCTAGTTTTTCTAAAGTATCCTCTCCGGCTGAGAGGTGGAAGTTTGCTCAAAATCTGTGACTGGAAGATAAGGAGTTATATTTCCATAATAGCTTTCATAGTTTTGTTCACATTTTTTGTACCGATCGAAATGGTAATGCTGACTGTTGTGAGTCGTTTCTCTACACTTTAGTAGAGCAACAGTATAGTTGCTTTCCAGAGATTTTTTCTGCATTTGCATTAAAAGAGCGGACGCGATTTGTATTGCTTTCGAATGCTTGTACATTTGTGAGGTTTCTGTTAGGGAAAGATAAAGAAAATCGCTAAAATATGTTTGCAGCGTAGTGTCCACGGTAAATTATTCTATTTGAGCATTTGTCCAACTGGTGAGTAGGCAAATCCTACGCTTTGATTCATCTACAGATCCTACCAAATCATGCTAAGGGAACCGTAACACTTTCCCATGGTGCCTGTGTTCAAAACCCGGAAAATTTGTTGCTGTACGTAAAATATAATGAGTGCTGGTCCGTTTCAGTAAATTTGCAAGGAACATTTCCCTTTACACCCTCTGCGCCAGGAAGGTGCAGAGAAGAGAAAAGGAGAAAAATAAACAACCGGAAACACATTTTTCGGCTCAGTGCGAAAATGCGTCCTTTTCTTATACAATACAAAAAAAAAATGAAAATACGCGTACGGTACGCAGCCATTTAAACTTTTCTTTCAAGCTATATTCCTACGATGGCTGTCCCAGCCGAGAGCGGCCGGATGTAAGTGCTTCCCCAAATAAATCGGTCACAGTTTTCGCTCGAGTGAACGAAAGTAACAGTAAGACGAATGCTCACACGTTTGACGCCGCTTTGAGGATACGGAAAAGCGCTCGGTAGCATGTGTGGCATGTCGATTCGGTACGGAGACCTCTGGGAGACTAGCTTCCTGGCTTCGCAGACCGACGGAACGCCGGGTTACCACATGCCGCGGCACGGATGGACGATTTACACATTTGCGTAAGACGCTCGCTTTCCATTAGCATAAATAAGACTCATTCATTTTCTCCGCCGGTTGTGCTCGGAGTAAACGGTCCTCGACAATGGGCACAATGGAGGAATGGAACGGCCTTTGGAATGGTTGGTGGAAAATCTGCCTCCGTCGGGTTTTCGAAGGAGGCAAACTGATGCTTCCAGTTTGCAGGGACGAATCATTCGTCGAGCTGAGTGGAGGCGAGTGTTTGTCGAAATTTGATCCTGTGTACTTTTCTTTTCACAACCGATGCATTCGTCTTGCTGTCACCAGAAAGTCTTGTGTGGCAAATCACATCTTGCGAATAGCATCCTTTTAAGATACATGATATACTCACAGGCACGTACGTTAGGCGCACACCATTTTCGACACACTGTCGAAGATGATTAAGAAGCGCCAGGATGAGTAGATGGTTCCGGTTGGGTCCGGATGTCCTGATGGAAGAGCAGCCGTTGTCGTAGCTGTGCTTTGATGTCCGTAAGTGACACTCTATGGGCGAATTAGAGTGTTTTAAAGAAACCCGCCCTCTGCCAAAGGACTCCTAGCTGAAATAAAGACGAAAAAAAATGTATGTTTAACGCTAGAAGTATTATTTTGTCAGCCCTGGTGTGAGACAATATTCCAAATGGCCGTTTGTGAAAGCCGATATCTTTGAAGTTTGCCAACTGAATCCGGCTCTGGATAGTTATCATCGGTGAGGGAAAATGGAGCAATTTACAGGATCTAAACAAGTGTCTCTAATAACAGCGCTATGTGAGCTGGAGAATGTTTGAATGGTACGGAGAATATAGCATGGAATTAAGTTTCATCACCGGAAGATTTGAATTTACCTAATGGGCGGTGTTGAAGTACTTGTACGTTACTACTCTTATGGTATGAGGGCAGACCTCAAAAGCTTTCGAAGAAAATGTGTGTTCGCTGATTGAGTCGAACTTAATCCACTTGACGCTGGTCATTGTGGAGACGCAGTGGGGAATGGGTAAAGTAAGAGTATCCATCAAAACCTCGCCTACATGGTGGTTGTTCGCCGAATCTACGCGCGTCCTTATATGTTACTATGCTATCTTGGATTACGATAAGGGGAGCATGCTGATGCAATGGAATAGGAGGCTTTGGTATGTTATAATGAGACGAAAAAGCTGTTTACAGTCAACCGATTTGTTTCACCAGAAGCGAGGTCATGGTACGTACCTAATGAATATCCAGGATCAAGGGCGCGCGCTGTGAAATTTACGTGACGTGATTTTCTTCTGATGAGTCTACGCCTCCGCCTCGAGATAAAGTTATTAAAGCCACGTAGGAATTTTGACAACTTTCACAACGGGTAAGTAAATGTCTGCCGTACCATTGCTCGCAACTTTGCCAAATCATCAGTCAAGACGTTGGAAGCAAGTGATGCCAAGAATAATGTGCCAGCAAGTGTTTTAAGTGCCGTTTTAACATGTTCAACGAATTTTTATTGTGCCGGCTTGCGAAGCACAGCAGTCTTCGTATCCTGGCGGCCTGAAATGTTCTAACTGCTGTGACGGCTCCGGGAACAACTTTTGTCGTTCGAATTCCTGAATTTAGCCACCGTTCTGCTCGCTGGCATGTGGGAGGACGAACCGTTCGAGACACGGAGAATGCCGAGCAATAAAAGTGAACAGAATTGCGCCCGCCGAATCGACGACATGCATAACGGCTGGTGCGGATGTGGGGCCGCCGTTCGCCGTGAACTTTTATTGTCGCGAAGGGTTTAATTAAAATTTTACGCTTCCAAACACTTTCGCTAGCACAGTCACCGAGTTGATCTGCGGCTGATGACGACGACGATGAGGATTTACTTATTGTCAACAAAACCAGATGTGCTGTCACTAAAATCAATGTGGCAAATCTTGCCATTCCAATGGCTTCCAGTGTGAATCGATTGGTAAGACGATCTAACAGTCTATTCAAACTATTTGATCCCTAGAACATTGGCGTTCAATTTTACCCACTAATCAACTAGGCTATGGAAAGCTTAACGCACAAAACAAGTTGTTGGTTTTCTAAGTGTTTATTCAGTGAATTTTTCTGTTTCCCTTCGTTTTCATTTGGCACATTGATGTGAAGAGGATTGGAGAGGATACTGCAACCACAATATCGATTGGGTTAGGTTGCTTGTTGTTCACGGATTATTCGACATCATCCTCGTCGCTGTCCTCGTCGTCCTCGTCGTCATCGTGCGAATGATGTACGCCCCCCGCAGCAGCGGCATGAAGCGATTTGACCACCTGCATCGGATAGGCCCCACCGACCGCTTGTGCTGCATGAGGCGCCAGATGCTGCATTCCAGCCGGCAGCAGTTGCTGTGGCAACTTCATACCCGATGATCCGGCACCACCTTGCTCGGTTTGACACTTGAGTTTGTACTCGGACAGTTCCTCCTCGTAACGATGCTTTTCCTTTTCGGCCTGCTGCTCGTATCTCTGCTTCACTTCCGTGTCCAACCCGGCCCACTGGCGGCCCAGCACCTTGGCGACGTCGCCGACACTGAAGTCCGGATTCAACGCCTTCACGTTGTTTCGCTCGTCGTTGCAGTACAGGAAGAACGCGGTAAGCCCGCGCTTCGGGGCGTTCGGGTCCTTCAGCTGCTTGCGTTTCTTGCCACGGCCGGCGCCTGGCGAGTCCAGTGGGGGAACGTAGCTCTGCATTTCCAGCGTGTACCGTTGCTTATCCTTCTCGGCGAGCTCGTGGAAACGTTGCTTCTCACTCTCCAGCATCGTCTTCCATCGTTCGCCGCACTTGCGGGAAAACTCCGCAAAGACGACCTGCTCGTCCGGATGCTGCTTCTTGTGCTCGTCCCGGCACGTTTGCAGAAAGTAGTTGTACGCGGTCAGGCGCCCCTTCGGCTTGTTGTCCTTCACCTTGGCGGCGGCAACCATTTTGCGCTGGGGCGTGTTAACCTGCGGAGCGGGATGCGATGGAGTCCGTTGTTGGTCGCTCTGCTGCTGTTGCTGTTGCTGCTGCAGCTGTTGCTGTAAATGCTGTTGCATCTGCTGGTGAATCTGCTGCTGCATTTGCTGCTGTTGGAGCTGCTGTTGTTGCAACTGCTGCTGTTGAAGCTGTTGCTGCTGCCACTGCTGCTGTTGCAGCGTACTGTCGAGCGCGTTCTGAGCCCCGGGGTACCACCACTGGCCGGTGGGTACGATATTCGACATCGCCGGCAGGTCTCCGGCCCGTACCGGCAGCGCACCCATACCCGGCTGGCTGTCATTCGCGGCAGCTTGGTTTTGATAGTTGTTCGCCATCCTTCGCTAGCAAATCGGATCGTCCTTTGGGCGTACTATTGGCGAGTTCGGACACAATAACGACGCAGCACAATGTGACGAGCAAGCAAACAACAACCGGCACGTGGTGCACCACAACAAAAACTGGCAATAAACTGCTCCTTCGGTAGGCTGCCGTTGGAGGTAAACAAATGCACGCGAATTCGAAGGGTACCGCTGAGTAAGTGGGACGGTTGCAAAAAGTTAACGGTTGACAGCAAAGGCGGGTAGTGTGCCTTCGCGCGCAGCTTTACTACTTTAGCCGCTCTCCATTGGCAGCACTGACTGCTCGACTGCATGGTAACTGCTCGACACAGGTTAAAATATCCTACTGCTCGAAATGTACGACGGCCGTTTAATTTATTTTTTTAAACGCAAACGGTTACAGAAACGTGAAAAGATAATGGAAAACTTTTCGAGCATGAACTATTTTTCAACAGGCTCGCTTGGTATTGGTATTGGTATGAGAAATAGTGCCAATTTTTTGTGCAATTAAAAGAAAGAAAAAGGCAATTCATCAAAATACAAATTGATTATAAATTTTGTCTTGGAATGGAACGTTAATTTTTTAAAAAACTAGCATCTCGCAAATCTTGATGCTAGTATCAACGAAGGGAGTCATTGCAAAGGTTAGAAGTGACAATTGTACACGTAACAAAAATTAACAAAATTTTAAGGACGATGCTAATGCAATTGGAAGTTGTTCTTTCAAGTAATTCAAACGTTACTTTTTGCTCAAGAGTTTCCTACCATGGTACAAAAAAAAAATAAAATAAAATAAAATACTGAGCCAAGCAAAAGAAACGATAATGCCTGGGAGCTGCCCACCCTTCTCATCACGTGATTATGCCATTATTTCGTGCATCATTTTTCCGACCTATTTAACTAGAAACCATGGGCATCCTGTGCGCATTACACGCTTCACTCATCAAATTATAGTTCAATTACGGTCGCACTATCCCGATACCCTTCTCAGTAGCCAGTACATGGCCGACGTGCCTTTCTTCATCCCCAGTAATTACAGCGAATTTTGCAGCACGTTTAGCTAATTGCTATCAGCAGCTCAATTTCCAGCAAAAAGCAAAAACCCAATTTAAGCTAATGGGCACCGGGGAAACAGTTGTCCGATTCTGTGTCACAAAATATACGCGTGTGGCTGTGTGTGTGTGTGTGTATGCGTAAAAGGAGTGTATGTGGGAGGGGGCATGGAAAGGTCCCCGAAACGGGAATGTAGGGAACAAGCTGGCGGACAAGGGTAGCAAATATCGTTTCAATTTTACAAGGATGTTTACACGCTGCGACGGCTGCGAACGTCGTTTGACAAGCGTTCAAAACCCCCAAGCCCCGGTCGGCTTACAAAGTAGCTGCAGCAATACACACAAACACATTCCAGGATCCCGGGTTTGGTTTGCGTTTTCCTGGGGCGGGCCCCGCAGAGATGGCGCGATAATGGGCTGGAATTGATTTCCCTTTTTTGTCCGCCTGTGTATACTGCGCCAAGCGCCGGCGGAAGCATTATGTTCAAGGGGGGCTACGGATGGGGCTGCTGCAAAAGGGCCACCTCACAAAAGTCGAAACAAATAAAGAACAAGCCCCCGGCGGTAAGTTCGCAGCGAGCAAACGATACAAATTGGCACGATCGCTTGTGGTCTTCCGCGAACGACTGTTCCGGCCTCAATCGGGCGGTTGGGAAAGCTTTCCCACCGTGTGACGCGATGTTGGATGTGATTCTATAAATTTTAAAGCGTCCTCATTTTGATGCACGATGGCAGTGAAAATGGCGGCGAGTCGTAGAGCGCACGGTAGCCACAGTACACAAAATCCCACAGAATTGGATGTTTGCGGGGAATGTTCATTATTTTTGGCGAGTGGCGAGAAACATATCAATGGCAAGTCCCGGTCCCGGGCGGAAGGTCAGCCCGGAGCCGCACGTTCGTCCGGCTCGTGGGGAATTTCAATTTAAGCTGCATCTCGGGCAGCGGGCGCGGAATGTTCAGTTGGGTGGGGAAGCGAAGAGGGCACGGAACGGAATGAAACGACCTGGCGGAGTGGAAGGAAACCCAAACTGTAACTGTAGTTCCGTAGCCCGAATGGTAGCGATTTTTGGAAAAGTTAGTCCACCATCAGCACCGTGCTCAGGACCGGCAGTTGGCTGTTTGCCAGCCGAAAAAAGTTCCTTCATCGACGGTGGAGGTGAACCAATCGATGCCAAAGGGGTAGGCCGGCGAAGGATTGGCAGATGACTTTGCGAGCGAACGACACTATAGCCCTGGCACAAACCGTTTCGGCAGTTGGAACTTATCAATATGCGAACCTGCATGTCTGCAACGTCCGAACGCGATGAGGTTCCTAAAAATCGAAAGAAAAAGGAAACCAAATATCTCCCCCAAGATCCTACTTCGCACAGCTGGGCCAAAAGTCACGGGTAATTCGGACCGAGAGTAAGGGCGTTTGCTTTCTCAGCTGACCAGGCGACGATCGGTGCCAACCGACTGGACCTCCCGGTGGCAAAATTAGCTATTTATTAAAGTTTTATTGAGTTTGTATTGGCTAAATGATGGATTGAGAAACTTTTCCCTGGTCGTTCGAGCGGGCTGCTTTTCCTCGACCATTTGGTTTCTTCCGGTTGCTGGTGAGGTTTTCTGTCTCCTCCTCGCATACACACACACACTCCTTGCGGCAGGAGCTTTGTTGTTGAGCACCTTCGCTCCAGGGCAGTGTTGTCGAGCGGTTCGTGGATTGGATCACGTTCGTCCACTTTCGCTTTTGCCGTCTGCCGCGGACACCGCTAGAACCTGAACTTGGGCAGCCATAAATTAGGAGGTTATAAATTTCGGTTTTTTTTGGATTATACCTACCTGGGAGGGGGCTTCTATTACTCCCCTTGACGGGCGATGGACAAACCACCCTGCTAAACCGATGGTTTGGTTTATGCGCGCGGTTCGTTTATGGTATGAAATTAACGGGCGCGCCATTACGAAGGATGTAGTACACGATTGGAGGGAAGTGGTCGTTCGCTCGGCTGCAGGTAGGAAAGCTAAATGCTGGGAAATGTTTGTACCGGAAGCGCCTGCAGAGAAACAGTTACCACCCACTAGCTTACCACAGCTGTTGGTTGTATCTAGGATTGATAAGCGTGGTAATGAATTGATGCGGAAACAGGAAATGTCTTGAAACGATTTATGATATGGTTAAGATAGAGAAGTTGGAAGCATAATTTTGTCCGTTTTCTCTTGTTTTTTCCCCACACCGTAAATACAGTTTACAGTCGAAATCGTAGCGAAGAAAACGCTTGGCGCAAATTGATCTGAACCGTAAAGGTGTCTTAAACTTTACACATGATTATTTCGTTCGCGTAAAAAAAGATTAAGGTTCACCAAACTTTGAATGGTATTCATTTTTATTCGTTTACATAAGACCCTTGAAGTCTTACCTAAGAAATGTGCTCAAGTTGGACAATTTCGGCTGTTACAGTCCTGTCTGTATTTTATGCTTTATTGTGTACCATACGTCCATACCGTGCACACAAACGGAATGATCGAATTGTTCTCAAATTTCCATTTCCTAAACAACCGCGACGAGTACACTCGCTGGAGGAGGGTGAAGTGTGCCGACATGTTCTGTGTGCTCGCATAAGTGTGTGTTTCTAACTCCCGCGAACAGCGAGAGACAGTGCGCAGACAGTGTGTCAACATGAGTCTCTATGAGCTGTGTTCGATGAAAGGAATAGGCCAATCACAAAAGAAGAGGGATGAAAAGGGGTTCAACGGGAGGAGAAAAAAAAATCTCCACACATTTTAAAAGGCAAATCACGCCGGCAAGAAGCCTTATCCGCTAGTGAACGATTACACCACAAGAAGGATAGCCCACGACTTGGACCGAGAGTAAAAAAAGGGCCACTTAAATAAGTAACGAACCAGACAGACACCGCCACAGTGTGGCGGGAAGACGATAAAACAGATGCAAACAACACCCGTCAACACGGGCGGCGTCCGCAACGCTAACGGCACTCGACGTGGACCCGGAAAGCGGAAGGATCAAGTGCTAAATAAACATTATTTCTGCCCGTGTCTTTGGCCATTAGGGCTGATCCTTTCCACACACACACACATTTCATCATGGGGGTGGTTTTGCTTTTCCCCCGTTCACGGCCCCACTCGGTAAATCAACATTCACATGTTGATTGCAAGCGAACCGGATCGATTCGCAACGCAAAAGGTTAGGGATGCCGTAAGAAGCGCGAACCAAAGGAAGAAAAGAGGAACACAAACAAACGCAAATATTCGTACGCCAATCTTATTCATCTTCTATCAGGGTGCAGGGATCGGATCCATTTATTTTTTCCCCGTCGCCGGCTGGAAATTTATGAATAATTCAGTGCCATCAGTCTCGACATGACAACGTAAAAAGTTCCCAAAACCAGGATGAACTGCAAATATGGACGCACGCACGCAAATGTGGAGCGCGGTCAGCGAGCGAAGGGCCACCTCGCGTTATGATTATCCATACTGATTTTTTTTGTTCGGGCCTGTGAGCTTTTTCTCCAAGCTGCTGCAAGAGGAAATACGGAAGAGAAGGATTGAACCGTGTATCGGCAGGGTCCGAGAAGGGAAGCGGGGTTTGGGTTTTATTTTGAGACAAAAATTGAAAACACACAAACCCTCATGGTCATGGAAGGCACACAACGGAATCGAAGGGCAGGATCGCCGTGTGCGTTTTAAATAATGGCATTGGACACCGCCACGACGCTTCCGGTTGCAGCAAGGGTAGCTTTTCCAAAATCCAATATCGGTGCGCTTCCCTTTTTTTCTGTACATCATCATCCAGGTTTATCAATCAACACCGTGCATCAGCGTGGTTGGGTGTTACTTTTCCATCAACTCTCTTCTGTTGCCTCCTGCCAGCCGTACTACCAGTGCTCCGGGACAAAAACAAACAACCGTCCGAGCAAAGTGCATACATTAGTGTTTCGGGCGTGAGCCGACGGCCTTTGCTCGGAAAAATAGTGTACGAAAGGTGCAAGTGGCGGTGGTGTGGGAGAACCAGCGTTATTCCGGCGAAACCCTGTTCCGTTCGGTGGGAGTATTTTTTTTCCAATTTTCCTCCAGCGGCTGAGTGTTTTGTATGCATTAATTGAATGAATTATATTTCGGAGCCCTTTGGCCTTCCCTGCTTTCAAAATGGAAATGTAGTTAAAAGAGACGATAGAGGACCAACACAAAATAAAAATGCAGCTCAACAAATGCGCTGTCCGGCAACAATGTACGGTGGAAATGACATTTTTGTGCAATATGTTTGGATAAGGCTTGATCGATACGTGATGATTTATGTGGCGCAGCTCAATTTTCAACCCTTGGGTAAATACATATGAAGAGGAGGATAAAAAATGGCAGATCTAAAATAAAGGGTACAAAAAAGAAGAAGAAAAAAAAACAAAATGCCTGTAAATGGGAAGAGAGAACAGGGCTTAAAATACCACTTTTCGTTTTCGAAATGTGCACTGTGAGGACCTTTGCCCTTTTTTCGATTCGATCAGTGTTTTTTCCATCCTTCGTTCCAACCTCCATCACGATCGGGTGCTACGATGAAACCATGTGGTCAGGCAATAAACCTGTGTGACATAAAATTTATTCAATAAATTGCTTTCTACCTCGGGGCAAATTTGCTTCTCCTCCCTCACCCCATTCAACAATTGCTTGCGGTTGCCCAAATAGAATAATTAATTTTATCATCGAATTAATTAGCAGCTTAAAAAATGTACCACTTTTGATGTTAACACCGTAAAGCGGATGCATGCAGATTGGGAGTGACAGGCGCAAATGATACTCGTCGCTTTGGCACCATTTGCGAAACATGGAACGGAAACAGGGAGTGGTTATGCTGAGTTGCGTATGCGAAAACCGCCGCATCATTAGCCGGGGTGCAAATACAGCTCGGTGACGAGAATTACATCAATGGACCGTTTTGCACGGTCGACAGTACCAACGTTGGTTTGCATTCCCTCCACCCGTTGGATGGGTTTTCCACCTGATGTTCATGGAATCAGGTTCTGCAATTCGCTGGGACGGCGCATTTCGTAAGCCAGCTCTGTGCATGCACACGAAGGTGGCCCAAGCGAGCCTGCTTGTTGCGGGACAACATTCAACAGATTGTTTTCCTAATTTTCGCAACGAACGCTGTGCCACTGGTGGAGCGCCACCCCAGCCCCCGGGGTATATTGAGTGCGTAGAATCTATAAAGCTAATTAGTTGCTAATGCCACGGCGCGTTCTTGACATTACCGACCGCCGCTGTCGGAGGCTTTTGATGCTTCCGCCGGCGATGGGGACATTGTGGTGCAGACTAGCAATCAACGTGCGGCCGACTGCAGTCAAATATGGGTATGCTTTGCGGGCTGCCAGGGTATTTATTGAGCGCAATGGAATTCACTGAGTGAAATAACGTACGGTCGCCATCATTTATGGCGAAAGGGCATCGCCATCGATATCAAGTCGCTGGTTATTGTTTCATCTCAGGCGGGTTATTCATCATTGAGGGATTAAGTTGTTAACTTTTTAAAGCAATAAAATAACGAACGTCTTTCATCTCCTGATGCTTTATTTTTAAATATCTCAAATTGATGTCGGAAAATGTTATCACAGCTTGCAACCTGATGCATACTGCTAGAACTACGAATGGCATCATCCAGTGGATCATCGGAGCGTTATAAATGCACATTCATTAGCATCAGCAAGCAGCATTCTAATCTTAGATTAGCTACCCGAGTGGATGTTTACATCAAACCCCAGCGATGCCTGTGATCGGCAACGGCCTATTACATGTCGGCCGAATCGGATATAATATCTGCCGCTTGAATCATTATGAGAGGCACGGCGATCCGAGCCGCTGCGTCCATTTTGCATCCACACCAATGCCAGCCCAGTCAGCCGGGGCAGCTAATTGCTTCAGGAGCCGATCCCCTTCCCGGCGGGGTCGAGGGCAGCTTGCCAGCGCCTTTTGGATGTCATTTTCTACCCCATCGCTTGCGATTCATTATGGTTCAATCAGTCGTTCTCCTCGCCCACCTCTTTGGTGGTTAAATCAGCCGGAGCGAAAATGTAATCTGCGCGTCTAATGAGGATTCGCTCGATGGCACGTTGCGGGGAAACCGCAGTTATGCTGCTAATTCCATCGTTGCCATTGCACACTGTTTGTGTGATTAGAGAGCCACGTGGGACGCCACTTTGCCGCCTAGGGTTTGCTCAGCTGTAAGAAACTTATTTTTAGGTAAATTAGAAGTTGAGTAGCAGGAGGTGGGTTTATTTTTCCCCAATGCCAATTTTCCGTTATCCAAATCGAAGAAAATTAAGTGTACGGTAGTTAATAAGTTTCATTATACATTTTGATTGAAAATGATCGAAGGACGAATTGAGACCAACTCAAAAAGTGAGTGATTTTAATTTTGAATAAGTCAATTGTTACATGAGCATTTCAGTACAATTCCTTGCAATAATTGTAACAGGAGAAGCAAAACGAAAAGTCTTCCAAGTGTTGCCGGTAAATACCTGAAACTTAAAACTTCAGTCTCATCCCACCTTTCGCCTGAAAGTCAGACAGTGTTCACATTGGGACCCTTTTCTTGAGCTCCCCACCACGGAGCGACGGGTTCGGTAGTAGGCAAAACTTCTTGATTTACGGCAAACAAGCGGCTTACCGGGCGGCCTAGCACAAACAGTTGGCCCAGGCGCCCATCACACCCGGACTGCTCAAAGCCAGCCGTAATCCAATTAGCACCGGACTGCACCGGCATCCCCTTTTTTTTCTTCCGGAGATCGTTCGACATCGCCCTCGCTGGCCGTGTTTACCCGTCTCTGGCAAACTAATGCCTTTCAATTCCGTTCGTGCCGACTAAACGATACATCGTTACTGACCCATGCTGCCATCCCCGGTGCCCGGGAGGAGGAAGAACGTTCCCCAGGATCCACTGGGTTTCTGATCCTGTACTGACCAACCTAACTTGTGTCCGTGTGCAGGTCTCTTGAAAGGGGGTTTGTTACGCCGAAAACGAAGGGTTCCTATCCCTCCAGGCAAATCCTGCATCCTTCCTCTTCCTCGCCGGCCACCCTCCCCTTCGCAGGGATGTCTCTAACGCCACGTCACGTCTGCTTATTGAAAGGAAGTAATGTTATAAAAACATTAGGTCACCCGTTTCTGTTGAAGCAACAGCAACAGGCTATTCGGTTCCGGTTGGAGTACGATTCACTGCTCACTTCTGGTCAGTTCCGAATCGAAATGATCCTCTCACACATTATCTCTCTCTGTCTCACACACACACACACACACACTGATGGGCCGGATTGAGCGGGACTGGACTATTACTGGTGGACCTATGCAAAGGTCTGACCGCCGGGAAAACCCTCGGACGCGCTGGAACGAGGGTTTCCCGAGCCAAAACCAAACAGTGCTCAGTGCTACGTGTTCTACATGTCCACTGGCTAACTGTCACCCCCAATTACCCCATGCCCACCGTCCGGTGTTGGCACCATGTCTGCGGGTTTTCTTTCACATCCGTTGGACTGTTAATTTTGTTGGCACTTCTGGGCATGAGAGGCATCCCTTTCGAATACCCTGCCTTCGGGTACAGCGGGGTTTTGCCTTGATTGCTCCATCAGGATAGGCGCTTACGATTCGCCTCCCGTGCCCGGCAGATTGGTAGGGAAACGTTGTTGTATTGTGAGCTGATTGCTTATGGCATGTTGTCGATGCCGTAAGCGCAAATCCCTTCGAATGCGAGTGATTTTAACTCCCTTGCGGCGTCCGTCTCGAGACGAGTGTGTGAGCATTAGATCCAAATGCAGCTCGGGGCAGTCTTCAGAACGCAACGGCAAAATAAAAGCTGGAAGCTGTTGCGGAATCTTACATCCGATTAGGCGATGCCAAGGCTGAAGCTAAACTGTTGTTGTTAGGCCGCTTCAACCTGCCGAACGCAGGAAAGCCGGATTTCGAGGGGGGATTTGAGGTGATTAACCGAGGAGTGGAAATCATCACTCGTTCTGAATCATTATTCCTTCTTTGGCCATAGAATGAAGCAAGTGGAGAAGTAAGATTAGTTTAAAAGTAAGACAAAAAGCCTTTTGATAAGTTGTTTTTGTTTAGAAGGTTAGTTGTTATGGATTATCAGAAGCCTATCGATCTCCTTAAAGCCTTGCTGAAATAGTTTCAGTGAAATGAAATGATTGATTAGACGAGGCTTTGTTTGGCATTGGCATGGTTTATTCACTTTAATGAATGCTACAACAATATTCTAAGCATTATTTGTCAGAATTTGCTCAGGAACACATGGCGCATAGCGTCGAACTAAATTACAGTTTGACTAGGTCAGCCATCACCTAGCTAGGTGCAAAACATTAAAAATTGACCAATCAACAAGCATCCAGCAATTCCACGTGATTAACCGCCAATACGGACTGTCCGTTGTATCGTGTTCCTTTCTAGCAAAGCAAATACACGCCAGCTCCTTTGAACGACACCTAACGGAGCCTCACGGAAAAGGTGTGCTTTCGGTGCTTACCGCTTGCCCGATGGAGCAAACCATTTTTCAATAAACCACCATCGATAAACAGCGCAAACGTATCGGTAAACGTGCAGAAACTTGTCAAACTCGCCTACCTCCGGTGGACGTGATCCGAAATCCGAACGACCAGAACGGTTCGAGTGACCGAAAAAGGGTCCGACACAATTTTGCGCCATCGTGTGTTTACCGTTAAGTTTTCACCTCACCCCACGCAGCGGACCTGAACTGGGACGGTTTTCCCCCACGTGTCCTTTGTCAATTAGTTGGAAATTCATCAAGCTGAACTGACGTGAAGTGAAGAGAGTTAATCAGCAGTGAAGTAATCCGTGCTTTTTTTTTTCGTTGTTTCTGGTTCGATGGCAAGGGGTCGCCTTTTAATGAAGCGCAGAAAGTGGTGTGTAAACGAGGTTCAAACTGAGGATTAAATGACTAGACAAAGACAAACAGAAAACGCCAACGAAAAAGTCCTCCTGAAAAGGACTGACACGGGATTTTGGGAGCTGGACATCAGTCAGCAATTCGTCGGTGCAACTGGCCGGGATGTGGGCGGAGGGAGGTTGATCAACTTTTTTATCCCCTTTCTCCTGCCGGCCAGCGCTGCTAAGGTGTCGGATGATTTAAGATGAGGTTTCGTTTTTCATTTCTGATTCGTCGTTGAAAAGCCAAAACAGCGGTGGAGTCATGCTGCAGGTGACATCTCTTGGGCCATCATCCGGTGACATATTTTCAACGTCCCCCTCTGGCAAACCGATTAACATTGGCACACCTCCTTGCTGTCGATTCGCGAATCGTGGCTTTTGGAAGATAATCGTTTTCTTGCTTAGTCTTTGGAAGCATAAAACAAAAGTCAACAAAAACACTCGATGCGAAAAATGGTTGGGAGCCGAAACAGGTGTCACAAAGATTATTCGCTGCTCGAAAGAAAAAGTTCGGCACAAAAGAAACAAAAAATCGACAACCGTAGTGAACTGGAAGGTTTGCAAACAAATGTCACGGCCACGTGGCACGATCCGCTCGTTTGTAGAAGAATTCGTCCTCGCCCGGCCCTGAGCTGGAGGAGCAAAAAACAAAAAAGCGCGTGGGAGGAGTTTCTGGCCTATTTGGCCCTTGTTAACGCCTCGCAGGCTACAGGTTTCGGTAGGGATTTCCTTTTTTGGGTTCTGTATTTGCTGATCGCGTGGTGCTGATTTCTTGTCCATCGTTCTGTATTACGCCATTTTTTCCGGCTAGCCCGGACGACTTCAGCAGTTTTTGATGATTTATGATCGCGGTCGGGAAAATGGAGTTTAGTTGATTATTGCGCGGAATGACTACCGAATCACCTCAGCTGCCAGAAATGTCGCTTCGCCTTCCGGTCATCGGGCCAAGATTTATCCGCCCATGTATCGGCGGGCGAAACAGGATTAACCGTTAAGATTAATTTTTATGGATCCCACGGTGTGCCGGCACCGATGCCGATTTTTGTCCCTTCCCCAGCTCCTGCTCCGTTGTTTATGGGTGTTTGGATTGAATCCTTGCCCAAATGGCGGATGGTGTGGACGTGTGCTAGGTGTGTGTCTGCGCGAATAAAGTTGATTTATGGAGCGATATCCTTTCCGCTCGGTGGATCCTTACTTTATCCTCGGCGAAACCGAAGGTACCTGCGCACGGCGGTCATCAAAATTTGATGAACCAGCGATTGGTCAAGGATTCGCTCGAAATTGCGACGTTTATGGGCGCTGGCTTGCCCGCAAGTTCGGTCAACTGTTAACGGGTGGTGGTTTATCATCACCGCGCAAACGACGATCATCATTATTTTCTTCGCCTAACCATCTGATGCGTGGTGTCGTTAAAATTGCTGCCTGTCAATATTTGAGCACTTCTCGACTTTTTTTTGTTGCTATTATCACTACGGCCTATGCCATTCAATAGGACAATGATGGCAAGAGCAAAAATATCAAGAATGTCAAAAATGCAACCATTAAAAATAATGTGTATTCATTTATGCTGAGCACACGAAATACGAAAGAAAAACATATTTTTATCTGGAATGGGAAACAACGGAAATACGGAAGTCATGCAGTTTTTTTAAATTTCAATACATTATTTCGTTCCATTAATTTCATTTCAACATTGCACCATTATTGAAAACATTTACGAAGCAATTTTAAGCCGATTGAGATACTTCTTCGTAGCTTGTAAGGCATCTCTATGTTTAAAAAACACAAACAAACAACATGTTCATAACATTTTGAATATTATAATTAGGTTTCTTAATATGTTGTTGAAAAAATGTTGTTGAAAACTTAAACCTCTGTTTGGTTTTTCTGCTCTAAGAAAATGCAGTTGCAGTATATGAGGTTAAGAGTATAAGTTTTTAGCTTTACAAATCAAAATGAGCACATATAGTAAGCTCGTGTACCTGAATTATTATTATATTATAAAAATCCGAATTTGTAGCTTAATAGGCACTGGAAAAAATCAACTAACGTTCAAATCGGGTAGCAGAGGGGCCAATTCCTCAGGGATAGCCGAGCGGGTAATTCGTTACGTTACGATTCGTCACCAAAGATTCGTATCTTCTGCAGGTACCTCATCAATCCTTCATTGGGTTTTCTTGGCATAAACTAATTTCAACCTTCGTGTTATCTGGCGTGAGAGTGGTTGAGATTTTGTACCATTCTTTTGGTAAAGCTATTTTCGATTAATCTCTGATCGAAGTTTCTAATTAGATGTTCCAGCATTTTTCACAAATGCTCTATCGGTTTTTGTTGTTCTATGAAAAATTCAGCCAGGTGATGCTTTTTGGGCTCACTGTAGCATACATTCACATAGTAAAATCTGTTGAAGAATGTTCTGTATTACTGTAAAGTTTGCACTATGAAATATTTTAAATCCCTCTGAACCAGGGCCGTCCCTACCATCCCCTTCAGGGCAGGGATCGCGGTGTGTAAAAAGGGAGCGATTTCTCTGAAAACCATTTCTCATTTCATTGCAAACCCAGCAGGGCCTTGTGTCATGGGTGCCCCGGGGGCAAGCAATAAGCTGCTTTCGTGGAGGGGGGGATGAAAACCGGGTGAATTTGAAGCGTGGCTTTTCACTCCCAATCGACGTCATCAGCGTCACCGCTGTCAGTGCCAAATACCAGCTAGGCGGAGGTCGCTACGATGAAAACTGCCATCACGCACGGGCTGAGGACGGGCGAAGGGAGCGATGTTGATTGCATCCGGCACATCCGGGAAGGGTAGCGGGTACGGGGGCAGAAGCTGCACGAAAGGATGCTCGCAATTGCATTCTCTTGTCACGTCCACACGGGCGCATCAAGGAAACGGTGAATCCTCCGAAGTTCTGAAAGAGTCGGCCCGGTTCTTACTCCGGTTTGGCATTGTATGCCGACCGTTGGATTGGCCCCCGGCGCTGCATTCAATGCAGGGCAGTCCGTGGGGTTCCTTCCACTGGCGGTGCGGGGTAGATAGTGCTGCCCGATGAAAGGCCATTAATTTGCGCAAACAATGTGGTCGGACGAAGGGGAGGGGGGAGGGGGAATCATGTACGCGTACGTACGTGCACCGATGGAATCAGGCTCTCTTCCGGGTTTTGTAAAAGAGGGTCACTGCCCCGGGGGCTCGTCAGGTGTGCCTAGTTATTTTTGGTTTCCTGAACTGGCCGGCTTGCCCCGGTCTCTTGCTCACTGGCCTCGGACAGCGTCTTGGCACGAGCTGGCCAACACCCCTCCGGCGAAGCTAGCTCTTCACGGGATGCAACTTCGGTCACGTGCTCGAGTTCGTTTCTTGGGCGTATTTAATGCCTTTTTTGCAGTTGAATGAGAACGGTTTTGAAACGAATGACGCAATATGACGGCCTATGCGGCTGTGTGGTTGTTTTTTTTCTTCTTCTCTGGAGTAAAGTCATCAATGTCACCAAGATCGCTATGGCATCCCTGCGGCATCCAAGGACATTGCCGAACGGTTTGCTTGGTTTTTTTCCACTCACACACAAACACACACACACACATGCCATTCGGGGAAGACAAATGAAATTGAAACTCTCTAATGGGTAGCCGGTGTGGACTATTATCCTTGCAACGAAGGATCCTTTCGGGGCCATTGTGATGGGGATCTTGGTGCTAAACAAAAAAGCTACATAAAACAAGGTAAAAATGAATACCCGGCAAACAGCCGCCGGGGAAACCTACTCCTAACCTATTCTTGTGCAGCTCCGTGCGAAGGATCTGCCTCTTTGTGGCCCCGGGCAATAGCTAGGTGGCTCGGTTCAGCCCATGTTTGTCACGGATTTACGGGGTACGACATTTTCCCCTCGTACCTCGTGACACGCTTTCCTAACACACACACACACTGAGACACAGAGAAAGCCCACTTTCTGCGTTACCCGTGTCGCCACAGAAATCGCTTCGGGCAGTTACGGTAGTGGTTGAGGTATACCGGCAGCACGTAGCATACCCACGGTGCGCCTGAGTCGGGAAACTATGCGGGCCCAACAATAACCCGTGTGCCTAAGCTTCCTTCAAAGGATCCTTAGTTTTCAATTTAGCCGAGCTTGTCCCGGAGCATCCCGAGTGCCCGGGGGGTGATGTTACGTAGCGGGCGAGAATTTTGCTATAGCCTGATCGATAGATGGGTAGCGTTTCTAACAATTTGTTTTAACGGTGTAGGTAATCGAATGGCATGTTTGAGATTTATCAAACTCATAAATCGACAAAAACATTGCTTGGAGTGCGCTCAATGCAAATAGTTTTTGCTTGTATCTCTTTGTCTCACCTTAAATAAGGTTTTGCCTATATTCCAATAACATAAGATTTAAGTTGTTTAATCATTCTAGTGTGAAATTATCACAATTTCACACTTTTGTTTCACTTATGGGCAATGACGATGGCACCGATAAGTGAACCGAATCGATGAAAAACTTACATCAAGCTATCGGAATCACGGCAAGGCGCATTCCCTGATGAACAAGGAGCTTCTCGAAACGACCGACAGCTTCACGTCGTCGGATCGCGTAGGGAGATGAGTAACACGAGCAGACATGTCTAAAACAGGAAAACAAACGGCAAATATTAGTACACCTGGGGAGCATTCTCACTGCTCAGCATCGTCGGCCGGGTACACCCCAGGAATCCTCGGAGCGACGACTAGTGTGTGTGCTACATGGGCGTCGGTGTTTCATAATGCGTAATCCGGTGTACAGGACACGTGTGTACCGGCGAAAAACGGGACGAGAAGAGCAGTAATTGAATGAAGTGTCCCATCAACGCGCGTGGTCCACACCGGCACGACGACGCTGGGAATTGGTCGCTTCCGGAAGGGTCCGCACGCCAGGTGTTCGGAAATTGTTAAATTATTTTCCATGATTACTATGGACAGGCTGCTAGTATCCACCCACGTGTTGCCAGCCCTCTTTGAGTTGATGGACTGTTGAAAATGAATGCTTATATGGTGCATTGACAGTACGGATTTCACAATATCCGGCCAAATGTGTACATTGATCAGTTGGTTTGGCTAAGAAGTTGTTTGTCCTCAATTTCCAGACACTCTTGTTCTAAGCTTTTGGGATCTTTTCCTCAGTAAAATATTAATATAATGTTTTACAGCAACACAGTTTTTAATGTATCGAGTGCCTAGAAAAACTGCTTGTTAGATGAAACAATTAGTTTAGCTACAATATGTTCGGAAACATTATCTAGATAATGAATCATATCACAAAAAAGGTACTACATATAAAAGATGTTCTGCTTTGGATGGTAAAAGATACGAAGCGGAATGACATAGCTCAAATGATCAAGCATTCAAACGAGCTTTCTAGTGTCATGCGTGTATTTCCGCATCGACTCTTCCGTATCGTATTGGTTTACAAATGCATTAAGATTAGTTTTACTATCTATTTTTCAGTTTTTTCCACCTCGCACAAGTTCAGGGTGTAATCAGGTTAAGTGCGGTGCAAACTACCGTCGGCAAAGAAAGACGCTAGGTATCGTAAGTATTTTCCCAACGGTGATTTCCCAACCTCACCACGGCGTCGATGATTGTGCTCCGGTGTGAAGTACTGCTGGGGAAGGATTTCCCATCGGTTGAAACGGGAAATTGTACAGTGTAATTATTACCGTTTGTTTCCTTGCCTGGCTTCTACGATCCGATTCCGGAGGAAAAAAGAAAAAAAAACCCCCGGTAATCTACCAGACGGTACGGTACAGAACACTTCTGCGAAGAGCTTGTAGAAATCACCATTAGGAAATTGCTAACGGTTGAACTCGGAAGCGGCACACCGAAACACGTTAGGGGCGAGCAACAGTCTGGCTTGCAGGCGGATAGCGTGAAGGACCGGGTGGTGGGTGTTAAGAGGTTGAACGGTAGCGCCAGTAATCTGTGCATCGAAGTGGGTGATGAAGCGATGTTGTAGTTGCGCTCCATTTGCAACACGATGGAAGAATGCACTTTTCTTGCAGCCGTCACGCTACCGATGCGGGCAGATAAGATGGATGGCCCTTCGCAGGGAAAATGGTAACGGTATTGCCTTTTCAACAAGTCTATCGACAGCTGTCGGTAGGCGAAAATGGTGCTGCAGGTCTGGCGCTGGCGGAGAGGAAATCTATTATCATCGATTATCGATAGTTTCAGGCAAATAGACCAGGCCGGGTCGCTTCCCGAACCTGATCGTTAGAGGTGCGCCACGAGATGAGCCTGGTGTCGGTTCGGCTGCTGACTGCTACCGAATGATCGCTGGTAATTGAAAATTGAAACTGCTAAACGGTGGTGTAACATGATAAGGAAATTATTATTATTTACTTTGGGAATGTTTGAAATATTCTTGTGAGATGTTTAATTCATGCTTGCCTTATGTTTCAATTTTTTCATTTTCTATTTTAGTTTTTGAAAAAAAAACCAACTGATTTTGCTGTATGTATATTTCGTCAACTAAGCAGAGACATAATTAGCGCAAAATGGAGTTTCACAATGTGTTTTCAAATGTTGCACTATGAAGTTGTTGGCTGAAGGTTATCGTCCGTGCTGCGGCTGCGGCTTGTTTCCCAAAGCAAATCGAAAAGTAATTGCACTTACTTAGAGGGTAAATTTAGAATCAATTTCTGTATTCTCTTATCGACCCACGGAACCGTTCCGGTTCCTGTAACGAAAAAAGCTTGAAGCATGCCGTTCAACTTCACTTAACGACACTTACGCGTAAACAAATTCCAGGCACGAACCGGATTGCCTGAAGTTGGAGTGTCTTCAAAGAGTAAAACGGTTTCGCCGGGTTTGTTGGGATTTTTTTCTCGCTCCACTGCTTCCCCGTTCTTCCTCGTTCCGTTCGGCGTATTTCGTCCATCTTAACGACACTTTTGCTTGAGTTGAATTGATGTCGATGGTTATGCTGTTTATGCGGCTGCGGGCGTTGGTAGCGTTTTAAGTTTCGTCCCATCGTGGGATGTGTTTTTGGTGTTGTCGTTTTATTTTCGTTCGTTCGACGTTTCCTCATTCACATTGGGTCGTGTTTTGCACGCGTCGACTCGATTCGCTGCACGGGGGATTGTTTTCGGGTTCGCCGGCCGAAAAAAAGGACGCGCGGGCCCTCTGCAACGGCACGCACCCATAAATATTCATAACTGCCCACATTTGTCTTGCGGAGCATAATTTTCGCTGATGTATTACATTTCAAACAATTTAATAAAGAGCAGCGAGGATAAAATATTTAAATTACACCCTGCACCACAAATCACGCGTTCGCTGTGGGTGGGTTTGCGGCGCGTCCGGGCGGATCGTGGCCGGGGTGACGACGTGGGTTTATGATAAAGAGACCTGCGACTGTGCTAAGTTGACGAAACACCGAAAGCTGCCCCGGTGGGGATGATCAATGTTTATTTAGATGAGAGCCTAGACTAAATGTTTGCTCCTTTGCTTTCCCGAAAAAAAAAACCCTCATCGCAAGAAACGAATTCCATTGAAAAGCACTTTAGGTGCATTAATGCGTCTCAATTTACGGTCCACGAACTCCTCAGAGTGGTGAGGGAAGTTCATTTTGATGTACCGTTTTGCGTCGGAGCAGAAAAGAAAGCTTGTTTTGATGCAGTCGAGCGACGAATATTCAGTGAATAAGGCAGATGCTTTCGTGTACACCACTTTTACGCAACAAGTAGAATGAAGATGTTTCCCGTTGCGATCCCACTCAGAATGCCATCGCATTCGGCAATCTGAAAGTACTTCTTTTAAAGCGAAAGTACAGCTACTCAACCTGCCACGTTTGGTGCACAGAACAAGGACCTTGAGCGTGGGTGATGAAGTTAATTTAGCAACCACGTTGCAATGTGGGGGTTTTTGATGGAAATTTATTGTTACGGTACGGGAACACACAAACGCTCGTACGAACAAACCATCCCGAAGTCAAATGCACATATTTTGAAATAAATTAAACTTTGTTCCATGAATGTCGTACGCACGTATATGCTCCGTTCCCCATGACACAAGCAAAACCCAAGCATGATCCACGGCACATTAGCATCAGCACATAATTTCGTAGAAAGGTCTCGGGCCAAATACGTCATGGGGCCTCCTCCCGATGAGCTTGCGCTTACAACTTTTCATTTTTTAAATGTACCGCATAAATCTGCCGGAAAATAGCATGAATAATTGATAACTCATCGTGAAAGAAATCATAATCTATTTCCATTCGCGCTGGCCTACTTCTGTCTGCAAGTCTACCTTCTCTGCTTGTTTTTCGTTCGCTTCGGCTGCGAAGTCTACATCTATTTTCCATATTGGACCCCATTTGTTTGCCGTACGATGTCGTGGGAATTTGGAAATGATTTCGTTCCACATCAAATGACGGGATGCTACAACCATCGGGATTACCGGGGGGCAGATGGGTCGCCAAGGAAACGACGATCTGATGATTTCTCGCTTGGACGCTTGGCTTTCCGCCTGGTCTTTCGGCCGGGAAATGTCCAAATGGGCGAGGCAGGCAGCATGAGAAAGCATTTGATGGCATATCGGTTCGCTATTTCAGCCGAACCGATGCGATGGTTTCCATTCAGGAATAAGCTGAGATTATAAAGATGGCAATCGTCATCAGGAGCAGTCAACTGCTGATTGTGATTTCTATTTAAAAAGTAAAAAAACGACAAAAAAACATTCCCTATCTAAAAAAAAGGGTTTTTTAACACCGAGCACATGATTTCCGTGAAAAAGATAATCCGTTTTATGCAAGGTTCTAATAACAAATCTTAATTGAAATTAATCTTCTGACCTATGAGTACACAGCAGGTTCGTGCTAAACACGGAAAAGGTTGATGGCAGCAACGGGATAATAATCCAGGATTTATCGTACACCGGAAAGTGTTGAGCGTCACTCGCAGATTAGCGCTGTGTCAGAAGGCAGGATACATTCCCGGAACATCACTCTGCGTGGCCTGCAGCGAATAAACATTTGCCCTGTGTTGATCCTTGTTGGCGTTGTGCTGCAGTTCTGGCTCGATGCGATGTTCTTGATTAAAACGAGAGCATCGGGAATGTAACAGGGGTTGTACAGGTTGGGAGACTGATAGAATAGAGAGCGAGCCGGTTACAGGAGTTTCGAAAGAATGAAGACAGAGACTGGCATTCTGAAAAGGTACAATAATGAAGCTCGGTTTTTTTTCCCCTGATGCGGAAAACCAAGAACCGACAAAGGACAACACGGTGCAATTAAAGGTTACCGCATAGGCAGAGTGCAGTACGATGGCGGAGATTATTACTTTGCAGATTTATACCACAACGCGGTTAGACTAGAACAGGTATTGCTTTGAAGTTCGATCATTCTTTAGCGACAGTTGAATCCAGTTGTTCGAGCTGGAGTAAATAACGTAATTTAGTTTCATCCTTTTGATGTTGGAATGTACACCGATGTTTTTTTTTTTTTTGAAGAACGTGGCGTTAAACGTTGCTGAAGATGAACTCATTAAAAAATCAAGATGGTCATTGCGTTTGAGATCTTTGCCAAGCTTGTCCCAAGAGTAAAAAAGCGTGGCCTTGTCTTACGTTTCTCGCTAGGGTTGATGTTCAAGAAGGAGTTTAATGGTATGCTAAAACATATAGAATTTATTATGAGAGAAACAAATCCTGTGAGGTTATCAACGGAAACCTTTTGTTTAATAAAAGGCCTGTTGAACTAAAAAAAAGTCCCTTTAATTCGAATGTGCAAAGTTTGCATGTACAATGACGCATAAGATGTTGTTTTATTCCGCCCTACCAGGTTTTTTTTTTGACAGTAACGTTCATTTTATGCTGAGTAGAATAACTTCGTATGTCTTCTCTACACGCGCCACCTCCAAAGCACAGGGAGGCACGATGGTTCCCTTGAATCACCAGCAAATAGCGCCACTGGGGGCCGAGCTATTCACACGGAATAAATTGTAAACTCACTCGGTATGCACCGGAGCATTTGGTGCGGAATGTGTTGATGATGTTCGACCGGAAAATAGCTTCATCGCGCTTTCCAATGCATCAGAATGAGGTACAATTTACGCCCTGCGGGAAAGAAAGTACATCCTTCGTCGGCTCGTGGCTGTGTGGAGCAGCCTTTTTGCCGGTTTTTATTTTCCTTGTCTTTTTCTTCGCCTTCGCTTGTGCCCGCCGCCTGCCTTCCGGCGTGTCGTATTTGAATTTAGAAAACCATAAAACGAACAAATGAACCTCTACAGCGCGCGTGGCAAGTGGTGGGTTTTCTGCACGAAAATGGGTGGCATCCGGAGCACAATGCCACTCAGCCACATGCTGTATAGGAGCGGGGAGGTGTGTCCTTAGGAGCCACGTGGGCCAGGGTGTCGGGTGCGTCTTGCAAAAACGCAAACACGCCCTCCACGGAGCACCCAAGGATGCGCTTGGTTGTGGCCGTTGCCTCGGTTACATTCCGCGTGGACCCGACCCGTGCCGAACACTGCGTCAACCGTTGTTTGTGGTGGTTCGGCGGCTGCTGAGTGTGGCGTAATTTATGGTGTTTCCGTATTTTTGCGTTCCAGTCGGCGCCCTCTCGGGGGCAAACTCGTTGCAACAACTGCAGGCCGGTGGCGCAAGGGTCGGTGTGAGTTAATTTTTTTTCTCCTAACAAATACCTTTTTAATGCGAGCGAAAAACGGGACCGGCGGTGTGCGGGATGTGTATGTGTGGGCCATCACCCGTACTTGGCCCGTACAGTGCGCCGTTACGAGCCGTTATTTCGAGATCCGAAAAACTTCCTCAGCTCCCACGGACGGAGCTTTTCTGGCGCATTGGCGCATCGCTTGGAAGCTGCTGCTGGTGTGGTGCGGCTGTTGGTGGAACATTCCATTTACTTCACGCTTTGGATGTGGCCGACTATATTTCATAAATAAAATGCATTTCGCCCCCCGCCGGCTTATAATGTTCCCGCAGCGTAACATAAATAAACACATGATCCAGCTGTGAAGGCTCGAAAGGCACATCTTTCTCAACTCATCTGTTTCGGGTATGCTCTCCTTTGTCTTCCATTTTTTATGCCACTCGTTGGGGAGGAGGAATAGGGGAGGAGAAGGGGGTAGATTAGGGCGCTATGTTGGCGGATTTTTTATTCCTCACATCTCACATTGTTGTTTTTCTCACTTTCTCAGACCTCTTTCGGACAGCGCTAGGTGCGGGCGAATGGCGTTAGGTTTCGGACGCTAAGGGATGGATGTTTGCTAACGCTGTTTCGGGCAAACAAGGCGTAACATCTATTGTTTTTCCCCCGTATTAAAGTCTGCTCAAAGTCGGACCGTCCTGTTGCGTGTCTAGTCAATCTGATTCTTTCGGGCAAATTAAGGCGGTTGTGAGATTGCAGATAGCCTGTTGCGAAACAAAGCAACTTACAAGACGATAAGCGTGATTAAGGGCCGCATGTGAGGTGGCTGCTTCAATAATACACCCAAAATCTTTCCACACAGATTGGAGACGGGTTATACCGAAGAACGAGCACAACAGCAATTTGACGGACATGGTATCTGTATTATCTCAAACAAATTAAATCAGGATAGAAACCAGTTCCTACAGGTTATCGTTGTAACGAAATTGGTTGTAGTTTTTTGCTCAAAATAAAAATGGCAAAGCGGTAAAATTTTACCAATCCATCCTTCATCTGGCTCCAACATCTGCATTCTGTGGGTATATTTGAGAAAAGCTTTTCTTTCACCATATTCATCACAAGAGCTACGGATGAAATGAAACGACATTTCTCACGCTGGGGAAAGACATTTGCGCTGGCGGTGGTGATGATTCGAAAAGACAACGGTATGACGCTGATTTGATCATTTTTATCGGAGCTGAACATGAACAGCTGAATAAAAAAACTTTTATCTGCAGACAAGTCAGTGGAACCGTTTTATCAAACCTTTCACGACGATGCCCAGTGCGCCGGGGCAGACACGATCATTTTTCAGATTTATTCTCCTGGTACCACTGCTCCTTACGGGTTATGAACGTGGTTTCTTCTCCTGCCTTTTTTTGTTTGTTTGTATGCTGTTGGTTTCATTCATGTGTGGGTTAAAATAAGTGAAGTTGCATGGTATCTTCGCGACATGCTCACGGTGCCGACCGATGCGGCACCGGGATGATGGCATCTTCATCATCGGCATCGCGGTCTTTGCCGTGGCTTTCGCATGGGCGATGCAGATTCTCTTTATGAGCATTTCTTTCTTTTTGTCTGTCACCCGAGCGATGAATGTGCTGTTGAAAGATGTGCCATTTCAGGGCGAATCCATTCGTCATCAGCTGGGAATGTGCGGGACGTTGCAAATGGAATGGAGGGTATTATTCGCGTGCTTGTGTATGTGCCTCTTTTGATGACTTGAAAATGTTCTGTAACCTATACACACTGCTGCTGCTTGTTTGACTCGGAATGATTTGATATGGTATATGAGGGTAAAACATTTGGAATGTGTTCAAATGCAAATATAGACAAGCAGTTAAAAGAGATCCCATTCGATCGATGTAAAGGTGATGAAAACCTCACGAAGCTTCTCTTTGTTTGTCAAAGAATATAAGATCTAAATTAAAGCACGTAGCAAGAAAAACCCAACACCACGCATGGAAATACGCGAAACTAACTACAAAATGTTCTTCATGCCATTTGTTAGGGATGAGGCAGAATGGAACACTCCGTCGATGCTGCACTCGCACAGGAACAATCGTAGATGCATAAAGCATTATGCGCCGTTCCTGCCCTGCTGGCTTTACGGTGCGACGGCTTATCTAACCGCAGTACCAAGGCAGTAAATGTCAAGGATTACTATTAATAATGGTACTCCGGCGAGGCGAACCGGGACGTCGTGCCGTCGGGATGTCGTTGCAAGCACGAACGAACGAGGAAAATGGGTGCGGGAGAGGAGAGCGAAAGGAAAAACACGCCAACAATGTGATACGACACTGACATTGACTTTGTGCGCTATGAGTGATGGGCTGGAAGGAAAACGTGTAAGAACAGAATGTATGCCCGCGCATGCAACGGAGGGTGACGTCCTTTTCACGTCCCAGAATGTAATGAATCTTCATCTCCTACCGTTGGAGGGCCTGTTGTCGTTACATTGTACGGGCGGTAGTGGTTTCTCTTGCAGGAAATATTTACGTAGAAGTTCATAAATCACTCTTCAGATTCGAGGGAATCGAGTGGTCGTTTTTGAAATGCTGAGTACCATTTCCACGGAACACAAGTCCCACTTCTTGGGCATTTGCAGCAAATATACTTTAAACGATAAAATTCCACGATTCCTAACGTCCTTTAGAAAGGCTGGGGAGTAGCATAATACTAGACAGAAAGGGGGTGTTCATTTAAACTCAAGCTTAAGCTTAATCAAATTTGTATAGAAATGCCACAATGGCCGTTCAGTTGCATGTGAGGGTGTGTTTTTGCTTCGGACGGAAGGGCGGAAATGAGTAACAATATACAATTCCTCAAACTGGGCCAGATGGAACGAGGAATGTTATTCAAAGCTACATGTTGATACCCAAGGGCTTAGGGGAAGAGAATTACTGATTGTTACATCCAGGAAATGCGACTTATTACTGCAAGATTTTCCAGAGAACGGCTCTCGGCTCATTCCACCAAGACTTTTTCTTTGCCTGTTAATGGGATATAATTACGTTACATACGTTTGTTTGCTGAACTAGGAGAAACACTGTGACATTGTAACATATCAAACTAATAAAACATAGCGAGAATTCGATTTCCATCGCAACTGCTAATGGCGAAAGTTTATTCGTTCGCTAATGACAACGATCAACGTGCAACTTTGGCAAACCTACGTCAGGCATTACTCCCACATTTAAATCAAATCGGCTAGTGTGCGGGGCCCTACATATTTGGCTGACATCTACGAATGAGTCGTTATCGAAAATCAACAGATGTTTCACCACGGTACCAGCCGGGGGCCATGGCTAGAGCCATCCAAACTTCATTGCGTTCCCCCGGGCAGGGCATACGCAATGCTCGCAGGCGGTGGTCTCTAACAAATCTTCGCCCATCAAAAGCAGATTCCGATGATAAATGGGACGCTTTTTTCTAGGAACGGTTTGGACTCTTGTTGATTACCTTTCCGAGCAGAAATGGAGCACTGCTTCGCTGGGCCCCGAAAACGATTGAATGTGACTGCTAGGGCCGCATGACATGGAAATCTATTGAAACGCGACGGGACGTTATTGGTTTGGCGATGCTCGATGTTTGTTATAAGCTTGTTAGGGCAAAGCATCAACTTTTAATATGTCTTTTTGTTGTTGTTGATAAATTGTACATTGATACATCTTATAGAAAATTTGAAAGTTGTACATCAATCCAGGACATTGCTCACGACATTCTTAAATGAATCAAGCGTTTTGTTATGTCTTTCGTTCCGTTTCTCAGGCTCATATATTAGATTTTAAAAGCTGTGTAATACCTCGAGGTTTCCATACCATGAGTTTTTATTATGTGGTTGAAGCAAACCTTTGAGAAATGTACTGATCGAATTAATAATAGAGAACAAAGAAAGGAGGTCAGTTTTACAAATCGTCTAATATTTGTCATTTCTGCTGTTCCATATAATACATTAATAAACATCAATGGTACCCTGTAAATGTAAGGTCGTTCTCGCCAATATCACAACCGAAAAGATGATGGAGCCTTTTTGTGGCTGTGCAATAACTCTTGATGGAGATTACAACATTTTATGTAAGCGTCAAATGCTACGTAAATGGCCGGCAAAAAGCACATGCAACATTTGTGCTGGTTACTAATTGAGTTTCAGACAGTACCGGTTAAAAATATAAGCGGTCAAAGTCATTATAGTTGTTTTGCGACAAATAGGCAGCGACAAAGAAGAATAAATGAAAGCATCATTACGACCGCATTGTGCACAGCTTCAACATTGAACTTTTCGCACGAATGACGCTGCGAGAGTTATTTGTGCTCTTTCAGAGAGGAGGGTTGGAATGCCTCCAAGTCTTCCAAAATGCAAGTACCGCAGAGCTGCGCGAGTGTCCGAATGTCGCACGAAGCGGACTCGGGAAAATGATGCTATCAGCTGCGAAAAGCTACGGCAACATGCCACGCGGCTCATCGGCCATAAAAGTTTGTTCACAGACGAGGCATCCTCCTACTACCATATAATGCCCAAGCGTGGGGAGACGATGGTTTGGCTCACGCGGTGACTTACTTACACCCTCGCAGTCTCCGGGGCGGGTTGTCCAGATAAACATGGACAAAGAATGTGAGCTGGATTAAAGCGCAAAAGCCAGCCAGCCAGCCTGTTTGGTTCCCTGGTGGTAAGAAATGCACGATCCGGGGCCGTTGTACCGGCGATAAGGCCTTGGCAAGCTGCGGTGCACCGGTGGCGCTTAAAACGTGGTGTTTATGCTGGACGAGCGCACAAAATCACGCCGTGCCAGGTTTAATAGGGGGGTTTAAAATGGACAGTTTTATTTCAGTTATCCTCCCGCCGGTGCAGGGCTGCCAGTTGGTGAAGTCTTGTCCCTTCGGCAGGCTTAGGGAATGACATTTTGGGCAGCTTTTTAACAAAGTAAGTGTGACCCTGCAGGGCTCATTGGGATGGCCGAAGGTTATTCTGTAGATGGAATCTGTTCACCCGGCGTTCACTTTTGTTGTTCACGTGTCTAGAATTTTAGTTTTTTAATTAATATTTTAGTTTTTTATAATGGCCAGGTGTACAGCGTATGTTAGTTTCATTAATTAGTAGAGATGTAACACAGCCTCATGAAATAATTGAAAGCCATGTTTTTGGCGTACACTTCCCTAATTATTTGCTAAATTTCACTAGTTGTGGTTCAAAATTTTCATGTAATTCAAGGCACCTACAGAATCCTTTACTTCTATAAAAAACATAATTTGATACGTACAAAAAATAATTTGGCAGGTGCAAAACTTGAAATCACTTTACTCCCCAAAGTATAACCCTTTACACGTATAGTGTGAGAAATACTAATGAATCCTTTCGCGAAAAAGACGAGTATCCTCCTAAAAGTATTATAATTTTCGCACAGAGAAAATGGCAGGTGCTTTACATGATTCAGCGGAATCCAAATAAATAATTCTATTCAGTTTTCGGTCGTGTCGTGTTTTGTGTAAATGCTTATGGAAAAGGTTACCGGAGGCTCCTTCTTGACGTTACAGCATTTTCCAAGATTATTTCGCAACGCTACAGGCAATAATAATATCGCACAATCAATTTTTGCACATTAGAGTAACTTCATTCAAAAAGCTATCCAAACAATGCATTTTCGAAGTGGAAATTGAATGTTACGAGAGTCAAAAATAGCCTAGAAGAGGATGAATACTGTTTGTTTGATGTGAGTATTGCTTGTAACGTTGTGGAATTCTCCTGCGAAATACTGTAATCTCCATACCTTCCAATACCACCTTTTGGTCCAACCTTTACCTTTCGGGTTTTTCTGGGAATCCACACTCTAATCAGGCGGAACAGTGCTCTCCCTTCTTACGATCTTTTTTCTTTTCCTTCTCTCCTTACCAGGGGATCGTTTAACCGAATCACTAGAGGGAAGAAAGAAAGAAAAAAAGATTAAATCCACTTGCCCCGAAACGTAATCTCATTAAAAATCCGCGTAATGGGCAAGTGGGCCGGTAATTTCGGGCCAGAATCCTCCCATTTATTAACCATTACACCGCCCTCAACCCGATCTGTCTTAGCGGCCCAAAGGCTTGGCCTGACAATCATTCGGCACTCTCGGCGGAATACTCACCAGCACCAAAGTGGCCGGTGGGTCGAAGGAAAGCACACGTACACCTGACTTTGATGTGGGTTTTTGATTCCGGTGCGATGCTCCCGGGAGGTCAAGGGCCCCAACGGGTTCCACGCGGAAACCGTGGCTGGCGTGAAAGGTGTTTCGCTAATGACCGACCGATTAAGAGGTTTGTGGGGCGCGCGAAGGAAATGCAAAAATGTCCGACTGCCAGGGCCAATTTGGGGTTGGCGAAGAGGTATGCTGCTTCGATTGGTGCGATCCATCGCTACAAGACTTTTCCATTTCGGGCGCCGCTGTTCCAACGGACGGTGAAAATGCCACATTCCGCACGAGAGCGTCCCGGTGGCTACGCTGGAAATGGAGCGAACTGAAGGCAGCATACTTTCTAAGCAACACCCAGCGGAAAACGGGGTGGTTTTTCTTTTTTGTTGTTGTTGCGAAACCGTACGAGATTTATGGCACGCGGTGGAGCAGCCCGGACCGGGCCATTCATTTTCCATCGAACAAGCTTAGCCTCGCTGGAAGATGGATTTCTCGCTCACCGCTCACATCGTGCAGCCTTCCCATCGACAGTCGGCCTGCGTTTCGGAGGCCATTTTCGGTACCGGGCGCGCGACCGAACTTGATAAAGTGGCGTGCGGACGAAAGATTTTCCCCGGCCGATAATCTCGCGTGCATGACCGAAACATCCGTAAGCCCGGTCCGAATGAGTGGAGTTCACCGTGCGCCTAAAGTTTGACAGCAACCAACTAAGCCGATGTAATCCTGGCTTTTCCAGCTACTGCACCGGCCGCTGGCCAGTCTTAATTTACTGAAGCCTTTCGCATTACCGTCCTCCATACGCTCGCGTGTCGTCATTGTCCGACGCATTCGGTTAACGCTTGGCAGCACCGGAGGCATTACATTACACCGGGAACACGTTGGGGGGGTTTCCCAGCCAGCGATTGGGTAACATATTACCGCAAAACCGGGGTGGGGTGGCGCACGGCAACACTGCCACGGTGACGCTACTCATAAGTAGAATTCGATGTTTCCCCATTTTTCACAGTCCGTCGAGCGAACGGGACGTCCGCTTTTGGGTTCGCTCGCCAGGCAGCGGACGGAGGTGCTATTCGTCCTGGTCCTGTCCTCGTCGTCGTCGTCGTCGTCATCGTCATCGTCATATTTGTCCTCGTCGTCGTGGACAATGGTGACATTGTCGTCGGTCGGATTTTATGCCATCTTGCCTCATCTCCTGATCGGCTGATTGAGATTGAATCCCATTTTCTTGCCAGCTCGCTTCCCGGGCCCCACGGAGGACGAATTTCGCCGAACGTGAGCCACTACCAGCTTCGGACGAAATTTCCATTATGTGCTTGTGGGATATAACTTCTGTGCTGTTTTTGTCTTCTTTCGCCTGATTCGTTTGAGCATGACTTGGAATTTCATTACTCTGTTCGAATTTTCAACCTTGGGTTGAATGCACTTGAAAGATGCACTTTCATTGTACGGTTCAAACGCTATTTTTGTGAAGGATATCTATCGAAAATCGGGCTAAAATAGCGAAAAAAAAAAAACTGCATAGAGATTACTCTTCGTTCCATCGATTTGTTTGCGACTTGACGCTGCCTTAGCCTGTGGAGAAATCAAGATGATCAATGGTGATTGCCTTTGGATTTAAAGCTTCTCTTGCAATGATACTACTACTCGGTAAAATACAATACAAAAATTTTACATAAAATATCAATAATGAAAATAGACTGTAGTTGAAGCACAGACCATAAAAGATTGCTAAAGAAAAGTCAAGCGTTTGCAATGCAAGTAAGGAGCAAGCTTAAAACATTGCAGAGTTACGGAAAACTTTTTTATGAGCAAGATGAGGAGTACCGGATGGATATTTTTAACGAAATGTTAGAAACATCTTGTTTCATCAGCACTCAGTTTTTCCAATCCATCAAAATACTTTCAGTTTTGTAGCTTGTTTCAAAATTGGAAAGCGACTTAGAGTTAATGATTTAATATCGTTTCGCAACCTACTGTTCTTGAGTTCCAACTATGCCATCACCCAGTAATACGGTTGAAGAGCTTAATTTCACTCACATCCATCGCATTAACAACGTTTTAAACCAAGACTATAAGAACCTGTGCGCCAATCGAGATGTTTCGTGGAAATTGGGGAGGAAAATTTAATAAAACAGTCGATCTAAAATGGTTTGGAGGAGTTGGACGTTAGCTACCGCTGCTCGATGTCTTCCCAATATTTTCTGCTATCGCTCTCTTTTCCCAGGAGAACTCCCCAAAACATCTTTTGAAGTGGTCAATCGGTGGAGTGAAACCTTTTCCCCACGGTAGTAGGTTCAGTGTGACTGTGTCTCACCTTCCCAATCGTCCTCGACTCGTTGTTTCCGTCCTACGATTTACTTTTCGCGTTTATCGGTCACCGTGAAGTGCTTCAATGCTGGTAGCAAATCTGTAACATTCTTTTGATTGGTTTTTATGATCATCACCATCAGCCATCAGTTACCAGCTGCTGGTAACAAATTGCTATAGCTGTTAAGCCCTTCCCGCTGTTATTCCCCCGCGCTCAGCTTGTCTGTTCGGTCTCAACCTACGGGTTTTTCTTTTCTCTGGAGTATTCGCACGACCAACTGAGAGAAGTTCGTTCGAAGCACGAACGAGTGAACGAAGCGAGTTCAGGGCAGAACCGACGAACAATGGATTGCCATGGTTGTCACCCTCCCCCGATTTTGGGGTAGAGATTTTATTCGTAGTTGCTCGATGACTGCAGTTTGCTGGCACGATGGACGCGCGGCGGAAAACCACAAACCGTTGGTAAAAGGCACGAGAGTGGACTGCTTTTCTCTTACGCCACTCTATTTAATCTGCAGCGGTGGGAAATAAAGGGGAGGAAAAGTTAAGTCCGGCGCAAAAAGAAGCTGGACCACGAAGGAAACCGAACTTGTTTCTGGCTTCCTTCGGCCCCATCAACATCACCAACGTGATCAGTGTGAACGTCGCCACCAGGACCGACTTCGTCATCGACTTCACCCGACGACTTTTAGTACCGTCATCATCACCATGAACGATTGCGCGCTGTTCGTGGTGGAGCAGCTTATTCGATCACGCCACGGTCAGGCGACAGCCGGGCAGACGCTGGCGGGATTTTCCCGCCGGGAACGCAGTCAAGCGGGCAGGTCGACCATAAATGTGTAACGACAACAACCACGCTGACGACGGTGACGGCCAATTGGATGGTTTGTGGAACAATCGGGACGCGGGAAAATGTCGGGGCGAGGTGTTGGGAAACGATAGTTCCAAACCGTGCGCACTGCTGGCATCGCTGGTTGGCTGGAGCGAGCTGTGTTTTAAATCGGTCATACAAACAACCGCGTGGAATGCCCTCGCTAAGGGCCACCGCCGCGGGGCAGATAGCAAACTATTAATCATAATAGAGACGTTTGGTGGAGGCGCCTGGTGTTTCATAGCGCGGTGAAGTGATATCTTGCCTCCTCACTCCTGGTGGATTTGGGATCACGCAAGTAAAAAAAACATCCGCCAGAGAAGTCGACTCGAGAAATGTTGGGGTTGTGATTCAGGCGGGAGGTGTATAATCTTAAAATAAACGAGCGGTGGTTTTTCCAACTCAGGCCATCACGGGGTAGAATGATAGAACTCAATTGGGACTCTCGAGCAAAGGGAGAACGGGAACAAGTTTGATAGAGATACAGAAAGAACAATACCGTATATTACAAACAAAGGGAAGGGAAAGTTATAAATATTTACTTACTATCACGACGCAGTGATTTACAAATATCGATAAAGAGCACATGATTTATTAGTTTCAGATGTCTGGTAGGCATTGTCTTTGATGAATCCATTGAACTCTGAACTCAATAAATAATTTAGGTTTAAGAGCAAAATTGTTATCAGTTTTTGATTTCTCGTAAAGAATTTCTGCCAACAAACCAATACTAATCGAGATTAAACCAACAGAAAAGATCCTATGATTGTATTGATCGTTACCAGATAAAGACAATACGAGTAAAACAGAACCGAGCCACTGTACGACCGTTACTTCAATGCAAACCACCGACTAAAGAAAAGTTGGCTCCCGGAAGGAGGAAGTTGAAACATTTTCTAAAGAAAAGTTCTCCCCTTTTTCATGAAGGACCACTTTACTATCGCTGGTTTGTGTAAGATAAGCTGCCCTCGGTGGATAATTACGCTCATTACTTCCAGAGCCGTCCTTGCCCGAGCGTCGGCCAATGCCTCAGGAACCCTCCCCTACCTCCCGCGCCTTAGAGGATCCTGCAGCGTGTCGTGCAGCACTGGGAAAACTTTTCCTCTAGCCTGTGGCGAAATAAAGCTTTCCATTTTGTCGCCGCTTTCTAAAGGGCACCCGACAGGCCACCCCCCCCCCCCCACGATGATTGAATTGTTGATATTGGAAACTGTAATTTCTTTTGAAGTTCGATAAAATCATTCCGAACTCTTTAATTCAATCATGGCCCGAGGAGTTTTCTTCAACGCTGCCGTTTCAATTTTCATTGTTTCCGCCGTAAGCCGGAGGTTGCCTCCAGGGCTTTCTGGAGAAAAATCCTGCAATCCAGTGTGCCACATCGGGCGAAACGGGACAAAAGAGCTGGGCGGTGGGATTGAATTTTGTTATCTTTCCACTGTCCAGACCAAGTGACACCGAATTGATATCGGGCTTTTATCGGGCTTAGTTGTGTTGTTTCATGTTGATTGCACCATAGTTTGATCTCTTTTATTCTATGTGACTGTTACTAATATTGTTTCGCTGTCTTTAAAGAATAGTGTTCTTTCCTATGGCACCGGATATCTTATTATTATTTAAGGGAATAAATTTAATGATCATCTACTTAACATACATTGAGTTTCAGGTTTATATACTTTATTGAATCGACAAATTTAGCACTTTACTGAATTCTTACACTGCATCCGCCATGCTGTCATACTTTAATAAGTTTCCATTAATTTGCGTAACTAAAGTCAGCGAAGGAGAAAAGTTTCGCCAAAATTGTATTCCCAAAGTTGCGATAATATTGACGGTGGCTTCCGGCACGTCGGGTTTCCACTACTATTCCAGCTTCATCGTGGTGAGGTGCAGGCGATTAGAGCTCCACGATGGATCCAGCGATGCCAGCACGAAGCACGGCAGGACACAGGACACGCAGCAGATATGCAAACAGGGCTGAAAATTTAATTTAGCAACCATACCCGGAAGTGCTTAGCGTGAGGTGAAGCCACTATTTAGCCAGTAAAAAGATGAGCTCGTTCGGGGAATCTAGCTGTCGCTATCTTCTAAGGTCTCGCTTTTTCAACCTCGGGGGAAGATTGTGGGCAAATTATTTTCCCCATTTGACTTTAAAATAGACGTCAAATTTCGGTGGCGAGCATTGTTCGAACAGGTACGAAGTTACTATTACTACGCCCGACGGGGGTTTCGGAAACCTTGTTGCTTTCTTGTTATGCTTGTTACCTTCTTTTCTCCTGCCTATCGAAAATGCTAACACCTCTCGTGAATACAAGCGCCATCGTTAAAATATAGAGGGCTGCTCTCAGAAGGCAATCGAGTGCTGTGCTGCGTTTTCAATTTTTGTGGCACATCCGAACACATCGGTAGAGCTCTGCCGAGGAACATAGCGCGTTTCCCTACGGTAAACCTCACTAAAATGATTATTTTACGTACGTACGTACGCACAATCTCGATTAGCTCGTAGTGCACTACCGATGACTGATTCCTATGCTCCGCCTCGTGGAAAACTTTCCCTTGGTGCCAGAACAAGTTAAACAAATCACAAACTACTTCGGCAAAATTTCAGCGCAAGTCGAGACGTTGGAAACAGTGTACGAAACAGTTTCGAACGTACGAAATTTTACGGGAACAATAGATGAGTCAGTTGTTCGCCGTGTAGTGTATTATTATCAGTTTCTTTTGGAAAGAAATCAACAACGTTAAATTTGAAACATTTCGCATTATCTGTTTTTTGTGGAGCTTACACAGATATTTTTAAATCAATGAAGAAAATCTTTAAATTATTTTTTTTCATGGTAAGAGTCTATAACCACACTTTTATGGTTAATTATATTCCTATAAACTCGTTAATGGTTTTACATTCAATCCGGGAGATGTATTGGATGGCCTCAAGTTCATAAGTTAGGTAAACTTTACAACGAAACTAATAAACCACCTATTGCGGGGAAAATTAAATCGCAATTTATCGAAACTAATTGCGTTGGATGTTTTCGGCGTGAGCGAAAATAAATTGTCTGCCTTATGACCCCGCGGTGGTACGCTTCCCGGAAACAGATAATTGGCTGTCATTCATTTCTACCTAATGATGATTTCTGACCAATGTTATGAATTTAAAGCAGCGGGTCGCGCGCCATTAAGCGAAAGCGGGTAAAAAAGCACAACACATACCAATTTTGATTTTCCCGTTCATTCACAGACGCAGTTTTCGCTTCCTCTTGATTCACCGCCATTCCGCAGCCACCGCATTGACGCGTCGTTCGCAGCCGGTGGCGCGTTGATGTGTCAGAAGAATCCCTTCAAAATTGTTACCGTTTTAAAGAACCAAAAAAAAAGGAGAAACCCGGGTTCGTTCCCTTTTTTCCGTCTCACGCGCTCAAAGGGAACCGTCACCGGGTCTGTAGTGGGGCACCCGTTTGCTAGAAAGGTTTTTAATTTGTGAAACGACAGCTTTCTTCGACATTCAATTTAATTTATATCGCCCATAATTTATCCAAATTATTCGCTGGCTCCTTAATTTCATTTTGGGTTCCACTTGGAAACAGGTTCTTTTTTTTTCTTCTAGCGCCGTTTTGTCCCGATTATTTTTTGTTTGTTTTACTTTGCCTTTGCGCGCGCGCTCCTCCGTACGGGAGCCGGACTCAGCTCAGCTCTACGGTGGTGACGGTTCGCGAATACGAAAACAATTTATGTGTGCGTTTTGGTGTGCATACACGGGCCGGTTTTTGGTTCGGCTCGGTCGGTTGGCGTGAATGTGAATTCCCCCCACCGGGAAGGCTTTAGTTTTCTATTTGCGAGTGGGCTGGTGGCAAACTGTCGAGCCGAACGTCAACGGACATAAATTATTCACTTGATTCATTCGCATTCCGCTCAGCCCGCAGGCGTCCGGATCCGGATGGTAATGGGTCCGCTGCGGACACGGATGCGGTCCGCACTGCTCGCTGGTGTAATCGAGAGTGAATGCCGACCGCCCGGACCGATGTAGGAAGCAGTTCTCCACTACAGCAGAACGCACCGCGACCATTCCAAACCTTTCCCGTGGTGCTTCCCCCTCTTCGTACGGTGACGTACCCGGCAAAAGGATAGCGATGAGGAACGGCAATCCATCTCCATGGCGTTGGAATGAGGTGCCAGAATCGGTGGCCAGTTCCGTTTCGTGGAAAATGTTCGCAGCGTTGCGGAGAAGTGTGAGGTGGACAAATCTAGATGAAGAAGACAGGGTGCCGGCTGGATCACCGAGGCGAAAAGCACGGTTGACACGACGCTCATGGCGATGGTCGGTATTGTTGTACGTTTTCTAGCCTCATTTTATGGGTTGAAATTGTAGAATCGTTATAAATATTTAAAAGAGTTTGTTACATTTCACGGCACAAACGTTGATGGTACAAATACGGTGCAATGTTTCGTGATGGTCGGGAAAAAATTGCATGGAATTGGAAATGATCGACATTAATTAATCAAGTGCTCGTTAAAGAAGTAATGAACGGCGTTTTGATGGAGCCAGATGAGCCTTCGACATCGAAAGGTGTGCTACGAGAAAACACATCGACTTTTCGTGGGAGACGATTGTTTCGTGGGAGTTAATTAAAGCATCCTCCTTAACCATCCGTTTCAAAATTGATCTGCGGAGGAGGTTTTTTATTTTATTTTAATTTGGAGATCTTATTTCCTTGTTGACCATTGACAGTCGTTGATGGAACGTCAATGTACTGATTAATAGGTTAGTTGATGAATGTTAAATTTGAAATGCCAGAAAAACTTGATCTGCAGTTCTTCTTCTTGGTGTAACTTGGTGTCATTTGATCAATCCTGTCCATTTTCAATTTACGTGTGTCGTGTTCGAGCCTACGTAACGCGCTCGGCTATACCGTACCCCATTCTTCAACAGAAGAAAAACTGTGAAAAATGTAGCAATTAATATTTATGGCGAACAAAATTTTTGTTCGCTTTTCAACTGCTTGAACTTTGTTCAATCAAAAGTTCTCCCGTGAAATCAATCGAAAGTATCTTTTTAGTCCTGGAAAATAATAAAATTTACCCTTTTTTATTTCTTTTTTTTTTCTTTCCTTCTCCTATCTACAGATCGTTTTATAAACGGTACCACCGTCTGGTACGGGTTTTGATGACGAAGCGAACTGCGGGTCGAGCCAGACCGCTGGGATTCGACCGTAGGATTGTGAGCGTCGCAGAGTAATTGCATTCCATGATTGCACCGACACTTGCCACACGGGAGCACACTGGACTGGGCACGGTATAATGACATTTCGGCATTTGCTGCACGAGCTGGGCAGGGAGCGTTCTCACCAGATGCACTCACTGGAAGGCAGTAGGAGTGTGGGCGCGCACCTGCCTGATCATCACAGGCTTCGGAAGATTTGCAGAAACGAAATGGGAAATCTTCCCTTTTGCTGACAGCAGGCCTCAATGGTGATGGCGGTGGTTAAGAGAATCATTTGATCTTTCCCTTCGAAGGAGGCCAACTGTCGTGGGAAGAGTTGGGCCTGTGTCAACCGAAAAGCGGTCATTATTTTCGCCGGAACGCATTCGGTCGCTCTAACGAGTCCGTCTGGCTCGAGCTGTTTTACCGTTTTGCTGCACACAAGTGTGGACCAATGGCAGGCGTAGCCTTTCATCGAAGGCTTGCGAAGTGGGAAGCGTCACCGAGCTTCCTGGGCGTCAGTATGAGCCAGGTTGACCAGCAATGAGCTGTGGTTTTCCCCAAAGATGAGTTTGAAATAGGGTCAGCCCACATGTGCCCTATGATGGAAGGATATTTTCAGGTGTTGGCGGTTAATGAACAGGCAAACATTGACGTTTGAAATAAAATAAACGGAATGTGTCTCCTGCATGATAGCAGGAGCCTATTCATTCTTCTTGTGCATCCATTTCATTTTACTGCTTTCGTTTTGAAATGGCGTAGACAGAGTGGTGGTCTCTTAAATCTTAAATCTTGGCGTTCAAAGTTATACAAGTGCATTGGAAAGTACAGTTAAAAAAATCAAAATCTTTTTGATGTACTCAATATATCTTGGTGAATTTTCACTCTAACGCCGAGTATTGGAAAGTAATGAATCTATGAACAAAATAGTGTCGAAAAATCCCCAAGGTTTCAACTGTGTGTTATTAAATATTCCCATTGGAATTTGGTTTCTCAGAAGTTACATAACAGTATCGGAGACAATTTAGGTAAGTCCTGTTCCCGAAGCTTCAACCGGCATGGAGCGTTTAGTTGCCTTGCTTATCTTGGCCTTTGGAACAAGGTTCTAACCCGGGCTGGGAGAAATGAGAAGTCAATTCGCGTACCTTGGAGACGGTCCTGGATGATCCGATCTCCTCGCTCCCAACGCGTCGGCAAACGGATTTATGGCATTGAGCCACGACACTGGGCGAGAAATTACATTAAGAAACATGACCAGCATTCAAGGCGGTCTGTCGGCACTGGCGGCTCTGAAGACGCAACCCTGCAAACCGGCGAGACATCTTTCTCATTTATCAGAAATAATTTAGTGGCCGTGGGTTTTGTTTTGTGCCGGCTAATGGCGATAGCGGCGATGATTGCCATCTTACTGCTGCTGTTGTTTCCCAGCAAACAGATCGCTCCACATTCCCGGGTGTTTCGGCTCCGGGCAATAATTCATGGCCGAGCCAGAAGTGGCAGAGAACCAGAACCAGTGTGCGGGGATGAATCGGTGATTGCTTCACTTGGTAGCCGGGCCGTGCAGGGGCAATTTAAATGCAAATGAATCGTAAACACCGAAACCGCCTCTAATCATTCATCTGGGTGCAGGTGAAGAAACAACCAACCTTTTCTCTACCCCTAGAAGCATCACGGTGTTGATCCAGGTACTGCGCTAGGACTCTGCAGTTAGCCAGATAACCCCAAGCGTTGGGCTCCCGGGCGGTGAGGTAAAATTTGCAAGGATGGTCAATGAAACCGCACAGCAATGGAAGTCAATTGGCAACGTGAGGTTTGCAGAGAAACATGTTAATTTAAACGCATGTATTTCTATGGATGGAGAATTATAAGAGTGTGTCAAATGAACGAACGAAGTTAATCTGTTCATTTGCGTGAACATGTGATCGTATAGGTTTGAATAAATTTACTAGCATAGAGTAAAATTTATGAAACAAAGTGTACGACGGTAACAAAGTGCATGTCTGCTTTTACCATAATAGAATACCAATAGAATCAAAATTCAACCAATTAATTTGCTTTCTTGTTCAAATGCTGTTTCTATCAGTTGACTTAATAAATCAAATCTCTTTCTTATAACAAGAGACTGTACCATACGCCGATCAATAATGTGTTGTTTAGAATCAACAAAAAACATAAAGAAATGAACATGTTTCTGCACGAAAGGGACGAAAAAACTTCGATGGACCCTGAAACCAGTGCGGTGGGTCGTTTAGTACGTGCAAACTGCTCCCGGGAGTGTAATTATCTATGTTTTCATCGTTCAGGAAAATTGACTTTCCTGATATTCATTGGAAGCACATCTCAACCCCGGCTGCACCAATGGGGCGAAGGTTGGCCCCGAAACTGTGTTTTCCTTTTTTCACGGACAAACAGAACCATTAATAGATTTTTGCAAAACAAATAAACAAACTTCTGGCGTGACGTGACCGAAGGACGGCCACCGTACGCTTCATCGACAGCCCGTTTCCAACAGCAAAGATTTTTCCCATTTTCCGATCCAGTGGAGAAGCGGCCTCCATCGCCTTCCCCTTCTCGAAGTGGCTTTTGGGAACATAAGTTCATTCCATTATCCACTTTCAATTACAGCATTAACTTTTCCACTCCGCTGGCATTTCGAGTGGGCGAACACACGGTGACGGTAATATTTGCCGCTTCGATTGAAACGGTTCGTCCGTTTCTTGGTTCCAAAACGTGCCAGCATTTTTTGTTCTGAGTTTTGACGTTAGCATCCAAAGTTTGAGGTAAAAGAAGTCGGAATCCTTTTTTTAGCCAGAAGAACCATTGATGAGATTAGCTGGCTGGTGAGAATATAATTTCATGTCTCGTTCGTGGATCCAGACATGATGGGCAGATGGGTAGATGAATCGCAATCTCAAGGGAAGAAAGTTCTAGCAAAACGTGTTACCTAGAAAGGGTTTCTCCTTGCTTTGTTGGCTTGATCCTGCGTAGAAGTAAACAGACACATTTTAGTGGACCGAATGAGTGTGGTTTAAACTTGGCTATTACATAATCTGGAACGAAAAACATCACTTATTTTATCGCCAATGGGACGAAGAAAAAAAGAGAAAAAGGGATTTTAAAACGGGGATTGGTGAACGTAATCTGAACCATACATTTTTTAAGATTAACATTTCCATGTTTATTTCCCTCGTGGGAAAAGTGTCTTAAATCAATGAATCTATAGAAGAACCAATAAGTCGTAAGAGCCTCCACTAACTTGTTGCAAATAAGTTGGATTGGTACATTTTTCATTCATTCTAACTGAATTTTTAATTTAAGGTCAATCGTTTATTGATGATGAGTGGACAGGAAAAGTTAGTATGAACTTTCCTGTTTGAAAAGCTTTAAAAACATACTGTTGGTCAGATGTCAGTTGAAAAAATCTCATCACCGCTTAGCTTTGGCTTTGTAAAGCGTAAAGAAACTTTTACTCACATTTTGCTCAATTTCCAGTACGGTTACGTGCAGATACACGCTCGGCTCGGCTTTCGCCCTGCGTAAGGATCAACTTTTAATCCGATTACCACGTTCGGTTTTTACCCAGGTGATAATACACCTTGCACATGAGTTGAAAAACCAACTTTCTACCAGGCGTGAGGATTTGTAAAAACGGGCATTAGCACCTGGCGTAGAAGGAGCCACTGCGGCTGTCGGTGTCCGGCGTTGAAAATCAATTTGCTGCTGCTCGTCCATTTCGCTGCCGTCGTTAGCCGTGACAAAACCGGCATATCTGGGAGGCCCTTTTGGCAGGATCTAGTGGCATCTTGGGCGTCGTAACTACGTTTGAATTTGAATAATGCCTCGGTGGGTAGTGCAATCGATTGACCGGACGTCGACACCAGATGGTCGGCTCGGGAAAGGTCGAACGGATAAATGAGTGTTTTGTGGTGCCGAAGCAGGATATTGAATAAAGGCACACGAGGGCTATCGGGGCATCGTTGGCACCGGCCGTGCTATTAGCATATTTCACACAGTCTCACTGCCTCCCCGTTGGGGTCGCGGGTGGCCGGGAGTTTGTGGTGGAAGACGGTCCGGAAAGGAACCCATTTTTATGGGGCTGTATTTCTTTCAACACATCGAAGGGTAAAACGATGAGTTGAAATCATGAATATACCGACCAAATGTTGTATTTGGTCGTAGCGTTCCTTGATGGCTGAGCTATGGAATATCGTGCACAATAAAATTTGTTAGACAAGGGTGATTTAATAAAATATGTTTTCTCCAAACATACACTTTTCGGTGAGTTACTTGAATTCGATGGCTACAAAATAGACTGATTATGGCAGCCACTACAAACATTGGCTCTATTCTACTCCCAATATAACTTATAAAATATATATAGAAGAATCAACAGCAGACGATTAGAGATCACAAAGCTTGTTAAACATTGAAGAACGCGTTGTTCGAAACTTTCTCACATGGAGCAACTTTACTGTAAGTGAAACACCAAGTTCCTCCATAGATCACAAGCAGGTTTTACGAGATGAACAGTAGAACATTACTCGAATTTCAAATATTGGCCACCATGATCATAAATACTTCGAGTAATACGTGGAAACGTGCATGATTTGTGTGTTCGGAATAACGGCGGAAGAGGTTGGATAACAGATTCTGAGGAAGCCTCATAGATAGACGGGAATAAGACGTTCCTGCATCTGAAGCTAAATATCCGGTGTTTGGAGTACGCAAGCTATTCCCGGAAATTGTGCGCTGGATTTTTTTACGGTGTGGCCATATCTGCGGTACGTTGCAATGCTCAGTTATCTATCAATGTAGCATCAAAAGTAAATGCTTATACTAATCCAGATTTACGCGGTGCAGAGGATTAACAAGTTTTTCCAATGGATAGGATAAGCGTAAACGCGTTTAGCCGATGTGCAAACATGGGCTATCAAAGTTGAAACCTGGACAACAGATATTTAAACCTCATTAATCAAAGTTGAAACCTGAACACCAGATATTTAAACCTCATTAATCAAAGTTGAAACCTCATTAATCAAATTTGAAACCTCGTTAATCAAAGTTGAAACCTCATTAATCAAATTTGAAACCTCATTAATCAAAATTGAAACCTCATTAATCAAAATTGAAACTTCATTTATCAAATTTGAAACTTCATTAATCAAATTTGAAACCTCATTAATCAAAATTGAAACCTCATTAATCAAAATTGAAACCTCATTAATCAAAATTGAAACTTCATTAATCAAATTTGAAACTTCATTAATCAAAATTGAAACCTCATTAATCAAATTTGAAACCTCATTAATCAAAATTGAAACCTCATTAATCAAATTGAAATCTATTTTAATTAATCTTTAATTGAAACTTTATTTCGAAAGTGATGAACGTGTCGTTTTTTTTGCCATGTGTTTGTGGACGACCGTGAGATATTTTTGTACACAACATTTTTGGCGAACAATTTTATTACATTTTTTGCCGTCTGCCTCCCTGCCGTGCGATACTATATAGTCGCTTAAATGGTTTAGTGTATGTGGCTGAAACTGGTCATTGGCGGAACGAGAAAGAAAAAAAAAACACGGCCTGGTCACCAAATCCTCTTTCATCGAATGAAAAAGGTGGTCCACGAATTCGCGCCACGAAAATTGGCGGTTTTCAAACCTGAACGGTTTGACGCGTTCGTACGGTCAACCGGAACCAGTAACCATTTTCCATTAATCCACGACAGGCAAAAGAGCCAATGGGTCACCACGGTACGATGGTTTGGCTGAAAAAATAGCCATCGGTAGGCAGCTGAAACAGACCCAACAAAAAGTGTTCTATCTGGGTCAGCTGTGTGTTTTTTTTATGCCGTAGGCCCTGCAATCCCTTCGGTGGGTTCGTTTTGGATGGTTCTGTTTCTCGATTCAAAATCAAACTGTACAAATTTTATAGCCATGTCCGGTGCACAATCGTCTTGGGAGAGGGTGAGCGACATTACACGGAAAAATAAAAAAGGGTGTGCCGAATATTGTGCAGTTTACGGATTGCAAGGTGAGCTATGTTATGCGGACAATTTTCCAGGCACTACCCATTCATCGTTCTACTGCGGCTGAAAACGCCAATAGAAGCGGGAAATTAATGATTCGCCTAGTTTTACTGGATTTTATTGTTTGCAAAATGGTAATAAAGTATTTTGAAATATTGAACCACACGTGTGCTTCATCGAAAGCTACTGTACAAATCAAATGTATTACTAGACTCAATGAAAGTGTTGTTTATCGTTTACAGAGCTTTTACAGATACAATTATGCAACGCCGTAGAAACAGCAGAACTATAAATCAACTTGTCATTTACACAGTTTAATACCGGGAAGAAAACATGATTGTGAGCTGTTTTAAATAATCCTGTGTTAAAAGGATGAACGAAATAGAATTAATTTGTGTTAACATTAAACGGTTTGAACCCGAGTATCAGTGTTTAAAAGAAATCTCTAACAATCAACTTAATAGTATGGGATCAAACTGAGGTAAGGTGTTCCCCACTATGCCTATCATCAATTTCAACAAAAACAAATTAAAGGGAACTGAACACATTTGTTTCGTGATGATGACTGATCCCTTCGAATACAATGCTCATCGCACATCAGGAGCCATCAGTGGCGGGGTCTAGTTTAAGAGAAAAGAGCGTTTTAATCCAATGACAACTTTCTGTAGTTTCCATTCAGAGAAATGTGGTTTGAGCTGCAGCTGAAATGGAAAGCTTTAAACGCACTTTGGTTGCTTTGATCAAAGGATGTCCAGAAAGGATGGAAAAAGACATGTCCCTCTCCCTTCAGTTCATTCAGGATGCGAAAGAAAGAACTTTTACAATAAGAATCCGTCAGTGTGAATAGTTCTGAAGCTACAAATAGGTGCACGAGTTGGGTTATATTCAGCTTTGTTCGGAGTAAATGAAGTCATGGTTTTTAGAAATTTCATTCGCTTTTTTTGATGCGAAACACGCATTGTTGAAGGATAGCTTTTGATAGGGAGAGCAGAATCGTACTGGGTTCTTGCTTTGTTTTCTTCTCTTGGTGTATATTCTGTGGGGAAGTCTTGCCAGGCAAAACCCAACAAAGTTGCTGCAGCAAAGGAGAAAATACGCACCGGAAATAGGATTCCGAAAAACGGGAAATTAAGAACGCCCTTCGTCAAATCAGGGTGTTTTCATGTTTTGATTAAAAAAAAACTAATTTGGACGCTCATTCGATACGAAAACCTAATCAAACGATAACCCCTTTTTCCTGATAGCTCTGGTTTGGGTTAGTATCACCAGGTGAATCGTTTTTTGAAACAGTTTTGAATCATGGCATCTGGAATTACATTTTCTTTTCCTCTTTTGCAAGAAGAGTTCGATGATATCTAGTAAAAAAAAATAAAACAGTCGCCAACAAACGGTTTGAGGCATTTTTTTAAAATTTTAAGTGCACTTTATTGAATTGGTTCTTATCACAAAACAACGAATGAAAGAACTTTGAAATGATAAACTGAATTACTTCTTGGTAAATTGATTTTCATCTGACATGAAAACAGACTGAGATAATCGCCTTCCATGGTGTTTCTCCGTTTTTCAAATACAATTTACATCCTTAAAGAAAACTTTATCTCGAGAAGCACTCTCCCTGGTTTATCTGATGACAGGGAGTTCTTAATAAGCGTAGTGCACTCCTGTTCCTCTTTAATCGTATCTGCAAGAGCAGGATTCAGGGTATACAAGCATTGTAGTACAATATGTCCATGAACGTTGATTTAAACCATGGTCGTGTAGTATTATGTGCAAACTCAAGCTTGATTAGATACCGCATGGAGCCGTTTCGGACTGAAAAGTTTGCACACTCCAGCTACCACGAACTGTTTTGCTGGTGCCTGAGATGAATTCGACCGGAAAGTAAATCGCCCTCGGGAAGCATACTGTGAATGTTTAATTTGAGTGTACTTTCCCGTCATTTCAGGTTTCTGAGCTTGAACAAAGTTTAAACTCTCCGTGGAACCGTGGTGGTGCTAGGTGCGAGTCAACTTTTTTACTTTATTAATAGTAGAAAAGGTGTATGTTGTTTGAAGCATGAAAGTTTATGACGCATCGTCATTTGTGCTTTATGTTAAAAAAAATTAAATCACTGTATCGTCTAGTGATTACACAGGTATCGTGAATTGAGTTTAAAGGCATGTGATAGGCAAGCATAGCCCGTGAACGACCGATGAGTTTTGGAGAGTGCAAAATATTGAACGCGAGGCTAGAAGAAGTGGTCTACACTTCACTTCGTCTACAATTATGTGTGAATATTCCATGAGCGATAAACTTTGTCACACGAAAAAGGGAAAGAAGTACGGCTGTGCATAGAAAGAAAGATGTGACAGATTTCAATCAAACTATGCTTACTTTTTGTACAACAAATTTATTAACTTTTAAAATACATATGTAGTATCTACTAGAATTTAATTTCTAGCTGCAACATTTTTGAATATTTTTAATCGTGGTATGGTATTAGACAAAATTTATGGTATTTTAATATTGCCTGCATGAAGCCACATTCCTATTCCTAGGTTGACATGCGAATTATTGAACGATAATTTATGATTGTCTCACACGATATACTTACTTGTAAAACAAAGTGAGAAATGGTTCTAATAAAATAAATAATGAAACAAGAAGTGGCTTTAGTTCAAGTGAGCGCTTTATTTTCAACGTTTATTATCTAAGTTTCGACGTTATCCTGAATAAATTGATTTGCTTTGAATGGGTTAAATTCATGTAAAGCGACATATGGAGAGCAGTAAAAAGGCGAAGGAAGGACCAACAAATGTTACTGTTTATGTAAAATATTCGACTCCCTTAACTGAAGAATAGGGGTCATTTGTTTTCCCTTTCCCGTTTGACCCGTCTTATGTTATGCTCTATCCTGATGGAATCGTAATGAATTATTCAATAGAGAAGGCTTTTTGCTGGCAGCTACTTTGAAGCTACTTTCCATTTATTACTTTCCCCTTTTGCATTTCGGCGTGTCACTAGTAGACATGTGGACTGGGATGGGTGTCGATAGTTTGAAGTTATCTTAAAACAAAACACTAAACAAATTTAAGTAAGAAAGAGCATTTCTTCGTCGACCATGAAACACATTTTATTGATCATTTGAATTTAAATTTCTGTGTTTGTGGGTTGAAAAGAAAAAAGAAATTGGTCATTTTGAAAGCATTGTTAGGAAAGATTCATATTCTGATTTATGCAACGATGAATATTGCTACCAGTAAAATTGTTAACACTTTCAGCTCTAAAAACTGCGTTAAAAAGTAAACACGTTCAAAATAATTGAAACACGATTGTGGCTACGTCCGAAAGGGTAGCTTCGTTCCTTTGTAGCGTTGATTTAGTTGTAGATTGGAGATACAAACAAAACCATTTTCTCCTGATTTAATTAGCTAATTCGCGCAGCTCTTGCCGAGCCACATAAAAACGATATCATTTGCAACTAATTTCGCTTTATCGTTCGCACCAAAGGAACGGGAACATATTGCAGGATGGAAGAAGCGGTAGAAGAAAAATAAGAACGTCGTGGAAAAAGTAAATAAATACGAACAGGTGCCGGACGGAAATCGATACCGCGTTCGGCCACACCAAGCCGCTGTCGAGGCAGAAAACAATTGGAAGAAAATGTAAATGAGGTTAACAGTATGCTGTTCCTCGTCAGGTCTACGGGCTAGGTAAACATTCGTCCATTTCCTGTTCCGCTCGCAGACGGAGGCTTATTTTTCCTTTCCTGCCGGGATGAAAAGCTGCTAAAAGTTTGATGAAAAAATTGGCGAGAAAGAAAAAACCAACCCCAAATATGCCACAGCCAGCGGTGTGCGTTAATGTCTTAAGAGGTTGGGCAGTGTATGAACTGGTGTGTTGGAGGAGATATCTACTGTGCCGGTGGTTCGTTCTTCACACCATTTTCTTGTTCTCATTTCTTATCCCCTCCCTTCATCGTTCTCGTGCAACGGAATCAGGTAAAGGTAAACATCGACGCCGATGAGCTGTGTTGTCCTGCGTGTGGGAATGTTGGCGTGAGCGGGAAAACTAGTCGGTACGAATGATTGTTTTCTTTGGCTTTGCGGTTTGGTTGCTGTTTGTATGGGGGTTTTTTCTGTCTTTTTTGCCAACCCAGTATCCAGTTCCGAAAAGTTTGGCTTCCTTGGCAGAAACAATCGTTCCGCCACTCCGAGCTCCGACGCCGTGGTCGTTTTTGCGGTTGCATTAGTTATCAACGAAGGGGCGTTGTGAAGGCGTGTGCTAGGGTTGCAAGGAAAGGTGTCTTGAGGCACAAACAGTCCCCGGTGCAGTCCCTCCACCCCAGCTACACCGTGGCCAACATGGCGGTAGCCTAATCTCCGTTTCACTTGCCGTGCAAGCGATGTTAGCAACGTGAGGGTGGTCGTTTATATGCGTTATACTTTCACTCCGGGCTTTTGCCTGCCGAAATGGCGTTGGGACCTATGGCCCCGCCGGTTGGGTTGGCTGGGTGGGCACCCGCACACCAGTGCACGCGCCTAAGTGCTGAAAACCATTAATGGAGCAACGGGGCTACGGGTTTGAAAAATGGTTTCAGATTTACGTGAAGCCGCACCAGGACGATTTTCCGTTGCCCGGGAGCGACCGGGTTTTCTTCGTACCTTTTTTTTCCTGTTGTTCAGCCCCCCCACCCCTCCCCACCACAACATGCTTGGAGGGGCGAGGGCGCAAAAGGATTTCTATTTGCGGTATTGTACAGACTGCTTTGGGTGAGTTTCCTCTTATGTTTATTTTTATTTTCCCACATTCTTCCTGGCCACCGTCAGTTCCAGTGATCCATGCCTACCTAGTCCCAGGTCCCGCCGACAACCCCCAGTTTAACCTTCCATTTGTTTAAGCAGCTCGGTTTTGTTTTCCACCCAAAACGATACCCGTTTTCATTTTCCAGAGTCACCTCGCCGGTCCGTCCGTCCGTTCCCGTGGGGGTTCTCTGATTTCCACTCCTCGGCGCCGCTCTTCTAGAGTTAGTTCAGGTCCGGCCGTAAACCGCAGGGCTCAGGATCGGTTACAGTAAGAAGGAATTATTTTTCGCATCGTCTTCCTTTTCGTTGCGCTCCCTGGCTCGAGGATGAATGTCAGGACAGTGTCCTCCGGGCTGTCATAAATTACGCTTAGCGTAACAAACGGAACGAAACAAACGACCGGTGACAGCGAAGAAGAACTTAGGGTAAATTGAGAGAGAGAGAGAGAGAGAGAGAGAGAGAGAGAACGGACGACCGAGTGAGGAAAACAGGAAGAAAAGGCAGAAAAAAAGCATGCGGTTCAAGTATTCAGCTTAAGCGGATTGCCCATTTCGGGAGTCTCATTTCGGTCTACACACTGTACACGCGTCCGCAGTATAAAACGCAACCGTGTCCGGGGTTGGCCGTGGGCAGTACGAGGGTTTTTGTTCTTCCATTTTCAAGTCCTGCCTCTCGGCGAGAGGAGGATTGCAAAATTTGGACAGTGTCCCAAGGATTGCCAGTCCCACAAGGGAGCATTCCGCTCTCGTTATCGCGCTCGGTGCAGGTACGTACCGTGGAATAATATTTTGCCAGATTTGCATTCAGTCTGGCCAAACTTTGTCTAGACTAGCGATTGCTTAATAAGCTGGTCCGAGAAACAAGGGTGAAAGTTGAAAGAAAATTCAAAATCCATTATACATTTTGAGGTCTACGCGTACATGTTAATATTAGCGAAAAGTTATGATTGGAAAATATTCATCTCAAAAATAATGCCATTTCTTTGCAAAAACAATCCTCTGGTGCCATTTGTTCCTTTTTTCAATACTGTGTTTGTCGAATTCCGCTGGAGTTGATTAACATACCTAAGAAATTATTGTTTTCTGCTATCGAGGAGTTCGTCCAAAACCGCCTGAAGGGAACACCCTTGGAAAAAAAGCTGCAACCTTGGAGCGCGCCACAAATTTCGCAAAACAATCCTCCAGAAAAAAGAGCAGTTGAAAAATCCAAATTGAAAACGAAAACACTTTGCTTATCACCGAGCCATCTCGGCGCAGGCATTTTCCGAGACGCGGTCGCAGGACGGCAAGCGCTGCAGCTGTGCAGGCGTCCGCTGGTCGAAAGATTAATTGTAATGGCTGTCGGAATGCGACACAACATTCGCCCTTCGACAGTGGCGGTAGATATTCGTTGCCTGCTTTTTTTTAATTTGCTTTTAGAGAGCCGGAGGAGAGATTAAAGCCCGACTGGCAAGAATGAAGTGAAGCTGCTGGTTCTCGCTTCTCTCAACACCCAGTTCGGAGTGGCTTTTCCGAAGCGTTGTGACGGTGCCATCGAGGGTGGGCTTAAGCTTTCTTATCGGGGTTTATTTGCAGGATGATTTGCTGGACGATATTATCCGGAATGACGCATCGGCTACGGTGAGCGATGGGTGAGCAAGTAACGTCGAGATAATGGCATTGAACATTGATGGAGCTGGTAATACACGTACTTATCGTGATCGGCTTTATTCGGTCAGTTATTTTGTGTATTCTTGACCGAGCAGATGAACTCGATCGAGTGAAAACATTTCGGAAATTTTAAAGACTGTAATTGTATCCTGATACTTACTAAAATCAAAGTAAATGTTGGTCCAGTAAGAATCTAGCCCTTAAGTTCGATTTGAAAGTTAATAAAATTTTGTTCCACGGCTTCTGCGAGCATTCCTGTCTGGCTTTCAACTCTTCTTAAATTTGAAGCACCACTCTCGACCACACCACCTCCCTTGCGAATATGTCCGTTAGGGCTCAAATTAGTTTCCCTCATGTCAGACCGGTTCAAATGTAAACATTCCAACGTCACAACCGTATTTTCTTTGCACTCACACCCGTCCACCCGTCTGCCACCTCCGGATGCTTGCCTTGTCGCTTCATTTTATCGGGAAAAGACTGGCGGAACGTTCAGCCCACGGGGCGGCTGGTGCCTCGGACGGGCCATATACGAGCACCAGCCCGAGTGGATGTGCTCTCGCTGGAAATGGAGATAATCTTTCGGTTATTACTCCCTAAACGGGTCGTAATTAGAGTTCCGAGGATTATGGTCCAGAAAGCGACCGATAAGACGAGCCGAGTTCACATTTCTGGGATACAAATACCCCTCGCTCGTGGTACGCTTCGAGTGGATCAAGAAAGGCGGCAAGAAGCGTACGAAAAAGTTTCGGTCGAGTGAAGTTCGCCGGAGACTAAAAACAAAAGTGAGTACGTGGGGGTAGCTTTGAGTCGTTGCAATCGAATGCTGCGGCATGTTTCATATGGAAAGAATCGGATTGTAGCTACGATAAGGCGAAAAAAGAAACTATCAGGGTATGGCTCTGGTTCCATTAGGCTTGCATCATTAGGTAACATACTTCATTCGTTTATGAGATTTTTAAATTGCGTTTGAAAAGATTCCTCTGTAAAGAGATTGAAACTTCCAAAGGGAAATAATCGGTAGTAGTAAATAATCGATTAAATCTATTTTCCATTCGCTACTTTTCAAGCGTTTACTAACAAATAAAATAAACAAACAAAACAAAAACTTACTTTTTATCTAGCTTTTTTACCTTCTTTTTTTCCACATTGCATTCACGTCCCATTTGTTTCGTAAATGGTACATTTTAATTTACTCGCCCAGATAACTCGATAAAAACAAATGGAATCGCTACCCATTCGGAATTACTTCCTGTGTTTTCCCCCGGTGTTGTTGGCATTTAATAGCTCTGGCATAACAATGTCACCTGGATAACCAAAAATCAATTTAACATTTCTCGAATAACGCACCGAGCTTGATTGAGTTGCACGCACGCCTTCAAAATACGCACGCACATTCCGAATTGCATTGCATTGTCAAATATCTCTCATTAAAGCCTCAATCAATCAAACTTTCAATTATCCCAAAACGGTTCTTGATGGACTGGAAGCATTCGGATGGAATGCGTGGCGCAAAAAACCGTACATTTAATAAACCCAAGCCCCCAATTTCCGTCCAATGCGAACTGTATTAATGCACATTCACATTGTCTGGTTGTTGGGTTGTTTTACGGGTGGAATTAAAACATTTTTATTACACGTTGGAAAGGAGCAGGCAGTCTGGTTAATTGTGCAAAAAAAAAAAAAAATTGAGCTGGCAAACAGTGACCTAGATTTTTCAGTTTCTTTCCAGCGAATCCGGTCATATGAACGAACATTTTATTCCTATAATTTCTTGTGAATATTTCCCTCCGTGCAGCTGTGTCCCACGGGGTACTCATTTCTTAGTACAAACCCTACATATAGGGCAGATCCGGTATAACACCAACCACCCAGTAACTCATGGAGCTCGTTTCTTGAATATTTCCATCGGTTCTCTTTCATAATTTTCTCTCGCTCGCGATACGCGACCAGCTGATCCCACACGGAATCCACTTGACCATAAACAGGACGAAAGGGAGCGGACCGTCTCGAAGACCATAACAATGAAAATGAGCCCTGCAGAAACGCGGTCCTTTTGTTGTCCGGGGGCAATGGGCATGAATTGAGAGGCGTTTTTTTGCTTTCGATGTTTTATGATCCACTTCCTGTCAACGAAAACCACGTGAGGCTCCCGTCAATCAATGAGGTTTCACCTTAAAACATCCGCAACGCAACGAAAGTTGGAATGCTTTAAGAACAAAAACGGATTTTATTGATAATTGTATGCATGCTATATTCGGGCTTGAAGTGATTTTGTACCTAGTTTATGACATTTTGCGAAACAGCACTCCTACGAAATTCAACCTCTTAGTTGACTTCAATGACATTTGAAACTGAAAGCCAACTCGTTTACAGGGCCCCAAGCGTTTGGTCGTTGATTCTGCTTCGTCTGATTAATATTATCACGTACACGCTTTTGAAATTCGATCTCTGGTGGGGTGAAAACCTTACGAAAAGGTCATATCTACCTTCTTCGTGCACCGGTGGAGTCAAGGTAATGCAAGCTCGACGGGGAAAGGGAAAGAGTGTAGATCTTCATTCCAACTCGTGCTTGCGGCAATTGGAAGCAATCGAACGGATTGAATGGATTCGAACACGCTGGCATTTGGGTCAACGAGCAGAACGTTGAATGGCTGTTTGAGATGTTGTTCTGATTTATCGAACTGTGTGTTTTCAATTGTCTGCAATCGTTGATTGAGTCCTGACCATGGTAGCTTATCAGGTGGAGCCTTTTTTGTCGTACCGTTTAACGTTTCGTCATGTTGAAGGGTGTTTAAAAATGTATTTTCGATATCCTAACACTGTTGGCGTGTAGATGGTTTCGTGCTTTCATTCAAGTGTAACATCTGTGCATGAGATAGGATCGTATATTGAAGTTATTTTCCATATCAGATGGCAGATGGCTCTGGCACCGCATATTATTCCCCCGAGCGCTTGTTTCAAGCAAGTGTAATCGTCACAAAAATTAACGAACACACGGGATGAATAATTAAAATAAACTAATGGTTCTCTTACGCTCATCCGTCAGCTGGATTGGCGTTGTTCCTGTTCTTGTACTCCCAGAACCATCCCCATATCCCCTCTTGACGCGACTTGACTACTTGGTCCTTGGCAGCAGTCTGCCTCCCATGGAGACATTAGCGTGGAAATTGCTCTGGCATAATCGATATCGGTAACTGGAAATGGGTGTTGAATATGAAGATTGCGAGCATGTACACTTTGTCACTTTCTTTTCGTCCAGCACCGCGCACGGCACGTTTGGCGAAGGTTCGTATATTTTCCCACCCAAGCATGACCGTGCATGGCAAGAGGGCTCCCCTTTGCTTTACGCCCCATGGAGTGGAGTCTGAAGCAGCGCGATCCGTCCCAGCTTATGTAAATTGATCTGTTTCACGAAAAGACCCGCGTGGAGGCTGGGCATGAACATCGGCACACTCCAAGCGTGCCTCGGCAGAGCTTGCAAGCGAACAGATGAAATTTGGTTTGCATTTTTTTTTTCCCGAGACTTCTCGTTCCGTCCACATGTTCCGTTTCCATTTCCCGGAATGTCACATAATGTTTAGCAAAAACTGTGGCTCCTGGTGTGCTGCGTGTGAAATGAAAGAGTCTTTTTTTTATTTAATTTGACGCAATTTGTAGACAAATCAGCATAACGCACACGACGGCTAAATTTGTCCGTTGTTGTGCGACATTTGGCGGACGGGGGTTTTTTTTTATTTGCAGCTGCTGTCTCATGGTGCATTTGAATTTGGGTGTTATGATTATTGAATTCCCCGGAATTTCAGTTAACCCGGTTGCGTGAATCGTTCGATTCGATACAAGTGTTTACGGTTCAATTATGGTTTCCGGAGCGCGTTCGGTAAATAATAATTTTTACTACCGTCAATGTCGCCGTTTGACATCGCCGGAAGTGCTGCGATCGGTGCTAGCGGAAATCTTCGAAAATTGGGCAGGCAACTTGGTAGCGAAAGTGACAATTTATCTAAAGAACCAACCGCTCACGTACGGGCGAGCCGTCTTAATAAACATTTACGATATGGCGCAGAATTTTCGTTATGAGTATGTTTTTCTCACCCGAGCCTGGTGAAGAGGGGAACAATGAATTGGGGCAGAGAATAAAACGAACCATTACCCTGTTCTTTTTCGTGTTTTCCTGCTGCGCTGTTTGACATTTCTTACGCCTTTAAGTGTCTTGTTGGTCCCGGTCGATTTCATGCCCAGTTGTTGTTCCGGGTTCGGCTTCGTAAGGCTCAGCGTGTCTTTGCAGAGCCAATTTAAAGAACCTTGATGCGGCAAGCAATAGACGTTGACGTTGTTATACTTCTTAGTAACGGTTCAATTCTCGTGCCAGTCTTGCGTCGTTTGCGGTACTAAAGGCGAAGGGAGAATAAGTTTTAACTTTTGTTAATTCCCTTGACACATTTTGGAGAAGCAACGGGATAGGCTCACTGAGTGTTGGTCGCGGACTTCGGGCATCGTGAAAAATAATAAGAAATTTTTTTTTTATGGTCCAAAAAGTTGGAGCTTGCTTCCATTTGCACGGCTATGAGCTTACTCAGGCGTGTTTGTAATATTCTGGAGCAATACACACCATTTAATTTTAAGAATTTAAGTTTTTAATGATTAACTATCAAAGGCTGTGAAAAACAAAAGCTGAATAAGACTTATGTGGGCTTGAAAAAACATAAAGAAAGAGAAATATTCCGTCCAACTGCTGCCCTAGGGTTAAATCAAATCAAAACTATCCGTCGAAGTTGTATGTACAAGTTGGATGTACAATTGGAAAGTAATATTTTAAACAAGTCCGATGCAAAGTGTCGTTATAAAATTTGCAACTTTGCCCCGCTGGTAAATCTGAACCGGTGAAAGTTTTCTCGCCTTGCTTACCGGCGATGGTTGGCAGCTGATTTTCAGGTTTTTATCCATCAGATTTTATCCTGCAAGAATATCGTGTGCTTGCGGGATAGCAAGCACATTCCTTTTCAGTGCTGGGGTTTTTTTTTTCTGTACTGCCAAAGATGGGAGACAAATATTTTGCACATGGGGCCCGACGCTACTAAGTTTTCGTCAAGCGTCTTTTCCCGCCGTGGCTTCCGCTCATCCAATCACGGTGAGGAAAACTTTCCCACGAAGGGATTTCCAACGGCGGCTGCCACTCGGTTTTCTATTGCGATCCGTTTCGCGCTGTGTGAACGCATTGTCCTGCCACTTTCATTCCGTCGAAAATTTTCAATTATTCCCATCGTGTACTTGCCCAGTTTTGAGCATCAGTTTTGACTTCTCTTCTATCATTCCGGGGTGAAGTTTTGGGACGGTTTTAAACGAACGGTGCGGGAAAACTGACGGTTGGTGGCAGGGGGGTCGGGAGAGCAAAACGGGCAAACTTCATCCACAGCAACACAAACAATCGTCTCCGTTGATTCTTGTGTTTTGTTTTTGCCTTGCCTTCGCCGGAACAGTGCTATTGCGTGACGGCAGCAACGCAGTTACTCGTTATCCTTGATAACTACTGGCGAATCCCGGACTTTGGTCAGCTCGGGCACATCGTTTCGAGTGGGTCAAGACTCGAAGGGTGCCGCCGGAAGGCTGGTGTTTCTTTCCCAGGAACTGCCCCCGGCTCCATTAGCTCGCAGCTCGTTAAGCGAAAGATCAAATGCACAGCCGTCGTCGGGGGATTGTGCGTTCCGTCTCTCTGTTCATAAACGATAGATTCTAATGTCACCATCAACAGCGTCGCCCTTGCCATCATCGTCAACACCATCATCGACACAATCGTGCACGCCACTGTCCGTGCCATTCTCGTGGGCTTCAAGCCTCGAAAGAGCTCCTCTTATCGTTCGGGTCCCCGAAAAGGGACGGTTTTAAATTGGAAATGGACCGACGCGACCCCGGCTTATGCTAACAAACGGCAAACGGACACACACACACACGCAACACAAATGCGACAAATCGGCTAGGAAAATACGGGCTTTGATTAGGTTTCTTTGACGGGTGTATTGCCATCCTTTGGCACTAAAGTTTTGCAGTTGATCTGTAGTCCGGGGCATTACTGGCCCGATTTAGCGACGCATAGGGAAAAGTAAATAATAAGAAATAGAAGAAAACACATAACGTTGCTGTCGCAAAAGACTTATAAGGAAAAAGACTATCTATTAAAGCAGCACGATGCATCATTAGGAACTTGAACTATGAAAATTCGTCTGGCCTTTCCCACTACAAATTTAGACTTTTAGTTTGCAACGCCTGTTTTGTTTTTGTTTTTTAAAAAAAAAAAGGGTATTTTCATACAGCTCCTAAACGTCATCATCATAGGAAGTCCACGATAACCGAGCGAGTGCGTCAGCTTCAACACGACCCACGACGTCGTGGGTTCGAATCCAAACTGGACGTACATTCAAGGGCAAGAGGTTATCAGAAATGTCTTCCAGAAGCGCATATAGCAAATACGTATAATCTGTTACAGACGTTAGAGCGAGAAAGGGCGAAATGATGCTCTTTTCACACGATTATCGAACGAGAAAACAGATTAAAGTTTTTGGTTAGCCGAGACGGCTTTCCTAGGCACCAATTAAATTTCCGTGTTCGTATTTATTTTCTAAAAACCAACGACATCCGTAAAATAATCAAATACGCTGAGTCGATCGATTCCAGTTTGTTAGAAATAAAAAAAGGTATGAAATACTATTTGACAAGAGTACTCTTGCTTTTAATATTTCATCAGGATTTTACATTTTTTACAATGCTTTAATTTAGTTTTCGTTCTATCCTAGCATGAAATAATTTTGTTAACCTCTTTTCCAAAGAATAAAAATAATTTAGTGGGTTCAAAATTTGTTCGATGCTTGTAGTTGCTGTGGGGACAAAAAGTTTCGCCAGCTTAAACTTTCCATATCGTGCCCATTTGATCAAGTGCTTCTGCGAATCAAGGTGGTTTAAGGTAGCGTTTGCTCATCAAAGCTCGGGTGCATCGGGTAGCGTTTTACTCTGTTAGAATGTAATACGGCTCGTTGCTCAAATGCACTTAGGATTGTGAGAATTCCGGTGCTTAAAAGTGGGAAGTATTCATCTCGAAGCGCAGGCAACACGCTCTGCTGCTCCAGCACTTACGCTTTCTATAGATTTTTGTTTGAAGTTGTTTTGTGTTGAACCCAGCGTTGTTTATTGTACCTCAGAGATCATATTTTTACAATAGTATTAAGAAAAAAAACTCCATAAATATGCCATTTTTTATAAATAATTTCAATGCCTAAGTGAAGCTTAGATTAAAAAGTACAGTACACCTTTACATTTGTGAAAGCTTATTTTGTACGGCACCACCGCTAAATAATATTGACAAAACGTTGCCATTGCAGTTGACAATCAAATCATTGCGAAGCTTGGTTGACTTTAATTAAAAAACCTAATTGTTAGTTGACTTAAATGTTTTCTTTATCATCATTAAAGAGTGCCTTACATTTTACCCCAATAAAGGTGAGATAAATAGAATTGCCCATTAAGTGCAAGTACATAAGTCAGACAGGACTGTAATAGTTTGAGTAACTTTCCGTTTTGTAGTTGTCTAAACTTTGATCGTCCGTCGCAAGGGATGGAAAAAGGGGCAGCAGGGGGATGGGATTCCTGATGAAAATTTCATACTTTACATCCGTCAGTGAGAAATAAAACTTGTTACCAACTTATCACTTGGATGAACCAGAATGTTAGTTAATTTTGTATTATTTTTTTGTCATAAAACCCGCTTCATGCACTGCATTCGTAAGCGGAAGCTTGTTGGGAACAGTTCCAACAAGGAATTTTTTTTAATTTTTTCATGATAATTTTTCAAAAAAATTGCATTTAACCTAAACTATGTTTTCCATAACCAAGCAATATTTGATGAAGTTGTCTAAATAAGCGTCGCTTTCTTTCTTCACGTAAATGTCCGCTTCATAGAAAGTGCGATAACAAAGTACAACCTTGACCTACAGGCGTCCTGCTCCTCAAGGAAAAAAAGCTTGACCAAACGTAATAAAGATACCTTCTGTCTTTTGCCCGCTCTCCATCTATCGTTTTATTATATGTTCTCCTCTTTCACTTTCCTGCAGCAAGCTGCGGTGCAGTGAATACGAAAACTTTACTGCCGAACTGCCTTCACCTCCGGCAAGTGTTACCAACTATTCGTTGCTGATGTTTATGGGAGCAAAAGGAGACGACCGGTCACAACATCGCCGCTGGGGAGAGGAAGCAACCTAGCCGGTGGGCTGATATGGCACACTTACAATCTGCTTCCCTTTTCCTACGGGATTTCTAGCATAAAAAAGGGTTTGTTGGGGCGTAGAAAGGGCTGGGGAGATTGGATCGGAGGAAGTATTTTTTCACACGAATGTGACGAAAAAAGAATGGTCATGTTTTTACTACCATTATTGACCGGAACTGTTACCCGTCGCAGTAACCGGTAAAAAAAAAAAAGATTCAACAAAAAGGATCCGGCCACACACTATTTTACCGTCCAATAAAAAGATGCACTATGCGTCGAACCAAGAGTTCACCATGCCGCCATTTCAAGGATAATGTTCAAACTCGCTCGGGTTTCGCTTGTGTTGGAGTGTTGAATGAAGCGTAGCCAGCCGTAAGAGCCAGGCCATACAAAAAAAGGAAGTAAAACCACGCTGTACTCACTCTTCAGCTTGTGTTTACCACTCGAAGTCAGCTTCCCATGTTTGGACGAGGGGTAAACATCGTTTGAAAGGTGGCCAGTAATATTGGCCTGCCATGCAAAAACTTTGTTGGCATTCGAACGTCGCCGAGCCGGATTTCTCGAGCGATGGCATCCAAGAAGTCTGCTACTGCGGTGACAATGGGTGACACCATAGAATCTATTTATGCCTCTGGAAGCACCCATTGAAATGCTTGAACACCGGATCATAATGGTTTATGAAGAGGTTCGTGCTGCAGCTTTCTACCTAGCCGTATTTTTTCCCCATTGCCTCCATCGTAGGCTTTGAGTCGTGCCTTCAAATGGAACATAAACGTGTCCGGTGTAAAACGTACCTATGACAAAATTTCCACTGCTTCCTTTGATGGGATGCTTTCCAGGGAAACGAGATCCTTCGTCGCCTGCGTATTTTGGGGAAGAAAAATTGTCGTTGTCCTTTTTTCAGTACGCCCTAGCATACATGCAGGTTCATTGTTTGCAAGGAACGTTTTTAACAAGATGATCCAAGAAGTATTTAACAAGCTTAAATTACAATTAAATATGAAAACATTCACATTTTCCATATTGCTAGTGCAACCTCATTTTGTTTGGAGACGAATGTTGGTGTTTATTCTCAATTTCTATTTTTAAAATCAATTATCCTTTATCCTTTTATTATGTGCAATAACATTTGTAATCGGGTTTTAAAATAATAAATAAATCAAAACAATCACCAAGAAAAAAAGTTTTATAATAAATCTTTTTAATTTTGGTTTTTCCAACAACAAGATGTAGATTTAATAAAGTGTTTTTAAAAGTCTCCACTGTAGTGAAAGAAAATGCATTATTATGTGTAAAGGTGAACACTTTTGGAGACGCCAAGTTTAGGTCGCCATTATTGGATGAATTGTATTTAATTTTGTACATTAAATGAATTATGAAAAGGACAAGCCTGAAAAAAGCGTGGTGTTGGTAAAATGAAAAATAAAATAGAAACATTCTGTGTAGTCTCTCAGATGATTTGCCAAAGTGCGAGCGCTTCCACTGAAAGTTCATTGGAGATTCCATTATAGACTATCCAATGGACAACTACGAAAACTTTCTGCGCATTTATCACTGGGAATGAATGGTGGCAACATTCTATACTGTTGTTCTTCCACATTAATCCCTAGATGTTTCACACGCAGGCATTTTAATTAAGGAAGCGAACTACATTTAATAATGGGAGATATATTTGTATCTGATACTATATCCTGTTGTCAGGTGTAGTGGGTGATAGTTGAAGCTGCCCTTCTGGATGGCAAACTTTGAAATGCACATTGTGCCGTAGTGACCGTTGCCAAGGCTTTAAATTACTTTCTGATGCTGCCTTTCTTTATACCTGCATGTGCCACAAGCCTGAGCCATCGCTAGCCCTGTAACTGCTCCTTGTTCTCCTCTACATTGTGATATTTCATAGGTAAGTTTCCGGACCTCATTACGAAGAAACGATAGTTGGGAGAAAGTTTTGATTGAACTACTTATTAATATCCTGTCCATGTGGCAATGTTGATCCTGGCAAAATGCATTATTAATCAAAACAGCATAAGGTTCATGGCGCAGGATAGAAATTCGACGATTGGATTAAAGAGATGCTTTACAAAATTAGTTTTTCACTTTGGTTAAGCGACATGTTTGAGCGTAACATGAGGAACTCCAGTAAGGAGGGACCAGCAAGATGGCAAACGAAATAGAACAAAGTGAGTATGCTAAATTTTCCCTTCGTTTGCCATGGCAGCAAATTAACACGACCGTTAGGAAAATATCTTGCTATCAACCTCTTAATCCTCAATTTCTTTGTGCTTTATTGCCGTAATTGACATTTGCAAACAATTACTCGCAAACATCAATCGTCTCGTAACGGTTGTGCGTTAACGCAGGTGAAAATGAGTTTTAGATTTTTAAATTAATTTGTTTTTCTCCCTTTTACAAACATTACCTTTACGTGCTTGGGCCAGTTTATGGACATTAATATCTGTCATGTGATAAATTTTACATGGAAAATAAATCAAAGCGTAACTGGAATTGATTGGAAAACCGCGAGCGTAAGGGATGGGGATAATATTTTCATTGATCCTATATTTTTCCCTTCGTAACGAAACATTACCAGTCAAATGTGATTGCACTGTCGAACCTTAATTACCGATTAAAATTCTTCATACAGGATTAATGAACAATGTGGCCAATTACGTTGTAATTGATTTGATACTGGTGCAATGATGGTTGTGTCGGATAAGCATAATTCTTGATTGATGGTAAACTGAAGCTTATTAAAATGTACGTTGTTAAATATCAAACAAAGGACGGGCAAATAGAGTTCATCGATCGGTGAAAAGTTGTTTATATATTTTTCTTCAACAAACGATCATGTTCATACATTGACTTGTATGCAACGCCCATTTCTATGGATTTTATTGAGCAGAATTCATCGATGCAGAAGCTTTGAGAGGTACTTTATCAGAGAACAATGTTTTACAAATATGTTTGCATAGGTGAACAAACTTTGAGAGAAGGAATTTTATTGGGCATTTTTAAGCTTTTTATTTTACACACATCAAAAATCAATTTTCTAGGGAAATTCTAGGTTTCTGAGGCAGCCAGGACCGGCTAAACATTCTTCCGAATTGTGGGAATTTTTGGGGATTGCACAAATATTTGACAACACTACGAAGATAATAAAATCCGGTCTGTTGCAACCAAGCGCTCAGCCTAAATTGATAGGAAAACATCGTAGAAATACAGGCGAGGCCAACCTATGGTACACCGAGGAATTGTTTTTCTTTTCGTATGTGCACATCGGCCCACTTTACTTTGTCTTAATTTACTCGATCCTTCGTGTACCTCCCATTTCCTTCCTTTTCCCGTTTTTCCGGTGAGTTTCTCGGTCCTTCAAAAACATCAGCCAGTGTGCGATAATTGGTGGGAAGATGCAGGCGAGCGAAACGGGAATACTTCGCTGTGTCTGCCAAAAATGTGTACATGATTCACTCGGTGGAACGCAGGAAGTCGGAAGATGAATGCTCGTGTTTGACGCTCGACGCCAAGATTGGGGCGTGTGTGTGCGTACGAGTCGCACAGGTCGAGCGAAGATGAAGACGATCCTCGTTACATACTGACCACCGAGTGCCGGAGAGACGGATCGTCGTCTTACGGTGCAGCTGATGTATGAGCAGACACGGATGGGCGATTTGCGGATATGGCAAACGGTAGGTAACCCCGAAGTATGTTCCATTAACATAAATAAGACCCATTCATTTTCGTTTTTCACTTCCTTGGCTAAGGCCGGCCACGGGAAACGATCGCACCCAGTTCAGGGTTTTGTTTGCGCAGTAAATCTCGGCTACGGTGTGGTATGCCATTTTTCACGGACCGGTATTTATGGTTCTTTCTTTTGGCAAGAAATTATTTCAGGTTTGTTAGCCACGATGGCAGCTGAACGCTACGCAGTGTGAAATTAAGCTCATTACGTCCACGTTGAAATGACAACCTGTTTGAAATTGATTGCATTGTTCACAACTCCTTACATTTGGTAAATAGTTTGAAGAGTCCTTTTGTTCTCAAACCAAGTGCTTCACCGATGTTTGGATTAGGTTTCATAACCTTTTTCCGGGATTGTAGCATATGAAAGCAAATGTGAACTAACGCGGCTTAAAACTAGATTTTTTTTTGGTATAGTGCTTGTTTCTTACATGCACCTCATTCCAAACTTAGTTCACGTTCACGTTTTAGAACATTTTTTTCTTGATTTTCGATTTGATGAAAGTTTTTTAATTAAGCACGGAGCTAGATATCGAAAAACGTAAAAGTTTTCGCTTCACGGCAGCCACATTTGAAAATGAGCCCTTTTCTCTGTTTCTAGCTCTGCCTGAGGAAGGGGAACAATAGGTTGCTTGTGTTCCCCTTTCTGACCCTGACCACGTGTTGCCAGCTTATTTTAGCACTCAACTCGAATTACCTTTAGATTGTTAGGTGACGCGGTTGTTGCTTAGGTTAAGGACTATGGGAAATTATTCAATTTAAATTTCTTACTTATACGCATATGTGGCACATGGCAGCTACGTGAACTTACTGCAGATTACCCTATGAGTTTCTAGAAAGCTTTTCTGTAGCTGGAATTAATGATTTTTATGTTCCAGAGTAAAGGCCACGCATTAACTTTTGCAAATAATATTCAATTATTATTCTCAATTAATTGGATTTTGTCAAAACGGGATTGTAAGTCAAGAATGCCTGCCAGATTTCTGTTTCAATCCAAAATGACTCCTGGCGCTGGCTGTGTTATATTGCAGGCTAACCTGCAAATAAGAATTTGGTAGCTGACCGGATTTTTTGGCACATTTGTTCGCCCACAAATCTCGAAGAAATCAAAGTTCATTCGGTTCAAGTTCTCAAGTTCGAGATTGTGTTGGTTGAATGATGAATTGAGAAAGTTTTACGTTTCGTGCCCGGCGTGGGAACATTACGATGAGGTTAAAGATGGGCGAGAATTAAAAGCAGAAGAAAACAACTTCCCAACAAATCATTTAGCAGACGAACCGAAGCAGAAAAACAAAAAAAAAAATCAACCAGGAATCTATTCAATATAGACGCAGAGGTTTTCCCAGATAATGCTACATTCATAAAACTTTTCATTGACATCCTGGGTCCTTCGTGCTCCAAAGTCCTTCCGCAATTTGAAAAATGTTTGCGCTGACTCAGCCTATTTTTAAGCTCACTTTATTCACTGGTTCTTGTTGCTGTTCGGCCAATTCAGTCGCAATACGCCAAGCGTAAAGTGTGGTTACTTTCCCGCATTTCGGGTCCGGTTTCGAATCAAAGGGAAGAAACTTATGAAATTTTCGCTAAACGTCCTCTTGAATAAAAGCCGTCGTAATTAAATAACACTAGCGTGATATTTCTTCGTCGCGGCAAGAGTTTGCAATTTATACCAGATGGATACCAAAAAAGAAGCATTAGCACCTTAAATGTTTATAGGCACATCATATCACTGGTGTTGAATTGATTGAAACGCATTGAGCGGAGATCATAGAAACAATTTATGAAGTGTATTTTGTAAAAAAACTAGTAAAAAAATTCCATGCTTCATAAGGATATTCAAGTTTATTTATGCATAATGGAGGCGCATGGTTATGATTTATAACACACAATTTTGCGACTGAATTTGATTTGTGAGCAAAAAAGTCCTGCAATATGTAAAATTTGGGTGCGTTTGCAAGGAAAAGGTTTCGCATCGTCATTCTTGTTTCCTCATTTTATACGTTCAATCGGCCGCAGGGCAAAATCATAGCACTTTTTCATAGATCAGATTCGCAAAGCTGTACGTGTTTTCGTGGCTGCGAAACACCACGGCTTCTAAGAAATCCGGGAAGAGTCACCTACATACAACCTAAAGATGATCCAATATGTGTTGCAGATGGTTTCCAAATCAAATTTACAAAATGGTGTTTGCCAACCATCTTGCGAACGTCAAACATCCAGGGCGTAAAATGCTGGAAAGAAGCGATTGAAATATTCAAGCCGACAGATACATTGCCTGTTAGCATTTGCTGAGCATTTGACGAAACCGATTTGTGAAGTACCTGTGACGAAATGTCCAGCTAACTCTAAACCTTGTTTCTTCTCTTTTGATCCGCCTAACTACGTTGTAGAAGCGATTGGGGCTTATTTCACTGTCGATTTCCTTTTGAGTAAAATTTACTAAAATAAATAAATGAAATATTTGATGAATCATTTCAATGTAGCAATACGCAATGCTCGGGTGAATGTGCCCCCTAATTTTACCTCAGTTCGGCTAATGATAATGAACCGGATAAGGTGCGAAGTGATGGAATAAAGTAAAAGATGAAAAACAAGACGGTAGAATGACAAAAGAAAACCAAATGAAACATGAGATAGCACAATTAGCTAATTAAAATAAACGATTTCAATCGATTTCCAGTTATATTTGTAAGAAAATCTTCAAAGTTTGTTGCCCAGAGACTAATGTTAAACATTTTTTGCAGCATAAGTGAGTCACAAATGTGGCCGAACGGATCGTCTTCCTGGAGTGTCCTTAAAGATCATCGCAAGTTTAAAATACGACAGCGTCACGGCTCGCGTACTTTCATAGCATGTGATCAACATGTAGATGTTTTAGTAATTCTCAAACATTATTTGAGTTTCACTGTGCCTTACAAATGCTGGCCGAAAAACGTGTCTCATCCCCCAAGATTCTGAGAATGTGCGCTTCCTTTAATGCTTTGTTCCGTGTCATTCTTTGGCGACCTTGTTTCATTTGGGCCTAACAACGGTTTCACTTCGTTGCCCTTGACATCTGTAGCTCAGCTGGAAACGGCCTTCCCAGTGGCACACTCCCACTGCGATATGACCATTAAATGTGCAGCTTTCTTCAGCCACGAGCTGCCTTTAAGCTACCGGTGCAGGAATATGCCTAACTGCCGCCCTCTTATCGTCATGTTTCCCACTTCTTTGTTGTTGCCGTTACTCTCTTTCCAACCATCAACCGAATATAAAAGCTTTCATTCTGCCACAGATACTTACTCGGCGAGAAACCCCGGGCAAGAAGCTGGGGGATTAAGCCCCCGCCCCAGACAAAGGGCGTATAGTATCCGCACGGGGCGAACATTATCCGTTGCACGAGCAATGGAATGGGTTGGGGGGAACACTAAGAGAGCAACCCTTTAATGCGTGCTATTCGCAGAAGGGGGTTTTATGTCCGGGTTTTATTATCCGACCGGTCTTTTTGCTATTGGTTTATGTGTGTTTTTTCCAGTTCTTCTTTTCTTCCGAAGTGATGCCGGCTCCGAAAATGTGCGCCCCGTTACGATGGAGATGCGCTTTTAAGAGACCTCTGCTCGGTCTGATTCAGTTTCTTGAAGCCCCATGGGGTGGTTAAAGGTTGCCTGACTGTTTTCAACCATACGTCAAGGGAAGTGCCGAATCACCGAGTTATGACGGGTCGCAAAAGGGAATGGAGTTTCTGTTGCGTGAATAGTTCTCTTCGTTACTCGCATTCGAGAGCTATAGATATTTTATTTTATCTTATGTTTTCTTAACTGAAGCGATTAAAAACAAATAAGTTCCTCCCTTTATTTATCTTGGTTCACCTTGGTGCATCGCGAGTATGTATTCTTCGGGCTAATTTTCATCAGTTAAGCAAGCAATGCCGTCATAACGTCTACCTAACTTGCCATTGAGATATTTCTACAGGTGTGTGCTGCTGTAACATGAGCCTAATGGAGCCCTGACATTTCCTAGAGCCCGCTATCGTGTTGGCTAGGGAAAAGACAGGTTCTACGAATTAATTAAGTGCAGGTGTGAATTTTCTCTATCACATCGCACCACATGACGAGTGATGGTTGATTTGCGGAAATAGTCTGGTGCCCTTGAAATGGAGAACATGGAAGGATGAGGCAAAACACTATCGCTTGAGAAGAAGGTTATCAAGCGTCATGTGTAGGTTGCCCGGCGCTGAGTGGGATGTCTTACAAACGATCCCAATGTACATCGTGCGGTTCACGTGGGACAATTTTCTGCGATAAGATGATACTTATTGTGTCATAAAAACGTGAGAGTAACATCAATTAATTTGGAAGAACTGCAACTTTTTCTATAGCAAATAGAAAGTGCCAATCTTTAACGATCGATTTTATAGACTAATAAGTCACAAAGCTGGAAGTCATATTCTAGAATGCTTATGCTGCGCGTTGTCGCAAGTCGTTTGGATCACACGTTTAAATGGGGTTAGTTTAAGAATTTTTGTTTTGTTTCGGAGATGCTTTACCTAGCAGAATAAGCTAATTTTCGTTTAGATGTTAATAGTGAATGTGAAATTTTCCCAAAATGGTTGTAACAACAGCCGATGGAAGAAAAAAACAGAAGTTCAAACTTAATATTTTGCACAGAGATACGATTACATCAATTTTTAACTTCTTTTCTTATTTTCCATGATTTGATTTCAAAATTCTGCTCCCCTTCTCCCCCTAATTCTTGTTCATCTCGCGTTTATTACTCATAAAAGCACCAGAGCAAAACGGTTGCGTCGGTTTAATTATGTGCCAAATTAAAAGCTTATGATTAATGTGATCATATGTCAGTTGACCTTTCGATGATGTAGAGCGAGCACGTGAGCAATTTGTCAGCGAATTATAGCTGTTAATATGTTACGGTGTAAGAGATACGTATACTGAGGCTCGAGACTCGAGCGACTATGATTAATGAATGTGATAAGTGTATTGGGGGCGTCGAAAAGTTAGGGGCTTAGTTCAAGCCCTTGCTGGAATGGAATGAATCAAAACATTTATGCCGATGGAGCAATTTGCTCTGTGTAAAATTTGTGTGAATTGTTTCCATCAAAATTGTGTTCTAATTTTGGAGATTCTATGGTTTTTAACAGTTTCCTTTCAAACGGCTGGCTTCAGTGAAATAATAATTAATGCCATAGAAACATAGAGAAGTGAAAATGTAAAAACCATTTTGTAACTTTTAGTAACAGATGGAGCATAGGAGAAACCTCGTTACAACGAACAGAAAGCCCGTCCCATTTCCTTTACTTGCCTGGTAGATAACTGTAACCGTATAATGCATGGTGTTTATGTTGCAAAAAAAAAAAACAATGCAACAAGAACAGTGCGTTAGCTTAAATTAAAAGGATTTAAAATGGACGATTTTATGACAACTCTGGGCGATGACAACCCGGCATGGGGGATATTTCAACGACATTCTGAACACATGTTATGGGTGAGGTTTGGCAAGGGTTCGGGTAAAGAAAGAAGCATTCCAATGCTTCTAGGGTGAAATAAGAGCCGGTACGACATTCATTCTGCGGGATGAAAATTTTGCTAAGATTTCTTTTACAAATCGTTAACTGATGTACTTTTGCAGATAAAAACAGTTACACAAATAATCAATGGAAAGTAAATAAAGAATGCGTTAAATCGATTTAAAGAAACGAAGAATGCAATTAATTTAGATCTCAAATACCATTGAAAATAATGAATGCTGTAAATCTATTTAAATCCTATTTATTATTTGTGCTATAGCACTTTTTAAACGCTTTCGCCTATGCCTATAAACTCATCTGCCACAAATCTCTGCTTCTCAACCCTCGCTTGAGAAATTTTTCTTGCCTCTGCTACACTGGTAAAATAGGAGCTGGAAATTTCGTAGGAAAGATTTTATCTTTCGAATATTCTCCTTTCCAATCAGGCAGAATCCCGGATGATAGCCGACATGCCGACAGGGGTTGAGGAAATCGCCGGCAAAAATCAAGAAGATTAAATCCTTTAGCTTATGTATAATCTCATTAAATTTGGCAAAATGAGCATTCAGCCATAATCAACTTTGGGATCTCTTTTTCCTCTTCCAGAGCCTTATTTTGGCTTTCAGCGCAATCCTGTTGTGTTTTCTGAGGTAATCTTTTTTTTTTGTCAGTTACAGTTCATATTTCAGGGCGGCCCCTTCGGGGAACGCTCAGAAAGGCAGGTGTAAATTGCACAGGATGGCCCGTCTGACATTGATGAGGGCTTACAAGTTCCAGGGACGATTTGAATTAATGTTACCCGTTTTGACAAAATTTGGCCCCGCTCAAGCAGCCATTCTGTATCTATTAAATCAACTGCGCAAAAGGAGATAGAATCACAATAGAGCGACTTTTTGCTGTAGCATGGGCTTTTTTATCGTATGCCGTTTGCCCGCAATCTGTGTTAAATGATAAAATGAATAGAATTCTTCCTGAATATGTTTTACAAAATCCAGGAATCTCATCCCATTTGATTGTTTTTTTTTTATAAAACTTTGTTGACTGACACGTGTTGCATGATTACGGGTTGTGCTTTATGATATTTCATCATATTTATTCTTCAATACGCTTCAAGAATAACGAACTAAGTCCTTCCTGCATTAAATAATGCTGTTTTAAATTAATGTAAGCCTCTTGCGTGATTATATCGATTTGTTATGAATATTCATAATTCTACATGGATTTTATAAACTGAAATAGATCAATCTTCCTTACCTTCCGCTCACCTTATCTGAGCTACTTTTCCAAGAAGCGTACCGGTTTAATACCTCTCATGATCAATTTATAATTGACGACACTTTACTGCTTCCCCTTTTTGCCTATCTTACGCCCCATGATAAGATCCATTTAAGTTGATAATTACCTTCGTTTGCTGCAGAGCGAGAGCCAACAGGTATTCTAGAAAGCACTTCAATGTTTCCCTACAATGGAATGGCTTTGAAATTGATTTTCTTTAGCAAAACGCAACGCAAAACGAATCATCGCACAGACGCTGGGCCATAGAACTTGAAACCCCACAAAGGCTTCTCAGCAATCAATGGTGGACAAAGTTGGTTTCTTGTGTTCTTAGGCGCCTTTTGGGCGGCGTTTTGATTATGGAGTTAATTGTTTTTGTGTGATACAAAAACAGGTTGATGATGTCTAATACGGAATAATTTCAAAGAAACTTCAAATTTACCAAGCAAACCTTATGTCTTTGTTTTCTTTTCGTATGTAAACATTCAATGTGCTATGATATGATCGAAAAATCTAATTTGTGACTTGCAAGCATCGACTCGAAAGGTAGTGTCTCCGTCGTTATGTCTCTTAAGAAGGGAGAAAAAAAACTAATTTGCAAGTAATGACCAGACGTAATTAATTTCTCTCGTTTTGGCTTTAAAAGCAACATCATAAAAGAAACAACTTTACCCCGAAGACAATTTAATGACATTTTCCGTGTGTTCGTGCTCTGCGCCTGACAGGGATTTCTGGTACCAACAAAAGCTTTGCTATGATTTTTTTTTCAATTTCTCTCCCATCCAAATGGAAAAAGACTCATTTGCGGCAAGTATGGATTGTCTGTGGTTATACGAGCCAGGTAACGAGCAAGACACAATGATACGCTTTTTTAAATGTGAGAGCAAAATGATAAGATATTCATAGTTTTTTTTGTATCTTCTTACGTTAATGTGAAAGTGCATTTGAACTTTGAGTTTACGATACGATCCGAAATAAGATACGCTGCACGGCATCGACAGGAGCACCCTTTATTAAAATCACCTTTAGTGCACCTATGGAAGGCAATCGAGCATTCCGATACTGGACGAAGAAAACGAGTTCAAAGGTTCAAAGAAATGAAATGTATCCATGATGAGGTTTACTGAGCAGGTCGCATGGGTAACGGCAGAAAGATGCAAAAGTCTGCGGAGCGTTGGTGACGCGCTGCGCAACATCTGGATAGACAATCCTTATCTGGCCGACGGAACCTGTCAGAACCGAAGAAGAAAGCTGAAGCAGAGCTCAACCCTTTGCAGCCCTTCGTATGGTTACGACGAACAATGGAAATGATGACAAAAGCTGCGCTTGTTGATCGTAGTGTGAAGATTGTGGAGCACGCTGTGTAATTCTATGCTGTCTAGCAGTGCTTTGAAAGACCATTTTTCCGATGCTTCGACGACAGACAACCCTGTGACGTATCAATCGAACAGATCTTCTTCGTGAGGCGATAGCGAGCTTTACAGATACCGATTGCGAATGACGTACAAGACAGTAAGATGAAAAGGGCCCAGACGATGTAACAGCAGCAATGAAGCAATGACCCTGATAGTCAATACATCCATAGTATGTTTTCTTGGGACGCGTCGTTTGCAGTTGGGTTTGCATATTGGAAACATTCAATCCGTGATTTTCTCAAAATCTTACTCAGTTTATTTGGGTTGCTTAATAAGTTTGAATCAATAGTTGTTCCAACTACTGTCCATTTTACAATTTTTGGAAGTCTTTCGATGGGATTATTAGACAAGACTGATGAAGTAAAAATTGAATGAAATGGTTTAATTTTTATTTCATCAACAGTTTCCTTGTTGCTCTTAGTGTCGTTTTTTTTTTTATTTGTAGTCCACACAAACACACACTCGATACAATTCATCACGCTAACGAGGACAATTATATAAAAGGCCTACGGGTTGCGCAGAATTTCTCCTTTTCAAGAAGTCTTCGTTTAGTCCGAAAACGAAATCCCTCTAAGTCCGGTGATTTATTGTTTCTCACCAGGACTCAAAGGCTCGAGCCTTTGGTAAGTGAATTAAAATTTTAATGTGGAGCAAGTGGACCAACGTAGGAAGGACGTTGGAGTTTCAGTTTTTGCGTTTCATTTGATTTAACCTTGTGTGGGGGGACGAATCCTGTTTCATTGAGAAAAATAGATGAAGAGGCCAGCCTATCAACAAGAATATACGGGGGCGATGTTGACAAAGGGTTATGTTTTGTTGTTTAATAAAGTGTTTATCAATAGCTTTATACGCCAATTGTTTTCATCTCGTCTAGTTCAATGCGTTGATCCGAATATGATATTCGTAAAATATTCGACAGATAGAATAACTACATTCTGTAGTGCAGTAGGATGATAATTAAATAATTGAAAGATGATACTCACTTCCACGAAGGATCATTTGGTCTGATTTGGTTTAGTGCGGTCTCCGGAATGCGGAATTGTAACATTTTTAATTTTTTTTTTAATTTGAAGATTTCTCTGTTAACGATTATAGCAGGACGAAGAACGTCTTATGTGAATACAGTCAAAATGTTTCTCGTTTACATTCCAAGCTTGAGACAAAGTATTATTACGCATCTTCACAAAACCCCTCGCACAACGGCCCTTAAACTTGCATAATCATCCGTTAGCTTAGCCATGTTTTCGTTCTCCATTTTCATAGGTGTTCCAACATCCCAAACAAACTCATTTTGATGCGAAACACCCTGGAAACTGCCGGGTGAAGTGTGATTGAACCCGTATTGTTTTCAGGCGCATGCAAATCCCCCTACCCTGCATACACCTTCGCCCCGAGCAGCTCAAAACAAAACAACAGAAAAGTTCGTCCGAAGAGGGGAAAAGTTTATCCAGACGAGCTGTAAGCGCACGGGGCTCGATTTGGGATTAATCTACATCTTGGGAAATTCGCTTGCGAGCACTTTCGGGAGCGTTTCGTCGAAGGGATTGTTTCATCCGCTCGGCGATTGATTGTCTCGTTTTTCAAGAATCTTTTCTTGTTGTTTTTTGTTTCGCTTGAAGAAACATGTTTGACAAGCATCATTTTCTCATCTGCAAACCGAACCACTCGAAGGGAAAAATGTCCCAACCCCACGAGTGACAATCGATGGGAAAAAAGGGGATTTCTCTGTAGAAAGGACAGAAGAATAGCATGACGGAGTCCAGACAAGCACGAGAATCAATATTTTGCGTCACTGAGTTGCACTCAATCGTCCCTAGGCTTGGGTAGTCCGTTTTTCTCCAGTTATACCACGCTTGCGGGACGGCAGAACCGAAACCGTGCTTGTGTCCAGTTTACCAGCCAAACACGACATTCACAGTGAAAGAGAATTGCACTGCATCATGAACGAAAAGGAGAAAAGTGTTTGAGAAAATTGAGTCTGCTTCTATGATAGAAATCCATATTCATACGGAGACATTCGAAAACGAATCACAATCACGTGCGATGCACACAATGGTGTTAGAGCAAAGCTAAAAGCAACAACTGCCACAACTGGCACATTACGAATCTGAATCATCGGGACGGATATCGTCCTCAGAGACAAATTTTACTAACACGTGGCTGGGGAATATTGTTTGGTTGCATGTTTTCGCAGAAGGTGAATTTCATTATTTCTTGCTAGGAAAAACGGCCTATGTTGACGGGATGCAAAATTGTAGAAAATTGATTTTTTTTCATTTGAATTATAAAATAATATGGCTCACTTTTAAATAGCTTAAGGAAAGAAAAACTTTGTTTTTCGCTTGATAAGATTAGCGAACAATTTTTTAACGCGGGCATCTTTGATTGATTGAACTGTTATTAATGACGTACAGTGATTCAGTGTTGCCGCCAATAGCAGAAAAAATGTGTTTAATTAGTATTCGCTCATCACATCCAGCATGCATCGAAACGATTACGAGCTGAATCGCTGCAGACAAAGAATCACACGGACCGCAAAGGAAGTAGAAACAAAAGTTCTGAGGCATCGGGAAAGCAGCAATACCGGTTTGGTTGACGTTAACAAGCAAATAGCACAGTTGCCCTTCGTGCTCACATCGGTAAGTTATAAAAGTTTCCTAATTGATTTCCGTTGTTTTTCATAACTTTGCCCTGGGCAAAATGGATTGTTGCTGTTGCGGCGTTGCTGTTCGTGGTCATCTCGCGTGAGTCTCGACCAGCAAGCAATCATTAATACTTTCTTGTGCCGCTCTCCTTAGCATGGCTGCTTCTGTTGGTTCTGCTGGAACTAACGTGCTGCAATGACAACATATCATATGATTATTAGTTATACTACCAGTGGATGCTGAACTTAGTGTTGGTTGCGATAACGAAGACGTGTACCAGAGTAAAGAAGTATCTCACCAATCGCTTAGCAAAGCAAACACTTTTCCATTTTCCAAACTATATGTGTATTGTGTTCTTTCGATTTGTGCAGGATCGTCACTCTATCTTGGAAAACCTTTATTTCTCTATCAGAGGAGGCAAACCAATTCTAGCACAATTTCTTGGAAGTTCTTGCTTAATGCTCCGTTTGTTGTTGATACGGCTTAAGGCAGCTGTGTATGGTACTTGGAAGGTCAGGAAAATGCGATACTTTCAGAGATAATGTTTGTCGTCGCAGGTTGTTCTTATTCTGTTTGATATTCAACCCTTTTCGGATCCCTCCTACCCTACACGCTTTTATATGTAAACAATTGCTGTGTTTGTCAACTAAGATCTAAGAATCGGTGATCGCTTTCCAAAGAAATGTTAGATCAAATGACTAGCAACAATCCAGCGTGTATCTTTACCACACATTTTATCTACCTTTGTGAGTTCCTGCAATTGTACACTACGTAGCCCGAATTTTATTTCAGTGAGTACTCCTGGATTGCATGGTGGATATGGTTCTGGATGTTTCATCATTTGCGAGGGCAATGGACCACAACTCTAGCCAAATCCCCAAAGCGACACCTGAGGACTTGATACACGGAATTGTACCGAGCAAAATCCTCAAAGGAGGGTCGTTTTGCTAGTCTGCGTCATGCACTGCATTGGACAGCTCAAAGCTGCTTTACGTAAGTTTTGGCTAAGCTGCTCGTCAACATCAAAACACCAGTTGTGGGAACTCGCTCGGTTCGGTAGCTAGGAAATGTAATTTCGCACACGGCGAACCGCATGGCAATGAGATGATTGGGTAGAAAAGCTTTGTCGCTACCACAAGTGCATGTTACAGCCCCGGGGCAAAAACACTTTGCCTTCAGGATGTCCTGCTTCGCGGGAAAGAGACAATTTACGGCAGCAAAGAATTAGTCCTCAGCTTAGAAACGACCGAAACGCTCGGTGCCGTCGTCAGGTGTAGTGTGGGAATCATTATGACCCGTTTCGTCGTGGAGAAAAGCCACTTCCGAATTCACAAAACTAGCCTCCGAGGGCATTAGGTTTCGTGGGGGAAGATTTATTACCATATGGAGGTGAAATATTGCGAAGTGAAGAGCAAGCAGAAGGGAGAGAGACTGCAACCCGGGGTTTTGGCGGGGCATGCTTTTCGTGGCTTATGAAGGTACCTGATTGGTTGAGTAGTAGTTTTCAAACGATGATTATGATAAATTGTTTAAGCAAACGCGAAGAGTCGAATATGAACTGCTTTATCGCTCAAGCTTGACCCTGTAGCAAATATTGGTCTGAAATGAGGTCATCCATCCATCCGGAATAGAATCGCCCTTCGGCTTACTCCCAAAATAAACTGATCGTTTGGCAAAAATCTGTTACAATCTTCCACTCTTTGAAAATGAGTCATCTGAAGTGCGCTTTTGCTGGTTACTCTTGTGAAAGTCGCCATTGCTACAGGGCTATATTTTCAATGGTATGGTTTTATACAGAAATGTTGAATTTGTAACCAATTTAAACACCAGCAAAATATAATTCAATTTTTATTTTTCCATTTAATCCTTTCGGAAGTTAGAGTTAAGTTATAATTGAATGTATATGGGTTACATAATAATTAGCAAACATTGAATAACATTTAAATTCACTGATCATATCAGTGAATTCATATAGGGGTATTTCATTTTCCAAAGGGACTCTTAAGCAAACCGGTTATGAATTAATTTGCCTTCTTTTTCCAACTGTACTTCTGTGTACACGTAACCAGGAAGAAAATAGAATCGTTTCATTGCTCATGAATCTTTATCAAGCAGTAGTGGTTAATAAAACTAACCCTCCGAGAAAGATTGGTCTTGCTTATCTTCTTTTCCAGTAATGGAAGATAGGCTAACTTCCCGTTCCGGGATAATCGTGCTCATTATATTTAACGGCATTCAACAGGCTGCTGCTTTTAAAAAAATAACTTTTTTATCCCCCACCGATGAGAATATTTGAAGAAAGCTATCTTGCAAAAGAGCGCTTCCAGTACCTAAGGGTGCGATGCGCTATGTTATGGCAGAAAAACGATAGTAGATCGTAGAAGTTTGTTGGCAATTTGCACTGTTGATAAACTGAGAGAGATTGAGTGTATCTGCATTAGTTAGGTAGACCTTATTAAGTATCTCCGACGGCACGGCTCGATTGAAGTCGATTAGCGAGAACTGGGTTTTACTTTGCAAAAGTATTGCAATCTTTAATTAAGTTGTGCGATGATTGTATTGATTTCATGTAGGCTGATTTTTGTTTACTTGAAAACTGTCAGCATATTTTCACGCAAGGAATCTGAATGTTAGCAGCATTTTAGTGCTAGGAGAAATATTTTTTCGTTTTCTATTCATTCTAAAAAAAAGCGCTTGCAAATGAGTGTTAAAATGGGAAGTTCAAGCTCAATGTTTTCTGAAAATTCCATCGAGTGTTTCAACATGCAGTTTATAAGCGGTTTTTGTCTCTTCATGGATAAGAGTTCATCCGCATTTGCATTCACGAAGGTTCCCTTCGTTTGAGTGTTGATCCATGTTTATTATCGATGGACCAAATATGAGAAGTATGATCCGATAAACCTATGCACTCCGGGAGTTCTTACTGGTCGGCATTGGTGGGAGCTAATCGATGAGGGAATTGGAAAGCAGCACAAACAGGAACTGTGCAAGGTGAAAATAAAACCACGCACCATGCACATAGGAAACACAGTGTACTGGACTCGGTGTTTGAGAACAACAAACTTCCCAGTAATTTTTCATTTGAAATCCTTCCACCATTCAAGATTTGTTCAACATGTACGAGAAATACAATCGATGCATTTCTTAGGTTATGTTTGCCATCTGCAGCAACTCTCAGTAACTCATCGATGAAATATGTTCAGTACTTTTCACCGCTTGGACAATCAGACGTGTTTTTATGGCAGTATTTTATGCTTAAAATTCGGAAACAATCGTTAAACTGTCGTGAACATACTTGTACGTTTTAAACGACTCTCAAATTGGTGGTAGTTGTGCGGGATATCACCGGTATCACGGGAGGATGGAATGTTGAAATGAAGTATAGGAGAGAGTGCAAACTTTATGCGAAAAACTTATTTTTTAGTTTTTCCTTGAACTTTTCACTGCGAAACTTAGCCAAATGTCGATGAGGTGAAGTATGTTAGGTGTAGTTTAAAATTGTTTATAGCTTCTTTATTCTTAACTTTAGTAGGTTATTTAGTTTTAAGATTAATTTTCCACCAGAAGGGAATGATTGCAATTTAGCAGGATACTTTGAAACGAGAACGAGGAGAAAAACTGGCTGAAACACCTGAAGAGTTTGTTTGTGGCCTTTACACATATGTTTCTTTATGACGCAATACCACCCAACCTAAACTGGCCGGAAAATGCTAGCGTACCTGAGGTTCTATATTTTTCAACCGGCAGGCGTCCCTTCGTCCCACAAGCGCCGATCACCTCGAGGAAAATATCGATTTAACCCCTTTTTCGGCATGATTTACGACCTTTCATTACGATCCGGGGGAGGCTGCTGCCGAATGCTAGCGTATATTATTCGGCTTGCACACACTTGCCCCAGAGTTATGCCGCACTGGTTTGCGGCGTGCAGATTGAATTTGCCCTGCAGTGTCGAACCGTTGGGACGATGTAATTTCTGGGCCGTGTTCGAATTTCCGTCTCCTGGAGGATGTTGGGCCTACCGGTGAGACCGGTTTCACTTTCCTGCGATCCCAATCGCACAACCCAAGCATCCACCCTGCAAAACCGTGTCCAATCAATCCCGACACCGATACGGATCGGAATATGTTGGAAAACGGTATCGATCGGTCCTTCCAGGCATAAAATATGCAAAGCCTTCTTCATTCCACTCGGGCCATTGGCATGTTTGTCATCTTCTATTTGAAGGAGTGATAAGCTTCTCCACTCACCAGCGAGGAGCTGAGCTTTGGGTTGCGGATGAATTTTAAATAGCATTGGCATGGGCCCAGAGTGTGTGATTAACAACACACAAAGCCTCTTCTGTTCGCTTTGGGCTCTATAGAACGCGCGACAACTCAGCCTTCTTCATGTCAATCACTTTGTAGCATACAAGGTTTTATATGTTCACGAGCAGCGCTCCAAATAATACAGACAACAGTAAGGAAAAAAAAAAAACAAGATGAGGAGAGAAAATTAAGCCGTCAGATTTAACTCTTCACTCGGTGCGAGGTGCTTTGCGTTGTTTGATCAGCTTCAGCACACGTATTTGATTATTATTTTGGGACCGAAAAGATGCGGGCAACATTTTTGCTAGAGAACCTTATCAAACCTTATTGATTAAAAACGAAATGATTCAGCTGAAGCTTGTCGTATATTAAGAACGCCGTACACATCCATTCTTTACTCAAAGCTGAGTTTTCTTTCGTGGTTTTTTTTTTGTCCAGTTTGCATCGACAAACAAAATTCCCAGCTGTGTGAAGCAGCGAATTGGAAAGTTGTTTGCAAGAAATATCAACACTAAACTCTCTATAGCCGTTCCATTAGGCAACAAGCCAACGATAGCAACAAACTTTGCGCACGGGTTCAAAGTTCAATACCATCATGTTTCATCCGTCTGGAGGAAAAATCATCGTCCTGAATCGGGGTGCAATTATGTGAACGTTCGATCCAAACATCATGCACCGACCATCATGCTTTGCCGATGCTCCATTTTAGGCTAACGATGGACGATTCAAATTGGCCAAATCTAGAGCGAAGCAATTTCGGGTCGGAACAAAATCGGGTCGGGGCTGAAACGATGGGCAAAGGGTGTGCTACCTGAAGGGAAACATTTCTTAAATTGAGCATACGTTTTCCAGGAGACTGACTTTCATTTGTATTATGTTTAATTTGACGATGACATTATTGCGCAATAACAACAGAAGAAGAGAACTTCTTGCATGGAGGCGCCTGGTGTTTCATGAAAAAGAGCTGTACTTCAAGGAGGACGTACACGAACGTCCGGAAGGAAGATTGCAATCAAGTGCAGCGTTGCATTTGTATTCTTTTGGTCACGTGTCACTATGTGAAGAGATCATCGCTCAAATTCACCATTGTCCTCACCGGCATTGTGCATAAAAAAATATGAAGCTAAAAGAAAGCCAAAAATAAACGTCCGGGTGTTATGACATCGATCCTATACGTTTGTCACGAAACAATGAAATATACCGGTTCGCTTCGGGACAGAAGCCAACTGGACCATCTGAAGCAAAACCGACAAGAGCCTTTCGGCAATTAAGAAGACCAAAGGGCATTTCTAGGCTACTTTCCGTCACTTTCCGGCCTTCTTTAGGTTTGCATGTGTTCTTGCTGTCCATCAAGTGTATAGAATGCATGCGGTGCGAACATGAAAAGACTGGGAAAGCTTTGTTGCTCTGGTTGTCATCGAAAACAAAGCGCATTGTTGTAAGCACTCTTTTCTTTGGTGAAGATTTATCATACGGACCAATTTTTGAGAGACCGGGAACGGCGCACGTCAAGGACAGATGTAGCAATTTTCTACAAAACAGTACAGCGACATGATACAGGAATGGGTAATATCTTGTGCATTGCCGTAGGGCAAGGCGTTACGGTAGCAAAACGACTTGCACAAAAATGAACGAGGACAAAAGGATTTTGGCAATACTGCTATCGAGTGTTTTCGACGGTTGAAACCCGAGAAAGGCAAGCAAGCCGGTTGCAAAAGTTATATTTAGACAAGTTCTTTGAAATGAGCTTTATAAGGTAAAAAAAAAGATGATTTACTGATTCTTGTGAACATTATAACGTTTTGAATAAGTTTTTTTTTAAATTATCTGCAATAGAAAGGAGGTGTACGATCTGGCCGTTGTCAAATTTCTTTGTTCAAACCGTTTCTCACGAATTCAATCCCCAAAAAGGAATCAAAAAAGATTATCTTTCAAGACTATCTAACTTACCGTGGCCAAGAGCGTAGGGCTTACCGTGGCCCCTACCGGAGTGGGTTTTCGTTTCGGATAAAGTCTGGTTGTTTTTTCGTTCTTGAAATTAAAATCGCGAAACAGTCATGACACCAACGCAACATCAGGAATGGAGAAACACAACAAGAAAAAAAAGGCAGAAGAAAATCAGATGACAACATTTCCAACATCCGCGCAACACGCTCGTGGGCATTGGTCAACGAAGCGCATAAAATAAAACAAACAAATGGAAACTTAGAATGGAAAACTGGAATGGAAAACATCATCACAGTATTCGTTTTTGTAAAAGGTATTTTTATTTTTCGATTTGGTTCTCTTGGAGATTTTTCTTTCCATTTTCGGTTTTATTTTCCTGTTTTGCTGCCCTGAGGGAGAGCATTGGTTTGAGAGCGCGGTTCCAGCAAATAACGGTTACTTGATTTGGAATGGGAGGATTTATTTTGTGTGTGTGTGTGTGTTTTTTTGTTTTAGCTTCCTTTATGGGGCCGAAGAATTAACCTTCACGCTCTTTCGAATTTGAGATAATCTCAAGTTTATTCCTCAAATAAAAAGCATTAAAGTGTCTATCCCTCCCACAAACGGATTTTCCACGACCTTGCTGACCTCGGGTTCGGTTGCGTTATGGGAAAGTGAAATTAAGTTCGAGTTCCAGTTTCCAGGGAGTTCATGGAGATTTTCGGCTTTAGGTCGCCATTACTTTGAGCCGCTCAAGTGAATTGAGCAGGAATGCCCACACTAGCGTACGTTATATTGTTACGCCTTATCGTCTCATTTTTTATAATGCAATGAACTTATTTAACTCTTTTTGATGGTTAGTTTTTCCAACACGTGCCATTTTTTAATATGTTTTTTTTTTCTTTATTCCTTTCCTCTGGTTAAAATGGTGACGGATTGGTTCTATGCCGCTGCAGAAAGAGCTGATGGTTGGAGATGGGTGAATTGGAGATGCTCAATGAGAAACGTATGGTTCTCTCTAGCTCGTTTTCTGTACTCCTAAATAATGTATCTGGTGTGGAGTTTCATTGGTTGTCTCATTTAAAACTCTCAACAAATGGTATATTTTTGGACTACGATTTTTTGATGATGGTGAACCATAATGATCATATCCTCTGCATCAGCTTGAACAATTAAACTCGTTCGTCTTAACATTTGCCCTAACAGTTTATGCTATGTTCTTCACCCTTCAACATTAGCTCGATTTCACCTAGCTCCCTCCCCTCGAGACTCGAGAGGGTCGGACAAACCATTTCCCCAACCGGTCGTGTATAGGAAATCTCGTGCCATCTCTGACGGTCTGCTCCCCTTGCCGTACCATTCCCAACCCAAACGTTAAAAACTGAACGGAACTCTACGCGCAGATTCACAAGCACGTTTCGATGAAGTGGTCATCCTATCCGGTGTGTGTATGGGTGTGTGTGTGTGTATTTTTGCCTATGCTGTTGTTGTTGTTGCTACTTACTAAATCTTAAACTTAAGGAAGATATCGAACGAGTGGAATTACTTTGCTTTCGGAAAGGTGTTGCCTTTAAAGTGTCCTTTTATACTAAGCTGTTAATACTTCGAACCACATGCCTCCAATGCAAAATGGGTGTGAATGACAAAACTCGATGGAACAAACGTCGCTCGTTACCGGTTTGAACGAATTCGCTCCATTTTCCTTGGAGCGAGTGTGTGTTTTTTTACATTACATACATAAGAATGTTTGTATACGATGCTCGGTGTGTGAGTGTGTGTCATTTTTTCTTCTCTTCTTTTTTGAAAATTTCTGCAATTGTGGTAAACTGGTACGGTGTTCAAAGTTTTTGGCCCGTTTTACGTTTTCCGTTGCAGTTACCTTCACATGGAAGTATCACTTGCGCTTGGATTTATTTTCCTGCCCCGTTCGTCCCTGCGCAAGGTGTGAGTCGGAAAACTTTTCTCAAACGTTTGCCACTTTCCACCCACAACCACCAAAGATCGAGCTCCTTGCGAACATTACGCGGACACGGGCGATGAAGACGATGATGATAAAGTGCCGGCGGGAGAATTCGTTATCACTTTCCTGCCGGGTGGAGGTCCACCCCCCTCGGAGAGCCGTGACCTTCGCTGGGAGGGAAGTGGAGACGCTCGAACGGTGACACCGTGCCACAGGACGAGCAGCAGCAGCATGGCCGACAGCAGCCGTATCCGCGACAGGCGCTTGTCCTTGCTGGCGGTCGTGGCACATCCACGCTGCATTGCCGCCGGATGCTCTCCTGTTGAGTGGCAGAAGGAAGAAAGAAAGAGAAAAAAAACGGAAAAGAAAACAGAGCCCATCGACAAATGAGAAAGATAATTGTGGCAGAGAAAACGTCGGGGGAGGAAAAATCACGGAATACAAATTTGTTGCTCGGAACCGGAGGGCGACAAACGAACAACGAACAACGAACAACGTGTGCATCAGCAACAGGAGGGAAAACAACTTATTGCTTATCATCGAAGCAAATCTCTTATTCCTTTTTTGTTGTGCGATGAAAGATGAAAGCGACAGAACTTTACCGTCCTGGTTTTACATTGGGGTTGAAAGTTTGATTTATTTTGTGTGTAGAGGGTAATGAACATCATGAGAGATTCAATCACTCGACAAGCCAGTCAATAAACGTAAGATTGAATCGTCTGTCTTCACGATGCAAGGGGGATTCAAAAACATTGCGCCCTTCGCTGAACTTTTTCTCACTGGGATTTCTCGAACATCACACACCAATCGTCACGTTCTGATTGAATGTTCAAAACGCAGGATAAGATTTCAAATGTATTTTTGAACTATGAGAAGGTAACTGATGCTAAATACAGATGCAGGCAGTTTATTTTGTCCTTGAGCATTCAGTTTACGCTACAAGCAAAGTATTTTTAAATTTTATGTCAAAAATTTGTAATTCTCTTCAATTCCCTTTTTTTTTAACTCACGCAACGTTGAAATTAAGCGAATTGGTTTAACCGATTAAAAGCATTTTTTTGCCTACCAACGTACTTTAAATTCTTTTCCAGTCCTTCATTCCCACATGTCAGTGCAACGTGACACACCTGCTAATTGACGTTTCGAACGAATGTTTTTCGAGCATGCAACATGTCCCACAGTGAACGCGGGTCTTCTTTTTATTCACCCTGGCCTTACGACGATTATTTGGTCAAGCTTACACATTAAGGGATTACGAGATATTTTCCGCCTTTGACGTGGATATAGTCAATCATTTGTATCCGGAAGGGAAGTTTTTCCTGGCTTCGAACCAACGCCGCCTAGGACGCTTGTGAATCGATGTTCCTCTGCCATCGCGGACCAACTGTCGGTATCCGTTTTAATTCATTTGATGATAAACTTTACTTCGGCAAAGTTTTTGCCTTCCACCCAGGTCACTAATGGCGAGGCAGAGAATTCAGTTAAACGCGCCTCGTGTGCTATCAGCGATCGTATTTGCTGGACAAATGGGAAAAGATGATTGCATTTCGCGAGACTGGGGCTGCTCGCCGGTGTAATTTAATTGCAAGTAGCACAACGGACTCGATTACTGGCGGTGGTTCGATTGGCGTCCATGCACGGCATGCACCGGTGCATGTGCAGCGTAAATATGATTTCAGGCCGCTGGCTTGGGGCTTGACAAAATACGTGGAAACACAAAGGATGGGGCGGGACGAAGGGCTGCTCAATTGGCTTACCGTTTATCACATGCACCATTACACTGCTGCCCTCGGCCGACGTCGGTAGACACGTGTAGTTGCCTGAGTCGGACAACTTGGCGTCGAGGATTTTCAGGCTGAAAAGAAGCGTAATTAAAATTGCGTCATTCACCAGGTGTTGCTCAATGGGTTGCGTGTTTTGTGTGTGTGCGCGCTTCGTTCTACGGTGGATTGGGCGGCGGCAGGTTGAACAAAGCTGCCGCGTTCGAGCGTCAAACTTGCCAACTTCAGCCGGTTGCTCGGGCTCTCGCCCGCACACATACGTGGCAGCATATGGGCTGAAGGCACATCGTAAATTTTTAACCATCAACAAATGCCAGCTCGTGTGAACTGACGATATTAATCATGAGGAGCAAACGGGAAGTGGCATGCGGTCGTGTAAGAGCGATGTTTAGACAGGGGAATCTCGTGATCAGTCGCGGGATGTTGATTATAGATTAAATTAAATCATCAAGTTGAGTGGTGTGCGGTCAGCTGTAAACGGAAGGAAGCGGAAGGCTGGTGGTTGGTGTACTTACCGTGATGTGAGTGCTTCTGTCCACTTCAGCTCGACCGATATTCGATGTGGATATGCTACTGATGGATCGTTGGGATGCAACTCCATGGGCTGCACGAGACTGGACCCTGCGTGGACAAATATTATCAAACTTTTTATGAATCCTTCTCAGAAACTCGCAAATGTGCATCAATAATGCAAGCGGCTTGAAACATAGGTTGTAAAACTATTCTATTTACAGATTGCTAAAGCTTAAACCTCTGAAACTTGTCAGGCTCGCATATCGCATATCGGAGAGAACGAAAGAAGGGAAAATTTGGAACACTTACCTCTGTACCAATATATTGTCCCTAAATCGTGTGGTCCCTGGCTGATGATGCATGTCAGCGTTACGATGCTGCCCATTTTTACGTATAGGTCCGTTGGTCCTAGGATTACAGCTTTCGCTTCTGGAAACCAAAAACAAGGACAGCAAGATCGGTGAGACTGCGTCACCATACGATTCTCCATCACGAAATAGGAGTACAGAACAACGCATCCTCACCTACAACGTTCAACCGAAATGCCATCGACATCTTTGGTTCGGTGTTCACCTGACACTCGTAAATGCCGGAATCCCTCTGCTGGGCAAACTTGATCTGTAGCGTCCAGTTTTCCGCCTTCTCCGACCGTATCACCTGCAAATGTATTTGGAGCACCAAGTTCAACAACATTAATTTTAGAACGTACCAAAAAAAAAAATCATTCATATTGTTCATCAAATGCAATTGAAAGCAGAAACAAAAATAAGATGTAAATACTTTCCGGAATTTACTGGTTGATTCAATACACTAATGAGGCTTTTTCCAGGAATCTTCTGCTTGGATCAAAGGTACTAAATTACAAACGAGCACCGAGGACCCGAAATTTTCTTCCCAGATTATCGTCATCAGAGTATTGGTTGATTTTCCAAGGATTTTATAAGGTATTGTTTTTTTTCTTCATGCTACTAAAACTATAAGTTACTTTTTTTTCCAAATTAAAAAATAAATCGCAGTATTAAGAAAATAAGACGAAACGTTAATGGGCAAGTATCCAAGAACTTAAACCTCCTATCAACACTTTAAAATAAAAACACAGCAATTCTTCAGCAACGCATATTTTCATCGAATAACACACTTCATTTGATGCTAAAGTTATTTTTCCATAACAAAAAGCAAAATATTAGAAGCAAGATTGTCTCGGTGACCAAAGAGGTTTTGGCGGCCAAAAATGACAACGTTATTTCAAGATAATTCCTGTGATGCTGACGATGAATGGTGGGCTTGATTGGCTCTGTTTGATTGCAATGGATTGATTTAGCTTGCATGTTTGAGATGGCTGTTTTTCTTAGGGATTCATGCTTTCATTTCTTTATTATCGAACGGGATTTACATTGTATCAGTATAAAACGAGTTGTTTGGTGAAAGAGAAATCTATTCCATTTGTATGGAAAAAGGAGGAAATAAATATCTAGGAGACTTGCTACCTGCTGTTAAGTAAGTTTAAATCCATTCGCTCGAATACTTCGGGGAACAACACGAAGCCCGACCACTTACCTGAAATCGTTCATCTGACGTGTAGACGGCGGTTCCGGCCGATAGGATGTGTAGATCGCGTTTCCGAATCCAGGAGACCTGTTGCCAGGGTGACATTGAAAATGTTTATTGCACGTTTCCATCGAAGGACACCCCATGTCGGTGAGTTTAACGGTGGTTTAATGTTGTTGTTGGGGGAGAAACGTAGGCGTAAGGAAATTAAATAAAACAGATAAAATTGCGCCACGAGGCGGAAAGGCCACTTGTGGCAAAGTAATGGAACACCAGCACCCCGGTGTGGCGAGGGGGACCGTTTATTGAATTTTATTTACGCAGTCACGCGTGAATAACAGGCAACACAAAATGCAAATCACACCACTCGTGCAGGACTGAGCAGGCTCTTTTCGGTTGCCTTTGCTTTGATCGCGCTCAAGATACTGGAGGAAAACGGACGAACGGTAAAACGGTCTCAGCAGTGTGTGTAGATAATATTTTACAGGATACGCTCCCATTCTCAAAGATACGCGTCGCATGATTGATGAGGTTCCAAAAGTTGATAAATGTTATGAAGGCACCCTCCTGCTATGAGACAGTTGGAGCCTGTTAGCAACAGATCGACACGTGCGAAAGGTACGTTTTCCTGAGTGTTCTTTTTTTTATGTCAACCTTCGCTTCGGCGACCTTGTGGGTGATTAATGGTGTCCAGTCTATGCTGGGGATTATGGAGCAGTCTATCTAAAGATCTGGATGATATGGACCGCCTTCTTTTACAAATCCATGAGGTTTTCTACTCATCCTTCCTTTTTCAACCTCAATTTAGCATGTCCTTTTTTAGGTAGGTGTATTCAAATCTAGTTTTGAACAACAATTAAAAGGCTTCGGAGCGAATCATGGGTTTGCTATCGTAAAATGGTTTTAACTAACAGTCTTTTGTAAAACTTTGCAGGATAATAACAAAAATTCCTCCATGGAGGAAAAAGCTCAACTCACCGATTTGTCACCCATCTGCTCGACCCGGCAGTTTATGAAAGCAGTCTGGCCCACGCGGGTGGTAACGTTTCGAGGCACGTCGAAATCGAAGTACGGGTGGGGGGAAAATTTTTTGATGACCCTGTTTTCCTGCGGCGCTGGCAGATGATTAGCTACACCTGCGAAGATGGAGAAATAAACGGAGGGCATGAAGCAATATGCTGTGAAAGAAAAAAATCAACTATGTTCCCAACAGGCGACGGAGAAGTTGTGGGAAATTTGTACGTTGAATGGAGCGAATTTTCGGGAGTTACAGTTGCTACAGAATCGTATCCATCTAGTGCTACGCTGCATCAATGGACGCGAGGGCAGATGCTGCCGATGACACACAGCGTGTAACCGCAAGGACTTGTGTAGGGGATTATTAAGGGATGTGTTCATTGAATTTCGTGCGTCATTCATGAATGCGGCATTTTATCAAATCGATATCGTGATCATTAGCATTTAGGTGCGTATTAATGGTGCTTAGTACCTCTCTAGAATGGCGTGACTCGTGTAACATTTTTTTTAAACATGTAAATTGGCTAACATCGACTAATTGCGTCAAGGTATACTTCGCTTGCAATGCAAAATAGACGATGAAGGAAAAGCGTGATGCTCGTCAGTGACATGGAGTCAAAATTAATTGGATGGTTTTGAACGCATTAACGATCGGATAGAGAAACAATTTGATCGCCCGGCCTTGCCTGCCGTTGATTGCAAACGCTTGAGGCAAACGCTTATGCTTTATTACTGGGCTCGTACGACGCACCGCCCCTTACGGAAGAGTACTCTCCAAACAACACGCGAAAGCAAGCTCCATGCAGCTGCAGTTCATGTAAACAGTGCCCCAAATTTAATTATCCAACTTGGCGTCCTGCGCAGCGAAGAACCGCGCCCAGTGTGGCCGGATAAAATGTTTCCAAAATTTGGAACATCAACTCCCCCCCCCAGGACGGAGGGCAATTTATGCGCACTTCCCCCCTCGGTCGGTTTATGCCTGTCTGGAGAAGGCGAACAGTTTATTAGGCTCTCGCACCAGCCACCGACTTTCCGGCGTCTTCACGGCCTGCGGGTGTGTTTTAATCAATTTTGTACTCCACATCCGACTCAATTTGCTTCCGAAAAGTTGGTGAGTGTGTTTTGTCGCACAGCCCGCGAAACTTTCGCCTCCACTATGGAGCTTGGCAAAGCAAAACATTGCTTTTCCCTCTCACAGCGAAACCTGGAAGTGCTGGACCGTCGTGAAGAAGCATTGAGCGGTTGATGTCTTGAAGGTCTTGAAGCGATTCCGCCAAACAAAATCTCATTTAGTCTGGTTGGTTATGTTATGATGTGATATGGCAACTTTCTTAGATATTGGAATCTTTACGAGCTTTTGATGTTTTGTTTCTGTTAATTTCAAAACAAAATGATTGCGAAAAACTGGTACTGCTTCGATTCCTCATTAAGAAACATATTTATAAAGAATTGCAATAGGTTTCAATCTATGCTATCTCGGCACTCTGACTACTTGAGCCCTAACAAATCCTTAGGCCTACGATGGGAAACATGGAAAATACACACAAACAAGTATGTATGTTGCCACAAATGTAGCACAACAGGCGAACCGTGAAAGTTCCGCAATTTTCGCGTTTTAAATTATGCTCGAAAATAAATATTCGTTATGAAGTTCAGCACGTCCTCGCAGCAGCCGGTAAGAAAAGCAAATAAAACACAGAAGCGAAGCGTTAAAAAAAAAAAAGAATGCTCCCGGGGCTTCACGAGCAAAACAGCATCTCGACAACTTCGGCACTGTTTCAGCGCGGCATCGTAAATAAACCTCTGCACGAAACGAACCATGAAGCGTTCGGGGGAAAAAAACACGAGTACTGTTGCAAAAACTGGAGCTATTTGTTCTTTTTTTCCAGCTGCATGAATTCTAAATGAAACGAATCGTTTTTTTTTCTCTCTCTCTTTTTTCCTTTCGCCCCGTACACATTTGATGCAGAACGTGAACGCTGGTGTTGCCTTTGCTGCAGCCCATCAGCAACGCAAATCTCCTGCTTTCGCGTATGAGAGGACCATTTTTACATGTCCAACGATGAGCAATGGCAATCACTTTGACTTGTACATCGCTCGATTTGTAGCAGGCATGCTTTGACATATAGTGGGTTTGGAGCGCGTCGCGTCACGAGACCCTTTTCGGCAGAACTCATTTTATGTTCGCTATAAAAAAAAAAAAAACCCCTCCCGAGGAAAACGCCTAGCGAACCTGCAACATTTTTAGCAAATGCCTTCTTCGGTGGCGTACTTTGTAGCAAACATTCGGTGCCTCCAGCGTGGTTAATAAATCAACAGCCTACTAAATTGGGTGCTGTGAACCAGTTTTACGCTGCATGTGGTTGATACTTTCTCTTGTGTGCGTTAGCGGTAAAATGAATGCGCTGTAAATTGAGCTGGTCGATTGTGACCATACAACAGTTCAGTTCCAATTCGATGTAAGTTTGGTTTTATTGCGCTTTTGCTTCGGAGTACTAAAATGGACGTTAACTTGTCCTAGATGTATTACTAACGTTGTAGCATTTGTAGCTTGTTTTATGGACTCTTGTTGTAAATCAATGGAAACGCCGAATAGAAAATTATTTGCTAAAATAACAACTGTTTTTAAGCTCAATATATCCTAAAACTAGCAAAAAAACATTTTGAGTTTAACTTGCTCAATTGTTTTATTTTTAATTTTTAATAGACTCATTGGCTCTCAGGCGACATTTGGCTCTCTTGCTTTTGAAGAAAACATGGGAACTCTGTCCGCCTCTCTGATACTTTCGGATTAACGGTTACTCCGCGCGAGGGACTTTTTCAGCAACGTCATTTGCAAATGACGGCTCCCATCACAACACTACCATTTGTAAAATGCTTCTAGAATCTGATGTTTTTCAAGAGAAGAACAACTACAATTTAAACATTCATCATCTTTATGCAAGAGTGTCCATAAACTAATACTATGCTAACGTTTGCACGAGCCAAGAACGATTGCTCACCATTCATCTACTTCCACGACGAACGAAAGCAATCTGGGCAAGAATGAACCATCCAGCCGAAATGGGAGTGCTTCCTCCGCAAGTTGGGGCGTGTGCAAATAACTCCCGAGGTCATTGGATTAATCTGGACCAATTTTCCGAACAATTGACCGACATCAAGGATCAGGAAAACTTTCCGCCTAAGGCACGGTATTAGTAAGATGTGCGCCCCTCGCCGAACTGAATTGAGTGGATTGTCTCGTTTGGAGATATTTCGGCCTGAAGATGAAGATTGATGAGATTTGCCACCTTTAAGTTTCCTTTAAGGTTGGGGTTTCTTGCGCCAGCAATTTGCCTGTATTTACATTGACTGCAGTGTTTGAAAGCTGGGAAGAAAAGCTGATAACTTATCTTGTAATGTCGTTTTAGAAGAATATAACAACTCCTCGTTTACCATGGTTAAATTTAGAGTTTCAAATACCTCCATTTGTATAATATTAGACAAAAAACTAATAATGTAAACCTCAGTACATGTGTAAGTTAACTAGAATGATCCTTATCTCACCAAAATCCTTAAATTGTCATAAAACTAAAAAAAAACCCATATCCTGGAAGTACCATATTGCCAGTTTTTTAATTGCTATTTTTAATCCCATATCATAGCACATCATACTTGAGTACATTTGCTCGGGACGTCCCGCTCTAATTCCACGCCAGTCTCTTACACCGTTTCACCATCTGTGCATCAAATATGCAAAATCCTCGTGAGACGGTGCTCGAGACGGAGCATGATAATGTCCCGTGACGGATGATGCTCGTACTTCAGTGCCGGCATTAAATGCAACAGCATCCCAGGCTGCGAGGGAGGCTTCAAACGTTCGCCGTGCGGGCCATTTCCATTTCCTACCGACTCCGTCGACTCCGTGCCGCAGGTTGACTCCGTCTGATGTTTGTGACGTTCGCAGCGGTTCCCTCCTAGGGGCCGATTTTCACGGAACACCACCCCTCAGCGACCGGCCGCAGACCGTGACGATGCCTCTTGCTTTCTCAATACGGAATGGAATGCACTCCTCGTGACGTGGAGAATGTACTTTCGAGCTTTGGCACTTGCCCCCGCGTGCGCTGGGAGAGTCCTTGCATTCTTAAGCGTCGTGGAAGAATAACACTTCATTCAAGAGCGCTCGCATGCAAAGCGGTACAAGTGCGGCAAAGATGGAAGTACGAAGGGAGAAGCTTTTTTTTTCTTTTGCAAAGTAAATGGCCAAATGACTGCTTCGTTTAATTTGCTTTTAGCAACGTGCCGTGTGATCGCGTGATGGAAAAAAAAAGATTTCTTGGAAAAATGCGACGGACAAAACTTGAGGGTTTGCTTTCTTGATTTCTCTTTTTTTATTGCAATTGCATTCTAAACTTCTTCTACTTTTTGTAGTCTGTTTGACTCACAATTGTGCGTTGAAGAGTCCCAAAGTCCAAAATTCAAATGCTACAACTTTAAACGAATTATCATGACTTTACCAGTATCGTGCAATCGTTGGACCAACTGAGTCCGACATAAACGTGAAGGGACAAGAGAATCGACAAACCACGGGACGCAACTTTTATGACAAACTTTGGTTGTTTAACTTTCCTGTTTCACCGCCCCGATTCGGATGTCCGTTGATTTCGTGCCAAAAACCGTCTCGAGGCTAAGTGCTTGTCAAAGCAAGGTACGGACAGTATCGCATTTCAAAAAGTGAGGCAAGAGTTTAAGATGGTACTTAAACGTTTTGGGATTCAAAAACCCTGCAATTCTCAGTGCTTAATTAGGGTAATACAGATCGTCGATACAAAAGTGGTCCAGTACGGATGCTGGTTAGAAAAATTTCCTGAAAAGTACTTACCCATTGCGTTGTGATGGTTGAAGTGTATATTTGCCAATAGAAATAATCCACCTATGATGATACACTGCATTTTCATCTTCGATTGGACACTGTACGAGCATTCATTTTTCAACCGACCCACACTAGCACACACACACACACAATGTGAAACTCCCTAGGCGTATTGGTATAAAACCCACTTGCGTTTCCTGATTTCGGAACTACAGCTCTAGCACTCTCGCAGCTCCGGCTGGCTGCTGCCGGCGAATCGACACGGAATTTTTCACCGGAGTACTCACTAGACAAAGTTTCACCAGAGTGGCCGGGGAACGCATCGATGGTTCAAGTGAACCACCTTCTAAACGGCCCTCTCCCCATCTGGGATCTCGATCAATAAAACCGATGCTATGCTCCAGCGTCCGATGGGAAATGGTTTTGGTGGCTTTCTGAAAGAAAAGGGAGAAGAACGAGAATATTAAACAAGGTTTAACCGTGTGCAGTGATTCGAAGCATGGGTTTGGAATTAAAGTGGCGAGGTTCTTAAAGCGTAACCATTTCTCCCGTTCTCGTCTGGCTCCACGATTGTAAACAAGTTGTTTTGCTCGGTCGGTGTCGGTTTGCGAAAAATATCGTTTGACGGCTAGAAGTGGCTGCTTGAAGTTTTGAATTAATAACTTACGGCTAACGAACTGGTGAATAAGTTATTAAATTATTGTTGCTGCAAACGAACGGACTTAAAATAAATATTGGTCCGCTCTGTTGACTGACGAACACAAACTTAGTTTCGCTTTCGAGGCAGGGAATGTACATGTTTGATTTTTAAAGACATGATATCCTTTATTCAATGCTTCCAGTCTGCTAGGGAGACAACTTTAAAACGAATCTTGTCTGACGGCAGTATACTAAGGACATCAACATTAAATGAGAAATTGAAGGGTTGTTGCAGGGACAATATGTGCTTGGGATAAGTATTGTCTATGGGTCGCAATCAAAGTTGAGCTAGTTCAAATCCGTTAAACTCTAAATAGTTTTGGTTAGATAATCGGATAAAATTAGACCTGCAAATCATAAAACTCCCGAATATTCAAACAATTTTGATTGAATTTCTAAATAGTCAGTTAATCCGGTAATGTTTTCAGCATTTTTAAAAAGACATTTCTCACGTGTCTTCCCAACCACCCCCTTCTGCAGACAAGGAGAAAAGATCACAGTCAAAGTTTTGAAATAAATGCTGGCAATTATTTACCAACATTTTGTTGCGCTGGAGCAACGTAGCCGGTTGGCTCGCGGCTAGACCGCCTGTTTATCTCGATCGTGGTTTCCCGAGACACTCCCACACTGTCCGGGTTCCATCTTTTCATCTCCCCGAGGGCCGTTTTCACCTGATGATGGCATTCGCGATAGGCATTGGGCTTCCTAAATTCGTACTTTTCATAGGCAACTTTTGCCTTCAAGCAACCGGCGTTCATCCTGGCATTTGCCCGGTACATTTTACGCCATCCTTGTGCTTCAGACGAGGGGGCTAGTTGGGCGGTGTCTGTCTCTTTGGGAAATTGTTTGGGCAAAAACTTTCCACATTACGAATTGCGCTGCTGTCGGCTAGTTGCGTTTAGAGCAGGCGCACTACTGCTCTAGAGTTGTTTATTTTATCGCTCCAATAAAAGGTTTCTTTTCGGTTTTCGTTGATTATTTGTTCGTTTACCAATCTCCGGAGAGGAGTCAAAAACAACAATATACTACAACTAAACAACTCAGCTCGGGACACGGGATTCTTCCAAGTCACCATTTAAAGCCCAATTCGATAGATGTTGAAGTTTTTTTTTTTTTTTTAAGTTTTAAGTTAAGATTTTGGAATTGTTCTTATCTCGTGGACCCATTCCGCTTCATAGAGTATTTATCTTTTGCTTGCTAACTTTAAGAAAAGAAATCGTTTTGCCCCTTGCCAGGCGAACAGGTGTATATAGTTTCTAGAGTTAATTTTGGCTCAGGCAACAGTAGTAGACTGTAGATTTCCGAATGTCTTTTTCTTCAAAATTGAACTCAATATCTTTTTTATTCCAAAAGATTCTCGATACTTCAGTTTATTGACATGCAATAAAGAACAGTGCAATTGCCAATCAGTACGACAATAAATTAATGATTTATTTTAATGGTCTGGTCTGGTTTCTTTTTCTGAGAAAGGAGTACGCACGATAGGCAACACTCACACACGAAACAATCCATAAATCAGATGCTCATTATACTCCCAGCGCTGCGGCAAGAATGGTAATTTTATTTTGCTCCATTCCATCCACAACTCGCCCCGACTGACGGAGAGATTGTGTACATGGGACATGGAGGGGGGTTGAATATTTTCCGAGGAAAGATTAAACAACGCCCCTGCTCAACGCAGCAGCAGCCGGCAACAACTGTCCTACCTGCAGTAAAACTCGAAAGACGGGAGACGACCCAGACATCCGAACAGGGTCGGTGGCGTGGCGTCAGTCGCAGCTTCCGGTGACGAGGTACGAACCTGCTGTTGTGTGGTTTTCCATTTGCATATCACCGCAGCGCGACCCGCGAGTGGGGTTTTCTGTTGTATGTATGTGTTTTTTTTTTCGCCATTGAACACACCGCTTTACCGGCGTCCATATTCCATGAACACATGTGACTGTGTTATGGATCTTGAAATGAAAACATGCACCGCTGTTTCATTCGTTTGTTTGTTATACGGTCCAAGAGAGTTGACATATCAAAAAAACTATGTGACCTTTTTGGTTAAGATGATTGAACGAGACGGTTGCGTCACAACCAAGTAATCGTCAGAAACTTTCAGTATTATAAGGCCAGGTACCGTCAGGCCAAGACCGCCCAGCGGTTGTAGCGCAACCTAAGTAAGTAAGTAAGTACTTTCCTTTTTTTATAACCTCTCTCCAGTTCGTATCGAATCATAATTATTTGTTTGCACTTTAATGAACGTTCAATCGGACAGTTGAGAGCGTTTGCCTCCCAATTTAAACGTGTCGTCGTGCTGAGGTCAAAACTCTAGGACAAACTTAGAATTCTTCAAAAAGACGAATTATATGCTATGCTACCGAATTTCGCCAAAGGAATCCTAACCCGCTCGGACTTTTGTCACCTAGAATGATGTAATGTAATTTAACTGTACTTGATTCTTCAACTTGAGGATATTCATCCTTATTTTACTGCTCTCAATTGATCGTGATCATCGATTTCGTTGTCAACAACAGCTTGGCATTTTGTATCGGGTGATGTTTCGGCACCTGGTGATTCCCAGAACGGCAATTTTGTATCATGGAACCGAATTTTCCTATTTCGGAATTGAAATAGAAACACAATTTCTACGAAGCTACGTGACAGTATTACCATAATAATCAATTTTGTTGCTTGGAAGTCGAATGAAATCTTTTTTTTTTGTAGAATTGTGACCCTTATTCTATTTTTTTTCGTTGGATAATAGTGGATTCGAGATAAAAAAAAATGAATGATGATGCCGAACCTTTTCGTAAGTAAAACCTCTTCTCACAAGAAAACATCAATGATTGCCAATCAAAACTAAACCCACGCAGCATAAAATTTTTCTGTTACTTTATTTTGTTGATTCAGAAAGGAGCATAGGCATGTGAAACGCAAACCTACAATAACGTTGAGTTTATGTGTTTATTAAATCAAGTGTAAACCAGGCGTTTTATTCCAATGGAACAGAAAAGCAAAGCTCCAGCAGCAACTTACCGTTCTCCAATCAGTTAAACGTCGATTAAGCGAAGAATCTTTTGGAGTGGTATTCCGTGTGACTTTGAAAATGTGTACACTTGTTGTTTAGTATTTCTATGAATCCGTTTCCGATGCGTGTTTGATGTATTAAAAAAAACATATACACACAATTTATAAACACAATTTGTCACTTGCTCCAGAACGATTTTATGTAATCATTTTCCGTTTAAAATTGACTGTCGACTCAAATTGACTCACTTACAACAATTACAATTTAATGCGTAATGTACGCCGTTTGTTTTATAAATCTTCCGTTTCGCACAGTGTAATCACTTCATAATAGCGCACAATCTTCAATTTAACACAACAATTCAAAAGAACAAGCATTTCCCGCCCGGTTTGTCGATTCTACCGCATTGGTTCCTCAATCACTCAAACGCGTGATAAATATCGGTTAAACATTGGCACCACGATTCAGTCTGCTAATAGCTCTTCAGCAATTCCACATCCGTACCGTGGGATGAAGTAACCACAACCACACATTCACATCGCTGCCGACCGCTTAACAGGCGGTTTAATATATCCTACCCTTCACTGGAGGGCGTTGACTCGTCACCGTATCGGATGCCACCGCATATTGTGAAGAGTGTGTAATCCAACATCAATCAAAACATTTCCTTATATCGCTCCGCACGCAACACAAACACAACCGTTCACACTGTCGGCCTGGCGTACCGCGCACCAGGCGCCTCCATCGCACCGGCGGTCACCGCGTTTCGTATCGATTCCGAAAACACACGGTACACGTTTACTGCCAATGGGTCCGCACCGGGGTTTCCGCACGATTCCGAAGAGGAGTCCGCAAACATCGACATTAACCGCTCGATTCACACTGAAGTTCGCTTCGGTGCCGCTCCGTTGAAGCACCCGTCCAAAAGTCCTGAGTGAGTGTCGGCACTCACTGGCTGCTCCACGCGATTATATGCGCTTCCGTTTTCGGCAAACGCTCCGGCGTGTTGTGTTTTCACTCTCCGAGGGGTTTTCGCCTCATTCGTGACAACTCAAGTCTGGAGGAACAACCTAAACTCGCCCAGCAATCCCTAGCGAGGGACACGGGCGTTCACAGCTATGGAAAGAGAATTCGGTTTGTACTAAAATGAGTGTGCCTTAGAACGGCGACACTGAAGTAGCTTATGTTAACACGTGTTCTGAACCAAAAGGAAGCATGCATTTTTATGGTTATACTTTCTCAACAACGTGCTTCCGGAACAAATCATATTAAATTAATTTAACGAACTGACACAAGCAAAACAGAATTGAATTATTTTTAGAATTAAAATTAGCAAATGCTGCAAACGATTTCTATAAACTTTTTTTCTTTTTTTAGCGTAACGACTAATTTGGTCATACCTTCCCATTTTAAAGGGCTACGAGATTTTTCCCCATGCAATTTACATGGATAGTCAATCCTTCGTATCGGGGGACGTCCGGTCTGAATACGAACCCACGCCATCCTTAGAAATTACTACTGTGCTAATCAGGATCCGTCAGTCGAGCTAAGAAAACGCTACTCATAGGGAAGATGGGTATTTTTACGCAAGGCTCTAACTATCCGCAAGTTAACGTTATTGCACGAAGCACACGTCAAAAAATACGAGAAGTAGTGTCAAAAGTTGATTTGAATTTTTTTTCGAAAAAAACTCCCAATCCGCTGCTGTTAACGAAAACTCCCTCACTTTTTCCGAGCAAATCCGGGCCAAAAGCTAGTTATTGAATGGAATAGAATGAAAATTAATTAATGCTGCAAATGACTGTACAATAATTTGAAAATGAAAATTTACGCTTGGTACGCTGAGTAAAAAAAAAGGAAATTATATTCGCAATTGTTACGTATTGTTCAGCAGAGACTGCGCCGTTCCGTGCAACACGTTAGTTATTAGAACAAGAATACGTTTTTTTATACGAACCAACAACTAATCATGACCCGACATAAATCAATTATCGTTTCTCTCATGTACGTTTCCACTCCAATCAATTTTTAAAATGAATAGAAAAATCTGTAATATTAAACCGTAGTAATATGCAGTATACACGTTAGTCAACACAAATGAATGTGCTAGAGTAATGCAAGAACGGTGACATACTTATGAAATTGTTGAATCAGAACCACACAGACGGAATCAGCATTGGCTCGCTTGTTCCTTGTCCACTTTCGCGGGTCACACAGACAGGGAAACATCCTTGCTGAACGCGTACACAACTGCTCGAGTTGGAATGGCCGAGCTAACCTTTTTCCACAAATTCAACTAAGACCGGGCCAGAAAAAGCAAAAGACGATTCCCATGTTTGCAATTTTCAAAGCATATTTGAAACGTTCGTTGCAATCGTTGAGCCGTAAATGTCCTGTCCCGGTGCCATGGTTTCCGCCTGAATGTACCGCAAATTTCAGTTTGATGCCCAATGCTTCATTCCACTCCTTTTGCGGGATCCAAATACCCCTACCGACATTTCACCCCTGTTTCGGTGGCACCATTAGCCTCACCGCGATGTGTGGAACGCACTTCATGAAACGCTCGGCAAAGGGCTTTACCAGGATGCGTTCGAGTGTGTGCCCCGCGATACCAATTTGTACACCCCGCTTTGAAGCGCATGTGTTATGAATTATGCAGTGTGCCACAGTTACAGTTTTCCGGCACATTCCATTCAACGGCCACCATGAGGCAAGCTGCTCCCGTGGGTGGCTCCCGGGGTTTTCCTTGAGTAGCGGCGAACGTATGTTCCACCACCTAGAACGCAGAACGGGGTGAATTGTTTCGACGCGGCGATGATTTGTGGTCAATGCTGGGAAGGCGCATTCAACCACAACACGGATGTTTCCCTCCGATTCATCTAATGGCGCTCATTCGTTTCATGAAATAAATGCACATTAATTTCAAATGTATAGTTTCCAGCTAACGTTTCTAGGCATTCCCATTTCTAGAGTCTTAAATAAATGGTTGGATGTACGCAGTGAAACAGACTTTGATTGAAGTATGTAATGTTAGAAGTGAAGAATAACTCGTACCCAAAACCTTAAAAAATTGCCTCACTACATCCGAGAAGTTGTCTGAGTTCATTGCATTTGATTCTATCTGAAAGAAAAATTGTAAGGTTCAATGAATTCAATCTATTCATTTAGATTCATCCATCTGGTTATTCCCCAACAAGTACAGACATTACCGCCTACCGAATCGGAATGCATTATTTGCCTAAAAAAACATCAAAGGTTAAGAAACAACAAATAGCGTTCTTCCGGTCACTTCCTTGATGGTAACCTATTGCAATTGTCCATCGCAAATGAAATATTACAAATTAAAAGGTTAAAGAAATGTTTAAACCTGAAAGCAAATGTAAAGCATGTACAAATTTTGAAGCTTTACTTGTTTGAAGAGTTCATTGTTCCTCTTGGGAATTGGGAATTGGGAAAAACAGCGAACGAAAGGAAAAAAAGATTGCATCCGTTGGTTTTCATCAAATTTCGCTAAGAGGATTTGCTCAATCAGCATCTTTTAAGAACGGTCGAATCAAATGGAAAATGGGTTTTCGATGCAACTAGGAAAGTTCTACCGCAACTAGGAAAGTTCACCAGCATCAGGACGGATGGTGGATGATTGATTTTCCGGTCACTGAGGGTATTATATTGCCGAGTTTTTTCATGGAAATATAGGTTAAGCAAAATTTCGTTGGTATCAGGTGCTCTCAGGTAACGATGGTACACATGGCATTAATGGAAATGGAGGGTTAGTTTTTACATGTTACATTCAATAAGTACTTAGTTTCAACTTCTTTTCTCCCTATGCGAACACAACTCGTCATAAATTCCATTATTTTCTAGGTAATTGTATTATTTACCTAGCATCCACCCAAAAATGAACATTATTTAAGGCCACCAGTGACAGCAGAAAATATTACAATTACACGTTCATCACCTGCTAAAAGCAAGAGAAAGAACTATGGTAAATAAGTTTGCGAAATTGAATCCATTAGTTTTGGGGAAACCGCGAGCATGGTGGTCCCTTTTTTCCATCATGTTTCATCTTTTCAGACTAGCAACTGTGGGTACATTTTCATCGTGACGATGCGCCCCGTACCATCACAGGTTTCAGGAAGAATGCTGATGCAATGTAGCCGGCAGAATTCACGGTGTGTGCTTCGCGCTGATGGCATTTTGAAAGCATCATAATTCACATGCCTTTCGCCACCTTTTGCTCGCAGCAACAGCATCAGGCGCACTGCATTGTGGCCAATTTTAATCACATGTCCTTGTTACGTTCCGTTCCTTTCGCGGACTGAAACGAAAAACTGAAAGCTGCGCTGTGTTTTTCCGAATGATTCAAGACGGACAAATTGAGCATGTTAAAAAAAAAACGTTTGTAATGTTATGATTAAACAGAAAGTCTTAAAAGAGAAGTGTCTTTTCTATGAAAGTAGTGTTAAATTTTTCTAATTATCTTACCTTAACGATGATCAATAATGATTGAAAACAGGCATGGCAGCTTTGGCGATTCAAATAACTGCTGTTAGATTTCTAAATTCATTAACAAGTGTTTAAAACGCACTCGGTTTGGATTTGAAATAAACGTTAATGCCTGTGATAGGACCTCGGATTACAAATGCGTCATCATTGAAGTTCACAAGGTCTTGTTAAGAACCTATCAAATCTTAACTGCTGGGGTGGAACCAAGTTGCACCCTTCGGCGAAAATATGGAAAAAATAAGACAAAGTAAAAGCCCATAACAAATTTAAAAAAAACCTCCTGCCGGAAGTTTCGTAATTCATAATGACGAACAACACTTCCCCAGGAAAGTATGAAAATATGGCCCAAACAAAACCCATCGAGGACGTTCGGGAGATAAATCACAGTTTGACGGGTTTCGGCTCGCTGCACAATATTTCGCCATTTCGCATTTGAAACGGGGAGACACACGATTGAACCGGGCGGTTTTTCTCCCCCACTGGCCACGGGGCAGTTCGATGGGCAAGGCGTCGGTCGTACGATGGGAAGGGAGTTTAATCGCTTCGGACGCCCTAGGGAAAGTAATGCCATCGCTTGTAACGCGCCGCTGACGGTGTTGGTGTTGACGGACGCCGGCGGCCCGTTGTGAAGCATCAAACACGTTCGGTTGACGTCGGAGAGGCAGAGAAAAAAGGAAAAACAACAACACAGAACCGGGTGGGCAGAATGTTTCTGGTCCGCCCCGGTAGCACCGAGGCTAGGACGCCGGAATTTCTCACCCAACGCGCGACAGATGGACAGCCGCATCCGTATCGAGAGCGTCGATGTCATGTTACAAGTCACGGTGGCCTAGTTTCCCCTGCCGGGCCGGCAGGAGGCTACACCCGAGGTTCTGAAATTTCTGCTGATGCGACCGAAATTGGACTCGCATTCGTGCTGCACGTGCGGCGTTGCCAGTTTTCGCAGCAAACGGTCCCGTGAGTCTCGGAGGCCTCCCGTTCGGATCGGATTAGCCCGCAGAATCTGGCCGTTGTTGAGGCTTCGATTAGTGATGGAAAAGAACGGCATGGAAAAAATAAAATAAAATCGAAGGAGGAAAATGCTGACGCTGAGCGAGCGGACCACGAAAACTTGAACGGCAACCGTTGGCCGTCTCGAGCGATTTCAACAAGTACGGCATGACATTCGTGGCCGGTATTCGCACGACTGCCACTTCCGCCCGGGTTCACTTTCAATCAACTTCGATCGCATGTGGTCGGGCGGGAAGGTTAATTCCGGTAAGCCGCCAGTTAAGTTCCGCCAGTTAAGTTGAACGAAGAGTTTCCCATAGCCGTGTTGGAGCGGGTTTTTTGTATTTGTTTGTTTTGAAACGGCCATTTTTGTTCATACAAAACATAGAAAAAAGAAAAACTCCATCAACACATATTCACTTACGCGTTGTATATTTAGATCTTAAATTAAAATAGAAGTGTAGTTTGGAAAGTTTCAGACCACACAAAGCAGCCTCGGTTGAGGAACACGAACCAAGCGATAAATATTCATCATACATTTCAGAAGAAACGGAACATTTTTCAACGAACAAAACCCCTAAAACCCCTACAGGTAAAGCGGAACGAGCACAAGAAACACAGGCCGAACGGCGAAAGGAAATTGAAAACCGCAGCCGAAACCGCACAGAACTGAAGCAGCTGAGAAAACACCTCGTATCAAAACGGAAAGAGGAAAAAAAGAACCCTGGCACAATTTCACCGTTAATAAATCCCAGAGCAGCGCATGGAAAGTGCGAGAAAAATGTGTCACCGAAAGCCAAAAGCGATGAAGGAAACCGATGTTCGTTTGCGTTGTTTTTTTGTTTCCACCCGCCGTTGCAGACGATGGCAAACATCCTTCTCACCTGAATTGTACGCGGCCGGTTTTCGCCACCGCTGGCTTTAAAAACCCGTGGTGGTCCCAAGGCTGCGACATCGCACGCGTATGTGGGCGAACCAAAATTTACGTAAAATTTGTTTTCCCATTGCTGTGGCGAATCTGTTTGTGCGGCTCGGGGTTTGCCCGCGTTTTACGATCGCCCCTTCAAATCCCCCTCCCGCTTTCTAAGAGATCATAAATAATAAATAAAAAATGTACATTCCGCCCCCGCATCCCAACCGATGCACAAGACACACATTTCCATAAAGCAAACCGACGCAAAACGTTCGTTTATGTCATCTCTCTTGTCGTAGCTCCTTTGGTTTTGGTCATCCCGCCGGACACGTTTTCTTACGAGGCAACTTCATTCAAATTCGCGCACTTTCGGTGGCTTCGGCAAGGGAAGGGTAGCAGCAGGTTGTTCGCTTGCGTCACCACTGAGTATGTGGGTCTGAGGGAGAAGGCAACCAGTTTTGTGCCCTTGAAAAAAAAAGGTACTGTGCGATGACATGAGCAAGAGGCATAAGAAACCAGCAAACGGAAGAACCAGAACAAAAAGGCAGTTCGATCATAAATGGTGCTTTTATGTCACCGACCGAGCCGCCGAGTTTTCCGGCAGCCACTAGACCCAGACGCGCCTTGATTAAATGTGTTAGAAATGGTGACAACATGCTGGAGAATACGTCTCATCCGGGTGTGGAGACACATTTTGAGACACATTTTAGCAGGCACAAACGGCGATAAAAAATGAAATAGCAACGAGTTGAAAAATACTTTCTGGCTTTTTGCAGGATGACAAAAGAGCAAAAACACACTCGAAAACACACCGAATGGAATGGTGGTAAAACGGAGTAGAGAAAACTGGAAATATTAAGTCGCGAGCGTACCGACGAGCCATTCCTCAGCCAGTTAAGCTCCTGCCCGAATTAAAAAAAAAAAACATGGTAAGTGCAATTGCGTCACGGTTAGTACACGAAAAGTGCGAGCTTTTGTTGAAATTAATTTGGCGAAGGGGGCAACTTTACGACAATGTGTCCTTTTTCCCATCCCAACATCAGACATGCGACATGTTTGCCTGCTTTGCACAGGTGTGGTGTTTTATTTTCATAGCGGGTTCTATTTTGGGGTAACATTTATGACGGAGCGGTGATGCTAATTTGGGCCCCAGAGGGAGCATAAAAAAAGGCGACGATCAAAGTAAAGTGGTGTCGAAGCTTAGCAAATCATGCATGTCACGATGACGGCATTAAAATCTGCGGTAAGCTGCCTCGAGGGAATGCCGCTGCTGTGTTGGAGGAAGTAGGGGCATGAAGGGACATTAATTGAATCTATTGGATTAAGTACAATTGAATGAAAAATAAGAAACAGTTTGACCTTTTTTGGCCACAGTTCAAAAAGAAGATAAAATAAAATTTATAATAACATGGCTAATGATATGTGAAAATTAAATTTTTAATTAATTTTTCCCTTCCAGCTTCAAAACACTCACAGCTTGATACATCGTCAGGATCAATCGGGGAAATGAAGAACTAAAAATACAGATCAAACAACAAACTACTTACCAAACATCAACGGAAAACTTTCCCATCGATCCGACTGGGACAAATGACGATCGTATCAACTGATTGCTAGCGTCTCACAAACAAACATGATTTATAAACGGCCTCCAGGCAGCTTGGGTTTCGCTAGGATGTTGAAAACAGTTAATTACCATCGTGTCGTGCAATTCGTGAGGCCAAAAACAGCCTGCACGAGCCGGCAGAGGCGTAGACGCAAGACTGAACAACTTACGAAACACACATTCATTATCGTAGCATAAATCGTGTTAATGGCGGATATTAGCTTCTGCACGACATGCTCAGACAACATGATCGCAAATTGTATCCTTAATTGGCTCGCTAGACTCGTTTATGTTAAGCGGGATCCTCTCGACGACACAACTGCCGCGACGCATGGTTTCACGTTGGTTTCCTTCCTTTCATTCTTTCACACACACACACACGCTTCAACTACAGAGTTGTGCTTTCTTTCTACCGAAGCTCCGGCGGCTTCTAGCTTCCAGGCCGTCTCAAGGTCAAGGGACGCGCTCTCGAGCAAGCGGGAAATCCGAAAACACTTGTCGTGTGGCTGTAAAAGCGCCTGGCGTGAAGCAGCATCTCATGTGATATGTGCCCTGTGGAAAGGCGGTTCGCTTTGCATATTTAATGCGTTTACGATCGATTCCCCGGTACGAGCGTACGAGAGTGCCTTTCGCGATAAAAGAAGCGGGAAGCGTGGGAGAAACAAAACCGGGCGGTCGAACGACCACGAAAAGCTCATCGATCATGAATGGAAAAAGCTGTCCGATGTCAAACTTTTCTTCATCTCATCGCGACGGCCGTACTACTGAGCGGTCGCTTCGGGAAAGGAATAACGTCCGCTGTTCGGAAGAGAATGACTGTCAATTCACGGCATTTGGCTGCTAGGACGGTTGCCATGTACGCGACCGGAGCACGAAGGAGCGTTTTGACACGTTCAATGCCTTCTCGATGACTACCGACATGCATTGGAACAGAAAAGGGTGTAAAGAAACCCTTGCTCTCGAGCCAACAGCCATCACTCTTGATAGAGCAAAGGAGGCACGGTGAATGGACTTCGGGAAATAATATTACATGCTCATGCTAGTCATGGTTGCAACATAGTTGGTGTTTCTTGAATAGTAGTGTCTCCGAGAAAAAGGAAGCATAGAAAGGTAATATCAACGATTTGTTGGAAGACGAAACATTAGCTATGTGAATATGAATTGGAGTTCGTTGCTGCATTTAGTAAATGTGTTTTCACCGAAATTTGCTTTCGTTAATTTTGAAGTATTGTACAGAAAGTAGTTTTATAATTAAATACGATGAAGAAGCGCTCATCAGTTTCACTTTTTCAAAAAATGTTTCAACACTGCTTGAGAAAAAACATCGGATGCCTTCAAATAAAACGATTCAATATTTGTTGCATGATTGAAACTCCAAATGTCAAAGGTTTACGCCTTCCTGAACATACAGGTATTATTTCTTTATCTGTCCGTGTTCTTGTGATTTGTCACTACCGGATGGGAACGATACCCTTAGATAAGCATTGATCGTTGTATATCCTTTACAAATAGTACAACCTATGTTTTCTTTTATTCGGGACTCTGCTGTTTGCAATATTCATAAAGAATTCTGTAACGCAGGAAAGGACTCCATTCCAATGCCTCAAAATCGAAGTTCCATGCGTGGTTGATGATTTCCTTGGGTCAAAACCCGAGTGAAGGAGTCGATATGGCTGATTGGGAATGAGAGATGGGCTTCCGAAAGTTCTGCACCTTGCCGACATTTGCCCGTCCGGAAGGGTTGGGTCGCATGGTCTGGTGAGCATCCCGGGTCGGCCGCAAAACGCACGCTGATCCGTTTTTCATGGTTCGAAGATTAACAGGAAAATTAAATATTGGAAAAGGGGTTCGTTACATCAAATAAAGCATGAGCCAACAATGAGGCCGTCGTGTTGCTTCGGGTGGGAGAAAATCAATAATGAAGGAAATGGTTTTAAAAAAACTGGGCAGGTTGAAAACACCAACCGAAAGTGAGTGGTTTATTCAGATGAAAATTAGGTCTCGATAAGCAGAAGGAAGGGAGGAAGCCAAAGCCGTTGTGAAGCTAACGTTTCCTCGGAACACTAGGAAGTTTAGGTCAACAAATTGATTGACGAAAATCTTATTAACTTATTGGATTGACACGTATATAAATAAAAAAAATCATTTCAATTTTATTTAGTAATTAATTTACGCATTTCGACTAAAACGAGTCTTGCATAATCCTTCAAACATCAATTGAAAAAAAGTTGTTGTTATATAATATCGATTTTAAATAAGCCTCAATTTTATATAAATTTAATTTTTAATATCTGTGTTTTCAATTGTTTTATAACCAATGGAAATAAATTAATTATACCAAACAGTTTATTATAAAAGGAATAGGATTCGGGATTTTTGAAAACATTTCACAACAAAATCTGAGATTGTAAATCTTTGTCATTTTTCTAAATAATTAATCTCTATTAATGTTCCTTCTAGTAGGTTTCCAGCAATTTCCAAACGTCGTTTTGTACTAAAAGCTTTCGAAAAACTGAAGAGATTACAAATTCTATGGAAAAATAAATCTCGTGGCACGTGGCGATTGGGAAATACTAATTAGCTTGTTTCTAGGCCAGATTATGATTAACGTGCTGCAGTATACAACATTTATGCCAAACCAAAATCGAAAAGGCAGTCCGTCTCTTCCGAAATCCGATACGATTTTTGAAACATAAGTGTTCCCGGAATGCACTCGGTGTGAGTAAGTATGGAAAACTGACATTTCCTCTTTCTCTGCAGGATTTCGCTGACTGACCGACAGCGCTTTATGCATTATAAACACCGAATACGAAAATGCCTTCGGTACGCCGGGGGTTGTTGCACTTGTCGTGTGGAACAATCTCCTACGGTTTATGTGAGCGAAACACGGAAATGCTTCCGAGAATGTTCACCACTCCATGGCGCACTTCGGTCGCAAACTGCTAAGCCAGAACTGTCGAGAAGGGCTTTCCATTTTAATGAACCTAGAGAAACATGGCTTCTTCATTAAAGCATAAGCTTTTCGAAAGACGGCGATGGAGATATCCATCAAAGTATGCTACTGCTGGAAGAAATTAATGTTCATGTGTTTCCGGTGTAAGAGAACGAGGCAGGAGGGAAAGGCTATTTAAAAATAAGCGTTTCTTCCATTCATCGGCGATGGTCTGTTTATAAGTGCTGTGCAAACCTTTGCCCAAACAGTTAAGTGTTTTGAAGGCGCAAAAATCGTGCTAAGAAGGAGGAATTGAAAAGATGATACCATCGTTTAAGACAGCCATTTTCTACAGGTAAGAGGCTCGTCTTTTCGGGGAAGATAGCGTCAACTACCAATAGAAAACTCTTCACTTCCTGGAAGCTGTGCACATTGTCCCACTAGAACGAAGACGAACGAAGGGACGTTGCTTATGATATCCTATTTCCTGCATTCGCCCTTGCACAGAAGAGATGCCCGGAGAACCCCGGGTTTTTTTGTTCAAAAGGTAGCACACAGGTGTTGCTCAGCGAGACGCGGCGATGGCGGCTCGATTGAGTTACCACTTCTGGGAGGTTTACTGTTCCGGCCGCTTCGGACCATCTCGGAAAATGCTGAAGGATACTTATTGTTGTCGCTCGCCCGTACTATGAAACGTACTGCTGCCAACATCAAACGGACCCACGGCCAGCATTGGTCGGTGCACGTGGCAGGGCTTGAAGGGTCCATTTCCTTTTTGGGCGTTGTGAGGATCTTACTTTTAGGCTTTTCCAGCTAGCGTAAAGCATCAACACTTGTGTCAGAATGTGCCTTCAACGGTAGCTTCACCGTTCGTTCATGGAACCGTTTGACCAAGCGAAACCGAATGGCGAACACGACCCCGGCAAAAAGGGATAGGCTGCAGAGAACGAACAAACAAACAAACAAACAAACGGCGCCCGTAACTCGTACGTGCGTGACCGTATAGCCGATACCTTCTGCAGACACCGGTTTCGCTTCATTCCATCGCGGAACCTATCCACAGCGAGAGGGTCTTAACCGTCTCGTCCCTTTTTTTTCTTCCTTCCACCGTCCTGCAGGATGCCGCCCGTAAAGTTGAAAAGTTAATATTTTAACAATTGAAAACACGGGCCCGTCCTGCCCGTTATCGTGTTTGCTCTTTTGCCCGAGCGCCGTACTGTCACATCGATGGGGTGTAATGGGAAGTGTGGCGCGCCGGGCGGCAAATAAACATGTTCCTGGGTTGGGCTGGCTGCCGGGTTAGTTCGCTTGCTATCTTGCAGGCAACAACCTGCATGGCCGGCCAGAAACCGAAACCGAGAGGGGAATGTATCGTGACGCACCGGAAGCAATGCTGTTATTGAAATAAATTGTCTCCCCTGCTTGGCCCCTCCTCGGCCAATGAGGGTCCCGTTCACGTCGTCTTGTTTGCACCGCACGGAGGACACACTGTACAGCACCCTAACCCTGTTCGAGTGGCTGCTTACTGGCCTCCCTGTATATATACGAACGGGCCCACCGTCGAATGGGGGCCATTTCGGGGCGCATCTTCGAGGAGGGGAAACCATATTATGAGACGCCCAGGTGTTTGAGGTAAACTTTCCAAGACGTGTAGCCTCCGCCCTTTCGACGGAACCGTGGACGATTTCCGCTTCTCTGTCAATAGAATCGGAGCAGAATCCGGACGGTACACACGGTGGATGCGTTATTTTGGGATCGCAAACACCGAGGGATTACTGTGGCCGTGAAGGGGAAGGCAGTGTTTGTTCTCACAAATCGCTGTCATCTCATCATAGCTGTTGTGTCAACTGCAGAATAGATATCAATTTCTAGTGGGAGACATAGTTTCCAAGCAAAAAAAAAAAAAATAACACCCCCAAAACACTTTGAAAGTCTTAGCGAGGTTTGAAAATACTATAAGCTGCAAGGATAAAAATAAATTAACGAAGCAGGAAAGAGATCGTTATTGGGTTGTCGTTGTTGTACAGATTATTTCCACAAGGATAGGAGATTTAGAAACCGGAACTGTTAAGTGGCCAACAACTGAAGAAAACAAATTTGATCAGTTTTATATTATATTGCTCGTATCCTGATTCAGAAACAAGGTCAAATAATTACTTTCACATGCACAAGATTGTTGGTAAAAGTATCCACAACGCTGAGATGATGCTGAGAACGGAATGCATTTGCTCCGGTTAAAAAAATGATTTAAAATCCATACAGCTTTGTATGTAAATCTTCAAGATCCTAACTGTTAGGTTCGAAGATATTTCAACGAGCTCTACAAAACCGAAAAAAAACGACCATCCCAATTAAAACGAAAAAAAAACGAAAACCCCCAATTACGATGACCACGAAAACGAGTGGTAATGATCCGAACAGCAACGATGATGGAACTAACGGTGCTGACGGCAGCTAGCCGGTTGTGGTAACGAAAAACTATCCTGCTTTTTTCGATTGGTAAAGCCTTTTTCTCAGAGAAAGGCGTTCCTTTGCAGGCTAATAAAAAGCAATTCAACATGTGCTCCCTTCACCCTACCTGTGACCGACTGCGAGCGAGACAGGAGCAGTCTTCTTTGGCTGAATTTATTGGTAGACGACATCGAGACCAAGTGGCCAAAAGATTAAAAAAAGGGAGGAAAAAATTGCTAGAAACCAGTTGGAATCGATTGCCACCAGCCGAAAACCACTGTAGAAAAAGGTGAACGAGCAAATCGTAAAATGCAGTTCCACCGAGCAGTGACCATTTCCAACTCAGGAGGAGGAAGAGGACCAGGGGACCAGGGGGCAAAGCAAATCTAAAAACGATCAGCGAAAGGGCAGAAAGTAGGATATGACATAAGCCAGAACGGAGAACAATTTGTAGCGTGCCCGTCGAAGAGTGACCGTGAAAACCAATCAAAGAAATATGGAATGTCGCAGTGCTCGAGGGCCCGATGGCTTCCTTTGACCGTCGTGCCAAATGTTTGCGGTGGGGAAAAGCTGCCTCCCGCCGTCGACGAAAGCTATTGCAAAGCGAAGAACCTCAATAAATTTTGTTACGGTTCAGCGCATCCACTTCCACGAATGGCTCGGGGCAGGTTCTCCTAGCACTAAACGGTAGCAGACGAAACGGTAACAGGTTTTTGACAGTGTGCTGCAGTTTTTTTTTTGCTTTGCTGGAAAATCCTCTTTAACGAACCATTCCCAGAATCGAACTACATCAAAAGCTCCCACCGATGTTCCTTTTGCTCGTGTTCAGAGTTTGATTAATGAACTTTCACCTTATCTTTCCGGATAAATAAATCAAATAAATGAATCACAAACAGATACATCTCGTCTTGCGCACCGTCAGCAAAGCTTGCATCAGTCAAGGGAATAAGATGGGCATTAAGTCGGACGAAATGAACTTTTCCCTGTCTGGATTTGCACTTTAAAACATTAATTCCAAATGATTTCCTAAGCAATAACGACAACTTAACGTTATTCCTTCCTCACTGTCATGCACTAGGTAAATTTTTGTCGATGCCCTTTGGTACATGAACAATTTATTTCGTCTTGGAAATCGTAACACACATCCTTCATGATCACCCTGTCGCCTCCGTTGACGTCATTTTCGTTCGAAGATGTCAGGCGACCACTGTCTTGTCGCTGCATGGTTTTGTAGTCGATGGCAACCGGTCTTATAAAACTACGGCAACCGTTACGACGGAGGCATTCTTTCCCCCTGTAAGACACATCCGCAACAGCCGCGGCTCCTCGTGTCGCTCCCTGCCGGAACGGAGTGGCAATCAACGGAGCATAAACTATTTATCGACAAACGATCCGATCCATCATTGCCGGGAGTGAATCCCACGCGAGCCGCTTTCCCTTCCGGGGATACCGATGCAAGCTGTTGTTTCGTGAAATGTAGCCCATGCTAGTTGCCGGTGATCGGAAAACCGGTGTTTTGGGTCACAAATCACTCGATCATAGCCCCGGGAGACGGGTCGACATGCGTTCGATTGATTTTCGATAGCGCTCCGCAAACATTGGCAAACCGTCAAAGTCGATGCTTCGTTGGAATACATCTTGACAAATAAACACATCCAGACCGTTGTAAACGGGCGAATCGTGAGCGTCGAGGCGAAAGTGACGTTAGCCGATGGTCTCCCACCATTTGGTGTTTGGGGTCACACGTTTTTTTCTTCGCATTCACGCCAAACAACCTTACCTTCGTCATGCTAGGATTTGCATTTTTCTACCAAAGGTCAAGACGTCGGTCAGAAGCAGGCCCAAATCCGGTAAGGTGGGGGCGGATTAAAAAATGAGCAAGAACCCACGTGACAGCTGGGAGGCAACTGGCAGCCTGTCAGAAACGGGGATTGGGGGCAAATTGATATTTGTATTTGTATGTTTCTTTGGATTTCGAAACATTGGTGATGTAGCGGCGAGACAGCGGAATTTAACTCCAAACAAAGGCCTTTATCGTGATCCAAAAATAGAACGGCACAAATTGAAAAGAATACAATGCAAATTGTTTCAATCTTCATGCAATTCAGCTTTGAGTTTAGCTAGAGAACACGAATCTTTCATCACTTTTGTCAATTACCTTATGGGAGCTACAACATAAATCCCTGTCAATAAATATTCACAGACACAAAAATACTAAAGCGTCCTACCTTTTTTTATTTTTGTAAAAGACAACGTAATTTCAAAATAGTTTGCATAAAATTTAACGGAGTTTTCACAGACATGGGCAGAATTTCGGCACAGTTAAATCAATCGCAGAATCGTTGTTATCAGCGATGTGGATGATATAATTGGCGAACAAACCAATAACATTATTACCTTGCGAGGCGCTTATCGCTTCGAAGACTGGGAAACGAAGACACTGGAACGAAGTTTGACACCCTGGAACTTCATTTCTGCTGCACTGCTGCAGCAGGTGCCAGGCGGCGAAAACGCGCTTGCATGACGTGAACGCATGTTCCAGGGTGTCAGGCTCAATACAATACATGCAGGACACCGAAGATGTGCGTCCCATCTTCATCAGCAGCTCTCCATGGGAAATCTTGCCAGTCACGAGCACATTCTATTCGGAACGTTGCTCTGACGAAAGCTTCTTGCTTTTGGATATTTTTCCATAACATTTTCCAGTTTATTGGTGATGAGGTCTGCGACAGAATCTTGGGGTAATTTCAGGTAATTTGCCCACTATTAACTTGCTGAAACCCTTCGTGGACGACTCTTTCATCAGCATTAATGGAGCGTACGCCAGCCGCTGGATGACACTCCAAAGGCAGATGTGTTGGGCTCCAAACTCGAGGCTCTGCTGCTTTGCGTCGTATCGGTTGATAAGAAGAGCGATTGCTTTCACCGCTGGGATGTGGAAGTTTATGCCACCTCGGTCTCGCGGTAGGGTCAACTCCTGAAGCGGAACTCGTATATCCCCGGAACCATTCCAGAGGAGGGACCCTACTATACTTGTAACTTTCGCAATTTTACTTGCGCGAGAGCCACAGATCGACGCAACAAACCAAAGCTTCGGTAGCAGGAAGGTGTTGAGTAGTATAACTTTTTGCATTAGGTTCAAGTCTCTCACTCTGTGCAGCCAAACCATATTTCGAAACTTCTGGATTATTATATCCCAATTCTGGCCAGCTGCGTCCTGGATGTTGTTCGAGAAGAGTATCCCTAGCAGACGAAGGCGTTCCGAAGGCGTTGTAGCCATACTCGCCCAGTTATCTACACAACCACACGGCCCTGTAGCAATCAAACGCGGAAAAGGAAAAAGAATCGATAGAATGAATGCTCTTTAATCCATAAATCATTAACCTGTTCAGGGCAGAAGAATCTACCTTGTTCACGCAATCCTGTTGTCGTTATTTTTGTTTCTTTTTTGTATGAGGTCTCGGAAAAAACTCTTAAAAATAATAAGTGACTAAGGATAGAACCTAACCCTTACCCACCATGCAACGCGTACTGAGTTAACTCGATACTATGCGGAAAACTATCTGCAAACATCTGTACACCAGAAAGAAAGATGTTTATGTTGTTGAAAACGATTGAATCCGTATAAAGAGTGTGTTTTGAAAACATGACACAATTTAATATCACAGAACTGGTAAAGGTTGAATCGTTGGACAGCAACAAGGAACAAAAGTATGCTCGATTGCATCAGATCATTCTCGTGGTCGTTGTTGCCCAAAGATGTGTGCTCGTTAAGAGCAATGCCTGTGGGGAAAACAATCTATAAGGTTCGCTTTTCGAATGAAACTCGCTCACCATCAAACGGAACGACGTCAGCGAGACCAACATCTTCTGATTATGGGATAAATATAGCTGTTGGGGTTATGCAATACAAACATACTACCGGTCTCCGGTGTGTGCTTTCTTTATTTACATCCATTGCTCCTTACAAGAGAAGCAATCGTTTCCGTATCGTATCATTTCCTGAATACACATCGCATGCCTCCCTTATCAGGAACGAAGAAAAACCATGCTCTGCTGTACAGTCTAGTTCTTCCTCGCGGCGAGCGGCAGCTTACCAACGTCCCCTTGCTAGCTAATGCGGCTCGGCGAAGGGTATCGGTTAGCGGCCCCGGGACGGAGCCAACGTTGCAGCGTCTAATTTCATCAGCCAACCAGCAACGGCAGCAAGTGCAGCCAGCATAAACAGCCGTCACAAATTGCGATGATAAAAAGCCAGCATGATGCCCTCCCTGGATTAGGGAGCAGCCGAGCCGAGCCTGAGAGTTCCGGAGGCCGGACGGGCTGCAACTACAAACGACGTTTGCCATTATTATTTTGGAACCTGCCTCATTCGCGCTTCTCCCGCGCTCGTCCCTTGCACAGATGCTAGGGTTAATGTCAGCAGGAGAGAGATAGGGCTTTCGGTTTCGGTCGAGGAACTTCTTCGTGGCTGACTTTCAGCGGACGTCGTCAGACGTGAAACGAGAAAAGTGGATGCATTGTGCGCCGTTGCGCGAAGGGAAACGGGTTGGTGCCGGGTGGGAGGATGGTTTTTGAAAAGAAAAGCACATCCGTCCGAAGGAGGCAAGACAAGCAAAGAAGTGTGTACTTATGACACGCTGTTGTATTACGGCGCGCTTTATGGTAGTATAGTGACACTGCAGAGAATTAGTAAAAGCGACCCTTCTTTGCAGGATTTTCATAACATCTTTTATTTGTTTCGTGAGTAGGGCCCTGTGATATTTTTGTTTTAATCCACTCGAATTGTACAGTCAGTGCGATGCTACATATATTAGATGGAAAGCGAATTTTTTGTTGAAAATGTTGAACTTTGGACACATGTTCAGCAAGCATAAATCGATTGAATTGTTATCATTTGGCAAGTTTTGGCTTGGTGTTGCGCTTCGGGAACAAAAACCGGCATCGTTTTGAATCCTGAAAGAATTCTTTTAAATTTTAATTATTCAAGTGCACATTGCGTAAATTTAAACATTTTGTGTTTAGCATGCAGCAAAAGATGGGGTTGTGTCATAGCTTTGGTATTTTGTATATTTTAAAAGAACCTTCGTTTCCACAGAACGCCATAAAAAGTTGCTTAACGATTATCACTGCTTAGGCAGTGTTAGCAAAAGTGCTGTGAACATTAAGGGCGAAAATAACCTAGATCCGACCGCCTTCTAGAGCCAGGTAAACAGCAATTCCGCCGTTGCACCGGAACCCGGATCCATTCGTCTCCCCTTAACCGGAACCGGAAGGATTTATCATTAGCAACGAACGCATGACACCTGGAGCGCAAGGGCCGCAACCGTTGCAGGACGGATGAAAGTTGTTGCTCAGCAAACGCAACCTACAGCCCACGCAGGTGGGACCGCTGGTGGAGAAGGATCACTTTCGTGACGATAAATCTCTCCTGCCGAATGTGTCACGTATCGGTCCACGGACCGGCTCGGTGCGGTGTCTCCGGATCGGGGGGTGTTTTTCCGGGGGGGGGGGGGGGGGAGGATTTTCTGCGAGGTAAAGTGTATGTAGCACGCGCACCAGGGATTGCTAGTTCCCAAACCGTTCTTATCCGTAAGATGCCCCATCGATTTCCGGACCCTGGACTGGCAAACACCACCAAACACCTATCCAACAGCCTGCCGATGGTTCAGGGGACGATAGCATCAAAATTTATCAGCCAGCGTTCGGGCTTCTCCGGCGGCGGTGTAGGTCCACCGTCACTGCCGGAACACGGCACACGTTCTTTACATTGTCCCTCCCGTGGGCAACCCGGTGGAAGACAAGGGTTAATTAATACACGTCATGCCGGCTCCCACGGCATGCGGCATCGGATCCATCATTGCCGGTAAACATCATCATCATAATGCCGTCATGATCGGACGACGAAGGTCACAGAGTTCAGTTTGTTTAGGGCTTGTAAGCTAATGGCGAAGGATTTCGCAGCAGAGAGTCGGTCGACATTATTATTAACATTCAAGCATGTTTGTGTCTTTGCTCGCAGCGAATAAATGATATGCATCGTGGTTGGATGGTAAAATCTACAAGTTCTAAGCATTCGTTTGCGTTTCGATGGACCAGGATGGACCTTATCAAGATAAGAAAACGATTATTTTTCATTTAATCAACATATAATTACACAAACATGCCACAATGTACCTTCACACCTAAAGTTGAATGGTAAAAGAAATATGAAAAATTAACTCAATTAACTTCTGCAGTCACGTTTCACCCGAACATTCAAAACTACAATGTTTGAAGAGTTTTATTGCACAATATTATTGAAGCAAAATACCCACCGATGTGAACCCTTTTTCTTTTTCACCGAGGATGTTTAATTCACACTCTCAAAACGTCATCGGAAAGCTTTCGTCATTCACTTTGGAGAACATACATAAATCTTTAACAGAAAATTGTTGCATTCACCCAATCCGCAAACATTCAAATATCTGGACAAAGATCCAAGAATCACGTACACTCCCTCATTAGCAAGTGCTCTTGTGTCACTAACTCCCTCGATCAAAGCATGATGTCATCTCTTGCGCTTTTAAAACTGTTACCATCTGTTAACAAACATTTGGCTGGATAATTTAAATTATGGATGGTTTTTCCGGAGCGGTTGGTTTTTCCGAGCCGAACGGAATGTCTTCTTTGAGTAGAGCGCTTGCCCTGGAGGCAAAAGTCATGAGCGTGACACTAATTATCTCCAACTATTTCTTTCGGTTGCATGTATGCTGCAGGCACTGGTGTTTCTTTGAATTTGGTACCAGGCTACACGATGCGTGTGTTTAAGTTCAGCGTGTGCGCCCAAATACATTACGCTGGGAGTAAGCGAAGGGAACAAGAATGACGAGGCACTTACAGGAAAATTGTAAGGAAAGTTCCCGGAATGCCGTCTTGTTAGGCTTGTCTTATATGCTTCTTTAAAGGATCAGCTATTATACGGAGGAAATGAAAATTGCAAGAAACGTATCTTGATTCAGTAGGAAACAACGATAGAAGCGATAGTTAAAACGTTTAAAGTTTCATTAATGTTGCAACATGTTTCGGGTTTTTTGCAAATATATAATGTTAAAGAGTACTACTCCATCGATGCATTTTATGGTTTCCCAATTGTTTTTTTTTTTGTATGACTTTCAATTCTATCATTTACCCTTCCTTCTCCGTCACTGGTGGACATAAATGATCTGCATTTCCCTAAGCGATGTTATTTCCAAATGCAAATAGGTTTATAAATTGACAGTCGTTCCAGAGATTTTTTCCCTAGTTTGCAGCTGCTGCATGAAGCTTGAATAAGTGAATGTCCATCAATCAAACTAATTAGCAAAACTCATTCCGAATGATGCTTGCGACCCTTGCGCTAAAAGCAGAAAACATCCCTAGGGGTGGATTCGAGCAACTGAGCGTTTTTTAACGTAATCAAATATGCTGCTTGCTGTACTGACATAAGGCGTATGTGTAGGGAGAGTAGAACGTATAACAAGATTTTTCTGTTCTTTATACTTACTCTTGCCTGAGCATAACTTCGCTTCGCACTGACTGACTTGCTGATGCTCCAATCATATTTTTGTACCGTCCTAATCATCCAAACGGCACTCGCTTCTTTCTTTCCTCTTTGTGCCGTTTCTCACATATTATATTCAACCGGTACTGATGATTTCTTGATTAATTTATGTTTCTTCTGTCCTTAATCCTACTTTATAATCATTCGTTTCAAACGAAATATGAGTTTAACTCAAGTTACTGAAATTTATTAACCGCTTCGGTACATTCAGTGAGCCTTGCTGAACAGGGGTCATACATATTGTTGTGCAACACATAACGATTACATTTTGATGGTCATGATGCTTTACGTGGCAGCAAATCAGTGTTTACGTCGCACAAAAAAGCATGTGTTTGCTCTTAATTAAAAGTTTGATTTTTTTCCAAATTACATAGAATTAACCTACACATTTAAAGCTTACCAAACGAGTAATGATGATAGCATGAGGGATGATTGCAAATAATAATCGGTTCATGGTTATCATGCAACCATCAGGGCCACCAGTGTCAATAAAACATTAGAACAATCCACCATCACATGCAATGCTCATCCAATTGATTGCTTTCAATTATTTCAAACTTGACATGGGTATAAAAATCATTTTACAGCGCAAAGGAGCCCAGTTTTAATTTCATCGCGAATTTGAATGATGTCATGTGAAGCACTGGGCGCCTCCATTAAATATTTTATTGCTATGCACTTCTTTGCATTTCGAGTGGGGGAGACTGGTTCAAAACCAAACTTCAAAATACATTTTTTTCGATTTCTGCATTGTTTGTATTTAAAGCTTTATTTTATAATGCAACACCTATTAATTAATTAAGTTTATTAATCTTTCCATAAACGCTTAATGGAGGCGCATGGTGAGCTTAGCTGGTTCATCCTTTTATTCAAAATTGCATAATACAATACTTCAAACTATTCTTGTTCTGGTTCGATGGATTTGCGATAATAATGCAATCTTACGAAAGATAAGGTTGTTTGCGTTGTCTGCGTTTTATATCAAGTACTGGTTAAAAAATAGTGGGCAATTATTTCAAACATTTGATTGATTAAAAATATCACCGTTGAAGGACTTAGCAATTAAAACAGATTTTTATTTAAAGAGCAAAACAGACTGATCCTTAATGTACCAGAAATCTTTGAAAATCAACTTTAAACGTCCTACTGGTACGGGGTGTGAAATAAAGTTCAGGCGTTGGTAATCGAATTACAAGTTCGGAAAGCGATTGATTCTCAGAAGGACAAGTCATCTTCATCAATCAACCCTGGAGTGGTTCAATCGATTTCGCGCTGGTGGTTTAACAAGCTCATCGTGGCCAACAGCTGCAGCTTACAATTTGAGGAACGAAATATTGATTTTCACGCCTACCATTTCACATCCATCATTCTATAATCTATGGTCAATAAAGGATTGTTTGCTGATTATTCGTTCTGTTTGAATCACTGGTTCATTTCGGTTCGTATGATTCTACGACGAAAGTGACAGTAGATCGTTCAAAGAAACCACTTTTATAACCTTTGCAAACTTTTCGTGAAATTGATTAGCATCAAACATTTTTCTTGGCAGAATTAAAACGAATTGGTTAAATCATTAAAATTATTAAAATATGAACTTTTAATTTTCCCGGAACATCAATGTTCCATGTGCTTATAATCTTCAGCAGAGATGACGAGCTATGTCGCAGGCCCAAAAGAAGCTTTGGTTGAATGTTGGAATTTTGGTGAAATTTTGTTTACATACATAATTTGGATTTTCCTCCAAATCTCAAAAGCTTCAAGTCTTAATGCCCCCCAAAAAAAGATTAAAAGTCCAGTATTTCTACAAACATACTTCCGGCATGGCTGACATGGCACGAGTAACTTTAAGACGTTTGATTTATCAACCAAACTGTAACAGCTCAATCATTGGAAAAATGAGAAATGACCGGTACATTAGGCGAGCTCTGGCGCCACCGCTGGAACGCATGTGCCAAGCTTGAGCAGTGCAAACACTATGGGAACGAAAAATTAATGTCCCCATCTTGGAGATCTCCGATGAAGCATGGACCATCCGTCTCTGAAGGGCCGGCACGAACTTGAAGTGAGGGAAGTGCCTTGGAAGAATCGGTTTCTTATTTATTACGTATAATTTTTCATAAAACTCTTGCCTGCGCAGGACAAAATTAAATCGTTCACAAGTTACCATGTGACAAGACCTGTTTGTATTAAGCGCTAACACGCTTTTGCAAACAAAGCAAGTGGATAATGTTGTATCATCATCAACATTTATGACTTACGGGAAGTCCTATGCCTGGGTGGATTAAACGGAACGGAACAAGGGATAACGCGGTTATTCGTCAAAACTGAGATAAAACCTAGCATTTTAAAAACGGAATGTTGTAAAACGGACGTTAAATCTCTTATTATTGGGCTAACGAATAACTCGGAGTAGCGACAGTAATATGTTGTTCGAAAATAAGTTTTGTAACCACGAATACATCTTCGTTCCTTGGAATATGCCCAAGCATTTGTCTTTGGAATTTGGATGTGCTAAAAATCTTACAATTCAATTGATTTAATTTTCGCTACTTTTACGCTACATAAGTGCTTTATGGTAAAATGTATTTCTGACAGTAAAAAATTAAAATTAGTTCCTTTTGATGTACTTCCCACATTACTTTCAAAGCTATAACCGCAATATTTTAGGATTGCATTTGGATTGGATCTCGACTCTTCTCTCAACTCTGCAGAATCATCAAACGACACGGCTACGACAGTGAAGCGAGCGAATCAAAGCATCATTTACACGCAACCCGCAGCCGGTTGGAATTTTCCGCCAAACAGCACAGAACAGAGGCCTCGTGATTTATCATAATAGATGATTTATGAACACGTCCTAAAATAGGACAAATTAGGTAATATTTCACCGGTTTCGATAATGAAATGAGCTGCATCATCAGCCACGGTGCCTCGATAATGGTGCCTAATTTCGGAGAAGATTCTTCTTCGCAGCCAGCCAGCGACGAGTGACGAGTCGATACGTCGTTTGAATGCGGTGGCCGGTAACTTGACCCGGAAGCGCCGGAAGCATCTGGCAAGGCACTCTCTTTGCGGTAGCGATATCGAGAGCCCCTTTGCCTGCCGCATGACACGACAGCTTTTTCCATTGCGGGGAAGGGAAGCCCCAGCACCAGCCGACTGCGGACGTATTCGACTCGACCGTTACTCACCGGGGGCCGCATTATTCGACCGATAAGCCGCAGACGTTTGATTGGCGTCCTTGAATATTGCCGGCTGCCGGTGGGGTTTGCTTTCCGGAATCCGGCTCGGATGTCGAATTGGCTTCAATTCCTTCACTAATTGAATTTTCCGTCAGCACGGGGGACTGGGATGGGATGAAAAATTGACTCCTGCAGCACGGGACGATGATTGATAGTTTAAAGCGCTCACCTAGGAAGAACATTAACTTCCTGTTTTGCTGAGCCTCGGTAGTGCCAAGAATCCATATACCGAGCAATGAACAGCGCCGGAGGGGAGAAGATTTTCAAATTGTCGTCACACCCTGGCGGAGTGGCAAGTAATCCATTCTTCACCGCACGACTATAGTTTCTCCCACTTTCGGTCGCCACCATCGACACCGGTTCCCTGAAAACGCTTAATCCCAAACCTTCAATCCTAACGACGGGGAACGGCATTAATGACTCTGCGGCGTATTGTTCACCATCGTAAAAACGGTTCATAAAATGTGTGATTAGACAAAAGAGCGGCACGGATTGATTTTTAACCCGGGCGTCGGAAAAGCTCAATTTTTTTAATGGCTTTCACGGCTTGAATGTGAAATTGAAAAATCATTCTCCAGCACCGGCGCAACGAAGCATGCAATGGGGGTGAGAACGGTTCGCAGGGAGTGATCAGCTCATTGCACTGAGAGATGGATGGAAGGACATAAAAATAAATAGATTTGCCGTAAGGTGCCCGGGAAAAATAGAGGTTTTTCCGCATGAACGAACCGTACGGGTGCAAAGAACGTGCGCCTAAGCTGGTTAGAAGAGTTTAACGAGGTTACGGACTATCGATTTGCGGAAGGTGTTTACTCGGCAATCATGGGAAGTATTGCGCATGGCGGCGATCCATTTTGGCTAAATTACTTTCCACTCCGAGGTGTGCTCTGCGTGATCGGTAATCTTATTGCTTACTCAGCTAGGTGTACCATTCTGAAGAAGGTGAAAGTACGTGCGATCACTGATGGAACAAAGGGTGAGCAAGAAATTATGGCAAGAAAAGGGAGAAAGCTGCAATTTCTCCATTAATAAAAGTTGAACGTTTATCAACACTTCAGGGTGTAACAATTATCAATCTTTTGTCAATAAATGGTGCAGTTTTGAGACTACATAATAATATGTGTAGATACTTGTCATGTGCCAATACAAAATAATGAAATTGAAACGTTTTCAACGAAACAATTCATGTCTCTCTCTTTCTACTCCTGCTTATTTCAGGACGTTCAAAACACCGAATGGATGCATCATCTTCGTCAAGTTCGATGATTTCGTTCATAACAAAGTTGCAAGCACAATCGAGTGGCCTAAGAAACCAAGGAGTTATGGAACCATCGAGCAACATTTATGCAAACCATTATGAATAACGGATTCATTAAAGTTGTTCCTGCCCGTTCGCCTCTCGGGGCTACGGCACCAAATCTGGCATGTGTCGACGAGCTACCGAGCATCGGCTGCATATTGTTCACTGGCTGCATAATTTGCTGCAAAGGAAACTTAAGTGTCGAAAGGTTCCGCACCTTTTGTCGGACGCCCGTTCGGTGCTGCACAAAAAATCGTTCGAGGATTCATCATCGCTGCGGTTCACTGGCCGAAAGATGGACCCACGGGCGACTTTTCGACAGCAGGCGGTGGGGAAATTTATGGATTCAATTAAAAGTTTCCCCAACTATCGTTACCTTGTAATGAGGTTGCAGAACTTTGTGCTGAAGTATCACTTCGGATTCTGGGTTAGGCGTACCCGGAATGGAGGCTTCTAAACGCTTGCCCGTCCGTCGAAGGTGTCCATCGAAGGTGCGCCCTGTTGGAGGTGGGGTTTTCACCGAACCCGAGGGGATGTCAGCGGGAGAGCAAACCCTGGCTGCTGCTGTTGCATGTAGGTGCTGAAATTAATTTATTTCCATGAAAGCTACAACATAGCCGCTTAATCATGTACACGGTGAAGTTGGCGATGCACCTGCCAATCAATGGGGAAATGTTTCAGGAAAGTCGGTGTAAATAAATCATTTCTATACATTTTCTAACAGGCACAACCCTGTGGTGAAAACCCCGACAAAGCATCATCAATTGGAGCACAATATGGACAATGTTCAATTGAACTGAGAATTAAAAGTGTAAACATCAGTATTCCTAGTAACATTGTAGCCCGACATGCTTTTGTGAGGATTAATTAATCACCGTACGCCTTTGGCATCAAAATGCGTTTCATGCAACAGTTCAAACAGTAATTATGCTTTGGTGGGATCAGTGGGAAAGCTTTGGAGGTTCCTAATTTCAATCGAAAGTCGCTAATGACACGACAAGCGTCGAAAACCTCTCCACCATTTTTTTCTCACAAAGCCATTCAACCCAAAACATTACTCGGAATAAAATGTCTCTGCATTAGCGTGCTTGCCCCATGCTCCTCCAAGTAATTATCGCTATACACAATTGAACGTATCGTACCTACTTAAAAGCTTTGCTTAGCCCTTCCGTCACCTGCCAATTCCCCAGGAAGGTTCTCCAGGACACCGCCTCTGTTCAATCAATCCTAAATTTATTGCGTTCTCGGTGTATTGTCTGTCAACAAAACTCCATTGTTGGCTGTGGAAACAGACAAAATACCCCGCCAATGAGACGCAAAGTACGATCGAGTACGATGGAGAGCGTGGCGACAATGTTTGCTATCAACTGTCGGGGTTCGTCGTTCTTTCTCGCCCTGGCCACCGTCTCTGGCAGCGTCTGCCAAGCGGAAAATGATAATTTTATCACGCCCCGAAATGAGCCAGATAAACTCGTGATTATGTTTATTCATGGGCTCCCTCTATGGTGGCTAATTTGAGGGTCTGAGGTACCCGGGAAGGTGATACTAGTTTACTTTGGTTCATTCAAGCATTACATATCTCCGTGTATTGAGCAACTTTAATTAAGGCGCCAGTTTAGATTTAGAATGAGTAACATGAACTTAAAGCATTTGTGATGTTTTTATCATTTAGTTCTAAGCCATTTAGAAGCAATAAACAAAATCCAAAGCTGCATCTAAACAAACGTATGGATCATCAGAATTAATCTTCTTTTGTTTTAAACAGGAATAATTGAATGTACTAATTTTTCCTTAATGGTGCTTCGTTCGTAAATGAAGATAAAAATCTAAGAGTTTGGCATTCCTTGAAATTGTATTATTAAATCTAAATGCCCTTCGGCTCAACATCGCAATAAATGGACAGCGAGGAATTTCCCCCATTTGCCTACGCACCGAACACCGGCTGCGTACGCCATGAGCTTGATTGAAATTTTCTCACCCTTGCCATGCACGTTCCCTCGAGAGCTCGAAATAAAAACGGCGTAAAAAAACGATACTCGTCTTGCTTCGGCCGTCGTCGCATTTGTTTGTTATTCATGGTGGTGTCCAACGGGTTGACATCATAATGAAAATGTTTTGGTTGAAAAGTTGCTCCAGCGAACCTCGGTCGGAAGCTCCACTGCCGTTGTTGGCCATCGTCGCCTGGCTTCATCACCTCGTGGCCGGACTAGTTTTTGCTTTCGCTGTCGCAGGTCGCCCGCCGTAGATCGTGATGTCATACCGAATGCTTGACATTGAAACGGGTACATTTGTTTTTTTCCTCTCTGCTTCTTCGGCATCATTTTAGAGTTGCGATCTGTCAGCTTTAACGGTGTGTTTAATCCTGAGGAAGAATAAAGTGTCGTAAGTCTTGATGGTAGTCTGTAACTTTCCTGATTTAGGCAAAAGTTACTCCGCCGAGGTGGTTTATCAATGTTACCTTAAGCTATCTTACTTTTTCTGTAAAGCATTTAAACATTTTCCTCTAATATGAACTATTGTTGCCATAACACACTCTTTTTTTAAAATCGGATGTAGTTTCGAAAGCATAAAAAGAAATTAAAACGTTAGGAAAGGTAGTTCTACTTTTTTTATTTGCCCCGTTCTTCTCGACACTTGCGTTAGCTAACGTGTTCTGAAGCTTTTAACACCTCGTTCAACTGCAGCATCAGAAACGGCCCCAAAAAAAAAAGCGAAGCCATAGAGAAGATGAATTTTCCTCCAGCACAATGGACGGTTTGTTGCACAACCCCCACCCCCCCCCCCCCACCCCCCACCATCGCAGTGTTTGATAACTGTCTGGCATGTCTTGCCATAAATCCATCTCGAAGTCATCTCCCTTCCTGAGTGTTCACGCCGGCCGGAAGGCCGCTCTCGGCGTCCGGGAAAGGGGCTGGAAAGGAAAAGAGAAAATCATGCTCGATTCCACTTGCGTGCACTTCGAGCAGGCGTTGGTTAGAACACGTTTTTGGCAGCACCGGAAAAGTGGAAGCCAGTTTAATTTCACCTGCACGGGCTCGGTGCTTCTAGTGCTTCACCTTTTAAAGAAAAAAGAAGGGGAAAAAAACGGCCAGCACAAGCGAACGGTTTGAGCAGGAAGGCCGACCAACGGAGATGAGTTTTCTTCTAAAGTTTTGCCTTTCCTATAGGGCCGGTGTTATTTCAGGGCGGCTTTGGTTGAATGGGGTGTGTGTGCGTTTTTTTTTTCCTTTTCGCTTTTGTCTCCTCAACCCAGTCATGATACACCGAACGAAACTATTTTTCACACACATGGAACTCGCAGCGGAAAGGGCCGCGCTGTCCCAAAGTGTGGAACCGTTAGAACATATTTCTGTCTTTGTTGACACTTCAAATAATTTGGCTTTCCTCCAGAGCCACTCCAGTTTCGAACTACCGCTCAAAACCCCCGTTATCGCTGAACCTTTGCATAAGGCATAACTCATGAGGACACGAAAGAATGCAAGAAGATAACAGGAGCAGCAAAAAAAAACCCGCTTCTGCTAGCAGCATGTTACTATTTGGAAAGAACACTTTCTGTCCGCCAAGAGCGGAAAAAGAGGTGGAGCGTGTGAGAGCATATTTAAAGAGTTTTTCAAATACCATAATCATCGCGTCTCGTTCCACCCCAAAACCACCCCCGCGATCCGAACCGTTTCTAGGCTGACCTTTGCACTGTAAGCGTTCTACCTTCTCCTGCTCTACAGTTTTAACCCATTGTTCAGCGACACTCTATTCACAGATGCAATTTTACACTTGAGACGAGCATAATCGTTGACACCGTTTAGGGGAAGCGTAAGGTGGACCATATATCCAAGCAATTACACAACCTATGATAATGTCGGAGCTCATTTTAATACGTGACCCGACTGGCACGTTTGTTTTTTCTTTCTTCGACAGAATGGTGTTTTCAACGTTCTTCGTAAGATGTTCAATTTATGACTTTAACGTCTGGACTTGTAGTAAGAGCGTTACCTTTTTAAACCATGCTTTATGTTTCACGGCAACTTGTGTTCAACAATAACAGAAACAAAAAACAGATAAATTTATCTGATGAGCTCTACTATGAGAACAAAAAGCGCTCAAACACATCGAATAAAGTCAAATTATGCATATCAGATGCACCTTTCGACCGATGGCGATGCTCAAACCAGCACAAAAAACATTAAAACTACGCACTATTAAATATCCCAGTGCAGCGCTTTTTTTCGCTCCCCTCCTGTGGTTGATAATCTTTCAATTTGTGATGCACAATTTTATCTACCATCCAGCACTTGCTACAGCCGGCTGTATCGAGCCATTCCAGACCAATCAGATAATCGACCGGAAATTGAAAATTGTTTTCGTTTTCCGAACACCCGGCAACCGTACGACTTGCCTCCATCGAATCCGAGCGTAGATGGCAATCTATGCACATTGCAGTCGAATGCAGTCCAATAAACGTGAATGATGATGATTGTGCATGGGGTTTCGTTACGATCTGTTAGATTACCTTTATGTGATGGCAGAAAGGAAAGGAATAAAAACAATTACGTCTAACTTTCTAAGATTGCAAGTGCTTTGTATTTTATTCTAAACTAGATGATTTATTAATCCCGAGGATTGAAAAGCGCCTTAAGATAATTGAATCGCACATATGAACAAAAGCCAACATCATCATTAAAATGTTGTGTAAAAAACTATGCATCTAGGGCTAGGATACTACTATCAATTGAGACCGATAGATTTTGGTGGAAAAGGCAGCAAAGCTGAACGCCATTTTCTTCTATCCTAAGTACAATTAAACAAATTTAAGGCCAGCTATCACTACGATGCGCTTATCCTTAGATACATGGTAATTGTTTGTTAATTTTTTTACTGGAATTGATTTGCAGTGTGAAAAGAACTGCCACTATTCAGTAAACATGTTAACCCTGTCCAAATATAGTATTTCCGACGAAACAACGAAGTTTGGGTCAGGCAATTGCTTAAGTGTGCAGAACTAGAAGCCTGGAACCAACAATGGCACGATTAGAAGGTATTAACTTCTTGTGCAGACTTCTCCCTTTGGCCCGTTAGAGACAATTTAAGACCCAAGACCCAAAAGTAAGCTTCGATCGATCGTTTAGTTACGATCGTGCATACTCGCAATGGAAGAGAAATGGATAACTCGAATTAATTAGATCCGATGACTATCACCGGTGATAATCCCCGTGGTCTGGTAGCCTCATCCTCAAAGTTCGGGCTCTGTGTGAGCCGAACCGGTTTCCAGTCGGCAAACATGCTGCTGGCCTTAATGGTTATTGTAGAAGTTGTTACTGCTGCTGTCCTGGAAAGCAGAATATGTCGGTCCGAACGAACTAAACCACACGGCGTTTGCTGTTGATCTTCTTCTGCACCGGTCTCTGGCGAACCTTCATCGCCCACGTCTTTCGGAGAAGACCGGGAAGGTCAGCCCGACTGCCGTCAAATTACCATTTCTAAATTAAACAAAAGGTGCAACTCACGCCCCCAAGGCCGGACGGCCACTTTCGTTCGCTTCGATTGCCAATATCTAAATTGAGCTTGCCCCAATCGATACTTCAATATCGACGGAAAGAAACCATTCCCGACGGTGCTGGCTACCACCGGGGGAAACACTCTCTCGAACCTTCCGGCGTCGCAGCCTTTCCCCTCGCTGGCCTTTCTTCATTATTTTACCGCAGGCCTGTTTGGGGAATATCCTTTCGGTGAAGCCTTCCCTTTCGAAGTGCCGAAAAAAAGGCAATACTCCGTCCACACAAGCTGGTGGAAGAGACAGCGAAAAGCTTTACGGTGGATGTGGATGATATTCCCGCCGGTTTTCGGCCATTCGGGAGAAGTGCGCTGCGAAGATGAAGGCAGAGGAAACACGTTTTCGAAACACGTGTTTCGAGCACTACACGGTGTTACATGATGTGGCGTGATTGGACTCCACTGCTGGGAGTGTTTTTGTGTGGAATCTTTTCTTCCATAAACCCCTTACAAAATATTCGGCAGAAAGAACTGAATATTCCTGGCAGTCAGTAGAAACGGTACCGTTGTTACTTTCGAGAGTTGAGCGAAGTTTCAAGTGAGTATTTTTCCTAACGATACCTCAAGTCATTCAACACAAAAAAGGCATGCATGTAAACACGAACTCTTGTTTAATGGTTATTTAGATATTAAAGCTCTGTTTTTATGTTTTTTTAAATAACAAACCTCACACTGCCTGTTACCTAAATCTCTTTGTACTTCAAATACATTAGCAATCAATGAGGATTGATGATTATGCCTTTTGTCATCTTTCAAGTAATTCTTAGATACATGAAAGGTTATTTGTTCATCTATGAATCTATGAAATGAAGTGAAAGAAAGAATTGCTTTTATTAACTAAAATATTTGAGAGGAAAGAAAAGTTTATTTAAAGGTCTGCTCCTGGCGTGCTGGAATATGAGTGTCCTTCATTTGAGCAAAATTTCAACTCGTCTTCATCGTTTCCACATTTACTCCTATCATCATTTCCACCCTCTACTACCCTTCAGCTCATCCCACCAGTTTTTTTTTTTTGCGGTCCACTGCAACTCGCCAAGAAATCACGGATCGCTCTGTGCAAATCACTCCGGGTGGCAACACAAAAGGCCCAATTTCGAATCCAAATTCATTCATTCCCTCGAGGGCACTTGAGGCCAGCCTCGCCCACCCGGTGTTGGTGCCGACCAACGCTACCATGGCGACTCGTCCCGTGAAGTGAAAGCGAAGCGATGCCTTGCTGCTTGAGCCCATCGATGGCAGTACGAAATGGTCGCTCATAACACAGCCTACGCCAGCGACGAGGGCCGAATGGGATTCGATTATTTGTTGAATGCGCCACGCCGGGGAGATTCGGCATGGTTGACGCCGCCGCCGCGATGATCTCTGAATGTCCTTAAATGACCTCATTGGCAGAGCAATCGAGAACCTGATATTTAAACCTGAATTCAAATGTTTTTTCAAATGATTGAAAAGGATCAAATCGGATCAAACGAGCCCTTCCGCATTTTCAATTTCAATTCAAATCCTTAATCATAATAAAATCGAAAATTAATATAGACGGTTTCTTATAGTTTGCCTACGACCCTCCTTTGCTGAGGAATCAGCCAAGATGAGTTAGGAACTATTGGAACTAAAACATTTATCAAAACGATAGCAGAAACTAATGCAAATCTTGTTTGCCTTTTGGGTGTGTTCTCAAATTTCCTGCAACATCGTTCGTTAACGTGTATCGCTATCCATTTCTTACATGTTTAAGACAGCCACCAGCATCCGTCTTCCCCAAAAGCTATGTAAAACGTGTGCAGCCCGTCAGGCGTGCACATGCTTCCGGCTCTTGATAGAATCACAGGAAAAATTTCCTACCTGGAACGTGCTTACATTAACATAATAATCAATTTCAAATTCCCTCCGGAGCTGGGCCATATTTCGCTTCTTACGGATAACGGATCGTTGTCATGTTGTGTCAGCTTTTCTTCCATCCAACGGGTACAGTGCGGCAAAGGGCTTCAGCACACCGAACCGTCCTGTCGTAGTGTGCCGGATTGACTCAATTTCTGAATTGTCGATGTGCTGAACGCACGCCTGAAGTGCACCGTACAATCGCTTCCAGAACGATGATTATGCCATGCAATTGCCAAATCAATCAAATCCGAAATATTAGGGTCTTCGCATCGCAACGGAAGGGAACGGCTTCTTCCGTAACAATCCTTCCCACGGTGCTGCACTTTCTCGACTTTCAGATGATATCTCGAATCATTTTTCCGATGGTTCCTCCGGTGTGCCAAGCTGTTTTCCCGGGCCGCCTGTTCGTTATTCGATCCCTGCAGCAGACTGACATCCGTCTCTAGGCTGTAGAGGAATCTAAAACTCAGGACGCAAGGATGCAGACGAACCAACGCAGATGCCGACAAAGGGGGGACCGAGTATCGAATATCGAAAGTGCTGTTCACTTCATAAATCTATTATGAACGAGCTCCCGTTTCCTCCGTGTGCAAACATTTTCCGATATCTCACTCCGCGGCCAGATGGTTGCACTTTCGACGTGCCGGCTACAGGTGAAGCGAACGAACTACGGTGCTACCTGTCCGCCGATCGAGCCAAGCATGCTCGAATACGATGTCTGCACCTTCCTTGAAGTAGGCTTGAATTTCAACCAAGGTCGAACAGCATGGAACATGTAGGAGGACCCTTAGTTCAAGCGCTCAATTTTGATTTTGTAAATCTTTCGAAAGCTTGAGCGAAGCCATTTGAGCGTAGTGGGATTGCAAGCTTGAACCGTCATGGTAGTTCTCGTCTCTGTTGAAAATACCAACTCTTTTTGAGGGGTTGCCATGGCTTAGAAAGGGAGGGGACTATTTTAATACTTGGAAAAGGTTTGTATTTCTTTGCTCAAAACAAAAAAAATGCACCAACAAACATCTGATAATGCACATATTATTTTTTATAGTTTCAAAATTGGACCTAAACGCTGTACATCCCTGCATCTTTGCGTTCTCATCAGGGACGCTGAAAAGCTAAAGTTCGGCTCGTCCCACAATTAACAGACTGAGGATTAGAAACCTGATCGTTTCTGAATTGAAACATACCATTTTTTATATTTTATATCGACCAGCTTAACTGTGTTCAATGATCTGTTAGTAACTGCGGAGGTAGAAACACGTAACGAATGAAAATATGTCGTCGTCGGGCTAGATTAAGCCTTCTAAAAAGAAGGCCCTGAATGCATGATCGAACCTTGAAGGTAACAGATAAATGCAATCGGAAGTTACTCGAGCAACGATACTGAACAGCCCGGAACTATAACCTACGCCAGTGTCGTATCGCTTCTCGTAGCGGTTGTAAAATTTAATCCATCATCGCTGGACCGATTCGATAGGAATGAACGATAATCGGTTTATATCGGGTGCCCTTCTTTCTGGTGTTTACGACATATCGACCCACATTTCATGCCAAACATCGCAGCTGCTACTCGCTTTTTCGGTGATTGGCGCCCAACGACCATTACGATGCAGCCTGCCGACAAAAGCTGACCAGGCGCCTCCACCAACAGAAGCACTCAATAAAAAGTGAGCAAATAAATTCAGTCTCTCGCTTTACCTCGCTCTCTCTTTCTCTATTTTTAATCTCACCCCAACCGTATGCAGCACCGTTCATAGCCTTCCAAACACCGAATGAATACATCGCTAAAATGCACTGAAATCTTGATCCCCAGATGATGGGTCTAATGCGAGCAGCGATGGTATTAAACGAAGCTCTCACGTGAGCGTTCTCTGCAGCATCTCAACAACAAGGAAAGTGAGTTGCTACGGTTGATCATGTTTTGCTGACGAGGGGGGCATGAGTCCCCCTTTCCCGTTTGTGAGATGAATCATGTATGAGTATGTGTACTAAAATTTAGTACAACCACTTGAGATCCGACCATCACACGAAGGGAAAAAACAGTCTGTTGTCGAATGAAGAAAGATCGGTTGGAGCGAATAACAAACCAATAACTGAATCAAAACATTTAACAAGATGCAACACATTCAGCTAACGAAACCTAAATGAATTATTTTAGGATAAACGTAACAGGCAAACGTTTGACATATTTGTCTAAGCTATTCGATGCATCATAAAAAACAGAACAAAATTTAGGAAAGAGTACGTTTATGACCTTACTCCTGGCTAGTCTTTTGTCAATGACAAATCTGGCCTATGCTTAGACGTTCTTCATAGGCCTTAGTATTTCAAAACACTGGTTTTAGTAATGAAAAATCGTTCAATGAAGTGCAGTTTGCTTATGGTTGTTCACTCAGAAGCCAGATGCTCATTTTAAATATTTTAAGGTTGTTTGTTTTTGTGCAAGAGATCTGTAAGCTGGACTCTTTCAAAAATGAAATGGAAACAGTATGCATCTGTACCAATTGACTAGATAAACATAAATGTTCGCTAACAAATAGGCCTTATCGTTGGGTTTGTGTTCATCCCTACTTACACTTTCTGTCAAATGAAAATAAAAATAAAAAACACTAGAAACACACACACCTGAGCAAACACCATTAAGATACGTCCCATCCTCCCCGGCCCTCGTATTCCTCTCCAGCTCCTAAATCTGCCCCTTCCTAAAGCTACCACTTCCGTGTTTTGCTCTCGCTTAAAGGCTCCCAAGCAGGAGCGAACACACTTAAGCTGGGTGCCTTTTTGTTTCATTCGAGATTAATTTATGACACCCTAAAGGGCGCTACTCAGATTTTCTCCCCACCTTCCCGGGAGGAAAGGGGCCAACGATGACCGGGCGCGAACTGTCCCGCCAAAGGAGGAGGCGCGATGACGCATGATATTGCTTCGGCTTAGAGCCCGCGACCGAATATGGAAATGGGCCCATTATGGCTCGAAACGCAACGTGCAACGCGCCACTGGATGGCGGAGAAGGGAAGCGCAAAGCCAAAGGAGAAAAGCCCGCACACTTGGTAGCATAATACCACAAATGGAAACAGGGATTTTTTGTGGTTGTGTTTCCCTTTTCATTTCCCTCCCTCCAAACACCTTGAGCACTCAGCAAACGCCGGGTGGTGCCGAGTGGGTACATGTAAATCTGGAACCATTTTTCAAACCCCTCCCGTTTGAGGTGATACCATCCTCCACCACTGCCGACCAAGCGAACGGAAGCAAAGTAACGACGATAAACGATTCCGTCGACGGCGAGAAGGCAATCGGGAGCACAAAAATGGAATAACGATAACGTTAGAACGTTGCGCGGTTAAGTTCAAAAATGCATTTGTACTGTTGATGCGTTTCTTTAGCAGGCACTTTTTTTACATTCCATTTCTTTCTATCTCTAAACAAACACGGGTGGGGAAGGGGGGGGGGGGCGGAGGGAGGGTGGGGGACTAACGATCTGAGTTCGATAAAAAAGACCTACATTGTTCCAGAGACTGAGCATATTTTTTGTTGCCGTCGAGTGATGAAATAAAAGGAAAACATCGTTTAAAAAACAAGGATCGCAAAAACATTGTTTTGTCCAAACGTGTTTTCTATTAGATTAAATTTGAAAAGTTAAAAAAAAACCTAGAAAACCCAACATAGAAAGAAACCAACATAGAACCACAGAAAGAATTCAACGAGATGAAATGATCTTCCTCGGTACAGCTCGGCCAAGCTTTTTTGAGAAAACTCATTGCTAGCAGTTGGCGAGTGAAGAAGTAATTATATAAGTCTCATGGCTTGTTAGTCAAATACCTGTTATTCAGTCACGACATTGTGCGTCAGCTTTTGCAACACGTCTTTCATAAAAAGCTGCAATGTAGAGAATGTCTCATAACCCTCGTTTCTTCTCGTTTGAGCGAACAATTTTCTGTTTGAAACGAAAGGAACTATGTACGTCCGGAAAGTCTTCATTTCCACCTACTGACGCGCCACAGCCAACCGGCGGAAATTCTCGCACGACTAAACACACCCAAGTCGTTCCACGTGAAAACATCCCAGCAGCAAGCGGAACCGATACCATCGTTCTGAGAAATGATTAATTTCAACATTCACCAATTATGCAGCCCAAACTTTACCGTCTCGTTTCTTCGAACCACACCCCGTCGTTAATTAGATTATAACTTTGTAAAATGCGTTCGCTACGATTTCCGACGCCAAAGCCCAAAAGTGAGTTTTAAAATGATTAAAAGTATCAACACAGCTGCAAATTTATGCGGAACCGTTTCCTGTGTCGTTTCTCGCTTCTGACTATCGGCACAAGTAAGCACTTTCCTCGTGCTGCAGGAGTGCGGTCCGCTAAAGGCTCACGAGTAACAAGCTGCACAGGAGGTGCCGGATGCAATTTTGAAAGTCAATTTGAAACACCAACGCAACAACCATGCATTCCGGTACCGAAACTCACGGATGTGCGGTCGCTAGCTGTTGCGACTCATTAGCACTTGACGGCATTTTGAACATCCTTCCTACTGGGAGCAGTGTGAAGGAACCGTCGTTTATCATATCATGTGGAAAACGTAGGGCTTTATTTCTGAAAGCAACAACTAAAATGTTGAAAGTGATCAGTTTTGGTTATGTGTTGGTCGTCCTTCTTCCATCCCATTCGGTTTCAGTGCGAACAATGTCAGTTTCACCTTTTTTAAACTAATCTCACCTCATGACCTAGAACATTGTTGCAAGTGCAGTGAGTTCTATCGCTAAGGTACTTACACCACTAGGTAGTTTAGGCCTGTTGAAATTTGTCCTGCTCACGGTCTCACGCGAACATGGTCGAATTCAATATTCGGATCTTTTTTAACAGCCTTGTAAATGCCTTCCCCACTAATCAGAGTCGACCTTCCATGCATAAAAATATTTAGAAACAAAATACAGATATATTGAAGGCATAGTTTAAATTTCAAAAACAAAACAATGTTCAAACAAAAAATAAAACACACAAATGTTGCGATCACATTAAAAAGGACAATCTTTGAACAAAGCCAAGGGCCAACGAATTGGAATAAATTAACTGAATAAATGGGAATCGATAAAGCAAACATGTTCGTCAAGCTCTCTTGAAACCTTTAATTTAAATTACTTGAATCCCTGTTGCAAACGCATCTCAACTCACGGCGTTAAGCTTTCAAGATCGCACCAGATCTCGACAACAGAACGTAAAGCGGCGATCCATGCAAACACCAAACTCAGTTTAGCTTTTCTTCACTTTATTTCGCGAAATAACCGGGCGCAGTTTTAAAACGGGTTGCGGTCTCATTCACGAGCGGACCCAAGACGCTAGCTCCTGCCTCCATTTATGTACGTCCGTACCCGCGTATTTTTGACTTATCTATATCGCGTTTAAGTTTGGCTCGAGTATTCGCCATCATATCCGCCTTTTATTTCTTCGTGTATCGAGATGTCTCCCTTATTCGTTTATCACTGTTCCATTTATTCTATGTCCTTCAATATACGTAGGGCGACCTCTATAAAACCTCTAACTCTATCATATGTTTTTGGGGGCTTACGCCTTTTCTGATTCGATTTCGGATGTCGCTTAAGAACACGTCTTACCGCCTTGGAGTTTGGAATTAAAGAGAGCTTATTTTATTTCTATGTTATCAAGGCAGCGCCTTGTACTAAAAATCTTGCAGTGCATAAGTATGCCACCCGTTTATGTACGAGAGTCGAGTGTCCGAGGTGCAAACTAAAATATAAAGATAATGTTCGCTACGCTACATCACTTCCCCCTTTCATTAAAATTTTTCCGATGTGAATGCCGGCTTAAGTCGATCTATGGATATGTTTGTTTTCCTTCCTTTCTTCTCAATTGTATAAGTTTTTCTTCTCTTTTGTATTACTCTGTATGGGCCCTCATAAGGAGGCGTTAAAGACGGCCTAACGCTATCTACGCGGACGAATACATGTGTGCAAGATAGTAAGCCTGGGTGTAGGAATGTTTTTCTATTTCTGTTGTGATCAGTCGTTTCTACCGGTTTAACTTTGCTCATTATTGCCTTAAGGTTAGATACAAACTCTGGGGTCGCGATGTCGATTTTCGTTGAACTATCAAAATACTCTCCGGGTAAACGTAGGTTGGTTCCGTAAGTTAATTCAGCGACTGTCGCTCCGAGGTCTTCTTTTAATGTTGAACGCATCCCTAAAAGTACCAACGGCAATGCTTCTGTCCATCGGGTTCGATCGTGGCAGAGAAGGGCTGACTTGAGTTGCCGGTGGATACGTTCGATTTGTCCGTTTGCCTGCGGATGGTAAGGAGAAGTTTTAAAATGGTCTATTCCGAGCGTTTCAGAGAGTTTCTTGAAGAGTGCACTCTCAAACTGTCTGCCACGGTCTGTGGTGATCTTAGTAGGCACGCCAAATCTTGCTATCCAGTTCGCCAGGAACGCGCGTGCCACCGTTTCCGCGGTCATGTTCGTCAACGGGATCACTTCCGGCCACCTGGTGAATTTATCGATCATTGTTAAGCAGTAGGTGTAACCGTCTGATGGGGGTAGTGGTCCGACGAGGTCCATGTGAACGTGTTGAAATCTATGAGATGGCACCTTGATTTTTTCTATCTCCGTGAAATTATGCCTCGTAACCTTGTTCCTTTGGCATTGAATACACGACGAAACGAACTCCTTGCAGTCCTTTCTTATTGATGGCCAGACATACCGCTGCGATACAAGATGGGTTGTGCCTCGTATGCCAGGGTGTGCGTTATCGTGTAATTTTTCGATTACTTGTTTCCGCAGTTTGGTCGGCACTAAGGGTCGAATCCCTTCTGTCGAGACGTCGCACAAGAGAGTGTCCTTTTTCGACGGTAATTCAAGCGCTTTCAGGCGGATTGTGCTGGCTTCCGGTAGTTTTTTTATAAGCGCCTGAATTTCAACATCTGTTTTCTGTAGCTCTGCCATCAGCTCGTAGTCGATTGGTTGCGAAACAATAGTTTCGATTCTACTCAACATGTCTGCAACTTCGTTGTCGTCTCCTGGAATATGCCGAATGTCCGTTGTGTACTCACTAATAAAGCTTAACCGGCGTTGTTGGGTAGGGGTTGCGCGTTCGGGTCGCTGGAGAAATGCTGTCACCAAAGGCTTGTGGTCTGTGTAGATGCAGAATACCCGTGCTTCAAGGAGATCCCGGAAATATTTCACTGCTTCGTACATGCCGTACAGTTCGCGGTCGTAGGTGCTTGCTTTCTGCAACGTTGTATTAAGTTTTTTGGAAAAAAAGGCAAGGGGTTCGAGACCGCGTTCGGTGATCTGATGTAAGGCTCCTCCTACAGCTACGTTTGATGCATCGACGTGTAAACATAACTTGGCATCGAGTGAAGGATGTGCAAGAAGTGTTGCATTGGCCAGGTCTTCTTTGCACTTCACGAACGCGTTGTTGGTTTCCTCATCCCATTCCAGTACCGTGTTGTCGTTTCGCACGTTGCCTTTAATCATTCTTTGCAGAATCCGTTGGTTGTTTGCGGCGTGTGGGATAAAACGCCGGTAAAAATTAATCGTGCCCAGGAATTGTCGTAGTTTCTTGGCCAGTTTCGGTCTTGGAAGGTCGAGTATCGCCTGAACTTTTGAGGGGTTCGGTTTTATTCCCTGTGGTGTTATCTCGTGACCGAGGAAGATAACGGTGGGTTTTCCTATTTGGCACTTTTCCACGTTTATTGCCAATCCGTTCTGTCTCAATCGTTGAAATACGGTTTCAAGGTGTTTGTTATGTTCCTCCTCATTAACGGATGCTATGCACAAATCATCTACGTACGGGAATACGAATGGAAGATCGCTCAGGATGCAGTGTAGATAGCGTTGTAAAGTTTGTCCAGCGTTTCTTAAACCAAACGTCATGAACAAAAATTCGTATAATCCGAAGGGAGTCGTTATTGCAGTTTTTGGTACATCGTTTTTGGCCAACGGAATCTGATGATAAGCCCGTTGTAGATCAATACAGGAAAAAATCGTGTTCCCGTGTAAAATATTGCTAACATCTTGTATGTGTGGTATAGGGTACCTGTCTGGCTCAGTAATCGCATTCAGATTTCTATAGTCGCCGCACGGTCGCCACTTGCCGTCCTTTTTTCGCACAAGGTGTAAGGGACTAGCCCAGCTGCTTTTCGATGGTTGGCAAATTCCTTGCTCGATCATGTATCGAAACTCTTGTTTGGCTGCCTGCAGTTTTTCTCCCGATAATCTTCGTGGCTTGCAAAACACAGGCGGACCGGTGGTGATGATTTGGTGTTCTACAACATTAGTCGGTTTACGTTTCGAATCGAAAGTTGTGATGTCTCTAAAGTTGTGCATCGTTGTGGCAAATGGGTTTGATGCGCTAAGACATTCTATGTTTGGCAAGTTGCTTGTTTTGCTTGGCAGAAGGTTGTTCATTTTGTTTTCGATTAATCTGTGTCTTTTAGCGTCGGCGAGTAGATCGTAATGTCTAAGGAAATCTGCGCCGATTATTGGACTTGTAACGTCTGCTACAATAAACGACCAGGAGTATTTCCTCGATAAACCAAGATCTACCGCTAAGGTTTTTTGACCGTAAGTATGAATTTGCGTATTGTTCGCGGCATAAAGTTTCCGTGACGTTGACGGATTACATCGTTCTTGTGTGTTTGGTGGGATCACCGATATCTCGGCACCGGTATCGATTAAAAAACGGCGGTGTGAAGATTTATCGGTGATGTGGATGCGGCAAACCTTTGGTGAAAAGATATCGGAGTTGGTGCTATTAGGTGTGGTGTGTGGTGCTAGCCATGGTGAGTGATAAGTGCCTATGGGTTCTTCGGCTGAAGGATTAGTGTTGGTTTTACTGCTTAGTAGGAGTGTTGGTGAATGGTTTCGTGTGTGTGATCGGGATCTAGTACGTTTCCGTGGAAGACGAAAACGAACTATTTTTTTCGGGATGATATCGGCATTTGCTCGGAGAAAAAAATGCACTGTGTGGCTGAGTCTCTCGGGTGCTCCTTCTCACACTTTTCGGCTAGGTTTCCGTATCGGTAATGGTAAAAGCATATCCATCGTCGCGGGGGTTTTTCGTGTGCGTTTGATGAGTCACGTGTACTTTCTCTCGTTCGCGCACGGGACCTTGGGCGTCGATCATCTGATCGGGGTCGTTGAACGAATAGATACTCGTCGAAACGCCGAGAGAGTGCTTCGATCTTGCTCTCTAATGCTGTAATCTGTGCATTATCATGCGTGACGGTTTGCATAGCTGGAGAACGCGGACGCGTATTTTTGATTTCTGCGATATCACCATGGGGGGCTTCCATTATTTTATCCGCAACCGTGGCTTGCTCATCTAACGTTGCCGAAGGGATGGCTGCGATGATCGATCGTACGGTTGTCGGTAATGCGCGTAGCCAAATGTTGGATAGAACTGCATCGGAACAGCCTACCCCACCCATTCTGCGCATTTCTGATAATAATTGGCTCGGTTTCTGGTCACCCAGCGAGACGCCGGAGAGAAGGCTCGTCAACCTTTGGTTTTCCGACGGCTGAAAATGTGCGAGAACGGCTCTTTTTATGGTGTCATACCGATCCGTGGCGTCAGAATTGTTGCAAATCGCGATCGTGGAGTGCACGAATCTTGCACGGGTGCCGAGAGCGACAATGACTGCGCTATATTTATATTTGTCCTGCTTCACACCGTTTACAAAGAATGCCGCCTCCAAGCAGACAAACCACGTTTCCACGTCCTCAGCATCGAAATCGGGAAAATGTATTTTCGCGTTCCCATAGTGTTCGTGAGCCTCTTTTTTCAACGAAGAGGAGTCTTCCACGGGCTTCTCTTTCGGTGGCATAGTGTAAACGCGCGGTAGAAAAAGGGTATGTCGAAACGCGTGGTTTCGTTCACTCGCGGCTTGTCACGGAAGGATAACGGTTCGTCGTTCTTGTTCGGCTCGGTCGGGATCGTATCAAAGGGGGCCAGCTCAATCGATAATGGATAAATCGGGGGCGTTGCGGAAGTGTCTTTACTTAGGTCGGTCGGGTGTTCGCGGTACGGAGTGTTCGGAGTTCGGGGTCACCAATTTGGGGGCTTACGCCTTTTCTGATTCGATTTCGGATGTCGCTTAAGAACACGTCTTACCGCCTTGGAGTTTGGAATTAAAGAGAGCTTATTTTATTTCTATGTTATCAAGGCAGCGCCTTGTACTAAAAATCTTGCAGTGCATAAGTATGCCACCCGTTTATGTACGAGAGTCGAGTGTCCGAGGTGCAAACTAAAATATAAAGATAATGTTCGCTACGCTACATGTTTGAATAGCATCGTAGATCTATGTTTGCTTGCAGTGATTAATTGATATTGATCGGAGGTCTGCTGTTGGCACAAAGCAGTGATAATGATCCATTCATCGTTAAATATAGCACGATTTCCTCCACTATTCAGGAGTCTTTCTTACACAAATAAATAATCACTGATGTATGATTGTTGTATGCATTGTTTTTTTGTCATGGTTTGCAGTATTCCACTGAGCAGGGAGTTGCTATTTTGCTTATTCACTTGCAAGAAGTTTATCTCGCCCAGTGCCTTTCTCCAGGCGACACATTGCGCAAACGTTTACATATTTCTTTGCACACTAACCCCTTGACGCTCAGATTTCATTATCAACAATCGTCGTCAGGCTGCTGTCCCTGTTGGTGTATCGCCTGCGCTCCGTTCCGTACGATCGCCGGCTGTTTCGCAGGAGGGCGAAAACGATAACTCCCGTCAAGAGGCACACCATCACCGCAACGAGCAGAACCGTCGACTTATAACCACCGGAACCCAGCACCGCCAACTTGTCGCTGTTCGTTTTTGCCGTCTCAAGCGCCTGATCGACCCGGAACGACAGAGTATTGATCTGCAGCTCCAGCCGCTCCTCAGAGAGTTGCTGCTTCTCCAGCGTCAGGTTGTTCACGCTGTCGATCATCCTCCGAAGCTCGTCGGTGCGCACGGAGGAGGTGTTGGTGCGATTCAACAGAAGCCGGACGCGAAGATCGATCAGGTATGTGTGCAAGTGGAAGAGATCATTTTCCAGCGACATCTGGCGCCGGGTTAGATCGGACAGCGTGCCCTCGAGCTTGTCGGTTCGGTCGACCACATCACTGTGACCCTCGCCGAATCGCTGCACGTCGTCCAGCACGCTCTGGAACATGGCCTGTAGGGCGCCGGTTTCGGAAACGTTCGAGCTGAGCAGATGCTCTGCGGTCGTGTTCCAGTGGCGGATTGGGTTTTTCTCGTCGTAGCAGAATATGCCCTCAACGTTCGGTTGTTTCATCTCCTCCTCGGAGGGCGCACCCTTGACCAGCTGGATGCCGTTCTCGTTGCAGTACCGCACGATGTTCGACAGGAACGTGCAGTTCCAGCGGTTGTCCACCAGCCCTAGTTTGGTCAGCGCCGGGAACATCTTCTTCATGTTGCCGTACTCAATCGACTTCAGCCGATTTCCGTCCAGATAGAGCTCCTCCAAAAGGGTGGACGACGTGAGAATGTCCAGGTCGATCTTGTCCAGGTTATTGTAGGACAGGTCCAGCCACAACAGCTTCTCCTGCTGGGCAAAAGTGCCGTGCTGTAGGTTAGTTATGCCTGTCCGCTCCAGTCGAAGCTGCTGGAGGTTGGTGAGCTTCGCGAAGCTGTCAATAGACAGCGATCCGAGCTTGTTGCCTGTCAGGTCCAGTACCTCCAGTGTTTGCATCCAGCTGACCATTTCGAGCGTCGAGATTGAGTTGTCCTTTAAAGACAGCGTCTTGATCGAAATGAGGTTCGAACGATCTGCTAGGATTTGCGAGATCTTGTTGTTTTCCGCGTAGAGCTGCTCAATCCACGGTGAAAGGTACACTTCCTCCAACGAATTGTTTCTCACTTGCACCGCTTCCACGCTGGAGTTTCGCAGGTTTAGCTTCGTTAGTCGGTTGTTCCACAACGTCAATAGGTAAGGGCGATTGGTCCCGAGCGCCATCTCGTCGAACACGCTGATCCGGTTGTTGTGTAGCAGAATGTACCTTAGCTTTGTGTTCTCCTGAAATAGGCCCTCCTCGATAAGCTCTAGCTCGTTGTGGTTGAGCATAACGAAACGAATTTCCACCAGCTTGGTAAACAACGCTCCGTCCAACATTCGCAACTTGTTACGTTCTAGGTTTAGGATCTGCAGCTTCAGCAACAAGTGAAAGGCCGTAGGATCAATCGTGCTGATGCGATTGAGTGCCAGATTAAGATTTACCAAGTTGTCAGCACCGGTGAAGGCGTAACTCTTCACTTCCTGCAGCGCGTTTTTGGAAAAGTCCAGGATTTGCAGGGAGGAGGCTCGCTCCATGCTGTATCCATTTATGTTCTGGATGTTGCAGTTGGAAAGGGTTGCATCTTTCAAGTTGCGAAATGTGTCAAACAGCTTCTTGGGCACATCGTCCAGTGTTGAATTTATGAAGGAAATTGTTGTTCTTTGATCGCTACCTGCACAATTAAATGAATAGCTTATTGAACTGTTGATGAACACATTGCTGAATGTTATGCTTGGTTCGTACCGGTGATAGTAGCCATCGCTATCACCATCGCAACTGTATTCGACGCTTTGTGACATCCCCGTGTCTATTACATAAAATCTAAAAAAGGAGACAACCAGAAGAGATTTTGTATGTTTCTCCAGAATTAAACCCCTTAACGATTGTTCTTTTATCGCATACTCACAACAACACGACAAAAATAACACAATTCACTTTCATGGTTGGCTACGAAACTATGACCTCTCGACAAGACTCTCTACAGCAGACTGAATCGCAGATACATGATGCCAGAATCATTTTGCATGACCGATATTGCGTTACTAATAACCTCGCAATTATCTGGCTCTATCCCAACAGTTTCAGCTAATCAGAATATGGAACGGTAAATTTGTTCTCACAGCACTTCGATTCCTCTATCTCTATTCCGCTTTAGAGATAAATCTGTACCGTTCTCATGTATTTCCCGTTGATGAATTTGCGTCAATGGTCTAGGCACTGATAAAGCTTTACATGATTGACAGAGTCGATTCACTAGGGTAGCCGTCGCGCGTCTTCTATTGACTAATGTACTCGCTTCCTCTTGTTAGGGTTTGGCTCGTTGGAAAGGAGAAAGGCCATAGCTAAGCTAATGTTCTTTACAAAAATTACTGCTGAGTCGTGTTGATGCTCCAAATCTGCTTTCGGAAATTTCGTATTATGCTCCAAGCCTTGATGTGATGTTCTCGTGATCCTTTGTTTCGTATGGTTCAATGGTTAAATGAATATGCACCGACGGTGGATTTTAATATGTCATACAATGAATCTTTACGTGCCTTAAAACTGTACGCGGCCAGTTCTTAAGAGTACTTTTAAGGTTTATGTAGGCCGCGCCGCTGGATATAAATATATTTAAATAAATTAAGATATAAAAATGATAGTTAAAACACAGAATTGATTGGCAATAGTCCGTTTGCCAATTTAATGTAGAGATTAGAGCAGAGATTATAGTTCCGGTACACAACTAGCAGTAAGGAAACATAAACATGATAATAACGGTATGATTTAGGCGTGGCTTAGGAATAATTTTTCGGTGAAGTTATAATATTTATTTTAAACATCGCTGTGTTCCGATATTCTTTCATCACACCGAACACGTACTTCTCTACAATTATAACGCTTCACTTTTGTTTGGCTATCAGCTTAGTATCGACCGATCAGCCCGAGCTCTCGATTGTGTCTGCCTTGCGTCGACGGTTCTCCCGCCGCAGACCCCACGCTAGTTACTCAGCGGCTGTACACTGCCTTTACTATGGGCTAAGGGAGCCATCCACTTCGTGACTACAACACACATTTTCCCTCTTTTGGTCAATGTAAATTCCCTGAAATAACGTTCATTTTCCTAGATTCTTGCGTTAATATGCTTTTCTTCCTTGATGACATTTCTAAGCAATATAAAAGCAACGTTTTCGCATTTAAATTTTCTTGGATTATACTACAAATTTATAACAGATCGATTGGCAGAAAGACAGGGTCGTGTTTTTTATAGAGATTTGACCTTTTTTTTACCACTTCGTGTATGAACTGCACGGGCCATGCTACTGCTGCTACCGAGTCACCGTGGCAGAGAGAAGTTTTCAGCCGGCTGCGCGCGAGAGCGATTCACGGCGAAGTCGCAAGTTTATAGACGCTACGTTCTGGCTCCGAGATTTCGCTTCGAGTCGATAGTCGGTGCGGTGGCTCGGTTGGTGATGAATGCGCTAGGTGGTGCTATGGTCGCCACAATTTGATTAGTAAGAACCCAAATTTTTAGAAGAATATTGCGATTTTGTTTGCCTCATATACCTGCCTTGGGTCAAAACGAACATAATGAACCTAAAAGCACCATCATTTGTTCTATGACTAAGGCGCTTAAACCGCTTTGCAGTCTAGGCCTGTTGGAGCTTTTCCCTAAACCACTCACGGTCACACGCCAACCTGCTCCAATTCAATATTCGGATCTTTTTGGCAACTTTGTCAATGCCAGCCCCACATGTCAGCTTAGACCTTCGACGGCTGATATCGTTTGGAAAGTCAAATATATTACGTTCAGAGTTTTTATTTCTAAACAAAGAAAAGAGTTTTGTTTAAGGAAGAAATACTTTATGTATACTTTTTATCTAATTGACAAGAAACAAAAACTTCTAAGAACTCGATAAAGGAAACCTGTTACTCAAGGTCTCTCGAACCACCTTTGATTTAAATTATAAGCCTTAGCACAAAGCAGTCACCATGGTCAATCCATAGTTAAATATAGCAAAATTTCGTCCACTATTCAGGAGAGCTTTTAACACAAGTATATCATCACTTTTTGTCGATCATTTCAACCGTTCAAACACTGATAAATAATTCACTGCATTGTTTTATTTGTCGATTCGCTTTAGCTCTTTATTTAAAGTTTCATGGTTGACAGTTTCTTGCTGAACTACTTGTGAGACATTTATCTCGTTCGGTGCCCTATTCGAGGCGACACTTTGAGCAAACGTTTATATTTTTAGCATTGTCGCTCAGATGTCGTTATCAACAATCGTCGTCAGGCTGCTGTCCCTGTTGGTGTATCGTCTGCGCTCCGTTCCGTACGATCGCCGGCTGTTTCGCAGGAGGGCGAAAACGATAACTCCCGTCAAGAGGCACACCATCACCAGCACCGCAACGAGCAGGCCCGTTAACGCGCTGCCACCGGAACTCTCCGCTTTCGATTGCAGCAGTTGCGGTTGGTGCTTATCGGCGGTGAAGAGGCCGACTCCTCCACCCGGCGAGAGCATGCTACCGATCCAGTCCTCGACGCGCTTGCCCAGCACCGCCAACTTGTCGTTGTTCGTTCTGGCCGTCTCAAGTGCCTGGTCGACCCGGAACGAAAGGGTGTTGATCTTCAGCTCCAGCCGCTCCTCAGAGAGGTGCTGCTTCTCCAGCGTCAGGTTGTTCACGCTGTCGATCATCCTCCGAAGCTCATCGGTGCCCACGGAGGAGGTGTTTGTGCGATTCGACAATAGCGAGAGGCGCATATCAAGCAGGGACTTCCGCAGGTCGAGCAAGCCATTATCCAGCGAAATCTGGCGCCGGGTTAGATCGGACAGCGTGCCCTCGAGCTTGTCGGTTCGGTTGACTGCATCGCTGTGACCCTCGCCGAATCGCTGCACGTCGTCCAGCACGCTTTGGAACATGGCCTGTAGGGCGCCGGTTTCGGAAACGTTCGAGCTGAGCAGATGCTCTACGGTCGTGTTCCAGTGGCGGATTGGGTTTTTCTCGTCGTAGCAGAAGATGCCCTTGACGTTCGTTTGCTTCAGCACCTCCTCGGAGGGCTCACCCTTAATCAGCTGGATGCCGTTCTCGTTGCAGTACCGCACGATATTCGACAGGAACGTGCAGTTCCAGCGGTTGTCCACCAGCCCTAGTTTAGTCAGCGCCGGGAACATCTTCTTCATGTTGCCGTACTCAATCGACTTCAGCCGATTTCCGTCCAGATAGAGCTCCTCCAGAAGGGTGGACGACGTGAGAATGTCCAGGTCGATCTTGTCCAGGTTATTGTAGGACAGGTCCAGCCACAACAGCTTCTCCTGCTGGGCAAAAGTGCCATGCTGTAGGTTAGTTATGCCTGTCCGCTCCAGTCGAAGCTGCTGAAGGTTGGTGAGCTTCGCGAAGCTGTCAATAGACAGCGATCCGAGCTTGTTGCCTGTCAGGTCCAGTACCTCCAGTGTTTGCATCCAGCTGACCATTTCTAGGGTGGAAATTGAGTTGTTCTCCAAAGACAGCGTCTTGATCGACATGGGGTTCGACCGATCTGCTTGGATTTGTGAGATCTTGTTGTTATCCACGTACAGAGCCTCAATCCACGGTGAAAGGTACACTTCCTCCAGCAAATTGTTTGCCACCAACACCTTTTCCACCTCAGCGTCCCGCAGGTTCAGCTTCGCCAGCCGGTTGTTCTTCAACGACAAGAGCTTCAAGCGATTGGTCCCGAGCGCCGTCGCGTCGAAGACGCTGATCCGGTTGTCGTTGAGCAGGATGTTCTCTAGCTCTGTGTTCTCTTGAAATAGGCCCTCCTCGATAAGCTCTAGCTCGTTATGATTGAGGAAAATGAAACGAAGTGCCCCCAGCTTGGTAAACAACGCTCCGTCCAACGTTCGCAGCTTGTTCCCCTGTAGGTATAGGATCTGCAGCTTCGGCAACAAGTGGAAGGCCGTAGGGTCAATCGTGCTGATGCGATTGAGTGCCAGATTAAGGGTTACCAAGTTGCCAGCACCGGTGAAGGCGTAACTCTTCACTTCCTGCAGCGCGTTTTTGGAAATGTCAAGAACTTGCAGGTTGGAGGCTCGCTCCAGGCTGTACCGATTAATGTTCTGGATGTTGCAATTGGAAAGGGTTGCATTGTTCAAACTGTAAAAGGTGTCAAACAGCTTCTTGGGCACATCGTCCAGTGTTGAATTTATGAAGGATATTGTTGTTTTTTGATTGCTACTTTCACAATTAAAAGAATAGCTTATTGTACTGTTGATGAACACATTGCTGAATGTTACGCTTGGTTTGTGGCGGTGATAGTAGTCATTGCTATTACCATCGCAATGGTATTGGACGCTTTGTGACATCCCCGTGTCTATTACATAAAATCTGAAAAAGGAGACAACAAGATGAGTTTTTGTTGTTGTTATGTTTCCCCAGAATTAAACCCTAAACAACGGTTCTTTTGTTTGCTTAACTCACAACAACACGACACAAATAACACAATTCACTTTCATGGTTGGTTTCGAAACTGCGACCTCTCGACGAGACTCTCTGCGGCAGACTGAACCGAATCGTTCTTTCTTCATCGCATCCGTTCGCTGGGTTTGGTCCGTTGATAAGCTTGTTGGAAGGGTGTATCCGAATGCTACCAACACATCACCGAGGGTTGAAGGAACCCTTGGCCGGCGTATGTGAAATGGCATCATGCGATAAGGAAATGGAAAACTACTTGGATGGATTAACAACGTTCAACTTTCACGGCCTTCATTCATCTGCAAATATTTCGTTTGTTTATTTCCGTGAAGCGATCAGGCATTGGGTCTGGACACAGACTGGATGACTGTGAATATTTGCAAAATTGGTAAACATGATACCGGATGCAGGCTGCGTGGCCGATATGGCGTTACTAATAACCGTACAATTTTCTGGCTCTATCCCAACAGTTTCAGCAAATCAGAATATAGAAGTAAAGTTCTTCTAATAGCATTTCAATTCTGTTCCACCTTGTAGATAAATTGATACTATTAAACCTGAATTGATTGGCAAAAGTCCGTGTTGCAAAAACCATGCTTCATTTAGGAAATATTTGTAGGAAATAGAATGCCGGTACACAACTGGCAGTAAGGACACATTAACATGAATACGTTATGATTCATGGATTGGTTGAGAATTATTTAAGATGTATGTTTGCCATCGGAGAAAGAAAAATGGCCAAACGCTGGATACGAGCACGATGACTAATTACTTCGGCTTTTTAATGGCCCCCATTCCTTTTCAGGCCAATTGAACGATTAACTAGCTGCACACGTAAACCTTGAGTCAATCTGATGCAGTTGCACGTGAACGACTCGTTATTGTTCCTCAAATGAAGACTGGCGAGTTTTGACCTTTTGCAAGTAATCACGCATCAGTCTTCGCCGTCCCGTCCAGAAGCGTACACGTCGGAGTCTTGCAGCGTACGATGCGCCGTTGGTGGGAGCTTGAATTGCAGACCGCCCTGATTCCGCTGTACTTCGTCTCGAAAGTATGCTGCGTGAACGCTTACACCTACCGTCGGATGCCTTCCCGTGGCATGACGGCGGAAATCGGCAAGCCAACGGGAGTGCCCAGCAGTCCGGCGAACCATGTTGTGGTCACGTTGAGCGATGCTTTCGTCGGCAGCAGTCAATCCGACGACTCACCGGGCAAGGTGGGTCCATCGTCACCTTCCGTGGTGCTTGAGTTTTCCGCCGCGGGCGTCCTGCATGCGGTGGGTTGTAGTGCGGCCTACGCCGCCTACCATATCGTTTCCTCGCTCAGCCAATCAAGCAAATTGACCGACCCCAACCTGGTGCGGGTGGCCATCGACCTGAAGAATCAGTACATGGGGTGCATCCTGGTGCTGGCGCTCGTCGGCGTGTCCCTGTTCCGGCAGCCCACGGTCGATGCGCTGTTGCGGACGATCCTTCGGGTGGAAGACGAGCTGGGTGACATTCGCCATGGACTGCCCGGCGGACTGCAAGCGCCCTTGGTAGGGAACACGGCTTGGTTAAGGTAAACAGGTTGACAACGACTTGCATCGGAAAATGGCGTGTAGAACTGAGTGCGATTCAATCGAAGTTCGGAGAAGTTCCATCTTGCTTTGTTCATACGGTCACTTTCGTTAAATGCATAACAAGTTCAAGCAATTCATGTTTGGTATGAGGATAAACGCGGTTGCGTGAGGAGAAAGTGTAAGCATTGGGGTTAAATGGTCATCTCTAAATAATCTACGATCATAGAGAATCGGTAGTTCTTCGAATTAGGATATATCATACGACAAGTAACCATGCAAAAATAAACAACCATCAAATTGAACATGAAGGCTTTCTAGTTCACAATTGATGGCGAAACTTCTGTTACATTAGAAATGAGTTGGAAATGAGAAAAACGCCAGATTACAGTATTTTTCAAGCTACAATGTATCGAAATTATCAATGGTCACGATTCGGTGTTCTTCGCACCCCCTTCCCTCAGAAATGTGTTCCTGATGCTCGTTGCCGGCGTCGGCGTGAAGGCGGTGCTCGAGATAAGCAACTGCCTCATGTACATCCGCGACAGCGGTTCGCCCTTTTCGTCCTACTGCCTGGTGCTGTGCATCGTGCCGCAAACCATCTGCATCGTGTGCGAGCTGCAGTCCGTGGCGTACGCGCTCCTGCTCCGGCAGCGGTTCGGCCAGCTCAACCGCTGGCTCCGGCAGCTGCAGCCTCATCTGGCACGCGGCAGTGGTCCGGCGTTTCGGTCGCTCGGGCGCATCGCTGCAACGCACAGTGACCTGACGGGTGCGATAAAACTGCTCAGCCGGTCGTTCGGCGTGCAGAACGCCATCCTTCTGCTCAATCAGTTCGTGACGCTGGTGGAGCTGGGCTACAACACATGCATGATGACCGTGCGGTAAGTGTGCAGGTGTCCAGTTCATTAACTCGAGTCAACACTCCGACCAGCGTGGTACGAACTGTTGCGATTGCAGCCTCGCGAGCTACTGAACGAGCTATAAGCAAACACAGAAGCTTTCTATATCCCAAAGCCCAGTACATTCGCAGAGATGATTTGAACGATTCATTTGTTTTAGCTTATTGTCTTTTTCATAGCATCTCGGAAGTATGACTAAACCCTCATCAATTTCATTCAAATCCAATCATCATCTTTTCATCATTTTTGAGTTTATAAAAAATTGTTTTATTTCGTTTTCTTCTTCTTAACACCCGAAACTGCTCTTGTACCCGAACCAGATTTGACGAGGCCGAAACTCAGCAGGACGACAGCACCGAAGACTTTCTCGAAACCGTCATCTGGGTCAGTTGGTTCGTGCTGGAAATATTCGTTCTGTGCTACTTTTGCCACGTGACGGTTGAGGAGGTGAGCTGGTACTTATGCTCGGTGCTTCATGTTTGCCACAAATTCAGAACCATAACAACATTTCTTTCACGTCTCAGGCAAAATGCACTGCACAACTACTGAGACTGCCCGCGACCTACAGTCCTGAGCAGCGTAGCCACTTTCGAATGGTAAAACATAAGGGTATCCTTTACCATTTTAGCTTCCAGTGTGTGTGTGTGTTCAACGCATTTCTTTCTCGAATCGGTTTTTTTCCAGGTATCCCAAGATTATATGATATTATTGAACAAGCAAATCAACATAACCTGCTGCGACCTGTTCAACGTGGATCTAGCCCTGCTGTACGCGGTACGTGGAAGTCTCGCATCAACTGCGGTATCGTGGCGTGGCTCTTCTGTTGAAACGTACCTTACTTTTCCCAGATAATCGGTGCCACCAGCACCTACCTCATCATACTGATTCAATTCGATCAATCGTTCAACGAATGATGTCAACCACGTTGTGGTCAGCATTAAAAAATCAAATAATACGGTCGTAAGGAGACGAACAGCGTAGCTTTCCGTCGTGTGGCTCCGACATTACCATTCGGGTTTAATTACTTCATTTAAATGCACGCGCTACTTCACACGACAAACTGCGGCCGCTTCGATCTGGATCGCGCTGCAATATTGATTGTAATCACTTGCACCGAATATTTCCATCCATAACGACGAAATGCATACACGATGGGCCTTGGATTACCGGCCACCGGTCAACGGACGCCCGCGAGCACACCTACCGATTCCGATGGAACAGTTGAGCACTTAATAGCTTACGTTCGTGAGTTTCACACCTTGCCAGCTATTGAAATCACGAAATCAGCACACGTGGCGTGGATAATGCTATTCAAATTGGTTGATGTAAACGCTTGGTTTGAATAAATAAGCCGTGGAAATTCGAACGGCTTGTAAACTTGGTGGAAGAGTAATTTGAATGTGATGAAAATGTTGTTAAATTGCTAAAATTATGTTCGTAGTTGTGGACATTATTACCATACGCGTGAATCAACCAAACATTTCAAAAAGAACTATGAATCAGACGAGCGCTGTTCATTATTAATCATTAAAAAAATGTACATATTCATCAGCTCGCTGTGGTCTATTTCATCACAATCAATCTGGCCAAAAGGCTTTCCATGAGCATTTAGTTAATTACATTCGTGTTCAGCAAATTGACCATTTTGAGTAGCAACAAAACCGGCATTACGGCAAGTTCTTTCTTATTCATGACCGTCGCAATGCACGACCAAAATGCACCATAAATCATTGCTGGCAAGGCAATCAAATCAACACCACCAAACTTTTTGGGCGGACAGTCGACATAAGCAGGCCGCATCAGTTGAGTTGTAACACTAATTGTGTGCTGTGAGTTGCAAAATCACTGCTGGGCATATATTTACTGCTTCCGGTTTGTTGCTTTAATGAAATGAAGCCATAGATCCCAGCGAAACGAGTCAGTTTTTCCATCCTTTGCTTGTTTCCGCCACATTCAATCTATTACGGAAAAATCGGTTGCGGTTTTCAACGGGTATTAGTTCTGGTGGTTGTTATCCTGTGCTGTGTTGACAGTTGTACACCAGGTGCAACAATTGTCCCAATGTCTGCCAACCCTAGCCAACCGGAAAAGCTCCACCGCGATGCACCGAAACCTATTCCGACCGGGGAGAGTTCGCGGAAAAGTTTCCTCCGATGTCTCCGGCCGTTGCACTACCTCTCGTGCGTGTTTGGACTGTGGCCTTTTCTGAGCTTGCAGCGCTGCAGTGAAGCCACGGTCCACCCGTCAGCCTGGTGCCCGGTCTACTCGCTGCTCCTGATGGTGACGTACAGTGCCTTCCATCTGTACATCAACTACACCGACGCGTACGGTGCCGCCATGGGCAGTGCGGAAGGGAACTTCGTGTCGATGGTGATCGACATCTACAACCGGTACTCGGGGCTGGTTTTGTTCTGGCTGCTCCACATCGGAGCCCTCGTCACCGGGCGCACGCTGACGCACACCTTTTCCGGCCTCATGCTGGTGGACGAGCAAATTGCACAGCGCCTGTCGGTGACTCCCGACCATCCGCGCTGGTGCAGGTGAGTGAAGGCATTGGCAATGTTTGCCATTGAATAGCATTGTTTGCCAGTTAATAGTTTGTATTTGAATCCGACTAGCCTTTAGCCGTCTGCTGCGTGAAGCGCTTTCTCAAACGAATAACAAACAAATTTCCATTCCTGCACTAAACAGTTTACATTTATTCCGCTGAATGAATACGGTTTGCAGATCACTAAATATTTTATTGATTTAAATGGTAAATGATCCATGATTTAATCAATACGCTTTTTATTAATCTCTTAAAAGTTTTTTGTGAAATTGAAAAAAAAACATCCATGATTAACTGGTTTTTTTATCATATTTTGATCGCACGAAGAAGCCATTTCGGCCCTCATCAATCGATCGTATTAATAATGTTCGATTGCAGATTTATATGCCTGCACATGGCATTGATTTTCCTCGCCATCGGCTTTTCCGAGTGGTACAACTGCATCATGTACATGAGCGACTTCATCCCGGCGTCGGAGTACTGCATCTTCCAGTGCTACATCACGATGCTGACCAGCTCGACCGTCGAGATCCAGTACATGGCGCTCGTGGAGGTGATAAAAAGTCGCCTCCGGCTGATCAACGAGCTGCTGGCTCAACTGAACGACTACGATGCCGACCAGGAACGGACCCATTACGAGCAGTTCCAGGTCGGAGCGCGCCCGTCCCTCGTCCACCCCCGAGAACGGTGGCCGTTCGTCAAGGCGCCACATTCGGGGCCGTCCGCTAACTTTCTCCTCGACGAAATCTCCTCCACGTACGCCGCACGGAGATCGGCTGTGGTTCGGCATTCGGCAACGATCTGCACGCCCCTGCCGAGCCTCGCTCCAGTGCCAGCGACTTCCCGCGGCGATCAGCAGCGCTGGCAGAAAATCAAACGGCTGCAGCATAAAATAATTACGGTCAACCAGGCGCCTCCACCGGGCCCCGCGCCGGTCGATGGCGGCCGGACTCAATTTCCGCTGCTGGTTGCCAGCCTGCTGAATTCACAATCGGGCGCGTGCGAACACATCAGGCTGAAAATAATTAATGATATAAAAAATTTATACACACATTTGCATTTATTATCGCTGAATATTAATAAAGCGTACGGGGCGCAGTTGATTTTCATCCTGATGACGCTGTTCGTCACGCTCACCACGCTGCTCTACTACTGCACCATGAAGCTGTTCCGGTAAGTGTGTGTGTGTGTGTGTGTGTGTGTGTATTAACGGTAGTTTAACGGGGCCATTCAGCTGTTGACTATCGGAACGATGCATGCACCGAATTGCCGCACCGAAAGAACGGCTGAAAAGTGAACGTATGCCAGCGATTCGATGCATGCTTCCGAATGAGTAATTTACCGCTCTTGCCAGCTCGAGATTGCTCGTAAAGATTGCTTCAGCCAGTGAGAAGTAAAGTCGTTTTATTTTTTCACTGTGAATGAATATCCACTGGCGAGGGAGAGTGAACGATAATTAAACCTAACAGTAATTGAGCGGATATGCATGAAAGGAAACAATTATTAGAGGAAGTTTTATTTTTTCGCTTCTAAAAGCTAATGACGTGAAATTTAATTAAAAATGCAAATATTTAACTTTGCTCCGTGAACGTGGGACATGGAGTTGCATCTACTTCCTTTAACTTTGATTAAACAATTTCAGGCTATTGACGTAGATCAGAAAGCTCTTTGCTTTGATGCTTTAGATGCACAAAGGAAAATTGTTGTTAGTGAATTGCAAAACAAATTATAAGCATTGTTACAGACAGCAATATTTATAAAAAGTGCTTTAATTAGAAATATCAACTGATTAACTAACGATCAAAAGCAAGCAAAAAGGTTGCCCTGAAACATGGCATGATGTAGAAACTAAGATGAGCATCCAATGGTTGGATAGCATTGAAGTATAGTGTGGCCGATTCGATAACCCTGCGAGTTGATGACCAAACTTTATGTTTACGATTCCCTCTTTGTACTTCCAATTCAATTGGTTCCTATATTCCAAATCGCCTCCACCCGAAACGGATGCACCGAAAACCGGCATGTGGCGGAGAATCGTTCGGAAATCATGTTTTTCCACGGAATCCCCGGCATGACACTTCACATCGATCGCTGATAAACTGCAACTGGAAACTGCGCCACCGGACTTGCACCGAACCCAGCATGCTCTGGCTCGGACAGCGGCCATCGCACGGTGATCTGATTACAACGTTCTGGGAAGTGCTGAGCACCCTCTCGTGGGCCTTCATCTCGACGTTCCGGATACTGCGGATCTGCAGCGTGTGTAACGCGGCAAAAACCGAGGTAATTGGGGGTGAAAAACATTCCATCCAGATCCTGAACCTGCCTGCAAAATCCAGGACGAAGGCCATGACGGATATGGTACAAGCGCGATGCTTCGAGTGCATTTTTTTTTTTTAGAGCGCGGAGGCATTCACCCGCTGTTGCCTGATGCGCCCGGGGGGGGTAGGAACCCTTGACAAACCCTTTTCTAACAAGCAACACTCGCCAGTTCTTACTCATTCTCACACTCGCTTCAAAAATCAGTGCACTGCAGTTTGGTTACCAAACATACCAAGCTCCGAACCGACAACCGATCTGCATACGGGGTAGCTGGTCAACGAGCGCATCATGTTTAGATGCATGCAAAGATATGCTAATTAAGTGACACTCCACTCGGTACAGCTTTGCACATCGATCCGTCCCGGGGCAGCCGAGCTGTTCGTTTGCATTTCCGAGTGCGGAAACGGTACCACTTGGACTTTGAATGTTCACCTTGCTCAGTTTTTTTTTCGGCTTCCTTCTATGGATTTAAATGTATGTCGAATTCTGTTCCATTTTTCTTTTCTGAACTGCTTTATGTTTATTAAATGCGAGTTTGTTCACTCGAAAAAAATCGTGGTGCATCAATAGAATACTTTGATTTTGAAAAAAAAAACAACTTATTAAATGCAAACATAGTATGTTTTATTAATTCTAGATGGTCCGTAATTTTATGCAAATTATAGATCCAAGTCATTGGGGTCCGAGATAGCCGAACGCGTTCGCTGAACCAAATACGACTCACGGCGGCGTGGGTTCGAACCCACAACGAGTCTCTCCTGGTACGAAGGATGCACTATCCACGTACGTCAAAAGGCAAGACCAAATCGGTCGTTACATACTGCTACAAGCATGTTGGTCCAACTGTTCTTTAACAAAATGGTATTGCGCTTGGTTTATACGGAACCAGGTGCATTCAATTTAAATTGTTTTGATCAACACGATTTTGATTTCATTGTCTACCATGCAATGAACTATTGCTCCAATAAAGGTGGCCTCCAATTTCTCTCCAAAACCATTTACCTCCCCAAGCGTAATCGGCGAACGGGCAGCTTTTCATTAGCATATGAATGATAAGTTAAGTATTTATCTCAAATCGTTCCGTTTCGCGCCTTCTCAGCCTCAGCCAGCCTCCACAATCCCCGGCGGTGATAAAGTTGCATTGTGAAAAATGCATCACACATTTTATCGGTGCACCTTGCGGCCCTTGCTCACAATTTATCGTCCGCCTGTGTTTCGCCTTGCGTGACGCAAAAACGAAAAAGAAAGTCTATCTGCATCACCTCACGGGGCAAATCCCAACTGCATTGGGGATCTGAAAATATTCCTGAATACATAAATCCTTCGCTCTCACTCGAATGCACCGTCGCTACGCTGCGGGAGAAAACACTCCTGGAAATGTCGTTTTTGTGCCGAAAAAAAAAACCCCCCCTTGGCACAACCTCGGCTGCTACTGCTGCTGCTGCAATTTCATCCTCTTATCCTGCAGCTCGGGAAATATATTGGAGCAGTGTTTAAAAGTGCATTTTTTTTTATGTGTGCATTAACTCTCCCCTCTCTCGTTCGCCTGGAATGCATCACATCGCCAAACGTTGCGTGAAATATATTTCCACCGCCGCTCATCATCAAACGCCGAGCAAGGCGCAAAAAATCGGCAGCCTCATACATGGGCTGGGATGGAAAACAAATTGCCGCACCACCAAAGCGATGGTAAGTATCGAATGTTAGCCGAATTGTGTGGCGGTTTTCCCAGTGCATTCCTTCCCCCTATCACCTCCCCTCCCCCAGCCGGCCTCCTTGGTGCACTCCATCCCTCCGAATTTCCCGCCCGAAATTGTCACTCACAACCAGGCACACGAAAAGTATGGTTCTAGCACGGTGACCCGATTTTGACAGGGTCCACCCACGGCTGCTGGTTGCCTTTCTTCTCGTCGCATGCTTCTCCCGCACGCACACTCACACACAGATGCCACAAATGCACCAACTATTGCAACCCCCCCCCCCCCCCCCCCCATTTCCGCAATCTATTCGGTGCCGCTCCACGCAGCCCGAGACCACGCACCGACGACACTTTTACCCGGAACGCAGCATCGTGGTATTGTTTCGTGGAACCCAATGGCGTTCCCAGGCCGCAGCACGAGTGCGTGCATCGCTGCCGACCCACCGCCCGGGCAATTTGCATTAGAATGTGTCGAAAACGAATGTGTTATGAATTATGTAACGCCCCATTGTTGCAACTTTCCGGTAAATTGATTCAATATCCGCCCATTTTACGCACTCCTCTTCGTGCGCCGAATGGGCTCGTCGTTCTCGCCAGCACCGGCACGGTTTGGAGGGTTTTGGCAGTGGTATTCTAGAAAACGGTTTGTCGTTTCCCTCGAACGAGCTCCCGGTCCTGCAGCATGCGCCCCGGGGCGTTTGCATATGTAGGTGCGCCGTTGTGCCGTTGTGTAATGAATTGTTTCACACGATGGTGCGATGATTTGTGGTCAATATTAGGCGGACTGCCTACCGGGTTTCGCTTGGCCGATCGTGGTCGTTCACGAGGACCGGATGCTGCCCGGACCGGGAGTTTATGTGGATGCGCCCAGTGCTAATGAATGGTCGTAATTTCCTCCCGCTCTCGAACGCAATCATTTACCAGCTCCACGTGTGGGTGAAGTTCAGTGGTTCTCTCCCTCTCTCTCTCTCTCTGTCTCTCACTCAATCTCGAACTGATCTAGGGCAATGGTAAGTGAGACATTTGAGAATCTACTTTTTTGAATGTTTGTACTAACCTGAAGTAGTGTATTTCAATTTATTCTTTTTTCTAGTTCGCAATCTTTTTTTTTCCAACGAGCGTACAAATTATTTATTACATTGGAACCAATCCGTGCTGTGATAATGACATAAATGAGATTTTTTTTTAATTTCACCACAATGTTTGCGAAATGAATTTTAATTTATTGTTTTTCTAATACGCAATTAACTTTTCCAAAGAGCATACAAATATTTAAAATATTAATCACATTAGAACCAATACGTGCTGTGATAATGACATAAATGAGAATTTTTCAAATTTCACCACGCAGATATCACTTTAATATTCGCCCATAATGGAAAGATTAAGATTTAAAAAAATCGAGGTTCTGTTTGGCAAATATATGAATCTTGTTTCACTTCCACATCCACAAACAAATGTTTAACGTTTGAGAAATAATAGCTCGTCTGTTAAAATGCACCGGCATGAAACCGAATGATCACGTATCACAACATTTTACACCTGCTTTCCATCTGTTAAACACGCGTGCAAATCAATTAAAACCCATTCAAAACTATCACTACTTCGTGTTCCGGGCTAACCTGCCTCGACATCCGCTTTCCATTTGCATTCCAGGTCCGCATGCTGTCGCTCCAGCTGCAGCAGCAACGCATCGAATTCACCGCCGGTGGTTTGCTCACCATCGATCACGGGCTAATGTTTAACGTGAGTATGTGCAAGCCCTCCCCACGGGCCTTGCCCACCTCCGGCCGATGATTCCCACCGGGGCGAGCGACGGAAGCGTAAAATATTTACCATCTGTAATTGTTTTCCATTTCCGCAATCTTCACCACCGCGGTGCGCAGATCGTCGGCTCGCTCGCCACATACCTTCTTATACTGATACAATTCGATATCGCCCAGAACGGAGCCAAGTGGAAGGCCGAACCGAGTCCGCCGGCCGCAGAGGAGCGCCCCTGAGCGCGGGGAATACATTTCGGGGAAGGAGCGCGAGCGTCCGATTCACCGATAACAAATGGCACCGAGGATCAAAGCATCGTCGCATCCGGAATTCATAATCCACAAACAACCGATACGATCCGGGCGGTGCAATGTTTGCTTGGTGCTTGGTCCGTTTGCATGCACGGCCAAACGGTGGGCTGCTTCTCGAATGATAAATGTTTGACCTGTCCACTCTGTTTGATGTTGATAATCGGTTTCTTGTTAGTTTTGGGAGCGACGCGCATAACTTCTGGCTGATAAATAATCTGCCCGCACCGGTGGGGGAATGTGTGCTCGATTAGAAATTATTCCCAACCGCGATGAAGATGCTAGAGCCAGGTTTGATTTATTGCGTTAAGTTTAGTTTCTTAGAGAATTCAATACATTTGCATTGTAGTTGCTACCGTGCAATAAAATCGATGTTTTGGCATGTCCTTATGGTAGAAACTTTTGCGATCAGTGTTTCATATTGGGTGGAATATGTTTTGAAAAGTATTTTCCATGGTTCGTACACTATGTGATATTTGAAATTCTAACTCCGGTTCCTAAAATTGCTCCTAAATCTCCATCCAAACTAACGCATGAAAATAAACAATGAAATATTCACCACTTTTCCACCACTTGCGCTCCTTCATGCACAACTTTGTTCCTTCCAGTTTCGTAAATGTGCAAATTTCGGCGAGCTAAACACTTCCGCTACCGGAAAAAGACAAGCAGGGTACGCCGCTCGCCCCCAAACGCGTCTAAGTCAGTTTCGGCTTCCGTAGCGTAGCGTGTGCTCCCAAAACCCGTGCGTTACCAACGCCATAAATCATCGCACGAATCATCACACTTCCACCGTGCGATAAGGGACTCTGCCCGGGCGCATGCTGCTAGCCGTCTCGCGAGGATTGCCCGGAAGCCCGGAAAAGTCGTGTCGCGTGTTTTTCCGGCCACACCGATGAAGATACCGCACCGCAAGAGGGCATCATAAAAATTAGTGCTAACGCTTTCCCACGGTAGGGTAATTAATTATGTTTTATTGTTATTGCTGATGGAAAATGTTGTACATCGGTGTGGGGTGGGTGGCACGCGGGTGGCGTTTTGGGGGGAGGGGGTTACTGGTTCGATTGAGGTTTTCGTGGGGAAAACCGATCCACCCGAGATTTTGACGAGTCGACCATACATCGAGCCGAGATGATCGGGAACGGGAACGCTTCGCAATAAATTTGGTGCCCATCAATATCTGCATGGAACTCATTTGCTGCTTGTGAACAATTTGACATGTGATTTTTGTGTAATAAAAGACACATTTCAGTGAAAGGAAGGTTTCTAAACCGGAATGAAAATCGTAACGATTAATGCTTCTGCCAACTAGAATAGTTTACGTTACATTTTTTTAGTTTGAAAGTCACTGTTATATTAATTGCGCTTTACTTTGAACAACAACTTCGCTAATATCCACAAAATTTTTAAAGAACAGATGTGAAATTCAGTATGCACAAAGGGTGTAAACTTGTGCATAATTTGAAAGGATCAACCACTCTGACACGCTCACGTCTCTTTAATCCCGTTTGTGTTTGACCAACGTTCAATCCATCAACCGGGTTTGCCGGCAGTCCAACGACCATCACATGATACTTAATTGCCAATGTAGGACACGACCAATCTCGTTATCTGCGACGGGCTGTCCATCCATCTCTGCCCCATTCGACACGCCGTCCTGTTTTACGTTTTACATCGACAGTAGCAATGTTCGCTAATTTACAAGCCAACTACGCCTACCGAACGCTAGATGGCGCCATCACAAGTCACCGCCGCGAGCAAGCAACATGTTGACAGTGGGCGATGTTATTGTGATTCGCAGCCGCAGCGTGCGCGACGTCGAGTGGGGAACGGTTTTTGCGGACAGAAGCATGAGAGCGAAAGATAATTATGCACTTAGCACGATTTAGCGTTGGTCTTCCGGACTCCTTCCGGGGACGCCAGGGTTGGGGTGGCAAGGCGGGATTATAAAACGTCCGTCCCTCAAAACCCGGTGCAACGCTCGGCTTCCTGAAGCCCCTGTCAGTTCCTGTCAGCTCGCTGCTGATGCTGCTGCTCACTCTGTGTGCCGACATAAATCAACCCAAAAGCCCAGCCGCGGCGTCCGCCAGGCATGAGGGATGCTGTTTATCAGCGTAAACACCCGATAGTGCCTCGGACGCGTTCTGCTTGAAGCTGGTGTGGCCTGGTGGACTCGCTCTGTTCCCTCAGTCGGTGACAGTGCGGTGGCCCGTTGTGAACACCACCAGGTCAGACGTGCGCTTCTCGGTGACATCTTCTGGCGTGAGACTGGCCACCATGGGCTGCGTGGGCGTGCTGAGGCAGTATATGGCCACCATTTTAGGTAGTTCCATCGACGAAGTACAACCAGTGTGATTTAATAAGGCACACCGAAAGTTTCAGTACTAGCTTAAGTGGGCTGAAGGATTTGAAGCAATTGAAAGTGGTCGAATCTACCACCGAATCAATTAACCGTGATGAAAGATGAATGTAAAACGCTTTTGAGTCGAAGAGCAGGGTCTTTTAAGCAATGCCGCGGAAACTGAACATTGGATAACAGCGGTGTTCTAAAATTTTGTGGAAAAAAATACTAGTTGTTGTAGTTTCAAGGAATAGTTTATGTTCCATAGTTTCATGGAAAACTTTAAAAGGCCCTACCATTAAATTTTTGAAACGCGAATATTGAATTGTTACGTTTATTGAATCCAGTTGCTGAGGTTAAGATTTAAAACCGCTCCTTGAATAACATGCACGATTCGGTTACCGAACATTATCTGACATCAATTTTAATTATCTTTTTTCGATATACTATCAACCTACGATCGGCGTTCTGCACGGTTCTATCTCATAGACTTACGTTCGCATAAGTGCAGCATACCCATGCATCATGCAAGTGGTGCCAGTGTTTTGGATTGATTTGCATTTTCATTATTTATGCCTCGGATCAGTACGCCCTGAACACAGCTTCCCGTCGGTTGAAGAATGTATGATGAATTCCGTCCCGCATCAATCACAGCACAGCATCCTGGCAACAGCCGACAGTGGTTGGCAGAAGTGGTCCGTTATCGGGCCTTCACCCACCAAAAATAGGATAAGCAAGCAAGAAAAGCAGTAAATTATTTTAGATAACTGCAAAAGATGTCCCACAAACCAGTATTTGCCGGGGCTGACATACGCCATCCTATACCCATCCCTCCCTTATTCTTCTCCGCTCAGTGAACCTGCTCGGAGTTAGCTACGGCACGGTCAGTGGCTGGTCTTCTTCCGCCCTGCCTGCCCTCCAATCCCCGCTCGACAGCCCGCTCCGGCGTCACGGTCCCATCACACAGGACCAGGCATCCTGGATCGCTGGCATGCTCTGTGTTGGTGGCGTACTGGGCACGCTTGTCGGTGGGCTGTTGGTGCAGCGGCTTGGACGTAAATGGACGGCCTGGGCGGCCGGATTTCCACTCGTAGCCTGCTGGACCCTGATCATCGTCGCCGACCATCCCGGCCATCTGATGGGGGCGCGCTTCCTCGGAGGACTGGCTGGTGGCGTGGTGTACGTCGCTACGCCACTCTATGTTTCGGAGATAGCTGCACCAAAGTACGAACGGCACTCGGCCATTGCTGCAGTTACATGAAATGTGGTCCCTTTCTTCATGTTTTGTTTGCAACTTTCAGACACCGGGGAGCGCTGTCTTCTATGCTCGTTTTCTCCTGCTGCATCGGAATAGAAGTGGCTTTCTTGAAGGCAGCATTTCTTCCTTACCACACCATCCCTTGGATAGCCCTCGCAATACCGCTGATTTTCCTCGTTAGTTTCATCTTCATCCCGGAGTCTCCAATGCATCTGGCCAGTATTCAAAAACACCAGGTTAGTGATCACACGTACTAGCTACGTGCTAACCCACCGAAAAAAAATTTAACCAGGTTGAACGGCTCATCGATGCTTCATTCAAAAACAAATTATCATCATAAAATTTAATATAAAAAGGTTCATACATAACAAACCCATGAATTGAAGTTTCACTAATACATCCAATTATAAAAAAGCCCAATTAATAACGTTCAATTTTCTATTAAGCCTGTTAACTAATTTGTAATGAAGTTTATTGTTTACTAGCCATGCCTTTTGCATACTTTCAGGCTTAACAAAGTCTTTACATATTTCTCCACCATAGTCACGTTCTGAAATAAGCCTGCTCCGTTTGGTAATCTGTCCTCTTTCGGGTGAAACTCATATCGATAATATTTTTCCAGGAAGCGGAGCGCTCTCTACGATACTTTCGAGGGCTCCCGGCGGACAAGGACACGGCCGTCCCGGAGGAATTTCAACGTGAGCTAGGCCAGCTGGAACGGATGCGCACCGAGCCGCAGTCAGCCAAGCAATCCCTCCTCGACCGGCAGCTGGCATGGAGCGATTTCAGTTAAAATCCATACAATCCCCATTCCCCTCGAAAGCCTCGAAAGGAAATTGGTCCCTCTCCAACCGATGCTCGTTTCTTTCGTATCCTTTCGTATTTTCGGTTTCCCCCCGGGATGGACCGTCGGATCGCTGGTGACTTCCGGTCCCGCAGACACTCGACATGCCAAGCGGGCGTTCCTGATCTGCCTCAGCCTGATGACGCTCAATCAGTTTTGCGGTTGCTTCTACATGATGAACTATGCGGAGTCGGTGTTTGCCGAGTCCAGCTCGGTGCTGAGTCTATCGGCCAGCCGGTCGGTGATTGTGGTGGGACTGATTCAACTGGGCGGCTGCTACGCCTGCACACTGCTCGTCGATCGGATGGGACGTAAGGTGAGAATCGACCGATAAAAAGGGGAAACAAATATGCGAAGGAGGGATTCATATTAACCCTATGTTGTTCTTCATACGAACGTCACGAAGAAACTATGCAGCATTCAAGCAATTTTTCCAAGCAACCGGTTTACCTTCAGCACTGTATAAAGTATTGCTAACCAAGCATAATCGTATGCAATCTAACCCGAATGGGTTCATAGTTTCTGCGGAACCACTCTCGATATTGACAGTTCCTCCCGGACACATTGCCACAACGCCACGATCCATCCGGAAATGCTTCCATGCTGCCACGTGCCACGGGTTGGATTTTCTAATATTTTTCTCACATTGCGGACCGCAGATTCTGCTCGTCGTCTCTTCGCTCGGGACGGCCCTGGGTCAAGGCGTCTTTTCCGCCTACTGCTACGGCCAGAGCGCCGGCTACGACCTGACGATGCTGAGCTGGCTGCCGTTGGTTTGCTTTTCGGTTGTAATTTTCATCGGCTCGTTGGGCGTCGGTACGGTGCCGTTCGTCGTGCTGGCGGAAATTATGCCACAGAAGGTAAGCTATCACAGTACCACCGCTCGACGCGCGTTAATTTTAGCTAGCCATCCTGCGAGCCATCTCTCCGGTGTCTCCAACGGGCTGACCTTTTCCCTCGATATTTGCGCTCATTTCACAGATCAAAGGATTCGCAACCACATTCTGCATGGTCACTAACTGGACGGTGGCGTTCGTAGCGCTCAAGGTAAGGTCCTCTTACAGATGCAAATAGTCTCATTAAAAGATAGTTTAGTTTTTGTATTTGCTGAAGGAGGGAAACGTATCCTTCCATGTGATTTCAACAAACTTTATATTGTACTTCCAACCGAGTGAGAGATCTTACAACTACTCAGCTTACTTTAGAATCGTTTCTAACATCGTGAACTGTTTTAAATTTCATTACATAAACTGTACTGTAACTTGCATTACTGCACATTGTCTTTTATGTCATGAAATGTGTTTGCTCATTCTTCAGTTGATGCTCAACAAATATGACATAGACATTTTTCTTTTTTCCATTTATTTCCAGTACTTTTCACTGATAAGCATTGCATACGGCATGCACGGTATGTTAATGTTCTTTGCACTGTGCTCCCTTGCCGGCGCAATCTTCGTTATTGTTGTCATGCCGGAAACGAAAGGTAAAAACTTCCAAGAAATTCAAAAAATGATGGAACGTTAAATGGTACCCACTGGTAACTAAATTTCCCAGCTCAGGGCACTTTGAATTTTTCAATACCACAGAATCATTGTGTAGAATCATTCTGTTCTTCTTGAATCATTGATGTACAAAATAAATTACCGATTCAACAGAATGGTTTGTTTTTTTTTTATTATTCTCTTATTATTTTTAAAAACTGCTCAAACGAAACTGCTGTTTTAACAGCATCTACAAAACCAGCAAAGCTTAATATGGTGTTGTACCAGTTATTTATCATATGAAATCACCATTACGATGACATTGGAGGAAGTCGCACGGTCACGTTCGGCTGCTTTGTTAATTACGGCTTAATGGTGTAGGAATTAGTTAGGTGCTTTTTTGTGGTTATTGCTTTCTTTCCGTTCATCGCTTGACCAGAACATTTTTTGTAAGGCATCACCTTGACCGATTCTTTGCCCGTTAATGGCCTATTAGCTACGTGACACGAATAAAGGTTGGTTTACTAGGCTTAAATATTTTACAACAGTCAAGTTCAACACTTTTTAATGTGACCTCTTAAGGCAGTTTAACAATAGCGAAAGGTCTATGGACACGATAGGAAGTTGCTGTTCTACAATGTCACTCAGTTTTTAATTTTGCATAAGCCTTGCGTCTAAGAAAGAGACACGTTCTGCATTAAAGCTTTCCAAGTATCGAGACGACAATTAAAGCATCGAAAACGTGATTGTGTGTAACGCTCGTCTGCCATGCCGTTTCACTTGGGACATATTTCCTCATAGCCTTGGCGGTGAAAGACCATCCGCCTCCATTGGTCAATAGTTGACATTCCTAGGCACGTGTTCCAGTCGCTAAATGGAGAAGAAACATGATTTTTTTCAAGGAAACATTTTTTTACAACAGCTCCTCTTTCGTCTGCCGATTTCTTTACACCAAACAAAGTAAGAAAGCGTCCATTAAATGTGTGTCACCTTGAAAAAAACGGTTAAGTTACTTTGTAACAAGACAATGAAGAGAGCGGCCAGGGATCAACACTGAGCAACAGCGTCTTTCAAACACCCCAGAATGATCAGAGAGCAAAGCTGTGACACGTGCACCCTTTGCTGCGATTGTCCGAGTGTTGGTTATTACTTCCAGCACCTGCAGTGGAACCGATCGGGGGATGCAGAAGAAGCAAATCCTACTTGAGTGAAGAGCTTACAACAACAACAACAAAACGGGGCCAAACGAACGTCAACGGCCACGGTGAAATAAACCACAAGCGGGTCACTTTGAGACGTTGTCCGAAGCAACGCGTCGAGGAGAAGAAAAAAAAAACCGTCCTACCAACGGATGACGCAGCTGAGCCGAACTGCGAGAGACCGTTTCGCCGCGTGTGAGAACCCAAACAAATCCGCGAGTAGCTCCCCGCCATTTGGGTGCCACACAGGCATTTGAAAGTAACCTCTGCGCAGACTCCACCTCGAGGTACACGCGAGGGAACGATGAACCGAAAGTATGTCATCGCATTCGAAAATTGTCCGTAGAAACTAAGGAATTAATCCTCTGGCAAGAACGAAAAACATTGTGTATTCAAACATTCTATAAATTCATTTAAACTACTTCGTTTAAGCGATACATAAAAAATGTATGAGACACATTTATTTCTCTCAAAGTATGAAATTCTTTTCCCGAGCATGCAACAAACGGTAGAGCACACCCTTTTTGCGCACAAAAATCAACACAGCGCACTCACGGCAGCTGTCAAAACGGGAAAGAATTAAAAGTAGTTATCCCGACGACAACAAAAACAGTCCGTGTGCACTCGACCCCCGTCGGCAGCCAAATGGTTCTAGTTCGAACGAGGCTGTAAGATTTCGTTTTTCGACCAACCGTGTGTGCCTGCCAAAAACAAAAAAGCCCACGTCACCCTCGTCCGCCTGAATAGTGCAGCGATTGTGCCGAATTCCTAGGAACAGCAAGACGGTTGCTTCACCCTGTCGTCTCGGGCAGTGGCCTTGTGAGAAAGTAAAATTAGTAACCAGTGCTCCTCTACCTCAAATGGTTCCGTCGGCGGTTCGGCGAAGGAAAGGTGGCGAGAAGAGGCCACGCGTGAGTCAGTCTGGCGATTCGTGAGGTACGTTTGGTCGCCTAGACTGGCTGTGTCCTAGTTTAATCGGGCTGCCCAAAAGTGGAATAAATTATAATGGCCAGGAAAATGCATCTGAGTTAATCGAAATGAATCTCTTATTAGATTTAAAATGTGTCAAACAATAATAGTCCTCTTCCGAATGAACTATTCCTTTTTAAGTACATTTCATATGGCAACACAATTTAAAGCTTCGCAGCATCGAATGCAAATCAAATGCAAACGATTTTTCTTTTTCCTGCCACGGAGGAAAATATACCATATCATTCGCAAACCGAACCAACGATCAATAGAGTGCCAATTTTATTGATGATTATTAGTCAGTTAGTTAGACGCCCGTCTTGGCAATTGTGGCTGCAGGCGATGTGTTGCGTTAAAGTGTTGCAATCGTGCACCACCCCACCCAAACCACCCCTCCTCACGCTGCGTTTCGGTGCATTCTATCACGATATCCATCGACTCGAACGCAAGAAGGCTAAACTGCTCCAATCGACACAAGAACTCTGCACTGTTGCCTGGCGAAAGAGTATTTTGGAAGCCACTCCAGCGCCTACCTCGACCCAGTCCCGTCCTCTCAGTTGCATTGATGCAACACACATACACACACACCCACACACACACACGAGTGCATCGTTGAGGCAGGGTTCGGTTCAACCTTTCGGGCAGCAAATGTCGGCATCGATCATCGCCGATGCAGGGCGCTGCTTCGACGGTTTCGACGTTTTTCTAACGATATTCTAATTGCCGGTGATTGGATTGATAGCCACAAATTGTGCCTCCAGACGGGAGAGGCGCATTCGCGCAAGAAACATAGAAATGACCGTACGTTCGCCAATGGCAGCCGGACCAAACCAAACCACATCCACCCCCGCCCTGCCTCGCGTAGAAGTTCGGATTCACGATGCTAAAGGCCAGTTTGCCAGCGGAATAGATTGTGTAATGTGATGCAACGAACCGTGGTCCACGTGGCATGTTCCAGCAATTTGCAGTTTTGATTGACAGTTAGCACTCTGTCGAAGCCCTGGTGGGCTTTCTTCGCTGTTATTTTCGTAAAAAAAAGGGTCTTTTCAATTCCATTGGCATTTTCAACATTCAACAGACCTTCATGGCCTACATTCATAAGCTCACTTTGAACGCAACTAATCAACAAACTCATTAGCGAGGGCGCTTGAAATCAATTTGTGGAGCTTCCAGTGGAAGGCATCAAATCACACACAAACTAAAATATAATGGAAAATATTCCATTATCTGCCGGCAATCCCGAAAATAAACCCTACCCCCAACGATCTTGCCGTTGCAAAGCAATAAATCAAGGACCAAGAGTTCTAGCATATGATAGAGAGCATATTCATTATTTTTCGGTGTGAATGCAATATTTTGCAAATTTTAATGAACCCTAGAAGTAAATTAAACTTCGTGGTTGCGATTATTAAATACTAGATGTAGAGCCAATAATAATGACAAATAAACAAAATGTCCGTGCACAAACATTCGATCGTCGTATCGGTAAATATTATTGCAAATCGGCAGTGCACGTGTAAGAATGTTTCCTGATGATTAAAATATGGGCCGACCGTTTCAATCACTTTTAGATGCATCAATTGTGAATTTTTGGAAGAAACGCTTAATGAATGAGAAATGATTAAAATAATTGATGATAAGACGGAGTTGTTTTGGTATACATTCAGTTTTGGTATAAATGTTTCAACAAAGAATGAAACACATTTCACACAGCCTGTTTTTTTTTTTTTTTTTTGGAAGTGATTAACTAGTCCCTCAGGTCTATGTTTCCTGCTGGCTATCGGCTCATTACTGCGTCCAATTAAAGCTGGTGTGCACGTCCTATGCGTCCAGTTTCAAACAGATTATTATCGGTAGTCTAGCGTTGCCGACTGCACACACAAAAAGCATTACGACTTTTCTCTTTTAATTTTCTTTTGGCCACGCGAAGCTTTTCTAGACGTTGTAAAGGGAGCAAAAACGTTTTAAATCAACCGAACATACATGTATTGCGTAAAACAATGAAAAGGACCAAACATTTCACAATTTGCATCAACAATATGTTTTTTTTGCAAGTTTTGCGCAGCGTCACCAAAAACGCCACAAAAAATTAGAGGAATGTTAGAAGATAGGCCTATGTTTTTGAGACGGACACTGACCCGCAATTTTGACGATTAAGCAAATCCATGACCTATGGCTCGACATTGCCTGGTAACTGATTCAACTTGGATGCGATCGGTATCAGGTGTCGGGTGAAAATCAAAGTTTCCAGTAGCCTCCATTCTACCCCGAGTACCCCATAATCTAGTTACAACAAAACTAAAACCAACTTCCGCCGAACGGTCGGCACTGGCAGCAACCGAAGCCATTCAGAAGCAATGCCGACAAACGGCAGTGATTGCCTTAGCATCATGTTTAAAAAAATGGTCAACCACTGTCCAAAGTTACAGCAAAAAGGGATGATAGTTTGAAAATATGCCCAAAAAATGCATAATTTGATTGATTGAATGAATTCCGATTGCATGATTAAGCTGGTCTGTTACATAAATTGAACTACTGAAACAGCAACGGAATGGAATTTAGAATTTTTCCATCTGATTTTTTGTATGCTTCCTATATTAGGTGCGCGAATAAAAAACGTCCGTTTTTTTTAAGACACATTTTGATTTATCGTGATTGTTTTAGTAGCTCTCGATCATTAAAAGTATTACCGATCGCTAGCTAGCTACAACTCTTTGCAATATTTCTGGCAAGTCAAAAATTTTCTCCAAAATTTTTTTTTGTTCTGATTTGTTTTTTTTTTTTTGCAACGTCGGTTCGAGCGTTTTTGGTCGCAAATGATGATTTCTCGCCATATAGATGTGACCAAAAGTATGTGATGCAAGAATCAGATCACAAATATTTCAATACGGTTTGTTAACCAAATGCCTTAGCTTAAATTATAAAGTTTTGGATATTTTAAAATGGCGCGCTTAGTTCCGCTTGCCCATCGCTTTCAAAAGGTCGTTATTTATTTGCGCACCTAATACAAGAAAGTATTTTCACTTTCGACTGAAAAGTAAATTTGGTTAAAGTATCCAAACTACAATCAATTTCCAACGTCAAACTATGCTAACGTATGATAAGAATGTGTTCAAAAGAATCGGCTTGAGTACTCCGACGAATCCACGTTCAACGAATAGGAAACGCGATCGAAATGGAAAGTGCAACAGAACAGCGATAATGATGTAACCTGGTTTCACTTGTTGCACCCCATGTGCGTGGTATCATCTGTTATCATTTGTTTTCTTTTCTCTGCCTCTTCCAGCGCCGCATTTGGGTCTGTCTGGTGGTCCGATGACGTTCCGCAATGAATGCCGGGCCGGCCCAAGAGTAACCCGCGTTACCCAACGGGCAGCAAATGCACTGCTGCGCTGCTCTGTTTCCGATACATCGTCGTGGGGGCGAGTTCATGCGACATGTGGAGATGGGTGCCGACGCGGTGCTGACCCACGAAAGCAGTCGCGACCCGCGGTTCCGCGACGGTAGAGACGCGGGCGCCACGCGATGATGCGTCCGCTGTTGCGTGTGGCTGCGTGGGTTTTCTCTCCCTCTCTCGCTCTTTCTCTCTCACACTCGCCTGTCTGCTGCCGCGCTAAAGATAAACGCTGAAGCGTAAACTGGAGAACCGGAGAGCGACCGCGGGAGCGAGCATCTGTACGCCGCGCGGTGTGCCGTATGTGAGCAGTAGTAGTGAGTACGCGCGGTACTGGCGTACTGGCGGTTCACCTATCGGAGCGACCTATAGGAGGACAGCTGCCGGCGCGCCATCCGGCCAGTACCCGAGCGATAGAGAAACGGTGCGGACAGTTCGCCGTCGCGTCCGCGTAGAGTCGGCACCGTGCGTTTCAACTGCCGTTTTACGTTTCTTAAAAGCGGTGTGAAGTGTTCAGCGACACCAAATCGAACCAAACCGAAATCGTAAGCTTCCAGCACAGTCACAGCCAAACGATGTGTTCACCCAATCGGCCACCGTAAGCGCCGATTCGGAACAAACACGCACGAAAACTCCCGCCGGCCAACACATTCAGTTCGGTACGAGCAGATCGATAGGTTGTTGTTATTTTTTTTTTGTTCCGTGTGTGTGCAGGAAGATTATACGCCGCAAGATTCTGGCCGCTTGGCTGCTGCCGCAGTGACGAGAACGGAACGGAGATACGTGTCTAACCGTGCTCGGGTGCGAACACGCGGTGAGGGGAGGGAAGTGGGTGGTTGGATTGGGGCGTTAAACAACAACAATAACAACACCAGCTCCACCGACGGAAGATGATGGTGGAGGAAGTGTTCAGCGCATCAGCACACATCGACATTAGCCGCAACATCCGCCGCTCGGACGACGAGTTCAAACACAGCAGCAGCAGCAGCAGCAGCAGCAGGATTATCAGCACCAGCAGCAGAGACGGTGTCCGTATCGCCAGTCAGCGAGGAGGAGGTGGAGGAGGACGAGGACGAGGAGGAGGAGAAGGAGGTGGAAGGCCGAACCGCAAGGCCTGAGCCGGTCCGACACACGGACGGCTACAATTGTCCGTGCGCGGACCGGTCCGATCGCAGTCGGCCTTCGTCTTCCGAGGGATCAACAAGGAGTCGTCCTCCGCCGCTGGAGCACCAGGGGACCCTGAAGGCCCTGAGACAGGAGCACTCGAGAGCGAGAGAAAGCGGGACAGAGAGAACAGTTCACAAGCGGTGTGATTGAGCCTATTATTTGCAGGCCACGATCATCGCGTCACGCGCTCTCGATCACTCGAGCCGATCGACCGTTGCGGTGTTGCGCGATACCGCGATTCAGTTTCGCTTTCCGACGGGTGCCGCCGTGCGTGTGCGTGTGTGGGTGTGTTGCCAGCCAGTGTTGTTTACTTTCCGCGCCACGCACTCTCGCGCGCCCGCATACCCCGTGCGCGACATTGTAGAGAGCTGGTAGGTCGCGGCCGCAGCAGCCGGTCAGTCGTACCGCGGATTCCGGCCAGAGCGGTCGCACGTGTACCATCCGCGTCGAGCTACCCCTCCCCGTGCGCCGGCGATGCGAACGTTTGCGAACGTGGCCTTACGCGCAGTCACCGGTCAGCAAGTCGGCGGTTTTTCGTAACGGGGAAAGGCGCTCGTGCCTGTGCACCCCAACGGAAATTCGAGGCCTCCATTGCGGTGCGTTACGAATTGCACGAACACACGAAAGTTAAAGTGACGGCGGCACGTTGGTAGCAATCGTTTAACTAAACAGCAGCAGAAGAATCAAAATCCCTCGCTTGTGGTGTCGGCACCTCAAGAACGGAAATAAATTAAGAAAAAAAAACAAACTAGATAGTGCACGCACGAACCGCACCGGAAGCAAATCACCACGAACTTGCAGCTGACTGAACCGACGAAAAAGTAGAGAGAGACACACACAAAAAAACAAATCCCCTCAGCAAAGACACGAGTGTTTGTGTGTGCAATGCAGCCAACCCAAAAAGTGCATTCGAATACCGTTGGCCGTCGGGCGTGCGTTGCATAATTTCCTCTACCTCCACCTAGCGCGGTTCGGTACGAGAAACAACCGGAAACAGTATCTAGTTTGAAAGAAAATCCCAGGTTTCCCACCATCGGCACGATACAGCCAGCCAGTAACACATGTTTGAGCATGGGATCACCTGGAAAAGCCACTAACTGACCGAATACCTCGCGCCGGCTTCCAGAAAACTGCCAGAAAGTCAACCCCCGTCATTCGCACACGATTCAGAAAGGGGGTGGAAGGCGGCCGTCTCCAAGCCATACAAACACACACACACACACACACACACACACCCCACCATAACTATAAATGCACCACGGTTCGACGAGGCGGTCGTCCTTCGGGTGCAGCCAAAAATAGCTTTTGGGAAAACCCCCGCCCTCGGTTCGGGCTGACGTAAGGGTGTGTGCGTGCCTCGCGTTCGTGTGCACGGCGTTCGTTGTGCTCGTGTGTGGCGTGTGTCCGTGTGCTTCTGTGCCATTTTGGAGCAGTGAAAGTGATTGCTCAAGTGTTGGAACGCAAGTGGCGCAACGCCAGAAAGGAAAGCCTAAACGGGAAGCTATCAACCGTGCGGGGAAAAACAAAACAACATTTTTTTTTTAAACATTTGCCCGGCAAAGAGAAAGGCTGGGGAACGGTGAGGTGTGGATGGTGGATTTTGTGTGTTGCCACTTGTGTCACGTGTTCGTGGTTGGGAAAATTTAGGCAGTGAGCAGCGAAACATACAAAAATTCCAAATCAACAGACCTCTGAGGCTGAGAGGTAACGCTTGGTGAGCTTCCGCATTCGTGCATTCATCACAAATCGAACGGCGATTCGATCCACTAGCCCGCACAAAATGGTCGCCAAAGGAGTCCGAAACCAGTACCTGGCCACGTACTGCGGTAAGTGGATTTTGGATTAATTTTAAAAAGTGCTACGGCTTCACGCAGTTACGGCCATTTAAATAATCAAACCAAAAAGGCAACTGTTCGGTTCCGAAATGTTGGTTGCAATACCATTCAAACTGCACTTTCGTTGCACCCTCCCGTCTATGTTTGTACTCGCGCGATCGTTGCACCTTTCAAGCGAACAGGGAGTGGAGAGACGGGCATCATGGGATGGGAGGAGAAAACATGCGTGCTCCGCAAAGCGCGCGGCCCTACTGCTCTACTGCCTAACGTTCTAGATTGGATCACTTTCGGTTTCCACTACTTGCGCCCCGCGGAACGCGAGATTCCTCACGCACACACACGCCCTTTGTGCGCCTCTTCTGCCTACGACGACGCTGCGCCACACGCACAAAATCGCGCCGATGCGTGCGTGAGGGCGAACGTGCGCGCGTCGTGTGTTGGTTTTGGGTTTCTACAGCGATCCAAAAACCGGCGATGGCGTCCGAATGTCACCTTTATCGAAAAGCCTAGGGTTCCCCTCGTATAGGCAAGCGGGCGAACCACGGAGGCACGTCAATTGTCGCAATCGTCCGTCGATCAGGGAATGGCTACTAGTCTTCCCGTTGACAATATGTGCCCATCGAAAGTCAAACGACCCAGGGTACATCGATGCGTGAAACGCCATGTGGACCATTTTTTTTTCAAACCGTTTAATTTTTCTCGTTTGCCCTTTGAGGGGGCTAAAGAACACACAGAAGCCGCGGTGTCGTTGCGTGGTGCCATATGGTAACGTTTGGTAAATTCGCCGCTAATGGAAAACGGTGGACGTCAACGACACTCCGAGTGGGACTTGAATTTTGATGGACCGACAGCAAAAAAAAAAAAAAAAAAACCTGAACTACAGAGGTTAATAATTCGCTTAACTCGAGCAACTAAGTACGAAACGCGCGTTTCCACTTTGCTGGCACACCCGAAACCCGAAAAAAAAGAATCGGAAAAGGAAGAGGCAAAAATGTTGACAAATTAAGTGAAACCGACGAGCGCTCGAATGCTGGAGGACGCTGATATCATTCGCGATCTTGCCCTTTCCTTCCTCTATGTTTCCCGCCGAGGGTAGTAAGAAAGGAGGAAGATTGAAGGCATTGCGCAAAACGTTCATTAATTTCGTGAACAGAAGTACGCAACGTAGAAAGGAGAGGCGCGGTTGCGGTGGTGCGGGCAAAGGCACAACAGCAACACCGAGAGCCATCCTTGCCTAACATACCTGCGCAACACACGAAAAAGAAAACCCCACGAAAGCGTAGGAAGTCAGGCAGGATGATGATAATGATTCCATCGATGATCATGATGATGATGATGCTGGTGATGCTGGTGTTGATGCTACGCCGGGTCCAGGGCAAGAACGCCAAACAAAAGCGACAAATAAATTGAAACAGGTTTTTACAAAATCTACACCGGTGCCCACCGAGTATGACTGGGATATAAATAAACACTTGGCAACGTATGGAACCGGGGGCGAGGGAGGCAGGATGGGAGGGGAAATCACACATGTACCCACCTCGAACCGTATACTTGAGTTCTCTCTGCACGTCCAAAATCTCAACCCCTAACATATTTCATAGTCTTCAGAAAGAAGTCCCTACCGTGCGTTCATCTTTCGTCCTTTCCAAATGTGGACACGTCCGAACACCGTGCAGGTCCTGTTCCTGAGCTTGACTGCGGGAGATCTTAATCGGTCGATCTTAACGATCAATCACACATACACACACATACACACACGCACGCACCCGTTTACTTAAGAGAATCTTTTTTCAATCAATGCATTTTTATTGTGTTTTTCGATTGAAAGGAATGCATAAATAATTTTGAAATTGTTACTCTTATATGATAACCTGTGAACATTACTTATTTATTCATTTCTTAAGAGTTATCGAGCATGCAAGCCTAGCTTTTTTATGTAATAAAACATAAGTCTATTCTCACAAAAGTTTCACAATTCGACAACAGTTCAAAGACTACGAAGAAAGCTAACTCCTTAATCGATTGATTGAAGTCAATGCCAGCCTCTCAATTATTATATTGATCCACGACAATGCAACAAAGGCAGATCCCCTAAAATCTGGTCTTGATAATGGTCTGCATCGGAGTCCCCTACTTTGGGCTAAAACATTTATTTGCTGAAGTATATGAGGAGCGTCCATTGTGCCTTAGAGGAGTTTATGCATGACATGTGCGAAGGTAGCTCGTTTAGTTAAAAATATAAGAGACTTCACATAATTAAATGTATGTTATAAAGAAGACGTATCGCCGGTTTCGTCTTTTCCTGATAAGTCAAAAACAACCTGTGTTTACTAAACTTGATTGCATTGTTGAATTGTTTAGAATAACATTTCTAAAAAAAATTAGCTTCAATTACAACGTGTTTGTAATTCCAGCAATTAAATTCCAATTCACATTCCATAATAAAATGAAAACTCTTTTGAAGATTTTGCACGACAATTATCAAAATAAAATGCCTCAAAGCGGAAGACAGGTAACCTCGCTGAAGACAAACATATCATTTACGGCAAGCACCACGATGGCAACGAAAAACCGAAAATTCAATGTCACAAAACCGATGGGTTCGTTTTGCTACCCTTACGCGGAACTAACGGTTGCCCGAGGGCATACAAAAAACTCCCAAACCCTACCCTGCATTGAACGATGATTAGCGATCGCGCCATGTCCCATGCCCTGGGTGGTTCATGTGACACCCCACAACCCGTTCAGGTTACAGTTGCAGCTCGAAGGACACGATCAGGCCACCGTTGCATGCCAAAGTGCATCGCAAGTTGGAGTGGAGTTTGTAGGAGAGGGGGTTCAAAAAAAATTTCAAAAAAACAAAAAACGGTATCAATTGCTTCCAGGAAGCGCCGAGGGCTGCAATGATGCGTAATTGCGCCACGGCGCTTCGAATAACATAAACTCGAGTCGGTGCACGCAAGCACAAGAGGGACAACATCCGAAGTAGCTGGAGGATGGTATCAATTTTCTGCCTGTGCTGCCAAATACCTTCTGTTCTTTTCCCCACCGTGCTCCGGGGGCTTATGAGCAACGCGGGTAACTGCACACCCTGTACTTTGGATAATGTGTACCTTTTTTTTTAATTTTCCTGTTTAGTTGTGTGAATTGCATTCTTCCAGCAGTTTGTGCACGGTGCGACGACGCTGCAAAAGTCAAACCAAACCACCCGAAACGGGGTGTACCGCGGGCGTCGGGTTACACGCAAATTTGGTAAGACCTCCTGCCCCCCACCCTACCGAACTGGTCCGTCCGCTCGTAATGCACCCGATCGAAATGCACCGGAGTAAAATTGATTTCTTGCGCTTCGGTCAGCAATTGACGGGTTTCCAGGCGGGGCGCGTCGAACGTATTGTGTCGAACTCGGATGTAAACAAAATACCAATTTGTCACCAACGGTGCGTTCTCGTAACAAGGCGCGATGTAACTTTAAATAAGCACTTTGCGTTTTTTCACCTCGCCTGCGGGAAGATAAGATAAAACTAGGGAACGAATGGTGTGTTTTAATCATGGGTACATGTGTTCTAAGCTCATTTAACAAACCTGTCCTCGCCTGGGTTATACGTTTGTTTCAAAGCATTTGCCCGTTGCTCAATTTCGAAGGCAAACAAAAAACAAGTCAAGAAATTGAAAGTTACTTGTGGTTCCTACCAGAGGCATAATGTTACAAGTCATGGCAGTGTGGGCTAAAGGCAAAACTGTACATCATCCCGCAGCGCTAGGCGATCAAGTTAACCCGAGGGGAAGAAAAAAGGACTGCGCGTTGAAGGAAAAGGATCGTAAATAATAATAAAAAACAACACACACACAAACACACACTTGCGCACCAAACAACCCAGAAGTCAAGTGTACGGGCAGGAAGCAAGCAAGAAACCCCGGGCAGGAAAGCCTAATAAACACAGATAGTAAATCCCCTCGGGCTGTGGAAATAGGCTAAGATAATGCTGCTGCTGCTGCTGCTGCTGCTTGTGCTGGCCGTGCCGGGTCATGGCATAGCGCTGGTCCTACCACCTGGATTTGAAGGTCAGAAAGTGAAGGAAGCGAAATAGAAAGGAAAAGCGAACTAGAGAAAAGCGAACTACGACGATCGAGCCCCTCGATCCGCACGGACGTGTGTGTGTGTGTATGTGGAAAGCGATCATGTACCGAGGGCTCGCAAGCGTGCCGCACAGCATCACGACTAGCGGGAAGACGGGGAGAAGCCGCGAAGGAAGGAATTGACTCCACGTGGAAACAGGACGGGGGCGCCGTACGTGGAGATGAGGAAGCAGAAATAAAAACATGACCAACATGAGTGGTACAAGCCACGCACGGGAAGAAGAATAAACGGATGAGAGAGAGAGAGGGAGAGAGAGAGTGAAAGAGGGAGAGAGTGAGAAAGGAAGACGGAAAACACAGCAGGCCTACTGACGAAAGCAAAAGCGAAGCGCCGTGACATGCGGATGGCGAAAGGAAACGTAGCAGAAAGAAGCCACATCTGAAGATCTTCGAGAGTAGTGTGCGAGCGGGACGGGGATAAAATATAAAAGGCACTGCAGCTTTTGAAGGAGGCGCGGCAATGAATGGAAGGAAATAAAAGCGTACCGCAGCGCGATGGTGGTTGGATATGGGAGAAGGAAATCGAAAGCTAGACGCCCGCGGCTATAGCCGCAGGGTAAGGTGCGCCTCCTAGCGGGCCCTAGGCGAGGCGAGATGGAAGTCAGAGGGCGCAATGGTCCTCAGTTGATCGCCTATCATCATCGTTTTGAACCTTTTCGTATTCGTTTCTCTAGTTTTGCTTTGGCTTTCGTCTTTCGAAATGTACAAACCCGTACCGTACGCGAACGGAAGGAACTCGCGGGGCACGGTTTAAGTATTAATCGTTTGCCGGAGCGGAATTGCTTCCGCCTTTTGGACGGGCAATCGATCGTGTTTGGAGCGAAGGTCTCCTCCTTGGTTACCCTCGAAGAACCGCATCGCGACGTACCGCATCCGATCTTTCGCCTTGACGGCGCGAATGAAACCCCGACTTTTGTCGCTAGCTCTGCGCCATCGGTCGACCTTTGCAAAATTGCAGACCATCGCCATTCTGTCCAAATCAAATACAAATCTGGACAAGTTTTTTTTTTTTTAATTGGGGCTCTGGTGCCAAACTCAAGATTCGCCAAAACTTTAAGATGAGCCGCTGTGCCAACCAACCTTCTTCAGCTCCGCTGTCGCAAAAGTGTGCTGCACTTGTGCAGCCGAAGATTTATGGCTACGCCGCGGCTCCGCTCGTGCTCGTGTTTGCACGGCCCAAGCCGCACGCCAGTGTCCTCGGCTTGGCTTTAATCCGGCGGCATTTGGTAAGGCGCCTTCTAGCGATGGTGGCAAAAATTTTGCTAGCAGCAAGAAAACTCGTTTGCTCGCCAACCAGTTTCGTGAGCGTGAAGAGGCGGGCACCTGGGAGGGCTCAAAACAAACAAACTTCAGCGCGTGAAGCCAAAACCGAGCGCACCACCACCACAACCTCGGAGGTAGCGCAGTATCTTGATCGGGTAGAGCGGAGGAAAGCCACACTCAACAAAAAAAAAAAATGGAAAGAGATGGAATAAAATAAACCGGTAATTTTGACACCCATACTCGACACACAGTGTCCAAGTCGAGGCACAGGTCCAGCTGGCGGATGGCGGGGTGCCCGATCGAGTGCGACTTGTTCCAAAAAGACTCACCAGGGGCGGTCTGAACCTGATCGTGCCGAATCTATGCACAAGAAGCGGAAAAAACCGGCCATTCGAAGAAGTCGAAGATTTCCAGCGCAACGCGGGCCCCAGCCAGACAGCTGGACCTGGGGTATCTCCCACCATTCGTTCGTCAGACGCGGGTCTGGAGGCTGTAGTCCATCCTGCCGAAAACCGCCAATCAGTGTTCGTTCCGGGGGCCAATACGGAGTCGGTCCAGTTACAGAAAGTTAATACAGATTGCGACATGTCGTTTGCCTTCTATTATCGGTCGAGAGGGATCTGGAATGAAAGTAGGGACGGTATTGCCCGTCCACCACCATCACCTATGATCGAGTCCGATCCAGTCGCGGCAAAGGTGGAGGTAGTTTGTTGGCAAAGTTTGCAGTATGTCTACGTCGTCTGGAGCCCTGCCTAGTCGATGGGAGACTGCACATGCATACATATCCCCCGATACTGTTTACCATACAATTGGGACCAGCTCTGAGACCTCTGACTCCCTGTCTGTCTACCGGCATCCTACCGTCTCGTGGGACTCCGTTTGCTCTCCCTCCCTCTCGGCGAGAGTTGCACCGAGCCGATCAAATGCCCGCTGGTACGAGACAGGCACTTTATTGGGTCAGAGTTAGTCTGCTCCACAACCCCACACCTAGTTTCACTCCCCTCGCTGGCGGGTCTTTCTCGCATTCGCTGGAATAAATCTCGTCCGGCAGCTGTGTGCCACGCTTGCAGATTTGTGAAATCGTCGTCCAGTTGCTAAGTCCTCCCAGCTCTCCCTGCGCTGCCCTTCCTCTTCCACTCTTGATCTTCCACTGACCGTCCGAATGGGGGGGTTCAATTTTTCGCAAGATTTGTAACCCCCGGAAAGTCGGCGTCGGAGAACCCGTTTGGCCCGCACGCGCACCGTCAGGCGTACGACCTACTCTTAACTCCTGGCCGTCCCGTGGGGACCCGCAGTTCCAAGGCAAGGAGAGGTGCATAGCTTTCGGATCTAGCAGTCCCGTTCCGTTTTCCTGTGCCGTCTGATCGCAGTGCAGCGGAATGGGGCATGAGCGAAAGGGGAACCCGTCGCCGGACGTCGACGTACTTTTCCTTTTAGTGAACCACGCCAAGTGGAGCTGCATGTTTCGTTTTCGTTTGACTCCTGCGTTCCTTCCTTCCCGGCGGTTTATTTTACTTTGACAACTCCTGCTCTCGATTCGCGAATCCAGAGTCAGAACGATCGGTAGCAGATCGTTGCTGTGGTATATAACTTTTTTTATACTTTTATTCCCTTTAGTTTTTGTTTTCCTGTTTTTCGCCCACAGCCCATAACACGACAACAAAATGGTGGACCATAACTACCCGAAAAAATTAGCTCCACGTATTAACACATCAGCGTGGCTCGAATTATGGCTTTTGATTGGGCAATAAGCAGCCTTCGCTCCCTGTATCACGTATAGCCTCCCGACTCCCGGGCCTTCACGGCTGCCTGGTGGCGTATAAATTTCCAACTTATTTACGGCTTATTCCACCGGGAATAAGCTGATGGCTTAAACCGACAAACGTGCATTTATATTACACCCGTGCGGCAATACGTGGAGGAGGAGGAGAAAACGACGCAACATAAAGCCCACCCCGTGCAGTGCTGATTGCGTTTTTTTTTTTTTCAAAGTTGTTTAAGACCAAGGAACCGGACAGCAAAGACGTCCGAACCGAAAACTCGGGATGCCAACTTTTCTGCGCATTTATCCACCAGTCACAACCCCGGCCACCGTTCGTGACCACCGAATTTATCGATGCGCTCCATAAATTTTATTCGGCCCGGATCGCGATCCACCGTTTCCGCGCGCGAGGTTTCCACCGAGACGAGTTCCATCCATCCGCCCGCCGTGCGCCAACCACCTGTCCCTGTCTCATAAATATTCCCCTTTCGGTTTCGTTCGCCTGCAGACCCACGTTGTTGGGCGGGTTTTTTTTTTTATTTTTTTTGGTTTTGGTGAAACGCGTTTATTTAGTTTTTTTTAATGTCGGCTTCATAAACTTGCGAAAAGCGAAAAGCGTCACACAAGAAAGTGGATACGCATGGGTCGAATGAATAAATCCCCTGCCGCCGGGCAAATGTACCAAACTGTATGGATATTGCATCCGAAATTGCTAACGCATGGTACCGGTTTTACATCGGCTTACATTACCATCGAAAGTCTTTTAAACAACGACGGCACGATCCCACAATCCTGTCCACTAGTTGACGCATAGTTTGAGTTAGTTGAACAATAAAAAAAAAAAAGATAAGCTATGGAGTATCACCACCTCCATCCAAGCAACGGCACGTAGTTTCGAGATCCGCAACTCCGTCGTGGTCGTCGGCGTCATCGTCGCTTTGCTGATTGGAAATTAAATCAACCCGCGAATGTGGTTGATTAAAATTCAAGTCTGCCAAACGCCGAAAACCATGCTGGGCGGCCATGCTGGTTCCGGTCCGGTGCCGTGCGGTGCGCCGGCGCTACGCACCCTCTCCCGGACGCTCCCATCCTGCCCCCTCGGTCCACCCTCTATTAAGCTTCTTCCCTTGGTTCCGTGCAAGCAGTCGGTGCAAGATCGTGGGGTCCGGCTGAGGGGATCGTGTAGTTTGTCTCGGTCGGAGCAGGGCGTCGGGGGAAGAAATGGAATGAGAGTGAGAGAAGCAAATGTCACAAGTTCGCAGCAGGTAATGCGACAGCATACCTGAGTTGGAGGTGACCCGACGCGACCGGTTCACCTCCACCGGGACTGGAACTGGGATCCGCCGCTGCGAGCCGTGAAGATGCATTTTGCGCAATGCAATCCACTGCAGTTCGGTGGCGTTCGGTTTCGTTCGAGAGGCGGCGTGAGGGACGGCAGTGGAGGAGCTACCACCAATCCATACATATTTAGCCATCTTTTTTTTTTGGCTCTGTGCTTTATTCGAAACTTCGACCAACATCGACACATTAAACGCGTAAAATACTTCTTTACGTGACGCCAATGCCTTTGGAATCGAAGCTTCACTTTCCAGCGCTCGCAGTGGCGAAAACGTTGCGTTTAAAGCCTTTTTTTCCTTCTTCAAACACGAGCTGATGATGCAACCGGTCACATGCACTAGCTTGTTTCTTACTTTTTACACGCTAACTGTTTTCGATGCAGTTGTGGGTGCTAAGCGCGTCTACATTAATGGTAATTCTAAAAGACAGAATGATTTACTGGAGGTGCAAAGGAGATGTCATAAATTTTAACATGGAACTGACGTTGTTTTAAAGGATGATGCAGTTTTGCTACCAAGAGTTCGGCAGTAATATTAAAATATTAAAAGAGATTTCATTCAAAATATATGCTGCTCCGTCCACGGTGGGGTTTCCCTTAGTCAGTAATCAATTATTTAAGCTTTTAAATTTGGCCATTGGACTTTGGCTTTTTGACAGGATTGAACCCTACAATTTTCCAGAGGACTTTTACCGCAAGCATAATAATCGGGGATCAACAGTTAACATAAATCAGTCTTGATTTCAATACATCTATCCTTTTTGGGGCAATAAATCAAATTATTCTTAGAATTTAAAAGAATTAGTGTAATAATGCAAATTAAAAATCACGAGAACAAGATTAATATGCATGACTATATTTCACACAGCCTTGATACCAGATTCTTTAATAAATCTGTCATCGGTTAAATGATTTAAGAACATCAAAATATTTTCGAGCAATAGTTGAATACGTTGAAATGCAACATCTTTTATTCATTATTTTAACGATCAAAAATGAATTTGATAGTCGCTGACTCACGCGACGCTGGTTACTTATTTTTTAGTGAGCGTTCGTTGTTCTTCCTCTATGGGGATGCTTTTTCCGACAACAAGCGGACACCAAACGAATGCCGCAGGAGCCAACAAACAGGAGCCTCGAATTTTCGGTGGTCATTCAACCGTCCGTTGCCGGGGTGACTGGCTGGACCACAACGCAAAGTCCACCGGCCGGACGCGCAAACGTGAACCAGATCCATATTTTAGCACGGAACGCTAACGAATCGATTTTTGTACCCACCGCTACGTTACCAATTTCTGCCTGACTAGCCGACCGCACTGTGCGTGTGGAATTCGCCGAGAATCGAGAATTAATCAGTGCCCTGCAGTAACAAGGATACCCACTCCAGCCGCGTCCGAGCTCCAATCGATGGAAATAGGTGTCCGTGGACGACCAAAGGCGCTGATGAGAAGTGCCCGAGCTAGCAGTGCCTTCTCACCACTGCACTAGAATGCAAACTTGTTGACCCAAAACGAGAAGGGTCGCGCCATCCGACGGACAATGTCCGATTTGTTCGTATGCGTTGTCGAATACTCTCGATGCGGTTACTCTCGACGGGTTTGTATGCAGCTTTTTTTTTCATCGCGACTGCTTGCTACTCCTCTTCGTTCCGCAGAGAGATTTTTGTCCTCCCAACACTTCAGGAGTACCTGCAAACATTCTTACCGAAAACGAAACGTCGTTCCCAGTCGTACCAGCGGGAAGTCCCTCGAAGAAGTCGTGGAACGAAGAACGCTGGCTCGGAAGACGAGTCCAAAAGATCGAAAGATTGTAACCACTTGTTGACTCACCTGCCAGCATCATCACTAGCATGATCGTCCTGAACCCGCAAACCCAACCCAGCAGCCCCCCCCCCCCCCCCCTCCTCTTCCTAACGCTCGGAAAACGTACACGCACACACTTCTTCTCGGGATCTTCGGGACAATAAGATATTGAAACCCAGGCACAAAAGCTACAATCAGCATACGGAAAAGGAAGAAGCTGAAAGGCGAAAAGGCGGCGGGTTTCGTGCGAGCTGCCCCAAAATTACCACCCACCGTCCTCCCACCCCCCCGTGTTCCCAACGCCGCCTACCGCTCGAGCCGGCGTCGAGTTCCTCCCTTCGAATAAATGCGCCTCGCCGTTCGGCTTGCGTGGAGTAATTTCACCTTCAAGCTGACCTTGTAGCACCGTGCGAGTGCGTACATTTCATTGAACCTTGCACAAATATTCGGTCCTGTGCGCCGCGCGGACGCCCGAGGATAAAAGGATGCGGCTGGAACCGGGAAAGGGAAGCGCACTCGGGGCGAAGGGATGCTGGCAAAGGATGGTCTTCTCTTTAAAAAAAAAAAAAATGAAGACATTCGGTTGCCCACCACTAATGGGCTAAACGGGCGGGGGAAAGCAGCAGAGCGAAACAAAAAGGAACCCGCGGCGGGCGTGCGGAGACTCATTTATGAGATCGGGCAAAAGTGAAGTCGCGCACAAAGCAACCACAAAAAAACGCAGCACCGGGAACTCGAGAATCATCGCAGGTAAAGAGCCGAACCGGAGAACTTCTTCTCGGTCGGCCGCAGGGGAGGATGGGTGGCAGACGGCAATTGTTACGAACTCGGCCTGTTTCTCCAACGGCGTCTTGCAGAGCCGCGCCGAGATCATCACGAGAGCCCACGAAAGGAGGGAATACTTTTTATTACAACTAATTATAACAATCAAACGACTTGGGCTACCAGAGGACGGGTGTTGCAGGGGGGGAGGGGGGAGGGGGTGCAGGTTGTTCAAATTGCTTGTCATTACCCTGCTGCACCCTTCGAGACACCTTCGGCGCCTTCTACGGCGATCGGCTTTTGGCGCTGCGCCTTTGCGCCGGCATCTGGTGTTGTTTCCGTTTTACTATCACGTTTTATAGTTTTGTTGTTTATGCTAAAGAGCATCCAACGCTTAATCGGCATCTAAACAAGATGCCCAACATGCGAAAAAACGATACCCCTTTCGTTAATCAATTAGCGTCTTCTGAAAGTGCAGCCGAAAAGGTTTTAATTACAAATTCACAACGGACCTGGCCAAAAGTTTGGTGAGACATGTCATGTCCATACACTTGCTGCGTCATGAGCCCATCTTATCTTCGATTTGCCCGGTTGCTCCTAACGTTGCATCAATGCAACCGAAAGCCGATGGAACCGCTCGAACACGACAATGGGGGATTATGCGTCGGAAGAAACGGCGGGGCCAATCATGTTCGCCATTCTTCTGTTGCGCCGGCCAATTCGCCTGACGTTAACGAGCCATCAATAGCTCGCGAAATTGCCTTCGCCGTTCGGGCTTTTGGGCCACGAAAAAGCCACTCGCGAACGGTGGCCGCGTGCAGTTTGGAGGTTTGTGTGTGGCTAACCTACCGGGAAACGTTCCTCCGTATTGTTCTCCCAAATGCCACCGAACGTTCCTGCTGCATTTCTTGCCTCGAAGCTGGTTTCTGGGCATAGTGAGAAGCTCGATCAATCCAAGTGCAATGTTTGGCTGGAGATGGTAAAGACTGATTGGGTTAGAAGCTTTTTATGAAATAAAAATGTTCTTGGATACCACTGAAATCTTTCATTTGTAGACAGTTTATTAACAATTACTATCCACGGATCGAAAGGACCGCTTTTTCGTGTTCAAGGTAGAGTATAGAGTTTTCTCGGCATTTTAGGCTCTTTAGGGAGCTTTTCTTAAACGAAATATTAGGACATGTTAAATTTAATGCCATGGTGTTCTAGCATACATAACACATCGTTTGGAACCAAATATTAGCAAAATTATATATAAAAGGTGCCAAAACTAACTGAAAGTGCAAAATTGTGCATTTTACAGTTGTTAGCATGCTTTTGAGAACTCTCTTCTCCTCCATTGCTTTATCTGCTCTGCTCCGTTCATACATATATCCACGAGATGGTGTCTCGAATGTCCATCGAAAGCAAACACCGAGCGTCAGCACCGTTACTCAGCATTTTTCCTGATGTTGTGACATCTTCACCAGGCCCAGCTAATGCAAGTAATGTGTCCAAGTATTCGTTTCTCCTCTTCCGATGAGTCGGATCAGATCAACGTGCGTCGTTAACGGCGGGACGGTGTTTGAGAGCGAGCAAACACAAAATAAAAAAAAACTCAACCAAGGTTCATGTGTGCACCCGCGAAAAATCAACCACCTCAAGCTCAACGCCAGCAATGCCAGTTCCGCCCGCAGGCTCAAGTTTCCACGCTGCCGAAACTAGTCGCCTGGGCCCGTGTGCGGAGCCAAAATCGCCTTTTAAGCGCTCCCGGTGCGCGACTAGCCAGTGCGTCTTCGTCTTTTGTCGCTTTGACTATCGCGTCATCGCGCTCCTCATTTGGAAGTCCAAAAGCGTTCATCTGTACGCGCGAGGCGAAAAATTTGCATTTCAAAAGTGGCAGGCAGCCACGGCATTCCGGAATGGGATCTCTGTTTCAGTGACAAAATACGTTAAAAGCAAAAGCCCGCCCAGGCTAACTGTACCCCTATGGCGGACTCGTAGGCATACATAGGCCCGAACTTAGGCCAGCGACCCCCATAAAGACGTTTCGTTGGTCGCTAATCTGCAGGAGCACGGGTTTGGATAGAATTCTGGAACTACATCTTTTTCGTCTGCCACGATTGTCTGAAGACTTCACGCGTACAAATACTGCGACCTGCGGTACGTCGATAAGTCATGTAGGTGCATCGTCCGCCATTGGTGGCAAGCGAATCGTCGAAACTTTCCATTTGCCGTCCAGGGAAACTTAAAAATGGTTCGGAAGCCAGCACGCTGGGACAAAAGTGAAATTATTACTAAACGGCAAAGGTTGGTCGCTGTGCGCTTGTGAATGCGCGATCAGCAGCTACGGTGCGAGATGGGTGCGTGCGTCCGTGCGTACCTTCAAACGGTGGCGAAACGTGGCCAACGGCAGACGACTTCGGCGACGTCGAAGACAACTTTGCCTGTCACATGCCAACTGGTGACACGCAAACCGCAACCATGTAGGCGCACCCGGCCAACAGCGACGTGGGCCAGCGCTCCTCCAATTCCATCTCCATCATTACCTACTTTGGCTACAGTCAACCTTTAAAGCGTGGTGGTAGTAGTAGTAGCAGCAGCAGCCGGGCAGCCGGCAAATTATGAATAATGGTTAAGTCTCGTGAACGCGCGATCTTGCGGAGGTTTCGATTTCTCCAGCACCGGACACCGGTCTACGGATCGGATCGGTCTGCTCTCATCCCCCATGCTTCTCACTCTCTTTTCCTCTTGGCTGTATTTCTTTGTTTTGTTTCGTTTCTCACTTTCAACCGTGACAGTTGAGGCTTACCCTACGTTCCTCCTTGTCACTTAACTTACACTTTTAACCAACCTCCAGTGAGTCTCAAGCATCAAGTAGCGAACTGCAAAACATGGAAGGAACTTTTTCACCTTGCAAGGATTTTTGAAACACACGACACACAAAAACAGTTCTGCCTTATTCAGGCAGCTCTGAAGCATTGCGTGGATCCAGCCATGAAGCTTTTTTCCTAATTTAGGCGGCATTTATCTGGTTTGGATCGCGGAGAAGTCCCGCGTGACGGACGGCATTGCACAACCTGCAGCAAAACTGGTCACAGAATGGATAGGTAGGACAAGGTTACAGGACAAGCAGCGCAGCACATCATCAATGGTGTGTCGCGGCTGGCCTAGCGTACAACTCGTGTTCGATGCGAAACTCGCTTCAGTCGGTGAGCTTGAACATCGAGTTGCACGATGGCATGAAGGGCGACCCACGTGGGTGGGGTGATAAAAAAACCAATATAAACCAGAAACTAACACACCCGTCATCTGATCAACCGCCAGCGTCGTAGGATAACATCACAAAGTGACCCAAACGACTACTATTAATGTATTTACAATATCAATCACCACGTTCCAGCGTCACTATCCTCCATTAATCAAACACGCATTAATCCTCATTGCACCCGGTTGCTGACGAGATCGGATGCAAAACAAGGTGTTAACTGGCCCGAGTAATACGCGGTCCCACGCTACAACCACGATGGTACAACCTGGCCGCAACATTGTAGGCAGACCATTCATCCAGCCTCCCCATTCAGTAAAAAGAGTCGCCATTCGCAAGAAGGGCACGAAACACGCGGCCACAGTCTAAGACTCGACTAGGTCGGAAACTAGGTCCAAGTGGCGCTCGCCGACATCATCTTGCTTACCTTCTACGTCCGTGGCATATTTTAATTTCGCGCTCCAATCAAAAAGGGCGAGCGAGGGACCGCGATGGCGTGCAGCTTCTTCAACCGTTCAACGAGCGACGAGCGACGAGCTTGGTGGGTCGCGTTTCACTTTCATCTACTACGCTACGGCTACCACCACTACCACACAGGCCCTCAGGGGGATGGGTGGGGGACGTCCCAAGCTGGAGAAGTCAAGCACTTGACACACGCTGGACGAGCTCTGTGACTTACCGCTTACCGTCAGCTGGACGTCTTCAAGCGGCTGGTGGGGTTTGATTGTGACCGAGTTGATGGTTTTGATTGGTTCAATCGATCGGTTCAACGCCTAACAATTGCCCCACGTACCATTTCGTCGTCATCTTTTCCGTCCGAGGACTCTGCTGCTCGCGGGTTCATAAAAGGCTTCCGAGAGCGTGCGCCATTGATGGACTAGCGCCGCTAGACGAGCCGCTTCCTAGCCAACTAATGCGCAAACTAGCCGGCACAAAGGAAAATGGGGGCGCCCGGTAAGGGGTCCCAACCCACTCGAACCCCTCCGTTCGCTCCAAATCACGCCAAAATGGCAACATGAGCCGAGTTGTTGTTCCGCACGCCGTTGTTATCCAATTCGAATTCACAATTCGAGGGGCCAAACAAAAAAGCACTCGTAAGAAGAACAAAAAAGTGCGTCCTCAGAACCCTAACAGTAACAGCTGTGTGCCGGGAAAGACGAATTTGGCAAACCGGTGCCGAAAACCCCGAACTAGCTTACGTTTGCCGTTTCACCGTCACCCATGCCGCTCCCAGTGACTTATCTTCTTGACATTCGTGGAATTCCGCCCCGGGCGCATGCTTGCGGCACTATAGAGCACCGACCGGGCTGGGAGGGTGCCGAGGGCACGAGGTGGGGGTTGTGTACCTGTAGTCCTACACTCTTTGTGAGACACGTTTGTTGAACGTTCCGCTACACACCTCCGAGTTCCTTTGTGCTCCCCCACAGTTTTTTTTTTTTTTGTTGTTGTTAATTGCTGATAAAGCCAAAATGTCGGCCAAAATTTTTGTTCTTTGATTTTGGTGATTTAAGGGTCGCTGGTTGGCGCTGGAACCAAAGGAGAAAGGTGGGAAGGAAGGGTGCGTGGGAGGTTAACAACATGACAAATCAGACAGACCTGCGGATGCGCCTTGTGGCTTTTGTTTGACCGTTCGTCATTCGTAGGTGAGGGAAGCATTTAAGGGGCAAAAAAAGCGCCATATCCGAAATATGGCATCGTGCCTTGCCGTTCCTCGTGACAATGCTCCCTCGACACTGTTGTCCACCTACCGCCCCGGTTCTTACACATCCACCCTTTAGGGTGTCTCCTCGGGGCTGATCGAACGTTACCGATGGCCTAGTTCTGGCGAGCTCATCACTACCAGCGCAAAGATAACAAACACACGGCGCTGCACGGCGGCATCGGTATCGATACGTTACGCTGATGGGTTATTTGAGTGTTTGTCAAAAAAAAAAAAAACGGAGAGACACATTGAATTACAACCTCGTGGATTGCCCTCACCTCAATACCCACTGTTGCACCTTTGCATCAACCCCTTCAGCAGTCCGCGTCGATTCGATGGCAACATGTATCGCCGCTCGATTTGATAGACGACAGGCACACACACACATAAGCCGTCTCTTTCTCTCTCTATACCTCTCTCCCCCCTCTTGGCTGTTTTTCTCTCAAGGAATACTACCCCAAGTATACTTCCAATACATGCACTGGTTCAACCTTTTTTCCTCTCGCGAAGCCTCTTTTGATCTCTTCGGGCTTCTCGCAGAGCCATTTCTCAGAGTTTTTTATCTCTCGCATCACTAAGCGGTACTCGGAATGTAGTGATTCTCACTACTCGAGCGGGAAGTCGCGCTCTCACCCTTACTGAGTGAACCACTTATTGGGACAAACCGCCTCCGCCGAGCATAACTCAGGCCTCTCCACCCCAAAACATCTAGTGAGTACATATATGTTTCCTTGCGTGATGCGTAGCTGCGCGTACCCAGTCGATTGCCGGCGTATTTTGCGCAGATCGCCAACGAAAGGTTCATGAGGTTCACGCACCGCGGACACCGATCTACGCGCGGTCACACGCCAAATGTCCGACGACTCATCGCGCAGAACAACGCGCCAGCCGGTTAGTCTGAATGAAGACACGATTAAGTAAGAACAATCCGGGAACACAGAAGTGGAAAGCAATCAGGGATTTACCTGGAATGCACTGCACTGACTGCTGGGTGCTTCGAATGCCGCCCGAAAGGTGCGCACTCGTTGGAGAAAGTGTGTTGCGCGGCGCCTCCGTTGCGATTCTTGCGTTGGTTCTTCTTCTGTTTGGGAGCCGTTCTCGAGTGCGGTCCGGACAGGCGAGTGCTTTTCCCATGAGTCACCCTAGCGGCATGCATTCCTCCCAATCCGCACCCCGAACGTTCGTTTGTCCATCACGAAAGCTCAAGATTGGAAATTCCAACCATGGGAAAGGCTAAGGATTTTGGACGCAAAATTGCTCCACAATGAATCAGAGGACATTGGCTTCCGACCAGGGTGTGTGTGTGTGTCTGTGTTTGCTGTTCCGCTTCCCCGAGCAGCAAACGTCACCGTCAATCAAGGCTGGCTGCGGCGAGAGTGTGGTTGTCTCGAAATTGTAAATATTCCGTCAATCTTTTGGCAAATGTTTTCCTGCACACCCGACCGAGATGGACCAAAAATGGTGTCAGGCGGCAAGCGGGCGTGTGCTGTGTATGTGCGCCTCGCGATTGTAAAACATGTCTGCGCTGGCATATATATGCTTAATCCATCGTCGTCCCCCGGTGCTATCGCCTATAGCAACGGATCGGAACGTTCACCCGGGCAGCGGTTGTTGTTGTGTGGCGTGTGCATACACGTAGCCCCTATTACGATGTTTGCACTTTGATTAGCGCGAGCGCGCGCACATTCGACACAGAACCGCTTCGCTGGAAATGGTATGGCGTGCCGGAACGTCCCCGACCGGCATGTGCTGCACATTTCATGCATCAACCCTCCCCCCCCCCCTCCCTTCGTGCTTGTGTGTGTGTGTGTTTGCGTCTGTGTCATCCTTATCAAGTCACGTCCGGCACGGATGAACGGCTTCGGCACACAAAACCCAATTCAGAGCATCACCTCCTCCGGTGGCCGTTCTGCCCGCCCGAAGCTCACGATCGCCTGTCACATCTCCGGCCCGAATCACCACCAGCCGTCTCGGGAAGCCATCCCAGCCATCCGACCCGACCCCTGGCCTCCCGAGTGACCCGAAAAACATACACCAAAACCGAAACGCGCCTACCGCGGGCAGCAGCACATTGCGCAGTAAGCACACGGATCGGCTGGCGACGTCGACGAGTGCAGTTTGATTCGATTGCAACCAAGTGCAGCTGATTGAATCTTCTCACTTTACCCTTGCTGGCGGACATGAAACTCAATTAGCCCTCCCCACCCCTTTGAGTCAATGTGATTCTCTGAAGTTCAAAGAAAGTGAACGACTCTCCTTTCTGGGCCACGGTATCAGTCGAGCTGAGGTCAGCTAGCAAGCTTGGTTGGATCAGTTTGAGTCCCAGAAATTAAAAAAAAAGAGGAGCAACCACCAGCTGGCAAACACGCATGGTGGTGGATTAAACGCTTGTGCAAAGCAGCTGCAATAATGTGCCCCTCCCCATTGTGGTATGTGGCTTGGTCTGAAGAGCATGGGGATACCATATTAGGCATCTTTCGATCGCAGATCGCAAATCTATTCGCTAAATTCCGTACATTCCACCATATGTTGACAAGGCAGGCGCAGGAAGGCCGTAAAATACCATCCCAACACACCACTTGAAACTCTTCCCTCGATATACCGGCCACAGTGAAGCGGGCGTCGTAAAAAAAAATCAATTTTAATCAGGTCGACTTACGTCACCCGGCGATGTCAGTGCACAACCAGGGCACAGCGGTACACAGAATGGGAGGCAATTGGGAGAAGTCGGCGTCTGCCATAGGAACTTTGGCTTCGCCAACCCAAACCCGCATATGGCGACGACGGTTTACGATGGGTAAAACTCGCTGGTAGACCCTTCAAGCAACGCCCTTCACATGGTCCCGAACCGACGGAGTAGCGGGTGAGGTGTGCTGGCACTCAAGGGCATTGTGATAGGCGTTATCAACAGCTTTCCACTATTGGTGCTGCTAATTGGCGGTGACTGTTGTTAGTGGGACTAAAGGTAGTGGCCAAATGGCCGTGGTACCTCAGGGGTAGAAACGAGGTGCTTCTGCTCTGATTTCACTCTAGCCCTTCCAAACCGAACAAACCTAAAACTCATCAGACCCGAACCCCATCAGCCGAACTGAACGACACAAACTATAATCGAAACACCCTTCTTCTTTTTTCATCTTCCTCGCCAACTTACAGTGAATCTCGCCACACTGATCTACGGTCTGTCGATAGGATGGCTCTCGCCGAACCTCGTCTTGATGGCGTCCGACGACACGCCGCTGACGACGGGCAAGATCACCAGCGAGCAGCAGGGCACGATCGGATCGATCGGCACCATCGGTTGCATGCTGGCACCGCTCGTCTGCGGCTGGGTGGCGGAGATCGCTGGCCGGAAGTCGGCCCTGATGATGATTGGCGTGACGCAGCTGATCAGCTGGGCCGTGATGCCGTTCGCCACCAACCTGAACGTCATCTACGCCTCCCGCATCTTTGGCGGGTTCGCCGGTGGAGGCACCCTCTCGATCGTGCCATTGTTCGTTTCGGAGATATCGGAAGATAGGTAAGCGTGTCCACTCCTCGAAAGGAATATCTTTAGAGACCTCTAAGAACTCCGCTAAAAACAAGTTTTATCCTAAATATTCTATCATTCTATTCCATTATTTCAGAATACGAGGAACTCTCGGAACGATGCTTGCCATCCTGTGCAATTCCGGCATCCTGCTCGGGTTCATCATATCTCACTACATTAACTGCTGGGCCGTGACGTACCTAGCGCTACTGATGTGCGTAGTCTACTCGCTGGGCTGCTGCTTCTTGCCAGAATCTCCACAGTATCTGTTCGTCAAGAAGAAGAAAGAGGTAACTTCCATTTGCTAATAACTCAAAGTTTTCTGTGTTCAGTTCTTTTACACGGGAAACGTAGCATCATTTTAATCCAACGCCATGGCTTCTTCCATAGGTAGTAACTTCTATAAACTTCGACTACTACTACTCAAATACTCTCCAAAGCGGCTATGTTGTAAAGTGCGGAATTCTGTTGCGAGATCGAGGCCGCAATCTTTTGCAAGGAATTGAAGCTATCGCTGCTCCAGGAATAAACCCACGTCCTTATTTTTATTCGTTTCATACATACACCGATAGTGTTCTGAAAAAAGCCCCTCGCTCATCAATAAACATCCCCAGCTCTCAATCAATAGTTGTTGTTCACTACTTTACGTATCTCGACTGATAACAGGTCTCTGAAAAATAGGCCCGCGGTAACTGACACCGCTGCTGATCAAGACTGCTGCGAAAAAAAGGCATCCAAGCTCCTTTCCTACCCCAAGCCGGAGCCTTGTAGCAATTACTCTGCATCTTCAGTGGGGTATGGTTTCGTTTTTGTGTTTTGTACTCCATTCCCCGCGCAAGACAAAACGAAAAAATCCGATCCGATGGTCAGTTACAACTGTGCAGTTTAATCGGTTGAGGTCGAAACGCGCCGACTGTTTCGGCGATAAATGTGGGTTGTTTTACGGAGCCGAGCGAATCACGCGGACGTACGCACACAAAAAAGCCCCACGTTGGTCCATGCCAAAGAATGTTTGTTATGTCATGCCATAGGTCATTCCCGGACCTACGATTTAAAAGCAAGTGTTTCAGCCAAACACAGTTAGTTTGTCACCAACAAAAAACCCGTTACAGTGTTCGGAAATTACATAAGCCATTGAAGCTCAAAAAGGACTGTCTTAACACCGTCATTAGTGACAACGCTGGGCCCTCCGTCTTATCTGCTGATAGTCGCTGAGTTGCTCATTAAAATGCCCCTTACGTTGCCCCGCTGTCGGTCAGGTCAGGGGCCACCGGTAGCTAGACGCAGCCTTATCCCTTGCGCGACGCGTTATAGCTTGACTATTGATTTTGATTTAATTTTTTGTCACCAAAATCGGGCCCTTTTTGTGCCGAAATTTGTCACTGCGTGGACCCTTGTTTTCAGTACTCCACGACCTCAGATAATGTGCCCGTACAGTTAATAGGTTAGGTCCGGCGTGATGAAGTGATCGTCACAAAAAATTGTATGTGCGATCCCCCATAGGCAGATTGCTGATTACAGAAGTGCTCATTAAATTCATTATTGTTACTTGAGCTAGCGGTCGTATTTAATAATATTTAATTTCTTTTTTGTTTGTTTCTCCATTACAACAGAAAGCGATCAAGGCACTGCGCTTCTACCGCGGAGAGGAAGCGGAAAGCGAAACATCACAGTTTACCGCCGAGGTAGCTCGCTTCAAAGACATCCACACCGCTGGCAACCCCAAGAAGAAGGAATCCAACCAGATCCACATCAAAGATTTCTGTGAGTTTTTGGTCCTGTCTACTTTTTTTTATCATCCTTTGGATGATGATCCTTTCCCCACTATTGTTGCGGGAGGGATTTGTCCGATGATTTGATGTTGAACGTTTTCTCGATCTCGGCTCTCGTTTCATTCCCGCAGTGACCCGGTCGCGCTGGAAGCCCATCCTGATCTGCGTGGTGGTGATCCTGTTCCAGGCCGGCTCCGGCTCGATCCCGCTCATGACCTACACGGCGACGATCTTCCAGGAGTCGCACTCGAACCTCAGCCCGGCGATGTCGTCGATCGTCGTGGCGGCGCTGCAGCTGATCGGCTCATACGTCTCGACGATGACGGTGGAGAAAGCGGGCCGCCGGGTGCTGCTGCTCATCTCGACGCTCGGCTGCGCCGTCTGCACCACCACCATGGGCACGTACACCTTCCTGCAGGAGATGCAGGTCGACGTCGGCTGCTTCCGGTGGGTGCCGGTCGCGAGCATGTCCGCGCTAGTCTTCATCAATGCCATCGGCATCGGTATCGTGCCATTCATCATCATGACCGAGATCCTCGATCCGAAGATCCGCGGCCCGATCGTCACCTTCTGCCTGCTGGAGTTCTCCGGCGTCGCGTTCCTGGTCGTCCGGTACTTCCCGGTCGCGGTCGAGCAGCTCGGCATGTACGCGTGCATGTGGTTCTTCTCGTGCTGCTGCGTCGCGTCCGCCACCTTCGTGCTCACATGCATGCCGGAGACGAAGGGCAAGAGCTTCGAGCAGATCTCCGAATCTCTCAACGGCAGCGGCGGCAAGAAGTCCGCCTCGCACAAGGACGTCGCCCCGACGCCCGTCTGACATACGGCCTAGGGTGGCTTCGCCTCGCCGCGTTTGCCGTACCAATCATTACGCTCCTTTAAGACACTCACCCATTCCCCCTCCTCCCCCCCTCTACCCAACACCGCCCTATCCATCCTCATCCATCGCCCCATTGTCCCAAATATATGTTTAGTTTGTTTTCGTTACGTTTTATCTTGATAAACCCCCTACTACTACTAGTACTACTACTACGACTACTGCTCCAGCATCTTGAATTGTATTATACACTTTTTTCATGACATATACATACCTTTTATATGTGGTCTACTATACACGCATACCAGCAAACAAAACAAAACCAGACCCAAGAAACCAACGCGCACGCATGCCGGGGAGCATGCGCGAGCATCCTAGCATAGGAACTAGTTTTATGAAGAAAACGACGAAGAAAAAGGAGAGAAAAACCGGAAAATCCTCAACCACAAAAAAAACTAAGCGCAACACCGGAGACATGAGCCGAGCAAACGCCCGGGTACGGTACAATAAGTGAACGTTTGTTGGGCAGCTAGAGCTAGAGCATTTACCCCGGGGGACGGTGCATCGAGGCGCTTCCGCAGGGGCTTTCGGGACGGAATGCTGGATTTGAGGTAATGGAGTTAAAAATTGACGCACCACGCGCCATTGGGTGGGCGGGCGGGTGACAAAAACGCATTTTGCAAACGAAACCTTTTTAACTAAGCTTTAATTGAATAAAAAATACACATATTTGTTAACCGCGCAAATTCTTGCGAACGAAAAATAAAGTTATACACATCCAATGCTAGCACTTATGTGATACTTATGTTGAATGTCCGAAAATCTTTCCGAATTTGTAATGTGTAAGTACTCAATTATACGAACATAAAATGAAAACAACCTGCTGTAAAAAGTCATCCTTAATTTTGTAAACTTTTTAATTTCAAATGTACTAATGGTTACACCAATTCTGCATTTCCAAACCCCGTTAGTTCCTTCTGGTCATTGGTTCAATTTTATGACACATTTGTACATAAAAATAATCTATCTTGAGGGACAACTCATCCATTCTCGGTCTGCAACCACAGAAAAAATCCATTAAACCTATTAACAAACAAAATAAAATAAAAAAATTAAAAATAAGGTGTACAACGAGTTATGATATAGAACTATAAGACTGAACTGGAAGTTTTTATTTTACTCTCTTAGAAGATTTGTTATTAGAAGTTTTGTCATTAAAAATATTTGATTTTGACAAGAATTGTGATCCACCTTTTTTTGACTTCTTTTTGACGCTTCTTGTTTATTACAATGGAATTTTCATAAAACATTTCTAAAATGTGCTCAACCCTGTGCACCCTGTTTAACAGCTATGATAGTTGTTTTTGAGATAAAAGATATTTTCTGCTTGTCGCCTGATAAGGGCTGTTAAAATGTCATATCCTCGCCATATACAGGTGCACCTGGCCACTAAAGCCTGTAGACATTGCTGTCCCAAGCAGTCCCCCCCGCTTTCGCATCGGATGATTCTGCCACGCCAACAGACACACGCACCCTGGACCACCGAAATCTCCCGCTAGACAAACCCTGACCGGGCCGGCGGGTCCATTTTGCATACCAAACAGTTTCATCGCCTTATCTCTCACCGCTCGCTGTTTGGCGCAGAACTGGCCCGATCGTAAATCAGTGGCGCATTCGCACACGTACGCTCAAACAGCAATAAAGATAAGTGCGCCCCAGGAGACGTGGTGCGCGGGGCACTCGAGCAAACTTGCGAGGATCGCTCAAGATCTTCCGGGGAATGATGCGACTCCAAGGAGCGGTGGTTGGCTACTCTCGAGCGAGGCCGGAAGCAGTTAGTGCAGCAAAGGTACGTGTCCAAACCACACCACCCGGGGCCAGTTCTGTTCAACCTGGCCGGCACCGAGACGCCTCCATTGTCTCCGTTCTGGAGGGTGCGTAGTCAGCGATGTTCTTGGAATTTCTCTCACGACGGTACTGGAAGCAGTTCAGTGCCATCGCAGCCGGTAAGTACCCGTGTCCAGAGCAGGGTGGCACCATCACACACACACAAACACACACAAACACCCAAAACTCCCACTACTGCCTGCGGTCCGAGTGCGAGAGTCGCGTTCGGTTCATTGAACCACTATCCCGAGTGCCGGAAAGCCGGGGGATTGGTGACGCGAGGTTCGGACGCTAGTTGAGACACCGGGCGGTCACTTTTTCTAGCCTAGGCGCGAATGGTTTACGTCGAACGCAAGCGTAAATCTACTGGCGAACGGCAGCAGCACAACATCCAACGGAGGTGGAAGGTGCGAACTGTACGCTGTCCACGGGTTCTAACTCGTTCTAACGACGGCGACAACGACGAAGAAGGCATCGATAGCGGTCTTCGGCAAACATTTTAATAATGAATGGACAAACAGAAGCGTGAACGGCGACAGATAGGAAACGGACAAACCTGGAGGAAACGAGAAAGAAGCGCTACTAGGAAGTTCGAGTGAGAGAAAAGGAGAAGGAACTGTTTCCAGAACTGGAAAGTACACGGTCTCCGAAGCGGCCGGAACCTGCGTGATAAAGCCGCATGCGAATGTCGCTACGGATGACGGAACAGCTAAGCGGCTCTAAATACTTCAGAGTTCCCTGTCGCAGACAAGCATTTACATTAGAAAGCACCTTCAGAAAGAACCGACCGAGACCGGAAGAGAATGATGGTTTATTTTTCCTGTGGTTTTTTTTTTTAGCTAATTCTTGGCTTATGTACGAAAAGGGTTGCAGGTGTTCCGCTCGGTAAACGGCATGCGTGGAGGCGGGAGGGAATCGATTCTATTTGAGCAGTTCATTAGACACGGTGCAAACTGCGACCGCTGAGGTGTGTTGTTTACCGAGCAAAGTCTAGGAACATTGTGGTGCAGGAGTCAGACTAGCCGGACTCGATAATCTTCGCCGAATGAGAACAAACTTGGTCATTGCTTTAAAATCACACAATTCCATCACAAAAATCCAGTCCATAAAACGATAAATCACCAGTCAATTTGAACTAGCTTCCGTTCGACAGCACTGATGATCTAGCATCACGTTAAGTCTATCGCCTAAGCCGAACCCCAAGCGGGAGAAGGTTTCATGAATTATTTTACCGACAGTCGCATCAATGTATATTATTATCCATCCGATCTGTCCTTTACATTATTCATCAGGTTGAGCTTTCGCAACCTTTCGTTATGCAAGCTGCAGAATGAGATTTTATTGAACATTTGTTTTGACCTAAACTATGCGCATTTGGCTCATCGATGCTGGGCGTTTTATGATGCAAAGATAAAATTTGAATGCCAAACGTGCGCTTCTCGGACGAATTGCAAATCAGGAATTCTCTGGCCGTGGCTGTTTTGAGCACGAGTGGTCGGTTCGAATCAACCTTAGTATATTTTCTTGATCAATTGCTTTGGTATCCTTTGAAACAGTTACAATCGATTTACACAATTACAGCTTTATAAGTTGTTCTTTTTAGATATTTTAACATTTGAAAGCTGAAGGTTGCCCGTTTGAAACTAAATTTTACATTTAGATATCTGACAAAGTGAATGTCAACAAATGGAACAGTTTTTCCAGTTTTTCAGTTTTCCTTATATGGCAAGTATTTTGCTCTATGATTAAATCCTTAATCGACCAAATAAAGATAACTCACAATACTAAAAAAAATATTTTAATTGTCCAAAATGCAGATTAATTTTCACCAAAGCCTGCCATGTTTAACGGTGACTAAATAAAAAAAAATAAAAATCACAAAACAGAAGTCATGGATGAAATACATTTTCGGAAAATGATTTTAAACAAAATTTGCAGAGTAACCCTCTCCATTTGTTTGACAGTTAAAAGCGACGTCATGCAAGTTGGATGACGCGTTTGGTCAACCATACTCCCTTTGCGTCCATCGATCACCGAAATGCGCGATCCTCGATCTGTGCGCATGCGATCGGCAAGGCATTTAATATTAGAACCAGTTAGATAACTGTCAAACGCGAGCGCGAAGCAGTTTCTGTTGGTGTTCGCAGGCGTAAACAATGCGCCCTGCCATAACAGATGGAAAACCCGCCCGAAACTGACCGCCCGCGCCGAAGTACGACGATTTTCTCCAGATCGAGCCTCCACCAGCTGCTAGCGGTGCTCAGGAGTAAACGGAAGTGCATGTGGCACCAGCGGTTTGCTAGTGGCGTTCGATTCTGATTCGTTTTTCTCTTCTCCCCCGCGAACAGTTCACATCATCACCGCCAGCTACGGGGTGACGGTGGGATGGCCCGCGCCGATCATTCCGCTGCTCCGATCGCCCGAGACGCCACTGCCGGCGGGACCGATCACCGTGGAGCAAGCGTCCTGGATCGGAGCGACGCTGTGCATCGGTGGCACGATCGGTACGATCCTGTTCGCGCTCGTGCACACCTACTTCGGCAAGAAGGTGGGCCTGCTGCTGCTTCCCGTGCCCCACCTGATCCTGTGGACGCTCATACTGATCGGTGACAACGTGTGGTACATCTACTGGGCTCGGTTCTTCAGTGGGTTGACCGGGGGCGGCGTGGTCAGCGTCGTTCCCCTCTACATAGCCGATATTGCCGATAAGAAGTATTGCCAGCGTTTCACAAAATTTCAGCCACGGATGCTTAGTGCTTACTAAATGCTCCTTTCTTTTAAGCGAAGGATCCGAGGGACGCTGGGTTCGTTGACGATCATCTTCATCAACATCGGGCTGGTGTTCATGTACTCCACGGGCAACTACTTGGCGTACCGGACGATACCGAAGATCATGCTGGTCGCCCCGGTGGCGTTCATTGTCTTGGTCAGTTTTCTGCCGGAGACGCCGGCCTGTCTGCTACGGAAGGGCAAGCTGCTGGAGGCGGAACGGTCACTGATGTACTACCGCAATATATCGGACGAGCGCCACAAGACGCCCGAATTCCTGGTAGAGTTCGACGAGCTAAAGACCTTCGTCCTCTCGGAGTCCAGCAAGGCGCGTCTCCGCTGGGCGGACTTTAGTGAGTGCGGTGTCGGTGGCTAGAATAAACACACAACGAGAAACGACTGTTACCCTTTCCCCCTTTTTCCCGTTCTAGCCACTCCGGAGGCGAAGCGTGGACTCTTCATCGGTATTTTCGTGATGGCGTTGAACCAGTTCAGCGGTATCTTTGCCATCCTCACGTACGCTGGCACGATCTTCCAGAAGTCCGGCACCGGCATCGATCCGCACGCCGCCCTCATCATCGTGGCCGTGCTTAACATCTGCGGCAACCTCACATCGTTCACCGTGATCGACCGTGTCGGTCGGAAGATCCTGCTACTGGTGTCCGCGGCCGGTGTCGGGCTGTCCCTTGGTGTGCTCGGTGCACACTCGTACCTGCTCACCGCGGGCTACGATCTGGCCGGCCTCGAATGGCTTCCGGTGTTGGCGCTTTCGATGACGCTCTTCCTGGGCGCAATCGGCATTACCAACGTGCCGTTTTTCATCGTCCCGGAAGTGATGCCACCGAAGGTGAGAATACCCTTTCCGGAATCGATAACGAACCATTCGATCTTCTTTAATTTTTGGTTTTGTTTTTTGCTTTGCAGCTGCGAAGCATTGGAAGCACGATCAGTGCCACCCTGCTGTGCATGTTCGCGTTCGTGTGCGTCAAGCTGTACCCGATCATGATGGAGACCATTCACATCTACGGAACGGTGTGGATATCATCGGGTGTATGTGCCGTGGCCGTGGTGATCATCATTTTCTGGATACCGGAAACCAAGGGGAAAAATTTGAACGTGCAAAGCGAAAGCTCCAAATGAAGCAGCAGCTCTCCTGAGGAACCGTTGAAGAGTGGACAAGCAGTACAAATAAAAGCTATCGTGTATTCATTAAACTTAACCCACAAAGCCATCACGGCACGCGTGCTCCTTTCTTATCGTACGGTAAACAACCGAAATAAGCGGACATGATTTAGGACTTGCGTGGGAGCGGTTACACTCCATTACACGCTCCATACCTATTACCATGCCGGTTCGTTAATTCACGTTCGGTTTCAACGTTGCACCCATCTCCGATGACGGTGTTTGCAATTTCCGACAATTTCCCACACTCTCCAGCGATTAAGGAGAGCGCCAATACTAGCTCGCACAGTAAACAAAAAAACCTATTCACAAACAACGTTTCGTCATTCCTCATTCCGGGCGATTAAGCGTCAGACACACCGGTATCAGCGTCTACGTCAAGATTAATTTAGTCTGTGCCATCTTCTGTTCTAGGGATGAGAGTGCATGATTTACCTCAGTGTGTGCCAGCCGCACTGGGCAGGTACACTGATCCCGGCAGTTCCAGATTGAACACGGGACAACCAGCTGTGCTGTGATACTGCCTGGAACGGTCTGGGTGAGATTGATTTATGCTTATCAAATAACGCCATCATCTCGGGAGGAAGCTGCTACTGGAATCGGTTTAAGTAAACGATCCGTAACAAGAGAGAGCCAGAGTGGCAAGTTAGTGTTGCACCGTGCCAGTCTCCGAATTCCGGGCTTCCTGCTACGATGGAGACCAGCAGAGGCGTGAGGAACCAGGTCTTTGCCACCGGTGTCAGTGAGTATCATCAAGCTTCCCGTTACTCCCGCGTGCACACTTTATGATTTGGCCGCTTCGCAGTGAACATCATCAATCTTTCCCATGGAGCCGCACTGGGATGGGTATCGCCGTATCTGCCAGTGCTGATGTCGACGGAGCAGCCGCTCCTGGAGACAGGCCCGGTCACCGTCGAGCAAGGCTCGTGGATTGGATCCATCCTTTGCCTGGGGGCGCTGTTCGGGGCGTTCCTGTACGGATACTTGGTGGAGAAAATTGGCATCAAGCGGACCTTGCAGGCTCTCGTGGTTCCTCATTCCGTAGGGCACTTTTCAAAATTTCAACAACCTACAACACGATTCTCAACCACCCGTATGTAATCTCCCATTCAGGGTTTCTGGATCCTCACCTACCTGGCCACATCCGTCCATCAGCTGTACCTGGCCCGCTTCTTGGCGGGCGTATCAGGAGGTGGAATTATCGTAGTGTTTCCTCTCTTCATCGCGGACATCTCGGATAAAAAGTATTCCCCTTCTGTTCCCCCTGAACCCATGCAAGTTTCAGTAACAGTTCATAAATGACGCTTTCTAGGATCCGCGGAATCCTTGGCTCGGTTCTGGCACTTACCAGCAACGGTGGAATTCTACTGATGTACGTCATTGGGGACGTACTGCACTACCATACTGTGGCACTGACTATGTTGGTTTTGCCTCTGATATTCACCGTGCTGATGTGCTTCGTTCCCGACACGCCTCAAACGTGTCTCAAAATGGGCAATCCGCGTCATGCCGAACGATGTTTCATGTTCTACCGAGGCGTACGGACAACGGAAGAGCAAACGTCCACCATTCGCCAGGAATTCGACAATATGAAAAAGTTTATCGAACACAATACGAGCCAGAACTCGCGCGTTACTTTGGCTGACTTCCGTAAGTGTAAAAGCTCCTCCAAACGGGAGCGTCTGCACATCGCATTTTGTCATCTTTCAATCGTGCGTTACTTTGGCTGACTTTCCGTAACACCACTCCATTCAAAAGGTTCCCGCGAGGCCAAACTGGGAATGTTCATCGGCGTATTTCTGATGTTCATCAATCAGTTCTGCGGCATCTTTGCCATTCTCACGTACGCCGCATCGATCTTCGAGGAGGTCGGATCCACCCTCAGCCCGAACACGTCTGCCATCATCATGGGTACAATACAGATCGTGGGCACCCTGTCGTCGTTCGTCTTCGTCGATTTGGCTGGCCGGAAAGTTCTGCTGCTCGTCTCAACGGCCGGCACTGGCATGGGACTGCTGCTGTTGGGTGTTTTTAACTGGCTCACTTTTCATGATACCGTCTGGCTGACTAACTACAGCTGGTTCCCGATTCTGAGTCTCTCCGCGACGGTCTATCTGTTCTCGATAGGACTGTGCAACATTCCGTTCTTCGTCCTTCCGGAAATACTTCCACCAAAGGTAAAATGTGCCGCAACCACACGTTCTTCGATTCAATCATTGAGGCATTTAATCATTTTTATTTATTTGTACGCTCTAGATTTGTAATGCCGGAAACACTCTCAGCATGGTATCGATAACCATCTTTTCCTTCATCAGCCTAAAGGTATTCGCGAATCGTGCGCTTACAAAAAAGGTTCCGAGCTAAACATTGAACACAAAACTTCCTTCTTTCCCTAGATATTCCCGGTCATGGTGGAAGCTATCAACCTATACGGTGCCATGGGTCTATTCGCCGGGATTTCTTTCTTGGGAGTGTTGGTTATCGCGTGTGTTGTGCCTGAAACAAAAGGCAAAAATCTCATCACTGCACAAAATGTGTAACATGGGTTGCAAAGTATTGTTAAACAAACGTCTTTTGAGAGAAATAAAGTTTCTACTGTGTGATCTTCTTAAAACGGACAATTGAAACAAGACAGTGATCCATTGAATTCGGCCAGAGGTAAAAATTTATTTTCGAGCGTCGAGTGAACTAGCTTCGTAGGCGTAGTGATTCGTAGGCTAAAACTTCATTAACCCGCTCCCGAAATTGAAGTTGTAACACTCCATGTCTTTAAGTTAAAGTAGAATCCGTCACGCCGTTATATTTTCTAAATCATAAATTACTAAATTACGCATCATTTCTCCCTGCCTCATGTCACTTCTCATACTTTGGCCGGTTCTCCTTTAATTCCCAATTCAAACGAACAAGCGTGGAAATTAATAACTTACGTGTATTAACCTTCACTTTACTATCGTTGACAAAAGCATTGCATTCTGCCAGGAATTCTTATTTACCCAACGAATCCCGTACGACTAGCCACGGCCACGTGCCGGTGTTAAGCGCCTTCAAACGCCGACGCCTCGGGACCAGCGTCTCCATACATCTGAACCATCCACGTAAGCTCCCTACTTCCTACATATTCCCCGCAAACTAAGATCACAGATAACGCGATGCATTTGCTTACGGACCGAAAAAAAAACGAGACGTTTGTCTCGATCCAACGCCTGCTCAGTCCTACGCGAACGATCAGATCTTCGTGGAGATAGCGCGTAGCAGTCGGGCCGCGCGAGACACCTTGTGGTGGCAGAAGGGTCTAACGATGCAGCCTCTTTCGTTTCCTTCGGCAAGGAATCAGTTTGTGGGAACCTTCGTTGGTAAGGAGTGTTGCGGAAGGATCATCAAAGGATACCTGTTGGAGTGCTAACGTAGTCCGCCGTTTCGTGGTTTCTAGTGAATATCATTACGCTCGCGCATGGAGTCGCCCTCGGGTGGGTTTCCCCCTCGCTGCCCTATCTGCAGTCACCGGAAACGCATCTCGCCGGTGGCCCCCTGACGGTGGAGCAGACCTCCTGGCTAGGTTCGTGCCTCTGCATAGGCGGCATGCTTGGCGTGCCGCTGTTCGGCTGGCTCGCCGACAGATACGGGAAACGAAGGGCTCTACAGGGAATCATGCTGCCACACCTGGTAAGTTTTGTTTTTTCTTTGCTTTTCCCGTGTACTCCCGGTGTAGGACTCAACGCTTCTCCCGGTGTAGGGCTTCTGGCTCTGTGTCATATTCGGCAAGGACATTTATCAGTTGTGCATCGGCCGTCTGCTGGCCGGGATCGGCGGTGGCGGAATCATGCGGATCGTGCCACTCTTCGTGGCGGACATCGCTGACGCCCGGATCCGTGGCATGCTCGGTTCGCTGCTACCGATCTGCCTGAACCTTGGCACCGTGCTCGCCTTCGTCGTCGGCAGTCTGATGACGTTCGGAACCTTCCCGCTGGCGGTGGTCGCCCTGCCAGTCCTGTTTGGCTTCGCAATGATCTTCCTACCGGAGACGCCTGCCTGTCTGCTGCGTGCCCTCCGGTACGAGCGGGCCGAACGATCGCTCGCATTCTACCGTGGCGTCCAAGGGCACTTCCAGAAGTCGGCTAGCTTTTGCACGGAGTTCCTGCAGCTCAAGGATGCCGTCCAGCGCGCCACATTCGCCCCGGATGCTGCCCTATCGTGGAAGGATTTCAGTAAGTTCAAACCGATGTTAATGCCACGCGAGCTGTCACAGCATCAAACGAAGCCCTCACGTTGCGAAAAATGGATGAGATGTGCCTACAATGTGGCAAATATTTGCTCGAAAGGAACATCACGATCAAGATAACAACGTTTGCTCGCAAAAGATAAAGGCAAAAGTGACGATGGTGCTAGCGATGAAAATTACTATTAGAGACAAAACTTTCCCAAACATTGGCGGAACAAAATTGAAACAAGCAACTTCACCATTACAACGATGAAACCTTATTTTTAAAATTGGGCGGTTTGCCAAACCGAAATTGAGCCACAGATCAATTATGCTCCGTTTCTCATGCAATGGTCAACCATAGAAATGGGTATTTTTTTAGGAAAGATTTTTGTTAGCCATTCTAAGCTCTCCTTCGTTGTATGGCCCTAAGGAGTCATCTGCCCAGGTTTGTTACATCTAATCGCTCTTATGACTTCCACCGATGGCTATTGGATTCAAGGTCACCGAGCGAATGATTAGCATCACGAAGGGCACCAATGATGACGATGACGTTGTTTAGGGACCACGGTGGCCAGCAAAACCAATCCCTTCCTACACACTGTTTATGTTATCGTGCACCAATGCCACCGCCACCACTACCACTAACCACCCCGGTCACTGGCTGGACCGGAACGTCCACTGGAAAGGGGCACTTAGATTCCTCGGCCATACAACAAACCTGACCTTGAAAGATAAGAAGCGCAGGAGGCCACCCGTTAGCGGGTGGGAAAACAAATCGTGCCATTTGTTTGCTGTTTTCTTTTCCGCTCCCTAGTTCGATACCTTACTGTTAAGGTTATTGGCGTTATTTTATTTATTTATTTTTTTGCCTTGCTTCCTAGTCAAGTTCGAGGTTGGCGCCGATCTAATCGCTTGGAAGGCGCGACAATTTGCGCAGGTGTGTGGCAGTGGTAGCGGGTACGTGTACGTGCAGCAGGCCCAATCGAACGACCCGTTGCGTGATTGCACCGAAATTCGGCCAGGAGTGTCTCTTAGGTGTTTAGAGGAAAGCATATTGGACCACCTTTTGCCGGTACCTGCTGGCGATTAGGGGGAAGTTTCAGCAAGTTGCATCATCACCCACTCCTCGCGGCGCCCGATTTGCTGCAACGCAATGCGCTTTCGCCGAGGCCACGATGCGTTGCCGCGAGTTCGCCGCTTATCGGCGTGAGTAGGAAAAATAACGACTAGGAATGTTTCCTCCCCGAACATCGATTACGTTATCGGGCCATACCTCTTGTGGTCGCTCTTTGGCCGAGGAAATGAAACTGACGGGAACCGGGGTTACGGTACGCTATCCCCCGTATCGCGGTGACGGAGTTTTTTTTTCCTCCATTTAAACATTTTGCCCCACTCTTCCATTACGTAACGTATTACGAGTGTGAATTATGGTAAAAAAAGGATATTGTATCACCGATTAAAACATTTTAAAGATTGTAATTTGTGGATCATAACTCCTACACGGCTTTGTCATCAAACAGAATGCCCTCACAAAGTTTGAGAGGATAAGATTACAACATATTATCAAATCCTAGGTATTGGATTATGTCTATTTTTCTCTTTGCAACGTTTTGGCAATGAAAATAAAATAGGCAATGAGCTAAAATAGCTTCTGTTGCCTTTTTCACAGAGATTATGATTAATATACATGAATTAATGTTTAGTTCCGTTCTATTACTTTGTTCAGCCACGAAACCGGCTCGCCGGGGGCTTGCCATGGCGCTCTTCCTGATCCTTCTGAACCAATGTTCCGGCACGCTGGCCCTCATCACTTACGCGACCACCATCTTCGAGCTGGCCAGCCCTGGCGCCGCACCCAGCCAGCCACCTCCAGCCGTGCCGGCCTCGCTCGCCTCCATCGTCCTCGCGACCGTGCAGCTGCTCGGTACGATCGTTTCGCTGGCACTGGTCGACCGGATCGGGCGCAAGTTCCTGCTGATCGTGTCCAGCCTCGGAGTGGCCCTCGGCTACCTCACGCTCGCCGTGTACGTGCAGGTCCTGCTGCCGCGCTACGATACCACGGCCGCCAGCGACGGATCTGGCACGTTCCCGCACTGGCTCGCCGACCTGTTGCCGATCGGAAGCCTCTCGTTCAGCATCCTGCTCGCCTCGGTCGGCCTGCTCACCGTCCCCTTCATCGTCATGGCCGAGATGCTGCCGTCGAAGGTCGGATCAATCGTCCCGTACACTCCAGCGGCCCCCACATGTGTTTATTATGTTTATGCTTTATTCGCTTTCGCGGACGCGCGTCTCGCCAAACTGGCTGGCTTCGGTCGAATCACAACACACTCCCGGACTTCGGCCGGGTGCGCCGTTTGTGTGCATGCTTCTGTGCGTGATCGAACCGATGTTTGTGTGTTATTTCACTCATCGCTTTGCATGTGTGTGTGTGTGTGTCTGTATGTGTGCGTCCTGCCCGCGTTCCTGTTTATCTAAATAGCCGTAACCTTGACATTGGCATTCGCCGTTTGCGCATTGCGCCTCGTCCATCGACATTGTGTGCCTCAGACGGCGCGACCGTTTCCTTCACTTCTCCTTCATCTCACTCTGCCTCGATCACGCCTTTTTTGAGAATGTTTTTGGGAGTCAAGTTTCGCCCTCGTCCTCATGCCGGAGACCGAACTCTTGATATCATTCCTCGCAAGTCCCCCGTCCCTGGTCTGCTTGCCGGCTGTGTTTGTTTGTTTCTTTTTTCGTATGTTTTTTATTATTTTATTTATTTTATTTTATTTCTGGATGTTCTGTTTTGCATACGCCAGCATATTTTGCTGCTTTTTTTTCGTTGATGCCTTTTGCTTAGATACAATGTCTCCAACCCGATCTCGTCTCCTTCGTATTTTGCAGCTAAATTTTGTTTTCATGTTTTCTGTCTGACTTTGTCTTCTTCGTCTCCTTCTTTTCTTCTTCCCATACACTTGTGCGCTCCATCGGCACTGCATCGCACAGATAAGAGATGCCGGCAGCACCATCTGTGTGACCGCAGTCGCCTTCTGTGCGTTCGTTCTGCTCAAGGCAAGTGAAAATGCAACTCAAAGCGTCCCAATTGCATCGCTCAATCGGGTTGACAAATGAAGGATGATTCTTTAAAAAAAAGCCCTTCCCTTTCCTTTCTTCGCCTAGATCTTTCCCGTCCTGCTCGATACGATCGGACTGCCCGGGCTGATGGGCGGCCTGGCGACGATTTGTTTGACCGGTACGCTCGTTGTAGTCTTCTGGCTGCCGGAAACGAAAGGAAAATCCCTTGTTGATGCGCCGGAAACGGAGCCGCCGACGGTGAATGGCGGAAATGGTGGCGTTTGAACCAGCTTAGATGAAACGGCTAGTTCAACGATAATGACTCGTCCGGATAGTTTTAGGATATAGCATAGTGGACCGTACAACTCATCAACATATTTATTTCTTTTAAATATACAACCATATTAAACAGTACTCATCATAAAATGTATTTTGATTTATATGGCGACACAGATGTTACTAAATCTTTTTTTTTTATCGCTTTTATCGATTCCGCCTTTCTGAGGATTTGTCTAAAAACAAATTGTGCGAACCAGTGCCCGTAATTTTTAAAATAAACTTCCTATTTTAAATGTAAACCGGCTCAAGTCCTGAGATAGAACTGGGATGCATCGTCTTGGACTGGAAAATATCGTTTCAGTTGTCATTAAAACGATAAAGCTTGTATTTATGGCAGCGTTGGGTATTCTTGGTATTCCACCTTGAGTTACCTCTTCGTTGTAAGGGAAACTGTTGTTACGGATTCCATTACTACGTCAATTAATTCAACTACCAAACCCCACAAACCGAGTTCCTAGAAGCCGCTCCAATTGAAAAGAATGTAGTTTTATCGTTCCTACAAACAGCACAGATCTCACACAGGTGGAAACCAGCGAAGACACAGTCGACAAACTTTTACTAAAATTATCAAAAGTGTCTCCGCTAGCTTCAGCGTACTTCTGAACGGCTTGTGCGCCAAAAAGTATGCAACCGGTGATACACCGATTCTCAACGGTTTTTTTCGATGACACGTGTATTGACAAACGAACGTGCGCTCTGTTTCGATAAATGTACTTTCAACTCACTCAAATACCTACAATATTCTAAATTTTGCAAAAGAAAGGAACCATTAAAAAACATGCATCTAATTACTAAATGAAATCAGAACTACTAAATGACAAAATTGTTTAAAACAATCTTTGGAAATATTAATAACTCTACAGCCTGGAGCAACACATTTAAGATGCAAAAATTCGTGGACGTCCTGTTGGGATTGACCTTTTTCTGAAACATTTTTCAAATGTTTCTCTTTTTCCTTTTTCGGTTCCATTTTTGCTACGGAAGCTTGCTTGTTTGGGTAAAATAACTGTCATAGCTAGAAAAATGTTCTACTGCAACAATGTACGTACTCAAACGCGAGCTGAAGTCCACTTCATGTATTACACAAACCAATATTGTTCATTTGTGATAGCATTCAACATGATGTTATTTATTTTCAAATCTTTCTCTTTCTACATCCAAACCGGAAGCGCACAATAATAAGTTATATCTTCCGTGTGTTGAGGTATCGAACCATCGAAATCGCCGCCGAAGGTAAGTCGAACAAAATGAGTTAAAATTAGCCGCCGAAGTGAGGTGAACTTTTACAAATGTGTTCTCAGGGTCAGGGATAAAAACAGTTCACACATTACTACATCGATCGCAACATCGTTGCTGCCATCTAGTTGTACCGAACACTGCTCTCAAGAGTTTGCCGCTGGTGAGGTGAAGTCTCTTGTTCTGTTGTCAACTAACAGATGTCCCATTTGTCACTGGCGGCTTCTCGTATGTTGCTGCTCGGATCCTAAGAAGCAGAAGACACTGCATGGTGCACAGCCACGGTATGAAAATCCAGTTTTCTTGCGAAATCTTGCCGGTGTCCAAAACCGTGGTCTTTTGAACATTCAACCTGGTCCCTGAGCCCAGATTCCAAAATTCACCGAGCTGTCGTCGGCATATGCATTGACCCGATCATCGCCTGATCGAACCAGAGACCCTCGATTCTAGATGCAGGTATAGGATAAACAAGTGCATTGATAAGGGGTATTTTTTTAACATTCAGAGGAACGCAATAAGCTCAAATTTTACATAGCGTTTTGAAGGGCGAGAGACACATGCCCTCCAATAACTCGAACGAGCTATACTGATGGTCAACGTTCGCGAGAATGTTGTACAAGAATTGTGATAGTTCTTTGTCGTAGACTTCCCGCAGAAAAATAACGTCACCTTGATCAATTGATCGTAAAACTATTTTCAAGGCATCTAGTAGTAGCTGTCTATTGCGTTTAGGTTGATCGAATAACACGAATAAGGACAAATTTTGTGGTACTTTCTTTTGTTCTTCCGACAGATCTTCTTTACTGACAAAAGTCTTCGTTTCAGTTACCACCAATCCACTATTTCCATCCATCAGAATCAGTTCGTGATTGCTCAGACTCTGCCACTTCCATGTAGCTGTATTTTATTAATGTTAGGTGGAACCCACGAGAACCAATTTAATTATAATCAAATAAAAAAAGAATAACAAACCGTGTGTATGGTAACACTTTTCTCGATAATCGATGAGCCAAGAAAAAAAGTTTCCATGTCGTCGGTTTCAAATGCATTTGTATATTTTTGCAAAGCCCCCGGGCGTTTACTGGTCCAGTTCGGTTCAACGCAGCGGGAAATGGGTGATACTTTTTTCCCGAACGCATAGGGAGAAAGTAAAAATCAAACGTTTCTGTGGCTGATAATGAAAACCAAGTGTAAAAGTAGCAATGTAAAAAAATGACGAAACCTTGAATAAGAGTTGCCTTGTTTCGAACGCATATCTATAACTGGAATGTACTAATTGTGATTGGCGGTAACCAATTTTCATAAGTGTCTCCTAACGAGAGGCGAGCAACTTTTTTTTTCGCATACTGCACATCGATGGCTAGTTAACATGCTACAGATTGTGCTTGAAAATGTCGTTGTAATTGATATAAATTCAATTTTAAACCGGTTGACTATGGAGCATCGTCGGACATCATCCAATAGACCTGGACATGGGTTACTTCAGCACGCACCATTCCATCCAAAAATTTGTGTTGATCACTGGTCAAACTCCTGATTTTACTTTGTGTCTTTTGGAGAATCTAATTCACTCCTTCCGAGTACCTACGTTGCTACCGTGGCATTTTATGTGGCATTTGAACAGGCGACGTGTACATCTTAAGTTCATGGTTTTCTGTCTGTAAAGTCAAGAAGCATCAATCGTCTTTACAAGGAATTGGTCGTTTACATTCAGACATTTTATTCAGCTTTAAACACATACTTGCAACATTTTGTGTAATTTGATTACAATAAATTTCCTTGCTTTCTTTGTTTTGCATTCAAACCACCTCATTACATTTGACCGTGTACCAAAATCATTCTATATACTTCAGAGAAATGGTTGATGGTACGAAAGATCATGCCTCTTTCACGTATGTTCCATAGATGTTCGATGTGAAATAGGAGTGAAAGAACGAATAACGTTTGTTCTAACACAGCACTTAAGTTTTACCCACATACTTGCCGGAACTTAGTTTTCATAATTTATTTTTCAGTTGCTTACTTCGTTGGATATTGATTTCGGTATTTAACATTTATATATATCTGTTCCAATTAAAAATATATTCACCTGCGAATTAGATTAGAATTAATGAGAAAATACAATTATAGGCAGATGCCCCCCACTCTCCTCACAAGGATAATGTTTGTCATCTGTGAATCTATTTCAATGTCTAGTTCCTTGCTTAGCGAACCTCTTTATGTATCATTGATTTAGCTCTATGAAATTTTCGTTCTGAGTTGTGAGAAAAATGATATATTCGTTCATGCATGAAGCATTTTATGTTTCTTCACTGTATTTTGTTGATTCTGAACATATTTTTCTTTTCCTTGCGTAGCTTTAACTCAAAAGGATCTGGTTTATCTTTTACTCCGTTGGTGACTCCATCTAAATGTGTATATGTATAAATGTATCCATGGAATTGTATATTATATTTCACTCACTTCACGTGTCCCAATGCCCGTCTCATAAGGTACAACAATAGGAACAACGAGTATAGACAACAATTTCAAGGAGTATCAACGAAAGGAACGGTTTTCACGTCAGATCCTGGCAGACCATCAGCTTCGGGACAATCAGGATTTTTCCACAGTCATATACGTTCCTCTACAATACCTTTGAATAGTTGAGCTCAGTGGAACGAGACATATGTAATGCTCTTCTGCTAACCAATTTCAATGATCACTTACAAATTAGTTTCACCTTTCATTTTTTAACACTTAGTTTTGTTTTTTTTTTATTTCCATTTCCATTTCATTTCATTAGTTCATTTCAAACTGTGCCTAAGCAGTCTTCGCATTACCACTATTATTCGAAGCATTTTAAGCAATAAATCTTGCAAAGCACTGTGATCGGACCAGTATGACTCAGCTGAATTGGTTATTTTAGCAAGTAACTCTTTTATGCACATTTTATAAGCTGGTATTGTTAGCATTTCGACATAGGCTCTGGAATTCTCCATCAGAAAATAAAATGAATCACGAACGCTTCGAATATTTATTTTGTTCGTTTTTTCCATGCTTTCTTCATATTTGAGGATACAACAATGGTTGATTGACTTCACCTTTTCATCTTCAACAAGACGAAGATTTCTCATGACTGCTATTATTCTGAGCATTTTTAGCAATAAATCTTGCATTACACTGTGATTGGTCCAATATGAGCCAGCTATATCGTTTATGATAGCAAGTAACTCTTGTATGTACGCTTTATAAAGTGTTATTGTCATCGCTTCCAAGTACGATTCGGCATGTTGCATTAAGAAATAAAATGATTCATGTACACTTTGCAAATTTTTTTCCTCCATGCTTGTTTATCACACGTTCTAAATTGTATTCGAATTTCCTTCACTTTCTTTAAGGTTGTGTTTTCAACAAAAGGTTGTTCAGTTGTCACTAACTTTCTTCAATGACCAACTGTTTTTCTTCTTGCAAGCAGCACGGCAGATGGCAGTTTCCTATTAAAGAAATAAAAACCATCCGGTCAGTTGAATCACATAACTGGTTAGAAAAATAGGATTGAAAAAATTTGAAACAAAAAAGGAACAGTAATGTGGATTGATTTAAATTTAGTTTAGTTAGTTTAATTTAAAGTTCTGTAATTACCACTAAGCACAACCGGTACACTTGATCACTGGTAATATGAGGCGAGTCCTGTGACTGCAACGAAACACATCCAGCAGCAACGCTGGTTTATCGGAAAATAACCAAATCAGCTTTTCCCAGCTGTAAGAGCAAATTAACTGGGTTCATATGCTCCCAGTCGAGAATGATGGAGAGAACCGATGCACTTTTAATACTCACGAAGAAGTGCAGCATCACGTTAAGTGTAACCGGTAGTATGTACCCCACAAAATTGCTCTTGCCTGCCTGCAATGGAGAGGGCTGATGCACTTTCTGCATTTATTCGTGAGTAAACTAGCTCTTTCTGTTAAATGGCAGTGAAATCTTTTTTCATTAGACCTAGCCCCGTTATCCTATTGTTAAAGGGGATTTCAACGAGATAGATTATTTTTACTACTTGAATTTCTTATCACTAATATTATTTGATACAAAAACTAAACATTACTTTCTTCATTTTTTATCATTATCGTAACTATCATATCGTAAAATAAACGTCTTTATTTAATTGATGTTTAACATTTTATATTATTCTCAAATATGGTTGAACTGTTTAATATTTCAAGTGATTTTTTTTCACAACGCTAACTTCGCCAGCAACGTTTCGCTGTTGGTAGTTACAACATTTGAAAATGGCACATGGCGATGATATATTAATGCGCGATGAATTTTCGTCGAAACAATGTGTTATGGCAATGGTGGTTGTCCTGACTAGCATGTACAATAGAATAACATTTGCCTAACTTTGGGAGCTTTTTAGCGTTACTTTGAATTTGAGGAGAATTAGAATTTATTTGGTTCCTGGATAAGAATTTGAAGCCTAAACCAAAGAAGTAAAGAGTCCATACAAACACATTGCGAACCCTTGTCAGTTTGTGCACACCACAAAGGTGGTTGTAGAATAAAGTGTTCCATAGATCAAATATGGCATCATTAGCGTCTTCAACTTCGTGTTGCTGATGAATGTAGAATCTTTTCGATTTTTCAAATTTAAATTTTAATCAAATTTAAAATTCAAATTTTTGACAATTTTAACGATTTAAAACCTTGTGGAACCTTCTCAGGTTTTACACACCACAAAAGTGGGTTGTAGAATAAAGTCTTGGATTGATCGAAAATGGCATCATTAGCGTCTTCAAATTCGTGTTGCGGATGAAGTAATTTTTTCGTTCTACCAAAATAGATTGTTTTTTACACAAAAGAAAGTGAAAAAGTAAAAGAGTGGATCTGGTTTGTTTTATAAATTTTGAACTATTCAGAATCAACAACATGGGTACAGGGTCCGACGTAAAAAAAATACTTTCACTTTTCTTTCGATGACATTTCTACATTTTTTGACTATGGATGTTTTTCACAGTTGTCCACCGTAATTGTTGCTAGATGAAAGAACGACAATTAAGATTCTCCAGCAAAATGGTCAATCATCTAACGCCATCCGATCCCGCGCGTGGGAGATGGAAGTGCAGGAAGCGAAAGCGCGTCCGGCCGTAAATAATATTTATTTTAAGACGTATGCAAATTTTGCCGCCTTAGCGTGACGCATATAATCGAGCCCCGGAGCCATCAGCACACGACAACGCGTGACGATGCGTCGACATAGTGCGAAACGGCAAACGTCTCAACCCCCGTGAGTTATGTGCCTTCCGCCACATGTACCGTAAGCACGCACCGGGCGTCAGCTGTTCGGCATGCAGCACATGCAGCTTCCAGTGCAGTTCTTGCGACCCCTCGCCTCGTCCCGCCGTACCGAGGAACGACCAATCGATTGGATCAGGCTGCCGAACGACACGCACGCAAATTGGTATTAATTATACAAACATAACAATTCTAGACACCGATCACCGGAACCTCCCTGCTTCAGACGGGAAACCCTCCGGTACTGTGGAATGGAAATTTAAATAGACGCCGCTTCTGAGGCAGCTCGTAAACAAACAACAGCACGAGGAAGCGTGTCCGGGGCGGAACACTTCCTCTCTACCGATCGACAGGCCGAAAGTGTTTTCCGAAGGTCACCTGCCCACGTGTGATGGATTTGCTGGCAGTTCCAGTGGCGATCAGTCTGCGAAATTTATTTTTGGCTGTCAGTTTGTGGTGCATACGGCAATGTAGAACCTAAAGCATACCTTAACTCCAAGGATTGTAAAATAATTTGTTCGGTTTAAATCCTTCACTGCAGATTGCTTTTATTTTCCTTCGAGATACCTTTATTTATTTTAATCAACCAACATAATATTTAAAAGAACCTTATTACAGAAATGATAATATATATTTTTTTCTCTTACCTTCTTGGAAGCCACAAAAGATCGCAACAAATCATCTTTTAGACGGTTCATTCACCATTTAGTTATTATCGAAACAAAGCTCTTTGCGCAAAAAGAGAAGACCTTCATATTTTAGTTTGATAATGTTTATTGTTGTTTTCGTACATCGGTAAGCACGACGATATTGTTATCTGGATCTTCATTACCGTTTTCTAATCGGTCACTCAAAACAGGAAACATTGGACAGCGCCTCACTGGCAATCTCTTAGATGCGCCAGATACAAACGGTTAACAATTGTCAATGTATTCCATTCGGCTTCCATTCTCGGCTCGGCACGAGCGCAGAATGATCAATGTCCAGCCTAATCCATTTGAATGAAATCTTCAGCTACGTGCAGAACGCCCTACTGCACGCAGCGGGACTCACCCCGTGCAATTCCGGAAGCCGCTACTTCACGTGTTCGTAGTCGCCAGGGTTAGTGGCCGGTTTTGTCCATGTCTAGCCGGTGCAAAGCCCCCCCACTGCTTAACAGTGGTTCAACGCCTAGTCCGTCCTCAAGGTCGCGCCGGGTCGCTTCAGTACCCTGCTCGGTGCGTCACGGTTTACTTCTGCTATTCTCTATCGGTCAACGGTACCGTTGGCTTAGTAAAACGGTCACAGCAGCAGAGCGCCGATTGGAAGAAGTTCCTCGCTGCCTCTGGACCAGGCCGGGCTGGCCACCACAAAACTCGCGGCAAGTGGTCTGTGCGAGCGTTGATTAAGACGGCCGACCGCCGACCGCAGAAAGAACCAACTCGAGACCTAAAGCGAATCCAATTAGCCCCCCGAATGGAGGGCGGGCTCGAGGGAAGGATATCAAGTCAGGTTCTACTTCAATTCGCGTCAGGTTCTAGGGGCCGACAGTTGGTGGGGGAGCGCCAAAATGGCCCTAGATAAGCGCGCCAGGGGTAATCTCGCTCCGCCAATCAGCCAACAATGTGCGCGGTGGACCAATTTTGCATTAATCCTTGAAAGAACGCGCGCCTCGGCTTCCTCTATGTGAATCTGCGCGGTGCGGTGTCTCGGTCAACCGGTGGCGCACGAGGAGCGTCAATGAAGGTGACGGTTTTTTTTTATGGGTAACCAACGGATATTGTACACCCAATAATTATACCCTTTACAACTACCACCAAAGGCCAAAGGGATGGAAGGAAGCGCGACGTTGGAAGAGTTTGTGTCCTACTAACACCATTTTTTTCTTTTTATTTGGTATCTGTTGGCATGCATCGCGTGAACCCATTAGTACAGTCAATGGTAATTGGCAATTGTAAATAGGGTAACAATTAAACTCCCAGATAAACTATCCTCCCAACAGCCTATTTGCTATATCTTTCTATTAGGTATTACAGGTGCACGTCGTTAAATATGGTTTAGTTACCATGTCCAACCATGTGTGTTAATCGTAGCAATAATTTTTTCACACTCACAGATATTTGATACACAGTGGATCATCGTGAATATTGCAATGTTTCGATGGAAAACGGGCACGGAAAACGCATCAACGTAAAAGCTGAAAAATTATAATCCTACAATAAACACATTGCTTGCCAAGGAAAACGATGACCATAGCTTGTACGTAACTTAAAAATTGATTCAAATATACATGTAAAAATTATGGAACTATTCATTACTAATAAACGCACCAAATGTTAGTGTAGAATGTAAGAAGATGTTCTAAAAGAGGTAATGGCTTATAGAGGTTTAATTGTTTGTAAACATGAGGTTTACAGATGAAAAACCGTAAACTAATCAGAATGTCTTGCTCTGTAGTAATAACCATTCTGATAGAGTGTGCTAAAAAAAAAAAGACTAAGCTGTTGCACATGAAGCGACTGAATGTACAATTCGCGCTATTCAACCACAACTGCGCAACAAAAAAAAAAAAGGTAACTTGTCCTAAAGTGTTTGCTCATCGTCATCAGCCCGAGAATAATGGAGTATTCTATTCCTAAGCGTGATGATAAGCAGGTATGCGCCCGTGAAGCTCTTTAACATGAGTTTTAAATTGCTTGCCATCTATGTCTTCTGGTTCGTATTTTTGGCAAACATCAGTTGCATGTAAAAAAAGACGTTTACTCAATGGGACTGTTGAGAATAGGATTCTCCTCTATCGCGTTCATTCGCGATCCCTTCCTTTGAAACGACGCATAAGACATTCTTTGCTTTACATGTGGATGAGATTTGCAGAGACCGGTTAGGGTCCTCAAAAAGGCGACCTTGTCTTCCGGAGCATGGGCAGTAAGAGATCGGACGAAACAACCCGGATGTCCGGTATGTCTCGTTTGCGTATCGTTTCCGTTCCGAATCCGTCCACTCGCAGCGACCCTTTCGCTGTGAAGGACACATGCACGTTACGCACCGGAATAGTCGTTGGCCCCCCGCGCACAAGTAGTTGTAATGTGTTGCTCTCATTTAGATTCCTGCATTAGACACGGTCAATGACAGGGCGACTGGACAGCATCCATCCGCAAGTCCGCACGTCACGGCAATGCAAAGTTCACTGGTCGCATGATAAACAAGACACCGGTGAGGCTTGGGGCAAATCCGTTGCACAAATCCCGGGCGCACACAATGCGAATACTGAGTGTAAATAGTGCAACTTCCCGACGTCCGTTACGTCGCCGCGTCTTCCGCACGGTAGATGAAGATGCAGCCGGCGTCACCTTGCCGAAGGTGATGCTACGTGTGGCCAGGTGCTGGCGGAAGGTGAAGATTATGATTGATAGTGATATATAGAAGCCATTGCAACAATCATCCTCCGACGCTTTAGTCGCCTTCTCCTCATCCTCCTCCGGTAGAAACGACACCTCTGTGCATTGCGTTCTGTCCTCCGCGCTCCCCCACCGCGGTCGGGGATGGACAGCGAGTGGACGGTGGCGCGACGGGGGCTCGCGGGCGAAAGGCAACACCGGTGGACGCCGCGCTCAAATTCGCATTCGGTGTCGGTCCTCCGTACGAGCAACATCGTCGGCCATATCAACCCCCGGGGGGCGTCCGGCTAGCACACACGCGTTCGGCTGTCGGTGATCGCGGTTTAAGTGTTCTCGCGCATAATCTTCGATCTCCCGCCCCACCGACCAAGATAGCGATCTTGGTGTGGCCTTTGCGCCATCCACACCGGACGTGCGCCACCGGCACGTGCACGTGCACGCGTTGAGCGTTCGGGCGAATCGTGCCTCGATCTTGTCGGATCATCCCGTGCGGCAGGTGTAACTTCGTCATCCAGTGAGTCCAGCTGAAGCGTGCAGTGCATTATTAGGTGCAGTTGTTTTTGCTAGTCCTTGTCTCCAGTATCCAACGGCAGCAGTTCGGAAGGGTAACGGCTGCAGAATGACGGCCGAGAAACCCTCCCTCGCCGGCTCCGGAACACTTAAGCCGGACCGGAAGATCGTCTCGCTTTATTTGGCAGCAATCGGGGGTAATTATTGAACTGCTTGCTTCCAATCGCTTTCGGGCCCCCCCTAAGGACGGTGACAGCTAAGCAAATACGGTGTTTCCATTATGATTAGTTCAGTTGAGGCATGTTTGTGTGTGTATGTGTGTGTGGGTTTTTTTTTGCGTTTGTCTACTTACCTTAAAAAATGGCCCCTGCAAAATAGCGTCGTCCCTGCATATGTTCGCGCCGTGGCGGGCTACTGTCTGTACGATCGTTTCGTTGATTGCCAAGTTCAATGCCGCGGCAAATCCAGCACTTCGGCTGGCTGGTACCTGTGTGCATACCTGTGCCGCAATACAATCGCCTACCAAACCTATAATAATAGCATTTATAATGCCGTGGTAGCGGCCAATCGCGAACAGCACCCTTCTGCCACTTTTTTCTCACACCCCACCGAACACGCGCTGCTACTCGTCTTACTATCGACGCCGCACAATGGGGTTCTCGTCGAGAACGGTTAGGGGTTTGTATGGTGTTTCGCCTCCAAAGACCACCACCTCCTCACGGAGGATCGTTTATCCCCAGGCCCGACAAACTCGACCCACAACGGTCCCCACGTGTTTTCCCCAAGTCGCACACCACTTTTCAGTCAACTGTTTTCAACTGTGCGGCACTACTATATTTCACAAACAACGCTCCAAAAAGGTTCGAAGTCCCCCAGCCGGTGCAGAAAAATGCCAGTCGGGCGAATGGCAAATGCCCCCTCGGGAAATGGCAACCGGGAACTGGCACTAGAACGGTTGCCGCCACAGTTCTAGAACCGCGTGACGCACTGTTTATTCAATTGAATCCCAAAAACGAACCTTAACATGGTGTGCGGGCCCCATCTTCTGGGAACTTCAGCTATTTATTTTGTTCTTGAAAAAAATTCCACGCAAACGTTGCAGGTCCGGCGGTAGCTCAAGGTATCCTTTGCATTGGGGACAACGAACGCGCACAAGTGTATCGCGACGAACACCACCGCTGCATGCATTGGATAGACACGAATTCGAACCAACCGTTTTACCTGCTAGGGTATATAGCTTCGTAACTGAAATCTTTGTGTAACCAAACGTTTGCGCAGATGTTACTTGAGTGTCTATACACGACCGAACAAACGTACTAAATCACTTCCCTGGGAATCGCAGGCAACGGAGCCTTCCAAATTGTACGGGCTCGACAGTAAGACGAATTTCTCGGTCGCCTTCGGAAGCTGTGAATAGGGCAGCGGATCTCTCTGAAAACAGTGATTTTTTTCCGTTCCCTCTAATCAGAAGAAAGTGCAGCAATGCGTGTCGTTATCCAGCGCTACACCGATGGATTACTGTGGTATCCAACGCCACGTGCTTACATTGGTAGGAATTCTTGAATTAAACGGCGGTTAAAAGGAGCCATTTTGAAATGTCCAAATCGTGTCTAATTCCCTGGCCGACAGTGATACAGCTTGGGGTAGATCTGGGGATAATCTTTTTAATAACCGAGCGTTTTAGTCGTACTTGAATCGATTTTGTGCAAGATGACAAACGAACGCATAGATCAAAATAACAACGGTTCTGATGGGACACAGCTGTATAGACTGCATCGAGGAAAACAAGCTATTGCGGCGACTGTTCGAGTGATGAAATGTTGAAACAAGTGCACGAATCATGTAACGAAATTGTCACTCCCCTTTTGGGAAAACGTCTGATAAGCTAAAGTTGTATAAACATGATGCATGTTTTCAGTTAATTTTAGGTCTCAAAATCTAAAAATCCGGTGGAAAGATCTATCTCCGATACCGTGATGCAGATCGACGATTTATTGACGCACCTATCGGTACTAGGGAAAAGGGAGATATGCATCAAAGACGACGTGTTAGGTGTACGAGGGTAGTCCAAGAAGATCCCAACCTGTGAGTTTCTACAGTTGTAGGTGTTTCGGCAACATTTCGTTAGACACGATTTAAAAAAAGTCCTATTAGCTTAACCTATTATTCATTGTTCAAATGTTGCCAATGTTTATGATTACTACTAAACATCTGAATACTTTCACCAAAACCTTTTTTTTAAGGATAACTATTGCACCATTTTAAGATTACTTCTGAGTCATTCCTCATTCCTTTACAGAATCGCTCCAAGAACCGAACCAAGATTATTCAAATCTATTTATTGTTTGCCGGATCACTGTTTATCGATTGGTAAAAAGGTCTTACATTATCAAGACTGTCGTTCACCTTACCTCATGTGTGCCCCTGTATTGATAGACACTCATTCCACATAAGGCGCGCAGCAAATCGACCGTAAAGCGGCCGTCAATCTGCGTGGCGGCTATTTGCCAAGCAATCGGCGGCGATTCAGGGCTGTAGGTAACGGGAATTATCTTTGAGATCAAATCGAAGGACGAATCGAAGCCACACTTGAACGGTGACCGCACGGGGCGATAATTCGTGACCTTAGTAGCGGGGCGGGCAGTCTCTTTCAGGCACGATAAAAGAGAAGGAAAACACCGATTGCGATTAACCACGCGGTGTTGCTGACCGAGGGGGGGGGGGGGAGAGAGGGGGGGGGTCTGTCTGTGTGCCACAGTGAGTAAATGTTTTCTTGAACCGCGGACGGCCAGAACCAGCGATTCATCTTGTTTTAAGCACCTTCTTCCCGACAACAGGGAGCGGACAAATGGGATCCGTTCTATTTTGAGCTTTCCAGAACGGAAGAAAAAGACAAAGCACACACATTTCGTCACCACGTATCGCGTGTTGTTCTGCTGCAGTGCTGATAAAGCTAAATCTGGCCAAGAAATGGACCAAGTCGGGGAGAGTTGTTGATACCGAGGGGGCCGAGATTTATCTTCCACTTCGTTTACCTTCCCACGCCACCGAACAGCGAACCTCATCTCGCTGTCGCTAGGCACGGCGATAGGATGGCTGTCGCCGTTTCTGCCGCTGCTCATCTCCGTCGACTCACCGCTGGAGCACGGCCCCGTGACGGACGTGCAGGCCACCTGGATTGCGTCCCTGCTCTGCATCGGCGCCATCGTCGGCACGTTCCTGTTCGGCTGGATGGCGGAACGGTTCGGGCGCAAGACGTCCCTGCTGGCGACCGCCCTGCCACTGATCGGGTTCTGGGGTGGCGTCGCCTTCGGCACCACGGTGGAGGTGCTGTACGTAGCGCGGCTACTCGCTGGCCTGGGCGCGGCCGGCGTATTCCTCCTGGTTCCGATGTACATCACCGAGATTGCCGAGGATAGGTAGGTTTACTCCCGCTGGGTGTGGGTTAATACCCGACTGCGGCTAACCTGTGACCCACTTCCTTTGTCGCCGATACATCTCACTAGGATACGCGGATCCCTCGGTTCGCTGTTCATCCTGTTCCTCAACATCGGCACACTGGTGTCGTTCGTCCTGGGCAGCTACCTGTCGTATCGCCTCACGGCCTACATCCTGTTTGCGCTTCCGGTGGCCTTCTTCATCCTGTTCCTTCCGTTCCCCGAGACGCCCCAGTATCTGGTCCGCCGAAATCGCGTCCGGGATGCAGAATCTTCCCTGAAGTACCTGCGCGGCTACACCTCCACCCCGGAGCATCTGGAGATGTTGCGCTCGGAAATGGACGGACTTCTGGTGCAGGCGTCGGGCGAGAAGGACCCCACCGAGCAGAGCGGCATTTCCTTGGCCGACTTTGGTAAGAGGAGAATTCCCACCACCAGCGTGTCGTTTGTAATCCGTTCCTTTTTCGACCGATCTCTTCACAGCTGCACCAGCGTCACGCAAGGCACTGATGATTGGCTTCCTGCTGGTGTCGTTCAACCAGCTCTCCGGGTGCTTCGCGCTCATCAACTACAACGCACAAATCTTTGCCGACGCCGGATCCGACATCGAACCCAACACTGCCGCCATGGTGGTGGGCGCGATTCAAATCGTCGGATCGTATGGTTCCACACTCCTGTTCGACCGATGCCAACGAAAGGTAAACACGCGGACTAGCATCGGTTATGCGCGATATATCACAACGCTTCCACCCCCCTCAATTGTTTTAGCATCTCTACATTTCGACGAGCTTTTTTGCGGCCTTCGGTCTGTTCGCAATGGGGACGCACGGTTATCTGAAGAGCCAGCACATCGACGTGAGCGCGGTCAACTGGATACCGGTGGCCAGCCTTTCGTTCGTGATTTTTATCGCCTCCGTTGGCCTGCTGCCACTGACGTTCGTCGTTCTATCGGAGATTCTGCCACCGAAGGTAAGCAGACCAAACCCAAATAGCACCACATCCAATGGCTTACGCCCTCTACCACACCCTCTACCACGAACAGATACGAAGTTTGGGCGGGTCGCTGTGCACCGCGTTCCTGTGGACGATCAGCTTCCTGGTGGTGAAGTACTTCCCCGGCGCGGTCGAGCTGATCGGGCTGCACGGCTGCATGTGGGTGTTCAGTGCCGTCTGCCTTATGGCCGGCCTATTCAACGCGATCGCCATTCCGGAAACGCGCGGCCAAAGCATAGAGCAGATCATGAACGCCATGGAGAACGACTTCAAGAGATAAGCAGGGTGGCGTGGGGGACATGCAGTTACTAAGGCCCATTCGAAAGTATCGGTCGGTTTGTAAATATTTCTTGATTATTCCGTAAGTTGTTAGCTAGTTAGCACAGTTTAGTGTACAAATTCTAAGGTTATGTTTATCTTGCATTGAAACACGTAGATAACATTAAATAAGCATATCCGTCGTGGGGATGTTTTTCATTGAAAAATGAATAAAATTCATTTAAAAACAATTTACATGCGTTACTTCTACAAATCGTCGCAAATCGATCTCCATTGTAGTTTACATTATGTCGAATAAAACGTATCAAGCGGAAGGTCGTATTTCGTTTCACTTTATCAAAAGTTTCTTTTATTGCTTTAAAATTTGTTGTTGGCTTATCTCGTTTGATTTTATTCCGTTTTCAGTTTACTCTTACATTTACATCCCACCCGTGGCCTCCCTCCTTTTGACTACCGAGCTGATAGCTTATGCAATACACCGGTTTATCAGCTTTTAGCGCGATGTACACTGTTTTGACTGAATCTGTCCAATTTTTTTTTTTTTTTTTAGTTAATGCGTTAATTCGCAAACAGCGAAAACGCAATAGCGGCATCTTTTAGCAACAGATCAGATCAGTTGATCGAGTATCGCCGTATTGAGTTGAACTGATTCAGTTAAAGTAGTGCACATCGCCCGAAAAGTTGGTAAACGGTGTAGTTAAAAAAACTAACTAACAGTAAAACTGGCCTTTGGCCTACAACTCGATACCGTGGGAGCGCTTCAGGTGCGCCTCGAGGGCGCTCTTGTAGTCGTACTGCTTGAAGCACCGGTCGCACGCGAACGCCCGGACCGTCTCGTGAGATTTCAGGTGCCGCTTAAAGTTGCCCTTCGTCGAGAACACCTTCGCACAGATCTCGCACGTGTACGACTCCAGCTCGCGCGGCGAATGGGTCTTGGAGTGTGTGTACAGTTCGCGCTTATCGCTAAACTCCACCCGGCAGTGGAAGCAGTAGAACGGCACCCGGGACGTGTGGTAGTGGAAGTGGTTCTGAAACTGCTCGAACGAGGGCAGCGCACGGTGGCAAATGTTGCACAGCGTTTCCCGCCGGTCCTCCTCGGGGTCGTACGTGGGGGTGCTCAGGTCAAAATCGTCCGCACGGGCCCGCTCACACTTGGTGCAGCCAGTTTGTGCGCACAGGTGCGTCCGGTGATGCGCGCGCAGTGCGGGCCGATCCTCGAACCGCTTGAAGCACAGCGGACACCGGAAGCCCCCGTCCACCTGACCGTTGGCGGGATTTTCCGACTGCTCGAGCGCTTTCATGTTCTCGAGGAAATCCGTCGTCCCGTTCGCCTCGTGCTCTGCCTCGTGCCGTTGCAGTGGTTCCTCCTCGGTGAACGTCTCCGGGCAGTAGTTGCACGAAAAGTGTAGAACGTTCACGTCCAGCGAAGCGTCATGCACGCCCATATGCACGTCCAGCGCTCGTTTGTAGTAAAACCGGCGATCGCACACGGTGCATTTGAACTTATTCCGACCCTGCGCGCCGACACCACTGGCAGCTGAACCGCGTCCGTCCTGCCCCGATCCCGACGGGTCCTTTTTCTGTTCCTTCTTCTGGCGGGGCAGGTGCACCTTAAACATGTGCTCCTTGTGGCTCGCCTTGTAGCAGAACACCTTCTCGCACAAGGCGCACGCGATCGTGTGTTCTTCCTGCAGCTTCTCGTGGTACTGCAGTTGGCACTTTTGATTGAATGTCTTGTGGCAGCGGGCGCACTTGAACGAGTTGGCCGCTATGTGGGCCGCCTTCTCGTGCGTACTGACCGTGCTCTTGTGATTGAAGCGCTTGTCGCAGTACGAGCACTTGTACGGCTTTTCGCCCGTGTGCAGCCGCATGTGGATGGCCAGGCGCTCCTCGTTGTCCAGCACCTTGCTGCAGCGATCGCACTTCAGCGCCTTCTTCACCTTCTCGTGGATGCGCGAGTGGACGATCAGGTTCGACTGATGGTTGAAGCACTTCTGGCACACCTTACACTGGTACGGCTTTTCGCCGGTGTGCAGCCGCCGGTGCACCTGCAGCTTGTCGTCGGAAGCGAACACCTTGCCGCACTCCACGCAGGAAAAGCTATTGTCGACACCGTTCTCGCCGTGCACCTTCTCGTGGCAGATGAGCGTGCTTTTCGTGCGGAAGACTTTATCGCACATGCGACACTTGAAGACCTGCTCCTCGTGCGTCAGATGCGTCTTGGCGTGTTTCTCCAGCTTCGATTTCGTGTCGAACGTCTTCGTGCACGAGTCGCAGCCGAACCGTGGCGCTTTAGTAGGCAATGGGGCCTGAACGGGTGGGCTTTCTGTGACGGCATCGCCGGCTGGAATCGCCATCGCAGGAGGCATAGGCGCCGCTTTCACTAGCTGCACAGGGCCGGATGGCCGGTGCACTACGTACGCTTGAGGCTCGACGCAGGACGATCCAACGCTGGATGCGTTGGAGTGGTCCGGATAGTCGTGAAAGCTCGAGACATGCGGATGTTGCTGGTGCTGCTGCGTAACAAGCTGCACCTGTTGCTCTGATTGCACGTGAGATGGCACTGACGAAGGATGCTGCTGATGCTGCTGTTGCTGCAGGTGATGATGATGTGGGGGAGGATGATGATGATGATGATGATGGTGGTGGGCATGATGCTGTGGATGCTGCATGAACTGCTGTGGATGGTGCTGCATGTACGTGTTGGACATGAACTGCAGGTCAAACGGTTTCCTGTAGTACACAGGTTTTTCCGGCTCCACCACATCGCTATGGTTCACAAAATGTTGATTCTGGCTGTAGTTAACGGGCGGCGTAGATGCTTCACCGAGGTTTCCCGCAGACGGAATCGACGCGGAAGATTCCTGCTTGATCATCGGAGGGTTGGGAACTTTAAGGAACGTCGCCGTTGCGGCACTTGTTTGAAAGAGCCCGGAGCTGCCAGGCATGGGCTGGGAAACCCCGGGGCTAAAAAGAAACCAACCATTATTCTCAGCGAATGGATTGTTAATGCACGATCTGACCACTCACTAAAGCTTGCTGTTGTACGCATTGTAATCCATTGCCGCTGCACAACCCGAAGCCGGCGACTCAGAGAAGATGAGATTTGGTTTCACTAAATGCGCCAGCGATACATAGTTTTATGGAAGCCCCGCGCGCTTCCGAATCATTGAACTGAAACACGCCACATTATTTAACAACAAAACAACTAAGGTTACACCTACCGCTAAAATACATCGAGAATAATTAACTATTTCATTCTGAACCAGGCTCAATCTGAATGTGTTGACAAATCACAAAAAAAGGGACAGGGTAAACAATGTTGGCGATGCTACAATCCGAACGCTTTTTTGTTTAAGCTTTTCCTAAACAAATATATTTTCTAATGAGTGCATGGCCACATAGTGTGTTTGTTTAGAATGAACGTTGAGAATTCTTATTAGATAGCCAGGGAAAAGGATAAATTAATAAAAGTAAGTTATGTTCCAACGAAACCTCCCTATGGGAACGGATAAGTTTTTAAACGTCATCGTGCGTCTGTATTTCATCTTCCTCTTCCACAGGATCTCTCTTTCTTGTAGTGATGGAAATTTGTGTATTTTTTCAGAAGCAATTCGGTGACTGAATAGAGTAGCTGGCTTTTCGGAAAAATTGGGGGTTTGTCTCAATAATCCCGCTTCGTTTGACCGGTTCGCCCAGCCGAGTATAAGAAAAACCCCGAGACAGGTCGTTTTGAAGCGGGTAAAAACGGAAGCGGTTCTTATCGGTTCATCGGCATTTGACCAACAAAACGATAAATAATGTACTTGCTTCTCGAGCTGCCAAATCGGAAACGGTTTTGTTCTGTCAGTCGAGTTTAGCAAGCGGCGGCAGCCAGTGAAGCGAATGCAGTAATCTCGCGATTGATATTGTTGTGTTTAAATGTGAATCTTTCTCAATTTAACCACAGGTTGAGGATAGAAACCTCTGCACTCGTATATCTCTTCATTAAAACATCAATTCTCACGTCCGTGTAACATTATTGTGTCGTTTTCCGTGTTTCCATCCGTCCCTGAATACGTTCCACGAATAGTGGGTATACGACACCGGGTAAAAATATGGCGGCCCAGCTTGACGGTGTACTTGAGAAGGACCTGCAGGAGAAAATAAAGAAATCCAAAATACTCGTGGTCGGTGCGGGTGGCATTGGATGCGAAGTGTTGAAAAATCTTGTCCTTACGGGATTTCTGGACATTGAAATCGTAAGTATCGGCGAATGTCGCCGAAAACGACGCCATGAACCTAACCTTACATTCGAGTGGAATTCTTTCCCGATTGTTTGTTGATATGTTTGCGCCTGTTTTGCTTTGTTTCTTTCGTCAGATCGATTTGGATACAATCGATGTGAGCAACTTGAACCGTCAATTCCTGTTCCACAAAGAACACGTCGGCAAATCAAAAGCTAAAGTTGCTCGCGATAGCGCTCTCGGATTCAATCCGAACGCGAAGATTAAAGCGTACCATGACAGCATTATGAGGTGAGTAGGCCTTGCCGCGGTGTTGGCCACCATGAAGCGATAGTAATCTCCTCCGTTTCGTTTTGCAGCAACAACTATGGTGTTAACTTTTTCCAACAGTTCACGCTGGTACTGAACGCTCTAGACAACAGAGCGGCCCGCAACCATGTCAATCGCATGTGTTTGACTTCCGGCATTCCACTGATCGAGTCCGGCACTGCCGGTTACAACGGTCAGGCAGAGCTCATCAAGCGCGGGCTGACTCAGTGCTATGAATGCAAACCTGTCCCGGGTCAGAAATCTTACCCAGGGTGCACGATTCGTAACACACCGTCCGAACCGATTCACTGCATCGTGTGGGCGAAGCATTTGTTCAAGTAAGTTTAGTTTTGGCTACAGCTCATGTAATGTTAGGATGAAAAATTCACACAATTTTCCCGTTTCCAGTCAATTGTTCGGTGAAAGCAACGATGACGAGGACGTTTCGCCGGATACGGCTGACCCGGAAGCGGGTGCCGAAGTCGGCGAGGCAGCCCTCGCCAAGGATGCCAACGAAAAGGGCAATGTCGATCGGGTCAGCACACGGGCGTGGGCCAAGCAGTGCGACTTCGAACCGGAAAAGATTTACAACAAACTGTTCTTCGAAGACATCAACTATCTGCTGAGCATGGCGAACCTGTGGAAGAGTCGCACTCCACCGAAGCCGATCAAATGGGAATCTCTGGTGGGGGAAGGCGAGGAGGAGGTCACCGATAGTGTCACTCGTGACCAGAAGGTACTTACCCACGCACAGTCGGCAAAGGTGTTCGGGGAGAGCATCAAAGCGTTGCGGGAGTCGTTCACGAAGCTGCCGGAAGGGGACCATCTCGTGTGGGATAAGGACGACAAGCACGCGATGGACTTTGTGGCGGCGTGTGCTAATATCCGCGCCGAAATATTTGGCATTCCGCGCAAGAGTCGTTTCGATGTGAAATGTAAGTATCGATCTGTACTAGTTTGGGTATGGTATGATTGTTGAAATAATGTTGTTCGCAATTCATTCTAGCAATGGCAGGAAATATCATTCCGGCGATCGCCACCACTAACGCCATGACCGCTGGTTTCGTCGTCATCCAAGCGTTCGGCGTGCTGAAGGAGCAGTACGAAAAATGTTTCCCCATTTACGTGCGCCTCAAACTGTCCGGGAACAATCAATTCATAACACGGGATAAGGTTATGATCCCCCCGAACCCGAAGTGCTACGTGTGCGCGGCCAAGCCGGAGGTGGTACTGAAGGTCGACACAAAGAACGTGACCGTGCGCGAGCTGCGTGACGATATTCTGATCAAAGCGCTGAACATGGTCAGCCCGGATGTAACGCTGGACGGTACCAGCACGATTGTGATTTCGTCCGAGGAGGGGGAAACCGACTGCAACGATGACAAGAAACTGGTGGAGCTGAACATCGTCGATGGGTGCGTCCTGAAGGCGGACGATTTCTTGCAAAACTACGAGCTAAGCATCACCATTTTACACAAGGATCCGGGCCGGGAGGAAGCCGCCTTCGAAATCATTGGCGATCCGGATTCGTTGAAGCCGAAAGAAGAGGAACAGAGTGCTGAGAAGAAGGACGATGCGCAACCATCCACCTCGAGCGGACAAAATGGGTCGTCCTCCAATGGCAAAAAGGCCCGTCACGATGACCTTCAGAGCGAGGTGTGTATTATCCACGATGATGAAGAAATGCCCTCAACATCCAAGGCGGGCACTTCCGGTGCCACTGCGGGAAGCAGCAGTTCGGGTGTGGAAAAACGCAAGCACGTCGAAGATTCTGATGAGCCTGTCAGCAAAAAGGTGAAAGTTTCCTCCGAGCAGGATGATTCCGATGACGATCTAATCATCATGGATGATTAATGGTCGCCGGATAGGTTAAGCGTAATATTTAACTATATTTTTTTTTCATTTTTAATAATCATTATTGTCGATGTAACATCAACCTATCAGTAATGAAATGTGTCCCGAATTCTGAAATAAAATGTGTCGTAAAATCGTACTTCGTTCTTCAGTTCGTTTGTTCGAACCGCTTTGGCAGTGAATACATTTGCTTTGTTCTTTTAAAATGGCAGGAACAGTAGGATATATTGGTTTACAAAATTAAAAATTATTACATATTATTCAACTTTAAAAAATTCGATGCGTTCAAAATTCTGTGCTCTACGTTTCTTTGGCCTTTTTGGTTGTCGGTTTCTTAGCGTTCGAGTCCTTGGGTGCGCTCGCTTTTGCGCTTTTCTTGGTAGCGTCTGTTTTTCCTTCTGACGCAACTATCTTTCCCTTTGGTCCTTTCTTCGTTTTTGTTCCTTTCACTTGAGCCACCGGCATCGCTGTGATGGACAGGCGGACTTTTCCACCCGTGCGATCAATTTTGGTTTTTGTGATGGCGGTTTTCTTCGGGTTCACCTTCGCCGCGTCCTTAGGCTTTCCCTTGGGTTTGGCTTCTTTCTTGTTGTTGTTCTTGTCTGTTTTTTTATCCTTCCTGGCAGGAGCCTTCTTTTTTTCTTTCTGTGCTTTTGCTGCGAGTTTTTCCGTTTTCCGCATGTTCTCAATATGCTCTTTCGAGAGCCGAATACTACCGCTAAATCCGTTCCCCGTGACGTGTTCGATCATCTTCTTTTCCTTTAGCTTTTCGTATGCCTTTTTAACGTAGAACTTTATCTCCCCTTCCATCATGTACTTTCCTTTGATAAACTTCTGTATCATCACAAACGAAAGTCCCTTCCGCTTGGGGTCGTTGTCGGTGATGGCGTCCAACACCATCTGATCGTACGTTTTTTTACCATTTTTTTCCTTTTTACTCGGACCGTCCTGGGGTCGATCCGAATCCGGCTTTTTTATTTTTTCCGCTGGTGTAGATTCCGCAAATGCCAGCTTCCTTCGGCCGGATGTCTGGGGAATGGGTTCTGATTCCTGTGGCTCCATTATTAACGCCTCTGTTAACTTCTATCGTTTAGCACAAGCGCTGAGTATGAAGACTGACCGTCAACTGGTGGAATACGGTTCCTCAGAATGCGGGCAGTAAAATGGCTATCGTTGAACAATGGGTAAGCACAGGGTTGCCAAAGTTTCTAAAATATATAATAAATAATATGGAAATAAGAAATAGAAACCAGGATAGGTAAAAACCACCTAATGTCTCATAAATTTGTTATAAAATTAATGAAGAATATGTATATTTAAATTGTAATAAACGTTACAGAAAATTTTTCTAGTTTAAATACTGGATGGAAAACTGTTCCGCTAGAAACAAAAATGGGTAGAAAAAAGAAAAGATTCAACTTTCGAAATCTTTCATTCCGTTATCCAGCGATAACAAAACAAATCTTGACAGAGAAAATCTGACGTTTGATGGTGGTGCTGCTATCGGTTGGGCAGACCGAGTTTTCCACACACTTTTATCAATAAAACATACGACACTCGCCTGCACGTAATCTTGGGCTCTCCAGCGTGTGCTGCGATAGTAAACAAGTAAAATTGAGGTATTTGATGAAATGTACCGACACGTTTCTTGGTTCGCAAAGTAAGTGGAAAGTGTTTCATCGATGCTGCGGAAGGAAAATACGGCGCAGCGATAGAGACAGTGATTTAGTTTCACGTTTTATCGGGCGAGAAGAGTGAGCCGTGAGGTGCGACGTCGGACGGCGCGGCGCAATAACAGCAACAGCTGAAACAGGTGGCCATGGTTCCGTCAAGGGATTATTGGTTCGTCATGGTGCTAGTCGCGGTCGGTGTCCAGCTGGCTGGCTGTGTTCTGGACGATGAACCGAAGGACAATTCACGTGCTTCGACGGCCACTGAGCTTTCCGGCATAGAAAATTGCCCCCGCATGATGCATTATGTGTTCGAGGGTTACGCGCCAATCGGTAGGAGGAAATTTTCTTTTGCATGAGGACTAGATCAAACGAGGAAAACGATTTATCACAAACGCGCGTCTTTTCTTTCCGTTTTTCCAGGTAACACGAACGCAGGAAACTATACCGAAAATTCAAAAGCAACCACACTGGAACCGTGCGTACGAGACTGCTGCATGAAGGGTGCGAAGTGCAACACGGCGTTTATATTCAATCACACCTGCTACCACGTAAAGTGCATCAGCAACGAGTTGTGCCTTCCGGCGAAGAAAGAAACCACGTCGACGTTGCGCATGGTACTGGTGAATCCGGTCGAAGGTGGCATCGTCGATGCGACTTGGTGGGAGCTGCTGAAAAAGGCGCAAGAAAAGCGAATCTTAGTGAGCGGCGCAGCATCGCAGGTGCCGGATCGGGACGATCGGGAGGAAAATCTGCTGGGTAAGCTGTCGGAAATCTACAGCCTCGCGAATGGTGTGCAGCCGCGGGCCCGTGGCGAGGACAAATATGGCCTCCCGTCCATGGACGATATCTACCGGGGACCGTACAAATCGCTCGACTATGTCGCTGGAGGAGGACCGGTCGGCGTAGGCTTTGACAAGTACCCCAACAGCTACATCCGCGACCAGTACGATGAGGAGGCAGAGGAGAGCAAATTCTACGCGGAAACGAAGGCGCTCGGTTCGATGCGCCCGTGCGATGTCACGCTGGAGGAATCGTGCCCACGGAATGAGGAGTGCGTGCGGGTGGTTCCGAGTCTCCGGCGGGGGATATGCACGTGCATCGAGGGATTCGAACGGAGCGAGCAAAAATTGTGCCATCCAAAGCCAGGATTGCAATCGCCGCAGTCCATGGGAGGCCCGTTGGCCGTCCCCGAGATGCTGTCGGCGCAGAAGCTTACGATGGGGAGCGGACCGCACGGCGAAACAGAGGAACCGCTGCCTCCGCCGATGCTCTCGAGCACCACCAAAGAGCTTACCGTCTCTGTTGCCTCGAAGGATGTGCGCCTACCGACGAACGAGGCCACCCTGTCCGCGTACGTGATTCCGGACGAGAAAACGACCGGCGACAAGTACAGCTACCTGTGGACGCTCGTTTCGCAGCCGAAGGGGGACAACAACAGCACGATAGCGGATCAGACGAAGTCGATCGCGAAGCTTTCCGGGCTGGCGGAGGGTCTGTACCAGTTCAAGGTGACCGTCAGCGGTCAGAACGGGTCGTACGGGGAAGCGTTCATGAACATTACCGTGCTGCCGGAGCAGAAGATAAACAAACCACCGCTGGCCGTCATCACGCCCGCCAACCAACCGGTCCGCCTGCCGAACCACGAAGCCATACTGGACGGGAGTGCGTCTAGCGATGACGTAAAGATCGTCCGCTGGCTGTGGGAGCTCGAGGAGGGCCCGTTGGCGTACCGGTCCGAGCTGCCCGAGGTGAGCACGTTGCAGCTGAAGAACCTCACCATTGCCGGCAACTACACGTTCAAGCTGACCGTAGTGGATGAGCAGGGGCTGAGCAACAGCACGACGGCCATCATACAGGTGCTGAAGGAGATCGACTACCCGCCGGAGGCGAACGCGGGCAAGAACGTCATACTGTACCTGCCGAACAACAACGTCACGCTGAACGGATCGCTCAGCAAGGACGACAACGGGATCGTTGCGTGGGAATGGACGAAAGCGAGCACCAACCAATCGAAGGCGGTCGACATGCAAAACACCCGCACACCGTTCCTGCAGCTGTCCAACCTGGAGGAAGGCGTGTACGCGTTCGAGCTGAAGGTGACGGACGCGAAGAACCAGAGCAGCACCTCGATGGTGCACGTGTTCGTGAAGCCCCCGACCAATCGACCACCGGTTGCGCAGGCCGGTACCAACGGGACGATCATCTATCTGCCGCAGAACTGGGCGACGTTGAACGGGAGCGGATCGAGCGATGACATCAAAATTGCCAGCTACTACTGGCGGCAGATTTCCGGCCCGAACACGGCACTGATCGCGAACGCAAACGCATCGGTAGGAGGGTATTGAAGGTCTCACCGTAATCGACCATGAAACATACCCTTTTTCTCCTCCTCACTTCCAGATTGCAAACGCGACCGCTCTCACGATAGGTGACTACGTGTTCGAGCTGGCCGTGTCTGACGAGATGAACAACAATGCGACCGACAGGGTGCGGATCACGGTCGTGCAGGAGAAGAACACCGCTCCGGTGGCCAACGCAGGCGGCGATCAAACGGTCACGTTGCCCACGAACGTGCTTGTGCTGAATGGTAGCCGGTCAAGCGACGATCTTGGCATCGTACGCTACAGCTGGACACGGGAACCGGGCAGCCTAGCGATCGGAACCGTCATCGATGGAAGCGACCAAAAACCAGTCCTGATGGTACGCCAGCTAGGGTTGGTCTGTCGGATGAATCGGGCGCTTGTTGACCACATACTTTGATGTATTGTTTTAGCTAACAAACATTGTCACCGGGCGCTTCGTATTTAAACTGACCGTTTACGATGGCCAGGGGTTGTCGGCTAGCGACACGGTAAGTATTATCGTCCGGCCCGATCCTCTCCTAATGAGCCTGGTTGAGGTGACCATCACGACCGAGGCGACGGTGCTGACGGCGACCGAGCTGGACTCGATTGAGCAAAAGCTGACCCTGCTGATCGGCGACAATCTGGCAAAGCTCCACGTACGGGAGCTAAAGGTGGAACCACGCACGGATCAGGTTGTGATCGTGTTTTACGTGGAGCGAAAGTTCGGTCTTGAGGTACGTAGGCAGAAAAGGCGTGCGGGTCCGTTTGGCCGAGTACTGAGATACAACATTCCGTTCCCCCATTCCCGTTCCCGGCAGGACAAAGATCAACAGCAACTAATGCCCGCGGTGGAGGTGGAACGCATTTTGAAGGAAAAGTTCTGGCGCGATTACACCATCCTGGGCACCTCGGTCGTGGGCATTCGAACAACCGTCTGCCAGAACGAATGTTCCGGCCATGGCGTTTGCAATGCGGAAACACGCGAGTGCATCTGCCAGAGCTTCTGGATGCCGGATATTTTTTACTTCTGGGGAATTGCCGAGGCGAACTGTGGTACGTGTGCAGCGACATCATGTCATCCAGGCTGTGTTAAAAACATCTGATCTTCATTTGATGATTTCCCCAGATTGGTCCATACTGTACGTGATTGTTGGACTTTTGATAGTGTTTTTTGTGCTGTCCGGCATCTGCTGGGGAATCACGTGTTTCTGTCGGCGTACGGCGAAGCCCCGTACCAGACCTAAGCCTCAAAAATATTCGCTGTTGCAAACACACGACGAGGAATTGCCTTCATGTAAGTCTCATTTTTCATCATTGTCTACTTGAGTTTATTATTTTATTCAGTTACACTTAGCTTATTTCAAACATATTCTCTAGAAAAAACTGAGCATTTTACAAAGAACTTATTTGTGTACTAAAGAGCATTATCTATGTTCTAACGTAATGCCGTTGGGCTAGCATACAGGATAATTACGTGTCCTTCCTTCGAAGAACTCTACAAATGTCACTACAATCATTATTTTCATCATTGGATAGCTGTCATGCAGCAAATGTTATTGAAGTTTTCGGTGAATCGTGCAGGGCAAAATGTGTTAACAACTGTCGGAATGCTTTATGGTTTGCTTAGAAAGCATCAATTTAAGGTTCCGGCGTTTATATGATATTAAACCTTCGGACTTTAACAATGCGCTAGAGCCATTGTGGAACACATATATCGTAGTGGATTTGCTTCGATATTTGTGATGTTGATCGGCCTCGCGATTGTCAGGATATTGGGATAGGTCACGTTTGGACATCACTAGAGGAACATGCAGCTGTTCGGTGTGGTCGGGTGGAAAGCCATAGCATGGTTACTCTGATCTCTCTTCAATTGTCGAATAAATCTTTCGCCTTTTACTAAAGATTTCCGTGGAGAGGGATACTCTAATGAGTCTATAGAGAATTTTTGCTCGTCTCGATTCCGCCAGGAGTCGAGCATAATCGAATTAACAAACGGGAAGGAGAGGGTGGCTGAAATGAAAATATGCTGTATAATTAAACATATGGCTATTTCCTTGACTTAAGGATATGGGGAGCATTATCTCATTCATCTTCATCTTTAAGAAATTACTTTTTATAGGCATTCGCATAAAGCCCCTTTCCCTTCATGTATCGTATAGATAAGAAGACGATTCAGTTCTCTTTCATTACAAAGAAGATTCTTAAATACCTTAAAATTATTTATGGACCATGTTTCGGAAATTTGGGTGAAACTAGTCCATATAGGGTGAATTTTTTATGCAATGTTATAGTTAGTTGCCAATCATTTGTAGACATTTCTAGTCCCTTTCTCTTTGAGAAAAACGAACAAGAAGGTCAAATTTTGAATTCCTTAGCTCGTATCGTGCTAGCTGATGGGCTGTAACTCGGAACTCTACAAATGTCTCATCCATGTGCGGCGCGATTGACAGCACCTTTCATAATATGTAAAAGAAGAGGGAAAAAAAAGAAAAGAGAAGCCGGCTGATTGCCGGGTGCCGTAAGTTAAAGCATTTTCGCAGTAGAATATAACATAAACATCTACATTTGCGGTCGATGTTTAAAAAACCATGAAGGTTCTGCTTAGTTCCAAGATGAAGCTAGTTACGGGCTTTACTCATTGCCGTACATTCACATGTAACAGTGAAGGCATCATCTGTAATGTCAGAGCGAAGGGTAAAGAACAGTGCTTTGCGATTAGACATCACTAGAGGAACATGCAGCTGTTTGGTGTGGTCGGGTGGAAAGCGATGGCATGGTTACTCTGATCTCTCTTCAATTGTCGAATAAATCTTTCGCCTTTTACTAAAGATTTCCGTGGAGAGGGATACTCTAATGAGTCTATAGAGAATTTTTGCTCGTCTCGATTCCGCCAGGAGTCGAGCATAATCGAAATAACAAGTATGATGGGGAAGTGTTCTGTGTTGAAACACATAGAGGGCGAGTAAAGAGGTGACCTGTCGATATTTGGTATCTTGTTGAGATTATTGGTAGATGCAGATGGTAGAGATTATCCTTTCCCTGCACATATCGGAACATTAAATGGACATGTAAACACAAAATTTGTTTGACTAAATAGCAAAAAATTTAGTTAAAATTTGTCGATACATTGTACAGGTTTCATTTAAATATCGAGCATAAACACTATGAAGAGGAAGAAAATTAGATATCAGTGATGCTATGCTTGTTATGCTCTTTTTTCAATGAACTTTATTGTCTAACTTCACATTTTACAATTTCTTCTAGTTAATCGTGCGGGAACAACCATATCCGACACCGAGACGGACTCGGACGTACTGTTCGAGAGCCGCTCGCGGCACAACGGGCTGCTGCCGGGGCGCTCGGGCAATGGTGGCATCGCCAACGGTGAACTGCGGAACGGATCCAGCTCTGGCGGCGGACATCCAAAGTACGGCGTTACACGACTGGGGCGACGCATAAAGGCTTAAGCTACCCGGCGGACGGATAGCTTAAGCTCCCTCATATAGTGCCACCCGGCTGCCCGATGCGGCCGGGCTACACACTGAACCTAGTCGGAAGAAATTTCTTTACCAATACGTTCCTACGTGCTTGTAGTGATTTGAAGGTGGAGTCGATCGACGCGCAATGGCGCCATATTATCCTTTTTTTCATAAGCAATCCTGCTTTTCGTTTCACTCGGTTCCTTTCCATTAATTCTTAAAACAACACTGCAAAACGAAATTATTTAATTTACATTCCTTCACCCTAGCTGAATGTATCGTACGATCGAAATAACGAATGTGATTCAGAAGCCATCGAAGACAGAAAAGAAAGCATACAATTAACTAGATAAGGACGAACAGGAGCGGAAGAAACGAAAGGAGCAAACTGTCGAGAGGTGTTAAAAAAAACCATTATGTTATGTAGACAAAAGTTCGAGATGAGTTTTACTATCATTTCCATTCGGTGAAAGTAAAGTCGTACTATACTTGATGTGTAAAAGATGTTGTTCTTTTCGGTTTGGACAACGCCTTAAGGTATAACTTCCCCACGGAACAGGGAAACCAAAACTATGGCTTTCGAAGAAGCGTCGCCAAGCACAAACATATTCAGTATTCATTTAACGCAGCCCTCGAGGGTGAGGGGCGAGTGTTGGGCGATTGCACTAAATCTCCTAGGCCGCCCGCACCCGACGACGCTGGGCTGTGAATGCGTACGGCTGCGGTGTACGTGGTCAATCAGATCAGAACAGGACTACCTAATACGGGCGAGCGCCTCCCTGCAGCGAAGGCTAGGACAGCTAGGACCAAGGGCCCACGGGAAACGGCAGTTCCGTAACGCAGTATTAACGTACCTGTTACGTGACGTGTAACGGGGGGTGGTGTAAGGCAAACAGTGGCGGCATTTTGTAACGTACTTACCACGAGGCATGACTGTTCGTCTTTCTTTTCCGCGGCGGAAGGATAATAAATTTCACGTTTGCGTCATTCGAACGGAAGAACGTGATACCGTGGGGTGAAGAAGGGCGAAAATAAAATATGATAAGCAAAGCATGCGAGTTTTTAATGCAACCGTGGTCATGTCACAAGTTAGCAGTATTATTTTAAAAAAAAACACGCCTCACGTTGTTTTTATTTCCTTTCATATTTTGTATTTTTGATTCATCTGTTTGTTCTACTCTTCACTCTTCTTTTCTAACAAACTCATCGTCGTTGGTCAGCCGTTACTAATTATAGCGCATGGTGGTAGAACGAACCTCTGCTCAATTCGTATACGTGATTTAAACTTGTAACTGTAGACTTTGAATGATTGAATTAATTTAAAGCAACCAGGAAATGACTGCACCAAAGTGGCAAACCACCAGCATCGTTGCCCGAAACCGTCGTTCGATTCCATTCACAATCAATTAGCGATTTTCAAACAGAAGCCGTTCTTGCTCGTTCTTTGCCTGAACTAGGGCGCCTTGCCCGCGGTCAGCCAAGGCAAGTAGAGGGCCATCTTCTGGTCTGCTTGTGTCCCTGTGCATAATGCATGTTGGCTTCCAATGAGAGAGATATCCATGCAGCGATATGATAGCGCCCGTTGCCGATTCTAAGCTCCCTTACCGAAGGGCATCCCATGGACTGAATGCGGTCAAGATAATACCACAACGGGTCTAATTAACCGTGTCGAATCGGCCCCACTTCGATGCGGCTGGATTGCTGGCTTCCCAGTAGGAGAGAAAAACAATACGAGAACGTTCCCATTGGCGCGCGATCGGTTGTTACATGCGTGTGTAGTTGAACGGCACCAACATGGTTTTTTACAACTTTGCAAATACGTGCACATGAGCCAAACAAATATGGTGTGGTTTTGATTTTCGTTGTAATTCGTCGAAACCGACGAATCACTGTTGGCTGAACTTGGAAGGCATGCACTCTTCTCGCGTTTGAATGGTCTCTCCTGAATGCCACTTCCAAAATGCTAAGTGTTGTTACCTAATATCTCCCAACATATTACTCGCCCTGTTGAGGGGGAAAGCGGGCAGTAAATCCCGGGTACCAGTCGGTTCGTTTCGGCGATTCGGTTCGGCTACGACCGGTTTTTAGAAGGTGACTTAACCCGGGTCGAACGGCTTTGCTTTCGTTATGGGTAGAAAGAAAAGGCAAATTGTAACAAAACCGCTAGATCATTCCGCTGTTCGCGAAGCCCAAGAAGATCCTCTCAAATATATGTAAGCGGGGGGGTACCACTTGACCTTCGACAGCCAACACAACGACGAACCCAAGCTCTTCTCGCGATCGATCACAGGCGGGATTGCGGGATGTCGATCAGTTTAGTCTGATGTCAGCAAATTTTTGGCGTTCTTTTTCTCTCCCAGCCTCTCGGCAGCTTGCTATTTCTCTGTCATCTTCATGTAAAAGTCTTTGTTTGGTTTGCGCGGTTTGGCACACGATGATCTCAGTTGTATTTTCAACTCTTTTCACGATCAAGCGCATTCGATCGACTTATGTCCCGGCGATGGGTGGCGTTGTTATTCTTCTGTCCCACTCTGACACGCACACACATAAATTACATCATCGTAAAACATCGCGGACGGCCTGACGATATGCGTCGTAGTTTGCTGCGTCAGTGCGAGCGGACACGGGCCAAGGGGGAAGAGACGCAGTGTGTTGGAGTTCGCTGGCGGAATACAGTCCATCCATCAAAACTGTGCCGAGGTGTAGCGGGGATGTTCCGTGAAGGGAAGAATAAACCAATGGTTTGAGATTTTAATGATAATGAAACTTTATCATATCCACCATTTTTGTATTGTAAAAAAGTAATTTTTTTTTAAATTGCTGAATATATTAATCAGTACAATTTTTTTATATTTTTTTTATTTCATACCTCTAAAATGTCCCAATGAGACACGCTACACAAATATATAGATTCGCGAAAACAAACTTAAAATCGATTTGCAAATTCGATGGAACTCTCAACATTTCATTCCATCTGTCCGAATTTTGTGAATGCTACCATAATTTAAGACTGTTTTTCCTTGGATCAACAGTTGTCGTGTTGTTGCCAATATGTGAAAATGTACACGAAGTTGTGATGAATATTAGCATGAAACATTCAGTTCACCAGTCACAACCAATTCCAATACTTTTTCCATCGCTTCCCGTTCCGCTACTACCGTAAACGCCTGCTTTGATGTGTTAGTCGCTGCGCTCGATGGTGCTCCCCTCCGTACGCGAAGGTGTTTAGAAAAAGGGGAGGGAGGAAAAGACACAGCAAACGCTCGCGTCATAACAACACCACCCTGTCGATGCAGGGGAAGCCTTCTCGTTCGTCCGTTCGCCCGCGTCCATCGTATTTCGCGCCCACCCTATATTTCCCTTTGTTTGTGTCGATGAAACTCGCGCGCGCAAATCTCGTTCGGGTTTCTTGAAAACCGACGCGATCGCAGTTAGTCTTGCAACAGACGCTCGCTCGATCGGACGTGTAACGCTCCTATTATCCTGCGCCTTTTTTTCTGCTCTTTTCCTGTGTGTGTTTCTGCGTGCGTGTTTGTGTCCCCGTACCACATACCATCCCCAAGGTGTTTGGAAAGGAAAATCATTCCGTGCTCGAGGAAAAGTGTATCTTCCCGCGTGTTTTCCAAGTGTGGTGACGGTGCAATTGGCAAGCAGCTGGCCAGGAGAGTTGGGCGAGAACAACCCAACGAATAAAGTTCGTACCCTTTGAACGAGCACTGGACTACAGTGCGTAGGTGTTCCAGCGGTGTGTCGCAATTTGCTGGTGCAGACGAAGCAGAAGACGTGGTGAACCGAACGTTGCGAAGCATTTTCCAACCCCCACCCGATCGCCATCGCCGTGACCCGTTAAACCTCACCCCAGCACATCATGGCCGCCAAATTCGTGTCAGCTCTGCTACTCCCATCGTTGCTGCTGCTGCTGCTGGTTGACCTCGAGCCAGGTAAGCCCAAATACACAGCCGGAGCAGATTGATCGCCAAGCTAGTGACTCGATCGACGGAATCGAGAGGAAGGAAATGGCTCACGGACGCTGTGTTTAAAAATCAGCTCGCTGATTAGAGGAGGCCACTTTCACCTTGTGTTCGATAAGTGTTAGAAATCGAAGAAACAACCAAACATTGCGCCCTGAATGGCGCTCTAGTTCCGGGGCGGATACGGTTGCTTATCATTTATATGTGCAACAGAAGAATTAAAAAAAAAAAAACATCACACCCAAAAGAGGCAAGGTTAACCGATCGACTTAAGGTTACAAAACTCAATTCCCCACAAGCGTTTGTTTCATGAGTGGTTTCATGTGTGGTTTTAATAATTTCACAACGAATTTTGTAAACTAGCTGATCTTATGAGGCAAATATTGGCACAGAATAAAGCTAGTTAGAGTGTAAAACATTCGCTTCGAAGATCTACATCAGGCAACCTTGCGTACGATCGCACGAACGGAATCGAATTCTTTCCGCCCTAAATGCCACTTTTCCACTCGAGAGAAAAACAAAACCAAACAGTTCATCTTTACCCCTTATTGACGACACACCCTCCAAGTTGACTGATTGGGGTTGTGTTGTTTTCTTGTTATTGTTTATGGATCTACTTAACCAAACTTCTTCAGTCCAACAACAAACAAACACGCTATCTTACAGCTTCATCGGCGTTGGACGAGATCGAATCGATGGAAGACGCTCGAAGTGCCAGCCGCTTCGTTTGGCAGCTCATTAAAAACAATTCATTGTGTTTGCCGACCTCTTTCGGTCTTGTTTGTTGGCTTCTCGGGTGCGCCACTTTCCCGCGTGCGGCGTGATGTAATGCTCCCGAAAAAAAAAGAATGATAGGTGAAGACACTTTTAAGCCTTTTCCGGAGCCCAACCTCTCCCAACCCGACGGTCGTCGGTTTGGAAAAACAAAAGTCGGTTCAACTGTTTGCAACCACTTTCCGTGAACCACTTAAGGAAATAGGAAAATGAGTACCCCACGGAGTACGCGATCAATTAAAAACGCATCTTGGCGCCCCTGTCCCGCCACAATGGGAAGGGTGCATGCTGCAAGTCAGGCCTCATCTGTTGATCTCGCGTGCACCGCCGATTGCTGGTGTTGTCGGTGACGTGCATTATGGCTGCATGTTGGATCTAGGGTCGAGTCAGTCCCGTGGTACCCTTACACTCCGTTCCCGGAAGAACCGCGAGACGACAAAAGGGCCAAACGCGCCAACCCGCGTTCGACACGGCATCTCGGGAAGCGGAGGGATTACATGGCACAAGAGTGCGACATTAATTAACGATAAATTTAATCTATTTCACTGCCCTTTTACACCAGAGCATTCCGGAGGGTCGGCCGTTGTGCGTTCTGCGGTGTCTGAGCAGCAATAAAGGAAAAGGGAAAGCAAAAATCTCGAAAGGCTGCGGCCGTATGCGACGAAGCGACGAACGGGACGGGGCTTATTCGGTTCCACGACGGTTTAGTCGAGCATATCAGGAATTCCATGCACGATACGTACACCCATACACAGCCCAAATCATGCGCGCACGGTCATTGACGAGTATTTATGAATTCAATTAGCTAAAATTCAAGATCAAAAGATCAACTCCGAACGGGGAAAGTACGAGATGAAACCGCGAGCGAGATGAAGGAAACTCAACCAGATATCGCTCCAGGGTCTGGGAGCATTTGGATGAGGTTTTGGTTCAAGTAGGGCTACTGACTAGTGATGTATACGGTCCGCGCCACGGACCAGCTCACTATTCATGTATGCACCACAGTATCTACTGCCTTCGGACACTTCGAACAGTCTGCTTTCTGCAGTGGCATTCAATTCCACTCCCGTCGAACATACGCTGGATTGGCCGGGTGGTATTCGGTATTCAAATCGTGCCCAGTTGTTAGCCACCGCCACCCTTCTTTCATGGCACCTTCTCCCAACCGTACTGTACGTTAATTGCAGCTTCCAAGGTGATGCAATTAAGCCTGTGGACGCGAATCGAACTTGTTGTGGGTGTGGTTTGAGTTGTGGTGTGGAATAATTTCTTCCCGCGTGCGGAGACACCGTCTGCACCTACAGACCCACAGACCTACAGACCTGGACAGACGAGTGGTCGGTATGGATGTGTTATGGTTTCGCATGTTTTAGCACACAGCTGGGCCGCACTTCCTACTGCAAGCGTGGCCAACATCTTGGCCGAAACGGTGATCGGTACGCTCCAGGTGGGAGGTCTAGGAGAGGGGGCCCGTTTAGGAATTGTCGAGGATGTTTAAGTTTGAGTTAGTAGAGACACTAATGCTGCGGCATCGTAATTAACGTTTCCAACAACTTAGTGGATAGTTAGACATGGTAATTTGCACTTGTTCTAAGGTGATCATCGTTGCAACAATTTGGTTAAAAATATTACAGGCATGTTTGAAAATAGCTTGCCAGCCTATTTACAAAGTATGAGTTACTCTGTAAAGTATTCGTACATGCCATATCAGTGCATTTCACTCGAATTTTCGCACCTCAAATTTTGATCAGCTTTAAGCAGAGTCAAAGAGTTATTTAAGTTTATTTGAATTTATGAAATAGTGTCTGTTGAGGGACAGGTACACTTTTTAACTGTAAAATGCTTTTCCGTTAGCTTGTAGTATTAACAAAAAACGTAATTTTGGACCTGTTCGCTTTATGTGCAATTTTACAAGCAATGCATTTGTACATTTATCTGTTCATCGCTTTCAGTTTTGTAGAGTATGGGTTTTCCTCGAAGCATCGATTCTTGGTTATCTTATAATACAAGCAAATGTATAAAATACTTACTTAATACTTAATTGGTTCCAAATATTGCTCGTTAAAGGGAAAATATTATCGGTTTTACTATTTTTAGTGTCCGTTCCAAAGAGATGTGTTATGATTGGTATAGCTTAGCACGTAGTTGAACAGAAGACGCGTTGAGCAGACTTCGAGGTCACAGTGTTGTTTGTTTTTTTTTCCATCGTATTTCCTATTGTACTCTGAGCTGAAGGGATGCATTATGTTACGTCGGGGATGTCCACGTGTTGACAGCATCGCAAAGAACGTCTCACTGGAACCGGCTGACAACATATGTTTTAACCTTCCGCCTAACTAGCCGACTAGCAACCCTTCCCTCACCGAAGGACACGCCATCGTTGGCCCCTTTCCGAAGGTCTTACCCACGATGATGTCACCGCGAACCGAGTCACGGGTTGTGTGCCGAGCTGGGGCGGGGGAGCGAGAGAGTGAGAGGCCGAACATGTGTGACACACTTGAGGGGCGACGATAATGTTACCTCCATTACGCAGAGACAATACACGCCCGCGCGTGGAAGTTTTTGTGTAGTCTAGCAATGGCCAGCGCCGTCAACAGCAAATTCCATTAATCTCCGAGCAAATGCAACAAAGGGAATGTGTTATCGTACCGCGATTCGAAGAAGAGTGGCCCTCAACGCTCAATTACCTTAAGATTGGATGCCAAAATTGGGACTCTTGCGGGGCTGCTTCCGCGTTTCTTCATCGGCCGGAAACCGTGATTACACTTCGCTCCCATTGTGTGTTGCCAATAATTCCCTTTCGCTGACACAGGAATAAAATGGGGAACATTTGGATAACCACCGAAAGCAACCTTCAAGCCCGGGCTCCTGCAGAGGGATACAAGGGATAATTGTGAGGAATTATGGCACTTCCTCATCGCAGCTCCGTATGATAATTTGCATTAAACTCTATTGTACGTTTTGGACGGGCTCGGATGCCTGGAGTTGAAAAAAAATGTCCACACCCAAAAAACGCCGCAAGCAGTGTGCTTAAGTTTGCCATCTTCAGAAAGGTGCGCAAATAGCTTGCCCGTCATCGTTTGTGTGTGTAGTTCGTTGGGAAATGGTACCTCAACCTCCACCGCCATTGTCTTCTCTCCTACGTTCCGAGAATGATCTCATCATTCGACGATCACCGATCGTACGCGTTCGATTATTCGATTGCAGCTCCATTACGCACCAGTTGTCACATGGACAGCGGAATGCGGCCAGCGAAAGGGGTCTCCGTTTCCCCCCGTCTTCTTCACCAATGGCGGGGTGGTGGTGATGTATTTAATAAATCACATCTTTAGCTAATTCGCGTTCGAATGGGAGGGGTAGGTAGCGTAACCTTTCTGCTCTAGGTCCGTCCTAGGCGACAGGTGCGGCTTTTCCGATACGCCGGAGCGACGGAACACAGTGTGCCCCGCAGTCTCTCCGGTGGCATTGGGGCGCGAAATAGTTGGCGAAGAATTTAGGGCACCGGCACCGATTGATAGGCCGATCGGGTCAGGCCGATGTTGGTACTGAATAATCATGAATGAACAACACACGCGCTGTTTTATTGCGAATCTCGCTGCCTGCGTTAAGAGATTATGATGTTTGTTCAGTAACGGCAGGTTAAAGCCGAACACAACTAGCTCTACGTTTTCGCAATCAATCCCTTAGGCGGACGGGCTTGCTGGTTTGCCGGATTGGGTGTGAGCGTCTATTTTTCTGATGATGGAGAAATTAGTGATTGGAATCGCTTCCGTGTCACGAAGCCAGGGCGCCGCCCGTGCGAGTCGGGGCTACACGGCCACACCTTGCTCGGGCTGTCTTGCTAATCGCCACTAAATGGTTTTCCGTTTTTAGCCTTCTTCGGGAAGAAACATGCGACCGGGCGGACAGCATGGGGAACACATTAATGGTCTTCGTAACCCACATCGAACGATCCGCTGGAGCCGTCCCCGGGTCAACGAAAGCCATTTGATTCGATTTGGCGGGAGAAAACTTGTTTAGCTTATGTTTTCCACCATCGAAGGGGCACCACCACGTAATAAAACGGAAAGGAAAATTTGGGCCCGTTGGGAATGAAAATGTTTATGCTTCCCGGGTTCTCTGGTCGCGTGTGATGTCTACGGGGTTTATTGCCGAAATCTGTTTGTTTGCCCAGGCCATGTTCCGCGTTCGCCGTGGAAGCATTAGGCGGTGTTGGCCGTTTGGGGATCCGTAATGTCGTTGGCGCCATTTTTCATACGCACCACGATGTTTGGTAGCCGATCATGGAGCTCGCAGTCCTAGGTTTTTCGATGAGTTATACCAATCTGTCGAGTCCCTAAGGTGCACTCTTTATGCATGTTGCACCGTTTTGGTTATGTAAACGTCAAACGACTGAAAAGGGATATCCATGGGCAGATAAATAAAATTTAAAATAAATCAGTAAGGAACACGGAAAAAAAATAACACCCACACACATTTAAACACGTTTTGTTTGAACACACCACGCCTTCGACGATCTCCGGAACGCTGTTGGCGTAACCTCTCGACTGTTCGATCAATAGTTGACAAGGACGTATGGACCGCTGGAGTGTTTGGCGTACATTGGGACGAACAGAGAGTACTTTTGAGTCGGCTTACCAGAGCTGGCCAGTTCTAGTGCTGTCCGATGATGTCAGGAAAACTGTTGCCCGAGGAAAAGAGCGACCATGGCAACGTCAGCGGAACTGGTTTTGAAGGGAACCACACCGTCCGGTCGGTGACCGTTTGGAAAAAGAAAAGCGAATGGTTAAAGAAACAAGCAAAATGTACCGAAAACCCGAAGCATCCCAGCGACCCACTGCAAACCCGGTCGATATGTAAATGCGTAACGCATTCCTTTTAGTTTGCTCAAGAGGGAGAGGGTTTTTTTTTTTAAATTTTGGTCACGGCTCGCACAAAGGCGACAAGCGACTTTCTGGCCTGCTTTCCTCGGGACGGGAAAACTTATTTTTAAATCATAATATTTTTAGCCGTATCGCAACATCTGTTTTGCGAAACTGGCCCACCCCGCGTTCTCGACGCATTTGGATTGTGTGTGTGTGTGGGTGTGAGACCACCGGCGCAATCCCTCAAAATTCCGTGATTTTTCACGCGCGTCGGGTGTGCGAACGTTCCACCGAGTGCGTGCTTGTTCCCATGGCAACCGTACACCGCCTGATGGATACACTGAGCTCTTCGATCTTCGACATTGGGATTGTTTTGGGATAGCGCGGGAGTCCGTGGAAGCAGGCGGTCGGCTTCCTCCAAACATAATTTCATCATCGCGGTTACGCACCCCAAAGTCGGGGTGGCATCTTTTTGTGTGTGTTGTTGTCTCTAAAATTCAACCTCAATGTCGACGCGACCCATCCTTATGTGTGCGTGTCCGTACGTGTGAGTCAACCAGCTGTTGACGGTACCGGGTGGGGGGTGGGAAACGTTCGGGGAACAATTACGCCGCGGCAACGTGATGGGGCTTGGCAATGAACCTCCATCGGCTTCTAAGGAAGTCCAGTGTGATTAGCTCGCCAGATAAGTGGCATTCCATCATCGATCGGTAGCTTTCCTGAAGCGTGATCGCTTAGGCGGATCACCGGAGCACCAACTGTAATTAATTTTCCACTCACTCCACCGGCGGGAAACATAAGGGTGGCAGATAGTTTATTGACTCACGCGGCACACTTACGTTCCTGCCGCAGGATTTGGAGCTCCCCCATGGAAGGCGGGAACGATTGGATGCGACAAGTGGTTGTGAGCCGGTTGAATCATACTCAGGTTGAATGATGTGGAGAGGTGCTTTTTAAATTCAAAAATTAATATGCGCACTACGTCCGCTCGCAGGGTCTTCAGTTTTCCGCGGCGTATCGGAATGTGTGTCAAATGAATTCCTTACCTCCTATATATGCTACCTGTTGCAGGCATTAAAACACCGTCCATCGTATCGTTTTTTAAAAGGCTACAGGGAAAGAATACTGCACCGGCCTTCGTCGAGCACCGTCGCTCCGGCAGCCGCGCTCTATTAAGAATAATAAGCCCATTTAGAGTGATTTATTCTCCGGGAAAACTTTTCCACTCTCGAGCGGTGAGTGGTGACGCAACCTGCGATGCAACAAATTGCGCACCGGCAATAATTCCTCCATTCGGCAAGCCCTCATTCACAAGGCATAGAAGCGCACTCGGACAACTCATCTCGACTTGACAAGCGCAGGCTAGGCCGCCCCTGGATGGGTTCGGGCTGTTTGGTGTGGGAACACTTTTCCTATACCCTTCTACTGGCAGCCTGCAAGTACGTGAGAACGATACTTGAAATTACTATCATCCATCCGTCAATCCACTGGCGCACAGTTCGCTCGATTTGATTAATGCACGCGTCCATAGTTTGACAGGCTCAGTACGAGTAATAAATAGCTGCAAACCGAATTAGCGGCGGGAATGGTCACGTTTTCGGAACAGATTGCCCCTTTTCCACAATTCTGTCACCTGTCACCAAGTTGACGAGAGTGAAGCCCTTTTTTGCCACACTCCTTTATTTTTCTATCATTAGGTGGAGTAGTGATGCATAAAAGATTCCCTCCACCCCCGGGATGGGATAGGGAATAATAATGGGTTGCCTGGAATTTTCCCACCCCGGAAGTAGATCGTGTTGTGCTGCGAAATGTGTCAGCTTTCGGCAAGTAATGGGGCAACATACTTCCGGTTATGTCCAGTCAACTGTTGATTTTTTTTCTCTAGGTACACACCCCCAAATATGACCAGAGTTGATCAAAAATGTATCGAGTTCACCGAACCTTTCCTTCCAAGGTCGATGGGGAATGATTTATGAACTGGTTGACCCCCACTTCCGGTAACTCATCGCGAGATCATGCATAATATATCAAGTTTTCGTTAAAAAATGAGGTACGACTAGCATAAGCTTTGTGGGTACATAACTATTCACATGGGTTTCTTTCGTGCACATTCACGGATAAAGAATACAACATTAGAAAACAATATTTCTCATTACAAGTATTTTTTAATTCTTACTACAATTATGGACCCAGAGATTATTCATATGAACCTGAAATATCTGGCCTGCGGAACAATTTGCCTCAGTCTACATCAATATATTCCGATCGGTGAGACGAGCCAACAAATCCTTCGCAAAGAGGATCGAATTAACCGGTTCCGAAATAAGGTGCGAACATCGAAGCGAATTATCATTGCACCGGGGCGACGATGGACGAATAAGTTTACAACGATTCGACTGTCTAGAGGAATCAATGAAATTTGGAATCGACAAATGGGAGGGAAACATCAACACTCGATCGCGATTGGGACGGCGATCGCAGGGGAAGCTGGGTGCGCCAAGTGGAACAGTTTATACAGCTGAAAATAAATAAACAAACGCACCGAGGGGACTACATTCTCTACAGAGGATGTAGTGTACGACCTGGCGGAGTAGTTCCCCAACCGGTTCGCTGGTATGATTGATATGGCGAAGTCGGGCACGTGTACACGGTGCTGTACGCTATTTTCACCCACCCACGGTGCTGCGAGGAGCAGGGGGCAACCGGGAGGGGTGCAAGGGCGAGGATCGTCCGTGTTCCTCTCGGCATCGCGTTACGTCACGAAAACCTCGGTCTAATTTCGTACAACCGTGCCACTATGTGTCAGCAAGTATCAATTCACCGTGAACGGGAGAGTAATGATGATGGCGAGATGGTATAAATACATCCGCGACCCCGACGCTGGGAAGCCCAGATTTCCCACAGACGGGTGCAACTCTACGCGGTGGATTTGAATTAATCTCCCCATTATATGTGAACGATTGGTCGACTGATGGCAATTAGTTTCTTCGAGCTCGCAGAAAAAAAGGCAGTCCACCGAAGACTGGGCGGCGTCTCCGGCCCTAAGGTTCCGGCCCAGACAGACTGGCAACTTCCTTTCTCGATTGTAGTGCTATTAGTGACTTTGCGTTTGACTGATTCCCCGTTTTCGTTCTTTTCCTCAGCCAACGCTCTCCGATGCTGGCGTTGCTCGTCGGACGCCTCGACGGCCGCCTTCTGCGACGATCCGTTCACGCAGGACATCATCACCGAGCAGCAGAGACGGTGGAGCTACGTCGACTGCAGCTATCCGCCGCAGGCCTACCCGTTCAACCAGCAGAACCAGCAAACGCGAGCCGTGTGCAAGAAGATGAAGCAAGTCAGTAAGTATCGAAGGACAAAAGGAATGCAGGACGTAGGAGGTCGGACTGGGAATTGGAGCACGCAAGCCACATCCCGACGATAACGACTTAATATGCTCGAAATTCGCTCCACGCGTAATCTTAATATCGAGCTGGCCCGCAAATTCCGACACACCCATGCTAGCTAATGCTAAGCCTCTGGCCTCGTGGCCGGACAGATTTCGTGCACCCTTGCCCGTACACGATGAGCCGTCCAGTCTCGGTATACATGCAGTGCAGTCCCTTCCAAGTTCCACCACCGCCAACGGTCGCTTGCGTGCGAACGCCGAACTTTGGGTGTGCCGAAAAGATTTACAACTTAATTTCATAAGTGCACGTGTGTGGGGCACACGGGGCGTTTGACGGTTTTATCGGTCACACGATATGAAAACTGACACCAGGCACGCAGCAGGAGCTCGATGTCCTGTGACGCCTCGCGAATGGAATCAGCGGATCAGCGGACATGCTCAAGCTTGGCGGTCGCTTTGAGAATGATGGATTCCTAATCGCGTTCTATGTGAGTCAGTTGACTGATGGCTCAATTTTATTTTTAATAACAGCTAACAGTGACCGAGAATTTCGTTAACAATATTGATGTGCTCGTCATCGCAGAAGAGAACCTGCAGAACCAACTAACAATAATCAGTAGAGAAGAGTACAACCAAAACACAATTTGAGCAATAATTGCTTGGCGTTGCGATGGGTAATTCTATTAATCATCCCTTAGCATAATTGGCAAATGTTGATCAAAGTTTTCTAAGAACATTTAAAAAAAATTAATGTACAAATAAATCGTTGTTCAGAAAGGCGAATAAATATTCCCATTCTGGCCAACATCATGCCATTCTCAAAGAGTGCTTTTTTTTAAGTTGAAATAACAATTAATATTTGTTGATATCACTCATGATTTTCTGATGAAGAAGAAAACATGATTATACTATCCTATATGCAAGTGTATTTTATCACAGCACTGCATGTGTATTTTTAACATTCAAATTGACAAAGTTATTGCACTTTGAAATGCTTGGGCCAAAATGACCCGTCTTGGGGTGGGATAGGTATACTCCTAAACCCGATGTAGAGCATGAATTTGAAAAAAATCGCAAGGGTTAGTTATAGCCTTAAAATTTATTTATGGCATTATTCTGCGTCTGAACAAGGGAAAGTAATCCTCATTTGGAGCTATTGAACGATGAGACTAATATGGTTTTTGCTAACGGTAATTTAACCACTTTTTTATCGAGCATAAGAAAACAAAACAAAAACCCTTAAAGAACCACACTATTTTCTGTTTAATTGCTATTCAAACCCACAATCATTTACCATATCTATGCGTTTCATGCGGGCCTACTGTGGGCCGGAAATAGATGGCTGATGAATAGCTGCAGACGTTGGCGAACATCGGACTCGGACTGAGGATCGGGTTTCCCACGAAAAAGGAAGGGGAAGGAAGGTGGCCAAAGCAGAACACGGCGACGCGGGACGGACCAAGCCTGGCTTCCTCGTTCGCTCGATACGGCACCAGCGCACTTATCATGCACGGGCCGTGTTCCTCGGGCGTTCCCGCGCTTATGACGATCGTCACTGTCAAATGTCTCCGTCGCCGGTTGATTGGGCCATAAAAATGGGTGCTTCAAAAGCAGGTTCCAAACCCCCACTCGAAGCATGTCGCATCTGTCAGCGTGCTGAGGTTTTCTTCGGCATTAATGGCAATGCCTGTAACTTCCGACTATCTGAAACGACGGCGGCGGAACCTGCAGAGGAACACTTCCGGACGTTTCTTTCGCCATTGCGGGTTCCAGTCCTTCTCCAGTTTGGATTTTTATTGCCCCTCGTTCGAGCTGAAAGGAAAATTTACCTCCAGTGAAGCGGCCTGCACTGTACATACCTCCGATGGTACGGGTTGCCCCACGTGTAGGAAAAATACCACCCTTGTTCCAGCCCGTTCAGTTTGCTTGCGAAGTGAGCCACTTCTCGCACGTAACCTTGTTTCAAGCTGGGAGGTATGCCGCGGGTGCTTGTAATGAATTCGCCAACAACACTTATTGCAGCTGCTGTGCCGTGCAGCGGAACAAGCTGTGCGGTCCATTACGCAACAACTCTCCCGCCGCACCGGGATTGGCGTAAACAACATCAACACCCCGCACACAGTGTGTGCAAAGCCTGCGGTGCATTCTCCGTTTTTTTGTTAAATGGGGGGTGAATCTCGGCCCACTGTCCGGTTGACCTTGGAATCTTCTCCAGGGGTAGACCCTGCGAGTGCAACTGCACGGTAACGTAGGGGGAAATCTCTTCCCGCGTTGCAGACCACGTGCTTGCACCGACAAGATTGGGCTGGAAAATTGGCACGCGACAGGCAAATTGAAATTAATCTGTTCACCCCCACACGCCGGGCGGGAGCATTACAATTTTCATCGACATGAGTTTTTGACCGAGCACCACCACCATACCTCGGGCTGGGTCGGGCAGAATTTTGAATGCATTGGTGCAGCCAGCAAATTGATGTGTCACGCAACTAATTACTGCCGTCGAGATGGCCATCATTTTATGACAATCGATTCAACGTGAGCGATACAGACTGCGTGTGAATAATCGGTACGGCTGTCTAGGGTAGTGTTCAAGAACTTTCCAAGATGCATACGTTATTCTCCAACGGATTGGGGCCATAGATGCACTACGTGGGACGTGGGAAAGGTTGGCTTGCCCGGTGCAGTTTCCGTTGGTTATGAGATGTGAGATGTGATGTGAGATGTTGTTAAATGATTTATCATTAGTGCTAGGGCTATTTAAACACTGTTTGTTTACTAGTCTTTTCAAGGCTCGTTTCGTATGTTAAACATTCTAAATATTAATATTGACCTTCTCTTCTAGTCACATTTACAAAAACAAAAGCAAAGTCTGGCAAAGTTTATTTGTTGTTTTGTTTGTCATAAATCACAATTTTTATCTTCTTAAATGTTCAACTCAGGTTCTTAAAAAAATCCTCAAGCGTTGGCTAGAATTTTTGTCTTTATTGCAGGTAATTTCCATACACGTGACTTGAAAAGGAGATGGGTTTTGGGTCGATCTTATTTGATGCCCCACCTATGGCTTCCTCGCGGGTATGGAATTGTATTGATCTGATATAATGATAGTCGAATAGGGCCAGGCTCGGATAGTTAGGCGGAGGTCAACAGTCTAAACTAACCTTTGCTTAAGATTTTTTTGCAACGCGTTGTCATGACCCTAAAATCAAGCATTTGTGTCTATGGACATGTGGAGTTTCTTTTCTAACCAATGTGAGTCTACTGTTTGGTTCCGGTTCCATTCCATCCACGTGTTAAAAATGATAAACTGCAACGTAATTAAGAAACTATTTGTTGAACCTAAAGTATGTAAATTTTCTTGTGAATTCACAGCTTCTCCCTAATTCGTTCGACCGAGATCCAATTGACGATATCATTAGGCAATTACGCGAACAAAAGCTGATGATGTTCTTGAAAATAAACTAACCTTCAATGTGACATTGCTCCCCGACGATCACACAGGCATTCAATTTGTGCGTAGTGCGGTAATGTTCTTGGCTTTACGCTGCCTGAGAACGCGAATGGGGGGGTCGATTGTGTTCACGGCACGATTATCCATGGACCCCCGGTCTGCCGCCATTTGGTGCGTTCAAGTTCAAAGATACATACCGTTTTTGCATTTTTGGCTACGCATGAACGCGGTTTGCGCGATTTGAGTTTTGAAGCCGAATCAACCTTGGCAAGTCGGCCCCCGTGTTGCCCTTGTAACGCTGACCAAGAACGGCACAGCAGCTCACGATCATTGGATGATTTTCTAGATGCATCTGCTCATCGTATCTATTTATTCTTTCCCTCCTTTCCCTCTCTTCCAGTCAACGATCGTGTCGTGGTGTCGCGCTCCTGCGCCTTCGAGGACATCAACGCGCCGCCGAACTCGTGCACGAACGCCCAGACGCCGTCCTACATCAAGACCGAGTTCTGCGAGACCTGCCTCACCGACGGCTGCAACGGTGCGGGCCATTACGGGCCGGCGGCGGTGCTCGTCCTCGTGACCGCCCTGCTGGCGAAGCTGCTGGCCTGGTAAAGGGATATGTGTCCACTGCTGGCGCCAAACGCCCGAAGGGACGCATGCTTTCCGCCACAATCCACCACTACGTTTCGAAATAAGTGCACGACGGATTTGTCACACGTTTTACCGAATCTCATCATCTAGCGCACCGGCTCACCGGAGGATGCCTTAGGACGCTGTAAGCGCCCGGTAGGAGTAGGAAAAGTATTCTGAATCGAATCAAGTTTTAAATCTACATAACCAACCACACTAGGTGCGACAGGGAGCGTTTCTAAATAGCATTCGACTATTCGAAAAATACATTAAGTTTGCAGTGTACGGTACGATGCGATCTATTAACCTGAGTACATAGGAGTAAGATAAAACGATAAGCAGGAAAATCAATGTACAAATTTCATTATTAAAACACGAACATAGCAGTTTTTGTCAGCAACGGAAATCCAAAGCATCATCACTAGCGCTAAATCCAAAATTTAAACAAAAAAAAAACAAAATCCAGTAAGATTTCAAACACAATTTCAGTGCTTAAAAAAAATGTCGTTCACCCAAATCCATGTAACGCGGGACAAAATTGAAAAAAATCTTGCTCTTTTTGAGTCTCGAAGTATTTTAAAACCAGCTTGGTGTTAGAGCAAACGTTGTTGTGTTAGAATCGATCTGTTATCCATGGAAAATATGCAGGTATCCGTTTTAAAAGCAGTTCAATCCCATCCATATGTTCTACGTGTACCAATAACATAAATGTACATAACTTAAAGTAAAAGTCAATAAAGTTCCAACGAAAATTGTGCTGTTTAGTTTAAATTTCTGAGTTTTCCACACCAGCTGTGGTTACAATTCAGAACACTTTATTGAGTAACGGAAAATTATGATGAAAATAAAAATTCATTTTGACCGTTGGAAACATTCTATTTTACCTTTGAACAGGTCTGAAGACTTATTCTTGGCGGAATCTGTTTTTTACTAAAGTTTCATTTTTTAAGCAGCATTAAAGGTGTTCAAAATCGTAAAATTCCGTTGGCGAATAAGGACGAGCATCGTAGTTATTTTACCTGCGTGTATCCGAATGAGCCTTTCGGAATTATGTACTACCTCTGCGTTAATGCTTCTTGAAATTTTATTAAATAAAGCTGATTGCGTGGGTACTCGGAAATGCATTGAAACGATGAGAAAATATTTAAAGTTCGTTGCATCAATTCAAAAGGAAAATTTCGTTAACCTGTGGTGAGTTCATCCAAGACACATGATATATGGGCGCGGTTCTTTTTGCTTTGATTCGATGATTGCACTATTCCTGGAAGAGTGACATGCTGTTGCTTCTGGGTACATGTTGAAGGCTCAGCGATCCGATGTATGAACCAATGTGCTTTACCATGGCATGCGTAACAGTGTGGTGAACTTTTAAACGTGGAGTGATAAACCCAAGCCCGCTGTCATTTGTCATCGATCGCATTCTCTCGTTGAAGCTAGTCAAACATAAACGCGAATTGATCAGCCTCATCTTGTGCCTTTTTAATGCTAAGAATTGTATTAAGTGCTAGTTTATTCAAAAGTAATAGCTAAGCCGGTTTTATGAACAGTATTGAACTTCATATTCTTCCAACATAAGAAACGAACGAAGAAAAATCGACAGTAAACGATGCGATCACGCAGCGCTTTTTTCGTGGTGTGCGGTTTGGTGTTGCTTGCATTTGGCGTCCAAATGGGTGTGTACGACGATCATTACGTTTGATGTTGAACGCTTGATCATCGAGCCTTCTCATCACGTTTGGATGATTTTTCGACTGAAGCTGAAAGATGATGAACGGCAACGATTTGCTAGTTGGATGTGGAAATAATAATTCGTTCGCTCCATTGCAGGTTTTGGCATCAAATGCTGGGAATGCCGTTCGGATTCCGATCCCAAGTGTGCCGATCCCTTCGACAATAGCACACTTTCCATAACGGATTGTAGGCAGCTGAATGAAAAAGAACATCTACCCGGCGTGAAAGCGACCATGTGCCGTAAAATCCGACAAAAGGTGCACGGCGAGTGGAGATACTTTCGTAGCTGTGCGTTCATGGGCGAGCCCGGCATCGAGGGCGACGAGCGGTTCTGCCTGATGCGTAGCGGGACCTACAACATCTTCATGGAGTACTGTACCTGCAACAGCAAAGACGGCTGCAACGCGGGATCGTACCGCTCCCCGACGGTGGTACTGATATCCAGTGCGCTTATGGTATGTTTCTCGGTCGTTGCTGTTTTCCGTCGTGTGTAAATGCATATCCTAAGAGCGTTTGCGAATGTGGCGTGAGAAAAGGGTTGCGGAATCTTTACAAAACAAAACAAAAAAAAACTCTAGAAGCCATAGAGAAGTTACAATTACATGAAGGGTAACTGCATTTCGAGTAAGTTACTGCTGCTGCTGTGTTCTGTTGAAGCGAAACATTCCGTCCACTAATGGAATCTCATGCCAGTATTTGGTGCAGCTTTTTTTTAAACTCTCCGAACACTTGCTGTTTTTAAGCAAAAAGACAAAATAAACCTTTATACAAAATACACAAAAAACCAATTGAGTTTCTTATCTTAGCTTTCTTATTTTAACCTCATCCTTTATCTATATCCAAGGCTTCCTTAAACTTAAATAAACTCAAAATCCGGTTGGATGTGTCGATTTATTTTATTCTTTTATTAAAATTTGTCATTTACAATCTTTGTTTGTTCTACCTTGGACCTTAACAAAATGGACATTTTCCTTATAATGGAATGGTTCAGATCTAAAATGGACGGATGTAAAGTTGATCGGTCGATCGATCATCGACTTCTGCAGTTGTGGAGTTACGACAGAATTTTAGCTACAAAAAACGTTTGCAGGAAAACTAGACACAGGACGAACAATCGAACAGGTACAGTTTTCGGTGCATCGTTGCACTCATCGTCCACGCAGTAGCATTCCTCCCAGTAGACGCCGTTCTCGTACACACCCCAGTTGCAAACTCCAGTCACTCCAGTTTCCGAGACGGATGCACACTGCCGGATAACCTGACGCCATCGGCCATCCCCTGAAAAAGAGAAACCGTTTGACAGCGATTCTTCGAGAACCATTCCGTTGCGATACTTACAGATAAATCCTCTGGGACTTTGCTGCACCACCTTCATGCAGAACGAACCGGGCATGTGGGACTCCTCGCTGTTGCATTCGATGGCAATGTTTTGCGTGGTGTTGAACGCCTTGTATGCGCCGCAGTTATCCGATCCGATCGGATCGGTTTGCGAAGAACACTGGTAGCAGCGGATGGCAGTGGCTGCAGAATGAACAGGGAACGGGTTTAACAGGATTCCATTCTAGTGGGTCGTGTTCGAGCCGCACCAGAAGTGCCACTCCCATGCTGTGGGTGGGTGTCCCTGATGTTTTGCCCTGTTGAATGCGTCATGGTGCTTCCACCATGCATACTTACCAGAACCGATGCTGAACGCAACGAGAAGAGCTTTGATTAAGTTGTTCATTGTGGGGCAGATGAAAAAGAACTGAATCGACGCAAAGAACGGCCACAAAACTTAAAATAAACTAACGAGAAATAAATGCAGTAACAACGCGTCGTTGTTTACAAATGTTGCTAAATGGCATTAAAAATAGTGTTGTGTTTTTGGAGCTGCACCAAACAAATGCGGCACGTTCTTTTTACTGGACTCATGTAACTAGTTCCGAGCCAGCTAAGCTTGGATCTTTTCTGACAAATTTGAAATTGCATATTTCTATTTCTTTTTTTAACGCAAATGACCTGTTGCAAATCGTATATTATTTGCACATAGGACGCAATGAAGGCGTCAAAGATGCTAGAACAACCATAACAAAATTTATAAAGGGAGTTCGTGGATCAGATTACTTACCTACACATAATTTTTCCTGAAAGCCTCAAATTCAAAACCTGCAACGAATGAATGTACACCGAATGAACTGTTTAGGTTTGGTTACTGGTTGTTGTAATTTATTTTACAAATATAGTTTACACATTTGTATTTTCCGGTTTTATATCATTTTTGTTTAACAGTGATCCATAAACTATCGTTTAGTACGACAATATAGAGTAGAGTTACTTTTTTAACGGCTAACACGTTGCATTTCTGCTTTATGGCTCTCTATCTGGTAGGGGAAATTTAGTCTAGCATGATAAGAAGGTGTAAGAGTTTCGTCACAATTATTTGCTCGATAACATTTCTTCACCGTAGCCGGAAAAGATATAGGTTCAATTTTGTTTCTCTTACTACAGCCGATCCGTTTTGGTTTCTGTTTCAAGTAGAGTTTTTTTTTTCTAGCAATGCAGACTGATTTTCTTTTGTATTCCTTTTCAAAAGTTGTTGTTTTCGGCTAAGAACGGCCATGGGAAAATAGCGATTGGGTTGTTTTATCTGCATTGCTTTTTGAAGATGTGTTACAATCCGTTAGTTTATTGAATAATATTTTAGCCTGTCCTTCTCTACAGCAGCGGTGTATAAACAGTTCCTAACAGCATTGTAACTCGCACTTACATTACTATAAATTTCAATGTATATTTTTTCTCATATCCCACCTTTCGTCTTCTAAAAAATATTCGTTAAAAATGAACCATTCGACATATTAAAGATTTTAAAATACGGCATCGGAGGAAAAAACACAGTACAAATATGTTTAGCGAAGAAGAATGATTTGTTTGTTTTTCTTCTGCTTGGTTATTGGATTTGTTTGATAGCTGTTTTAAAAGTTGTCCGTTGCTTGTGTCCGTATCCCCCTGACCGGTCATATCAATGCACCGAATTTGCATCCAACATTCAAACGCCTCGAATCGAAAACTGGAGTAAGACCCGCAGACCCTAACGTTCGTGTGAAAGCGTCTCGTAAGGCAAAATATAATTTATCAAATATTCTTTTCTGAAACAGAACACAGAAACGGTCGTGGTCGTTCGTAGGCGTCGTCCCTTTTTCATTGTACCGTTTCAAAGAAACGGTTTCCGAGACCGTACAGGGAAACGTTCCGTCAGCCCGCAGCATCGAGTTGTATCACGTACGTGGCTATTTAAAAAGTTGGTTTTTAAATTTTTAATTTCTCGTTCCCGCATCGGCAGTTTGTTTTTCTGTTTTCGTTTTGTTCATTTTGCCCTCCCGGCCGTAGCTACCATCCGGTAAACCTTCTCTCCATACCGCCGAAGTTATCTGGACACCTTAAATACGTTACGTCGAGCGTTACGTGCTCGGTTTGAATTGCAATGAAATTAAACACAAATGTTGTTGTTGACAAAAAAAAAAAATCTATAGTATACACATACCAGCGATAGCAGAACATTGTAAGGAGTAAACGGAACGAACATGCACGTAGAAATAGCACGTGAAAGCATTTGGCCTTGCCTACACGAAGTCCAACATGGAGTCCCACTCCTTGAGTGTGGGAGATTTTTGGGAAGCAAATGGAAAGGAAAGGTGTAGGGCAACAAATTGTTGACTGCACCGAACGAAAAGAGTTGGCAAAAAAACGGTCGGCGTAACGTAACAGAATAACTGTCGTCGGTCGGTCTACGAGAACTCGAGTCTCGCATGAAGGCCGGCTCGACGGATGGTTCCTCCCGTGCCCGAAACGAGCAGGGAAATGCCTGGCTGGGGAGAAGGGTGGACGAGAGGTAAAAATTTAAAAACAGGGCCCCAGTCTCTATACCGATTGACGGTTCCGGGGACGTTTCAGTTGGCTCAAGGTAGCATCGGTGATAGAACGTGAGACTGGCAGGCTGCCAAACGAATCCTGTGACTGATTTCTTCTGGCTTGTTTTTTTTTCTCTCTCTTTCAACGGTCGAAAATAATTGAAAATCAGAGTATCTTCAGTGGTTGTTTGGTGTGTGTCGCTGTATCACACGGTCTTGTTCTGTCCGTTCTGTCTTCTTGAGCGTCTCGTTGTGTCCGTTTGTCTCCGGTCCTGAGGTCTGACGAAAGGATTCGGTTCCGCGGGCTGTCTGCACCATTGGCACACTCCAAGATGGCGTTGGCTGACGTTGGGGACACGTTTGGAGGGGGAGAGGTTGTGTGGGTGGTACTGTGTATTGTTAGTTTCATGAGCAAGCACACACACAACGTTTTAACATGAACCAGTTGCTGAATCAGTATCACATTCACATGTTCCATAAAGTTTTTTTTCTGTTTGTGTGTTTTGTGTTTGTTTTAATGATTTGATCTTTCTATTTTCTGTTTGCATTTCTTTGCTTCTCGCGACTGCTTTTAAACTGCGGAATATACATTCACCATTTAGTTAGCATTAGGTTAAAGGTAAAACATGTTTTTCTCCCTCCTTTTCCTCTTGATCGAGTGGTTATTATTTGCTTTTCATCTCCTCGTTTTCATCAATCAATCTTTTCCTTAACTTTTAAATAGAGTCTCCTAAACACATGAACATTGTATACTAACATGGGTTTTCTATCTTCGTGCTCGATAGCGTTTCTAATGCGTTTATTGATTCATCATCTTTTTATTCTTCTTCCTCGTTTCTTCGTTCTGTGGTAATCACACTGAGAGGGGAATGATTAGGGTACTTGCTTTTGATTATTTTAATATACATCTCTGCTTTTACCAACGGTTATTATAATCTGCACGTCGGACAGTTTACTTTTCCGATCGACTGGATGCACTTTTGGCCTTTTTCCACTCGCTATAGATCTGCTATAGGATGCTGTTTTATTTATTTATTTATTTGAATACTTCATTTTAAAGGAGTTTCACTTACATTCTCTCTGTTCCTTTTTTCTGCATCGTTTTGTTTCTACTTTACATCCATTATTTCTTGCCACTGCATCTGTTAGGGGATTTTTTTGTTTGATCTTCAGTTTTAGTCTTTCGCTAGACAACGTTAACTTTTATGCACGTTCTACGCTAGAGAGTGTCCTGCCGCGGTGTGCCGCACTTTGAGTACGGCTGCTCGCATTTTGACACATATTTCATTCTATTTCTCAGATCAACTAATTGACTAACCGGCGCTGAAATTCGGCGCTGTTGTAAACATTCTTGGCAAAAACAATCGATACAGGGACGAGTCACTGCGTTCTTACCGAAGCACGAGCTGTATGATTTCATTGACCTTAAAGATGCCAATGCAGTCACGTTCCGTCCAGCAATCGGTGCATTTTCGTGCCTTTCCAATTGGCTTTCTTGCATCGTAAAATATGAAAGTAATGTAGCATCAAGCCATTCATCAAGTATGGCGTAAATCATCTCTCAAATCAAACCGCTCTATCGGGGAAGAATGCTGAGCATTCGCACCCTGGATTTATCGATTCCTTTTCTCTTCGCACCTCCTCTGTTGCGCCTCGCCGGGAAAGCAGGAGCAGACGAGAAGCTGCAGAACTGTCCGCCCGTACGCCTACATGCGCATCGCGCTCCCGGAACTATTTATAGTGCAATACTGCTGGTTGGTTGTCTGGGAAACGGTCGGTCCATTTCCCGGTGCAAACTACGGCCTGTGGAGTTGCCTGTGCGGGCTCGTGCGTCCTAATGGGAGGCTGCCTCAACCTGGAGTCGGTCGGCCGCTTGGTTGGGTGCTCTATCCGGCGGGGTTTGGGAACTGAATGGCGGCGTGTGTTCGTCTGCCTAAGTGTGCATTCTACATCGATCATATCTACCTGTTGCGTGGCCAGCGGGACACGCCTTACAGTCGCTTTTTGCTATGCCTCCGAGATGGACAGGGAAATTAATGCTTTTTCCCCCAAAAACGCTTTGCAACCAACCTGGCCACAATCGCACTAGCGCACCCACCCACACACACACACACGGACACCCCTTTTAATACCCTATTTCAGCACGGCTTGCAAATGATTTTCTCGGAGCGTACTTGGAGCAGATGATCGAAGAACGCACAAACATGAGCCCGGAAATGAGAGTTTACTGCTGGAGAAAATAGCATTTCAAATGAAAAAAAAGGTTAAACACCATTTGCCCTTTTCAACTTTTGCACGCCGAGCGTCGAACACGGCTGGAGGCGGGTTTTATCAGCAATTTACGTTAACATTTCATGGAAGGTTGCATTTTTTTAAATACCCACCCCCAGACACACTCGGACGTGATGGTTAGATTTGACGTCGAGCGGAAATGCACTCTCGGGCGATCGAAAGCAGATCTTCAGTTCGTCAACATTACAATCAATGCTACGTGAAACTCGGATGCAATCTTACGATGCCCGTTCTGGCTACATTTGCATCCGCAGCTCCTGTTTCTCGTGGCACGGTAATCTGTGGACGAAAAAAAGGGAGAGAATTGTAAATTGAATGGTTAAGTAAAAGCAAGAAAAAAAACCTCTTCATGGATTTATCAAATCGGATTTCGATTTTAGCTTGAATCCCTTTAAAGCTTCATAAATATCATTTACTACACATTGTTTTTTTTCATGATTTATTCACCTTCAAAACTCGATAATGCAAGAAAGAATACAGATGCCTTGCAAACAAATTTCTTTTTGTACGTGTTTGATAATGTTTGCAAACGATCCTCATACAGGAGATAATGCTATCTTCAGGCATCAAAGTTTGAGGTTGAAAAAAAAAATACATTTCAAAACATCTCAGCCATTTGTATGCTTTCGTGACCTTAAACTTAAAGCGGTTCATGGCGTGGTACCGCTAGAGCCGCCACCACCACCGCCTGGTTCGGCCTTTTAATCCGATTAGAGTTTTGCAAGGGATTTTGGAGGGCCAAATTGAAGGGTCATTGAGCAACAGCAGCAGCAGGAAAGCAGGAGGGGTGGAAAATCAGAGTCGAGCAGGAAAATCTGAGCGGAGAAGACAAAGCGACCCAATAAGCTTTCCCGAAGTGAAGGAAGCAATGTTAGACCGAAGACTCGACAGCAATCGGCAGGAAATTGGGCGTCCGTTTGGTGGCTGCCGGCATTTCCGAGCGGATTATGACGCGGCACTGGGCTTCTTCCACTGCACGTTCTTCACTTTTGCTTGGTAAATATCGTACCACATGATACGCCACACATTCTTTTGGGATCACAGGGGTTTTTAGTAGCTTGGACTTTACGAAAAAAAAAACATTGTATGTTGTTCTTATTTGTCAAGAGATTCAAGAGATATTTAAATAAGATTGTGAAAACTATAATTTAAATTCTACAGTAAATCAATAAAGTAGTAAAGCGTTTAGAGACATCATTTCAAGGGCAACTCCTTGCAAACCTTCCGCTTTTGTTTCCGTTCAGATTTCAATCGGAACGGAAATCTGCTCATATTCAAATACGACGACCAACACGTACCCGACGCACCGCAATTTGAGAATTATGGTAATATATCGGCATCGACCCCCAAGCCAATCATGCGAACAATCCCGAAGCACCAACGGTAAGGGTTTTCACTGCCAATCAGCCTTTCATTCGCAAGGACCGCCGTGGTTTTGGAAAATGTGTTTGTGTGTGTATGAGTTGCCCTGGGGCAGCGATGTTTCCCGGAGGGTAACGAGACGCGGGCATAAATATGACAATCCGCCTGTAATCCTGCTACCAATCGAATTTCGGTCGATATGTCGCGTGCTGCGGATGATGTCTCTTGTTTTCGACAGGTTTTTTTTGCTTCGCAAACGGATGGCACCCTCCATTCGAGCGTCCGTTCATGGGTGGCGGCAACAGGAGTGAGCTGTGGTAGAGCCTATGGATGATAAAATTGCATTGATAGCCTAGCCCCATCCTTCCCGCATTCGATTCCGGCAACCCGGGGTAGCGTTGGTTACTCTGGGATAAACTCTGCCATGCTCTCGCTCGCATTTCCTAGGGCTTACAGATGGGGGGACAAGATTATTAAGTACGTGCTAGCACCGGGACCACGTAGTCCCACGCGTCCCAGAAGATTGCACAGGCGGACGGAAAAGGGATTACGATGCAAAAGCAGCCCTTCATCATTTCGAACGGGTCGAACATCATCCACGATTTGTGGCAAGCTTCGTCGGGCGCGATCCATCCATCGACAACCGGCCGGAAGTACAATTTTGTTGCAGCTCTGTCAGGGCTATTAGCCGCAGGGACTCTACTACAGGGAGAGTTACAAGATCCAGCCAATCCACTCCCGTCGAGGCAAAGTGAGGAATGTTTATGTAGTCCGCTTGCCTTGCTTTACACCAAGAGGTGTACCAAGGACGCCCGTGTTGAGAAAAGAGTAACAGGGAGTTGAGGGCAACTCGAGTGGGAGTCGCCTGGCGATGTCTTTCGTGAAAGGTCAACCGGTGGCTTCCCAGTTCGAATGGAAGCGGATTGCCATTAAATCCCTAGGGGTGGGTGATCCACCGTTTCAAAAACGTCACAAGCCTCCGTGAGGGGAAACGTCGGACCGGAAAGGCGCCGGTGGGAAGGGCTCGCCGTCGTACGTTGTTGATAATTTAAATTTTAATTAGTTTGATTGATGATGATACTCACGTTGATGGGAAAGTTTTCTCGCTTTTCCCCGGTCGCGTTTCCCCATTGTCTCGACCCGTGCCGTCGGTCCGGTTTGCGTCCCTCCGGTGGACTCATTGGAATCGGGCTTCTGCTTGTTGCTGGTTGCGGTGGCTCCGGTTCGATTCCGGCAGCCTTTGCTGGACCAGGCAGGTGCCGGTGGTACAAATGGTGATTTCTTTTTTCCTCCTATTGCCTCTCGGAGTGTTGTGTTTTGTTTGAAGGGCTCGTGGAGGTGTCGTTGCCGTTCGGTCCAGTGCCAGAGAGATTGTTCACTTTGTGTACCACCGATACAATCCCTCAAAAAAAAAAAAAAAAATGGACAAGAAGCGACGTATCCTTCGTCGAGAAGCCAAACTCCAACTACGGCACAAGAGCTGTTCATGTTGCAGCAGCAGGAGCAGCTGGGAGGAGGGTGTCAGTTCCGAACACTTGTTAGTAAATTCCGCTGGCCCTGGAAGATGAAAAACGAACGATACAAAAACGATAAAACAGGGCAGGAATCGTGTAAAGTTAGACGGGTGGGGAAGCCTCCAACATCAAACATGGGAAAGCAAACATGTTTGAACAGAAGTAGTTACCAACTTTACAGTCCGTACACGACTTTTGCGTAAGGATTTGGGGTTGAAGGTGGGTGGAGATGAGATAACAAATGGACCCAAAGTGTTGGGAGGCAATCGAATTTCGTTTCCTTGAACAAACGAACCAACTTTTCCCAGGCGACAAATAGTTTTGCGGATGATGGAATAGCCATTTGCAAATAAGAACCCATCACTTCCCCCATCAGGATCCGTTTTTAAGGGATTCCCTTCTTGGGGGTTTGCCGTCGCCGTCAACGATACACATGCAGTAACGTTTAATGGACTCAGAGCTGTAATTGTGGTTTGATTGCTGGGTAAATGCATTACCACACAAGTTTTATTGCCAACTGGTCGGAAGGTTTGTATATTTCTTTTAACGTGTGTTTAAAATTATATCCTTGATTGATTTCTTAGATTTTTTAACTGTACCATACCTGTTCTGTAGCATAAAAGAAAAAAAGGTGAAGGATTGGAAGGTTGTTTGTCGGTATGTAATTGAAAAAAAAAAATGCAGCGAAAATCTCTAGAACTCCACAACAGTCTGCCATCATCCGCGGCTCCGTCAGCAAACGTCTGACTCATGGCCTGTGAAATCAAAACAATTTGCCATTGATCGAATGACACGAACCGGGGCGACGGAAACGGGTTGCTTCTGAGAACAACCTGGAGCTAGAACAATTTCTCGCCAGTAAGAAAGGATGATGCAGGGGAACTACGGCGGAGTCTCCATCTCTATATATGATGGTCCCATTTTATTGCGTACCGTCGCATACATTTATCGATGAGCGGTACATAAACCTGAGCGCTGTAGCCATTTTATGGCACGTCGAGCGAGCTCCGTGCCGGGAGGAAAAACAGGGGATCGATGATTGAAAAGCGCTTCGAAGTGTCGCGCGTGGTTGAGGGAATGCGTGTGCAGCAAAAATCAATGATTCACACAATCAGTGGTGTGGTGGGGAAGCAAACTGAGCCGAATAAAACTGCCCCACGTTCTGGGAGGGGCTGTTATTGCAGACAATTTTATGTTGCCTCACGTTTCGGAGTGGTTGATGCAATCGGGTTGTATCGGGAAAGCTCGGCAAGAAATCGACCACCGTGGCGGGAACATGGAAGAATTTAATTAAACATCACAAATTTCATTTTATTGCGTGTTTGTGGCTGCATTGTGGGCAGCTCGGGAAAAATGGTGGGAACCCAGGCGAGAACAAAACGCGCCCGGCTCATGATGATGTCTGCTATGAAATACCTTTTTCCGGTACGGTTCTGAAACCTATCGAATTGCGCTCGACCTTATTAAAATATTGTATTAGGTTTCTCTTATTATCTTTTTTTTCTTAAATCCATCTTTCCGGAATTGGAAAAGCAAAGCAAACCGTAACTCGTATCAATGGGGCGTTTGATGCAATATTTAAATTCATTACACATTGGAACTTTTTTTCAACTCTTTCCCGAAACGAACAACTTGCTTGTTATTGACACACGATAAATTATAATTTACACAATTCGAACACGTTTTGCGTGTCGTTTAACATTTAAGGGAAGACTGTACTCCCTTAAACATGTATGCCCAGATGATGATAAAAATAGTTGTAAAAACTCCTGTCCCCATCCTTTCGATGTTTTCCCTTCCCCGGAGCGTGTTTCTTTCCACCCCGTTAATTATACGCGGCGAACCCGAACGGCACTGGACCGAAGACGAACACGTTCAACCGTAACGTGTCCGTAACTTCCCACCCGCACGGGCTGGCCGATGGAAACCGCAGCAACAGAAGACCAACCCGGTCACCCTGTCGGCGTGTGGAAAATCCTTTAATCTCTCAGTTCACCCTGCCGATTTGCCTGGACCCTCTGGCCCCACCCACTGGCCATGGCAGACCTTGGAGTATCATTGGGTGCGTCACAGCGACGTCGATGCGGCACGCTTTCAGGACTTTTCCTTTTTCTTCCCGTGTCACAGAAAGGCGGAACAAAAAAAAAAAAGTCTATATGTGTGTTTGCTCAAGCCTACCTTTTTGCCATGGTTTTCCATGTCGGGCGCGAGCTCTTGGCAATTATTTAAATTGTTTCATCGCCACCGTGTCCACCACAAATCCCGCAAATACATACGGTTGACGTGCGTTACAATGTTTCATAGCGCTCGTTGTAAAAGCCGTGAGCGAATGGAACTGGGAATTTCGAAAAAGACAGGCATGAGGTGGTGGCATTGTAGGCTACTTCCTGAATACTTTGTCTAAAAAGCAGAAACCCAATAAGTAAAAAAACGGGGGTCCAGAAACAGAAGAATCTTTTGATGTGGGTACGTTCTTATTCTTCAAACTCACTCTCGAACTCGAACTTCCAAAAGCAACAGGTACATCATGTCCCAAGTTAGCATCAAATTAAAAAAAAAAGGCTACAAGCGGATCGTGTTGGGAAAATTTCGGTATTACAAATTCCGGCACGAAAGTGTGGAACAAATTCCACAATGCGGTGGAACAAGTCCTTGTTCGACATGAGTGAATGTCACCAAGTACATGCATTCCCATTACGCACACCGTACGCAAAGGGTTTTTGGAGATTAAAGTAAACCGCCCCAAAAACACCGCTCCATCTGCGGTTGACCTCACGCAACAACCCTCCGGGGTGGATTAAAGGCGTGTAATGTAATGTTTTTTTTAAATTTATTTTGTTCGTAGTTGTTTGCTTAGAATTACTTACGTTTGAGCAGCCACGTTAGCCGGGATAGTCGTCGTTCCCGTTGCGTCCCCCCGGGGGTGGTTGTTCGCGTCAGGTCGCGCTTCACACGCACCGCGCTCTTCTGCTCTCCATCACTCCCAGTGGCATAAATCATCCCTCATCACGGTGGGTTGAACGGGCGGAACACGAACGAACGGACCACCCCCGAAGGCGAGATTAAATAAACAAGTGTACGTTGACGGTGGCGAGCAAAAAAAAGAAGGAGCTAAAAAAAACATAGCCACAGTTAAAAAGAAACTCCTGGAAAGGTTCCCGGTTGTTTTTTTTCGCTCACTCTCGCAGGACTCAAAGGGGAACATAAAGCATCTGGTAGCTTCCGGATGCTGAGCTCCCTGATGACCGACGGGACAGGACAAGACAGCTGCCGATGCTGCAAAACAGCGGTAACATGGCGATGGGTCGATGGAAGGGTGTAGAGAGCGCACAAGGAGAGGACACACACATACACACAGTGCCACAGTCCCACGCACGGGTGGACGCAGATCGCGCACCGAGACGACCCAATTCTTCCGACGTCGCTTTGCTGATTTCTCTTCATTATCGTGCTTCATTGGCTTCATTTCCTGCCTCTCGGGCCTTCTCCTGCTCGTCCGCTGCGCTGCACTCGGAGGCTCGCATTGATGCACCATCTTGTGGTGTTGCTGTTGTTTAAGATTTATGCCTCACCCGCGCCGTCAGAGGAGGCCGTTGCCGCGTTTCCCACTAAACCCCTGACGCCGGGAGGCACAAAGTGCATCGAGAGCAACCCCATCGCCATCATCTCGATCAGCAGTGCCAAATAAACGTGCCAAACTGACACGACACGACGACGAATGAAAAATCCGCTCGTGCGAGGTTGGAAGACGCTCGGTGCCGAACTGCTGCATGTGTCTGTGCGTGTATGTGAGTGTGTCTCCTGTTTGCGCTGATGGATGCCATCTTGCACGCCATTTGCATCGCTTGTGCATCCATTTGGCGCATTTGCTCCAAGTTGCTCCAAGCAAGGCAATCCGTAGTTCATGCTGCTCCGACGGTTCGTTCGTTCGGTTCGATGCTGCCATTTTACATTCTCCCTCGCCCCTAGACGTACACCGGGTGGCGCTGGTCGACCGTGTCGCTGGTGGTGGTGTGCGTGCTGGTGTCGTGCTCGGTCATGATCAGCTCGTCGTCGAACACGGCGCTCGAGGTGGACGTGCGGTGCGAGCTGGTGCGTGACGCGAGCGACGACGGTGGCGCAATCGTTCCCTCCGCCAGGTGGTTGTTGTTTATCCGATTGTGCTCCTTCCACGGGTCTCCCGTTTGCACCTCCAGCTTCCCCTCCTCGGCACCGTGCCGTTCGATTCGGTTGCTTTGATTGTTGTTATTACAGCCATCGGGTCGCTCCGTCTGGAGCCCGCGAGTTTCCAGGGGCTGCTCCTTGTGCGTGTGGTTGTCGGAGGTGCGTGGCAGGTTGGTTACACTGCTGCCGACGTTGTTGTTGTTGTTGTTGATGTTGTTGTGGTTTTGGGGCTCATTTTTCGCACCATCGTCACCGTGCAGCAGTGTCCGGGGGACGACGGGCCCGACGACGGTGGCGGTCTGCACGAGGGACCCCGCACGCAACCCGACGCTGTAGTTGATGTGGTAGTGCGCGCCCGGCCGGTTGCTGCTGTCGGTGGTCGTGTACGTGGCGGAGGAGTGCGTCGAGCGGTGCGCCGGGCTCTGTCCATCTCGGCGGCCATGTCATACTTTCTCGTGCGTGTTGTTGCCGCCACCGCCGCTGCTGCTGTTGTTGGCGGTTGGCGGTTGCGATGTGAAGCTGGCGAGATTATGGTCCACCGTAGCGGCGAAGATAAAATGCAACGAGAGAAAAAAGAAAGGGAAAACACAAACCCGCGTTAGCACAAGCGCAAATAGGAGGTCTGCCACCGACAGTCGGGAAATTGTTACATCGTGCGACGTAGGATCAAAGGATATGCAGAGCGTGGGGGACGGGGGGGGGGGGGGGGGGGGGGGGTGTTTGCAATTGAATAATTGCATCAAATCTGCCTAACGAGAGGCGTTGTTGCAATCCAGCTACGGTTACTGCTGGCTGTGCCATGCAATGTGAGCGGTATTGTCGATGCAAATGTGCCTTTTTCCATGCACAAGCTATGGAAACATGGTTGGAGGGGCATGTTTCTGAAGCGGCAGCTTGGTGAAATGACATTTTGTGTATGGCACGTTTCCATCCAACGCTTCTTGTTATTAGCGTGTGTGCGTTTGAGTTTTGTGATGAGGGAGCCTTTTTACGTTCAGCGCATCACATCACTGCAATGCAATTGCTCAACCATTTCGCCGAAACATGTGCTGGGATTCGAGTTATTTTTGACTCACTCTCGAATCCGTATGTCGTTCAAATTGGTTGGTGTGCCACGAAATACCGTTTGGCTTTAATGAACCCTTTTTCGTCAGTCAGTTTTAATGAAGTAAATTAATACCGCTTCAAAAACCAATCAGTAGCGCGATGGATGAAATTAAATACATATGAGGCGAGAAGTTTTCCCTTTTTTCATCACTTAGACTGATATATTTTCACCAAAAGATTTACACGCATTACTACTCTTCTCGATAATGCAATTAAAACGAATTGAAACGACAATCGTGTTCATTGCGATGATAGTTTTCGGAGCTCATCCTGAGAGCAACGAACAAACAAAGAATTTAACATTTTTATCAAAAAAGATAGTCAATTTAAAGTAGTCTACATTTTTATTAGTAGATGGAGGCGCCTCATAAGTTTGAAAGGTATGTTGGCTGCGTACTTTTAGTAGATGATTCAGTAAAACGTCTGTACTAAAAAGTATTCCATTTTTTTGGTGTGCAACGATATGCTGTTAGGTTTTAATTCAGCTTTTTTCACCAGTCCCTTGTAATGAAGTAAATTAACACCGCTACTAGTGCAAATTCTTATATGATGGATAAATTATATATTTTTCACTGGCTCGAAACTTTCTTCTTTAATTTCAAAAAGTGTAAAATGTTCACATAATGAACAACACTACATCTAATTGTCTATTTCGAAAAAAAATATACTTAACACAAATAAATTTTCAAGAGGATGATTATTGGATGCTCGTGATTGTCATGAGCAAAAAAAGGAAGTCGTGGAGGCGGAAAATGGAGGCGCCTGGTACGTCTCAAAATTAAACTGGCTGCGTTCTTTTCAGCACATGACTACGTTTTTACATCTATTCATTGGAAAGTAGAGAAGACTCATAGTAGGGCTATATTTTTCAACAGTTGATTGATATATTGATAGAGACGCCTCATAATTGAACAATAAAAAAATCATTTCCTTGATATGACCTTACGATTAATGTTTACAAAATAACTCCGTACAACTACGCAATAGAGCTAAAGATAGCAATGACAAAGCAAAACGCATCATAAAAAAATAATAAAAATCAATCAGTAGAAAACTAACGAACTCGCCGTGGAAAAATAATAACTTCTTTCCGCTCCGACAAAGGCCAACCGGCGGCTGGCGGCTCGGAAGAAATAATTATCGGGTGTCACGGGTGCAACTTTTAATGAGCTTTAGATATCTATTTTACCGCGATTGAGAGCAGCATCATGCGTCACAGGGTTGGAAACGAGCACAGAAATCAATCGAATCGTCGTGCCATGGTTTATTATTTCGCTGGGAACACAGGGGAAACGAGCTGGCACGCGGGAAGGTGGCAAATAGCGAGAGCCGCCCGGTGGCAAAGGAAGCCGATGTTGCAAAGTTTTTCGCTTCCGTTTCGACATTCCATCCCTTGCTGTGTTCCCCATTTCCTTCCCCGATGACACAGTGTTACGTGGCTGTCGTCTGGTTGAACTGACGGGAGAACTGAACTTACCCGATCGAGTTGGCCGTCCCGGAGTAGCAACTGTTCGTCCCGCTGTGGCCGTCCTCCGTCACGCCGCTGTGCTCCCGCAGCGAATCGTCCTTGCCGGTGGTGTGCTTGTGCTTGTGCGAACCGCTGCCACTGCCGCCTCCGCCGCCCGCTGTGCCACTGCCGCCGAACGATTTGCCGAGCGGGCTCTTCATGGTGAAGTAGCCGCCCGGTTTCGGCTTCAGATGGCGATTGTTCATTTCCATGTGAACAATTTTCATGAATTCAATTTGAGCAGCGAGTTTCTGAATTTCTTCCTTTGGGAAAAACAATCGCAATCGTTGCGGCACGGGTAGGCGTAGCGAGGGAGGTTGGGCCGAGCGAAACCCGGAACGGGTTTTTGATGTTTGAGTTTTTTCGGGAAAAGAAGAAGAAAAGCGGGAAAAACCGAGATGAAAGAAACAACACAGGCAGCGTAATGGAAATGTTACGTGAAAGAGGTAAAACCAGCTCGGAGCGGGCCAGTTTCGCCACCGCAAACGTTCCGCTGCTGGTGCGGTTTCGGTCCGATCCGTGTGGCGAACGGCATTTACCTTCAGCTCCTCGTTTTCCTGATATAGGTCGGCCGTCTCCTCCGGCACCAGACCGATGCCGTTGAGCGAGAAGGATGCGGTGATGCCGCGCTTCCGCGCCCGCTGATCCCACTGGTCGCCCTGGCCGCGCAGGATCCGCAGGACCTTCGGGCCGAACACCAGCGCGATCGTGACGGAGGTGGAGAGCTGCGTCCGGATGAACCCGAGCAGGTATTTAATATCCGGCCCGGCCTGGGGGAAAATGAACAGGCTGCAATGGACAGATTAGGAGGAGATTAATTTTTGAGTTAAATCCCAACCCAAACAACCGGTGTTGCGAATGGTTGAGTGAGGTTGAATGAAAGTTTGCCATTTTATTTGAGTTTTGTTTGTTTTTTTTTGTTCATCCGCACTTTTTATAGCACAGTGAACTTGGCAGCTCACTCGAGCCAGTAAAGGCTCGATGCAATCGATACTCACTGGAATGCCACCATGGTCGTGTTGACCAGCGCGATATTGTAGATGGCGTACGAGATGAGCTTGGCCTCGTTGTAGAGCGATTCGGCGTTGCGCACGTTGTAGCACACGCGTATTCCCCAGGCGAGAAACAGCACCTCGCCGATGGCCAGACTGTGGTCCCACCAGTTGTACGAGCACTGCTTGAATATCAGCCCGTACTGGTCCTCGATCTGTAGCAGAGGGAAGCGGGAAAAGCAAACAGGGCAAGGAATCAGGATTCGAAAATTGGAAACTAATGGTGGTTGAAATCGACCGCAGTGTGGCACATGAAAATGTTGCGAGGGAGTGAACAGGCACAGGCCCGCAGGTGTTCAAGAAACTGCAAGCTGTTTATTTTTCGATTCCTGGCTGCAGATTGAATCATTTAAACTGTTTCATTTTATGACACGTAATGAATAATAAAAATTTATTCTTTGTAAACTAAGATTATACAATCACTTGTAATTCCTTTCAGAATTATTTTAAACACACAACAAAATTGCTAAAAATTTCTTGCGAATAAATCAACATGTAAAACATGTACCTTGTTACTTGCTTGTGATTTATTATTAATTTTATCATTTTTTAGTACATGAGATTATGTATAAATAAATGCAAACAAAGCAAAAAGATAAATAATTCGTTTTAATCCGATAAGTATTTGCGGATAGTTGTTATATCTGTCACATTTTCTATAACATGTGAAATATTGTTTGATCGATACAGTAGTATTGACAATTTTCTCATATATTTCCCGTAGACGACAGAGACGCACGAAGAAAGTTTAAACATGTGCAATGCTTTTAAATGTTTCAAACAAACATCATTTAAACGTTTGGAAATTTAAAAGTGATTCGTAGAGAATAAAATAAATTACAGTCAATGCTTGTGTAAGAGTTTGGATAAATTTTCCTACTGCAAAAACTTAGGATATATTTGAATATGTATGTATCTGCCTATCATCAAACCAGTAGACTCTCGCAGTTACAATTATTGCACACTTACGCTGCTCCCTTAGGCCCAATTTCGTCAAAGATTCAGTAATGATCACGTGTAAAAATTTCTCAAGCGTTCTTTCATACATTTTTCATCCATGCGGGGTTCAAGCTGGGTATTCATTTCGCTTTAATCATTTCACGTGCCATAAACACAAAACCCTTCACGGAAACATCGTGGTTCACCTCATCAAGCCCGGTGGATTGGATTGTCGCTAACGCTCCGTCCGTGACGACCGGAGTTTGGGACGATCCAGGGAAAGTCGGTGTGTGCATAATATGTGCCCCGGAATATGTCGCCACCGGCCACGTTGGGCGATAATGATTTTATAGCTACCCCGGTGGAGCAATTAAGCGGGATTATAAAAAATAGATTTTCCCTGCCCGTTTCGGGTAGGAGGTGAAAAGGATGGAAGCACTAGAGCATCAGCTTGTTGAGCAGAGGCTCGGTATATTGTCGTGGATCGATGGGACGTGCTAGTGGCACAAGTGGCAACCGTAGGCCGGATGAGTTCAAGCTCCGATGGGAGTATAATAACTTCACCCGGGGAAAGCCGTGATCGGGAAGTAAGGGATGGAGGCCAACCCTTAGTCGCACGCTCGACTGCACGAGAGGCATCCGTGGGCAGGTTAATGGATTTGTGTGTGTCGCACGGATACGCAGATGCAGCATTTATAGAGCCTCTGTCGTCCGGGAGAATTAAATTATAATCACCAGAGCTATCAGGGAATCCTCCTCGAGGGAGAGAACCGCCACTTACCTTCTCGGCGGTCGGCGGGGCCGACAGGGTCCAGGTGCCGAGGTAGATGAACATGACCAGCAGGATCGGGACCATCCACTGCAGCAGCTGCTTGTCGGTCAGCTTAACCTTGTGCGCCGACTTGACGCGGTAGGTGAGCGAGACGCGCCAGGTCTTCATCAGCAGCGCCGTGTACGTCACGCAGAAGCCCATGTGGCGCGTCCACTTGGTGGCGATGCAGGCGTACGTATCGAGGATCGGGAATATGGCCGCCATCTCCAGGTACATGAAGGCACAACCGAGCAGCGTGATGGTGAGGAAGATCGGGCTGGCCACCTTGAACACTTTCACCTTCCGGTGCTGGTACATGTACAGTGCGAGCACGACGGTGAACCCGGCGCACATAACGGAGAAGGTGAGCAGTGTTGTCCTGTCAGAAGGAAACGAGAGGAGGAGGGGGTTACTTGGTTCATTGGTTTTAATTTCGATGAACCGCGACAGTTTTAATCATTTTCTGGCACTTCGCTGATTTGATTGCGATGGTTTGAGAATTGCTTATTAAGAGTAAAATGGTACATGTTGTTATTGAAAATTCGTTTTAAAATTAACAGAATTTACATCGATGAAACCATGAGTAAGTTATAGCTTTAACCGATATAACAGAAATCTTGGTGCTGGAAAACGGAAGTCTCCTTTGTTTATTTCTTAGAATCGGAAGCTCGCTCAGTAAGATATTGGAAGTAAAACTACACTCAAAATAAAATTTAGTTGTTTGTTAGTTGGAACGGTTCTTATAAATTCTAATATGCCAAAATTCTAATCCGATAGTACTTTAAATACGAGATAGAAAAAAGAGAACATGGCTTTGCAGAGCAGCAGAACAAGCAGATTGATTGTCCTTAAAAAAACCTGTTGGCCTATGCTTCTTCGAAAAGGGAATATCCGACACTCTCCTAAGCTAATGAACTATAATTATAAACTCTGTCAACTCTAGTGAGCGTGACAGGACCGAGCGCGACATGACAAACGCGGCAGCAGAGGGTTCCTGATAGATGAGTTTGGCCGATCGCGACAGAACAAGATCATCCATATCAAAGTGAGCTTAATCTAATATTCAAAGCTCTAATTGATTATACAAAATGAATATTGAACTCTTCATACTCATCATTTCTCTTGGACTCACCTAAACGCCCAATTGTAGCTGGCCAGGCAGGGCTCGGGACCGGTGCAGGTGGCGCAGCCGAGTGCACACCGGACGCATACAAACACCTCTTTGTAGTAGGCGCTGATGTTGTCCCGGTACTCCTGGTACGCCACCTCCATGATGCTCCCGTTGAACCCGTCCGGATGGCGGAAGGAGTAGTAGCCATCCTTGCACCGACACTGGTACGCGCCCCGCGTCCAACCGTTGATGACAGTCTGCAGCGGGGTGCCGGCGGCCACCAACACGCTCGGTCCGATCGCACCCCCTAGCGTCCCGTTGATCCCATGCGAAGCCGACGAGGAGCTGGCGGATGAGGCAGCAGCGAGCGACGCCAGTCCGGTACCGTTGCTTAAGCTCATGGTGAGGGGAGCCGCTCCGGAGATGACGCTCGTTACGACGGGCCGGTACTCGCAGCGCATGCTGTGCACGTGGCACTTGTGCGAACCGTGGAAGGCCTCGATCTGGCGCAGCTGCTCGTCCTCGCCGAGCTTTAGGTTACGCACGAACGGATAGTACTGGCGGAGGTGCTGGTTGTAGCTGAGGATCTCGAAGCGGTTCGGGTTGTTGCACTGGTTCACCTGCAGGTCGCTGATGTCGATGTCGATGCTCAGGAAGCCGCGAATGCTAGAAAAAGAAAGATCACGTACCGCGTTCAGTAATAGAAGGACCGTAGAGACAAAGCACAATGTCACAACTTCATCACGACCCACGTTAATTAGTTGGGATACGATAGAGCATAACTTTACCGACTTCCACTTTTTCTTCTGTGCTGCTTAGTGGAATGCTTAGTGGAACATGTATTTCTAATTCAATAAACTGTCAAGGGCCAGAAAGTAATTACCCGTGCCGACCCATCGGTGGGATTGCTACACTGTAGGAGAGGATCCACTTCTTCTGCCCACAGGAGTAGTACGGGTAGGTCCACCAGCCGCGATACGCAATGTTCGGTGGTGGGGGTGTAAACTTCGGCGATCGTAGCCCGGGCGACGACGACTCATCTTCGAACCTGGCAGAGAAAAAAGGTGAAAAAACCGCAATGAGCATTCGCAAATAGAACCGTACCTCCTTCGGCTTCCTGCAAGATAGCGCGGATGAACCTTACCAAGGATAGGTGGGATCGGGCTTGGTGCCGATGGCGATACCCTCCGCCTCGATCCGCAACGGTGCGCCCATCCCGCCCGGCTCCTTATTCCACCACACCGAGTTAGTCAGCAGGCCGTCGGTGGCGTTAATCGAGAGGATACGGGCGCTGGTCACGTGTGCGTCGGAGAGCAAACCCTTTGCTAGGGCATCAAGCAAACCTGCAAAAAAAAAAAGTGCGGAGGTGAATGTTTCGGTTTCATTTTATCAAGCTAAGGACGGCGACGGGTAAGTAATGAAGAAATGTTCCTTTCATGTGTCCTACCAGCTGAAGCTGAAGGAGTTAGAGTTTGTGATAATTGAATTTTCGTACTTTTAAGGACTAAGTAGGTTAAACGAATTTTTAATTCTCTACTGCTTTCTCTTTCCTGACGTAACGAGCAATTGGGTAATGCCTACCCATTTTATGGGCTTACGAGACTTTTTCCCCTGTAGCGTACGCGGATAGTCATTTTTTCGTGGGTTAGGGATGGTTTTCAGAGCTGACATAGGAAACATTTCACTCCTTACAGTTCCGTTCATCGCTTATGAAGTTTCAAATTATATTTTGTACTGCAAAAGTGGCATTTAATGGAAACAACTTTTAGGTATTTGCATTCCGATCCATTCCACGTACAATACGACTTGCTAATTATGACTAAACTGTCTTAAAATATAGCTACATAAACTTTGGAATGATAGAAAAACTCATTTCTCGCAAAAACACCCCTTCGTAAAGTGGGAAATTTTACCATCGTCCATAGCAAAATTTAACTGCCACTGATTACAGCCATTTTCTGCACATTATGAACGGATGCTTCAGGCGAATGGTGTGAATAGGTTCTGAAACTCAACAAAGCACATCAGCAGCGTTAAGATTGCAATAATCGGAGAGTTATTAAGGCGTCGTGAAGGGTTTCGCCGCGAATGTTTAGAACATTATGCGCTGTACCCTGCTGACTACTCGACACTGGCCCTTCATTAATGTTTACCACTGGAACAAGTTCGTGCTGGAACGAACTGGCACTAAACCGATTGCCATCAAGCAAGCAATTCAAGTGCATAATTAGTACGCAACATCCGCCGGCGAGTCAATCGGTTGAAGGCTCCATCGGGCAATCCTTCGATGGGATTTCCATCGCACGCCGTGCTTTCCGTGTGTACCACAAGCCACTTGACGTGCGATCGCACAACCCGTTCCGTCATTTGAACAGGCTTGTCGTTGAGTCGTTTTCGATTCGTGGCTTTAATTGCTCTCCATGCGCCGGGAAGGACGCGTGCTCTGATGGCGAGCCCGCCAAGAACAATGCGGTCGTATATAATCATTTAAAAGACAACATCCGCTCGGGCACCAGATCCGATCGTGGAGTTTGCTTGCCCGGGCCGTTAAATAATTGATCGCGACCGAAAGCACTTACCATTGTGACGCGAGACGCCCACATCCTGCAGGACGACCGCTGCCAGGTCGGCCTTCTGCCGAGCGCCGGTGTAGCGTTCCGGGTTGAGCGTTATCTTCAGCGGGCTGTACAGCTTCGTCAGGCAGAGGGCGCCCAAGTTTTCCGTCGCGATATCGTGGATTGTTTGCAGAGAGTCCTCCACCGCTTCCTGGAGGGGGAAGACAAAAGAAAGGACAGGTTCGGTTAGGAAAGCCGAGGAAGGAAGAGGCTAGACGTAGAAGAATAGTTTCCCGCCCGTCATCAATCGGCTCGGAGGTAGTGGACGGAGGCTCCACGGAAAACAAAGGAAATACGCCGTGCAGCGGGCGGAAATGATCTTTGATGGAAAAGGGCTTACGCCCACCGCAGCCCATCGAAGCACATTAGCGTCGTTTCGCTGGTTCATTGTTCGCCAACTCATTTCCCTGGTGACTTTTGCTTTGCCTATTTACTTATTTGTTACAACATGATTATTTCCTTCCTTGCCATCGCAGATTAAAGGCTGATGCTAGAAATAATTTGAACTTTGAAACGAATAAACCTTTTGTTTTATTCTGTATCAATCACAATATTTAGGTATCCGAGCAATAAATCCACAAATCAATCGTGCAATTAGTTTAAAAAATATACAATCAAATTCCTGTAAAGCTGGGCAGTAACTATCCAAAAACATTTTAAAATTAATCATTCTCCAAATATTCCCCAGCTACAGTGGCTCGTGAGATGTAAATAATTCTCTGGATTTAAAGAAACAAAAAAAAAACAAAAAAAGAACCAAGGAAATAAATAAACAAAGCGACCGCTGTAGGGCTTTCTTCGGGTAGCATAAATAAACGGGGAAACATTTTTGCCTAACAAGGAAACGGCAAAACCCTTAGCATTCATAAGCTTCCCAAAACAGCGCAGCGGGATCGCTGTGGGTCAAGTAAAACCATCTTTCCCTCCATCGTTCAAGAGTAAATGACCCACGGAGATAAGAAAGTGGGTGATTGAGTGATTGTGCAGTGTCCCTTTTTTCCCCGTCGAGGACCATCCCGAGGTGTGCAGAAGCACGGAAAGACAGCAACCCGAGCCCGAACGGGATGGACTGGTCGCACCTGTGTGAATCTGCAGAACGAACCGCGCCATATACCGTTGCGGAATCAGTCCGGTGCAAAGAGGTTTGTTTATTCTCCGTTCTTGAGTGGAAGTGGGTTTCTTTTCTAGGACTATGATTTGAGATTTATTTTATTTTTTTCCGCTCTTAGCTCCTTTATTAGGGTTTCCGGAGAAGAGCAGGATTTTCCTCCATCGAGGGTGCACTCGAGGCTGACGGGACTAGCAGTGAATGATGATGTATTAGCATGGAGTTGCTTCTGCCAGCTTCGCGTTTGTTAGACCACCAGGGATGACACTGAAGACGCGGAGCTCCACCGACGGGCAGACGGCGGGGATTCAACAGGACGACACTATCGCTATCAGACGAGTGGCTTTTTGGCCGACCGTTTCAGACAAGCCAGAGGGGAAAGAGTCGTTCGCCTTACTTCTTCCCTGTGACCGAGATTTGGCGAGGTTCCGTCTGATGTCCGTTTGATTTATTCATCCAGCACCAGCAAAAGAGATCGAGAGGGGGAGTGCAAGGGGGGTTCGTGGTGACTGGAGATTAGGGTGTGTGTGTGTTTGCGTATGGCACTAACACTGACCCCCCATTCCGCACGGTGGTAGCCTTCCGGCGTCGATGTCCCTTGGGGGCACGTTTATTGAAACGCCCCGTGGGAATGCGGCGTGGTTGGGACTTGCGAGTTTCCCAGTGCCTGTGATTTTCCCGCACGCTGCGGGACACGACACATCCTCGCCCCTTTGCTTTTCTACCGTGCTCTCCCCGATTGGAGAAACTAATCAACGTGTCGAATGAAATATTAATCGCGTCGGAAACCGGCACCATCGAGCGGCTTCACGAGAGAAGGAAAGCTGCTGGAGATGTTTTCCTTTTTTTTTCTCCCCGACGGCTTGATGTGTGTGTTCGTTTCCTTTTTCGGCCCGGAAACGAGTGACATGCCGATGTTCCGTTCGTCTTTTTCACCCTGCGGCCATCGATCGATTAGCATCCGGTTCCGATAGCGCAGCCGACACACGGACACTTCGGCTCGGGGTTTGGTTTGGGTTTCCGCGACCGGTGGCAAAGGATGTGGGTGGGTGGAAAGGAAATGAGGAAAAGCGAGGGCACGCCGTGCTAATAAAGCACGAGATTGTGCAGCGATGCGGGCTACGGTCGAGATTTCTTCCCGTTCCCGCAAAGCGGATGCGGTTAACGATCTCCATCCGGGGGGGTTGGGATGGTGTTGGAGAGAATGGGGGGGAATGGTGCTAGCGAAAAGTAAGTGCCTGCCGTGGAATGCGTGCAAGATAAAGACACAGCGTGTGTGCTAATTTCCGTATGTATGCATGGGCATTTAAGTGGATGAGATGCCTCATCGTCACTAACCGTAGGAAACGAACGGGCGAAAGCGCGCGCTTTGAAGCACAAAACTGATCCACTTTCGGGTGGTGTGGTTGGGAAAAAAGGCCACAAGAACCTAAGAAAAAAAAAAAAAGCAAACACACTCTCTTACACACAAAGAAACATGGGAATGCATTGAGTCAGAAGCATCCGGGGCGTACACGTTACCAACAATCGGCAACGTCAACGTTCGCATCAATTCAGACGTTCACACAGCACGGAGCAGCGCAGGAAAAATGAACGATTATGCGGTGGAGCAGGCTCGGTTTGGTGGAAAAATGTTTGCCGACTTGTGCGGCATTCGTTTGGATTTTAAATATTTTATGTAGTCATTCAGCAGATGCTGCTCCAAACACTGCTACAGATCCCCTTGTAGTGCGCCTCCAACTGAACCGTCAACCGTTTCATCTATCTCTGATGTACTATGCGGTGCTTCCCGAGGGCTTCGGCCTGGCAACGCACCACTGTTTGAAGCCGTTTTATGTAGCCGTTTTACGCTTAGCATAATGCATATAAAATAGCCTAAATTTGAAAGACGCTTTCATTAGAACTTCTTTTGCAATGGAAATGGAAAGATGACGGCTTGTAAAGCGCTTTGAGAGTTTGTGAAGTTATCAAAAGAAGATTTCAAATATACTGAAGCACCTTCAAATGTACTCTGCTATTTTGTATGCATTAGAAGTAAATGTATTCAAGAACTACATCCAGTCAAGAATACTACTCATCGGGCATATTAGAAGTATCGATTTAACCTCTTTACAGCATTGGAAACAATTCATATCAGAACACTCAGCAGTGTAAACTTTAAGTTGTGTGCAATGAAGATATATGCAACTATAACCAGACCATAAAGCAAAAACTTATACGCATTTTTCTCGTCCGGCTTGCGACGATAGCCAAGTCATAAGTGTGCTCTTGGCTCATAATACTCATCATCTTCATGTTCGGATCTTTATCTTTAAACTCATACCATAAATTCTAGAAAAGTCTCGTTGGATTGTCATTACGATCTTAGATTCGTTTAGGATTCTCGATAGGAATCCTCCGGTACCTACACGGTCATGGTCTTTGATGGTTTGGTACTTATCTAACCCACAGCGATTATTGTGTTATCTACACCATTAATGAAAAGGTTCCAATATTAAGTCACTTTAGACGCTACGATGATTCTTTTATCGGTGGGTTCGAAACGAAGAGGAAAAGCTCTAGAATTCGTTTTTTCTTACATTTTCTTTTGTACACTCCTGCGACAAGTGTTCTCTGTTCTGTTCTACGATCTCCAAGTCGTTCCATAGATGGTCTTCGAAAGCATACAAAGTGATTCATTTATCATTTTCCTACTCCGAAATCGGTTTCGTATTTTCAGGCCAATTGTACAATCTAATTATTTCCAGTGACGCATTACATTCTGCCAACAGTTGACCAAATGTTAAGTACGGCAAAGTGCAATCAACGATACGGTGAAGAAATTCATTTCAAGATGTCGATTATGCATGTTCATTGCTGCAATTAACTGAAAAATACAAAGCATTTGTTCATTACATCCTTGCTATTTAAACGATAGAAAAGTAATTTTAATTTAAAATCATTTGAAAAAAAGAAGAGCCCAAAGCGGAAGTGGACTGCAAAAAGAAAAGCCTGTCATCCCATAATACGAGATATTCCCGGGGGCGCAACTACCGATCGTTCTTAATGATGGAAGTAGTGTTGCTGTCATTCAACGAGCCGTTTGACTATACTCTGCAAAAATCTTTTATCTCCACCTTAATGTTGTTCGTTCCTGAATGCGGAGGAAAACTGTATAATATTTTATAGTCTACATTTATGTGTCACCGGGAAACAAATTGCGCCATCTGCCGAGCATGATTGATGACTCGATGGTAGCCGGTTGCGCCGGGACCTGCCATATTCGGGCGCATTTTTTTTTTCCTTCGCGTCAACTCACCTCCGCCGGTACGCTGCCGGGCTGCCGCTCGGAGTACGCCCCGGCCAGCGTTGCCCGGGGTCCATCCGCCTCCGGGCCATCGCTTCCAGCGCTTGTTCTTGAACCACTTGACAGGGCAGAGCCGGCGCACCAGCTTTGTGCTAACAAACTCAACATAATGACGATTCTCCATCTCCAGGCTATGGCTAACCAGGGCCATAACGCAATTTTATGCATCGCGATGAGTCATGTGACCTGTGCGGGAGAGAGAAAGAGAGAGAAAGAGAGAAAGAAAGAAGATGAGAAACAGCGGTTGATAGGAAGACCTGATTTAGGAATGAAATTTCCCCCCGGCTAATGGCTTTCAATAATGAAGTTTCGAGAAGGTTCCGACGTTGTCTGCCCGTTTTTTATTCCTACAACCAGCGCTATGAAGCTGACAGTATCGTTAAAAAATATGCAATTCGTCCCTTGAACTTCCGCACATAAACACTTACTAACTGATTTAGTAAGGTAAAGTGTCCGTCAACTAAAAAAAATACAAAAGGAAAATCATTACTGATCAATATTTCATGGTGTGATAGAAAAAAAAAACTGAATTTTCTTTGACATCTCAATGCAATCCGAAGGCTGACATTGGCTGTCGAAAAGTACCAGCAGAACGTTTTACTTCCACTTCACCGAGCTTCTTCCGTGCCATAGTGTCACGTGCGTCATGGATGCCAGAACGATTAGCAGCCGGAAGCCGATGATGCTGGTCATTCGTGACGGTTCGCTGCTGCCCTATGCTAATAATTTTTATCCACGCTTTCTTACTCCTCCTCTATTCCAACACCCTCTCGTAGCTATTCCCCATGGCTAGCCAGAAGCGATGTAATGTTCCTTATCTGTGCTTCTTAAGAAGCAAACAGCTCGAAGTTGACACCTTTCGGCAGGATATAAAAGCTGTCTCACACGCCAGGACAGGTTATTATTTTCTTGTCCTTCGTTCGCCACCGACGATTTGACACCAGGGTGGAAAAATCGAAAGTCCTTGGAAGCAGCATATCGCAGGTGAAAAGGAAGCTCAAGACTAACGGACGAGAGCCGGATCTCCTTGCTCACCGTGCCTCCTCCCGGGCCCGGCGTAGTCAGGTTCGATCCGATTCACACCCCGATGCGTACGGTCAGCCCAAAAGGAACACAAGAAAAACTCCTCACCGATGATCCCTGGTCTAATGATCGAGGTGAGGTAAATAAATTAAATTTTCTTTTCTCCGCCCTCCCTTCTTCTCCGATAGTAGTTATTTTGCTCCCGCGTTTCCCGGCAGCTGGCACGTGATGGCATGCGGGCAATTTTGCGACGCGCTTCGTCAAGATTGATGGTCCTTCCGCTGATCCTTACAGCACTCGAGAATGTTGTGCAGCACGAGAACCGGAGAGGTGGTGGAAAACAGAAAACAACCGTGCCAAGATAAACTAGCCCCCGACTACGATGGGTTTGCCTTGCTATGATTTGGATCGTTTTTGCGGTACGTGATGAAATGGTCCGATAGGTGTTCCTCTGGGTCACCGTTTTTAAAATGCGCAATGAGTCGAGTGTGTCGGGTGTGTTCTGTTGGTTTTTTACATAACAGCAGAACGAGATTTCAATTCCATCAACATACGAAAATAATTCGATACACGCAGTCTAGAAATATGTACTGACATTTGGTAGGTTGCTGGGTTACTAATGAATTCGTGAGGTTTTGTTCAGTTACGTTCACATTTGTGTCACGCTAAGCAAAGCTTTATCATGTGTGTACAATTGGGTTCCTCCTTTGAGCATCATTTAAACAAATTCCAATGTTTTTGTGTGTAAAAGTACATGAAATGAAGATTATGGAAGCAAATTTCGAATGAACTAACAGAAGTAGGAGACCTACGGATAAGCCTTCGAAGGTGTTCGGCTTCGACATGGGGGTTCCAGCAGCGGATTGAGCAGTTCAATCTATATCACCGAGACCAGACAAACACTTTTTTCCAGTTTATACAAAAACGAGAAAAATGTACGTTGATATTCCTGAAGTCTAAATTGCACTCTACATGGTTAACTTACGTATACTTGAACGTCGATGGCGTGTGACGGGACGATGAGGCAACTAGTGAAAATCGCCAACCAAACGCAAACCATAGAATGACTCCTGTTGCTACCGACCTGTTCGTCTGCTTGGTTTGACACTGGACGCTAGTTTCATGCTGAAAGGTACAGCGAAAGATTATAAACATCCATGGAGCGATGCGGTGTTTATAGGATCGACTGTTGTTTGTGTTTTCCTCTTAATTCAGCTGCATTTGAATCACTTGTTGCGGAAGTGGGTTTCATTGACATTTCACTGGAATTTGTATCTCGCCCGGGAAGAGACAGAGAGGGTGCTTTTTATAAAAATTGGATCCTTTTTACGGCACGCCTTCCAAGTTATGTTTCCCTGTAAACTCCTCGCAGTAATGGTAGTTTGTATTTCGAGCAAAACAACGAACTTCTGTGCATCAAAATCAAAATCAAAATCAGCTGAATCAACAAGGGTGCGCCAATCCTCGGTTCGGCATTCAGCCCAACGTCACGTGGAGGTTGCTTATCCAGCTCTGTACCTTTCAGCGTGATTCCATTGTTCAAGCGAAGAACACCTTCGGTAAGAAAATGCGACATTTTATGGTTTGCATTTGGTTCGCTAATTTACGCCATCGATGTTGCAGCATTAGTAAGTTAAACCTGCAGAGTGCTATACAATCGGTTACAGATACTGCGTTTTATCTTATACTTTCTCCACCCATACGAAAGGCTGAGGGATGCTCGTTGGGTCGTTCTGTCGGCCCGATTAAATCATGCACCACAATCAACCTGTTTTGAGTCCGGTGCAATGGGGATGATGAGTGTTGGTAGTGCAATGTTGTGGAATGGCCTAAAACAAATAGTTGCATTGCGTTTCCTTTTCAGATGTTCGACTCCGAAACGGCCAGACAAACAGCAAAGAAGATAGTCAAGTTACAGCCTTTTTCATGGTGCACTGTGCTGGCTGGTTTTATCCACCTCGAAGGACATGGGTTGAGTATTTTCTTTCCAGAGTTTTGTGTCTTAAACAATGAAGAAGCCTTTGGCATGCTGGTAAAAGCTAAGTAAAAAGCGGTTTTAAGGATTCAACCTGTGCAAACGAAGCGAATGTTAGGGAATCTCGGCCTCCGAATTTCCAACTTAGATTGTTCTAGATTCTCGAATGGGCTGGAAAAATGCATTGTGAAAAGTTCGAGTGCGTCAAGGAATAACTGATTGTTTTCTCTCTTGTCTCGGTAATATTAATTGCCCTGCTCGAACGGTTACTGGCGCTAACGGTACGCAGTTCAATTTATTCCAAGCTTCGCAAGGTTGGACTTCGGAGAAAGTTCTCTGAATACTCTCGCCGACTGAAGGACAGTTAAGAGTCGAAGACAGCCATTGCCCGTGCTGGTGCGAGCTCGTTCGTCTGATATTTATAGTGGCCTTTCTATCATGCCCGGCGATCGTTGTGCTGGAGTCGTTCGATAGTGGAGCTGGCGTGTCTGGTTGTAACTGTGTCATCCTAACTGCCCGTACAAACTGTTTCCACTTTGATATGGCCGTGTGGGAGGATGGTCGAAGAGCGTCAGTTTGAGTGACTGACCCGCGCGTGTGTTCGAAGCGCTCCGGAAGGAAAGATGGATGGCTGTTTCCTTTTTTGCGTGCCAGGAACGTGGTACGGTCGTCCTGCGTTTCACTGTCCTCGCTACACACTGCGGTGTTGGCCGGCTAGTTGTTTGTTCCAGGGCAGCAAAGACGAAAGGCACATGGAAGCAATTGATGGTGATGATGTTGGACGGTCCGACGTTGGCCGTGTTCTGCTCCTCGACCAGAGGGTAATAAGTTGGTCAACAAAATGGCACATGCCACCGGGGAAATGCGGGTTGTTGCTGCTGGCTGGTTCACCCGCGGTGATATGAAAATAATTATGAAACCCCAAAGGACAGAGGCCGGGGTAACCGGTGCTCTAGGGAAAACTACGTTCGAGCGTGCGATAATGATGTTGCTGATTTGGACGTTGAACACGTAGGATATGACGTCGCACAAGGACACGAGCAAGATAGACCATAATTTTCATGCTTGGAACAGTCTTCAAACAGTTGTCAGGATGAATAAAATATTAAAAAGTTTTCCTCAAATGAAGACAATACAATTTCCATTCTTGCTGGAATCCTTCATATCCATCCGTTAATTATTTTATAAAATAATAATAGCCTTTCAATAGTAATGTTACAAATGGTCCACATCATTAGGAGCCATTCACAGGTCAGATTGTTAATCATCGCCGCCGGAAAGAATAAGGCGAAGTTATAGGGTTTTTCTTACCTTTTGCCTTTTTAAGTAAGTGGCCAAAACCCAAACCTAAGGAAATGTACACGAAACACTTAGAACACAACATGTGGGTCAGAAACGAGCTAAAAAAAATGGCTAATGTCATATGGGGGAGTACGCCTCCCCCATATTTAACACTACAGTGGAGAAAGGAAGTAATTTGTTGGCACTTTCGACCAGAATTGATGGCCTGGTTAATGCAAACTCCAGTTTCTTCTGAGTTATTAAGAAACACAAAGCTTTAGATATTTTTAAACCCAAAAAGAAACATTAAATACATGCGCCTCAATAAAACGATTCTTTACATTGTTTGAAACGAACTGTTTACATGGCAATTTGCAGTATCTTTTGAAGTATTTCAACCATTTAATATGTTACCCAAACACAGTCTCGATATTAAAAATGCAAAAAAAAAAGATGAAAAATGTCAACGGAATAGATTAATTAAAGATTAATTAAACTGATCAAACATCCGTCTCGCATAGACGAAAGCCGTTTATTGCGCGGTGTTACCTAAAAGACCATCATTGTAATTTAATGTGCTTCATTTTTGGATAAACATTGATTTGTATTTTCATTTGACTCTATTTCGAATAAGGTCAATCTCAATATCAATTTATGAAAGGAGTAATTTAAACTTAAGGTTTTGCAGATTGCTAAGGGCTTAGTGTCACTTTCAAAAGAAAATATAAGTTGTTTGAATTTTATTTTGTGTTGAATAATTTCAAAGTATTTTAAGTATGTTTTTAGTATTTACTTTACTTATTTAATAAGGATGATAATAATGGTTTTGATGATAATAATGGTTTTGATTTACCCTTGCATAGTTTCGAGAAGGTAGTATTTTTAAATTCAAATTATTATCAAAATAATAGCTTGGTTTTATAACGAGCAAATTTAGTAAAAGGAAAAGCTACTTCAATGCATCTTCAAACACTAAAATGACCCAATAAATAGACCAACCAAGTAAAATAATAACACGATTATTTCTATGAAGTTATGATTTTTGTATAGTTCATCGAACTGATAAAATTGGAAGGTGTGATGGTGAAACAATGTATCATCGACCAGCGTGTCTTATCTACCTGGGGGGGTTTTCTACAGCTTCGTTTTTGTTGCAAAAAATCCCCCTTTTCGAAGGAGAAAACAAGATTTGCACCGAAGGCGCTGCTTGCGCTGTGAATCCCCGCGAGATGCACAACCGTTACAAGCACGTCTGAGGCGCAGTATAAAATGGGCCGATGATCGAGCACCCTTTACCAGTCCAACGCTTGAGTTCATTCAATCCACACCCGTGTCGCGTATTGTTGCCCCGGTAAGATGAAGCAATCCACTGTGTGTCTCCTTCTGGCCGTTCTTCTGTGCTCCGCAGCCGTTGCCGACGCCCAAGTGTTCGTTTACGTGAGTATGGTTAAATATGGCACCGAATGATACTTGAAATGCACTACGTAATTATTTATTTTTTGTAATATTTAGGCGTCGACCTGTGCTAGGTGCAAAAGCGTCGGAGCCTCATATTGCGGCTACGGAACGCTGCGTACCAAGGGAGTGTCCTGCGATGGACAGGTAGGGTTTCAAATTGATGGAGGTTGAAGAACGAAAAATAAGAAAATACGATTCCTTTTTCTTTCCAGCGCCTAATCAATAGCTGCATGGATTGCAAACGATATGGTGGGCGTTGCGTTACTTCTGCTTTAACAGAGTGTTACGTGTGAAAAAGGTGTACAATAGAATTATAAGTAGATTATTTTAAATAAAACGCTATAAAAAGTTAAAAAAAAACCGTTAATAGTTTTATATTTTGGTAATTTAGTTTAGTGGCTTTCGCGATTATGTCTCTTATCGTTTGTGGCAAAAGAATTGAAAGCAAAAGATATCTTCTAATAAGGAAATAATGCCTTCTAACAAATACATGTCAGCTCACGAATTACTTATTTATCTGCGTGCTATAAACATAAGAGTGCGCGAGTTACGACAGTGGAAACGTTATTAAGGTTTCACCTCCCATCACCACCACCCACCCCCCCCCCCCCCCCCCCCCTCCCACAAACTAGACCAATTGTTTTGTTATTTTTTTTTTAAATGTTATTTTGCACACATCGTGAATATTTTTCCCAATTCCCTGCTGTGCCGGAGTGCAGTTGTCTAAACATGGACCTTACAAAAATGTGAATGGTTCAATGAACTGGTGAAACCATTTCTCGCTCTGGTTTAGGTGAGAATAATTTGCTTGCCCGCAAAAGCAACGGTACGCGGTACAATGTGTTCCTCAGCCCTGCTCAGTAGAATTTCGGTATAAGAAATCCTTTCGAATCTTACATCCGCTTGGAGACCCTTAGATGTCGAAGCCTTGAAGTCGGCTGTCATTAAAGCAAATAATAAGATAATAAAATTGTACTGAAAGGCAAGGTGTCTGTGTAATAAAGGTATTCGGAGAACGTGTACAAGGTGGCAAGAAGCTGTGCTTATTTAGAAAAAAAAATCGCGCGTTTCTCTATACAATTAAATTACCCTTCGCCTTGGCGTAAGGACCGTCATTTTGCAAAGCACCGAAACCTTGCCTCTCCTTGGCCCTGTACGAGACAGCGTACACTCTTTCTAGAATGGCGAGCGTGTAACCACAAGCATGAAATAAAATTGCAAGTAAATGCATCGTTTTGAAATTCTGTGCACAGGTTTTCATGTTTGTTTTTCACTACTACAATATGGCTACTGCTGCGTTCGCAAAAGTCTTCTCCCCAGTTTAGTTCCCTCTGTTACTTCGGATTGAGAGTGGCTAAGGCAGTCTAAAGAAACGCTTCATAATGAAACGAATCGCTGCTTAATGTTTCTTCTAATCGCTCACGTACGACACTCGAATGAGGCGTGTGACTTGTCAGCAAGGTGTTTCATTTTCCATTAATCCTTTTCGGCTGTACTGTTTGCGACACATTCTGCTAATTTTCTCACTTTAATCCTTAATTGGCGGCTAATCGCACGCGAAAAGGTACACGCAAAAATCTCCCTTCCATCCATTGACGCCTACATGTATGTGACACGCACAGCACCGGCGTGCGCCGGGCAAACGCAGCGCGACTTTTGCTGTCGAATGCTGGAATACAAACCTGGCAGGCGGGAGTAGCTAATGGGTTTTTTTTTTCGGTTGGAAATTCAGTTATTTAGTCAAAGGAGTTCAGCGTTAACGGCGGTGCGGATGAAAATGTTCATTAAAACCATTACCCCACACTCGGCCCCGTGCGAGCGCCGTACGGTAGAACCGACAAGTGGGAACTTCCAGTCTTGGGGCGTAAATAAAGCGAACACGATGCGCAGAAATTGTGCTCTCGGGAAAGTAAAACCAAAGTCGCAGACGAAAGGGGGGACCTTGTTGAACACGTTTTTATCCGGTTCCCTTTTCCGGTGCTAACGCGAAAGTTTTGCGAGTCGTCGTGTGTGTGCTTCTTACAAATAGAATGGAAAACGTTCGTACATTGCATAATTGCCACTTCGGACCGGTGATGATGACGATGTTCTGTCATTTAGGGCCATCGCACCAGTTAGACGAGGCCAAGTTTGTTTGTGGGAAACGGCCACTTCAAGACCCCCCCTGTTCTGAATGACCCTTTAGCCACCGCAGCGGAAAGTAATATCTTGTGCCCAAGAGCCACTGGGAGGACGTCTGTATGAGCAACGTGGTAAGTGCAACACAAACAGTTGCCGCCTCTGAAGAGGGAGAAATAAAGCACAGGCCCACTTGGTGTGGCGTGCAAAAGAAAACTCATATCCGAGCCCGGAAAGGGGACCACAGCAGCTTAACCTTGACCGGACCGGGGGGCGTTTACACGTCCTCCCCCTTTCCTTCGATCCTTTCGATCTTCCCGGAAGGCGTCAATAGGCGAATGGCTTGAGGATGATGTGGGTTTAAAGATGATGCTATCACTCGCACTCGCCTGCATCCAGCGTTCGCCACCATCTTAGCAATCTTAGGTTGAAAGGTTGGGATGGAAAAAATAAGCATCGAACGACGGTTGCCAAATTCTCATCTCGCTTCACGTCCTCTCAGACGTCGGACGTTGTGTGCGGGTGATGTCCGGTGACAGCGGGTGCGTACATCAAGCATCAGGGTCACCATAAAACCACCGATATTCAACGTCGCCGAACGGCACGAGTCAGCAATAATGGGTGAAGCGATGGAAGGAATGGACGGTTCAAGCGGGCGCCACGTTAGCGACACCACATAGGTGGGTGGGCTGAACAATCCGTTTCGTTTCCAAGGACATCGGTCGGGCCGACAGAGAGAGGACGAGCAATGGAATGGTGTAGACAGCGAAAACAAAAAACACCACAACAAATACCGGACGAATAGAACGTTTGTTTGGTACTCCTTCGGAAGTGTCTGGAGGGCAAAGACGCCACACCGCCATTATCGGGAAAGACATGATAAAGTAACTACGGACGAGGCCAAACGACACGTCGACGACAATCGGTCGTACGCCGTTCGCTGCAAATCCAGAACAAGAACTGGACAATTTCGTTCGCTTTCGGTTGTTTCCTCGGAAACAGAAAATAAGGAAACATAAAATGATCCACCCTTGGAGCGTCAGAACGGATGGCTCTCTCTGGAGTCGATGTCCTTGCTGGTGATACCAGGAATTACAGGCGATTGCGAGCGCGATCCATCGTAAACCGGTCGAACCTTCGTCGAAACCGAGGGCGCAGATAATGCGCCCGAAATCGAATGTTAACGCCGTCCCTGGAGTGGCTCCAACGGCATCCGAGTCGATCTGGATTAAAATCTGGTCCCTGTCCGAAAAAAAAGAAGGAAAACGTGTAACGGAGATTCACGGGGCATAAGAGAGGGCCAAACGTCGAACGTGGCTTAGCCGTGATATACGACTTGACAGAACGCCTGTGCGAACATTGGAACGCCACTGGAAACCGTTTCCACGTTGAACCTTCGATTTTCGAAGGCGATTGGGAATGTAATTTCCGATAGGATTACGTTGCGGCGCAGCCCTGGGACTTGCCCGGTGCAAATTGGTCCTTCCGCAAGGGGTTTCGGTTTGTTAATGGAGTTGAACGCTTAATGTCAAGATTCAGAACATAATTTCGATTCAATATGACGCTTAGGTTCCAATAGTTGGTTAGGATACGAAACATTCACAGGCTTTTTAAGGGGTGAAAGGGAAATGAAGATGGGATTTCCTGCGCTAGCGCTATTGTAATGATTTAGCGATATTGTAATGATACAGCGACACCTGGCATTGCATAGTGAAAGGCTAAATTTGTTGATTCCCAGCTTTGCAAAATTGAACGTAATTGTACGATTGGTTCTCAATAACTTCATGTGTCTGAAATAAAAAGATTTGCTTAAATGTTAATAGTTATGTTTCTGCTTTCAGGTGCAACTTGCCGTGCGTTGCAGTTTAACAATCCTTAAGTTCTTGTATGCCACAACGATAGCCTTAAATTGGCTTTCATACCATCGCGATGCTTCCGTCGACTTGTCATCCGGTTGCTAACGGCACCACTGGAGCCAATTTTTTCCAGTTTGAACGCAGCAACCTGGTCAATCGTAGCAATGTTCGAGGCAACCAAACCCCTTCCAACGGCTAGTCAACACCTACATTACCCGTGCAGGGTTGCTGGGATTCACGGTAAGCTCACATCCTTTTATTCAATTTCACGCGGATTGGAGCGATACAGATTGTTCGCTTCAGTTCGCTTTCCCACACCGATACAACGATACAGATTTTTTTTTTGCTGTTCCTTCTGCCAGGATTTTTTCTCTTCTGTTCGGGTCGATTTGAATTTCAATCGCATGGAAACGCTTTCGCGCGTTGGAAGTTCTATGGCTGGCAGATACAATCATATGCGACGATGAAGCAAGCATTCCGTCTGCGTAGCTTCACGGAGAACCGTCCCAGTTTTATTTCATTGTATTTTGGAAAAAAAGAAGTGGATTTAAGTTGGAAGGAACTTTTCCTCATAGGTACGTTGCCCGAATGCTTTGCATACTGTATGCTAGAACGATTTTTGTGCATGGCAGAACGGAACACGGCTCGCCTCAGTCAGCGCTTTACGTTGTTCCGTCGACGGATTGCAGCACAACAGAAAACCCAGCCAAGTGTTTGTGTGTGTGTGTGTGTGAGTTTTCTTTCAATTTCAACGTTCCTTTTACCTTTCCTGATTTTTCTTGTTGGCCCCTGCAAGCTAATCTCAACCACCCGACGCGTGATTTATGTTGAAAGATTTCCACCGAAACTACCGGCAGACAAGTGGATAGACACACTCGCTGCGTTGAAGGTGAGGGAATCCTGCTGTAACGCTCTGGCCGAGGTGGAGGTTATTGTTAACCTGGGCCTTTACGCGCCAAAAAGGTGAACATAACGAGATGAAAAATAACGCCATGACACCCGGGATGAACGAAAGCGGCGCAGCAAAAGAAACCACTAGAAAATGCAAATGGATAGCAGCGTACAGCTTCTGCAGACTCACTCCGGCGCGCTTTCTTGGAAGTACGCAGCCAGATTCGGTGATGGATCGCCATGAAACGACCGGTAAAAAAAAAGCATCCTACGAACCCGGACAGCTTTAGGGCGGCCTGACGTCGTATTAAATTCAATCGAGCCAACCGGTGTAATCTTTTTAACCTGTTGGTTTTTGCAACCCTCGGAGGGCAGCTTAAGGTGTCCTTCATTCGGGTGTGTTGGAACAGGGTTTCAAGCCAGTTGAACGGAAGGCGATGTCATTGAACAATCACGCGACAAAAGTGTATGTTACTTGGCATTATACTTGGAATTCAACGGTGCCAGAAGAATGAATGAATGAGCGCCCCAATGCCGTGATCACGTGCTTGTCTACATTCAAATTACATTCAATGGACGGTAGATTTTTCGTTGGATACAGGATGCGGAAGGTGAAGGTGAACACACACGGGTGGGAGTCGTGCCGGAAGCTTCGGATGTTTACCGTTCGGCAAATATACGGAACGACAGCGGAACCGTGAAAATCACTCTCCCATTGTTATCGGCCAGTTCCTGTTTTTTCTCTTCCTGTTTCAGTTCGGTTGTATGCGTGTGATGGTTTTTAATTTATTTACCTTTTTTTTGTTGTTGCAAATTGAATACGCCTCCTTTCTCTTACCCGCTGGCGGTGTGCATTTGCTGGCGGAATTTATAATCCCGATAATTGTGTTTACATGGGTCCGGGACAGGATGCTGTTCCTATTATTTTTAAATCTTGTTTTGTTTGCCCGGTTTATGCCGGAAGCAGACTTATTGTTCACTTTAACTGCGATGCTCGCATCCTCTTACACAAAGCTATTTTGTAAGGACATTTTTTATTCTTCTTGCGGCGGAGTGTAATGCAATGCAATGTATTGGCTTGGTTCCCGCTTCAACTCGATTTGTTAAACATATTTTAATTTTGGTAAGGACATTTATCATGCAACACAGTTGTTTACTATTTGAAGCGTAAACAGTGTGTTTGATATCAATCAACATCACTGTAAAGTTAAATAAACCCATCTGTATTGCAGCTCGCAGGATTAAGACTGTGAAAAAAGACAAATAATGTTTGCCAAACATTAAAAGCCGAACCGCTGAAGGCTGTCGTTTCAACCATCAGCATCATTCATTCTTGTCCAAGGATGAAGAAACATAAAGCTTGCATAATTTCGTAGCACAAAGCTTCCGCAACCGTTCTTTGATGGTTTATGATTTATATTTCAATGACTGCGTGTGAGTGAGTACAGCGAAGAAAACCGGCCAACCTTACGCGCAGTCACCCCAGCATTCTTAACACCGAAAGGCACTTTGTGTTTGGCGTGGCGTATACACCGGGCCATTCCTATTTGCCCATCGCATAATAAGGAGCATTTTTTCCGCATAAATTATGCATTCCACAGTCGGCCACCGGACGAACGGAACCGGCGGCGTCGTGCTTGCCTGTGGTGCTGTCCTCCACCGGGCAACCCCGCTGCGCCGGGAAGGACCCTAATCGGATTAAGCGCAACGCCAGTCACACGTTTAATGCTGGGTGCGTGGAAATTTTAGGGAGCAAACGGAAGTACTGCTTTATTTTTTATTTTTCAATGCTCTTAAATTTTTTCGAGCCTTGTTTGGACCAGGTTTTTTTTTCCTAAATACCAATTTCCCAGCACTTCCGCCTTACTGCGTTGTCACTTGACATTTGAGAAGCTTTTGCTAGTACACGAGATAAAATGTTAAGGTCATTTGGGATGTTTCTTGGTTTTTTGCAAAAAATGTTTTGTCACTGGCTCTTCTTGTTTCCCCCAATAGAAATTATAAACTTCCGGATTGCGGACAACCATGCCCGGAACGATGTTCCTGTTGCTTCGTTTTTTTGTTTTCTTCTTTTGCACCATGCTGATGGAAGATGAGCTTTTCACTGTTTTATGATTTAAACAGCAAAGGTAGCAAGCACAAGTCGCAAAAATAAAATAAAATAAAACAATAACGAAACAAAATAGAGCACTATCACAGACACACATTATTTCCTGCAGGAAAATGTTCCTCATTTTTAAAAGGAATGTCGTGTTCTGTAACTTAGCCACGGGCAGCGATGGGAATGATTCACCAAAATGGCACTGCACCCAATTTTTCACGTTAACGGACAAAGTGGAGCTTGGAAATTGACATTTGCACAACTGCTGCTCTCACTTTTACGTCAGGCCAGCTCGAATCACCATTCTAAAGGTGTGTTAAAATCTATCTGCCTCCCTCCGGTCGTTCTAGGAATGCCAACATAAGCCCCGTGGAATACAAAAATGAGATGAAGAAAACTCCCACGTTTCAGGCTTTGGGAGCTATCAAACGCTTTCGACAAACTCGGTGGATGGTAGTGGGAGCTCAAATTTCAGCAACCCCCACCGTGCGGGGAAATAAAATGTGAAATATAATTTATTACAAAAATTTTCCAACCCCCGTTCATTTAACGATCGTCTTCGCCATGCTTCGATTCGAGCATGAAATTGGTATGAAAAACGAGCAATAAGAAATTGACAACCGTGGAAAATCGAAAAAAGGAGAATGAAGGCGAAAGCGAAGATTGTGGCGGTAACGGCGACGATAACAATGGCCGCGTTCAACTTTTCGGTTCGCTTTTCCGGTGGCGGGAACGTCCGCGCCGTGGAGGAAAGGAAAACGTATTCATCGAAAGGCGCTTTAACTTTTATCATTCATTCGGGTGCCACGACCCAATTAATTTGAGTCACTCACGATAAGGACTTTTCCTACGATGCTTTTTGTAGACGTTCGCAGCCATTTTGGTTTGCTGTTGCCCTTTGGCATGGCGGTGCATTATCTGTTTAAAATGAATATTACTTACACTCATGTCCACGAGCTGGTTTCGGGAAGGGCAAGCTTTTCTATGCTCTCTTTCCCTTAAACTTGCTGTGAATTACAAAAAAAAAAACACACACACACTCACATTCATAAACACTTTTCACTTTCTTTCTCGCTCTCTTTAAGCTGTCTGCGCTGTAGCCGACCGCAGAACTGCTCCGCTCATCGTGCTAGAAGAACGGTGCGATGCCACCGGTTAACCACTGCGTCTTTAGCCAAACTTTCTCCCCACGAACCGAAGTGTTTGTGTTCCTGCCACCTTTTGCCGACCGAACGGGCGGTTGCACTATCATTGGTACCGAACTGCCGCACACGGTCTGCACGCGTGCGAACCACACAAGCACATGGAAGAAACGACACCCACTACACGGCGCTGGGAAGAAAGGAAAAAAGAAGCATCGACATGGTGAGGAATAATTGTGTCTACAAATTTGCTTTCCACCACACTGCGAACGCCGGGGAAAATGTCGCACTAAATTGCACACCCTTAATACCACGCCCTATTCCTTCGAAGGAATCATTGCGGGAAAACTCCAGCACCCAAACTTTGTACCACAAGTTCAGGCTTCTCATGCTCCTCGCATACCTCGTTGTTGCGTCACATGGGTAAATTTGGATTCCTCTAAAACGACAGGTTTTACATGCACACGAATGTTTTCGAGAAAGTTCTCTGACAGATTCCTTGGAACGTCGGTTTTTCAGGTGTTTCCATCGAGCTTGGAGCTGTCCGACGAAAACAACGTTATTTGGCACAACCTGAAAAAAATGGAGAATGGGAGAAGATTATTTGAATCGTTTGGGCAGTGATGTTGGAAAAATTAGGCGTTACTGATTAGAAGTAGAAAAAAAATCAGTGTACTTTATTTTTTTTTTCTCTACATATACTGTTTGTTTGATTAATAATAAGCGCTTTAACATTTACTAAAATGTATTACTGATTAAAATGCAACACAAAAATCTATTTAAAGCGAAAGAAACTTAAACCAAACAGCCGATATTATATATAAGAGAGGAAGCTCGTAGTACAATATTTGCTAACGGTATTTAAACGTTTAAGTTTTACAATACTCCAGAGAAGTTTGATGTTTGAAAAAGTCCGACAAGTAATGCTAGCGATTCAAAGATTTTGTTTCATCAATACATAGAGTACATTATTTAGTGAATTTTATTAATTATGACAAATCCACAAAATAAATCACAGAACTGATGCTACATATTGAGCAGTCGAAACTCCAAGTCGCGTTTCTGTCTAGGCATGAGGATCACATAATGATTCCTCCCATAGCTCCCGGGGTGGGCCGGAAACGGAAACAAATAATATGCTGCCGGCGAAAGGGGGCTTCTCCATTCATCACCCGATTCGTTCCTGAGCGCCACTCAAACGGGCGCGCCAAACGAGACAAATTGCTTGGACGGGGCAGAGATCAATTGGGTTAATGAAAGGAGCGTTTCATTGAAGTAATGAATGTGACCCATTGGTAAATTTCCTCGAAGGTGTTTAATTGAATAATATTGGCCGAAGGCAGAAGCCGTAACGCCAGATGGCTACCATTTAGTGGAACTGCATGGACTTCGCTTCGGTTGCGTCTCACTGTAGCGGGGACTGTGGGAAAAAGTCGTGCAAACAAGTGAAATGCCGTTGCATAAGACGAAAGTAAAGGTAAATGGGTTTTTACCGTACAAATCAGAAGTGATCGTAATAACCGCGCTCAATATTTAGCGTTATGTTGTATTCCGAGTATTGATCTAGAATCGTAGACCTATGTTAATATTTTCCAAAATTGAATTGGAATATTTCGATTTACAAATAATTAAAAATGCATAAATCATTCACAAAAATGCGTTAGACTAGAGGTAATAATCATCGAGATTTTATGATATGGCATGAGCTGCAAAATTAATTCTTTTTCATCTCAATAGTGCCCGGTTCATAGAAGATTACATTTGATGTATGATCAAATAAGAAAAAATACAAGCTTGAGGACTCTTTTGCGACGAACCTTAATGGCGCATTATACTGCGAACTTTCAACCGACAAATTAAAAGCTACCTCGTCGGTGCACGTTCTGAAAGGCATCAGCCTTTTATCCCTAGATTAGGCGTTAACTTTGCGATAGAACACACGCGAAAAACAGCTACACTTCCTTGTACAGCCACCACTTCCGTTGGCAGCGAGAGCCTACGATTGCATCCCGGATGATTAGTCCGATATACCGATACGAAAAAAGCTTCCTGGCATTCCTAGCCCCATCGCATCAAACTAGGCCATCGCAGGCACATACCACGTGACCATTGATTGCCATTACCAACGAATTGATGCTACCAGCGACGCCATGTAACGGAAAGGAAAAGCCATACGCAGAGGCTTGCGCAAGGACTTTTGCTATCAGGTTAATTTCATCGCACATTAAAAATGGATAGAAAATAAAGCGAGTTACATAGCAAGACTGAAATCTGGAGGAAGAAAGAGAGAGAGATAGAGAGAGAGAGAGATAGGGGAAAGAAATAACTGGGAATTATTTTATACGTCACCCTCTTTGTCGCACGGAACATTGCGGTTGCAAACGGCGGACATAGTATTTCACCCTCAACTAGGCGATTGCCTCACAGCGGCGTATCAATTTTCCCTCGAATCCTGCGGGGACGGAGTGACACGAGACGAAATCTAAAACCAACTTTCCTTCGGCACCTACTACTTGGATCAGGGCAGGATGACACTTGGCTTAAAATGAAACTAAGCAAGTGCTCCGACAGCGAGCCACCGCAAAGTAGGCGTTTTCTCCCGGGGAAGCGCGCTACAAATAAGTTATCCAAGAGGGTAGAGGAAAAGAGTGAAAGCGTCACAAAATGGAGACAACAACAAAAAACCCCCGTTTTCGATCACAGCGGAAAGCCGGGAGCGGGAGACGGTACAGGCGCCGATTGGAATCCTTCCCCCGTGTGTCTTGTTTTCCTTTACTTTAACCACTCCGGCTCGTTACGTCAAGAGTAAATTGAGACAATAGCACGCGAGCGCATGGCTGCTGTCGGTGGACGACGTTGGAAGATGTGTCCTCGATAGAAACTGGAACATCGTCGGTGTGGTGGACGGGCGGATAAACCCATAGTGTGATAGCGATTTCCTTTTTCCACGTGGCGAAGCGGTTTGGAAAAGCCACCGTCGTACGGCAAAACGTTTCAATCAAACACGGAAGTTTTCGCTCGCGGAAATGGAGCGGTTAAAGTAAGTATGTAACAACGCGATGGGCAAGGCAGAGAAAGGACCGAACAGCATCGCTTACATTACATAGAGTCGTCGGAGAGCGTAAGTCAACGAAAGTGTTACATAATCGCTGCGACTGTCATGGGCGTCATTTAACAGTTTCCGGTTCCTTTCTCCATTACCAATTGTTGCCTTTAGTCTTTTTTTTTCTCGACTGCACAAACTTGTTAAGATTTCGCACGTTAATGGAAAATCCCTTGCGAGGTAAAACTGCTCCACTAGCTGCAGAGTTGTCGTATCCTTGTTTCAACACTCTCCACTGCCTGCTGCTCCTTGTAGTGAGGCTATCTCACTGTTCCATCGGTATCTTTTCCCAGTTATCCTTGGCTTTCTGCCAGCGGCATTTTAATCGTTTTTTTCCTTTTTTTCCCATTGACTCACTTCGGTCACTCCGCAAACACAGTTGCGGGCGGAAGAAAGCTTGCGGTTAGGAGTCAGTGGGCGTCTTTGGTAGCCGATAGCTGGGAGCTTTTTCTAGATGCCTTTTACTGGTTTTCATTTTCTGTAAGTGATTTTTTACGTGATTAGTAATGTTGTAACGTTACTAAAATCGAACCCTAGCGAACAGATAACTAAGTCGCTCCGGTGGCGATAAAAACGCTGACAAATCGGGCCACGGGAGCGAATTGCTCGTCCGGCTTTCTCACCGGAATTCCGGCAGCTAAAATGCAGTAAACGCAGAGTACCGATGTTGCGCCTTCGGCCCGGTCGTGCGAGTAATTGTGAGTGTGGGTTTTCGAGGCCACCGAGGCAAGGAGAGTTACCCGGGTAATTGCTGATTTCCTTCGAGAAGAAGGTGTGCTAGAGCGGGACAGTCAGTATTGAAAATGTCATTACTAATGCATTCTTTCGTGTTGCGGATGAATATTTTACGAATTTAAATGGTGCAATGGTGGTGTCCTAAAGTGCCTAACTTGACCGTTACAACCACGGTTCGATCTATAATTTGACCAGACACACGTAAGTGAAGGGTCAGATAATAGTTTACTATTCATCTTAGTAGAAACTACAACTTTAAAAGAAACAAAACATTTTTTAAATATTCATATTTAAGTTTTTAAATTAACCGATTGATTTGGTACAGTTGCTCAAACCATTTTTTCTAGAAAAAATTGTATAGGTAGATAAATATTAGAAGTGAACGAAGAAACAACCAACCTTCTTTTTCTGTTTTCCGACCATTTAATTGGGTTAAATCAACTTATAAACACTCACCGTATCTACAAACATTACTGTCCAACCTCACCGTTACTATGCAACAGTTCCGGTATGCACTTGCGGAAGGATGCAGTAAATGCAGGAATTTAAATGAAACAGGATTGGATCATGGCCACCCGGCAGCTATGATGTGATTTAACTGATGGAATTCAATGTAATTTAATTCATTTAGATTAAATCCAAAACAATGTCTGTCCACTCCAGTTGCTCAAGGCTGTGTGGGATTGTGGTTTGATGGACATATTCTGCATATTTATCGTCTCCAGCAATCGACACGGATCGCTCTCCCGTTGGATAGGACTGGTCCATTACTGTGCACCATACTAGTAATGTTGGAAATCGTGATGTCTAGGAAATGTTAATTGATTTTTGTGATTATAAGATCAAAATATCCAGAAAACTGGTAAATATAATTTATTACACGCTGAATGCCAGGGAACGGGGAAAAATTTACACAGGGCACAAAGTGCCATGCAGAACACGATGTCCTTTGCAAGCCGTTTTTCACCCGCCGGTCAGTTGGCAGCCGGCCAACGGCATTCGGAACATGCCTAGCCTAACGAATGCCAGAAGCACGCTCCTCAACATAAGCCGAGCGAACTTACGAAACTGTTGAATCGGACGGCAAACCTGTTGCCCCTAAAAATAGTGCCCAGCGTCGAGGAAAAGCCTGTTACTTTATGAGAAAATCGATTAAAATGTCTTCTACGACCCTGTCTTTAGAAGGCTCAGTAATGTTGTTTAATTGAATCATTTTTCGATGTTTTGTTCACCTGATTATTTTGCTTGAGAATCAAGATATGCGAGAAGCAATCTGGCCGACATTCACCGGCATGGGCTTTAGCCATTTCTGCGCAGAACATGCGCATGCCAACTGGTGATTGTTTATTCACTTCCCCATGATTAAGCGAAACTTATGTTTCAATCACAACTGGTGCTTATGTGCCATTCACGACCAGTGTTTATGATACTTGGATTTGTTGCTCCGCTAGATTCCTGAACAGCGTGTGAAGTGTTATTCAATCCTGGGAGGTAAGATAAGAGCCTTGCCGAACGCTTTCAGAACCGACGATTAGTGGCGCTACTGACAAAACAACTACAACCACCGTCATCTGGCAGCTTCAACCGAGCCGGAACGAGGCCAGATCCAATGTCCTCCGGCAGGGTTTAGGCGGGCGGCGGAAGGCAGCATAAACAATTTCGCCGACTTTCGTAAACAAAATAACACCAGGACGAGTGCTGGGCGTTGGCCGGCGGCGTTTTTGGAAGGGGAAATGCGGCCGGATCTGACGGTGCGTGAGAGCGTGCTAATGGAGCGTGATTGCATTAGTGGTTTCATTGCAACGGTTTTGGAAAGGACATGAAAAATCGGGCCTACGGAAGCGGCAGCATATTTGTCTTCCAGCCAACAATTCCACAGCAAATGTGCTCCCCATGAAAATGCCAGAAAGCCAGCTAACACCACCAAATTCATGTAAACAGTTGAACGAGCGTTACGTACATTTTTCATAACCTCCCCCGCTCTAAATGGCTCCAGGTTCGCCGACTCCTGAAAGGGGAGGGGGGAAATGTTACGTCAACTTTGTGTTCGCAGTTGAATTTTTTACTACTATCATTGAATCGCAAATGAGCCGGTTTGTTTCACATCACTATTCGCACGTTTGGGTTAAGCTCTCGCGGGACCAATTTCTGCATTGTTGATGTCGAGTATGACTTTTTTCTTCGGAGGGTTCTGTTCCGCCCCCACAAGTATTTTCGTATCCGCACTCAGAATGAAGCGGCATATATCAATCATGCCAACGCATGGTGCGTCTGCAGGGAATCCTGGAGGAAAGTTCTCGGAATTCAGCTTGCTGCGACAGTGCTCATCATTTGTTTGCAACTTATGTGTCTCCAACGCCCTCCCCCTTCCCAGCCCGATATAGTCCATCAGAAAGTTCGCATCCCCAAGTTGTCCTTGTGGGAGTTGCGATGACACTAAAGGTCTCGACGATGAAACCGAAGCCCAAGGGAATACACCGACACACGCCACATCCCAAACGGCCCGTTCGTCTGGAGAAGATAATGGTGTCGAGGAAAACACTCCAACCGCGCGGATCAAGCATCTTGAAGAGGAAGGAAGAGACGAGAGCGTGGAGCTAATAGAATTTTGCCAACGACAGTCATCGTAGTTTTCAAGTTTGTCGTTTTCAAAACTGTCTATAGTATATATGAGTTCGTTTATCACCGATCGACGTTGTTCGGTCGTTGTGATTTTCTAGGGAAATTCTTTGCGGATCCATGCTGCATATCTTATGCTGTTTGCCATCAGATGACGGCCTAGGCAAATATGTTTACGATTTATAACCAACGGCTTTGTTCTGGATGAAAAGAGCTGCGCTCAACTATCTCATTTCAAGGCTTATGGTAAGAAATATTTCCACAAAACCGATTTAAAATGGTACTTGTAACGTAAGTGGTGGTTTAAGTGATTGTTTTGAAGTATAATAAAGCGGAACATGGTAATGAAGCTACATGACACAATAGAAAACAAAATTAAACCCCTTACCTTTCCTTTGGGCTTCCATATCTGGGTCGAAATGTAAAGCGATATGCATAGCAACTTATGTGCTGCTTAATCACCATGAAAGCTCGGAAAATACATGAGGAAACTCGTCTATGATGACGTTTTAACGAAATCTTTCAATTTACTTCAGATAAATACTATTATTTGTTTGAGTTCGTCGTTAACATCGTTCAATTTCGTTAGACAACGAAAAATATTATTGATGTCTAACAGAAAAGGTGATTTTTTTTTAAAATGGAAATAGCAGACAATCCTTAACTCGATTTCTTAGCTTTGCAACTGCTCTAAGTATTCAATTGAACACTACATTAATCTCTCCATAGCTCCATACCGACCTGAAAAGCATGCTCTAATGATTTTCCTAGATATATCCCTCCTTCACTTTCTCCACTACGTTTTCCCACCCTTCCCACCCTTGGAAAAGATTTTCGAATAAACTAATTCCACTGTTGCTAAGCTAGTCAAAGGGGCTTACCTGGCAGTCAGCGACAGTCTTCCCGTCTGCCTCGTAGCCGCTCTACATCGTCCGAGTCAGAGCAAAGCCCTAGCGCTTCATCACCGTCTGTCAGATAATCCTCTTTGGGTTCGTATTTTGGAGCTTCCGCTAATGAACTCCTTCAAAGCGAGCAGCAGCCGACGGGAGGATCGTCTCAAAACTTCTGAGTAAACAATACCGCCATCGAGGACACACTAGAGCCAACCACTCACCGCCCGTTGTCACACGCACACGCATACGAAAGCTAGATGAACGCACCTCCGAGGGACTTTACGGCAAGAGACGCGATACGGAAATATTGATGGTATACATATAGTGTTACACAACCTTTGCGTCCGGTTGGATTGGCCAACAACGCACAGAAACTACACAGGAAAACGGTTGATGCAACACCTTTCCAAGAATTGGTTGGACTGGCCTTGGGCAGGTGAACGCACCAGGTACACTTCACGCACTCAATCCTTGTTGGTTGGCTGATGGCTGGGCTAACGATTGTAAACCGCAGCAAGGGGCAAAAGCGTCATTCACTTGCGAGTATGGCACACAGGAAACTGTATCACGAGGTCAGTGTAACCAGTGGACTTATGCACAAGAGAGTGGTGGCGTCCATACCAACCAATCTTCCGGATCATTGAGAAATCATAGAATCAAAAACTAAAGGATCTGTTAACGAACAAAATTAAAAAAAAAAACCAAACTCACTCGGGAAAGCTAGCACGGCCTACGGTAAGGGTTTTCTTTATCCACCGTTCGACTTCGCACGTTTCTGTGCGTCTCCTGTGGGCGACTGTGCGCAGCAGAACCTGCTGGTGGCCCCGTGGTGTGCACCGAAGACCAGTGCGACCACAACTGCGCACCACGGGATGAGAAGAAGATCTGTGCAAAACCACACACCCAGCACTCGGAATCACTGCCCGGAACATACGCAGACCGAATCGGGTCTGCCTTTCCGACGCCCAGAACGACCAGCACTCGACTGAACTCGGTCCGCTCGGATGGTGCCGCCGCGATGGTGATGGGGATCCACCGTTAGTGGTCGTCCTGCCTCGAGACGAATTGCACGACGTGCGTCAGGAGCGACAACACGCTGGCACTAGAGCCCTCGAGAGCACGCGAGCAAGCGTGGGAGCGTGAGAGCTTTGGAAGCAACAGAAGCATATCCGGTTGTTTGGTGGAGCTTTCGATGAGAATCTCCCACCCCGCGATCCACGGCGAAGGCGAAATGACGGGAAGGAGCGTGTGCATGGTATCATCTTCCCGGGAGCATACGCTGCGCGTCTCGAGAGCGAAAAACGTCGGGTGGCCTCCGACACATTTCGACGCTTGTAACGCAGCAATTTCGCACCAAGGAGTCGGATGCCGTCGTCCTCCGGGAGAGCAGCATAATGCGTGGGTCGTCCGGCGCTGCTAGCGTTGCGATACGATAACATGACTGTGTCTGTCTGCCGCGTCCTAGCGGAGGCCGGGAAAGCAAATCCGCATGAAGCGAGTGAGACAGCATGCCCATCCGTTCCGGGGGAAGGGAAATTGAACGAGATGCGATACTGACAGGGACTGCTACCAGGCACCATGACAACTTGATCAACAAGTTAATAACCTGATGATAAGAGAGGGTGTCGGATCCTGCGCACAAATTGCGCCCGGTACGGTATACATGCAAGGACGTTGTTTCGTTCGTTCGTTGCGTTTGGAAATGTTTCGTCGCCAAATTTAAATCGGCCAGTTCGGCCAGCTTTCCCGCAGATGGCGCCAGTGTGATCTGAAAATATTGAACAGGATTATGTAACGTCTGAAATAAAATAAATATTTACGGTGTTGGTTTAAATAGAACTATTAGCAGTCCAACTTTTGGCGAACTTCGATCATTCATTGTGCTCAGAATCAAAGTACTGGCACATTTTAAATTTTATCTCTAGAGAATCGTGTTGACATTTCAAATATCGTTGGATTTTGCTCTTTATTCCTTCCGTAACTCCTGCCCTGTACGTTTGGGTTCGGATGCAACTCACGCGCAAGAGAGAGAAGTAAATTGATAAGACGAGTTTTACACTATTTTCAGCAAATTGTACACTTTATTTTAAGCTTTTGCTGTTTTTTATATGCTCTGCAGATAGTAATTGTATCGCATACGGTGTGTTCGGAGGGATCACAACGGGGAGGTGACACAGTGAGTCTTAGCAGTTACCATAACTCTTAATTTAAAGCAAAAGAAAAAGTGAGGACCAAACGAAAGGTGATAAGAAAATTTAAACGAAATAAAGTAAAAACTACCGAAACTAATAACCATAAAGGTGTGATACCGTATGCAACACACGCCGGGGAGACACCCAAAAGGAAGGAGGCACATGAATGGAAAACACATTTAGAAAGTTATGTACGTCAACCTTTTACAACGTCAATTTAGAAGATTTTGTTCGCTCTTTTCTTGCTGCTAGGTACTACTTTTGCTAACCATTATGCTTGTGCCGTTCTTACAATTGTCTCGCCTTTGGGCATGGATACGTGTATTTCTGTTTCCTCTTAAAGGCATAGAATATTATGTTTTGTTCCTGGACCATTCAACTCGAACTAGCCTGCTCAAGGTATAACAGGCCAAGGATGCGGCTACGACATTTCATTGTACATTTTCTACTTCCCTCTTCTTTAAAAATACTTTACAATGACCAAAACACTGAACGTCAAAGGGACTGTGCAGTTAATCGACACACGTTACATCGGAATAATGATAACAATTAGAACAATCTGTTTCATACAAGTAGCTATAATGGTCCATAACGAACAGCTGTGACGCTTTACGTGATCTTACGGTTGGTGATCCTGTGCCCTATCCTATCCCAACGTTCCCCCGTATGGGTTTACTCAGACTTCCGCTCACCGGTCTCCGTACGTGTTCCCCGCAAATACTAACATTAAATTATGCTGCTGACTAGTGCTGGAGTTATGGTTCTTCGTTTGTTTGTTTCTATTTCTTCTTCCGCCTCTACTTTCTTGTCTACTCATCTAAAACACAGTCCGCCATCTGTAAACTTTATCTTTTAAAATAGAGCGCTTCTATATGTGTTTGTTTTCTTTCATGTAAAATTAAATTTACTTTTACATTACTTACTTGCGGAAATATGGATGAGCATGAGTGTGTGTGGGTTTTTTGTAGCGAAATGTTGGGACAAGGAGATGCATATTGGTCTAGTACCGATTGTATAAATGTAACAATACACAAACAATTACCTATCAGAGGATATGCTATTTACACATTAGATTTAACACTATAAAGTATACAGTATGTGCGTGAATGATAAATATACGATCTTAAACACGAAAACATGGTCATACGCAACTGATGGGGTTGGTACCAAGGAAACTCTCAACTTCCCGAAATGACTGGCGGGAAACGAGAAAGAAAAGGAGGAAAGAGAGCAGGAGTACGTTGGAAAATGATGTAAGGAACTTTTTTTTTGTTGGGACAAATGGGACGGGGAGAAAAAGTCCAAACAAAGGCTCTCTCTGGATTTTAGTAACATTCATTGTAATAGTCAGATTTAAAAAATGAACTGTGCAGGAAAAGTGAACATTAATCTGCAAATCACATCCGGAATTGGTGTTGCTTATTAGTAAAAATGTTTGACCTCGTCTCGGGCTTCATCAAGCGTTTCCATTACTCCAACAGCTCCACCTCCTCCTGCTGTGGTGATGGTGGGTGATGCTGCTGTGACGATTGTTCCTGCGGCGCGTCAGCCAGTAGCAGCAGTTCGCTGGTTCTGCCATCGGACGATGACAGCCGGATGAGCCGCACCTTGTCACCCTGCACCCAACCGTTGCCCTTCTGGCCAACCAGGTAGGACAGCTTCTCTGCGTACGGCGGCGAGGACGCAAGATCTACACCGAGCCGCCCGACGATCTTCTCCTTTATGTTACTAGTGCAACCGGTACTGGTCGGGTCGTGACCGATATCTATACTATGGTGGTGACCATTATCAGTACAATCGTGTGGAGGGGAAAGCTTACTCATGGTTCCATTACTTGTTGGTGAGCCGAGCGAGTTGCGCTTGGGGGTCGGGCAGTCGCCGTCCGGTTGCTCCATCTCACTGTGATCCGTCGTGCAGTGATTGTGGTTGTGCTCGTGGTGGTGCTTATGATGGTTGTTGTTATTATTTTCCGTCGTGTTGTTGTTGTTCGCGTACGCTTCCTTCGCCGACTGCGCCAGCTCGAGCCAGTGTCTCTTGTTCTCCAGCACGCCCTCGATCAGGGGGCTGAGTTTTTCCGACATTGAAGCGAAAGCCTACAACAAAATCCCAGATAACGTTAATACATACTAGAATCCACTTTACAAACATAAATGTAGCCATTAACGTCGTTGACGTACCTCGTAGATAGGAACACAGATTGAGTCAATAAAGCCAACTTGCATCATCGGCAATTGATCTTCCTTTTCCCGGTTCATGATATCCTGCTTGCAAAAGAAAAGGCCAAACACGAAGAAGAAAAAAAATATTTAGACTCAAATAACTCTCGTTTTGAATCTATCTGTCGGAACGTACAATCGGTGTGATGTTCAGCTCCTGCCGTTCCATGTCGCCCTGCTCGAAGAACTCGGAGCTCACCAGATCGGCGACGCGCTTCTCGATCTCCCACGGTTTCGTGATGGCGGCCAGATCGCAGACGGTCATGCTCATCGCACGCAGCAGTGACCGAGGCTCCTCCGCCTGCCATGCACTCATCTCCCCCCCGTTCGGCTCGACCAAGCTCAAAAATGCCCCACGTTTCCTAAAAAAAAAAAACAACAGAGCCATCGATAGCGATAATCGTATGGTTCAGGCATCAGGGAGGTGCAGGGTGGTTTAATACCTAAAATAAACGGCCAAATCGGTCGAAAGTATGGCATCTTCCAGCACCCGTATCACACGGCTGTAGTCCTCGGAGGACATGTTGGACAGTATCTGATTGCCGGGGCTATTGATGATCATCAGACACTGATCGAAATGATGGTGCTCCATCGTCGAGGTGGAGTAGAGCTGAGCCAGTGGTGAAGAAGCTCTAAGAAGAAAGTAGAAAAAACATGAAATAAAACCAACAACATGACGATTGGTGAGACACATACTTGATCTGAAACGAATTGTTGGTCCCACGGTGGTCCAGATCGTGACAAAGACAAGCGATGATCAATGCCAGACACTCGATCTCGCCGAAGATTTTCCACCACTGGGTCGAGGTGAGGATGGCGAACATCATCTGCGTCACGTTGAACGCGTGCCGCCAGTTGTGGTACGTCACGTTGCGGTAGTTCTTCTTCACGCTCAGCAGCCACCGGCACAGCACCTCGTACTCGATGTGGAACCGCTCCACCAGGTCCAGGTCGAGGAACATCCGTATGCACGCCTTCAGCGTGTGGTCGTCGTCCATTGACAGGTCGTCGAATTTGAAGTCGTGCAGTTTGAAGAACGCCGACGATGGCACTTTCAGTTGCTGCAATGCGAGGATTGAGATGGGACGCCATGCAGCGTGAGTGATCGAGTGAAAATTCTCTCTTTTTCCGCTTCTTTGCTTACCCGTAACCGGTACGCGTCGTCCATGGTCGCTGAAGCGTGGTAGCTAAGGACCTCTAATGTGACGCTCTGCTTCGCCATGGCGATGATTGCCTTCTCGTACATGTGCGTGTTGTGAATGCCCATACCGCAGAAGATGGCGAACGCTTCCACGAAGTTTTCATCGTTTTTGGTAAAAGTCTTCCCGGCGCAAAAGAGAAGGGCGGAGAATCATTAATTAAATATCGTTTAAAGTGTTTCGTATTCTTGGGACAGTTTCTCATGCTTTCCCACTTACAAGATCATCAAACTTGTTGATCAGCTGTATTACACCTATTATTTGACTTAACGAGTTCTTGATAGCCATGCAGAGGATGGTTTTGTGACGGAAGTTGAGCCCCTCGTCGACGCTGGGATCGAACCGGTCGTCCTCGTATGCGTTACAGATATTTACAGTCTGAAAGAACGGAAGCAAACGCTCAGCATAGCTTGGGGGGAAACCGGAGGGAACGCCTGGCTTACTTCTCCGGTGGTAGCCACGTAGCCAGTGATGCCGACGTTGATCGGAAACCGGGACTCGAACGGGCTCGTGCGGGCATCACCATCCTCACCGCTGAGATCGTTGGCTTCGAAGTCGAACACGCGCGAAAAGCTACCCTTCGACGCTTCGTGCACCAATAGGATCTACGGGAACACCGTAATGCATTAATTCCGACAGGTGCCACGCGAACCAACCGGCCATACCCGAGCCGGGTCACACTCACTTGCACTCTTTGGCATTGTATTAAGCTCTGCATGTGGGTCAGTATCCGGAACACCATGTGCTCGATCGTGCTCTGCTCCTCGAAGATCATCCGGGCGAGATCGAGCAGCACCTGGTTGCGCTTCACCTCGAGCTGGGACTTTTCGTACAGCTGCGCATTCCGGAGACCGATGCCGCAGAACTGAAGGTACGACGAAAATATCTGCAGATACAAAAGGGATGGAGGAGGTTGCCATAAAACCGATATCGAAAAAAATTTACGTTTGAAAAATTATAATAAAGATAAAATTAAATTTTACTACACCGAAGCGAAGATTAGCCAGGATATGTGAAGGGGGCGTGGGGTGATGAAAATGGTAGTTAACACACCATTCGAAAGCTGCACTTTATATTCAGCACGAAGTGCACTCCATTACTCGCGTGCCGTTCGTTCGCGAATCGCATAACAATTCGACCGATTCGATTTTCACAAAATAAATAAATAAATAAAGTGCATTCTCTACGGGACGGCAAGGCGGGTCTTTTCTCTTTTTTTTTCGAGTGTACTCTATTACACTTGCCACTATCAACAACATTTCGAAGAGGAACGAACTTTCGCCTTGTAGTGCCGTGGGGCACTTTTGAAGCACCATCATTAATCTCATTTCGGTGAATTTTTGCGCATGTTGTTCTACTCTACCGTTGGCTGCACATTCGAATGCAAAAAGGCTTTCGTTGGACGTATATCGGTCACGGTTCTGGGCACCGGCTTTCGTCGATCGCTCGTACATTTATGGGTGTGTGTCTGTGTCGAAATGGCGAGCAGCACATATTCCGGTTGCGAAAATGATTTAATATTTCATGATTTTTTGTGGCACTTCAATGACCGGTAGATTGAAGCGAACTGGGGAAATGCAGCACGATGCTATGGAACGGTGAGTACACCAGCGTCGCTTGGAGTATGTGCAAATCCGGCAACGGAACAGGACTTATCAATTTGCTCGCGAGAAAAGAGGATGATACGTTAAGTGCGATCGTACCCGTGGGAAAACCGCCATAATCGAATTGCACCATTCGATCCACTCGAGTGGACCACCTTCCGGCAACTCTTTTCGGTTTCGACCGAAAGGATCGATGGTGCCACCGACCGAATACAGAGGGCATAACAGTGTTTTACGCAAAATGAAAAAAATAAATCCCAAAAAAAAGGGATCGGCATGAAAAAATATCATCCACCACCGTTTGTCGGCGAAGGGTGTTGTCGTAAATTTATTTATGGTCAAATATATTCATTCGAAATTTCGCTTTGGATCAAGGCAGTGGCTTTTTTTATCATGCTTTAAAATCGTAAAATTGTATGTATGCTCGTGGTTCGGTCCCCTCGCTTGGCAGGGTCAAGTATGGCTCGAGAAGCACCCCATTTGCTGTTTGGAAAGGGTTCATGTTTCCTTGCATCATTGACTCCAAAATGAGACAAACATGTTTTATGCATTGTACTCTATGGAGAACATTGCGGTAGAAATGAAAAGGTTTAAAATCTGTTCAAAATTATTAATTTGCCATTTGTGTGTACAATTTCCCCTGAGCAAATTGGAATTTGATAACAATAAGAGAAAAAAAATTAAGAAGTACAAAATATAACACTCCGAATGATTTTTCGATTCTTTTCCGAGGGGATTTTGTATTTCAAGTATTCTGCACCGTCTGTGATGATGATAGCAATCAAACCTATTGCATTCCCCTCGGGAAGTAGTTTAATGGTGAATTCCATGTTCGTTCTTCCGAGAAATCGCTGAACTGAGAGCAGAACAAGCCCTTGTGGCAGTATTTCGCATGTTCCATTTTATTTAATTTTAATTGTTTAACAAAATTCGCTTGGCTTACAGAACGGAAGGGAAACCCGGCCTCGACTTTCCCCTGTCGTTCGATTGTTTGATGGATGGAAAATTATAATTAAAAGTTACACTGTAGTACATTTGCATGTACCATCCGTCCGGAAGATGGGATGGGATGGAATGGACAGGGAGACATTATCCTCTATCAATCATGGAGGGAAAATGTGTAACATGCACAGCAGCAGATTGTCTACAATGGAGCCCGATGAACGTCGGTACACTGGAGAGTACCACCGACCAACGGCCGACCGAACGACAGCGGGCGAGTTTTGCCTAAGTCTTTCGAATGCAACTGCACAACGAACCACTAACCTTTTCATCCGCCGTACTAAAACATTGATCACCCTGTTTGTTTATCACTTGCGCCACCCCGACGACGTCCCCGGAGGCATCCTTGATTGGCATGCAGAGTAACGCTTTTGTACGATAGCCAGTTTGTACATCGATTTCCCGGTTGAAACGGTCATCCTGAAAGAAAAACGGAAGGATTGAGTTTATTTATTTGCGTAACATTTTACTAAGGGAATTATTTAAATTTGTGCCAATTTTGAACGAATTTCGCTCCATTTTTATGTTTATGATTTCTTTATACGATTTTAAATTTTAAATGTGTATGTTTGTTTTTATAAAATCCAACCATAAAACATCTGTGTTAAAAATAGTCAAATGATGGAATAAACTCGCATGATCAATATTGAATACACAATACGAGTGTGTTTCGTTTGGGTTAATGAAAGGATGCGTACTATGCATTTACAACAAGGTACAGTACGCAATCATATTCGTTTCCCAGAAAGGATTCGGCATCTGAATCGAAATTTGGAAATGGCAGTCAAAATGGCCCACCTGCTACCGACAGGTAGCGCACAGGTATGCACGACGGTTCATTTAATTTGCAATGCAAAAGCCGGAATCAAAGCCGTTTGCCAGCAATCTGAAAGTCGAAAGTTCAAACATTTCAAATGGAACCAGGCTGAGCATATTTGAATGTGTTTCGCACGTTATAAGCTTCGGGGCTGAATGTTTAGCGACACTGTAGTCGAAATATTGTAATCGGGTTTTGGTCAAGCTGTGCAATCCTTGCCTTCAACGATATCGAATGGGGTCAGTCTGCATGCTCGCTTCGCTAATAACTACACACATGGAAAAGGAAACAGAAAGGCTTTCATCGGTCAACTGATTATCAGTCGTATACAACGCCCTCCCGATATCTTAACGATACCAATCGGAAGAAGCTTTCTCGAGTCCACAGAGGATTAAAGGTAGCAATTATGTGAAAAAGCCGATTACCAGATAGTTTGAAAATGGAGCACCCGTGTTGGTGACAAGATAGGGTACATACTGTGGCTTGCTCTGCCATAAGTACGAGTTCATTATCGAGTGTATATTTCATGTCGACCGTGGATTATAACTCGCCGCGCCTATGTTGAGAACATTGGATTATGTTATTACATTTTCTGAGTACACTTTGCATGTTCCCACACCATACCGAAGCTATAACTCCTTCCGCTAGAGAGGTTGCATTTTATGGTGGTAATCGTGACCCGCGAGCAGCATTTGTATTATCTTTTTCCTATGTATAGAAGGTAAAGCTCCGCTTCATAACCCTTATCTTGCAAGTCCACGCGTGTTTTTCCACTAAAGGTTCAGCAACGACTGCCGGATGTGTTTGTAGGGTGTTTTGATTCGAGATATGATTCATCCTTCTTGAGGGTTGTGATCGATATTTACAAGATTTTAAGTAAACTCGGTCGGGTGTAAACTATAGTTTCTTGTAAAATTTTATTCGTCCAAGGCACTGTATTAGACGAATTAGAAATAATGACGAAACTTTCATATACTAGTTGCGGCTTGGGATTTTCTTTTGATTCACACAACGAATTGCAGTGGTTTTTTCGTACCGTTATTTCGTTGGCAGTACTAGCCTAACCGTGATCGATTTTAAGATTAGGACATAGTCATTGCTTACGTCTAATGTGGAAATAATGAAAGGACTACATATGCATAACCCTTCAACGGCACCACAAACCAACATAGCAGAAGGCGTGTAGGTTTATATCAAATAAAATTAAATGATAAGAACCGTATGGTACGTTCCGTCACCTCTACTTACACTAAGAACCTGGCAACCCCTATTTTACTCAACAGATACAAGGGGTAGGTGGAGAGATAATGGAAAAGGAATGAAAGAAGAAAATATCCACGACCCAACCAGCCAATTAGTAGGAATGTACCCTTGACTGGTGTGCTGACAGCGTTGGTGTTGGTTTTGGCGACAAGCCCCAATGGCTGAGTAAAGCAGCAAGTTTTACTGATAAGATATCAGAAGAAGTAGCACCCGCTTGCTAGCCAGCTTTATCGAACTGGTCACAATTTGCGCCCCAGTTTGCCAGCTGCTGACGAGTGCATCGGAACATTTCATTTCATCCAGTTTGTGCGAGGGTTTTCATCTCCTGCGTGTGCAGAGAGGAAAGAGTTTTACATATAAGGTGCAGTGGAAATGGCTAAACTGCCCATTATAAACTGTTTATTAACGGTAGCCCGCGTGGTTGAAAAATTACTTACTAGACGAGTGTTTTTCGTTCTCATTTATTTCAGGAATCTTGTGATAGAAAACTGTGCAACATGGCTGCTGAACGATACGAGCTCAACATGAGCATGAAGTGCGTGAAGTACATGATCTTCACCATCAGTGTCACGTTCGCTGTGAGTATTAAACATCCCGTTGGCCAACAGTAACGTGAGGAAATTTATATCGATTCAGGAAATGTTTTCTTCTACGAAGAAAAGTATACTCCTGAGGCAGCGACCGTATGGATGACTCCCATAGGGATTTAGGGCGTTATCTTCTTATCGCAAAACAAAATCGTCATATGCGCGTTTTTCAAAAGCAAAGAAATCAGCCTTAAAAAAACAACGCAAAGTCTCATGCACTCAAAGCCCGTTGGGGATAGAGTTTAATGATAAATTATAATTTGCTCTGTTTCTCTCTTCCTCACTACACACACGCACACACACCTAAACACGGATATACACATGCAGATAGTGGCCGCCATGCTTCTCTCGATGGCGGTGGCCATTGGCAATCTCTTTGATGATTTCCGAAGTTTCATCGATTCCCACTTTTACGTGCCGCCGAACTTGCTCATCGCCATTGGCGTCATCCTGCTCGTCATCGCGCTGTTCGGTTGCGTCGGTGCACTCAAGGAAAGCACGGTCATGATCAACTTGGTGAGTAAGCAGACGGATAGGGAGGCCCACACCTAAACTATCCTTCGCATAGAGGTCGTTCGATGAGGTGCGATGCGATACTTAACAATAAGACTGGCACTCTAATGGCAACGGTTTTTTTTTTTCATCCTTTCCATTCGGAAGTATGCGGTGCTGTTGCTGATCGTGTTCGTGCTACAGGTGTCCGCTGCCATCGCCGCGTTTGTGATGCGGGGCCAGGTGAGCCACATGGTGCGCCAGAAGATCTTCAACTCAATGGCCGAATATCGGGAGCACAACACCCACAACTCCATCGACATGCTGCAGAACACCGTGAGTTGAGAACAACCGGTTTTCCATAGTGTCAAAGGTGGCTTCTAATCGATTTCTTCCCTTTACAGCTCGAGTGTTGCGGTGTCGATAGTTACGCCGATTGGGTTCAGTTTCTGCCGTCCAACGGTTCGCTAATGGAGTACCCGGCATCGTGCTGCTCGGAACCACCGGTGGATGGCGGGTGCACATCTCGCGCCTACGGCTGCTACTCTCGTCTCTCGTGGTTGATCTCGCAGGGCTCGATACTGATTGCGACCGGTGCCGTGGCGGTTGCGTTTGTGCAGATCCTGGGGTCCATCTGTGCGTTTATGCTGGCCCGCGCGATCCGACGCACGAAGACGCTGCGGGCTACCAGGCGTTGGCACCTGCAGCAAAGCCTGGGCATTATGACAAAAACGGTTGACCCGATGTACACCGGCATGGAGAAATCGGAGGCAAATGTAGACCCGGACAAGTACCTGCCGACCAGCCCCAGTGTCAATTGAACGCTAAGGTGAAATGATGGAAAATGGGTTTGGCGCGCACAGCTGATTGTAGAATTTCGCGACAGAGATTAAAATAAAGTATCCCACAATATCAAGTATTGCTACCAAAGGTATTCTATGAGGTATTCGAAGAACACATAACAGGAATAGATGATTGATGATGAATTCTTTCAATCTTTGCCGGAAAAAAATCAAAGGTAAAAAAAGATAATAAAAAATCAATAGCAAAAACCTGCCTTAACTGTTCCGTGAAGCCCTTTCCAATAACTTACACGTTAAAAAGATAAATAATTGGACCCAATAATGTAGCATCGATAGTATGCTACCATGGGCTTTCGAACAAGTGCATAATTTAGCACATTCCTCGTTTTATAGATTATTGTTATGCATCTAGCATCGTGATGTGCATGTGAACGATGGCGAGGGTTAATGTTGAGGGAATTCAATCAGCGCATAACGTATTTATAGATCCTGATCCATCATCAAAAGCGCGACACGACCCCCTTTCCAACAGGTAGGCCAGGCCGCTCAGCAAATCCTTTCCCACCATACATTTCAACGTCATTGTGCGGCAGAGCTTGCTGGTCGCTGTAGCTGAAGAAATTAATTCTAATCGAGGCCAGCAGGTATAATGAATTTTCCGAGCTCCTAGGAACCGCACACATTTCCAGTCGACCACGAATGGATTGCATCCAATGGCCAAACAAAACTAGCTTCAGGGTGAATCAACAGGTAACGTCTCCACCTCCCCCCGGCCACAAAGGGATAGCAATTTCGCCTACGTGTAACCCAGACCGGGCCCATCAATTATTCACCAAACGGCATAATAAACACTCAATTGGCATCCCTTTCCTCTATGTAAACACACACGCACTAGCGCACGCATCCACACACAATGACGCACGGACTCACCTGGTAAGCATCCGGTATATTTACAGGTTCTCCACTCTCGGCCACGTGTCCGGCGATGCCAGTCCCCCAGGCAACCTTCACCTCGTCCTGCTGCTCCATTTCTGCGAGCGTACTATTGGAGCACACGTCGAACAGTTTGGACACTAAGCATCTGCAAGTGTAGTAAGAGAGAGAGAGAGAGGTTGAGAGAAAAAGAGAGATAGTAACAAGAGTCCAATGAATGCAGTGTCCGCACGTGCGAATTTTCAACCGAGAGAGTTTTGATTCGATCGACCTTACATCAATGCTGGTCGCGACAGACAGGTTTAATCAGGGTGGATGACTCGAATCACCTTCTTGCACCATGAACCCAGCGCCATGAGAGCTCATCCGTAAGACCACAGTTCGCCGGGAGATGATAAATTATTAGCGAACCCCGCCATCAACGCTGTTTGATATTCAGGAAATTGAAAGTCCTTGCGGTGATTGTGTGTGCATGTGGTTTTCTGTTGGACTGATAAATTTTCAGCCCCGCTGGGATCATTGGGCAAAGACAGTTTGGGTCGTCCCTCCAGGACAGGTGCCAGCCGCCAGAGTTTATGGGCAATTTATTATGCTGGCAACAAAACTTCCGAAGAATTCAAACCCGCGCGCACGCGGCGGAATCCGTTGTGAATAAAATATGTGTTCACCATACACCAGCATCATCATCATCACAACCAACAGCGGCAAACGGTTCTTCCGTAGATACCACAGGCTTAACAGCAAAAACATACACACTCAAATACGACCGTCTGGGGTCTGGAAGGTCTAGGAATAATTTAGACCACACTCTCCGGTTGCGGTGTAGAAAGGGGGAAACCAAAGATCGTGTGCATCTCCACGCAGCTCCGGTGCGGGCCGGATTTAAAGTTCTTCTCCTAGCGACGACACTCGCACAAATGTTGTCCTTGCTGGATAGACGGTGGCCGCGGTGGGCTGGCGAAATGAAAATTGATTACTTATACTGCCAACAACAGCTCATTAATTATAATCAACAAAAACAACAAAACAAAAAATCCCCTACAGAACCCACACAACAGGACCTGCGGATCGTGCGGATTGCGGAGGTTTTTTGGAGTGGAACAAACTCCAATGACTTGCTGCAAACAGTGGTGCCGTGAATGCAGCCCATCCCGACGAGGCACAAAAAGCTTTACGTAGAAAAAGACGATAAAAAAAGATCCATCATCAGTCCAAGGACATCGGCGACTCAACAAAAAAAAAAAAAAAAAGGGTGCAGAAAAAGTCTCGTGCTTACGATCCGCAGAAACATAGACAATACACGACAATCATGGCCGTTGTTCTCTGCAGTGTGTACAATGGCAGACACCCCCACACGAGCTATGTGAGTGTATTCACCGAAGAAGTAATAGGAAAAAATTTCCCCTGAATATATTTTCATTAGTGAATGGTACTTGATGGTACGCGAAAGGTTCATCACATCACATCATCCCTGCCACGTCGTGATGGATTGTTTGTGTGTTTTGTTGAAAGGATCCGCCCGGTACTGCTGTTGCCGCTGGAGAAAAAAAAAAACCTGTGCGACCACGCATACCTCAGCCACGGCCGGGACATCAGTTCAAGCACGTTTCGGCGTAGAAACGAGCAGCAGGCTTTACGAGCAGGGCGAAAATAAGTTGTATCGAAAGGAATGCTATTGCTCCTTCAGGTCTAATGAATAGAATGCTGGTCGAGTGTTACGTACCGATTCTTTGCCTGTACATTGGAATACGCTTACATGGTTACGTGGGAAATCAAAAATGAGGAATATAATTTATGCTCAAGAGAGTTATATTAAAATGGGAACATTGAAGTATGAATTCTTGACAACGAATCTTTTAAAAGCCAGTTTTCCCAAGTGATTTGACTAAAAAGGGCCACATCATACATTTGTACCGATAAAAAAACCAGTAAATTTGTATGTACAAAAAACCACATTCTTAAATTAAGAAGAAATCAACTACGTTTTTAGCATGTGAGACAGCTGATGGGATAGCAACGACGATGTACTAAGCAAACAATTTTGAGCTTTTTAAAAATATGTTTGAACTTGGAAGAAAAGGAAAGCTCCAAAGGCATTTCCAAAACTGGAATGTTTTAGAGTGCGGAGTAGACAAGACAAATTTAGACGAAATTAAATCTAAGACGTGCCACAAGGCCTTATACCTGTCACGCGTCATGCGGTGTCAAATTCCTTGACTTTCTCGTCACAAATATTATACTTCCTAAAAAAAAAAGTCCCCGTTCATCCAGTTGTTTCATTTCTACACGATTTGTAGGTTACACGTTCGCGTAAACACCTAACTCGAGTTGTTATTATTAATGAGAAATGAATCAAAATCCTTGCATAATCCTGCACCGTACGTTTTCGGCGCGTTGTGGGCGTAATAATGATCACCGTGTTGTAGCACTGAAACCCCGGGCACTCAAATGATGGAAAAATAATCCACACGCTTATTGATAAAAGATCCTCACCGCGTCCATAATTGGCGTTGGGTTTATGAAATCAAAAATAGAAAACATCCAGGTGCGCCTCCGTCAGCCATTTGAATACCGACGCACCCGTCGCCTATACCCAACGATGGGAGCAACAATCGCAAAGGAAGCTCGTAATCGTAAGCAATTTGCGAAAAGGAGAGTATTTTTTAACGCTTGAGCGGATGAGGAATGTCGTTCGTATCGTTCCTTCTTTTTCGTTATATGCGCGTGTCGAAAGCATTCCTGCAAGGTTAAGTAGCAAAAATTGGAAGCGTCTGTGGCAGGTCTACCTTTCTTTGGCAGTTTCGCGCCAATTTGTGCCACCGTGAGCGAATCTGTTGGCGGAACGCCGTCGAGGAGGACGGGAGAATTACTCACTTTTTGGTATTATCGCCACCGCAGGTGCTCTTGCCCTGCACCAGAAACAGCGAGCCACGGTCGGCGTTTAGCAAAATTGACACATTTTGAAGAATCTTGTGGCACAGCGAGCGCACATCCAGATCGTTGCAAATATCCTTCACCTGCAAAACAAAACAGAAGAAAGGTTAGAACATTTTCAACACACACATCGTAGCGAGCGAATAATGATCGCTCGAGATAATCGCTTTTTTGCGTCTCACCAGTTCGAAAATAAGTTCCCGCTCATCCAACTGTTTCAGTTCGTTGCGTGAGAGGCGAAGCGGACGCAGGTTGGCCCCGCAGTACGCGACCCCGTTCGGGCAGCACTGTACCGTCCCGGAACCGGCGGACTCATTCTGGGGGCTGATGCTCAGGAACGTCGGCGTGCCGTCGATTGTGTTGACGATTGGCTTGAGCAAACCGCCTCGCTCGAACTCATGGGCAGATATTTTCCTGGTAAAGAAAAAAAAATGTACGATGTTAACCTATCTGGTTTTTGATATTTGATTTTATATTTTGTAAACCATACAGTTTGAACAATTAATTATTGTTGAATGTTCGATGGTGATTTAATTTTGTTCAAGCAATTTATATTACCTCCGTCGTTTTGTAACATACATTTCAGTTTTTGATGTTTCCCCCTGCTCAACAATATAATAAAGTTTCCTATTCTTGCAGCATAAAAAAAGCTAAACGTGCAAAACATAAACTGATTTTGGTTCGCTTTTATCTGAGCGCTGGCAAATTAACATCAAAGCTTAACAACGACACGACGACGCCCAAGGGCTTCCATCATGGATAACAAGCATCGGTTTTACCACGATTGGAAAACGCAACATAACAAAAAAGAAACCGGCTCCCATCGATCGCGTACAATATCTGCAACGAGTGTGCTCAATACATTTTCCCATTCCGATGCAATTAGGGGTATTTTTCCTTTTTTTTTTTTTTGTTCGACAGCTTTTCCATCGGAAAATGATATTTTTGGAAACTGCTTGGCCGCTATAAGGGTTGAGCGTGTCGGAAGAAAAACGTGAAATCAGAAGCAAAAAAATAAAACGCAGGAGGGAAACTTTTCTTGCTCCACAGCGTCACGTAATTGGCCTGTTGGAAGCGAGCCAAACCCAGCGGCATCAAGCATCCCAACTGTCCCCATCCATTCTCTCACCGCCGCCTAAAAGTCCACTGAAAGCCGTCAAATTTCAATTAACCTTTATCGGAGGTGAAAGCATCGCTTGTGGCGGCCGGGTTTACCCAAAACGGTCCGGGGTTTTTCGTTCCTCCTGACTTGCTGTTGTTGTTTTTTGTTTCTCACTCGGTTTGGTTTATCAGCCTAACAAATGTAGCGTGTACACGGAACACAAACCCCCCGCCATCAGAGCAACCCAGCCCAGGAGCGACCGGTTTACAGGTTGCATGTAGTGGTCAACCGAACTCCGGCGTCGACGAGATGGCTCGTAAAAGACGGAAATAATTGTCCTCCGGACTAATTGATGGCATCAACCGGGAGAACGTACTTCGTTCTACGGTCCTTTGTTGGCTCTCTACGTTCATTACATTCACTTAATCCCAATTGTATTTGTGAGAGTTGATAGATGGCCTTAAATTTGGTAAAAGGATTATCTTATCTAAAGGAAAGACTTATTATCAAAGTGTCACTTAGAACATTGTATGCGTTTCACTCATCGTAATTTTATAGGGAAAGAAAAAGGGAGTTACTGGAGAAAAAATGACTAACACACTTCTTTACCGTTTCCTAGAAATTGAGCTTTTTCCCCCCTAACATGGAATCAGTTTTCTTCCTGTCGATGCATAGAGAACGAACGCTTGCTTTCTTCGGAGGTAATTTTTCTTTCATGGTAGTTTGCGTTGTGAATGATTTATTAAACGCACGGTAAACGTTATCGTTCGTCAAAAGAAAAACCTTCACCACAGCTTGCACAACATTCGCGTTCGAGCAACACCACTCCTAGACCGTGAACAGTCAAGGTAGATTGTTTCAAAAACTGAACAAAAGCCTCCAACGTAGCCTATCTTTCACAGCGATACAAATGGTCTACAGGGAAAAGGATCTCCCATATCCCTGTAGACTTTTCTCTCGTATGGAGAAACCCTCGGTTGTGAAAAGCTTACTCTGCACGCACAAATACCGACGCAACACAAAACGTAATTTCGGCAGATTTTTACGGTCGCCATTGTTCCGATAGAATCTTTAGCCCATAAGCGAGCAAACAATGGTGGACCGTTTAGTAGCAACGCACGGTTTTAGGAAGGATAAAGCCCACGGTCTACTCGAGTAGCGCCACGGCAACCGTATTACCGTCCGGGGGGCGTCCGGACCTTCCCTTACCACCGGGTTTGTTGCTGATGAATATTCATAGCACCAGACAGACCGACCGACCGACCCGAGGGTGAGGGTGTTTCATTACACCTGTATCGACAAACAGCTGCGGGGAGCTTGCGATGGTTTCAAGGGTTGCGCCTGGGAGAAGGGCAGATTGCACATTTGAGGTTAAGTCCACACACTCTCGTAGGGCGAACAAATTGATACCTAACCCTTTCTTAAGCTTGCCGGGGGGCCATGGTGTCAACCCACGAAGGTCAGGGTCGAGGCGGCTTCAAACGAGTTTGATAAGCACACACACGCACCGGCATGCAGAGGCGCGTATACGACCACCATCCATACGGTCATACTCGTACCGTCCCATGGGCACTATCCGTGATTCTCCCCCGGGGGGAGGAGGTATACACTGCCGACTGACTAGTGACTAATTTGCGTTAGTGTAGCCCACGCGGGTTCGCCAGCTTGTCCTATTGGCCCTTGACCCCGCACGCCAATGAACTGCGTACCTGACGGGAGTGGTGGCGCCGGAGCCGCCACGCGACGAACCCGGCTGGTTGGGCGGCCCGTGGGTGGGTGAGTCGACGCTGGTACTGTTGCCACTGTTGCTGTTGCTGTTGGCCGAGCCCGTACCCGTCACCGGGGTGGCGTGCGAGACGAGCCAGCCGTCCACCATGTTGCGCGTCGCCTTGCGGATGAAGTAGTCCTGCACAAACTCCGGGTTCTCGTCCAGCCACGACTCCATGCGCGCGAACTCCGCATCGTAGCCGCCGCCGCCGACGCCGCCACCGCCGCCGCTGCCACCGCTGCTGCAGCCACCGGTGCCACCGGATCCTCCTCCTCCTCCTCCACTGGTGCTGCTGTTGCCCGCCGGACCATAGTACTGCTGCAGCTGCTGCTGGTGGTGGTGATGGTGGTTATGGCTGTGGTGACTCTGCTGCGGATGGCCTTGCTGCGGATGGTGATGGAAATGGTGATGGTGCTGGTGATGGTTGCTGTGGTGGTTGCTGTGCGGTGCGAGCTGTAGCGGCAGGGGGACACCAGAACGAGAGCCCAACGTAGTATCGAGCCCCACTGTGCCCCCCTGCTCGGTGGGCATCCTGCTTTGGGGTTCCTCTATGCTGCGCAAGTGCAGTCCTGCGGAAACGGAAGCGAACGGAGAAGCAAAGCGAAGAAGAAAGAGAGAAACGAAAAAGAAAAGAAAGAAGAAAGAACAGAAACAGATAGTTTAAATGGCGAACCACACGCAGGAGCTCTACACTACCTAACTAGATTAAGTGATTTGGTGTGTGCGCTCGGAAGAAATCTCGGCCTTCGTTCTCGTGCTCGCCCGCTTTACTTACATGCCCTCTATTTATATCTTTCGCTCCAACTCTTTCTCTTTCCTCCTCAAGGAGCAATAGGACAGTCGGCCGCGAAGGGTAAAAGAATTTACCGTACCGTAATAATGCTGATAAGCCTCGCCAGTCACACACACACACAACCCGGCGCCGGCTACAGCTGTCTACTCGGGCGTAATGTGCATGATAAATGTTTGCATTCTTCGGGCGGTGCGCACCGAAGCAAGTGGGCCGCGATGCGATACGACGATTCGCCGGAGAAAGCAGCCAAACATCTGCGCGGCGTACAGTGGTGTTCGGTGATGTAGCAAAGGAATATTTATGTAAGCGCTATAGTCATTTGTAACTTATGCTAGAACGTTGATGTTACAAAAAAAAAACTTCGTAGCGAAATCCTCTCCTATTTTAATTGTAACTTAAATGCAAACGTTTGCGTTGCAGGCAATATAATACGTTCTCCCTCCCTGGGGAGATTCCCCAAAACGATCGCACGTGTGTCTTGTTTACTCGCAAATAACCAAAGAAGGAACATCGTCAAATGGTCACATACATTGGTGCACTATACAAAAATCGATAGGAAAAAAGGGCAGATCAACGAGAGGAAGTTTTGTGCGTTTTTTCTCTTACCGAAAACAACAAAGCTCAACCCTAGCTGCGACAGATAAAACAAGTCCAGATCAGTAGCGGAATACCATTTCGGTTTCAGCCTGCGTGCTGGTTGTTACGAACGCTTCTTCAAACCTTGACTTGCTTCCGGTTCAACATGCGTGTGTGGTTAGCGGCATTGTGTTTCATCGTGTTCTGGACTTCCTCGACCATCGCAGGATTTGGAATGGAACTGTTGATGAACAAGCTAGCGTACCAACAGGACAAGCTGCTCGACATAGAGCAAGCGATCGGTTAGCTGCAGGCCGACTCGCTCCCAAGGACCCTTCGGTTCATGGCTGTGGAAAACCATCGATTGTGTCCGGAAGGTTTCCAATTCAGCTGGCCGTCTGCAGTGAGCTGTTCGAGGTGTGTTGCGAGCAGATTAATTTTGGCGGCGGATAAACGAGCTTTAGAAAGACAAAAACGCAAAATGTTTGGGTTCACTTTAAAAAATACGTTTCGTGAACTGAGCTTTACCAGAATGATGATTATTTTTTACTACAAATAAAATTGTTTAACCATTATACTCAGAATGCCTGTCTTCATTATAATTCGTTACGCAAGAGACTTTAGTGAAAAATCAAATATTTTAGAATTTATATTTTGAGACTTTATAATTCAATGAGTAGTGAAAAGGAAATCTTTCGGCAAAATAAAAATATGTTTATTCAAAGCTAGCAAATTGAATATTAACATTCTACCCAATGCGTGGAACAGAGCATCTTATTTTCAAAAAAAAAGTCAATATCTCGAACGTGTCTCGAAGATGATCCATCACAGGTTGCAGCTCGATTGGAATTCCAGGTGTTCGTCTGATTCTTGCAACAGCTCGGGTAACTGAAAACCTCCTCGCCCTGCTGAGATGAGAAAGCTAGTAGGAGAAATTCTACTAGCAAAAAAGAGAATTTGGGTTTGCTTCAGGTGAAATGAAGTCGGATGGGAAATTGAACTGTGAAGTGAGATCAATCGAATGAAAATATAACGAGAAACCATATCAGGGGCTTTTGTTTCAATATTACGCGGAAAAACGCGACCGTCTGTCAACATTATCGGTTGGCTTTTTTGCACCGAATTTTGCTCTCCAAAACTGCCAAAAACAGATCATGTTCCATGGCAGCTCGGTTTTAGATACCGCGAACTGGAAACGACATGGAATTCATCTAAGGGAAAACAATTTATTAAATGTAATCGTACCGCATTTCGTGAGAACCACCTTGGCATGAGTCACATCGTTCTGGGGTATTGTTTGACCGACTTTTCGCGGGATTTTCTCTAGCGCAACCAAACGGACACTTTCTGCTCCACTCGGGCGGTTCGGTGTCTTGGAATCTGAACCTTGGTCGATCGAAAGCGAGAAATATGGCAATTGTGCAACCGCAGGGAAGCAAAACCGCTAACAAATTAGTTGCCAGTCGGTTGCGCACGGGTAGGAAGGTGAAGCCCAAGCGAAATGTCTTCGCTAAACTATAATTTATTATCGTTTTTTTTCCGGCCAAAGTCCATAACATTGTGCTCCCGCGGTGTGCCGACTTGCAAGAAGTTTTCTCTGCCACCCTCTGCCAAAGCAAGAAGCAAGTCGTGCGTGTTGCAGGGTCGGATAGCATTTGGGGAGCCGTGTGTGCGAGTACAGATTAGCGGAAATTACCTTGCTTGTTTCTCTTGTAACGACAACCATTGAAACGACACATGCTAGCACTCTGGCCCATCAGGGCCCTTTATGGCGCCGATCGCAGGAAGTTTGCCCCGTTTCCGGCACTATTTTCCAATAAACGCAACCGGGAAGCAGGGACCGCCGTCGCCGCCACTGGTCCCGTTGATGCTGGCTGCTGCTGATGTTCCTGCTGCTGCTGTTGCTGCTGCTGCTCGATGACTCGCAGGATATGTTTCCCACAGCACCCGGACCACCACAGGCGATGGTACAGCTACCACCAGCACCACCACCACCACCACGATGACAACGACGATTTTCGGAAACACAGTTCGGCGCAGTGCGGAAGGAATAGCACTTCATTTTACTTACACATTCGACTGGTCATGGGAAAACGGGTTGTGCAACGGGGGTGCGGTGCGGTGCGGCTCGCGCTTTATCGTTTTTACTTTCGTTCGGTTTCGTTCGAAGTTCACTGCTGCTGACGGGCGGGCTTTCCTCGTCAATGTTTGTCTTTTCACACACCACACGCAAAACGAAAAAACAAACCACACCGACCGAATGGACTGTAATCTCAATTTTACTTTGCTCAGCTGCTGATAAGTCTGCCCGTGAGGCACAACATGGAGAAAAAAAATTAAATAAAAATAACACAACGCTCACTAATACCTTGGCGATATGTCGCCACTTATGCTTCGGGTAATGTTCCTTTGATTATCCTTCGCCCGATGAACGTGTGTGCGAATGCTTGCGAGGATATGTGACCACAAAGTAACCAGACATTTCGATACCACCATCGAATTACTTTTCAGCCAGAGAAAATCCCAATGCTTTTTGCATTGCGTTTTACAATTCCCGAATTGTTGCAAATAAATAATAAAAAAAATTTTTATAAAAATATAACGGCATACATTGATCTTATTCTCAAACATCAGTACAAAAGTGACAAAAATCTGTCGGTGGCTTGCCAATGTCAAGTCCATTATGAAAATATCGAATATCGTTGGGCGAAATGTAAACGATTTCGCTTCCTGCAAATAATCGCTCATTGTCGCAATGAGAAATAATGTTTAATCAACTAATGTTGCCATTGTAAAGGGGAAATTGCAAAGACCATCAGCAATTCCAAGAGCTTCGAACAAAGGACCATCGTTCTTTGGTAAACCGTCTGCCATGACCGGGGAACATTATCGTTTCAACAAACCGGTGGAGCATTATGAATAAGTTAGTGCTATCCATTCTTCTGCCATCTTTTGCACTTATCTTGTCAATCATGAATGTTGCTTCTTTTCTTGCCCTCGAAAACACGAGAATTTAAATGGACACTATCTGCCCTTTCAGGAGAGTTTGAAACAATTTTCCTGCATCCTGCAAATGCGCCTCGGCAAAAGTACTTTCTTCGGCGTAGCGACCGCGGTGAAACCGCGAGGGCATTTCTTACGGTAACTAACCGGCCGTCCACCCTGTCAAGGGTTGGCCCGGCGCAACGATTGATGATCCAGCGGCACGCGATGACCGTTTTCCGGCTCCGGAAGCTAAATGGAGGCGCCTGGTGCCCCACCTGGGAACAGTAGCAGGATCGTGCAAAGGTCGCCTGACCAAGACGGTTGGTTGAGTGACAACCTTATTTTTTTTCCTCCCCTCAGTCAAGCTCCACGGCCACTACTAGAGGGAGGAACCGAAATTATCACCCCGGTTGGGATCGTATGGCAACATTACCTGGAGGGTAATCGTTATTCATTATTGGATCATCGTGTCCAACTGGCAACACCACCGAACCCAGGTGGGAAGTGGTGGTACTTAAGCTTTCAATTTATGACGGACGGTCCAAAGAATGTCATCCGAAATTAAACACTTTGTTTCACAGCAACACACGGCCACGACGGCGATTAATGGCCGACAAATGGGACCCGTCGGGAACATTAGAGCTTTTTATAGCAATCTGCCACTGTTACCGAGGCGGTGCGATGATCTCGGCGCGTTTCATTAGTATTCCACACGACCGGCCGTCCGCGACCGCAGAGCCGTTCGCTCGTTTGCCCCCGCTAGCGGAAAGCGGAAGTGGACCGGAGCCGCATGGACGCCGCTCGTAACAACCTTCCGGACCGAGCGCGGCGACACCGAAGACGCCAGCGAGACGGGCCGGTCCCTGCCGATGCGATGCGGTTCGCATGCGAATGTGGCTGCTGCTGGCGGATGCAAGTTTTGAAAGTGAAATTCTCCTAAGTGATTGCCACGAGGCGATCGATCGATCGGTCGCGCGGGTGGTCGTCGGTCGCTTTGCATTTGGCGCTAAGACATCTTCTTTTATTAATTTTTCCTTTTTTTTTTTTTGCTCGCGTTGTCACTCGCTCAGCCGCGCGACCTCCACGGCGACGGCGGCAGGGGGGGTTGGGTAGAATGTTTAATTCACGGAAAAGCTTGCGGATGGTGGGTTGGCCGGTTTTTATGCGTATCATTCCTCCCACCCTCCGACCGGCCCGTCCGCGTATCCTTCGACTGCCACAATCAGTTAAAGCAAACGCTCAATCGAAGCGCGAGCGAGGAAATCAATTCGGTCCGATGGCTTCCGATGACACCAGCACCAGCGGTTTCGTTCACGGCTTCTCGGTGGTGGATGAATACCCTACGCTTGGCGCCCAAAAGAACAAGCGCAGGGAAAAGAACGAAGATCAAACGGTCCGATAGACCGGCTAGCGAAAGTGGAAAGTTTCATTACATTAGAGAAAGACACATTTTTTAATCACACCTAAAAGTCCTTCTCCAACGCAAAAGCGGTTGGATGCGGTTTAACTTGTTCGTCTGAAGTTGTCTAGTGCACAACCCTTTTATGAAAAACTAGCAGGCCCGGTAAACCTAGTTTTACCCTAAGATGTATGTTGCTGAGAACATTTGATTTTTTCAGAGCTTATTTCTCAGTTTGTTGCTTTATTTATTCACACCAAAAACAATTTTTTAACTTATTGCAACACACACTCGAAAAAAATATTTCAGTTAGTTATCCAACACAAAAAACTTTTTGTGCAATTTCATCAATTCCCTGTTTGTGATCGATATTTTATCGATTCCTATTTGCTGTATTCACCTTTCTCTGCTTTGATGTATACACCTTGACAGATATGCCACTGTCATTGGATGGACAGTAGTGGTCAGCGCTGTATACATACGCGGAGTAATAGTTAATTTTATTAGACTCATTTTTGCCTCTAAATTAAGTTTAATGGTAACGATTTTTTTTAAATTGGTACGAATGATTATTGTTTAGCGTAAAAACTACAGAAAATTGAAAACAATCTTTGGTTTATACAACAAAATGCACGATTTTGTGCATTTTTATGATGTGCTGTTTTTTTTGTCAAGAACTGTAGAGAGCGTACATGCTTGTTTTGATTGTGTTAGTAAAACTGAGTTTCAAATTTAAACTTTATAGAATTTTATTCAAAAACAGCAATCAAACAAACCTTCAACAACATCTGCTGTGCTTAAACTTAATCTGTGGAAAGTTTCAGAAGCGACGGTGCCGTATTGGCCGAGTTTTAGGTGTACATAAAACTCCATACAAAAAAAAAAAAAGCTAAAATATGTAATAGATAAATGTTAACCACTCAACAATCTTGTATAGGGAACGACATCACTTTTCAAATGAACATTCGTTCAAGTAGTTTCTATTTCGTTTTCAGTTTTCTAGCGTTGACGATAGAAATCAAAGCACAAACATTTCAACTCTCAATTTTAAATCAATCAACATCAATAATGTAGGTGAAAGCATAGGAAACAAAAGTTTAAAACATCATCGAACGTTCCAAAAGCTCTTTCAAATGCTCACCAACGATTTCAGTGATTGATTCCCAAGCATTCCCCCCAACAGTTGTTTACCTGAAGCATACATATTTACCTACTGTATGCGGGGGGGGAAAAAAAACCACCCACTAATGAAGGGCAGCAGCTAAATGACTGTCGCCAATCGATAGGTCAACGGTGCCAGCGACTCGGTGGCCGTCTGGCGCGGTATTAGTTGGACGACTAAGCATCACATCCAATAACCGTCCCCGTCCCCATCATAACGCGGCCACAAAGTGGAGCCGAAGGCGTTGTGGAGTTGGGCTGGAGGGAATATGCTATCGATGATGCCCATCGCGCCAGGCTTTGGCAACAATTTTCGCATCGATGCGCCGCCACCGCCGACGCCGCCCGTTACGTCAAGTGGAATGCCGGAATGGTGACGAATTACGCCCCGGGATTATAGTCCCATATGGCAGCAGGAAAGAGTAAGTGGGAAAACAGGAACAACGAAAAAAAAAACCACAGACACACACACAATATGCACGTGCTGCGTGTGACATGGGTGTTGCTAATTTGCCACCAGATTGCAATGTTGTGTTATTTCGACCCGTCGTTCCCAACTCGCCTGCTCGTCAACATGTCCGATGGTTTCCGGGGAAGCAAAGCGAAACCCAACCACGGAGCGTTGCACAAAACTAGATGCACCATCTAGAAACCATCAGCAGAAACGTGGCTGAAGCGATGGGGAAAGAGTGTTGGTGTTCCATCCACGTCCTTCGCTGTTGTTGCACATGGGGCTCGGTGACCACAAAATCGTTCACAATCAGGATCCTGTGTTTATGGAGCGGTAGCAAAAAAAAGGCATCTTTACTCCCTCGCTACACTTGACTCTTTGCCTTCCGACAGGTTTGCTGTACAGCCGAAGGAAAACATTTGATATTCCAATGCAATAGGACAGGACACGGGCCAGCTAGATTCGCGTCGGACCGGCGACTCCACCGGAACATTGTGGACAGCTTTTTTCTGTCCCTTGGCAACGCATCATAATGGACGAACAATGACAACGTCGAGTTGGGAAGGGGGGGGTTTGGTTTTTGCAGATTTTCTTTGTTTCGTCCGCTGCCCAAACTGGAATGTAGACAATGTGAAAACACGTTAGCTGGCGCTGTATTGTGGAGTGACAAGAGGCATGGTGTTGGAATGAACTTGAACAAAGCAAACTGTTCACATACACGTGGACCTTCACTTCACGGAAAGCAGCTTGCGGCCGGAGCGAATGAAGCGATCCACCGTGGCGACACGATTTCCATTCGAATTTCCTTTTTTTTTTTCGGCAGACATTGTAGCTGCGGAACGCTGGTGGAGAATGGTAAAGGCGCATGGTAAAAGCAGCCTGCTGTCGATGATGCTGATGATAATGATGATCAAGATGGTGTTTCGTTTCCGTCCGTCCGAGAACAACCAAATCCTATGATAAATTTGTCTAGCTTGTGCTGCCGGATTTTCCGGAGCCAAGGAGAGAAAACAAACCAGAACTGCACCGGACGTTCAGAAAAAACTAATTTCATCAATCTAGATGATGGCTTCTGGTGAAGTTGAGCGATGTATTCTGTACTGTACGGCAGAGGAAAGTTTACTTTGGATTGGGAACTTTCTTTTTCCGCTGTAAATGTAAGCGATAGGGGATGGTAAAGATTTAGTTAATCTTTATGTTTCCATGCCATGCGTAGTCGCGTTAATCAAGAGGTCAAACATGGCGGACGGACGGAAATGAAGTGACCAAAGTATTGACTGAAGTAAGTTTTTCTTTGAATGACACACCGTGTACCTTATTACTTTGATTTTACGTCACGGGCTGATCCTATGCCGATCTTTTCACATAGGCTAGGAGCTGTATAGTTGATTTACAATATCCCTTAGTCTTTGGATAAAGGCTATTGAAGAGCCAAACACATCTTGGAACTTGTCTTAAACTAAATATTAATAAGCCAAACGATTTTGTGGCAAACGTGAAAACGAAGTCTCAATGGCGTTCAAATAACCTAATACATAGTTGTTTTCTAAGTACTACAATAATACAATTTTGAAACGGTTATGGCGAATATTAAAAAAGAAGAATTTTACTTTTATTTAAAATATAAGCAAGACAAAACAAAAAAGGATGGTTTACCCGGTACCTTCAAGTCAAGTCCCATGCATTACTTGGCGCTATACTTTTGCGGGAGAATCGTGACCGAATAGAGAGCCAGATTTTTTTTACCGGCAAGAAGCCCAGGCAGGCTTTTTTTCTTCTCAAGATAGTAGAAAGTGCACTGCTAAAGAGCTCGACGGATTATTTATTGCCAACAATAAATCAATCATTCGATCGCATGCTTCGTTGGCTTAGTGGCAAAATCCTTTCCTTTCCTCTTTTCTCACATGTGTAGCTATCGAAAGTGAGGCATGAAAAGCGCTTTGGACACGATAGACTTATTCCGCCAGAAGCCTTTTTGCATTTGACTTGTTTCAAAGAAGAAGAAAAAACAGACGAAGAACCGAAGACGTCAAAGAAAACATATCAAACACTTTTAAGCTTGCAAGTTGCGAAAAACACCAAAATGCGCTTAAATGTAACTGCAATAAACAAAAGAAGAAAGGAAACAAAAGTTCGTTTTTCCCTTCGATTGGCGGCTGTTTCTTCTGAGGAATAATGACCCGAGAAGAAGAACACTGTGGTACAACGGTGGAACGGTGGCAACCGCAACCGGAAGCTCACCTCCTCACCTCACCGTGCATTTGTTGGATAATTAATCTTCAAATGATGATGTCCTCGGCAGCGCACAACACAAACCGGAACGAATTGGCGGCTTTTCAGCGCCGAAGCGGTACATAAAACATAAAACATTGCAGGCATCGAAACGCCGCGCAGGGAGATTCCGGGGACGGCAATTCCATCAGCAAACATCGGCACATTCCTTTCCTTCCAGCCCTCGCGCGTCGGCCGCGGCACTGACAAGATGAGTGATAAATGATTGTCGAGCGAAAGTTTATCCGTGCACGGTTTGGTCGTCTTGGAGCCGGTTGGGCGTTAAGGAAAATCGTCAATCACACTGTCTTCGAGACGATCCATTTAGGCTTTCCTAAGGCCAGCGCCAGCCGCCAGAGCGTGTGCCGAACAATAACGGATGCCCGTGGCGCATTCTGGAATACAGAACTAGGGGGTTTTTCCGCCACCTTCTAGAAATGTTATCTCATTTACCAGCGCTTCCACGAACGGTAAATACTACGTGAGCTGCCTCTCGAAGCTTGCTGCCTCGAATGGTATAAATTTCAAGCTCAATTAAATTAAACAATTTACTCGATTCAACGGTTTTCCATTTTCATCAACTATTGCGATTGCTTTGGCTGCACACGGTTCAAGTTTATAGCGTGTTGTAATTTTTTTTTTTTTTAGCCATAAAGTCAGAAGAACGGGTCCACCCCGGTCAGCCCTTCCACCGCTCAACGACACTTAGAAATTACGAAACATCTTGCTGGCACGGCCCCCCCGGAGAACGGCTCGAGAATCGGCACGTTATTATTTTCTCGGGAAAATGCAATTCCCCTCTTTCGTCCGGGCGGAGTTTTCAAACGCTCGCCTCACCCTTCCCGTGCTCGAGATGGTCAACGATGGACGAGGACGGGGTAACCCGTTTGATTTATGACGGAGGTAATTGAATAACAGCAAAATACGCTTCACTATATCAGCAGCGACATCATCATCATCATCATCATCATCATTACCATCGTCATCATCCCGATCGGCGGCATCATCCTTGGTGGTCGGGCGATGAACAGCGCCATCCAAGACCATCGTCGGCGCAAACGTTATCGCCATTTATCTCGCCGCCGAACTGAGATTTCCGAGAATGTAAACAGCTTGCCGCGCGGGAATGAAGTCCCACTTCCAGTTGGCGGCTGCAGACGGTGGAAGAAAGTGCGATTAGGATCGCGCCGAGCAGGCCGACTAATTTTCTCGAGAACGGGTTTTTTTGCAGATTTACCCTCAGTTTCATTTCGCAATCAACGCATCTCAAATTAAGTTGATTTGCTCCTGTGTGACCTCGCGTAGCGCGGCGCACGCTTAAAGCCCTTTGGAAGTGGTTCGATGAATTTCTCATCTCTGCACACGACATGGTCGGCATGAAACGTGCTTTTGCAGGCGGCATACAGAACCAGTGGGGTAAAAGGTTCTCGGCTTCTTATCCTTTCGGCATCGAACACGGCGCAAGGCAACTGCTGCAGCATAACTTCCAAGATGCACTGTTTTGACAATGTCTGACGTTGGAGCACTTGCACAAACTTGCTCGAGGGCAGGATGTACGTTCGAGCTGAACTTGAAAACTTTTCCAATCTAAAAAGCTGAACGAGGCGAACGCACACAGCACAAGGTCGCAGCGGCGCTGGGAAGGGCCAACGTCGGTCCCGATATGAAAGAAATAAATGACCAGCCCAAAACTCGAAACGTGAGGGTGGATGGCAAGCGCACATGTGGACGTTATCCGTATGAAGGCTGACAAAGAGTGTCCTTTTTGCCAAATACTGAATGTCATGGCATCTCAAAATGTATGATTACGAACAGTGGGCTGTTTTACGATATAAAAGCAAAAAAAATTACTTTAAATAATTCCATTTTAAGCGAACATTAGAAAAGAAGCAAATGTCAATAAAGATATGAACTATTAGCATTGTTTTGCAATAAGTTCAAGCGTAGACAACATAATCCTACACAAAGTGTCAGAAAGAACAGAAAAAAAAACTTACAAAAGAGAACAGAGCTTCAACATTGACATTCTGAGTATTCTTCAACTTTTCCACTCAAACCATTTGCAAGCATAAGCCTAACCTTGTCGATACATTCTCTTCTTGCAAACCCGAAACACCACAACCAAAGCGAAGCACATAGGGCGTAAAGAAAATCCCTCGTAAGACCGTTGGTCTCGCTAATCAGGTTGAAAAATCACGCAGCCACAGCTGTGGGACATCTTGCAAATCTGTGCGGTACAGTATCATCTAAAAGATGTTTTGTTTTTTTTTTTTTGGGACATTTTTCCTCTGCCTCCGGCCAAACGAAGCTGGCCGGCAAAAAAGTGAAGCGCTTAGTTGCCATTTGTCCAGCATTAGTCGTCGTTCGTCAGGCAGTTCGTCGTAAACCAAGAGGGTTCCTTGCTTCCGGCCCAGCCTAAGTTGAGTAATTGGGGCGCATTTGTGTGCGACGTTGCGCTAATGTTGCTTGAAAAAGTGAACCACATTTACAACTCGCCAAGAACGACGACAACCGGAAAGGACGGTTTACTCCGGTATCGACAGCTTGCAACGTAATCCGATGTTACTGTAGAAAAAAAGGGTGGTCTAAGTGTGGCGAAAGCATACAGTTCTTTTTTGGGGTGTACAGGGGTTGGAGTTTGATCCCGCATTGGAATAAGCGTTGCGCCTTGAGTTCTTCAAAAGGCCTAGTTTGCATACTATCTAAACGCTATACTGAATCACATAAAGGCATTCATGTTTAAATTTTCCACCCATTTTATTACAAAAACTAAAAGCAACAAGCCAAACAACAAATGCTATCATGGATTCATGGATTTGAGAATTTCCCAGAGCCGTCAGTTAAATCTCAGCAACAGTTACGTATCAGAAGCAAGACATGATAAACATGCTCGCATGATTGTACAGTAACAAAGTTGTGCCTTATAAGAAAAGAAAAAAAAACCCTGCACTTGACGGATGCATCGAAGCGAATTGTGATGTAAATTAATAAAAAGGATAGGGCAGGGTTCATGTTCATTTTCTACTCGGTAGCAGATCGGTAGGAATGTTAAGGTTTTCTCAGGTGCACAGTCCGCCTAGTAGGATGATCCTGACGGTCCTGATATGACGCAGACCGACACAACGGACGGCTCACAAGCAACATGAAGCATTTGCGTGCGAGCTTGCGCCTCTTGACTTTTAATTAAAACTGTCTTTTATAGGACAACTTTACCCAACGCCCGATGACATACTTCATGTGTACGACGGTAGAAAACAACATCACGGAATAGTTACAGCACATCGTTTTTACGAAGCACGGTAGCACAAGTTAACGACATCAGATACGAGCTGGCAGGATCACATATAAACGAAACACAAACATTAAAGCAAAGTTCAAACCACAAGCGGTTAGAGCCAGAATGACCCGGTACACCTTGGTTGCAAAACAAGATAATTGAATTTATTACGTTCAATGGACCTTTGCTTTGCTTTGCAATGGCTTTGCTTATGAATAATACGTGCTAGCGTATCGCTATATATTCCCTCGCCATTTATATTACCCAGCTAATTCCATTTGGGTTTTTTAGAAAGCAATCATTTTACATCGTTTAAGTTTTACCACTTCATCAATGAGGGGAACGGTGAAAGTGATAAGTCAGCAAGGACTGAACGAAAATCGTCTGGGATAGCAACACTTCCGGACGTCCATGGTCGCAATAAACTCACACACGCCCACCACCCGGAAGGGAAAAACTATTCCAACGGCCATTAGTCGAGCGTGTTCTAAAATTAGACGGAAAATTGTCGCGGAAAAGTTCGCTCAACTTCGGTGCCATCGGCGTTCCTCCTTCCCGCGGGGCGGAAAAGCGAATGTTCCATGCACCGTTTCGCAGAACCTGCTACTTCCGCCACAAATGATGTGGATCCCCGTAGCTTTACCTTTCTTCCCAACTCCGGAATCCGTCGCGCCGCCTACCTGTATCGTCGGTATCTTCCGTTTCATATACTGCAATACTTTTGCCATTAATCTCGCGTTACCGTTTCCGTACTGGCCTTGAAAGGTGAGTTCCACGACCCAGGAATGGGCGTACAGATCTTTATCGTCGTGTCTGGAACGTTTTCGTAAGGACATTGACAATTACCTTCTCCGACTCTCGGTTAATTGCGAAAGCATGACGAACTAACTGTGCACAGAAATTGTCATAAGAGGCAGATACACAACAGCAATTTATTCAAAGAATGGTTCATCCACTAAATGATTAAACAAAAGTTTCTACAGTTTCTGTTGGCAGGAAAATGGCAATAAAAAAATAAACACTGCTTCGCGATTACGTTAAGATGTACATTATTGTCTTTAGGGAGTACCTAATGCCGTAGTACAAAACCAAGCAACCAAGCAATCGCGTAAAAGTAACATCACAATATCCAAACCATCGGCACTCGGGTTAGTCGATCTTTTACGGTGACAAACGGTAGCAATAAAAATGGACTAGTTCATTGGAGGCTACGATGGTTCTCCCGCTTGGCCGAAGCATATTGCAAGCAAAAGCGACACGAGACATTAAAAGAGACATCCTTGGGCGGAAGAGACGCATTCCTTCACTTGCGGAAAATGAACATCTGCAAGCTCTTGTTTCGCAGGAGAAATCCTCCTTGCAGTCTCGGGGTGCCATTTAGAGTGGGACGAGGTTTGAGCTTGCTTCAGCAATTTGATTATAAAACTTCACCGGAACGCCACGGTAACGACGCTCGAGCCGTGCATATTTCGGCAGTGGAACAATTAATGGTAATTTAATTCAGAACTCCCTGCTTGGCGAACATTTGCTACTGGAAAATGCAATTAATTGCATCCGATGAAACTTTTCCTAGATCTGCGAGACAAATTGTGTGAACAACTTGGGATGCTGAGAAGTAAACGAATGTTGATAATGTTCAAATGAGTAGAACATGTCGGATGATACCAATAAATATAATTATAACTTGGGTGCTATCAATCCATCAGAATGTTGGAGTCGAGTACAATCCATTTGAATCATAATAATTAATTTAAAGAAAATAGAGAGACATTACAATCCATCTAATCGACCACCGAAAATAACTTCAAAATTATTGTTGTGTAACGAAGCAGAGAATAGACAATATTAGTAGAAGCCGTCTCAAAGCGCAAAACTGTCGAAATGTGGGCAAAGCAAGTGAAATGAACTGTTGGATAAGAATATCCACCAACACAACCCACCGGTACGATCGATGCCCGGCAGAGAACCACTAATTAATGGTTAATTATTTTTCATCTTGCCGGAATTCACTCGGATAAAAGCAGCGGGCCGGCGAATGTCTAAGAAACGAGCAAAGGGAAAGGATTCCTTTCTCCGTCGTGCGGGCGCTTCCTGCCGCAATATCTCTAAGCACATCGCCTTAGCGAGCGGTAGCTTGGCCAATAATTTGCGAAACAACCAACGCTCAGGCACTTCTCAGGAAGAGAGGACGAACCCCGAGACGAAACAACACAACAACAACAAACTGCAACCAGTTCTCTTTCCTTTGGCTGTAAACCTGGGTCCACCCAATCAGCCGTATTTAAATACCCTCGTCAAACGGTATTGTTTGCAAAGACCACGTTGTCAGGACCGATAATTTATTACAGAACATCGCCACCATCATCATCATCGCCGTTTGCATCACCGGTTGTCTTTTGCTTCATCTTCTGTCGATCCGGGTTGGAGCACAGTTTGTTGCGGCCAGAAATAAATTAAAATCAATTTTATCATCCTCTTAAAATGAACTAGCCATCCTTAATCCATTAAGTTCCTGGAGAGGAATGTTGGTTATGAAGGTAAATTTTTGTATGATCCTTATTTAAAAAAAGAAAACGAAGGACGTTCCGCGCATCTAAAACGACTGATGTAACGCGATGCCAAGCAGTACGGTAATCTCAGTGTTCGCTCAGTTCCGACAGCTCAACACGTTTATTCCGCTAGCTCCGTCGCGTCTGTCCCACTAACCCACAACTGTTGGAGGAACATACGCATAGGCAAGCACAAGCTATTGTGTGCTCCGATGATGGCTCATCCCTGTAATTCTGACACTCGGAAATAGGATTCACAGCGTGGGCCGCACGACGTCCCCCGTTCCTTTGTCTGCTAGCGTGGCACAGTCAGAAGGAGGTTTCACTTGACTCGAAACGAAAAAGGCACACAGTTCCGTTCCGAAAAGTTCTGTATCCTGTGCATAACCGGGACTGGCAGAAATGAATAGACGGAAAGATGACACATTGGCGCGTGTTTTACCCCACCTTGGAGGACGAACGGGACTGGACGAGCGTGAAAAGATTTTCCGTTCATTCCTTTTTTGTGTTTGTTGGAACGCACACATGTCAGTAACACACAGGCTACACAATGAGTCCTGGCATGGATGTCCCCGTATTACGGCATCATCAAAAGTCAAAGTTCTTCACACGCACTGGCAGAAATATTTTGCCAAACTGGTAGAAGTTCTAAGTCCTCGAATATTACAGGCGCCACTGTTGCACAAGAAGGAATTAAAGGCTTTAAAATTTAAAAATTCATAATTTTGAAGAGTATGCCGTATAAAAAAGTTATGCAAAACCGGGTTAGTTCGCGTAAAATTGGACTCTGGTTTCTGGTTGGAACAAAAGGATCTAACATGAAATGTATGAACTATACATAGTATTATGATCGATGATTAATAATTTTTAACATTTGGCTTCTCAGGCATCGTTGAAACATTCAACAATTTCAAAAATACAGTGAATAGCGATCCTTTCGCCTGCAGCTTTTTCCGAATCTTTTAAGTAAACATCGATTCATAAATCCAGCCAATATCCCGGACAAGCTGTCAGCAGAACGATTCATTAGCTGACCTGTGGTAGCCTTCGCCAACGAAATCATCCCTTTTATGAACATTATGCTGCTGTCCTGCTGTGTGCCGCAGCAGGAAGGAAAAGTACCACCACCGACTCATCGACGCTTGGTTTGCGCTTCCTGAGGGCAAATGGTTTTTTTCCCCCCTTTTTTATTGTCTCATTCCGGTAGTGCCCGTCGGCGACGTTCTCTTTGATCGGAGAGGTTGAAAGTTCAAATACATTCAGCGAGCAATGTAGGACATATGATCCATGTCCAGCGAACAGACTGCACCAACCGGACACGATACATGACTCGCTCGGTACCGCAAAAACCCTTCCCCTCCATTGGCTTGGGGCATCCTTTGCAATCGAGCCGAAGGTTCGTGTTGCGACTTGCTGCTTTCAGGGGAAAACCCGCAGCACAGCACACGGCTACGATGCACACCAGTAACAAAGGCACAACCACTCGCGTATCGAGAACCGCCGAAAGGAAGAGTCCACGGTTCGGTCAGCCACTGGAGCTACGATACACTTAGGGTGCAGCACGTGGAACGATGGAACGCTGTTGGAGGAGGAAGCTTTACCTAGTTTTCGTGCAAGCGTCCAATTGGTACCGAGCAGGCGGACAGCGTCATTCGGTCGCCAAAGTTTGTGGATATCTGAAAGTAAAGATATCGGTAGAAAGGGGGAGAGTAGGGTAAAATTCAAATATCGGCTGGGATTGGGGCAGCACGGCGTTGGAGAGGGGGTTGGCCACAGCAGGACATGAACCACAATGAACTACCACAGGTGAGCAGGGGATAAAATCGGGTTGGGTTTGGGATGAAATTAGGAAGAGATGAGAAAACAAGTAGGAAATACAAAAAACCACAGACAGAACAACCGAATTACTGACGGACAGACAGACGAACAAAATAGAAACCCATATGAGGAAGAAAAAAATCGACCTTATACGAGGACGAACTGAATCGAGTTCCGCCCTGTGTGTTCAGTGAGCATGCTAAAGGAGGAGTTTGGAGGATGATGATGATGATGATGATGATGATGATAATTATGATGATGATTGCAGTTATGAAATTGCTCGCTTGCTTGATCAGATGACATTTATTCGAACAATCTATTCGAACTGATTCGTAGCATACCGTTGGGAAGAGAGATTGGATGCAAAGGGAAAAGCGGACAATTGTATGCGCCAAACTGCATTGACAAAACAAGTTTCTGGCAGCACATCTATTTGTGGCATATCCTCTTGCGAATCTATTTTGCCTCCTGCCGATCGATTCTGTTTGGCGTTGCGACTGAGAGCCGATCACCCGAGAGCTGGTAGGATTCTCCCAATTTAGGGCTAAGCAAATAAACTAAGTTTAACAGAATGTGGTGGATTGTTGTCCACTAGAATCGAAGCAACCTTAATTCTTTGGCATAAAATTGTGGATTTGTGGAATCCCTTAAAAAATAATTTCATACCAGCTTTAATTTCACATCCCTGCACTGGCCACCGGTGCCAAATTTCAATCTCAACACACACACACACTTAAAAACCACAATACACAAAATTATATGTGTCCTTTACGAAAGCAAGCATTCGACGGGTCATGCCGGCAGAATTCCGAGACGCAGCAGCACCGATCGATAGCCTGCATTAAAATTGGCTACCAGCGATCCAATTCTTCTCCAAGCAAGCGTCCGGCGACAGGAGCAAATGGACCGCAGTGAATGAGGTGGAAGGAAAGCAGGAGTAAGAAAATGGTACCAGTATTGCGACAAACCGGCCAGGTCAACGGTCACATAATTCACATAATGAGACACAATTTAGAGGTACTTAATCCATAGCCAACAAAAAAATAGGTGCTTCTTGCTGTGGGCTGAGGCACGGTTAGGGAAAAAATGAAACACTTATAAAGGATAACATAAGGGACGTTTAAAAAACATTTAACATTCAACAGTACAGTACAGTGATAACATTCAGACATTAGTGCATAACCTTTCATTGGCGTGAATAAAATTATGTCAGTGATTTTAATTTGATTTCAGTAAGCATAACAATAAAATGTATGAATAAACAGCACATGAAATAACATTTACACGATAGCAATTTTAGTTGGAGTAAGAGATTATTGGAAGAATGAAAGATGTGTAGTCGACCAGTCTTCAGATTGCATTAGACGCACGAAACGAGAGTGGAAGTAAACCAACGACGCTCCGAGACGCTCCGAACTGCAGTTTATCAATTTAAACCCACACGAGAGACCTAGCTTCCTGAGCAGTGGCAAACCACAAATCCATCGACGAGTAGCAGCATGGCATCACGCATGATTCACGTCGTCCTCCCAGTGCTCTGCACGAGACAGCCAACAACAACTCGCAACTCACAACTCGCACAAAATCGAGCGTAAGTATCCGTACAAGCCAAACCCGATGACGCGAGTGCAAGAAGCGAGAGCGCGGTTTAGTTCGGAATTATTTATTATTTTAATCTCCCGTAAGCCCCCGGGGCGAGGCTGCGGCGGGGAAAGTTCGGTAATCCAATTATAAACTCACGACGATAACACAATCGCCGCGCGTCCGCGATGTATCGTTCCGCGCCATGCTGGATGATATCACGCTATCTACTTCAGCGTTGGATCTGGGATGTAAAAGGGGAGGAGGAGAGCTGATGGACAAGCGCCGTTTGGGGTAGAAGGGATACTTGGAGCATCGTCACTATCATCATTATCATCATCATCGTCATATGCTTCACTACACGACGGTACGCAATGCACTACAATCTGCGGCCCATCCGCTTCCCCCGGGGGACGTCCCTGAGCTTAGAGAACAACGTGTCAATTGATTGCACACAACATCAACGCCAGCCACCCACTGATCCCTCCGAACGGTGCAGCTGCAACACCGGCACCGGCTGACGTAAACCACGCGTGTGTGTGTGTGTGTGAGAGGGTGGCCAAGAATGACCATCAACGCCATTCGTCTGCTCACGCCTTCGCCTAGCCCTACCAGCGGGACCGACGGGATAAGATCCGGGAGTAAGCAAAACATGATAATTTCTAATGGACGGTAAACTGTGTCTCGACCATCGCGCCGCCATGGATATGGAGTCCGGCGAGACCGAGGCCGATGCGGAGCGCTGCTGTGCGGCACGTGTCGTGTGGATGCTCTTCAGACGGGGGGATCAAACTGTCGCCGGTTGATGTGACAGGCTGCACAGACATCGAGCTGCAGGAGGTTCAACGGCAACCTGAGAGATACCGAACGTTTGGAGATAGCCAAAGAATAGCGCGAGAATATTTGCCACAAAACGTGGGGGGAGATGTCTGTGGACTGGCCAGGAGTTGCCATCCGAGCTGGCGTAGTAAAGGCTGCCCAGGCTGGCCACCTGAGGCTTAGGCTGCGTCCACCTGGGTCACATGGCGCTCGACCGTCGGCTCACTCGGAACTAATCAATACGTCCGTGGCGTCCTCCTAGCAGCGATTGCACCACCTCACGAGTCGTTTCGCGCGCACCAGTGGGGTTTAGTTTAATTAGAGCTCATTTGTTGCGGGTTCGTGCCCATCCCGACGCCAAAGGGTGGCGCATAGATGGCGCGAGGTGTCGCCAACCACATGGCAGAAGCAACAGCGACTCCGCACGACCAATTCAATACGGGCCATCAAATCGCACACACGCACTAGTTACTATTAGGGTCCCGAGTATACAAGGATTGTTGACGTTAGTGACGAAAAAAGTTCGTCAGAAACAGACGCTCACAAGCACCCAGGCCGACGGTCAAGTTTTATGAGGTTCGTGCCCTTGCGTAGAAAACTGGATGGAGTTTGGTTTTAAGCAAAACCAAAGGCTAGACAAGTTTCGATGTCAGCGTTGTTTATGATCTTATTTTAGAAAAAATCCCTGCTATCTACTACAAAATCAAGGCTTCGGTAAAGTAACCTTCTATTTCATCCGACTTTTTCGATTCAATTGAATGAATTGTAATTCTACTACGGTTGGAATGCTTTGTCTTCCTTTTCCTCTTAACCTAACGACTGTCGTTCCGTCGAGGATGGAAATGATGGTTTATTAAAAGTTATCCAAGTTAAGCGAACGTGACGGGCAAATAATATTCCACTCGATTCGTCACTTTCGGCAATTTCTGAAATTCATCTTGTTTCCAGGTGAAAAAAAAACTTGACGTGCACGGCTGAGCACTGAACCCGGCACGGAATCTTCTCCCGAACGGGGCACAGATAATGTGCGCTCGTTCAAATTTATTTTCGTTAAATCATCAACAACATTAAAGGCAAACGCGGAAGGTACAGAATCCAAGCGTCCCGCCACAGAGCACACCTGGGAAGCGTCCCCCCCCTGGTTGGAACAGCTCGCCCTGCAGCACGGCCTTATTCTCAGCGCGTCAGGGGTGAATTAGCTCCGAAGTGTTTATGGGAACGGTACACAGTCCAGCCGGCTTGGAAAGGTGCATCCGACGGACCTCGGTGCAGTTTCTCGCACACAACGGAACAGTTCCCCACTCCGGCTACCGTAGCGGGGAAACTTGGAGAAGTTTTCTGGCTCCGGCGCTGGTCGTCGAGACGCAGCGAACCTGGCCAAACGATCAATCAATTAATCAGCTTCAGCGATCGCCTCGGAACCCGGAGCCGGATGAGGATGATGCACACTACTTCGCCAAAGCAAACAAATAGCCAAAAGGCGGCTGTGAGTGTGGCATGCGCGACGGAAACCATTGCCGCCGTTTGCCATCGTTTTTTCCTCGCCGAGGGCGAAACTGAAAGTAACGGTACGTAGTTTTTGTTGTCTTAAGGAAATATATACTGGTTGGTCTAAAAAAAAGCTATGAAGGAACCAAAATCGTATGTAAAAATCTCGTCTAAGAATTTGCGCAATGTATCGACCATTGAAGTATACAAATATAAAAAATTTCTGAGCGTATAAATTGTAAGTGCACGTACGATACGTTGATCGAGAATGCTAAATCTTTTTGATATTTAAAACAAATTGTACGAAAACGAAAAAAAGTATAAAGTACACCAAATGCTATTCATTGAATGGTAAAATTTCATAGCAATCGAATAAATTCGAAAAAACGACAGTTCATTAGAACGAATTCCCCAACGAGCATACGCGCCGAAACATCGTGTTGAAAATGATGGGGTAAATACTCTTGGGATCACCCACGTGCTACCTTTCCATTTGGCTTCGACAAACGGAAGCAACGGAAGCAGCGGAGGAGCCGGGCAAATGTGCCAGAGGATGGGGTAAAGTTAACGAAGCAGCTACCAGTTGTTCGATGTTTCACAATTTACAAAACAGTACTTGAGATGCCCAGGGCGGCGCAGGTAAACTTCCATTTCAAAAGAGCGCGGGAGCACACGCTGAAAGGCACAAACTCACGCGGACTAGCTCTAATTGATTCTTGAGCTCTACAGCAAACATTTCGCTCTCGAGCGCAATCGGGTCCTCGGTGAATGAAAGTTCAAGGCAAAGCAGAGGAAGCCTCCGCGCCAACCGATAACCGCCATAATTGTAGCCAGTTTCGCGGGCATTTTGCCGTGCTATTGGTTTTCTTTTTCGATTGCGACACACGTGTATACAAAATCTTAATGCTTTTTTTTCCTTCTAATCACGATCACCTGCCGGAGAAGACAGGGAGGTGCTGCGCAGAAGTTGGACGTTTGTTTTTTTTTTTTTTTGTTCAATAACAGTAAGCTTACGCGTCTTTTTGATGTCCTTTTTTTTGTATCACCCTACCGTCACTGGCTTCGGATAAAAATCCCCTCGCTTTTCACGAACAAAAAAGGAAAACAAACAAATATATTTTAAAAACCCCAGGTATGCTCCGAAAGCGGTGAAATGAGCCGTACATCCACACGCAACACACGCTCACATCCGCACACTACGCACAACATGATCATCGTCATCACCATCATCTTCAGGCCACTGCACAAAACAATCACATAAAATTGAGCAAAATTATAAATAAACATCACTGCGCTGCTGCATCCGCGGACGGATGGAACGGGCGGCTGCAGAGCACAACCCACAAGCGGCACCGGGAGCAACACCAATAACACACACAGAAAACGGAATGAAAACCACAAGAAGCGCGCGATACGCGGGAAAGACGCGCGTTCCTTTGGGCGAAGAAGAAAAGGATGATGCGAAATCGTGCCACGGTTTGATACGGGGTTTGATACTCTGTTAAAAATACGGAAAGTACGAGACGGGAAATTTTTGACTGCCAACGAAAAAAAGGGGGGTTCTTCCTGATCATCTAAGGTAAACAAAAAAAAAAAAAAAACGCCGGCTGCTCCTTCGGGACGATTTTTGACAACTGTCCCCACCGTGTTGCAGCTCTAGGTGAGTTTGCTCGGTGTTCTGGTTTCCCTCCTGACATTTGTTTGCTCTCACTTCTCATACACTCGAGCCAGCAGCGTTGGTCACTTGGAAAAACGGCTCATTTCTTCATCTAGACTTGAATTCACCCACTTCAAGCTGCACTTGCATGCTCCTTTTATGATGTCGTTGTGGATTTGTTATTTTCTTCAATTTATTTTCTTTTTTGCGCTACAAGCGATCTACAAAACACTCACTTGAACACTTTAGCAATGGATAAGTGCTCTCGACAACAGCACTGGCAACGGATGATCGCAAGTGCAACTACTGCGTCGGTTGGTGCGAAAATGTGCAACATCGATGCGGTTCTATGCCCGTTAGGTGCACCTTTCTATCAGCAAAATAGAAAAAAAGGGCTAAGTACCCACCACCCTGGTCCACTTGACGTTTGTCTGTCCTACACCGCCACCGACCGCGGGGTTTGCTTGGATATTGTTTTCCCCCCCTTAGATACCGTCCCGGGCGTAAATTGCAAACGCGTGCGCCGAAAGCCGTAAACTCCGATCCGACCGACAAACCGACCGACCGACCAACCGACCGTCGCGAGCGACCGAATGCTACTGAACTGCTGGTGCGGCATCTGCTCGTCGGCATGCGGCCCTTTCGCGTTTTTGGGGAGATCCAATCCACTCGGCACTCAGTTCGTGTTGGGAAAAAACGCACATGGTTGGGGATTTGACTCCAACGTTGGGACGACGCGATGCCAACTGCGGAGGGGTTCGCCTGTTCATCCGTTAAAGCGCGAATGAACACAAGCATCCGACAACGATGAGAAGATGGGCGATGAGAGCGATGAGAGAACTCCGACGAGCAGGGCGTGAGCCAAAGTTGCCGCCGGTCAGCAAGAAGCGGCTTCCGGCGTGATGAGAAGCGATCTCGCCGTCGTCGTCATCGTGAGCCGTTGCGGATCCTCTTTCTGCGCCTCGCATGCGGGTACGCACGCTTATGGACGGACGGCGAGTATGAGGCGCCAGCGAGACTCAATTGGGTTCAATGGATGTTAATGCTTCTGCTAGTACCGTTTGGGCGCAAAATCGATTAACGCATAAATGAAACGAAACGCCACGGAGCAATCAAAAGCGAAGCAGCAGAAGGAACGAGAACACGAAATACCGAAACTTCTGCCCACAACCGTAGCGGAAATGTGTGTACGCCGAAATGGAGCATTAAATACCTTTCGCGTTTGGTTCGAAATGACGATATTTCCTTCCGCTTGTTTCATGCATTCTAACCTTTTATGTTACCGTTGGCTTGTTACGCCAACGGCTTGCCGGTAAGTTCCGGTGATCGTGGGGAAGGCACGACTGTTTAATTAAAAGGGGAAAAAAATACTTTCGAACACCGCAACACCGACATCCTATTTATATCCTAACAGTTTGGGGCGAATGCAATGCAAAAGGGGTTTAAAATAAAATCAAAAACGATAGAAACAAACCAAACTACATCGCGGAAAAGCAACACCGAAAATGTGGTACCGGGCGTCCCCATCGAACCACGTGCCACGAGCACGTGTTTGGTTTTCGGGGTGCACTGTATGCAGTCGGACAACAGTGGCGCTTTGGGTGGTGAATGAGTGAGGAACAGCTAGAAAATACATTGAGAACAAATCTTTGCCATTCCGTGGATGAACGTGACAGATATGTTTCTGAGATGCACGTAATGTTCCATGCTGTTTTCGTAATGGTAATTTCTTCTGAGCTGCTACCTTCGAAGATGGTGTTATAATACAACTAATATTCAGTTCCAAATGCCGTTCATAATGCATTTTTTTAAGTTAGAAATCCTGATTGTGAAATTGAAATTGTAATAATCTTACAATCTCTCAGCGTAAACATTATTAAGCACATTCAGACGCAAAACATGGAAATTATAGCACATTTCATGCAGTTGCGTTTTACTCACATCTATAACCATTTTAGTGCTTCATGTTACTCACCTGGAATGAAATAAAAAAGAAACATTACTAATAAGTTACTTTTTCATTTTTTTAACTTATTTTAATGCAAACATTAATGTAATAGAAGCGTAACATATGCATCATCGAAGGTGTTTGTTTTTCTGTTGAATATCGATATGTTGTGATTACAGGAGATCATCAACCTACACGTTGTCTATCATTGCCTCATTGTTCAAACGTAATTAAAAACGACATACCAAACAGAGTCATAGCACTGCACTGTCCAAAATAAACACAGTTGACTCAGCGGCAAGCGCGGTTCAACTCTCGCCGAGTTCGGAAACATAACGGGGCAAGATACGATTTGCGCCTTTTTCGCAATCGCGGACAAATATGATTCCCGAAAGGCAAACAATGCGACGCTGAAGGTTCAGTGAGTCGGAACAAGGGACATACTATTTCTCTTTCTACGTTTTGCCCGGTTGGGGTTTTTCTTCCCGATTCTACGTGCAAGTCTTGAAAAACGATACCAACCAGGTACTGGCTTCGTTCTCCTAGCACGTTACAGTTAACGGGTGGCAGGTCGGGTTTGTCTGAAAAGCGCTAAAATTGCATCACCATCACCAGTCATGAAAAAAGGTCAGTTATCGTTTGCGCTTGCGTTTTTTGAATGATGTGAGTCGTGCATGCAAGTGTCAGGTGCAGGCCTTTAACGCGATTGCATCATTAAAATGGTGGTCGAGTGAAGAAAAAACAAAATTGATTTTTTACGTACGGATTATTGGCTTATAAAGGAATTTAGTTTTGCCCATCGCAGCCAGGGGATGTATGTTTGATTGAATGTGCTTCAAATGGTAACGGATTTTCGCGTGATCACATTACATCGTTTTTTTTTTTTGATACAATACTTTCAAACTTTTCAGATAATTTTATTTTTTTGCTGTATTCTTGTGAAGTCAAACTATTTAAAAAACATAATTCTATAATACTTAACAACTCAACAAAATTGATAAATAATCCGTATAGAAAGCACTAAATGTAAGGAAATTCCATTTAATAATAAGATAAAACAGTGAATTAACGGAATCTGTCAAAACTCTCAACAATTCAAATGTACCTACCGGCTTTTCGACGGGAACGCCACAGGACGGGCGGCACCGTATCACTCGGGGTGGCCAGTGTGACAATCTTTTAGAAGGATCCTGTGAAATGAGAAAAAAGAATGTCATTAGAAAAAAGGGTAAATCCAGAAGCAGGTCTGTCTAGCGTCGGTTGTAGAAAAAAAAAAGAAGTTTCATTTTCAGGGAAAGCACACACGACGCTAGACGCGGATCGAGTGAAGCAAAAGCATCCCCATTTATGATTAATGGACGGTTAATAGATTCCCAGGTGGCAGATACACGCTCCTAAACGAACACACACCACACGAGAAAACCAGATCTCCCAGCCAGTGAGACATTCAATTAGAAACCCCGTGGAATTTGTCACGATCGATCGACCCCCAGGGTCATTCATCACTGCCGATCGCGGGCCTGCCTGCCCGGAGAGATGGTGCGGGGATCGGGGCCCGGTCGCATCAGTAAGCACCCGGGGGTTGGACGGACCGTTCGCTCGTCAAACCTGTTCCCCGATCGCGGCACCGGGCCATTTTACATTCCGTGCGCGCATGATTGATCTCGCGACATATTGGAAGTCGATTAATCGTAGCGCCACCTTAGCTAATTGACCGCTGGCAGTGGGTTGTTTTTCTTTCTGCCCACCGTTTCACCCTAGCTTAGATGAGCTTGTTTTCCCCTTATATAGATCGCGCTGACAGCTGCCCGGTTGTCCGGCTGTTCCACACTTGGCGTGATGACGACCGTTTTCACGCGCTTCGCTGCAACGGTCAAACCGTCGCTGATGATGATGAGATGATTCGCGGCAAACGCGGTTGTTTGAATATTCCTATTTGCAAACGAACTGCCGAGCCGAAGTTTTGACGGGAGGTAAATTTCCCACTTCAGCATAGGCTTCGAAAAAAGAACTGAACCTCTACCAGCACGATGTGTTCCTCTCTAGACTAACACGGCTTGCAGATCACGGGAATTATCCCAGACACAGACACACATTGAATATTCAATGTTTGACGTAAATTAGCATTCAAATTCAATCCTACAACACGTGACTGGTGCCCGACCACCACGCTATTAATTGAGCGGGAAAACTTTACTTGTACTCGCGGATCAGAAAAAATGAGATAAAAATGTTGAAGCATGGTTGTTAAATATGTTTGGCAAATTGCCGCACAACATTTTCATGTGGAGTGATTCGTTATAGTCGAAGACACCGATTGAAACCGATTAGCGATGCAACCGCCTGTCTATACCGTCATGTTAACTTCCTCGTTGGTACAAGGAACCAATGCAACCTTGTACAGTTGCAACTTTTCTAGCAGACCTTTCGCGTCCAGCTGATAGTGGAACCGTCTTAAGCTGTTGTTTGATACGGATTTGTTACAAATGCCACACTGACACGCCAGTAGAGTACGCAAATTACTGATAGTTGTATGGAATGTTTACTGCGGCATTTTGTCGGTTCTGCCAACTAATGCGACCCACCCCCACTAGGGGTTGGAAACATATATAGAGTAGGTCAAGGAAAGGACTCCCCCTTGCAGAGAAACTTTCGAAATTTACGCTCGGAGGTGCGTTACGTGCTGACGCGGCACCTTGATTGAAGTTTATCACCAACCTTGGCAGCTTATGATCGATTTTGCCGGGGCGTGCCTCTGCGAAACTGCCTGAACGGGTGGTTGACTTCGTAAAATGTGATATCCCGGAGGTTTTGCTGCTTCGCTTGCCATTCATTTGGTGGTTATCTGTAGCTGACAGCAAAAAAAAAACCATGTAACCGTGCTATAGGCAAAAGGCTTCCGGCACCACTCGCGTTGTGTGTGTGGCATACTTTCGAAAGTTTGTTGGGTTATTAAATGATGATTTTTAAAGCACTCGATCATGAGCCCGTTTTATTTTTGATAATCTGTGTGTCGTTACGTAAGTCAACGGTATCACGGAGGAATGCTGGGGCAATGCCGTTGCATTCGAGCCGTTGTGACTTGAAATTTCAACAAAAAAAAATTATGGCCAGACTAAAATATAACGCGTTTTAATGCGGGTATTGAATACTAAATGCTTCATGAAAATTGGAACCTGAGTATCAGTCGCCAAAGGTTTGCGGATCAATTAAAAATTAGATTTAAAAAAATGGAGGTTTTATAATTTAAAACTATTGTACAAAACCCAAGGAACAGATGAACTATCTTCTCTTTTCTTTTCTTTTTTTTTTTTTGTTGCTGCCCATCGTGAAGCGCGACCACCTAGGCCGTGGTTAAAATCACGAAATCTTAACGTGCTCGATTGCAGATACCGCCGAGATACGGTGTTGAATTGTAGTGGATGGCTCTGTCCGCCCGGGAACCAAGAAAGAGGCTCTTCTGCAGTACCGAATTGATATTCATCCCTGTTGAACTGAAATCAACATTGCGCTAACGTGCGATGATGCAAAGGCGTCGCTCGAATGATTCCCGGGAATCTTGCCGACTGCAGAGGACGGGCGAGAAGAATTCAGAAGATAACAAAAGGCAAAGTAAAAAAAAAACACACACACACAACCCGCAAACCATCGAACAAATATCGCAAAACGAATCGCCAATTCAACTGCCGATTGAGGCAGTGACCTGAATAACAAGCAACTCCGTGCAAGACGATGGACAATATGGGGAGGACACAGCTTGCGCACACTGCGACATTAAAACAACGGCATGGCACCACCTCCTCCGTGCTGTGATAGAAGGGTACGGGCGAGGATCTTCGAAACGTCTTTTCGATAAATTGATTTCAATCGAACGATTTAAAGAGCGCCACAGATCGTTCGCGGGATGCTTCGGGGTGTCGTCTTACGTCCGCGGGCGAAAAATAGTTGCGCACGGGTGACGTTTTCGCGTTTCCCCATGGGCGATCGAAAAAAAAAAATAATTATATGAATGCATGGAGGGTGGGCATCATACAGGAAAGGCGCATCATCTTGAAGGTTTTCCCCATCCCAGCAGCCCAGGGGCACTTTTAGCGAGTATCATCTCGAGCCCGATCCACAGTGCACCTTTTGGTAATTTGCGTAACAGGAAGGGGAGGAAAAATTCAAAAGCAAGCGTTGAATGAAACGGGTTTTGACAAGAAACATAAACTTACATGGCACTTCGCGCGGAACAAATTAGATAACGAAACGCAGCCACAACAATGATGCCGAAAGATTAGTGTCAGATTAGAAGCGGCACGTCACGAGCAAATAAATGTGCGTATGGAGAGGTAGCGATTTTGCTCCGTGTGTTCGGGAAAGCAAATTGCGTGTATCTTGGACGACGATTCGACGATATTTTCACTTTCTTAAGTCACCCCTAAAAACCGCCTACCCCAAGACGATGGGATGCGGGGATTTGCGAATCACTATGACGGAACACTGCTCCTTTGCTCCTTCCGACCGCGAGGAGAGAAATGCTTCAGATTGTTTTTATTCGTTTTCTTGCTGCCTTCCCCTGCCTGACGAATCACAACCTACTGCCGATGGCCATGATGAAGATGCTGGGCGGCGATCATGTCAACACGGACTCTTTTCTTTCCCAACCCGTCTCGAACGATGCCGTACGCAAGCACGCACGTACGCACGCAGGCACGGAACGCGGCACTTCAGATGCTTCTTCTTGTGCTGCTGATGGATGCGATTTTATTTTCGGTGCGTTTATTGCTTTCTTCGTCGGAGGAGGTCGGTGAGCATTTCAAGATCTACAGCACCACTTTCGACATCTTTCAATCGTCAGCGCCGCACACTTGGACACTTTTTTTTCTTCCTTCCCTTTTTTTCTTCGTTGTGGTTTCCTTTGCGATCGCCTTTCTTCGAGTGCATTTAGCGCTCCATTTCTCCCGAACGGTTGCGCTTGTATCATAAATGACTAAAGGGGAGCTAGGCGGAAACACTGCACTGTTGCACTGTACACATTTTTCTAACGTGCATTTGCGCACCTACATTCTCGGAAAACCAAAACACCAGAACACTTTTGCGACCTGCACACTCGTACACACACCTACATGCGAGAGACGGGATGGAAAACAGTAAAAACACCTCTGGATAGCTAGATCGCGATCGCGCAACCCTAGAAACCCCGGGGACCGCACAACTGGCAACTGCGATCGCGGGCGAAAAAACGCGAAAACAAATGCAACCGCACGTCGGCTCGCCGTACACCTCCACTCACCAACACACTGCGTACACGCACTGCCGCGACAGGTGAAGAGTAAAACTTAAAAAAAAAACAACACGAAACGTAGGAGTGCGAGAATTTACCACCTTGGAAAAATATCAACAACAGCACCAGCAGACGACGATCGAGCCAGCCGAGAACGGGGCAAAAAAGAACTGTCAGTTCTGATTGCGACAACGCGACTCGCGACTTCAGCGTATGCGCTGTGTGCGTCGAGGCGGCGCGCCGTCACGCACACTCCGAAACCGACGCGTCGCGAAGTGTCAAAAGCGCACGGCGGACGTCGCGGCGTGTCGTCGTTTTGCTGCAGTCGTGTTGTGCTTGCCGCTATAACTACCACCAATTCGGCGGAAGTCGGCGGAACAAAAAAAAAAGAAAAAGAAAAGAGGTGCGTTTCTCAGCTGGCTGTGCGGTGCTGTTGTTATTGTTGTTCCTCGCGTTATATTACGTCGTGCGCGAGATGTTTGCTCCGTTTCACGAAAAGTTCACATCATCATCCCAGATGAATGGAGCACGGCTGCCAGCGAGTATATACTTATTGCTACGGTAAGATGAACGCGCAGGCGCCTCAGCCTCCCTTGTGTCGGTGAAATGGTGCTCTCACACGACCGATTCACTTCTTCTTGCAGCAGCGGATCGCGAACGAAAACAACGGTTTGACAGAACGGTACGTAGGTGTACGTTACACGATGGAACGGCTGCGTTTACGTTGATCCATTTCACCTTCCTCCGTTGAATATGCATTCTCCCTTCGTGGCTCAACACGTTACGAGCAAAAGCCGGCAGAAATTTTCACCGGATACGCGGGCTTTGCACATCACAGCAAGATCTGTTTGTCAAACGAAACCAAAAAACTACCACTAGGCGTGTCTATGACTAAACTTCCATACTGGCACTTGCCCCAACGTCGTCATTTGGCAAATTAGATACAATTTACGCCATCGCTCGTGGGATATCCGCCTGGTGTAGGGTCCCCTGTGCACTAGAATCGCTTACGCTTCTACAATACACCGCTATGAGTGAACGCACATTGTGGGTGAACGATTTGCGGCCATTAGATAACCCATTCCCAAACACAGCGCACGCATAGGATGACGATGGCGATTGTTCAAGCCCAGTGCGCTCTACGATAAGAAATCGATTTCGGTCGCAAATGGGCCCGTTTGTTTCTGCGACAAGCTGCCGGTGTTGTGGTCTGTCTGGCACTGGTATTCGATTGATAAGACGACAAAAAAAAAAAACCACCCAATAGCTTTTCTAATTTTTGGGGAATTGTTATCGATGAACTTTGAATCCTTCGTCGATCATACTTCAATGGCAGCATAAATGATTTCATCTACATCCGGATCTAGGTTTTCCATCTCAGAGAAAATGAGTTACATGGGCGCATTAGGATATGCAGGCATATTCACCGAATGGCATATTAAATTCAAAGATGCATTTGCATCACACTTCCTTATTCCACTTATAAACTGCAAACGTAGATTTGAAATGATGATTCATTTTCGTCTTATCTTACTACATTCTTTTGCGTGTTTAACATGGTTATTTTCCTGGAACAAACGCTTCTCATCTTGTTCGCTTAATTGATTTTCCATACAAAATGGTCTTTTTTGTCAGTACCTTAGGGAATATTTTTAATTTTTGTTTGTCGCACCGAGCATTTTTTTTCTCAATTCAATTTGTATATATTATGAAAAGTGCATAATTTGTGGATGCACGAACTGCACCACGATCGTGCTGCAGTGCAATGCCGAACAACACTAATGTTTTCTAGTTTGCGTAAGATGTCAGCACTCGAGCACTCGACACACGATAATGTGCTTTTCGCGAAAGCGCCCGTTTTGCATCGCGCTGCGGAAGCTTTCGCACTAAACTTGAATGAACGCGCGTTCCCACGGGTGCAGCTTTGTCGCATCCTTTTCGCCATGCGGCCGGTTACTGGTGTATTGGTGAGGAAAATCCTAGCACGGTACTTTTCCCATGGAAACCAAGCATCAGAACGCGGGGGAAACGCGGCGAAGAATGGGCGGGTCCAAATGAAAACAATTAAAAGCACATTAGAAAGATTGGCGGTTGGTTGGGGGCAAAAGGGTACGGCACAGGGAGGGAGGAAACACAGGAAATGAAACGACGGACGTTGTGGCGGCCGCTTTTAGCCAGAGTGCGAGCTCGTCCTTGGCATCAAAAGGGCGAACTTTTTAATTCCGTTCAGGCATTTGCCGGAGTGCGGATTTGCAGGGCTCATCGTCAGGTGCAGCACCATCGATAGAGCGAACTCGGCATCGGCACATCCGAAAGGATGTGAAGACTATTTCATTAGCCGAAGCCCTTTGTGTCTTTTATCGGTGGGAAAACTCTGGTCAGCCCTAGCTGCAGGGAGCATTGGGATACGTTTTACGTGTTCCACTAGCTATCGGGCAATGGTGAACTGTTTCTCTTCAAACCCCTTTATGCTAAGGTTGAAGCTAATGGAACACACTTGCACATGGTGCTGTTAGAATCCGGAAAGATCCCACGTGCACAGGATGTTTGAAGTAAACTTTTGCTCAGCACAAAAACGTGCATGAAGAAAATAGGCAGCTATTGCCTTATTTTTTATGCACATTTCGGTTTAAATTTGTTCGCTAAATGCCGTATGAACATCCATAGAAAAGTAATTATTTGTTCAAAATTCAATTTAGAGAGCTATCATAAAATGAAATAAACAAATACAAATTCTAAATAAATACATTACCAATCTCCACATTTACATCTCCAAATAATAAAATAGCAAACATGATGAAACAAGACCTTGATATGATTTAAAACTCTTTTCCGAACCCCGGATTGACCCCTTGTTTCACATTTTGAAAGATGTAACATGCAGTCGATTGTGGTACGATTAGTGTCCATGCTGGTTGAAATGTTTTAAAACTAATTACAGAAACAAAACTCCGCTCGGTCATGGCAAATTATTCTGTCGCTGAATTCCTTGCCGTTGCAGGTTTTCTTTTTCAGCTCGTACCAGGCTTCTTCCTCTGCCCGAAGAAGATAACGCGCCGCACTTGATCACATTCATTTGAATACTGATAGCCTGTACCCTTGCACCGCCACAAACGTTTCACCTTGCCACTTTAAGCTGCCATTGGAAGGAAAGGAAACAAAGCTTCTCTATCGGGCACTTCGACAGGACATCGTGTCCGTCTGTGCGCGGTCAGTCCGAGAGAGAGAGAGAGGAGAAGAAAAAACGTGAGTGCACTGCTGATGCAGAATATCGCTTCCGGTTAGATTACATTTCTACCCACAACTTCCGCCGGCCGTGTACCATGTGTCTGGAGGTCCTTCCCTGATGGTGCCCTTGCTGCGAGCTGAGAATGAAACGCGAATCCTAACCCTTGATCCTTCGCTGTTATCTATTTTCTAACATGAACCGGTAAGCTTTTATTGTATTTTTGCTATAGTCAACTGAGAGAGAGAAAAAAAACTAACCCCTGGCATCCTAGTGCATAGTTGCACACAGTCTACCGGATGCTCTATTATATTCGCCGGGAAACCGAGCGGGAAATGGTAATTTAGACTTAAAATAGCAACCTTTTCCTGCATCCCATGCCGGATGCAGCTGTTTGAACTGGGGGCGAACGTAGAAGTGGAATTAATTAAAGTTCGTTTCACATGTGGCCTTTTTGTGGTTACCTTTGACGAAATTGTAAACGGTTTGCATTGAACCTAATAGATTTCATTACAAAGCGACGCTCTGTGAAGTATTTGAACTGAAATAGAAATGGTTGGGTCGCGTCATTTGGGTCCAATGTTTTATTTCATGTTAAAGATCGGCGTGTTTGCTGTGCACCACCATTTAATGTTTTTTATGAACATTACCCGATGAGTTTAGAGTTATCACAGAAGATTGAAAGTTTTTTCATTCCCCTTCAATGCGTCCTTACCCACCCCAAAATTTAACAGTCCGTGTAACAACGCCAGCGATATAAATGCCGACGCCGTTTGCTGCGAAATAAAGCAATTTAGATACAGTGCAGGTATGCTCTCGGTTTCTTGCCTGCCATTTAATGCTTACCATGACTGAACCACCTTTTATCTTCTCAATGAATCACTAGATTTTCTAAGCTTCGGCGGGCGAACGACTCGGAAAGCTCGTCAGCGCAGAAGAAGGTCTGCATGCATGTTCAGGCAATCTTGGCATCGTCGGCAGCGCGTCTAAAGGCCATAAAGCGACGGTAACGAAGAAGGTGACAGCACTGCCTTGGATGCGATAAGCGAGAATGACTTGCCAAATCATTTGGCAAACGCCGATATCTATTTTATTTTTTTCTCCAATATTTCGCACAAGCGCGCCACCCTGCCTAAAGCAACCACCCGCGCCCATCTTGATGCTCAATGTTTCATGTTTAATTCAATCGAAACGTCATGTGCACCCACGTCAAGGTTGAGCAGCACCTAGACGTGAGCGGTGTTTCTAAAACGACGGTGCTCAGACGCAACAATGTCCGGCAGGACGAAACGTCACCCCGTGCGCCATGATAATGCTGAAGAGGGTGCCCGGGACCCGGGGCACATATCGGCGCGCGTTTTGTACCGTCTTCACGTGCGTAGATAATTGCCGCTCCCCTCTTGCGTAGTAGCACCTTCCGAGGCTACCGAGTCGTGCTTGAGTTTTATGATTTTGATTTAAACCCCACACGGTTGGTGCTTTAAAAATGACGGAATGCCACCGGATTTACGAGTGCGGCAGAATTGGCAACCTCCAACGAAGACAAATCCTTCGTTTTTAAACTCATTTGGCATTGGGATTTAGCATTTGGATGGAGTTTGGATACGCTTACGATCAGGTCAATCGGCGCGACGAATAAAGGCCAACGGATGACCAGATCTGTCCGTCGAAAGATTTTCGCAAACCAAATTAAAGATTATTTTAGGCAAAATAAAGTAAGATCAATTAAAAAAAATAAGTTTGATTTGCTAAGCACAAATATTATAACGGTATATACTTTAGCGTGTACGTGAATTCAGTTTAAACTTTTAAAACATTTCTTTCGGCTTCTAATGAAAGAGGAAAATTGCATTTAAATAGCAGCTAATTTATTATCTATGAATTTATTAATTCATTAATATATTTAATAATTGTTCGAAAGCACAAAATAGCCAACTGTTTAATTTTTACTAAGAATAGGAACAATAAGTTTTCATATCTCTTCATTTAAAAATAAACTCAGCTTTTTCGTATGTAGAACGAACACTATAGTTTAAGAAATAAGAAAATAGTGTAAGGACAGGTCTGTTGTGTTTGTTCAGATAATGTAAATATACAAATTAGTTTATAGATTAATAATTTCACACCTCTCTTTTTAGTGATACAGAAGAAGAATCTCCATTTAAGAAGATGAAAATAGTACGACAGATTTTGTTGCGTTTGTTTACTTACTTACTTAAGTGGCGCTACAACTGCTGGGCGGTCTTGGCCTGAGGTCTTGCGTTTGTTTAGATAATGTTAAAACACTCATTAGTAAATTGATAAACAATTTAACACTTCTCTCTTTAGTGGTACAAAAGTAGAATCCTTAATTTAACGCAAACGTTTAAATTTAAAACGTTATTAAACTGTTGTCACGTCGGCAGAGGAAACAAACATTGGTAAAAATCCATTTTCCCGCACGTGTATTGAAAATACTTTGCGCTTTTTTTTCCACCCGTTTGACTTGTGTCTTTGTTTGAACCATGAAGCGCTTGAGCACACGAATTTCCCTGCTGCACTTCGAGCACTTGATCGAATGCATAAAACCGTACGACTATAAGCCGCGTGCTATTGTAAGGGGATCAAACAGCATGCAATTTTCGCAAGCAAACCCGAGGCCAACCGGGGAAACCGGATAGTTTCGCTCGTCGCATCGTCATCGTGGGGCTCATTTTGTTTTGCTTTCGCAAGTCCTTTGTTTCCGCATCCTTGATGGTAGAAGGATGGAGTATCCTTCCATTCAGGACGACTACGACGGCGACGACGATGACGGCGATGACGGCGCATCAAAGTATCAATCAACGTCGTCGTGATTGTGTGCAGCGATGATGCCCGCGGGCTAAAAATAACGGGTGGTTGGTGGAAGCAAGGACCTGTACCCCTCCGAGAGTATCATCCTTCCGGACGATATTAGTGGAGGGAGAAAGCTCATAAAACAAGGAGAGCACGCATCTCAATGTTGCCTGCTGGCGATTGTCCGATGGCAAATGCGAGACGCCAGTGCCGGGACTTGACCGTGGGGACTCGTGACTATAGTTTATTTCCTGTGTTTTTTGTTGTTTCGCCTTTCACACCCTCATTCGCGTCCTTTCCACCCTCTTGTCTCTGGGGAAGTCTGTCGAAGGACACGCACCACTATCACGCACGCCAGGATGGCATCAGGAAAGCGACGGAATTTTCCGTCTATTATTGCAAGCAATAAGCAAACTGTCTTCGTCGTCCGAACGTCCGAAAGCCATGCTGTGGCGGACCGAACGGATTAATTTATCCGCACTGATCAGCACTTTGTCTTCCCCGCTCTGACCAGCAGGAGATGGTCGTCCTTTTTTTTTTGTGTAACGTTAATGCTATCGTCAATGTATTTCCCCCTCTTTCGGTGTATTAGGCTTGAGAGATGGAGTTAATGAATTTCGTCCGAACATTACTTGCCCGACATTGACCGATTTGATTGCTACGTTGTTCAAATATGGACCGAAAAACTGTGACCAAGTGACCACGAAAGGATCCGATTCGGTCATCCATTACTTTTGTGGTGGTTCAATAGCTCCTTAGCCAGTGGTTACGAAGATGATTCAGGAGGTTCCGGTTATATCTAGTTTTTCAGTAAGGCAGGATGTTGTCGAATTTGACGAAAAAAAAAATCTATCAATACGGTCATGAATCAATGCATCCTATCTTAAATGTATATACGCACTAGCTGTTGAGGTATTATGCATGATCAATCAAATTACAAAATGCATGTATACTTACAAGTATATTTAAAATCGAATTGGAGTTTATGATTCTTCCAATCAATCAGCACTCCATGGCAATGCCTATCATAACATTTCAATTATTTTTTTAAATATATTAGAATTAGTAAGTAGTAAAATTTTCCTTCATCAGAAATGTCTTTGGTGAGGAATTGTTAAGCGAATTTCAAGTATTTACCCCGGCCAAAACGCTCTAACTTATTTAACACGACTTGGCTGCGTAAACCTGACCCAATTTGACCCACGAAGGGTTCGCCACGACTGTTTTATTTCCACTCACTCCCAAACCAGCTGGCAGAAACATTATTTATTGCCCCGTCGTGAAAAATCAGGCGCGAACAGTTTGTTGGAAGTGCGAACCGATCCGGCAACAAATTAAATCGCCGCCAAGAGCCAACTGACGTCACGGTGGAAAACAAAAGCCACACCACTTCCATCTGGCACGATGATTAGGGGTGGTTTCGCTTGGAAGTGGAAGCTTTCCATTTTAATTCCCATATTTTCTTTTTCTGCTATTTTTGGGTTTCTTTTTTCGCGTACTGCCCGACATATTCCCGTTGTAATCCGCTATCCAATTTCTCGTTCCCATATCGCACACTTTCATCGTTTGCTCATCAAATCGCGCGAAACACAATACCGCCCGGATAGCGACCGGAAATAAACGAGTGCGGGATGAAATAAAAAGGTTATGGCTAAAAATATTGCACAGGGCTGTTTCGCAGTGATGCGCCTTACATGGGCCAGATATGATGGATTTCGATGTGCGATGGATTTCGATGTGCGTATTGTGTTCTTCCCTATTGCGCGGTTTTGGGTCATTAGTTCGCCGTTTGCCCTTTACGATCGGCCAGGGAAGCGGAAGATGCTTCCCCGTCGACTGTTTCCATGTCACTCTCGGTTCATTAAATTCAAGTGTACGCCCCACGCAGCACAGCATCAGTATCGGATCGCGTTCATTAGGCACCAACTTATTTCTGGCGGTGGCGGACGATGTTCCTTTCTTTGCTAATCGCAACAAAGTCGAGTAATTGAGTTATCCCTTACATTGGCCCGTAAATATAGACGTCCCGTTTTGGGTTCGCTCGGGTGCGGTGCGCCGGGAACGACTAATCTGCGCCAGCTAATGCCTCTCTCTTCTCGGGGCGCTATTAAATGTTCCCGCTCGTGCACTCGCTTGACCGTAAACACGGGCAAATTGGAGCGCATTTCCGTAAACAGACACAAAACAGACACCTCCGCCCCCGTCGGAAACGAGGGAAAAAGAAACAGGGGCACGGGAAGGCAGCACTCGAGTTCCGTGTGGGGAAAGAAGCTGTGCCGGTGTGGTGTGAGGACGAGGTGGTAATTTTTCTCCCAAAACCCTACACACAGCCTTTTGGCCGACAAGTGGGTCGCGTGACGTCAATTGGGCGAACGGAATAGAGAAAAAGAAGACACAGATCCGAACTATTACGACTCATCGGAACTATTGCACCGCACGGCGCATTTCGCGGCCGTCCAGTAGCTTGCCGAGGAAGGGGCGAGCGGGTGGAGTTTTGGGAGTTTCCTCGACACCATTACTGAGGCGAACATTTTTCCCCTTGACGCGGAAAGCGGAAGAACATCGCGTCCGTGTCAACAGGGCAGGTAATAAAATCTAATACCATTTTCATTTCGCAGAATACAACGAAGCTGAACTTCGCGATGGGTGGAAGCTGGTGCGAGTGGGTGCGGGGTGACATGCGGAGGAGTATGCAATTTTATTTCACTGCGAAAGAACCAGATGACGACGACGACGACGACGACGACGGTGCAGGAGGATTACGAAAGTCATCAAGGGACGGACGGATGCAAGAGCGTCGGAGACGGAGATGGGCGTGAAGATGGTCCAAAGTGCACCAAGCCGGTGAACGAATTGCATTGGAGTGGAAATTGCACCGAGCTTAGAGGCAAACGAGCTATGCGGTTTTTATTGCTTGTAACGTGCACATAAAATCGTCCAACACAGTCGTACACACTACTACAAACAAACATTGGAAAAACAAAGGGCGAAGAAGGACGTCACTTGGCCGGATGACACAACCCGTGAAGTTGTGCATTCCGCGTTACATTGCAGTTTGCTGTTGCTCCGGATCGGCGTTCGAATCTTGGCGACCATCATCTGCACTAGATAAGGGTTGCATTCGTGGGACGACCCAAGCTGGGCTCGGTAAAGCTCAGAAACCACAGGAAGGCACCAGGCAGATGACCTGTGGCTGTCAGGGGTTGTCGAAGATTGCAGCGGAAATTGGTTTTTTTTCTTGATTTCTTGAAGAGCGGTGAGGAAATTGACATATCGTATGGAAAAAAAAAGAAACTTAACGTCGTCTCTACACATGGTCAAATCAGAGTCAAACATAATGGCAAGTTTTTAGGCTCAGTATGTGTAGTTGCTCAAAAATGGAGTTACACATCGGGTGATAAGTAAGTAGGAAAACTACTAACACAACAAATTTTTGCCCAAATTCGACATTATTCATCAACATAGAAGATTATCTAATTTCCTTCATTAAAGACCTACGGTAGGATATTCATCTTTTTGAGCGTTTGGGCAAGTTTTTTTTTGGGCGGTAAGCGTTCATTTAGATCTGCAAACAATTAAAAGTCTTTGATTGTCGTTTGGTGTGGTAGCAATTCAAACTGCAATTTTTTAGGCCAAAGTTTTACATTAATAAAGTGCAAAATACATTTTTTCTATCATAAAACAACGCAGATTCAATGCCATAAAATTTGATCCACAAAAACGACACTAACTTTTTTTTTTTCATCGATCGGATTGATATCATAGTTGGTCGGATGCCGGTTGAAGGTCTGGGCACATGTCGGTCACCCTACGGACTTATCAGCCGACATATTTTACACAACTATCGTCGATTGAGGCACGATCTCCCGCAGTGCTCTCATGACATCATCTGTTCATCATTGATTGATTGATTTGTTGAAATTTTAATGCCGTTGTCATCGAGCAACGAAACTTTGCATCGTTTGTAATATTGAGCTTCTTTACAACTAGTTGACAAAGAAAGGAAAACAACACTATGTGTAGAGCTGGTGTCAAACATGTTAACCAAGACTCTTCAGTAAGATCAAAATAGCTCAATATATTCAAATCCATCCGATGTAGTACATTGGATACGTTAACATGTTAGCATGATCATGTGTTTTATTGCATGTTTTATTTACATTTATGTGTAAACATTGGTTGTGTAAACAGGCAGACAATTAAAGTGAATGGTTTACCACCCCTGGATCGCCCTTTGGTCGACTGCTTTTGGCGTCTATGCGGTCCAATCGATTCGCCCGCGTACGTGTACGCTCCGCTGATGGACGGGAACTGTCAGTTTAAAGGGAACAAAAGCGAAGAGCACGATGTCCGCGTGTGTATGTTCCATTTGAGAGCAATTATTTTATCTGCCTTATCTTCGCTGTCCGTGGCAATCATTGGTTTTTTTAAATAATAAATTTTCATCGCGTATCCTCCGGTCGCGTGGAACGGACACGTTTGCCTTTGGTATGTTTCATGGATTTTTTTTTCTTCAATTTCTTGCGCAATGCAATTAGATTAATGAAGCGACTGTAACGCACACACCCCACCTACGCCCAAGGTCCAAGACAAGGGAAGCCCGAGGGGGGAATCGCAGGGTGGACTGACCGAACGACGATCGGTGTCGGTGGAAATTTGATGGGTGACTGGAGACGTACGGGAGCGTTAGTAAACAATTATTATTACCTCGCAAATAAATCAATCACCCGGCGTCGGGAGTCCGCGGCAATACTCTAGGAGCAGCAATTGTAGTAGTAGTAGTAGTAGTAGTGGTCGCTGTAGCAACGGTAGTATTCGATTAGTCGATGGGAGGACGACGACGCAAACGCTTCTTCGCTTCTCCGGTACTTTAGATGGCGATTGAGATTACTGCCTTCCTAGAGTGTAGACACTGCTTCCACGTGATGCACTCGCCCGGTGACGCACTGCGAAAAGATCAAGAATATAAGATTGGTTGTAGTGGTTGAAAAATTTCAAGCTTGATCTACTTGGAAAATATTGCGTCTTTGCCATACATTACGCCTCGAATTGTATACAAACATACATCTCGTGCTGGCTGTGAGATGGATCGATTTGTTTATGAAAATGTTTTCGCATAAATCATTGTGTTCCCTTTAGCGTTAAGCCACTGTGAAGTGATCGACCGATTTTTATGTCAATGCATTTTATAAACAATTCACTCTAAATAACCAATCGAAAGCACATATACTTGCATACAATTTATAAAAATCTTAAAACGGATTCCAATGGTGTCGAGAAAAATTATTTAAAAAAAAAAGTTTTAAGGGGGTTTTAATAGGGGTACAAATAAAACATCATACATCACAATACTCAAAACACTTTATAACACATTTTCATAGACAAATTTGCAGAAAACCTCTCCATCGGCCATTCCAATCCCTATTAAGTCACGGAGTTCGCTAATGTTCCAACCAAACACACGAGTATCCGTTTTAATGACAATTAAAATGTCAGGAACACTGTCGAGAAACGTGTCAAACGGTCCGTCTAGCCTCTCCCACCGCGAACAAACCCTCTAGCTAACCGTTTAAACCAGAATAATTACCTGATGGCCGCCGACCGACGGGAATAAACTATCGATTTAACCGACTCGTTCGGGGTTTGCCTGATAGGGACCGTTTATTTGGACCATTTTGGTAGTGCTTGCCTGAGATCAGATGTAAATGAATAACAAATCCCGCCTCCGATCCCTTTGTCAGCTGATAGTATCGTGGCGAAGCGTTGCGGTGGGTTTGTAAACTGCGTCGATACCCTCGAGGGCACGCTGGCCCAAATCGAAACCCAATCGTCCAGAGGAGGACATTTGTATAGCTGCCAGGAGGGAAGAACGGAAATCACAAGTCGGTTCCGAACGCGACTGCCGCTATTAGCAAGTGCTCGCGAAACCTGTCTAATAAAGTTATGTAAATGGCCAGTCCCGTCCGCGGACGGGCTTTGCTCGTGCCCGGCCAGGCACTTGTTGACGTCGAGGTCGTGGACGGGAACTTTGCGCTGATGCTAAGCAGATGGCGCAAAAGGGAACAATTGGTGGTTCAGTTCTGAGATCAGAAATTTAATATTTGCGCACCCAACACGCTTGGCAACGCCAGGTGCCTGTGTTCTGAGGATCAACATCGATCGATAGCATATTTTTCGAAACAAGTTTCGTCACCTCTTGTCCTATGAACACAAGGTTAGGCTTTTTTAACAACCTACGCCAAACAAAAAATGGATATATTTCAAGGAGAATTGAAAATTGCCATCCTAGGACCATATTTCATAAATATGTCTACGATTCTTCTGAGCATATCTTGCACAACAGGGGAGTTTGTCCATTTAAAAAAACAAAAAAATAAAGGATAATCACGCTGATTGTGGACAACGCTGCCTTTCGCCTTTCGTGTGAAATGAAAGCAAAAGCGAAAGAAGCGAATTCCACGGACGGAAGCTTTTGCAAACTCCGTTGACAAATCGTAGCGCGCCCCGAAGCGCGCAGATACGCCGAGTTTTGCCGCAGGATTTGCATAAAAATTAAATACGATTCATAACCGATCATCGAAAATGGCAGCTTACGGCAGTGACATAAGCGGCTCGGCCCAATAGTTTACCCATGCGCCAAAAAATCCCGCCCCAATGATACCCCGGGTGTGGACGTCGAGCGGGGCAGTTACCATGGGTCGGGAGTCCTCGGGCCGCCTCTATCCTTGAGATCCGCAGCCCGACAGCGACAGCGGTACAGTAATAATAGCAGCAAAAATTGTCTGAAACTTTAACAATCACCCGAAAACGGACGCCATCGTAAACCTGTTTCTTTTCGTGGCGGATAGTTTGTGTGTTTGTTTTTTTGTGGCCGACGCTTGTTGGTTGCTTCATCCCGTTGCTTTTCGTCATGTTTTCTGTCGAAACTGGAATTTTGCGCCGAAAGCTACTGCCCGAGCGTCTGTAGCTCCGTAGCGAGCCCTGTAATGCCGACACGATTGGACGAAAAATGGGAGGCCCTAGACTTTAAGGGCATCGTTTTAGGTAAGGTCATTGCCGTAGCGCAGGTCCACTAGTCTATTTGTTCCGGCTGAGACTCGCTTCGATTTACTTCTCTACGGTCGTACGTGCAAGACTCGGTAGAGGCGCGTATGCAAGATTCGTTAACGCGCATCGGCGCCTGCGAAGGTCAAGATCTGAGTGTTTGGGTGAAAGTTGGCGTTGACTGATCGAGTTTGAACGGGTGACTGGACAGTGTCTGTGATTTCGTCTGGTAGCGCTATTGTACACTTCCAATTTCCTTTCAGTCGATCCTCGAGAAGAATCAAGAATCGAAGAGCGAAAGAGTGGCGGGCTTAAACCACAGACAGAACTCGATCCGTGCCTTACATGCGCCGACGAACATGATAGTTTAAATTTATGCTCCCCTTCTTTCGTTGTAAATGTCCTTCACAACACACGCACGAATAATGCGTTCGTTCCAGTTCAGCCCGTTCCTGCAGCGATTGACCTTTAGCAGCGATTTGTTTTCGTCGGTTTGTCTGGCGTCAGTTTTGGTCCGGTACGGCGAGTTACAATGTAATGGCACCTACCGTGTGGCATCGTGCGTGGAAATACGCACTTAATCTTGCTTCCGTAGTGATGGGCGGGAAAAAAAGCTAGTCCAGGAAGGGCAGAGAGGATGCAAAGTTTCTCGTCTCGCGCTGTTCGCACGCGCGTCCGATGCCACACCAAAATAGATGGATGATACATTTACATAATCAACGCATCGAAATCCGCTGACCCGGCACTAGACGGGTGGTACTGACCTCGAAAAAACTATATTTAGAAGTAGTACGCCTGAGGGCACAGTAGAAAAGGTTTCTTCACTCAATTGCATCCATCGGAGCATTCCACTGTCACACGAAACGCGGTATCTTTTTGCTCGAAACAAGTGGCGGAATGTTTGCCGGGTGTCTGTTTGAAGGTACTAGTAGATTAGTGGCCCCACAGCAGCGCCCGTTTACAGCAGCACCAAAACAATAAATGTTTATATTACCTTATCATGGCAATAAAACGCTGTACCCTGGTGCAAGATTACAACGATGAAAGTGACCGATTTCGTAAGGCAGCGTAGGCATGTGATTTAAACTACAGCTTCAAGTCAATGTCGCGAATACTTTTCTCCTTTCTCGCTTTTTCTTTAGCTCTCTTTTTCTTTCTCTGTCACTCTACTGCAGCTCGACTTAAGTCGGTGACTAATTCAATTAATTCATTTTTTGTTGTAGAAACCTACTGGGCGAAACTGTCGAACTGGAACTATTAGAAAACAATCGTACTTTCCCGCTACCCAAACCGATGTTTCGTCGGTGACGACAATCGGTAGGCTTGCTGGACAAATTTGCACTTCTGCCGGGCTGACGTGTTCCACCGTGAGCAGAGTGACGCATGGGCCAGGCCCAAATCGGCGCTACTCGCGCCGCATTCAAATTGCTACCGTCAACAAGGGAAACAGGTTACGGTTGCGGATCACAAAGTGGCCAGGCCGGAAGAAAGGAGGCCCAACGGCCACAGACCAGCCTCTCGATACCGGTGACCGGTGTCCTTGATCCGGCTGATGACATCGGCACGATGGAAATGTTTTACAACATACTTTCTAACCCGTCACAATTACGCCAGGGCGGTGACGTTTGATGGTGCGCCAAATAATAACGGTGCCATTAGTTTCATTACCTTTGGATTTGGGCCGTGAATTTCTCCCCCGGCAGCGGTGCGTGACGTCGGTTTCCTTAATGTGCTGGGCGAATGTTTGGCTCCGGCCGGTTCGGTGAGTTTGGTAAGTTTTGAGATGTTTCTTTTTTCTTTTTAACCTCGCAATAATTTTTGCTCAATCACAAACGACGCCGTGCCTTTACGTCACCACACTCGAAAGCTCACACTCGCGGCGGACCGCGGACCGCTAGTTTTCCGTTTGGTTTCTTGGTTTTTTTCCTCCTTTTTTTTCTTTCCGGTGTATCTATGTGGACACTAACAAAAAAATCACCAACACTCAAACGAGGCCGCCACTAACGAGGAAAGCAGAGGGTGAACGAGATTAGGTTTTAACGGTTTTCGCGAATAATTTTTCTTCCCGTTTTTTTTTCTCTCACGCCCGAACCTTCTTCCCGAGGCAGGCGACTTATCGTGCACCGTTTGTTGGGACAAACGATCGTGCGGCAGTGGTGTGAAAGATTTCTCTGATTCATCCGTTTGCCTAACGAAAAAGGTTTTGATGAAATTCTTCACTCTGGCGCGTCCCTACCGTTCTCGAAAGTGCCATACCGTATTCCGTGCCGAAGATGGCGCACTTGGTGCGATGATGCTGCGTCTACTAACACTACCTTTGGGGGAAGCGGACCCGGGGGCAAGAGGCTTGGATGGGCTGGGGAGGAGGTTGTACAAATAGTTGCATCTATTTACATTCCGGCCACTTGTCACGCTCCACACACACATACACAAAAACACCCATTCGGTACCTGGTGGTGCCCCCGCTCTTGTTTGTTCGCACACTGTCTGTGGGGCCAACAGGAGAAAAAAAGTCAGCCACACAACGTGTTTGAATACACACTTGTAAACTGTCAAAAACGTGTCGCTTGGATGGCCGGGTTGGCTTCCGGATTTCGTTACTCGAGCATCGCGCTCAACGTGCCACCGTGATCATGCCATCGACGGCGACCCCGTGTCGTCCCCGTCACCTGATCGGAGGGCCATCTCTGAGCGAGGGATAATCCTAAGGAAAGGGAAGGGCAGGACGGGGAACACAACAAAGCAAATTCAAAACTGCGACCGACACACAACGGCAAGCGCGCATTTTACAGCGATATGGAATGGCGATCTAGTGATCTCGAGATCGCCATGGAGACGCGCCATTAGTGACCGCTTCGGTGCTCCTGTCTTGTTAACTCGGAGACGCGGCTCGGCTTAACATTTCTTTTACTGAAGTGATTTTTTGCGGTTATTTTAATTTTGTTTTGTAGGTCGTTCGCGTGATACCGGAACGATCGCTGGGCGAGTGGGAGAGAAAGCAAAGAAAGGGAACACCCTGGACCGGGAGACGGACACACAAAGAGACCGAACCGCAAACGTTGGCTTTCCGTTCCACGTGTTTCACCTGCATCCACCGGCTGCACGTCCCAAAGTCGGCAACAATCGCACTTCACCTTTGACACATTTTTTTTTCTTCTTCTTCTCAAACCTTCTCGCCGTAGGTGGCACAAATACACAAGAAAAGGAAGGCTCTGATTTGGTCCGGAATGGACGCAGCCCCGTCCGGTTTAAAATGCAACTATACTATATGCACCCGAGGGACGATCGGCTGCACCAAGGTGGTGTGCGGATTTAATTTGTTTCCCTCCCGCACTTACTGCACCGCGGTACGCGATCGCACGTGCCGCTGGTGGTGGAGGGTCGACAGAAACGCAATCAAAATAATAACAATTCCACCATCGCAGTTTGCCGGCGTGGCAGCGGGTGTCGCGCTTGAGCGAAGAAAAAGATATTATTCCCGTGCGGCGATGGCGTTCCGGGAGAACGAGCAGGGCAACAGCAACAACAACAACAAAAAGGGAAACACGGGTTGGCCACGGAGGCGAAGGAAACGGGGTGTAGCAGTAACCTGTGCACAAACTTTAACAAACACACTCACATTCACGCGCGCAGATAGCTTCGGCGGGCAGCGATAACACAGCGAATTGAACGGGAAGCGGTCCCAACAGATGGGAGAAGCTTTTCGTTGGCCGCTGCCTTTTTTATTTTTTTGGTTGGTTTTTTGTTCCCGGTCGCGTTTCGCGAAGCGCTGAGATCGAGCACAGAAGCTGCGAGTCGGCTGCGGCCGTCGAGAGCGAGAGACACACACGTCCGTTCGAGCGCACTGTCGAGCGGTTTCTGCTGTTCCGGAGTCGTGTTGTGGCGCAGCAATCTTGGCCATCGCGCGCGCCGTGACGCGGTGCAACGCCGACGCTTTTGGGGGCGCGACATCATTGCAACTGCGGGCGCGAAGAAGCGCGGGCATTTGCGTGCGTTTACTCATCTGCGGAACGTGGTGTGGATTTAAGGGTCCGCTGTGATGCTGCGGAAAATGGCACAGGGAACTATTGGGCAAGGAGCGGAAAAAGCCGATTCAAAAGTCCCTCTCAGGTTGTTTCGCCGTGGACACGTGAAAGCATCACATACTTGTGCCCAAGAGTGCTCATCATCGCAGCGGATTATGAACGTAGAAAAGTGGTGGAGCATTTCGATGGACCCTTGAAAACGGAATTGGACAGTTTCAACTCGTCCGTTTTACGGACGTTCGCTACTTCAAGTAGTCCACTCCGCCCTGCACTTCGCGATTGCATGTGCAATCGCTTGAAGAAATAAGTCGCAAACCGGCAAGAGTGTAACGCTTACTCGGAGTGTTTGTATTACAACGTGTAACACGTTACATGTCTATTGTTGCGACTTTATTATACGCTGCCTTTCGCCTACTTGTTGCTCGGGGGGAAGGAAACGCGCGAGCTTTCGCAGAAGCTGAGCTGGTCTGTTTTTTTTTAACAGAAGAGAACTGAATCTATTTTACATCCACAATCTACACAATGTAATATAATGTATGCAAAATATTGCAATAAGTTAAGTTAAGTTTTTATAAGTCAATCAGCCTTCACTCATTCATTAGATTCTCCATATAATTGATTCAAATATATCGAATCAATTTCCGGTAGAATCTAGATCAGTTGGTTAAATGTTGTAATTGGTTTAGAACATTTTGTAACACAGCCTTTATTTCTACATTCCACTCTCCACACAACTAATACAAATATATCAAACCTACTTCCGGTACAATCGAGAATCAGTAGACTTTCGTTCCACTGTTGGGTTGCAGCGATTAGTACTTCATTGCTTTTCCTGAGAAACAATCACAGAGATTTCCACATGCTACAGCATCGCTGCCATAAAGCTTCATCCCGGCGCTTACAATTATGGCTAAATGAAGTTATAACACCATAAAACGTGCCGTGTTTCAAACGACATTATTCTCAGACCTGTACATGGCTATAACTGTTTTTTTTTTATAATGTTAGAGAAATTTGTTTTGCCTTATGTTGCATTGACTACTTTGCAATAACATTACAGAGTATAATATGTAAATGATGGCAACATTTGGTAAATATAGATGTATTCCTAAACATTCTATAGAACACGTTCTTACATTTTTTTTTTTTTTAATGGATAACTAATATTCATACCATGTGACTTTCCTTTACGATAGACTTCAGTAAGATGTGATATATTTGATTGCCTTCAATTTGTCTCACAGAGCGCTAGACTATCGTAGGATCTGCAGTTCAAGAACAACTGTAGGAATTATAACCATGACGCCAACGTGGCCGACCGACCATGCGCCTCCACCTCCACCCACCCAAACGCCCATCTAGTCACCCATCCATCCAGTTCATCGGACAGCATCCATCACGGGCGATAAGGGCAAACTTGTGACAGCCGGCCATCGATCCAGAACCAGCATCGGTGTCTTGTTGACCAGACAGTATCCGGACCGAATGGCACACTGTTCGCCGAAGGGACGATTGTGGTTATCATTGTTATTATTATTTCCGTTTCCGAAGGACCGGCTTTTTTTTCCCCCCAGCACACAAAAACACTTCACATACACGCAATCGTGGAATTTGAAGCATGTCGAATGCACGCGCTATGCAAATTCCGGTGGGAGCCGTTATGGGACACAGGAATAAAATATTGATAGCGCCAAACATACACACCTGCAGTACCCATCCGTTGGGGTGCTTCCAAAAGTGAGGTGGCGATATCGTTTTTGAGTTTTCATTTGCCCTCAACCACCGCAGTTGCTTCTGTTGCGTTCCGTGAAGTTCCTACACGACGATCGCCACACCGCTGCGGTCCACTTCCGGTGAGTGCTTCGGCGATGTGAGTACCACGTCACGCGAGTAATCTTGTCGCTTCCAGGAGCTCCTTCGGCTGGCGGGGAAACCATTTTCCGTTGGGCGCGGGTTACATATACTATGTGCCGCTGCCTGGCCGCGCTTCGCTGTCAGTAGCGTGCTGATCTTGAGGTGGCGAAGGCGAATTATAGCGTCGTGCCCGTCGTCGAGACGCTCGACGCCATTTGCCCCAAACAGTGCTTGGCAAAAGGTGTGCAAACGCGTGCAGAACGGAACAAAAAGTTATCGATTTTCAACCGCGTGAAACACGCCTCACAATGTCGGACTGCTAGCCTGCAGGCTGCTGCTGCTGGTGCTGCTACTGCTCTGGTCAAACCAGGCGAACCACGGGCAACGTGGCATAAAACAAATGGCCACAAAATGGTGGCATCGTTTTCCGGAATGGAACTAAATTTTCCTGTTCCTGTGACGGTCCGGTGGTGATTCGAGTAAGGCTGTTCGGAAGAAGAAAAAAAACACACGCACAATAAACGACGGGCCACAAAGTGAAGTGCAGGGCAAACGAGGGAGGGAAAAGCTCGCCACCTGAGCCATGCATGACCGTTACCATTATCCGTCAGCGTCAGTCGTACGGTGCGTGAACGATGTGTGAATTGTACGGCAGGCTAACCGTCACAACGTATCAACGTCACCGGACGTGCTTCGTCAAGGTAAGGATGTTTTCACTTCCGAGATCCGTTTCTGTCGTGTTGCATTTGTTTTTCCTCCCCGTTTGCTGAACCGCCCACTTTGGCAGCCACTTGTTGCAAAGGAAAACAAACGCGTCAAAGACGAACGAAACAGGGGTCATACAGAACAGAGGAGGGCTACAGTTTCCCTACGAGAAAAGGGACATCGTATTCATCGACACACAAAGCTCGCATATCCCCAGGAACGGATCATGTGTATTTGTGTGTGTCTCTATCTCGGGGACGTGCAGTCCAATTAGAGGGGAAAGCAGATTGTTAGCGTAATGAAGGATCGTTGCGTCCGAATACGGGATGCAGCCCCGCTGCTTTCCATTGTGATTTGTGATATCGAAATGGAGTCGTAGCATAATGAGAAAACTTACTCCATACGGATGGATGGGCGTGCGAAGGTGCGAAATGGTATTACCGTCCCTGCGGATGAATATTTTATTCTTAAATCTGATTAAGTCGGGTCTCATCACACCAGCTCGACACTACTTGTGTGAATTGCCTTCACGTGAAATAAACTAATAGCAGTTGATAACTTTATTAATAGTGTGAGCAAATGGAGACATTTGACATTTTTAATTTGTGTCGAGGGAAACTATTTGTGTTCTTTAATCTTCTATAAATAAATATATGTAACCCATTTCATGAGTGATATATTATTGAGTGCTTCGAATGGTTCTGTTAACTGTGGGATCAACCAACTCTAAAGCACGATGGTGGATAGGAAAAAAACAGTTAAACGAATTTCGTTTCTACAATTTTGGTCACATACAAGCACATGTTCTTGTAACGGGTCCCCGGCAGTGGCCCCAAAATATGTTAAGCTATCGCAAAAGCTGAACATTTGCATGTAATTTCCATTTTATTTATACACCGTGACGGTTCCCTCACACAATAAAGGCTTGCAGGTTGGTGGCCAACAACCCCAAGTTTGTGGGCATTTTTTCTCATGAAAATCTACGGCGCATTTCTTTGAACGATGACGGGCAATATATCGACCCTTAGAAAGCTGGCGGTTGCTTGAGTGGAAAGCATATCAACGAACAAGACCCTATTAAATGGTTAATGATGTGGTTGCCAGATGTATTCATCTTTCAAATTCGCTTATCCTACGAAAACCTCTTGTAAGAATTTTCTCTTACGGAAAAAGAAACCGGTTTAATAGCGAGTGCCGTTGGAACAGACATTATCACAGTCAGTCCAATCAGTTACACGAGCAGAGCTAATCCATGGAAGTTGATGTAGATGTAACTTAATTTCATAAGGCAAAGTTGAAAAGTTAATCGCACTTCCTATGACATGAGCAAGAACAAGACAACCCATCGAACACTTTGGTCACGTTAAATATTTGAGATATTTTGAAGGACCTGATGTGAAAAAGAAAATGGCCTCTTCGGTGAAAGGTCCCCTTCACACTCCACCCAAGCGCGCTTCCCGCATGGACGGATTGTTTTCTCCGATTACTTCAATAAAAAGTGGCATTCGTGCACGGCGGGAAACCCATCAGCGCTACCCGGAATCCTTTCGTTCGCTCGTGCCAGCTTCCAGCTTCCATCCACCTCCCCAAGACAGTCCTTTCCCTTTGGCCAACGTTGGCGGTAAACCGTGCCGTGGCCTCCGGTGTGCCATTTTTCGGCTTTATTGGACACTCGACGGTAGTACGGTGCTAGTCCGTTGCCATCGGAATGATATTAGGATTCATCGCACGGAGCTAACACCGCACGCCGAAAGCAGTTGATCAGATTTTCCTTCCTTCCGCCCACCGGTAACGGGGTTTGGGGGCAACCCAGCACCAGAACCGAACCACCAAAAGTGGCAAGATAAGCCGGACCGAACAGGACAAGGATTATGGAGCGAATGAAATAAATGAAAAAAAAACATCATCCTTCTGTTGCGGTCGAAGGGAGTCGCTTTTATTCGCTTGGACCGCTGGAAAAGTTTTTCGCCAGTCGATCCACGCTAGAGTATTACTGTACAAGAACAAGAACAACGGAAGTTGGAACTTCGTGGCAGTTGTGAACGTGTTTATGTTATCATGTTGGTTTCAGATTATTTGCTGTTTTTTTTTTTTTTCTTTGCCACTTTGGCGATGGTAAGACAAGCTGCTCAGCTGGTTTGTACGGTGTGTGACTAACGAGGTTATCTTGAAATAATTTGTTACCGATTTCTATGAATCATAAATTTTGATTAAGAGTGATCCTTTATTTTGTTCAACAGTTCGACAATTATTTGTAAGTTAGCTTCATCTGCTCTAAAAGAAGAGCTCCTTAATGATAAAATAATGATCCGATATGTATGCAGGTAGCTGTATGTTTCGCAGCTGAACTTTTTAATCTTCGCTTGGCGTTATTAACATATTAATGTCTCCATATTCCAAGTACGATTTTTCCTGTAAATATAATTCAACCGGTCCCTTCCCTGTTCAAATGTTTCTTGATTTTTCATCATGTTTCCAGTTTGCGACAATGCTCTAGCAACAACCGTGAAACCATGCCCTCGGCAAGGTTGAGGTCATCGCAGGGTAGCTACGGTGCGAACGACTTCTGTGGTGTAACTGATATGGATATTGATTATGTTTCGCACCCACCGAAAATTTCCCGGCCACATCCGAGGGGGGATGGCAGGTATTCCAGGCGCAGAATTTAATTTATTTCTCAACCGCAACGCACCCAGGACACGGGGGACGGTTGTTGGCCTCCGGGAAAATTGTTTGTCAATGATTTATATGCGCCGCGACCAACGGGCGACGACGGTATGCTTCGAAGGGTTTTGGAGCTGAAAGATTCTGGCGTACGGCTGGTGAAAAGCCCACGGGCAGCCAGCAGCTTGTTGCGGGTTGCGAGCAGCTAATTTCGGTTCGCCATTCTCTGCACCACAAGTCTACACGGTCCTGTGGCTGCGGCTGTCCTTCAGTGAATGGAACGGGGTGACAGTTGAAAGCCGAGGGCTTTCGGTTTGCTGCCTTCGAGGGACGTGCCGGCGATGGTAACGGTTACGAACTACTGTGTTCAAAAATTTCGCGCACATCCCCACCCAATTTTTCCCAATTAGCTAAGCTCCCGCTAATTGAAACGCGAGACTTGGAGAGAGAAAGAGAGAGAGAGAACATTAGCTTTGTGTTGGGTGAAGGCAAATTTCTATCGTATTAAAGCGACTGGGATTATAGCTGAAACGTTATAAAGTCAACGTGCCAGCTTATTTAGATAGGATTACAATCTGTTTTATTAGCATTAACGGCGAGCGAAATGCTACGGATAATTAAGGATGGTTTTGAAAACGGACGCTGCATGCAAATTATGGAATCATCCAGCTTGTGATTTTCACTTCTAGACTTTACTTGTGTCTGTTACAATAAAGATCATTTACAGGTTAATTTATGATTTTTTATTCAGCAACTTCAAATGGAGAAATCTGTCTTTGCCTTTTGCATCGTATGAAACATTTTCCACTTTCTCTTTGCTCTGTTAAAAGTATCGATTTTTTCCCTGAAGTATAACAAGTTAAATGTGCTATGTCCATTATTTAAATGACAATATACGTTATGGGTTTTTAACCCCTTCACTATCGGATGCTTATTTAATGACAAACAAATTGCAACATGTGCGTAGCCATACGGATGGCTGTGATTCCCATATGGGACGAAAAAGTTATCTTCATTATCCTCCGATCGTTACGATGAACGATGGCCCCGTGCTCTTGGTGGAGCGTTGTTGCACTTTTGCCACTTTTGAACTGCACACACAATCGGGCTCGCCAATGGGTTGAGGTTTGATGGTAAAGTTTGCGAATTGCCCCCATTCCCGCGGCCGGAAACGAGCAAACAACAACACAACCAACGTTCGAGTGCAGTTGCAGCGTGCTGTACGCGAGGTGAAAGCGATAAGAGAAAGAGCACTGCAGAAATACGGTCGAGACATTAGGGTTTCGTACGGGCTGTTGCTGTTGGGCACTTTGTTTGCTTGCTTGCTGCTTGTCCGGGCCACCGTAGTTGCGAGGAAAACTGGTTCCGCTGCACTATGGATAAGGGCAAACGATTTAAAAGTTCAAACATATAAACCATGAAGCACCGAACCGGGAAAACAGAGCAGAGACGCTCCGGATTGTTGCAGAAAGCTTGCCTGGTTGAGTTTAGTAAAAGGCTTTAACATGGACGAGATACTTCAGCATGGTTTAACTTTCTATTTAACTAGGGAATTGAACTGTGCGAAACTGTGAAGGGGAGAAACGATTAACTTTGATCGTTAACATTTAAGCACCAATTAATTTGAAATAAATGTATGATTTTTGTGGTATTTCATTCAACATGGTTTTGGAATGGCAATGCTGTTAAAATTGTTTTTAAAGCTACCTCAAATTACAATTCTTTTTGCTTCCAATATTGGCATCTCTTTCTCGCTGTATGAAGTTGATATTCCCTGCTGCTGGCTACGATAGTGACACTTAAACACATGAACAGTAAATTTTAAAAGGATTTTTTACATATAACATTTTGAATCATTTCTTCAAACAACGGCAAGCCTAAGTTCGTGCTTATAGGCACAACTACTTCAACTTTAATTGAGTCTGAGTTATTTTAATTTACAAACATTTTTTAATTTGCGTCTTGATTTCGTTATATTTTTTTAAAGAATTTTAGAAGTATTAGAATCATATTTTTTCGATTTTATTTATGTTTTTCAATTATGATCTTATTTACTTACCTAATGATTGTGTTTAATTCGTATTTAAATTTTCGTAATTTTTATTTCTTTTAAATTTTCACTATTGCTGTATTTTTAGTGAGTTTGAATTTTGTCCACCACCTGCTCCCACTATGTCATGGCGCAGCGGAATGCACCGGGCGGCCGAAAAGGTCGTCCATTGTGGGAGAAATTGCACTCTCCAGTCGGTGCCGTAACTGCACCATGCACGGTTAGGCACGGTTCGAAGTCGTAAGATACGGTGCCAAGGTGGTTCCGGTGGTCTCGAGAACGAACAGTATGTACCTGCTGGACAACTCACTCCATCTCCGGGCTCGGGTGGTGCTAACGGTGCTGTTCTGGTTGGCATTAGCCGGTGTAAGGTGCGCCGAAGGTGCGCTTACCACCGGACGGGCACGACAGGACGCCGAGGCCAGTAATGGAGCTTGCCCTGCTTGTGGTTAGTGGTGTTGAGAGGGAGAGATACAGGAGGAAGGCGATGGGGCGGACGTTTTGCGGATATTAAGAGTGTGATTACTTACCTTCCTGTTTTCGTTCTGGGAATTTCGTTTCGTGCGCTCCGGCCACAGTCTGCGGCACGATGCCTCCCGACACGCTGCGTGTGATCGGCGGAAACGCGTCCGACATCGACCGGTTTCCCTGGATGGCGTCCCTGTTCTACCGGGCGCGGTTCACCTGCGGGGGCAGTTTGATTAACGACCGCTACGTTCTGACGGCGGCGCACTGCGTGGCGCGGATGGAGGCGGCCGGGTTCGAGGTGTTCCTGCGGCGCGCCAACATTGCCGAGCTGAACGAGGACGCCATCCGGCGGCGGGTGGTGCGCATCATCGCGAACCGCTACCAGCAGCTGCGCAACAACAACGACGTGGCGCTGCTGCTGCTCGAAAGCCCACCGATCCGGCCGGAAGATGGCGCCGTGCCGATCTGCCTCCCGCCCGGTGGTCCCTCCGATGCGTTCCTCGATGGTCGCGAGGCGGTGGTGACGGGTTGGGGCACGACGGAGACCGGCGAGCTGTCCGAGCGCCTCCAGCAGCTGACCGTGCCCATCCTGACGAACGCGCAGTGCCGACGGACCGGCTACTATCGCTTCCAGATCACCGCCAAAATGCTGTGCGCCGGGTACCTCGAGGGTGGCCGGGACTCGTGCCAGGGTGACAGTGGCGGTCCGCTGCAGCTCCCCCGGACCACTGGCGGAAGGTCGGTGGAGGCAGACAACCAGCTGCACGCAGAGGGCGGAGAAAACCCGCCACACGAGCAGCAGATGATAGTCGGAGTGGTCTCGTGGGGAAACGAGTGCGCCCAGCGCAACTATCCGGGAGTGTACGCGCGAGTCACCCGGTTCGTCAGCTGGATCCGGAGCCGCAGTCGGGGCGCGTGCTGGTGCGATTGAACCGTCCACCCGCATAGCAGTGTTTATCGGGTGACCCCTCATCGTCTCCACCAGCGCAGCAGACGCAGTTGAAGCAGTTAAGTTCAATTTGCACTCCGCACGAGCCGCAGCCAGAGGACAATTAATTGTACGCCAAACTACGCGCCGACGGACGCGTACGGGCACGGGTTCTCTTCTCAACTACAGAAAGCGCCCGTCCACGGTCCTTCCCCCATGGGACTTCATCCTCCCAGTCGCTCAGCTCTTTGTTAGTGTTGAGGAAATGTGTGATGCTTGCTTGAATGGGAACCAGAGAATAGCCGAAGGCGGTTTAAATAAAAAATGGCTACATGACGAGCTTGCCGGAGACAGCGATTGCTTGATGGTATCTTTGTGCCCCGCATGTCTCTTGCTCGTCTGTAGGTTTGACTCTCGCAACAATCGAAAAGGAGAAGAATGTTTTTCAGTTTATTTATTCCAGCTTATTTGTTGCTGTCAAATAAACCGAAACACTAGTTTGTTTCACTTCTCGTTTCGGTTTATTTTAGAAAGCTATCCTTTAGGACATAGTAAACTACCAACAAAGAAATGCTGAACGTCGACGGCTAGCTTTAACCTCTTGGATGCCCGGGATTCATTGAGTTCTAGTGTATCAGCATATCAATAATGCAGAGCCATTTTGAATGCATGACCCAACAACGGTTGCTTGGAAGTTATCGAAAGCGGAACCCTTTGCATTCTAAAATGTAAATCTGTTGAAAGGTTTTGTATTTATAGAATTAACCGAAAGTGGCTGATCAAAACTGGACGAGCATATAATACTTTTTGCGTAATGGTCTGCCTTTGTTTTCATCTCTTATTGGTCGGACATTAATCGCTGCTACTTTAGGTTTATGAAAGCTTGTAGTACTAGGTAAAGAAGTCGATTAAGCGTTCCTAGTGAGAGGGAAATTTCAAAAGAATTGAATAGATTTGTCGGGAAAACAGTTTAGAAAAACTTGTAGCACAATTATAACCACAATTGCATTAAAATCGAAACAAGAGATTCTAATATTGCTTATAGATTATTTCATCTTCATTATTTTGTACTAGTAAGTTATAGTTATTTTTAATTTATTTCTGAATTATATCCGGAAAAGTTTACAGTATAATAATTAGCTAACGATTCAATGTGTTTTGCCAAGTAACGATTTCGTTCCCTCTGAATAAATCAATTCTATTTGATCCTGTTCATCGAAACTAACACATTTGTATGGTTCGAAGAAACCGAACTACGCTCCACGGTTGGTGTTTTATCCCTTTTTGAGCTTCACTGATTCGTGGGGGTTTATTTTGTCCACATTCGTCCACGTCTCCAAGCTTCCTGGCAAATTACAGAACGTGTACGGATTTCGCACAAAGCACTGCGATTTGGAAACAATTACGGGACACATGGCACTGGCACGATGTACCGGGCCACCCATAGCCTATCATCATCGTAACTTTCTCTTTCAGGCACTGAAAGCGGGCGCTTTAAGAAATAAAAGCTTAACTGGGAATTATACGCTTGAACACATTAACCGAAAGACCGACCAACCGTACATCGCAATCGGCGTGTGTTCCGACGCTGGCGTTACATCTGTAAGCGAACGGAACCATCCCTCCCATCCTGCCTTTCGTCCGCATTACGGTTCAACACAATGGAGCTACCTAGTACTTATTGCCTCGGAACTCCCAATCGGGAAAGCCTCCCCGCGTGCGGAACTCCACCCCAGGGAATACACTCGAATGCTGTCCTTGTTTTCCTCCAACTTGGAAGCCCTGTGCTGTGTTTGTGTATGGCACGGAGTTTCGCCACCCGGGGATATGGAAGTTTAATCTTCCTCGCGTGTGCCATCTCCGCCCGCAAGGCACAGCAAACACAGCGTCCTGTCGCTGTGCCAGCCAACCCGAGGGTCACACCAAAGGGGAGCCCTGTGAGCTTTGTTGTTGTTTAAGATATCACCTCTGCTGGTAGAAAGGTTCGCAAAGCAGCACCCCGTTTCGAGGAAAACAGAATCCCTCTTGGAGCGTGCTTTCCAATGCGCATGCCCCCAGTGGAAATGTGCAGACGGTTCTGAGTGCCTGCTCCTTCGCCGTGTGAGTCCCCCATGCAGGCCCCAGCAGGGGAAATGGTTCTCCGGGAAAAATAGACGGACTAAGGGGGGGTCCCGATACGTCCGCCACAGTTCGCGCGACTCATTCCGGTTTGGCAACAACCGTGGCAACAAGTGCCCGAGTGATTTGGCGTTCGATCGACATTTTACGGACGCACCGGAAGTCAGTCGACAGGCTGCCCTGATTCCGCTCGTTGCAACCTGCTCTATCTCACAATCTTTACCCGTGTGGCGCCCGTACGCTTTATGGCATCCTGTGCATTCCCTCTGCCCGGCAAGTGACGATAAATTGAACGGCTGCTATCCGGCCAACGGTACACGGTGTGGCACAGGCGAACAAGCAGTGATCTCTTCCGGCGGGATAAAACCGAAACAGCATCGTGGACTGGCGGTGGCAGTGTGTTGATTCGAAACGTGCTGCAATGCAAAGCAAAGTGTCGAGTCATAAAATCGTAGGAAAACGCACAAATTAGGGCGCACACGCTATCGAATGCACATCGATCGGGAAGCTGTTCGTTCGGGTGGAGTGTAGGAGGGTTTTATTTTACTATCAATACGTGTAAAGTGTTTCGCCGTTCCTCGCTGCGAGTTCCGTGAAGGACATTTGCAAAAAATTAAAAAAAAACCCTCCCGGACATGCCAACCGCCAGATGCAGTGCACTGTGAGCAGGTTTTATGCCACGGATGGATGGATGGATGCATGATGATACAATGTATCGACGATGCTGCGATCGCCGTTCAACGTGGAGTAAAGCGGAGCAACATCAAACGGCCAGCGTGGTGAAGGTGCACACGGTTTTTTTTTTTGTTTCTTTAAAAACCCCGGCGTGTCGAGCGAGGGTGGAGGAAAAGGTTTATGAAAAATTAAAATTACTCATTCATGATTATCGCTAGCAGCGGATTCACGGGTTACAATCGCGGGGCCGACCATCAGGAGGGAACATGAGGGGAAAAAACAATGACTCACATCGGCACATACGGCGCATATGGTCGCTTCAGTTTCCTATCGTACTATATTGCTACCGTTGTGATAAAGGAACGCTTTGCTGTCCTGCTTTTTTAATGCTTTGCATACTGACATTGTACAGCAACGCCTTCGGGCCGTTCCTAAACACTTGACTGTACTGTAACACTGCCGGAGCATAAAGGTTCACATTCGTCGCCATCCGTACGTGGTTGGTCGTTTGCGTTGAGACACCGGCAGTACAAGGAGGATATAAGCCGTCGGGAGGATGGAACGAAATGAACTTTAAATCAACATTTTCAAATTAGCCTATATGCAATGTTCCATGATAAGAGCTCCATGTGGTTCAATTTTAATATAGTTTGTTTAGAATACTTTTGAAATCATGAAACTTTTTCGTTGAGATTTCTTTTCTTATCACGTAACAGTCACAGCAATACGGAATGAAGATTTCCAACGGATTGTTAAATTATTTCATTTCGTCTTAGGGATCTCACCAATTTCCAGCAGATGGTTCTGATGGTCTGATGGGTTGTCAGATTACCGTGCTTTGAGTTAGCAACCAATGAGTTTAAGTGTAACGTCTCCCTCCGGTATCTACCCTTTTTTGCGATCTGGCCATCTTTTTAATGTATTCCACTCAGACTGAGACGCTTCGGAAATGAGAACTGACACCTTGGGTTCGCCAGTAATTGGTGACTGCACTTGTTAGCCTTCACGCAACCGCCACACCGAACGTTCCGAAGGGCACTCGAGAGGCGACAGCAATGTTTTAAAAATAGTTCCCAGAGCTCGTTGATGGACCCCGAAAGGATGCTACAGGATTCTTCTTGTTCCCTTTCGATGCTCTCACCATCGCCTCGGCGAAGCACGGTGGCGTCGCTTCGCACAGGCAGACACTTGAAAACCCCGGAAAGGAGCCTTCTTCGAGTGGAGCAGAAGAAAAGATGGAGAAGAAAAATAATAAACTCGAGGTGAAACCCGGAGGGGCCCATTGCACTGTCGGAAAGTCTCAAGTAACCTTGTCCGCCTTGCTTGTGCGTCACGTAGCGTTGTTGCTGTGGCTCACAGCAGTGTAGATTTCCCGGAGCTGCCGGTCCCGGTCCTGGCGGTTGGCGGTTATGCGGGAGGAAAATCCGATCCCAAGCAGCGAGAAACAGAGGGGAGAGAGGGACGAGGGACGGGGTGAAACAGGCCACAGGATTCCCGGATGTGGTCAAGTTATTACAGCGGAGCGGAAGGATTTATTTCGTGAAATATAATATAATATTTTCTTGTTGGAATCCTTTTCCTCCCAGTTTGGTGTATGCTCTGTTTTTTCTTCTTCTTTTTCCTTTCTTTTGCCATTCCTCCTGCTGGGTAAAACACAGCAGAGGTTAAAAGAGTTATTTCGGAGGTGGAAAATGGCACATAAATCAGCCGGAAACGGGTGATTATTTATGTGATCAATTTACTGGCAAGACAGTTCATGTGGAGTCGCACAGGGACAGCAAAGATTATTTATTAAAAAAATCCCTTCTCCGGCAAAGAAGATTGATCTTTTATAACATTGCCCACTAAAGCTACTTTTATGTTTTCCTCCATATATTTTCACCGAGCTTGATTTATAAAAAAAAAAAACTTGAACTTATGCAAGGCACGTTGACAACGTTTATTACTTCCAAAACGTTTCGAGCACACGTTACTCATTTACCACGAGCAACGCTTTCCTTCGGCTTTCCCTTTTTAACGTGCTTTTGCCTCCCCCTTTCTCGTCCATCACTGTTTAATGTGGTTTGGAAACACCCGAGAGCGCTGCAAAGTTAAAAAATCGAAAAGTAAATAGCTCCAGGCTCCTCCGCCCTTCCACATCGCAACGGTTAAGTAGCCGTACCGTCTCATTTTCCATACGCCGAGGAAAGTTTCTTCATCAGCACACGGCACGCAATGAATTTAAATTCACCCCAAGTGGAAACTCCATGTGGCACAGTTTAAGCGTGCAGGGAAATGCAGGCAAACAAAACAAACGTGTAGCAATCGAGCGAGAAGTTTAATCGCTATCGCGGAAGGAAACTTTAAAGCAGGCAGCTTATCGATGTCCGACGGGAAGGTGGCAAGCGGGTGAGGTGGGATGTCGTTTTCCTTGGAATTTCCATGGACCAGTCTTAAACCATAGCTTAGGGAGCTGCAGGGATCTGGAAGGAAGACAAGTGTGTTATTAAAGTTCTCTGCTGCTTTAATTTCAGTAATGATTAATATGTTTCAGCTTCAGCAGCCGATAAGAAGTATACAACAAGTGCTGCACAACGTAGTAATTTTGCAAGCGTGTGCTTCAGATGACGTACTTTTGTAATGCCATATTTATTAACAAGAAAGACGTACTTTGGCTCGTATGAATCGCATGTCGATCGCCAACAAGGATCCACCAATTGGGACTCGCACCGATTGGTTGCTGCTGCCTTTTGCTGCGCCTCTACGTCACAATTACGTGTTTCGGCTGGACCGCGTCGTGTGGCCGTACGACCGACCTAAGATCCTCGTGCACGCGATGTGGAAGGAAAATATCCGTAGGAAGTGAAAAATGGGAAATGAAAAAGGGAGCGACGAAACGAAACAGGACCGAGGCAGGACCGTAGCGTACACATTCCGCTGTCACGACCGTGAATCTTCTTGCTTGCTGGAAGAAGTACTTTTCCTTTTCCTTCCTTCCGACGGACAAGCCGAACGTCGTAACAGAATGAGTGATGCCTTGAAAGGAGTGTGGCGGTTTGGCGGGACCCCTCGTCCGCCGGATCGGCCGCATTCCTTTCCAGCGCCAGCGCAGCACAAAATGGCGATAAGCTGGGGCAAAATTCATTTAGCCATTCGGATCACATCGGAGACGGGTTTTTACTCAATTAAACTTCTTCCTCGGTGGAAGTGATATTGAACGGCGGTGATGAGGCTGAATGCGGTAAGCGAGGGGATGAAATGTGGACAACACGTGCCAGGGTGGGGGATGTGTAAAAGGAGATGGAGCTGGGATGAAGAAAATTATGGTGGAAATGATTGAGCATTTTTAATGTGCAGTTTGCAAACGAAAATAGCGTCGTACACAAAACTGTTTGATATTAAAATCAAGAAATCATTTTTTAGATGAGATTCGATGTGAATGTGTACAGACATGTTCTTTAATCTTTTTGGCCGTTTCCAGGTGTTTTACTTTTGACAGCAAATATGTTTGAAAATTATAAAGCAATGTTCGTTGCGATTAACTTGTTTGTGGTTCTTGCAATGATTATGGTTTTTATTGGGGTGATTATGATTAAGATGGTTTACTTTTTACACGACCTCAACCACGGTGTTCCTGCTCTCTCTCCATCTCCTTAGCACGACTCAACTTAGGAGTATTTTTTCATGATCTGTTTTCTCTTGTTTAATTAGATTTTAATAAGCGAAAGAACCGCCAAACGTTCGTTCGCGTAGTCACACCCGATTCCCGGCAAAGAACACGGACTATTTGTCTACTACAGTGTGTTTCATAATGATAGCCTCACCCTGTTTTTTTCTATCTCGTGCTGATATTAGGCGCGTTAAAAATAATCTAAATAACAGAAAACCGTTTTTTTTTTCTTATGATAAGAAGACTTATGATGATTGATTTTTTTAAATATAAAAATAATTGTGGGTTTGGGAGCCATGTTGGGCGTTAGCAAAACTACTGTGTGGCGATCATGGGTCATATAAAAGATGGTAAAGGTTCCAACCTTAAAAACCCCTCATTTCATCTCGTATGAATAGCGAAGCTTACATTGATGTTCTACGAAAGCTTTGGAGCCATATTTGAAACGTCACCGCCGTAACAATTTAATTTTTCAGCTAGTAAGGTGACACAGGCTTACTAACAGCGAACAAAAATTAATGTTATGAGCTGGCCAGCTGTTTCCCCTGACTTGAGTCCCATAGATAATGTTTGGGGTGTATTAGTTCGTATTAGCATACAACAGCTAAAAGTAGCACTTAGGAATGCATGGCGGTCCCTACCTGTTGTAACTTTAGAAAAACTATCTTAAAGTATTCCTAAACGTATTTTGCAACTGATGAACCTTAACGGAGGAACTATATGTTATTAAAGAAATAAGATTGGAAGACATGTGTACTGTTTTTTATTTGAAATCGTTCCACATGTGAGGCTATAATTATGGGACACCCTGTTTTTGGTTTTTTGGCGCCCAAACCCACAATTTATTTTTATATTTTAAACATTCAATCATCATAAATCTTCTTATCATAAAAGAACAGTTTTCTGTTATTTAGCTTATTTTTAAGGTGCCTAATATCAGCACGAGATAGAAAAAACAGGGTAAGGGTATCATTGTGAAACACACTGTAGCTTGAATTGAGTCGAATGACCACACAGCTACGTTGTGAAGCGGTCTACGGAGGAACAGTTTTGTGGTTAACCCACTCTAACAAACGTTCCTTTTGCGTCCTTCTTCTCGTCCAACCCTTAGCACCCAAGTGTTGCGTTTCTGGTTCTCAACTTTAAATCTTTGAACATATTCCACACCAGATTAGTGGTTCACAAATACACTCACCTTCTCGGTAGTAAGATAGCGAAACAACGGATTGTTTGAAAATTCATTCAAAGCACACAGCACTGCTTCAGTCGTTCGTTGTCCGTGGCCGTTGTGTGATCTTTGTGCGAGCAGTACGAGCATCAATCCGCACAGCAGCGTATTGATTTGATACCTTGCTCACTTATTGCGATGATCACTCTTGACCCTTCTGACGCATACATCGTTTGTGCTTTTCCTACTGCTAGCAAATCGTATGCTTTGGGTCAACGAGCCCTTTTAAAATAATTGGGCCGACGTGAGCATGGGATGAAAGGGTATCGGGAGAATGAAACAAAAATTTAAGAATGTCATCTACATTTTTAGGTAGCCATTGTTTTTTGCCTTTCCGTTGAAGAAACCCCCAAAAAAAAAAACAAGCAAGAGGTGTACGTATCGATTGATGAATCTTTTTTGTTTAACCTGAGCCACTTGCGGAAAGTCTCCGGCAGTTCCAAGATGATGCTGGTTGGCACGCATCTGAAGGTGATGGCACGCTGTTCGAAGCAAACAGCCCGCGGTTCGAACGTCATTCGAACGTAGCTGAAAACAAGTGTATACAAATAATTTTGAACGTTTTTGTCTTATCTCAACGCTGTCCAATTTGAATGAGTGATGCGACAATGCAACTGATAACAAAACGAAAATTGTTCGCGTTGTTTAAGATGAATCGAACATCATGAAACTAATACAACAAAATATCGCATCTCATAGATCAACTTTGCGACAAACCCCCGGAACACTTACGACACAATAATACCTACGTAGATAAGATTTCCTCTTCCATTTACAAGAGTATGGAACCTGCTGTCTTTCAAACAAGCGAATCAATTTCACAAATCACCACTACAAAGATAACACACCCCAAGAACCTGCTGACCTTGCTGCGGGATTGTATTAATGCGAGGGTCCATTACACCCTTCAGTTGATAGCCAAGTGCTCAAGCAGACGGAAGTGGCTGTCGCAATGAAGTTTGCGTTGAGCGGATTGTTCATCTTGTTGTGTTGTTTTGCGCAGCATGAAGCATACAGGATTCTGTGCATCTACCCCAGTTCAGGTCGATCGCATGTTCTCGTGGGGCAGGCGCTCCTGAAAGGGCTAGCGGAGCGTGGCCATGATGTAGGTGTTGGTTCAAGGTCAAGGTGGTGCTTAAGTGCGACTCAATTGTAATCTTGCTAAACTGGTGAACAAATATTCTTTTGCACAGGTCACAATGGTCAGCCCGTTTAAGCTTTCGAAACCGGTGAACAACTATCGGGAAATCGTAACTCAGAAGGTAGAACTAGGCCAAATGACGAAGGACTTCCTGCAGAAGAGCACCGGTAACTCGTTCATGGGTATAGTGCAGCTTTTCCAGAGTCAGTTTCGTACGGCTGAGATGGTCCTGGAGGACCCACAGCTACAGGCGATCAAAAACGAACACTTCGACCTGGTGATCGTTGGGTATTTCGTTGCGGATTTCGTCCTTGGCTTGGGGCCACACTTCAACGCTCCAACGGTGGTACTGTTCTCCGCCGGATTGAGCAAACTGACGGCCGATTTCGTAGGCAACCCAAGAGCTATCTCCACCGTGCCGCACCTCATGATTGGTGGACGCGGTATGAAGGGCTTTGGCGATCGATTGAAGAACTTTCTTTTCTCTGGTGTCGAGAATGTGATCAGTGCCGTCGCGTCGTACGCACAGGCGTCTTACTACGAACGGTTTTTCCCCTCCGATCGCTATCCCAAGTATTCGGACGTCCGTAGGAATGTGTCGCTGGTACTGCTGAACACACACTTCTCTCAGAGCATGCCGCGCCCGTACCTCCCAAATGTGGTAGAGGTAGGCGGGCTGCAGATCAAAGCCAAACCCGATCCATTGCCGAAGGACATCCGTGAATGGCTGGACGGTGCCGAGCATGGTGTTGTGTATTTCTGCCTCGGTTCGAACCTCAAATCAGCTGACCTTCCACAGAAGAAGTTGGATGCCATCTTGAACACCTTTGCTCAACTTAAACAGCGCGTGTTGTGGAAATGGGAAAGCGAAAGCATTCCGAATGCGCCCCCCAACGTGCTGTCTAAATCATGGCTCCCACAAGACGACGTGTTGGCTCACAAAAATGTTATACTGTTCATCTCACACGGCGGTCTCGGTGGGGTAGCTGAGGCCAAGTACCACGGTGTCCCTGTTCTGGGCATTCCGATCTTTGCCGAACAATTCCAGAACATCCAGGCAATGGTGGAAGAGGGCATTGCAATGCAGCTCAACTACCAGGAGCTCGACGAGACATCCTTCTCCCGGGCAGTAAACATAATGGTCCGCGAGCATCGGTACAGGGAGAAGATAAAGGAAATTTCCAACGTCTATCGTGATCGACCGCTAAGCGCGTTAGATACGGCGTGCTACTGGGTGGAATATGTGGCACGCTACAGTGGGGCACCACAGCTACACTACCCGGGAAGCGAAATGAGTTTCTTCCAACTAGAATCTTTGGACGTGATTGGTTTTCTACTCGTGGTCGTTTATTTGTTCGTGAAAGTTACAAAGTTGATTGTTACGTTTATCTTTCGAAAAGTTTTCAAAACCCAACGCAAGACGAAAATTAATTAAATAATAAGTAGAACGTGAACCTTAACCAGCTAAAATGTTGGCAATTTAGAAAACGAAACCAAAAATAAAGTATGTTGAATAAAACGAAACGTTTACTTATACACATACAATTTTGTAGCTGATTCAATTACTTACTCTTTTATTGATAATGTGTTTATCAATACACAACATACAATAATAAATTGCAACGAAACGGCTACCATGGTATCTTTAGTGCAGTAAAGATTCGAACAGAGCCACATTTATGGATTGCTGGTTGGTGTGTGCTTTATTTGACACAGTCCGCTCTCCGAACAAAATATTCGTATCATTCCACACAAAACCAGGCGCCGATATTATCATGACATGGCGCATTGCTTTCAATGCTTGACCAATAACAATGGAGGTTAGCAATCAAGGAGAAGATAAGATACTGCACTTGGTTGATTGGTAAGGCATAGAGGTATTCAAGAAAGTGCTTTAAATGGAAGCATTATAAATGATTTGAGACAGACGGACATATTGAATTTAAAGTCATCCAGGAAGAGGTCCGGGTTAGCCGAACGCGTACCCCGGCTCGAACATGACTCACGATGGTGTGGGTTCGAACCGAGACCGGATCCCCCCCGGTACGAAGGATACGTCAATCCAAGTTCCATAAAGTGGAAATATTCTCGTAGGCCCTAAAAAAAAGGGTCAAAAAGGGAATTTATATCAACCAGAAGCAAACGCAACAACAGTATGTGAAATTAAAATCAACTGATTGATACACTGTGTTGTACCATTGTAATTAGTGTTGGGTAATGAGCAAAAGAGTTCTCACCTCACTCTGCTCACCTTACTGAGCAGGCTCATGCTCAGCTTGCTTCAACTAGGTACCTTTTAAGTGAGCGCAGCAATCACCTCTGCTCACCTCTGCTCAACGCTCACCTCTGCTCAATGCTCACCTCTGCTCAATGCTCTCCTCTGCTCAGCGCTGCTCAGTCCTTATCGCTGCTAAATGCCCACCTCTGCTCAATTGTCAGTTGCCCGCTTCTTTGTGCGGAAACGTGCGTTCGACGCTTGTTCGGTAATTTGTTCCGTGTAAATTTTGGGTGTCTGGATTTCTGCGTTTTGAAACAGCTGGACGCGAACTTGCGCTTTAACTTGCGAAACGTTCGTTCAACGCTTGTTTGTGACGTACAGAATTCTCGTGAAGCAATATTCGTTATTTGTTCCGTGGAAATTTTGAGTGCCTGGTTTGCTGCGTTTTGAAACAGTCCGAGCAGCGCTGAGCATTGAGCAGAAGTGAGCATTGAGCAGAGGTCTGCATTGAGCAAGGTGAGCATTGAGCAAAAGTGAGCATTGAGCAGAGGTGAGCAGAGGTGAGTGCTCACTGCTCATCTTAGTATGCAGAGGGCAGTGCTCTGCTCACCGAAAAGAGCAAGATTACACAACACATTACAATTTGTAATGACCATTCTTCATTCAATTGTATTAAAATTGTCCGGACCACTCTCACGTTGTACCATGTTCTGCAACAACTTTCATGACTTATTTTCTAAATTTATAGAAGTGTGTCACACACTCCCTTAACTCCCACTCTCTACTTAGAAGGGGAAATGGAAAACCGGTTTATCCGCCGGGCATTTATTATCGTGCGATAGTGAAATTGAAAGCTTTTAAAGAAATGAAATTCTAATCAACTGATTGAAGCTGATTGCACTGATTGCGATGACTTCCGCAACTGCGGATACATTTAAATTAATTGCACATAGATTAGTTTCGCTTTACATAAAGTGCTGCAGCAAGCAAGAGAAGAAAAATGTGAACTTTAAATGAACAGTACATTGGGGAGATGATTAATCTTCCTTCTTGCGTGATATTTTAATTTATTTGTATTATTTGCACGTATAAAGAATATTGTCCAAACTTATGCTAGTTCTAACGGCTATTAATATGTTTCCTTCCAGACTTATTAGTTTTACCGACAGCGATAAACGCTAATTAAGGAGAACTGCAAACCCCGACTGCTAGAAGCCCGGAAAGATGAAATCCCCTATTAGCTGGTTCAACCAGCCGGAAAACCTGCTCAATCCCACGCAGATTGCCATCTACGGTTCCGTGTCGTTCCTGGTTGTGTCGCTGCTGGGCGTGCTGGTATACATTACCTGCTCGAAGCGCTACCGGTTGAACTGGTTCGAAAAGAATCTGCTCGAGTCGGCCAAAGAGCGCGAGGCGGCGCTACGGCGTAGGTAAGGTCCATCCAATGGGGGCGAAAGTTCCATCCCCCCGGGGGGTGGTTTGTTCTTTTACATTAACAAGTTATCTCATCGACACCTCTACCCGCAGCCAAGACGGGCACATCAGTTGCCCGATTGCGTACAACGTGGATGCCGTCGCCGGCACGTCGCGCTATCTGAACCGAGCCAGCGGAAGTCCACAGGCAAAGGCGGACACACCGCCGTTCTGGGCCTCGCAGGGACTCTACCGGAAGAGCGACAGCCGCGGTCAGCTGATTGACACATCCGATGGTAATGCAGCATTGTTTTTTTTTCATTTGTGAAAAATTTGTACTTTTCACTGTGTCTCCAGTTTTCCTTTTCCTGTTTTTTACGTGAATGGAAAACCGCTCGCTCATTTGCTCCTTTTAATTTCCCGCTCTCCCGCCAGAGGAAACGACCGGTGAGGATAGCGGCGATTCGGCCTGTAGCAGCGGTAGGTCAGTTATAGCGGCCCCCAGCGGAGCCGTTGCCATCGCCAGCACGGGCAAGCATGTCGTGCTCGTGTCGTCCAGCCCGGCCAAACCCACCACCTCGACGCCCGTCGCACCGGGGGCATCGGGCGCCACGGCGAAGGCGTGCAAGGGTCAAGACCAGGGTAAGATCGATATGGTTGACTCGGTCAGCACGTGCAGCACGGTCAGCCGGGACGAGCTGGTCGGTGAGGACGCACGGGGCGCCATCCATCTGGCGCTTGGCTACGATCCGGCCGCAGGCATCCTGAACGTGAAGCTTGTCGAGGTAAGGTTTCCACGCCAAGGCATGCGTTCCCTCCGCACGTTCAAGCGAGTGCACTAACGGACACGGGGGCCACACCCCGTGTCGTCCCTTCTCCGCAGGCCCAAGATCTGCAGCCGCAGGACTTCAGCGGGACGGCGGATCCGTACGCCAAGATAAGGCTGCTTCCGGACCGGAACAACATGTGGCAGACGAGAATTCACAAAAAAACACTCAACCCCGGTGAGTTTGCGGAAGGGCGAGGGAAAGTAGGATACATTACGAACGACCATTACGCCAGCTGTGCGAACCAAACGGAGGAAGAATGCTGTTTCCTCCCCTGTGGAATGGAACGATATTGCAGTACGCAACATCGTTATGGTTGCCCTAATGGAATGTGATCTTTCCATTGCCTTCTCGGAACTGTCGGGGCAGTTTTCTTTATTAGTTGTTTTGCTTACCTTTTTTTTCTCTTGTGCATACCATGTCAAGTCACCATTCGTTGGCCATTTAAGACGGTTTATCAGTTATGTTCCATTGCATTGGCATGAAGAATATGCTTTTTTGAAAATTGTACATCTTCAAAGAGATGAAAAATTTCATATCTTTACTGATGAAAATGGGATCCCGATCAACAATAAATGACACTCTGGATGCTTCAGCTCGTCCTCTGCGGTTTTATTAACACACAACCTACATCCCCGGGGAAAGGAAACTGTAACATTGAAAGGGAACATAGAATAAGCTTCACACTGTCGACGGCCAGTTTTCTTTGATTCGTGAGTTTATTTTCCAACGCTAATCGCTTATCTTATCTTGTTTATCTAGCTTGAAGCGATTTTCTTCAGATATTTTTCGTGCCGTCAAAATGTTACCTCCAAATTATCATCTGAAAAACGGAAAATCGTTCTATTGCCTCACTTACGCTCTGCTTTCATTATGTTTGTTTGAATTATGTTTGTCTCGATAAAAGCGGCTTTTGATTAGACACCGGGAGTCCTTATGCCCAGGGTAGAAATATCTGAGTTAATTTTTAAGCACTCTGGTAGACAGAAAGACAGATTTTATAACTTCATTCGCAACAATGTGTATTGCAAAAGTATTGTCAACAAAAATTCTAGATTATAGGAATAGGCGAGACGTTTTAGAAGAAATCATCGAAAATTGGAGAAATTATCGAAAATTGTAAATTCAAGGCGTAAAGACCTGCGTTGGGTCAAGACGAACACAACAAACGAAAAAGGACTCAACTCGGTCCATTCGTTCTCGAGTGATGCAGATTTTGTTTGCATTGACTATTTTAGAACGTAGAACGTTTGAAAAAGACTTAACAGAGGACAGAGGCGGCGTTATTTAGCAATTTCAACTGAAAACTTTGGCATGGATTATAAATCGCCCCCCTGGCTTCCATTCCGTTGCAGTATTCGATGAGGATTTCGTGTTCGAGGTGCGCTCGGCAACGATCGGCCGGCGGACGCTGGAGATACTGCTGTTCGATTTCGACGCGTACTCACGCCACGTGTGCATCGGGGGCGTCCAATTCCCGCTGGCGCAGGTCTGTCTGGCGGAGAAAATCGACATCTGGCGTCCGTTGCTCCCGTACACCGAGCAGGTGAGTGCTTCCGAGTCCATCGATTGCAATCTGCATGCAATCATCGTGCTAATAAGGCATCTCGTGTTGCAGGACAACAAGCAGGATCTGGGTGACCTGATGGTGTCCCTGTCGTACCTGCCCTCGGCCGAGAAGCTCACGGTCGTCGTCATCAAGGCGCGCAACCTGCGGGTAATCGATGCCACGCGCAACTCGTCCGATCCGTACGTGAAGGTGTGCCTGTACAATGCCGGCGGGCGGCGCATCAAGAAGCGCAAGACGACCGTGGCCCGCAACACGACTGCGCCCGTCTACAACGAGGCGCTCACGTTCGACATTAGTCGCGAAACGCTGAAAGACTGCTCGATCGAGTTTCAGGCACTGCACGATAGTCTGCTGGGAAGGAACGAGACGCTCGGCCGGGCCACCGTCGGCAGTGGGCCCGAGTTTCGGGTGGAAAATCGCAAGTTCTTCGACGAGCTGTTCCGCACCCGGACCGCCACCGCCCAGTGGATTTCGCTGTCCGAGCTGAAGCTGAAGTCGACCGCGGCACACTCGAAGAAGTAGAAGTAAACCTCCGATCGGAGGAAGCTTGGCTGCTGCTCAAGGTCCACCCCATGCACCTCGCACGGAATGTAGCCCTAAGCTCTTACCCAGCCCAAAAAAACCCAACCCATACACCGTGCATGTCCATGTTATCCTGTTGTATCCATTTCAACCTCGTTATGTAGTTATGCTCCAGTTGCACATCATCCAAACTGCTCCTCTGAGAATGTTTAACCCTGACCCAACCTTACCAATCGCCGTGTCTAATTTAATATAAACGTAACCGACGAAGGGAGAATAATCACTTTACGGATGCCAAAGAGATTTTGATGAAAAATTGATAAAAGTTGATGAGAGAAAATTTTGATGAAAAATTTCACGAACAAGACTTGACGAAAACTGATAAATTTAAAATGCTACTCGTGATGGTAACTGCGAATCAAAGATGGACTAGCAGAAGCGAGGGACGGAAAGAAACGCAAAGCGTGTTCCTACTATTTGGCGTGTACAACTAATATGTAATATTATAATTTGCTACGCTTCCCGCATTGAAGGATATTATTCGTTCCCCCAGTACAAGCATAAACCATTTCCCTTTCTACTGCACCTCTACCCCTTCCGAAGCGTCACAAAAATTCAAGTTGTTGTTTCACCGTTTCATCTTTCCTAACGCACCGTTTCACAAACATATTGAATATTGAACCTTACATGTGCAAAATTATATCAGAAAAGATAAAAAATGTTCAAAACATGACAAGAAAAAAAATCAAACGTACCACCAGCTGCTATACGGATAACGGAGGACTATCAAAAAGTGCGAATAAGATAGATAATTATAGTATCGGAAGTATGGCAGGAACCATATTGAATGAATAAAACAAAAGTATTTATACAACCACAGAGGGAAACGTATTTAGTAGATGTGATCAAATTCTGAATAAATATTGTGTATCTACTCCACAAAATAAATGCAAGCGGATGGGTGTGTTTTATGATTCTTGACCCGTTTCAAACGTACAATTTTATTGACCACATTCGGCAGGGTGTAATACTGGAGAATCTACCTACTCCTGAGATAGGTAGACCAGATATTGAACCATCGGCAGGTTGCGTTTGCACCAGGCAGTGTGCAGTGTGTTTCGGGACGGAAAATCGTTCTATTGTTTACTCAAAAACTTCTTGATAGTATTTTCCAACCTTTGCCTTTTTGGCGCCGGTTTTCCTTTTCCCGACGAAGCGGATGACGAGCTAGATGTGGCTCGCTTTTTGGGCGATTGAGTTTTGGATGGCTTGGGGGCATCATCACCACCACCCACACCGTTGCCTTCCGACGGTGGCATTCCCTCCTTGAGTGCCTTATTCCTGCTGTACGCCGCCGACATGCGCTTAATGTTCACCTTGTGTATCTCCTCGTGCACCACGATCCGCGCCGGGTAGTCCTTCCCGATGATGCAGCCGAGCTGCTTTTGTGTCGCGAGATTTGCCTTCCACGGCTCGTAGATGATGCCGGCCGGAAAGCGGGCGAGCTCCGGCACGTACTTCTTGATGAACGCGCCCTGCGGGTCGGTCTTCTTGCCGAACGCCACCGGGCTGTACACACGGAAGTACTGATGGAAGAACGCGGACGCCGACAGCCACATCCAGTTGCCGGCATTGAGCGCCCAGTCGGCGTCGAGCAGCAGCTCCTCGAACACGCGTTGGCCCTCCTCCCACGAAATCCAGAGGTCACCGCGGGTAAGAAAGCAGGCCACCGCGTGCCGGGCGAGATGGTGTATCCACCCTTCCTGGCGCAGCTGGCGCATGATGGCGTCGATAAACGGATACCCGGTACGGCCGTGCGTCCACGCGTCCAAATGCTCCGCGTTGGTGTCCCAGTCGACCTGCAGGCAGACACCGTTGCCGACCATCCGGTCGAAGTTCGGTGTGGCGGCAGCGACGCAGTAGTAAAACTCGCGCCACATCATCTGCCCAATCAGTGAGACGGGCGGTTGCGAGTGCTTCCTCCCCTTGATGGTCTCCGATAGCCGGTTGTGGAAAAGGCGAGCGCTAAGGCAACCGAACTTCAGGTACGGGCTCAGTGTCGTCGTCGACGGTTCGAGGGAGTTCGGTGAGGTATTGGGTTTTTCAAAACTGCATATCCACTCCCTCTGGGCCAGCCGTTCCTCCATGCGGCGCAGGGCTTCGGTTTCTCCGCCGGGAAATTTACAAGCCGCCAGAACGCTCTCGTCAACCCCCAGTTCTTCTAGGGTGGGCGTATCGTAGCAGGATGGATCTTTGCGTTCCTTACTGTCTGCGGCCGGATCGGCATATATAGCAGGAAGCTTTTGCGGCACGCCAATCGGTTGAGGGACTTTGCTTCCGGACGCCAGTGATGCATATTTCTGGTACGTTAGTGGAGGTTTCCCGCCGTTCCGGCGCACAATAACATCAGGGTCGAAAATGGTGTGAGATTTCTCGACATGAACGGCCACCTTGTGCTTGACCGCTTGCTCTTCGACGGTTTTGTCACGCTTCACGGCGTACGGTTCTATGTCGTGTTCGTAGGTCAGCAGGGAAACGTTCCATTCCTCGAACAGTTTAGGGAATATGTCCCCTGGATTGCCACGGACGACGTAGAGCCTGTGGATTAGCGAATTAACATCATCAACTTGCTGCACATCGAGGTGGTTGCTTTGATTTACCTAGAGTTTATCAATCTCAAGTTTTCGTCGAGATTGGCGAGCGTTTGTTGTAGAAATCGCCAACGGTTCGGTCCTACACGCAACCACCTGCGAACGCCAGGGTCGAGGACAAAGATTGGCCTCAAACAGAATTTGTTGGGATTCTCTCTCACTTTATCCACTGCAACCGACAACGCAGGATTGTCGTGCGTTCGCAATCCTTTACGGAACCAATGAACGATTGTCTCCTTTTTCGCCATTTCGGCTGGTGGAAAAATGCACGCAAATTTTGTGTACGACGGAATTCAGCGTGTTGTGAAATACTTGAACACACGCGCTTACACACGCCGGTGCTATCCGGTTTGTTGACAAACAATCCACAACGGAGCATGTTCAAAGACAGCTTCCCAGGGTTAACTAACCCAGGGTATATATACCTTCGACGTCCATAAATTATGGGAAGTAGAAGGAATAAAAAAGATTATAATTTACTGTACCAATTAGAACTTATGATATATGATATGATGATATAAAATAAAAATATGTTAAGACATAATGCCCACTAATGAATACAATTATTATCGCTCAGAATCGTTGCTATAAAAATATTAACTTTGTGAACGTGCTCCACTTGATATGTTGTTTATTATGACAGTAATTATGACAAACGTTGACAAACAACAAACAGTGAAAAGGAAACAAAAAGGTGCGATTGAATCAGACGTGCTGATACTTTAATTGATATTTTCAGCGTTAAAAATGTCCGACGGAGGTAAATATACACGATAAAGTGGCATTCAACCATTGCAGTATTGAGGCTATCGGCCATTATTCACAGATGCGGATGGTACACCTAAGCGCAATTTCGTTGTACCGGAAAAGTTGATCAAATCCGCTGCGGACATGGAAAGATGGGAAAAATCCGAAGCATACTACGATGTGCTGGGATTTATTAGTAGCATGGCCGTAGCGCTGCAGGGTACGCGGAACAGTCAGATTGTGTCGGTTCACCCGGTCGTGGAGCAGTTGTCCAATGTGCTGGACCGGCTGGAACAATTAGCGATCGAAACGCCGCCGATTGATCAACCGGCTCGCTTCGGCAATGCGGCATTCAAGAACTGGTTCCAGAAGATGCAATCAGAAACCTTGCAACTGCTTACGGACGCGTTGCCAGATACGCTGAAAGATGCCGCAAAGGAGCTCCAGGTTTACTTGGTTGAATCCTTCGGAAATGCAACGCGCATTGACTATGGCACCGGTCACGAACTTGCGTTCGTCATGTTTCTGATGTGTCTGTTCAAGATCGGCGCAATTGAACGGAGCGATGAGGTGGCAGTAGGCCTGAAGGTAATAATTTGCCACCAACGGCACACTATATCGGTTTTTCATAATAATATCCATTTTCGTCTTGCAGCTATTCCAAAAGTATATCATACTGGCCAGAAAGCTTCAGGTTACCTACAGAATGGAACCGGCTGGCAGTCATGGTGTGTGGAGCTTGGATGATTTCCAGTTTATTCCCTTCATCTGGGGTAGTGCACAGTTGGCCGTAAACAGCCCCATTGAGCCGGCACAGTTTGTGGAGGATAAAACGATCGATAAGTACAAGAAGGAGCTGATGTTCGTCGGTTGCATTGATTACATACGGCAGGTTAAGACCGGTCACTTTGCCGAGCACTCAAATCAATTGTGGAGCATCAGCGCCGTCCCGCAATGGTCAAAGATATCCACCGGCTTGATTAAAATGTATCAAAAGGAAGTTCTCTCAAAGTTTCCGGTGATTCAGCATGTCTATTTTGGATCGATTCTTACGCTGCAACCAGTGAAGCCCGGAACGACCTTGCCGAACCCGCGATTGGGAATGGTAATGAGGCAGCACACAGCTTCCCCGGCAGCGCCAATGCCGCCCAAGTTTGACACTGGTGATGAAATGTGATAAACTTTAGTTTGTGATTGATTGTTCGAGGAATAAAACATTGAGTTTGAATTTAATAAAAATAAAAATGTTTTCTGTATCATTATGTAAATAATAAATAATCCATGGCAATCGTAGTAGAGAACCCCCTTGATGAGAACATGACGTTTTTCGAAGAAATGTCATGTTGACAGTTTTCCTTCAAAATACCAAAAGTAGGCCTTCGGAAAGGAAGATACATTTTCGCGAGGTTCGCTGTGGTTTTCCGAAACGATATGGCTCGTTACGTCGGTTTGGACAAGCTCGGTAAACTGTTTACCTACATTCGTGATAATGGTGGTATCCGCGCCAGTTTGTACAAGTTGTACAGGTGGGTATTTGACAAAAATAAGCTTATGTAACAGAGCATCTGCAAACAACGACAAGGATCTGCCTTGGTTCAGCATGGGTTTTATCAAAACATTACGTTTCTTTTAGAATGGACGAAATGAAATCGGGTCGCTTGGTCGGTCAGGACAAGTACGGAAACAAATACTTTGAGGATCCGTCGCAGTTCTATGGCCGCAACCGCTGGGTCGAGTATGCACCGCACTTCAACATGGAGTACGACGGTTCTCAAATTCCTTCGGATTGGTTCGGATGGATGCACTACAAGGTGGGTGGAATTGGAACATTTAGTTTGGCGCTTTTCTGATTGATGGCCAATTTCAGACTGATTTGCCACCCAATCGCGATGGAAATCGTCCCCAGTACAAGTGGATGTTGGATCACAGCCAGAATGTATCCGGAACTAAAGGTACGCTGGCAAAACTCTTCAAGTCACCTGAACACACTTTAACCATTCCTTTTTCAAACACATTTTTAGACGCGTACATGCCGTACTCGACCACTCGTCCAAAAGTGGAAGCCTGGGATCCGAAAAAATCGTAGACGAATTGAAGGGTGCTCCTAAATTACAAACATCGTGTAGAAGAATGTAAATATGTGACTTCAGAGTGGATTAACGTAGTTAATACATTTATCTGAAGCTGACAAAGGAAGCAGATTGTTTTTGTGGATTTAAGGATTTCATTGAATTTTAATTTTAAAAATTTGAAACATTAGACATGCGGTGTTAAAAAAGCGTTTATGTGCTGTCGTTGTTGTGCAGTTAAGGTTTGATGTACGTTTATGCTAACGAGTGAAACCGTTTTTTGTAATTAGCCCATATTTCTCCACCTATTCGAACTTTGTTTGAGTAGCCTGAATTTTTTTGTTCAGGGTAATTCTCTTACAAACATTATTCACCATTAGCTGACAAACTTGTGCGATACCGTCCTCGAAATTACTAGCTACGATAGTGGAATCATGCTGCGCCCTAAGTTTTGATCGGGGCTTGGGATCTTCCGTGATGTCGCCGATACGCGGCAATACCCGGATCAAATTACGATTACAATTAAAGTGGTTTCATCACCGTTTCTTCGAGGGCGAATCAACGTTTACTCCTTCGTTCGTTCAACTGCTAGCTAGAATGGGTTCGAACCAGGCTGGCTCCGTTGGCCAATAGTCGGTTGCAAAATACTTCCCAAAACTTTGAAGCGACATGGTTGCCCCATTTACCGCCTTGCAGACGGAGAATTTCAAGCATGTTGCAAAACTGTGGGGTCTGATAATCGAAACGTTTATCAGCCGAACGTTTCCCGGTAAACGAACTACTTGTGTAACACACTTTCGATGGTTTCAGTGAACAAATTTGATAAAAAATGACTCGCCCTCTAGAATGCAAATTTATTTTCGACCATAAAGCACATCCAGTTCACTTGGAGGTTCGACTTGTAATGGCGGTCACTGCGGCAGGTGTGCACAATAAAATTTAGTTATATGTGTACTATGATCGCGAGAGTCATGATATCGTCGAGAGCGCATTCGGCTGATGAATGATTTTGAATTCACCTACTTGTTACCGGGTACGGTGGGCTAATTTCAAGAACGCCGTTCGCTAGCAGTAAGTAAACTATGACTGTATCGACATTTTTTTTTTGAATTGATATTTTATTGAAAAAATTGAGAACACAAAAAACTAGGTCATGTTGAGTTCCCCTTGTCCTTTGGAACAATTGTGTTAATGTTCCACATCAAAATTTTTGAATGCAACGTCCGCTGAAAATATAAAATGTTAAACATTCGTTAAGCGTAAATTGTTTCTTGAAACACATCCAGGTTCGAGAAAACGGTGGACTTACATGGGTCGGTTATATCGAACACCTTGATAGTTCCCGGCAGCAATCGGGTTGCACGCGTTCGACGAAATCCGGTAACATTGAAGCATCTGCCCGCCACCGTTATCTCCTCGAACGTAATGGCGAGCTGTGTTTCGTCGTTCCTCAGTATGACGGACTAGGCAGGAGGAAAAGGCTCAATTCAGACGCCATGTCTACGAAAGCAAATATGACCACTTACCGCGATTTCATCAAGATCTTCCAGCTCGTCCACACTGTCGTCTAGGGCAATGTATCCAGTGGGGAAAAAAATCTCGCAGGTAACCATGCGGGTCCGTACGAGGGCCCGCTTCGGCAGATAGCGCACGCAGATTCCCCAGTACACGTAGTCCGCCGTCGACTCGTCGTAGCGCGCTATTCTAATGTCGAACTTGCTCGTTTGAGTTGTAACGCTTTCCATGTAGCTGTAGATCATGTGCACTGCGCCGGTGATGGTTCCATTGATCGTGAAGCTCACCGAGCGTGTGGTGGAAGGCAGTGCCAGGACGTGAGTTGTACTGTTCCGCTGGAGGGTGGCTCTGTATATTTCATTCGCCCTATCCTTAGCCACCACGGTGGCCGTGTACGTCTGCCGCCGGAAGTTCGTTTGCTCAGCGTACGCAATAAGCGCCTGAAGGGCGACGTGCGCATCGGGCGTTATACCGAGCGGTGCTCTTTTGTACGGCTGACGCTTAATCCAGCTCACAAGCGGGGCCGCCTCAAGCAGGTGTTTCTTGTTGGTCAACAGCAGCAAAGCGTACGCGGTGGCTTCCAGGTCTCGGCCTGAGGCGGAACTCCACCATATATAGGTCTGGGTAGGGGTGCTCTTTTTCTGCACCCACAGCCCCTGCAGAGCGGTATTCACGGTGGTGCCGATGGACGAGTCACTTGGCGCACCGGTTTTGATTCTGTCAGAAAACTGTGCAACGAAGGCCACCAATGCCAGGTGATAGGGATCTTTCAGTTCCGGTAAAGCAGTGTGCAAGTAGCGTCTTGCGCTATCGATCAGCGTTGCGTACTGCCAAGACTGTTGTGTTTCCAAGCTCGAGGCCGCCAGTAGCACGTGGGCGGTCAGTTCAACACGCTGCTCCACGCTGACTATTTCATCCCCGCAGAAATGGCCATCGGTGGCCTGACGCGCCTTAAGCCAGTTCAGGGCATTGATTATGGCCCTGCCGCTTCTACCTCTAGCGCCTTGATGCCGGTGGCCAAACGTAAGCGCCTGCACGGCAACGACCGTATCCCAACAGGCGGAGGAGGGCACCTGGCGATATTCTCCCAGCTCGATTGACCCATCCGGCTTGGCGAGTCGTACGATCTTGCCGATTGAATCATTCACCATGGCCGTTGCCTCAGCGTCTCGTTCAGGCCAGTGCATCTGAGCCATACGCAGCACGTCCAGCGTGAGCGAGGCCTTCATCGCCATTGTGCAGGGATCCGCCTGGACCAGCTTGTCGAGAAGGAACTTGGCCGAAAGGACTGCCATCTTGTTCTGCTCGTGGTGAAGCACCAAGCTTATTTTCTCCGTACCGGGATCAACGGTCGGTGGTATGGGTATTTTTTCGCTAAAGCTTGCTACCGAATCCAGCACGGTGAACGGGCGGTTGATGGTTTCAGTTTTCAGTTCGCTCTCGGGCACCGCTCGAAGGACGGTTTCGGCCGTGGCGATCACATCGTCGCTCGTATAGGCGATCGCTTTAAGAACGATCGATCCTAGCTTCTTGGGACGTATGAGAAATTCTGCACGCTGCACCTCGTTGCTCTCCAGCTTCCCATAAATCGTTTTGCGCGTCGCTGAACAGTGGATATGATGCGAAAAGATACAAGGTATTTAAGATAAAAATATAAGTCTCGAAAATGGGATTGTTTCGCTGTCCCGTATTTTCTGCTTCCTTACCGTCGGTTCGCCCTGAATTGTTAAGAAAGGTGAATTCATTAGCAAGGTTCAATAGCTCCACCAGCAAGATTCCGATCCGCCGGGCACGATTGTTGACCACGTACACGTCCACCGCTACCGGTTCCAGCTTCTTTGCGGAGTAAGGCACATGCAGGTGGATCTCGATTATGTTGTTACGCTCCCAGTGCATCGGGGCGGCCACATCAAGCCCGGTGGTATTGCTGAACGTGAATGCCGTCACCGTTAGCTGGTTCACGTGGACCGGTGGCTTAAACTTAAACTTTGCGTCCGGTTCGTCGGGACTGGAATGAAGAACGGGGGGACGTACAGAAGCTGGAAGCAGGAAGTAAAAAAGCATGCAAATCTTAACCTGATGTTGCCCTGCTCCCAAAGAAGGAGCTGATTGAACTTGGTGCTGGGCTTCTCCGACAGCAGCATATCGTCGAGTACGTTGGATTCGAGCCTAGACGAGGGCGTGATGATCAGCTGGTTCACGTACTCGGCGAAGAACTCATCGGTCTGTACGGGTGAGATGTGGAAGCTTTTTATCATGTTCTTCTGTCCTGTGAATCAGAGTGTTCTGTTCTACCCGTACATTTGAATACAACGTGCCGTTGAACATTAGATACTGGTTTATGTTGTCTGTGTAATCCCAGTCCAACCGTCCTTCGTAAATTGCTACTCCAACGACGGCGAAGTTGGCCGAGCAGGTAACGGTAATTTCATGCTCTCCATTGACGGGCTCGATCTCGATATTCACCTAAGTAGGGAAGTGAATAATCCCCTTAATTCCTTTTCTACATTAAAAGTTAGCATGTCTTACCTGATTTGGAAGTTGGGGTTCCACGTAGGAGACTGAAGTTTGTACTAGTGTTTCGCTGTCTTTCACCTTTGCAAAGAGGTACACGTTTTTCAGGCCTTCGAGCGGGCCGCGCTCGCTCTCGAAGTACGTATTCTGGGTGACCTTGTCATCGATGATGATTTCGTCAGCAGCCTCGCCGGAGTGGTTGCGCAAGACCATAACTAGTCCATCCAAATAGTGCGAAGAAGCAATACCCAGCTTAAACTTGCCATCAAATCTCCTCATTGCATACGCCGTGGGTATTATGCGTACAAACAGCTCCGGGTTGTAGATGTATTCTAATGTGAAGGAAGCTTCTAAGGAATTGTACCACACGTCGAAGATAACGGATGTGGTCAAGTCGGTGGTAGCCACGGATAAAACGGCTGTTCCATCCAGCTCTAGCGTTTTCTTGAAGGTATCCCTTTGAATGGTGCGGTTTTCGTCCTCATCCCATAGTCGTGCCACAACGGTTACTTGGCGTCCCCCGAGGATGGGTTTTCCATTAAGACGGGTGAGCTTCACCAGGAGGGTAGCGTTGAACCCGGGCACAAAGCCTACCATTCGATGCAGGGTCAACTTGTGCTGGTCCGGGTGAACTTCAATCGTTTCCGTTTGGCGGTACGTCCGTTGGGTGACGCCGTTTGTGGTTACCACCACTACGGTAACGTTGATCGCTCGCACGTGGGGTTGGTCCATGCTTTCATCCAGGAAAGCGTTCATCGGAATCCACAGCGTCTTATCGCCGGAGAAGTTCGTCTCCGTTGCATTGAACGGATGATCACCTCCGGAGAGGCTCACCGTCATCGATCCGATGATTGGCTTGCCAAAGATGTATTGCGCATTTACACTCAGCCGCAGATTATTCTTGGCCATATCGACGACCGAGACTTGTATTTTGTGCACCGGTGCTGAGTATTGCTCAACCGCGAACGGTTTTGTCGTCGTCTGGTCGCCGATCGTGACGGTCAGGTTCCAGTCACCCAGGTCGCGATCGTCCGTGAGCAGATACTGACCGCTGTAGATCTCGCTGGGATGGAGCTGCACGTCCCACGAGCCCACCGTATGCTGCGTATGGTGCTGGAGCGCTACCGTGACGTCCAGCGGTCTGTCCGTCCTATCTAGCGGCTTGATCAGCCCATCCGTCAGCAGGATGCGGTACTTCACATAATCTCCCGGGGTGTACACGGGGTGGCTCAACTGAATCAGCACCCGCGGCTGATGGACAATCGGAATTTGCGTGATCAGCAGTATTTTGTTGGCATCCTGAGCTTTGCTACCTTCGGCTGCGATATAATTTCTTTTAATTCTGTTGCCTCCTCGGGAAACATTACTCCGATTGCACTTCCCCGCTGACACCTGGCCCTCATTTACAAACGAAGCATTCAGTTGTAGCAGTATTTCACGTTGATCGGGCACGCTAGAAGCAGTGGGAACACTGAAAGCCATATGATGTGCGCAACTGAGCAGTTTTTGCACCCTACTTTCATCTTCCGCGCCAATGTTGTCCACCGTTACCAAAACACTCGATGTTCCAAAGTTGGCAACGATCCCATCCACACTTTTCTTTCCGGGTGCAATCCGCGTCGGGAGGATGAAGCAAGCATCGCTGTGGACGTGGATCGCGAAGTGGATCGATTCGGATATGAAGAAAGAAATCGGTTATGTTAATAATTTAATACCTACCCATCATCGGCGAATACAGCAGGCTCGTTGAGGAAGATCACCAAACACACCACTAGCAGCGACCGCATCTTTGCGCGATCCGATCGCAACGTTCGTCGAAGGCAGAATGAAGTCGGTCGCACTTGATAACCGGAATCGGCGGGATTCCCCGTGGTCATCGGAGAGGTTATCGCTTCCGCGTAGATGCCTTTCTAAGGGATGTGTTGATGATGTTTCGCCAATACCGCGCACACTGCTTCAAATTGCACAAGCTTAACGTTGAACCAGGCTTTACTTATCAGCTGGAGAGTTGGGTTGGTCTTTTTGGGGTTAGTTTCGGGAAATATTTGCTTCCGTTTGTTCCATGAAGATAAAGGGGTACGTTCACTAACATCTTACACAAATGGAACCTTTTATCTGTTAAATTTCAACGATCTGTTTTATACCTTAAAGTTCATAAATTTGTGTACCGCTAGTACATTTAATTTTGTTGTTGTTCAATATTCTAAGTATAGAGCTTATTTGGTCTTAGTATTTTATATATAGAAAACATTCCATTACCCTTCTCCTTGTGTTTCTTAGGTATAGTTTTTTTTTTTCAGTCGCACTGCAATCTAACTATGTATGAGGACAAAAGCATGCGATTATTTGATCATTTGCAAATTTAATTTAACATTACAGTGCATCCAGAACCAAAGTATCGGGAAATCCCGTATATGCAAAGAGAAAAGAGTTTGGCAAGGTTTAGACAAAATATACAATGAATCTTTAAATAACTCTAAATCCTTAATAAATTTATCTGCCATGGTTGATTTTCCAAGCTTTCTTTTTTGAACATTTGCGTCATTCACAGTCATTCATAACATACAGTCAGTTAATTAAGTTCGTTAGTTTGAAATTTCATAATCCTGCAAATTTTGCCATTTGCACAACTTTGTTAGCAGTTTGAAAGAAGGGGGAAAGGTTGAAAGTAAAACTTTTAATTACACTTCACCCTAGGATGCTTCCTTACGGGTCCATATGGAGTAAAATTCTACGATAGCCTCTGACCAACACATTGTCAAAAATCAATTGAGGAAATTCAAGACGATGGAGAACAGTACACATATAGACTGGAAAGCAAACCACTCTAATTTATTGACAGCTCCCATTAGCCTCGGGCACAGTAAATCACGCACGTGGAGCACACCCTCGTCAGGCCGAACTGTCCGTTCGAATCATTAGTTTGGGGGGGAAACTGGCGATAGCATGGAGTTCAAAATAAGTGGAGAAAAAATCAAGCAAGTTGAAGTCTACTTGATGGTCGTTAAACATGGGCGTGTTGTAAGTGTGGAAAGAATCTGGCCCGGAATAGTATTTGAGTTTAGCTCAACATCTAGTGAACATCAACCCGACCGGCAGCTCGATTGGAGAGTGTGCCATCACACTTATTGGGAGAACTGTAAAATAAACAGCAAATATTTGCCCATCTTAAGATGTTTACTCACAGCCGGCAGTCATTTGTGGAAATCCAATCTTGTTTCGACCCGAGTGTTCTTCGTGTATTTCCTACGTCCCGGTAATTGATAGTGAGAAGAAGCACATACATTGAAACATATTTCAGGAGTCGGCTTATACGTTCGTTAAAAATATGGATTCCTAGGTATAATAATAGCTGCATGCTTTTAAACAATTGCATAATTTAAAAACAGAAATTCAGATTATTCTTAAATAAATTAAATAAATTTTATGATATTTTTTCGACACCATCGAGACAATAAGCTAGAGAAGCACTGTACGATGCTGTTCGTCTCGGCGTGCGTCGAGGGTCATTATGGCAACATTAATTAAAAATTTGAATTCATTAGCGTTGCGCTTCATGTATGTTTGGTCGATGGCGCGAAATTCACGCAAACAAAGAGACGGCCCGAAGCAAATAAATGAACCGCGTCGGAATCGTCTACTTTCTGCTAGTCGGGAATGCTTTCTGGAACGAATGCATCTGCACGAGTGCACGGCTCATCGTCATCTACAATGCTCACGTTTGCCGATGAAGTCCCGCTTGAATATTCCGAACCTTATGTGCGAAAACCAGTAGTTTTTGTCCGACGCCCGTCTCAGATGGCAATTGCAATTTCGGGCGGCTGCCGTTCGGTGCTGCCGTTCGTTAAGAATTCGCCCGGAAACGCGATGGCACGTTCGAGCATACACCGTGGAATGTGTGTTGAGATGTCCGCGAAACTGTCGATTCCGCGATTGTTGCCGGTGTGTGAAAATAACTCGACAAACACACACAAACCGGTTCAAATGATCGTTGCGGTTGCACGATGGCGCTGACGATGTTGAGCAGCTGATGCTGCTGCTTCCATTAGACTGCAGCCGGGCGAAGTGCAAGTGCATGTGCAACGAACATTGTGACTGCACCAAGGCATCGCGACGGTATGCACCGATGACTTTGCAGGTGTTTCTTGGTTCATTGGGCAATTGCAAACAAGCAGACCAATCGTTATGAAGTTGCTGTGGAGGAAAACAAGACTGGGATTGGCGAAAAACCTTAAGTGAACAACAAATTGCTACACACCATTTTAACACGGTAAATGTTTACGTGTTTGTACCGCACGTTGAATGCTTGAGATGCATGTTTTCAAAATTGGTTAAACAAATGAGAAATACTTACGCAGCGAAACGGCGTCCATCGATTTTTGTCAAAGAATACTCGCGGAACCGTTTCGTTGCACGGCTACGTTGTTTTTATTCGGCCTCACGGAAGACTTTTTTCCTCTTTAGTTAACGCACCAAAACATGTATGCCAAGCAATCTAGGCATGTCATGGATTTTGAAACGACAATCCTTACTGAAAGGCCAATAGGTCATATTTTGTTTGAGAAAAGAATTTCGTTTGAATTTTAGGTGACCAGTTTGTGTAATTCAAAAACACTCCTAGGTAGTATCATATTTTATTTGCATTTCATGAGCACTTTAAGTCAACTGTTGTCTTTTCAGCCGCAGTAAAAAAAAGGATTGGCTTTGCAGTGGACCGAACACTCCGCGAACGGAAGGTATATTTCATTTGCGCTTTTCCGCCGAACGAGCGGGAAATCCTATGTCCACCATATGGTGCTTGTCGGCTGAAAAAGTTGGCACAAACCGAGTATGAATAGTGCTTTGCAGTAGTTTGTTTTCGCCTCTGTTTTTGGTATAATTTGGTAAGAATGTGGAAATGGGATAAATGCTTGTTTTTTTGTTTACGCTGCTTTGATAAACTTTTCATTTTGCCGCTTGGATGCAGGTCAAAAAAATTTAACTAATACTACTTTTACAACTTACAACAATACAACTTTTGAGAAGCGTCTGCCAAAGTAGAACGAGTGTAGAATAACCATTTGAAAAGAGAACCATTTAATTATGGTCATATTTTAGCGAAAGAAAGTCATAATAATAATCATTTTAGTCTCAAAATGACCACAGTACATAATTACCTTTAAAGATTCATGGTAAAAATTTGTATTGATTGTCGCGTTCAATTGTGTGACTGAATAAGAATACATTGGCGGATTAAATTTAAATTCAACACCCGGCTGAGGAAAATGCTATGATTCCTTCCAGCCATGGCATAATCAAACGTACTCAAATTTACAGCACCCCTTTGCTTTCAAATCGGATTTAATATTCATAATCGGAAACTGCCTCCGTATGGTTTTAAAGAGAAAATTACCCACACACTGCACCGCCAAACTATTTGAATAATTCAACCGCCGAGCGAGGCAACCGAGTGGAGCAGAAATGACAGTAAGGCAAAGGCTTGTAACAAAGGCTTTGGGACAATTCAAGTAGCCGGAAGCATAAGAGAGTTGTGGAGTAATACATAAATTAATGGAATAGAAATTTGGGCTTGATTGAATCAAGTTATTTCTTCTGATGATTGTATACCATGCGCCGAAATAACCATCAACGAGCAAACTAGTTCATTGTGCATGGAAAACGTTGAAAATTTAGCTAGCTGCCCGAAAATTGCGTTAATCGTTTTTATCGAAGCACAATGTTCACCGGTTAGCCAGAGTGTAAGTGTAAACCGTATTATCCAATCAATTTGCTTATGATAGGATGGGTGGATCATGTGGAAAATTTGTTCCACATGGAATCGCACTTTCCTCCACCTCCTCTCCTTTACAAATGGACCAACCCGAAGGCGAAGCTTGACACAATAAACCACCACGATACGGACCGCGAGCGCATTATCCGAAACCGTTAACAATATGCTGGCCTTTGCAGATGCTTTATGCTATAGCTCCCAATCGGCGCACCGAACTGGTTCATGCTCCTTCAGTCGGGTCCAGGCCAGGCTTTTCCGGGGCCGTTTCGTGTGTAAGAGCATGGCGGGCGTGATTTCGGTTACAGTTAATGCGATTATAGTTGAGAGTAAATTATTCATACCATCGACGGCATAGGCAACGATTCCGAGTCAGATTTTGGCAGTCAAAAGGCGGTGGAGTAGAGTGAGCTTATGGGCGCCAGTGGAATGATGCTCAGTGTCAAAAAGACTAGAACCATTTTCAGACGCCGCTGTTTGGTTCTACGGAATGTTTGGTTACACTTTATTACATCACATGGAATTTACTTGCATCACGTTTCAAATTGTTTACATTGTTTGCATAATAATTTCCAATTTGAGTAGTAAATATAACCACATTACGAATTGCCATAATGTGTGTGCTTCACTTTCAGAAGAATAATAGAAAAACGAAAGATGAGAGATTTCATTTTTAATAATCTCTCGGAAAGCATAAAATAGAGTAAAAATACAATGAACGTATTACGAATTTTATTGCGAAAAGAAAAGCGCGCACGCATCGACCTTGAGTAATGTTGGAACAAAGAACAAAAAACACCCATTTTCCCCAAACCAAGTGGACAAACGTAAAAGGTTAAGCTATAAATGAAAAATGCACAAAAGAAGCAACGAGAAACACCGTTAAAAATCCACTTCTTGCTAATTTGAATGTGCTGCAAAGCATAAAAAAACTCCATACTACCGAACGGGAAACATAAAATCTGGCTGCGTAATTTATGGTCATAAAAATTAAAACAAAAAAACACGAAAAAGCGCAACACAAAAATGGCCGACAGGCAGCGGAACGGGATTAAAAACACCGCCACCGATCAAGAGTCGGAGCGGAGAGTTTGTAGGCCTTTCCCAACCCAAAAGCAAAGGGAGGCGAGGCGAGTTTTCCCGACCCCGGCGCAGAAGGCGCAGCATTGATATCGACCGTAAATAGCATCGAATGTTGGATAAATTGCTCCACCCCATCCGCAACCCCCGTGCTGTCCACGTTGCAGGCACCTGATCCTCGGAACACGTCGATTGACCTCATTTAGAGTGTTTATGGTGCATTTGAGGCACCGGAGGAAGGAACTGGCCGGGGGCTGGTCGGGAAAGCGCAACATTGAGCGAATTTTCATCCAAAACCGTCCGACACAGTTTTCCGCCATCGCAAACGCAACCCGCAGGCTGCCTGCCCTGGGGGAAGTGGTTGAGGTGGATGTCACGATCGGTGTCCGATTAGACATACGCTTTTCCGAAATCGGGCGCGTGCAGCAACAGATGTATGTAAATTATGGAAATGAATAAACACTGCTGGACGCGAATGCAAACAGTCGCGAATGGTAACGTTGCGCGTGGTCAGATTGCTGGACGGGCTCGTTTTATTAAAACGCTTCGATAAAAAGCACGCAAATGGTCCGATTGATTTACGATTGATGATCCGCCATCGATAAGGCCAGTGAAAAGTGGACTTCGATTCCGTGGAACGATCATGCAAGAGAAAGCGTGTGCGAATTGAGGTAGATTAGCATAACTTGATGGTTATGAATATGTGAAAACTCATAAATTATTTTAAGTGTGAATTATTTCGACCACAGAATCTGATAAGGCTTATTTTTTTGTTTTATGCAAAGTTTTAAATATCTCTTGAGATAATTATTACTGGTATCTAAAGCTATCCACATTAACAAAGCTCTTATTCAGCTCTTAATTTACTTAACTACACAAGAAGACTAACTTCTTCATAAAAATACCTTATGGACATGTTTACCCATTTTTTAAAGTATACCGTAGGTCATTTGAAGGTGTTAACCGCTTTATATAAATGTTTTAAATGTTTTACACGCAATTATCTTTACTCCCTTAATGAATCCTCCTCCTTTGAATTTATTAATCAATGCCAAATTTGAACGCGTGTTTTTCGTTCGAGAGCTCTTCGTAATCCTATCAAATTCTTGGGGACGATAAGATGTTTTGCCACCGTCATAATGCAGAAAAACTCTTTCCTTTTCCTCGTCGACGGATGCGGGTCCACTCGATAAACTGTATCGTTTACAGCAGCCACCAGACGGGTCTATTCTGCAGGTTTCCGTCTCAGTATTCATCCTCGCGTCAAATCCTACCGCAAGACCAAGGTGGGCCAAGGCCGTTCATGCCCCTTTCGCTTCCTTTCCCGAGGGAAAGCTTGTCCCTTTGCTTAATGACATTCAAATTGGCCATTTAGACAATGTCCTTCCGGGGTTGCCTTTCGCAAAAGCAGGTTGTCGAGAGTTATAAGGCTCGCTCCTCCTCTACTCGTCTGACTCGCCTTACCCCTTTTTTGCTTTCTGCAGCAATAAATATAGTCAACTGCTGGGGAAGCTACTCATAACGTAAAACTCATCATCATAATCACAATTAATTTATGAGTCATCTGTCTTAGTGCCGTTGGTGGGTTTGGGCTTTCGAATGCGTTGAAATCTGCCGAAACTTGCCAAGCCTAAACATTTGCCAGTTTCTTGTGGTATTTAAAAAAAGTCGTTTCTCTTTAACCATTGCGTTTGGCCACTGATTAGCTAGGGGAGCTTAGGAAACTTTATATGACGGTGAGATAATTTATTAAAGTTCATCATAGCAATGACCTGCTTGTCTCCCGTTAGTTAATGACCAATATTGCTGAGAATGATTAAATCATATATGGATATTGTGTTTCAAACGAAAATTTCCTCAACTTAGTGATGCAGAAACTAAAGTTGTTTCTTTAAGTAGGGATCTTTTTGCAGCATCGTTCAATATTTTAATACTAACGAATCTTCTAACTTATTATTAAAGCTAAATGACTTTTTTTAGGTTCATTATAAAAAAGCCATTATTCAAGGGTATTTATTATTCGTTATGGGGACTTTATCCTTAATTGTGATTACATGTTTAGTCGTGAACAAACAATGTTCGGTTAATACTCTAGTAATGCGGGCAGGCTCTTTGTTTGCCAGGAAGTTACGCGTAATAATCCGTTGAAATTCCTTTACCATGTAAAAATAGAACGAGGAGGTTACAGGAGGCCGTGACGGAAAAGCCTACTATGTCCATGAATAAAAGCCAACTCTTGACTGGTGGAAGGAACAAAAAAAGAAATGATGGAAAAAAAGAAACTCCTGGTACAATAATGGTCGAAGCGCGTGTGGATTATCTATTTTCCTGTCTCCGGCAAAAGGTCGTTCGGTTTGTTGTGCGTTTTTAATTATCATTTATCAACCACAGTACCCGGGCCCAAGCGATCGAAAGCGTGTTTTGTTTTCCTTCTTTGATACCGCGGTACGGTGGAGTGGAAGAAAAGGACGAAAGAACGCATTCGGTTCGGTGGGTGGAAATCAAATGAGAATGACATTATATATCTGTGGGAATTCATCAAGTGGGTAAAAAGCGGGTCATGCAAGCCGGGGTTCTAGCGAAAACGTATTCTTCTGTGCTTCTGCAGGCCATGACCATAAGGGCTGTGAGACAGAGCGCCAGACAGTCAGTGAGCTCACGTGGATTCATCCTGACAAACGACTTTCAATTCGGTGCCGGGACTGGGCGATTTGTTTGGCGAAGGCTCTTGACGCACAGTGTCACGCAACTAATTTACTGAAGTTACTCCTTGATTTTTTTCTTTTCATTGGACCGCATTCAGAACTTTCTAGGAATTATTAAAGCATGAGTTAAAAATGACCATCGTATGGCTTTCCGAATAAACTTCCCTTTTTATCTTCGTTGCCAATCCCTCGGGAAGCTTTAGAGTTCTTGACCCGAAAAGACAGTAATTTCCATCAATACTCCTAATTGCCCTCACAAAGGTCTCGGTCATCAAAGGTCTCCTAGGGTGGAGTGGCAAATCCCGACAAACGACGTGCCTACTCCAATCCTAGGCAAGCTGCCATTTTCCTGGCGAATCGCAGAATATTCATAAAAACTAAAGAACCAATGTGTGTGGGAGCAACGGTTAATCTTTGAACATAAATTCCCAGCGAAACCGGAATCCGTGAAAGGGGGCATAAAAACGTACAAAAAAACTTCGACCATAGCAAACGGTCATATGGAGCACGTGAGCGGGCACACCTAGTTGACGAATACGTATTGGTTCGTTTCACGGCTGAAAAAACGGAAAACCCACTCCTCTCGAATCCGTCTGCAGGCGACTTGGCGTTGCAGGACACTGAACTACAAACCGAATGTCGACCAACGCGAACTCGTGCCGATAAGAGGCTTTGCTGCCTGAAACCGACGAACTCGGTTTCGAAAGGAATTTCCCCTCAACGTTCGGGAAAGCTTTGGATCAGTTCGCATTCTCTCTCCGAGCGGGAATCCCCGAAGACGAGCACCTTCACTTTCGCCTATTCGAACGAATGATTTCCCGCACTCCCGATTCTACTCTTGTCGGTGACTTCATTTGCGGGGAAACCGTTGCTTCATTCGAAAAGTGCGTTGAAATTCTTGATAGACGTTAAAACCGAACTTTCGGAGGCTGGATCTTTCGTGTCTGGACATCGGATTGTCCCGCCTACTGGAAATTCCAAGCGCCCTCAACGGCGATAGTAAGATTTATGTGACGCACAAGATAAGCAGTTATCGGAAAAAAAATGTTATTTTCCAACTGTTGTGGTGACAAAGAGACAAATGTGTCTCTTGAAAACAGGAAATGTATTGATATTTGTGATCCTCTTTTATCGTTCATCTCATCGATTTGTATTATGTTTCACCTTTTGTTATATGAAACTGCAACACATTTGATTGTTTCAGACAAAACTGAATTATGATTATTAAAGACAAGTTAATTTCTCAAACAATACACAAGAATAGCAGATTTGTTTCAGTTTTGTCCATAAAATTTCCCACTGGTAATTTCCTCCTGAAGCGCTTTGTACTGGCGAACTTCCAATTTCCAATTCACCATGAAGTGCCACATTTGACTTGTCTTATTCTTATTAAGATATCATTATTCAATCTTAAGACAAGATTAACATCTTATTCGTATTAAAGAATGGACTTATTAACGACAACACAAGTGCGTTGCACTCAATTTAAAGTAATTCATTTCATGGAAAGTTTAAAACCAATAGAAGCGAACAGGCTTGTTTCTTTTTCCATAGACTGGTGGATTTTGCCAGCCCCTGACCAAGATCGCCTTTTATTACGCTTCCGTCGCAGGCAGAGCACTGAGTACGGCGAAAGAATTCCTTTGTTCCTTCCACTCGCGCTCGGTTCGAGGAGCACAAACGCATTTGCAAAATAGCAGAAAAAGTTTCCTCGATCGCCCGAACTATTTATGCCGAATTTAAAATCAAGAACCAAGGGCTCGCCCCTTTCCCAGCATCCTTTCTGACCTCTTGCTGCTGCCCTGCCCTACCAATGCACCGCATGCCCTGAGACACTTTGGCGGGAGTGTTTCTATTGGCCTGGCTATGTCGGTTTTTGGATACCGTCGGGTTTTCCTCCCGCCAGGCAAGCAGGTGGTCAATTTTGGGAGGGTCGAACCGGTGGATGCAGCAACGGGCCGACAAAACTATGCGCGCTATGCGCTGATGCGGAAAGGGTTGCAGAAGTACGAAAGTATGCGAATCGAAACATTTTCTTCTCGGTGTCTCTCCAACCTTCGTTGAGCCTGTGCGTTGCTGTCGGGTTGCGTACAATTGGGTTGCGAATTTTCATCCAGCCAGTTCATTTTCCACCGTGAGGTCTTGGCAGCATCAGGTCACAGGACGAGAGTTAAAGCTGTTCATCAGAAATCATTCATCTTTCCGCTTTCAACTTCGATGTCATTAAGCTGTGGATGCAAGGTTGATTGAATCTAAAATGAATTTTGAAAGCATAACTTTTTTTACTGAATTTTAACCTTATATCATTGCAATACGATTTATTAGCAGTGTACTTTATGTTCCGCATTTCGGGAAAAACGCAAGCTTGGATTTCAAATAATTCACCGACATTCCACCACTGTCTTACGGAACGGTCGAAACCGTGGTCCTTTCTACCGCAGAATGTAGCTCCATAATGAGTGGTAGACTTTTGCTCTCTGCGCCTTGAACAATATTACCATTGCCATCGTTTGGCAGAGCGTGTACATCTTGCTCCCATACCAGCCAACATTATAATCTGCGCCTCGGTAGAAAAAAAAACATAATTCCAAGAAAACTTTCCTCGCCACACACTTGCCAAGCACACATTAGCAAGCACAAAATGGGGCAAAGTGGGGCCAAGCGTGGGTAGGGTTGGCGTGCATAGTGCAGGAATGCCTACGTTTCGCTTGAAGCGAGAATTTCCCGGACACGCGGAATGCAAGCCGTGAAAGCACGATAATAATGCTTACTTTGGGATATGTTGTAATTTCGCCGGAATAGTTTGATGTACCAGAACGGCCCGAAACCGGTGAAATTCCTTGCAGAGCGCTATGCTATGTTGTAACCGCGCTGAGTGATGTTGTACAACAGGAAAAGATGTCTGCAATACGTTCAATGAACTACGACTAAAGATAGAACATTATCGTAAAGAAGCTCTAAACCCAGCTTCTTTACGATAATTTTCTATCTTTAGTCGTAAGGAATATATTTTCAAATCAATTCAAATTTGGTTCATCTAGCATTGACCCTAACCCCTGAAAGTACATTCAGAGTGTTTGAAATAATGAAAAAATCATTCTAGCAAGTTAGAAATACCTAAAGGAGTTTGCTGTTCTATTTTCTAATGAATTTCAATTCAATTGAATAAAGTGAAATTTAATCAACATTGCACTCTCTCTTAAACAAAACTATCCATTCCCACAAAGAGGGAGGAAATCTGTTTCGAAGACTATTGCTAACGGATTCCCCTTTTGAAATTTCATTTGAATAATTCAATCTTGAAGCGTATTTTTCTTTGCCATCCCCATTACCCGCGCTCCGGTTTAAAGGGTAAGATTATAACTTAGCTAAAGATCCTCCAAACACCCCTCGGTGGTGGCGAAATGGGTTTGGTTGGATCCGCCAGTCGGGGTATGCAGCTGCTTGTTTGGTTGCTTACTTTCACTCGACCTGCTTTCGGTCACGAGGGGCAATCGTCCTGGCCATGTTTCCCTTTGCGACTGTTTCATGCACAAATCACACGGGTACGGTGTGAAATAAATTTACCATAACTAAACCAATTTCGGGGATGGCGACTCAGACGACGAAAGGAGCCTCAAGTCGGCTGGAAGTTGTCGGGATTCGCTCGTGCGGTCTGTCGCACTCCCAGGACTGCTGGCCTGTGTTTCGACTCAAAAGCCTGTTAAGTCAAACAAATAAAACTCTTCGCTGTTTCGGTTAAACTTATCCCCCTCTCTCGCGCCACCATTTACCGATACCCTTTTGTCTTCCATGCTTTCAATGCGTTTGCTATGCCGAGATTTCGCGTTTCGAGGGAACTTTCCTTTTTACGCTCCTGCCAGGAGATCCGGTCGGGCAGATTGCGGGAAGGTGGTTTTGCGGCTCACAAAAGCCCCGTAAATTACACTCGAGGATTCTGGTTGGAGGTTCGGGTGTGTGCGTGCCTTTTTTTTCGGGTTTTGGGTGACAAGTCACAACAGCAGTTCGTGCCGGCTTGCAGGCAAGCCACAGCAGCTGAACTATAATGATAGTTGTTATCCGTAATCTTATGGGCGATGCACGATGAAACTAACGAACAGCCACGATGGAGAGGAAAAGTTGCACTCGGTTTTGCGATTTAGATGCTAGAAGTCACCGAGAAACCTCTTTATCGTGTCGGTAGGTGTAACTCTTTTTCGTTCTAGCTTGGCTTTTGCAGTACCTCGAATTGTTTGCTCATCCATCGTGTACATGCCTGGTCGGGGAGGGATTTTTTGGCGGCAAAACTCTATTTTAAATTGTTTTGTTTTACCAGGGGGCATTACATTTGAAACATACGACCAGGAGTGGGAGCTTAAGACATTTTTAAATTTCTATGGAAACTAGATGTTCAACTGTAATTAATGAAAATAATGAGATTATTTCATGCAACGATTAATTCTTATACTCTTGCTCGACACTTTCTCGAGTCTGATATGATTGGTTCTTAAGTTGATTGTTTCCTACCCAACTTGTCCCTAAATTACTCACTAGACCTTCAACCTACTTAAGATTGCTGCTCTATGACGCTCTACGAATGGCGCTTAATTGGGAAGTAAAATACTTTTCCATTGAAAACATTAATTAAAAATTTAAAATTAAATGCATTTTTACTACAGCTAACCAGAAGAAACGAAAATGGAATTCAAAGCATGCGGGGCCATTTCTCCTACCAGTTTGTCACTCACAGCCTTGTCGAGCGGGAGTTTTCGCTTTGTTAAACCGGTAGTTAGTTCGGCAGCAACCATCCGAAAGGAATGCGTTTGAAGAATTAAGAGAAAAATCGTCATTTCGTTAGGAATACTTTTATCATTAAATCTAGTATAAATTCTAGTTAAATTCAGTAACTTGTTTTTATTGTCTTAGAAATTGAAGACTAAAGTGTGTGTGTGAAAATATTAACAAAAAAAAGGCTGTTAATAAGCTAAGTAAACACCAACCAGAGAGCTGATCTTGTGACAATAAAATATAACGCACAGTAACATAACTCGGGATGTTTTACGAGAAACATCTCGGAACTTAAAATTTCTTGTCAACGTTCGGCAGGTGGAATGAAACTGTGCAAATACCGTGAACGATGCTACAGAAAAGGATTAGAAGTAAAATATCCATTAATCTTTTTCCCTTCATTTCTGTTTCTACGCGTGCGGGGTTTCTTGTCTCTTTTCTTTGTTCCAGGCCCGTATTCCGTGGAAGCTGCAAACAGAAAGCTCAACAACTTAAAGGAATTACCCCGCGGCGTTTTTCCCGATTAGGCAGATGATGACACCCACAGTTTGTCAAGGACCTTGTCGTCCCTATTCCACCGCTTCGATGATGGAACGGTATCGGTGTGAAAAGTCAACAAGTCCTTCCGGGCGGGAAGGGAGAAACGCGCCGCGACGTGCTGGAAATATGTATACATCGTGGATCACAAACAAAGATGAAAAATCACTTCCCTGGTGAAAAGTTAAAAGCATGAATAATAATCGATGCAAACTGGATGCCGTAGCGTTTCTCCTACTACAGGGTGAGATAAAAAATAGGAGGGAAAAAAGATGTCAAATGGATTCCTAGAAAAGAGAAGCAAAATGTTTACAGAAGAGAAAAAACCTCGGACGGATCAGGGAAAGATTACTCGCGATTTTTGGAAGAGAAAGCCTCTCGACAAGTAAAGTAATTCGTTTTAATTGATCTACGACGGACACGTTTAGCTCTTGCAAAACAAAATCAAACGAAGCAAATAAAAACGAAAACGGAAACATTCCAATGGAACAAGCTCGTTCAACTGTGATATTGATGTAAAATCGAATTTTGCTTTCTAAATTAAATTGATCCATTGCCGTTGGGAGCTTATTTGGCTAAAATTGAATATCATCCGACATTCGATTGATTGAATAGGATTTGCTGGGATGACAAGTGATTTATTATACCGCCAATGAAACCAAACAATCATGGTTTATCATTTAGCGTCGCTATCTTTCGCCTGGAATGAGTGGAATCGAAATTTTTTCGCTTCAATTTCAGTACATCCTGTTTTTGTTAACATTAAACAATTCGTTTCGAGCGTTACTACACATGGTAAAAAACCAGATTCAATAATATCATTTCCAGCGTTGAATTTAGTAAGGGACATCACTTTACCAACGAAATCTGATGCTCCACGTGTGACGATCGCAAATTAACTTTAATAGAAAAATTAAATTTCGTTCGACGTGAAAGCGCGAGCCTTCGAAATGGGATGGAAACAACTTATATCACTTTTGAGCATAGCAGCAACTAACAACGAAAGAGTGCACTGACAAAAATTCCTTGCTCATCGCCAAATCCCACGATCCTTAAAAGAACTCGCTGCGCTCAGGTGGAATAACTTACTCGAGATACATCAACGTGCTGATCCGGTGCCAGTCGCTGCCGGTCCAGTTCACCCTGGCGACGTTCCATTTGCTGCCAACTGTGGAAACACTGTTCGTGCTTTCTGCCGATGGTTTTTCTCCGTAGTTTTCCCGTTCGCTTCCATCGGTGAAAGCAGTCCTTCCCGTACACGGATTTTCACCCGTAAATAACGTCCTTACGCCACTTTTCTTTCCTTTTCGTCGCTTCCCACCGGCAGCCGTTTTTTTAGGCGCCGGGGTGGAAAGGAATGGTATATCATCTTCAAAAATGTTTCACCATTCGTGTCACATACTTTTCACATGGATGCGCCGTGAAAATCCTGATAATAACCGACGGTGGATTTAATAGAGCGTGTCGCGGGGAAGTGGATGGCAACAGGAACTCGATAGAAAAGCATTTACCCGGAGCACGAAGTGCCGTATTCTATTCCGGGAAGTGGAGCATTCCTTGGAAGAGCTGTTTGTCTGCTGAACACCGTGTAAGTTTCACCACTATAAATAAAAAAAGCGAATGAGAGATCGTTTAGCGGAAGCGATGCTTCGATTCGCGAAGATCCGAGGGGCAAGACAACACAAGAAGGTCTTGTGTTCAATTTCTTTTCAATTTTTCAACGGGGAATGTGAATTCAATTTCTATCCCGTTTGCAGGAGCTTGTAAAAGGGTGGATTAAACTGAATCAATATAAATATAAGACAGAGCACCGAAAAGATGTCATATTGGCTTGAACATTAAGTAGTCGTGCCCTACATGACATGAAGCGCGATAATGCTAGTAATTAATAATCACTACGCAGTCCAAAAGACAGAAATTGCTCAGTTTGAATCATTTAATAAAAGAAGGGAAAATCAACGACTGAAACCCTCGTCAATGCGAAACATTGCATTCCCTTTTAATGTTCTGTGCTCCCTTATCCTTTAAACAAGACCGGGATCTTTGAACAATTACGCTCGTTTTGGTTTAAATTATAAAAACATTGCCCGTAAAAAACATCGTAAAAGGTGTTGGTTATCAACTTATGTTGAAAAGTACAGGTTTGTGATAATATCTAAAACTCAAGTGAATTATGGTACAATCGGAATTTCTTGCAAGCAGTTTTCAGTCATCTGTTCATGGGGCATACAAGTGTTTCATAAAATTATACAAAAGAGAATGCTGATCTTTTTCGCAATATGCTGTACTAGTCAACACGGCATCCAGCATGGAAGAACTAAAAATTAGACCCAAATTCGTGATCAAATTTGGCGCAGGATTGCGGTAAAAAATTGATTTCAGCAAATCAAACCATGCATAAAGAATGCGGTGCAGTACACTCAAACCGTATTATTGAATATTCTTCACTCGATTTGCGATTAACATGCATCCCTGCACCGGCTGCCTGTATTATTTCTAGGACGATTCCAGATGGGGAACTTGGAGGAAGTATTATGCCAAACAAGTCGCACACCGGCTGTTTTTTAGTCAATGCAGAGGAAAAGGATAGAACACACCTACCATACCGGGTAAAGAATATGCAATACACAATCTGCTGCGGCCTACGACCGAAACCCTCAACATGCGGTGAGTCGCAATCCTTCCTTGCATTGCACTACAAATTCTACCCATTTTCCATCAGCAGTCTTCCTCGGGGCGCGTAGATTCGGACGCTCGATAAAGCATCCAGGAAAGGGCTATGAGCGATGATGGATGGCTCAAGAAGCCAACGACATCGGCGTTATATCTCCCCCAAACCATCTCCACCTGGCACGTCGAAAGCTCCAGAACGGAAATCTAATCTGTCTCCCTCGGAGGCTTCGGTTTCAATCGAGAGTTATATCCGGAAATCCGAGCCTTCGTTCAATGGTGATAAAATCCCTCCAGAACCTGCACTCTGAGAATGGTTCTTGGTCCGCAATGTTGGATAAGGGAATCTGAAATGACCGAAAAGATAGGGTGAAGAGCGTGCATCGTATTGCGATTTTGGCATTTTTGCGTACTGATGATAATTGACCGAAAAATGTAGAGCAAAAGTGGTGAGTTGACAATATGTTTTTTTTTTTTTAATTTCGTTTTCTCCAGTATGTATAAAATTTGTCATTACCCAAATGGAGTTGATTTTGCATTTAAAAACTATCATCATCATACTGACATCATTAACGAAATCACGAAAAGATGGTTTTATAAAACAGTCGAGCGTTCATCAATCGGTGGGTTTCACAACAAAATGATTAACTTGGATTGCGTCTAGTTCTTGCCTGTACAACGTTCATATTTAACATCAAGAGTTCCAAAAGTATGACTAAAATTATGTGTACATTTTTAAACAAATAATTGGAATTACAAAGCAATATCCTACAACACATAGTTTTTTCTTAAATCTTAATGCTCTGCATAACCGAGCGATTCATCTGGAAATTGAAACTTTGAGAAAAGCAATTAGAAAAAGTAACAATGAATCTATGACACAATGAATTATTCATTACAATTGAATCTTGGAATGCCAAGTCACAGAAGCTGACGATGGTCCTTCGAAAACCTTCGTTATGTTGGCAAGCAGGCCGGAGTGGAGGAAGTCTTGCTTAAAGATCCATTATTTTCGGAACATAACGGTTTAACTTCTCACTCCACCAATAACTTTAAACTCTTTATGCTTCCGAAGCCTTCTCGTACCTCAATTCAGCAATCCGTAAATAATCACTATCGAGCAACCAGTTCCCCAGTTCGGTAGTTCGGTCGTTCGTACACTGGAGAAAAGGGCAAAACTTTTTACTTTACCTCCAATCGACCCTTCGGGGCTGCCTCTCGGTCGACACTTGAAACAAAAAGATAAGACTCTGCTTTATGATGACTCATGGCTTTGTTCGTCCCGAAAAACCGCTCCCTAATGGTGCCAAAATGCAACGTTTTCGATTTAATTTGGCTCAAGTGGCATAAATTAGTTGTCACTCGCCGCTGGGACCGGAACGTTTCCTTTCGCTTGCGCTTTTCTTGCATCTTATCGCCGCCGTCTTTAATGGAAGTTTTACTATTTCCACTTCCTTGTGGCTGCCACCGGAACGGTGCCCAAGAGTCTTTGTCGCCGCGATGGAAGGGTAAGGTAAATGCTCCGTCTTAGCCAATTTGCCCCGAAATTCATGCAATTTATTAAAAAGTATTCAGTCGTACGAGTGGAGGACCGAAGCAGCAGCAGGGAAATTATCAGCCAAGTGGCACACTTGGCTTTCAAACTGGCGGTAAAAAGAACCGTTTAAAGCGTTTAGAAGCGAATTCCAGAACTTGTGAAGAGGAGTAGACCTCCTTTAAGGAGCAGAGTAGCTTATTCAAATTGATATCAGTACATGAAAACATTACAGCGATTTATCTTTTAAATAATAAGTGATCTTTTGCTTGATACATTTAAGGAAATGAGTTTAAAGGAATTTATCATAGAGTTTGTGCAACAACTTTGTCGTTTAATTAAAAGGTTCTAAATTATTAAACGTCTGTCGTTGGGTTCCAACGGTCAACAACTTATGAAACGACGAAATGAAAGTTATCCTTACAGATTGCAACACAGCTAGAAACTACCGACCATCAACTTTAATTTAAGCACACTTCAGTAACCGTTACTATGGATCGTCCTTTTTCTCAAACACTACCCAGAGCATGGAACACAACCCCCTAACCACCCCTTCCACCACCTCACCGACATGGGTGGCACGTAAACGTGACAGAATGGCGATGAAAGTTAAAACACAATGCAAAATTATTTATGTATTCCCCGTACCATCTGCTGCCACGGGTGTCAATCGCTTGTGAAAAATGGACATGCTTTACAGGAAAAGCTTTCAGCCATTTGTGTCCAATCCTTAGGAGATGATGATAAAACAATAAAAAAGGCATCGAAGCAACCCGCCCCTCATCCCAACAACAAGCTCGAATGGGAAACTAACAATGAGCAATGGTGGCTGTGGAAAATGTGAACAAAATAACAGCAGGAATCATCTTGAAGGCATATTTGTGTGTGTGTTTGTGTATGGAAAACTGCTTCACTGTGATGTGTTTGAACATTCCGGCAAAATACTCGAAGTAACCAACAAGACCGGTGAACACATTTACTTATGGTATGGTATTTTGTAGAAAACTGGAAAGCTTCTTCTAGCTGAAACACCATCGCACACACACACACACTCCTGATCCTGGTGCATTTAGTCTGCGTTGTTGGGTTCTGTGGAGAAATGCATTTGCTTGCGCTGTTTGTTGCTAACCGACGGGGAAAATGAAAAGAAAAACGGAACGGGGACAATGTTTCCGCTTGACGTTTGCACAGCGTTGGAGGACGCTAAAACTTGAAAATCGTGAGTTCGCCACCACGTTTACAGAATAATAATAAACCTGGGCGATGATTTGCATTCCCATGCCACGAAGGACGGCATGGAAATAAGAGGCTTCCGGTTCTCGCAGTTAAAATGGAACACATTTTAGGAACATTCAGATTAAGGCACCTATATCCAACAGGAGAATGGAGATGTTTTTAGTTTTTAATAAGCAATTTGTAATAAGTAACACTTAAAACGGGAGTTGAACCAAACGCTTGAATACCACGAACTGCAAGTTATTTAGTTTAAAAACAAGTATTTTGAATTAAAGACGTACAATTGACGAGTGTCACCAAATTGTACCAACCTTAAGCCAGATAAAGAGAGGTTAATTATTGTGTGTTCCAACAATCACGCTCAGCAATAAATTGGCCAACATAAAACCATATTTCGCCATCGTATGCCGGGCTCGTTCCCGTGTGCTTTTGATGGCGTTGACACAAAATCTACGTGATTGTTTCATCCTTATCACACGCAAACCATGCTGCCCTGGTTGCGACGGAACCCATTCTGCATTCTGTAACAAATTCAAATAAATCTCATGCTTCGTACACAGCGGCATCCATTGGTCGTTGGGGCGCTAGGTGGGCAGGAACGGGAAGAGTAGAAACGGGAACATTAATTAGCCAGCTAAAACGCAACCACAGCATCCGGCGCAGATAATGCAATTTGCATCTGTTTGTGTTGGCGACAACTTGACATGGCGATGATGTCGGCTCCGGAGTGTGTTTATCACCGAGTTTTATAAATGCCCTCGAGAAAGTGTTGCCGTTGTTGCGCTCAAGAACATGCCAGCGAATGTTGTTGGCAAACAGAAACAATGGCCAATGGAAAGCAGCATACACACATACACTCGCTTGCTTGGCGTTGCACAATATCGGTAGGGCGTGTCCCGAGCGATTTAAGGGAGACGCAGTTTGAAGTGCAGCTCGTCTGAGTTAGATTTTAATTAATAAAGAAGAATGTGGATCCCTCGGTGCCTCTTGATACACATACGTTCAAAACTAAATAAACCTGGAATAAACTTGATAATAAATCGTTTTCTTTTACCACCACTTGATGAAAAAGATGCACGAGCATTTTTTGCTGTTTAGGTGTAGACAGTCAACTCGTTGTGTGAAAACGATCCTTCTTGGAAAATCTTTTAAAAGTTAAGAAATGATTTACCAAATTTAATTATTATCTGTTGAGTTGTTAGATAGCCTGATTATCTTCTTTTTTTTAGATAAAAAGCATCGGGTATCATCCATTTTTTCCAGCCGAACATTTCCGTGTCTGTTTTAAATCGTATTATCCTCGTTCTCTTCTTGCTAATTTCCAATTGCAGATTATTGGAAGACACGAGACAAGAAACTTGTTGTTTCAATATAAACATCGTTAATCTTTGTTCAATGATGCTTGATATCTTCTCATCTCAAGCCTATTCAGGCCGCTCGCAGTGAAATTATGTTGCTAAAACAATCGTAGAGTTTCGTCTTCTCGGAAAATTATTCGAAAGCACTTGAACTCCAACAGACTTTCCTCTCCAAACTCCCGCCGGACACGGGCATGATAATTCCAAGAAAGATTTAGTCCCGTTAAAGCAGATTAGCTCGTAACGATGTTAAACCGTTTGGGAAGACCCAACGGCTTCCTGGTGGAGGGTTGAGGTGTACGAGGATGCGTGTGGAAGAATGCATTTTATTTACCATTTTTTGTATCGCTGTCCAACTTGATCCTTCGCGTTGCGCTACCGCACGGAAATATTTGCACGTAAGCTGAAGGGATGGGGACAAGGGGAACATAAAAAGGGATCCCAATCTGCCCGACCCAGTCGCACTTCTTCATGGCAAAATTTATGTTCAACAGGGTGTAAATTTTTTGCCTCCCATTCCGCTATACAGTTGTGCGTTGAGTGTAAGAAAAAGATACCAAAGAAAAGAAACATGAAAATGGGTTTTTCACTTGGGCAATCACGACCTTTTACTCACAAGAGCCCTTGAACATATTGGCTAATGTCTGGTAAACAGATAACATGCTTTTAAAATTCCTTGCCACCGCATATCCACTGGTGCGACGCTTCATGTTTCATTTCCAGAGACGACAAAAACCCCCTTCAGCCATTGACTGCCATGGTTTGACTGTTGTGTCTTATGGTCTGCTTAGCTGCATGCATGTTTCTGTTTTTTCCATGCACTTCCTGCCCCCAGATTCTTACAAAAAGTGATGATTGTAAATGGCGCTCTTAGACTGACAAACGACTCGCTTATGGTTGCTGATGGATTGGCATTTCTCAAGGGTCTTTGTCGCTTCACCTTCGGTGTTATGGATAGCCGCTTTTTTAGTATTTGCCGTTAACGCCAGCGTAAGCGCAGCATATCAGCATAAGCTCTCCTAGGTCAGACGTCAAGCAGCAGTTCGTAGGTCGTTCGAGTGACACCATGGATGAAGGAAAAAAACCGACAGGAATGTAAAAGAGGACCGACCTTCCGACCTGGGCCTGTGCTTTGTGAATGATAGTTTACGTTCAGATTTAATTTTATTTTGCTGTTGGTTTTTCTAAGCTTAATCAAATAGATCAAAAGACTTAAGATAAGTTGTTTTTTAAACATGTTTTTTTTTCCCTTAAATATAACGTTTTGCTATCGCATGGTGTTGATTTTTACACGTTTTAAGTGTTTTTCATGATTATCGAGAACGGATGTAGAGCGCTAAAAGAAAGGTGGCGTGGTAAGAGTAAATGTGCCTGGTATGGAAGGAAGACAAAGGAAGAAAGAAAGTAACGAATAGAAAACTTTCAATGTGCTTCCAGATGCACAATTTGGAGCACAATTTCAACATTCCACCCACCGGATGCGTACCGAAACTTTTACCATAAAAATATTCTCAACATCCTTTTCGGGGGGGTGAAATTTTTCCGAACCTCAATTGTTTCGCAACGTGAGCCATGTTACAGAGCGGCCCCGAAACACCCTCAGTCTGTGCATAACTTTAAGTGGTATTCCTAAATAATTCTCATGGAATAATAAAACCTTAATATTCATTCGCCTGTTTCAGCAGTAAAAGGTTTTACATTTTAGCATCGTCCTGACCTACCTCACTACACACGAAAGATGACTGTTGTCCACAGGAAGCGAGTTCAAGGAACAGGTTTCGATTATAGGTAAATCGTGTTGGCGGTAAAGTTGTTTAAGCCACGTTTTGCCTGTATTTAAACTTGGTTCGCAAATTCAACTAGAGCATCATACATCTCTTCATAATTTAAATGGAATATTTTTTTAAAAGTGTTTTATATTCACTGTTTAATATGTTGGTATAAATGCGAATCTTAGCGTAAAAAGAATCATGCTAACCGTAGGTTAAAATCTTTGCTATTCCATCTCACCGATTGTCGTATGCCTACAAACATAATCTTTGTATGAAGATAACAAACAGATGGAGGGAAACGTAAACATGCTGAAACCATTTTTTCCCGGAGATAATCTCCAAAAGATTAAGCCACCGTTTCTTAATGTAATGCATAGTTCTTCACACCACGGCTGCCACCGAGGCGGTACTTGGCAGCCGGCGGGGCCAAGAGAAAAACCACGATAAAGTAATAAAAATAGCACTTCCTCTTTTAATGCCCTTTTTTATCCCGCTACAACAAATCCCCTTCGTTAGTGTATCGGGGGTCGTGTCCCCTCAGTTCCTTCGTTGACGTTGAATATTGGTTTCGGTGTGCTGCCTTCGCCGAATAGTACTCGTCCTCCATGGGAAATCCCCACCGGACGGACCGTAGGGATTTTTCCATATTTTCCTTTGGCATAGCAATACGTTTCGTTCCAGCTTCGGATTTTCCCCCCACTATGGTTCGGCTTACTGTTCTAGCATTTCCATTTCCACGAACTCGCAGCCGACCGGGAAGCAATACGGTGAACCTCATCCTCGTAATCATCAGAATCTCTGTCGAAGACGAATACGCCGTCGTAAGGAACATCACCATGATCACTACCATCGCCAGTACCATCATCATCATCATCATCATCATCATCGTAAAACGGCTTTTCCTCTGCAGTCTTGCATACTCCACGCTCAGTTAAGCTGCGCAGAATGCCAGACCGATTTCGGCCTTTTGGTTCACCTATATCTCTCACACCCTTCACAGGCAAATAATTGAATTGAACTTAATTAAATTCAAAACTTCCAACAAAATAGCGACACCACCCGACACACCCAAGGGAAGGTCCTCCGGCCCGGATTCAATAGTGAATGTGATACAGTTTTCCCTTTTGTTCATCCGCCTTTTGGTATCCCGGAGCGTTTACTTTCGTTTTCTGAGGCGTTTTCTCTTCAGGGCTTACATCGCCACGTTGCGTGCGCTTCATTTTATGACCATTTCATTAGCCTCACTATGCAGTTTCCTCAGTTGGTTCAGGGTGTTTTCCCACTTTTACTGCAGTTCGGCTGTTTCGGTTGCTTCCTTCTAAATGGGACTCTTTGAACGAAACGGGAGAAGATTCTGGAGGACTATGCTTTCTTTTAAGTATGTTTTTACAGCTCCTTTTTCTGTCCATTGTCCTTCCTTCGGAAAGTAAACTGTGCGGAAGTGAAAAAAGTACTTTACACTGGAGCGGAAATTCCAATTGAAATAAAGCTTGAACTTTAGACGCTGTTATTCCATGGTTCGGTCTGGTGAATAATCGAAGTAGTCTTAAGTTTTGTGACAGTGCAATAATTACCTGACCCTGGCCTGTTGCAGCGATATTACATGAACCTTAATTAGTGGCTTGTTGTAATCGTAGCTTCCGCCTGGCCTGGACATTGAGACACACACACACAGTAAGTTCATACAAAGAAACTCGATAAACGCGAAAAATTTAACAGTTCCAAAACAGTTATCTAGGAAGAACGGATTTTCTATTTTTTCTGATCAACGATTGATCATGCGTGCCGCAGATGTCTTCCCAGCTCTGGTTTCATAGAAGTAGTCCATGATATGTATACAAAAGTTTGCCGATTAATTTCGAATCGCAGCATGCCCTGAAACCGCATTCGGTAAACGTGTGCCGCGTGTATCTAACGTATTGAGGTGACTTCTCTCTACGTTGGCGTTGTGTGTTTCGCTTAGCATCATCGAGTGTCGGGGTGCTGACAATAGCAGAACTTGTGCTAGAAACGGCGCTGCACCCGGATATTGTTAGGATGCAGCATACGTGGCATCTTCCGCTATGTTCACGCACAGCGGCGTTTCTCAAGCACCGTGGCCATTGTTCTGTCGTCGGCGAAAGATGTGAATTCTACCAGATCTGTGTCTTCTCTTTGGGAAGCGGACCCTAATTCGAAGACGTCGACTTTAACAGTTTAAAGTGCCTAGAAAGTTATGTAAGTAAAAACTTAAGCTAGTAGGAGTAAACTATTCAAAAGTTTGCCGATAAATTTTTAATCGCAGATTGCCCTGAAACCGCATTCGGTAAACGTGTGTCGCGTGTATCTAACGTATTGAGGTGACTTCTCTCTACGTTGGCGTTCTGTCTTTCGCTCACACTGTGTCTGGAACAGAAATTAACAATGAATTTTTGAATTCAACAATCATCACGTGTCGTGGTGCTGACAATAGCAGAACTTGTGCAAGAAACGGCGCTGCACCCGGATATTGTAAGCATGCAGCATACGTGGCATCTTCTGCTTTGTTCACACACAGCACCGTGCACCGTGGTCATAGTTCTGTCGTCGGCGAAAGACGTGAATTCTACCAGATCTGTGTCTACTCTTTGGGAAGCGGACCCTAATTCGAAGACGTCGACTTTAACAGTTTAAAGTGCCTAGAAAGTTATGTGAGTAAAAATGTTTATGTAACTTCGCTTTCATGTTTTGTCTTTAATCTTCAGTTTTAAGCAGCGTTTACTTTGGTTTAAAAAATCGCTTTTAAAAAATCTTGCAAATAAGGTACCTTTAATAACGATATCTTTTAACAAACGGCAAGGTAACCAACTTGAGTCTTGTAGCTACAATTGTACCGTCGCCTAACATAATCACTTCTTGCTGACCGTGTCCATTACACATGGTAGCCGCATTTCTTCATTCCGTTCCGTAAGTTACCGGAACTAGGAAGTTTGTTCAACATCAAAGCATGTGTAATCATAGCGGATGCCAGTTTACCATGATCCAGTTGGACTTGAACGGACAATCTCAAAATCAATGGCCATGCGATTTGTTCGAGCCTTGTAATCGTATCGATTTTGGAATTAAACTCCTGTAAACACTTTCAAGAACTGGAAGGGCATGCTATGGTAAATTACCAGTTTAATATGCTGCCGGCGAGCTTATGAAGCATGACTCGTAGGTGAAAACAAATGATTTCAAGGGGATTGTAGTTTCATTAAATACAATTCAATTGGAATTTCTTCTGCATTGTACACAATACAGGCGATGTTTTGAGTTTCAACATACGATTACACATAATATGTGTTGAAAAACCGAAACTTATATAACAACAATTTTAAGTTAATTTCCATAAACCACTAAATGACTATGCGTATTTGAAAGATTATGGAAGAGGCGTAAACATGTTAAACTAAAATATTTTCAAGATGTTTACTATGATTATCATCTCACTGTAGTAGAATAGACTTTGAAGTACGTAGCTAGCCACTGGAACTAGCGACGTAGCGAGCACTTGAAATTAGAACTAGCATGAGAAATGGACGCCAGCTAACGACATTTGCTCCCTGGATTAAATATCGCTGTGTTTCGAGAAGAGCAAACAAAAACCGAAGCACCCATCCATTATTAGCCACTATCGTTTTATCATCCTTCATTAAATCACTGGAAATGGCTTCTTCCGGACGGGCGTTCAACTATCGTTGAAGTCGGTTCCACGCGGTAGCTCGTTTTCTCTAGGGCACATCCAGTGGTGACATTTTTCCTCTGTCGAGCATCGAGTGAAATCTTTTTGGAAAACGAGCTGGTTAAAGTGTCTCTTTAAAAGACCGAGTCATTTGAGCCGTGGTCGGAAGCTTGGCTTGGTGACCAGTGTTGCAGGCAGCCATATATCTTGTACACCTCCTCCGCCGACGATAAATTCCCATGGACTTGGGCGCACTAAGACGCTTTCAATTTCAGTTTTGCTTTAAAAAGGAGATTTATTTTAAAACACCCTCCTTCAGCAAAGACCTTGAAGATGACTCTCGAGTCTGCAAGCCGCTTGTTTTCCGAGGCATATCTGCAATTCTAAGCCCCGTATTATAACATTTCGTAGTTAAACAAGGTAATCGGATTAGTTGTCTGAAAAGGATTATTGAAAACATTGCATGAAGATTTTGTATGAAAGTTTTTATCAAATTACAATTCATGTAGTGGAGAAGCAGATTTGTATAATTTATCATACCTCAAAGAAACATTTTTGAATTGGGCTTCAAAATGTGTCTGAACCTTCAAATTAAAATAATTAAACCTCTCGAGCCACTTTTGGCAGCTGTCAGAAATAATAATTACCCTAAAGTATTTGTTTATTTTATAAGTGGAAATCAATTCGCCCTGGAAGTCCCGCTATGATAAAGCTCAATTCCCGTTGCTGCCATTACGAAGGAAAACTAACAGCCAACAAACTCAATTACAGTTCATTGCGAGTAGATATTCGTAATTGTGGTGCGAAAATTGTGTGTACGTGCAATAAACATACCACCCGGGGAGAATTTTGTTAGTCACGGTTGTCTGAATAGTCCGATCCTTAACACTCTTACCTTCCTCCAGTGCCTGCACTTTTCCTCTATACCTTCACAAATGGAGGGTAGAATTGCACATCGTTTGTACTCAATCGTTTGTACCCGCCCCAGAAAGCAACAAGTTGATGGGAAGCAAATTTAATTATAATATGTTGCCTACCGTTCCCGGTTGGGGCAAGCTACGTCCGATTCGCTATCTCTTTTCCTCTTGTTCTGGAAGCTTTTTGTTGTACGTCCCGGGCGAGCACTGATTGGGAAACCAATTGGGAAATTGTGCATAGAACGCTTCAAATGGGCTGGGCGTTGGAATGAAATTGCATGATTCAGTGAAGTGGCCAGGCAGAAGAAATAAAGCAGTAATACTAATTCGTATGTGCCTTGGCCCCGTTAGAAAAATATAGACGCTGGAACAGTACTTAAGCCATATTGTTGCGAATCGGTTTTTTGCATATGGAGTTTCGCGTCGGGCTGTGCAATTCACACTACCCGGGGCAATTTTCGCGCTATGTCTAGGAGCGGCTTAACATTCCACCTCCCAGTGACATATGAATGTCAGCCTGCCTCTAGACACACCATGATTTGGCTTATGCCAAAGCGAAACTTGGCAAATTTGCCAAATCAACACAACAAACTCTATATTAAAAAAATGGCGTCTCTTGCCGCTGTGTGTATTTGACGCCAAACTTTGACAGTTTGCCGAAAGGACGCCATATTGCCGATGCCGGGCCTTGTAGTTCACTGTGAGCTGTCATTCCAGACGTAAAAAAATAACAATGCCGTAAGAAATGCATGCACGATATGTATCTGGTGATTCAAAAAAACTGGTCTATGACCCTCTTTGGCGCTCGTTGGCGCAGCATGTTTTGTACAAACTAAGCTACCTTTTGGCTTTGGCAAGCGTAAAAATCGTTAGCATGTTTAGACTCAGGCTCACTTTCTAATTAGCGTGACCTACCTTTCCCTGCATTACAAACTTCTCTGTCACTCCGTCTCCTACCTAATGTTTTCTATCTCTACCTGACCGCGTGGCCGTACATCAATAATCGCGATTTTCGTAGCCGGTCGTTTGATAATGCCGGTAGCCGTTTTAACCGTGGCTCTTCGTACTTGGCCATCCGCTGCCTGTACAGTATTTACGACGCGTCCCTTTACCCAACGGTTTCGCGGAAGAGTGTTATCCACGATGATAACTACGTCGCCAATCTCGATCGGCCGCGTCGGTTGGTCCCACTTGGTGCGTCGGGTCAGTGTCGGCAGGTAAGTCTTCACGCACAGGGCCCAAAATTGGTCGGCGTTTTGTTGCGCGGCTTTCCAGGATGACCGTACTGCTGTTGGCGAATCGTCAAACCTTGCCGGTGGTTTTTCGCCGTTGGAGGAGCCTAACAGCAGGTGGTTCGGCGTTATAGGGTGAGCATCTTCATCATCGATCGGGACATACGTCAGCGGCCTAGAATTAATAATAAGCTCGATTAATTTTAGTGTGGTGTACAAAACTTCATCCGTTGGCACACGGGGTAGATCCATCCTTGCCATTGAGCCTTTCACCGAGCGAATCAAACGCTCCCAGCATCCGCCAAAGTGCGGAGCGCCCGGCGGGTTGAAGCTCCACTTCATGTCCGGGCTGTTGAACTCGGTGGATAGTTCGCGAGATGTGGAATCATCTTCAGTCCCATGACATAGTGTCCGATGAGCCCCAATGGATCATACACCATCATGAGGAAGCGCAACAGTTCACGTTTCGTCGGCACTTGGGCACAGGACAACAGCTCGCTATCGTGACGCGGACTTAAACGGAAGACAAACACATCTTTAGCTGTATCCCACCACAGCCCCAATACTTTTTCCGTAGGAGTGTCTGTCATCTTTTGCACTATATCATGCGAAGAATCACCCGCTTCGCTACACAGCCGCTGAATGATTTTCTTCACTTTCGATACCCAATTACGTATTTCGAATCCGCCTTGATCGTGTATATATCGCACATCTCGGGCCAGTGTCAGCGCCTCTTTTTCAGTCTCAACACTTGCCAGCATGTCATCCACATAGTGCTCATTCTTAATACATGCGGCCGCCCGTGGAAACTTTGAAGCAAATCTATCTGCGTTGGTGTTTCTTACGTATTGCGCACTTCCAGGCGCACACGCCGCTCCGAACGTCATCACAGCAACTGCGAACACGCAAGGCGCTTCGTGAATGTCCGTGCCGTTTATCCAAAGAAAAAGCTGACTGCGCTGATCATCAGGCCTCATTCCCACCTGAAAAAACATTTCTCGAATGTCGCCCGCTATTGCCACTTTTTCTTCACGGAATTTGCGTAAGACGCCGATTAATGATCAGGACCTAATTGATCAGGCCCGGGAGAAGAAAATTGTTCAAACAAACCCCGTGTGATCTTGCGGCAGCTTCGAATACTATGCGTATTTTTCCCGGGTTATTTGGGTTTATAACGGGAAATATTGGTAAATATCAATCCCGCCCACTTCTTCTTTCACTCCATATTCGTGCATTTTATATTTCATGGCCATTGCCAAATCTGGGTTTCGGGTTAACTTTTTAATGAGACACTCGTGCCGTCGTAGAGCCATCTCTCGGCTTGAGGGAAGTTTAACCCCGTCCGTTCGCCAAAGTAGCCCGGTCTCGAATCGCTTGCCTATTAGTCGCGGTCGCGTGTTGAGCACATGAAGCGCCCGTGCTTCATCCTTAGACCGCAATGGTTCAGTTGGACGCACTATGCCGATTGCGTCGATCGAAAAATATCGCCGAAGTGCCGCATTCAGCTGATCGTCAGCTACACCGTGGTCGTGTAGCACGGGTAAGCAGCCAGCCCAGTGCTTGCCCTAGGAGACGCGCCGAAGAGTGTCCAACCTTATCTTGTTTTTGCAGCTACCGGCTCGCCCCATTTACCGTCTTTATATTTTTGGGCTTTGAAGAGGTGGCAATGCTCCACTCCAATTAATAAACGCGGCTTGTCATTTTCATATGACTCCGCCGGGATGCCTTTTAGATGCGCATACGAATCGGCAAACTCTGGTACTGATAACGTTTATGCGGGCACGAACCGTATGTACCTTTGGCATACGATAAATTGAGGCAGATTTCTGCATTCCGGAAACCTTCAAACACACCTCGACGGAGTCAACTTCCTCTCTGGTGGTATTGCCGGTCCAGCTCAAACACAAAGGATTCGCTGTGCCACTCAACCCCAACTCATCAATTAACTCCTGATCCATCAAAGTTGTTGTTGATCCATCATCCAAAAGTGCAAACGTTTGAATGTTGGCCCTTTCCCCGTACAACATAATGGGCACATACCTAAATAGTGCACCTACAGTGCGTGTGTGTGTGAAGCAAGTTCCAATTGAATCGTTAGTGCCGTGAGTGTCCTTAGTAGTGTGCCGTTCCCGTGCAGTGTCCGTGACGTTCTGTCGTCGAGTATTGTGGTGTTCGTGGTTCCTCGCCGGTCCGTTCGTGGGTTCCCTTCGCGCGCGATCGTCTCCATAGTCGTCGTGCAGCAGCCGATGATGCTTCCTCGCACAGCCCAGCGCATCGCAGCCCCTTGCTCGGCATGATCCACGATGCAGTCGAAGGCAATTTCGGCATACCTTGCACTTTCTGACGACTGCATTCCTTCCAGCTAAATCCATTGCGCGGAAGCGCTGGCAGTCTGCTGACGCCGAGCATCCTTCATCGCATGCCGTGCAGCTGATTCCGTGCTTTCGAATGAGTGGTAACCCCTTCGGCGGCACTCGCTGATCCGCTGTCCCGCTCTGGCTGGTTGGTCTAGGAAAAAAAGGGATTTCGCCGCTCGCGGCGTCAGCTAACTCACCTACCCAATTGCCAAAGTCCAGCAGCGTAGTTTTCGTAGTCAGGTGTTTTTGCCACGCCCAGTCGAGCCGAAGGGCGGGCGGTAATTTCGCCGTCAGCTCCTTCATCAGTGTGATGCTGCACTGATACTCCTGCAGTCCCGATATGCGGATGGTAGCACATAGGTTTTTTATGGCCGTCCCGTACGTCACCAGCGTCTCCAGTTTCTCCATCCTCGGTGACGGCAACGACCTTACCTTTTCGACCAGAGCGTCGACGACTAAATCGGGCCGTCCGAAGCGCGTATACAGGGTTCTCATCGCCTCGTTGAGTCCGCCCGGGAGCAGCAAGAGATGCTCAACTGCATCCAGCGCTGGCCCACGTAATGTTTTTTGCAATCGAAGCAGATTTTCTTCGTCCGAAAAGCCGCAAATTGTTGACGATTTTTCGCAGCTGGCAATAAAAATTGGCCAGTGACGAGCCTCCCCCGAAAACACCGGAAGATCCTTGCCCACGGCTTTGCGAGCCGCAATTTGACTCTGGGTGAATATACTAACGATCGTGCTATTGTAGTGCGGGGCAGTGGTAAATGGCAACGAACATCTTTGACCACTTCGTTGACCGGTGCCCGAATCGTCGCCCACCATCGTGCTGCTCTGCCCAACACTATTAAAGGGTCTAAACCCATACTTCTCATCTACAGCGCGCCTCCAACGCACGAAATCTGCATCTGCGGCTGAAACGTGCGAAGAGCCGGAATTTCGGTGCATTGTGGCAATCGTTGTTCCCTGTTGCACCAGGAGTGGAGCCGGATCGTTGACCCGGGTTACCGTCGACCGCCATTGCGTTTCCCGCTCATCTCCGCACACACCGCTAAGATGTCCGCTGACCCCGTTCACATTCTCCTCTCTCGCGTTTTGGGCGTGAGGGTTAACGATCGCCGAACCTTCGCCTCCTGCCTGCTGCCGCCTCTTCCTCTCCAGCAGCAATTCTCCTTGCGCAATCTCGATTTCGAGCTCGACCTTGCGCCTTTCGAGCTCAAATAGAGTTTTCCTTAACGAAAACTCGCGCACGACATATCGTGACTCACCGGGCGTACTGGCGTTTGTTGTCCGTTGTTGTCCCCGCTTACATCGGCCGTTAGGAGGGTCGATGATGTGGTTGTGGTGTCCATCCGTCCTTCCTGTCCAACGCGGCACGAAATATCGCGGTGCGGAAGAATATCGACGAGTACTTCTCGTGGATGGTTCTCTCTTCACTTTAACGCGGTTAAGATTCGACGCGGCGCGGAAGGATATCGACGGGAACTTGGCCCACTACCTGGCTTGGATCACCTTGATTTGTGAACTCGTGAAATTTCACTAAAGCTTCTTTTCAAGATTTCTACGCAAACGATTTGTGGAACAATTTGTTGAACTGCTAATTTGTGGAAATGTTGCGAATGCAACATGGAAACCTTTTGTTGGCTTGCTGTGACCACTTCTTGGTGCCAAAAATTAGTGTTTATTAGCAAAGAGATCCCTTTCGGCGCGCATAGCCCTTTTATTACTTTTTTTCAGACCCGGTCCCGTCGACCGATCAGCCTTCGGCAATGATCTCGCCTCCCTAACGCTCTCTCTCGCTTCACACTTTTCTCTCACCGCGGTGAGATGTTACTCTCACTCACGCCAGCGTAACGTTCACGCTACTGTTATTTCTACTGTTTTATTATTATTCTGTTATAACAGATATCGTCTACCAAGTGGGTGTGCCAAAAAAAAAAAAAACTATCATGGACTTGGAGCGCAATGTTCGTAAAGGCGCCTTTTTTGTAAAAGAGCTCTTTGCGAGAGCGGGCCAACTCAATAGCCCGGGGCACACGGAGCGCAAACGTCAAGCGCGAATTTGCGCTAAGTGACCAGCAAAGCGAGGCAGTCATTGATCTCTTTACCCCTCCGAAAACCGAATTGTGTTTTTGAGAGGAGCTTGTTGGACTCGAGCCACCTCTCGAGTCGGAAAAAGATTCTTTTTTCTAAGAGTTTCCGTAGGCAGGATAACAAGCTATAGGTCTGCAGGACTCATAACTTGATGGTGGCTTATCAGGCTTCAATATAGCTACAACTCTCACCTCCCTCCAGTCTTCTGGTACTAGTTGAATAGCCTTAGTAGTCGCTTCTTCCCCAAGTCCGGCATATTCTGTATTAGTTTAATACGGAGGGTGTCTAGCCCAGGAGCTGAAATCGTGCCTCTGCGCTGGCGTCAACCTTCTGCGGGTTTTTCGAAACAAATTCTTAGCAGGCACGTAAACAGGACACGCGACTACAAGCCAGTCGTTGTTAAAGGAGTCGCCTACGTTGGCCGTTTTCTGTTGCGCATCCTTCTAGCAGCAGTCCAAAGCGTGTTAATTGAAGTAGAGGGTTCAAGGTTAAATACGTAACTACGCCAATAGCTCCTCTTTTTGCTTTGAGCGAGTTTTTGCACTTGCAAAAGCCGAATAAGAATCCCTCTTCGCTTTGTATGCCGCTTGGCAATCCCTGTCCCACCAAGCAGTTGGCTGTTTATTAGTTTTTGATTCCAGGGGCGGTTTCCTTGTCTGAGCCTCGAGGGAGGGAAGACAGAGGAAATTGATTAAAATGATATTGATATTTTTTTTAATTAATTTTTTTAAAATTTGTGAAATTATTAAATATCCCTGTAGTCCCTGAATTACAAATACTGCATCGTCCAATCAGTAAAAAGTTCATCTACGTTCTCTTCCAAATCGGCCAGCATTATTCCTGTCAACTGTTCAATTAATGCAGTCTCTGCATGCAAATACTGCATCGTCCAATCGGTAAAAAGTTCATCTGCTTTCACTTCCAAATCGGTCAGCAATCGAGTCAGTTGTTCATTTTTTGTAGTCTCTGCATGCAAGTCCTGCATCGTCCAGGAAGAAAATAGTTCATCTACGTTGTCTTCCAAATCGGTCAGCATTCGAGTTAATTGTTCATTTTTGTAGTCTCTGCATGCAAGTACTGCATGGTCCAGGAAGCAAATAGTTCATCTACGTTGTCTTCCAAATCGGCCAACATTCGAGTAAATTGTTCATTTTTTGTAGTCCCTGATTGCAAGTCCTGCATCGTCCAATCAGTAAAAAGTTCATCTTCTTTCACTTCCAAATCGGTCATCATTCGAGTTAATTGTTCATTTTTTGTAGTCTCTGCATGCAAGTACTGCATGGTCCAGGAAGAAAATAGTTCATCTACGTTGTCTTCCAAATCGGCCAGCATTCGAGTAAATTGTTCATTTTTTGTAGTCTCTGCATGCAAGTACTGCATCGTCCAATCAGTAAAAAGTTCATCTTCTTTCACTTCCAAATCGATCAGCATTAGAGTTGATTGTTCATTTTTTGTAGTCCCTGATTGCAAGTCCTGCATCGTCCAGGAAGAAAATAGTTCATCTACGTTGTCTTCCAAATCGGTCAGCATTCGAGTTAATTGTTCATTTTTGTAGTCTCTGCATGCAAGTACTGCATGATCCAGTAAGAAAATAGTTCATCTACGTTGTCTTCCAAATCGGCCAGCATTCGAGTAAATTGTTCATTTTTTGTAGTTTCTGATTGCAAGTACTGCATCGTCCAATCATTAAAAAGTTCATATTCTTTCACTTCCAAATCGATCAGCATTAGAGTTGATTGTTCATTTTTTGTAGTCCCTGATTGCAAGTACTGCATCGTCCAATCAGTAAAACGTTCATCTTCTTTCACTTCCAAATCGGTCAGCAATCGAGTTAATTGTTCATTTTTTGTAGTCTCTGCATGCAAGTACTGCATGATCCAGTAAGAAAATAGTTCATCTACGTTGTCTTCCAAATCGGCCAGCATTCGAGTAAATTGTTCATTTTTTGTAGTTTCTGTTTGCAAGTACTGCATCGTCCAATCAGTAAAAAGTTCATATTCTTTCACTTCCAAATCGATCAGCATTAGAGTTGATTGTTCATTTTTTGTAGTCCCTGATTGCAAGTACTGCATCGTCCAATCAGTAAAACGTTCATCTTCTTTCACTTCCAAATCGGTCAGCAATCGAGTCAATTGTTCATTTTTTGTAGTCTCTGCATGCAAGTACTGCATGGTCCAGGAAGAAAATAGTTCATCTACGTTGTCTTCCAAATCGGCCAGCATTCGAGTAAATTGTTCATTTTTTGTAGTCTCTGCATGCAAGTACTGCATCGTCCAATCAGTAAAGAATTCATCTTCTTTCACTTCCAAATCGATCAGCATTAGAGTTGATTGTTCATTTTTTGTAGACCCTGATTGCAAGTACTGCATCGTCCAATCAGTAAAACGTTCATCTTCTTTCACTTCCAAATCGGTCAGCAATCGAGTCAATTGTTCATTTTTTGTAGTCTCTGTATGGTCCAGGAAGTAAATAGTTCATCAGCGTTCACTTCGAAATCGGCCAGCGTTGGATTCAATTGCTCATTGTTTGTAGTTGTAGTTTTTTGTAGTTGTAGTTGTAGAGACAGTTTCGACATACCAGAGTTTTCGCTTTGATTCGAAGTGTCCGTTGACCCGGTCTAATGAAGTTGGTATGTCTCTTTCTCGCATGCCTCGTACAACATCACGTGTTCGTTGCTATTTGAACCATCTGTTTTAAAAGCAGGTGATTGAATATATTTAGTGTTCATACTTTTGTTTATACAACGTTCCTCAGTCCTACCCGATTGTCCGTTGGTTGGTGAATCGTGAAGTCTGGTGTAGTCATACTGCCCACGATTTAAGACCATCACTGCACGTAACTTGTTTTGCATAGCGGCGAGTAGCTGCCTGATTCCCATGTTTGCCTTCTGTAGCTTCTTACCGATTTTCCTTGCAGAATATCTCTTATACCGATGTTAGCAGGAGTTAGCGCTGTTGTCGCGGCTGGTTGGTATCACACAAGAAACCTTTATATCTTTATATCTCTTATACCACTGTTAGCAGGAGTTAGCGCTGTTGTCGCGTCTGGTTTGTATCACACAAGAAACCTTTATGATTTGAACTACGATGAGCATTACCTTTATAGCAGTAAATTTGTAAAAGCTATGGCTCCTTAGATGAAAACTACTGACTAAAGTTGGTGAAACTGATTGTTTGAAATCATAGTAGCCATGGAGTGACTATGTCCACTAGGTTTGCTATCACCTCAGTCGATTGGAAATATTAGTTAGCACGTTCTATTGAGTTCCGGTTACGGAACAAGTTGTTCCAGTAAGTTCCATTGAGTTCCAGAAAGCAACAAGTTGATGGGAAGCAAATATGTTGCCTACCGTTCCCGGTTGGGGCAAGATACGCCCGATTCGCTATCTCTTTTCCCCTTGTTTTTCAAGCTTTTTGTTGTACGTCCCGGGCGAGCACTGATTGGGAAACCAATTTAAAAATTGTGCATAGAACGACTCAAATGGGGTGGGCGTTGGAATGAAATTGCATGATTCAGTGAAGCGGCCAGGCAGAAGAAATAAAGCAGTAATACTAATTTATGTGTGCCAAGGCTCCGTTAGAAAAATATGGACGCTGGAACAGAGTTCAAGCCACATCGTCTGCCAAGTGGATGTGCCAACAAAATTTATCATGGACTTCGGAGCGCAATGTTCGTAAAGGCTATTTGCATCATTATTTCTCCATTGCCTCTTCAGATCACGTCAGGCTTATGTGTGGGCTGCTCGCCGTCCCTTGTAGGCTTTCTTCCGCATCGTTTCGGGTGCTGGTTTTTCATTTTCTCGCCTATCGACGTGGGTAAACGTAAAGATTGTTCAATTGAATGGAAATTTGCCAATTCTCTGAAAGCGTCCTGTTAAAATAGGAACGAAATCCATTTAATACACTCTGGAGGTTAGCTTAGTTTCCAATATTCATTGTTATTTCCATACCTATCCGTGTCCTTTAAAAACTCTTTCTGAACTGCTCAACACAAACATTGGTGTATCTAAATTCCTTCAACTTTAAAAGGGAAACGAAAAACTATTTGAAAAAAGAACGATGGATCCTTCTTTTTTTTTTTTTTGCTGGATCCTTTTTCCAGTTCGGTCCCATCTTTCACGATCATAAAAATCACTTTAACATGTTTCCAGCAGAGAAATCTACTTGTGAAAAGAAAAGATGGAAAATTCAGCGTTAGGAAGATGAAAACGAACCATTGCGCTGATTTTACAGCAACTTCCATTGCAATGATTCCATTGTATCGACTGGCCCAAATGGTTCCACCAGGAGTGTAATGGAAATAATTCATCCATATTTTTTTCGTCAGCTTTTATTATCTTCAACCTCCACTACTTGCAGCTCAAGTCTATTCTTTGACTCACATTCAAAAAGTTTCGGGCCGGCAGCAAGGGCTCAATAATTCCCTTCTCGGTGTTGGTTCGCTCTTTTCGAGCTTTCCTGCTCGGCTTGCTCCTAGAAAAGATTAAGATGCAAGTGGGGTATTATTTTTCGAATCTGGAGCACGTGCGCTTTTTCTAACTATATGCTGGCATACCAAACGACAAACGTACACCCAAGAATGCCCAAGTAAGGTCCCGGGAAAAGCCTTGGAAAAGATTCTTTTCCAGAAGAAAGAAACTTGGAAAAGAAGTTTTGCCCTTGACATTATACCTAAATGCTTTTTCTGCGCTTGGATCAAAACAAATGTGTGGACCATCAAAACAAAACAATGTGTGGACCCAATTTTTACGTCCGGGTCTCGGTGGCCACGGAATGAAACACACAGAACGTAAACTTTTTTACTTTACTTTACTTTATTCTACTCGACACGGGACGATCTCCAACACGCACCCGGGACACACGTCCGTTCGCAACGACGGGTCAAAAGCCAAGCCCCGGATTCGGGAGCCGAAGATTGGATGAGCCCGATAACGCGGCCGATCCACTAGCGGGGTATCCACTTGACGCCTAATCAGTGGTGGCTGCGTCCTGCTCCAACACCAATGTTTTTATTCAACCGTCAATCGTCGACCGTCGACCGTCAATCGTCGACCGCCGACCGTCGACCGTCGACCGTCGACCGTAGACCGTAGACCGTCGACCGTCGACCGTAGACCGTCGACCGTCGACCATCGACCGTTTTTAACAGCGGCGCGAGTAAACTAAACACACAGCCAAGCGCGCTGGCTCGATCGTCGACCGATCGGTGATTTTCATCATCAATTTTCGGGACTAAAAATATAGGCAAACACTTTAATAATAAAAAGACGCACTTAAACGCACTTTTATCCGTCTTACTGAAAGCATTTCTTGATGGTGAATACTGCCTTGCCGGTGACACAAATGCGTGTGCTGGCTCAATCGATCGTTCCTATCGATCACTTTATACCAAGATCGCTTTATCACGTTATCATCACGATATACTTTTTTCAAATAACTGTTACGGATGATGTTGACACGTATTTGAGAACATATTCACTGCTTCTGCTTCTTTTCTATCCTCTTCTTTTCACTTCGTACCACTTCGTATTAATTTTTTCACACGTTGGGCAAATTTGCGAAAAATATACTTTTTGATAACAGATACCACACTTACTCTTAGCAGAGTTGAGGGAAGTATAATAACTGAATTTACTTCGATTCGGTGCTACTTATATACCCCTTGGTTGCTATGGGTGATCGTGATTACTACTACTAGCCTACTGTGCTCAACACTCCTCCCTAATCTACGATTCCCATAAAATGGCAAAAACATGATTTTCCAGGCTTTCTTGCACAAAATGGTAGCGGATGCTTATATGTTTTGTTCGGGGATTGTAAGATCCATTATTCGCGATGCTTATTGCAGACTGATTATCGCAGAATATTGGAACTGGTCCTACTTTGGTAAATTCAGATCGCAAATTTCTCCACCACATGGCCTCTTGTATGCTTCGTGAAAGTGCCATATACTCTGCTTCACAAGACGAAAGAGCCACTGTCGGTTGCTTCTTTATGTTCCATGCTATGGCTGCCCCTTGCATTGTAAAAACATATGCACTAGTCGATCTGCGATTGTCAGCATCTCCTCCCCAATCGGCATCGGTATATTCTACCAATTCTCCTGTTTCATCTTTTGTATATCGCAGTTTCTTATTCATCGTTCCTTTAAGATATCTTATGATATGCTTAACAGCCTTCCAATGTACTCTTCCTGGATTTGAAGCAAACTGGCTAACAACATTTACAGCAAACGCAATATCGGGTCGAGTTGTTTGAACCACAAAAGATAAACATCCAATAGCTTCCTTATATGGTATGCTTCTCATCTCCGCTGATTCTGTTTCTGTTTTCGGTGACATCGATTTTTCTAACTTGAGACTCGGATCCTTGTATCGTTCAACATTCCCGTTATGTCCTCTCTTGATGGCAAAAACCCACTTGTTCCGGATGGCTTTACGACCCTTTGGAAGGTCAGTAATAACCCACGTCTGATTTTCACTCAGTGACGACATCTCTTGCTTCATTGCCTCGATCCAGTGCTTAAGATCAGGCCGCCGCATCATTTCCTCGTAACTTTGCGGAATGTCTACTATTGGAACTGATGAAATGGTGTTATAGCTAATGAATTCATCATATCTTTTTGGAGTTTTACGCTCTCGAACACTTCGCCTCAACTCTTGTTGATTTTCTAGAACTGATCTAGTTGGCTGCGGTATATTCTCCGAATTTTCAACGATTTCAGCTGGTCCAGTAAGCTGCGATGTTTCTTCACAATTTTCCATAGCTTGAAAATTCGCATTATCTGACATATGTTTGATCTGCTTCAAACTTATCTCGTTCAGATGGCCCATCCTTCTATGCCACAGGTTAATATTATTTATCAGAAACGCCTGCTTCGGTTGATTCACTCGGTACATGCCATTTTCTTCATTACCGGAAATTACCAGCTCGCCTTCTGAATTAAACAGTTTACATTCGTCCGCAGTAAAGATCACCGTGTTTCCTTTCTTGCAAATTGCACTAACCGAAAGCAAGTTCGTCAATTGTAGTACGTTTTCACCGTTTGCTTCTTGAATTGCGCCTTTGACTTATTCACACCACGCGTGTACAATGCGCCTTCGTCGTTGCTACTAACATACTTTCGTTCCACTTGTAGATCTTGGAGAATCTTAGCTTTCACTGCATCCGACGTCAGATTCGCCCCTGAAGCCTCCAGACCCATGATCATCGGTTCATAGTGGTCTGGTAATCCCATTAACAGCAATGCTGCTAACCATGAATCGTCTACCTTGAATCCGATCGCAGCAAGCTTAAGACTGGTTGTCATCAATTCGTTGACATACTCCTCCACACTTGAACTATTGCCCAAACGGATATTCGTTAATTTGCTGAGCAAGCCAATCTTTCAAGTCAAGCCGCTATCTTGGAACGCTGTGGCCAACTATTTCCATGCCATCGCTGCATCCTGCGCATCTTGGACAAGACTAAAATTATAGTTTTCCAAGCTAAGGCAAATCGTTGCCAACGCACGCATTTTCACTTCCGTTGCCACAATTTCACCTTCTGCAGGTTCAACGGCATTCCAACTTCCTTCACGGATCTGAATCATCCGCATCGCAAACGCCCAGGTCGAATAGTTCTCACGTCTTTTCAACTTTTCTATGGCCGGCATTGCAACAGCTCCCATTGTAACTCGAGCGATTTTTGCTTCAGTTCGGCTGCCACCACCTGGTTGAATTCTGGAACTTGCTTGAACTGTTTCCATCTTGATCTGGTATTCTACTACTACTACTAGCCTACTGTGCTCAACACTTACCTTACCACATCGCCGTTTACAACGTTAGTATTGGTATTCTTTATGCAGTGCAACAAACTATGGTTGGTATCTGGTTAGGTACTTTTAGTTCGCACGCCTGCTTCGACACAACGTCGGTTTAGTTCGTGTGTTTAACCACGTGAGATAAGTGCATATAATAATTATGAGTGAACCAGTGCCTAGAGAAGTTTTTGAAGGTAAGCTACATACTGAGTGTTTTAGTGTCTGTTTAACTGATAATATTCGCTTTACTCAACATGATCGTGAGCAACAGTACAAATAAAGATCGACAATGTAAGTATGCAGCACAATAGTTTTTTTTAAAGTAAATAAGTTCCAGTAAGGTTAGTACTTTTTCTTGCAGATTCTATTCTTCCAACCAACAGAGTCCTGCTGCAATCAGTCTGCGTTGATCACTCAGAGCGATATAACGTGTTTTTGCGATCCTCCTGATCTTCGAAAGTTGATAGCGAGCAATAAAAATTACAAATACTCCCGCGACCGAGTCTAACGAAGACTGGCGTAGTGCCGTGATTTGATAGTGTGCATACAATAACGAGTGCCCCCTTATCACTCCTTCCCTCTTCTCCGTTTCCCCATCCCGTATCCTTTCCTACATATACTGAGGGACGCTCGGTTTTGTGTATAGCGTGAACCACCTTCTCCCCATGGCCGATGGCCTGGGAGAAGAGGAATCGGGAGCCTTCACAGGGTTCACCGATACAGAGCAAACAATGGATTGCACGGACTCGAACACATTGTCCATCGATATGCCCATACGCAACCAAAGCAGCGGCAAGAGACAAATAAAAGAGCCTGGTGATCCTTCGAAACCAAAAAATAAATCTGAGCTAATGGGAACACCATACCCATACAAACGCACAAGTCAATACCATGAGACAGCCATAGGACCGTACACGGTATTCATGATGCCCAAATCCAAAGCGTTGGACTTGCTCACAATTTCAAAACGTATAAATGCAAGCTTCCCCAAGGTAAACGAGATCCTTAGAATCAAGCATAACAAGATACGGATAACCACTGACGACCACAACACAGTTACCCATAACGCACAACTCCCGACAATCAGGGAGCTGTTAGACTCTCTCCTCACCTTGCTCAGCTTTCCTGCCCCGTTTGAAACCCTGATGCGGGCTGTGCTTCCATGTATAGCATCGCTCCTCGAAATTTGGATCACCAAATGGCCATCGGCCAGCAGCTTCATTCGACTGACTCCCAGAGGGCAAAATGATTAACATCCTGCAATGGAACTGCAGAAGCGCCTTAAAAAAAATAGATCCCTTGAAAATTTTAACAAGTAAAAACGACATTGACGCTTTCGCGCTGTGTGAGACATGGATCCCGAAAGACACGGAGTTTCACCTTCCCGGATTCAACACGATCCGCAGAGACCGAGATGACGGTAGAGGGGGAGGCGTCATGATCGGCATCAAAGCTAACCATAGCTTTAGCAAGCTAAGCACACCTCCTATGCAAATAATTGAAGCGGTGGCAGTACAAACCCTCATTGGTGGGGTTGAAATATCGCTCATCAGTATATACATAAAACCCTCAGGAACAGTGCACGACAACAAACTGATCAGGGATGAGTTGAGCGCCCTAATCACGCTGCTACCAGCTCCCATACTTCTTCTTGGAGACTGCATGCAATGCACACGGTCTCGAATGGGGTGGCCTTTGTAATGACTCGCGGGCATCCATCATACGCGACATGTGTGATAGCTTTCAACTAACTATTCTTAATTCTAAGGAAGCAACAAGACTACCGAAACCACCTGCAAGACCAAGTGGTATTGACATGAGAATTTGTTCAGCAACCCTTTCCTTGTCTACATATTGGAAGGTGCTGCAAGATCCACACGGTAGTGATCACCTACCAATAGTCATCTCCAATGGTAAGGGTAGGCCGGTCAAAGATTCTGTACCCGTCTACCTTACTAAAAACATTGATTGGGATAAATACAAAACTCTACTCAAAAACACGAAGCGAGCAAATGGATTAACACCACTCGAAGAATATGCCAAGCTGACGGAGGAAATCCTGAACTGTGCGAGCCAAGCACAAACAAGAAGAGCAAAGCAGCAAAATCAGCGCACAAGACCCCCCACCCCATGGTGGAACGGGGACTGCTCATTAGCACTGTCTAAAAAATCTGAGGCTTTCAGACTATTCAGAAGGAGTGGAACCCTTACAAGCTACAAAGAGTACACAGACAGGGAAAAAATGTGTAAAAATTTGTTGAAAGCGAAAAAACGGAGTTATTGGCGAACCTTCGTGGATGGCTTGACACCAACAACATCCCTGACAGTACTGTGGAACACGGCAAGGAGAATGCGTAACGGTACAACCAAAAACGAAGGTGAGAGTCATAATGGCAAGTGGCTGGAGCCATTCGCCCGCAAGATCTGCCCAGACAGCGTGCCTTCGGCTAGGTATTACCAGGATTCGATAGGAACCAATCCCTCTCTGGACGCACCTTTTAGCATCGAAGAGCTATCACGGGCACTAGCTGCAATCAAGAACAACTCCCCAGGGCGAGATCAAATCAGAGGAATAATGCTTAAGATGCTTCCAAACGAATCTAGAAAAACGCTATTACGGATCTTTAACTTATTCTTCGAAGACAATATCTTTCCGCCAGATTGGAAAGAGATAAAAGTTATTGCCATACGTAAACCTGCTCGACCGTTGGAGCTGGCTTCCTCCTATAGACCTAACGCAATGCTATCGTGCATGCGAAAACTGTTCGAAAAAATGGTCCTTGGCAGGCTTAGTATATGATTGGAAGAAAAAAAGCTGCTTTCGCCGACACAATTTGGATTCCGGAAAGAAAAGGGCGCTAACGAATGTCTCGCTCTATTGATAACAGATGTACAAATAGCTTTTGCAAGAAAACTGGACGTTGGTCCAAGGATTGGTTTTCTTGGATATCGAGGGAGCGTTCGATTCCGACTCAATTGAAACTCTATGCCTTAAGCTAGAGCAAAGCGGTATTTCCGACAGGATGAACAACGCCCTGTACGCACTACTGTCCGAGAAAATAATGCATTTCGACAACGGCTTCAACAAACTAGCGAGAATAAGTTGTAAAGGACTGCCGCAAGGTTCTTGTTTAAGTCCACTACTGTACAACGTGTATGTTAACGACATCGATTCTTGCCTAGAAGCAAACTGCACGATCAGACAACTCGCTGACGACTGCGTAATCTCAATCACTAGTAGAAACATGGAAGATATTCGTCGCCCTCTACAAAACACGTTAGACAACCTTTCGGAATGGGCTAGGAGGCTGGGAATTGATTTCTCCACAGAAAAATCCCGTACGATGCTTTTCTCTAAGAAACACCACCCTCACGCTTTGAAGATTAGATTAAACGAACAGGAAATCCCAACCGCAACCTGCTTCAAATACTTAGGAGTGTGGTTCGACAGGAAATGCCTATGGAGAAGGCACATCGAACACCTGCTAGAGAAAGCAAATAGAAGAATAAACTTCCTCCGCTGTATCACCGGTACCTGGTGGGGAGCACACCCGCGAGACCTACTGAGGCTATACAAGACCACTATCGGTGCAGTCCTTGAATACGGCTGTATATGCTTTCTTGGAGCAGCAAAGACGCACACCCATAGGCTCAACAGAGTGCAATATCAAGGATTAAGAATAGCCATGGGAAGTATGTCCTCCACACACACAATGTCTCTCCAGGTCATGGCAGGAGTAATGCCGATCCCCCTCCGTTTTCAACAACTAACCCTGAGATTGCTCATAAAAAGCACCACATGCAACCCACTTCTCACTCAAAATCTACGAGAGTTGAAAGAACTGAACCCTTCCTCTAAGCTGATGTCAATAATCCAAGAATTCAACTCCCTGCAGTTACCCGACACTCACACAATAACGAACGTAGATCGCACTCACTACTCTCAAGACTTTCTTCACATTGACACCACATTCATCAAAATAACCAGAGACACTCCTGCTGACCTACGTAACACTGTGATACCCGTACTGTTCAAAGAAGCATATAGGCACCTGGAAAAAAACAAATGCTATTACACTGACGGCTCCAAAACAGACGACTCCACAGGGCTGGGAGTATTTTCCTCGGATGCTAGCGTATACTGGAAGCTGGAGGAGCCGTGTTCTTCCTTCGTCGCAGAACTGGCAGCAATACACTGCGCATTAGAAATGATCGCGAATCGACCACTGGACAAGTACTTCATACTTTCGGATAGTTTGAGCGCCATAGACACACTGCGACCGGAAAGTCCCAACAAGAACTCTAGCAATTTTTATCCAAAAATTCATCAAGTTATGAGTCTCTTAGCGGAAAAAAACCATCTGACAATGATTTGGATTCCATCACATTGTGCAATAGAAGGCAACGAAAGAGCCGACCAACTAACAAAACAAGGAGCAAGTTGTGACCAAACCTACCCAAGGTGTATATGTTACCAGGAGCTTTTATTCCTCCCACGAAAAATGTGCTTAAACACCTGGCAAAACCAATGGGACGAAAACGAACTCGGCAGGCATCTATACTCGATTTATCCTCGAGTATCACTTGAGTGCTGGTTCAAGGAAGTCAAGGCAGGCCGAGCATTCATCAAAAACATGGGAAGGTTGATGTCTAACCATTACTCGTTGAATGCTCACCTTCAACGCATAGGTCTGGCTGAGTACAAACAGTGCCTTTGTGGTAGTGGATACCACGACTTCGATCACCTGGTATGGGAATGCCCAGCATACAGCCCGGGTACACCGATCCGAAACCTTTTAGCTTCGCGCGACCTTCCATTCCTAAAGATATTAAACAGCTTCATTATATCAAACGGTATTTCCATTTAGAGCACCAAAAACCAACTCTCCCTTCCTTTTGCTCAATTCATACTCCCAACTTCCTTCTACACCCATCAGTATACAGCTTAAGCCGAGTAGGCCCGGGATAAGGCCGGGAAAATTCCCAGTCGGGGGTTAAATAGTCCCGACAATACAAACAAAAAATGCTCCACCCTTCCCCTTACGGGGTTAATACGGCCAGGCAGTAACAAACAAAAACAACAACAACAACAACAACAAGAGTCCTGCTGCCAACGAACGCCTATATCCATACATTAGCTGACTTACTTGCTGCCCTGCTGACGGCCACATTTGACTGCTGATAGTGTTCGCACACGGTATGTACCTCCGTCGAATGAACGTTGCCTTCAGAGTGCCTTCACACTATGTGTTTAACCATGTTTTTACAGCTTCTATTCTTCCAACCTACAGAGTCCTGCTGCCAACGAACGCGCCAAACCTACGTCCATAAATTTGCTGACTTACTTGCTGCCCTGCTGACGGCCACATTTGGCTGCTGATAGTGTTCGCACACGGTATGTACCTCCGTCGAATCAACGTTGCCTTCAGAGTGCCTTCACACTATGCTACGTTTATGTCCTTGCAGATTCTATTCTTCCAACCAACAGAGTCCTGCTGCCATCAAATGCGCCAAGCCTACGTCCATACATTTGCTGACTTACTTGCTGCCTTGCTGACGGCCACATTTGGCTGCTGATGGTGTTCGCACACGGTATGTACCTCCGTCCCATCAACGTTGCCTTCAGAGTGCCTTCACACTATGCTACGTTTATGTTCTTGTAGATTCTATTCTTTCAACCAACAGAGTCCTGCTGCCAACGAACGCGCCAAACCTACGTCCATACATTTGCTGACTTACTTGCTGCCCTGCTGACGGCCACATTTGCCTGCTGATAGTGTTCGCACACGGTATGTACCTCCGTCCCATCAACGTTGCCTTCAGAGTGCCTTCACACTATGCTACGCTTATGTTCTTGCAGATTCTATTCTTCCAACCTACAGAGTCCTGCTGCCAACGAACGCCTATGTCCATACATTAGCTGAATTACTTGCTGCCTTGCTGACGGCCACATTTGGCTGCTGATAGTGTTCGCACACGGTATGTACCTCCGTCCCATCAACGTTGCCTTCAGAGTGCCTTCACACTATGCTACGTTTATGTTCTTGTAGATTATATTCTTCCAACCAAGAGAGTCCTGCTGCCAACGAACGCGCCAAACCTACGTCCATACATTTGCTGACTTACTTGCTGCCCTGCTGACGGCCACATTTGACTGCCGATAGTGTACGCACACGGTATGTACCTCCGGCGCATCAACGATGCGCTCAGATTGTTGCAACGTTGCCTTCAGAGTGCCTTCACACTATGCTACGTTTATGTTCTTGCAGATTCTATTCTTGCAACCTACAGAGTCCTGCTGCCAACGAACGCGCCAAACCTACGTCCATAAATTTGCTGACTTACTTGCTGCCCTGCTGACGGCCACATTGGCCTGCTGATAGTGTTCGCACACGGTATGTATCTCCGTCCCACCAACGTTGCCTTCAGAGTGCCTTCGCACTATGCTACGCTTATGTTCTTGCAGATTCTATTCTTCCAACCTACAGAGTCCTGCTGCCATCAAATGCGCCAAGCCTACGTCCATACATTTGCTGACTTACTTGCTGCCCTGCTGACGGCCACATTGGCCTGCTGATAGTGTTCGCACACGGTATGTACCTCCGTCCCACCAACGTTGCCTTCAGAGTGCCTTCGCACTATGCTACGTTTATGTTCTTGCAGATTCTATTCTTCCAACCTACAGAGTCCTGCTGCCAACGAACGCGCCAAGCCTACGTCCATAAATTTGCTGACTTACTTGCTGCCCTGCTGACGGCCACATTTGCCTGCTGATAGTGTTCGCACACGGTATGTACCTCCGTCGCATCAACGTTGCCTTCAGAGTGCCTTCACACTATTCTACGTTTATGTTCTTGCAGATTCTATTCTTCCAACCTACAGAGTCCTGCTGCCAACGAACGCGACAAACCTACGTCCATAAATTTGCTGACTTACTTGCTGCCCTGCTGACGGCCACATTTGCCTGCTGATAGTGTTCGCACACGGTATGTACCGCCATCGAATCAACGTTGCCTTCAGAGTGCCTTCACACTATGGTACGTTTATGTTCTTGCAGATTCTATTCTTTCAACCAACAGAGTCCTGCTGCCATCAAATGCGCCAAGCCTTCGTCCATACATTTGCTGACTTACTTGCTGCCCTGCTGACGGCCACATTTGCCTGCTGATAGTGTACGCACACGGTATGTACCTCTGTCCCACCAACGTTGCCTTCAGAGTGCCTTCGCACTATGCTACGCTTATGTCCTTGCAGATTCTATTCTTCCAACCAACAGAGTCCTGCTGCCATCAAATGCGCCAAGCCTACGTCCATACATTTGCTGACTTACTTGCTGCCTTGCTGACGGCCACATTTGGCTGCTGATGGTGTTCGCACACGGTATGTACCTCCGTCGAATCAACGTTGCCTTCAGAGTGCTTTTTCACTATGCTACGCTTATGTTCTTGCAGATTCTATTCTTCCAACCTACAGAGTCCTGCTGCCAACGAACGCGCCAAACCTACGTCCATAAATTTGCTGACTTACTTGCTGCCCTGCTGACGGCCACATTTGCCTGCTGATAGTGTTCGCACACGGTATGTACCTCCGTCGCATCAACGTTGCCTTCAGAGTGCCTTCACACTTTTCTACGTTTATGTTCTTGCAGATTCTATTCTTCCAACCTACAGAGTCCTGCTGCCAACGAACGCGTCAAGCCTACGTCCATACATTTGCTGACTTACTTGCTGCCCTGCTGACGGCCACATTTGGCTGCTGATGGTGTTCGCACACGGTATGTACCTTCGTCGAATCAACGTTGCCTTCAGAGTGCTTTTTCACTATGCTACGCTTATGTTCTTGCAGATTCTATTCTTCCAACCTACAGAGTCCTGCTGCCAACGAACGCGTCAAGCCTACGTCCATACATTAGCTGATCCACTTGCTGCCCTGCTGACGGCCACATCTGGCTGCTGATAGTGTTCGCACACGGTATGTACCTCCGTCGCATCAACGATGCGCTCAGAGTGCCTTCGCACTATGCTACGCTTATGTTCTTGCAGATTCTATTCTTCCAACCTACAGAGTCCTGCTGCCAACGAACGCGCCAAACCTACGTCCATACATTAGCTGATCCACTTGCTGCCCTGCTGACAGCCACTTTCGCCTGCTGATAGTGTTCGCACACGGTATGTACCTCCGTCGCATCAACGATGCGCTCAGAGTGCCTTCACACTATGGTACGTTTATGTTCTTGCAGATTCTATTCTTCCAACCAACAGAGTCCTGCTGCCATCAAATGCGCCAAGCCTACGTCCATACATTAGCTGACTTACTTGCTGCCCTGCTGACGGCCACATTTGGCTGCTGATGGTGTTCGCACACGGTATGTACCTTCGTCGAATCATCGTTGCCTTCAGAGTGCTTTTTCACTATGCTACGTTTATGTTCTTGCAGATTCTATTCTTCCAACCTACAGAGTCCTGCTGCCAACGAACGCGTCAAGCCTACGTCCATACATTAGCTGATCCACTTGCTGCCTTGCTGACGGCCACATCTGGCTGCTGATAGTGTTCGCACACGGTATGTACCTCCGTCGCATCAACGATGCGCTCAGAGTGCCTTCGCACTATGCTACGCTTATGTTCTTGCAGATTCTATTCTTCCAACCAACAGAGTCCTGCTGCCATCAAATGCGCCAAGCCTACGTCCAAACATTTGCTGACTTACTTGCTGCCCTGCTGACGGCCACATTTGGCTGCTGATAGTGTTCGCACACGGTATGTACCTCCGTCGAATCAACGTTGCCTTCAGAGTGCCTTCACACTATTCTACGTTTATGTTCTTGCAGATTCTATTCTTCCAACCTACAGAGTCCTGCTGCCATCAAATGCGCCAAGCCTACGTCCATAAATTTGCTGACTTACTTGCTGCCCTGCTGACGGCCACATTTGGCTGCTGATAGTGTTCGCACACGGTACGTACCTCCGTCCCATCAACGTTGCCTTCAGAGTGCCTTCACACTATGCTACGTTTATGTTCTTGCAGATTCTATTCTTCCAATATACAGAGTCCTGCTGCCAACGAACGCGACAAACCTACGTCCATACATTTGCTGACTTACTTGCTGCCCTGCTGACGGCCACATTTGGCTGCTGATAGTGTTCGCACACGGTATGTACCTCCGTCGAATCAACGTTGCCTTCAGAGTGCCTTCACACTATTCTACGTTTATGTTCTTGCAGATTCTATTCTTCCAACCTACAGAGTCCTGCTGCCATCAAATGCGCCAAGCCTACGTCCATAAATTTGCTGACTTACTTGCTGCCCTGCTGACGGCCACATTTGGCTGCTGATAGTGTTCGCACACGGTATGTACCTCCGTCCCACCAACGTTGCCTTCAGAGTGCCTTCACACTATGCTACGCTTATGTTCTTGCAGATTCTATTCTTCCAACCTACAGAGTCCTGCTGCCAACGAACGCCTATGTCCATACATTAGCTGACTTACTTGCTGCCTTGCTGACGGCCACATTTGGCTGCTGATAGTGTTCGCACACGGTATGTACCTCCGTCCCATCAACGTTGCCTTCAGAGTGCCTTCACACTATGCTACGTTTATGTTCTTGCAGATTCTATTCTTCCAACCTACAGAGTCCTGCTGCCAACGAACGCGCCAAACCTACGTCCATAAATTTGCTGACTTACTTGCTGCCCTGCTGACGGCCACATTGGCCTGCTGATAGTGTTCGCACACGGTATGTACCTCCGTCCCACCAACGTTGCCTTCAGAGTGCCTTCGCACTATGCTACGCTTATGTTCTTGCAGATTCTATTCTTCCAACCTACAGAGTCCTGCTGCCATCAAATGCGCCAAGCCTACGTCCATACATTTGCTGACTTACTTGCTGCCCTGCTGACGGCCACATTTGGCTGCTGATAGTGTTCGCACACGGTATGTACCTCCGTCGAATCAACGTTGCCTTCAGAGTGCTTTTTCACTATGCTACGTTTATGTTCTTGCAGATTCTATTCTTCCAACCTACAGAGTCCTGCTGCCAACGAACGCGTCAAGCCTACGTCCATACATTAGCTGATCCACTTGCTGCCCTGCTGACGGCCACATCTGGCTGCTGATAGTGTTCGCACACGGTATGTACCTCCGTCGCATCAACGATGCGCTCAGAGTGCCTTCACACTATGGTACGTTTATGTTCTTGCAGATTCTATTCTTCCAACCTACAGAGTCCTGCTGCCAACGAACGCGCCAAGCCTACGTCCATAAATTTGCTGACTTACTTGCTGCCCTGCTGACGGCCACATTTGCCTGCTGATAGTGTTCGCACACGGTATGTACCTCCGTCGCATCAACGTTGCCTTCAGAGTGCCTTCACACTATTCTACGTTTATGTTCTTGCAGATTCTATTCTTCCAACCTACAGAGTCCTGCTGCCAACGAACGCGACAAACCTACGTCCATAAATTTGCTGACTTACTTGCTGCCCTGCTGACGGCCACATTTGGCTGCTGATGGTGTTCGCACACGGTATGTACCTTCGTCGAATCATCGTTGCCTTCAGAGTGCTTTTTCACTATGCTACGTTTATGTTCTTGCAGATTCTATTCTTCCAACCTACAGAGTCCTGCTGCCATCAAATGCGCCAAGCCTACGTCCATAAATTTGCTGACTTACTTGCTGCCCTGCTGACGGCCACATTTGGCTGCTGATAGTGTTCGCACACGGTATGTACCTCCGTCGCATCAACGTTGCCTTCAGAGTGCCTTCACACTATGCTACGCTTATGTTCTTGCAGATTCTATTCTTCCAACCTACAGAGTCCTGCTGCCAACGAACGCCTATGTCCATACATTAGCTGACTTACTTGCTGCCTTGCTGACGGCCACATTTGGCTGCTGATAGTGTTCGCACACGGTATGTACCTCCGTCCCATCAACGTTGCCTTCAGAGTGCCTTCACACTATGCTACGTTTATGTTCTTGCAGATTCTATTCTTCCAACCTACAGAGTCCTGCTGCCAACGAACGCGCCAAACCTACGTCCATAAATTTGCTGACTTACTTGCTGCCCTGCTGACGGCCACATTGGCCTGCTGATAGTGTTCGCACACGGTATGTACCTCCGTCGAATCAACGTTGCCTTCAGAGTGCTTTTTCACTATGCTACGCTTATGTTCTTGCAGATTCTATTCTTCCAACCTACAGAGTCCTGCTGCCAACGAACGCGCCAAACCTACGTCCATACATTTGCTGACTTACTTGCTGCCCTGCTGACGGCCACATTTGGCTGCTGATGGTGTTCGCACACGGTATGTACCTTCGTCGAATCATCGTTGCCTTCAGAGTGCTTTTTCACTATGCTACGTTTATGTTCTTGCAGATTCTATTCTTCCAACCTACAGAGTCCTGCTGCCAACGAACGCGTCAAGCCTACGTCCATACATTAGCTGATCCACTTGCTGCCTTGCTGACGGCCACATCTGGCTGCTGATAGTGTTCGCACACGGTATGTACCTCCGTCGCATCAACGATGCGCTCAGAGTGCCTTCGCACTATGCTACGCTTATGTTCTTGCAGATTCTATTCTTCCAACCAACAGAGTCCTGCTGCCATCAAATGCGCCAAGCCTACGTCCAAACATTTGCTGACTTACTTGCTGCCCTGCTGACGGCCACATTTGGCTGCTGATAGTGTTCGCACACGGTACGTACCTCCGTCCCATCAACGTTGCCTTCAGAGTGCCTTCACACTATGCTACGTTTATGTTCTTGCAGATTCTATTCTTCCAATATACAGAGTCCTGCTGCCAACGAACGCGCCAAACCTACGTCCATACATTTGCTGACTTACTTGCTGCCCTGCTGACGGCCACATTTGGCTGCTGATAGTGTTCGCACACGGTATGTACCTCCGTCGAATCAACGTTGCCTTCAGAGTGCCTTCACACTATTCTACGTTTATGTTCTTGCAGATTCTATTCTTCCAACCTACAGAGTCCTGCTGCCATCAAATGCGCCAAGCCTACGTCCATAAATTTGCTGACTTACTTGCTGCCCTGCTGACGGCCACATTTGGCTGCTGATAGTGTTCGCACACGGTATGTACCTCCGTCGCATCAACGTTGCCTTCAGAGTGCCTTCACACTATGCTACGCTTATGTTCTTGCAGATTCTATTCTTCCAACCTACAGAGTCCTGCTGCCAACGAACGCCTATGTCCATACATTAGCTGACTTACTTGCTGCCTTGCTGACGGCCACATTTGGCTGCTGATAGTGTTCGCACACGGTATGTACCTCCGTCCCATCAACGTTGCCTTCAGAGTGCCTTCACACTATGCTACGTTTATGTTCTTGCAGATTCTATTCTTCCAACCTACAGAGTCCTGCTGCCAACGAACGCGCCAAACCTACGTCCATAAATTTGCTGACTTACTTGCTGCCCTGCTGACGGCCACATTGGCCTGCTGATAGTGTTCGCACACGGTATGTACCTCCGTCCCACCAACGTTGCCTTCAGAGTGCCTTCGCACTATGCTACGCTTATGTTCTTGCAGATTCTATTCTTCCAACCTACAGAGTCCTGCTGCCATCAAATGCGCCAAGCCTACGTCCATACATTTGCTGACTTACTTGCTGCCCTGCTGACGGCCACATTTGGCTGCTGATAGTGTTCGCACACGGTATGTACCTCCGTCCCATCAACGTTGCCTTCAGAGTGCCTTCACACTATGCTACGTTTATGTTCTTGCAGATTCTATTCTTCCAATATACAGAGTCCTGCTGCCAACGAACGCGCCAAGCCTACGTCCATACATTTGCTGACTTACTTGCTGCCCTGCTGACGGCCACATTTGGCTGCTGATAGTGTTCGCACACGGTATGTACCTCCGTCCCATCAACGTTGCCTTCAGAGTGCTTTTTCACTATGCTACGTTTATGTTCTTGCAGATTCTATTCTTCCAATATACAGAGTCCTGCTGCCAACGAACGCGCCAAGCCTACGTCCATACATTTGCTGACTTACTTGCTGCCCTGCTGACGGCCACATTTGGCTGCTGATAGTGTTCGCACACGGTATGTACCTCCGTCGCATCAACGTTGCCTTCAGAGTGCATTCACACTATGTGTTTAACCATGTTTTTACAGCTTCTTTTTCTGTATATTGTGCTTTCTTCAGAAGGTAAACTGTGCGGAAGTGAAAAAAGTACTTTACTCTGGAACGGAAATTCCGATTGAAATAAAGCTTGAACTTTAGATGCTGTTGTTCCCTAACGATCGTACGGTCTGGTGAATAATCGAAGTAGTCTTAAGTTTTGTGACAGCGCAATAATTATCTGACCTTGGTCTGTTGCAGCGAAACTACGTGAACCTTAATTAGTGGCTGGTTGTAATCTCACCTTCCACCTGGCCTGGAAATTGAGACAAACACACACAGTAGATTCATACAAAGAAACTCGATAAACGCGAAAAATTTAACAGTTCTAGAACAGATCTAGGAAGAACGGCTTTCCTTTTATTTTTTCGATCAACGATTGATCATACGTGCCACAGATGTCTTCCCAGCTCTGGTGTCGTAGAAGTAGTCCAAGGCTTGTATTCAAAAGTTTGCCGATTAATTTTGAATTCGGTAAACGTGTGCCGCGTGTATCTAACGTATTGAGGTGACTTCTCTCTACGTTGGCGTTGTGTGTTTCGCTCACACTGTGTCTGGAACAGAAATCTCATTTTGAATTCTACAATCATCGAGTGTCGGGGTGCTGACAATAGCAGAACTTGAACTAGAAACGGCGCTGCACCCGCATATTGTAAGCATGCAGCATACGTGGCATCTTCTGCTATGTTCACACACAGCGGCGTTTCTCAAGCACCGTGGGCATTGTTCTGTCGTCGGCGAAAGACGTGAATTCTACCAGATCTGTGTCTACTCTTTGGGAAGCGGACCCTAATTCGAAGACGTCGACTTTAACAGTTTAAAGTGCCTAGAAAGTTATGTGAGTAAAAATGTTTATGTAACTTCGCTTTCATGTTTTGTCTTTAATCTTCAGTTTTAAGCAGCGTTTACTTTGGTTTAAAAAATCGCTTTTAAAAAATCTTGCAAATAAGGTACCTTTAATAACGATATCTTTTAACAAACGGCAAGGTAACCAACTTGAGTCTTGTAGCTACAATTGTACCGTCGCCTAACATAATCACTTCTTGCTGACCGTGTCCATTACACATGGTAGCCGCATTTCTTCATTCCGTTCCGTAAGTTACCGGAACTAGGAAGTTTGTTCAACATCAAAGCATGTGTAATCATAGCGGATGCCAGTTTACCATGATCCAGTTGGACTTGAACGGACAATCTCAAAATCAATGGCCATGCGATTTGTTCGAGCCTTGTAATCGTATCGATTTTGGAATTAAACTCCTGTAAACACTTTCAAGAACTGGAAGGGCATGCTATGGTAAATTACCAGTTTAATATGCTGCCGGCGAGCTTATGAAGCATGACTCGTAGGTGAAAACAAATGATTTCAAGGGGATTGTAGTTTCATTAAATACAATTCAATTGGAATTTCTTCTGCATTGTACACAATACAGGCGATGTTTTGAGTTTCAACATACGATTACACATAATATGTGTTGAAAAACCGAAACTTATATAACAACAATTTTAAGTTAATTTCCATAAACCACTAAATGACTATGCGTATTTGAAAGATTATGGAAGAGGCGTAAACATGTTAAACTAAAATATTTTCAAGATGTTTACTATGATTATCATCTCACTGTAGTAGAATAGACTTTGAAGTACGTAGCTAGCCACTGGAACTAGCGACGTAGCGAGCACTTGAAATTAGAACTAGCATGAGAAATGGACGCCAGCTAACGACATTTGCTCCCTGGATTAAATATCGCTGTGTTTCGAGAAGAGCAAACAAAAACCGAAGCACCCATCCATTATTAGCCACTATCGTTTTATCATCCTTCATTAAATCACTGGAAATGGCTTCTTCCGGACGGGCGTTCAACTATCGTTGAAGTCGGTTCCACGCGGTAGCTCGTTTTCTCTAGGGCACATCCAGTGGTGACATTTTTCCTCTGTCGAGCATCGAGTGAAATCTTTTTGGAAAACGAGCTGGTTAAAGTGTCTCTTTAAAAGACCGAGTCATTTGAGCCGTGGTCGGAAGCTTGGCTTGGTGACCAGTGTTGCAGGCAGCCATATATCTTGTACACCTCCTCCGCCGACGATAAATTCCCATGGACTTGGGCGCACTAAGACGCTTTCAATTTCAGTTTTGCTTTAAAAAGGAGATTTATTTTAAAACACCCTCCTTCAGCAAAGACCTTGAAGATGACTCTCGAGTCTGCAAGCCGCTTGTTTTCCGAGGCATATCTGCAATTCTAAGCCCCGTATTATAACATTTCGTAGTTAAACAAGGTAATCGGATTAGTTGTCTGAAAAGGATTATTGAAAACATTGCATGAAGATTTTGTATGAAAGTTTTTATCAAATTACAATTCATGTAGTGGAGAAGCAGATTTGTATAATTTATCATACCTCAAAGAAACATTTTTGAATTGGGCTTCAAAATGTGTCTGAACCTTCAAATTAAAATAATTAAACCTCTCGAGCCACTTTTGGCAGCTGTCAGAAATAATAATTACCCTAAAGTATTTGTTTATTTTATAAGTGGAAATCAATTCGCCCTGGAAGTCCCGCTATGATAAAGCTCAATTCCCGTTGCTGCCATTACGAAGGAAAACTAACAGCCAACAAACTCAATTACAGTTCATTGCGAGTAGATATTCGTAATTGTGGTGCGAAAATTGTGTGTACGTGCAATAAACATACCACCCGGGGAGAATTTTGTTAGTCACGGTTGTCTGAATAGTCCGATCCTTAACACTCTTACCTTCCTCCAGTGCCTGCACTTTTCCTCTATACCTTCACAAATGGAGGGTAGAATTGCACATCGTTTGTACTCAATCGTTTGTACCCGCCCCAGAAAGCAACAAGTTGATGGGAAGCAAATTTAATTATAATATGTTGCCTACCGTTCCCGGTTGGGGCAAGCTACGTCCGATTCGCTATCTCTTTTCCTCTTGTTCTGGAAGCTTTTTGTTGTACGTCCCGGGCGAGCACTGATTGGGAAACCAATTGGGAAATTGTGCATAGAACGCTTCAAATGGGCTGGGCGTTGGAATGAAATTGCATGATTCAGTGAAGTGGCCAGGCAGAAGAAATAAAGCAGTAATACTAATTCGTGTGTGCCATGGCTCCGTTAGAAAAATATGGACGCTGGAACAGTACTCAACCCACATCTTCTGCCAAGTGGGTGTGCCAAAAAAAAAACTATCATGGACTTCGGAGCGCAATGTTCGTAAAGACTATCTGCATCATTATTTCTCCATTGCCTCTTCAGATCACGTCAGGCTTATGTGTGGGCTGCTCGCCGTCCCTTGTAGGCTTTCTTCCGCATCGTTTCGGGTGCTGGTTTTTGATTTTCTCGCCTATCGACGTCGGGTTGTTTTGAGGCCGATGGAAGTAAAAGAAATCTCCCTCGTTACGTTACTCACGTGGCACAATTAGGTTTTAGGTGCATTCAATTACCGTCTGCATTAGTTATGTGCAAGCGTTATTTGTTTTACGCGTGGTAATACCATTTACGCTGGTTGCGTTGGGAATACCAATCAAGGGTAAAGACTGTTCAATTGAATGGAAATTTGCCAACTTTCTCGAACCGTCCTGGTACAATAGGAACGAAATCCACTTAATACACTCTGGATGTTAGAAACGCTTCACGTTTATAACGCCAGCCGTCAGTTCGGCACACGTAGGTACGTAGAAAAGATAAGGAGAAAGGAGAAGTTTAAAAGGGAAATAGAAAGGAGAACTATCCCGTAGCGGGATCAGCTGATGAGTTCATCCGATCCTGCGAGCGATGACCCGGGCGTCGACGCCAAGAAACCGAAAGAAGGAATAAATAGGGCGCGTTCGGGCTCGTTAGCTCTCTTTTAAAACGAAACGCGACCAGAATAAAAGATTAATTTTTTGGTTCGCTCCAGCAAGCGTCCCTAAGAAATCTTTTAGAGTTTAATTTCATCACGTTGGAAAACGACTTCCAACACTGGAGGTTAGCTTAGTTTCCAATATTCAGTGTTATTTCCAAACTTATCCGATGAGTCATTAAAAACTCTTTCGGAACTGCTCAACCCAAACATTGGTGTAACTTAATTCCTTGAACTTTAAAAGGGAAACGAAAAATTATTCGAAAAGAACGACGGATCCTTCAATTTTTTTTGCTGGATCCTTTTACCAGTTCGGTCCCATCTTTCACGATCATGAAAGTCACTTTAACATGTCTCCTGCAGAGAAAGCTACTTGCTAAAAGAAAAAAATTGAAAATGACGCGTTAGGAAGATGAAAACGAAGCATTTCGCTGATTTTACAACAACTTCCATTGCGATGATTCCTTTGTATCGACTGGCCCAAGTGGTTTCACCAGTGGTGTGTAATGGAAATAATTCATCCATATTTTTTTCGTCAGCTTTTACTATCTTCGCCCCCCACTACTTGCAGCTCAAGTTTATTCTTTCCTTTTCCTGCTTTGCTTTGGACCGGCAGCAAGCGCGAACCAAGGGCTCAATAATTCCATTTCGGTGCCGGCTCCCTCTTTTCAAGCTGCTCGGCTTGCTCCCAGCAAGGATTAAGATGCAAGTGAGGTATTATTTTTCGAATCTGGAGCACGTGCGCTTATTCTTTGCTTTTTGAGGCTGGCAAACGAAGACCTCTTAAAGGGCTTTATTGCGTCGGTCAGGCTAACTATATGCTGGCATACCGGACCGCAAACGTACACCGAAGAATGCTTCGGGAAAAGCATTGGAAAAGATTATAGCCACCGCATACCGGGATCTGATTGAGACTTCTTGGGTTGAGTGACTTTCACTTCTCAAAAAAATTTAATTGACTTTCAAGACTCTGGAACTGGAAATCAGTACTAAAGATGACCATTTGTTTTTATTCGTTCTCTTTGCAAATGTTTTGCTCTTGACAATATTATTGAGCGCTTTTTCTTCGGCCTTTTTATAAGCTTGTATCTTACAATAATTGTATACATTTTGCTTCGTCACATTGCTTATTTTAGAAATTTCTGAGAGCTTATCATGCAAAAGACTTGTAATGATCGATAAACAAGCTGATGAACTAGTTAAAAAAGCTTCCACCAATCCCATTGAAGTAAGCTCTTCGAACCTCCAACAAAATTTCGACAATTTCACGAGAAGCTCTCGCCACAGACAACACGACAAATGTCGTGGTTGTTCAATGGCAAAGTTTTGTTGGTTTCCAAATCTGCGTAGGAACCACTCGAGTGCAATTGTAGTCTCCTTTGGCCTTTGGACGGTGCTCAGGAAGGAAGTTTGGGTATTTGCAGTATCCTACCCTCGGACAGTTGGCAGCTTCCTCCAGGGGTGTCCAATCTCTGGCATCCCGAACCAATCACTTCACTTCGGTGGCAGAAGGAGAAAATCAATGGAAACTTGCACGCTCTCATCCCCCGTTTCCTTCCTCGGCAGTAGTAGTTTTTCCCTGTGTAATACCCGACCGTAGCCGAAAAATCCCATCAGACAAACTTTATCGTTTGCTTGCGTGCCATCGCATGTTTGCCCGTGGTGTCGATATTTGGAAAATGGTTTGAAAAGTGTCCGTCGGGCAGGAGTTGAAATGTAGTTCCGCATGGAACTGCATCAAACAACAATAGATCGAGATCGTGCACATATCTCTGGCATATAAGAGGTATCTAAAACCCTTGCTATCCCTTGTGATCGATGGAATCTTTATCGTACATCGGAGGATTTCGCTTGGGTGGAACCCAAATTCCCACATTCCTAGTTTTGCTGTTGAACTTGCCGTTTCCAGCAACTCAAACAACTAGAACCACTGGAAAATGGTGGTTTCTGGTATAGGATATGTTGAGACACTGGGTGGAAACGTATGAGGGAGCGGACACGCGGTATTAAATCGTTTCGGAAAATTAGAGATGCATCTTCACTGTTGGGACAATCGGGAAACAATCGACGGTTCTTAGAACAGGGCAGATTAGAGGAATTTAATGCTTCTGTTAAAACATTCAAATCGATTTAACTCGATTTGAAGCGCACAGTTGGGCCTGCCCGGGTGAAACGGTTTGCTAATTGGTTCACGGTTGCCTGTATTTATGTTTCAATTTAACTTGCCAACCTGCTAAACACGTTACGATATGCTTCATTTGCCAGAACCCGAAGTACCAGGGATGAAGATTAGGGATGATTTGTTTGGTTCCCTACGTTGGCCTTTGCCTGAAAGGGAACACACCGTCTGTCTTTGCTCCATCTCTTTCCCTTCACTATCACATGTTACCCCGCTTTGGGGTTCTATTTTAGCTAATCACTGGAGTGCATATGCTCGGGTATGTTGCAATTAATTTTCATGCAATACATTAAACAACAGGCACGGTTAATTCATGATCTGCACGCGAGATGATTAGACCGTCACCGGCAAAGGATCTGGCTCGACCAGAAGCGCACTCGGAAGGGAAGGCTTTATATACTGCATCGAAGATTGAATACGTCCTTAAACTTTAAACGTAGCCCAACCTCACCCCCTAACGTCGACGGGAAGACGCGGAAGTCTGTTTGGTAAATGAAACAAAAACCGGCGCCCTCAAAATGTCATTACTCGCCCCCTTCCTTTCTTGGCAATGGCATCGATTTCTACACGCAAAGTCTTTTCCGAACTCCGAGCAGCATCATAAAAAGCTACCGAGCGTGGTGTAAATGTACATTATGCTGTACCACTTGCGAGGATAAGCGAGCAAGCGAAAGAGGGAAAAACGGCACAAGACTCGACTTCTTCGTGGCCGGAGAAAAGAACAGCGAATGCAAAACAAGGCAACCGGCGTCGTCTGGCAGAACGGCGAAAGATGATGAGACCGGGAAATGTAATACTAGTCCGGGCAGGGCGCTTCCGAGCGTAAAAACGTATTATGTTTTTGCATTTGAACAAAATAGTACACAACTCATTAAACTTGAAGCGAAATCAATAAACGAACGAACAGTGTCGGGAGCTATTGTGGGGCTTATTAAGGATGGATTCGAATATAGTCTGGGTTTAGTTGAAGGAGGCGAAATTGAAAGTCGCTGTGTCAACATTGATTCGATAAGATTTTTGCAAAGATATTTGCTCTTTAAGTTTTGATTCATTTCGAACTTTGACAACAATGAAAACAATCAACCTTTAAATCATTTCCTTTTGATTTGCCGTTGGTAAAAGAATTCGAACTGCAATTGAATATGATTAACAACTTCGCTCTAGTAAATTTAAGAAGACCATAAAAGGTATCTAAGCGCCACGAAGTACCCAACAGCGATCAATTATGGGGTTATTCTCAATTGATTTAGTGTGTGCTTTCCTTCGGCAAACTGCTTTTCCGTTCGGTACGAAGCCAGTGTATGTTGCTGATACGCTATCATCGGAACCGAACGATATAACATAACTAATGAAATTATTGCTCGTATCTATGAGAAACCGAACGGCAAGCGTATGTACGTCTTTGTTGTGTGGTGTATGTGTTTGCGTATTTATATTTAGTGCAGCAACTGCTCGCAAAAGGCTGGAATGCTTTAATTAAATTTAATTCCATCCAGCCATTTTGCACTGTTTCTCTGTGCGCCTAGGAAGAGCAAGAGAACGGCATAGATTGCTACCGATTTCGAACGGAACATGAGTGGAAGCTGGTGAACCTTGTGCGGAATAATTTTCGCCAGTGATAAAATCCATAACATCAAACAATTTTGCAAATCTGCCCCCGGAGGCCAATATTCCCCCCTGCCGCACCGTTTCGGCGTTCCTCTACCGATCGCTTTCCCGAGAGGACAAAGTTTTTTGGGCCGCCCGTCACCACATCCTTCAGCTTCTCTAGGAGGGTTTACCGAGTGAGAGATATGATGCTGCATGGAGGCAGCATCAGGATCGGTTTCGGTGATAACTAACCTAGGAAAATTGATCATTTGTTTTATTTAATAAAATTTTCCCGAACCCCCCATTTTTTGCTCATCCAAGCACATCGATCCGTGATGAAGGTGGTTTGTTTGTGTGTGATAAAAAAAGTTGTGAAACAATGTTAAGTGACTCGGTAGCATTGGAAAACTGTTCACGAGTTAAGTTACGGCGGGTTGAAAGCGAGGGTAAGTCTATTACCATGCTTCTGTTGATGAACATCAATTGCTTTTTGTTGATGGTCTAAGTGATTTCAACTATGTTTTACATGAGGAAAAGCAAGTGAGAAGAGCATATCTATTAAAAAGGAACTTTTGTCAGCTCAGTTAATAAATATGATGATAAAATCTTGGGGTGAGAGAATTTACCGAGGATGGGGAGAATATGCTAAACAAATGTGTTTTGATTGTAAAAATCTCATATGCATGATAAACACTTGCACACTTAATGTAACCAAATTGTCACATTTTAACACATCTCACACACTTCATTCACTTTATTGCCGAGCGTTATGACAGCATTTACCTGGGAAGGACGATTAGGAAGAGAAGTAGATTATTTTTCTTTCCTTACTTAAAGGCAAATGTTATTTCTTCGGCACATTCAAAGAACCTGTTTACGATTGTTGCCCTAAGGTGTATTTGGTGTACTCCCCAAACACTGCAACTCTCCGCGGAATTCGTAAACAGTCCGACACCAACGCCAATCCAATGTTGGATTGGGAAAACAAAGAGTTTAAAATTCCCCATCGCAATGCTTCCTACTAACCCATCCAGTTGCCCGCTGGACGTTTTATTTGAAGAGTAGGATAATCTTGAAATATATTACTTTTTACCCTTTTTTCAAGTCTCTGAGCTGCAACTCGCACTTGGACCGATCTCAAAACCCCGTGGCACCGGTAGGAGAAAGGAGTTATGTTTCGTTTACTTTGAAACCCTGCCGAGGGGAGTAAGTGAGTCTGAAAGTGTGAAAGAACGTTTGTGTGAAACAGACTTGTGCCGTGTTGCATGATCAAGATTGTAGATTGGCAACACGTTCTTCTGAAAAACTTAAGTGCAATTATTCTTCTCATTAAACCGAAGAAATGTTGTCCATTAACATAGCTTAATACTAAGCACAATGTAATTTTAAAGATTTGCAGATGTGTTTAGTTTAACTTATAAAAAAATGCTTAAACATTATAACAATATGGTTCATTCCTGACATAAGCTTAGTTATTTGAGGGATTTTAATAAATAGCTTGAGCCTAAAATGATTGATGGGAATGACGCTTAAGTTCAGCTCCTTAAAGAAATGAATCTGAATTTGTCGATGCCTAAGGAAGTCGTGAAACCATAAGGCAGCCAAGTGAACATGCCAAAGAAAAGAATGACGGGAAAATCTTTTGTTAAACCCTTTCACTTTTCCCGACCGGATATTAAAGCGACTTTAATTATTCTAACACGAGCAACTCAATTTCATTTTTCTGAGCGTGTCCAACCTCGTAGAATAGACAAATAATGAACAAAGGGATCTCCGTTATGGAAATATCATCATCATAATCAAATTAATTTATGGCTCAACCTTTTTTTTTTTCGTAAGCCAGTTCGCTCGAATAGGTCTTGTTCAGCAAAGATGAAGATTTTTTTTTTTACTGGCAAAGTTGCGAAAGGGGATCTTACAAGACGGTATGAATCCCTCTGGGACGCAGGTGAAACAAGGTTACGCAAGATTATGTGAAAAGTGTTGTTTTCTTCATGATCTTGCTGGTCATGACGGAAATCAATATGCAATAATGGAGATGGTGCAATTCGTTCGGTTCGTGCCTTCACGTTTCTTGAAAAGGCAAGTAAATTTAACGGAATTATTACAGCAAGATCATAAGGAGAAGAATCAAATTTTCTTTAACACGCACTACATTTTTAATCAATAATTGCACCATTGCCTTATTTTAACGGTGGTTTTCGAGCCCATGCTTTAAAGCGCTTCACATTGCAATAGTTTTTTTTAACAAATCGAAAGCAAACAACTTTTAACTACACGCTGCCTTCCAGACACCAGAGCATGTTTCGCGGTCAAGTTTATTTAGTTTATTAGGTCTCGTAGCGAACACCAACACGATGCAGCGGTTGGAAAGAGGACGCCGCACATAACGCTTCTGTCTAGGGTGCCATATATGACACTTGGCAACACATGTGTGAACCATAAATTGTCCCGAAACATTGTCTTTCGAGGGGAGTTTGCTGTTAACTGACAGTCAGCAGATTCTGGCTTCCCTTCTGATAAATGAAACACATGCAATGTGACAATTTAAGTGTTGGTTTTTGCTGTTCACCATTTTTCGTAGTCGAGTGGAACAATAGGTGAATGTTTAAAGCTGTACTGTGAGTGGTTGGATTTAAAAACTGTGTGAAGTGTTTAAAAATCATAATATGTTTTTGCTACAAATCAAAAAAAATATTGCAATCGGTTGGAAACATAATATCGGGTTTAATAATTGATGGAAACATTTCAATGAGCGTCAAAACACACATTTGACTTGTTGACTAGCATTTTCAATGTAGAAGAACAAAATGGATCTTGTCGAAGACTATAATGGTGTGTTGAAGTGATTTTCTAACTTCAAACTGCAGCGACTAGTCGATTGCGATGGCAGGTCTAGATGCCAACAATTATTTCCTGCCTTGAATCCTTTAATTGTTCAGCAGTTTTTCCTTTCCCTGGTAGAACCTGATGCAAGCGTATGTTAACGAGTTTTAAATGCACTGCTTTTTGCGTGTTGAAAGCCAGCCAGGTTTCTTTGCCGGTTTTTGCTACTTCTGTGTCACCCAATATTTTCTGGAATCATATTCAATATCAAAATGATTCTACATCCAGGTATTGATACGTTTGTAATGAAAGAGATACTCTAACTTTTCATATTTTGGGCTCATTATTATTAAAGAATTTGAATGGATGACATGTTTAACCTTATTGTGGATATACTGTTATATGTAATATATTTTCCAAGATCAGATCCAAGTCAGTTGTACTATATTTTACTTTACTCATTTTTGAATTTAATATTTATTATTATCCATAGGAGGAAATAACAAAGGGAGTGTGTGTTTAATTTCACAACAAATAGAAAAACTGTCCCTGCTCTTCATTCCATTTAAAACAAACCACTGTTGTGGGTTTCACTGTTTAACTATTGTTGCTTTAACTATTTGTATTGCAAATTCCTCAATTGGACAAGAATGCAATCAGGAGCATCTTACCCAGAGCTTCACCACGCGCATTGATTTGTATATAGAGCGAGTTGATATAGAAGAACCCCAAACACCCACTTAAACTTAAGGTCGACAAGTGACAGATGACGGCGTTCGAAGACAGCATTAACCAAACCTTGATCCGACCGGCAGAGCAATAGGAATGGAATTCCAAGCACGAAGAGCCGGACTGACACAACGTACAATGTGTCGGGATGGAAATGTGAAAAAGGGTCGCCGATCCGACCACCTCATTTTATCTAACCATGAGTTACGAACATTGGTTCGGTTCAGCTCGGAATATGGTGGCACCGAATTTATCAACTAGATCAGCGGGTTCCGCTTTCTTTCTGTACCATCCCGTCGAAGCTGGAAGCGGCTATCGGATCCAAGAGGCGTCGGAATGCGAATTTCGATGCACGATCTGTTCGAAAACCGTTCCGCTTTTGGGGGAAATTTCACTTCGTTCTAGTCTAGAGTTGATTTCCGACTTTGGTTATGCGAAATTACGTGTTTATGCAGATATGGACCCGGAATGAACCGTTTGTCGACAAGCATCCTGCACAGCGTTACGACCCCGTGAGGGTTGGCAATGGGAGGATTTTCTCGGGATGGAAACAATAAGCGTAACCTCTCAAGAATGTGACTATCGTAAAATGTGGTCCAAGATCTAGCCAGTATCCGAATCGAAGATGAACTGAAAAAATCCTCGAAATGGGGTTTGTCAATAAAAATAAACATCTGGAGTGTCGTTCAGTTCCATATTGCCAAGTTGGGACGTCAAAAACTGTGTCACAAATTGACGCAAACGTCAGCACAAATAAATGTCCCCTTTTCAAATTATATGGGGGGTTTTTGCGTGGTCCGCAGAGAATTCTTTTTTTTTATGAAATAACACTTGTAATACTTTTTTGTTTCCGTTTTTCCTCCTTTCTTTTCAAAGTCGTATGTATGCTGTCAATAATTTTCAAAGTTAAAACCGTGTTAAACCGTTAAACCTCAAACCGTTAAAATCGCTTGTCGATCCAATCAGTGTACATGATTTTCAATCTTAGGTTTTGTGATTTTGTACTGTTATCGTAAAAAGTTAAAAGGAGTAAATTAAAGTGTAGAGAGAGTACCATTTTGATGATTTGTTAGACATGTTGAAAAGTGTTGGAGTGTGCATTAAAGTCTTTGATTTTGCAATAGATTCTATGACTTTTTTCCAATCCACAATGGGAGAAAAAAGAGCTCGGTGCAAAAATGTCACAGCAAATCGGCGCAAACCTTTACTGGCAGCTAATGGCTCTCAAAGCGGATACAAACGATGACAGAAATCAGCTTACAATTCACTTGTCGTCGTAATAACATTACGTTGCACTGAGGTTTTTCCCTCCCCCATTCGGCAAACCGTTGGCCTTTGGGTGCTGACGATTCATCGTTGCGTTCGTTTCCGTTTTCGATTCAACGAGCCAGTTTTTCCTTGGTCGGAAATAGGTGGGCCGAGATTAAAGGGAAGGGGAGGAAGTAGAAACGGTAGCAACCGTCGGTAAACTGGCCACGAGATTTTTCCACCACGGTATAGCTTTGGTCGAATAGAAAAAAAAGGAAATGAAATCTCGGCGCGAAATTGCCCCGATTATGACAGCACGAGGAAATAAGCTTAAAGGAGGACGGTGAGGCTACTTTCTTAACCTTGTGGACTGCACAGCCACCCTGGTAAATGCCTGACGCTCTAGTCTGCGCCAAAGCCTCGAAGCTGGGAAAGCGTTGGACATTTCAATTTACAGTTGCCGATGCAGGCGGTAGACGATAACATAAAGTGAAGAAAAATGCCTTGTGCAAGCAAGCGAAATAGAGAAAGGAAGCAGAGAAGGAGGACGAGAGCAGGAAAGTCTTGGAAGACCATTCGTGAGGTCAAAGGGGGACATTTTTCTTTCAAAGAAGGGACGTTTTCCCGTTAACGCCGACAAATATAAAGATCATGAAAAATTTCACCGTCGCTTTGCCAAGTCCGGCAATGTTACTCCATTTATTGGAGTTATTATTTACGACTATTATGTCACGACGGTTGCAGAATGTTGGAGAAAACCGGGAAATGGGCACCACGCTTCCAAGGCCCGGGATAAGGAGGTACATTTTCAGCTAAGCATCGAATTTATGATTGCATGTGCTCTCCTAGCACATTCACACGATTATGGGCTGCAATAAGCTCGGTTTTGGGAGCGAAACGAAAATGTTGTATAAATTGGTTTGGAAATTGGAATCGTTGAAAATAGCGAGACTTTTGACCACGTGTCACATTATGGATATTTCATCAGAATATAATTGGCGTGACCAAAGTGTAAGTAGCTGGGGGTAAGAATCGCACAAATTGTTGATTAAAAAAGGCTCTCAAGATCTTGGAAAGCGTCCAATTCTTTCTAATCCGTGGCTTGGTACTTAAGAGTTAAATCCATTTTACTAATGCGCTGCTCTTGAAAAAAAAGCGATTTTTCTCACCCAATAACCATTTATTTGGGTTATAAAAAATGTGATCAGTTGGATGCAGCGATAAACCGGATTACCGAACCTCATTTGTGTGCCAACTGTATGTGAGTGGTAGTGCAGCATTAACACACAAAACGCAATCTTATTTCTTAGCATATTTTTAACAGCTACTCAAGAGTTATTGGGCCCTTGCCTTTGCTTACTACAATTTAAAATTGGGGTTGAATATATTTTCATCTAAATGCAACACCGTCGGAAACTGTTCTTTGCTCGTTGGCATCGAACTCTCGTCTGTTACCTAAAACCGCTGTCATGACAGACATGCAAATCATCATGTTCTTCACTGTTCTACCAAGACACTTGGAATAAAGGCAGTAAGCGGTAGTTGCAACAGGTTGCATGACCTTTTACTATCATCACATTTCACTTTTTCCGCAAGTGAACGACGACTAGCGCACTTTGGCCGTAGCTATTATGTTTTCATTCCTTGGGTGAGGCTTAGCTAGGCCAAAGCGGAAAGCAACGGTATTCTTAGTTTTCTATTAGATATTTCTGGTGGAAAAACACAGTTTGTAATGTGTAACAATCTATCAAATCAAATTAACAATCATTAATTAATTATTAACCTTTGTAAGCTTCCTGGTTTTGGTTGGTTTGCGTAACACATCTTTTTCAGCATAAGTGAAGGAACTAGTATTCACATTTTGTTATGATACTAGCAACTTCCAGTCACAGATTATTATTATTGGAAAATGTCTAAACAAAACCAAAACAAACTTTTACAGCGCGATGTATTGTAATTGATTTAAAACAATATAAAGACACACTTAAATCTATGCGAAAGCAACTCGACCAGTTGAAAGTATAAATAACCAGCTAATGAGAGGCAAAATTGAAACGAGAAAACAGGATTGGTTGCCTTTTACTCTATTAGGGGTCATAGAAACAACAATGGCTCGGGCTATTTGCGCATCTGCTGAGACCGCGAGAGAATCGAAAGTTTTGAATTTAATTAAGTTTAATTCAATTATTTGCGAAAATCTGTTTCCCGAGTAATGGAGTTGGTTGTGGTGGCCTTCCGTTGTTAAAGGGGTGTCTGGGAAAATACCGAAAAGGGTAACTAAACAAAGGAAAAGACTTCCCCATGATGATGATGATGATGATGATGATGATGGTGATGATGATGCTATTAAGTCGGGTTGTATTGAGCGGCTCTTGGGGCATGGAAGAATTTCATGCGAGCATTTCGTTGCATGAAGCTTAAAAAAGGCGGGATAGGAGGTAGAGACAATTTATGCCCACGAAACCCCGCTTGGTCCTGGTGGATCGCACTCGGGAAAAGGGTGACCATCCACTGCACACACATTAAGTTCAAAAGTCCTAGTCACACAGCGATGGCTGCCACAGGGGTCGCAGTAGCAATCACATAAAAGAGCATTAAAGGGGAAGTATTACTTTTATTACACCATGGTGGCTTACTTATTCCTTTGCAATGGACCATTCACACCGTTTGGAATGGACGAGGGTTGGTCACCCCCAAGGGGGTGGGAAACTATGGAAATGCAACCCCGTTCTCGTCGAAGTCGCGCGCAGCGAAGGACTAGGTAATGACTGAGGATGCCAACGATGGAAATTGCGAACCTCGTATAAAACCAGCGTCACGCCGCTAGGAAAAGCCAATCGCTATGGAAATACGCTTTTTCACTTTTCGCCATGGCTGAGCATGATTCAAAATGTATGATCTCCCTTAACAATGGAGCGGACAGGGTTGAAACTATTGCACTTCCTGCAAAGAGGCTCGCCTTAAGGATGTCAAAGGTGATGAAAGTTGTAATTATCTTCCCGATGATAATTTGGTATTGTTTGCCGAAAAGGAGCAATCAATCTAAAATAACTCTATTGTATCGTCAGCTCCCAAATATATTTATAATGTGGTTTTGAAAATAGAGAATAAAATGCAATTCGGAAAGTAAATTCGAAACTCCTAATCAAATCTGGTCGGTAATACATACGCAGTATTATCTCCGGGCGCAACTCAATTATAGTTACGAATTTTTGATACAAAGATAATTGAAACGGATCGAACTTGGGTACCGCATGGCCCAAGAGGATTGCATGAAAAGGTTCGAATAACCTTTCTCCCAACCTGCGCATGCAATCTTAGCTCTTAAAGATCTGACCTTCTCAGCATGAAAAGTTCGCTGCGGTGAATACAAGCAATCAAGCTATTGACCCTCAAGCGGGTTCGAGTGAGAGTCAGGACCGGTTTGGCTTTGGTGCGACTAAACTTCACCGCAGTTCTCCATCAGAGATGCCGCAATCGGGTTTACGGTCGTGCTTGCCACATTGATTCTGACAATCGGGATAGTAGAATCATCCGAAGTGTTAGATGCGAAGGGTAAAGAAGAAGCGAAAATTGAGTTAATTTGTTTGGTCAACTTTTGTCGGAAAAGGTATATAGATTGGATGATAAAATTACCCGGTAGTAACGAAATTGTGTTCAGGATCATCACTTAATATTGTTTAGTGCCATATCAAATCTTATCGATGTGTGATCAAACGAAACTAGACCAACCTTATTCTATACACATATAAATCAAAATTATTAAATGGTTGAAGCTTTCTTGTGATAAAAACCATTTTCAAATCGGTGTAGAGGATTAAGAAAACATTAAAGCAACATTAAAGCAACAAACATATTTTGTCATGCATGTTGATTTTCTAAAAACGCTGATTAAACATAGAATAAAGTTGATTATGAAAAAATAGATATCCTTCGAAGGGAAACACATAATTTTCATCCAAAAACGGTTATCCAAACCGTGTCCTATACGAAAAATGCGGATCTAGCTCAATCGACACTTAAATATATAACAAATACTCCAAAGATACCATTCTGCTCTGCCAAATCGCAGAGATCTCTGCGGTGCCAAATCGCGAGTTGATCGCACATGGAGTGAAGAATATTGAATAATGTGATTGGTATCGCCGGCCCTCTGTGCTATCCGTATCCGCTCACCGGTAGCACATAGCAAACCACTTCACGTACCTTCACACATGAAGCTAACTCCATCCGGGGTTTCCGATCCAATCTACAACAGAGCATTTTTTGCTAGCGTAAAGTTCGTCGAAGGTAACTTCTAGCTTCTGCTTTTGCGGGAACACAAAGCGGGATTCGAGCGATATTTTCATGCTTTTTAAAGCCACACCGCGTTTTTTAAATCTTCTTTTCCAGGCACTTTTTAGCTTTATGTGATTGTGTGCAGCCCAGGGAAAAAGGGATACGCTTCAACGCGCCAGTCTTTTCACGTGCGGGCTGACAACAGATCCAACGGAAAAGCTGAAAAGCAATGGCAGGAAGTATATGCAAGCGCATTCGTAACGGGTTTGCACTGGCAGCATTTATGCTCACAACGAGTCAGAATGCGATACGTGACGGAAGGTGTGAAAAGCATCGGGATGAGACTTCGAAGATGCGATGTTAACGCCAAATGTGTGTAAAAAAAACCAAATGGTTGTGGAATAACAGAACGACACAACAATCTCTCTGGCGGCACAGGGATAGGCTTGTAGCTTTGTACTTCCTGTGCTTTGCAGCTTGATATATGGTTTGCTTTGCGAGATGATATGTTTGTCGAGCTGAAGTTTGATTTTGAGTGTTTTGCTTGAAGGTGGGATAATTTTGTGCATAAAAGCAAATTTCACCAAAATTATTATATGATGGAGCCGCCTAATACTTCATTACTTTGATCTTAATGGAGGCGCCTGGTACCTTTCTGCAATGGAAAATTGGACCTAATGGAGGTACCTTATGCATCAGCACAGTACAAAATGTAAATAAAAAAAATTATTGGTATTTTTTTCTTACAAACCATTCCATTTCCCCTCATTCCCCTGAACTTGATGATGAGCGATCGAATTTTCTCCAAATTAGAAATTAAGGCGTAAAGAGTTCAGTTTTGTTTGCTTCTTTTTGCACCTCAAGTGCCTGCAACTCAAATTGTCGGAAATTGTTTGGTTTTTATTAGGAATGCCTCCCAACCAAATTAATCATACTCAAGTGTTCTCTGAGTGTTCGCTTATTGACCTTGTCACCTTAATAAAGTGTTTGTCTATCCCAACTGTTCCATTTTCTGTTTGTATGGCTTATGTTACTGACTGCCGATCAAATGCCATTATAGTGGCTATTTATATAGCTAATAATGCGCACTAAGTGGATGGCAAACACGTGTTGCTCAACGCAGACGAAACGTCGCTCCATCAAATCTAACACGTTTGATCGGACAAATTGATGGCAGTGAAATCAATACTAGCTGGAGTGACGCAACATATAACATTGAGCGTAGAGCATCTGAAATATGATGGCCTTTTGAACACTAGAGAGTGAACTCTTCACGCATATCTTCATTAAAATATGAAACGTTTCCGTTTAAAACAAAGTCCACGATCAAAACAGAAAAAAAGTCCTCTATGGTTTCAATGAATTTAGTTTAATTAAGCAAACGAACCTTTGTGGTAAGCAAAACCGCGTTGACATGAAACAAAAAGGATGAACATATGTTACCCCTCTGCAATCAATATAACTACGCCCGAAGATAACTTCGCAAACTCTCATGATGTTCGATCGGCTCGAGCAAAAGAGGGGAATCGGATTCGGCGAACGAAGCATATTGAGCTCAAGTCATATCAGACTGGTGTTAGTATTCCTCAGTTGGACAACGTTTGCAAATTTATGAGTTGGAAAATATGTGTTCCTCCTTGCGTGTTTTACTGATTGTGATTTCTTGTTTAATACTTTAAATGTTGTTCCAAACAACGAAACAAAAGCAGTTCGCAAAATTGAGTGATTGTTAGAATAACAATGTTAAAACAATTCAATATTAATTTAGGACTCTTTTAGCACCCAAAAAAATTTTGTGAACTCATGATTGTACAAATAAAAGAAAAATTTGAATATCAGATACGTGGAATCGTCATGTTTAAATTTCTAGGGAGTAAACTAATAAAGCACTATTGCTATGCTTTCCGCGTATCTTAATTATGTGTTTATACACTATCAGACACTGTTTAAAATCAAATCATTTTCAACCCTGTTTAAAAAGCTTTGTCCCCTTAAACTTACTTATATCCTTTTTGAATAATGCTAGACGAGTTCCGGTTAGGTTACCATGAATATTTAAAGTCACACTTTGCGAAGCAAAACTTATTATGCATGCCATATTGGTCGTAGCCGTTTAAGCGCAGCATATTATAATTCTACCACACCTCTCTCATATTGTCCAATAGAGTAGAGAGTGAGAATGCCAAATGTATGTGAGATTAGGAACGGCTTCCCGCTGCAACAATCAGCCGTGAGAGAATTTGAGAAGCGCTGGGAAAACACACGGCTTTTTAATCTTCACTGATGCTATTAGCATAAGTTAATTGATTGGAAAATACGTTTCACACCTCCATTCTGTGCTCAGTACAGCTTTAGTTCAGTTAAGTTATAGGCGACACCAGCGTGTTTTAAAGTTTAAACGGGTTTTAAATAAAATAAAAAAATAAAAAATAACATAACATTTTCTTCTCTTTTTCTTTTAATGTCCTTTAGTTGTAGAGCATTTGTCAATTCTACATCCAGCTACCGCAAGGCAAATGATTTCTCAAACACCAAAAAGTAAACACTGCACGAAACACATCCGAAGTAGAGCTTACACACAAAATCCTACAATCAGCTCAAGGAGTGGTGCTTTGTTTTCCCTCAATTACACAACTCATTGCACGCCAATTATGTGCGCCAAACGGAAGCGGAACCAAGCCCAGCAAAGATGGAGGATCACATTTTTCATGACTTGACGTTTCCGTTACAGCGGATTTTACACGCATGGTTAGAAAAAAACAGCTTCTCGACCGGAGTGTAGTTACACATTTTCCCCAGTGAACGGTGTTTTTCTTGTTTCGCTCCGTACCGGTACGCTTCAGACTCCGAGTAAATCCAATCTTTCGGGACGTCTGCAAATGAAGGCTTATTTAATGGCACGTTGCTAATACGTACGAGTGGTTCAATTTCGATCCTATTCTGCGCAAGAAAAATGTCAAAAGTCTCACACCGTTGCGGGACATTGTTTTGTATCCTTCAGATTTACTGGTTCTTAATCAACTACGATGCTTTTGAATGCGGTGGTTGTAATTGTTGCTTGAATTTAACAATATACAAATAAAATCGTTTAAAAACGTTATGTTTTTATGCTGCTACTAATTATTCTACCCCAAATTTGTAGGTGTTTGTAGGTATTGTAAATAAATTGAGCAGTTTATGTATGCAACTTTGGCTTTGAGGTCAAATATTTTACATTGTTTCCTGTTTTTCTCATTCATCATATTGATTGCACCGATGATGGAGAAGGTTTTACATGATAATGCCGATGATTGTGATTTTTGTTGCAGTGTGCAGTCCGTGTTATGAACGAGTCAAAACGTTCGTCGTTTCTGCAGTGGCGATTTTATGGTGGCTTCAAAACATGGTGCATCCATCATACGCTGCTAATCCGCAGCCCGCAATGCTGTGGGCCGTTCTTGTTACAGTTATTTTAACATCATCCTTCTTTAGCCCTTTTGCATCACCATAACCCGGTTTCATTCCCAACATGCAGACACGCAATGCACAACAGTGGCGTTGTGTCGCTCGGCTGCCGGATGAAATAATTCGAACGCATCGAAGCTGCACCATGAACGTACATCAGATGCCTTTTTCCGTCGTCTGTCCAGCTGCAGAAATGCACAACATGTTGCAGCATAACTGGGGATGCACATTTATATGTACCGGTTGCAAATGGGTGGCGGAAAGATGCTGTAAAAACTGTGGAGGGGAAATATGTAAATAAATTCCAAGTGGTGTCGTAATGGATGTATCGATAGAATTGTCCCTCTGTTGGTAACATTTGGCTGAACTCGATGGATTCAGTGGTTGGCTTTTTTTAACTATTAATCTGCAATGTTTTTATTCTATTCAAAGACCATCGATGTGTCGCTCAAACTCCACATGCTTTTTGGTGAATTTTAGTGAATTCAACGCACTATAATTTAAACTGGGAGCAACGACTTCTTCATTCCTTACAAACCAAAGGATTTCTCTTTGAACCGAAGACATCGTATGATCAAAGCTGTCCGCAATGCAGACAGGATTCCAAAGAAAATAATTTGTGTGGTGTTCACTTTCATCCATCGCCTTGTGGACAAGACAAAGTTCATGCCAAGAAATTTTCTCTAAAATTTGGCAACCTTCTATTTCGTAGAACCGGTTTGTCAGGAGTCACAGGTCATCTCGAATGTGTTGCCCAGTGTTGGGTCTCCATGTTTTTTGAGTACAGTATCACATGATGGTAATCCTTACAGAAGAAAAGTTCTGTAGCCTGTAACAAGCTGCATGAATGGACCGACTCGTGTAACTAAGCCCTAAGGAAAACTTGCATATCAAATTTGGTTAAACTTCTTAAGCTTCGAAGTCAATCTTGTTGGGTACATCACCTTTATGTTTCGTTTCTGAATATAAAGAAAGAGCATTGCATAACTCCTGACATGTAAAAAGAGTTGTATTGCCCAATTATCATTGGAACGAACTTCTTCAGCGCACGATAGTGTTCAGAAAAGGCTTAAAATTCAATTATCCAATATACCTCTCAATTTGTCAAGCTTTAGAGGTTTTTTTTTTTTCAAAAAAGTCAACACGCTAACGTAAACACTGACACGCTTTTCACCTTATTGGGTTCGCTTCGATTTTACCCGACCGGGATCGACCTAACCCTCGCTAGGGCACCTTAAACGGTGTGTAATGTTCTTCCGGACTCATGACTTAATCTTTTCACACTTGCCTTCACATTAAATCGGTGTAATTCAGCCGAGAAAAAACAGGTCCCGGAACGGCTCCGTCACACGTGTTGAGTGTCGGTTCCGGATCCGAGCGCGTCGAGGGCGTCAAATTATGGTAATTTCCAATACCTCCCGGGCTTCATTCTCGCATTTACACACACCAATATACGTTTACGATGTGCGGAGCACGAGGCATTTTGCAGCCTGCAGGGAAGATCGACGATTGCTTACCGCCCTAAGGATGTTTCCGGTTTCCGTTCAGCAAAAGCGGGCGGTTCTCAGAAAAAGTGGTGTTTTCTTCTCACGCTTCTTTACCCTGTTCAACACGGTTGAGGCCGCTTAAGATGCCAAGTAGAGAAGAAAAGGTCAAAGATTGTGGGCCCAGTTAGTTGTGCCGCCACACCGGACTTTCTCCTGGCCTGAACGAGATCGAAGTTGGTAGATAAATATCGCTTGGAGTGTCTTTGGTTGATGATAAACGGATATTAAGAGCTTAAACTGCCTGCTCTAGTAACAGGTTAGCAAACATTCGCTTTTGTAAGTTAATCCTTTCTGGCATACAGTTTACCAAAAAATCTTTTGTAAAATTTTATTTTGCCAACTTCGAACGTTCACTTGTACTTCACTTGTACTTATCATTTGACTTTTCTGCCTGCTATTATGAAGAATTTCCAATCTAAGAAATGAAAAGGTTTCAAAAGACAAAGTGCATTAAATGTCACTCGTGCATACTTTTTGCTTTTTCAAATATGTTGTTTCCTTTCTTGATTGAACTAACACGATTGAATAACAATGAAAAATCAATCCACAGGCCTTCCTGTACCTGTCGAACAGTTTGCTTCTTAAATCGCGGTCCGTAAAACCTCCAAGCATCTTCATCGTCTCCCTTGACTGGCATTTTCCAATCGCGTCTTGTGGTTACGATGTTACCAAATAAAATCGCATCCCGTCTGGAGAAGCTTCGAGCAAACACGAAGGAAAAAATGATGCAAACAGCAGTGGAAGCCGTTAAATCGAAACGTTTATCCCGCGCGGGCCGCATAAAGAGTGTTTGTAAATCGATTTTCTAACGTTCTCCATTTCCGCGTAAGTGGCACTTCCGATGAGTTGTTACGGATTCCCGGAAATACAAATCGGTGCGGATGGAGTTTGTCGCCAGTGACACGTCTTCCCCTATGTTTCTCCAGATCGTATCCCCTCTTCCTTTCAACGTCCCAGAACGGAACGTGAACACTGAAAATGAGAGGAATTGGTAATCAAATTGAAATTTATTTTCTGCGGCTCGAATGGATGAAAAAAAACCTCGAAAAGATAATACCCGTTTTGGACTGGTGCGCGTGGTCGGGTGAGTAAAACTGTGCATTTCAAATTTAGTTTATGTTTTTATCGAGAAGATAAACTTGAGAACCGCATTATCCAATCCTAGCGAAAGTGTTTTAAACAAGAGTGTGCCTTTAAGATAAATGCTTTAAATATTTAGAATTTGAAAACGACATTTTGCTAACATTGCGAAGCAGGTTTCATTGCAGATGCACATTCTTACGCACTGTTTAGATTCAGACAATTCATTGTGTTGTTAACATCGACGGTTATCTGTCGGCCATCGTTTCATGCCAATGACATTGCTTGATCCTTACTTTCCTTTTCGTTTAATCTTCGTCAGTTGGGCTGCAGCGTTGCATAAACCAGGAAAAGACTGGAGGGGTCAGCTCATTCCACAAGAGTGAAAGGGAAGATGAAATTCACAGAATTGTAATTGTTGATTAATTGTATGTACGATGCAAAACGCAGCCATCGAGAGGTCAAGGCGCGCAGGAAAAACGACGCGTTCCTACGATAATGCAAACTGCTCCCCAAAATAATGGCAGACAGACGGTTGGCTAAGCTGCCACTGACGGACTTTAATGTGGGCAAACAACCAAACTGTGGCCAAAGGTGCTCCATAAAAGGGACATCGTAAAGCAGACGCTCATTAAATAGATTAAATTCACTTCCCCGATGAGATGGCGCTATGCTTGAAGACAAATCGATTATTCCTACTGGTATGTATTATATTTCTACTTTTATCCTGGGGTTTTGTGGTGCCGGCCACGATGGGCTAATACTGTCGAGTTTTATAGCTTGATTTAGTCCATAGTTTTAGGGGCTGCCATTAAGTCGCACTGCAGTTTACGACAGTCTTCAACGAATGGTTTTATATTTCGGAGGGGAATTGGAAACCTTAACCAGAATTTGGTGGTGCTTTTAAAGGGGTGTTGTGTTGTCCAGACCCAAATACTTAAAGGAGATGTGTATTTCAATAAGTGAATGTTATAATAATTATTCTGAATCCTGCTGTATCCCCAAGTGATCTTACCCATGAAATTGCAAACTGCGTGGCATTAAGGGTGAGCTTATGGAAGGGAAGTTTTCAGTGTTAACCATCGTAAATAGTTTTAACGTTGATAAATGTCCGTGCATGCTTGAACAAGAAACGATGCAAGCGTTAGTTGTTATCCCTTTTTTTAACTTAAAGTTGTTTTCCTGAAACCGTCAACAGTGAATTTGAATCAATCACTACGGAAACAAACAGCGCAAAACGGAAACCCAGCAAGCGAGTTCCGAGGAAGACGGAGGAGGTGCATGATGCCTCCGGAGTGCACCCATTTTTTGTTGCTCGCCAACTAAACGAATCCGTCTACTGATAGAGAGAGAGGGAAAAGGGTAACGCGAGCAAAAAAACACACGAGCGCATACATCCCTTTTAAGAACTCACCAGCCACAACAGTACGGGATAATTTATTACCCTTGGCATATGTTGCCAAGTGTCTCATATCTGCCACCATGGCATTGTTGCACGGCCTCGGTATCATACGCACAAACACTGTCAAACGTGAGCTTTACACACGGCCCACAATCGGGCTGTGCGATCTAATAAACTTGACCGCGAGACTCGTCGTCTGGACTGAAGCGGCTCAAAACCAACACCCTTCTGTGCACATCGTCCCTCCCTGAGGAGGAGTTCCTCGATTATTATTCCGCCGGCTCCATTATCACGCGGCGTGGCGCTTTTCCCCTCACGCAATTTTCCACTGGTGCCCGGGGCAGGGAAAGTATCGTAAAGTGAAATGGAAAATCGATAGCCGGCGGTTCGGGTGTAATATACGATAATGTGGTGTTGAAATGGTATCATCTTTGTTGCTGTCGTTGTTGTTGATGTTGTTGCGGCCCATGGTGGAATGTTGGCCACCGAGCAGCCTCCTCCTGCTCCTTACTTGGTTTCCTCCGAGGCTGTCCGGATGTTTTTTTCCCTTTTCAACCAAGCACCACCACAGTTCGTAAGTTTGCCTGCACTCGACAAGTGTCGAGATGTTTTATGCCTTCTCCGGTAACGTTTCGCTGGTGCTTCCGGTAACGTGTTTGTAGGGAATTTCGTGTAAACTTTTTCATACGAGCAGTCAACCTGCCCACAACTCCCTTTGGCATCATTTCGGTGGAGACATAGTCCAGACATGAAGGGCACCAGGGAAGAATACTCTCTTGCTTTCAGCTTGTGTGCCATTGTCTTTAGTTGTGACGGCATAGCCATGGCCTGGTAGATATTGAAAGTTTGAGCAACGTCTTCCTTTGTTTGATACATATAAATGGTGAATTGAATTAATGACATTAATGAAACTGTAATGACATTTCTCAGCCGAGCAAAGAAACCCCTAACTCCTATTTCTTATACACCTTCAAAAAAGGTAAATGGTGCAAGAACGGTAAATGATTGGCACATGAATGATGCAGTCTGGATATAAGATTAATTCATCCCGTTTCCATACTAGTGAATATGCCCCGACAAGCACATGCTTTTCTTCGTACGCTGATGACAACTTGGACAAAATACGGACACGGCCTAGAAGCAGACAGCCTCTTTGAGTCTCGTTGGAACTGGCGTGACGTTATTGCATTGAAGGATTGATACCTTTAAGACACATTCATCTCATTCCTCGTGCGTTGCTCGTGCCAGCCAGTAATGGTAATGCTGTAATGGTCTGCCGTAGCAAACTCGAACTGGCAAGAATGACGACGATGACGGCCGTATCGCGGTATGATAGGTTTCGTTTTCCCTTTCGTTAAGCACCAGTCGAGGCACATGGAAGATTGGAATTTCCGATGGAACGCCGGTCAAAAACGAAATTCACCGGCACTTAGTACACCGTCGTTGCGGTTGGCATCATTACCGCCGGAAGTCTATTTGTAACATGACAGGGCTTTACCGCGATGCTTCAGAGAATTTCAAAGTATTTGATTTATTGTTCAGGTTTAATCACCAGCTTTTGCTGTTCAGGCCATAATAGGCCGAGTTGTAACTAATAGCGGTTAAGAAGGTTATGGAAATTTTTTGTTTATTTGTAACAGTCCAATAATTTTGGAAAATTATTGAACAATTTATAATGTTGAAAACCATTAATTATATACGTTCCAACTGGAATCGAAAGTAGCACACTCGAAGATCGAATTTGTAGAAAAAATGCAATCAATAATTTATGATAACAAGAAAGATTGACGTACATGTTTCTATGCCTTTCGTACTTTTCGGTTTATTGTAAATTTCCTCTCTTAAAAGTCAGCAAGCTTTGAAAGTATTTCTTTAATTGCGTCCATTTAATTTACATTAAGCATCATTTCCTCATTTTACTCATACCGATAAAACTGTATAAAAACCCACCAAATGTGTGTAAACATTCACACCATAAACGGTGGCATCATTATCTTCCACGGAAAGGTGAAAGCATCCGTGTATGGAAGCAAATTGTATTTTGTCTGCGTTTGCTTGCGCTCTTCAGTTCCTCCCCTTCTATCCTGCCCGAAGCCTCCTGACCAAACCACTCATCCATCGGTATGAGATGGTGCAGGTGTACGATGGGAAGCACGAAGTCGGTGGCGAAAAGTTTCGTAATAAATTAATTTTGATTATGATGATGAGTGCAAATTTATTATCCCTGTAATTGAGTTTCATTTGTTTATTACATTTATGCTTTCGGCGGAGGCACGTTTCGGCGGGCGTGCAGTGGGAAAATCGCTGCTCCTTGCTTAAGGATGACTGCCGTGAAAGCGATACCGAAAGCTTTCGACTTTCGGGCGAGCCTTCACCGGAAACCGCAGCCCTATCGTGCACGCCCTTCCGTCTTTCTGCATTGGTCGAAATATACTGACAACGGGCGGGAAAGTGAGAGGGACTACCCTTTTCGTCCGAGGATGGGAAGATTAAATGCGCACGACCAGAGATGACAATCTCTCCCGGAGTAATCATCATCGAAGGAATTACGTAAATTAATCGTGTACTTTAGCGACGCGATATGCTGGCCCGGTGCGTTTTCCGGCATCCAGGACATGGCATAAATTTGCATTAATTTGTTTGTGCCCTTTAAAGTGTTTGTGCAGCGTTGGCACGGAACGGTAAGAGTTCGAGTGAAACGGAACGCCACAATTATGATCGATTTATAAACAAATGTCATATCAAACAAAAATTTATCATTTACAAGGCTTTTATTGTTGACGACATGCTGGGCAAATGCGTAAAAATAAAAGCTAATAAAATCGTCAGCAGCTTTTATGGTGTAGAAAATTATAAACATTTAAATTAAAGAACATTTGAATGAACTCAAGTTTGTTTGTTAAAGACCCTTGAATGTTTTAGATACATTTTTTAACGTTTAATGGAACATACTTTGAAAACGTTTGAATCCAATTTATACGTTTGGAAATAACTTGAAATATGTGGTTTTTATTTTTTCTAACACGGCTAAAGCTAATTTCATAAGAAAATCCTTTAGTTTGTTCGGCAATAACTAATCAGAGCTAATGTCTTGGGAAGCATTTTAAATTGCATGTTCATAATCTACTTCCCCGGGTTGGTGTGTTTAGAAAGAGGTATTCGGTAACCACTGACGTCACCGAAGGAATAAGAATACGTTTTCACAGTTCACTTTTCGTTAAGTCCAAATCAAGATTATCTTACCGAAACGTCCGGACTCGGGCAAGCCAGCCAACTCACTTGCTTGGTTGGCATAAGAACTAATTCGTCCCATAAAATACCCAAACGAAATAACACTCCCGCCAAACGCTCTCATTGCGAGAGCAAAAAGGGATCAACTTGCCGCCGGCAACACGGCATTTCGCGCTTTCTTGTTCTTGAAGCTGATTTCGGCACGAGCGAAATTGTGAGCAGACGGTTTAAAATAATTAAAGATTACTATCTAGCAGATTATTTTCCACGGTGAAAGCGAAAAGACGCTCGCCGGTGGAAAATGGTATCGAAAGGGAAAGGAGGAGACCTATTCAGCATCTTTTTTTCTTCGTTCTGCCTGGTCTGTCCGTTGTCTTGCGAACTTTTGTGGCTGATCTTCAGTGGAGGGAAAATGTTATGCTGGGAAATTGTTCGATTTTCCCGGTGTCTGTGGGAGTGGTGAAATAGAAAGGGGAAAAGATTTAGCAGAGAAATCCGGTCCAATTGTTCCAAACGGTGCCGATCCTAATCCTTGTTCTTCGGCAGGATTAGGCGTTAATTTAAACTTTTCTTTTCCGGGTGTTGTTGTTTATCTGCTTGTCCTTTTCGCTTCTCGGTCCACCCCCTTCAATTCTTTTCGTTATTTTTTAAACTTTTTTTTTAAATTTTCGCTATCCGAACAATTGAAATAAAAAGGAACACGACAACAGCACATGAAAAGATTTGTCTTTTCGTTGGAATAGACGAAAGCAACATTTGTCATTGAATCATAATTAAAAGTTCATTCTGTTTAACGTTAGTCGTGTACATATTTATGTCAAACGAATTATTTTGTTATTTCAAAAAGGCTTGTAATTTCAGTCAGTTTCATAAAAAGATCACACATTATTATGAAGACAATCCATTCCGAATCGGTGCGCCCGAAAAAAAGTTGATATACTCTTACTTCGCTCTGCCGGTACACGATGAAAGCAAGCAATGCAAAACCTCTCTGTAAGAAACATAATTTTCTAATTGCACCATTTATTAATTGCCTCTCGGCGCGTGGAAAACGAACGCCCGACTCTTGAACCCAAAGCTTCCAACCAAGTGCCCTCGGTATCGTTAGATAAATTGGTTTTCATCCCTAATTAGGAACAATTAGTGGAAAGTGGCTTACGAACGGTTTCTTAGTGTGGCGGGATGTTTAATCTCTTAATTTATGAGAGGAAAAGGAACAAATCTGCTGCTTCTCTGGATTCACTTAGACCTCACACGGATTATTACTTCATTACAGGCAAATGGAAATGAATGCTAATTAGAGTGTTTGATGTTCGTTCTACCGTTTTCACACACAACCTAATCAAGTTGTTAACTGTAACTAGCTTATGGAAATTTAAGTTTTTCCCTTGCAGATCATTTCAAAATTGTAAGTAGTAAACTTTTTACTAACACTTACCTGATGGGATTGACGTTCTTGCTCTTCTCTTACTCTCTTTCCTTTTTGTAATAAACGCATTTTGCAGTGAGGAAAAATGTTCTTTAGTTTTGCATTATTTCAGCATTCCTCAGATTGTGCCCAGTTTTTAAACAACCTGAAAGATAAAGGTAACAGTTATAATCGATATTACACGTAATGTGAACTATGTTTTAAGAAACGAGCTAAACAATATTGAACATGCAATTGAACGATAGAGCGCAGTTCTTAGTGTCGTTGCCATGCTGCTCACGGTTCTTCTTCAATTTCAGTTGCGTTCTTTGTCTGCCTTCCAGCTCCAGCAAACGGAAATAGGATAAAGTTTTCCGACGCATTTCTGATGGTGCCGACATCATGCTAAATGGTGCTAAACGAGAAAGTTTTGCCCAATGTTCCCCAGCTGGGAAGCTCGTATGGTTTCATTGTTTTCCGTTATCGAGTTCCTGCGCCACATCACCCAGGAAGGCGAACGATTTTTCAATGAACTACGTTCCACACGCGGGAAAGGTTTCTGCAACCTGTGTTTTTATGCCAAATCGATGTTTTCCGAATGACAATGCAGAAGCATTACCTGCTTTAAAATTCATCATCGTTGCATGACATTTTACTTGCAGTTATTATTTCATTCCAGTGTATACAGTTATGCTCAAAATAACGCTGATAGAAGAAGAGAGTATCTATTTGGGAGTCATCTAAGGGTTGGAAAGGTTGGATGGTGCTTGTCAACACAAAACCCAATAGCTTCGCTGATGCTTATACTTCACCAAACCAGCCACTTCCTTTACTCGTGCAGTGAAACTTTGCGCCAAGCTGACATTTTTCTATTATTCTGCTCGTCTTCTGGTTTGTCTTTCATGGTCGCTAACCAACCCCAGGCCACACACCGACTGCGCACAAAAAGTGTCCATATAATTTATTTTCGCGATCGTTTCATAGGATATATATTTATATAAATATATCTTAAAGATATTGTCGAGCCTTTAAAATATCGATTGGCTGTATAATGCAAGTGGGCTTTACGCTTATGGGCTTTTTTTCATAGCTTTTTAAACATTGCAATATTAAATCACTTACGATATATTCATGTGCAGCAGGGTTGTGTAACTAGAGTGTTTAACAAAAATTTATAATCTTATCTGACCTTTAAAAAACTGTTAAAATGTTCCCTGCTGATATTGTATGTACAGGAAATGGCTAGTTGCACATTTACTTTTGGTTAGTTTAATTAATTAGAATGAACTATTGCATTTCACATACTCATATGGTCCTTTGAAACTCAAACACAACCTTGATTACTTCATCCGTGCTACCTCAAACAAGAATATTCATAAGTTTCAACAATGTTGACATAAGCATAATTGAATAATTTAGGAAACCTTAATCAAATGGTCCAGCAAGGATGGAAATGTAAATAAAACATTTCTAAGGCATTAGGTACGTGATCGGAAACAAAAAGCAACAGGCAAAGAAGGATGTGTTATGGTCAGAACAAACGTCATGGGATGAAAACGGAATTGATTTGTCTACTACACCTTCTAAGGTAGGAACTTTCTTTCGATTCTACCCTACAACAACAACAAAGACAACAGTCGGGGAATGCTTTCTAGATTGCGAACAATTCCTACGCAATGCAAATCATGTGCTTCTTGTTCTTACCAGCAAAGTACGATATGTTTCGCTTTAATTTTTCCATTTCCGATCATCGACATAGGAAGGGGTTGATTTGCCTTTCTTGCACTACGTGAGAATCAATTCAATTTGTCTGTCGCTTGTCGTTGGTGCTAGAAAATTCTAATTGAATATCTGCCACTACATCCTTTTTAACAAACGGAACGGAATTGCGGTGGTTAGATGGGAAGAATTGTTGCATCCCATTCGTAGTGGAAGAGCCATCGTTGACGAGGGTGTTATAATTTTTTTTGCATACAAACCACTTGTGGAATGCAAACTATTGGACAAAGCGTGAAAACATTCAATTTAAAATTCAAAATATTCGAAGGTCTTATTACAAAAACATTAATTATCTCCATTATTTGCAGTTAGGAATAACTCATTTCAATTACATTTTAGTACAACAACAGCTAGCAGAACAACAGAAGCTACTGTTGTACTAAAATGTAATTGAGATGATCTATTCCTAACTTGTTGCAACAAGAAAAAAGAAAACTTTGCCACAAAAATCCACAACTTTCCTTTAGCTTTCTCACCTACCTTATCGTTGACAGGAAGCGCTATAAATAATATGTGATGGTCACATTTCCTCTATTATTACACGGCAGTTCAAACAGCATCAACAAATCTCGGCCGCACACATGGACAGCGGGCCGAGGACGCCCGAGCTGATATTTCCTTCGACCAGACAGCCAGATAACGAGTCTTGCGAGACCTCATCCTCCAATGGGCGAGCAATTTATAGCATCAGTGCCGTCCAAACTGCAACTGCCAGCGAGCTACCTATTTCCGGTTCCGGTGGTATGCTTCCGCCGGTTTGGCCAAGTTCCTCGTTCGTCGGAGCACCGTAGCGTCGAAGGTTAGCATTGCCAGGGCCAATAGGAGCGCATATATCGGTACCCTCCTGCACTCCTGGTGGTCTGCATTCAGCAACAAACTGGGAAGGCTTCATGGTTTGTTGCCTGCATTGTTATGAAAAGAAAAATTTAATCGTATTTAAAAGGTGTATGCTTTATCTAAGCATTGCCGCAGAAATGAACGGCGATGGTGAAGTGGTACTGTTGGATTGCCATTGGAGAAATGCCGACAACAAGTGGACAGTTTGTTTAAAAGCGTGTGAAAAGTTACATCAAATAATATGATTTTGGTAATGAAATTATCTGCTATAAGTAATTTTTTTAAAAGGTTCTTGATCGGATTATAGGTTTTAGCATTTTATCATTTGAAACCAAATTAGTTGAATAGTTAAAATATTTCGTTTTATCAGCTGGATGACGATAGAATTCCTTCAATGTCTAGAGGAATGATTTTTAAATTTAGACTTTAATTTGTTTGTTGCAAATGCAAGTTGATATCAAATCGACTCAAATTTAAAAAAATACATCTCATGAACCCCTTGTATGGCATACCATGGCTTTCTTCGGAGTCCCTAGATGTTTGCATTGCAGTTTAGAGCACATTATGAGTGAAAATCAAATACTACCGAACGCAAGTGTCTCATCTTGGTTGTTTCCCTTGCGAAAACTTTGCCTTCTGCACCTTAGCCGGCCAGCAAGATTTCCCAAGACGCGCCCGCTTAAAGGCTAATTTATGTGATAGTTTCCGCGTGCTAAATTATCTTCACTTCACTTTGGCACACGCAAAGCCACCGAAAGCTGAGGTTCGCTGGACCCGGCAAAGGAAAGGGGATTCGTTTTGTGAGGGAGAAGATTTAATTTCACTCACGCCCCGCCGTGCCAGTCATGCCATTCATCTTTGCCGCACCCGAGCATCCGAGTTCTTTACAGCGGACCGGAGCAGTTTAAAATCATTACGTGACCACCGCACACTATCTCGTGCCGTGTCGGCAAAAAGCACCTACCCCGGGGTGGAAGCCGCATTATAACTAAGCCGCTTAGTTTGTCACACGGCACCGATGCGACGAGGGACAAACGCCGGCGTCTGCAGTGGCTTCTCTCGGGCCTCGGCTCTCGTAACCATAAGTCACACTGGGCAAAAAGTCGGCAAGTGGTGCCGACCGGGTCGGGTTGTTCCGGCTCGGCGCGGTCGCTCGGGTTTGACTGATGCCGGGACGACAGGAGGAAGATAAGGCGTAAACCCTTCCTCCGAACAACGCCTCCCTGACCTCGGGAGCAACGCTTGCTGCCACCGACAGCGATTTATCTCTATCTCGGCAGAATCCGATCCTGGTCGAAAGGTGAAGCGAAAATCTGAATTTAGTTGGTATCCAGCGGGCACCCGGGGATGGGCGATGTGAGGGGAGCTTCTTTCTTTGGCGAAGAAAGTGAATCTGTTATATAAACGACAGATGATGAAATAGTGCTGTTGTCACTACTGCTGTTGCGGCTGCTCCCTCCGTCCTCGCGAGGAACTTCCGTGCAACGGCCAAACATTTTGCAGCGCTGCAGAGACCGACACTAGTTTCCGGGAAGGCGTTGGCAAAGCCAGGCGCATTCGTAGGCGTTCGCTTTCTGTCAGTCAGTAAAGCACCCTCCCGCATCCTCGTCTTCTTACCCCTAGCGAAGCAAGGGAAAGCCGGAACAAAACATGAGAACGGAGATTTGCAGCCGGTTTAACGCCAGCGTCCTCAGCATGGAAGGCTCGGCACACGGAGCTCACGGCGTGGTCGTTTCCAGTGGTGACGAGCTTCCTTTTTGTAATGTGATTATTTATGAGACTGGCACCAACACCGCACACATCATCACCATCACCACCACCACCTTCACCGGCTTCAGCAGGATCTACAGGTTCTCTCGCTATCAACAATTTCCATCGAGTGCGTGGTGTAGGAACTTTGGAAAGTCAGCTGCCGAGGTCTGCAAAGGAAGTATTCTATTAAAAGATTGTGGTTTAGGAAAGGCTTTAAATGATTGCGACAGTAGGTGCGCACCAGCTGCAATCTCACCTGATCCTGCGAGACTTAACAACATCTGGAGTAGGCCATCCACAGTTCCTTGTATTGGCTGGGGGTGTGCTAGATTCATGAAGCCGACTTTGAAATTTGATGAAGGTGAAGGGACATTTTTCAAGTCTAGTATGACTGTGGTATGACTGTGATTGTGATTCAACCACACAATAAGAAACACATTACTTCATTTGCATAGTATCAAATAATATAGTGTAGTTGTTCTATTTATAGAGATTTAATCGGTAAAGGTGAGGGGTTTTTCAATTAAAGCGAATATTTATTAATACATATTTTAAGCGTTTGTTCAAGGTTCCTGAAACAACGTTCAAGGAATTGGACACAAGGCCCTTGCGTTTGCCTTCTTGTCAGCGAGCAGCGTTCTCTGCCTTCGAAAACCCGCTACACACAGGAAAAATGTCCATGCAAAACAACAGCATTTTTGAAATTTAAACATTTAGTGGGTTTTCACTACTACTTGATTATAGAGTGATAGGCAGAAATACAGTGACATTTTTGTATACATAGTTTTTTTAACGTTCAAACGAAACAACCATTGTAGGCGTGATGTAGTGGAAATGTGATGGCAATAAATTTGTTTGGAACCATAGTAAGTAAGTAATCATGGAATTTCAAACTACATAAAATTGGATCACGACGAAAAAAAAGGAAAGGACTTACAGCCGTTCGCAGTTTCTACCGTCGTTTGATCTACATAGTTTGTCGTTTGATCAACATTTATTGTCGCTTGATCAATATTTACTGTCGTTTGATCAACCGTACCGTCGTTTGCGCAAACTCTACTAGCTTCTTTGCAAGCAGTACCGTCTTTTCAAGCAGAGGCGGATCTGTCAAAAAGACGGTAGTGCTTGCAAAGAAGCTAGTAGAGTTTGTTCAAATAACGGTACGTTTGATCAAACGACAGTAAATGTTGGGCAAACGACAATAAATGTTGATCAAATGACAAAATATGCTGATCAAACGACGGTAGCAACTGCGAAAGGCTGTATTAACCACAATTTATTAAGATTTCTCACGCTCCGAACATGGCGTTTCCCCACTCATTGAATGATTAGGAAACGAGAGAATGAAATAATTTGTAGGGCTAATCAAATCAAAATCACTTAAGTTATCCGACAGCAGCACGGAAGCCTGCCTGTGCGAACGGATCTCCATCTATCCAAAAGACCATCCCATCTTGTTCTTCATGGTCCTTCCCGCTCCAGGGATGCCGCAATCCTGTGGTGAACGAATCCCATCGGAGAGGATTACGGCTTGCTGGCCGGTACATAAGACAAAACATAAGACGCTTCAGTTGGCAGCAGTTGTTCTTTGAATCGAAGAAATCCATTAATTACGCCGCTTCGGTGTTGCCTGGGAGCCTCAGGAGAAAGCCCCAACAAAACCGTACCCGAACTCGAATCCTTCGATCTTGAAGGAAGGAGGAAGAGTGACAGAATAAATTGTTTTGTTTTCGCAGCCAACCGAACAATCTTTGACATTCCCGGGAACACACACGACTGGTCTCCGAGTGGGAGAGAGGTACCATTTTCTTTTCCACCTACTGGGGCTAGTTCTATCCAGCCTGTGGGTTGTATGAAGACATTCTTCTTCGATGCATATCGGAGACGGTAAATCCCCGACATCGACAACAACGGCTGTCATGGAGAAAAGGAGCGGCCAAGAGAGAGTCTTCAGTTTCCCACTGGACCGAAAGATTACGAGATAATAGCCTGCAAGCGGGAGACGCACAGTCGGATAGCTCATTTGATACTAATCCTTGTTAAATTACTCCATCGTCCGAGGGCGGCCCCATCGCTGAGGGTGCTCTAGTTAAGGGTGCTTCCATGAGGAAGCTTTCGTTTACGTTCACGCAGCGCACGGGGCGGGTGATTGATGATGCTCGAGGGCGTCACTCAATTAAGACGTGATACGGATCAAATAGTTCAAAGAAAAGTCAATCTGCCAGTGGTATTTGTAGGGACTCTTAGCCTTTTTGCTCCGATAGCTCTCGACTCTAACAGTGCTTTCCTACAATGTTGTCTCAAGATCTGGAGCTTATTATTGGCGTAACGTGAAATAACAAATAAGCTCAAGTAGGCCTCGATTTCTTGTGGAAACATGTGGCCATTTAAAAAATAGGTTCGACGAGTATTGCACTTTCATATTGCTTTCTCTATGCGTTCTTTCTCAATGCGTCATCCACTAGAATGTTTTCCTAATTCTTTATTATAAAATGAGAAATATATCTTTTCACACTACCCTTAGAGGACTTCAATATACAGGAAAAAGAATGTGAATGCCTCTTACACGAATTGTTAGTATGCAGACTGCATCTGCACTGGGATGGGCAGCACAAAGTGTAAAAAATCCATTCTTTAATGTGATCAGATGGGGCATCTCCAATATAATCCTATTATTCCATTGCCCACCCGGAGTTCGCTCATCTGAAAGACATTCGGAAAGGAAATGACCCAGCTGACGCTATTCTGTAATCCACGTACTACATCCATTTACTGCCTGTAATGATTGCAACGTGCAACGGAGAATTGTTTGAACCCATTCCATGAACAAGCTGCTCCAGCACATCTGAACAAGGAAGCAAAAACATCTATCACTTGGCACGTGGTAGCATGAAATAAGTTAACGTAACTTTTCCTTATGACTACTTTACTTAGTTCCTAAACTATTTGTTTCAATTAAGCCATTTAGAAAAAGAATGAACAGAATTCTTCGAACATTTATTCAATGCTTGTCTGTTTCGTTTTAATATTCACGTTGGTCATTAGAAGGCATGTCTTGATGCAAGTTGCAATAAATGCACAAAAGGCCTCGTTTTTGAAGAAAAATAAAGAACGTGGCTTACCAAAGTCCGGATACTTAACCCACCGTTTCGTAGAGGCACTTGAATCCTGCGTGGCTGCGTTCCCTCTCCAATTGTGCAAGTCTACGAACCTGATACGAATCATCCCTGTGTGAGTGTGTGCGAGAGCGGAAGATTGTCCTGTCTCGAATATTCACGGTGTGGTCTGCACTTGAACGTGTTTGCCGGCCGAGTCGGGCAACTTAATCCGAAAATCGATAAATTTACGCCAAGTTGAAGCACCTGCAACCTGGCGTTGTAAAACGTAAATCTGGCCGGATTCAAGGATATTGGAGCAGTCGCAACGATCCCGAGGCAATCAGGGGAAGTGGGAGAAGGACGTTGAAGAGCGGGCGAGTGGACACTCGTAAGCCAACATCAACACGGACAGGTGGCAGTGGTCGTCGTCTCTTTTGTCCATTTGTGTAGTGCGCTCACCGGTGTGCACTGGTTAACCTAAATTTCATGTGGCACCGAAAGAACCGACGGCATACGTAGGCCTACGTCCGGCCCGGAAGTGTGCCATACCGTTACTGGAACGATGAAGGCCGTCCGAGAGAGCATGGGCATGCGAGTGCAGCTGTGCATTTTCATACGATCCGAAAATCTAGAATAAATTGCTACAAATTTTGAAGTCGGTGCATCCGCACAGGCTGCAGGACAATGCAGGAGTGCCAAGATCAACCGTGCCCAAGTTGACAACCGCAACCATTTGTTGAAGCGTGCACTCGTCGCTTGCGAAGAGCGTCAAAAAGCGAGCACACCTCTGCCAAATTTCGGAGAGAGTGGATCCGGCAAATTCGTCAAGTTCATCGTCAGCATTAAGTGTGACTCCGTTCGCTGGGGGTCGAGGGAAGATTATCATTTTAATAAGTTATCGCGTTCGCCCGGCACGGGTGTTACTTCCGGTGAGAGGTTAATCCTGCCACTTGCGAGCGTTTGGCATCAGCCATGTTGAACTATTCTTCCACCGCCCGTCACGTTGTCGCTATGTTAGCTTCTTTAAAACCACTTACTACTCCGGCCATTGCTAGACGGTTCCGACACGATGCGTTTATTTGTTTATCTTGCACACGACACACTCTTGTGCAGCATCAACGAATCCTACGAACGACATTTGCCTCTCGTTAAGATCAAGCCCCGTTGAACATTCACTTCCGCTCGGAGTGACACTGAAAGCCACTCGAAAGAAAGTTTCAAATATGAGCAAGCTTCCGCAAAAGTTTTATTAGTTTGTCAACGGCATTAGGGTAAACATTATGGTGGAAGGGGAATGGCGCGAATGTTGCTCAGAGGCATGCTTTCATGTCAAAGAAAATAACGTAATGAGATTCATCATTACTTGGACGAATTGGTAATTTGCAACAGATCTTAAAGATAAAAATGTTAACATAAGTAGCTCGGAAGTTAGAGCCACTTGGCCGTAGCTCTATTTCCTTGAATGAATGTCTTGCAATAACATCGTGATAGAGGTCCTCAGAGCAGATAACTAATTACAAATTTATTTTGCCTCGTAAATAGTGTGTGAGCCAGCGAGGATCACGCGTGGAATTAAAAGCTTCCAGGCTTCGCCCATCCTGCGCTGTTGCAATTCAAACGAAACCGGCAGGAACTCTGCACGAAAAGTCACGACAGCTTACTCAATTTCATTTGACCCGAAACTGCTGCCATTGGAAGAACATTTTACGACCGGTTGACTCTTGCAGCTGTTGTTGTAGCACCGCAAAGCATCGAACTATCAGCCGTCATAAGATGCTGTTTCTCTCTCTGAGTCAAGCACCGAAGAACTGAGCTTGAAAAGTGCTTCACCACAAGCGAGACTGAACGGGGTGCACTGGGCGGCGCACTCACTATTAAGGGTTTTGAAGGGACACCAAACTAAAATTATGTGAACGAAAACTAGAAATATCCCGACAAGAAGTCGACCCGAGCGCCCGAGAACGGTAGTGTGCCGGCGATTGCTCTTGACAATTAAATAAATTAAGATTTAATGTACCAGAAAACAACACAAACGATTAGTTACCCTCCCGAATGGACTCGGACTGGCGGACAACAAAGGGTCTTCGTTTCACACATGGCTGGTCTTGAATGGAGCATTAGAAGTTTTAAAGCTTTCCTGGCCTCCAACTCTCTGGGCGGTCCAGAGGCGATGGACGATGGTGTTTTCGCCGTCTGGGAGAAACACTCGTAACGTCTAGGGAACGCTAGTATATAATCAATTCATCTGAGATGCGGTTACAGTGGACATCAGCATCCATCTTTGTCACCTAAAAGTACACCCATAGTAAATGAGAGAGAAAAAAAAACATTACAAGTTTTAATCCCCTGTTTCATTAAAATGCAGGAAAACTTTAAATACTTTCAAATACTAATGGTCGTTAGAAAACCAATATCCGATCCTAACTTGTTCGTCCTATCCGTTGCACATGCTGTACCTTTTATGTCAACACTTTCAAGTGCTTCTCTTGAGGTGAATGGAATTTGCTACCGTTTGTGCACTGGGAATTGGGAGTAATTAATCATAATCTCTAGACCATTTTATTTTCCCCTATCACATACCTGACTATAATCATTAAGATCCTAAGGCTCCTGGTTGGGATGAAAGGTCATTTGCATCCACGCTCCGGTGTACGCATTTGCCGTGGGGACGATGGGGAGAAACAAACACACACACACAGACACGCTTACACATTCGACAAAGGCAGTAAAAAGTAAGCGAATGAATATGAAAATTTTATTACGAGATGAACATTCCTGTGAAATATTATTTAAAATTATGTCCGCACTGTCGGAAGGCACCGCCGGAAAAGCGCAGCCCCGGAACGCACCAGTGCCGGACGGAAAGTTTTCCTCGGGAGAGAATTGGAAAATATTTTTATGGCAGAAGTTTGCCGCACTTTCCGGTGGGCGGAATGTAATACTTCGCATTTGGTAAACTTTTGCCTTTTGTGCTTTTTTCTACAGTTTAAGCTTCGTATAGCTGGTGCTCCGTTTGCGCAATTCTTTGATGGAGGTTGCGTGAGACACCGTGGCCGTGTGGCTTCTTCTTTCCACAGTTGGTTATGGTAGGATAGTTTTTCGAACATGAAAGAGATTATTGTAAATGATTGTGATTGCTCGTGTTACGTTAGCCTGGATGAACGTAGCACAATTTCATGGGCAAAATAAATAAAAAATCATCTGCTGCCAACTTTATCCATCTTGATTCGAACTTCTCAGACTTTGTGTTTGTCTGATAGATGCATAAAATGATTTCTTTTTTGTTTTTCAATGTCCAGAACATTTTTGAAAGGCTTTTCATTTTTTTGAAAGCGGGAATCTTTAAAATTTGTAGTAAAAGTTTCTTTTTCCAGCTGTGCCATTTAATGATAAGCCCATTGGAGGACACTCCAAATTAACCCATTTCCACTAAGCACTCGGTCGTAAGCATTAAGATCCCAGCTAGATCGCGCAACGAAGAAGAAAAAATGTGTTTAAATCGGAACCACCCTCTGGCCCAGCACCCGCTCTTTCCTTCACCGTTGCGAACGGGCGAAAAAATAATTATTCTTCGTCCACCACATCCGCCGCGCTCGCCAGTCGGTTTCAATTAATACCAAGGCGGAACACGATGCTGGATAGTAGAACGCTTAATTGGATATCCGCTTTGCCATCATCAGCGTTATCGTTTCGCCCTGGCTGAAAATGGAACGCACAAGTGGCCCAAAGCCGACCGGAATAAGGAAATGAAGGCCACGCTAAACCAGTGGCGCTCTCGCACGCATAAACGTGCATCTCGCTGTTCCCAAAAGGACTCGAGGATGAGAAAAAGAAAATTGTTCACGAGCTTCTGCATGCCTAGCAACGGAGACACATTTAAAAAAAAGTGTCACAGGAACTGCGATGTTGCTTCCGCATTTTCTCACCGGAAGACAAAAGTTACCGAACCGGTCAGGGATTTGAGGATCATCAGAGCCATACAGAAAAACAAGAGTAGGATTTTTAAGTGAAAATATTCTACATTTTTATGCCGAACATAGAAAACATTCTAATTTTGTTTTTGTAAGTTTCTCTTAATTTTCAATCATATATGGGTGCACCATTTTAAATTAACGTTTAACGAGTTTTATGGTTTTCAGTAGACTTTAATCGCCTTTCAAGAAAATGAATTTAAAAAAAATGGAAACCGGATTTTGCTAGTTAAAAACTATTAAATGGACTAAAAGCAAAAGGGTCTCTATAAACAAAGGGTCTTATAAACGCAGGTAGTTTTCATCGACATTGCTCAAAACTTCTACTGAACTATCAGTCAATAAAAGAATAAATGCAAATATGAAAAGACGAGAAAAAGGTTTATCCAAAGGAAAAGCAAAAAAACTTTTAAACTTATCTAACAAGTGAGAGCTCACCCATTGGAAGTTATTAGGCCCAGGCACATGCCTTTGCTATGAACACACTTGCGCGCAAATATGATGAAGGCATTGCGTAGCTTTGGAGCAGCAGAAAAGTTGTTAAAGTTGCTAATTAGTTATTCTTAATACGAGACAGAGGAATGCTTCTACACCGAAAGACATGAGTGTGTCTCAACACTCCTAAAAGATAAAAATGAAAAGAGAAGAAATGAATACGAAAATGGGTTTCAACAAAGTGCAAAAACTTTTCCTTAAAGCACTCCAAATGCTAAATCTTGTGATGGAAAGAGGTTGTGCCATCCACTGTGTTTGACGTTAAATAATGATACAAGAATATTCATCTCCTGGTCAAATGGTTGTGGAGCTTCCCTTGTGTGTGATGTGGAGGAAGTGTGCCAGCTGGAGCATCATTTTACGGATGGCTGTGATGAATTTTTTATCAGCTACACGAAAAAAGAATTTTCTTGGTCTCGAAGAGACCAATTGAATTATTTATGAATTTCCTAATGCAAGCTTGGCCAATGGTTGGAAAGCTGAATATAAACGTATCAAATATAAAACGGATGAAGCATTCAATGTTGCATTGAGCTTAACGAAAATAGTAAAGTTTGGTATACTGAAACCAGCATGTAGCACTTCCTTTTTTTAAATTTAACGAAATTTGAAGATTCGGTTTGCTTATGTTAAATTTATTCGTCGAATTCATAAAAGTTTATTTAGAAGATTGAATTAAAAACTAATTGACCGTGTGAAAAACTAAATGATGTTTGAATTTTACTTTAACCTCACCTGATTTTCTTTAAATTTGAAGTTTGTTACATTAGTTGGTCAATTATCCGATAGTTTTCTTATGGTTATATTTATCCTGGGTGTAATATTTTAAAATACATCCGAAGCAACAGGATAGGTTATAAAATAAGAAGAAAGAGAAGTGAATTTTTTCTTCCTTTTTTATTCCTCCATTCAAACCATTTCCCACTGTAGCCCAATAACCGGGGCAAATTTATGTTTCACAGATAATTGAAACGTATCGGATTTAAACTGACCCGCCGTTGGGTCGGCTCGGATCGAAAGGGGGTAAGTGGGATCCGGTTTTTTGTTATCTACTTGTGGCTATTCAAAGAAGAATCCACACCGGGACCGTAAAACTAGACTTTACGTGCGTCATGAAGTGTTTGGAGCGTAAAAGGGGAGAGAAGATCGGCGAGGACGGAGTTGCGTCTGGTCCCTTCGAAGGAAGGGCCATCGAGATGGGAGGAAGGCAGCATCATAATCCCTTATTTCAATGACCGAAAGGTACCGATGCTACCTCAATTGAGTTTATTAGCCGTCCCTGAGTGGCTGGCATCGATTTCACTTTCTGGGTTTTCGTTTCGGAGTCAATTATGCTCGCTCGAAACCGGAGTCCATTTGGGGTGGGTCCTCGGTGTTGGACTCCTACGGACAGAGGTTTTACTGGATCGATAATAGTTGAGAAGTGAAGCGACAATAGTGAGAAAACTTGGATCGATAATAGTTGAGAAGTGAAGCGACAATAGTAAGAAAACTTGGATCGATAGATTATCCGTACCAGCTACCATGCATTTTATGCGTCTTGAAAGATTTGTTTAAACTTTATTTTAAATAATATTCTCACCATTTCGATTGAATAATTCAATTTGAATAATTACGATAGCTTCACTTGTTCATTCACATATATTATCCAATCTTCCTATGGTTCATAATGACATACACAACAACCAAACAGCGGAACATGTCTTTGCAAACATTACAACGAACGAACGAGCCGTTCCATCAATCTGGTAAACCTAACGGCGAGTTAATCATCTCATTAAAATACTTCCCCTGAACAACAGAATGTGCTGCATGGTGCTGCCCGAGAGTGTTTGTTCAGCGAGCCAATTTTTCCATCGAAGCCGTGCGCCCATATCCTATCGATCAGGCTCTCCGAAGTAGAACCTCAGCCAAAACGCAACCGGCAACAACGTTGTGGACCTTTGCTGAATGGGAAATAAATAAGTGTGCTTTAGCTCCTAATGATTTCGTTATTTATTGCCATAATACAGAGGGGCCTCCTGTGGTTGCTCTCCAGTTTCGGTGCAACAGAAAGAAACTCTCGGATACGGTATACACGTGGGTACGAGGATCAAAAGCCACATCCTTCTGGGCAGAACAGCAATCTAGTCTGAGCACGTGGAAAATAGGAATGGAGGCAAGGGAAACGGGGAAATTAGAGAGAATCCAGTGGACAGAGGCTAATACCGACTCTTCTCCAAGGATGGATGACAACAGAAACAGGGCCTGACGCATTTGGCTTTCACACGGAAACTCACACACATTCGGACCAACATCAATCCGAACGGCCGCCCGTTTTCGATGCCCTTTTCTGCAGCACCAACAACGACAGAGTGCAGCCCATCGACGGACCTTGCCCGACTCAGGAGTACAGGAATAATAAAGTTGGCCACTCGGTCGTAAGCCAGCGTGCAGCTTATTCGCCTCGGTATCCAGCAATCAATCAGTGGCTACTTGGGAAGATCGAAAGGATCGTCATTAAAGCGTGTGATAATCAGTTATTCGATTCTTAGGGTAGACAAAATTATTGCTACATTAATTACATCTTTCTTTTAAAAGATGAACGTTGCTGGAAATTCTAGAGTTGCGATGAGTTTTAACAACGTTTGCTGTATCTATAGATTTACACTGCAAATCTGCTACATAGTCTGTAATGAATGTAATGAAAATAAAAGATTTCAAAAACCATGTATGATAACGATTTGAAAGTAATGTAGCGTTTTAACCATTCTTAAACACATTTTTTGAAATTCAAATTGTAACATGACTTATTTCTTACAACTGTTTGTCGAAATGCATTAATATTTTTTTAATTTGTTGGAATTTTGAAGTGCTGTGGATTTCCATATTCCTTTTCCATTAGTTTTTAATTGATCATCGACTTAAACCCTGCATATTCGTTATAATCTCTTCGTTCAAATTTCTCGATAAATTTAACGATTCTTCAACTCTGTGAACCCGTGTAGGGATTGTTTTTCGGAATCCAGCCTGGGTCAACGGCGCCAGGGGAAATCAAATTGTGGTGATGAGCACATTTTGTTGTTGCTTCTTCCACCATTAGCGTGATTTTCCAGATGATTTCGACCCACGATGTGATCCCACGTCATGACATTAATCCCATATGCGATTGGTTTTATTTCTTTCTTGTTTCCGAATGTTTTCCTAAGAATCATAGCTTCGATGTTGTCACGATGGGTTTATTTCTGTCATCTCCACAGCTCCTGTCGCCGTTAAACTTCCACAGGTTTTTCCATTCCGGGAGCAAGTCGATGCTCCCGCATGGAAAACATATCGGACGGACGATTAATTCCCTCCGGCATTCTAAGCATCGTTCAGAAGAATCTTATACAACAAAAGAAGAAACGCTATTACCTTCCGACAGAAGAAGAACCTTCCAACGGCAAAGAATCTCGCCTATAGAGTGGAATGTCGTTGCATCGATCCTGGCTGGGATGTACATATAGCTCCTAGTCGTCCCCCATTATTTCGAAATAATTATTGTTCACTTGCCGTCGATTGCTGCTCATGGACCAACAATGCAGAAAGAATTTATTACGAAAACTATCCGATCATGTTCTATGCTTTTTTTCGTGTATTTGTGGTCCTCTATCGTTACATTATTAAGCAGCGCATAATTAACTGGACTGTTACAAATTGGCCACCGATTAGTTTCCGTATGCTTGGACATGGAAAGGCGTCCGTTCTCGGTGAAAAATTGCTCCCGTTGAAAGAACCTGGCCCCTGAGATAATTTGTACTGGCAGCAGCATTCTAGAATTGCCGCAACCACCCAGGAGCTGGCCTTGCTTCAGTAGGAATAAATTGTGCCGGTACCTCCAAGACGTTATTTATTTCCAGAGTCAATTGTTATGCCGTGCAGTGGGCTGAAGTGTTTCAGCAGACAACATCGTTGCATAATCACATTTTTAGCTCACTTTTATGAGCGCTTTGCTTCTTTAAACAACATTTTGTTTGATGGAGGTTGAAGTGGAGGAATTGAAAAGACTATCTGTCAAGCTTGTAAACGCTGTTAAACAAGCATCAGTATAATTCCATCAAGCATGTACAAAAAAAAACCTGAAGGCTATTGAACTTGAATTGGTGCATCTTAATTGAACGATTAACTCGCTTTAAATATACACACACAATGGTTTAAACGTTCTGTGTGGTTCTTGTATCATCTCCTAAAAATGTGTTGCCGAGTGTTAAATTTAATTTCATGTACATACAAAAGCAGGAATACAATCCCGACAAGAAATCCCTTTCAAGAAGGAACGTTGCATTATGTTCACTCTGACGTGCGTCGAGAAGGCGTGCATCAGGCGCATCAGAAGTGTGCAAGCTCCCAGGCGGGTGTTTTTTGCCTCCATGGCATTGCTCCGTGGAGAATCGGGAGCACAAAACGGTTTGAATGATTTATTGATGTATTTTTCTTCCGACCAAACCGATCGAAGCGAGTGCTACCAGACGCTTCACAGAAGACTCTTTCATTGCTGAGTTGGGAGAGTAAAAAAACTACCACCAACTCCTACAGAGATCTCCCTCCTACTGCGTTCGAAAGTAACGAAAGCCGAAATTGTTTCCTCGCAGCAGAGGCGAAAAATGTATTTGTCTAAATTGACTTTCTGTTTTGAAATTTTGGCAGCTCGATCGACGTTCGAGTGAGAAGAGGTTACAAACGTACCGCACCATTTTGGATGGCAGGGGGTGAAGCGCATGGATGAGATTCTAAAACCGGAACGAATGTGAAAGCCGGTAGAAAATTAATGATACGATTTTAGCTCAACCAGCTAGAGACGCCCGGCCAGCCGACCAACCAGCCGGAGCTAAAGTTGAACAACTTTTCTACATCCGGATCCGTAACTGCTGAGTCGATATGCGGCGCTTGGGTGGGCGAAATACCGCAACCACAAATGGTTATGGAAGTTAAGTAAAATGGAAGGAACACGAGTCGAAATTTATTCCTTGTTCGTCATTTCCTTCACTTCGCGCCCGAGGAACGGCGAGGATGAGGGAATGGATGTCGGTAAGCAAAGGATACATCGAGTGGGCGAGAGTCGAAAGTTTTCTTCATCATGCAGGACAGTTTTATTGCAAAATTGAGTGGTGAGAAAGTTAAATTGAGTTAACAACATAACCTGTCGAACGGCTTCCGGCATTGAAGGAGGTGGGTGGCGAATGAGGAGCGAAAAGGGCACCTGTTTTAATGCAGCGTAATCCTCTTGTTGATTGAAAATTGTGTAATCTTATGTGGTACGAAGGTCTAGAGTTTATAAACGAGCAAAGTTTATTTTTCCTGCCTGCATGAATGAACAACTGGAGCTTATCTGAGAGTATCTTCTAATCGTGATGATAAAGTTTTTCCTCCAATTCATAACTGAAACCAAATGAAAGCAATATCTGTAATAGCTTACACTTTACCATTATCCTTCACACAATCTCAAGAGGATATGAAGAACTCTAGGAATATCTGTATGAAGACTCTATAACTTGATGATCGATTACAAGCACAAATGAAAGTTTTCATTTATTTGAATGAACTTTTATTGCCAACGACATCAGAAAAGAAATGAGTCGTGGTTGCATCAAGGAAAACCCCAGAAGATCAAGAGGCAATTCTCTCATGAATACAAACTTTCCATGGGATCCTGCCAACTTTAGATTCCTTTTCTTCCGGAAACACATCACCATATGTGCAGCAATGTCTCCGTATTGCTAGTTTGCCGGCATGTTTTCATGTGTTCTAATTAATGGCTTTATGAGAGCAACGATTAGAAACATATTCATTCAGGACTCCTGGGGTGCGTTTGGTTCGTCAGCGTTCCTTTCCACTAAGTCTCAAACAGCCAGCCAGCCAGTCAGTCAGTCATCTTCCCGTGTTGCATGTTCCACAACAGATAAGGACCCACTTGCACAATAGAAACAAATCGTAACTACATCACTCTCATACTCTTTCGCTCGGCCAACAACTACAAGGATTGTGAATTCCGGAATGAAACAAAGAAAACTCGCCACTCCCGACGATTCCCGGCGAAGGGAAAAGGGAAATTCTTTCCCCAGTTTTTGTCGCTCAGCACAACATCATCACCCCACTTTGTTGGAGGGTTAATTTTTATCGCATTGTTTCACATCGCATCGCGCCGGATTGCATCGAGGGGAAAGCCAGTTCTACGACCAGTTCTGGCCATTGTAACACACTTCGTCGGTGATGCACGTCGCCCTCGAGGGGTCCTGCGGTTATCTGCGAAGGAGCTTGAGCCAGGTCAAAGATAAACTGCTTGCCAAAAGTGCTTTTTGTTTCCTCACCCTTCGAAGCTCGCATCTACGAAGTGTGAAAAAAACACACACACACACTGGCAAATATTCGTGACGGACAAAAAAAACCATAATCCCTGCGGGTGCTCCTCTTCTCGCTGCCTCCTCATCCCGGGGAAAAGCTGGTCGGCCAACGATATACCGTGTGGACAAACATATCGCCATGCTTTCAACCCTCCGGACACGGACATGGTGCCATGATGTGCTGTGCTGTGACTGTGGCTTACCCGGAGGCAAACCTGGCATTGCATTTGCTGGGCACTTCCGCACACCGCTTTCTCCATCGCCCCATTGTTGTGCCGGGGGGAAACGGGATCCCTATTGTTTGCCTTCCATCATTGGGAGAATTTGCCATATCTTCGATCTCAAATCGTCGTATCGCACTCTTTTAATCGTTCCCTGATGTTCTATTTGCACTCCATCCCTCGCGTCCCTGCGTTCACCCTTGCCTGTACCGTGCCTCTCTCTGCTGAAAAGTCTGGCAGCCTTCCCTGAGGTGCGCGCCATATCGGATCCGGGAAATGCCATTTGCGGAAAACCCCAACTGATAAGCAAACGTACCAGCGAACGAACGAGTGAACCTACATCGAAGCAAGGGAGTCGGAGTGGAAAACGGTATTTTTTGTGACACACGACACCACAAAGGAGCCGGAAGTGACGAGAGTTGATGGGAGGCGGGATATGGGGCGACGATGGTGGGAGCAGTGGTTTGGTTTGGTTCAGGTGAACCGCGCACAATGGGATGTTTCGGGAGTTTTATTTGCGATAAACAAACTAAATTAAATGATAACCTCGGAAAGTGACACTTTCACAAGCTTCCGTTACATTGTGTTGGAAATGGTTAATTTGACCATTCTTGATTTAAGTTTGGTACGCAAGAGAATTAAATCGAGTTTAAATCATTCAACAAATTCACAACGTCCCTTTAAATAAGAGCCTAGTGGCAACACATCGCCAGAATTTATCAAAACTAGAGTGACTACTTTGATATCAACCGATTTTCAGTATGGTTTGAATATTTAACACCGGTGATATGTTATCTATAAACTAGAATAGTATCGCAACTACTGCGTGCTTCTAACCAACTATTTTTTCCATTAAAAATTCTTGCCACAAACGTTCCAACGCTCCGAAGCTGCCCAGATCAAATACTTCCTGGTGAACGTATCCGACAAAGCGGGATGTTTCCTTAACTAAACCGCCGGGTTTGATTTTTCGACAACCGCTCACTTCCTTCCCGATACTTCTAACGCCATAGGAATACACCGGCACCTGTGGAAACAAGCGTGATAGCGTGAAAGAATGGAGAGTCAGAGGAAAAAGGCAGCAGGTTTTCACACCGGTTATTTTTCCGTCCTGTTTGTACTGGCGTTCTGGTAGAAGATTTTTCACATCACTGATAAAACCACGTGTTGGCGTTAGTGGCGTCGTTTCGTACATTCTAATGGCGACACGAGGGAGTGTGTGGTACGATGGACGCGGATAGGAACATTGGTCCGTGTCGGTGAATCGTAACAAGCATCCCGGCAGCGTTTGGATTCCGTTGCGACGGAACACAATCTGTCCCGCTGTTCACACATGTTTCAAACATATTTGAAAATGATACAGAGAGAAAACCTGAAACTGAAAATAAAAGAAAACGAAACGCATACCCACTGTCACCACATAAATGGCCATTCCGCGTGCTCGAGATTAGAGCCCGCCACTTGGACGGTCGGAAAATTCGCATAAATGACGAAAAAGCCACATCCACCGTGCTTGACATCCCTCCCCGACTGCCTACCGAGAAAAAGTGCAGGTGGACCTGGAATGATGATGCACCGCATGAGTCAGAGGAGAGCCACGTGACGACGGATGCATGTTGCTACACTGCAACCGTTGTTACAAAGGGTTCATACGGTACGGGATGTACCGGAGGAAGCCTGTGGAAGACAGGAAACTCGGAGCCTGTTTTATGAAGCTTGAGGTTCTTTTTTGCTGCAATAACTGCGACTGCGGACAGTTATTAGGTTTGGTGACACACGGAGAGATTGCGACCTTTTCGGACAGGAACCATAACCTTACGCTATACCATGCTCGCTTCCTGTTCGTGGCGTTTGTGTAATCAAACATGCGTTTTTCTCCCCTGGACATACTGGATTCCCTCACCTGGAATCACATATTATTATTAAATTAAAAAATGTTACATATTACCTGAAAAGGAAATGGTTGGAGAAAATCGAATACACTTTAATTCTGTTGAAAAGATTACAAGAAAAACACACCGAATGATACAACATTGCTCTTAAATGCATCTTTGCCACTGAAACCAAAATGCCTCTGACAACTTCTAGAAGAGAGAGATGATGTACAGTGTCGGTCATTTCCTTCGCACGAGTCTGGAAACCGCTATTGCTGGTGTACGCCACTCCGGAGCAAGATCTCATGAAAAAAGAATAAACACATGAACGTGTTCGAAACAAGGTTAACACCATCCTTCTTCGTTTCCCGTGGTCAACCATTTGCCCCTTCAGCTGAGTGAACAATGCATGTAAGAATTAGCAGAAAATGGCGGTAAATCGCATGTGCAGCCTGCAAATGGTCCCCGTACTTGGACCATGCACAGCACAGCATGCACTTTGACCACGGGTTTATCAATTATTTACGGCAATGTCTGCGTGTGAAGCAATTTGTAACGATTGCCGAGAACATATTCTGAGGCGATAAATTTTACATATAACATCATGCTGGATCGCCTCTTCGAGATTGTTTCGGATTCGAGGGCAGGGCGAAGGGTACGAGCAAATCTTGTGTTTTCCTTAACAATTGCAAATAAGAGCAAAATGTTGCCTTGCAGGAAACTGACTAACAGTGGAATATTCTACGTTGGAGTGAATCGTTGCGTTAAAGCAAAAGGAATAATAGCATTCAACTAACGACGACGACTCCAAACTTCTTGTAGTAAAATAAACAAGTCTTTTCCATGGCTTTTATCTGATTCTCTCTTGAAAAACTTCTTAGCAGCTAGGCTAGAAAAAGCATAACGAAAAATAAATCAAAATCTTCTAACCCTGAAGCGCACCTGTGTCCGGAAAAGCTCTTGACAAAATGTCATTTCCGATTGCCGCTAGCAATAATCAACCGGATAGTCACCTAGCCTAACGACGCCTGAAGGAAGCTGTTGTTTCACGTGCCATCGTAATAAGATTTCCGTTTGTTGTTCGTTTCGGCTTTCTCATGCGCTTGACCAACACGATGTGGTAAATCACTTAGCGTCTTATCGTCGCCAACACAAACCCAATCACGCGCTGGAGACGACGAGTAAATTGCCTGGCTGAAAAGTGGACAATGCATGGCACATCCAACGAGAGGAAAATACTTGCCAAGACGATTTAGGCTAACCGAAATGGGAAATGAAATTCGAGGGTAAATTGTTCAATTATGACGAGGCGGCGTGCTCGTGGACAGTTTCTTCGGTAGACTTTTTTGCAGTTTTTCCCAGTATGATTGCTTCTTGTAAAACTTTGGCACAAAGGGGCAGAACAGTTAAAAAAAAAATACATTGCATTGCTACAAGATACTTATTGAAAATGAAGACCACAAAGCAAAGTTATTCTTATTTCCTCCTTGCGCAAGAGAAACTAAGTTGGAATGAGCATTATTTTTGCCAAAATATGAAAAATTATCTTTTTGGGATTATGGGTCTCGTTTATTTAAATTTAAATTACATTTTTTCATTTTCATTGTTGAATTTTATTATTGAAGATAATATTCTCCGCCTTGTATAATCGTGTATGATAAGAATTGATTGTAAAATCATACTGCCTTGAAAAGCAGAACATGCATCGCAGTTAATCAGTTGCAGTTTTCGCTGCATTCTGGACCCGGTCCGAAATGAGTGGAGGGGGAATAGTTTCCGATTCGTTGAAGCTTGTTGACAGTGTCAACATGAAACAAACCCATTTTTTTTATCGTGAGTGCCACTTCACTTACCCAAACTAGCAATTGTCCTATATCTAGTCCACTTCCGGGACAGATCAGGCAAAACGGGGCAGACAAATCGATCGGATGGAACGGTTAAGTGTCATTGAGCAAACAAACTCATCCTCGGGCACTATTTAACGGACCCTCGTTGCCTTGTTCCCGTCTCGGAGAAGGCAAACATCGTGGTCGGCAAATATTTATCAAACGATAAGCAATTTCCTAAATACGCTTCGTCGATAAAGATGAGAGGACAGACATACAGCCAACTCGGACGTCCGGCTTCTCCCTGCGGTTACCAGAGGTTTGTTAAAGTTGGTCGATGGCATGCCAAATCGGGTGTTGAGTTTATGTATCATCGTGGAATCCTCTGGGAAAGGGTGCAGTAATTATGATGGATTGTTCGACTGACTATCGTGGTAGGTCTGAAGCAATCCCTTATTTAAAGTGCCGTGGAAGGAAAATTTAAGAAAAGATGTACATTAACCCGAGGCTGAGGAATGAAGTTTTATCAAGAGTGGTAATCTAGAATCAATCGATCAGCCATTCATTTATGTGTTTTTTCTTTACTTCCAGTAATAATTATTCAAAAATTTACTTCCTTTATTTATTATTGTGGATTACAGGAACATAACGACCTTCAGTATAGTAGTTTCCAAAGAATATTGAATCTTAACCCTGTTAATGCATGGTAAAAATGCTTCGAAAATAAAGATGAAACATGTTGAAAGAAAAACTCTATTACTTTTCTTTTCAACACGGTCACAACAAAAAAGGCCAACCAGAAGCTGCAATCAAAATTACCTAAATTTTTCCTAATTAGCATTGCACAAAACTTACACTTTATGTAAATTAATGCAGCTTATGAGCTTTCAGCGCCATGTTTTGGCAGCAATAGTCTCTTCTCGAGCAACAAAAGCCTTTCACCATCACGGGCAGCGGGTCTGGCATATTAGGAGACCATTAACATTCCGGTCTCTCATTTCCGGGATCAAGAACTACCGGTCTGGGTCATGGCCATAGCAAAAGAACAGCATCGAAGAAAGGCCAAACTCTGAAGCGTAGAGGTGGTAGAACGAAACCACTTTTGAAAAACAATTTTAAACTCACTTTTGCCCGACAATATGCAAATCCGTTATAATCACCTTTCTGCGTTTAGTTCTCGAAGAAGTTGTTCCCTGTTTCGCGAGCAAAACTAACGAAAAGAGGGCAAGAAACGCTCCAACACGGTACGTAGACGAGGTGAGAACTCTCAAGTTCTTGTAAGGATCCGATGGCTTAAGAATGTGTTTTTTTGTGTTTATGAAAATTGCAATCACGAAGAATGTAGAATAATAAAACAACTTTGACCTTCGTTGACGGAAAACAACCTTCTTATACTGCATCCTTACGTGCGTGATTAATGCTTTAAACCGTGACCAAAAGGCTTTTGCATCAGCAGGTCAATAGGTTTTTCAAGGGCTCGTGGCTCTTGCTAAACTTTTCCGTTATTCCCGCGGCCTTACAGGCTCTTGGCACTAGCGTTGCTTCTAGATAGTCAGCCAAACCCAGGCCAGACCATGGAACTTTTGCACTGAAATGCACACACTTTGAAAATAATCGTACAAGGGAGCGAACACGTGTTACAATGCTACTGTTTTCCGGCGGTGATGGAAATTAGTTACAGGAAACTTGCTCCGGGCCTGGAAAGGAAAACAATGAACTCGTTCAGAGCGATAGCGCAACTATCGGCCCATGCTTGTGTGTGTGGGAGTACGTTCTCAAGAAGACATTGGAGTACGATAAACGCGACATTCCCTGGAAGATGCACCATTGCAGGGAAACCATGACGACACGCTCGCCCTCGTTGTGGTTAACGGGCTCCGATTAATAAATCATAGTTTTGAAAACTTTATCGTGCTGGTAGGAAACCTAGTTCTTTTAATGCATGAGAAATATGAGGCAAAGGTATGTGCAAAATTACGATGGGGAAAATTTCGTTGCCGTAAGAAAGTAACACGTTTTAAAGCAAGCCTGGCACACTTGTTAGTAAGGAGGGAAAAACTCACCATGGAATTTCCGGTCGCATCATGAAATGAGGGTATTAACCCATTTTAATTTTGATGATCCACATTTTGTCTTTGAAAGAAGTTGGAGGTTAATTGAAACATAGATCTATTCAATTTTCAACATAATCGTCTACGCCATCCAAACGTTCTAAAAATATAAGAATGCAATAAAATAAAATCACCATGGTATTATAAGGACTGGAAAAGTATGCATCTCCCAAGTTAATTCGTTCATCGTTAATTCAAAACGATTGTCCTCGTTCCCATTCGCCAACGCATGTACGATCAACCAAGTCCTGGGGACGACCCGGGGATTCGCGGGCATGAAGATAAAAACAAAACGGGTGCACTTCCATAGAGAATTCGCAGTGCTTTAATTACCATGAAAATATTACCATACGGATAATTTAATTGCTTTCCACATTTGCTTCCACTATCGTTACCTTCCGCGATGGTACGGATCTCGTAGGCGACGGATGAGAAGCGGAGGCGATGGCGGAAGATCAATGGGGAAAGTCAACTCGGAACCAGCACATATTGCATGATGGATGCCATACGGAGGCATATGCACAAATGGGTGAAAAGAACGGTGATAAAAACCTTAATGCTTATGAAACAGACCGTTCAACACACTGCACCGGCGAATTGTTTTTTGATCGCATCCAAAATTGCACCCAAATAAGGTTTTGCCTGCAGGTTCGTCAGAGGGCTTTTGGTATTGCTTCCGCACAGGCTTGCACCAAATGGCAGAATCGTGGATGTGACAGCTGAAAATCAGCACAATAACCCTCCCCCCAGCATGACTTCGACGCACTGTGCGATGAGATTCATCGTTATATTCGATTTATTCCTGCTTTAGTTCGGACGGTTAGTTAAGTAATGGAAGGAACAATTAAAGGCTTGTTTATGAAAAACGTAATAACGTGTTTTTGATGCTGATTAGATTTTCTAGAAAAATTTATATGTCAGGTTAATCAGACAAAACATTAAGAATTATCTGGATATTTGAACAAACATATTTCAATACAAACAAACAATGCTTGCAAACCTGTAAAAACGAACTTTCCTATCTAGAACAGTGTTTGGGGAATGAATCTACAGTGGTATCCCTTTCAGAGCTGCAAGTGACGCGCGAGTTGCATCCTGTCCTGTACATGGTCACATTGGCTATAGTTCACTGATCTTTCCTTTCCACCAACCAGATAAGGATAATGCAACTGGAAGAATACAACGGGACAGCAGAGAGAAAAATTGAAATGAAAACAAGAGTACACAGCAAACGAAAGCAAATCGAGCTGGCAATCGGACAGTCGAAGTTTTGGATCCCTAAAGGAATTGAAGTGTCAACTGCGTCAACGGTCAAACATTTCGGGGCACGCAATTCAGTCCATAGATCGCATGAATGCATCCCAGAGAGCATCCCTATGCGAGAATGTGAATTTGTGGTCCCTTCTGATCCGAGTTTTCATACTATAGGTAAAAAACCCCATTGTTTATTGTTCTCGCCATTTTAAATTGTTTTTTTTTCCGCGAGGGTTACATGCGCGGTGTGGAAGTGGTTGGACGTTCTTTAGAGTTTTTTATCACCTGAAAAGCCGACAAATGGCCATCGTTTCGATTTTAATCGTTTGATTGTTTTTCTATTAAGCTTAAAGCAACTTTCTTCTTTGCTCCTTTTTCGAGAGCTGCATGATGTGGCACGAAGCAGACGAGACTATCATGTTTAAAAGTGACATACTTAAATAAGCAAAATTGTTATACGTTATACGAGACATACATTTGTTGATAGTCGAAAATAATGTTGGGAAAAATTCAATCGATTGAGCTGCACCCTAGATCGCAAGGATCATGAGTCATGACAAACCAGAAATTCATTAGATGACCTCGGGTACATTTCGTTTTAAGCACCACAAAAGGGAAAAGAACTGCACAACGCACTAACACTGTAAGGAGAATGAAAAATGCATCCAAATTTGGCGAAAAAAAATGGCAGAACCATTCCTCCGAAGCACATACACAACCGAAAGTTCTATCAATTCACATCATTAACGGCCCATTTGATTTCCACTAGGAGCGCCCTTTTCCCTGGGATTTCTGCCTACGCAAATCAGCTGAGGTGTAAAGCAAACATGTTCCTGGTGAGCTCCACCATGTTTAAAGTCGGCCAGTGTTTGAATTCGTGTGTTTTGTTTTTCTTGATATGCTTTTGTATCGTTTTCGCTCTTTTAAAAAAACACAATTCACAAGCGGCACGAAAGACGACTAAGAGACTACCCGGGTGGCTGTGAGGCGGTTTCTCTCTTTTTAAGAACCTTTTTTGTTTGTGTGTGAGCGTTTCAAAAGAAACGCCAAAATTGAATTAAAACTGAGCCGTTTTGCTCCCCCGAATGCGAAGCGAACGAAACCGAGCGCAAAAACAAAAGACCATTTCATGGGTGGCTCACTTCGCTTTTCCGTCGCTCGTCACTGTGAAGCGCACTTTGGAATCGCTCCGAATGCGTCACCGTATTGTGTGTGTGAGGAAGAGTGTTTTTTGTCGTACCTTCTTCTTCTGCAACGGGAAACTACCCCGGCCCAGTCGTCCAAGGCAGGCGTCCACCGGGCGTGTAGAGAATGTTTGCTTAATTTTCCTGATCCAATTTCACATCCGTCAATTTCTCGCCAGTCGTGCCAGCTGCCTTCCGTCCAACGAGGTTTCATAAGGAGTAGTATTTTTTTTCTCGTGATGCGCAGTGCACGATGATGCGCCCCAGCTATTTTTTGTCCTCGTTCACCGCACCCTATCTCACAAGTGCCACAATCACAGCCCAACGATTGTGCAGCAAATTCCTCTGGGCCGGATAAGCGTCTTCTGCCGGCCCGCCAAACACTGCGGCATGGAAAACTATGCTTCTCTTCCAACCATATTCACCTCATCCCTTGTTTCAGGTTTGTCGGTGGATGCCGTGCAGGGATTGAAATAAAAGGCGCTACCTCGCGAGGCCAAGGCGGACGAGGCTACATATCATTCCAAGCGCGCTCTACGAAACGGGAAATGAGGCCCTACCGCAGCTATTTGGATCCCGTTTTTTTTCTGTGTTCCGTTCACCCCCGTTTCGTGGCGGGCTTTAATTTCCTTCTGCTAATGAGACGAGTGCGTTAATCAACCATCCAAGGGATTACGGTGCCGGGCGGCAGTTTTATGGCTGAGCGAGGAGATTTGTGTAAATGCTGCTAATGTGTGCTTAGGAGAAACGCGAATTAATAAGACTCACTATGGCAGCAAGGAGCAAAAATTTCCTTAGAAGTGTTGATGCCGTCGTTATCAAATGTAATCGTTCTGAGGTACGGGAGCAGCTCGATCTGTAAAAATTAAATTAAAAATGAAACATAGAAAGTTCTTAAAATGTACCGAAAATAAAGCACTTTTGGCATAACAGCAATTATAGTTTATACTGTAGTGATCTTGGTCTTTCGAGTTCGAAACCAAATTGTCAGATTAGATTGTTCTAGGTTTCCGGAGCGAACATCGAATGTCAAAACAGGAGAAGGTTCTGGAACGCCGTGGAGAATAGACGTGGTGCCGGTTAAGGCTGGTGTCCCTGCTCCGTCGCTCGCGATTTTGTCGCCAGGCGATTCGCCCGATGGTGTCACTGCTCGCGCGATGCGGGTGGCGATTTTTGGATGGGTTTGACATTTGAAGATGAACAAAACGTAAACAAACTGCTAAATAAACAAAGCAGATAAAATATTTCTTGTTCTGTGCTTCATTGTGGTTTACCAAATCTTAAGTGAAAGTAAGGTCAGTATATATTTAAGAATAGACTATAACATCGAATGTCAAAACAGGAGAAGGTTCTGGAACGCCGTGGAGAATAGACGTGGTGCCGGTTAAAGGAGAATAAAAAAACGTGAACACGAGCGAAATAGAGGAGTTTAAAAGACACAGCTTCTTTATTGGTGACCCCGACGTGATCGTCAAGCTGAAAATGGCGATTGCGAAAAAGGTTTGGTGCTAAAATCATCGCATTGGTTTTCTATAAGCCGGCCTGCAAGACAATTCTATCGTCGAGTGTGTGCTGTGGAAGATCGCCCGGTTAAACATCACGTGTGTGCAGCGTTTCTACGAATCCATGTCGCGCGCACAATAGAGTTCAGTTGACAACGTACCCGATCACACCGTTTACACATACACCATCCCGTGGCACACGCGAGTCAGCGACGTGAACTTTCTTGTGTTCGCCATCCTTTGTATATTTTCCGCGCACCGTTTCGTCACATACACCAACCGAAGCCAGAAATTGGCGCGTGCTCTTGTGCCTGTTGAGAACGTCAAATCTTTCTTCTATAAAGAATCTGAACATAGAAATGGAGACAGACCAACCGGCATATGAAGCAATGGACGCGTCTACGCGACCCGCGGGTTACGCGGAAGGGCAATATAACACACCGCCAATGTCACCAAGGCCTCCAGCGCGAAGTTCCGTCCTTCCACAACGTCCTGCACCTCGTACCATCCGTGAGGAGTTGGAGATCGGTGCAGTTAAGCTTCCGCCATTCTGGACGAATTCACCGAACACCTGGTTCATTCAGGCAGAAGCTCAATTTGAGAATGCTAGGACAACGACTGAGCGTACCAAATACGCGCATCTACTCTCCGCGATGCCGCCAGAGACGCTGGAAAAGGTAATCGACATCGTGCAGGACCCCCCCGCGGAAAATCGTTACACGGTGCTGAAGGAAGCTTTGCTGCAGCGTCTTTCGATAAGTGAAGAGCAGCGTATATCGAAACTCTTATACAACGCCGAAATGGGGGACAGTAGCCCGTCCGATTTTCATCGTCGTCTTGTGCAGCTTGCTGGATCATCGAGTTACATTTCCGAGAAACTGATATTCCGTTTGTGGTTAGGGCGTCTTCCAAAACCGATAGAAATCGCCGTGATTTCTCTAGGGAAAACGAATATTAGTGACATTCTGCCTATAGCTGACAAGATCTGGGAGGCATCGAAGGGTGCGACGGTGAATGCGTGTAGTTTAAAGCCTGGTCCAAGTAACGAATCTAGCGAAATTTCTGTGCTTAGGAATGAGTTTCGCGAATTGAAGGATATGATCAAGCAGATGAAGGTTTCTCGCGGTCGTGAACTATCGGTAGAGCGAAAGCATTTGCGCAAGCGTAGCTCCTCGCGTGACAAGGTAGGGCCATTCAAGTCAAAGAAGCCTTTGTGTTGGTACCATCATAAGTTTGGCAAGGCGGCAACGAAATGCATAGAACCCTGCTATTTCCGTGCGGAAGAGAATAAAAAAAACGAGTAAACGCTGCAGATACGGCGGGATCTGTTAGTGTTTTTTTCTAATTCAAGCCGTCTCTTTCTTCACGATGAAGAATCAAAGCTCACTTTTCTCATAGATAGTGGGGCTGACGTTTCTGTTATACCCAATTCAATTTTTGGAGTTTTAGCTAAGTCTAATGACATGTTAGTGGCTGCAAATGGAACACCCATTCCAACATTTGGAGTGAAATTTCTTAAGGTATCCTTAGGACTACGTCGTTCTTTTCCCCATACGTTCATATTAGCTGCGGTAAACCACCCGATCATTGGGGCAGATTTCCTCAAACGGTATGGTCTACTGGTTGATCTCCGCAACAAACGTTTGGTTGATCCACTAACGAGCTTGACTACTAAAGCGTGTATTGCTAGGGTTGACACTCCATCGCCGAAGTTGTTTATGGTTACTGATAGTTACACAAACTTGTTGAGAGAATTTCCATCCTTATTGGAGTCCCCCGATTTCAACAAGCCTATAAAGCATCAGGTGGTACACCATATCCAAACCAAAGGACAGCTACCTGTTTCTAAACCACGCAGACTGGACCCGGTGAGACATAAAGCAGCCCACGCTGAATTCCAACACATGTTGGAATTGGGTATTTGCAGAGTTTCGTCTTCACCTGTGTCATCTCCACTGCACATGGTTGCTAAAACGGATAACGATTGGCGTCCGTGTGGGGACTATCGTCGATTAAACGCGGTTACCATTCCCGATAGATACCCGATTCCCCACATACAAAATTTTTCGATGAACTTGTTTAATTGCTCCATATTTTCCAAGCTGGATATCGTAAAAGCATACCATTTGATACCCATTGCTCCGGAGGATGTTTTCAAAACAGCTATTACCACTCCTTTTGGTTTATTTGAGTTTGTACGAATGCCTTTTGGTTTGCGGAACGCGGGACCAACGTTTCAAAGGTTCGTCAATTCAATTTTTCAGGATCTTGATTTTGTTTATGTTTATATAGATGATATTCTGATAGGAAGTTCTTCGCAGGAATCGCACATGGTGCATGTGAGGGAAGTTTTGAAACGATTGTCTGATAATGATGTTAAACTTAAGCATTCCAAATGTGTCTTTGGAGTCCCAGAAATTGAATTCCTTGGACATACCATTAACGGTAAAGGTATTTCTCCCACCAAAGACAAGGTTGAGGCAATCACCAATTTTCCTCGTCCCACTTCCTTGAAGCAGCTTCAGCGGTTCGTAGGGATGATCAACTACTACCATAGATTTATTCCCCGTATCGCAGAAATCATGAGACCATTACATAAACAAATAGCCTTGCATTCAAAAAAGAAAACAACTCCATGGAGCTGGCCCACAGATTGTGAAAGGGCATTTGAAGAACTAAAGTCTAGCATGTCTCACGCCACTTTGCTCAATCATCCTAGGGATGAAGCTCAATTCAACATTACGACAGATGCTTCGAATGTTGCTGTTGGAGCAGTGTTACAGCAAGAGAATAACGGCGTATGGGAACCTCTAGCTTTCTTCTCAAAGCAGTTAACCGACACAGAACAAAGGTACTCAACCTTCGATAGGGAATTGTTAGGGATATACCTCGCGATAAAACATTTCCGCTATTTTATAGAAGGGCGAGATTTCTTCGTTCTAACGGACCACAAACCGCTCATCAATGCCATGTCATCGAAAGCTGACAAAACTCCACGGCAAGCAAGGCATCTGGATTACATTTCGCAGTTTACTACTGATATCAGGTATATCAGGGGTGATAGTAATATCGTAGCAGATACCTTGTCACGCATAGGAGAAACGAATGCTATAAACTCTCTGAGCTACGAATCATTGGCAGAGAGTCAAAAATCTGATACGGAGCTTGAAAAATGTCTCGGACACCAATCTAAAGATACAAAGTTTCGGTTACAAAAAGTTATCATTAACAATCAAACAATTTACTTCGAAACATCCTCCGTTGTCAATAGACCTTATATTCCGCAACCCTTAAGGTTTATGATATTTAAAGATCAACATAACATATCACACCCTGGTATTAGAGCCACCAAAAAATTAATAACATCTAAATATTTCTGGCCGTGCATGAATAAGCACATAATTCAGTGAACAAAAGCTTGCGAGAATTGTCAGAGGTCAAAGATCAATAGACACATTCATTCACCGATAGCGCAATTCGATCTCCCAGCCGGTAGGTTTGAACATATTCATGTAGATATCGTTGGACCGCTTCCTATATCAGATAACAGGGCATATCTTCTAACGGTAGTAGATAGATACACTAGATGGCCAGAGGCCTATCCGATAGGAGACATTACAGCAGAAACTGTTGCCAAAACATTAGTGTCAGAATACATTTCGAGATTCGGTTGTCCAGTCAACATCACCACCGATAGAGGACGACAATTCCAATCTAAACTTTTTTCTGAGCTAGCAAAATTATTAGGAAGTCATCACATCTCGACCACTGCGTACCATCCGCAATCGAATGGTTTAGTAGAGCGTTTCCACAGGCACTTAAAAAGTTCTCTTATGGCCAACGACAGTTCGGAAAAATGGACAGAAAGGTTACCTCTTGTCTTGTTAGGAATCAGAGTTAGCTATAAGGCAGATCTCAAATGCACATCAGCTGAATTAGTTTATGGGCAAAATCTGCGATTGCCAGCGGACTTCGTGAGGCCGCCAGATGCCAACATTCCGGACGTCACAGATTATGTCGCAAGGCTTAAAAACGTTTTTAGCAAGGTTGCTCCTACAGCACCTCGCAACACAGCAACAAAAGTGTATATAGATAAAGAACTAGAAGCCTGTGATAAAGTATATGTAAGAATCGACAAGGTTAAAGCAGGTCTTGAACCTCCTTATGAGGGACCTTACAATGTGATAAAAAAGCTAAGGAAGTTTTTCGTGATCGACAAAAAAGGTAAACATGAGTCGATATCTATAGATAGGCTAAAACCTGCGCACTACCTCGAGAGTCAAATTTTCACTCCATGAATCTGGAGGGGGGTAGTGTAGTGATCTTGGTCTTTCGAGTTCGAAACCAAATTGTCAGATTAGATTGTTCTAGGTTTCCGGAGCGAACATCGAATGTCAAAACAGGAGAAGGTTCTGGAACGCCGTGGAGAATAGACGTGGTGCCGGTTAAAGGAGAATAAAAAAAGGTGAACACGAGCGAAATAGAGGAGTTTAAAAGACACAGCTTCTTTAATACCATTGATCCAATTTAAACAATCTTACATTTAGGATATGGCGAAATGAAGCAAAGCAAAAGATATGTAACAGATAATGAAACAGCAAAGATTTGGCAAAAGTGTCTAAACTATGCAAACTAAACACTACCTTGTACAAAATCAATTGAAAGCATTCAAGCAGTTTCCAAAAGGCATATTTAAGTTGAAGTCAAATATCAAGAAAAATCCAGAAAGCGATGAGAAAATATGATTTCATCAAGCTTCTTATTCAAAGTTTAGAGATTGGATAATCCGATGTTATGCAAACACGAACACAATCGGCCAATCAAAGAACAACAACCACAGATGCAACTTGATAAACTAGTAAATTTTCTCACAATGCGATGCAAAAATTGGAAGAGTTTCAAACGAATGAATGGCTTATGAAAATTCCACTCGAAGCATTCCTTGCCCCTTTCTGCCGACTCCTTATTGGTCGACGTGCACGGGGGAAAGATCCTCCCATGTCGCCGTTTTCTGCTGCATCGGAGTCGTTGTGTTTTCCGCGTACTTCCTGTGGGTTTGATACACACAGTCGACCGCACCACGGGTTTCTTGCCATCTCGACCAGCTCGCAAATGCAAATCATTTCTTGGTTTATTGTTATTCTACCAACGTACGTTCTGCCTGATCATTTCAAAATCGCACCACGCCGGGGAGGAAACCCTTCCCTATCGTTTCGAGTCGGAAAACTGTGAACCGATGAAAACTATGGAACGTCTACCTCGTCGTGGAAACAGCTCCCAAGTCAGCACCAGGCAAAAAAAATAGTCCAAGTCCGGATTCCGTTGCAACCGACTCGCTCTCTCCGGCGGCTTTCCCTTGTTCAGGATTCGTGCAGGAATGCATTTGCGCCGGGAGTATTTCTAGAGCACACCAGAAGTTCTTGCACTTGCTAAAATCCCATAAAAACGCAACCCCGGGAATGCGTGGGAGTGACGAAAACAAGGGAAAAAACTCACCACACACTTCTATGGGGCGCTTTTCCGGGCCGAACCTTGTGACAACCGTTCGTCGCAGCCGAGTTCGAATGGCAGCCGAGTTTGGGTCTTTTTATTGCTTACGCTTTTTTTCAATACGCCTGGAACAAGTGCTTCGTCTTGTAAAGCATTTTCATTTTTCACATGCATAAACAGTTTCGACTGTTTTTTAATGTTCAATATTGCGCTTCCTCCCGCTGCAGCTCCGTGTCGGGAAAGGAATAATGGTGTGGTACTACTTTTTTCTGCCCCCGAACCACTACTTTAAAACACGCGGTTTCTGTGAAACATAGCGTATGGTGAGACCAAACAGATCTTGAACAGCTGCCAGATGAATTATGGTGCCATGTTAAGGTGACTGTAAAAGTTACCCAGTTAGCAGAACTGCAAATAATGAATAGCGGTTTTAGAAGAAAAATAGATGTGTGTTACATTTAATAAGTGATAATTTCTAAAGCTATTCTTGCATTGTTATCAATCTTCCTTAAGCAGCCGATTGACTTTGAAGTTACAGTACACATTAACATTAGTCAAGTAAAAAAAAAAATACTTTATGTTCAACGGAAAAGGAAACGTAAATGGAAGTCCTCGCATAAAACTGGTGTAATGTATTCTACAATGCCTATGAACGTTGCATATGACGTCTTTCTGTTCCTGCTTATAATTTATATTTTATCAGGAAAAAAGGAAAAAAAAAGGTTTGTACAAATACTTGTGATATCATTTTATGATAATTTGATACAATTTAATCGGTGCTCGGTTTCGTTTTTATCATTCAGCATGTGATAACAGTGTTTCTTAAATGTTTCTGGTGCTTGCATGAAGCTCATGATATACAAATTAAGTAAGTCATTCGACGTGAAATTATATCTGCCATTCCAAATCCCTTTCCATATGAAACTTATATCCATTGGCTTTTTCAAATAAGCGGTACCGAAATGGGACATACCAAATTTGCATAATGTTCCGAGACGAGTATCTTGTTTGATTTGCAGTAATAAATTGTTATTCGAAGCAAAACGAGAACTAGGTTAGTTCCTAAATGATAAACTGAAAATCATTCAAATAAAGCAACTTTGGCAGACCGAATCGCGACCAAAAACGAAAAGGACACATAAAACCGGACGAAAAACTTCATGCATGACATATTTGGGACAGCTCTACGTCACTGAAAACCATGTTCCATAATTTTTCGGTAAATGAATTCAAATCAACTTATGCCGCCGTAGCACAAGTGGTGTGGCCATGTTTCCAGTTGAATCATAAATCTGAAAGCGATTGCAAAGAAGTTTCACAGGAGTTTTGCCAATGCTCGTGTTCGCTAAGCACACATGTGTTTCGCGATTTTCGTTCTATGTGGACATGCGATCACACTCCAGTATACTGGAATTTTAAACCCAGGTTGTCCTCTTGTTGTCTACTTTCGCAGTAAACAAACGAAATGTCGACGTAACGTTATGCTTCTCATTCGCACAAGCTTTGTCCACGTGACCAGCGCCAGCTTTCTTTGAAATCATATTAAGTGCAGATGGCACCGCATCAATTAGTTTAATGGAGATTTGATAAAATCTGCTCGACCACGGCAACAACCAGGGCGATCCGGCGAACGGTTTATTCAAATTTATTTTTCCCGCCGAACGGGGAACGGACGCCGCTCGTCGTCGACGAATGTTTAGCCTGTCCCAATTACCACTCAATCATGCATCGCCTGGGCAGCCCTTCCCGACACCGGTAGTCCCGGGAGTCCTTCCGGTCTTCGTTCGTCCTTTCGTCTTCCCGCTCAAACTCACGGTTAATGGCTGCGGTCAGGGCTACGAACCATCGATCCGACCCGGGTCCATTATGCATCGATTGGAATGTGTGGATTTCCTAATCATTAGCACTAATTAATTGTGTGCGCCGCACAGTTCTGCCAAGCCGAGTCTGTCGCTCGGTCCGGCGGACATTTGCAATGCACCAGAATTTCCCGACGCGCGGATCATCGCCGTTCTCGGGGGATGCTAATCATACGCCCGGTTTCTGGGCTGCAGTTGAGGTTAAACCATGAACCAGCTATCGATGTACACCCGTGGCAGCTTTCCACCGGCTCCTGATTATTGGTGGCAAACGCTTGAAGGTAGATATTGCACTGGTAACGCGCCACCGCGACTCGGGAGAAAACTATTCATCATTATTCAAAAGCACGGTTGAGCCCCGAATTGCTGTTGGTGTATTTTTATTTCGGTAAATTTGGAAATGTTCGGTAAGATATTTTATCTTACCGCTGGCTTGTACATTTTCATTAATGCACCGCTAATGAGCTTCATTATGATTGAGTCACAGTATTAGGTAGTTATATTCTTCCATTTGCTGCATGGCTAATAATCTGTGAAATACAAGAACATCAAACACAGTAATTTTGAGCTGAACAACATTGTTTTTAAAACAAACAAACCCTAATGAATGTTATAAGACTTACCCTATATACATGGGACAATTGCAAAAAGAATCATATTTAAGACAGTAAAATTTCAAATACCAGTAAAATTTCAACTAGAACGTATCTGACTGAAAATTTATCAACAAACAGAACAAACCAAACTCAATGATAGTTAAGAGCGTTAAAATAATAGACAATAAAATGGCATCGAATAAATAGCCAACAGTTTTGGTTTTCAATGTCCATAAAGATTCATAAAATAGAGCAAATGAAAGGAAATAAACTTAAAGTGCGTAATGCTTTTGTAAAAATAAGAAGTCGAACGCTAAACGCTAAAGAAAGGCGAGCAACGAAATAAACAATTGCATCAATTTAGGAGATTTTTTGTTATTTTGTATTGTATTGTTAATGATGTTTATTCAATTATCGGAAATCATGCTCCCCGTCCCTAAGTTGGACGAACAAAGTGTTTTTGTTCTGCTCTTTTTTCTCCCCATCGGATAAGACTTCTTACTCCCACCATATTGATTGCCGAGGTCGACGAGGATTTACATAATCGAAGTATGCAGAAGTATCGCTTAATTTGGCGCCTCACCACGCTTCCAAGCTTCGCGAGGGGAAACTCTCAAGAAAATTGGACACCGAAAAAAGTCAGCTCTGGATGAGACAATTTACGGCTTAATGACAGAGCTGGTTTCAGACCTTCCTTTTCGGCCAAGGCGAGTCGTTGCCTTTCTACCATGACTTTGTGCATTCGCGCCACGGCTTCATTAGCGATCGTATTCAACCGGAACCGGAATCAGTAGCGTTCCAATCGAAGGTGATTTTCCGAATGGAGATGTGGATGAGAACAAACAACGCACAATCAAATGGAACTCGGTTGAAATTTACTTTAGGAGTAGCTTAGGCACGATCTCCCAAGAAAGTGGTAGGACTAACTTCACAGGAGGTTTCAAGTTTTTCTTGGCTCAACTCTATAAACCCCTATGCTGGTGCTGAATTTTTTAAAAGTTAATTCATTTGACAGGAATGAAGAAAGTTCATAACAAACCATTGACATTTCGTGATGGTAAACAAATTATATTAAACAAAATGTACCATAAATATTGCAGATTTAAAAAAAAACATTAAATAAACCTCAGTTCTGTTGAATCGTGTTTCTTTTTCGATAAGAGGCTTATAGCGGATAGAAAAATGCACTACCAAGAGTTCACAGTTCAGACAACCTTGCAAATGGCGTTTATATTTCACGAACATTTCGAGAGCAGACTTTCTTGTCCCGACCGCTCTACGCTCTATTTACCCCAGAACCGGTTATTATCCGGATTTTCTGGACGCACTCGTGTGAAAAGTATGTGACACGAATAATAACACACAGCATCGGCACACGATAAAGGGCACTCTATATTATTTAACTCAGCTTGGCTGGAAATTGATTCAAACAGGGAAAAAGGGTGAAAAGAACAATTTTGCAACAACTACTAAGAGGAGAAGCAACACTGATGAAGGTTGAAACGCTGTGAAATGCAAGAAATGGCACGTGTTGGTAAATGGAAACTAGCCAAACCGGACAACGGTGACCAATCGGGATGGAGCAATAGTAGTTCTGCCTTCTCCTGAATTAAGAACTGCTCCTCGATCGGAAAATCTGTTTACTCCATTTGTTTTTAAAAAGAACCTTTCAAAGATTGTATGCACTGTGTAATTTATTTATTTATAATGGAAAATTTTATTTTAACAATTTCTAGGGTCGATTTGCTTTCTGTATGACAAACATGGCATTGTAATCCATCAGCAATCTGTTAGATGTTTAATTTGTTTGAGTGTCCCTCGCATCCGTTAATGTTAATATTGTGAGGTGGCATGAATGATGGAAAGCAACCACGGATTATGGCCGGTAATTCGATGAGCCGTGCCTCGTGCTAACAGTGTTTCGATTGTAAAAGCTCACGGGGGTTTCAATAATGAAATTCCACCATTTTCATTGGCTTGCCTTTCCACTCGCATGGGCAAAAAAATTTTCTTTCTACAAAACTCTGTCAATCAAATCGAAGAAGCTGTTTGATTTTATTCAATTAGAAAATGCTACTCGTGGGAATCGACGCGTGAATCATCCTAACAATCGATTCAACTTTGGTCGACCGAATATCATCGCAAGGAAAATAAAATTGTTTGATTTAACTGTACAATTATTAAAAAGTTTATTTGTTTACCGTAAATAATGAACATCGGAGAAACTATCTCACAATAACCTGCCGTCAACTCAATAAAAAACATTTCTTAGTTTAAAAGAATCTCTAGAATTATGTTGATTATTCTGTTTGTTCTTTGCTCAGCTACATACTTATGATACATTAATTGTCATTGGTTAATTATGAATTCAATACAGCACTTGTTTTTTGTAGCCAGGTATCCTGGCGCTCCCAGACCCCTGGTCTTACAGGTGAGTTATGAAATATGAATAAACAAATTAATTGAAAAAATTGAGTTCCTATTTTTTTCAACTTAGGCGTTTGTTTTGCGTTTTTGTGTTCTTTTGATTCAGTTTGGGATTTTTGTTTTCACTTCGTGGAGCGTCGCAGCAACCAACGTTGGGTCATCTCCTACCACATAACTATGGCATACGGGTTGATCGCAGCATACTTTTCTCATCTGGAAATTATAGGAATAACATATAGGAAGTGTTGTAGCTGGCTACACTCCAATCAACCTATGACTTCAAATATTATAAAAGTTGGCGCTGGAATAGGTTTTAGTCATTCGTACTTCAGAACTCATCGAGGAAGATAAGTGGTGTTAATAAAGAAACCCTCAAACATATCAGTAAGCATAATATAATTTAGTAGTCGTAAATGAGGAAAATAATTTGAATCAATATCGGAGGCATGATCATCAGTGAAGGGCACCAAATGGATCAACTAATGTATGGAAGTAAGCTGGGCGCGTTCGTTAGCAGCACGACTCTGTTGGTCGAAAGAATAGAATCTGCAAGAACATAAAAGAAGCATAGTGTGAAAGCACTCTGAAGGGAACGTTGATTCGACAGGAGTACATACCGTGTGCGAACACTATCAGCAGGCGAAAGTGGCTGTCAGAAGGGCAGCAAGTAAGTCAGTCAATGTATGGAAGCACTCTGAGCGCATCGTTGATTCGACGGAGGTACAAACCGTGTGCGAACACTATCAGCAGCCAAATGTGGCCGTCAACAGTAAGTCAGCAAATGTATGGACGTAGGTTTGGCGCGTTCATTGGCAGCAGGACTCTGTTGGTTGAAAGAATAGAATCTGCAAGGACATAAAAGAAGCATAATGTTAAAGCACTCTGAGCGCATCTTTGATGCGACGGAGGTACATACTGTGTGCGAACACTATCAGCAGGCACTCTGAAGGCGGCGGTCAGCATGGTATCAAATCATCAGCTTATGTGTGGAAGTAAGCTGGGCACGTTCGTCGGCAGCAAGACTCTGTTTGTTGTAAGCATCTGCAAGAACATAAGCGTAGCATAGTGTGAAGGCACTCTGAAGGCAACGTTGATTCGACGGAGGTACATACCATGTGCGATGACTGGCTGATGAGGCGGCATGCTCCAGCACTGAGCTGTACACCACGTTGCGCGGATACGCACCGTCTTCGTTCGTGTGCGGCGGATCCACGATGAGTAGCTTGACGTTGGCCCGCGATGTTACGCGCGACAATGCTACGTAAAGCTGCCCATGGGAGAAGACAGGCCGAGGCAGGTAAATGCCGAGATGGTGTAGCGACTGACCCTGCGACTTGTTGATGGTCATCGCAAAAGTTAGCTGCACCGGGAACTGCTTGCGACGGATTTGGAACGGCAACGACTTGTCGCTGCTATCACAGTAAATGCGCGGGAGCACGACATCATTCCGACGGCGCCGACCGTTCATAATACCGGTGGCTCAGAATGCAGTGCTCCTTCAGCTCGCGAATCTGCAGCCGGGTTCCGTTGCAAAGACCTCGCTCGGCGTTGAGGTTTCGCATGAGCAGTACCGGTGCATTCTGGGCCAGCAACAGGCGGTGCATGGGGATGCCGCTCACATTTAGCGTGTGAAGGAACTCTGTCGACAGTTCGAGCTGGTCGCTACCCGTCGTCATTCTTCACAGTGTCCACCGACAGGTACTCGCGGACAGGGTGGGGCATACGTTGCAAGATGGTCGTATTTATAGCGGCTACGTCGACATTCAGCGGCGCCAAGATGGCCCGATCCGTGAAGTACGCGTCCTCCTGGTAGCGGCGTTCGAGGTCTGCGTACACCGTGTCGCACAGGAGGCGCAGGTCTTCATTGGGGTCGCCGGTCAACGGCAGCAACAAATCTTGCGGAATTCAAACACTGTTCCCGGTGGTGCCTTATGGTGACGCCCTTCACCGACGCGAAGCAGAAAATCGGCAAAGTCACGCAACTCGGCAGCCTGACCAACGTTCGATGCCATATGGACGCGCATGTTCGTGGTGAGGCGTAGCACGTGGAAGAGTGGCCAAAGGGTGCTAGACTGAATGCACTCCGCGATGATTTGGGAATCGGTGCCTTTCGGAACGACCAGCAAGATCTGGCGGAAGTCGCCGCACAGGAGCAACACTTTGCCACCTAATGGGAAGTTGGGCTGGGCGGTGAGGTTTCGCAGTAAGCGGTCTACCGTCTCCAGAGCGTAGCGACTGCTCATGGATGCCTCGTCCCAGACGATCAGCGTTGTTAGCCGAAGCAATTCGGACAGCTTCGACTCGGCGCCAACGTTGCAGGTGCTTGTTTCGTGCAGGTCGATCGGCAGCTTGAAGGCAGAGTGTACGGTCTTCCCACCGGTGAGCAGCAGTGCCGCAATACCGCTCGATGCGACGGCAATGGCAATCTTGCCCTGTTCTCGTGTATAGGCCAGAATGGCCTCCAGGAGAAATGATTTGCCAGTGCCGCCAGGACCGTCGAGGAAATATAGCCGCGAACGCTCATCTTCCGTGTGCTGCTGCTGCTGCTGCTGGTGCTGATCCGGAAAACACCACACCTCCACGCACGCAGTAACCGTGTTGTACACGGCACGCTGATCCACGTTTAGGAGCGGCACAGTCGCGAGCGTATTGGCCAGGGTTTGCTGATCGTACGACCGCTCGGCTTCGAGCAGCGTGTTTATCGCCTCATGATTATCGGGCACTGGATAGTCCGCCAGCTGTGGCATCGTTGGGAACTGCGCCAGATCTTTGTTCGTTTCGCGCAAAAAGTGATCGATGTCACGGAGGACGCTCCCAACTGCCTGGTTGCGCAAACTACGGTTCTGCTCTGATTCATCCTCGGTATAGCGCGCTCGATCGCGATACCGATAGTCCTCCGTGAAATGATCCACGTACTTATCCCACAGAGCACGTGGCTTCTTCATGAAACCTTCGCTGAGAATGATAGCGAAGACCTGGCGCAGCTGGCTGGGCATCCGGAAGCTGATCGCTTCGCACAGGGCGCGGTCCCATTCACTGTCGTCGAAGAGCAAACCTTCCTGGACGGCGGCCTCCTGGAACGTACTGCATTCGACGCCGGTGCGCAGCTCTTTGAAGGAACGTGGTCCACGGCGGTAACATAAGAGCAAGCGCAAACTGTGCAGCTCGAGATACCGCGGCGAGCAGGCCGTCATACGGACAATGACGGTGCTATCCTTTCTCGCGCGACGAATCCAGTGTGCTCCGGGTCTATCGTGCCATGGTAGGGCCTGATGTTGGTTTGGCACAGCGAACCGATAATGGGTCGCTACCTCCGGGTACTTAAGAGTGCGCGCGAACTCATCATGCTCCACAAGCTGGAAGAAGCGCGTCAGAATGGAGTGGCGAGAGCGTGCGAGGGCACTCTTAATCGATGCGCCCGTCCGGAAAATAACACGCTGCTGATTCTCGAGGTGAACCGGCAACAACACCACCGAGTGTGTCTTCTGCTGTATCTCGAAACGAAATATGCGCCAGCAGCTCTCGGCGACGGAGATGTATCGTGCGTCGAGATACTGTTGTATCTCATCGATACATCTCGTGCTACTGGTAGCGACCCCCGGACCGTCGGCTGGGATGGACATTTGGTCCAGCGTGACCGCTATACGATCGTGCCCTTTGTACACGTACTTGTATAAGTACTTCATGCTACTTATCGTACTGCACACTTCGACGTTGATGTGGCAGTCGTACTTGTGACAGAGCCACGGATTGTACGGTACCACATGCCGATTGTCAAAGGTGTGCCCGCGACGTGTCACGCTGACTGCTCTTGCCCGCCGCCGGTACACCGGGTACCCGTTCTCCAACCGGTGCGTGTGCTCGCAGAACGGACGCGGGTAGCGCTTTGTACAGATACCATCCTTCATGCAGGGAGCAGATGCGCTCGCATGGCCACACGGTCCGTGGAGCATAGAATTGGTAACCGTCTGGTACAGCAGCGGATTATTGTCCGGATCCGGAAGCTCTGCAGAAACCAAGCGATCGTAGTCCGCGGGTGTGGTTGGTTTGTCTCCATCTGCGACGATCATGAGAATATGGGCGTGCGGTAGGCCACGTTTCTGGAACTCTATAACGTGAATGCGCGCTACCTGCACGCCCATAACGCCATCGGATGGATCCTGCAGGATGGCTCGCAGCTTCAGGCGAAAGACGCGCGCCGCTAGGTCGGGTCGGTCGGTGGCTTTCTGCCCACCCAGCAGATGTTGCATGATCTCGGGCCATCGAGGATAGCACGTAACCGTTATGAAAAGGTCCGGCTTACCATACGTACGCACAATCGCCAACGCGTCCCGGTACTGGGCGCGCATGTATCGGTCGCTACCGACGAACGATGGGGCCAGGATGATGTGCGTCCCAATGGCAGGTTGTCGACGTGACGGCTGGCCGCGGTCCTGCCCGACTACGTTACCGTTCACGTCCGTTGGCGGCGCAGCTGGGTCGTACAGCTGCTCGTCAGCTCCACCATCGTCGTTGGCGTAATCGATGAGCCCGGAGATGGCAGCGGTGCGCATGTTTACCTGATTGTTTCGATGAAAGAGTAGCCGCATCGACTCAATCTTGCAGTACTGATCGACGCAGTACTGCTGGAACAACCGACCGGCCCTGTGCAGCAGCGTAGTCCGTTGCTGTCCCTCGCGCGTACACAACCGATATGTGGCGTATTCTCGCACTGTCACGCGGCGTCCGTTCCCTTCCTCGGCTCCACCATCATCGGCTGCCGTGGCGACAGAATCGCTCAACGTGGTGATCCGCTGGTTGGCTCCAAGACGCCGCTTGGGGATACCGATGGGCCAACCGACCTCGCCGTATGGGTGCAACAACGGATACTGCATAGTGTCGAACATTTGGTTCTGCTCAAACACCTGCTTCAGATGTAAGGTATGCCGTTCCTGCACCACCAGATCGCGACCGTACGTTATCGATCCTCCTTGCGGAACGATGAAGATGCCCGCCACTTCATCCGAGGTTGGCCGGTTGTAGCGACGTTGATCGAGCGCGGGTATGCGGCTGCGGATGAAGAAATGGCATGATGCCTTCTGCTCATTTGTCTCCGCTCCGCCAGGCTGCCCACGGTCATGCAACCGCTCATACGCGTACTGGAAACTTGCGGCGAGTGGGTGGTGTTCAGCCAGGATGCGTGCAATTTTGGCAACGATGCCGCTGTCGAGCTCTACTTGCGGGAACATGTTGGTCCGTACGTTTACCCTTGCATCGAAGGTGGCCTGCTGCTCTTCTTGCGCATCGTAGTAGTACAGCTGGGCGTAAGCAGGTGTCCAATCGGGTGGGCACTCCAGTGAACCAATCCGGTGGTAGAGAGTTCCCTGAATACGGAAGGGTAATGGCCCTCTCCCTCCGTTCAGCAAGGTCTCATCCTGCCGTACCCGATCGCCAGCTTTCACCGAGGCCCCCATCGATGTAAACGCAAACGCACTGTTGTACCGCCGAATGTTGTCCATAAACGCGGACCTGTCGAACAGTTCGATCAACTCGGTGGGCGGTTCCTCGAAGGCGGGTAGAACGAGCTCCGCAACGTTCGCACGGGCGGCGAGGCGGCAGCAGGTGGCGCCCCTCCGGTGGATGGACGTAATCGTCATGGTAGCCAAGGGCACTGCGCAAAAGCCGCTAACGCCTGGCCCGTGTGTTCGCCACTAAAACACGACGTTCTATGATCTCCCGACGTTGGCGTTGATCCGGCAGTTGGTTGTAACGTTCCGCCCCTAACCCTGCCTGTGTCTCAACCACTACTGGTGACCTTGCTGCAACGGAGGCTAATGCTGGGCGCGGAAGTACGCGAGGTTCCTGCACCCTCGACGGCCCTGCTACTGGCCCTTGATCCGGCTGCTGCTCCGGCTCTGTTGCCTCGGTCGTTTGCTGGCGTTTCCGAGCTCGCCGTGTCCGCTCTGCCCCCAAGTGCATCGCCCGTTGATCCGCAGTCTCCACTGCCCTGCGATCGGCGTAGGCCTGGCGTCGCCGCTCTAGTCTCCGCTCGGTCGCTTCGTTGTCTTGTATTCTCCGTGCCCGCTCTGCCGCCAAGCGCACCGCCCGTTGGTCCGCAGTCTCCGCTGCCCTGCGATCAGCGTAGGCCTTGCGCCAGCGTTGCCGCTTCCGTTCTACTTGGTCGTCGGACATTGTAGGCACTTTTTTTTCACAAAAACACAATTTTCGAAGGTCGCATGCGAATGGGTTAGCAAATTAGGAAAAAATAGCTTACCTTACTAAAACGAATTTACTTTAAAAAACTTTTAATAATACTTACATTGTCGATCTAAGTTTGAACTGTTGGTCGCGATCACGGTGAGTAAAAAAAATATTTTCAATTAAACAGACACTAAAACACTCAGTATGGAGCTTACCTTCAAAAACTTGTGTAGGCACTGGTTCACTGATAATAATTATTTGCACTTTTCTCACGTGGTTAAACACACGAACTAAACTTGTGTTTAGTCGTCGGCAAGGCACTGCCTTGAAGGTAGTGATCATCATAAAGAAAACCTGCAGGTAAGTGTGGGAATAGTGAAAGTGTATCTTTTTTTTTATTATTAAAGTGTGTTTCAAGCGACGATCGAGTGAGCCAGCGCGGATATGGGTATTTTGTTTTCTCGCCGGCAAGGCAGTAATCTCCATGAAAAGATATATTTAGAAGTTCGATAAAAGTGCGTCTTTTTTATTAAGGTTTTTTCCTATATTTTTAGTCCTGAAAACTGACGAAAACCGACGACGATCGATTGAGCCAGTGCGCTTGGCTGTGTGTTTTGTTTACTCGCGCCGCTGTCAAAAACGATTGAGGGCCCAATGTAAACATTAGTCTACGCATTTGTTTTGATCTAAGCGCAATTAATATAGGGAGTAGATGATGTCCAATGAGATTTATGATGACAACCTACTCCGCTAATTAGAGTGAGTTTTAAGCCCTTCATTAACGTAAACAAAAACTAAACAGTAAAATAATATTCCAGTTTAGTTTAATGTTTCATGATTGAATCGACCATTATGATCATCCTTACAAATTCTAACAAATAATCATGCTATTGTTAACTCACTCAAATTGCTTGTTACTGCAAATTAACAAAAATGCAGACTGATAATGACCCTCTTTCGTATCCTTTAAGCACACACACACATGCACGCAAATTCGCACACCTACTGTCATGTATGTGTTCGCTCTATTGCTCTTGACTCAATGTGCAACAGACAGCCAACATTCACCACAAAAACAATATTTTTCATTGGCCGAACACTGTTTGCCGATGCATGCCGTGTGGGAGCCCAATCGCAGCACGGAGAGGCAGAAAAAAGGGACACCATTCAAATAGTTCCTCCCATCCTAATCCCACATAGCCTTGCTCAATACTCGGTCCTATCAAGGTCCTTCTGCTGTCACGTGTCGCCCCAACAAGGACACACGCCCCCGGGAACGACGGAGCACACATGTTGATCTTGTCGCCTGTCAGCCGGCTTGTGCAACTCGTATGTTTCTCTGGGTGTCGATCCATAAGATACACACCGTCCCCTACCGTCGCCCACCGTAACTCGTCCTTCGGCCCACCTGAGGCTCGGAGCGAGAAAGTTTGAGAAACAGCTTGCCTGAAGCGAAACCCTCAAGCCAAACGCAACGGCTGCTACGGATGCGTTTGATTATCGAAAGAAACGAACCGGATAATTTATCTATTTCGTATCGTCAGTTGTCAAGCAAACCATTAATCTTGGTCTCCATTGGAATTTCCGTCCCCGACTGCTGTTGCTGCTCCTGTCGTCTTTCCGGGTGTCATGCTTGGGTTTTTGGGGGCTTTCCATTTACAAGCCACCAGAACATGGCACGAACCAATATGTCGAAGCCGTGGTGTTGTGGGTAATTTTTCAAAAATCGCTCAGTGTCGCATCCGCATCCCAACCGTTGGTCTGAAGAGGCTGGTGGGATTTCCCTAGCATGATGCCGTTGCCGAGGGTCTACTTGAAACACATGACTCGAGGCAGAATCCTTCAGTTGTTGCCACGAGTTGAGGTTAAGTGTGAGAACAAATTTGCCATCATCTCTCTCTTGCTCTGTTAGTCAGTTCCGACCAGACCCGGGGCTTATGGTTCCTTCCGATTCAATCTTACCTTCCGATTCCCTGCCGACGTTAGCGGTGTTGGTGAAAACAATAGACCACAATTACCACTACCATCAGAAGGAACGAAACGGAAGCGCGTTTCCCTCGTCATGCCTTAATTCCTTCCTTTCCTTCCGTTTTCCCAGTCGATCCAATGCGGCCCAAGCAGCCCAATTGTTGCCCATCGGACGAGACCGACGACGAGTACGGCGCTGACAGCGCGGCCATGTTTAATCTGTCAGGCGAAATGGCAATTGAAAACAATTCACCAACGGATAATGCCTCTTCGGCCGGACGGACCTCTTTCCTGTTGCAGGCTTGCGTGGAGGGTGGCTTAAAATGAGCCGTCCTCGCTATCTTTTGGCAGCCAAACACCGTGAAACATCGTGTTCCCTGATCCGGCATCCCGGTGGCAACGGAGGCGATGGATAGATCCTAGGCCAAGGCAAGAGGGCGATGGAACCATGGTGCATTTCGTGAAAAACCCATCCCGAACCGTTCGGCACGCGGGAAACAATATGTCGAGTGATTCCAAGTGTTCCCTTCGCTACCAGCGTCCTCGACGGCTTGTCTCAGGAAGAGCCGGGACGCACTCGAGTGCACAAGAATAGGACGCCTAGCTGGGGCGAGGACACGCCTGACTTGCGCCGCTCTAATCCGGTTTTGCAAACAACAAAAAAGGCGACTCATTTGCAACGCACCGGCAGTACCATTGTTTCTTTCGCTTTGAGCTCGTCAGGCCTTGATACTGGACCAATTCAACTTGCGATACTTTGTTACATTATGTTGCTCATAATAGCGCTGAGTAAATAAAACACAAACTAGTGGAGCGGGGTTTTGAAATCTGGAAGCTATGCCAAAGATTCCAAACGTGAAACAAAGGAGATACAATTTCCAAACTCGTTTCCAAGCATTTAAAACTAAACCACATTCTACAAACCAAAAATATGGTTGCTTCAGTGTGACTCCCTGCTACAAAAGAACTGTGATGTTGCATACTGATTCGTTTATGAAATGTTACCGGACATGAAATCAATGCTCACAGAACAACAATGGAGATTTCAATACAGTATTTTGGGCGTAACGGATTCCTTACATCCCACAGCCGAAAAGCGATCAGGAGCGAGCTGATGCTTTTCATCAAACTGTATCTCAAGCATGTACCAGCGTAGTGGGAAATGGAAAATTGTGTTTGAAAATTCAATTATTCTAATGCAGTTTAGCTGTACGCTTCGTAGCAGGAATGCGCGAAGTGTATGCTTGTGTTTGATGCCGGATGTTGCTTCGCTTTGTTCATCCAGTTTCGTGAACCATTGATGGAGACTGGAGGTCAAAAATTTAAAACACATATTCTTTGGCTGGACATGAACGTCTCAGCAATCTTCCAGCGCATGGGGACGCATCGGAAACACCATGAAGTCCACCCGGGCGGACGCCGGTCGCACTGATATATGTTAGTCCATTTGGGATAAAAGCAATGCAATCCGACGCATTTGGTAGCACCGTATTCGAGGACGGTTCTTCAGAAAATTGCTATCATTTGCGGATCCATTAGGCATTCCGAGATGCGGGGAAAAAATGGGATGACGGGTTTTGTGTCCACTCCTTCGGCGCAGCCGTTCGCAATCTCCTGGTAGATTACGTTCCATCTTTAGGGATTCTCTTTTTTACCGAACGGGGCAGCGAGTTTTCTTGTGCTCAAACAGATGGATTGTCGATGGACGGCTGTATGTAGGTGTCGGTTTCAATAAGGCGTCACATGCAACTGCAGTGTAATGGATTCCAACTCGTTCCATTCTTTTCATTGTGTGTCTCCGAATGCCAGTATCGTCTTTGAAACTTCCTTAAGGATTACTGTCATTGTAGCGCTGCGAAAGAGTCCAATTTGGAGAGCTATTCTTTAGAGAGAAACGGGAGAAATTGTTTGCCATCGTTATAACTCGTTTTGCAGCACATTGTTGACTATCCGAATCTAGTTTAAGTCCATATATTTCATCTTAAGTTGATAACACTGTTTTGATGATTTGACCGACTGCATTGAATCGCAGATAAATCCATCACCACTTACAGCACTTCTCCACGACGGACAGATAAATCCTTGGTTTCTCCTACGAACTCCTATTACTGGTCTTTCTCTCCGGGCGATGCGAATGATCAATCATTCGTATAAATTACTAAGTAAAACGAAAATGAAATTTGATTACCGCTTCATGATTACTTCTGGCTACGATCGACCAGCTCAATTTCATGATTCTTAGTGGCGCCATTTTTGCCAGCAGCAACCGCTGGACCTCTGGCCGGGCGGAAGAAAAACTTTCCCTACAATGCCTCACTGAATGAAGCAAATCCGGAATTGAAGGGTTATTATCGGTCGACATTGTGCAAGCGACACGTGAAGGGCCAAGAGAACCGTGAAAGAAAATTTAATCAAAAGTTCTTTTGTGGCGGTGCAAGCTTGTGACTAGGATCAGGAAGTTCCGTTTTCCTTTGGACTGTGACTAGTTGGTTTGAGATTGTTTGGTTCAAAGTTGTGTGACGACGATATTTTGCAAACAATCAAAATCTGATTTGAAGGAGCTCGCAAAGGTAACATTAACATCATTTTCAGGCACACAACTATTCCGCGGGATACGGAAAAATTTCTTCCCTAAGTTGATGTTGAAAAAATGTCCTGGAAAAAAAGAAGCCTCTAACGTTTAGGTAAAGCACGGCGGTGGTAAAAAGAAAAAAATATTGGTATTTCACATCATTTCGCTGCTGGTAAAATGGTTTTTAATTATTCCAGAAGATGTAAGTTGTAGGAATTTTTCAAGTGAAGACGAATTTATTCGGCATTTTTCCCCTCTCGCCCATGCCTTTCCATTCTGATGCCGACCTCATCGACCGACGATCGAAACGCTACGCCAGTTGGGGTCGGCTGTTTTGCGATATAGAATATAGAGCTGCCGTTTGGATTGGCGTGTTTCTACGGGTGTTTGTCACAGCTTGCAGTTTAACATCTTTCATCGTCTCCAACTCTAAAAGCATCATCTCTAACATTTCCAGTGTAACAGTCTTACAATTATGCTCGGTTCTAGTATTGCTCCTCCATCTATTCCAAACCTCCGACCCTGCTAGGATCTTCACAGACACATCGGAATGCGACGACAATCTGAACAGTTCGAACAATATTGAACCCACGTTGATATCGGCGAGATTGCAAAACCGCCACGCGCCAATGCCTTCCCACTTGATTGCGGTTCGAAAGTGCTGGAATGTAATATTATTAGCAAGTGTGCGGAGGAATGTTACATGTGGCCAACGAATGCGTTATTAAATCGCCGATGGAACCGAAAGGGCGAGGAATGCGATTGACCGTTAAGCGATGAGCCACAGGGAGTTGTCCCGATGTTGGTTATCATTCGTTTCATTTTATGACCTCGTGTAATTTACATGTGTCAATAATACAAGATGATTCAAGAGAATCATTTCTCTTGAATCACACACAAAATTAATAATTTGGCTTTTATCTTATGTTGCTAACTAACAACCAAAGAAATATCCAAATCCATCCATCAAAGTCCAAAGAAAGAATATTCTTTTATGAGTCATTTGAAGTTACATAGTGCATGCAATGACGTGACGTGCGACGATTGCCGTATAACAGTCAATAAGGAATGCCAAATAATCAGCAAGAACATTTTGAAACGGTCACGGCGAAAACATAACCAATCTGAAAACAATTTTGTCGATTCAAATTAAATAAATTTAAATGCAGTTATTTACTGTACAACTATGCCAACAGACAGATCCTCACATTACTGAACACAGCGGATAAGAATGTCAGGACCTTCTACTGTCAGCTCTTCTATTCAAGGTCCTACCAACGCTGTTGGCAACTTCTTCAAGGATCTTTTCGCAAGTTCCTGTGGTAGTGATGTGAAGGCAGTACCGTCGAAATTCGGTAAGGAGAAGAATTTTAGCTCGAAGCGAAATATGTATATTTTCAACATGTTTAGTCTCGGTTATTATAACCGCCAGTTTGCATTGCATCGTGTGTGTGTTTCCGCGCAGACCACGTGGCCTAGAATTTACACGCGTGCATTGCATTCTAGTGGCTTAGTCTTGCTGTAGGCGAAAGCATGAAACAGGCTCAAATATCTCAGGCCCTCACGCGAGACCTAGCTGAGCTGAAATGAGAATATGAGTGATTTATCCACCCAAGGAACATTATTTAGCTTATCTTATTTGTTTTCGGCTAAGTTTATACAATTTCTTTTTTTCCAACTCGGACTGAATTTGTTCAAGTTGAGTTGTATTTAAAAATCATACAGATCTATGAAAACTAAAATACTTCGCAAAATACCCTTTACAGGAAAAGGGCAAACCGTAACCAACCTTCGCGAACGACGCAAGATTCTAAGAGCAACTCCCGCGCATTGTCCTCCGCTGGTGGAAAGCTCTGCTCCCATGCCTGATCCGGGAAGAAATCAGAAGACAACAACAAGAAATTGTTCGGCGCATACTTTTGTGCCTCGCCGACATCGTTCATAGTTTCAACAAAACCACGACCTTCTAGGGCATGAAAGAGATGGCGCCTTATAAGCTTTGCATTCGGTTTGATAAGGGAGCGCGGGGAAGCGTAAAGAAATACCATGAATGCGAAAATATGACAAACTAAAATATCTCGTTAAAAAGTGCCGCAGGGAATGCAGTTCTTTGTTCCGGATGCCTGATGCCGGCCTGGCTGGAAAAGTATGCCCAGCGTACGAATAGTTTTGGGAAGTGTTGAAAGCTTGCGCTATTTGGAAACTGCCGTGCATTTGCATGCCATGCCGTACTGAACAATGGCCAAAGAGTGCCAGTAAATTTAATTCTGGAATAAAAATGAAACTATACATTTTAGTTATAAAATAGTAGGTCGAAAAAGGTTAAAGGACCAACGTGTATGATTTGTTGTCTTTTATCAGTTTGTGTTTTGTTCATCTTTCAAATGATCAAAATTAATGTGTTGAATTATTCGTGTCATGCAAATCCAGAACATTGCTTGAAGGTTGTTAAGAAGATATAAAATTATTTAATTATTTCCCAATCGTCTGTAGCGATCAGAGTGAGACGAGCGTATTTATCATCATCATGCAAAGGAAGCATTTACACATGACTACACGATCGGAAAAGACACAGAAGCTTCTAGCCTCTGACGGAAGTGTCTTTTTCTTTGCGCGAGTCGTGGAAACCGGGCGAAAGAAATATCCTTACTGTCGTTTGTTTTCCTTTTCCACGAACCTTTAGACCAAAGAACGAACTGGAAGTTTAACAGGAAGTCCTTAAAACTTCTGCCGGTTGGGGAAAAAAGCTTCCTCGAAAGCATCATCGGGTAGGTTTCCACAACGCTGAGTCGTAGTCGGGCTCGGAAAACTCTTGAACCGACTCCCCTTTACTTCGAAAGTCGTCGGGCGCTCGGTTGCCGTTCGGGTTTCGAACACCGACGAGTCCTTTTTCCGCCCCTGAATTCTCGAACTCGAGCCCGATGCACCCCCTTTCGACGGCGGCCCTTCGTTCTGATTCGGAAAATTTGCGATACTGTAGCTTCAGTTTGCTCCGACGCTGCACCGTGCGCGGATGTGTTTTACGTCACCGTCACCGTGATTCTCGTCGTCGTCGTTGTTAACGTTCTCTCGTAGAGCGAACGACGGTTTGCCGGAGCCGGAACGGAGCACGTTGTCCTTTTCGCGGCGCGCGAAATCACGTGTTCGATCCCGCCGAGTGAGAGATTACGCGCTGGAAGGATCCGTGTGAAAGTCAGCAGCCGTGGCATTAGTGGTGGGTTGAAAAGGATCGTTTCCTTCGGTCGTTGTTTTCGAAGGAAAATTTATGTGCCAGGATCAACTGTCCTTTCCGCCGGCTAACCGGCTCACCCTCGATTGTCAAAAGGTGTACGAAGCATCCGTGTCTTTTCCATTCTTATCCACCGGATCCGGTATATGGCTAAAAAAAATGGAACGAGAAAGCAGTGTGCTCGTGTTCATCGGTGTCCGTGTGCCATTCCGTGATACTAACAGGCTACCGAGTGATTTGAGCTTGCGAGTGCAGAAACCAGGATAACGTGAAACGAAAACGGATCTGGCAGGTGGCATGAAAAAAGAAGTGACGTGGCATGATCAGCATGTTATTGAACCGGGTGAGGTGGTTGGCAAGTGCTGGAAGAGCTGTGCTTTTCAACTTCGATTAACCAGCTTTGTTTCTCGGCGATTATGTGAAGCGTGATCATAGCATACGACACACTGACGCACATTCACAAACCAACTGCAGAAAATTAACTCGAGTGCAGATAGTTTCCCTTCCACGTTTCCCCATTCTACATCCAGCATAATCCGGAACAGCTGGTTGTTGAAACATTCAAGCCAGGTGGACCGGGACCAAAAAGAACGAAGGAACATAACCATAATGCAACATAAAGTCAGACGTATAATGATTAAAAAAGGAGTTACAATAACGGATCCAATACCTCGGGAATCGTCCAGCTGGCCTCAATTTGTTGCAGTTTTGCAGTATTTCAGCATGAAAAGGTGACTTCGTGGCCATGATGGCGTGACACAATATTGGAATGGAAAAAAGGGATGGCTACTCCCGGGGGAGTTTTCTTACATTAGTTTTGCACAAACTGCACAGCTCCAACTAAAGTGCAGTGTATTCATCAAGGAGTTCAAATGAAGTGCAATCGAAAAGAATAGATCTCGTGACCTGTGGAAAAAAATTAAAAGGCATTTAGTCACGGACATTGATGGCACCGACAGGCACCTTTCCATTTCCATGATTCCCTTGTGCGTGCATTGTGTGAGTAGATAGGGCTAATTAAAATCCTATGTCGGCCTTCGAGAAGCCACCGACCATCGTTAAGCCGGCACGAAGAACGGCAAGTGCCATCATCATGATCGAGATCGCGGTAGCACTAAGCTGGTCGCCGTAATAAAATTGCTTTGAATGGAACAAAACAACCGTTTATCGCGAGCTAACAAAGACCAAAAACATGAGAAAAGGGTGGTGCAATCACTCTTGATTGTAGTTCACTGCGCTAAAGTCCATTGACTCCGCCATTAGGGATGCAGCAGGATAATTAATTACCCGACTAACGGCTAATAAACATTCGCGTATCCTCCCTCTTATTGATGTGGCCTTTGATCGGGCCAAAGTTGGATAGTTCGTAGTAGTTTACGTAGATTGCGATAAAAGTCATGCCTTTACAAATCAGAAACGTTCACGAAAACTGGTGTCACGAAATGACCTGAATTGCAAACGAAATGAATGAATGGCTTTGAGTTGGTTCTGATAATTATTCCAAGTAAAGAGATGGATATAGTTTGATTGATATTTTGTCATTTTTATAGCCTTCACAGAATTCAAATGGTGTTTGCAACTGGTAAACCAATTAACCCAATGAAACTTATCAAAATAATACGGGCTGGCTACACTGGCTATCGAATTTTGGTTGGTTAATGGTTTATTTAGTCAATTAACGTCCCAAAATAGTTTAGCTATTTTTCAAACCTTAAAACATTTTGCGAACATCTCTTCTTGCTTCTGATCCGCTCAAAATTGAGCACGTTGTCTTAACATGGCCTGGTTACCAATTGTCTGCCAGGTCGCACAGCCATGATTGCCGCTTTCCATCCCTGATCCTTTGAAAATTTTCGCAAATATTGGTTTCTTTAGGCAGAAGTTGCCTCTTCTATTTAGAAGAAACGATAACAATTTAAAAATCTAATTAAAATAAAGCGGATTTGGAAAAAACCTTTAGTTAAACTAAACTTAAGAATTGAAAACTGACAAAATTATATGTAAATTTATTAGTTCAAACTTATATGAATGTTGTTAGCTATGCTTTCCTTCAATTATCATTTGTGTAGTTTCAAAATTTCTTCTTCATTAAAAATATAAGAAAGAGAATGTCGAAAACATATAGGAGTTCGTTTCATCGCTCTGCAACATACAGTGTATGTTCACTGCACCATTTTCAAAGGGTAATTACCCAATAAGAAACCTGACAAACGTGCAGTAATATTTTATATTTATTGTTCACATTACCAATACTTTTCCGGTACGCTGCCATGCTCGGGGATTGTTCCGTTCTCGGATATAAACCTTCATCATGCAGATGGACCATGACCATGCCTCCACCCCTCCAATATCGCTCATAACAATTCCGACGTCCCAAGTTACGTGTTGAATAATATCCCTCACCATAACAACCACCCCATTATCATTTGAGATCGATTCAGCACGAAAGTTATCGACATCGAAAAATACAATTCACGGTCGGTTTTCGGACGAAAGGATTCTAGTGACCCTAAAGTGGAAGAAAAATGTGCGAAAAGTGCTTTTACACTCCATCACAGAGCGAAGAGTGATAGAGATAGAATCATGAGTCGTGTGTGTGTGTATGCAAGACAATACCGGGGGAAAATGGGATGTGCGTTGTCCAGCATCAGTCGGTGGAAAGGTTTTTCTTTTTTTGACGAGCAAATTTGTCCGTTCCGGCTGGTTTATCAAGCGTGTCGAAGCTGTTTATGTTGTTACTTTGCCATGGCTACGGTTCCATAATCCAACCGAATGTCCGCCACCAGCATAGGAATGACGATACATGGAAAGAAGTAATAATCTTCTCCGCTACCTTTTCGGAATTTTTTATGGAGATGGAAAGCGATAACATTTGATGTCGTGTCGCCGGAAAGGCATTCCGATACTTCACTGAGTAATGATGCGTTCCTCATCACGGTGTTGGAAAATTTTCCGTCTTGGACACATTTTTTCATTATTATAATGAACGTTTTGTTTCGCAATCATTGCTAAATAAAAATGTGCCAATGTGAACACCTGCCAATGACGTTACATACAGTATTGTAAAAATAATTGATAATCCAGATCGTTTGAACAAAAACAAATTCAAAACACCACATTTTGTGGTAAATCAAAGGTTTATATGTTATTAAACCATGAAAAAATCCACCATAATATTGAGACACCTATGCTGTCTATGAGCATATTAAAAGTGTGACTAGCTGCGATAAATGTGTAAATTGACTGCTGGTCTTGTTGATTTATGGCTACATTGCCCACTGCACTATCTCTGGTCATACGTTTTATTATATGCTTATCAAATATTCCAACATAATTCTCAAAAATAATTAATCAAACTGCATCGCGCAATTGTTTACTCGCGATTTTAATGGGCGGACTCGAGAGGGCGACGGGAATAAAAAAATGCCTCTACAACGGACGAGATTAACTAACGCATGATTTACCCGCTGACTTTTTAGCAAAAAGTAAACACACAAAACCATGTTTCATAAATAATAATCAATCAAATGAAACCATGACGCATCCCAGCGGATTGATTTGTTTTTGAAAATTTGCAATATCAACAACGGGCACGCAAACTGTTGCACAAGCTGTGACATCATAAACCTCAGAAGGGAGTAAGAATATGCAACAAACAACGCCAAACGATAACGACAGTACGTTTGCCAATTTTTGCATTTCCATACTTCACCTCCGCCTATCGCCTATCTAATCGAATCGAACGGCATGGCACAAATGGCGCCTGATAAGTGAACCAACGGTAGACCGTGTTTATTGCTTGGCCATGGCTATGTTACCCTTCAATGTGAGTTCTGATGACAAGCAGTTCAATACAGCGTTTACGTGGAGTATCACTTTGCACACTGGTATTTCTTCGAATGCAACCAGATCATCATTAAAATAGGAAGATCAATTATTTTGTTGCGTTATCGATATTAATCAGTTTGAATTGAACAGTATTTCAATATGTGCTTCAATATGCTTATGTTTATGAAACATTGAATTTCCATCGTTTCATGTTTCAATCAAACAATATTTTATTCTGCACATAAAACGACTTCTGTGGAAAAGCTTTGTTCATTCATGTTTCCCCTTCACGAATAGTAAAAAAAAAAAGATAATATCATATCGTACCATAACAGTAACAACGGTACCAAATCGATGTCCCAGAATTCTTTTCCAATATGAATTAAAAACTTCGTGTGCGATGCAGCATAAAAAGTTGCCCCAACCACCCTTTGAAAGGAAGGTGGACAATTTTTGCCCAGGTCAACAGTCAAACATTCCTGCTGAAATCAACGCCAATCTGTGCACCAGAATGTGTTTAATCTCCCTGATGTCGCTTCCCTCTCACTATTCTCCTCACACTCTCTTTGTCCATCCACCACGCTCGGTGTTGGTGATGAATTATGTGAAGGGATTTATTTAATTCCGCCGATAATCCCATCTTTGTATTTTTATGCTTTTTGCTTCCTGCTCGCTTGCCGCTGCAACATGCTTCATAATTTACAATTCCCTTGGACCCCCTTGGAGAACATTTCGACAATAACATATTCGCGTATTTTATGCTTGGCTACTGCATGTATGCTGCATTACTTCCTTTGTCAACTTTGTACTGCAACGTGTTACCAAAAAGAACTGTATCAATCATGAAGTTTCAAAATTCAGTTCACTCCTCAGACTGTAATAGAAATTATCTAGGCTGTGATAAACTTTTCATATGATTTACGAGCCAAAAGAAGACCGCAAAAGTTGTCCACCGAATCCTGCTATTGTTCGAGCATGATGCATAAAACGATAAAATAGCAATCAATTGAATGGTCTAATTAAAATCAAACTGTCAGCTGGTGTCACCGAATAATAAGGCACTCAGCATTCGCAACAGATCCCCGAGCCCACCGTGCCTGCATTACCTCGTGCCTATCACACATGCTGAACATTGGGAAAATCCTCCGGAACGGCTTTCGACCGGTTCTGATATTCATATTCCTGTCAGGCACGCGTTTTACCAGCCGCGCTGTGGCTGCAAAGGACCCTTCCGAGAGGGCACGTTTAGCGAAATACTGCGTACGTGAGGACCGGGTCGAGAGTTTTTTTTTCCCCTAGCCGGTCAAAGGGACGATCCTAAGGTGAAATACATCGTGTTGGACTTCACCAGTAACGTATAATAGAATGATGCTATTTTGGAGTACTTCAATACATTGCAAAGGGATTGAAATGCATACTTTCACTGCATGGAAATTCCTACGTCCATGCTAGATTACCGCTGGCTGGATGGTAGCACCCTACGAGAAGCATATGCTAGTATATTGTCACGACAATTACATATCATGAAAGTTAACATTCCATGTGTTGCTCACTGTGTTTACTGAACAATTCAGAAAAGCGTCAAGCTGGCACCAGGCTCAGAGGGATGCTACGGGATATGAAGCGGTTCGATAAGGCTTAACCTTTCTGCTGATTGTTGCATGCATGATGCAAACAATATTGCACTTACGTTTTCTATTATCTCCAGTGTCAGCGTTGCAAATTGCGCTTCATGTAAACCAGCCATGAAGTTTTATTGAATCAGGGGAAATTTTATGTAATCGAAACAAAAGTAAACTGAAAATAAGTTCGATAAAGTTCCTCCACACTATTGCACGATAAATTACACTTACAGATTACTAACCCTACTTTCTGGTGACAGAAGGTGTCCACTTTCTTCTGGTTCGCCTTTGCTTTCCATTTCAGAGTTTCCTTCGGCTGCCCCTGTTATTCGTCTTGCAGCTGCGCCATTGTAACGGAACCATTTGCTGCGCTGACTGCGCATCGCTATTGCTGCCCATGGCCGAACTTTCAATTGCCACATACGCACTGTATTGAACCATATTCTTGGGTATGATGTTTCTCGATTAGAAGAGAAAACGATTCTGTCGAAGAACATATCAACCGATATCCAAGATTTACAAGACCAGTATGCTTAATTCAAGCTGAAATTTCGTCTTTTCACAACGGCACCTCTTTCCAACACACAAAACACCTACTTTGTGACTACTGCTTGTTAACATCCGACACGTCAGAAGATTTCAGTAGTTTCGCCCAAAGTGTATATGCAAAGCTAGCTCTATATAAGCTCTTTGGTTTCGCCTGTCAACCGATGTAGCCACATTGGCCGCGTGCTGAGACAGTTTAGGCGGGTAGGCTGCGTGCTTTTACAGGGTGTGAACCGAAAGAATGTTCTCGAAGAATTTTGCACTTTTCGTGTTTCGAATCGATGTTCCAAGCGGAGTAAAACAATGAAGCAGCAAAATAAAATTTAAGGAAGAAACAACAGTTACCAAACACAATAACGGGAAGGAATGTGAATGCCAACATGGATGGTGAGGTAAATCCTGCCCGATCATTGCTCACACTATAGCAGATTCTAAAACCATAAGTAATCACTTTGGGCGCACAGTAATATTTTCACATTAACACCCTTTTCCCCGAAACACACCGTACGCCATTATTTCATCCATTCCCATTATTTGTAACCACTTTTCGTGAAGGATGAAAATAAAAACAGGTACGTCTTTTACGTCTCTCCCAGTGCACCCAACACCAACCGAAGTGAAGTGAAACTTAGCGAAAAAAAAGGACAGTGCATTCAACGTTCTTAATGTCCACTCGAAACCGATCCAAACCAGTGGCGCTCGGCCCACATGTGCAACCCGTGCGGAAAAGCGCATTTGTGTTTCCCGGTGCATTACGCGGATGAATAAAACGCGCGCCACAATTCACGCGTCAACCGGCCAAGCTGGAGGGCTGAAGTGGCTGTGAAAAATTGTTTGCGAACTTCATCGCAATCCGGCGGGAGGCGGAGGTGAGGCTAGCAGTGCCGGTGCAGGACATTTTGCATTTATTCCACTGCAGCTGCGGCCCGGAACCGAAATTCAGCAGGAAGAGCAGCAACAACAGCAGCAGCAGCAATAATAGAACAAGTGAGCAATACGAAACAATAAAGCTCCGATTGTTGAAAGCAACCGATGCCGCACCGAGGACTGGAGTGAAGTGGTTCGTCCAAGGATCTCTCCCGGTGACGTGGGCCAGGAAGCCGGCGTGCAGCAGAAGCAGTAAGTGAACGGGACACTTTTCCGCACGACGGTGTAGCAGCGTGAAGTGGGCTGGCGCGGCTTATGCCGGAAAGTGGCAACGACTCCTCAGATAGATCCACCTCGAGGGAGGCAGGGAAGTGACAGAAAAACCCAACGGGGGAAAAAGGGATTAAGCGATCGTTGCCGTATTTGTTCTGGGACGGACGGAATCGTGACGTGGAACAGAAGCGGAGTGTAAGTGTTCATCTGTAAGATAGGAAAAACCCCCTAAGTGGATACATAGGGTGTGCCGGAGCGAGCGAACGAAAGTGAGGGATAGAGCAAGCGAATGCACCGAAAGAAAGCGCCACCGCGATGGAATACATAAATCTGCTCGGGCTAAAGCTTTTGTTAAATATATCATTAGTCGTGCTGCTGGTAAACGGTAAGTTTGTAGTCGAAATTTAATTTCACGAATTAGTATGATTTATGCGCGACGGTAAATAATCATAATGGACGACATAAATGGCGCGCCGTTCGCTTCCGCTATTTTCCCACTGTTTTGTTTCTGTTTGAGTTTCATTTCATTCCAATAACTATTTTCCTTTATGTTTTTCCTTGCTTTTAGCTTCCCCATGTATTGGTGCAAATAATTTCGTCATTCTGTGTTCCTTCTGCGTTGCCAGCCATTTTCGGTGGCACTATAGCTGTCCTACGGGTTGCTTACTAACGGTATCTTTCCCAATTTCCAACATTTCCGCTGTTCGAACCCATTTCCCAGGCCATGGCACACAGACGGAGGTGAAGCCGGAGTTTCTGGCACCGCTGGACAATCTGACGGTGACGCAGGGCAGGGACGTGTCTTTCACTTGTGTTGTGAATAATTTAGGACAGTACCGGGTAAGTAGTTTTGCAGATGAGTCCACTGGAGGATGATTGATGAAAATGTGTTGTGAAATGTATGCACAAAGAATCAGGATCATTTAAAACGTAGAGCTACTCGTGTTAACAAATGGTAACAAATCATATATAAAAAATAAAATAGTTTCCTAAAAATGCATGAGCGGAATATTATAACTGCTCTTATACTAGATTTGCATCAACGTGTTTGAGTTCTATGTAGTACATGCATGACAATTACTGATTGAAATGTGTTCGCCTGATGATAATAAATCTCTACGTTCAGTTGGACAGTACCCAATTTTCCTATTTGCTGTGCAGGAAAACGTACCGTTTAGCTCAAATTATAAATTGACCTGCGTGCAGAAACTGTCATCTCCACCAGCGCACGTTTGAATGAGTTCAAATTAATTTTCCGCCTTCCTCGTACCATGCAAAAAAGAAAAACGCTTCACGGCAACTCAGAGCCGATTTAGTGCTGTTTCATAGTCGCCGTTATTGATGATCTCATTTAGGAAATTTATTGAAAACAAAGACGAACTTTTATCGACACGCAGCTCTCCTAAATAACGCCCGTCTAATCCCCGGGCGAAAGTGGAAAATCACTGCCTAATGAAACGCGCATAAAAAGTTTTGGAAAATAAAAATCTACTGCCGTTTCGTGTTTCCTATTTTTCTCGCTTGTTTCGGCTGCCCTTTGTCGGTTCGTTCTGTCCTGTGAATAGCTGCTAGTGTCAGTTCCGATAGAGCCGAGTGGCGAGTTTCGATTGACTAAACAATTTGGACCCTGGTAAGGTCTCGTGGCCATACTTGTGGTTCGTGAACAAAACATTCTGGTGGAAATTGTTTTCATTTTTAACTCCAGGCTACATTGCCGTGACATAGCTACTTTTGCATCTTAACCACGACAGCTCAACAGTTCGAGCGTTTTTGCCGAGCTAAATAAAATAGTAAAAGAATATGAAAGGATATTAAATTTGTTTTTAACGACGAAACATTACACTAGAAATCCTAAATCACTCGCTTTAAAGATGGAGTTGATTGAAGAATATTACTCATGTCGAGTGAAAATGTCGAGTTCTCTCTCCTAAATAATCTTCTTTTGCTTTTAGGTTGCGTGGATAAAATCGGACTCGAAGGCCATCCTCGCCATCCAGACGCACATGGTGGCGCTAAACCCGCGGTTGTCGGTGACTCACAATGGGCACAACACGTGGAAGCTGCACGTTTCCCACGTGCAGCTCAACGACTCCGGCAGCTATATGTGCCAGGTGAATACGGACCCGATGCGACATCAGGTAATGTTAATTTTTAACCAACCGATACAATGGAGAATAGAGAACATTTAAAACTCATGTTTTCTAACGCTGATAAAACCAGTCAATGATTCAAACAAATAACAATCAATTAATCATGAGAGAGAATGTTCATATTCTTGTAATTGAAATTCAAACCACATGCAAAAAGCTGTGCACAGTTCGTCGTAGGTTTTTTTTTGTAAAAAACTTTACGTCTTTTTAAATATTTCTTTTTCCATTTTCTTCCGTGCATTGTAACTGAGCAGTAAAGTGATCAGCATGCAAGCAATTGATGGAATTACTAAACCAACAAATTAGGCTTTCTAACCGCAGACTTACAGTCTTTTCATTTCAAACGGATAGAGACATCATAACCAGAATTCACGAAAGGTTTCGGGGATGGTTTGTCTCCCTAACCATGACTTTTAAGGCTCCTTGCAATCCATAAACACGTGTCTGATTTATCTATTTTATTTTGACCGTAGCAGAAGGATAACAGCAACAGAAACCACAAGAAACCCATTTCAATGTTGCAATTGCTCTATGAATACATTTACTTTGCCTTTACTTTGGAGTCGCTAGGAAAAAAAAACCAAGGGTGAGAAACTAACTAAGAAACCATAATTACAGTCGGGCAACTTGGACGTGGTCGTGCCGCCAGACATCCTGAACGAGCACGAGCCGAACACGCTCGAGGGCGGAGTGGCGAACGAGGCGGGAAACGTACAGCTGGTGTGCCAGGCGACGGGTGTCCCGGAGCCGACGGTCCAGTGGAGGCGCGAAAACGGCAAGGACATCGTCGTGCGGACCGAGGGCCGAGAAAAGCAAGGTAACTTGAGTGAAGCTAACGGCGGTGCGAAGTTGTGTCCTCCTTGGCTGTGCAGCCCTCTGGTTTTTCCCTGCTTCACATCCCCGTTTTCTATCGGAATAGTTTTCTGTCACGGTGTTTGATTTACTAACTACTTTAAAGTAACCCCGAAGGTCGAAATCCAACGCCAGTTAATTACCGAACGGTGCAGACAAGAGGGAGGCGACTGGAAGCGATGAGATTTCACTCCGTTAAATTGTGTTTTTAAATTTTTAAAGTTTCCTTTTGTGCATCGTTCGGATTCCTGTTTTAAATTCCAGTCCCAAAGAAATCCGGAGAGCCCAATAGCGCTGGCTGAAATGATAGGGCATTTGCTTTTTTGCTCCTTGCTTAAAGCGGATTTTTATCTTCTTCTCTCATTATTTTTCTCGTTCCCTGCAGTCGTGAAGCTGGTCGAGGGCGAACGGCTGGTACTGAATCAAATGCAACGGACCGACATGGGAGGCTATCTCTGCATTGCCTCGAACGGGGTGCCGCCCTCCGTAAGCAAACGGTTCGACGTGCAAGTGAACTGTAAGTACCTTGATCCTCTGAATTTATTTTCCTTTATTTTATGTTTAGCTCCACCGTGCAGCAATAAATTGAAACGGCGGACTAACCAGTTGGATGCGTTTTTCTACGTTTAAACTTTATTATGTTGTCCCGCTTTCTTATGTTTCAATTGCAAATTCCTACCATGCTCTATTTAAAACAAACGATATCAACTTAGCATGCTAGCGATATTTTACAGTGTATTTAAAATTTCAGAACGATAATATATTACTAAAAAAGTTCTAGATTTCTCTACATCAACAGTTATTAAACAGCTGTAGAAGCTGACTTTCCTGTATTTATGCTTACTTACTTTCCTCTCGTCGTCTCTCTCGTTTCTTCCTTTCTTCGACAGTTCCTCCGAACGTAAAAGCCGGAAACCAATTAGTGGCCGCCCCGGTGGAAAGCCATGTTCTGTTGCAGTGCATTGGGGAAGGATAAACATGACGGTAAGCTTGTCTGTTTGTGTGTTTCCGCCTGCAAACATAATAATAAACAGAATATTTTTGAAGCAGCCCCAAAAACTTGCTAAAGGGGGTGTGCTGAGGTGCTTAATAATCTATAATAAGCTTAAAATGAAAACCGAGCAGCTTATAGGTAGACTTTTTTCCCTTCTATTGATTTCCTTTACAGGCATGAAGCTGTACGAGGGTGAGAAGTACACCATCAGTGAGGAAAAGCTGAACGCGTACACGTGGCAGTTGAACTTGACGGTGAAAAATCTGCACAAGGGCGACTTTGGGCCGTACATTTGCTCGAGCATCAATGCACTGGGAAAATCCGATGCCAGGATACGATTGCAAGGTATTAAACCTTTTTTTTTGTCAAAGTGTATGTGAGAGGTCATTGTTCTTCTTCTAATTCGCGCTTTTGTTAATCCATTTTCACTCTCCCTTTCCTTCTTCATTCACCAGAGCTTCACTTACCTCCAAAGCCAACGACTACACCCACGCCGTACGTCCCATCGACCGTGAAGCAACCGCGAAGGAAACAGCACTTGCATGGCAAAGGGGGCAACAGTTTCAACCGGGACACCTACGTCCGCAACCACATCCAGGAAAATGACTATCTGGGCAGTTTGTCGGTGCACGAAGGTAAGGAGCGAATTCACATTCAATCTCTTGGAAAACGTTTCCTTCATCTGACTGAGCCCAAAATTGTCTCGATGGTTTGATTATTCTATAGTTCACGACATTTATTAAATCCAATTCTGCAATCAAGAAAAAAAACCCTCATAAAAGTACTCATTATATTTAATTGTTGAGCAATACACACGCCTTGCTATAGCATCGGCCTAGGGGTCATATAAAAAACATCTACTATACTGTCTATATGCATTTAAGGTTAATCCAAACAAGAACATCCATTTGTTTTAGACAAAAAAAGCAAATTAGTTTTCCGTGTGCATTTAACGAGCATCCCGGTCATAAGTACATGTTCTTGCTGGCAGCCGTCTAAATATCTGCCGCCTGATTATGCTGTGGATGTTTTCTGATCCTGCGGCATGATCTATTGGCCCTGGAAAAGCAAGCAAAAAAAAAACGAACAACAAAACCCAAACGGGTGGATGAAAACCCGTTCGCCAGTAATCACCAATCATGGATTTATTGGTGTGCATCAGGAACATAAGCTCGCATTTTGTCCCGTGTTTTAGTTTGTTGGTTCCTTTCCGTTGGCTCATTTCTCTTGCCCCGTATTTTTTTCTGTTTTTAACACGCCGATTTATATTGTTCAACGGTAGGCGAACGCACAATCCCTTCCTAACGTGGCGTCATAAATGAAAATTCTGCCCACGAAAAAGCGTAGGCTCAATTAATTTTTATTGCATCACAATGAAACAACACCACGACAATAAATTAATTGATATGATTATCAGCTCTTTGCGCATCACCATCGATCTACGGGTTTTCCTTTTCCTTTGTCCTTTAGTGTATGTACATGTGGCTGGGTGAGAGGGAGTACATCTGCATGCCATTATGTTACCAACCCACCGAACATCCCACAGAACCCCCCTGTGCTGGACCAACTGTTTTCCAGCACTATTTTTCCAAACATAATTTTCAATCGCTGAACGACGGCAAGAAAAATAAGGATTGAAACATGGCACAAACCCGCTATCCTTGTTGGTGCTTGTTCCTTGTCAAATGATTTTTCCTGCTTCCCCTGTTTTGTTTGTGTGTGTGTGTTGTACTGCTATACCCTTTTGCAGTTGGGTTTTTCCCTTGGGACGTATCGGCACATAAATTTATTTATATTTAATGACACTGGCCTGTGGCAAAAAAAAACACAGAAGAGTATGTTGCGTCGCTGGCGAGTTTGCTGGCGAGAAAATGATAAAAATAAAATTATGTTCATTCGCTTGGTGCATCGTCGAAGGGCGAAGATACTGAAAGGGCAAGAAAGAAAATTTGGAATAATTAAATCAAAAGCGTAACATGCGGTGATTCCATCCGTCAAGCTCTGCCTTACATGCATTCAATATTTATTGACTCGACAATCGGTGGAAAAGAGGCTTTTTTGATATCCTTTATGTTTTAACAAACCTATATTAGCAGTGAAAAAAGGACTTAATTATACATTTCCTCCTAACATGCTAGATTATACTTCTACCCGGCTTTATCATGTAACTGAGCGGCTTTCTTTTGATTGACGTTAAGGCTTGAGTTGAAACAAGCGAATAAACCAGTGACGTTGTGTTGTGCACGAGTTCCGTAACATTTGCATATTTATTAAGCACCCGTTAGTGGACTCCTTCATGGATCGCCTGGCCTTGAACGACTGCCAACATTCACCTTAGTTATATTGCTCTCTTTGTGTACGTATCATTATAGAATCTTCTTTGCTGCGCCGCAGACATCCTGGGGGGCCGCGGGACGGTGCAGGTTGCCATCACGGTAGTCGAGCTGCTCAAATATCATAACCCGACCGCGAATGTTCGTTCGCCAACACGCAACCTGTACGGCACCGGTAGTAGCTTTAGTAGTGGTGGTAGCACCGGAAGCAGTAGCAATGTTACCGGTGTGCCAAAGTCCAGTCCATCCTCTTCGTCACTGTCCTCGTCCGTCAGCGGCAACGGTACATGAGATTCGGACAATAACTATCGCCCGCCGGGCTCCGATGCTCCGTCGAGGCGAAGTTTAACGAACCCATTGATGACAATCGCCGGAGGCAAGCTGTCAACGGTGGACGACGAAGTTTGGCGGATTTAAACGGAGAGCACTAAGCGTTAGCATGGACCAGCAATAGCGAACAATCGATGCTGCGACCGGACTCTTCATCATTCTAATATATATTTCTGTATCAATTCGGTGTCTGTCAGTAGCTCGTTGTAAAATCAATCCATTTTATTTGTAATTACGTGTTTCATTCTATCGACGGGTCTATAATCGTTTAGTTAAACAGTTCGTTTCGCTGCACTAGCGATAGAGTTTATGGACAATATTTATGAACAAAATCATCTAATTTATTCGACCGATCCTTTAATCCCATGCTGATAAGTAGATGATTGTAGAAGCAGTAGTGTTCCTGTCCGCTAACCAAGCTGGAGTAATATAGTTTTACCGAAACTCTCAGTTAAACGGATATAAGAGTATAATACGCAATCACTTTTAATGTAATAAATTTCTTTCGCCAATCTATCGACAGTGCAGGTCGGTAACAAATGATGCCATGCTAGAAAATAATACCAGGGAAATTTGAACTCCTAAAACAGAGCGTAAGTGTAATAATAATTATGAAGATAAGTCTGACTTTGCTATGGGTTTTAAGAAATGCAATAAGAGAAGGAAACTATTCTATGAATAGGAACAAAAACAGGTTTTAGAGAATGTTTTAGAGGGCGTCGAATGGAATAAACTATACCCGTAGGCAGTTTAGGTAAACTACTTCCTTTTCCAAGCTGCAATTGAGTAACAAACTGTTGCATTATTTGAGGTTTCTAAAATACTACATCAATATTCTGCCGAGAGTGATTTTACTATAGAAATGCGCAGAACGCACTGTCTGATAGGGAAAAGAATTGCACCGTGAATGACGTAAGGTCCATTGAGGGATTTGTGAAGCTCAATGAGGAAAAGCCAAATTGAACAAAATAACAGGTTCAGGGATCCGTATGCTGAGATTTGAATGTAAACTATGCGCCGGCATAAAAAAAGTATTAAGCGAAGGATTTATCTCGTCAAACTTTGTTTGCAATAAACAGGAATAAATATCAACGTACCGCAATATAAGCAATATGCAATAAAAATTCTTACAATAAATGAAAGCTCATTGGGCTCAATAGCTCCGCAAAAAGGAAAAGTACTACCGTTGTGTTGATGTCCAGAGATTTAAAGGCCAATCTCTAGATTGGTGATCCGAACGCTAGATTAGTAGATTCCACTTAACAGCCTTCGTTGCTGCTATGGATGCAGAGCTAAAATGTATCCTTTTAAGACATCCGAACTTGTTCTTTGCGTGTGTTCTGTCTTTTTTGCATATAATTATGGTCAATTGAAAAGTCGAATCCAAACCCTAAGGCCTCTTCAGTTTATGTCCTACATCAATTCATTTTTTTTCTTTTCCTTTCTCTAGAATCTAGCGACGAAATACTTTCATTCACATTCCACTACACAAGAGCAAATATTAGCAAAAACAAGCTACCGCGAGAAGAATAAATGCAAATAGGTCAGCGTGGGACCTTCTTCTAAGATCAGGAGCGCTGAGATCGGATGGTTATGTGGCTCGACAAATTCCCATGCTCAACCGAACATTTACCGGACAGCGCACTTGCCTGTGTTGTTTTGCGTGTAGAACACGGCCTCGACAGTGAGCTGGATTTTATGTTTTGCTCGTGCTGAAAAGCTGCCTGCCTCCTAACTTATAACGCCATTGGTACTTCGCTAACTTCGAACTATGTCCGAAGATTGCCCTCCTCGTGCGGCGGAAGAGGAGTAGGAGGTGAAGATGTGCAATAAACTTCTGCCAAATAACACGCATGCATTCCTGCCGTCTAGCGTGGAGTGAAGCGGCGGTCAAAATGAAACCAGTCCTGGAATGTCGTAATTTCATTTGACCGTAACACAATCGCATAGAATCGCACATTAGCATAGGCTTGGGCCCATTTGTATGTGAGAATCCTTCGGAATGTGTTACTAGCCGATGATCAAGAAGAAACAACCGGTACGATTCATCCCGACCCGAGGTTCCGATGGTAAGTTATCAGACTTATTTGCATTCCGAAGAGTTTCCTCGTATCGATTTATCTTGAAACAAAGCAAAATAAATCTTTGCGTCAACCTACAGGACCCAAAGGAAGATTATCAACATTCCTTTACTCTGTATTTGATGTAGCGTATTTTTGAATGATAAGGATGGATGACGGAGGATTGGTTAAAAGGAATAAATTTCATTGATACCTTCCAAGTGGGATTCACTATACTCACAGTCACTATTTGAGCCTAAAAGTATTACAGTTTTTAATTCATTTATGTATTCATCCCATGAAATTTGAAAATGTATGTGATTTTTATCCTTTGTAAAAAACTTCACAGTCGTCCACACTTTTTTCATTCGATATAATTGCCGTGTAATCATTAGCATTCGTAGTTTGGGATATCTCCATACTACTGGGAAGAGATTGGACATTTTCAAGAAAGGCACAACTATTTTTACTACGCCTAAAGTTGGAGCCTAGATAATCGTTCAATTAAACTTTTCCATTCCGAGATTGTTGTACCCCATTCGGATTTATCTCTTGTTTTACCGCTTGTGCAACATGAAGAAGCGTTGCATACAAAACATCGATCCAAAAAAAGAAAGAATCCTTTGCGAAGTCTTCTCTTGCTAGGCTCAAGCGTAATAGATAGGAGAAAAACCCCATTGCAATTCGCGATTGCAATGGTGTTTTTGTTCGGAATGCAAAAAATAATCCACGCAAGGAACAACTTTCGGAAAATGAATTTAGATTAGTACAAAAATAAGATTACGTTGAAACATTATGAGAGTTCCGGTTTTCGAGGCAGACATCGCTGGTGTGCTGGTACTTTTTTGTGCAGCTTCCCTGCAACTGGGCGGATGAAGCTGATTCAAACTTCCACAAATGCCAAGTGCACAACTGAGGCGGATGCTTTAACGAAAGCACTATCAGGGAGGTAAAAAGTAAATTGCAAAAGTTCATTCCGTGTCGTTTGTGGTTTTCTTTGAGTCCTTTGCCATGTTTTCGTTTACTACCTGGGTTGTTCTATTAGCAGTGGTTTTGCATTGTGTCTTAAATTGGTCTGTTTTTTTTTTTTTAGTAAACACCAAAATCTTTTGATTGTGCTAATGCTAACTTAACACAGTACTCTGAAAGGTTTATAGATGAATGGCAGAGTTTTAAATGCAATCTGTGTCCATGGCATTTACCATTTAAGCTAGGGCAGTTTGTACAATATACATTCAATAGTCTGACAAGGTAAAGCCATGCTAAAAAACTCATCTTAGTATCTTATGAGCTATAAAAATTATGTTGTTCTACGGTAGATCACACAAAGAGACGGGAAATAAGATAGTTAGTTTTGAGCTTTGAGGAATCTATTTAAATCCAAATCATTAAAGCTTCAATTAATGGTGTAGTTTTCCTTAAGGAAATTCGATCAAGCTTCCGGTACGTTTCCGGTGTATATTTTTCCATTGGAGAATCGGTTTGAAGTCAACGGTACAGCTGCAACACTAGCAACGACCTCCAGTTCGTTTCACCTCCGATCGTTTGCGAGTAAACGAAGGGCCTCCCAAGAAGGGCTGCTTGCATTAGCCATAAAAATCCTCCCGGAGCTTGCATTTTAATCTTCATTCAGCCGTTGAAACTGCCTTTGACGAACGAAGAAGCGTTGAACCATTGAACCAGCGTTGGTCCATTCGATCATGAGCCCTCGAGGCGGAATAAATTGTAACGACTGAGTAAGGAGCATGTCCGACCAGCAGTCGGTCGGTGCTGGACGGAAGCAAAGTGTGAGATAAAGGTACAGATGAATTATTTCTATTACGCCGCTTGCAAAAAAAAAATGAATTCTGCACATCGGCACACATGCTCCTCCTTGCAAGAGAACCCTGCAGCGGAAGGCGTTTTCAAATCTCCGTTAGTCAATTTTGCTCAACTTCTTTTCTCATCCGTCCGGGGACTAACTACCTTTGGAGCGCTGGCAGGCTGAAGTGGCAAATGCATTCATGTTAAGGTTTATCAAACCATGAGAACAAAAATATTCAGGATTTACGGTCGCTTACATTTAAATTTATCAAATAGATAAGTAATTGCAAAACTATGGCTAACATTTAAAATATTTGTTGTAAGTTAAAATCTTGCTGCTGTCAAAAACGACATTCTACATGCTACAAAGATTAATTTACTTTTCTTGTAACTTTTTCAAAATTTCCCTAAATGCATCAGGTCGATCCGTGATCCTCCGCTTCAAGTGAGGATAAAAAATGGTAGATCAACTAATCCTTTCATTCAAGCGGCGATGACGGTTGCTGGATGGAGCTTTCGAGGGTACTTTTTATCTGAATAGACCGAATTCGAATTGCAGCCAAAGTTGATCAACGATAGCAAATAAATCAGTGGGTTGCAAAAGTTTGTTGATGGCGTGGGTGGCAAAAAAACGATAGCTTCATTGGCTTCTAAATTGCCACCTTTTGCTCACACACTCCATTTCGGGATGCCGCATCGTATCCGACCCATTTGGCAGCAAATTCTGGAGCGTGGATGCATGGTTTAGGCATAATGTACAACTTTTTAACGTGGTCGTTTTATGCAAGCGGATACCTGATTAGTTCGGTGCTTTGACGACAGAATCGCAAATTAAAAAATGATTCCACAAGCAGCTCTATTTTGCGTTTGGGTTGGTTCATACTAACTGTTACTTCAATGTAACAAACACCAATCGCGTTGTTGAGCCAAATTGATATGCCAAACTTTACTCGGCAGGTAATCTTCTCGATTTTTGCGGCTACATTTTATGATAATAGAGGAGGAAATCTCTCGCCCCAGTGTTGAACCCTGGTCTATTCTTGAGAGCTTGTTTCTACCATAGAAAAAGGGTATGGGTCACGAAACGCCAGAACAACGCCGTTGTCGTGATTTCCAGGGTCATCTGGAACATCGTTCCCGGTAGTGAACCAGCGATGACTCAATTGAGTTTATGAGTCTGTTAGATTGTGGTTTCCACTCTTGGATACTTGAGGCGCGTGTCGGTGAGCGCCGAACAGATCCGGAAAAGGTGTCTGTCCTAGGGCAAAGCACAAAAGGTTGCAACGTACAGGGATCGTTTTGCCAGAGCTAGAGGCTGGAAGGATAATAAAAAATCCTACTCGATAGTGGCCGAATATTGCTTCGCGGCGATTTTGGGAATGCAACAGACAGATTTCAATAGCAACCACCATTTTCATCGTAACGTATATGGCAGGCCTTTAGGGTGAAAGATTCGACCAAATAACGAGGACGGTAGTAAAAAAAATTACGAAAAATGTGATGAGAGATCATGACCAGGAACAAGTTCAAAGGTTTCTGACCGGCAGATCAGAAAAAAACAGGAACATTTGAGTTCGCAACTGTAGTTTGGTTTATTACGATCTTGGTGAATGAATAAGATTGCAGAATAAGTATGAGTAAGATTGTTGATCCAATGATCTTTTAAATGATTTAACAAACGAAATTGAAACAATTGTTTTAAATGAACCATTTTTGTTTTAGCCTTGCCAATTATCGTGCCCCGTTCTGTCTATCGATTTAACTGAACGAAGTTGATAAAAGGCTTGGTGATTATTTGGAAATTGCTGTTTGCTTGCCGGAAACGGTGGGATTCAAATTTATTGGACATTATTATGGGTTGGAAATAATCATCCCCGCCCTGGAACGCTCGGAAATTCCTTGAACGCAAGATACAAATTAATGTACTTTATCTCTTAATGAATTGGTTATTTATTGCCCGTTTCGGCCGGCTTGTTGTTGCTTCCGCTGTGATCCATCGGCCCAGTACCTCGATAGTGGATCAATGCACAGAACACCAACGTGCGTCGTGTCGTGGCAGACTGTGGTTTGGAAAGTCCCATGTTGGAAAGTCATGGCGAAGGACGACGCCATGATGGTTTGCCCTTGCTGAGATGGATGGCGCGAGTAACTGGATGTGACATTTTTGCACCCAAAAGGCGCCCGTAACATGGGCCTCGACGGTTGTTGCATCCACTGCACTGGCAACACCGTTTGTTGCACTTCGACCGTTCGGAATTGCGTAGCACAAAGTGTAGGAAATTCGGTGCTCGTCCTCGCCAGAAGGCGCGAATCTGGAGCCGCTGCACATTTGCATGGAGTCTAGCGTAAACACGGAACAAACAATATACCGCAATCAATCAGTGCCCTTTTCAGTGCTTCAATGGAAGCAAAAACAATGGACGAATGCGGAGGATTGACCATTTTCGTTTTTCTGCTGTGCCTTAGCTGTTTGTTTGCTTATGAATGAAACAAACCGAGAGTGGTTTGATCCGTGGCATTCATGTAGGGTTTGCCTAATTGACTTTAGACTTTTCAGACTCGAAAACTGCAGCCTATTGCAAATTTTCTTTTTTTGAGAGGAAGATAATTGAAAGCGTGATACAGTTTATGGTTTTATCCAAGTTTCAATGCTTTTGATGCCTCAAGCTGGGGATCCTTCGATCGATTAAATTGAATTATTGTGTTCAATTTCTGCCAGTATATTATGCCTCAGGCCTGAAAGACGAAATCCGTTAAAGGTGACTTTTAAAACTGGCTTTCTTTCACCAGCGCAGTTTCTTTAAAGCGCGTATACACATTGAAACATTCTGTGAAACATTCGGCTGAAACGTTTTTTTGACATTCGACTTGAGGGGAAAGTATAACAGTAGAACAGTTTCGAGCCCGGTTTGACATGTTTTGGAACAGGATTATGTTTAACGAATTTCCACAAAACAAAATCTTAATTCGAAACATTTACATTTTTTTGTTTATTTCATACGAAATTATACTTGATTTCGATGTCAATAATAATGAGTGCAATTAAAACAATTTTTTCTTAACAGAAACACAACTGATTCGGCTAAAATAATATATTTTGGGCCAAATAGTTTTTGGGTTTTGTTTTCCGGCTCTCCACATTGAAACAAAAATGAGGGGAAAAATTGATAAACCAGGTGTCAAATTAGATGTCAAAATTATGTTTCAGCCGAATGTTTCACAGAATGTTTCAATGTGTATACGCGCTTTTACAGTTTATTCCATCCAAAGAAGTAATGCATCACCCGAAGAACGGTTAAGCATGCGCTGGTAAAGTGCATCTACTCGCATGGAACCTTGCTGGTCCATGTTTCTGAACATGCTAGTTAAAATCGTTTGAATGATTTATCGATGTTTCCTTTTCTTCGTTTTTATTTCTAGTGTCCAAACTCATCCCCCTTAACCAACTATGTTGCAGCTTGCACGGCCTGAACGAGTTTTCCGAGCAATGTCCCTTCATTGTAGCAAAATTGAATCGGCTTTCCTGAATCAAGCTAACGAATGAAAAATGGCACCAAGTGGATTGACTGTCGCCTCTACTTCTAAGCCTTCGCCGTTCGATCTGGTGTCGTATGAACCAAAGGCAATGCGTAAAAGATGGACTAGGGAACTATGGACGGTCTGCTTTTAAATGGTTTGCCAACATTATGCTCCTTTGTATGTCCATAATTTGGTGGCTTCAGCTTTGATTTGTGTTATCTCTTCGTTCTTTGTTTAAAGAGAGTGTTCAAGATGGCAAGTGAAAAAATACTTTCGTATAACATGTTTTTGCGCATAGGAACTCTCTAGCATATGAGCTTCTAAAACGTGCAACATCCCACTATAATACCGCACGGATGTTGGATGCGGTTCGCCAAAGGTGGGTTTTCCAGTTTCCTCCACCTAGATGGTATCCGCTGAGGGGAGATTTTCCCGCAACAATAGCAACACAGATCGTGGCGATCAGGAAATGCCCACTACGCCCAGTGCATAACGCACGTGTTGTACGAATGCAAGTGAAGCCTTTTCCACGAAGCGTACCTCGGGAAGGGATCTCTGGCTTGGGGGCCTTCAAGGCAGCAGGAGGAACAACACACACCGTCTGCCAAACCGTCGCTAATGTTAATATAAGCAAATAGCCCTTTAACAGACTGTTATGTTTGCGTGCAGTTTTGGACAAAAGCTGGCATTGGGATGACTGGAACATGGACTGGAAAATGGCATCCCCGAATCGGAAATGGCACGATAACCACGCGCTCCACTTGTTTCAACATGGTTGGACAGTGTGAATCAGTCCTTTTTTCGGGTGTGCCGTTTGTTACCCACGAATTCTCAAGTTTTATGACGTCCACGTGCCTTTGTTCCGGGGTTCAGCGGACAGCTATTAGGTATTTAGGGAGTGAATGCATTCAGTGCATGGAGAGAGAGCATAAAAGTATGCATCATTCTCGGTGCAGCTGCACGTGGAACATCATATTGTTTTCCTGTTGGCACTTCCACGATCGAAACATGAACTATAGTCACATTAACGTTGCATTATGTTGAAGATGTGACCAGAGGGAAGCACTGTTCACTTCACGGAACATAACAAAATATCCGAGCAGATTCCTGCGGTGTGAATGAAGTTGGTAAATAAAAAATTGTGGGTTATAGTAGGTATTTATTTGCATCACATATCGAAGCAGGTACCATAACCTATCATCTATTGGCTATGAAGTGTTCTAAGATATGAAAAACCACGTGAACGTGTACAGTGTTGAATTTGTACATGATAATATTATTCAGATCCTTGTTAGGAAGAGTACTGCAGGTTTCATTCCGATTCTCAAAATACAGTTTCTACCAACCAAATTTCAATCCACCGTGACTGCATAGAAATTACTATTACTTCTAATATAACTATATAAGAATTACTCAAGGAAGTAACATTCTAGTAGAGTTTGGTATTTTTTTAATCCCTTCAGTAAATAATAAACCTGATTCTTCAATGAGCTTCCCAATAAACTATTCTGATTCTTTAGGTCAAACGCATAAAACTGCAGGTTCAAACGACGGATTTGAGTTGATGGTAAATATCATTTAGCATAATGACGTCGAACGTGCCCTAATTAGATGGCTTGACAACTTATACTTTATGCAAATGTGCAGCTTTTAAGCTTTTCCGGGTTTCCAGTCGCCCGGCAGTGGCTGCTGCATCATCTGGAGCAACCACCTGCGGCCGGGTTGGCATATTTCTGGGCTATTAAAAGTCGCACCTGATGCGATCCGAAATCCGCCTCAAGGTTGTGCAAGCCACCCGAACGCGTGGAGGAGCTCGGCAACGATCGACATGGCAACTGCTCCGGAGCTAGTTTCAAAAACAATTTATAAACTCTCTCTCTCTCTTTATTTGACAAAATGCAAATCTCGTTTAATACCCCTTTTAGCGCTCATTGGCGGCACCGCGGTGGTTCTTCAGTGCGCTCGAGTAAACGTTCGTTGGGCGCCGACGGTTGGAACTGGTAATGGAAAAAGAAAGTGGCTTCAACAGCGAAGGTAAGTGAACCGTGAAGAGCGAACCAAAGAACACACCTTGAAGCTACTCAAACAGGCGGTTCCCTCCTGAGAAACTGCACTACAATGGCCGCCCATATCTTTTTTATCGTTCACCTGCCAGCAAGGGAAAACTTGTTGAAGCAAATCTTTCTGGAGGATTTACGATGGAGAGAGATTCGGCACGTGAGTATTTTTAAATTTCCATGCTGCTTATTGTTCGTTGCTGTTGGCTAGTTTTTTGTAGGACTAGGAGCTCGTAAAGGGAAGGTTCAAATCGTTGAACATCGTTGAATTACATTTTCACCATTAGAAGTCATAAGAAATTCATACCGAATAGACATGTTCATCCAAGTAATTTCCAGCGGTGATGAATGCTTTAATTTATGTGTGCTATCATTTTCATCATGTTTACTGTCGCAAATTGAAGAAAGTTTAACCCAAATACAGCTTTACAAGCTTATATCTTTATCTGGAAACAATTTGTATGCCACTTACACCACAAGGTACTAAGTTTGTTAGCCGTAATGAAATCCTTTAATCTTGATGGTAAACCACAAGCAAATCTCAGTTAATTTGATAGAATTGATTATCGTTCCAGTGCCTTTGTATTCTTTTTCATTTCTGCCTAAACAATTCCACAATCTTTCCATCCTGTCCATCCAGCGTCTAGCGAAAGTGTGCCTTCTTCGGAAAAAATGCCCTAAATGAAGTTGAATTGATACTTGATGATGATGCTAATGAAGTTTCGCCCGTGATCCGTACCCAGGGCTCTGAACTCCCACGTCCACGTTCGGACGAGCAAAAACAAAACCGACAAAAACAGGGAAAGAAAAAGGCGAACGGAACAACCCAAAAGGACGAACAACCGATAAGTCCTCGAACGCTCTCGGAACAAGCTTAGTCATCAGGCTCAATTGTGCGTGGTGAATTGAGTTTAAGGTGATGTGGTTCCTTGGAGTTTTTAGCCAGGATTGAGTCTAGCGGTCGTCCTGAAGGTGAGCGAAGGTGTGTTTTGGCGTAGATTCGACGGTGTGATGGAATTTAGGAAGTTTCACTTGATTCAATCTGGATTTTTTCTAATCGAATCGATAACTTGACTGTGTTCATGTTAATAAATGAAAAGAAATCGAAATGAAAAAAAATCATCATTGGTCAATAAATGTTTCACATAACATAAAATCGTATCATAATAACATCATATAAATATGCTTTCGATATTCTATTCAATTACTAATATTGGAAATTTTGTTCAATAACAAATCTTAAATGTTATTCAAAGTTTCTGTTTTCCATCGTTAAACCAAAACTATTCTCAAAAATAATCCATCAATTCTACGCCTCAGGCCGAAAATTCCTATTGAGAACAAAACTCGCTCAGCAGAATCCAAAGCAGAGTTATGCAGCCGAACTTCTGTGGGCTCGCCCTCACAGTTCTATGTGTGTGGTATGTCGGACGAAAACTTTAGAGCCTACGGGCATCATAGATGTACAGTTTCCGTGGGACAGGCAAGGAACGAAAAGTTTCTTTCGCTTCGGAAACAATACCACCCCACATTCTAGAACATTCAGATGTGTGCGGTTTTTAAATAAATAGCATACCAAATGCAACGATAGGTTACTGGTTAAAACTTACCAATTAGACCAACAAATAATTTGTTTAGTATAAACGCTCAAATTTAAAAAGTATGATATGTGAAGAAGGTTGGCTTGAATTATAAGGTGTGACAACGTTTAACTCAAATATTTAAAAAGTTGGTAATACGATTTCCAAATATTTTCGTTTAAAAACTGCAGTTTAAGGAAAGGTCATAAGATTAATTATATCGATTGTGACGCTTGAATTTAAGAAATAATTTTTTTTTTGTTCATTCAATATGGTGTTTTTTGTGAAGCTGCATTTCGAAAGTTATTGCACTTTTTATAGTGCTTCAGCCCTACACAATTTTGCAAGGATTGAACAAATAAAACACACCAATTGTTTCCCGTAAATGCCAACAATAAAGCCTAAAAAGAAAAAATACTTCAATGCACTCCAACATCCATCATGATCATGATCACCCACAAACACAGGGGAAAATGTGGGACAATTGGGAAAGCTCGGAAGTAAAAAAAAAACGACAGTATGCGGCTGCAAGCTGAGGCTGAAAAACATGTTTGATAAAGCTGCAATATATCCAGCGCTGTCAGGGGCAGAAATTGAAACGCATTTGAAGAATACCCTCACAACGAGCTCCACAGCTCTGTACGTCTGCGTGAAATGGGGAAATCCACAGAGTCGTGAAATTAGGGAGTCCACTACGGTGTAAAAACAAGTAGCGCACCTCTCAGTACGTCATCGGAGCAATTGGCCATCGGGGAAAATCGGCTTGTTTGTTTGTTGATGGCACGGCAAGTATTCGGGTGGATGTGGTACTACTGCGGCAGTGCAGTTCGATGGGAATGACCAAATCAACCTGTGCAATGGCACTTGAGTCCATAGAACGGCTGGATGTTGGATGCAAAAAAAGGAAATTGAAGTGATGGAGAGAAAAATCCTTTTAATACCTACAGTGAGAATTTAGAATTTGATGTGAAGCATGAGTCCATCAATTGGATTTATTAACGTTTCATTTTCGACTGGTGCCACTCACCTGGAAATTCACAAATGAAATGTGGGACACAGGGAAATATGTTATGATATCAGAAGAAAATTGCTGGCAACCGGCTCGACTGCATAGTAGTACGCGTGAAAGAATCATTCCGTGCTACTCTCTGGTTGCGTTTGAAGAAATAGCCAGATAATTTATCGTTTGATAGCGACGGTTGTCAGCGTAACCATTAATCATGTCGATACGCATTGGAATTTTGGGTATCCCCCGATGCGTCAAGACCATATTGTCATAACAGGGTTTGTGGCTTTCATGCCGGCTATTCTAGGGTCATCTGGCGTGTTTTGTTTATGTTTGTGAAATTGACCGATATTTTCGTCCCCTTTGATGCGATGAAGATGACGGCTGCATACACGCGAAGATGTTGGATTTTATTTTTCACAGTAGATTCTTTGTCCTGCAATTTAAATGATAACAAAAGATATTGGCACTTACTTAAGATCTTTACAGTAAGTTTAGAATAATAAATAATATTCTAAATGTGCTTACAAATGACGAATTTACTCATTCGATCGAAGCATTTCATGATTTAAGAATAAAGATCATGTTTCGAGCAATGCAATTTGATTGACCCAGCCAAATAATCTGATTATAGTTGCTTCGAATATGAAATCCGTCTTTCTTGGTCGTACAAGTTTGTACACGCCTTGCTTTGGCACTTTTACAAATTGTACCTCAATCGTGGCTCACGTGGGCAGATGCGAGCAAAGGAACACTTGCAAATCCGACAAGAGGTCGGAAAAAAATGTGACGGTGTCCTTTTTGCGAGGAGTACGATAACTGCTGAAGTGAGAAAACGGGTGAGTAACAAGGAAAGATATATTCCCGTTTTCACAAAGCGAGGCCAAAAGCTCCGAAGGAACCAGCAGAAGGGAAAGTCATCCGTCGAGGGAATTTTCTCCTTTTCCCCGATACGGAAAACTCACTCGGACGTTTCAAATAAGGGGTCAATCGTTTCGTTTGGATAAATCGTGCGTACCGTCTTCACGAGCATGTTCAGCAGGTGTAGCCAGACTTCGAGGCCTTTGGGATTTACGAAAGCAAGGCAGTTCGTTATGGTGTTGCGAACGAGTCGTGTTTGTATAATTTTCATCATCACGGCACCTCGTTCGATACGTAATAGAATCGCCTCAAAGGATACGTAGTGGTCTCCATGGTGACCTGAAATGGAAATCTGCGACGTTCGAGCACTCTAGTGGTAGTATTGATGTCGAGGGATTAACCACTAATGAGAAGACCGGTATTGGGTGCGTGCGGACAAAATAAACCTCGGGTCTGGTGCATGTTCCTGGGTGGCAATCACGATACGGTTTAATCTTCTCCAGCCGACAGCCGGAAAAATTGTACCATCGATAATAACAGAAATGATGAAGCACAAGAAGGAGCTCCATTCTCAGGGGACCCATGGGATACGCTGCAGCTGGCTGCCAATGGTTCGCTGTTAATATGGACGTGTTAATCATGCGCTAGTGTCCGAACCGGGCAACCTGGAACCCCGAGGGTGTGTTTAGCCTCTCCGGAGCTGGTGAAGTGTTGATGAAGATGATGATGAAAGTCTTGAAAGCACGAAAGTATCCGAATACTTATCTCAATGCGTACCGGTCAAACCTTGGGGACGTATGGTTCATGCTACGTGAATCGATATCAGGTTATGATACTCTTTTTCCATTAAAAACTAAGATATAAAAAAGGTTTTGCCTACTATACATTACATATTCAACTTATTATGAATTCAAAGGGGAAATCTAGCGTCCGAAACACTTTTCCTAACTCTTTTGCTAATTGCACTCTGTTTGCTTATTGCTGTTCGGTTAAATAAAAAACTAAATTTCTCAAACGTTAGAAAAAATGGCCGCATTATTTGGCGTTTTAAATAGTTCCACCTTCACGATGCTAAGTTTTTAATGCAGAGGAAAGCAGTTGTTTTGTAGGACTTATCGCATAGACGCTCTGCATGAAGTTCTCATGATCGCATTTAATCGTGAAGATCGGCTTCACAGGAAGCGGAGCGGGGTTGGCGGTATAAAATGCATAGAAATTCATGGAGGAAGCTGCAAAGGTATTACAGGCATTTTCGTAGATAGTGTGGTTTGATTTCTTCCTCAAGTCGAATTGCGCTAGGAGTTAGGATATTTCTTCAACTTGTACGAGTAAATCCTTTACGAAATGCACCGATGCACGACCGGCGAAAGGATTTTGTTAGTGAAAACCAACGGTAAAAGGATGTTTATGGTGGAGTCGCCTAGTCCCCGAAAAGGCATTGTTGTCCCTGTCCCCCAAGTGATGCTGAGTTTTGTGAATAATTTTATTCAGAGTTTAGAGGTAAAGAAGCGTATGTATGCGAGTGTGCTATTCAGTCGGATGTAAGTTTGGGAAATTTAATGCACTGGCACTCCCAATGTGTTTCAGGCATCCAACGTATTTCTCACGCAGAAAATAAAGGCAAGCAGAAGGTAATCGAGCTTGCTTCTACCGGTCCTGTACCGTTTCCAAGCAACTATTGTTTTGAAAACTGGTATGAGCTTTCTATCAAGGCCTTTGTAGAGCTGGAATGAATTCGTTTTACATAACCAAGTCAGCACCGTTGTTCCAAAGCATCCCTTGCAAAATAGATGTTAGAAACAAGGGCTTACAGCTCTGAAAGAGACCAATAATCGTGCTCGAGAAATACGTTTGAACAATTTTGACTTCACTGTAATGAGCACATGGTAGTGTTTCATAACCGTTACTTGCTAAACCATCATCTGTCGCCAAAACGAAGGCACATCGGATTATTGCTGGGAAATTGGAATTGCAAGATTTCATTTCATAAATAAAAAAATTATTCCTTGGCATCTTAGCAAAGACAAAGCAAAAACTGTGTTACAAACTAATTGCATTGCATTTGCATGCTAGAACTTCTTGCATTCGTAATCGATGCAGTATCCTCGCCAGCATGCTGCAATACAATGAAAATGAATGACAGAAACAAAACGGACCAACGGACAAATTGAAGTTGAGAAATGAATATTCAATAATAAGTGTAGGCTACCGAAGGATCTGAGTTTTTTTTTAATTAAACGAAAACTATATTGGTAAGAATATTTTAAGGATTTGTGGGCTTGGATTGTATCAATAAATGAATCAGAATATTTACAAACATTCAATCGTCGAAGTTCGTTCAAGCAGCATATTTTTGTAAGCATTTTTTTGTTTACGGGAAATGTGAAGGGTTCGTGTTTCTTTCATTTGTAGTTACCAGAATACCGGTGATTCGGAGGCAAACACACATTTCGAATATTTTCTTATGAATATTATTTTGTATTTCATCGGTAGGCTATATAGATCATGTAAGAGTTTTCAATTAACTATTCCCCTCCCTATCTCTTTCTCTTTTGCCTTTTCCTCTCCATCACGTTCTTCATTACTACTTCTCTCCGCTGGTTGTACACCTGCAGCCATACGGCAACTAGTACTTCAACTGTTGCCACAACACGAATCCCATCTTTTTCCATGTATCTAGGATTAAATTATTATTGTCTTGTATTTTATTATTCAATGAGATGAGATGGTAGATAGATTTCTGCGTGTGTCGCCCGTATCGTTCCGCTCCGTCGATCGTACCATACTAGGTTTCGGTTTGTCCAGCACGTTTGCCTCATATGTATGTCTTTTCTTTTGATTTTGGCGAGGCTCACATTAATTCCTGTTTGCATAACTCTTCCATTTATTCATGCTACCGTGTCCCTCCATCAGATCGCTGACGTATTCAACCCCGTAAGAACTGCATTTTGAACGCGGACAGTGAGTCTGAGTTGTTTTATCTTTTACAAAGCTTCCTAAACTTTTAACGAAGATTATTGCTGAGCATTAGTTTGAACAAAGTGATAACAAGTAAGTGAACAAACCCGAATAAAGAAAAACGAAAAATGCAAATGAATGCGCAGGATCGTTCCATACAATGAAAGATGTATCCAGCAAGAAACAGCAAAAAAAAAAAAAAAAAACGATTCAGATGTTGTTTGAATGCTATGCTACATTTACCTAAGCGTATCAGTGTTTGAGTAATTTATTGTTGTATCCCTTCTAACTATGCAAGAAAGAAATATACTGAAGAAACTCTACTCAAATTCGGGGATGCCTGTACAATATAATTGAACTTATGGCGTGTTTTAATTGAACGATCCTGTCTTTGTTTGACGACTCACATCATTCTGTTTTTTTTTTTGCTGCATAAAACTATGTATGCGCCAATAGAATACCTTTGCTATATACAGTAAAACTTTGATAATTTTGTTTGTTTGTTTGTTTGTTTGTTTGTTTGTTTGTTTGGTTTGTGTGCTGCTTCTCTTGTTTGTTGGATGTTTACAATATGATTTTGAAGAATATTTTTGTCGCTCTAACGTTGCTAGTATTGAATCGTGTTCAGTTAATGTAGAACTTCCTCGCACGCAAACGCACAATATTTGACTATATGCTTGGGTGAAATGTGATCGAAATCGTTAAATTGGTTTTGTCTGCTTCTTCCACTATCACTTTATTCCATTATAAACGGGTTAACAAATTCAGCAACATCATCGGTCACTCGGTATTGGCTCACGTTTCTTATGTCTTTTATGGATTTGGTTTGGTTTGCTTGTTCTCGACGGAAGACATCCTATCCTTGCACCTGCTATGCTTTCCATCTCGACAGCTCGAAACTCATATATACTGATGATTCGTTCTCGAAACATGCCGCCCGTTATGTTTCAGTGAGCCAACCGACAAGAGTGACTAATAGCATTTACGATTGATTCTGCTAGGAGAGACATTCGAACACCGTTGCCCCGGGCATAAAGCTGGGAGCAATTAAAAGCGGGGAAAAGATTTCGCAAAAAGGAATAAAAATAATCTCTCTTTCCTCCCTGTGGAAGCGTAACAATATTTTAATGGAGCATAATATTTATGATGCGTGAAAGTGAACCGACTCCCTTCATGTAAGCTGCCACAGCGCTGTGGAAATCCAGTTAAACCGCCTGAAACCGAATGTGTTTTTAATGGAAATGAGCTGCACATGTGCTTTTGGGTGCGAAAAGGAGTTTCACCTTATGGGTGAACTTTTGGGAAAATCTTCCCTGCACGTTTAGGTCTCTTTCACGTTCTGTGCGCACGTCGGCCCGTCTGTGTGTGTGTGTATGTGAGCCCACCTTCTGTTCGTTCAGATTTTGATGGAGAGGGCTCGTGGAACATGAGCACCGGCCCTGCTGTCAGCGAATTAATTGAGTTTTAATAAGTTTTTTAAAACCACTTCCAAATTATTTGACAACATGACGCCTGCCGGAACGACCGGTGGCTGGTCGAGCGGGAAACAAATGGGAAAGTGCTTTTGGGGGAAAATATCCACCGTTTACTGCGAACGCCCGGAACGATCTTCACGTACGTGGAGCAGTAAAACTTTTTGCGTTGGAAACTCGACTGCGCCAAGGCTGTAAAATTTGGCCGTAGATTAATGGAGCGTGTGTATTTATGTCACGATGGCTAAGAGGATTACAATTTTTGTTGGGCATGTTTTTTGACTCGTTTCGAACATTCCCCCGCCAGCCTCGAGTGTCAGTCACGCGGGGAAGCAATTAAGATATCCCTGGCAACCGCTGCATTCATGATGCCTTCTGGTGTGAAAATATGTAAGCTTTCGCGCCCACACGTTTTGTACTTTCCATCTTCCTTCCACACAATCAACACACACACACTTTCGCTTAACACGTGCGAAACTATAGCGATCTCAATTATTGGTTGTGGTGTAAAACGCTTCAGGTTGAACCGCAGGACCTCCGGCACCGCATTGGGTGAGTGGGAGGGATAGAGAGAGAAAGAGAATGGTACGAGTGAAGGCAGGATTACCGAAAGCTGATGCATAAACATTAATTAAAATTATATCGTAAACCGTGATACGGCAAACCGGAACATGAAGATCCCCTTTCGCTACTGTACAGCGAGTGTGTGTGTGTGTGTGTATCAGGAGGGAGATGGTGTGAGTTGGGTGGCAGAAAAAAAGGCTCGTCTTCATTATGAAGTTCGGTGGTTTGGTGTGGTCTCTCGTGTTACACGTCATGCCCTGCCCCCTTTCCATCAGGTTTGGGGTTGACTGAAACTCACTTTTAATCCTTTAATTCCCGCTAGCGGCTAAGTGGCGCGGTGAAGCTTCGACGATGGATATTTCGACGTTGGAAGAACGAAAAAAACAAGCGTGTGCAAAATAAAAGAAGCGAAGATTTCTCATCTTTTTCAGCTAGTCGGGTTTCGTGTTTTACGGAACCAACCAATACCAAATTGTGTCACGTTAACGTTACATACTTCATAAGTGTTACATACTTCATAAAATCAGGATGAACAGTTTTATGCGTTGGTATGTTAAAAAATACTTTAGAAACAGTTTACAACATTAAAAAATCATCAAAAAATTCATCATTTTCCTATCATACAACTGAAAAGAAGGATAACATTAAACACACTCTAACCGAATAACGAATGGAAAAGCGAAGCATTTACGAACAACTTTCTCCCCAGGGCAAGCTGTTCGAATGTCCTCCATTTAACGTGTATATACAATCAGTGAACATTACGTTTTACGGTTTTTACGTTTGTACAAGCTCTTCTGTGGTTAAACTATTCATTTTGACACATCATAAATTCCACTTTCCCACACAATTTTCTCCCCTCTGGCGGCCTTTCGCATGTGTTTCTGCTTTGTTTAATTTATGATATTTGTTTTTCATTTTCCTTCTCTGTTTTTGTTTTATAAAGTGCACTTATAATTTTAACAAATTTTGGTTAGCTGCTTTGGGATTCCTTTATCATCTGCTGCCGACGCCACAGTGGACTGCTGTTGAAATATGTTACTCCCACTCCGCTCCGCAATCCGGAGGTGTCTTTGCCAACGGGCAGCTTGTAGATTATGAACTCGGACCCACACCAAAAAAAACCGTCCATTAGATTCTGAACACACTTATTAATGCGTTCGATAAGAGCGGAATTTACGCGATTTTGTCACCCCGCCCTACGTTTGTTAGTTTGCTTCCCCTCAACCCGGCTTGAATTGTGGGGTGAAATCGTGTTCTCTTGGTTTATTTTGATTGTTTTAGTACTCGGTTATATGGTTCCGTGTTTTTTTTGTTTTTCTTCCTCCCCCTTTATTTTTTTTATATTTCCCAGTTGTCCTCTGCCCTGTTTCGGTTCTGTTAATTAGCGAACCGGCCCCCTGTGAGTCTTTCCTCACCGAAATGATTTGGTTTATCATCGTTATATAATACCTGCTACAGCACGTCAGGCTGCATCTTTCTCCCAACCGTTGTCCAACGCGCCCGCGTTTGCGGTTGTTGTTCCGACAGAGAAGTGTTGATGCTACACGTCCTCGTTTTTAACTGGTTTGTATATTCGCCGGCTGCTGCCTGCTTTGCTATGCGGCTAATTTCATCGTACTTATCGTAATGTACATACACAGACACACACACACTAACAGCGAACGGTAACACCGATGCACACACACAGCTTCATGTAAACGTCAGCAACATCAACAGCCCATAAATCATCAGCAAACAACAACTAACGAACGCGACCGTGCGCCGGCGGCTGAAGATGTCCACCGCGCGGGACTTGTTGTTGAGGATCCAGTGCGGCTGGCGCGAAGGGACCGGGGCCGGCATCTGCGTGTTCCGGGGCTTCTCCAGCCCGCCGTTGCCGTTGCCTGCCGCGCCGGCTCCCATCACTCCGCCGCCGGTGCCCATCGTGGCCCCGTTGGCGCCGACCATCTGATTGCCCCCGGGACCTCCTGTGGGATGGAGAAAGAGAAAGAACGGTGAACGGTTCGCTGTGAAAGCGGACTGAGCTGTCGTCCAACAGGACGTGAGGCTGATGCGTGGGAGTGTGTGCATAAATTAGCGACAGTGCATTCGAGGGGTAATGAAAAGCCCAACGGAAGCCCAGCGTTGATCGTTGGCGATTTTGCACGATTTTTAAGATTCATGTTTAATATATTTTGCAATGAAAATTCGTAGAAAACTTGGGAAACATGCAAATTATCGATCCCGATGGCGTATATTTAATTTGATTCGATCAGTAAAAAACAAGGATGCGGAAGGAAAAGTAGGGATTTGTCGGTGGAATGGTGGAGTAGCGAAACATACTCGAATTGATACATCAAGCCACCAAAAATGCATCCGTGCGAGTCCCATGAAGAGAAGTTTCGGGTGTGTGGAGGGAGCAAGCATAACAGTCCAAGTCCTCTCGTGACGGAGGACGCAACGTAGCGCAAGTAATTAATATTGAAAGTATAGGAAACGAGCCCCCTTCGCCAATCAACCCTGCGAATGAACGATGCACCCACCGAAGGAACATCACTTTATTTTTATCATTTTCTCGCCAGCGAACTCGCCAGCGACGCAACATACTCTTCTGTGTTTTGTTTGCCACAGGCCAGTGTCATTAAAAATAAATAAATTTATGTGCCGATACGTCCCAAGGGAAAACCCAACTGCAAAAGGGTATAACAGTAAAACACACACACAAACACACAACAGGGGAGCAGCAAAAATCATTTGACAAGAACGAGCACCAACAAGGATACTGGGTTTGTGCCATGTTTCAATTCTTATTTTTCCTGCCGTCGTTCAGCGATTTAAAATTATGTTATGTTAAAAATAACGCTGGAAAACAGTTGGTCCAGCACAGGGGGATTCTGTGGGATGTTCGGTGGGTTGGTAACATAATGGCATGCAGATGTACTCCCTCTCACGCAGCCACACGTACATACATCGGTGAGCAAAGGAGAAAAAAATCCCCCCCGTCGATGGATGATGATGCGCCAAGAGCTGATAATCACATCAATTAATTTATTGTCGTGGTGTTGTTTCATTGTGATGCAATAAAAATTCATTGAGCCTACGCTTTTTCGTGGGCAGAATTTTCAATTATGACGCCACGTTAGGAAGGGATTGTGCGTTCGTCTGTCGTTGAACAATATAAGCGCGAAATATAAATCGGCGTGTTAAAAACAGAAAAAAATACGGGGCAACAGAAATGAGTGAAATAAAGGAACCAACAAACTAAAACACGGGACAAAATGCGAGATTAAGTTCCTGATGCACACCAATAAATGCATGATTGGTGATTACTGGCGAACGGGTTTTCATCCACCCGTTTGGTTTTGTTGTTCGTTTTTTTTGCTTGCTTTTCCAGGGCCAATAGATCATGCCGCAGGATCAGAAAACATCCGCAGCATAATCAGGCGGCAGATATTTAGACGGTTGCCAGCAGGAACATGTACTTATGACCGGCATGCTCGTTAAATGCACACGGAAAACTAATTTGCCTTTTGTCATGCCCCTTCAGCCACTCCGTGTTGTCCAAAACAAATGGATGTTCTTGTTTGTATTAAAATTAAATGCATATGGACAGTATAGTATAGTTTTTGTATGATCACTTGTCGGATGAAGGAAACGTTTTCCAAGAGATTGAATGTGAATTCGCTCCTTACCTTCGTGGACCGACAAACTGCCCAGATAGTCATTCTCCTGGATGTGGTTGTGAATGTAGGTGTCCCGGTTGAAACCGTTGCCCCCTTTGCCCACCTCGTGCCCTTTGCCATGCGAGTGCTGCTTCCTTCGCGGTTGCTTTACGGTCGATGGGACGTACGGCGTGGGTGTAGTCGTTGGCTTTGGAGGTAAGTGAAGCTCTGATGAATGAAGAAGGAAAGGGAGAGTGAAAATTGATTAACAAAAGCGCGAATTAGAAAAAGAACAATGCCTCACATAAACTTTGACAAACAAAAAAGTTTAATACCTTGCAATCGTATCCTGGCATCAGATTTTCCCAGTGCATTGATGCTCGAGCAAATGTACGGCCCAAAGTCGCCCTTGTGCAGATTTTTCACCGTCAAGTTCAACTGCCACGTGTACGCGTTCAGCTTTTCCTCACTGATGGTGTACTTCTCACCCTCGTACAGCTTCATGCCTATAAAGGAGATCAATAGAAGGGAAAAAGTCTACCCATAAGCCGTTCGGTGTTCATTTTAAGCTTATTATAAATTATTAAGCACCTCCAGGCAACCCCTTTAGTCAGTTTTTGGGGCTGCTTCAAAAATATTCTCTTTATAATTATTATTATGTTTTCAGGCGGAATCTCACAAACAGACAAACTTACCGTCATGTTTATGCCAACCGTTGAGCGGCGTTGGGAATGCTTCCACAATGCACTGCAGCAGCACATGGCTTTCCACCGGGGCGGCCACTAATTGGTTTCCGGCTTTTACGTTCGGAGGAACTGTCGAAGAAAGGATGAAACGAGAAGGACGACGAGAGGAAAGTAAGCATGTTCCTTTAAATGAAGTAAAGACAGCTTCTGCAGCTGTTTAATAACTGTTGATGTAGAGAAATCTAGAACATTTTTAGTAATATATTATTGTTCTGCAATTTTAATACACTGTAAAATATTGCTTGCATGCTAAGTTGATATTGTTTGTTTTCTGGATGGAATTTGCAATTGAAACATAACAAAGCAGGACAACACAATAAAGTTTGGACGTAGAAAAACCCATACAACTGGATAGCCGTTTCAATTTATTGCTGCACGGTGGAGCTAAACAAAAAATAAAGGAAAATAAATTCAGAGGATCAAGGTACTTACAGTTCACTTGCACGTCGAACCGTTTGCTTACGGAGGGCGGCACCCCGTTCGAGGCAATGCAGAGATAGCCTCCCATGTCGGTCCGTTGCACTTGATTCAGTACCAGCCGTTCGCCTTCAACCAGCTTCACGACTGCAGAGAACGAAAAAAATAATGAGAAAAGAAGATAAAAATCCGCTTTTAGCAAAGAGCAAAAAAGGAAATGCCCTATCATTTCAGCCAGCGCTTTTGGGCTCTCCGGATTTCCTTGGTATTGGAATTTAAAACAGGAATCCGAACGATGCACAAAAGGAAACTTTAAAAATTTAAAAACACAATTTAACCGAGTGAAATCTCTTCGCTTCCGTTCGCCTCCCTCTTGTCTACACCGTTCGGTAATTAACTGGCGTTGGATTTCGACCTTCGGGATTACTTTAAGTAGTTAGTAAATCAAACACCGTGACAGAAAACTATTTCGAAAGAAAACGGGGATATGATGCAGGGAAAACCCGGAGGACGAAACTTCCCAACGCCGCCCGCCTCGCTCAATTTACCTTGCTTCTCGCGGCCCTCGGTCCGCACGACTATGTCCTTGCCGTTTTCGCGCCTCCACTGGACCGTCGGCTCCGGGACACCCGTCGCCTGGCACACCAGCTGTACGTTTCCCGCCTCGTTCGCCACGCCGCCCTCGAGCGTGTTCGGCTCGTGCTCGTTCAGGATGTCTGGCGGCACGACCACGTCCAAGTTGCCCGACTGTAATTATGGTTTCTTAGTTAGTTTCTCACCCTTGGTTTTTTTTCCTAGCGACTCCAAAGTAAAGGCAAAGTAAATGTATTCATAGAGCAATTGCAACATTGAAATGGGTTTCTTGTGGTTTCTGTTGCTGTTATCCTTCTGCTACGGTCAAAATAAAATAGAAAAATCAGACACGTGTTTATGGATTGCAAGGAGCCTTAAAAGTCATGGTTAGGGAGACAAACCATCCCCGAAACCTTTCGTGAATTCTGGTTATGATGTCTCTATCCGTTTGAAATGAAAAGACTGTAAGTCTGCGGTTAGAAAGCCTAATTTGTTGGTTTAGTAATTCCATCAATTGCTTGCATGCTGATCACTTTACTGCTCAGTTACAATGCACGGAAGAAAATGGAAAAAGAAATATTTAAAAAGACGTAAAGTTTTTTACAAAAAAAAAACTTACAAAGAACTGTGCACAGCTTTTTGCATGTGGTTTGAATTTCAATTACAAGAATATGAACATTCTCTCATGATTAATTGATTGTTATTTGTTTGAATCATTGACTGGTATTATCAGCGTTAGAAAACATGAGTTTTAAATGTTCTCTATTCTCCATTGTATCGGTTGGTAAAACATTAAACATTACCTGATGTCGCATCGGGTCCGTGTTCACCTGGCACATGTAGCTGCCGGAGTCGTTGAGCTGCACGTGGGAAATGTGCAGCTTCCACGTGTTGTGCCCATTGTGAGTCACCGACAGCCGCGGGTTTAGCGCCACCATGTGCGTGTGGATGGCGAGGATGGCCTTCGAGTCCGATTTTATCCACGCAACCTAAAAGCAAAAGAAGATTATTTAGGAGAGAGAACTCGACATGAGTAATATTCTTCAATCAACTCCAACTTTAAACCGAGTGATTTAGGATTTCTAGGGTAATGGTTCGTCGTTAAAAACAAATTTAACATTGTTTCATATGCTTTTACTATTTTATTCATGCTCCGCAAAAGAAATTCGAACCGTTGAGCTGTCGTGATTAAGATGAAAAATAGGCTATATCACGGCAATGTAGCCTGGAGTTAAAATGAAAACAATTTCCACCCGAATGTTTTGTTCACGAATCACAAGTATGGCCACGGGACCTCACCGAGGTCCAAATTGTTTAGTCAATTGAAACTCGTCACTGGGCTCTATCGGAACTGACACTAGCAGCTATTCACAGGACAGAACGAACCGACAAAGGGCAGCCGAAACAAGCGAGAAAAATAGGAAACACCAAACGGCAGTAGATTTTTATTTTCCAAAACTTTTATGTGCGCGTTTCATTAGGCAGTGATTTTCCACTTTCGCCCAGGGATTAGACGGGCGTTATTTAGGAGAGCTGCGTGTCGATAAAAGTTCGTCTTTGTTTTCAATAAATTTCCTAAATGAGATCATCAATAACGGCGACTATGAAACAGCAATAAATCGGGTCTGTGTTTGCGTGAAGCGTTTTTCTTTTTTGCATGGTACGAGGGAGGCGGAAAATTAATTTGAACTCATCCAAACGTGCGCTGGTGGAGATGACAGTTTCTGCACGCAGATCAATTTATAATTTGAGTTAAACGGTACGTTTTCCTACACAGCAAATAGGAAAATTGGGTACTGTTCAACTGAACGTAGAGATTTATTATCATCAGGCGAACACATTTCAATCAGTAATTGTCATGCATGTACTACATAGAACTCAAACACGTTGATGCAAATCTAGTTTAAGAGCAGTTATAATATTCTGCTCATGCATTTTTAGGAAACAAATTTTTTTTAAATATGATTTATCACCATTTGTTAACACGAGTAGCTCTACGTTTTAAATGATCCTGATTCGTTGTGCATCGGTTCACAAAACATTTTCATCAATCAACCTTCGGTGGACTCATCTACAAACTACTTACCCGGTACTGTCCTAAATTATTCACAACACAAGTGAAAGACACGTCCCTTCCCTGCGTCACCGTCAGATTGTCCAGCGGTGCCAGAAACTCCGGCTTCACCTCCATCTGTGTGCCATGGCCTGGGAAATGGGTTCGAACAGCGGAAATGTTGGAAATTGGGAAAGATACCGTTAGTAAGCAAAACGTAGGACAGTAACGCAGAAGGAACACAGAATGACGAAATTATTTGCACCAATGCATGGGGAAGCTAAAAGCAAAGAAAAACATAAAGGAAAATAGTTATTGGAATGAAATGAAACTCAAACAGAAACAAAACAGTGGGAAAATAGCGGAAGCGACCGGCGCGCCATTTATGTCGTCCATTATGATTATTTACCGTCGCGCATAAATCATACTAATTCGTGAAATTAAATTTCGACTACAAACTTACCGTTTACCAGCAGCACGACTAATGATATATTTAACAAAAGCTTTAGCCCGAGCAGATTTATGTATCCCATCGCGGTGGCGCTTTCTTTCGGTGCATTCGCTTGCTCTTTCCTTCACTTTCGTTCGCTGGCTCCGGCACACCCTATGTATCCACTAAGGGGGTTTTTCCTATCTTACAGATGAACACTTACACTCCGCTTCTGTTCCACGCCGTCCGTCGCAGAACAAATACGGCAACGATCGCTTAATCCCTTTTTCCCCCGTTTGGTTTTTCTGTCACTTCCCTGCCTCCCTCGAGGTGGATCTATCTGGAGAGTCGTTGCCACTTTCCGGCTTAAGCCGCGGCAGCCCACTTCACGCTGCTACACCGTTGTTCGGAAAAGTGTCCCGTTCACTTACTGCTTCTGCAGCACGCCGGTTTCCTGGCCCACGTCACCGGGAGAGATCCTTGGACGAACCACTTCACTCCAGTCCTCGGTGCGGCATCGGTTGCTTTCAACAATCGGAGCTTTATTGTTTCGTATTGCTCACTTGTTCTATTATTGCTGCTGCTGCTGTTGTTGCTGCTCTTCCTGCTGAATTTCGGTTCCGGGCCGCAGCTGCAGTGGAATAAATGCAAAATGTCCTGCACCGGCACTGCTAGCCTCACCTCCGCCTCCCGCCGGATTGCGATGAAGTTCGCAAACAATTTTTCACAGCCACTTCAGCCCTCCAGCTTGGCCGGTTGACGCGTGAATTGTGGCGCGCGTTTTATTCATCCGCGTAATGCACCGGGAAACACAAATGCGCTTTTCCGCACGGGTTGCACATGTGGGCCGAGCGCCACTGGTTTGGATCGGTTTCGAGTGGACATTAAGAACGTTGAATGCACTGTCCTTTTTTTTCGCTAAGTTTCACTTCACTTCGGTTGGTGTTGGGTGCACTGGGAGAGACGTAAAAGACGTACCTGTTTTTATTTTCATCCTTCACGAAAAGTGGTTACAAATAATGGGAATGGATGAAATAATGGCGTACGGTGTGTTTCGGGGAAAAGGGTGTTAATGTGAAAATATTACTGTGCGCCCAAAGTGATTACTTATGGTTTTAGAATCTGCTATAGTGTGAGCAATGATCGGGCAGGATTTACCTCACCATCCATGTTGGCATTCACATTCCTTCCCGTTATTGTGTTTGGTAACTGTTGTTTCTTCCTTAAATTTTATTTTGCTGCTTCATTGTTTTACTCCGCTTGGAACATCGATTCGAAACACGAAAAGTGCAAAATTCTTCGAGAACATTCTTTCGGTTCACACCCTGTAAAAGCACGCAGCCTACCCGCCTAAACTGTCTCAGCACGCGGCCAATGTGGCTACATCGGTTGACAGGCGAAACCAAAGAGCTTATATAGAGCTAGCTTTGCATATACACTTTGGGCGAAACTACTGAAATCTTCTGACGTGTCGGATGTTAACAAGCAGTAGTCACAAAGTAGGTGTTTTGTGTGTTGGAAAGAGGTGCCGTTGTGAAAAGACGAAATTTCAGCTTGAATTAAGCATACTGGTCTTGTAAATCTTGGATATCGGTTGATATGTTCTTCGACAGAATCGTTTTCTCTTCTAATCGAGAAACATCATACCCAAGAATATGGTTCAATACAGTGCGTATGTGGCAATTGAAAGTTCGGCCATGGGCAGCAATAGCGATGCGCAGTCAGCGCAGCAAATGGTTCCGTTACAATGGCGCAGCTGCAAGACGAATAACAGGGGCAGCCGAAGGAAACTCTGAAATGGAAAGCAAAGGCGAACCAGAAGAAAGTGGACACCTTCTGTCACCAGAAAGTAGGGTTAGTAATCTGTAAGTGTAATTTATCGTGCAATAGTGTGGAGGAACTTTATCGAACTTATTTTCAGTTTACTTTTGTTTCGATTACATAAAATTTCCCCTGATTCAATAAAACTTCATGGCTGGTTTACATGAAGCGCAATTTGCAACGCTGACACTGGAGATAATAGAAAACGTAAGTGCAATATTGTTTGCATCATGCATGCAACAATCAGCAGAAAGGTTAAGCCTTATCGAACCGCTTCATATCCCGTAGCATCCCTCTGAGCCTGGTGCCAGCTTGACGCTTTTCTGAATTGTTCAGTAAACACAGTGAGCAACACATGGAATGTTAACTTTCATGATATGTAATTGTCGTGACAATATACTAGCATATGCTTCTCGTAGGGTGCTACCATCCAGCCAGCGGTAATCTAGCATGGACGTAGGAATTTCCATGCAGTGAAAGTATGCATTTCAATCCCTTTGCAATGTATTGAAGTACTCCAAAATAGCATCATTCTATTATACGTTACTGGTGAAGTCCAACACGATGTATTTCACCTTAGGATCGTCCCTTTGACCGGCTAGGGGAAAAAAAAACTCTCGACCCGGTCCTCACGTACGCAGTATTTCGCTAAACGTGCCCTCTCGGAAGGGTCCTTTGCAGCCACAGCGCGGCTGGTAAAACGCGTGCCTGACAGGAATATGAATATCAGAACCGGTCGAAAGCCGTTCCGGAGGATTTTCCCAATGTTCAGCATGTGTGATAGGCACGAGGTAATGCAGGCACGGTGGGCTCGGGGATCTGTTGCGAATGCTGAGTGCCTTATTATTCGGTGACACCAGCTGACAGTTTGATTTTAATTAGACCATTCAATTGATTGCTATTTTATCGTTTTATGCATCATGCTCGAACAATAGCAGGATTCGGTGGACAACTTTTGCGGTCTTCTTTTGGCTCGTAAATCATATGAAAAGTTTATCACAGCCTAGATAATTTCTATTACAGTCTGAGGAGTGAACTGAATTTTGAAACTTCATGATTGATACAGTTCTTTTTGGTAACACGTTGCAGTACAAAGTTGACAAAGGAAGTAATGCAGCATACATGCAGTAGCCAAGCATAAAATACGCGAATATGTTATTGTCGAAATGTTCTCCAAGGGGGTCCAAGGGAATTGTAAATTATGAAGCATGTTGCAGCGGCAAGCGAGCAGGAAGCAAAAAGCATAAAAATACAAAGATGGGATTATCGGCGGAATTAAATAAATCCCTTCACATAATTCATCACCAACACCGAGCGTGGTGGATGGACAAAGAGAGTGTGAGGAGAATAGTGAGAGGGAAGCGACATCAGGGAGATTAAACACATTCTGGTGCACAGATTGGCGTTGATTTCAGCAGGAATGTTTGACTGTTGACCTGGGCAAAAATTGTCCACCTTCCTTTCAAAGGGTGGTTGGGGCAACTTTTTATGCTGCATCGCACACGAAGTTTTTAATTCATATTGGAAAAGAATTCTGGGACATCGATTTGGTACCGTTGTTACTGTTATGGTACGATATGATATTATCTTTTTTTTTTTACTATTCGTGAAGGGGAAACATGAATGAACAAAGCTTTTCCACAGAAGTCGTTTTATGTGCAGAATAAAATATTGTTTGATTGAAACATGAAACGATGGAAATTCAATGTTTCATAAACATAAGCATATTGAAGCACATATTGAAATACTGTTCAATTCAAACTGATTAATATCGATAACGCAACAAAATAATTGATCTTCCTATTTTAATGATGATCTGGTTGCATTCGAAGAAATACCAGTGTGCAAAGTGATACTCCACGTAAACGCTGTATTGAACTGCTTGTCATCAGAACTCACATTGAAGGGTAACATAGCCATGGCCAAGCAATAAACACGGTCTACCGTTGGTTCACTTATCAGGCGCCATTTGTGCCATGCCGTTCGATTCGATTAGATAGGCGATAGGCGGAGGTGAAGTATGGAAATGCAAAAATTGGCAAACGTACTGTCGTTATCGTTTGGCGTTGTTTGTTGCATATTCTTACTCCCTTCTGAGGTTTATGATGTCACAGCTTGTGCAACAGTTTGCGTGCCCGTTGTTGATATTGCAAATTTTCAAAAACAAATCAATCCGCTGGGATGCGTCATGGTTTCATTTGATTGATTATTATTTATGAAACATGGTTTTGTGTGTTTACTTTTTGCTAAAAAGTCAGCGGGTAAATCATGCGTTAGTTAATCTCGTCCGTTGTAGAGGCATTTTTTTATTCCCGTCGCCCTCTCGAGTCCGCCCATTAAAATCGCGAGTAAACAATTGCGCGATGCAGTTTGATTAATTATTTTTGAGAATTATGTTGGAATATTTGATAAGCATATAATAAAACGTATGACCAGAGATAGTGCAGTGGGCAATGTAGCCATAAATCAACAAGACCAGCAGTCAATTTACACATTTATCGCAGCTAGTCACACTTTTAATATGCTCATAGACAGCATAGGTGTCTCAATATTATGGTGGATTTTTTCATGGTTTAATAACATATAAACCTTTGATTTACCACAAAATGTGGTGTTTTGAATTTGTTTTTGTTCAAACGATCTGGATTATCAATTATTTTTACAATACTGTATGTAACGTCATTGGCAGGTGTTCACATTGGCACATTTTTATTTAGCAATGATTGCGAAACAAAACGTTCATTATAATAATGAAAAAATGTGTCCAAGACGGAAAATTTTCCAACACCGTGATGAGGAACGCATCATTACTCAGTGAAGTATCGGAATGCCTTTCCGGCGACACGACATCAAATGTTATCGCTTTCCATCTCCATAAAAAATTCCGAAAAGGTAGCGGAGAAGATTATTACTTCTTTCCATGTATCGTCATTCCTATGCTGGTGGCGGACATTCGGTTGGATTATGGAACCGTAGCCATGGCAAAGTAACAACATAAACAGCTTCGACACGCTTGATAAACCAGCCGGAACGGACAAATTTGCTCGTCAAAAAAAGAAAAACCTTTCCACCGACTGATGCTGGACAACGCACATCCCATTTTCCCCCGGTATTGTCTTGCATACACACACACACGACTCATGATTCTATCTCTATCACTCTTCGCTCTGTGATGGAGTGTAAAAGCACTTTTCGCACATTTTTCTTCCACTTTAGGGTCACTAGAATCCTTTCGTCCGAAAACCGACCGTGAATTGTATTTTTCGATGTCGATAACTTTCGTGCTGAATCGATCTCAAATGATAATGGGGTGGTTGTTATGGTGAGGGATATTATTCAACACGTAACTTGGGACGTCGGAATTGTTATGAGCGATATTGGAGGGGTGGAGGCATGGTCATGGTCCATCTGCATGATGAAGGTTTATATCCGAGAACGGAACAATCCCCGAGCATGGCAGCGTACCGGAAAAGTATTGGTAATGTGAACAATAAATATAAAATATTACTGCACGTTTGTCAGGTTTCTTATTGGGTAATTACCCTTTGAAAATGGTGCAGTGAACATACACTGTATGTTGCAGAGCGATGAAACGAACTCCTATATGTTTTCGACATTCTCTTTCTTATATTTTTAATGAAGAAGAAATTTTGAAACTACACAAATGATAATTGAAGGAAAGCATAGCTAACAACATTCATATAAGTTTGAACTAATAAATTTACATATAATTTTGTCAGTTTTCAATTCTTAAGTTTAGTTTAACTAAAGGTTTTTTCCAAATCCGCTTTATTTTAATTAGATTTTTAAATTGTTATCGTTTCTTCTAAATAGAAGAGGCAACTTCTGCCTAAAGAAACCAATATTTGCGAAAATTTTCAAAGGATCAGGGATGGAAAGCGGCAATCATGGCTGTGCGACCTGGCAGACAATTGGTAACCAGGCCATGTTAAGACAACGTGCTCAATTTTGAGCGGATCAGAAGCAAGAAGAGATGTTCGCAAAATGTTTTAAGGTTTGAAAAATAGCTAAACTATTTTGGGACGTTAATTGACTAAATAAACCATTAACCAACCAAAATTCGATAGCCAGTGTAGCCAGCCCGTATTATTTTGATAAGTTTCATTGGGTTAATTGGTTTACCAGTTGCAAACACCATTTGAATTCTGTGAAGGCTATAAAAATGACAAAATATCAATCAAACTATATCCATCTCTTTACTTGGAATAATTATCAGAACCAACTCAAAGCCATTCATTCATTTCGTTTGCAATTCAGGTCATTTCGTGACACCAGTTTTCGTGAACGTTTCTGATTTGTAAAGGCATGACTTTTATCGCAATCTACGTAAACTACTACGAACTATCCAACTTTGGCCCGATCAAAGGCCACATCAATAAGAGGGAGGATACGCGAATGTTTATTAGCCGTTAGTCGGGTAATTAATTATCCTGCTGCATCCCTAATGGCGGAGTCAATGGACTTTAGCGCAGTGAACTACAATCAAGAGTGATTGCACCACCCTTTTCTCATGTTTTTGGTCTTTGTTAGCTCGCGATAAACGGTTGTTTTGTTCCATTCAAAGCAATTTTATTACGGCGACCAGCTTAGTGCTACCGCGATCTCGATCATGATGATGGCACTTGCCGTTCTTCGTGCCGGCTTAACGATGGTCGGTGGCTTCTCGAAGGCCGACATAGGATTTTAATTAGCCCTATCTACTCACACAATGCACGCACAAGGGAATCATGGAAATGGAAAGGTGCCTGTCGGTGCCATCAATGTCCGTGACTAAATGCCTTTTAATTTTTTTCCACAGGTCACGAGATCTATTCTTTTCGATTGCACTTCATTTGAACTCCTTGATGAATACACTGCACTTTAGTTGGAGCTGTGCAGTTTGTGCAAAACTAATGTAAGAAAACTCCCCCGGGAGTAGCCATCCCTTTTTTCCATTCCAATATTGTGTCACGCCATCATGGCCACGAAGTCACCTTTTCATGCTGAAATACTGCAAAACTGCAACAAATTGAGGCCAGCTGGACGATTCCCGAGGTATTGGATCCGTTATTGTAACTCCTTTTTTAATCATTATACGTCTGACTTTATGTTGCATTATGGTTATGTTCCTTCGTTCTTTTTGGTCCCGGTCCACCTGGCTTGAATGTTTCAACAACCAGCTGTTCCGGATTATGCTGGATGTAGAATGGGGAAACGTGGAAGGGAAACTATCTGCACTCGAGTTAATTTTCTGCAGTTGGTTTGTGAATGTGCGTCAGTGTGTCGTATGCTATGATCACGCTTCACATAATCGCCGAGAAACAAAGCTGGTTAATCGAAGTTGAAAAGCACAGCTCTTCCAGCACTTGCCAACCACCTCACCCGGTTCAATAACATGCTGATCATGCCACGTCACTTCTTTTTTCATGCCACCTGCCAGATCCGTTTTCGTTTCACGTTATCCTGGTTTCTGCACTCGCAAGCTCAAATCACTCGGTAGCCTGTTAGTATCACGGAATGGCACACGGACACCGATGAACACGAGCACACTGCTTTCTCGTTCCATTTTTTTTAGCCATATACCGGATCCGGTGGATAAGAATGGAAAAGACACGGATGCTTCGTACACCTTTTGACAATCGAGGGTGAGCCGGTTAGCCGGCGGAAAGGACAGTTGATCCTGGCACATAAATTTTCCTTCGAAAACAACGACCGAAGGAAACGATCCTTTTCAACCCACCACTAATGCCACGGCTGCTGACTTTCACACGGATCCTTCCAGCGCGTAATCTCTCACTCGGCGGGATCGAACACGTGATTTCGCGCGCCGCGAAAAGGACAACGTGCTCCGTTCCGGCTCCGGCAAACCGTCGTTCGCTCTACGAGAGAACGTTAACAACGACGACGACGAGAATCACGGTGACGGTGACGTAAAACACATCCGCGCACGGTGCAGCGTCGGAGCAAACTGAAGCTACAGTATCGCAAATTTTCCGAATCAGAACGAAGGGCCGCCGTCGAAAGGGGGTGCATCGGGCTCGAGTTCGAGAATTCAGGGGCGGAAAAAGGACTCGTCGGTGTTCGAAACCCGAACGGCAACCGAGCGCCCGACGACTTTCGAAGTAAAGGGGAGTCGGTTCAAGAGTTTTCCGAGCCCGACTACGACTCAGCGTTGTGGAAACCTACCCGATGATGCTTTCGAGGAAGCTTTTTTCCCCAACCGGCAGAAGTTTTAAGGACTTCCTGTTAAACTTCCAGTTCGTTCTTTGGTCTAAAGGTTCGTGGAAAAGGAAAACAAACGACAGTAAGGATATTTCTTTCGCCCGGTTTCCACGACTCGCGCAAAGAAAAAGACACTTCCGTCAGAGGCTAGAAGCTTCTGTGTCTTTTCCGATCGTGTAGTCATGTGTAAATGCTTCCTTTGCATGATGATGATAAATACGCTCGTCTCACTCTGATCGCTACAGACGATTGGGAAATAATTAAATAATTTTATATCTTCTTAACAACCTTCAAGCAATGTTCTGGATTTGCATGACACGAATAATTCAACACATTAATTTTGATCATTTGAAAGATGAACAAAACACAAACTGATAAAAGACAACAAATCATACACGTTGGTCCTTTAACCTTTTTCGACCTACTATTTTATAACTAAAATGTATAGTTTCATTTTTATTCCAGAATTAAATTTACTGGCACTCTTTGGCCATTGTTCAGTACGGCATGGCATGCAAATGCACGGCAGTTTCCAAATAGCGCAAGCTTTCAACACTTCCCAAAACTATTCGTACGCTGGGCATACTTTTCCAGCCAGGCCGGCATCAGGCATCCGGAACAAAGAACTGCATTCCCTGCGGCACTTTTTAACGAGATATTTTAGTTTGTCATATTTTCGCATTCATGGTATTTCTTTACGCTTCCCCGCGCTCCCTTATCAAACCGAATGCAAAGCTTATAAGGCGCCATCTCTTTCATGCCCTAGAAGGTCGTGGTTTTGTTGAAACTATGAACGATGTCGGCGAGGCACAAAAGTATGCGCCGAACAATTTCTTGTTGTTGTCTTCTGATTTCTTCCCGGATCAGGCATGGGAGCAGAGCTTTCCACCAGCGGAGGACAATGCGCGGGAGTTGCTCTTAGAATCTTGCGTCGTTCGCGAAGGTTGGTTACGGTTTGCCCTTTTCCTGTAAAGGGTATTTTGCGAAGTATTTTAGTTTTCATAGATCTGTATGATTTTTAAATACAACTCAACTTGAACAAATTCAGTCCGAGTTGGAAAAAAAGAAATTGTATAAACTTAGCCGAAAACAAATAAGATAAGCTAAATAATGTTCCTTGGGTGGATAAATCACTCATATTCTCATTTCAGCTCAGCTAGGTCTCGCGTGAGGGCCTGAGATATTTGAGCCTGTTTCATGCTTTCGCCTACAGCAAGACTAAGCCACTAGAATGCAATGCACGCGTGTAAATTCTAGGCCACGTGGTCTGCGCGGAAACACACACACGATGCAATGGAAACTGGCGGTCATAATAACCGAGACGAAACATGTTGGAAATATACATATTTCGCTTCGAGCTAAAATTCTTCTCCTTACCGAATTTCGACGGTACTGCCTTCACATCACTACCACAGAAACTTGCGAAAAGATCCTTGAAGAAGTTGCCAACAGCGTTGGTAGGACCTTGAATAGAAGAGCTGACAGTAGACGGTCCTGACATTCTTATCCGCTGTGTTATCAGTAATGTGAGGATCTGTCTGTTGGCATAGTTGTATCGCAAATAACTGCATTTACATTTATTTAATTTGAATCGACAAAATTGTTTTTAGATTGGTTATGTTTTCGCTATAACCGATTCAAAATGTTCTTGCTGATTATTTGGCATTTCTTGTTGACTGTTATATGGCAATCGTCGCACGTCACGTGTCGTACGTTTATAATTGTAGCATATTAATTTGATTCAATATGTAACTTAAGATGAATCAATATAGAATTTTCTTTATTTTGGACTTTGATGGATGGATTTGTATTTATATTTATTTGGTTGTTAGTTAGCAACATAAGATAAAAGCCAAATTATTTATTTTGTGTGTGATGCAAACTTCCTGTCTTGTATTATTGACACATGTAAATTACACGAAGTGATAAAATGAAACGAATGATAACCAACATCGGGACGATTCTCTTTGGCTCATCGTTTAAGGGTCGATCGCATTCCTCGCCCTTCCGGTTCCATCGGCGATTTAATAACGCATTCGTTGGCCACATGTAACATTCCTCCGCACACTTGCTAATAATATTACATTCCAGCACTTTCGAACCGCAATCAAGTGGGAAGGCATTGGCGCGTGGCGGTTTTGCAATCTCGCCGATATCACCGTGGGTTCAATATTGTTCGAACTGTTCAGATTGTCGTCGCATTCCGATGTGTCTGTGAAGATCCTAGCAGGGTCGGAGGTTTGGAATAGATGGAGGAGCAACACTAGAACCGAGCATATTTGTAAGACCGCGGATCGCACTGTTACACTGAAAATGTTACAGATGATGCTTCCAGAGTTGGAGACGGTGAAAGATGTTAAACTGCAAGCTGTGACAAACACCCGTAGAAACAAGCCAATCCAAACGGCAGTTCTATATTCTATATCGCAAAACAGCCGACCCCAACTGACGTAGCGTTTCGATCGTCGAAGGATTTTGTCCGCTCACTTTGAGATCACATTCCAAGTGACATGAGGTCGGCATCAGAATGGAAAGGCATGGGCGAGAGGGGAAAAATGCCGAATAAATTCGTCTTCACTTGAAAAATTCCTGCAACTAACATCTTCTGAAATTATGTACGACCATTTTACCAGCAGCGAAATGATGTGAAATACAAATTTTTTTCTTTTTACCAACGCCGTGCTTTACCTAAACGTTAGAGGCTTGTTTTTTTCCAGGACCTTCTTTCGCGGAATAGTTGTGTGCCTGAAAATGATCTGAATGTTACCTTTGCGAGTTTCTTTGAATCGGATTTTGATTGTTCGCAAAATGTTGGCGTCGCACAACGTTTAAACAAACAATCTCAAGCCAACGAGCCACTGTCCAAAGGAAAACGGAATTTACTGATCCCAGTCACACGCTTGCCCCGCCACAATAGAACTTTTGATTAAATTTTCTTTCACGGATCTCGTGGCTTTTTACGTGTCGCTTGCACAATGTCGACCGATAATAACCCTTCAACTCTGGATTTGCTCCATTCAGTGTGGCTTCGTAGGGAAAGTTTTTCTTCCGCCCGGTCAGAGGTCCAGCCGCTGGCAAAAATGGCGCCACTAAGAATCATGAAATTGAGCTGGTCGATCGTAGCCCGAAGTAATCATGAAGCGGTAATTCAAATTTCATTTTCGTTTTACTGAGTAATTTATACGAATGAGCGATCATTCGCATCGCCCTGAAGGAAAGGCCAGAAATAGGAATCCGTAGGAGTAACCAAGGATTTAACTGTCCGTCGTTGAGAAGTGCTGTAAGTGGTGATGGATTTATCTGTGGTTTAATGTAGTCGGTCAAATCATCAAAACTGTGTTATCAACTTAAGATGAAATATATCGATTTTAACTGGATTCGGATAGTAAGCAATGTGCTGCAAAACGAGTTATAACGATGGCAAACAATTTCTCCCGTTTCTCTCTAAAGAATAGTTCTCCAAATTGGACTCTTTCGCAGCGCTACAATGACAGTAATCCTTAAGGAAGTTTCAAAGACGATACTGGCATTCGGAGACACACAATGAACAGAATGGGACAAGTTGGAATCCAATACACTGCAGTTGCATGTGACGCCTTGTTGAAACCGACACCTACATACAGCCGTCCATCGACAATCCATCTGTTTGAGCGCAAGAAAACTCGCTGCCCTGTTCGGTAAAAAAGAGAATCCCTATAGATGGAACGTAATCTACCAGGAGATTGTGAACGGCTGCTCTGAAGGATTGGACACGAAACCCGTCATACCACTTTTTCCTCCGCAGCTGCCGGAATGCCTAATGGATCCGCAAATGATAGCAATTTTCTGAAGAACCGTCCTCGAATACGGTGCTACCAAATGCGTCGGATTGCATTGCTTTTACCCCAAATGGACTAACATATATCAGTGCGACCGGCTCGGGTGGACTTCATGGTGTTTCCGATGCGTCCCCAGCGATGGAAGATGGCTGAGACGTTCATGTCCAGCCAAAGAATATGTGTTTTATATGTTTGGCCTCCAGTCTCCATCAATGGTTCACGAAACTGGATGGACAAAGCGAAGCAACATCCGGCATCAAACACAAGCATACACTTCGCGCATTCCTGCTACGAAGCGTCGAGCTAAACTGCATTAGAATAATTGAATTTTCAAACACAATGATCCATTTTACACGACGCTGGTACATGCTTGAGATACAGTTTGGTGAAAAGCATCAGCTCGCTCCTGATCGCTTTTCGGCAGTGGGATGTAAGGAATCCGTTACGCCCAAAATACTGTATTGATATATCCATTGTTCTTTGAGCATTGATTTCATATCCGGTAACATTTCATAAACGAATCAGGATGCAACATCACAGTTTCTTCAAAACAGGGAGTCAAACTGATGCAACCATAGTTTTGGTTTGTAGAACGTGGTTTAGTTTTAAATGCTTGGAAACGAGCTTTTGAAATTGTATCTCCTTTGTTTCACGTTTGCAATCATTGGCATTGCGCCCAGATTTTGAAGCCCCCTTCCTCTAGTTTGTGTTTTATTTACTCAGCGCCATTATGGGCAACATTATGTAACAACGTATCGCACGTTGAATTGGTCCAGCATCAAGGCCTGACGAGCTCAAAGCGAAAGAAACAATGGTGCTGCCGGTGCGTTGCAAATGAGTCGCCTTTTTTGTTGTTTGCAAAACCGGATTAGAGCGGCGCAAGTCAGGCGTGTCTTCGCCCCAGCTAGGCGTCCTATTCTTGTGCACTCGAGTGCGTCCCGACCCTGCCTGAGACAAGCCGTCGAGGACGCCGGTATTGAAGGGGAACACTTGGAATCACTCGACATATTGTTTCCTGCGTGCCGAACGGTTCGGGATGGATATGCTACGAAATGCACCATGGTTCCATCGCCCTCTAACCTTGGCCTAGCATCTATCCATCGCCTCCGTTGCCACCGGGATGCCGGATCAGGGGACACGATGTTTAACGGTGTTTGGCTGCCAAAAGGTAACGAGGACGGCTCATTTTAAGCCACACCCCGCGCAAGTCTGCAGCAGGAAAGAGGTCCGTCCGTGCGGCCGAAGAGGCATTATCCGTTGGTGAATTGTTTTCGATTGCCATTTCGCCTGACAGATTAAACATGGCCGCGCTGTCAGCGCCGTACTCGTCGTCGGTCTCGTCCGATGGGCAACAATTGGGCTGCTTCGGCCGCATTGGATCGACTGGGAAAACGGAAGGAAAGGAAGGAATTAAGGCATGACGAGGGAAACGCGCTTCCGTTTCGTTCCTTCTGATGGTAGTGGTAATTGTGGTCTATTGTTTTCACCAACACCGCTAACGTCGGCAGGGAATCGGAAGGTAAGATTGAATCGGAAGGAACCATAAGCCCCGGGTCTGGTCGGAACTGACTAAAAGAGCAAGAGAGAGATGATGGCAAATTTGTTCTCACACTTAACCTCAACTCGTGGCAACAACTGAAGGATTCTGCCTCGAGTCATGTGTTTCAAGTAGACCCTCGGCAACGGCATTATGCTAGGGAAATCCCACCAGCCTCTTCAGACCAACGGCTGTGGGATACGAACGAGACACTGTGCGATTTTTGAAAAATTACCCACAACACCACGACTTCGACACATTGGTTCGGGCCATGTTCTGGTGGCTTGTAAATGGAAAGCCCCCAAAAACCCACACATGGCATGCGGCAAGACGACAGGAGCAGCAACAGCAGTCGGGGACGGAAATTCCAATGGGCAGCAAGATTAATGGTTTGGCTGACAACTGACGATACAAAATAGATAAATTATCCGGTTCGTTTCTTTCGATAATCAAACGCATCCGTAGCAGCCGTTGCGTTTGGCTTGAGGGTTTCGCTTCAGGCAAGCTGTTTCTCAAACTTTCTCGCTCCGAGCATCAGGTGGGCCGAAGGACGAGTTACGGTGGGCGACGGTAGGGGACGGTTTGTATCTTATGGATCGACACCCAGAGAAACATACGAGTTGCACAAGCCGGCTGACAGGCGACAAGATCAACATGTGTGCTCCATCGTTCCCGGGCGCGTGTGTCCTTGTTGGAACGACACGTCACAGCAGAAGGACCTTGATAGGACCGAGTATTGAGCAAGGCTATGTGGGATTAGGATGGGAGGAAGTATTTGAATGGTGTCCCTTTTTTCTGCTTCTCCGTGCTACGATTGGTGTTCGGTCAATGAAAAATATTGTTTTTGTGGTGAATGTTAGCTGTCAGTTGCACATTCAATCAAGAGCAACGGAGCGAACACATACATGACAGTAGGTGTGCGAATTTGCGTGCGTGTGTGTGTGTGATTAAAGGATACGAAAGAGGGTCAACATCAGTCCACATTTTCGTGAATTTGAAAACTGGCTCGAAACCACTCTGAGTGAGTTAACAATAGCATGATTATTTTTTAGAGTTTGTAAGGATGATCATAATGGTCGATTCAATCATGAAACGTTAAACAAAACTGGAATATTATTTTACTTTTCATTTCTTGTTTACGTTAATGAAGGGCTAAAAACTCACTCTAATTAGCGGAGTAGGTTGTCATCATAAATCTTAATGGGCATCATCCTGCATTGAATTCATAATTAATCAATGACAATGAATGTATCATAAGTATGTAGCTGAGCACAGAACAAATAGAATAATCAACAACATTTTACAGATTCTTTAAACTATGCAATGTTTTGAACTGAGTGGACGGCAGGCTATTGTGTGATAGTTCCTCCGATGTTCATTATTTACGGTAAACAAATAAACTTTTTAATAATTGTACGGCTAAATCAAACAATTTTATTTTCCTTGCGATGATCTTCCTGCATTTTAGATTGAGACAAGATTACTGAATACTTGTTCACATAAACTGATCCTTGTTTCTGAAGATTCTTTTTCTACATAAATGTGAACTTATCTACCATCTTATTTGCCTATGTCGAAAGTCTTCCAAGTTTCCTTAAGAGGAATGGGGGAATGGATCACTCGTAATCGTTATGCCATAATCGCATGGAATGTCGTCCAAAGTTTAATCACATTCATTCGAAGCATTCCACTTAGGCAGCATAAAAGCGCTCCCATTCCAGTTTAACATTTAATTTTTGTTACTCGATGATTTGCTTTTGAAGTGTAAATTGAAGAAATTGCAACAATGTTGTAGGGACATGTACCACCAATGCCTGTGAACAAGAGATGATCAGTATATTCAGCATCAAATGGCTGAATGGCTCACAAACGCTGCATTGATGGATGAGATAATCTTGTCAACCATGAATTGGTGCGAAAAATAATATCGTTAGATATTCGGTCGACCAAAGTTGAATCGATTGTTAGGATGATTCACGCGTCGATTCCCTCGAGCAACGTTTCCTAATTGAATCAAATCAAACAGCTTCTTCGATTTGATTGACAGAGTTCTTGTAGAAAGACAACTTTTTTGCCCATGCGAGTGTGAGGGAAGCCAACAAAAATGGTGGAATTTCCGTGAGCTTTTACAATCGGAAACTGATGGCACGAGGCAAGGCTCATCGAATTACCGGCCATAATCCGTGGTTGCTTTTTTTCATTCATTTCACCTCACAATATCAACATTAAAGAATCCCAGGGACACTCAAACAAATTAAAACCAAACAGATTGAACAGTGATGGATTACATTGCCATGTTTGTCATACAGAAAGCAAATCAACCCTAGAAATTGTTAAAAAATATTTTCAACAAGATAGATAAGCTTTAGAGGCGTTTTAAATATATGACACAGTGTATACAATCTTTAAAAGGTTCTTTTAAAACACAAATGGAGTAAAAAAACTTGCGGTCGAGGAGCAGTTTTTAAATCAGGAGAAGGCAGAACTACTATTTCTCCATCTAGATTGGTTACGGTTGTCCTGTTTTGCTGGTTTCCATTTACCAACACGTGCCATTTCGTGCATTTCACAGCGTTTCAACCTCATAGTTGCAAAAGTGTTCTTTCCACCCTTTTCCCTGTTTGAATCTATTTAGCCAGAATGAGTAAAATAATATACAGTGCCCTTTATCGTGTGCCGATGCTGTGTGTTATTATGCGTGTCACATACTTTTCACACGAGTGCGTCCAGAAAATCCGGATAATAACCGGTTCTGGGGTAAATAGAGCGTAGAGCGGTCGGGACAAGAAAGTCTGCTCTCGAAATGTTCGTGAAATATAAACGCCATTTGCAAGGTTGTCTGAACTGTGAACTCTTGGTAGTGCATTTTTCTATCCGCTATAAGCTTCTTATCGAAAAAGGAACACGATTCAACAGAACTGAGGTTTATTGAATGTTTTTTTTTAAATCTCCAATATTTATAGTACATTTTGTTCAATATAATTTGTTTACCGTCACGAAATGTCAATGGTTTGTTATGAACTTTCTTTATTCCTGTAAAATGAATTAACTTTTAAAACATTCAGCCAAGAAAAACTTGAAACCTCCTGAGAAGTTAGTTCTACCACTTTCTTGGGAGATCGTGCCTAAGCTACTCCTAAAGTAAATTTCAACCGAGTTCCATTTGATTGTGCGTTGTATGTTCTCATCCACATCTCCATTCGGAAAATCACTTTCGATTGAAACGCTACTGATTCCGGTTCCGGTTAAATCCGATCGCTAATGAGGCCGTGACGCGAATGCACAACGTCATGGTAAAAAGGCAACGAATCGCCTTGGCCGAAAAAGGGAGGTCTGAAACCAGCTCCGTCATTAAGCCGTAAATTTTGTCATCCAGAGCTGACTTTTTTCGGTGCCCAATTTTCTTGAGAGTTTCCCCTCGCGAGGCTTGGAAGCGTGGTGAGGCGCCAAATAAAGCGATACTTCTGCATACTTCGATTACGTAAATCTTCGTCGACCTCGGCAATCAATATGGTGGGAGTAAGAAGACTTATCCGATGGGGAGCAAAAAGTGCAAAACAAAACACTTTGTTCCCTCAACTTAGGGAACAACGTCGACCCTTGGTGCCAACGGGGAGCATGGTTTCCGATAATTGAATAAACATCATTATCAATAGAATACAAAATAACAAAAAATCTCCTAAATTGATGCAATCGTTTATTTTGTTCCTCGCCTTTCTTTCCGGTTTAGCGTTCAACTTGCTATTTTTGCAAAAGCATTACGCACGTTAAGTTAATTTCCTTTCATTCGCTCTATTTTACGAATCTTTATGGACAAAGGAAATTGAAAACCAAAACTGTTGGCTATTTATTCAATGCCATTTTATTGTCTATTATTTTACCGCTCTTACCCATCGTTGAGTTTGGTTTGTTCTGTTTGTTGATGAATTTTCAGTCAGATAAGTTTGGCCTGAGGCATTGAAATTTTACTGTCTTATATATGATTCTTTTTACTACTGTCCTATGTTTATAGGGTTCAAATAGTAGTTTTTTTTAAATACAATGTTTTTCAGCCCATAATTACCTTTTTTTTCGTTCTTGTATTTCACAGATTATTAGCCATGCAGCAAATGGAAGAATATAACTACCTAATACTGTGACTCAATCATAATGAAGTACATTTGCGGTGCATTCGTGAAAATGCAAAAATCAGCTGGAAGATGAAATATTTTACCGAACATTTCCAAATTTACCGAATTAAAAATACACCAACAGCAATTTGGGGTTCAGTCGTGCTTTTGAATAATGATGAATAGTTTTCTCCCGAGTCGCGGTGGCGCGTTACCAGTGCAATATCTACTTTCAAGCGTTTGCCACCAATAATCAGGAGCCGGTGGAAAGCTGCCACGGGTGTACATCGATAGCTGGTTCATGGTTTAACCTCAACTGCAGCCCAGAAACCGGGCGTATGATTAGCATCCCTCGAAAGCGCCGAAGGTCCGCGCGTCGGGAAATTCTGGTGCGTTGCAAATGTCCGCCGGACCGAGCGACAGACTCGGCTTGACAGAACTGTGCGGCGCACACAATTAATTAGTGCTAATGATTAGGATATCCACACATTTCAATCGGTGCATAATGGACCCGGGTTGGATCGATGGTTCGTAGCCCTGACCGCAGCCATTAACCGTGAGTTTGAGCGGGAAGACGAAAGGACGAAGCGATCGCACGAAGACCGGAAGGACTCCCGGGACTACCGGTGTCGGGATGGGCTGCCCTGGCGACGCATGATTGAGTGGTAATTGGGAAAGGCTAAACATTCGTCGACGGCGAGTGGCGTCCGTTCCACGAGGTCGGCGGGAAAAGTAAATTTGAATAAACCGTTCGCCGGATCGCCCTGGTTGTGGCCGTGGTCGAGCAGATTTTATCAAATCTCCATTAAACTAATTGATGCGGTGCCATCTGCACTTAATATGATTTCAAAGAAAGCTGGCGCGTACGCGATGAGTCACGTGGACAAAGCTTGTGCGAATGAGAAGCATAATGCTAACGTCGACATTTCGTTTGTTTACTGCGAAAGTAGACAACAAGAGGACAACCTGGGTTTAAAATTCCAGTATACTGGAGTGTGATCGCATGTCCACGTAGAACGAGAATCGCGAAACACATGTGTGCTTAGCGAACACGAGCATAGGCAAAACTCCTGTGAAACTTCTTTGCAATCGCTTTCAGATTTATGATTCATCTGGAAACATGGCCACACTACTTGTACTACGGCGGCATAAGTTGATTTGAATTCATTTACCGAAAAATTATGGAACATGGTTTTCAGTGACGTAGAGCTGTCCCAAATATGTCATGCATGAAGTTTTTCGTCCGGTTTTATGTGTCCTTTTCGTTTTTGGTCGCGATTCGGTCTGCCCAAGTTGCTTTATTTGAATGATTTTCAGTTTATCATTTAGGAACTAACCTAGTTCTCGTTTTGCTTCGAATAACAATTTATTACTGCAAATCAAACAAGATACTCGTCTCGGAACATTATGCAAATTTGGTATGTCCCATTTCGGTACCGCTTATTTGAAAAAGCCAATGGATATAAGTTTCATATGGAAAGGGATTTGGAATGGCAGATATAATTTCACGTCGAATGACTTACTTAATTTGTATATCATGAGCTTCATGCAAGCACCAGAAACATTTAAGAAACACTGTTATCACATGCTGAATGATAAAAACGAAACCGAGCACCGATTAAATTGTATCAAATTATCATAAAATGATATCACAAGTATTTGTACAAACCTTTTTTTTTCCTTTTTTCCTGATAAAATATAAATTATAAGCAGGAACAGAAAGACGTCATATGCAACGTTCATAGGCATTGTAGAATACATTACACCAGTTTTATGCGAGGACTTCCATTTACGTTTCCTTTTCCGTTGAACATAAAGTATTTTTTTTTTTACTTGACTAATGTTAATGTGTACTGTAACTTCAAAGTCAATCGGCTGCTTAAGGAAGATTGATAACAATGCAAGAATAGCTTTAGAAATTATCACTTATTAAATGTAACACACATCTATTTTTCTTCTAAAACCGCTATTCATTATTTGCAGTTCTGCTAACTGGGTAACTTTTACAGTCACCTTAACATGGCACCATAATTCATCTGGCAGCTGTTCAAGATCTGTTTGGTCTCACCATACGCTATGTTTCACAGAAACCGCGTGTTTTAAAGTAGTGGTTCGGGGGCAGAAAAAAGTAGCACCACACCATTATTCCTTTCCCGACACGGAGCTGCAGCGGGAGGAAGCGCAATATTGAACATTAAACAACAGTCGAAACTATTTATGCATGCCGTGCACCACGTGTAGCGCGGTGTCAATCGGTTGTGAAAAATAAAAATGCTTTACAAGACGAAGCACTTGTTCCAGGCGAAGTGAAGTGAAGAGTTAAGCAATAAAAAGACCTAAACTCGACTGCCATTCAACGGGGCGACGAACGGTTGTCACAAGGTTCGGCCCGGAAAAGCGCCCCATGGAAGTGTGTGGTGAGTTTTTTCCCTTGTTTTCGTCACTCCCACGCATTCCCGGGGTTGCGTTTTTATGGGATTTTAGCAAGTGCAAGAACTTCTGGTGTGCTCTAGAAATACTCCCGGCGCAAATGCATTCCTGCACGAATCCTGAACAAGGGAAAGCCGCCGGAGAGAGCGAGTCGGTTGCAACGGAATCCGGACTTGGACTATTTTTTTTGCCTGGTGCTGACTTGGGAGCTGTTTCCACGACGAGGTAGACGTTCCATAGTTTTCATCGGTTCACAGTTTTCCGACTCGAAACGACAGGGAAGGGTTTCCTCCCCGGCGTGGTGCGATTGTGAAATGATCAGGCGGAACGCACGTTGGCAGAATAACAATAAACCAAGAAATGATTTGCATTTGCGAGCTGGGCGAGATGGCAAGAAACCCACAGGAAGTACGCGGAAAACGCAACGACTCCGATGCAGCAGAAAACGGCGACATGGGAGGATCTTTCCCCCGTGCACGTCTTGTTTGTGACCAGTAAGGCGCCGGCAGAAAGGGGCAAGGAATGCTTTGAATGGAATTTTCATGAGCAATTCATTCGTTTGAAACTCTTCCAATTTTTGCATCGCATTGTGAGAAAATTTAGTAGTTTATCAAGTTGCATCTGTGGTTGTTGTTCTTTGATTGGCCGATTGTGTTCGTGTTTGCATAACATCGGATTATCCAATCTCTAAACTTTGAATAAGAAGCTTGATGAAATCATATTTTCTCATCACTTTCTGGATTTTTCTTGATATTTGACTTCAACTTAAATATGCCTTTTGGAAACTGCTTGAATGCTTTCAATTGATTTTGTACAAGGTAGTGTTTAGTTTGCATAGTTTAGACACTTTTGCCAAATCTTTGCTGTTTCATTACGTGATATTTTAAATAGTTATTTTGTGTTTTCATGATATAAGTTTCATATCTTTTGCTTTGCTTCATTTGATCATTATGCTTCATGCCATATCCTAAAAATTAGATTGATTAAATTGGATCAATGGAGTAAACTATAATTGCTGTTAAGCCAAATAGTGCCTTATTTTCGGTACATTTTAAGATCCTTCTAATTTTCATTTTTAATTTAATTTTTACAGATCGATCCCATGTGTTCTACCTCAGAACGATAACACTTGATAACGACGGCATCAACACTTTTTTTGATCCCTGTTTCCATAGTGAGTCTCATCAATACGCGTTTCGCCTAAGCACACATTAGCAGCATTTAAACAAATCTCCTTTCCCAGTCATCAATCCCTTGGATGGTTGATTAACGCACTCTTCTCATTAGTAGAAGGAAATAAAATCCCGCCACGAAGCGGGGGTGAACGGAACACAGAAAAAAGCGGGATCCGAATGCCTGCGGTGGGGCCTCATTTCCCGTTTCGTAGAGCGCGCTTGGAAGGATATGGAGCCTCGTCCGCCTTGGCCTCGCGAGGTAGCGCCTTTTATTTCAATCCCTGCGTTGCATCCACCGACAAACCTGAAACAAGGGATGAAATGAATATGGTTGGTAGAGAAGCATAGTTTTCCACGCCGCAGTGTTTGGCGGGCCGGCAGAAAACGCTTATCCGGCCCAGAGGAATTTGCTGCACAATCGTTGGGCTGTGATTGTGGCACTTGTGAGATAGGGTGCGGTGAACGAGGACAAAAAATAGCTGGGGCGCATCATCGTGCACTGCGCATCACGAGAAAAAAAATACTACTCCTTATGAAACCTCGTTGGACGGAAGGCAGCTGGCACTGGCTAGAAATTGACGGATGTGAAATTGGATCAGGAAAATTAAGCAAACATTCTCTAGACGCCCGGTGGACGCCTGCCTTGGACGACTGGGCCGGGGTAGTTTCCCGTTGCAGAAGAAGAAGGTACGACAAAAAACACTCTTCCTCACACACACAATACGGTGACGCATTCGGAGCGATTCCAAAGTGCGCCTCACAGTGACGAGCGCCGGAAAAGCAGAAGTGAGCCACCCATGAAATGGATTTTTGTTTTTGCGCACGGTTTCGTTCGTTTCGCATTCAGGGGAGCAAAACGGCTCAGTTTTAATTCAATTTAGGCGTTTCTTTTGAAACGCTCACACACAACCAAAAAAGGTTCTTAAAAAGGGAGAAACCGCCTCACAGCCACCCGGGTAGTCTAGTTGTCGTCTGTCATGCCGCTTGTGAATTGTGTTTCTTTTTAAAGAGGGAAAACGATACAAGCATATCAAGAAAAACAAAACACACATATTTAAACACTGACCGACCGATGGTGGACCTCGCCAGGAACATGTTTTCTTTACACTTCAGCTGCTTTGCGTTGGCAGAAATCCCTGGGAAAAGGGCGCTCCCAGTGGAAATCAAATGGGCCGTTAATGAAGTGAATTGATAGAACTTTCGGTTGTGTATGTGTTTCGGAGGAATAGTCCTGCCATTTTATTTCGCTAAATTTGGATGCATTTTGCATTATCCTTGAAGTGTTTGTGCGGTGTGCAGTTCATTTCCATTTGTGGTGCTTAAAAAGAAATGTACCCGAGGTCATCTAATGAATTTCTGGTTTGTCATGATCCTTGCGATCGAGGGTACACCTCAATCGATTGAATTTTTCTCAACATTATTTTCGAATATCAACAAATGTGTGTCTTGTATAACGAAACAACCTTGCTAATTTTAAAATATCACTTTTATCCATGATAGTCTCATTATCCCAAGTGAAATCGGTACAGTACCATCTGCTTCGTACCACGCCATGCAGCTTCCGAACAAAGAGCAAAGCGTTGTTTTGAGCTGAATAGAAAAATAATTAACCGATTAAAATCGAAACGATGGCCATTTGTCGGCTTTTCAGGTGATAAAATAACTCTAAAGGACGTCCAACCACTTCCACACCACGCATGTAACCCTAGCGGAAATAACAAAACAATTTAAAATGGCGAGAACAATAAAAAATTGGGTTTTTTACCTATAGTATGAAAACTCGGATCAGGAGGAACCACAAATTCACATTCTCGCTCTCTGGAGGGATGCTCTCTAGGATGCATTCGTGCGATCTATGGACTAAATTGCGTGTCTCGAAACGTTTGACCATTGACGCAGTTGACACTTCAATTCCGGTAGAGATCGGACACATCGACTGTCCGATTGCCAGCTCGATTTGCTTTCGTTCGCTTTTTACTCTTGTTTTCATTTCAATTTTCCTCTCTGCTGTCCTGTTTTATCCGTCCCGTTGCATTATCCTTATCTGGTTGGTGCGTGCTTTCAAGAGAAGATCAGTGACCCATAGTCAATGTGACCATGTACAGGACATCTCGCGCGTCACTTGCAGCTCTGAAAGGGATACCACTGTAGATTCATTCCCCAAACACTATTCTAGATAGGACAGTTGGTTTATACATGTTTGCAAGTATTGTTTGGTTGTAATAAAATTATGTCTTAGCAGTTATAAAATATTGTTTGTTCAAATATCTAGATAATTCTTAATGTTTTGTCTGATTAATCTGACATATCGATTTGAAGAAAATCTAATCATCATCAAAAATACGTTATACGTTTGTCATAAACAAGCCCTTTAATTGTTCCTTCCTTTACTTAACTAACAGGAATAAATCGAATATAACGATGAATCTCATCGCACAGTGCGTCGAAGTCATGCTGGAGGGGGGTTATTGTGCTGAATTTCAGCTGTCACATCCACGATCCTGCCATTTGGGGCAAGCCTGTGCGGAAGCAATACCAAAAGCCTTCTGACGGTTCAATAGAACCTACAGACAAAAACTTCATGCGGAGAAATTTTTGGATGCGATCAAAAACAATTCGCCGGTGCAGTGTGTTGAACGGTATGTTTCATAAGCATTAAGGTTTTTATCACCGTTCTTTTCACCCATTTGTGCATATGCCTCCGTATGGCATCCATCATGCAAAATGTGCTGGTTCCGAGTTGACTTTGCCCATCGATCTTCCGCCATCGCCCCCGCTTCTCATCCGTCGCCTACGAGATCCGCACCATCGCGGAAGGGATCGATAGTGGAAGCAAATGTGGAAAGCAATTAAATTATCCGTATGGTAATATTTTCATGGTAATTAAAGCACTGCGAACTGACTATGGATGTGCTCCTGTCTTGTTTTTATCCTCATGCCCGCGAATCCCCGGGTTGTCCCGAGGACTTGGTTGAGCATACATGCGTTGGCGAATGGGAACGAGGACAATCGTTTTGAATTAACGAACCATTACTTGGGAGATGCATACTCTTCCAGTCCTTATAATATCATGGTGATTTTATTTTATTGCATTCTTATATTTTTAGAACGTTTGGAAGGCGTAGACGATTATGCTGAAAATTGAATAGATCTATGTTTCAATTAACCTCCAGCTTCTTTCAAAGACAAAATGTGGATCATCAAAATTAAAATGGGTTAATACCCTCATTTCATGATGCGACCGGAAATTCCATGGTGAGTTTTTGCCCTCCTTCCTAACAAGTGTGCCAGGCTTGCTTTAAAACGTGTTACTTTCTGACGGCAACGAAATTTTAACCATCGTAATTTTGCACATACCTTTGCCTCATATTTCTCATGCATTAAAAGAATTAGGTTTCCTACCAGCACGATAAAGTTTTCAAAACTATGATTTATTAATCGGAGGCTGTTAACTACAACGAGGGCGAGCGTGTCGTCATGGTTTCCCTGCAATGGTGCATCTTCCAGGGAATGTCGCATTTATCGTACTCCAATGCCGTTTTCAACACGTACTCTCACACACATAACCATGGGCCGATAGTTGCGCTATCCCTCGGAACGAGTTCATTGTTTTCCTTCCCAGGCCCGGAGCAAGTTTCCGGTAACTAATTTCCATCGCCGCCGGAAAACAGTAGCATTGTAACACGTGTTCGCTCCCTTGTACGATGATTTTCAAAGTGTGTGCATTTCAGTGCAAAAGTTCCATGGTCTGGCCTGGGTTTGGCTGACTATCTAGAAGCAACGCTAGTGCCAAGAGCCTGTAAGGCCGCGGGAATCACGGAAAAGTTAAGCAAGAGCCTCGCGCCCTCGAAAAATCTATTGACCTGCTGATGCAAAAGCCTTTTGGTCACGGTTTAAAACATTAATCACGCACGTAAGGATGCAGTATAAGAAGGTTGTTTTCCGTCAACGCAGGTCAAAGTTGTTTTATTATTCTACATTCTTCGTGATTGCAGTTTTCATTAACACAAAAAAAAAACACAATTTTAAGCCATCGGACCCTTACAAGAACTTGAGAGTTCTCACCTCGTCTACGTACCGTGTTGGAGCGTTTCTTGCCCTTTTTTCGTTAGTTTTGCTCGCGAAACAGGGAACAACTTCTTTGAGAACTAAACGCAGAAAGGTGATTATAACGGATTTGCATATTGTCGGGCAAAAGTGAGTTTATAAATTGTTTTTCAAAAGTGGTTTCGTTCTACCACCTCTACGCTTCAGAGTTTGGCCTTTCTTCGATGCTGTTCTTTTGCTATGGCCATGACCCAGACCGGTACTTCTGGATCCCGGAAATGAGAGACCGGAATGTTAATCGTCTCCTAATATGCCAGACCCGCTGCCCGTGATGGTGAAAGGCTTTTGTTGCTCGAGAAGAGACTATTGCTGCCAAACAGGGCGCTGAAAAGCTCATAAGCTGCATTAATTTACATAAAGTGTAAGTTTTGCGCAAGTCTAATTAGGAAAAATTTAGGTAATTTTGATTGCAGCTTCTGGTTGGCCTTTTTCGTGACCGTGTTGAAAAGAAAAGAAATAGAGTTTTTCTTTCAACATGTTTCATCTTTCTTTTCGAAGCATTTTGACCATGCATTAACAGGGTTAATATTCAATATTCTTTGGAAACTACTACACTGAAGGTCTTTATGTTCTCGTATTCCACAATAATAAATAAAGTAAAATTTTGAATAATTATTACTGGAAACTGCATTAACGTTAGAGCGTTTTTCGTAGTTAAATTATAAGGAAGAAACTCATAAATCAATCGCCGATCGATCGACTTTAGATTATCACTCTAGAGAAAACTTCATTCCTCAGACACGGCTTAATGTATATCTTTTCTTAGAGTTTCCTTCCACGGCACTTAAAATAAGGGATTGCTTCAGACAGACCCCGATAGTCAGTCGAACAATCCATCATAATTACTGCACCCTCTCCCAGAGGATTCCACGATGATACATAAACTCAACACCCGATTTGGCATGCCATCGACCAACTTTAACAAACCTCTGGTAACCGCAGGGAGAAGCCGGACGTCCGAGTTGGCTGTATGTCTGTCCTCTCATCTTTATCGACGAAGCGTATTTAGGAAATTGCGTATCGTTCGATAAATATTTGCCGACCACGATGTTTGCCTTTTCCGAGACGGAAACACTTACCCGTGCTTTCCGACCGCTTTGTCTGCCTCGTTTTGCCTGATCTGTCCCAGAAGTGGACTAGATTTAGCACAAGTGCTAGTTTGGGCAAGTGAAGTGGTACTCACACACACACAAAAAAAAAGCGAAATGGGTTTGTCTCATGTTTTCACTGTCGACAAGCAGCAACGAATCGGAAATTATTCCCTCCCCAACCGGACCGGGTCCAGAATGCAGCGAAACCTGCATCTGAATAATTGCTTTGGACAAGGTGTTTTGAAATACCATTCTTATGATACACGGAAAAGCTGAGAAGATTATCTTTAATAATGAAGATTCAAAAATGACAATGAAGAATTTTTTTTAAAGTTAAATTAACGAGACCATAATTCTCACGAAGATACATATTGACCACGTTTAAAGTAGAATAATTTTAATTTGGTTTCACATTTTGGCAAAAAATATGCTCATGGCACCAAGTTCTTCTTGCCGAAATTAAAGCAAGGAGGAAGTAAAAATAGCTTTACATTGTGGTCTTCAATTTCAATAAGTATCTTGTAGCAATGCAATGTAATTTTATTAAACTGTTCTCCCCCTTGTACCTAAGTTTTACAAGAAGCAACCATGCAGGGAAAAATGCCAAAAGTCTGCAAAATAAATTGTCCTCGAGCTCGCCTCGTCATAATTGGACAATTTACCTTCGAATTTCATTTCCCATTTCGGTTAGCCTAAATCGTCTTGGCAAGTATTTTCCTCTCGTTGGATGTTTTTACTCGAATTTCAGGCAATTTTACTCGACACTTCCAGCGCGTGATTGGGTTTGTGTTGGCGACGATAAGACGCTAAGTGATTTACCACATCGTGTTGGTCAAGCGCATGAGAAAGCCGAAACAAACGGAACAAATGGAAATCTTATTACGATGGCACGTGAAACAACAGGTTCCTTCAGGCGTCGTTAGGCTAGGTGACTATCCGGTTGATTATTGCAAGCGGCAATCGGAAATGACATTTTGTCAAGAGCTTTCCATTGCACGGGTGCGCTTCAGGGTTAGAAGATTTTGATTTATTTTTCGTTATGCCTTTTCTAGTCTAGCTGCTAAGAAGTTTTTCAAGAGAGAATCAGATAAAAGCAATGGAAAAGACTTGTTTATTTTACTACAAGAAGTTTGGAGTCGTCGTCGTTAGTTGAATGCTATTATCCCTTTTGCTTTAACGCAACGATTCACTCCAACGTAGAATATTCCACTGTTAGTCAGTTTCCTGCAAGGCAACATTTTGCTCTTATTTGCGATTGTTAAGGAAAACACAAGATTTGCTCGTACCCTTCGCCCTGCCTTCGAATTCTAAACAATCTCGAAGAGGCGATCCAGCATGATGTTATATGTAAAATTTATCGCCTCAGAATATGTTCTCGGCAATCGTTACAAATTGCTTCACACGCAGACATTGCCGTAAATAATTGATACGCCCGTGGTCAAACTGCATGCTGCTCGTTCTGGACCATTTGCAGGCTGCACATGCGATTTACCGCCATTTTCTGCTAATTCTTACATGCATTGTTCACTCAGCTGAAGGGGCAAATGGTTGACCACGGGAAACGAAGAAGGATGGTGTTAAACTTGTTTCGAACACGTTTATGTGTTCATTCATTTTTCAGAAGATCCTGCTCCGGAGCGGCGTACACCAGCAATAGCGGTTTCCAGACTCGTGCGAAGGAAATGACCAACACTGTACATCAACTCTCTCTTCTAGAAGTTGTCAGAGGCATTTTGGTTTCAGTGGCAAAGATGCATGTAAGAGCAATGTTGTTTCATTCGGTGTGTTTTTCTTGTAATCTTTTCAACAGAATTAAAGTGTATTCGATTTTCTCCAACCATTTCCTTTTCAGGTAATATGTAACATTTTTTAATTTAACATAAACCTTGTTTTGAGCATATGTCAATGGACTTTACAAAGCATCATAGATTTTTCCATGTATGTATGTGAAAAAGCATATTTGTTGCCATGTCTCTTAACATTTTCTCCCCAGATTGTTTCACAAATTCGCTTATTATACAAATTGGCACGTTTTCGATGCTATGCGTATAGACATTCTAGTAAATTTTCACAGAGGAAATAATTAGGAAAGAAGCAATTTTATGTCGACCAAAGTTAGTGTGACATAGTACAAGTAATATGTGATTCCAGGGGAGGCGAGAAAAACGCATGTTTGATTACACAAACGCAAACAAACAGGAAGCGAGCATGGTATAGCGCAAGGTTATGGTTGCTGTCCAAAAGGGTCGCAATCGCTCCGTGTGTCATCAAACCTAATAACTGTCCGCAGTCGCAGTTATTCCAGCAAAAAAAAAACGAACCTCAAGCTTCATAAAACCGGCCTCGAGTTTCCTATCTTCCCCGAGTTTCCTGTACTATATGAACCCTTCGTTACAACGGTTGCAGTGTAGCAACATGCATCCGGCGTCACGTGACTCTCCTCTGATTCATGCGGTGCATCATCATTCCAGGTCCACCTGCACTTTTTCCCGGTAGGCAGACGGGGAGGGATGGCAAGCATAGTGAAGGTGGCTTTTTTCGTCATTTATGCGAATTTTCCGTCCGTCCCAGTGGCCGGCTCTAATCTCGAGCATGCGGAATAACCATTTATGTGGGTATGCATTTCGTTTTCTTTTATTTTCAGTTTCAGGTTTTCTCCCTGTCTCATTCTCAAATATGCTCAAAGCGTGTGTGAACAACGGGACAGATTGTGTTCCGTCGCATTTGAATCCAAACGCTACCGGGATGTTGTTACGATCCACCGATATGGACCTATGTTCCTATCCGCGTCCACACACTCCCTCGTGTCGCCATTGAATGTACGAAACGACGCCACTAACGCCAACACGTGGTTTTATCAGTGATGTGAAAAATCTACTACCAGAACGCCAGTACAAACAGGACGGAAAAATAACCGGTGTGAAAACCTGCTGCCTTTTTCCCCTGACTCTCCATTCTTTAACGCTATCACGCTTATTTCCACAGGTGCCGGTGTATTCCTATGGCTTGTGAAGTGTCGGGAAGAAAAGAGCGGTTGTCGAAAAATCAAACCCGGCGGCTTAGTTAAGGAAACATCCCGCTTTGTCGGATACGTTCACCAGGAAGTATTTGATCTGGGCAGCTTCGGAGCGTTGGAACGTTTGTGGCAAGAATTTTTAATGGAAAAAATAGTTGGTTAGAAGCACGCAGTAGTTGCGATACTATTCTAGTTTATAGATAACATATCACCGCTGTTAAATATTCAAACCATACTGAAAATCGGTTGATATCAAAGTAGTTACTCTAGTTTTGATAAATTCTGGCGATGTGTTGCCACTAGGCTCTTATTTAAAGGGACGTTGTAATTTGTTGAATTATTTAAACTCGATTTAATTCGCTTGTGTACCAAACTAAAATCAAGAATGGTCAAATTAACCATTTCCAACACAATGTAACGGAAGCTTGTGAAAGTGTCACTTTCCGGGGTTATCATTTAATTTAGTTTGTTTATCGCAAATAAAACTCCCGAAGCATCCCATTGTGCGCGGTTCACCTGATCCAGACCAAACCACTGCTCCGACCATCGTCGCCCCCCTCCCGCCACCCATCAACTCTCGTCACTTCCGGCTCCTTTGTGGTGTCGTGTGTCACAAAAAATACCGTTTTCCACTCCGACTCCCTTGCTTCGATGTAGGTTCACTCGTTCGTTCGCTTGTACGTTTGCTTATCAGTTGGGGTTTTTCGCAAATAGCATTTCCCGACTCCGATATGGCGCGCACCTCAGGCAAGGCAGCCAGACTGTTCAGCGGAGAGAGGCACGGTATAAGGGTGAACGCAGAGACGCGAGGGATAGAGTGCAAATAGAACATCAGGGAACGATTAAAAGAGTGCGACACGACGATTTGAGATCGAAGATATGGCAAATTCTCCCAATTATGGAAGCCAAACAATAGAGATCCCGTTTCCCCCCGGCACAACAATGGGGCGATGGAGAAAGCGGTGTGCGGAAGTGGCCAGCAAATGTAGTGCCAGGTTTGCCTCCGGGTAAGCCACAGTCACAGCACATCACGTTATTGCAGGGTGTGTCCGGAGGGTTGAAAGCATGGCGATATGTTTGTCCACACGGTATATCGTTGGCCGTCCAGCTTTTCCCGGGGATGAGGAGGAAACGAGAAGGGGAGCACCCGGAGGGATTATGGTTTGTTTTGTCCGTCACGAGTATTTGCCAGTGTGTGTGTGTGGTTTGTTGCACATTTCGGCGATGCGAACTTCCGAGGGCGGGGACACAAAAAAGCACTTTTAGCAAACAGTTTATCTTTAACCTGGCTCAAGGTCCTTCGCAGATAGCCGCAGGACCCCTCGAGGGCGACGTGGATCACCGACGAAGTGTGTTACAATGGCCAGAACTGGTCGTAGAACTGGCTTTTCCCTCGATGCAATCCGGCGCGATGCGGTGTGAAACAATGCGATAAAAATTAACCCTCCAACAAAGTGGGGTGATGATGTTGAGCTGAGCGACAAAAACTGGGGAAAGAATTTCCCTTTTCCCATCGCCGGGAATCGTCGGAAGTGGCGAGTTTTCTTTGTTTCATTCCAGAATTTACAATCCTTTCTGGTGTTGGCCGAGCGAGGGAGAATGAGCATGAGAGTGTTGTAGTTAGGGTTTGCTTATATTGTTCAAGTGGGTCCTTATCTGTTGTGGAACATGCAACACGGAAAGATGACTGACTGACTGACTGGCAGACTGGTGGGTGACTTTGTGGATAGGAACGCTGACGAACCAAACGCACCCCAGGAGTCCTGAATGAAACATGTTTCTAATCGTTGCTCTCATAAAGCCATTAATTAGAACACATGAAAACATGCCGGCAAACTAGCAATACGGAGACATTGCTGCACATATGGAGGGAAGGTTCCGGAGGAGAAGGTAACTAGTGTTGGCCGCATCGCATGGAAAGTTTGTATTCATGAGAGAATTGTCTATTGATCTGCTCTGGTTTTCCTTGGTGCAAACACGACACATTTCCTTTCATTCAAATAAATGAAAACTTTCATTTGTGCTTGTAATCGATCATCAAGTTATAGAGTCTTCATACAGAGATTCCTAGAGTTCTTCATATCCTCTTGAGATTGTGTGAAGGATAATGGTGTAAGACTTTCTTGATTTAATTGCGTAAAGTGTAAGCTGTTACAGATATTGCTTTCGTTTGGTTTCAGTTATGAATTGGAGGAAAAACTTCATCATCACGATTAGAAGATACTCTCAGATAAGCTCCAGTTGTTAATGCATGCAGGCAGGAAAAATAAACTTTGCTCGTTTATAAACTCTAGACCTTCGTACCACATAAGATTACACAATTTTCAATCAACAAGAGGATTACGCTGCATTAAAACAAGCGCACTTTTCGCTCCTCATTCGCCACCCACCCCCTGCAATGCCGGAAGCCGTTCGACAGGTTATGTTGTTAACTCAATTTAACTTTCTCACCACTCAATTTTGCAATAAAACTGTCCGGCATGATGAGAAAAACTTTCGACTCGAAACTTTCGCCCACTCGATGTATCCTTTGCTTACCGACATCCATTCCCTCATCCTCACCGTTCCTCGGGCGCGAAGTGAAGGAAATGACGAAGAAGACAAAAATTTCGACTCATGTTCCTACCATTTTACTTAACTTCCATAACCATTTGTGGTTGCGGTATTTCGCCCACCCGAGCGCCGCATATCGACTCAGAAGTTACGGATCCGGATGTAGAAAAGCTGATCAACTTTAGCTCCGGCTGGTTGGTCGGCTGGCCGGGCGTCTCGAGCTGGCTGAGCTAAAATCGTATCATTAATTTTCTACCAGCTTCCAGATTCGTTCCGGTTTTAGAATCTCTTCCTTGCGCTTCACCCCCTGCCATCCGAAAGGGTGCGGTACGTTTCGGGTATTGGGTTTACTCTTCTCACCCGAACGTCGATCGAGCTGCCAAAATTTCAAAACAGAAAGTCAATTTAGACAAATGCATTTTTTCGCTTCTGCTGCGAGGAAACAATTTCGGCTTTCGTTACCTTTGAACGCGGTAGGAGGTAGATCTGTGTAGGAGTTGGGGGTAGTTTTTTTTACCTTCTTAACTCAGCAATGAAAGAGTCTTCTGTGAGGCGTCCTGCAGCAATCGCTTCTATCGGTTTGGTCGGAAGAAAAATACATCTATAAATCATTCAAACCGTTTTGTGCTCCCGATTCTCCACGGAGCAATGCCATGGAGGGAAAAAACCACCCGCCTAGAAGCTTGCACACTTCTGATGCGCCTGACGCACGCCTTCTCGACGCACGTCAGAGTGAACAGAATGCAACGTTCATTTTTGAAAGGGATTTCTCGTCGGTATTGTATTCCTGCTTCCCTATGTACATGAAATTCAATTTAACACTCGGCAACTCATCCTAAGGAAATGGTACAAGTAACGCACTGGACATAGAAAAACTGGAACTTTTTTTTTAAAGAGTTTTAAACGTTCAATTAAGATGGACCGATTCTAGTTCAATAGCTTTCACAATTTTAGGTACTTGCTTAATTATACTAATGCTTGTTTAACAGCGTTTACAAGCTTGACAGATAGTCTTTTCAATTCCTCCACTTCTACCTCCATCGAACAAAATGTTGTATAAAGAAGCAAAGCGCTCATAAAAGTGAGCTAAAAATGTGATTATGCAACGATGTTGTCTGCTGAAACAGTTCAGCCCACTGCACGGCATAACAATTGACTCCGGAATAAATAACGTCTTGGAGATACCGGCACAATTTCTTCCTACTGAAGCAAGGCCAGCTCTTGAGCGGTTGCGGCAATTCTAGAATGCTGCTGCCAGTACAAATTATCGCGAGGGCCAGGTTCTTTCAACGGGAGCAATTTATTTACCGAGAACGGACGCCCTCCCGTATCCAAGCTCACGGAAACTAATCGGTGGCCAATTTGTAACAGTCCAGTTAATTATGCGCTGCTTAATAATGTAACGATAGAGGGCCACAAATACACGAACAAAATCATAGAACATGATCGGATAGTTAACGTAATAAATTCTTTCTGCATTGTTGGTCCATGAGCATTGACGGCAAGTAAACAATAATTATTTCGAAATAATGGGGGACGACTAGGAGCTATATGTACATCCCAGCCAGGATCGATGCAACGACATTCCACTCTATAGGCGAGATTCTTTGCCGTTGGGAAGGTTCTTCTTCTGTCGGAAGGTAATAGCGTTTCTTCTTTTGTTGTATGAGATTCAACTGAACGATGCTTAGAATGCCGGAGGGAATTAATCGTCCGTCCGATATGTTTTCCATGCGGGAACATCGACTTGCTCCCGGAATGGAAAAACCTGTGGAAGCTTAACGGTGGTTGGAGCTGTGGAGAAGACAAAAATAAACCCATCGTGACAATATCGAAGCTATGATTCTTTGGAAAACATTCGGAAACAAGAACGAAATAAAACCAATCGCATATGGGATTAATGTCATGACGTGGGATCACATCGTGGGTCGAAAAGCATCTGGAAAATCACGCTAATGGTGGTAGAAGCAAAAAAAAAAAATGTGCACATCACCGCAATTTGATTTCCCCTGGCGCCGTTGACCCAGGCGGAATTCCGAAAACCAATCCCCCCACGGGAAGATCGATGAAGAATCGTTATATTTATCGAACAGTTTTAACGAAGAGATTATAACGAATATGCAGGGTTTAAGTTGAGGAACTGAAAGCAAATGGTAAATGTATATGGAAATCCAGAGCACTTCAAAATTCCAACAAATCAATGAATTATTAATGCATTTCGGCAAATAGTTGTAAGAAATAAGTTAAGGAATGTTATAACGCTGCCATACTATCAAATGGTTATCATGGATGCTTTCAGAAATCTTTTTTTTTTCATGACATTCGTTACAGACTTTGAAGAAGATTTACAGTGTAAATCTATGGATTTGAAGTGAAAACCAAGTGTGTAGTATTGGCTTTACATCGTACAGAAATCGTTGTGAAAACTTATCGCAACTTCAGAATTTCCAGCAACGTACAATCTCATACAAGAAAGAGGTAATCAATATAACAATAATTATTTCTACACTGAAAATCGTATAACTGATTGGCACACGCTTTAATGACGATCCTTTCGATCTTCCCAAGTAGCCACTGATTGATTGCTGGATACCGAGGCGAATAAGCTGCACGCTGGCTTACGACCGAGTGGCCAACTTTATTATTCCTGTACCCCTGAGTCGGGCAAGCTCTGTCGGTAAAGATCATTGGCAGCAACGGTGAACGCCGGAACAAGTTCGAAATGGCATTCCCGGCATGGACTGCACACGGCCATTGTTGGTGCTGCAGAAAAGGGCATCGAAAACGTGCGGCCGTTCGGATTGATGATGGGCCGTATGTGTGTGACTGTTCGTGTTTAAGCCAAATGCGTCAGGCCCTGTTTCTGTTGTCATCCATTCTTGGAAAATAGTCGGTATTAGCCTCTGTCCACTGGGTTCTCTCTAATTTCTTCGTTTCCCTTGTCTCTATACCTCTCTTGCTCATGCTCGGACTTGATTGCTGTTCTGCCCAGAAGGATGTGGCTTTTGATCCTCGTACCCACGTGTGTACCGTATCCGAGAGTTTCTTTCTGTTGCATTGAAACTGGAGAGGAACCACAGGAGAAGGCCCCTCCGTATTATGGCAATAAATAACAAAATCATTAGGAGCTAAAGCACACTAATTTATTTGCCATATAGCAAAGGTCCACAACGTCGTTGCAGGTTGCGTTTTGGCTGAGGTTCTACTTCGGAGAGCCTGATCGATAGGATATGGTCGCACGGCTTCGATGAAAAAAAATGCCTCGCAAAGCAAACACTTTCGCAAAACAAACACAAACCTTCTGCTGTTCAGGGGAAGTATTTAATGAGATGATTAACTCGCCGTTAGGTTTACCAGATTGATGGAACGATCGGTTCGTTCGTTGTAATGTTTGCAAAGACATGTTCCGCTGTTTGGTTGTTGTGTATGTCATTTTGGATCATAGGAAGATTGGATAATATTTTGAATGAACAAGTGAAGCTATCGTAATTATTCAAATCGCACAGAAATGGTGAGAATATTATTTAAAATAAAATTAAAAAAAATCTTTCAAGACGCATAAAATGTATGGCAGCTGGTACGGATAAACTATCGATCCAAGTTTTCTCACTATTGTCGCTTCACTTTTCAACGATTATCGATCGGACCGAGGACCGAGGACCCGCCCCAAATGGACTTCGTTTTGAGCGAGCATAATTGACTCCGAAACGAAAACCCAGAAAGTGAAATCGATGCCAGCCACTCAGGGACGGCTAATAAACTTAATTGAGGTAGCATCGGTACCTTTTGGTCATCGAAATAAGGGATTATGATGCTGCCTTCCTTCCATCTCGATGGTCCTTCCTTCAATGGTACCAGACGCAACTCCGTCCTCGCCGATCTTCTCTCCCCTTTTACGCTCCAAACACTTCATGACGCACGTAAAGTCTAGTTTTACGGTCCCGGTGTGGATTCGACTCGGAATAGCCACAAGTAGATAACAAAAAAACCGGATCCCACTTACCACCTTTCGATCCGAGCCGACCTAACGGTGGGTCAGTTTAAATCCGATACGTTTCAATTATCTGTGAAACATAAATTTGCCTGGGTTATTGGGCTACAGTGGGAAATGGTTTGAATGGAGGTTAGAAAAAGGAAGAAAAATTCACTTCTCTTTTTTCTTCTTTTATAACCTATCCTGTTGCTTCGGATGTTTTATATAATATTATACCCAGGATAAATGCAACCATAAGAAAACTATCAGATAATAGACCAACTAATGTAACAAACTTAAAATTTAAAGAAAATCAGGTGAGGTTAAAGTAAAATTCAAACATCATTTAATTTTTCACACCGTCAATTAGTTTTTAATTCAATCTTCTAAATAAACGTTTATGAATTCGACGAATAAATTTAACATACGCAAACCTAATCTTCAAATTTCGTTAAATCTAAAAAAAGGAAGTGCTACATGCTGGTCTCAGTATACCAAACTTTATTTTTTCGCCAAGCTTATTGCAAAATTGAATGCTTCATCCATTTTATATTTGATACGTTTATATTCAGCTTTCCAACCATTGGCTAAGCTTGCATTAGGAAATTTATAAATAATTTAATTGGTCCCTTCGAGGAATGGAAAATTCTTTTTGCGTGTAGTTGATTAAAAATTCATCACAGTCATCTGTAAAATGTTGCTTCATCTGGCATACTTCATCCACATCACACACAAGGGGAACTCCTTTTTACTAAATTCACGCAGTTTTCCACTTCACAGCCACTTGACGAGGAGATGAACACTCTTGCATAATTATTTAACGTCAAACACAGTAGAGGATGCCTCAACGTCTTCCCATCACAAGATTTAGCATTTGGAGTGCTTTAAGGAAAAGTTTTTGCGCTTTGCCGAAACCCAAGTTCGTATTCATTTCTCTTCTTTTTATTTTTATCTTTTGGGAATGTTGAGACACACTCATGTCTTACGGTGCAGAAGCATTCCTCTGTCTCGTATTTAGAATAACTAATTAGCAACTTTAACAACTTTTCTGCTGCTCCAAAGCTATGCAATGCCTTCATCATATTTGCGCGCAAGTGTGTTCATAGCAAAGGCATGTGCCTGGGCCTAATAACTTCCAATGGGTGAGTTCTCACTTGTTAGAAAAGTTTAAAAGTTTTTTTGCTTTTCCTTTAGATAAACCTTTTTCTCATCTTTTCATATTCACATTTATTCTTTTATTGACTGATAGTTCAGTAGAAGTTTTGAGCAATGTAGATGAAAACTACCTGCGTTTATAAGACATCCTCTTTCAGTTTGCCCATGAAAAGAGACCCTTTTGCTTTTAGTCCATTTAATAGTTTTTAACTAGCAAAATCCGGTTTCCATTTTTTTAAATTCATTTTCTTGAAAGGCGATTAAAGTCAACTGAAAACCATAAACTCGTTAAACGTTAATTTAAAACGGTGCACCCATACATGATTGAAAATTAAGAGTAACTTACAAAAACAAAATTAGCATGTTTTCTAGGCATAAAAATGTTGAATATTTTCACTTAAGAATCCTACTCTTGTTTTTCTGTATGGCTCTGATGATCCTCAAATCCCTGACCGGTTCGGTAACTTTTGTCTTCCGGTGAGAAAATGCGGAAGCAACATCGCAGTTCCTGTGACACTTTTTTTTAAATGTGTCTCCGTTGCTAGGCATGCAGAAGCTCGTGAACAATTTTCTTTTTCTCATCCTCGAGTCCTTTTGGGAACAGCGAGATGCACGTTTATGCGTGCGAGAGCGCCACTGGTTTAGCGTGGCCTTCATTTCCTTATTCCGGTCGGCTTTGGGCCACTTGTGCGTTCCATTTTCAGCCAGGGCGAAACGATAACGCTGATGATGGCAAAGCGGATATCCAATTAAGCGTTCTACTATCCAGCATCGTGTTCCGCCGTGGTATTAATTGAAACCGACTGGCGAGCGCGGCGGATGTGGTGGACGAGGAATAATTATTTTTTCGCCCGTTCGCAACGGTGAAGGAAAGAGCGGGTGCTGGGCCAGAGGGTGGTTCCGATTTAAACACATTTTTTCTTCTTCGTTGCGCGATCTAGCTGGGATCTTTATGCTTACGACCGAGTGCTCAGTGGAAATGGGTTAATTTGGAGTGTCCTCCAATGGGCTTATCATTAAATGGCACAGCTGGAAAAAGAAACTTTTACTACAAATTTTAAAGATTCCCGCTTTCAAAAAAATGAAAAGCCTTTCAAAAATGTTCTGGACATTGAAAAACAAAAAAGGAATCATTTTATGCATCTATCAGACAAACACAAAGTCTGAGAAGTTCGAATCAAGATGGATAAAGTTGGCAGCAGATGATTTTTTATTTATTTTGCCCATGAAATTGTGCTACGTTCATCCAGGCTAACGTAACATGAGCAATCACAATCATTTACAATAATCTCTTTCATGTTCGAAAAACTATCCTACGATAACCAACTGTGGAAAGAAGAAGCCACACGGCCACGGTGTCTCACGCAACCTCCATCAAAGAATTGCGCAAACGGAGCACCAGCTATACGAAGGTTAAACTGTAAAAAAAAAAAAAACAAAAGGCAAAAGTTTACCAAATGCGAAGTATTACATTCCGCCCACCGGAAAGTGCGGCAAACTTCTGCCATAAAAATATTTTCCAATTCTCTCCCGAGGAAAACTTTCCGTCCGGCACTGGTGCGTTCCGGGGCTGCGCTTTTCCGGCGGTGCCTTCCGACAGTGCGGACATAATTTTAAATAATATTTAACAGGAATGTTCATCTCGTAATAAAATTTTCATATTCATTCGCTTACTTTTTACTGCCTTTGTCGAATGTGTGAGCATGCCTGTGTGTGTGTTTGTTTCTCCCCATCGTCACGACGGAGAATGCGTACACCGGAGCGTGAATGCAAATGACCTTTCATCCCAACCGGGCGCCTTAGGATCTTAATGATTATCGTCAGGTATGTGAATAGGGGAAATTGGATGCTTTTAATGCAACTTTTCGTTAAGTAAATATAGAGAGATACTTATACGAGAGCTACTTGAAGGGAGGTGGTGCAAGGGTTGGTGCACAGACGCAATGGAGTGCACAATGGTGGCATCTAGTTGAATCCTATGGGAGCGATATCCACAAAACCTAAGGGAATGCACAGTTGATCGATAATGACCTTTACACTAGAACATCCAGAACTTCTAACCGCTTTTTAAGATTCTGTTATGAATGGAAGGAAAGGAAGATTAGTATAACAAGACAAACGAAAATGATATTTCAAAGATGTTCTAAACAAAAACCAGCAAAATATAGGAGTAATCTTTTAAAAATACATAATCAGAACAATGTGATGATTTAACATTCGGGTGTTTTAGTGCTAAGTACTTGAAAGTGCTGACATAAAAGGTACAGCATGTGCAACGGATAGAACGAGCAGGTTGAGATCGGATAGAAAACAAATCATTCGCAGAAAGTTTTCTAACGAACATAACTATTTGAAACACGATCCGTTTTCCTCTTTCTAATGAAACAGGGGATAAAAACATGTAAGCAGTTCGACAAAAAAATCAGTCATATATTTCCCGCCATATATTTCCCGAATAACACTGCTTCAAGAATGAATCGAAATGTTTTATGCAAAGATGGTGAAGTGTATTAACAGGAATATGTATAAGTTTTGTTTCTCTCTCACTGACTATGGGTGTACTTTTAGGTGACAAAGATGGATTCTGATGTCCACTGAAACCGCATCTCAGATCAATGGATTATATACTAGCGTTCCCTAGACGTTACGTATGTTTCTCCCAGACGGCGAAAACACCATCGTCCATCGTATTTGGAGCGCCCAGAGAGTACGTGTACTGTTGGAGTCCAGGAAAGCTTTAAAACTTCTAATGCTCCATCCAAGTCCAGTCATGTGTGAAACGAAGACCCTTTGTTGTCCGCCGGCCCGAGTTCGGTCGGGAGGGTAACTAATCGTTTGTGTTGTTTTCTGGTACATTAAATCTTAATTTATTTAATTGTCAAGAGCAATCGCCAGCACACTACCGTTCTCGGGCGCTCGGGTCGGACTTCTAGTCGGGATATTTCTATTCTTCGTTCACATAATTTTAGTTTGGTGTCCCTTCAAAACCCTTGATAGTGAGTGCGCTGCCCAGTGCACCCCGTTCGGTCTCGCTTGTGGTGAAGCACTTTTCAAGCCCAGTTTTCGATGCTTGACTCAGAGAGAGAAACAGCATCTTATGACGGCTGATAGTTCGATGCTTTGCGGTGCTACAACAACAGCTGCAAGAGTCAACCGGTCGTAAAATGTTCTTCCAACGGCAGCAGTTTCGGGTCAAATGAAATTGAGTAAGCTGCCGTGACTTTGCGTGCAGAGTTCCTGCCGGTTTCGTTTGAATTGCAACAGCGCAGGATGGGCGAAGCCTGGAAGCTTTTAATTCCACGCGTGATCCTCGCTGGCTCACACACTATTTACGAGGCAAAATAAATTTGTAATTAATTATCAACCTTTTTTGCTCTCTGCAACTGGGCTGTTTTACTGAGGACATCTATCACGATGTTATTGTAAGGAATTCGTTCAAGGAAATAGAGCTACGGCCAAGTGGCTCTAACTTCCGAGCTACATATGTTAACATTTTTATCTTAAAGATCTGTCACAAATTACCAATACGTCGAAGTAATCATGAATCTCATGAGGTTATTTTCTTTCACATGAAAGCATGCCTCTGAACAAAATTCGCGCCATTCCCCTTCCACCTTAATGTTTACCCTAATGCCGTTGACAAACTAACAAAACTTTTGCGGAAGCTTGCTCATATTTAAACTTTCCTTCGAGTTGAAAGCCACTGTCACACCGAGCGGAAGTGAATGTTCAACGGGGCTTGATCTTAACGAGAGGCAAATGTCGTTCGTAGGGTTCGTTGATGCTGCACAAGAGTGTGTCGTGTGCAAGATAAACAATAAACGCTTCGTGTCGGAACCGTCTAGCAATGGCCGGAGGAGTTAGTGGTTTTAAAGAAGCTACTAACATAGTGCCAACGTGACGGGCGGTGGAAGAATAGTTCAACATGGTTGATGTCAAACGCTCGCAAGTGGCAGGATTAACCTCTCACCGGAAGTAACACAAGTGCCGGGCGAAGGAGATAACTTATTAAAATGATAATCTTCCCTCGACCCCCAGCGAACGGAGTCACACTTAATGCTGACGATGAACTTGACGAATTTGCCGGATCCACTCACTCCGAAATTTGGCAGAGGTGTGCTTGCTTTTTGACGCACTTTGCCGCCTTTTTTGCTCGACGACACGGTCGAAGCTCTTCACCTTTCCCGGAAACGCAGGCTGATTGCGACGAGTGCACGCTTTAACAAATGGTTGCGGTTGTCAACTTGGGCACGGTTGAACCTGGCACTCCTGCATTATCCTGTAGCCCATGCGGATGCACCGACTTCAAAATATGTAGCAATTTATTCCAGATTTTCGGATCGTATGCAAATACACAGCTGCACTCGCATGCACATGCTCTCCCGGGCTTCAACAGATTGAACGGCCTTCATCGTTCCAGGAACGGTATGGCACTCTTCCGGGCCGGACGTAGGCCTACGTATGCCGTCGGTTCTTTCGGTGCCGCATGAAATTATAGGTTAACCAGTGCACACCGGTGAGCGCACTACACAAACAGACAAAGGAGACGACGACCACTGCCACCTGTCCGTGTTGATGTTGGCTTACGAGTGTCCTCTCACCCGCTCTTCCACAACCTCTTCCAACTGCCTGAAGATTGCCTCGGGATCGCTGTGACTGCTCCATTATCCTTGCATCCGCACAGATTTACGTTTTACAACGCCAGGTTGCAGGTGCTTCAACTTGGCGTAAATTTATCGATTTTCGGATTAAGTTGCCCGACTCGGCCAGCAGACACGATCAAATGCAGACCACACCGTGTATATTCGAGACAGGACACTCTTCTTCTCTCGCACCCACTCACACAGGGATGATTCGTATCAGGTTCGTAGACTTGCACAATTGGAGAGGGAACGCAGCCACGCAGGATTCAAGTGCCTCTACGAAATGGTGGGTTAAGTATCCGGACTTTGGTAAGCCACGTTCTTTATTTTTCTTCAAAAACGAGGCTTTTTGTGTATTTATTGCCACTTGCATCCATGCCTTCTAATGACCAACGAGAATATTAAAACGAATCAGACAAGCATTGAATAAGTGTTCAAAGAATTCTGTTCATTCTTTTTTCTAAATGGGTTAATTGAAACAAATAGTTTAGGAACTAAGTAAAGTGATCAGACGAAAATTTACGTTAACTTATTTCATGCAACCACGTGCCACGTCATAGATGTTTTTACTTCCTTTTTCGGATGTGCTGGAGCAGCTTGCTCATGGAATGGGTTTAAACAATTCTCCGTTGCACGTTGCAATCATTACAGGCAGTAAGTGGATGTAGTACGTGGATACAGAAAAGCGTCAGCTGGGTCATTTGCTTTCCGAATGTCTTTTAGATGAGCGAACCCCGGGTGGGCAATGGAATAATAGGATTATATTGGAGATGCCCCATCTGGTCACATTAAAGGATGGATTTTTACACTTTATGTTGCTCATCTCAGTGTGGTCTACTAACACTTCGTGTAAGAGGCATTAACATTCTTTTTCCTGTATATTGATGTCCTCTGAGGGAAGTGTGAAAAGATATTTTTCGTTTTATAATAACGAAGGAAAACATTCTAGTAGATGATGTATTGTGAAAGAACACATATAGAAAGCAATATGAAAGTGCACTACTCGTCGAACCTATTTTTTTTAAATGGCCACATGTTTCCACAAGAAATCGTGGCCTACTTGAGTTTATTTGTGATTTCACTTTATGCCACAAACACGCTCCAGATCCTGAGACAACATTGTAGAAAAGCACTGTTAGAGTCGAGAGCTATCGGAGCAAAAAGGCTAAGAGTCCCTACAAATACCACTGGCAGATTGACTTTTCTTTGAACTATTTGATCCGTAGCACGTCTTAATTGAGTGCCGCCCTCGAGCATCATCAATCACCCGCCCCGTGCGCTGCGTGAACGTAAACGAAAGCCGGACGATCCTGTTCTCCTCATGGAAGCACCCTTAACTAGAGCACCCTCAGCGATGGGGCCGCCCTCGGACGATGGAGTAATTTAACAAGGATTAGTATCAAATGAGCTATCCGACTGTGCGTTTCCCGCTTGCAGGCCATTATCTCGTAATCTTTTGGTCCAGTGGGAAACTGAAGGCTCTCTCTTGGCCGCTCTTTTTCTCCCTGACAACCGAGTTTGTCGGTGTCGGGGATTTACCGTCTCCGATATGCATCGAAGAAGAATGTCTTCATACAACCCACAGGCTGGATAGAACTAGCCCCAGTAGGTGGAAAAGAAAATGGTACCTCTCTCCCACTCGGAGACCAGTCGTGTGTGTTCCCGGGAATGTCAAAGATTGTTCGGTTGGCTGCGAAAACAAAACAATTTATCCTGTCACTCTTCCTCCTTCCTTCAAAATCGAAGGATTCGAGTTCGGGTACGGTTTTGTTGGGGCTTTCTCCTGAGGCTCCCAGGCAACACCGAAGCGGCGTAATTAATGGATTTCTTCGATTCAAAGAACAACGGCTGCCAACCCAAACGTCTTATGTTTTGTCCAGGCTTTGTACCGGCCTCCAAGCCGTAATCTTCACCGATGGGATTCGTTCACCACAGGATTGCCGCATCCCTGGAACAGGAAGGACCATGACGAACATGATGGGATAGTCTTATAGATAGATAGATATCCGTTTTCACAGGCAGGATTCCGTGCTGCTATCGGATAACTTAAGTGATTTTGATTTGATTAGCCCTACAAATTATTTCATTCTCTCGTTTCCTAATCATGCAATGAGTGGGGAAACGCCATGTTCGGAGCGTGAGAAATCTTAATAAATTGTGGTTAATGAGTCCTTTCCTTTTTTTTCGTCGTGATCCAATTTTATGTAGTTGAAAATTCCATGATTTCCTTAATTGTCTCAAACTTCCTCTCAAAAGCCTCGCTAACTATGGTTCCAAACAAATTTATTGCCATCACATTTCCACTACATCACGCCTACAATGGTTGTTTCGTTTGAATGTTAAAAAAACTATATAAACAAAAATGTCACTGTATTTCTGCCTATCGCTCTATAATCAAGTAGTAGTGAAAACCCACGAAATGTTGAAATTTCAAAAATGCTGTTGCTTTGCATGGACATTTTTCCTGTGTGTAGCAGGCGTTTTCGAAGGCAGAGAACGCTGCTCGCTGACAAGAAGGCAACCGCAAGGGCCTTGTGTCCAATTCCTTGAACGTTATTTCAGGTACCTTGAACAAATAGAGGGAAACGCTTAATAATATATTAATCAATATTCGCTTTAATTGAAAATCCCCTCACCTTTACCGAACAAATCTCTATAAATAGAACGACTGCACTATATTCTTTATATGCTATGCACATGAAGTTAATGTGTTTCTAATTGTGTGGTTAAATCACAATCACAGTCATACCACAGTCATTCTAGCCCTGAAGAATGTGCCTTCATCTTCGCACTTGTAAAAGTCAAGTCGGCTTCATGAATCTAGCATACCAGCCAATACGTGGAACTGTGGATGGCCTACTCCAGATGTTGTTGTGTCTCGCAGGGTAAGGTGAGATTGCAGCCGGTGCGCACCTACCGTCGCAATCATTTAAAGCCTTTCCTAAACCACAATCTTTTAATAGAATACTTCCTTTGCAGACCTCGGCAGCTGACTTTCCAAAGTTCCCACACTACGCTTTCGATGGAAATTGTTGATAGCGACAAAAAACTGTAGATCCTGCTGGAGTTGGCGAAGGTGATGGTGGTGATGGTGACGATGTGTGCGGTGTTGGTGCCAGTCTCATAAATAATCACATTACAAATAGGAAGCTCGTCACCACTGGAAACGACCACGCCGTGAGCTCCGAGCGCCGAGCATTCCATGCTGATGACGCTGGCGTTAAACCGGCTGCAAATCTCCGTGCTCATGTTTGTTCCGGCTTTCCCTTGCGTCGCTAGGGGTAACTAGGACGAGGATGCGGAAGGGTGCCTTCCTGACTGACAGAAAGCGAACGCCTACGAATGCGCCCGGCTTTGCCAACGCCTTCCCGGAAACTAGTGTCGGTGTCTGCAGCGCTGCAAAATGGTTGGCCGTTGCACGGAAGTTCCTCGCGAGGACGGAGGGAGCAGCCGCAACAGCAGCAGTGACAACAGCACTATTTCATCATCTGTCGTTTATATAACAGATTCACTTTCTTCGCCATAGAAAGAAGCTCCCCTCACATCGCCCATTCCCGGGTGCCCGCTGGATATCAACTAAATTCAGATTTTCGCTTCACCTTTTGCCCAGGATCGGATTCTGCCGAGATAGAGATAAATCGCTGTCGGTGGCAGCAAGCGTTGCCCTCCGAGGTCAGGGAGGCGTTGTTCGGAGGAGGATTTACGCCTTATCTTCATCCTGTTGTCCCGGCATCAGTCAAACCCGAGCGACCGCGCCGAGCCGGAACAACCCGACCCGGTCGGCTCCATTTGACGACTTTTTGCCCGGTTTGACTTATGGTTACGAGAGCCGAGGCCCGAGAGAAGCCACTGCAGACGCCGGCGTTTGTCCCTCGGCGCGTCGGTGCCGTGTGACAAACTAAGCGGCTTAGTTATAATGCTGCTTCCACCCCGGGGGAGGATCTTTTTGCCGACACGGCACGAGTAGTGTGCGGTGGTCACGTAATGATTTTAAACTGCTCCGGTCCGCTGTAAAGATCTCGGGTGCTCGGGTGCGGCAAAGATGGATGGCATGACTGGCACGGCGGGGCGTGAGTGAAATTAAATCTTCTCCCTCAGAAAAGGAATCCCCTTTCCGTTCCCGGTTCCAGCGAACCCCAGCTTTCGGTGGCTTTGCGTATGCCAAAGTGAAGTGAAGATAATTTAGAACGCGGAAACTATCACATAAATTAGCCTTTAAGCGGGCGCGTCTTGGGAAATCTTGCTGGCCGGCTAAGGTGTAGAAGGCAAAGTGTTCGCAAGGGAAACAACCAAGATGAGACACTTGTGTTCGGTAGTATTTGAATTTCACTCATAATGTGCTCTAAACTGCAATGCAAACATCGAGCAACTCGGAAGAAAGCCATGGTATGCGATACAAGGGGTCCATGAAATGTATTTTATTAAATTTTAGTCGATTTGATTTCAACTTGCATCTCCAACAAATAAGTTTTAATCTAAATTTAAAATTGATTCTCTAAGTCATGGAAGGAAATCTATCGCCATCCACCTGATAAAAGGAAATCTTTTAAATATTCAACTAATTTAGTTTCGAAGGCTTAATTTAATTAAAAATGCTAAAACCTATAAGCCGGTACATGTTCCTTTTAAAATGTTAACTTATAACAGATAATTTCATTACCAAAATCATATTATTTGATGTAACTTTTCACACGCTCTTAAACAAACTGTCCACTTGTTGTCGGCATTTTTCCAATGGCAATCCAACAGTACCACTGCACCATAACCGTTCATTTCTGCGACAATGCTTAGCTAAAGCATACACCTTTTAAAAACGACTTAATTTTTCTGTTCTAAACAATGCAGGCAACAAACCATGAAGCCTTCCCAGTATCTTGCAGAATGCAGACCACCATAACTGCAGTGCAGGAGGACACCGATGTATGCGCTCCTGCGCTCCTGTTGGCCCTGGCAATGCTAACCTAACGACACTACCGTCTTCCGACGAACGAGGAACTTGGTCAAACCGGCGGAAGCAAACTACCGGAACCGGAAATAGGTAGCTCGCTGGCAGTTGCAGTTTGGACGGCACTGATGCTATAAATTGCTCGCCCATTGGAGGATTGGGTCTCGCAAGACTCGTTATCTGGCTGTTTGGTCGAAGGAAATATCAGCTCGGGCGTCCTCGGCCCGCTGTCCGTGTGTGCGGCCGAGATTTGTTGATGCTGTTTGAAGTGGCGTGTAATAATAGAGGAAATGTGACCATCACATATTATTTATAGCGCTTCCTGTCAACGATAAGGTAGGTGAGAAAGCTAAAGGAAAGTTGTGGATTTTTGTGGCAAAGTTTTCTTTTTTCTTGTTGCAACAAGTTAGGAATAGATCATCTCAATTACATTTTAGTACAACAGTAGCTTCTGTTGTTCTGCTAGCTGTTGTTGTACTAAAATGTAATTGAAATGAGTTATTCCTAACTGCAAATAATGGAGATAATTAATGTTTTTGTAATAAGACCTTCGAATATTTTGAATTTTAAATTGAATGTTTTCACGCTTCGTCCAATAGTTTGCATTCCACAAGTGGTTTGTATGCAAATTTAATTATAACACCCTCGTCAACGATGGCTCTTCCACTGCGAATGGGATGCAACAATTCTTCCCATCTAACCACCGCAATTCCGTTCCGTTTGTTAAAAAGGATGTAGTGGCAGATATTCAATTAGAATTTTCTAGCACCAACGACAAGCGACAGACAAATTGAATTGATCCTCACGTAGTGCAAGAAAGGAAAATCGGAAATGGAAAAGTAAAATCGAAACAGATCGTACTTTGTTGGTTGGAACAAGAAGCACATGATTTGCATTGCGTAGGAATTGTTCGCAATCTGGAAAACACCCCCGACTTTTGTCTTTGTTGTTGTTGTAGGGAGGAATCGAAAGAGAGTTCCTACCTGAGAAGGCGTAGTAGACAAGTCAAGTCCGATTTCATCCCATGACGTTTGTTCTGACCATTACAAATCCTCCTCTGCCTGTTGCCTTTTGTTTCCAATCACGTGCCAAATGCCTTAGAAATGTTTTATTTACATTTTCATCCTTGCTGGACCATTTGACTACGGTTTCCTAAATTATTCAACTGTGCTTATGTTATAACATTGTTGAAATGTTTGGATATTGTTGTTTGAGGTAGCACGTGTGACGTAATCAAAGTTGTGTTTGAGTTTCAAAGAACCATATGAGCCTGTGAAATGGATTCACACATTCTTATTTATTAAACTAACCAAGTGTTAAGGTTAAATTCGCTATTTCTTCTTAATAAACTTCATTATACATCACTTTGTGTTTTTAAAGTCCAAATAATATTCCATGTTGAAAAAACAAAATTAAACACACTCGTTGCATGACCCTACTGCAAATGAATATACCATAAGTGATTTAATATTGTACTGTTTAAAAAGCTATAAAAAGTCCGTTAGCGTAAAGCCCACTTGCATTATACGGCCAATCGATATTTTAAAGGGTATATATATACAATATCTTTAAGAGGGTCAAATCGGGGCTGCCTTTAGCATCCAGTCGTTGCAGATCCTATAAAACGATCGTAAAAATAAATTATATGGACACTTTTTCTGCGCAATCGGTGTGTGGACTGGGGCAACCATGGAGGAGAAACTGGAAGGCGAGCAGAATAATAGAAAAATGTCAGCTTGGCGCAAAGTTTCGAGTAAAGAGCTGCGCGAGTAAAGGAAGATGTTGGCCTGGTGCAGTATAAGCCTCAGTGTTAGAAATCTAACGCGCGCCGTACGAGATAGCCAAGAGCAAGTGAGAAGGCGGCTACTTAGATGAGCCAACCGTGAGAAGGCGGCGGATAGTGGCCGTAGTTTCGGGGACGAACCTGGCCCGATCGGACACGATCGCGGCCGGGAATTAGATAAAAGGGCGATACGCGCCACGATGGGCTCTCTTTGTAATATTATTCAGCCGTGGAGACACGGTTAAATATACTAATTTGTGGTCGTCGTGTATGACGCACCGACAATCCCAAACTGTGTCCGGCTGAGTTGCACGATTTGCAACATTCCACAAATTACTATTTAAAATTCCACGAATCAGTGTTTTACATTTTGTGGCAAAAACATCCACGTTTGTGAGAGTAAGTGAGATTCCGCTGTGCGAAGGTTAGTGCCTAGTATCCTGTGTAGCAGCGACAGCCAGCCGAAATCGAAGATGAACGACGAAACCATCGCGCCCGTTGAGGACAGTACGCTCAGCGAGCAGACCGAACGAGAAGCGAGCAGTCCAGCGAGTAGACCAGAAACGCCGGTCACATCAAAGGACGCTACCGCCCGCGCGAACGAATGCAGCATAGTGTTAGAAGGTGAATTTCGACTGAAGAAAAGAAGACTCGAACTCGAACGGAGCCAGTTCGAGCTTCAGCGCAAGCAGTTTCAACTCCAACGACGCCAGTTCGAGATTGAAATGGAGTTCAGGGAACTGCAACTCCAAGAAAGGGAGATTGCGTTGAGCAAAGTAAGAGCCGGGCAACCGGACGCTCACGTATACTCCGAACAAGGGCAACGCCCTGGGCACATCGACCCCAGTGCGGAGAGAGAGATGGCGGGCCCCGCTAGGGTCGACGCTCCAGAAGGAAGGTCAGGTTGGCGCCGAACCGCGATGGCGGGAGAAGTACTGCACGGCACGGACATAGGACAACAGTGGCGTTCGATCGCGATGGCCACCATGCTGCCGCAACATGATGCATCGAGACCAGCAGCGGAGCTCCCCTACCACCAGGACGCCGAATTTATTCGCTTCCGCCGCGAGCTCGACGCAAAGTACGCAGTGGGACATGAAAGGAGCGGGGAACGCGATAGGACGACAGCAGCCGAAGCAACTGCACAAAACGACAGACACGGCGGGACCACTTTTCGTGCTCGGCCGTGCGCGACACTACCCCAGCAAGACAGTTTTGGTGTAGCGTGGCTCAGCCAGAGCCAAATATCGGCACGCCAGTCGATCGGCCGGGATCTCCCTACATTTTCCGGCGATGCGCGACACTGGCCACTGTTCATTGCCAGCTTTAAAAACTCTTCAGCAGTGTGCGGATTTAGTGATGAAGAGAATCTGCTTCGACTGCAACACGCTCTGCGTGGGCCGGCACTCGAAGCGGTTGAGCACTTGCTCCTTTTACCCGCTGGGCTTAACGAGGCGTTGAAGACGCTACGAACGCGCTTCGGCCGACCCGACCTCATCGTGGACGCCCTGGTAGAAAAGGTCAGGGAAATGCCAGCACCAAGGATGGAAAGATTGGACACGATCGTGGCGTACGGGACGGCCGTGAAAAACTTGTGCGCTACAATTAGGGTGTCCGGGCTTGAAGAGTACGAGTGCAACGTAACGTTGCTAAAGGAGCTGACTGCGAGGCTCCCACCCACGATTCGGCTTGATTGGGCGCGAAAAAAGCAGCAGATGGCGCGGGTAACGCTGGTCAGCTTTGGCGAATGGTTGGGTGAGCTGGCGGACGCCGCAAGCGGCGAAATAACAACTTTCCCGAGGACGCATCACACGGACAGGGGAGACGGGCAGCGCCATCCTGCAAGGCGGACCGCATGGCACAACCCGCACACAGCATGACGCGAGATCAAAGGTTACGTGGCGTGTGGAGGAGCGTGCCGGACGCTAGCAGCCTGCCAACACTTCCATGGCTTGACCGTCGCGATGAGACACCTTATAGTCAAGGCCGGCAAGCTATGTCGTATCTGCCTCCGTGCGCATAAAGGAGCATGTCGCGGACGGGGCTGCCGTGTTAAGGGATGCACGAGAAAGCACCACCGACTTTTACACGAGGGAGACCAGATGGACAAATGCGAGCACCCCGACGCGCCACAAAGAAGGCTCGTTCACGATCATCCCGAACGCGACCGCTTACACCACGACTACATGGCAAGGAACACTACACACACGCACACACGAACACGGAATGACAACTGCTCGAATCAGGACACTGCTAGAACGCATTCACGGAGATGGGATCGCACAGACGCGCACACACGGATATGGAACGACAACGGCTTGAATTGGGACACTGCACGTATTAATGTTCACGCCCTGAGACGGAATATCAACGCAACGAACTTGGACACGGCAACGGGAACGAGCGACCTTGAAATGGCGGACGGCTACGACGGCGAGAGCACATGCCGTAATAATGATGTCGGAGGCAAGAACGATCACAACGGTGATCATAATGAAGTCGATCACTTGTGCGGTACTGTTGATTGCTGCGATGGTCGCCAACGGCGAGGATGTGTTCCTGCTAAACCGTATGACGACCCTGGAAGAGGAGCTGAACACGACGACGACCGGTGCGGCAACGCCGTTGACGCGCCGTATATCGAAGACGGCGACGACGGAGACGACGATATCGGTTGCGGCACCGAAGTTGACGTGGACCACTACCAGGACACCGGTGACGGGAGTGGCCAGCTCGGCGACAACGATGGCAACGGCACTTGCGACGACGGTAGCGGTAGCAGAGACAACAGGGGGGCATTAGACTGGTGGCTCACCAGAGTACGGGTGAAGTGGAAGCCACCAGGCTCGAAAGATCCGACCAGATGGTTTCACCGCCCGCAGTATCCTCACGGGGGGAAGGTGCATCGCGACAGCATCGTTTGTCACGGGGGGAAGAAGGCAACCAACATCATTCGTGAACGTCGAACAACCTGCAATGATAGGAGATTAGAAAGCGGGAAGGAAAATACTTACCAGCCAAACCGTGCGCAGCACGCGGTAACGAGATCGTAGTAATGAAAACAAGTGGTGACAGGTAGAGGGAATCAGGTATAGTACCGTGTGATTGACAGGTAGATCAGGTACGGCGCGTTTATGAAAGTGATTACATCACTTGGGGGGAAGAATGTTAGAAATCTAACGCGCGCCGTACGAGATAGCCAAGAGCAAGTGAGAAGGCGGCTACTTAGATGAGCCAACCGTGAGAAGGCGGCGGATAGTGGCCGTAGTTTCGGGGACGAACCTGGCCCGATCGGACACGATCGCGGCCGGGAATTAGATAAAAGGGCGATACGCGCCACGATGGGCTCTCTTTGTAATATTATTCAGCCGTGGAGACACGGTTAAATATACTAATTTGTGGTCGTCGTGTATGACGCACCGACAATCCCAAACTGTGTCCGGCTGAGTTGCACGATTTGCAACACTCAGCGAAGCTGTTGGATTTTGTGATGAGCAAGCACCATCCAACCTTTCCAACCCTTAGATGACTCCTCGTAACTCCCAAATAGATACTTTCTTCTTCTATCAGCGTTATTTTGAGCAAAACTGTATACACTGGAATGAAATAATATTGCAAGTAAAATGTCATGCAACGATGATGAATTTTAAAACAGTTAATGCTTCTGCATTGTCATTCGGAAAACATCGATTTTGCATAGAAACACATGCTGCAGAAACTTTTCCCGCGTGTGGAATGTAGTTCATTGAAAAATCGTTCGCCTTCCTGGGTGATGTGGCGTAGGAACTCGATAACGGAAAACAATGAAACCATACGAGCTCTTCAACAGGGGAACATTGGAATAAACTTTCTCGTTTAGCATCATTTAGCATGATTTCGGCACCATCAGAAAAGCGCCGGAAAACTTTGTCCCATTGCTGTTTGCCGCAGCTGGAAGGGCTCTCTGGCAGACGTAACTGGAATTGAAAAAGAGCCGTGAGTGGCAAACAAACGAAACTAAGAACTGCGCTCTATCGTTCACTTGTATGTCTCATTTTTTGGCTCATTTCCTTAAACATAGTTAACATTACGTTTAATATCGATTATAACTGTTACCTTTATTTTTCAGGTTGTTCAAAAACTGGTCAAAATCTGAGGAATGCTGAAATAATGCAAAAACTGAAGAACAATTGACCTCACTGCAAAATGCGTTTATTACAAAAAGAAAAGAGAGTAAGAACATCAATTCCATCAGGTAGGTGTCATTAAAAAGTTTACTTATTACAATTTTGAAATGAGGTACAAGCGACTAACTTAAATTTCCATAAGCTTGTTACAGTTAATAACTTGATTAGGTTGTGTGTGATAACGGTAGAACTAACATCAAACACTGTTATTAGCATTCATTTCCATTTGCCTGTAATGAAGTAATAATCCGTGTGAGGTCTAAGTGAATCCAGAGAAGCAGCAGATTTGTTCCTTTTCCTCTCATAAATTAAGAGATTAAACATCCCGCCACACTAAGAAACCGTTCGTAAGCCACTTTCAACTAATTGTCCCTAATTAGGGATGAAAACTAATTTATCTAACGATACCGAGGGCACTTGGTTGGAAGCTTTTGGCTGAAGAGTCTGGCGTTCGTTTTCCACGCGCCGAGAGGCAATTAATAAATGGTGCAATTAGAAAATTATGTTTCTTACAGAGAGGTTTTGCATTGCTTGCTTTCATCGTGTACCGGCAGAGCGAAGTAAGAGTATATCAACTTCTTTTCGGGCGCACCGATTCGGAATGGATTGTCTTCATAATAATGTGTGATCTTTTTAATCACTGACTTCAACTACGCAACGTAAAATATGTTCCTGCTCTTCTTTTTTTTTTAACTGAAATTACAGGCCTTTTTGAAATAACAAAATAATACATTTCACATAAATATGTGCACGACAAACGTTAAACAGAATGAACTTTTAATTAAGATGTAATGCCAAATGGTGCTTTCGTCTATTCCAACGAAAAGACAAATTTTTTTTATGTTCTGTTGTCGTGTTCCTTTTTATTTCAATTGTTCGGATAACGAAAATTTTAAAAAAAGTTTAAAAAATACCGAAAAGAATTGAAGGGGGTGGACCGAGAAGCGTAAAGGGCAAGAAGATAAACAACAACACCCGGAAAAGAAAAGTTTATATTAACGCCTAATCCGGCCGAAGAACAAGGATTTGGTTCGGCACCGTTTGGAACAATTGGACCGGTTGTCTCTGCGAAATCTTTTCCCTTTCTATTTCACCACTCCCAATGACACCGAGAAAATCGAACAATTTCCCAGCATAACATTTTCCCTCCACTGAAGATCAGCCAAAAACGTCGCAAGACAACGGACAGACCAGGCATAACGGAGACAAAAAGATTCTGAATAGGTCTCCTCCGTTCCCCTTTGGATACCATCTTCCACCGGCGAGCGTCTTTTCGCTTTCACCGTGGAAAATAATCTGCTCGATAGTAATCTTTAATTATTTTAAACCGTCTGCTCACAATTTCGCTCGTGCCGAAATCAGCTTCAAGAATAAGAAAGCGCGAAATGCCGAGTTGCCGGCGGCAAGTTGATCCCTTTTGCCTTCGCAATGAGACCAGAGCGTACGTTTGGCTGGAGTGTTATTTCGTTCGGGTATTTTATGGGACGAATTAGTTCTTATGCCAACCAAGCAAGTGAGTTGGCTGGCTTGCTCGAGTCCGGACGTTTGGGTTAGATACTCTTGATTGGGGCTTAACGAAAAGTGAACTGTGAAAACGTATTCTTATTCCTTCGGTGACGTCAGTGGTTACCGAATACCTCTTTCTAAACACACCAACCCGGGGAAGTAGATTATGAACATGCAATTTAAAATGCTTCCCAAGACATTAGCTCTGATTAGTTATTACCGAACAAACGGAAGGATTTTCTTATGAAATTAGCTTTAGCCGTGTTAGAAATAAAAAAACCACATATTTCAAGTTATTTTCAAACGAATAAATTGGATTCAAACGTTTTCAAAGTATGTTCCATTAAACGTTAAAAAATGTATCTAAAACATTCAAGGGTCTTTAACAAACAAACTTGATTTCATTCCAAATGTTCATTTAATAAAATGTCTATCATTTTCTACACCGTGAAAGCTGCTGACGATTTTATTCTTCTTTTTTTTGACGCATTTGCCCAGTATGACGTCAACAATAAAGCTTTTTAAATGATATATTTTTGTTTGATATGAGATTTGTTTGTAAATCGAGCTTTATTGTGGCGTTCCGTTTCACTCGAACTCTAACCGTTCCGTGCCAACGCATCGCTGCACAAACAGTGTGAAGGGCACAAACAAATTAATGCAAATTTATGCCATGTCCTGGAAGCCGGAAAACGCATCGGGCCAGCGTATCGCGTCGCTAAAGAACACGATTAATTTACGTAATTCCTTCGATGATGATTACTGCGGGAGAGAGTGTCATCTCTGGTCGTGCGCATTTAATCTTCCCATCCTCGCGCGGAAAGGGTAGTCCCTCTCACTTTCCCTCCCGTTGTCAGTATATTTCGACCAATGACGAAGGACGGAAGGGCGTGCACGATAGGGCTGCGGTTTCCGGTGAAGGCTCGCCAGAAAGGCAGAAGCTTTCGGTATCGCTTTCACGGCAGTCATCCTTAAGCAAGGAGCAGCAATTTCCTCACGGCACGCCCGCCGAAACGTGTCTCCGCCGAAAGCATAAATGTAATAAACAAATGAAACTCAATTACAGGGATAATAAATTTGCACTCATCATCATAATCAAAATTAATTTATTACGAAACTTTTCGCCACCGGCTTCATGCTTCCCATCGTGCACCTGGGCCATCTTATACCGATGGATACCGAGTGGTTTGGTTAGGAGGCTTCGGGATGGATAGAAGGGGAGGAACTGAAGAGCTCGAGCAAAAGCAGACAAAATACAATTTGCTTCCAGACACAGATGTGTTCACCTTTCCGTGGAAGATAATGATACCACCGTTTATAGTGTGAATATTTGGCTGATTTTAATGCAGTTGAAAAACAGTTTTATTGGTATGAGGAAAATGATGAAACGATTTTTGATTAATATTAATTAAATGGACACGATTAGAAGAAACTTCCTAAGTCACGATTAAATAGGGAAATTTAGAAAAAAAGAAAACGCATCTTTCTTGCCATCGGAAATTGTTTTTTTCTCAATCAAGCCTAAAATGTCCTTTATTAAATATCAGTTGACACAAATTAAATTAAAGGTTTTCAACATTATAAATTGTTGAATAATTTTTCAAAACGATTGGACTGATACAAATAACGCGCTCAACTTAACCACTATTAGTTACAACTCGGCCTTTTATGGCCTGAACAGCAAAAGCTGGTGATTAAACCTTAACAATAAATCAACTACCTCGAAACTCCCTGCGGCATCGCGGTAAGCCCTGTCATGTCACAAATAGACTTCCGGCGGTAATTGTGCCAACAGCAAACGTCGGTGTAGTAAGCGCCGGTGGTTATGCTTTTTCCACCGAAGTTGCATCGGAGATTCAATGCTTCCATGTGCCTTGACTGATGCTTAACGAAAGGGAAAATGAAACCTATCGTATCGCGATACGGCTTTCACCTGCTCGTCTTACAAACTCCCGATAGATTGAGCCGTCATCGTCGTCATTCCTGCCAGTTCGAGTTTGCTACGGCAGACCAGTACAGCCTGCATGCCTTGGCTCTAACTGGCTGGAATGAGCAACGCACGAGGAATGAGATTAATGTGTCTTAAAGATATCAGTCCTTCATTGCAATAACGTCACGCCAGCTCCAACGAGACTCAAAGTGGCTGTCTACTTCTCGGCCGTGTCCGTATTTTGTCCAAGTTGTTCAATTGCTTATCGGGGCGTATGCACTAGTATGGGAACGGGATGAGGTAATTTTATATCCAGACTGCATCATTCTCGTATCAATCATTTACCGTTCTTGCAGGGCAGGTGAATAAGCTTCTTTGAGAATGTTGGGGAGTTGCATATAAGAACAATTTATTATATTTGTAATCTTATGTACCTTTTTTGAATGTAGGAATAGGAATTTGAATAGGAAATAGGAATTAGAGGTTTCTTTGCACGGCTGAGAAATGTCATTACAATTTCATATTTTATTTCAATTCACCATATGTATCAAACAAAAGAAGACGTTGCTCAAACTTTGAATATTAACAGGGTATGGGTACGCCGTCACAACTAAAGACAATAGCACACAAGCTTAAAAAAGGCCGTTAAATGTCTGGACTATGTCTTCACTGAAATGATGCACTCCTTTTGGCATGGGTTGACTGCTCGTATGAAAAAGTTTACACGAAATTCCAGACGAAGAGCAACACGTTACCGGAAGAGGCATAAAACATCTCGACACTTGTCGAGCGCAGGCAAAGTTACGTAATGTAGTGGTGTTTCATTGAAGAGGAAAAACATCCCGACAGCCACGGAAGAAAGGAAGTCAGGAGCAGGAGGGGGCTGCTCGGTGGCCAAAATTCCACCATGGGCCGCAACAACATCAACAACAACGACAGCAACAAAGATGATACCGTTTCAACACCACATTATCGTATATTACACCCGAACCGCCGGCTATCGATTTTCCATTTCACTTTACGATACTTTCCCTCCCCCGGGCACTAGTGAAAAATTGCGTGAGGGGTGAAGCGCCACGCTCGCGTGATAATGGAGCCGGCGGAATAATAATCGAGGAACTCCCCCAAAGGGACGAGACGATGTGCACAGAAGGGCGCTGGTTTTGAGCCGCTTCAGCCCAGACGACGAGTCTCGCGGTCAAGTTTATTAAGTTTATTAGATCGCATAGTCCGACTGTGGACCGTGTGTAAAGGTCACGTTTGACAGTGTTTGTGCGTATGATACCGAGGCCGCACGACAATGCAACAGTGGCAGACATGAGACACTTGGCAACATGTGCCGAGGGTAATAAATTTGCCTGTACTGCTTTGGCTCGTGAGTTCTTAAACGGGACGTATGCGCTCGTGTGCTTTTTTGCTCACGTTACCTTTTTCCCTCTCTTTGTCTCTAGATTTATATCAGCAGGATCGGATTCGTTTAGTTGGTAATCAACAAAAAACGCGTACACTACGGTGGCAACATGCAACTCCTTCGTCTGCCTCGAAACTCGCTTGCTTTGTTTATGTTTCGTTATGTTTATGATTTAAATCACTGCTGACGGTTTCAGGAAAACAACTTTAAGTTAAAAAAAAACCATAACAACTAACGCTTGCATCGTTTCTTGTTCAAGAATTTACGATGGTAAACACTAAAAACTGCTCTATAAAATTTAATGGGTAAAATCTTCTGGGGATACAGAAGGATTCAAAATAATTATTATAACATTCCCTTATTGAAATACACATCCCCTTTTAATATTATGTCTTTTAATAGTACAACACAACACACCTTTAAAAGCACCACCAGATTCTGGTTAAGGTTTCCAAAACCCCTCCGAAAAATAAAACCATTCGTTGTAGACTGTCGTAAACTGCAGTGCATCCTAACGGCAGCCCCTAAGACTGAGGACTAAATCAAGCTATAAAACTCGACATAATATGCCCATCGTGGCCGGCACCACAAAAACCCCAGGATAAAAGTAGAAATATAATACATACCAGTAGGAATAATCGATTGGTCTTCAAGCGTAGCGCCATCTCATTGAAGAAGTGAATTTAATCTATTTAATGAACGTCTGTTTTACGATTTTCCTTTTATGGAGCACCTTTGGCCACAGCTTGGTTGTTTGCCCACATTTAAGTCCGTCAGTGGCAGCTTAGCCAACCTTCTGTCTGCCATTCTTTTGGGGAGCAATTTGCATTATCGTAGGAACGCGTCGTTTTTCCTGCGCGCCTAGTCTTCTCAATGGCTGCGTTTTGCATCGTACATACATTAAAAAAAAAAAAAAACAAGAGAGGCATTATTCTGTGAAATCCATCTTCTATTTCACTGTTGTGAAATGAGCTGACCCCTCCAGTTTTTTTCCTGGTTTATGCAACTCTGCAGTCCAACCGACGAAGATCAAAGCGAAAAGGAAAGTAAGGATCAAGCTACGTCAGTGGCATGCAACGATGGCCGACAGATAACCGATGATGTTAACAACACAATGAATTGTCTGAATCTAAACAGTGCGTAAGAATGTGCACCTGCAATGAAACCTGCGTCACAATGTTAGCAGAATGTCGTTTTCAAATTCTAAATATTCTAAAATTTTTAACTTAAACGCATAATCTTGTTTAAAACACTTTCGCTAGGATTGGATAATGCAGTGTTCAAGTTTATCTTCTCCCTTAAACATAAACAAAATTGAAATGCACAGTTTTACTCACCCGACCACGCGCACCAGTTCAAAACGGGTCCTCGAGTTTTTTTTTTCAACCATTCGAGCCGCAGACTATAAATTTCAATTTTATTACCAATTCCTCTCATTTTCAATGTTTACGTTCCGTTCCCACAACGATAAAAGGAAGAGGGGATGCGATCTGGAGAAACGTAGGGGAAGACGTGTCACTGGCGACAAATTCCACCCGCACCGATTTGTATTTCCGAGAATCCGTAACAACTCACCGGAAGTGCCACCTACACGGAAATGGAGAACGTTAGAAAATCGATTTACAAACACTCTTTATGCGGCCCCCGCGGGATAAACGTTTCGATTTAACGGCTTCCACTGCTGTTTGCATCACTCTTTCCCTCGTGTTTGCTCGAAGTTTCTCCAGACGGGATGCTGTTGAGATTTTATTTGGTAACATCGTAACCACAAGACGCGATTGGAAAATGCCAGTCAAGGGAGACGATGACGATGCCTGAAGGTTTTTAGGACTGCGATTATAGAAGCAAACTGTTCGACAGTTACGGGAGGGCCTGTGGATTGATTTTTCATTGTTATTCATTGTTCATTGTTTGTAACGCTAAAACTAAAAAACGGCTGGACCAATCTTGATGATGTCTTCGGATGATTTGTTTGTTTTTGCCCAACGAAGGTTTAGGAAAAAAAAAAAATTGGAAAATTCCGAAGGAAAAACTGGAAAATGAGAAAAATCTTAATTTCTAGTTTTCCAAAACGTAGGAGGCTATGAGAGCAATCGTGCTCTTCTTTTGCAGCCTACTATGAGCAATTGCTTTAAAGATTGCAGCCGGTGAATCATTGAAAACTTTTCAGCGAACAAATTATATGTGCAAATTATAAACTTCATGGATTAGGATTCTTGGATTCTTGGCCACCGCATCATTTGCGACATAAAAATTGAAGTGTTATAATTATGCTCCAAAACCTTCATTCCCCAAAATTATGTAATGGAACATGACTGTTTGTCACGCAGTTTTCGAACAATGTGATAGAGACTTATAAGGAGGCAGCATGTTTAACTCCGAGAATTCCTTTAAGTTCCAACGATATACCATTTCAATTTAAGCGTATTCAAATTTCAACAGTCGATGGAAATGTGTAGCATAAATCTTAAATGCCATGTTTTTCACATGACCATGCTATATGTGGCATGTTAACGCTTCTGTAAACCGGCTCCTCTGTACATTTGAATACATTATATAATGAGCATTAATGATTCCCAGTATAATAAATTCAAACTTATTTTTATTAAAATTAGAAACCTTCAAGAAAAACCATATTGCATACACTCATAGATATTGGACGGGGCGAAGTTTGTCGGGACAGCTAGTTCTTCATAATATCAGGCAGAAAAGTCAAATGATAAGTACAAGTGATTTGCAAACGTTCGAAGTTGGCAAAATAAAATTTAAACTGTAAACTGTATGCCAGAAAGGATTTACTTACAAAAGCGAATGTTTGCTAAGCGAACATGTTACTAGAACAGGCAGTATAAGCTCTTAATATCCGTTTATCATCAACCAAAGTCACTCCAAGCGATATTTATCTACCAACTTCGATCTCGTTCAGGTCAGGAGAAAGTCCGGTTTGGCGGCACAACTAACTGGGCCCACAATCTTTGGCCTTTTTTTCTCTACTTGGCATCTTAAGCGGCCTCAACCGTGTTGAACAGGGTAAAGAAGCGTGAGAAGAAAAAACCACCTTTTCTGAGAACCGCCCGCTTTTGCTGAACGGAAACCGGAAACATCCTTAGGGCGGTCCGCAATCGTTGATCTTCCCTGCAGGTTGCAAAATGCCTCGTGCTCCCCACATCGTAAACGTATGTGTGTGTGTGTAAATGCGAGGATGAAGCCCGGGAGGTATTGGAAATTACCATAATTTGACGCCCTCGACGCGCTCGGATCCGGAACCGACACTTAACACGTGTGACGGAGCCGTTCCGGGAGCTGTTTCTCGGCTGACTTTCACCGATTTAATGTGAAGGCAAGTGTGAAAAGATTAAGTCATGAGTCCGGAAGAACATTAAACACCGTTTAAGGTGCCCCAGCGAGGGTTGGGTCGATCCCGGTCGGGTCCAATCGAAGCGAACCCAATAAGGTGAAAAGCGTGTCAGTGTTTACGTTAGCGTGTTGACTTTTCGAAAAACAAATCCTCTAAAGCTTGACAAATTGAGAGGTATATTGGATAATTGGATTTTAAGCCTTTTCTGAACACTTTATCGTGCGCTGAAGAAGTTCGTTCCAATGATAATTGGGCAATACAACTCTTTTTACATGTCAGGAGTTATGCAATGCTCTTTCTTTATATTCAGAAACGAAACATAAAGGTGATGTACCCAACAAGATTGACTTCGAAGCTTAAGAAGTTTAACCAAATTTGATATGCAAGTGTTCCTTAGGGCTTAGTTACACGAGTCGGTCCATTCATGCAGCTTGTTACAGGCTACAGGACTTTTCTTCTGTAAGGATTACCATCATGTGATACTGTACTCAAAAAACATGGAGACCCAACACTGGGCAACACATTCGAGATGACCTGTGACTCCTGACAAACCGGTTCTACGAAATAGAAGGTTGCCAAATGTTGTACAACATCTCTTGGTATGAATTTTGTCTTGTCCACAAGGTGATGGCTGAAAGTGAACACCACACAAATTATTTTCTTTGGAATCTTGTATGCATTGCGGACAGCTTTGATCATACGATGTCTTTGGTTCAAAGAGAAATCCTTTGTTTGTAATGAATGAAGAAGTTATTGCACCCAGTTTAAATTATAGTGCGTTGAATTCACTAGAATTCATCAAAAAGTATGTGAAGAGAACTTTGAAAATAATTTGAAATAATTAATATTTGAATAGAATAAAAACACTGCAGATTAACAGTTAAAAAAAGCCAAGCACAGAATCCATCGAGTTCAGCCAAATGTTACCATCAGAGGGACAGACCTATCGGTACATCCATTACGACAACGCTCGGAGTTTTTACAGCATCGTTCCGCCACCCACTTGCAACCGGTACATATAAATGTGCATCCCTAGTTGTGCTGCCACATGTTGTGCATTTCTACAGCTGGACAGGCGACGGAAAAAGGGACAACATCTGATGTATGTTCATGATGCAGCTTCGATGCGTTTGAATTATTTCATCCGGCAGCCGAGCGACACAACGCCACTGTTGTGCATTGCGTGTCTGCATGTTGGGAATGAAACTGGGTTATGGTGATGCAAAAGGGCTAAACAAGGATGATGTTAAAATAACTGTAACATGAACGGCCCACAGCTTTGCGGGCTACGGATTAGCAGCGTATGATGGATGCACCATGTTTTGAAGCTTCCATAAAACCGCCACTGCAAAAAACGACGAACGTTTTGACTCGTTCATAACACGGACTGCACACTGCAACAAAAATCACAATCATCGGCATCATCATGTAAAACCTTCTCCATCATTGGTGCAATCAATATGATGAATGAGAAAAACAGGAAACAATGTAAAATATTTGACCTCAAAGCCAAAGTTGCATACATAAACTGCTCAATTTATTTACAATACCTAATTTGGGGTAGAATAATTAGTAGCAGCATAAAAACATAACGTTTTTAAACGATTTTATTTTATTGTTTGGTATAATTAATGAGAATAATTATAAACGATTGTTAAATTCAAGCAACAATTACAACCACCGCATTCACAAGCATCGTAGTTGATTAAGAACCAGTAAATCAGAAGGAAACTAAACAATTTCCCGCAATTGAAACTGTTAGTATTTTCGATACGGTTGGAGACTTTTGACATTTTTCTTGCGCAGAATAGGATCGAAATTGAACCACTCGTACGTATTAGCAACGTGCCATTAAATAAGCCTTCATTTGCAGACGTCCCGAAAGATTGGATTTACTCGGAGTCAGAAGCGTACCGATACGGAGCGAAACAAGAAAAACACCCTTCACGGTTGCACGCTGGGGAAAATGTACAAATACACTCCGGTCGAGAAGCTGGTTTTTTCTAACCATGCGCGTAAAATCCGCTGTAACGGAAACGTCAAGTCATGAAAAATGTAATCCTCCAACGTTGTTGGGCTTGTTTCCGCTTCCGTTTGGCGCACATAATTGGCGTGCAATGAGTTGTGTAATTGAGGGTAAACAAAGATCGCTCCTTGAGCTGATTGTAGGATTTTTTGTGTAAGCTCTACTTCGGAAGTGTTTCGTGCAGTGTTTACTTTTTGGTGTTTGAGAAATCATTTGCCTTGCGGTAGCTGGATGTAGAATTGACAAATGCTCTACAACTTAAGGTCATTATAAGAAAAAGTGAAGAAAATGTTATGTTATTTTTTTATTTTTTTATTTTATTTAAAAAGCGTTTAAACTTTAAAACACGCTGGTGTCGCCTATAACTGAACTGAAGCTGCACTGAACACGAAGAGATGGAGGTGTGAAACGTATTTTCCAATCAATTAACTTATGCTAATAGCATCAGTGAAGATTAAAAAGCCGTGTGTTTTCCCAGCGCTTCTCAAATTCTCTCACGGCTGATTGTTGCAGCGGGAAGCCGTTCCAAATCTCACATACATTTGGCATTCTCACTCTCTACTCTATTGGACAATATGAGAGAGGTGTGGTAGAATTATAATATGCTGCGCTTAAACGGCTACGACCAATATGGCATGCATAATAAGTTTTGCTTCGCAAAGTGTGACTTTAAATATTCATGGTAATCTATCCGGAACTCGTCTAGCATCATTCAAAAAGGGGATAAGTCAGTTTAAGAGGGCAAAGCTGTAATAACTTCGTTGAAAATGATTTGATTTTAAACAGTGTCTGATAGTGTATTAACACATAATTAAGATAAGCGGAAAGCATAGCAACAGTGCTTTATTAATTTATTCCCTAGAAATTTAAACATGACGATTCCACGTATCTGATATTCAAATTTTTTTTTTATTTGTACAAACATGAGTTCATAAAATTCTTTTGGGTGGTAAAACAGTCCCAAATTAATATTGAATTGTTTTAACATTGTTATTCTAACAATCACTCAATTTTGCGAACTGCTTTTGTTTCGTTGTTTGGAACAACATTTAAAGTATTAAACAAGAAATCACAATCAGTAAAACACGCAAGGAGGAACACATATTTTCCAACTCATAAATTTGCAAACGAAAAATACGACAAGCTCACATCCGAACAAGCTGGCAAACGTTGTCCAACTGAGGAATACTAACACCAGTCAGATATGACTCGAGCTCAATATGCTTCGTTCGCCGAATCCGATTCCCCTCTTTTGCTCGAGCCGACCGAACATCATATGAGAGTTTGCGAAGTTATTTTCGGGCGTAGTCATATTGATTGCAGAGGGGAAAGATATGTTCATCCTTTTCGTTTCATGTCAAAGCGGTTTTGCTTACCAGAAAGGTTTGTTTTTGTAATAAAACTGAATTCGTTGAAACCATAGTGTATTTTTTTCTGTTTTGATCGTAGACTTTGTTTTAAACGGAAACGTTTCATATTTTAATGAAGATATGCGTGAAGAGTTCACTCTCTAGTGTTCAAAAGGCCATCATATTTCAGATGCTCTACGCTCAATGTTATATGTTGCGTCACTTCGGTTAGTATAGATTTCACTGCCATCAATTTGTCCGATCAAACTTGTAAGAAGTGATGGAGCGACGTTTCGTCTGCGTTGAGCAACATGTGTTTGCTATCCACTCAGTGCGCATTATTAGCTATATAAATAGCCACTATTATGGCATTTGATTGGCAGTCAGTAACATAAGCTATACAAGCAGCAAATGGAACAGTTGGGATAGGAAAACACTTTATTAAGGTGACAAGGTCAATAAGCGAACACTCAGAGAACACTTGAGTATGATTAATTTGGTTGGGAGGCATTCCTAACAAAAACCAAACATTTTCCGAAAATTTGAGTTGCAGGCACTTTGAGGTGCAAAAAGAAGCAAACAAAACTGAACTCTTTACGCCTTAATTTCTAATTTGGAGAAAATTCGATCGTTCATCATCAAGTTTAGATAATGAGGGGAAATGGAATAGTTAGTTGGATAAAAATACCAATATTTTTTTTTATTTACATTTTGTATTGTGCTGATGCATAAAGTACCTCCATTAGGTCCAATTATCCATTGCAGAAAGGTACCAGGCGCCTCCATTAAGATCTAAGTAATGAAGTACTAGGCGGCTCCATCATATAATAATTTTGGTGAAATTTGGGACACCCAACGACCTTGAACTTTGCATTCGTATATTCTTTAGAAAACGCTTTTATGCACAAAATTATCCCACCTTCAAGCAAAACACTCAAAATCAAACTTCAGCTCGACAAACATATCATCTAGCAAAGCAAACCATATATCAAGCTGCAAAACACAGGAAGTACAAAGCTACAAGCCTATCCCTGTGCCGCCAGAGATATCGCAGTGTCGTTCTGTTATTCCACAACCATCTGGTTGTTTTTACACACATTTGGCGTTCACATCGTATCTTCGAAGTCTCATCCCGATGCTTTTCACACCTTCCGTCACGTATCGCATTCTGACTCGTTGTTAGCATAAATGCTGCCAGTGCAAACCCAACCCGTTACGAATGCGCTTGCATATATTTTTTGCCTTTCCATCTTTTCAGTTGGAGCTATTGTCAGTCCGCACGTGAAGAAACTGGCGCGTTGAAGCATATCTCTTTCTCCCCGGGCTGCACACAATCACATAAAGCTCAAAAGTGCCTGGATTTAAAAAAAAAACGTGGTGTGGCTTTAAAAAGCATGAAAATATCGCTTGAATCCCGTTTTGTGTTTCCCCAAAAGCAGAAGCTAGAGGTTTCCTTCGACGAACTTTACGCTCGCAAAAAAAATGCTCTATTGTAGATTGGATCGGCAACCCTGGATGGAGTTAGCCTCATGTGTGAAGGTACGTGAAGTGGTTTGCTATGTGCTACCGGTGAGCGGATACGGATAGCACAGAGGGCCGGCGATACCAACCAATCACATTATTCAATATTCTTCACTCCATTTGCGATCAACTAGCGATTTGGCACAAACCCTCTAGAGCAGAACGGCCACTTTGGAGAATTTTGTTTTATTTTTTGTTGCCAATTGAGCTAGATCCGCATTTTGCGTATAGGGCACGGTTTGGTTAACCGTTTTTGGATAAAAAATATGTTTTTCACTTCAAAGAGTATATTTTTTCCTACTCGACTTTAGTCTTACTAGAATCAGCGTTTTTAGAAAATCAACATGCATGACGAAATATTTTTGTTGCTTCAGAAAACATTCTGAATGCTCTACACCGATTTGAAAATGGTTTTTATCATAAGATAGCTTCAATCATTAAATAATTTTGATTTATATGTGTATAGAAAAAGGTTGGTCTAGTTTCATTTGATCACACATCGATAAGGTTTGATATGACACTGAACAATATTAAGAGGTGATCCTGAACACAATTGTGTTACTACCTGGTTACTTTATCAACCGATCTATACCTTTTCCGACAAAGGTTGACCAAATAAATTAACTCAATTTTCGCTTCTTCTTTACCCTTCGCATTTAACACCTTTGATGATTCTACTACTCCGATAATCAGACCCAATGTGGCAAGCACTACCGTAAACCCGATTGCGGCATCCTTGATGGAGAACTGCGGTGAAGTTTAGTCGCACCAAAGCCAAACCGGTCCTCACTCTAACTCGAACCCGCTTGAGGGTCAATAGCTTGATTGCTTGTATTCACCGCAGCGAACTTTTCATGCTGAGAAGGTCAGGTCTTTAAGAACTAAGACTGCATGCGCAGGTTGGGAGAAAGGTTATTCGAACCTTTCAATGTAATCCTTTCGGGCCATGCGGTACCCAAGTTCGATCCGTTTCAATTTTCTTTGTATCATAAATTCGTAACTATAATTGAGTTGCGCCCGGAGATAATACTGCGTATGTATTACCGACCAGATTTGATTAGGATTTTCGAATTTAGTTTCCGAATTGCATTTTATTCTCTATTTTCAAAACCACATTATAAATATATTTGGGAGCTGACGATACAATAGAGTTATTTTAGATTGATTGCTCCTTTTCGGCAAACAATACCAAATTATCATCGGGAAGATAATGACAACTTTCATCAATTTCGGCATCTTTAAGGCTAGCCTCTTTGCCAAATTGTGATTGTTTCAACCCCTTTCCGCTCCATTGTTAAGGGAGGTCATACATTTTGAGTCATGCTCAGCCATGACGAAAAGTGAAAGAACGTATTTCCATAGCGATTGGCTTTTCCTAGCGACGTGACGCTTGTTTTATACGAGGTTCGCAATTTCCACCGTTAGCATCCTCAGTCATTACCTAGTCCTTCGCTGCGCGCGACTTCGACGAGAACGGGGTTGCATTTCCATAGTTTCCCACCCGGTTGGGTGCCGTCACCAACCCTTGTCGACTCCAAACGGTGTCAATGGTCCATTGCAAAGGAATAAGTAAGCCACGATGATGTAATAAAAGTAATACTTCCACTTTAATGCTCTTTTATGTGATTGTTACTGCGATCCCTGTGACAGCCATCGCTGTGTGACTAGGACTATTGAACTTAATGTGTGTGCAGTGGATAGTCACCCTTTTCCCGAATGCGATCCACCAGGACCAAGCGGGGTTTCGTGGGCATAAAATGTCTCTACCTCCTATCCCGCCTTTTTTAAGCTTCATGCAACGAAATGCTCGCATGAAATTCTTCCATGCCCCAAGAGCCGCTCAATACAACCCAACTTAATAGCATCATCATCACCATCATCATCATCATCATCATGGGGAAGTCTTTTCCTTTGTTTAGTTACCCTTTTCGGTATTTTCCCAGGCACCCCTTCAACAACGGAAGCCCACCACAACCAACTCCATTACTCGGGAAGCAGATTTTCGCAAATAATTGAATTAAACTTAATTAAATTCAAAACTTTCGATTCTCTCGCGGTCTCAGCAGATGCGCAAGCAGCCCGACCCGTTGTTGTTTCTATGACCCCTCATAGATTTAAACGCAACCATCCTGTTTTCCCCTTTTCAGTTTTGCCTCTCTGTTTATTTATACTTTCAACTGGTCGAGTTACGTTCGCATTGCTTTAAGTGTGTCTTTATATCGTTTTAAATGAATAACAATATATTGCGCTTTGAACGCATGTTTTGGTTTTGTTCAGACATTTTCCAAGAATATAAATCGACTGATTGAAGTTGCCAGTATCATAACAAAATTTGAATACTAGTTCCTGCACTTATGCTGAAAGAGATGTGTTACACAAACCAACCAAAGCACCTTTGTAGAGCTTACAAAGGTGATGAAGACAAAGCTTTGATTATTAATCGATTAGTACATATAATAAATTGTGTTCCTCAACCAGAACTATTTAATAGAAAACTTAGAATAACGTTGCTTTCCTCCATGGTCTGGCTAAGCATCACCAAAGGAATGAACACATAATAGCTACGGCCAAAGTGTGCAAATCGTCGTTCATGTCGCAAGAAAAAAGTTAAATGACGTGGTGAAAAATTGCATTTAGATGGAAATATCTTCAATCCTAATTTTAAATTGTAATAGGCAAATGCAAGGGCCCAATAACTCTTGAGTTACAGTTAAAAATATACTAAGAAATAAAATTGCGTTTTGTGTGTTAATGCTGCACTTCCATTCAAATGCAGTTGGCACACAAATGAGCTTCGATAATCCGGTTTATCACTGCATCCAACTGATCACATTTTTTATAACCCAAATAAATGGTTATTCGGTGAGAAACTTCGCTTTTGTCAAAAGCAGCGCATTAGGAAAATGGGGTTAACTCTAAAGTACCAAGCCACGGATTAGAAAGGAGTGTACACTTTCCCGGATCCTTAGAACACTTTGGTCACGCCAATTATATTCTGATAAAATGTCCATAACGTGACACGTGGTCAAAAGTCACGCTATTTTCAACGATTCCAATTTCCAAACCAATTTAAACAACATTTTCGTTTCGCTCCCAAAACCGAGCTTATTGCGGCCCATAATCGTGTGAATGTGCTAGGAGAGCACATCCAATCGTAAATTCCATGCTTAGCTGAAAATGTACCTCCCCACCCCGGGCCTTGGAAGCGTGGTGCCCATTTCCCGATTTTCTCCAACATTCTGCAACCGTCGTAACACAATAGTCGTAAATAATAACTCCAGTAAATGGAGTAACATTGCCGGACTTGGCAAAGCGACGGTGAAATTTTTCATGATCTTTATATTTGTCGGCGTTAACGGGAAAACGTCCCTTCTTTGAAAGAAAAATGTCCCCCTTTGACCTCCCGAATGATCTTCCAGCACTTTGCCGCTCTCGGCCTCCTTCTCTGCTTCCTTTCTCTATTTCGCTTGCTTGCACACGGCATTTTTCTTCACTTTATTTTATCGTCTACCGCCTGCATCGGCGACTGTAAATTGCCCAGCTTCGTGAATTTGGCGCAGACTAGAGCGTCAGGCATTTACCAGGGTGGCTCTGCAGTCCACAAGGTTAAGAAAGTAGCCTCACGGTCCTACTTTAAGCTTATTTCCTCGTGCTGTCATAATCGGGGCAATTTCGTGCCGAGATTCCATTTCCTTTTTTTGCTATTCGACCAAAGCTAAACCGTGGTGGAAAAACCTCGTGGCCAGTTTACCGACGGTTGCTACCGTTTCAACTCCCTACCCTTTAATCTCTGCCCACTTATTTCCGGCCAAGGAAAGACTGGCTCGTTGAATCGAAAACGGAAACGAACGCAACGATGAATCGTCAGCACCCGAAGGCCAACGGTTTGCCGAATGGGAGAGGGAAAAAACCTCAGTGCAACGTAATGTTATTACGACGACAAGTGAATTGTAAGCTGATTTCTGTCATCATTTGTGTCCGCTTTGAGGACCATTAGCTGCCAGCGAAGGTTTGCGCCGATTTGCTGTGACATTTTTGCACCGAGCTCTTTTTTTCTCCCATAGTGGATTGGAAAAAAGTCATAGAATCTATTTAAAATCAAAGGCTTTAATGCACACTCCAACACTTTTTCACAAATCATCAAAATTGTCAAGCCTTATATTTTAATTAACTTCTTTTTTACTTTTTAAGATTCTTGTACAAAATCTCAAAATCTTGCTCAAAAGATTCAAAGTCTTGTACACGGATTGGATCGACAAGCGGTTTTAACAATCCGTTTTTAACTTTCCAACTTATCGACAGCATACATACGACTTAAATAAAGAAAGGAGGAAAAAAGGAAACGAAAAAGTGTTAGAAATGTTATTTCATAAAAACAGAATTCTCTGCGTATCACGCAAAAACCCCCCATATAATTTGAAAAGGGGACATTCATTTGTGCTGACGTTTGCGTCGAAGTGTGACACAGTTTTTGACGTCCCAACTTGGCAATATGGAACTGAACGACACCCAAAATGTTTTTATTGACAAACCCCATTTCGATGATTTTTTCAGTTCATCTTCGATTCGGATACTGGCTAGATCTTGGACCACATTTTACGATAGTCACATTCTTGAGAGGTTACGCTTATTGTTTCCATCCCGAGAAAATACTCCCATTGCCAACCCACACGGGGTCGTAACGCTGTGCAGGGTCCTTGTCGACAAACAGTTCATTCCGGGTCCATATCTGCATAAACACGTAATTTCGCATAACCAACGTCGGAAATCAACTCCCTTGTTGCGTCGGAAATCTAGAACGAAGTGAAATTTCCTCCAAAAGCGGAACGCTTTGCGAACAGCTCGTGCATCGAAATTCGCATTCCAACGCCTCTTGGTTCCGATAGCCGGCTTCCAGCTTCGACGGGATAGTGCAGAAAGAAGGCGGAACACGCTGATCTAGTTGATAAATTCGGTGCCACCGTATTCCGAACCGAACCAATGTTCGTAACTCATGGTCAGATAAAATGAGGTGGTCGGATCGGCGACCCTTTTTCCCATTTCCATCCCGACACTTTGTACGTTGTGTCCGTCTGGCTCTTCGTGCTTGGCATTCCATTCCTATTGCTCTGCCTGTCGGAGGAAGGTTTGGTTAATGCTGTCTTCGAGCGCCGTCATCTGTCACTTGTCGACCTTAAGTTTAGGTGGGTGTTTGGGGCTCTTCTATACCAACTCGCTCTATATACAAATCAATGCGCGTGGTGAAGCTCTGGGTAAGATGTTCCTGATTGCATTCTTGTCCAATTGAGGAATTTGCAATACAAATAGTTAAACCGACAATAGTGAAACAGTAAAACCCACAACAGTGGTTTGTTTTTAATGGAATGAAGAGCATGTTATCCACAATACGGTTGATAGTAAAGATCATGTCATCCATTCAAATTCTTCAATAAAGATGAGCCCAAAATATGGAAAGTTAAAGTATCTCTTTCATTACGTGCATCTCAATACATAGATGTAGAATCATTTTGTTATATGGGTATGATTCCAGAACAAATTTGGCGAAACAGTAGCAGCAAAAACCGGCAAAGAAAACTGGCTGATTTTCAACAGGCAAAAACCTGTTTATTGGAAACTCGTGAACATACGCTAGCATCAGGTTCTACCAGGGAAAGGAAAAACTGCTGAACAAATATTATACATTCTCGCATTATACATTTCATTACATAACAATTAAAGGATCCAAGGAAGGAAATAATTGTTGGCATCTAGACCTTCCATCGCAATCGACTAGTCGTTACAGTTAAGAATTTAGAAAATAATCACTTCGACACCTCATTATAGTCTTCGACAAGATCCATTGTGTTCTTCTACATCGAAAATGCTAGAAAAAAAAAATCGAATATGTAGTTTGACGCTAATTGAAATGTTTCCATCAATTATTAAGCACAATATTATGTTTCTAAACGATTACAAAGATTTTTTTCATTTGAAGCAAAACCATATTATGATTGCAAGTTTTTTTAAACACTTCACACAGTTTTTAAATCCAACCTCTCACAGTACAGCTTTAAACATGCACCTTCTGTTCCATTCAACTACGAAACACCACCAACAGCAAAAACCAACACTTAAATTGTCACATTGCATGTGTTTCATTTATCAGAAGGGAAGCCAGAATCTGCTAACTGTCAGTTAACAGCAAACTCCCCTCGAAAGACAATGTTTCGGGACAATTTATGGCTCTCACATGTGTTGCCAAGTGTCATATCTGGCACCCTAGACAGGAGCGTTATGTGCGGCGTCCTCTTTCCAACCGCTGCATCGTGTTGGTGTTCGCTACGAGACCTAATAAACTAAATAAACTTGACCGCGAAACATGCTCTGGTGTCTGGAAGGCAGCGTGTAGTTAAAAGTTGTTTGCTTTCGATTTGTTAAAAAAAGAAACTATTGCAATGTGGAGCGCTTTAAAGCATGGGCTCGAAAACCACCGTTAAAATAAGGCAATGGTGCAATTATTGATTAAAAATGTAGTGCGTGTTAAAGAAATTTTGATTCTTCTCCTTATGATCTTGCTGTAATACTTCCGTTAAATTTACTTGCCTATTAAAGAAATGTAATAAACCTGCATGTCACTTATGGAGAAATAACTACACAAACTTCTCGTTTCGGTTTTGGACGGATCACGAGTAGCGATGCGCTCCGTTCCATCTCTGACGGATGAATGTTCTCAACTGATCTGAACTGATCGCAGCGAACTGATCCGGCTTCTTTATTTTATAGTTACTTGTTCTTTGTGTTACATGTTGTTGAGTTGGAGAAAGTACATCTGTTTCATGTTATGGTGTTTGCATGTTTTCTAACTTAGGTAAAGAGAAGGTTTTCCGTGTCCCCTCTTGGGTCGCTTCGTCAACCAAGCGGTTCTCACGCTGGCCCTTTCTGCCTAGGTGTCGTATGACACATGCCTTTGCTTTTACTCGCGCTTTGGGTTAGCGTCGTCTGCGGTTCTAATTTATGACTCATTTGCCTGAGCTTGGGTTCTGACATTGACTTTCTGTTTCCGCTTGCAATGTTATGTAACATCGTAACATTGGCAATGGTTCTTCCTTTCTACGTATCGTAATTGAATGCCTAACCTTGTCATAACTGCTTGACTGTTCAATGAGTCTTAATGTTTACCAAATGTGTTGAAGTGATTGTACGGAGTCTAATGTGTATGGTTGTGCGTAACGTATGCTTTTGTATGTTTCGAAGGGTTTTCCCTATCTGTATAGTTTTAGAATAACTGTATAGCAGATATGCTACAGAAAGGTGAAGGCACGAACCGAACGAATTGCACCATCTCCATTATTGCATATTGATTTCCGTCAGGTCCTTGCTGGTAATGAAGAACACAACATTTTTCACATAATCTTGCGTAACCTTGTTTCACCTGCGTCCCACACGGATTCACACTGTCTTGTAAGATTCCCTTTCGCAAATTTGCCAGTAAATAAAAAAATCTTCATCTTTGCTGAACAAGACTTACTCTAGCGAACTGGCTTTCGAAAAAAAGTTGAGCCATAAATTAATTTGATTATGATGATGATATTTGCAAAAGGGAGCTTCCTGTGCTCATTATTTGTCTTTTCTACGAGGTTGGACACGCTCAGTAAAACGATATTGAGTTGCTCGTGTTAGTTCAGTTTCTCTTTGACAAATCGAATAATGAAGGCGCTTTAATATCCGGTCGGGAAAAGTGAAAGGGTTTAACAACAGATTTTCCCGTCATTCTTTTCTGTGGCTTGTTCACTTGGCTGCCTTATGGTTTCACGACTTCCTTAGGCAACGACAAATTCAGATGCATTTATTTAAGCAGTTAACTTTTGCGTCATTCCCATCAATCATGTTAGGCTCAAGCTGTTTATTAAAATCCCTCAAATAACTTAGCTTATGTCATGAATGAACCATATTGTTATAATGTTTATGCATTTTGTTAAACTAAACACATCTTAAAATCTTTGAGATTACATAGCGCTCAGTATTAACATCGCTCAACAATGTTAATGCACAACATTTCTTGGGAATATGACTACTACTTAAAAAGAGTATTTCCGTGTTCCGTAGAAAAACGTGTTGCCAAACTACAATTTTGATCATGCTACACGGCACAAGTCTGTTTCACACAAACGTTCTTTCACACTTTCAGACTCGCTTACTCCCCTCGGTATGGTTTCAAACGAAACACAACTTCTGTCTGTTACCGGGTACACGGGTTTTGAGATCGGTCCAAGTGCGAGTTGCAGCTCAGAGACTTGAAAAAAGGGTAAAAAGTAATATTTTTCAAGATTATCCTGCTCTTCAAATAAAACCGGCCAGCGGACAACTGGGCTGGTTAGTGGGAAACGTTGCGATGGTAAATTTTAAACTCTTTGTTTTCCCAACCCAACATTGGAGTTTCGTTGGTGTCAGACTGTTTACAAGCATTGACAGGTGGGAGAATTCCGCGGAGAACTGCAGTGTTTGGGGAGTACACCAAATACACCTTAGGCCAACAATCATAAACAGGTCCCTTGAATGTGCCGAAGAAAAACTTTGCCTTTAAGTAAGGAAAGAAAAAGAAAAAAGGTTTTCTACTTCTCTTCCTAATCTTCCTTCCCAGGTAAAAGCTGTCATAACGCTGGGCAATAAAGTGAATGAAATGTGTTAGATGTGTTTAAATTTGACAATTTGGTTACATAAAGTGTGCAAGTGTTTATCATGCATATGAGATTTTTACAATCAACGTACATTTGTTAAGCATATCTTTCCCAGTCTCGGCAATTTCTCACACCTCAAGATTTTATCATTAAATAAATTAACTGAGCTGAAAAAAGTTCCTTTTTAATAGATATGCTCTTCTCACTTGCTTTTCCTCATGTAAAACATAGTTGAAATCACTTAGACCATCAACAAAAAGTAATTGATGTTCATCAACAGAAGCATGGTAATAGACTTACCCTCGCTTTCAACCCGCCGTAACTTAACTCGTTATTGTTTTTGAACAGTTTTCCAATGGCACCGAATCACTTAACATTGTTTCAACACTTTTTTTTATCATACACAAATAAACCACCTTCACCACGGATCGATGTGCTTGGACAAGGAAAAACAATGGTCGCCCGTGTCCGGGTTGGGGAAAATTTTATTAAATAAAACAAATGATCAATTTTCCTAGGTTAGTTATCACCGAAACCGATCCTGCTGCTGCTGCTGCCTCCATGCAGCATCATATCTCTCGCTCGGTAAACCCTCCTAGAGAAGCTGAAGGATGTGGTGACGAGCGGCCCAAAAAACTTTGCCCTCTCGGGAAAGCGATCGGTAGAGGAACGCCGAAACGGTGCGGCAGGGGGGAAATATTGGCCTCCGGGGGCAGTTTTGCAAAATTGTTTGATGTTATGGATTTTATCACTGGCGAAAATTATTCCGCACAAGTTTGCTGTCCTCTTGCTCTTCCTATGCGCACAGAGAAACGGTGCAAAATGGCCGAATGGAATTAAATTTAATTAAAGCATTCCAACCTTTTGCGAGCAGTTGCTGCACTAAATATAAATACGAAAACACATACACCACACAACAAACACGTACATACGCTTGCCGTTCGGTTTCTCATAGATACGAGCAATAATTTCATTAGTTATGTTATATCGTTCGGTTCCGATGATAGCGCATCAGCAACATACACTGGCTTCGTACCGAACGGAAAAGCAGTTTGCCGAAGGAAAGCACACACTAAATCAATTGAGAATAACCCCATAATTGATCGCTGTTGGGTACTTCGTGGCGCTTAGATACCTTTTATGATCTTCTTAAATTTACTAGAGCGAAGTTGTTAATCATATTCAATTGCAGTTCGAATTCTTTTACCAACGGCAAATCAAAAGGAAATGATTTAAAGGTTGATTGTTTTCATTGTTGTCAAAGTTCGAAATGAATCAAAACTTAAAGATCAAATATCTTTGCAAAAATCTTATCGAATCAATGTTAAAGGCGACTTTCAATTTGGCCACCTTTAACTAAAACCCGACTGTATTCGAATCCATCCTTAATAAGCCCCACAATAGCACCCGACACTGTTCGTTCGTTTATTGATTTCGCTTCAAGTTTAATGAGTTGTGTACTATTTTGTTGAAATGCGCTCGGAAGCGCTCAGCCCGGACTAGTATTACATTTTCCGGTCTCATCATCTTTCGCCGTTCTGCCAGACGACGCCGGTTGCCTCGTTTTGCATTCGCTGTTCTTTTCTCCGGACGCAAAGAAGTCGAGTCTTGTCAAGTTTTTCCCTCTTTCGCTTGCTCGCTTATCCCCGCAAGTGGTACAGCATAATGTACATTTACACCACGCTCGGTAGCTTTTTATGATGCTGCTCGGAGTTCGGAAAAGACTTTGCGTGTAAAAAATCGATGCCATTGCCAAGAAAGGAAGGGGGCGAGTAATGACATTTTGAAGGCGCCGGTTTTTGTTTCATTTACCAAACAGACTTCCGCGTCTTCCCGTCAACTTGAGGGGGTGAGGTTGGGCTTCGTTTAAAGTTTAAGGACGTATTCAATCTTCGATGCAGCATATAAAGCCTTCCCTTCCGAGTGCGCTTCTGGTCGAGCCAGATCCTTTGCCGGTGACGGTCTAATCATCTCGCGTGCAGACCATGAATTAACCGTGCCTGTTGTTTAATGTATTGAACGAAAATTAATTGCAACATACTCGAACATATGCGCTCCAGTGATTAGCTAAAATAGAACCCCAAAGCGGGGTAACATGTGATAGTGAAGGGAAAGAGATGGAGCAAAGACAGACGGTGTGTTCCCTTTCAGGCAAAGGCCAACGTAGGGAACCAAACAAAGCATCCCTAATCGTCATCCCTGGTACTTCGGGTTCTGGCAAATGGAGCATATCGTAACGTGTTTAGCAGGTTGGCAAGTTAAATTGAAACATAAATACAGGCAACCGTGAACCAATTAGCAAACCGTTTCACCCGGGCAGGCCCAACTGTGCGCTTCCGATTCGAGTTAAATCGATTTGAATGTTTTAACAGAAGCATTAAATTCCTCTAATCTGCCCTGTTCTAAGAACCGTCGATTGGAAGTCGGTATTTCTCGCTTACCGGCGAAGATGCATCTCTAACTTTACGGAACGATTTAATACCGCGTGTCCGCTCCCTCATACGTTTCCACCCAGTGTCTCAACATATCCTATACCAGAAACCACAATTTTCCAGTGGTGCTGTTCTAGTTGTTTGAGTTGCTGGCAAGTTCAACAGCAAAACTAGGAAAGTGGGAATTTGGGTTTCCCCGAAGCGATATCCTCAGATGTACGATAAAGATTCCATCGATCACAAGGGAGAGCAAGGGTTTTAGATACCTCTTCTATGCCAGAGATATGTGCACGATCCCGACTATTGTTGTTTGATGCAGTTCCATGCGGAACTACATTTCAACCCCTGCCAGACGGACACTTTTCAAACCATTTTCCAAATATCGACACCACGGGCAAACATGCGATGGCACGCAAGCAAACTGTAAAGTTTGTCTGATGGGATTTTTCGGCTACTCTCGGCTTCATTCACAGGACAAACCTATTACTGCCGGGGAAGGAAACGGGGGATGAGAGCGTGCAAGTTTCTCCTTCTGCCACCGAAGTGAAGTGATTGGTTCGGGAGGCCAGAGATTGGACACCCCTGGAGGAAGCTGCCAACTGCCCGAGGGTAGGATACTGCAAATACCCAAACTTCCTTCCTGAGTTCCGTCCAAAGGCCAAAGGAGACTACAATTGCATTCGAGCGGTTCTTTCGCAGATTTGGAAACCAACAAAACTTTGCCATCGAACAACCACGACATTTGTCGTGTTGTATGTGGCGAAAGTTTCTCGTAAATTTGTCGGAATTTGGTTGTGGATTTGAAGAGCTTACCTCCATGGGATTGCTGAAAGCTTTTAAAAACTAGTTCATGTTGGCATATCATTTCTTATGTCGCAGAAAACAAGTATAATCAGCTTGTTTATCGATCGATGTTTATTGGTAAATGAGCCATGTGATGAAGCAAAATGAATACAATTATTGTAAGATACAAGCTTATTAAAAAGCCGAAGAAAAAGCGCTCAATAATATTGTCAAGAGCAAAAAATTTGCAAAGAGAACGAATAAAAACAAATGGTCATCTTTGGTTCTGATTTCCAGTTCCAGAGCCTTGCAAGTCCATTAATTTTTTTTGAGAAGTGAAAGTCACTCAACCTAAGAAGTCTCAATCAAATCCCGGTATGCGGTGGCTATAATCTTTTCCAATGCTTTTCCCGAAGCATTCTTCGGTGTACGTTTGCGGTCCGGTATGCCAGCACATAGTTAGCCTGGCCAACGCAATAAAGCCCTTTAAGAGGTCTTCGTTTGCCAGCCTCAAAAAGCAAAGAATAAGCGCACGTGCTCCAGATTCGAAAAATAATACCTCACTTGCATCTTAATCCTTGCTGGGAGCAAGCCAAGCAGGAAAGCTTGAAAAGAGGGAGCCGGCACCGAAATGGAATTATTGAGCCCTTGGTTCGCGCTTGCTGCCGGTCCAAAGCAAAGTAGGAAAAGGAAAGAATAAACTTGAGCTGCAAGTAGTGGGGGGCGAAGATAGTAAAAGCTGACGAAAAAAATATGGATGAATTATTTCCATTACACACTCCTGGTGGAACCATTTGGGCCACTCGATACAAAGGAATCATCGCAATGGAAGTTGCTGTAAAATCAGCGAAATGCTTCGTTTTCATCTTCCTAACGCTGAATTTTCCATTTTTCTTTTCGCAAGTAGCTTTCTCTGCAGGAGACATGTTAAAGTGACTTTCATGATCGTGAAAGATGGAACCGAACTGGTAAAAAAAGCCAGCAAAAAATGAAGGATCCGTCGTTCGTTTCAAATAGTTTTTCCTTTCCCTTTTAAAGTTCAAGGAATTAAGTTACATCAATGTTTGTGTTGAGCAGTTCAGAAAGTGTTTCTAAAGGACACGTCGGATAGTTAAGGAAATTACACTGAATATTGGAAACTAAGCTAACCTCCAGAGTGTATTAAGTGGATTTCATGCCTATTATAACAGGACGCTTTCAGAGATTTGGCAAATTTCCATTCAATTGAACAATCTTTAACCTTTTGGTATTCCCAACGCAACCACCGTAAATGGTATTACCACCAGTAAACCAAATAACGCTTGCACATAACTAATGCAAACGGTAATTGAATGCACCTAAAACCTAATTGTGCCCCGTGAGTGGCGTAACTGGTGGGAGGTTCCTTTTACTTCCATCGGCCTCGAAACAACCCGACGTCGATAGGCGAGAAAATAAAAAACCAGCACCCGAAACGATGCGGAAGAAAGCCTACAAGGGACGGCGAGCAGCCCACACATAAGGCTGACGTGATCTGAAGAGGCAATGGAGAAATAATGATGCAAATAGCCTTTACGAACATTGCGCTCCGAAGTCCATGATAGTTTTTGTTGGCACATCCACTTGGCAGACGATGTGGCTTGAGTTCTGTTCCAGCGTTTCTAATTTTTCTAACGGAGCCATGGCACACACGAATTACTATTACTGCTTTATTTCTTCTGCCTGGCCACTTCACTGAATCATGCAATTTCATTCCAACGCCCATCCCATTTGAAGCGTTCTATGCACAATTTCCCAATTGGTTTCCCAATCAGTGCTCGCTCGGGACGTACAACAAAAAGCTTCCAGAACAAGAGAAAAAGAGATAGCGAATCGGGCGTATCTTGCCCCAACCGGGAACGGTAGGCAACATATTATAATTAAATTTGCTTCCCATCAACTTGTTGCTTTCTGGGGCGGTTCTATTGAGTACAAACGATGTGCAATTCTACCCTCCATTTGTAGGCACTAGAGGAAGGTAAGAGTGGTAAGGATCGGACTATTCAGACAACCATGACTAACAAAATTCTCCCCGGTGGTATGTTTACTGCACGTACACACAATTTTCGTACAACAATTACGAATATCTACTCGCAATGAAATGTAATTGAGTTTTTTGGCTGTTAGTTTTCCTTCGTAATGGCAGCAGTGGGAATTGAGCTCCATCATAGCGGAACTTCTAGGGCGAATTGATTTCCACTCATAAAATAACAAAGACTTTAGGGTAACTATTATTTCTGACAGCTGCAAAAAATGGCACGAGAGGTGTAATTATTTTAATTTGAAGGTTCAGACACATTTTTAAGCCAAATGAAAAAATGGTTTTTTAAGGTATGATAAATTTACAAGCCTGCTTTACGCTACAAGAATTTCATTTATTGTAATTTAATAGAAACGTTCATACAAAATCTTTATGCAATGTTTTTAATAATCATTTTCAGACAGCTAATCCGATTACCTTGTTTAACTATGAAATGTTATAATACGGGGCTTAGAATTAAAGATCTTCCCGGGAAAACAAGCGTCTTGCAGACTCGAGAGTCATCTTCAAGGACTTTGGTGAAGAAGGGTGTTTTAAAATAAATCTCTTCCTTAAAGCAAAACTGAAATTGAAAGCGTCTTAGTGCGCCCAAGTCCATGGGAATTTATCGTCGGCGGAGGAGGTGTGCAAGATATATTGCTGCCTGCAACACTGGTCACCAAGCCACGCTTCCGACCACGGCTCAAATGACTCGGTCTTTTAAAGAGACACTTTAACCAGCTCGTTTTCCAAAAAGATTCCACTCGATGCTCGACAGAGGAAAAATGTCACCACTGGATGTGCACTAGAGAAAACGAGCTACCTCGTGGAACCGACTTCAACGATAGTTGAACGCCCGTCCGGAAGAAGCCATTTCCAGTGATTTAATGAAGGATGATAAAACGATAGTGGCTAATAATGGATGGGTGCTTCGGTTTTTGTTTGCTCTTCTCGAAGCACAGCGATATTTAATCCGGGGAGCAAATGTCCTTAGCTGGCGTCCATTTCTCATGCTTGTTCTAATGTCAAGTGCTAGTCGCTAGTTCTCCAGTTCCAGTGGTTAGTATCGTTCTTGAAGCCTAGTCTACTGTGAGATGGTGTTTATAGTAAACATCTCGTAGATTTTGAGTTAAATTTTCTCAAACTTGTCCTTTAGTTTGCTTCAAAATAAGCATGGTCACAAAGCGGTTTGTAAAAATTAACTTTATTGTTACTTTAAACAAAGACTTATATTGTTTATCAACAAATTTTATGTGTAATCGTACGTTGAAACTCAAAACATCGCCTGAGTTGTGTAAAATGTAGAAGAAATTCCAATTGAATTGTATTTAATGAAACTACAATCCCCTTGAACTCATTTGTTTTCACCTACGAGTCATGCTTCACAAGCTCGCCGGCAGCATATTTAACTGGTTATTTACCATTTACGTGTCCTTCCAGTTCTTGAAAGTGTTTACAGGAGTTTAATCCCAAAATCGATACGATTACTTCGCTTGAACAAATCGCTGGCCATTGATTTCTAAATTGTCCGTTCAAGTCCAACTGGATCATGTTAAACTGGCATCCGCTATGACTTCACTTGCCTGGCTGTTAAACAATCTTCCCAGTTCCGGTTACGTACGGAACGGAATGAAGAAATGCGGTCACCATGTGTAATGCAGGCGACGGTATAATTGTAGCTTCAAGACTCAAGTTGGTTACCTTGCCGTTTATTAAAAGACTAGCTGTCCCGACGAACTTCGCCCCGTCCAATATCTTTGATTGTATGCAATAAGGTTTTTCTTGAAGGTTTCTAATTTTAATGAAAATAGGTTTGAATTTATTATAATGGGAATCATTGATGCTGATTATAAAAAAAATTCAAATGTACAGAGAAGCTGGTTTACCAAAGCGTTAACACGCCACATATAGCATGGTCATGTGAAAAACTTGGCATTTAAGATTTATACTACACACTTCCATCGACTGTTGAAAATTGAAATGGTTGAAATGGCATATCGTTGGAACTTAAAGGAATTCTCGGAGTTAAACATGCTGCCTCCTCATAAGTCCTTATCACATTGTTTGAAAGCTGTGTGACAAACAGTCCTGTTCCATTACATAATTTTGGGGCATGAAGGTTTCGGAGCATAATAATAACACTTCCTTTTTTTGTCGCAATGAAGCGGTGGCCAAGAAACCAAGAATCTAAATCTATGTAGTTTAGAATTTGCACATATAATTTTTTCGCTGAAAAGTTTTCAATGATTTCCCGGCTACGCTCTTTAAAGCAATTGCTCATAGTAGGCTGCAAAAGAAGAGCACGATTGCTCTCATAGCCTCCTACGTTTTGGAAAACTCGAAATTAAGAATTTTCGAATTTTCCAGCTTGTTCCTTTTTTCCTAAACCTTCGTTGGGCAAAAACGAACAAAACCTTCGAAAACATCATAAAGATTGGTCCAGCCGTTTTTGAGTTTTAGCGTTACAAACAAACATACATCCATTTTTATATATATAATAGAAAAATAATAGAAATAATAGATAGATAGATATAATAGATAATAATAGATAGATAGATAATAGATAATAGATATTGTAATTAAAGGTACCTTTTGGTGGATATTTTGCAATATTTTTGAAAAGCGATAAATCAAAGTATAAAGCTACTTCAAACTGAAGATTAAAGACAAAAGATGAAAGCGAAATTACATAAACAGTTTTTACTCACGTAAGTTTCTAGGCACTTTAAACTGTTAAAGTCGACGTTTTCGAATTAGAGCTCGAATTTCGCTTCCCAAAGAGTGGACACAGATCTGGTAGAATTCACGACTTTCACCGACGACAGAACAATGGCCACGGTGCTTTAGAAACGCCGCTGTGCGTGAACATAGCAGAAGATGCCCCGTATGCTGCATCCAAACAATATCCGGGTGCAGCGCCGTTTCTAGTTCAAGTTCTGCTATTGTCAGCACCCCGACACTCGATGATTGTAGAATTCAAAATGAGATTTCTGTTCCAGACACAGTGTGAGAGAAAGACACAACGCTAACGTAGAGAGAAGTCACCTCAAAACGTTAGATGCACCCGGCACACGTTTACCGAATGCGGTTTCAGGGCAAGCTGCGATTCTAAATTAATCGGCAAACTTTTGAATACATATCATGGACTACTTCTATGAAACCAGAGCTGGGAAGACATCTGCGGCACGCATGATCAATCGTTGATCGGATAAATTATAGGAAAGCCGTTCTTCCTAGATTACTGTTTTAAAACTTTTAAATGTTTCGCGTTTATCGATTTTCTTTGTATGAATCTACTGTGTGTGTGTGCCTCAATTTCCAAGTCAGTTGGAAGGTGCGATTACAATTAGCCACTAATTAAGGTTCACGTAGTTTCGCTGCAGCAGGCCAAGGTCAGATAATTATTGCGCTGTCACAAAACTTAAGACTACTTCGATTATTCATCAGACCGTACGATCGTCAGGGAACAACAGCATCTAAAGTTCAAGCTTTATTTCAATTGGAATTTCCGCTCCAGAGTAAAGTACTTTTTTCACTTCCGCACAGTTTACCTTCTGAAGAAAAGACAATGGACAGAAATAGGAGCTGTAAAAGCATGGTTGAAAGAAAGCAAAGTACTCCAGAATCTTCTCCCGTTTCGTTCAAAGAGTCCCATTTAGAAGGAAGCAACCGAAACAGGCGAGCTGCAGTAAAAGTGGGAAAACACCCTGAACCAACTGAGGAAATCTGCATAGTGAGGCTAATGAAATGGTCATAAAATGAAGCGCACGCAACGTGGCGATGTAAGCCCTGAAGAGAAAACGCCTCAGAAAACGAAAGTAAACGCTCCGGGATACCAAAAGGCGGATGAACAAAAGGGAAAACTGTATCACATTTACTATTGAATCCGGGCCGGAGGACCTTCCCTTGGGTGTGTCGGGTGGTGTCGCTATTTTGTTGGAAGTTTTGAATTTAATTAAGTTCAATTCAATTATTTGCCTGTGAAAGATAGCGCCAAGGAGAGAAAGAGTAAGAGATAGAGGTGAACCAAAAGGCCGAAATCGGTCTGGCATTCCGCGCAGCTTAACTGAGCGTGGAGTATGCAAGTCTGAAGAGGAAAAGCTGTTTTTACGATGATGATGGTACTGGCGATGGTAGTGATCATGGTGATGTTCCTTACTGTTAGAAGAGTAATCTATGAATTGTAGTAGCCTTTGATTTGTTATACATGATTATTCTGTGTTCAACTACTGAATATATCAGACGTACTTTTCAATAGGTTATGGGCCCAGGATACGACTCTGTTAGTTTGAAATTAAAAGATTGAAAGCAGTTTTGTGAAGAATGGCGAATCCGAAACTAGCGGGATCTTTTTCCCTGCCTTTGCGAGAAATACTTCGAGGATCGGAAAACTACAGTTCTTGGTCTTTCGCCACCAAGATGGTTTTGATTAAGGAGAAAACCTGGTGTGCAGTGAAGGAACCAGCTGAAGGTGAACCGGCAGTGAGCGAAGAAACATCCATGCAAGCATTGGCGACGATATGTCTGAGTATTGATTCCAGTATATACGGACTCGTGAGAGATGCTAAAAATGCGAAACAGGCGTGGGATAACCTCAAAAATACGTACGAGCATAGTGGATCAACCAGGAAGATTGGTCTGCTGCGACGGCTGACAGGAATTCGTTTGGTTGGAGCTGAACGAGATGAAGACATCATTTGCCAGACGACTCAGCAGTATGTGAACGAATTATTCACAACGAGTCATCAGTTGGCAGAAGTTGGGTTCAAAGTCGATGACGCTTGGTTGGCCAGTTTGCTCATGAAAGGCCTACCGAAGCAGTATGACCCAATGATCCTTGGTTTGGAATCATCCGGAATCCAGTTGACTGCGGATATAGTGAAAGCGAAAATTTTGCAAGACGTAAAAGTGTCGAGCGAGAAGCAAACTGTGGAAGCGTTCCTTGGCAACTCGAAATCGACGACGAAAAGAAGTAGTGTGAAATCTAACGTTCAATGCTACCGGTGCAAGAAAATGGGTCATTTTGCTTCTCAATGTTCGAATCAGTTTTCTGACAAGAAGCAGGAGAAAAGCAAGAACAGTGGTCACGCTACATTTTTCGCGGCTTTCAATGCATGTCAGACATCAACAGCGGCAGAAGAAGAATGGATTTTTGATTCCGGAGCAACTTCTCATTTGTGCCGAAACAGAAATTTATTGGTTGATGCAGAGAATGTTTCGTCGAGTATCAACGTAGCCAATAATACTGCTGTTCCAGTGGTTGCTAAAGGTTCGGTGAACGTGTCAGCAGATGTTGGAGCATCGACATGTGCGATCTCCATGAACGACGTCCTGTATGTACCGGAATTGGCTGTGAACTTACTATCTGTTAGCAAGATGTGTCAGAAGGGCTACACAGTGACGTTTCGAAAACAGACGTGTAAGGTGATCAGTCCTAGTAATAAATTGGTTGCGATTGGTCAAGAATCTGGTGGTTTATACAGATTGAAAAGATCACCTGGGTCGTTGGTGAACATGGTCAGCCGGATGGAAGACAACTTTAAGCTTTGGCATCGCAGACTATGTCATATGTCTGTTGGCTGCATGAAACGACTTGAAACCATGGCAAGCGGATTTGAATTTAGAGTGACGGATGGAATGCAGTGTGTACCATGCATACAAGGGAAGCATCATCGACATCCGTTTAACATCAAGGGACAACGTGCGGATCGTGTGCTTGAGTTAATTCATTCCGATTTGTGTGGACCCATGGAGACAGCATCGATAGGAGGAAATCGTTATTTTATAACATTCATCGATGACTCGAGCAGAAAGGCGTTCGTATATTTCCTGAAATCGAAAACCGAAGTGTTTGAAACGTTTAAACATTTCAAGAGTTATGCCGAGAACCAGACTGGTGAGAAAATTAAGCGTATCAGATCGGATAACGGACGGGAATATATGAATCGTGAAATGAAGCTATTCCTTTGTCAAGCCGGTATTCATCATGAAACATCCGTTCCGTACACTCCGGAGCAGAATGGATTAGCGGAACGTATGAACCGGACGATTGTAGAAAAGGCGAGGAGTATGCTGTGTGATGCCAATCTGCCAAAGCGTTTTTGGGCTGAAGCAGTTGCGACAGCATCGTATGTGATCAACCGATCACCTACTATGGGATTGCGAATGACACCTCACGAAGCGTTTACTGGTAGAAGACCGAATCTTGCCCATCTTAGAATATTTGGAGCAAAGGTGATGTGTCATGTGCCGAAGGAAAGAAGGCAGAAATGGGATGCCAAATCAGATTCTGGCATTTTCATGGGATACAGTAGCAGTTCCAAGGCGTATCGAGTTTATAACTCAAAGACTAAGAAGGTTATCGTTAGTCGGGATGTAATATTTGTGGATGAATGTGCAAAGAATCGAGTTTCTGAGTTTGAAGAATCATCTACTGAAGTCAGTCTTGGTGAATTCCATTTTCAACCTGTCGTACAGGATCAAGAAGTAGAAAGTTTGGAGACAAATGGAGCTCGGAATGATGATAACGATTCAGAATACGACGATGCTATAGGAGATCAAGCAGAAGCTATTGAACACCATGAACCACAAATAGAGGACCCACAGAAGTTGGTAAGGCGTAGTGAGAGGGAGCGCATTATCCCTGGCAAGTACCGGGATTTTGTAATGAGTTGCAATGCTGCAGTTAAAAGTCCTGATGAATCCTGTACCGTGGTTCCAGCGATGTTAAATGAACCGATAACGTACCAAGAGGCTAATTCCTGTGAAGATAGCAGTCGCTGGAAAGATGCTATGAAATCAGAGTATGATGCCTTATTGGAAAATCGAACATGGGACTTGACGAGTTTGCCTGCTGGTCGAAAACCCTTACGATCAAAGTGGGTGTATACGGTGAAAACCAATGCAGATGGCTTGGTGGAGAGGTTTTCGAAAAGAACTGTTGGGAATCGAAGAGCCATTGACGATTTTTTGTGATAATCGAAGTGCTATTTATTTGGCGGAGAAACAAATTGGCTACTCACCTAGAAGCAAACATATTGATATTAGACATCATTTTGTGAGACAGAGCATTGCAAGAAATCTTGTTCAGCTGAAACATGTTTGCTCTGAAAAACAAGAAGCTGATTTGCTAACTAAGGTACTTCCTACCAGCAAATTTGAAGATGGACGGAAGGCCCTTGGAATTAAAACAATTCATGATTAAGGGGGGATGTTAGAAGAGTAATCTATGAATTGTAGTAGCCTTTGATTTGTTATACATGATTATTCTGTGTTCAACTACTGAATATATCAGACGTACTTTTCAATACTTACGACGGCGTTTTCGTCGTCGACAGAGATTCTGATGATTACGAGGATGAGGTTCACCGTATTGCTTCCCGGTCGGCTGCGAGTTGGTGGAAATGGAAATGCTAGAACAGTAAGCCGAACCATAGTGAGGGGAAAATCCGAAGCTGGAACGAAACGTATTGCTATGCCAAAGGAAAATATGGAAAAATCCCTACGGTCCGTCCGGTGGGGATTTCCCATGGAGGACGAGGACAATTCGGCGAAGGCAGCACACCGAAACCAATATTCAACGTCAACGAAGGAACTGAGGGGACACGACCCCCGATACACTAACGAAGGGGATTTGTTGTAGCGGTATAAAAAAGGGCATTAAAAGAGGAAGTGCTATTTTTATTACTTTATCGTGGTTTTTCTCGTGGCCCCGCCGGCTGCCAAGTACCGCCTCGGTGGCAGCCGTGGTATGAGGAACTATGCAATACATTAAGAAAACGGTGGTTTAATCTTTAGGAGATTGTCTCGGGGAAAAAGATGGTTACAACATGTTTACTTTTCCCTCCATTTGTTTGTTATCTTCCTACACAGATTACGTTTGTAGGCATACGACAATCGGTGGTATGGAATAACAAAGATTTTAACTTAAGGTTATTATGATTCTTTTTACACTAAGATTCGTATTTATATCAATATATTAAACAGTGAATATAAAACACTTTTAAAAAAATATTCCATTTAAATTATGAAGAGATGTATGATGCTCTAGTTGAATTTGCGAACCAAGTTTAAATACAGGCAAAACGTGGCTTAAACAACTTTACCGCCAACACGATTTACCTATAATCGAAACCTGTTCCTTGAACTCGCTTCCTGTGGACAACAGTCATCTTTCGTGTGTAGTGAGGTAGGTCAGGACGATGCTAAAATGTAAAACCTTTTACTGCTGAAACAGGCGAATGAATATTAAGGTTTTATCATTCGGCAAGCATTATTTAGGAATACCACTTAAAGTTATGCACAGACTGAGGGTGTTTCGGGGCCGCACTGTAACATGGCTCACGTTGCGAAACAATTGAGGTTCGGAAAAATTTCACCCCCCCGAAAAGGATGTTGAGAATATTTTTATGGTAAAAGTTTCGGTACGCATCCGGTGGGTGGAATGTTGAAATTGTGCTCCAAATTGTGCATCTGGAAGCACATTGAAAGTTTTCTATTCGTTACTTTCTTCCTTCCTTTGTCTTCCTTCCATACCAGGCACATTTACTCTTACCACGCCACCTTTCTTTTAGCGCTCTACATCCGTTCTCGATAATCATGAAAAACATTTAAAACGTGTAAAAATCAACACCATGCAACAGCAAAAAGTTATATTTAAGGAAACAAAACATGTTTAAAAAACAACTTATCTTAAGTCTTTTGATCTATTTGATTAAGCTTAGAAACAACCCACAGCAAAATAAAATGAAATCTGAACGTAAACTATCATTCACAAAGCACAGACCCAGGTCGGAAGGTCGGTCCTCTTTTACATTCCTGTCGGTTTTTGTCATTCGTTCATGGTGTCACTCGACCGACCTATGAACTGCTGCTTGACGTCTGACCTAGGAGAGCTTATGCTGATATGCTGCGCTTACGCTGGCGTTAACGGCAAATACTAGAAAAAATTGGCTATCCATAACACCGAAGGTGAAGCGACAAAGACCCTTGAGAAATGCCAATCCATCAGCAACCATAAGCGAGTCGTTTGTCAGTCTAAGAGCGCCATTTACAATCATCACTTTTTGTAAGAATCTGGGAGCAGGAAGTGCATGGAAAAAACCGAAACATGCATGCAGCTAAGCAGACCATAAGACACAACAGTCAAACCATGGCAGTCATTAGCTGAAGGGGGTTTGTCGTCTCTGGAAATGAAACATGAAGCGTCGCACCAGTGGAAATGCGGTGGCAAGGAATTTTAAAAGCATGTTATCTGTTTACCAGACATTAGCCAATATTTTCAAGGGCTCTTGTGAGTAAAAGGTCGTGATTGTCCAAGTGAAGGACCCATTTTCATGTTTCTTTTCTTTGGTATCTTTTTCTTACACTCAACGCACAACTGTATAGCGGAATGGGAGGCAAAAAATTTACACCCTGTTGAACATAAATTGTGCCATGAAGTAGTGCGACTGGGTTGGGCAGATTTGGATCCCTTTTTATGTTACCCTTGTCCCCATCCCTTCAGCTTACGTGCAAATATTTCCGTGCGGTAGCGCAACAAGAAGGATCAAGTTGGACAGCGATACAAAAAATGGGAAAGAAAATACATTCTACAACTCGCACCCTGGTACACCTCAACCTCCCACCAGGAAGCCGGTAGCAACACGAATGTAGTTGTTGGGTCTTCCTCTTAACCGAAACGGATGAACATCGTTACGAGCTAATCTGATTTAACGAGAATAAATCTTGCTTGGAATTATCTTGCCCGTGTCCGGCGGGAGTTGTAGAAAAAAAAACTTCCATCCGTCAAGAATGTCCGCAATGAAGCAAATTTTAGAGAGGAAAGTCTGTTGGAGTTCAAGTGCTTTCGAATAATTTTCCGAGAAGACGGAACTCTACGATTGTTTTAGCAACATAATTTCACTGCGAGCGGTCTGAATAGGCTTGAAATGGGAAGAAATGAAGCATCATTGAACAAAGATTAACGATGTTTATATTGAAACAACAAGTTTCTTGGCCCGTGTCTTCCAATAATCTGCAACAGGAAATTAGGAAGAAGAAAACGAGGTTAATACGATTTAAAACAGGCTCGGAAATGTTCGGTTGGAAAAATGGATGATACCCGATGCCTTTTATCTTAAAAAAAAAAGAAGATAATCGGGCTATCTAACAACTCAACAGATAATAATTAAATTTGGTAAATCATTTTTTATCTTTTGAACGATTTTCCAAGGAGGATCGTTTTTAGATAAAGAGTTGACAGTCTACACCTAAACAGCAAAGAAAAGGATTCGTTATCATATTTGTTCTAGGTTTATTTAGTTCTATACGTACGTGTATTTAGGCAACGAGGGATCCACATTCTTCTTGATTAATTAAAATCTATCTCAGACGAGCTGCACTTCAAACTGCGTCTCCCTTAAATCTCTCGGGACACGTCCTGCCGATATTGTGCAACGCCAAGAAAGCGAGTGTATGTGTGTATGCTGCTTTTCCTTTGGCCATTGTTTCTGTTTGGCAACTACATTCGCTCGCTGTTCTTGAGCGCAACAACGGCAACACTTTCTCGAGGGCATTTATAAAACTCGGTGATAAACACACTCCGGAGCCGACATCATCGCCATGTCAAGTTGTCGCCATCACAAACAGATGCAAATTGCATTATCTGCGCCGGATGCTGTGGTTGCGTTTTAGCTGGCTAATTAATGTTCCCGTTTCTACTCTTCCCGTTCCTATCCACCTAGCGTCCCAACGTCCAATGGATGCCGCTATGTACGAAGCATGAGATATATTTGAATTTGTTACAGAATACAGAATGGGTTCCATCGCAACCAGGGCAGCATGGTTTGCGTGTGATAAGGATGAAACAATCACGTAGATTTTGAGTCAACGCCATCAAAAGCACACGGGAACGAGCCCGGCATACGATGGCGAAATATGGTTTTATGTTGGCCAATTTATTGCTGAGCGTGATTGTTGGAACACACAATAATTAACCTCTCTTTATCTGGCTTAAGGTTGGTACCATTTGGTGACACTCGTCAATTGTACGTCTTTAATTTCAAATACATTTTTTAAACAAATTAACTTGAAGTTCGTGGTATTCAAGCGTTTGGTTCAACTCCCGTTTTAAGTGCTTATTAAAAACGAAAAACCTCTCCATCCTCTTCTTGGCTGTAGGTGCCTTAATCTGAATATTCCTAAAATGTGTTCCATTTTAACTGCGAGAACCGGAAGCCTCTTATTTCCATGCCGTCCTTCGTGGCATGGGAATGCAAATCATCGCCCAGGTTTATTATTATTCTGTAAACGTGGTGGCGAACTCACGATTTTCAAGTTTTAGCGTCCTTCAACGCAGTGCAAACGTCAAACGGACACATTTTCCTCGTGCCGTTTTTTTTATTCATTTTTCCCCGTCGGTTAGCAACAAACAGCGCAAGCAAATGCATTTCTCCACAGAACCCAACAACGCAGACTAAATGCACCATGATCAGGATTGTGTATGTGTGCGATGGTGTTCCAGCTAGAAGAAGCTTTCCAGTTTTCTACAAAATACCATACCATAAGTAAATGTGTTCACCGGTCTTGTTGGTTACTTCGCGTATTTTGCCGGAATGTTCAAACACATCACAGTGAAGCAGTTTTTCCATACACAAACACACACACAAATATGCCTTCAAGATGATTCCTGCTGTTATTTTGTACACATTTTCCACAGCCACCATTGCTCATTGTTAGTTTCCCATTCGAGCTTTTTGTTGGGGTGAGGGGCGGGTTGCTGCCATGCCTTTTTTATTGTTTTATCATCATCTCCTAAGGATTGGACACAAATGGCTGAAAGCTTTTCCTGTAAAGCATTTCCATTTTTCACAAGCGATTGACACCCGTGGCAGCAGATGGTACGGGGAATACATAAATAATTTTGCATTGTGTTTTAACTTTCATCGCCCTTCTGTCACGTTTACGTGCCACCCATGTGGGTGAGGTGGTGGAAGGGGTGGTTAGGGGGTTGTGTTCCATGCTCAGGGTAGTGTTTGAGAAAAGGACGATCCATAGTAACGGTTACTAAAGTGTGCATAAATTAAAGTTGATGATCGGTAGTTTCTAGCTGTGTTGCAATCTGTGAGGATAACTTTCATTTCGTCGTTTCATAAGATGTTGACCGTTGGAACCCAACGACAGACGTTTAATAATTTAGAACCTTTTAATTAAACGACAAACTCTATGATAAATTCCTTGAAACTCATTTCCTTAAATGTATCAAGCAAAAGATCACTTAATATTTAAAAGATAAATCGCTGTAATGTTTTCATGTACTGATATCAATTTGAATAAGCTACTCTGCTCCTTAAAGGAGGTCTACTCCTCCTCACAAGTTCTGGAATTCGCTTCTAAACGCTTTAAACGGTTCTTTTTACCGCCAGTTTGAAAGCCAAGTGTGCCACTTGGCTGATATTTTCCCTGCTGCTGCTTCGGTCCTCCACTCGTACGACTGAGTACTTTTTAATAAATTGCATGAATTTCGGGGCAAATTGGCTAAGACGGAGCATTTACCTTACCCTTCCATCGCGGCGACAAAGACTCTTGGGCACCGTTCCGGTGGCAGCCACAGGGAAGTGAAAATAGTAAAACTTCCAATAAAGACGGCGGCGATAAGATGCAAGAAAAGCGCAAGCGAAAGGAAACGTTCCGGTCCCAGCGGCGAGTGACAACTAATTTATGCCACTTGAGCCAAATTAAATCGAAAACGTTGCATTTTGGCACCATTAGGGAGCGGTTTTTCGGGACGAACAAAGCCATGAGTCATCATAAAGCAGAGTCTTATCTTTTTATTTCAAGTGTCGACCGAGAGGCAGCCCCGGAGAGTCGATTGGAGGTAAAGTAAAAAGTTTTGCCCTTTTCTCCAGTGTACGAACGACCGAACGATCGAACTGGGGAACTGGGTGCTCGATAGTGATTATTTACGGATTGCTGAATTGAGGTACGAGAAGGCTTCGGAAGCATAAAGCGTTTAAAGTTATGGGTGGAGTGAGGAGTTCAACCGTTATGTTCCGAAAATAATGGATCTTTAAGCAAGACTTCCTCAACTCCGAACTGCTTGCCAACAAAACGAAGGACCATCGTCAGCTTCTGTGACTTGGCATTACAAGATTCAATTGTAATGAATAATTCATTGTGTCATAGCTTCTTTGTTACTTTTTCTAATTGCTTTTCTCAAAGTTTCAATTTCTAAACGAATTGCTCAGTTATGCAGAGCATTAAAATTTAAGAAAAAACGATGTATTGTAGGACATTTCTTTTTAATTCCAATTATTTGTTTAAACATGTACACATAATTTTTAGTCATACTTTCTGAACTCTTGATGTTGAATATGAACGTTGTACAGGCAAGAACTAGACGCAATCCAAGTTAATCATTTTTTTGTGAAACCCACCGATTGATGAACGCTCGACTGTTTTATAAAACCATCTTATCGTGATTTCGTTAATGATGTCAGTATGATGATGATAGTTATTATTAATTTATTGAGACGGCCTATGGTGAAAGTTTTTAAATGCAAAATCTACTCCATCATATACATAATGGAAAAAACGAAATAAAAAGAAACATATTGTCAACTCACCACTTTTGCTCTACATTTTTCGGTCAATTTATCATCGGTACGCAAAAATGCCAAAATCGCAATACGATGCATGCTCTTCACCCTATCTTTTCGGTTATTTCAGATTCCCTTCTCCAACATTGCGGACCAAGAACCATTCTCAGAGTGCAGGTTCCGGAGGGATCTTATCACCATTGAACGAAGGCTCAGATTTCCGGAAATAACTCTCGATCGAAACCGAAGCCTCCGAGGGCGACAGATTAGATTTCCGTTCTGGAGCTTTCGACGTGCCAGGTGGAGATGGTTTGGGGAAGAAATAACGCCGATGTCGTTAGGAGGAAGAGGAAGACTGCTGATGGAAAATGGGTAGAATTTGTAGTGAAATGCAGGGAAGGATTGCGACTCACCGCATGTAGAGGGTAGGCCGCAGCAGAAGCACGATTGTGTATTGCATGTTCTTTGCCCGGTGTGGTAGGTGTGTTCTATCCTCTTCCTCTGCATTGACTAAAAAACTGCCGGTTTGCGATTTGTTTGGCATAATGTTTCCTCCAGGTTCCCCATTGGAATCGTCCTAGAAATAATACAGACATCCTGTGCAGGGATGCACGTTAATCGCAAATCGAGTGAAGAATATTCAATAATGCTGTTTGAGTGCACTGCACCACATACGCCGCATTCTTTATGCACTGTTTGATTTGTGCAAATCACTTTTCTACGGCAAATTTCTGCGCTAAATTTGATCACGAACTCTGATCTGATCTGATCTCTGGGTCTGATTTTTAGTTCTTCGATGCTGGATGCCGTGTTGACTAGAAGAGCATATTGCGAAAAAGATCAGCATTTTTGTTTCTCTTTAATATAATTTCTTGACACACGAAATTTTAATTAAATTATTATCAAGTTTAGATTTTGATATTATCACAAACTTGTACTTTTCAATATAAGTTGATAACCAACACCTTTTACCACCTTTAGGGCGATGTTTTTATAATTTAAACCAAAACGTGCGTACTTGTCCGAAGATCTCGGTCTTGTTTAAAGGATGACGGAGCACAGAACTTTAAAAGGGAATTCAATGTTTCCCGCATTGCATTGACGAGGTTTTCAGTCGTTGATTTTCCCTCTTTTTATTAAATGTTTCGAGCTGAGCAATTTCTATCTTTTGGACTGCTTATTGATTATTGAATTACTAGCATTAAAACGCTTCATGTCATGAAGGGCACGACTGCTGAATGTTCAAGCCAATATGACATATTTTCAGTGCTCTATCTTATATATTTATTGAGTCAGTTTAATCCACCCTTTTCTATCATACAAGCTCCTGCAAACGGGACAGAAATTGAATTCACATTCCCGTAGACGTACGCCTTACGTTGTCTTGCTCCTCGAATTTTCGCGAATCGAAGCGTCGCTTCCGCTAAACGATCTCTCATTCGCGTTTTTATTTATAGTGGTACACAGCGAAACTTACACGGTGATCAGCAGACAAACTCCTCTTCCGGAAGAGGACACGGAACTTCGTGCTCCGGGTAAATGCTTTTCTATCGAGTTCCTGTTGCCATCCACTTCCCCGCGACACGCTCTATTAAATCCACCGTTGGTTATTATCAGGATTTTCACGGCGCATCCATGTGAAAAGTATGTGACACGAATGGTGAAACATTTTTGAAGATGATATACCATTCCTTTCCACCCCGAAGCCCAAAGAAATGGCTGTCGGTGGAAAGCGACGAAAAGGAAAGAAAAGTGGCATGAAAGACGTTATTTACGGGTGAAAATCCGTGTGGGGGAAGGACTCGCTTTCACCGATGGAAGCGGACGGGAAAACTACGGAGAAAAACCATCACAGTTGGCAGCAAATGGCACGTCGCCAGGGTGAACTGGACCGGCAGCGACTGGCATAGGAGATCAGCACATTAATGTATCTCGAGTAAGTTATTCCGCCTGAGCGCGGCGAGTTCTTTTAAGGATCCGGTGGGATTTGGCAATGTGCAAGGAATTTGTGTAAGTGCACTCTCTCGTTGTAAGTTGCTGCTATGCTCAAAAGTGATATAAGTTTCTGTTCCATTTCGAGGGCTCGCGCTTTCACGTCGAACGAAATGACGGGATTTTTCTATTAAAGTTAATTTGCGATCGTCACACGTGGAGCCATCAGATTTCGTTGGTAAAGTGATGTCCCTTATTAAATTCAACGCTGGAAATGATATTATTGAATCTGGTTTTTTACCATGTGTAGTAACGCTCGAAACGAATTGTTTAATGTTAACAAAAACAGGATGTACTGAAATTGAAGCGAAAAAAGTTCGTTTCCACTCATTCCATGCGAAAGATAGCGACGCTAAATGATAAACCATGATTGTTTGGTTTCATTGGCGGTATAATAAATCACTTGTCATCCCAGCAAATCCTACTCAATCAATCGAATGTCGGATGATCTTCAATTTCAGCCAAATAAGCTCCCAACGGCAATGGATCAATTTAGTTTAGAAAGCAAAATTCGATTTTACATCAATATCACAGTTGAACTAGCTTGTTCCATTGGAATGTTTCCGTTTTCGTTTTTATTTGCTTCGATTGATTTTGTTATGCTAGAGCTAACACGTGTCCGTCGTAGATCAATTAAAACGAATTACTTTACTTGTCGAGAGGCTTTCTCTTCCAAAAATCGCGAGTAATCTTTCCCTGATCCGTCCGAGGTTTTTCTTCTGTAATACATTTATCTTCCCTTTTCTAGGAAACAATTTGACATCTTTTTTTCCTCCATTTTTTTATCTCCCTCTTTTGTAGAACAAACCCTGCGGCATCCAGTTCCAGTAACTTTTCACCAGGGAAGTGATTTTTCATCTTTGTTTGTGATCCACGATGTTTACATATTTCCAACACGTCGCGGCGCGTTTCTCCCTTCCCGCCCGGTAGGACTTGTTGACTTTTCACACCGATGCCGTTCCATCATCGAAGCGGTGGAATAGGGACGACAAGGTCCTTGAAAAACTGTGGGTGTCATCATCTGCCTAATCGGGAAAAACGCCATGGGGTAATTCCTTTAAGTTGTTGAGCTTTCTGTTTGCAGCTACCACGGAATACGGGCCTGGGACAGAGAAGTGAGACAAGAAACCCCGCGCGTGAGGAAGTAGAAAAGAAAAAGGGAATAAGATTAATAGATATTTTACTTCTAATCCTATTCTGTAGCATCGTTCACGGTATTTGCACAGTTTCATTCCATCTGCGGAACGTTGACAAGAAATTTTAAGCTCCGAAATGTTTCTTGTAAAACATCCCGAGTTATGTTACTGTGCGTTATATTTTATTGTCACGAGATAAGCTCTCTGTTTGGTGTTTACTTAGCTTATTGAGAGCTTTTTTGGTTATATTTTTACACACACACTTTAGCCTTCAATTTCTTAGACAATGAAAAAAATATACTTAATTTAACTAGAATTTATACTAGATTGAATGATAAAGGGTTTCTTAACAAAATGACGATTTTTCTCTTAATTCTTCAAACGCATTCTTTTCGGATGGTTGCTGCCGAACTAACCACCGGTTTGACAAAGCGAAAACTCCTCCTGGACAAGGCTGTGAGTGACAAACTGGTAGAAGAAATGGGCTTGAAGCGGAATACCGTGGGATGCATACTTTGGATTCCAATTTCGTTTATTCTGGTTAGCTGTTGTAAAAGTGCATTTAATTTTAAATTTTGATTAAGCTTTCAATGGAAAAGTATTTTACTGCACAATTCAGCGCCATTCGTAGAGCGTTATAGAACAGTAATTTTAGGTAGGTTGTACTGAGTAATTTAAGGACAAGTTGGGTTAAAAACAATCAACTTAAGAACCAATCATATCAAACTCGAGAAAGTGTCGAGCAAGAGTATAAGAATTAATCGTCTCATGAAATAATCTCATTATTTTCATTAATTACAGTTGAACATCTAGTTTCCATACAAATTTAAAAATGTCTTAAGCTCCCACTCCTGGTCGTATGTTTCAAATATAATGCCCCCTGATAAAATTTTACGATGTGATATTAGCCGAGATAAGAGACGAGTCCACAACGTAAATTATACTACATTACACTATTTATTTCTACGCGTGTGTGCGCGTGCCACCACCATGGTTCTTCCCTGTTCGGCTGCTGGATCATTACTCCACGAGATAACGATCTCGTACCGCTCGCAAAGGACCCTCGTGTCCGTCTACTCGCGAGAGTCTTCTCACGGAGAGGGCGAGTGAGTGCCCACCTACGTACGCATCCAACATCTCCCCCTTTTTAAAATCGCCTGTACTGGTCGAACCTACTGGGCGGTCTTCTAAGCCTAGAAGAGCGACGTGGTTCCCGGCTTGTACGATTTACCGGAATCGGGGCTTTCGTCGGATGCAGCGAGGCCGCGTTTGAAACCGTGTGCGGATCGCTGACTGATGCTAATGATTGTGCGTTTGTGGGAGGATTAGTCGATACGCCTGTGCATGTAGGTGTAGTATGCTGGAGCGGTGTATGTTGCCAGGAATCCAGAAGAATATCAAGGGGTAAACCGACGGATTCTGCAGATTCCCGATGATGATGATGATGATGATGTTGATGATGATGACGTACCCGACGCTCGCGCAGCTGGTTCACGTGACTTTTTATGATTTTGTTAAAAACTGTTCTGACGGTGTACATCACGTTTCCAATCCTATTAACAATGGTCCCAGCTATCCAGCTCCAACCGTTACGGGAGTAACACTTAGCGTAAATCAGGTCAGACGGATAAAATTCCCTTCGTTTCTTGGCTACTGGGCTATCTGTAGATCTTTCGGCGGGCGTCGGACGTAATAGATCAAGTGTTGTGCGCATTTTTCTACCCAACATTATCTCTGCAGGTGATTTGAACCCTTCCAACGCGGAGCATGGAGTACTTCTGTAGGCCAATAAGAATGCGTCCAGTGCTTCTTGCATTGTTCTGCCATCTGCCGATATCTTCTTAACAGTCCGCTTAAAGGTGTCAACGAACCTCTCTGCCTGTCCGTTGGATTGCGGATGATACGGAGCCGTTGTTAAATGGTCGATGCCGTTCAGAAAGCAAAAGGACTTAAAATCTTCGCTTGTAAACTGTGTACCATTATCAGATACGAGAGTGGTAGGTACTCCAAAACGGGCGAATATTCCGCGCAAGATGCCAATAGTTGCTGCAGACGTAGTGCTATTCGTTCGGAACACCTCTGGCCATTTCGAAAATGAATCAACCACGATGAGATAGAAGTCTCCGTCGAGGGGACCGGCATAGTCCACATGAACGCGCTGCCATGGACCAGCAGCTTCCGGCCAAGGTACGGGGCTTGAATGAGGGGGTGATTTTGCAACTGCTTGGCATGGCTGACATGTTTTTACCCATTCCGTAATGTCAGCGTCCAACGACGGCCAATAGATGTAGCTCCTGGCCAATGCCTTCATACGTTGTATCCCTGGATGTCCTTGATGTATTTGTTGTAGACATTGGCGTTGCAGAACTTGAGGAATCACCACTCTCTCCCCGAACAAGATGCATCCTTCGACGATTGACAAAGCATCTTTGCGGGCGAAGAAACGTGAAAGATCCCTTGTGTACGTTGTATTGTTGGGCCATCCTTCACGTATGTAACGAATCAGCTTTTGCAGCAATGGGTCTTTCTGTGTCTCTCTGATGAGGTCTGCAAAATGAAGTGGAGTTGCATGAAGCGCACTTATCACCATTGCTTTGATGTCTGTTTCGATGCTTGCGATCACGGTGTCTTCTTCAGGTTTGGCTTGCGTGTTGATAAGGCGCGAAAGCAAATCAGCGTTTCCGAAATCGTCTGTGCGCACGTACTCAATGTCGAAGTCGTACGCTAAAAGAGTGAGTGCGAAACGCTGCAAACGGTTGGCTGTGACGGTCGGGATACCCTTCTTTGAGCCAAAAATATGAAGAAGAGGTCGATGGTCCGTTTGAAGAGTGAAACGCCTTCCGAAGATCATCTTATGGAATTTTTTTACCGCAAAGATAATGGCCAAACCCTCGCGATCAATTTGGCTATAGTGACGCTCTGCTTCTGTGAGGGCGCGGGAAGCGTGTTGGATTACGCGCATTGAACCTCCAGGATACATGTGACTTATCGTAGCGCCGAGACCGATGGATGAGGCGTCTGCTGAAACAACTATTTTCTGCCTCGGATCGTAATGCGTTAAAAGCAAGTCGGACGATAAGATGGATTTGAAGGTTGCGAACGACTGCTTGCATTCGGGCGTCCAGCAGAATGAATTATTCGCCTTGAGCAAATTATCCAAGGGGTACCGCAGCTTCCGCATACTCGGGATGAACTTTCCGTAGTAGTTAATTGCTCCCAAGAACGACCGCACCCCGGCTATGTCTTTGGGTTCAGGAAGCGCCTTGATAACCTCGATCTTTGATGGATCTGGTCGTAGCCCTTGGCTATCGATCACGTGTCCAAGGTACGTGATCTGTTTCTGCTTGAATGCACATTTGTCGGCTCGTATAGTGAATCCATATTCTTCCAGCTTCCTCAATACTTCAGCCAAATTAGCATCATGCTCGCGCTCGCTACTTCCTCCTACGATGATATCATCAAGATATCCTGATACGCCCTTAAGCCCTACAAGCATTGTATCCATAAGTTGCTGGAAGGCAGCTGGAGCAACCTTAATGCCGGGCGGTAGACGGTTATAGTGGTACAACCCTCTATGCGTATTTATGGTTAGTAGCGGTCTGTATTGTGGCTCGATTTCGACTTGGAGGAAAGCATCTGTTAAGTCGATTTTGCTGAACATCTTGCAGTTGGATAATCTTGAGAAAATGTCCTCTGGGACTGGTAGTGGATAGTCATGTGGTCTTAGTACTTCATTTAAACCAGTGGAATAATCGCCACATAACCGGATTTTCCCATTTGCCTTCTTTACCACAACTATCGGTGCTGCCCATTCCGAAAACTTTACAGGTGTTATTATTCCCAACTTTTCTAGTCTATCAAGCTCTTGATTCACAGGCTCCTGCATCGCGTATGCGACAGGTCTTTTTGGACGAAAGACTGGACGGCAGTTGTCTTTCAGTGTCAGAGTAACACCGGCCTTCTTACATAGGCCTATTCCTTGAAAGACCTTTGGGAATTGTTCTTGCCATTGCTTCGGCGTGGTGGGCGTGCATGTAACATGAGAGCAGAAACTATCCATCGGAACCGACCAAAGTGCAAACGCGTCGATTAGATCAGCACCAAGCAGAAGTAAATTCGATTTGGAGACGCGTACTACGGCTTGCTTCGTCTGTCCGTTCACTCCGACGGTACATGAGAACTCTCCTTCCAAGCCTAGGTTAGCGCCTGATGCGGTTCTAGCGATTACAGAGGGTGCTGATAACTGAGGACTGCCGATGAGCTTCCACGTGTTGTGACTTATAACAGTGATGTCGGAAGCCGTGTCTAACTGCATGCGAACTGGTGTTCCATTCATCATTAGTGAAACAAATCTGCGCCGTTGCTGTACACTCTGGACGTTTACCGTCACCATCCTTAAATGAGTTCTACGCTGCTTCCAGAAGCGTTTGCTAGGCTTACGTGATTTCATGTTGTTGCAATAGCCGTCTTTATGGCCCGTTTTGGAACAAGTTGCGCATTGGTGCGATTTATACGGGCAATCACGGCTCCAATGATGACCTCCGCATAACCAGCATGGGGTTTTTGGGCTTTCGCGCTTGGGCAGGGACTGATGTTGTTCGCGATGCACCTTAGCATTTACTGTAAGCACACGCTCGGGTGCCGGTGCCTCTATCATTGCGCTATCCTTCTTCAAATTGATCAATCGATGGCATTCTGATGATAGCTGTTGTAAGGTCGTACAGGCCTTGTCCTCGATGCGGGCTAGCAACCGCGTCCTGATGTCTGCATCAATTTCATCCTTTAAGCCACATACGTACAACAAGCACTTGAACTCCTCCTCGTTGAGGTTGCTGAGCTCGAACTCGACGCACGCCTTGTTGATCCGACACGCATAGCTCAGGTGATCTTCTGTCCGCTTCTTCATGATTTGCAAGCATTTAAATCGCTTGCTGAGCAGGGACTCCTGGGTGTCGAACAAACATGTTAACTTTTCCACTGTCTGGTCCAGTGAAAAGTCTGGCGGGCGGCTCGGCATGATGAAACTCAAATAGCGATCGTGTTCGGATGGACCCAGCTTCCGAAGCAACAATCGCACCTTGGCGGCGTCGTCAATCCGCGCAGCGTCCTTCTGGAACAGGTCAAGATAACGTGAGAACCAATTTTTGAAGGTAATTCCGGACTCCTTGTTGTATTGAAACTCTGAAATGTGATGAGACAGAGAATCAATAATTTGTTCAGGCTGGAAGGTGGGGGGTGTGACGCTTTGATTTTGCATGCGCGTGTGTAGAAACTCGTTGAGAAGCTGCTGCTGTTGCGCCATTTGCTGTTGAAGCAAATTCATCATTTGCAGCATCGTGGCACTGTCCGCGCTGCTAATCATGGCTGGTGACGCGTTAAGCAGCGATGGCGCCGGCGTGATCTGCGATGGCGGCTGGATGTGCGATGGCGGCTGGATGTGCGTCGGTGGTATGACCGACGCTCCTTCTCGATGCTCAAGATTCTGCACAGGCCCGCCCGGAACGTTGGCACGATTTTGTGATAATCGGCGCGGGTCGACGCTCCCGAAGAAGTCCACGTTATTAGCGTCGTTCTGCTCCATCCTACGACGCTTACGAGACGGTGGATTAATGTTTGCGACACTTGCACACGTTAACACATGGGACACGTTAAAACTTTGCACTCGTTAAAACTTGGTACGCGTTAATACGTTAAAACGGAGAAAACACATTAAAAGAACAATCCTCGTCGCCACTTTTACGATGTAATATTAGCCGAGATAAGAGACGAGTCCACAACGTAAATTATACTACATTACACTATTTATTTCTACGCGTGTGTGCGCGTGCCACCACCATGGTTCTTCCCTGTTCGGCTGCTGGATCATTACTCCACGAGATAACGATCTCGTACCGCTCGCAAAGGACCCTCGTGTCCGTCTACTCGCGAGAGTCTTCTCACGGAGAGGGCGAGTGAGTGCCCACCTACGTACGCATCCAACATAAAACAAAACAAGTTAAAACAGACCAGCCTCACCTATGTATCGCTGAGCAAACTTTCTTCAAAGATCAAACCACAATTTTTAAATACCTCGTAATCAAGAAGGACTTATTAGTGGCCAACAATCCTCACCAACGGCAGCAGCAGCAGCAGCAAGGGCAGACGGCAGAAATATTTAATGGAGGCGCGTTCAAAGTTTTGCCGCCAAAAAATCCCTCCCCGACCTGGCATGTACACGATGGATGAACAAACAGTTCGAGGTACCGCAAAAGCCAAGCTAGAACGAAAAAGAGCTACACCTACCAACACGATAAAGAGGTTTCTCGGTGACTTCTAGCATCTAAATCGCAAAACCGAGTGCAACTTTTCCTCCCCGTCGTGTCGGTTCCTTAGTTTCATCGTGCATCACCCATAAGATTACGGACAACAACTAACGTTATAGTTCAGCTGCTGTGGCTTGCCTGCAAGCCGGCACGAACTGCTGTTGTGACTTGTCACCCAAAACCCGAGAAAAAAGGCACGCACACACCCGAACCTCTAACCAGAAGCCTCGAGTGTAATTTACGGGGCTTTTGTACGCAAAACCACCTTCCCGCAATCTGCCCGACCAGATCTCCTGGCAGGAGCGTGAAAAGGAAAGTTCCCTCGAAACGCGAAATCTCGGCATACCAAACGCATGGAAAGCATGCAAGACAAAAGGGTATCGGTAAATGGTGGCGCGAGAGAGGGGGATAAGTTTAACCGAAACAGCGAAGAGTTTTATTTGTTTGACTTAACAGGCTTTTGGGTCGAAACACAGGCCAGCAGTCCCGGGAGTGCGACAGACCGCACGAGCGAATCCCGACAACTTCCAGCCGACTTGAGGCGCTCTCCGTCGTCGGAGTCGCCATCCCCGAAATTGGTTTAGTTATGGTTAATTTATTTCACACCGTACCCGTGTGATTTGTGCATAATCCGCAAACCGTATCACGCGGTAGACTGACAGAAACAGTCGCGAAGGGAAACATGGCCAGGACGATTGCCCCTCGTGACCGAAAGCAGGTCGAGTGAAAGTAAGAAACCAAACAAGCAGCTGCATTCCCTGACTGGCGGATCCAACTAAACCCATTTCGCCACCACCGAGGGGAGTTTGGAGGATCTTTAGCTAAGTTATAATCCTACACTTTAAACCGGAGCGCCGTAAGACAGTTGGGGATGGCAAAGAAAAATACGCCTTAAGATTCAATTATTCAAATGAAGTTCCAAAAGGGGAATCCGTTAGCAATAGTCTTCGCGACACATTTCCTCCCTCGTTTTGGAAATGGATAGTTTTTTTTTAGAGGGCACACAATGTTGATTAAATTTCACTAAATTCAATTGAATTGAAATTCATGCAAAAATAGAACAGCAAACCCCTTTAGGTATTTCTAACTTGCTAGAATGATTTTTTCATTATTTCAAACACTCTGAATGTACTTTCAGGGTTAGGGTCAATGCTAGATGAACCAAATTTAAATTGATTTGAAAATATATTCCTTACGACTAAAGATAGAAAATTATTGTACAGAACCTCTAAATCCTTCATGGATCGTATTGCAGGCATCTTTTCCAGTTAAATTACATCACTTAGCGCGGTTACAACATAGCATAGCGCTTTGCAAGGAATTTCACCGGTTTCGGGCCGTTCTGGTACATCAAACTATTCCGGCAAAATTACAACATATCCCAAAGTAAGCATTATTATCGTGCTTTCACGGTTTGCATTCCGCGTGTCCGGGAAATTCTCGCTTCAAGCGAAACGTAGGCATTCCTGCACTATGCACGCCAACCCTACCCACGCTTGGCCCCACTTTGCCCCATTTTGTGCTTGCTAATGTGTGCTTGGCAAGTGTGTGGCGTGGAAAGTTTTCTTGGAATTATGTTTTTTCCACCGAAGCGCAAATTATAATGTTGGCTGGTATGGGAGCAAGATGTACACGCTCTGGCAAACGATGGCGATGGTAATATTGTTCAAGGCGCAGAGAGCAAAAGTCTACCACTCATTATGGAGCTACATTCTGCGGTAGAAAGGACCACGGTTTCGGCCGTTCCGTAAGACAGTGGTGGAATGTCGGTGAATTATTTGAAATCCATGCTTGCGTTTTTCCCGAAATGCGAAACATAAAGTACACTGCTAATAAATCGTATTGCAATGATATAAGGTTAAAATTCAGTAAAAAAAGTGATGCTTTCAAAATTCATTTTAGATTCAATCAACCTGGCATCCACAGCTTAGTAACATCGAAGTTGAAAGCGGAAAGATTAATGATTTCTAATGAACAGCTTTAACTATCGTCCTGTGACCTGATGCTGCCAAGATCTCACGGTGGAAAATGAACTGGCTGGATGAAAATTCGCAACCCAATTGTACGCAACCCGAAAGCGACGCACAGGCTCAACGAAGGTTGAAGAGACACCGAGAAGAAAATGTTTCGATTCGCATACTTTCGTACTTCCGCATCCCTTTCCACATCAGCGCATAGCGCGCATAGTTTTGTCGATCCGTTGCTGCACCCGCCGGTCCAACCCTCCCAAAACTGTCCACCTGCTTGCCTGGCGGGAGGAAAACCCGACGGTATCGAAAAACCGACATAGCCAGGCCAATAGAAACACTCCCGCCAAAGTGTACGATCGCGACGGAAACGACGGAACTAAAACATCTCGTTAAAAAGTGCCTCAGGGCATGCGGTGCATTGGTAGGACAGGGCAGCAGGAAGAGGTCAGAAAGTACGCTGGGAAAGGGGCGAGCCCTTGGTTCTTGATTTTAAATTCGGCATAAATAGTTCGGGCGACCGAGGAAACTTTTTCTGCCATTTTGCAAATGCGTTTGTTCTCCTCGAACCGAGCGCGAGTGGAAGGAACAAAGAAATTCTTTCGCCGTACTCAGTGCTCTGCCTGCGACGGAAGTGTAATAAAAAGACGATCTTTGCCTGGGGCTGGCAAAATCCACCGGTCTATGAAAAAAGAAACAAGCCTTTTCGCCTCTATTGGTTTTGAATTTTCCATCAAATGAATTACTTTAAATTGAGTGCAACGCATTTATGTTGTCCTTATTAAGTCCATTAATTAATACGTATAAGATGTTAATCTTGTCTTAAGATTGAATAATGATGTCTTAATAACAATAAGACAAGTCACAAGTGGAACTTCATGATGGATTGGAAAAGTTTTTTTATGGGAAAAACTAGTTCGCCAGTACATAGCGCTTCAGGAGGAAATTACCAGTGGGAAAATTTATGGACAAAGTTGAAACAAATCTTCTATTCTTGTGTATTGTTTGAGAAATTAACTTGTCTTTAATAATCATAATTCGGTTTTGTCTGAAACAATCAAATGTGTTGCAGTTTAATATAACAAAAGGTGAAACATAATACAAATCGATGAGATGAACGATAAAAGAGGATCACAAGTATCAATACATTTCCTGTTTTCAAGAGACACATTTGTCTCTTTGTCACCACAACAGTTGGAAAATAACATTTTTTTCCGATAACTGCTTATCTTGTGCGTCACATAAATCTTACTATCGCCGTTGAGGGCGCTTGGGATTTCCAGTAGGCGGGACAATTCGATGTCCAGACACGAGAGATCCAGCCTCCGGAAGTTCGGTTTTAACGTCTACCAAGAATTTCACCGAACTTTTCGAAGGAAACAACGGTTTCCCCACAAATGAAGTCACCGAAAAGAGTAGAGTCGGGAAATGCGGAAAAACATTCGTTCGAATAGGCGAAAGTGAAGGTGCTCGTCTTCGGGGATTCCCGCTCCGAGAGAGAATGCGAACTGATCCAAAGCTTTCCCGAACGTTGAGGAGAAATTCCTTGAATTGAGGAGAAACCGAGTTCGTCGGTTTCAGGCAGCAAAAGGACTCTTATCGGCACGGGTTCGCGTTGGTCGACATTCGGTTTGTAGTTCAGTGTCCTGCAACGCCACGTCGCCTGCAGACGGATTCGGGAGGAGTGGATTTTCCGTTTTTCTAGCCGTGAAACGAACCAATACGTATTCGTCAACTAGGTGTGCCCGCTCACGTGCTCCATATGACCGTTTGCTATGGTCGAAGTTTTTTTGTACGTTTTTACGCCCCCTTTCACGGATTCCGGTTTCGGTGGGAATTTATGTTCGAAGATTAACCGTTGCTCCCACACACATTGGTTTCTTATTTTTTATGAATATTGTGCGATGCGCCAGGAAAATGGCAGCCTGCCTAGGCTTGAAGTAGGCACGTCGTTTCTCGGGATTTGCCAACCCACCCTAGGAGACCTTTGATGACCGAAACCTTTGTGAGGGCAATGATGAGTATTGATGGAAATTACTGTCTTTTCGGGTCAAGAACTCTAAAGCTTCCCGAGGGATTGGCAACGTGCGAAGATAAAAAGGGAAGTTTATTCGGAAAGTCACACGAAAACCATTTTTAACTCATGCTTAAATCATTCCTAGAAACTTATTAAAGGAATAAAATCAAGGAGTAACTTCAGTAAATTATTTGCGTGCGTGAGGTAAAGTTGCGTGACACTGTGCTTAAAGAGCCCTCGCCAAACAAATTGCCCAGTCCCGGCACCGGATTGGAAGTCGTTTGTCAGGATGAATCCACGTGAGCTCACTGACTGTCTGGCGCTCTGTCTCAAAGCCCTTATGGTCATGGCCTGTAGAAACACAGAAGAATACGTTTTCGCTATAACCCCGGCTTGCATGACCCGCTTTTTACCTACTTGATGAATTTCCACAGATAGTGTAAATAATGTCATTCCCATTTGATTTCCACCAACCGAACCGAGTGCGTTTGTTCGTTCCTCCTTTTCTTCCACTCCGCCCTGCCGCGGTATCAAAGAAGGCAAATAAAACACTCTTTCGATCGCTCGAGCCCGGGTAATGTGGTTGATAAATGATAATTAAAAACGCACAACAAACCGAACGACCTTTTGCCGGAGACAGGAAAATAGATAATCCACACGCTCCGACCATTATCGTACCAGGAGTTTCTTTTTTTCCATCATTTCTATTTTTGTTCCTTCCACCAGTCAAGAGTTGGCTTTTATTTACGTTGAACACAGTAGGCTTTTCCGTCACGGCCTCCTGTAACCTCCTCGTTCTATTTTTACATGGTAAAGGAATTTCAACGGATTATTACGCGTAACTTCCTGGCAAACAAAGAGCCTGCCCGCATTACTAGAGTATTAACCGAACATTGTTTGTTCACGACTAAACATGTAATCACAATTGAGGATAAAGTCCCCGTAACGAATAATAAATACCCTTGAATAATGTTTTTTTTTTTTTTATAATGAACCTAACCAAAGTCAGTTACCATTAATTATAAGTCAAAAGTGTAGTATTAAAATATTGAACGATGATGATCAATATGTCTCCTACTTAAAGAAACAACTTAAGTTTATGCAGACACTTAGTTGAGGAAATTTTCATTTGAAAAACAATAACAATATATTATTTAATCATTCTATGATGACCTTTAATTAATTATCTCACCGTCATATAACGTTTCCTAAGGTCCCCTGGCTAATTAGTGGCCAAACGCAATGGTTAAACAGAATCAACTTTTTTTTAAACACCACAAGAAACTGGCAAATGTTTAGGCTCGGCAAGAATCGGCAAAATTTGAACGCATTCGAAAGCCCAAACCCACCAACGGCCCTAAGACAGATGACTCATAAATTAATTGTGATTATGATGATGGGTTTTTACGTTATGAGTAGCTTTTCCAGCAGTTGACTATATTTATGGTTGCAGAAAGCAAAACCGAGAAAGGGCGGGTCAGACGAGTAGAGGAGGAGCGAGCCACATAACTCTCGACAACCTCCTTCTGGGAAAGGCAAACCCGGAAGGACAATTGTCTAAATGGCCAATTTGAATGTCATTAAGCAAAGGGACAAGCTGTCCCTCGGGAAAGGAAGCGAAAGGGGCATGAACGGCCTTGGCCCACCTTGGTCTTGCGGTAGGATTTGACGCGAGGATGAATACTGAGACGGAAACCTGCAGAGTAGACCCGTCTGGTAGCTGCTGTAAACGATACAGTTTATGGAATGGACCCGCATCCCTCAACGAGGAAAATGAAAGAGTTTTTCTGCATTATGACGGTGGCAAAACATCTTATCATCCCCAGGAATTTGATAGGATTACGAGGAGCTCTCGAACGAAAAACACGCGTTCAAATTAGGCATTGATTAATAAATTCAAAGAAGGAGGATTCATTTAGGGAGTAACGATAATTGCGTGTAAAACATTTAAAATATTTATATAAAGCGGTCAACTCCTTCAAATGACATACGTTGTACTAACTTCTTTAAAATGTGGTTAAAAATGTCCATAAGGTATTTTTATGAAGAAGTTAGTCTTCTTGTGTAGTTAAGTAAATTAAGAGCTGAATAAGAGCTTTGTTAATGTGGATAGCTTTAGATACCAGTAATAATTATCTCAAGAGATATTTAAAACTTTGCATAAAACAAAAAAATAAGCCTTATCAGATTCTGTGGTCGAAATAATTCACACTTAAAATAATTTATGAGTTTTCACATATTCATAACCATCAAGTTATGCTAATCTACCTCAATTCGCACACGCTTTCTCTTGCATGATCGTTCCACGGAATCGAAGTCCACTTTTCGCTGGCCTTATCGATGGCGGATCATCAATCGTAAATCAATCGGACCGTTTGCGTGCTTTTTATCGATGCGTTTTAATAAAACGAGCCCGTCCAGCAATCTGGCCACACTCAACGTTACCATTCGCGACTGTTTGCATCCGCGTCCAGCAGTGTTTATTCATTTCCATAATTTACATACATCTGTTGCTGCACGCGCCCGATTTCGGAAAAGCGTATGTCTAATCGGACACCGATCGTGACATCCACCTCAACAACTTCCCCCAGTGCAGGGGCAGGCTGTGGGTTGCGTTTGCAATGGCGGAAAACTGTGTCAGAGGGTTTTGGATGAAAATTCGCTCAATGTTTCACTTTCCCGCCAGCTCCTCCATACGGTGCCTCAAATGTACCATAAACACTCAAAATGAGGTCAGTCGACATGTTCCGAGGATCGGATGCTTGGGACGTGGGCGGCACGGGGTTCCGGATGGGGGTGGAGCAATTTATGCAACATTCGATGCTATTTACGGTCGATGTCAATGCTGCGCCTTCTGCCGGTGTCGGGAAAACTCGCCTCACCTCCCGTTGCTCTGGGGTTGGGAAAGGCCTACAAACCCCCCGCTCCGACTCTTGATCGGTGGCGGTGTTTTTAATCCCGTTCCGCTGCCTGTCGGCCATTTTTGTGTTGCGCTTTTCCGTGTGTTATGAATTTTTATGACCATAAATTGCGCAGCCAGATTTTATGTTTCCCGTTCGGTAGTATGGAGTTTTTTTTTTTTATTTTTGCTTTGCAGCACATTCAAATTAGCGAGAAGTGGATTTTTAACGGTGTCCTCTGTTGTTTCTTTTTCGCATTTTTCATTTATGGCTTAACCTTTGACGATTTCCACGTGCTTTGGGGAAAATGTATGTTTTTGTTCTTTGTTCCAACATTACTCGAAGCTCAAAAATGTGTTGATGCTGCTTTTCTTTTCGTAATAATGCTCGCAATATATTAATTCGATGTATTTTATGCTTTACGGGAGATTATTGAAATGGGATCTCTCGTCTCTCGTTTTCCATGATTCTTCTGAAAGTGAAGCCCACACATTGAGGCGATTCGCTATGTGGTTACATTTACTACTCAAATGGAAATTATTATGCAAAAAATGTAAACAATTTGAAACGTGATGCAAGTAAATTCCATGTGATGTAATAAAGTGTAACCAAACATTCCGTAGAACCAAACAGCGACGTCTGAAAATGGTTCTAGTCTTTTTGACACTGAGCATTATTCCACCGGCGCCCATAAGCTCACCATACTCCACCGCCTTTTGACTGCCAAAATCTGACTCGGAATCGCCGTCCACCGTCGATGGTATGAATAATTTACTCTCAACTATAATCGCATTAACTGTAACCAAAATCATGCCCGCCATGCTCGTACACACGAAAAGGGCCCGGAAAAGCCTGGCCTGGAACCGACTGGAGTAGCATATACCAGTTTGGTACGCCGATTGAGAGCAAAACGCATACAGCGTCTGCAAAGGCCAGCATATTATTAACGCTTTCGGATAATGCACTCGCGGTCCATATCGTGGTGGTTTATTGTGTCAAGCTTCGCCTTCCGGTTGGTCCGTGTGGATGAGAAAGGAGCCGGTAGCCGGAGGAAGGTGCGATTCCATGTGGAACAAATTTTCCACCCATCCTATCATAAGCAAATTGATTGGATAATACGGTTTACACTTACACTCTGGTTAACCGGTGAACATTGTGCTTCGATAAAAACGATTAACGCAATTTTCAGCTAGCAGCTAGCTACATTTTCAACGTTTTCCATGCACAATGAACTAGTTTGCTCATTCATGGTTATTTCGGCACATGGTATACACTCATCAGAAGAAATAACTTGATTCAACCTAGCCCAAATTTCTATTGCATTAATTTATGTATTACCCCACAACTCTCTTATGCTTCCGGCTGCTTGAATTGTCCCAAAGCTTTTGTTAGCTTACAACCATTTCTGCTGCAATCGGTTGCCTCTCTCGGCGGGTGAATTATTCAAATAGTTTGGCGGTGCAGTGTGTGGGTAATTTTCTCTTTAAAACCATACGGTGGCAGTTTCCGATTATGAATATTAAATCCGATCCGAATTTGAGTACGTTTGCTTATGCCGGGGAATCATAGCTATTTCATCAGCCGGGTGTTGAATTTAAATTTTATCTGCCAATGAATTCTTATCCAGCCACACAATTGAACACGACAATCAATACAAATTTTTACCATGAATCTTTAAAGATGGCCTTGAACTATGAACTGTTTTAATTTTGAAACTAAAATTAATATTATTCTGACTTTCTTTGGCTAAAATATGACCATAGGGAAATGGTTTCACTTTTAAACTGCATTGAAAATACTTTCTTGCTTCTCTCTCCAAATTATTAATCTACTCTCAGTCCTCATCATCGGACTCTTCTCAAAAGTTGTGTTAGTTTAAATTTTTGGACCTGCATCCAAGCGGCAAAATTGAAAGTTATTCAACGTATCGTTAAAAACCATCTGTTATCCCCCCTTCCTACCAAACCATACCAGAAACGGAGATGTTACCAGAAACTACTGCAAAGCACTGTTTATACTCGGACACCGAAGCGTGGTTTATGTCAACTTTTTTAGGCAACAGGCACCATATGGTGGACATAGGATTTCCCGTTCACTCGGTAGAAAAGCGCAAATGAAATATACCTTCCGTTCTATAATCTATTTCGCACTATTTTACGGCAACGCGGAGTGTTTCGTCCACTGCAAAGCCAAACTTGTTTTTAAGGCTGAAAAAAACAACTGTTAAATTAAAATGGTCATGAAATAAAAGAAAATAAGTAACCTAGGAGTTTGTTTGAATAACACAAAAAGGTCACATTAAATTCAAACGAAATCTAACGAAAAAAACGACCTTCTACTAAGGACTGTGACACACTTTTCTATACGTGAATAATAGTTATGTGTAGTAAACAAAGTCTTTCGTGACGCCGAATAAAAACATCGTGATGGATGAACTTATTGAATAAACATATAAAACAGCCGAAATGTATAAGAATTACATAAAACTCAGGTCCCAGGTTGAGTTTTCGGATACTTTCGTGCTTTCAAGACTTTCATCATCATCTTCATCAACACTTCACCAGCTCCGGCGAGGTTTAACACACCCCTGGGATCCCAGGTCGCCCGGTTCGGACACTAGCGCAAGATAAACACGCCCGTATTAACAGCAAACCATTTCCAGCCAGCTGAATCGTATCCCATGGGCAGAATGAGAATGGAGCTCCTTCTTGTACTTCATCATTTCTGTTATTATCGATGGCACAATTTTTCCGACTGTTGGCTGGACAAGATAAAACCGTATGCCACGATTGACGTACAATTTGTAAAAGTGCCAAAGCAAAGCGTCTACAAACTTGTAATACCATGAAAGACGGGTTTCATATTCGAGGCAACTATAATCAGATTATTTGGCTGGGTCAATCAAATTGCATTGCTCGAAACATGATCTTTATTCTTAAATCATAAAATGCTACGATCGAATGAGTGAATTCGTCATTTGTAAGCACATTTAGAGTATTATTTATTATTCTAAACTTACTGTAAACATCTTAAGTAAGTGCCAATATCTGTTGTTATCATTTAAATTGCAACAATAAATTAAAATAACGCATAACGCTTCAATAAACTAACGAAAATACACTACCTCTATCTTTCCAGGACAAAGAATCTACTGTGAAAAAATAAAATCAAAAATCTTCGCGTGTATGCAGCCGTCATCTTCATCGCATCAAAGGGGACGAAAATATCGGTCAATTTCACAAACATAAACGAAACACGCCAGATGACCCTAGAATAGCCGACATGAAAGCCACAAACCTTGTTATGACGATATGGTCTTGACGCATCCGGGGAAACCCAAAATTCCAATGCGTATCGACATGATTAATGGTTACGCTGACAACCGTCGCTATCAAACGATAAATTATCTGGCTATTTCTTCAAACGCAACCAGAGAGTAGCACGGAATGATTCTTTCACGCGTACTACTATGCAGTCGAGCCGGTTGCCAGCAATTTTCTTCTGATATCATAACATATTTCCCTGTGTCCCACATTTCATTTGTGAATTTCCAGGTGAGTGGCACCAGTCGAAAATGAAACGTTAATAAATCCAATTGATGGACTCATGCTTCACATCAAATTCTAAATTCTCACTGTAGGTATTAAAAGGATTTTTCTCTCCATCGCTCCTATTTCCTTTTTTTGCATCCAACATCCAGCCGTTCTATGGACTCAAGTGCCATTGCACAGGTTGATTTGGTCATTCCCATCGAACTGCTCTGCCGCAGTAGTACCACATCCACCCGAATACTTGCCGTGCCATCAACAAACAAACAAACCGATTTTCCCCGATGGCCAATTGCTCCGATGGCCCGTACTGAGAGGTGCGCTACTTGTTTTTACACCGTAGTGGACTCCCTAATTTCACGACTTTGTGGATTTCCCCATTTCACGCAGACGTACAGAGCTATGGAGCTCGTTGCGAGGGTTATGCCTCAAATGCGTTTCAATTTCTGCCCCTGACAGCGCTGGATATATTGCAGCTTTATCAAACATGTTTTTCAGCCTCAGCTTACAGCCGTATACTCGTTTTTTTTACTCTTGAGCTATTCCAATTGTCCCACCCATTCCCCTGTGTGGGTGGGTGATCATGATCATGATGGATGTTGGAGTGCATTGAAGTATTTTTCTTTTAACGGTTTTTGGCATTTACGGGAAACAATTGGTGTGTTTTATTTGTTCAATCATTGCAAAATTGTGTAGGGCTAATGAACTATAAAAAGTGCAATAACTTTGAAATGCAGCTTCACAAATAACACCACATTGAACGAACAAACAATAAGTTCTTTTCTTAAATTCAAGCGTCATTATCGATATAATTAAACTTATGACCTTTCCCTTAAACTGCATTTTGAAAATGAAATTATTTGGAAATCGTATTACCAACTTTTTAAATATTTTTCTTTTTAAATTTGAGCGTTTATACTCAACAAATTATTTGTTGGTCCCATTAGACCAGTAACCTTTTTTTGTTCAACTAGTTTCCTATCGTTGCATTTATTTGGTATACTATTTATTTAAAAACCGCACACATCTGAATGTTCTGGGTTCTGGGGTGGTATTGTTTCCGAAGCGAAAGAAACTTTTTGTTCCTTTTTATCCCGCGAAAACTGCACATCTATGATGCCCGTAGGCTCTAAAGTTTTCGTCCGACATACCACACGCATAGAACTGTGAGGGCGAGCCCACAGAAGTTCGGCTGCATAACTCTGCTTTGGATTCTGCTGAGCGAGTTTTGTTCTCAATAGGAATTTTCGGCCTGAGGCGAAGAATTGAAGGATTATTTTTGAGAATAGTTTTGGTTCAACGATGGAAAACAGAAACTTTGAATAACATTTAAGATTTGTTATTGAACAAAATTTCCAATATTAGTAATTGAATAGAATATCGAAAGCATATTTATATGATGTTATTATGATACGATTTTATGTTATGTGAAACATTTATTGACCAATGATGATTTTTTTTTCATTTCGATTTCTTTTCATTTATTAACATGAACACAGTCAAGTTATCGATTCGATTAGAAAAAAGCCAGATTGAATCAAGTGAAACTTCCTAAATTCCATCACACCGTCGAATCTACGCCAAAACACACCTTCGCTCACCTTCAGGACGACCGCTAAACTCAATCCTGGCTAAAAACTCCAAGGAACCACATCACCTTAAACTCAATTCACCACGCACAATTGAGCCTAATGACTAAGCTTGTTCCGAGAGCGTTCGAGGACTTATTGGTTGTTCGTCTTTTTGGGTTGTTCCGTTCGCCTTTTTCTTTCCATGGTTTTGTCGGTTTTGTTTTTGCTCTTCCGAACGTGGACGTGGGAGTTCAGAGCCCTGGGTACGGATCATGGGCGAAACTTCATTAGCATCATCATCAAGTATCAATTCAACTTCATTTAGGGCATGTTTTCCGAAGAAGGCACACTTCCGCTAGAAGCTGGATGGACAGGATGGAAAGATTGTGGAATTGTTTAGGCAGAAATGAAAAAGAATACAAAGGCCCTGGAACGAGAATCAATTCTATCAAATTAACTGAGATTTGCTTGTGGTTCACCATCAAGATTAAAAGATTTCATAACGGCTAACAAACTTAGTACATTGCGGTGTACATGGCATACAAATTGTTTCTAGATAATATATATGCTTGTAAAGCTGTATTTGGGTGAAACTTTCTTCAATTTGCGACATTAAACATGATAAAAATGATAGCACACATAAATTAAAGCATTCATCACCGCTGGAAATTACTTGGATGAACATCATCTATTCGGTATGAATTTCTTATGACTTCTAATGGTGAAAATGTAATTCAACGATGTTCAACGATTTGAACCTTTGCTTCCCTTTACGAGCTCCTAGTCCTACAAAAAACTAGCCAACAGCAACGAACAATAAGCAGCATGGAAATTTAAAAATACTCACGTGCCGAATCTCTCTCCATCGTAAATCCTCCAGGAAAGATTTTCTTCAACAAGTTTTCCCTTGCTGGCAGGTGAACGATAAAAAAGATATGGGCGGCCATTGTAGTGCAGTTTCTCAGGAGGGAACCGCCTGTTCGAGTAGCTTCAAGGTGTGTTCTTTGGTTCGCTCTTCACGGTTCACTTACCTTCGCTGTTGAAGCCACTTTCTTTTTCCATTACCAGTTCCAACCGTCGGCGCCCAACGAACGTTTACTCGAGCGCACTGAAGAACCACCGCGGTGCCGCCAATGAGCGCTAAAAGGGGTATTAAACGAGATTTGCATTTTGTCAAATAAAGAGAGAGAGTTTATAAATTGTTTTTGAAACTAGCTCCGGAGCAGTTGCCATGTCGATCGTTGCCGAGCTCCTCCACGCGTTCGGGTGGCTCGCACAACCTTGAGGCGGATTTCAGATGGCATCCGGTGCGACTTTTAATAGCCCAGAAATATGCCAACCCGGCCGCAGGTGGCTGCTCCAGATGATGCAGCAGCCGCTGCCGGGCAACTGGAAACCCGGAAAAGCTTAAAAGCTGAACATTTGCATAAAGTATAAGTTGTCAAGCCATCTAATTAGGGCACGTTCGACGTAATTATGCTAAATGATATTTTACCATCAACTCAAATCCGTCGTTTGAACCTGCAGTTTTATGCGTTTGACCTAAAGAATCAGAATAGTTTACTGGGAAGCTCATTGAAGAATCAGGTTTATTATTTACTGAAGGGATTAAAAAAATACCAAACTCTACTAGAATGTTACTTCCTTGAGTAATTCTTATATAGTTATATTAGAAGTAATAGTAATTTCTATGCAGTCACGGTGGATTGAAATTTGGTTGGTAGAAACTGTATTTTGAGAATCGGAATGAAACCTGCAGTACTCTTCCTAACAAGGATCTGAATAATATTATCATGTACAAATTCAACACTGTATACGTTCACGTGGTTTTTCTTATCTTAAAACACTTCATAGCCAATAGATGATAGGTTATGCACCGTGATGGTACCTGCTTCGATATGTGATGCAAATAAATACCTACTATCACTCACAAGTTTCAAGTTACCAACCTCATTCACACCGCCGGAATCTGCTCGGGTATTTTGTTATGTTCCGTTAAGTGAACAGTGCTTCCCTCGGGTCACATCTTCAACATAATGCAACGTTAATGTGACTATAGTTCATGCTTCGAACGTGGAAGTGCCAACAGGAACACAATATGATGTTCCACGTGCAGTTGCACCGAGAATGATGCATACTTTTATGCTCTGAATGCTTTCACTCCTTAAAAACCTTTAGGTCCCTATAGCGTATAATAGCTGTCCGCTGAACCCGGAAAAAAAGGCACGTGGACGCCATAAAACGAGAATAGTTGTGGACAACACACGACACACCCGAAAAAGGACTGATTCACACTGTCCAACCATGTTGAAACAAGTGGAGCGCGTGGTTATCGTGCCTCTTCCGATTCGGGGACGCCATTTGTGTCCATGTTCCAGGCATTCCAGTGCCAGCTTTTGTCAAACCTGCACGCAAACATAACAGCCAGTTAAAGGACTATTTGTTTGTATTAACACTAGCGACGGTGTGGCAGACGGTGTGTGTTGTTCCTCCTGCTGCCTGCTGCTTCCTGCCTCGAAGGCCCTCAATCCAGAGATCATCTCTTAAAGAGGTATGCTTCGTGGAAAAGGCTTCACTTGCGTTCGTACAACACGTGCGTTATGCACTGGACGAAGCGGGCATTTCCTGATCGCCACGATCTGTGTTGCTATTGCTGCGGGAAAATCTCCCTTCAGCGGATACCATCTAGGTGGAGGAAACTGGAATACCCACCTTTGGCGAACCGCTCAAACATCCGTGCGGTATTATAGTGGGATGCTGCACTTTTCATAAGTTCACAGTTGAGATGAAAATAGGCTGCCATATGCTAGAGAGTTCCTATGCGCAAAAACATGTTTACGAAAGTATTTTTCACTTGCCATCTTGAACACTCTCTTTAAATAAAGAACGAAGAGATAACACAAATCAAAGCTGAAGCCACCAAATTATGGACATACAAAGGAACATAATGCTGCCAAACCGTTTAAAAGAAGACCATCCATAGTTCTCTAGTCCATCTTTTACGCATTGCCTTTGGTACATACGACACCACATCGAACGGCGAAGGCTTAGAAGTAGAGGCGACAGTCAATCCACTCGGTGCCATTTTTCATTCGTTAGCTTGATTCAGGAAAGCCGATTCAATTTTGCTACAATGAAGGGACATTGCTCGGAAAAGTCGCTCAGGACGTGCAAGCTGCAACATAGTTGGTTAAGGGGGATGAGTTTGAACACTAGAAATAAAAACGTGGAAAAGAAAACATCGATAAATCATTTAAACGATTTTAGCAAGCATGTTCAGAAACATGGACCAGCAAGGTTCCATGCGAGTGAATGCACTTTACCAGCGTAAGCTAAAGCGTTCTTCGGGTGATGCATTACTACTTTGGATGGAAAAAAAACTGTAAAGAAACTGCGCTGGTGAAAGAAAGCCAGTTTCAAAAGTCACCCCTAACGGATTTCGTCTTTCAGGCCTGAGGCATAATATACTAGCAGAAATCGAACACAATAATTCAATTTAATTGATGGAAGGATCCCCAGCTTGAGGCATCAAAAGCATTGAAACTTGGATAAAACCATAAACTGTATCACGCTTTCAATTATCTTCCTCTCAAAAAAAGAAAATTTGCAATAGGCTGCAGTTTTCGAGTCTGAAAAGTCTAAAGTCAATTGGGCAAACCCTACATGAATGCCACAGATCAAACCACTCTCGGTTTGTTTCATTCATAAGCAAACAAACAGCTAAGGCACAACAGAAAAACGAAACTGGGCAATCCTCCGCATTCGTACATTGTTTTTGCTTCCATTGAAGCACTGAAAAGGGCACTGATTGATTGCGGTATATTGTTTGTTCCGTGTTTACGCGAGACTCCATGCACATGTGCAGCGGCTCCAGATTCGCGCCTCCTGGCGAGGACGAGCACCGAATTTCCTACACTTTGTGCTACGCAATTCCGAACGGTCGAAGTGCAGCAAACGGTGTTGCCGGTGCAGTGGATGCAACAACCGTCGAGGCCCATGTTACGGGCGCCTTTTGGGTGCAAAAATGTCACATCCAGTTACTCACGCCATCCATCTCAGCAAGGGCAAACGCGTCGTTCCCGTGATGGCGTCGTCCTTCGCCATGACTTTCCAACATGGGACCTTCCAAACCACAGTCTGCCACGACACGACGCACGTTGGTACTCTGTGCATTGATCCGCTATCGAGCTACTGGGCCGATGGATCACAGCGGAAGCAACAACAAGCCGGCCGAAACGGGCAATAAATAACCAATTCATTAAGAGATAAAGTACATTAATTTGTATCTTGCGCTCAAGGAATTTCCGAGCGTTCCAAGGCGGGGATGATTCTTTCCAACCCATGATAATGTCCAATAAATTGCCAACCGTTTCCGGCAAGCAACCATCAATTTCCAAATAATCACCAAGCCTTTTATCAACTTCATTCAGTTAAATCTATAGACAGAACGAGGCACGATAATTGGCAAGGCTAAAACAAAAGGGGTTCATTTAAAACAATTGTTTCTATTTCGTTCGTCAAATCATTCAATAGATCATTAGATCAACAATCTTACTCATACTTATTCTGCAATCTTATTCATTCGCCAAGATCGTAATAAACCAAACAACAGTTGCGAACTCAATGTTCCTGTTTTTTTCTGATCTGCCGGCCAGGAACCTTGGAGCTTGTTCCTGGTCATGATCTCATATCACGTTTTTCGTATTTTTTATCTACCGTTAACGTTATTTGGTCGAATCTTTCACCCAGAAAGTCCACCGTGTACGTTACGATGAAAATGGTGGTTGCTATTGAAATCTGTCTGTTGCATTCCCAAAATCGCCGCGAAGCAATATTCGGCCACTATCGAGTAGGATGTTTTATTATCCTTCCAGCCTCTAGCTCTGGCAAAACGATCCCTGTACGTTGCAACCTTTTGTGCTTTGCCCTATCCCGGACACCTTTTTACGGTTCCGTTTTGGCGCCTCGAGTATCCAAGAGTGGAAACCACAATCTAGCAGACTCATAAACTCAAGTGAGTCATCGCCGATAGTGAACGGGAACAATGTTTCAGATGACCCTGGAAATCACGACAACGGCAAGGCTCAGCACTGGAGCGAGAGATTTCCTCCTCTATTATCATAAAATGTTGCCAACAAATTCGACAGGATTACCTGCTGAGTAAAGGGTGGCATACCAATTTGGCCCATCGGGTATTGGCCACACTCAATACACCAGAGATGGACAAGGCTTCATCCAGCTGGGCGATACGGATCAGCATCTGAATATGTCCTTTCAAAGATAATTGTGCACCAGACGATTTTAAAGTAAACTCGATCAGTTCTGAACATAACAACTGAACAATCTTAGTTTTGGTAAGTTTTAACCCAATTAATTTTGTTTGCTCACTCTCAACACGAAAAATGATAACGAATCAAAAACATATACCTGAACTCTTCAACTTATGATTTGAGGCAGTACCAACTGTTGATTTATGTATGGCATTAATTGCAGAGTTTTGAGTGATTGATAAAATCAATAACGATTTAAAATCGTTGCGCATAACCAACTCCAACAGCATGGTTTGCGTTTTTCCCTTTCAGTTTTGTCACTGGAACACATACAAAACCTTGCAATACGGTTCAAGCAGCAACAACTGGTATGGTTCTCAGTTTTGAATAGGTAAGGACTAGGCCAACATCTACATAAGTTTTCCAACGATTTTTGTTGATTTGTATAATGATGTTTACCGTGTGGCCTACATCCAATCTAATCAAACCTATTCAGCGAACAGAACTTTGGCAAACATAGTATTCTCAATCATGTGAACTCCCTGTCTCCCATCAACATGATTGGTGGTGGTTACATTGAAGTCACAGTTAGTATGAACCAACCAAAACGCAATAAAGAGCTGCTTGTGGAACTGCATCATTTTTTAATTTGCGAATCTTGTCATCAAAGCACCGAACTCATCAGGTATCCCACGATGCTCGCGTAAAACGACCACGTTAAAAAGTTGTACATTGCGCCTAAACCATGCATCCACGCTCCAGAATTTGCTGCCAAACGGGTCGGATACGATGCGGCATCCCGAAATGGAGTGTGTGAGCAAAAGGTGGCAATTTAGAAGCCAATGAAGCTATCGTTTTTTTTGTCACCCAGGCCATCAACAAACTTTTGCAGCCCACTGATTTATTTGCTATCGTTGTTCAACTTTGGCTGCAATTCAAATTCGGTCTATTCAGATAAAAAGTATCCTCTAAAGTTCCATACAGCAACCGTCATTGCCACTTGAATGAAAGGATTAATTGATCTATCATTTTTTATCCTCACTTGAAGCGGAGGATCACGGATCGACCTGATGCATTTAGGGAAATTTTGAAAAAGTTACAAGAAAAGTAAATTCATCTTTGTAGCATGTAGAATGTCGTTTTTGACAGCAGCAAGATTTTAACTTACAACAAACATTTTAAATGTTAGCCATAGTTTTGCAATTACTTATCTATTTGATAAATTTAAATGTAAGTGACCGTAAATCCTGAATATTTTTGTTCTCATGGTTTGATAAACCTTAACATGAATGCATTTGCCACTTCAGCCTGCCAGCGCTCCAAAGGTAGTTAGTCTCCGGACGGAAGAGAAAAGAAGTTGAGCAAAATTGACTAACGAAGATTTGAATACGCCTTCCGCTGCAGGGTTCTCTCGCAAGGAGGAGCATGTGTGCCGATGTGCAGCATTCATTTTTTTTTTTGCAAGCGGCGTAATAGAAATAATTCATCCGTACCTTTATCTCACAGTTTGCTTCCGTCCAGCACCGACCGACTGCTGGTCGGACATGCTCCTTACTCAGTCGTTACATTTATTCCGCCTCGAGGGCTCATGATCGTATGGACCAACGATTTTTCAATGGTTCAACGCTTCTTCGTTCGTCTAAGGCAGTTTCAACGGCTGAATGAAGATTAAAATGCAAGCTCCGGGAGGATTTTTATGGCTAATGCAAGCAGCCCTTCTTGGGAGGCCCTTCGTTTACTCTCAAACGATCGTAGGTGAAACGAACTGGAGGTCGTTGCTGTAGTGTATGTAGTGTAAGTGTAATATAATATGTAAGTAAGTGTAATGTAGGATATTTGTATTTGTAAGTTAGTTTATAATAAAGGCAGTCGTGATCAAGCCCTCAAGTGATGAGCACCGCATCGAGAGAGACACTACAAATTGGCGACGAGGAAAAAGTAAAAAAGTTCGAGTTTAAAAAAGAAAGCAGAATGAGCTTTACGATCGGAAGTATAGAGCCTTACATGCTAGGCGACAGTTTAACCGAATATGTGCATCGCCTCGAAATGTTTTTTTTGGCAAATGATGTACCGGACGAGAAGAAGGTTCCCATCTTCGTTACAATGGCGGGAGCTTCATTGTACTCTGTAGCCGTCAAGTTGTGCGCTCCGGACGATGCAAGGAAAAAGACATTTGCAGAACTGGTGAAACTGCTAGAAAATCATTTCAAGCCGAGTGTTAATATTGTGGCTGAACGGTACCAGTTCAGGAAATGCAAGCAGGCAGCAGAGCAATCCGTAGCAGAATATATTATCGGGTTAAAATCGTCGGCGCAGTCGTGTGATTTTGGAGATTTCTGGAACGACGCGCTACGAGATCAGTTCGTGGCGGGAATCAACGACCAGGAGCTACGAAAAAGGCTATTGACGGAGCCGAAGCTGAAGTTTGTGGAAGTCTGCGAGGTGGCGCGATCATGGGAAACAGCCCAAGCTGAGAATGCTAAGATGAGCGAGTCTGCAAATACAGTAGCGAGTTTCAACACAAAAGGCGTATCGAGTTCATCTTCGAAGCAGCGAACGAGTGAGCAAAGCAGAGATAAAGGATATCAGCAGCGCCAAGTGTACCAGCAACGAAACCAGCGGTCAGCGTGTTATCGATGCGGCAAGGGTCACGACCCCGAAAATTGTCCAGCGCGTATGTGGAAGTGTTTCACCTGTGGTAAAACTGGGCATGTGTCGACAGTTTGCCGTAGGGCAAAAGATCAAAAGTTTAAAAGAGGATATGTGAAGAAAATAGGGATTAAAAAGTTTACGCGAAATTCATCGGAGATGATTGAATTAGAGTATGAAAAGAAAAAGTTAAATTTCGAGATCGATTGTGGTGCATGTGTTAGCGTAATTAGTCAGAAAACATATAAAGAAGTATTCAGTAAGGTGAATCTTGAAAAAGTCACCGAATCTTTTATATCTGCCTCAGGTCAGTCGGTAAACCCTGTAGGACGTATAAAGATAGAAATAGTAATCCCGGTCACAAAAGAGAAATGTGAATTGGTATTAGTGGTCATACCAACAGAAAGAGATGTGTGTCCCTTGTTGGGAAGAGATGGATTGGACGTCATATTCCCAAAATGGAGAGAAGGGTTTAGAATTTGTACCATCAAGTCGGATGCTGAAAAGGCGATAGAGGCAAGATTTGCAGAAATCATGACCGGTGCAGGAAATCAAACAATAAAGGGATTTGAAGCAAATTTAGTGCTGAAAAATGGTGCCGTACCAATTTTTCACAAAGCGTATTCGGTACCCTACTCAGTTCAAGAAAAAGTAGAAGAAGCTTTAGATAGTTTAGTGAAAAACGCTGTGTTAGTACCAACGCGTTTCTCACTGTGGGCAAGTCCTATAGTGGTGGTACATAAAAAAGATGGCAGCGTCAGAATTTGCTTGGACGGAAAGGCAGTTTTAAATAAAAGTTTATCGATTGAACATTATCCTTTGCCAAGCGTAGACGATATTTTTGCCAAGATATCGCAATGGAAAATGTTTTGTAAAATCGATTTATCAGGGGCATACTTGCAAGTACCGTTATCAGAAGCATCTCAAGAAATATGTACGATAAATACGCACAAGGGTCTTTATAAGTATACGAGAATGCCATTTGGTATTCATTCAGCTCCAGCGATATTCCAAGGAATTATAGATCAAATTTTATGCGGAACGCCAGGGCTCGCGTATATAGATGATATTTTGGTAGGAGGAAACAATATGCATGAATGTCAAAACAATATAAACACTGTATTGTGTCAGTTAGAAAAGCACAATGTGCACATCAATATGAGCAAGTCATGTTTTCATAAAAATAGTATCGAATATTTAGGACATATGATATCGGATAACGGCATACATCCAGATTCAAAGAAGATTCAAGCGATTATGAATGCAGCGGTACCAAAAGATGTTACTCAACTACAAGCATATATAGGTTTATTGAACTATTACGGGCGATTTATACCCAATTTATCAGATTTATTGTATCCACTGTACCAGCTCTTAAGAAAGAATAGTAAGTTTGTATGGAAGAGGGAATGTCAAATTGCTTTTGATAGATCAAAGCAGTCTTTAGTTAATCATAATGTTCTTATTCCGTACGATGTTAAAAAGCAATTGGTTCTCCAAGTTGACGCTAGTCCTTATGGTGTAGGTGCAATTTTGTCGCACATAGTAGATGGAATAGAAAAGCCAGTATGTTTTGCGTCAGCTACATTAACAACAGCTCAAAGGAACTATGCGCAGGTGCATAGAGAGGCTTTAGCAGTGGTATTCGGAGTTAAAAAATTTCATAAATATTTATATGGAAGATCATTTAAGTTAATTACTGATAACAGCGGAGTTAAAGAAATTTTCAACCCAAGTAAGGGAACGTCATCAGTTTCAGCAGCAAGATTATTACGCTGGTCCCTGTTTTTGGCAAATTACAACTATACAATTGAACATCGATCAGGAAAATTAATGACAAATGTAGATGCGATTTCAAGATTGCCATTGCCAGAAGAATCAGAAATAGAGCATATAGAGCTAGGCATCAAGGCAGTTTGGGAAGATTCATTGATTGATTTGAAGCATATCAGAGAAGCACAAGGAAAAGATGGTGTAATTCGGAAGCTTCAAGAGGTCATAAAGTACGGTTGGAACCAACCAGCTAACCAACGACAACGGCCTCCGGCTCATAAACTTCGCATCCTCGAGGCACATGAACATCCGTAGCACCTGCTTCCAGCACAAACCTCGTTTCAGCTACACCTGGAAATCACCCCAACAGACCTACTCCCAAATAGACCACGTTCTAATAGACGGAAGGCACTTCTCGGACATCATCGACGTACGGACGTACAGGGGCGCAAACGTCGACTCGGACCACTTCCTGGTTATGGTGAAGCTACGGCAGAAGCTCTGCGCTGTAAACACTCTGCGTCACCGGCCTACCCCACGCCTAAACACGGATCGGCTGCGGACACCTGCTGTTGCCGAGGGATACGCGTCAGCGCTTGGGGAAGCGCTACCGGACAACTACGCGACCGCCACAATGTCCCTCGATGACCACTGGCGTATGGTGGAGCAAGTCATCAGCAGCACAGCCGAGCAGACACTAGGCCACAAGCCACGCAACCAGAACAAGGAGTGGTTCGATGACGAGTGCAGGCGGGCACTATCCGAGAAGAACGCAGCGCGCGCCCGAATGCATCAGCGCGAAACCCGTCAGAACGTGGAACACTACAAACGACTGAGGACCCAGCAAAACCGGCTCTTCGAGAGCAAGAAGCGTCGCTTCGAGGAGTCGGATGAGCAACTGATGCAGCAGCTTTCTCAGTCGGGAGATTCTCGCCTGTTCTACAGGATGTTGAAGAAGACACGAGGCGGCTATACGCCTAACGTCGCTATGTGTCGAGACGAGGAGGGCAACATTCTGACGGACGAGCGAGAGGTGATCACAAGGTGGAAGTGCTACTTCGACGGGCACCTGAACGGAGCGGAATCAGGGGAGTCCAGCGACGGCGCAGGCAGAATAGAGCAGCACATTAGCCTGGAGGTAGATGACGATGTGCTCCCACCATCCTTGGACGAAGTCACTAGTTCCATCAAGCAGCTGAAGCAGAACAAAGCAGCTGGTAGCGATGGGCTGGTGGCAGAACTGTTTAAGATGGGTTCGGCAGAGCTTGCTGTCAGTATGCACCAGCTAATTGTGAAAATTTGGGACCAGGAAAGGATACCGGAGGACTGGAAGTTGGGTGTCATTCACCCAGTGTACAAAAAGGGTGACAGGATGGACTGTGTCAACTTTCGAGCCATCACAGTCCTCAATGCTGCCTACAAAATCCTTTCCCAAATTCTCTTCTGCAGACTCGCGCCCCTTGCTACAGATTTCGTCGGAAGCTACCAAGCTGGATTTGTTGGAGGCAAATCCACCACCGACCAGATCTTCACTCTACGGCAGATCCTCCAGAAGTGCCGAGAGCACCAGATCCCGACGCACCACCTCTTCATCGACTTCAAGGCAGCCTACGACACCATAGACAGGAAGGAGCTATGGAGGACCATGCGGCAGTACGGCTTTCCTGAGAAGCTGGTACGGCTGTTAGAGGCTACAATGGAGGGGGTGCTGTGTAAGGTGAGGATTTCGAGCTTGCTGTCGGATCCGTTCGAATCTCACCGGGGTCTGAGGCAAGGTGATGGACTTTCCTGCCTTCTATTCAACATCGCTCTGGAAGGTGTCATGAGAAGCGCGGGGTTCGACATCCGTGGCACGATTTTCACCCGTTCACTCCAATTCCTCGGCTTTGCGGACGACATCGACATCATCGGGCGGAACACCAGGACAGTGTGCGAGGCGTACACCCGACTGAAACGCGAGGCCGCAAGGATTGGACTAATGATCAATGCGACGAAAACGAAGTACCTGCTCATCGGTGGCTCTGACAGTGACAGAGTCAGGTTGGGGTGCAGTGTATCAGTGGACGGCGACGAACTCGAGGTTGTGGAGGAGTTTTGCTACCTCGGAACTGTCGTAACTTCGGACAACAACGTGAGCTGCGAAATCCGGAGGCGCATTGTTCAGGGGAATCGTGCCTACTATGGGCTTCACAAACTCCTTAGGTCCAGAAGGCTGCTCCCCCACACGAAGTGTGCAATATACCGCTCGCTGATAAGACCGGTCGTTCTCTATGGGCATGAATCTTGGACTCTGCTCACGGAGGACGCCAACGCGCTCGCAGTCTTCGAGCGGCGCGTATTCCGGTCTATTTTTGGCGGCGTGTGCGAGCAAGGCGTGTGGCGGAGAAGGATGAACAACGAGCTGGCTGAGCTATACGGTGAGCCGGACATCCTGACGGTGGCGAAGGCCGGCAGGATTCGTTGGTTGGGGCATGTCATGAGGATGCCGGACTCATGCCCCACCAAGAAGGTGCTCACCAGCGACCCGCCCGGCACGAGACGACGAGGAGCTCAGCGAGTTCGGTGGATGGACCAAGTGGAGCAGAACCTGCGAGATATCGGATGCGACCGGGGATGGAGAGTTGCAGCCATGGACCGAGTATCCTGGAAAGCGATTGGTGACCAGGCCATGTCAGCAAGACGTGCTCAACCGTGAGCGGGCCAGTTAAGAAGAAGAAAGTACGGTTGGAAAAACAATTTGTCGAATGATTTGAAACCATATAAAAATGTAAGCAATCGTCTAGGTCTACAGGATGACATACTATACTTTGACGATCGCGTGGTCATTCCTGAAGCACTGAAAGTAGAAATATTAAAACTATTCCACGCAAATCATGATGGTGTAGTGAAATCAAAGATAAATGCAAGAAGAGCAATATGGTGGCTAGGAATGGATAAAGATTTGAACCAGTATATTCAATCATGTGAAGTTTGTCAAGCAAGGCAACCCGTGCCTAGAGAAAAAGTAGAATCTAAATGGGCAACATGCAGTTTTCCGTTCGAAAGAGTTCATTTAGATTTATTCTATTTTGATTCTAGAACATTATTAATAATAGTAGACGCCTATTCTAAATTCATAGATGTACGTCTGTTAAACATGGCGAAAGCAAACGATTTGATTGAGCAATTAGAATCTCATTTTGCGTATTTTGGAATTGCTAAAGAAATAGTGACAGACAATGGCCCACCTTTTAACTCACAATCTTTTGTCAATTTTTTGAAAGAGAATGGTGTGAAAGTCACTAAATCTCCGGCCTATCACCCACAGTCTAACGGGTTGGCCGAGAGAGGTGTCAGAACAGTCAAAGATTCATTAAAGAAGTTTCTTTTAGACTTACGTTACAAGCCATTACCTTTAAGTCGTAAATTAAGTAAATTTCTGTTGCATTATAGAAACTCACCCACAACAGTTACAGGCGAATCACCATCTGACAGAATATTTAAGTACACTCCCATCACATTTGTAACAAGGTTAATTACAAAAGAGAAGGAAAATTCAGTCCCAAGGAGTGAAGCACCAAGGGTGCACTCCACAAACTATATTAAACAAAAGGTTTATTCCTATGGTGAAAAAGTAATGTATAGGAACCATTTTAAAGAACTAGTAAGATGGCTACCGGCAATTGTTTTAAAAAGGTTTAGCGCGGTAACTTATCTTATATTGATAAACGGTAATGCCAGAATGGTCCATGTTAACCAGATACGGAAACAATATAAGGATAAGAATTACCTTATAGAGAAAAGTAACTGTAGAGAATCTAATCTGGAAGAAAACACCATAGACAGAAACAAGAATATCAAACGTAAAAGAAGTGAGTCCAGTTCCCCTCCTGTTCGTCGGTCGGACAGATTGCGAGGACAGCCTAGATTAAAATATAGTAAGTAATCTTTTACGTTAGGGGGAGAATGTAGTGTATGTAGTGTAAGTGTAATATAATATGTAAGTAAGTGTAATGTAGGATATTTGTATTTGTAAGTTAGTTTATAATAAAGGCAGTCGTGATCAAGCCCTCAAGTGATGAGCACCGCATCGAGAGAGACACTACAGTTGCTAGTGTTGCAGCTGTACCGTTCACTTCACACCGATTCTTCATTGAAAAAAGTACGCCGGGAAAGTACCGGAAGTTTGATCGAATTTCTTTAAGGAAAGCTACAGGTTTTAAATTCCAGGATTCCAAAAGGATTCCACTTAGTGCCAAACTAACTATCTTATTTTCCGATTCTTTGTGTGATCTACCGTAGAGCAACATATTTTTATGGCTCATAAGATAAGATGAGTTTTTAAGCAGCTGGCTTTACCTTGTAAGACTATTGAATGTATATTGTACAAACTGCCCTTGCTTAAATGGTAAATGCCATGGACACAGATTGCATTTCAAACTCTGCCATTCATCTATAAACCTTTTAGCGTGGCGCGTTAAGTTATCATAAGCACAATCAAAAGATTTTGGTGTTTACTAAAAAAAACACAGACCAATTTAAGACACAATGCAAAGCGACTGCTAATAGTAAAACCCAAGTTGTAAACGAAAACATGGCAAAGGACTCAAAGAAAACCACAAACGACACGGAATGAACTTTTGCAATTTACTTTTTACCTCCCTGATAGTGCTTTCGTTTAAGCATCTGTCTCAGTTGTGCACTTGGCATTTGTGGAAGTTTGAATCAGCTTCATCCGCCCAGTTGCAAGGAAGCTGTACAAAAAAGTACCGGTTAGCGGTCCGATGCCTGCCTCGAAAACCGGAACTCTCATAATGTTTCAACGTAATCTTATTTTTGTACTAATCTCAATTCATTTTCCGAAAGTTGTTCCTTGCGTGGATTCTTTTTTGCATTTTGAACAAAAACACCATTGCAATCGCGAACCATGTTGTGTATGACTGGCATAGTTGCAGAAAATTATTCCATTTTTCCATTGGGGGTTTTCTCCTATCTATTACGCTTGAGCCTACCAATAGAAGACTTCGAAAAGTATTCTTATTTTGGAACGATGTTTTGTATGCAACGCTTCTTCATGTTGCACAAGTGGTAAAGAAAAAGAGATTCTTCCCAATGGGGTACAACAATCTCGGACTGGAAAAGTTTAATTGAACGATTATCTAGGTTCCAACTTTAAGCGTAGAAAGCAAAGTTTAAACAAAGAAAGTTGTTTCCTTTTTTTTCAAAACGTTCAATCCCTTCCCAGTAGTCGACGAGTACACGGCACTTATATCAAATGAAAAAAGATCTACGATTGTGGAGTTTTTTTACAAAGGATAAAAATCACATACATTTTCACATTTCAAGGGATGAATACATAAATGAATTAAAAACTGTAATACTTTTAGGCTCAAATAGTGACTGTGAGTATAGTGAATCCCACTTGGAAGGTATCAATGAAATTTATTCCTTTTAACCAATCCTCCGTCATCCATCCTTATCATTCAAAAATACGCTACATCAAATACAGAGTAAAGGAATGTTGATAATCTTCCTTTGGGTCCTGTAGGTTGACGCAAAGATTTATTTTGCTTTGTTTCAAGATAAATCGATACCAGGAAACTCTTCGGAATGCAAATAAGTCTGATAACTTACCATCGGAACCTCGGGTCGGGATGAATCGTACCGGTTGTTTCTTCTTGATCATCGGCTAGTAACACATTCCGAAGGATTCTCACATACAAATGGGCCCAAGCCTATGCTAATGTGCGATTCTATGCGATTGTGTTACGGTCAAATGAAATTACGACATTCCAGGACTGGTTTCATTTTGACCGAGGCTTCACTCCACGCTAGACAGCAGGAATGCATGCGTGTTATTTGGCAGAAGTTAATTGCACATCTTCACCTCCTACGTCTCTTCCGCCGCAAGAGGAGGGCAATCTTCGGACATAGTTCGAAGTTAGCGAAGTAGCAATGGCGTTATAAGTTAGGATGCAGACAGCTTTTCAGCACGAGCAAAACATAAAATCCAGCTCACTGTCGTGGTCGTGTTCTATACGCAAAACAACACAGGCAAGTGCGCTGTCCGGTAAATGTTCGGTTGAGCATGGGAATTTGTCCAGCCACATAACCATCCGAGGATATCTCCAACTCGCCTGTTCTTAGAAGAAGATCCCACGCTGACCTATTTGCATTTATTCTTCTCGCGGTAGCTTGTTTTTGCTAATATTTGCTCTTGTGTAGTGGAATGTGAATGAAAGTATTTCGTCGCTAGATTCTAGAGAAAGGAAAAGAAAAAAATGAATTGATGTAGGACATAAACTGAAGAGGCCTTAGGGTTTGGATTCGACTTTTCAATTGACCATAATTATATGCAAAAAAGACAGAACACACGCAAAGAACAAGTTCGGATGTCTTAAAAGGATACATTTTACCTCTGCATCCATAGCAGCAACGAAGGCTGTTAAGTGGAATCTACTAATCTAGCGTTCGGATCACCAATCTAGAGATTGGCCTTTAAATCTCTGGACATCAACACAACGGTAGTACTTTTCCTTTTTGCGGAGCTATTGAGCCCAATGAGCTTTCATTTATTGTAAGAATTTTTATTGCATATTGCTTATATTGCGGTACGTTGATATTTATTCCTGTTTATTGCAAACAAAGTTTGACGAGATAAATCCTTCGCTTAATACTTTTTTTATGCCGGCGCATAGTTTACATTCAAATCTCAGCATACGGATCCCTGAACCTGTTATTTTGTTCAATTTGGCTTTTCCTCATTGAGCTTCACAAATCCCTCAATGGACCTTACGTCATTCACGGTGCAATTCTTTTCCCTATCAGACAGTGCGTTCTGCGCATTTCTATAGTAAAATCACTCTTGGCAGAATATTGATGTAGTATTTTAGAAACCTCAAATAATGCAACAGTTTTGTTACTCAATTGCAGCTTGGAAAAGGAAGTAGTTTACCTAAACTGGCTACAGGTATAGTTTATTCCATTCGACGCCCTCTAAAACATTCTCTAAAACCTGTTTTTGTTCCTATTCATAGAATAGTTTCCTTCTCTTATTGCATTTCTTAAAACCCATAGCAAAGTCAGACTTATCTTCATAATTATTATTACACTTACGCTATGTTTTAGGAGTTCAAATTTCCCTGGTATTATTTTCTAGCATGGCATCATTTGGTACCGACCTGCACTGTCGATAGACTGGCGAAAGAAATTTATTACACCAAAATTGATACAATAAATTGAATGGTTTAGCCACTCGCATATTATACTCTTATATCCGTTTAACTGAGAGTTTCGGTAAAACTATATTACTCCAGCTTGGTTAGCGGACAGGAACACTACTGCTTCTACAATCATCTACTTATCAGCATGGGATTAAAGGATCGGTCGAATAAATTAGATGATTTTGTTCATAAATATTGTCCATAAACTGTATCACTAGTGCAGCGAAACGAACTGTTTAACTAAACGATTATAGACCCGTCGATAGAATTAAACTATGTACACGTAATTACAAATAAAATGGATTCATTTTACAACGAGCTACTGACAGACACCGAATTGATACAGAAATGTATATTAGAATGATGAAGAGTCCCGTCACAGCATCGATTGATCGCTATTCCTGATCAATGCCAACGCTTAGTTCTCTCCATTTAAAACCTCCAAACTTCGTCGTCTACCGTTGACAGCTTGCCTCCGGCGATTGTCATCAATGGGTTCGTTAAACTTCGCCTCGACGGAGCATCGGAGCCCGGCGGGGGATAGTTATTGTCCGAATCTCATGTACCGTTGCCGCTGACGGACGAGGACAGTGACGACGAGGATGGACTGGACTTTGGCACCCCGGCACCATTGCTACTGCTGCCGGTGCTACCACCACTACTAAAGCTACTACCGGTGCCGTACAGGTTGCGCGTTGGCGAACGAACATTCGCGGTCGGGTTATGATATTTGAGCAGCTCGACTACCGTGATCGCAACCTGCACCGTCCCGCGGCCCTCCAGGACGTCTGCGGCGCAGCAGAGAAGATTCTATAATGATACGTACACAAAGAGAGCAATATAACTAAGCTGAATGTCGGCAGTCGAACAAGACCAGGCGATCCATGAAGGGGTCCACTAACGGGTGCTAAATATAGATTCAAATGTTACGGAACTCGTGCACAACACAACGTCACTGGTTTATTAGCTTGTTTCAACTCAAGCCTTAACGTCAATCAAAAGAAAGCCGCTCAGTTACATGATAAAGCCGGGTAGAAGTATAATCTAGCATGTTAGGAGGAAATGCAGAATTAAGTCCTTTTTTCACTGCTGATATAGGTTTGTTAAAACATAAAGGATATCAAAAAAACCTCTTTTCAACCGATTGTCCAGTCAATTAATATTGAATGCATGTAAGGCAAAGCTGGACGGACGGAGATCACCGCATGTTACGCTTTTGTTTTAATTTTTCAATTTTTCTTTCTTGCTCTTTCAGTATCTTCACCCTTCGACGATGCACCAAGCGAATGAACATAATTTTAGTTTTATCATTTTCTCGCCATCAAACTCGCCAGCGACGCAACATACTCTTCTGTGTTTTTTTTTGCCACAGGACAGTGTCATTAAACGTAAATAAATTTATGTGCCGATACGTCCCAAGGGAAAACCCAACTGCAAAAGGGTATAACAGTACAACACACACACACAAACAAAACAGGGGAGCAGGAAAAATCATTTGACAAGGAACAAGCACCAACAAGGATAGCGGGTTTGTGCCATGTTTCAATCCTTATTTTTCTTGCCGTCGTTCAGCGATTGAAAATTATGTTTGGAAAAATAGTGCTGGAAAACAGTTGGTCCAGCACAGGGGGGTTCTGTGGGATGTTCGGTGGGTTGGTAACATACTGGCATGCAGATGTACTCCCTCTCACCCAGCCACATGTACATACACTAAAGGACAAAGGAAAAGGAAAACCCGTAGATCGATGGTGATGCGCAAAGAGCTGATAATCATATCAATTAATTTATTGTCGTGGTGTTGTTTCATTGTGATGCAATAAAAATTAATTGAGCCTACGCTTTTTCGTGGGCAGAATTTTCAATTATGACGCCACGTTAGGAAGGGATTGTGCGTTCGCCTACCGTTGAACAATATAAATCGGCGTGTTAAAAACAGAAAAAATACGGGGCAAGAGAAATGAGCCAACGGAAAGGAACAAACAAACTAAAACACGGTACAAAATGCGAGATTATGTTCGTGATGTGCACCAATAAATGCATGATTGGTGATTACTGGCGAACGGGTTTTCATCCACCCGTTTGGTTTTTGTTGTTCGTTTTTTTTGCTTGCTTTTCCAGGGCCAATAGATCATGCCGCAGGATTAGAAAACATCCACAGCATAATCAGGCGGAAGATATTTAGACGGCTGCCAGCAAGAACCTGTACTTATGACCGGGATGCTCGTTAAATGCACACGGAAAACTAATTTGCTTTTTTTGTCTAAAAAAAATGGATGTTCTTGTTTGGATTAACCTTAAATGCATATAGACAATATAGTAGATGTTTTTATATGACCCCTAGTCCGATGCTATAGCAAGGCGTGTGTATTGCTCAACTATTAAATATAATGAGTACTTTTATGAGGGTTTTTTTTTATTGATTGCAGTATTGGATTTAATAAATGTCGTGAACTATAGAATAATCAAACCATCGAGACAATTTTGGGCTCAGTCAGATGAAGGAAACGTTTTCCAAGAGATTGAATGTGACTTCGCTCCTTACCTTCGTGCACCGACAAACTGCCCAGATAGTCATTCTCCTGGATGTGGTTGCGGACGTAGGTGTCCCGGTTGAAACTGTTGCCCCCTTTGCCATGCGAGTGCTGTTTCCTTCGCGGTTGCTTCACGGTCGATGGGACGTACGGCGTGGGTGTAGTCGTTGGCTTTGGAGGTAAGTGAAGCTCTGGTGAATGAAGAGAGAAAGGGAGAGTGCAAATTGATTAACAAAAGCGCGAATTAGAAAAAGAACAATGACCTCTCACATACACTTTGACAAAAAAAAAAGGTTTAATACCTTGCAATCGTATCCTGGCATCAGATTTTCCCAGTGCATTGATGCTCGAGCAAATGTACGGCCCAAAGTCGCCCATGTGCAGATTTTTCACCGTCAAGTTCAACTGCCACGTGTACGCGTTCAGCTTTTCCTCACTGATGGTGTACTTCTCACCCTCGTACAGCTTCATGCCTGTAAAGGAAATCAATAGAAGGGAAAAAAGTCTACCCATAAGCCGTTCGGTGTTCATTTTAAGCTTATTATAAATTATTAAGCACCTCCAGGCAACCCCTATAGTCAGTTTTTGGGGCTTCTTCAAAAATATTCTCTTTATGATTATGTTTGCAGGCGGAAACACACAAACAGACAAACTTACCGTCATGTTTATCCTTCCCCAATGCACTGCAACAGAACATGGCTTTCCACCTGGGCGGCCACTAATTGGTTTCCGGCTTTCACGTTCGGAGGAACTGTCGAAGAAAGGATGAAACGAGAGAGACGACGAGAGGAAAGTAAGTAAGTATAAATGAAGTAAAGACAGCTTCTGCAGCTGTTTAATAACTGTTGATGTAGAGAATTCTAGAACATTTTTAGTAATATATTATTGTTCTGCAATTTTAATACACTGTAAAATATTGCTTGCATGCTAAGTTGATATTGTTTGTTTTCTGGATGGAATTTGCAATTGAAACATAAGAAAGCAGGACAACACAATAAAGTTTGGACGTAGAAAAACCCATCCAACTGGATAGCCGTTTCAACTTATTGCTGCACGGTGGAGCTAAACAAAAAATAAAGGAAAATAAATTCAGAGGATCAAGGTACTTACAGTTCACTTGCACGTCGAACCGTTTGCTTACGGAGGGCGGCACCCCGTTCGAGGCAATGCAGAGATAGCCTCCCATGTCGGTCCGTTGCACTTGATTCAGTACCAGCCATTCGCCCTCGACCAGCTTCACGACTGCAGGGAACGAGAAAAATAATGAGAAAAGAAGATAAAAATCCGCTTTTAGCAAGGAGCAAAACAGGAAATGCCCTATCACTTCGGCTAGCGCTATTGGGCTCTCCGGATTTTCTTGGGACTGGAATTTAAAACAGGAATCCGAACGATGCACAAAAGGAAACTTTAAAAATTTAAAAACACAATTTAACGGAGTGAAATCTCATCGCTTCCAGTCGCCTCCCTCTTGTCTGCACCGTTCGGTAATTAACTGGCGTTGGATTTCGACCTTCGGGGTTACTTTAAAGTAGTTAGTAAATCAAACACCGTGACAGAAAACTATTTCGAAAGAAAACGGGGAAATGAAGCAGGGAAAACCCATAGGGCTGCACAGCCAAGGAGGACAAAACTTCGCACCGCCGCCAGCTTCACTCAAGTTACCTTGCTTTTCTCGGCCCTCGGTCCGCACGACGATGTCCTTGCCGTTTTCGCGCCTCCACTGGACCGTCGGCTCCGGGACACCCGTCGCCTGGCACACCAGCTGTACGTTGCCCGCCTCGTTCGCGACGCCGCCCTCGAGCGTGTTCGGCTCGTGCTCGTTCAGGATGTCTGGCGGCACGACCACGTCCAAGTTGCCCGACTGTAATTATGGTTTCTTAGTTAGTTTTCCACCCTTGGTTTTTTTTTCCTAGCGACTCCCGGAGCAAAGTAAATGTATTCATAGAGCAATTGCAACATTGGTCGGCGCGTACAGGTGGAAATGAGTTTCTTGTAGTTTGTGTTGCTGTTTTCTTTCCGCTACGGTCGAAATAAAACCGGAAAATCAGACAAGTGTTTATGGATTGCAAGGAACCTTAAAAGTCAAACAAGGGAGACAAACAAGGGAGACAAGTGTCAAGGGAGACAAACCATCCCCGAAACCTTGCGTAAATTGTGATTATGATGTCTCTATCGTTTTGAAATGAAAATACTGTAAGTCTGCGGTTAGAAAGCCTAATTTGTTGGTTTAGTACTTCCATCAATTGCTTGCATGCTGATCACTTTACCGCTCAGTAACAATGCATGGAAGGAAAAGGAAAAAAAATATTTAAAAAGACGTAAAGTTTTTTACAACAAAAATCCAAACAACGAACTGTGCACAGCTTGTTGCATGTGGTTTTAATTTCAATTCCAAGAATATGAACATTCTCTCTCATGATTAATTGGTTGTTATTTTTTAAACATTCACTGGTTTTATCATCGTAAGAAAAATGGGTTTCAATTTTTTCTATTCTCCATTGTATCGGTTGGTAAGACATTAAACATTACCTGATGTCGCATCGGGTCCGTGTTCACCTGGCACATGTAGCTGCCGGAGTCGTTGAGCTGCACGTGGGAAATGTGCAGCTTCCACGTGTTGTGCCCATTGTGAGTCACCGACAGCCGCGGGTTTAGCGCCACCATGTGCGTGTGGATGGCGAGGATGGCCTTCGAGTCCGATTTTATCCACGCAACCTAAAAGCAAAAGAAGATTATTTAGGAGAGAGAACTCGACATTTTCACTCGACATGAGTAATATTCTTCTATCAACTGCATCTTTAAAGCAAGTGATTTAGGATATCTAGGGTAATGGTTTGTCATTTAAAACAAATTAAAATTTTTTTTGTCATATTCTTTTACTATTTTATTCATGCTCGGCAAAAACGCTCGAACCGTTGAGCTGTCCTGATTAAGATGAAAAATTGGCTATGTCACGGTAATGTAGCCTGGAGTTAAAAATGAAAACAATTTCCACCAGAATGTTTTGTTCACGAATCACAAGTATGGCCACGAGACCTCACCAGGGTCCAAATTGTTTAGTCAATCGAAACTCACTACTGGGCTCTATCGGAACTGACACTAGCAGCTATCCACAGGACAGAACGAACCGACAAACGGCAGCCGAAACAAGCGAGAAAAATAGGAAACACGAAACGGCAGTAGATTTTTATTTTCCAAAACTTTTATGTGCGCGTTTCATTAGGCAGTGATTTTCCACTTTCGCCCGGGGATTAGACGGGCGTTATTTAGGAGAGCTGCGTGTCGATAAAAGTTCGTCTTTGTTTTCAATAAATTTCCTTAATGAGATCATCAATAACGGCGACTATGAAACAGCACTAAATCGGCTCTGTGTTGCGTGAAGCGTTTTTGTTTTGTGCATGGTACGAGGAAGGCGGAAAATTAATTTGAACTCATTCAAACGTGCGCTGGTGGAGATGACAGTTTCTGCACGCAGGTCAATTTATAATTTGAGCTAAACGGTACGTTTTCCGACACAGCAAATAGGAAAATTGCGATCAGTTCAACTGTAGGGACTTAATTCGTAGAGATTTATGATCATGAGTCGATACACATTTCAATCAGTAAAATCTTAAAAAACATTATTGCTTATTGTTATGCATGTACTACACAGAACTCAAACACGTTGATGCAAATCTAGTTTAAGAGCAGTTATAATATTCTGCTCATGCAATTTTAGGAAACTATTTTTTTTAAATATGATTTATCACCATTTGTTAACACGAGTAGCTCTACGTTGCAAATGATCCTGATTCGTTGTGCATCGGTTCACAAAACATTTTCATCAATCACCCTTCGGTGGACTCATCTACAAACTACTTACCCTGTACTGTCCTAAATTATTCACAACACAAGTGAAAGACACGTCCCTTCCCTGCGTCACCGTCAGATTGTCCAGCGGTGCCAGAAACTCCGGCTTCACCTCCGTCTGTGTGCCATGGCCTGGGAAATGGGTTCGAACAGCGGAAATGTTGGAAATTGGGAAAGATACCGTTAGTAAGCAAAACGTAGGACAGTTATAGTGCCAACGAAAATGGCTGGCAACGCAGAAGGAACACAGAATGACGAAATTATTTGCACCAATGCATGGGGAAGCTAAAAGCAAAGAAAAACATAAAGGAAAATAGTTATTGGAATGAAATGAAACTCAAACAGAAACAAAACAGTGGGAAAATAGCGGCAGCGACCGGCGCGCCATTTATGTCGTCCATTATGATTATTTACCGTCGTGCATAAATCATACTAATTCGTGAAATTAAATTTCGACTACAAACTTACCGTTTACCAGCAGCACGACTAATGATATATTTAACAAAAGCTTTAGCCCGAGCAGATTTATGTATCCCATCGCGGTGGCGCTTTCTTTCGGTACATTCGCTTGCTCTATCCCTCACTTTCGTTCGCTGGCTCCGGCACACCCTATGTATCCACTTAGGGGGTTTTTCCTATCTTACAGATGAACACTTACACTCCGCTTCTGTTCCACGCCGTCCGTCCCAGAACAAATACGGCAACGATCGCTTAATCCCTTTTTCTCCCGTTTGGTTTTTCGGTCACTTCCCTGCCTCCTTCGAGGTGGATCTATCTGAGGAGTGGCTGCCACTTCCCCGGCTTAAGCCGCGCCAGCCCACTTCACGCTGCTACACCGTCGTGCGGAAAAGTGTCCCGTTCACTTACTGCTTCTGCTGCACGCCGGCTTCCTGGCCCGCGGCTTCACCACGAGAGATCCTTGGACGAACCACTTCACTCCAGTCCTCGGTGCGGCATCGGTTGCTTTCAACAATCGGCGCTTTATTGTTTCGCATTGCTCACTTGCTTCTCTTATTGCTGCTGCTGCTGCTGCTGTTGCTGCTGAATTTCGGTTCCGGGCCGCAGCTGCAGTGGAATAAATGCAAAATGTCCTGCACCGGCACTGCTAGCCTCACCTCGTCCTCCCGCCGGATTGCGATGAAGTTCGCAAACAATTTTTCACATCCACTTCGGCCCTCCAGCTTGGCCGGTTGACGCGTGAATTGTGGTGCGCGTTTTATTCATCCGCGTAATGCACTGGGAAACACAAATGCACTTTTCCGCACCGGGTGCACATGTGGGCCGAGCGCCACTGGTTTGGATCGGTTTCGAGTGGACATTAAGAACGTTGAATGCACTGTCCTTCTTTTTTTCGCTTAATTTCTCTTCACTTCGGTTGGGTTTGTTGGGTGCACTGGGAGAGACGTAAATGGCATACCTGTTTTTGTTTTCATCCTTCACGAAAAGTGGTTACAAATAATGGGAATGGATGAATTATGGAGTACGGTGTGTTACAGGGAAAAGAGTGTTAATGTGAAAGTATTTCTGTGCGGCCAAAGTGATTGCTTGTGGTTTTACAACGGGCTATAGTGTGAGCAATGATCGGGCAGGATTTATCTCACCATCTATGTTGGCATTCATAATAACAGTTTTAGAAAGTTCCTTCCCGTAATTGTGTTTGGTAAATGTTGTTTCTTCCGTAAATTTTATTTTGCTGCTTCATTGCTTTACTCCGTTTTGGACATCGATTCGAAACACGATCGATCTTTCACGAAACACACGAGAACATTCTTTCGGTTCATACCCTGTGAAAGCACGCAGCCCACCCGCCTAAACTGTCTCAGCACGCAGCCAATGTGGCTACATCGATTGACAGGCGAAGAGCTTCTGACGTGTCGGATGTTAACAAGCAGTAGTCACAAAGTAGGTGTGTTGTGTGTTGGAAAGAGGTGCCGTTGTGAAAAGACGAAATTTCAGCTTGAATTAAGCATACTGGTCTTGTAAATCTTGGATATCGGTTGATATGTTCTTCGACAGAATCGTTTTCTCTTCTAACCGAGAAACATCATACCCAAAACATGGTTCAAGACAGTGCGTATGTGGCAATTGAAAGTTCGGCCATGGGCAGCAATAGCGATGCGCAGTCAGCGCAGCAAATGGTTCCGTTACAATGGCGCAGCTGCAAGACGAATAACAGGGGCAGCCGAAGGAAACTTTGAAATGGAACGCAAAGCCGAACCAGAAGAAAGTGGACACCTTCTGTCACCAGCAAGTAGGGTTAGTAATCTGTAAGTGTAATTTATCGTGCAATAGTGTGGAGGAACTTTATCGAACTTATTTTCAGTTTACTTTTGTTTCGATTATATAAAATTTCCCCTGATTCAATAAAACTTGATGGCTGGTTTACATGAAGCGCAATTTGCTTAGCTGGCACTGGAGATAATGGAAAACGTAAGTGCAATATTGTTTGCATCATGCATGCAACAATCAGCAGAAAGGTTAAGCCTTATCGAACCGCTTCATATCCCGTAGCATCCCTCTGAGCCTGGTGCCAGCTTGACGCTTTTCTGAATTGTTCAGTAAACACAGTGAGCAACACATGGAAAATTAACTTTCATGATATGTAATCGATGGATATTCCGGTGAAACATGGAACGGATCCCATTTCATGTTGTTTTGTTTGTCGCATGTGTTTTTTGTGTGGGTGCTAGCATCCAGCCTGCGGTAATCTAGCATGGACGTAGGAATTTCCATGCAGTGAAAGTATGCATTTCAATCCCTTTGCAATGTATTGAAGAACTCCAAAATAGCATCATTCTATTATACGTTACTGGTGAAGTCCAACACGATGTATTTCACCTTAGGATCGTCGTTTTGACCAGCCAGGGGGAAAAAACTCTCGGTCCGGTCCTCACGTACGCAGAATTTCGCTAAACGTGCCCTCTCGGAAGGGTCCTTTGCAGCCACAGCGCGGCTGGTAAAACGCGTGCCTGACAGGAATATGAATATCAGAACCGGTCGAAAGCCGTTCCGGAGGATTTTCCCAATGTTCAGCATGTGTGATATGCACGAGGTAATGCAGGCACGGTGGGCTCGGGGATCTGTTGCGAATGCTGAGTGCCTTATTATTCGGTGACACCAGCTGACAGCTTGATTTTAATTAGACCATTCAATTGATTTCTATTTTATCGTTTTATGCATCATGCTCGAACAATAGCAGGATTCGGTGGATAACTTTTGCGGTCTTCTTTTGGCTCGTAAATCATATGAAAAGTTCATCACAACTTAGATAATTTCTATTATAGTCTAAAGAGTGAAACTTTAACTGAATTATGAAACCCCATAATTGATACAGTTCTTTTTGGTAACACGTTGCAGTACAAAGTTGACAAAGAATGGAAAGCAGCAAACGTGAAGAAGCCAAGCATAAAATACGCGAATATGTTATTGTCGAAATGTTCTCCAAGGGGTCCAAGGGAACTGTAAATTATGAAGCATGTTGCAGCGGCAAGCGAGCAGGAAGCAAAAAGCATAAAAATACAAATATGGGATTATCGGCGGAATTAAATAAATCCCTTCACATAATTCATCACCATAACCGAGCGTGGTGGATGGACAAAGAGAGTGTGAGGAGAATAGTGAGAGGGAAGCAACATCAGGGAGATTAAACACATTCTGGTGCACAGATTGGCGTTGTATTTCAGCAAGAATGTTTGACTGTTGACCTGGGCAAAAATTGTCCACCTTCCGTTCGAAGGGTGGTTGGGGCAACATTTTATGCTGCATCGTGCACGAAGGTTTTAATTCATATTGGAAAAGAATTCTGGGACGTCGATTTGGTACCGTTGTTACTGTTATGGTACGATATGATATTATCTTTTTTTAACTATTCGTGAAGATGAAATATGAATGAACAAAGCTTTTCCACAGAAGTCGTTTTATGTGCAGAATAAAATATTGTTTGATTGCAACTTGAAACGATGGAAATTCAATGTTTCATAAACATAAGCATATTGAAGCACATATTGAAATACTGTTCAATTCAAACTGATTAATATCGATAACGTAAAAAAATGATTGATCTTCCTATTTTAATGATGATCTGGTTGCATTCGAAGATATACCAGTGTGCAAAGTGATACTCCATGGAAAAGCTGGATTGAACTGCTTGTCATCAGAACTCACATCGAATGGTTTGCTGTAGGTTCACTTATCAGAAGCCTTTTGCGCCATGCCTTGCGGTTCGATTTGATAGGCGAACAGAAGCGTGCGGAGGTGAAGTATGGAAATGCATAAACGTATGGCGCAACGTAATGGCGTTGTTAATTGCATATTCTTACTCCCTTCTGAGGTTTATGATGTCACAGCTTGTGCAACAGTTTGCGTGCCCGTTGTTGATATTGCAAATTTTCAAAAACAAATCAATTCGCTGTGGGATGCGTCATGGTTTCATTTGATTGATTCTTTATTTATGAAACATGGTTTTGTGTGTTTCCTTTTTGCTAATAAGTGAGCGGGAAAATCATGCGTTAGTTAATCCGGTTTGTTGCCGAGGCATTTTTTTATTCCTATCCCCCTTCCGGGTCCGCACATTAAACGCGAGTAAACAATCACGCTTAGCTCGCCATTGCGCGATGTGGTTTGATTAATTATTTTTGAGAATTATGTTGGAATATTTGATAAGCATAGAATAAAACGTATGACCAGAGATAATGAAGGGGCAATGTGGCCATAAATCAACATGACCAGCAGTCAATTTACACACTTATCGCAGCTAGTCACATTGTCTATATGCTCAATATGCACAGCAGAGTTGTCTCAATATTATGGTGGGGTTTTCCATGGTTTAATAAATAGTATAAATAATACCTTTGATTTAGGATCAAATGCGGTGTTTTGAAATATTAATTTTGTTCAAACGATCTGGATTATCAATTATTGTTTAATAATTAAAAGGTTACATCTGTTTTTATTTTACATAGCTTATTTCCAATATTGCACATAACTTCAACAACTATAAAACGTACTCTTGATTGGCAAGTGTTCACATTTCTATTTAGCAATAAGCTTAGCCAAGACAGAAAGTTTTCCAATACCTTCATGAGGTCCGCATCATTACTCGGTTAAGTATGTTTATCGGAATGCTTTTCAGGCGACACGACATCAAATGTTATCGCTTTCCATCTCCATAAAAAACCCGAAAAGGTAGTGGAGAAGATTATTACTCCTTTCCATATGTCGTCATTCCTATGCTGGTGGCGGACATTCGGTTGGATTATGGAACCGTAGCCATGGCAAAGTAACAACATAAACAGCTTCGACACGCATGATAAGCCAGCGGGAACGGACAAATTTGTTCGCCAAAAAAAGAAAAACCTTTCCACCGACTGATGCTGGACAACGCACATCCCATTTTCCCTCGGTATTGTCTAGCAAACACACACACACTTCTTGTGATTCTATCTCTATCACTCTTCGCTCTGTGATGGAGTGTAAAAGCACTTTTCGCACATTTTTCTTCCACTTTACGGTCACTAGTATCCTTTCGTCCGAAAACCGACCATGAATTGTATTTTTCGATGTCGATAACTTTCGTGCTGAATCGATCTCAAATGATAATGGGGTGGTTGTTATGGTGAGGGATATTCAACACGTTACTCGGGAGGTCGGAATTGTTATGAGCGATATGGGAGGGGTCGAGGTATGGTCATGGTCCATCTGCATGATGAAGGTTTATATCCGAGAACGGAACAATCCCCGAGCTAGGCAGCGTACCGGAAAAGTATTGGCAATGTGTGCAATAAATATGAAATATTACTTCACGTTTGCCAGGTTTCTTATTGGGTAATTACTCTTTGAAAATGGTGCATTGATCATGCACTGTATGTTGCAGAGCGATGAAGCGAACTCCTATACGTTTTCGACATTCTCTTTCTTATATTTTTAATGAAGAAAAAATTTTGAAACTTCACAAACGATAATTGTAGGAAAGCATAGCTAACAACATTCATATAAGTTTATTTTATTTTATTTTATTTATTTTATTTTATTAATCCAAATTGTTTGCCGCTAGGGTTAAACAATGCTTAAATACTATGTACATAATAATAATTAACGGAATAGGAAATCAGGGGAGGAGCGAAGGAGTGAGCGGAAGTGGGACAAAGGACGATTGTAGTCAAACAGGTCGTACGAGCTGTTGAAAGCGGAAAACGCACGAAGAAACGGGTCGTTAGATCCAAAACGCGACTGGCGGGATGGGATATACAAGGGGGGTCTGACACGAAGGTGACGCGAAGGAGCATAGAAAGGGACAGAGGAGGATAACAGATCTGGAACATCAAGGTCATGGGAGAGGAGGCTAGCAATAAAGCAAGCTCTGAGATGGGAATGCCGAACTTCTATAGCATCGAGCTCCAGAAGCTGGCAGCGGATAGGGTATGATGGGACTTCCACGTGGTATCCAACAAGGAAACGTCTAACCGTTACCCGAGTAAACTTGCGCTGAACACCCTCCAGTTTGAACTAATAAATTCAGCTTGCTGTTTCTTTAAAATAGAAGCTGCAATTTCTGCCCAAGGAATCCAATTATTGCGAAAATTTTCGCAATGATGGAAAGGGGCAATCATGGCCGTGCGACCGGGCAGACGATTGGTAACCAGGCCATGTTAAGACAACGTGCTCAATTTTGAGCGGTTCAGAAGCAAGAAGAGATGTTCGCAAAATGTTTTAAGGTTTGAAAAATAGCTAAACTATTTTCGGACGTTAATTGACTAAATAAACCATAAACCAACCAAAATTCGATAGCCAGTGTAGCCAGCCCGTATTATTTTGATAAGTAACACCATTTGAATTCTGTGAAGGCTATAAAAATGACAAAATATCAATCAAACTATATCCATCTCTTTACTTGGAATAATTATCAGAACCAACTCAAAGCCATTCATACATTTCGTTTTCAATTCAGGTCATTTCGTGACACCAGTTTTCGTGAACGTTTCTGATTTGTAAAGGCATGATGTTTATCGAAATCAACGTAAACTACTACGACCTATCCGATCGTGAAAAGCCACATCAATAACAGGGAGGACACGTGAATGTTTATTAGCCGTTAGTCGGCCAATTAATTATCCTGCTGCATCCCTAATGGCGGAGCCAATGGACTTTAACGTAGTGAACCACAGTCAAGAGTGATTGCACCACGTTTTCTCGAGTTTTTGGTTATTGGTAGCTCGCGATAAAAGGTTATTTTGTTCCATTCAAAAATCATGATGATGGCTACCGCGATCTCGATCATGATGATGGCACTTGCCGTTCTTCGTGCCGGCTTAACGATGGTCGGTGGCTTCTCGAAGGCCGACATAGGATTTTAATTAGCCCTATCTACTCACACAATGCACGCACAAGGGAATCAATGAAATGGAAAGGTTGCCTGTCGGTGCCATCAATGTCCGTGACTCAATGCCTTATTATTTTTTTCCACAGGTCACGAAATCTATTCTTTTCGATTGCACTTCATTTGAACTCCTTGATGAATACATTGCACTTTTGTTGGAGCTGTGCAGTTTGTGTAAAACTAAAGTAAGAAAACTCCCCCGGGAGTAGCCATCCCTTTTTTCCATTCCAATATTGTGTCACGCCATCATGGCCACGAAGTCACCTTTTCATGCTGAAATACTGCAAAACTGCAACAAATTGAGCTGGACGATTCCCGAGGTATTCGATCCGTTATTGTAACTCCTTTTTTAATCACTATACGTCTGACTTTATGTTGCATTATGGTTATGTTCCTTCGTTCTTTTTGGTCCCGGTCCACCTGGCTTGAATGTTTCAACAACCAGCTGTTCCGGATTATGCTGGATGTAGAATGGGGAAACGTGGAAGGGAAACTATCTGCACTCGAGTTAATTTTCTGCAGTTGGTTTGTGAATGTGCGTCAGTGTGTCGTATGCTATGATCACGCTTCACATTATCGCCGGGAAACAAAGCTGGTTAATCGAAGTTGAAAAGCACAGCTCTTCCAGCACTTGCCAACCACCTCACCCGGTTCAATAACATGCTGATCATGTCACGTCACTTCTTCTTTCATGCCACCTGCCAGATCCCTTTTCGTTACACGTTATCCTGGTTTCTGCACTCGCAAGCTCAAATCACTCGGTAGCCTGTTAGTATCACGGAATGGCACACGGACACCGATGAGCACGAGCACCACGAGCACACTGCTTTCTCGTTTCATTCTTTTATTTTAGCCAGATACCGGATCCGGAAGATAAGAAAGGAAAACACACGGATGCTTCGTACACCTTTTGACAATCGAGGGTGAGCCGGTTAGCCGGCGGAAAGGACAGTTGATCCTGGCACATAAATTTTCCTTCGAAAACAACGACCCAAGGAAACGATCCTTTTCAACCCACCACTAATACCACGGCTGCTGACTTTCACACGGATCCTTCCAGCGTGTAATCTCTCACTCGGCGGGATCGAACACGTGATTTCGCGCGCCGCGCAAAAGGGCAACGTGCTCCGTTCCGGTTCTGATAAACCGTCGTTCGCTCTACGAGAGAACGTTAACAACGACGACGACGAGAATCACGGTGACGGTGACGTAAAACACATCCGCGCGCGGTGCAGCGTCGGAGCAAACTGAAGCTACAGTATCGCAAATTTTCCGAATCAGAACGAAGGGCCGCCGTCGAAAGGGGGTGCATCGTGCTCGAGTTCGAGAATTTAAGGGGAGGCAAAAAGGACTCGTCGGCGTTCGAAACCCGAACGGCAACCGAGCGACCGACGACTTTCGAAGTAAAGGGGAGCCGGTTCAAGAGTTTTCCGAGCCCGACTACGACTCAATGTTGGGGAAACCCATCCGATGATGCTTTCGAGAAAGCTTTTTTTCCCCAACCGGCAGAAGTTCTAAGGACTTCCTGTCAAACTTCCAGTTCGTTCTTTGGTCTAAAGGTTCGTGGAAAAGGAAAACAACGACAATAAGGATATCTCTTTCACCCGGTTTCCACGACTCGCGTAAAGAAAAAGACATTTCCGTCAGAGGCTTGAAGCTTCTGTGTCTTTTCCGATCATGTAGTCATGTGTAAATGCTTCCTTTGCATGATGGTGATAAATACGCTCGTCTCACTCTGATCGCTGCAGACGATTTAAGATAAGATTGGGAAGAGAAACCATATTAATGTAAGGCAACGATTTGGATATAATGAAATATTAATTGATCTTCTTAACAAACTCAAAGCTATGTTCTGGATTTGCATGAAACGAAACATTCAACACATAAATTTTTGATCATTTGAAAGACGAACAGTCTAATAAAAGACAACTAATCATCAATGTTGGTCCTATAACCTTTTTCGACCTAATATTTTTGAACTAAAATGTATAGTTTCATTTCTATTCCAGAATTATATTTACTGGCACTCTTTGGCCATTTGTTCAGTACGGCATGGCATGCAAATGCACGGCAGTTTCCAAATAGCGCAAGCTTTCAACACTTCGCAAAACTATTTGTAACGCGGCTCATACTTTTCCAGCCAGGCCGGCATCAGGCATCCGGAAAGAGGAACTGCATTCCCTGCGGCACTTTTTAACGAGATATTTTAGTTTGTCATATTTTCGCATTCGTGGTATTTCTTTACGCTTCCCCCCGCTCCCTTATCAAACCGAATGCAAAGCTTATAAGGCGCCATCTCTTTCATGCCCTAAAAGGCCGTGCCTGTCACGTGGTTTTACTGAAACTATGAACGATGTCGGCGAGGCACAAAAGTATGCGCCGAACAATTTCTTGTTGTTGTCTTCTGATTTCTTCCCGGATCAGGCATGGGAGCAGAGCTTTCCACCAGTGGAGGACAATGCGCTGGAGTTGCTCTTAGAATCTTGCGTCGTTCACGAAGGTTGGTTACGGTTTGCCCTTTTCCTGTAAAGGGTATTTTGCGAAGTATTTTAGTTTTCATAGATCTGTATGATTTGTAAATACAACTCAACTTGAACAAATTCAGTCCGAGTTGGAAAAACAGAAATTGTATAAACATAGTCGAAAACAACTAAGATAAGCTAAATAATGTTTCTTGGGTGGATAAGTCACTCATATTCTCATCCTCGGAGCTAGGTCTCGCGTGAGGGCCTGAGATATTTGAGCCTGTTTCATGCTTTCGCCTACAGCAAGACTAAGCCACTAGAATACAATGCACGCGTGTAAATTCTAGGCCACGTGGTCTACGCGGAAACACACTGACGGTGCCTGGGGGAAACACACACGATGCAATGGAAACTGGCGGTCATAATAACCGAGACGAAACATGTTGGAAATATACATATTTCGCTTCGAGCTAAAATTCTTCTCCTTACCGAATTCCGACGGTACTGCCTTCACATCACTACCACAGGAACTTGCGAAAAGATCCTTGAAGAAGTTGCCAACAACGTTGGTAGGACCTTGAATAGAAGAGCTGACAGTAGACGGTCCTCACATTCTTATCCGCTGCGTTATCAGTAATGTGAGGATCTGTCTGTTGGCATAGTTGTATCGCAAATAACTGCATTTACATTTATTTAATTTGAATCGACAAAATTGTTTTTAGATGGGTTATGTTTTCGCTATGACCGATTCAAAATGTTCTTGTTGATTATTTGGCATCCCTTGTTGACTGTTATACGGCAATCATCGCACGTCACGTGTCGTACGTTTATAATTGTAGCATATTAATTTGATTCACTATGTAACTTTAGATGAATCATAATAGAATATTCTTCATTTTGGACTTTGATGGATGGATTTGTATTTATATTTATTTGGTTGTTAGTTAGCAACATAAGATAAAAGCTAAATTATTTATTTAAGTGTGTGATGCAAACTTTCTGTCTTGTATTATTGACACATGTAAATTACACGAAGTGATAAAATTGAAACGGTTTACAGCTAACATCGGGACGACTCCCTTTGGCTCATCGTTTAAGGGTCGATCGCATTCCTCGCCCTTCCGGTTCCATCAGCGATTTAATAACGCATTCGCTGCCCCTTTGTAACATTCCTCCGCACACTTGCTAATAATATTACATTCCAACACTTTCGAACCGCAATCAAGTGGGAAGGCATTGGCGCGTGGCGGTTTTGCAATCTCGCTGATGTCATCGTGGGTTCAATATTGTTCCAACTGTTCCGATTGTCGTCGCATTCCGTTGTGTCTGTGAAGATCCTAGAAGGGTCGGAGGTTCGGAATCGACATAGGAGCGACACAAGCGCGGAGCATATTTGTAAGACCGCGGATCGCACTGTTACATTGGAAATGTTACAGATGATGCTTCCAGAATTAGAGACGATGAAAGATGTTAAACTGCAAGCTGTGACAAACACCCGTATAAACACGCCAATCCAAACGGCAGTTTCATATTCCATTTCGCAAAACCGCCCGACCCGCCCGATTTTGTCCGCTAGCTTTGAGATCGCATTGCAAGTAGCATGAGGTTGGCATCAGCATGGAACGACAGGGGGGGAGAGGGGGAAAATGCCGAATAAATTCGTCTTCACTTGAAAAATTCCTACAACTAACATCTTCTGGAATAATTTACGACCATTTTACCAGCAGCGAATAATATGAAATATCAATGTTTTTTTTTTTCTTTTAACCAACGCCGTGCTTTACCTAATCGTTAGCGGCCTGTTTTTTCCAGGACCTTTTTTCAACATCAACTTAGGGAAGAAACTTTCCGTATACCGCGGAATAGTTGTGTACCTGAAAATGATCGCAATGTTCTCTTTGCGAGCTTCTTTAAATCAGATTTTGATTGCTCCCAAAATATCATCGTCGAACACTGTCCAAAGGAAAACGGAATTTACTGATCCCAGTCACACGCTTGCACCGCCACAAAAGAACTTTTGATTAAATTTTCTTTCACGGTTCTCTTGGCCCTTCACGTGTCGCTTGCACAATGTCGACCGATAATAACCCTTCAATTCCGGATTTGCTTCATTCAGTGAGGCATTGTAGGGAAAGTTTTTCTTCCGCCCGGCCAGAGGTCCAGCGGTTGCTGCTGGCAAAAATGGCGCCACTAAGAATCATGAAATTGAGCTGGTCGATCGTAGCCCGAAGTAATCATGAAGCGGTAATCAAATTTCATTTTCGTTTTACTTAGTAATTTATACGAATGAGCGATCATTCGCATCGCCCGGAGAGAAAGGCCAGAAATAGGAATTCATAGGAGAAACCAAGGATTTATCTGTCCGTCGTGGAGAAGTGCTGTAAGTGGTGATGGATTTATCTGCGATTTAATGTAGTCGGTCAAATCATCAAAATAGTGCTATCAACTTAAGATGAAATATATCGATTTTATCTGGATTCGGATAGTAAGCAATGTGCTGCAAAACGATTTACAACGATGGCAAACAATTTCTCCCGTTTCTCTCTAAAGAATAGCTCTCCAAATTGGACTCTTTCGCTGCGCTACAATGACAGTAATCCTTAAGGAAGTTTCAAAGACGATACTGGCATTCGGAGACACACAATGAAAAGAATGGAACGAGTTGGAATCCATTACACTGCAGTTGCATGTGACGCCTTGTTGAAACCGACACCTACATACAGCCGTCCATCGACAATCCATCTGTTTGAGCACAAGAAAACTCGCTGCCCCGTTGGTTAAAAAGAAAATCCCTAAAGATGGAACGTAATCTACCAGGAGATTGCGAACGGCTGCGCCGAAGGAGTGGACACAAAACCCGTCATCCCATTTTTTCCCCGCATCTCGGAATGCCTAATGGATCCGCAAATGATAGCAATTTTCTGAAGAACCGTCCTCGAATACGGTGCTACCAAATGCGTCGGATTGCATTGCTTTTACCCCAAATGGACTAACATATATCAGTGCGACCGACGTCCGCTCGGGTGGACTTCATGGTGTTTCCGATGCGTCCCTTGCGATGGAAGATGGCTGAGACGTTCATGTCCAGCCAAAGAATATGTGTTGTATATGTTTGGCATCCAGTCTCCATCAATGGCACACGAAACAGGACGGACAAAGCGCAACAACATCCGGCAGCATACACAAGTATACACTTCGCGTATACCTGCTACGAAGCGTCGAGCTAAACTGCATTAGAATAATTGAATTTTCAAACACAATGTTCCATTTTACACGACGCTGGTACATGCTTGAGATACAGTTTGGTGAAAAGCATCAGCTCGCTCCTGATCGCTTTTCGGCAGTGGGATGTAAGGAATCCGTTATGCCCAAAATACTGTATTGATATATCCATTGTTCTGTGAGCATTGATTTCATATCCGGTAACATTTCATAAACGAATCAGGATGCAACATCACAGTTCCTTCAAAACAGGGAGTCAAACTGATGCAACCATAGTTTTGGTTTATAGAACGTGGTTTAGTTTTAAATGCTTGGAAACGAGCTTTTGAAATTGTATCTCCTTTGTTTCACGTTTGCAATCATTGGCATTGCGCCCAGATTTTGAAGCTCCCTTCCTCTAGTTTGTGTTTTATTTACTCAGCGCCATTATGGGCAACATTATGTAACAACGTATCGCAAGTTGAATTGGTCCAGCATCAAGGCCTGACGAGCTCAAAGCGAAAGAAACAATGGTGCTGCCGGTGCGTTGCAAATGAGTTGCCTTTTTTGTTGTTTGCAAAACCGGATTAGAGCGGCGCAAGTCAGGCGTGTCTTCGCCCCAGCTAGGCGTCCTATTCTTGTGCACTCGAGTGCGTCCCGGCTCTTCCTGAGACAAGCCGTCGAGGACGCCGGTAGCGAAGGGGAACACTTGGAATCACTCGACATATTGCTTCCTGCGTGCCGAACGGTTCGGGATGGATTTTTCACGAAATGCACCATGGTTCCATCGCCCTCTTGCCTTGGCCTAGGATCTATCCATCGCCTCCGTTGCCACCGGGATGCCGGATCAGGGAAAACGATGTTTCACGGTGTTTGGCTGCCAAAAGGTAACGAGGACGGCTCATTTTAAGCCACCCCCCGCGCAAGTCTGCAGCAGGAAAGAGGTCCGTCCGTGCGGCCGAAGAGGCATTATCCGTTGGTGAATTGTTTTCAATTGCCATTTCGCCTGACAGATTAAACATGGCCGCGCTGTCAGCGCCGTACTCGTCGTCGGTCTCGTCCGATGGGCAACAATTGGGCTGCTTGGGCCGCATTGGATCGACTGGGAAAACGGAAGGAAAGGAAGGAATTAAGGCATGACGAGGGAAACGCGCTTCCGTTTCGTTCCTTCTGATGGTAGTGGTAATTGTGGTCTATTGTTTTCACCAACACCGCTAACGTCGGCAGGGAATCGGAAGGTAAGATTGAATCGGAAGGAACCATAAGCCCCGGGTCTGGTCGGAACGGACTAAAAGAGCAAGAGAGAGATGATGGCAAATTTGTTCTCACACTTAACCTCAACTCGTGGCAACAACTGAAGGATTCTGCCTCGAGTCATGTGTTTCAAGTAGACCCTCGGCAACGGCATCATGCTAGGGAAATCCCTCCAGCCTCTTCAGACCAACGGCTGTGGGATACGAATGAGACACTGAGCGATTTTTGAAAAATTACCCACAACACCACGACTTCGACACATTGGTTCGGGCCATGTTCTGGTGGCTTGTAAATGGAAAGCCCCCAAAAACCCACACATGGCATGCGGCAAGACGACAGGAGCAGCAACAGCAGTCGGGGACGGAAATTCCAATGGGCAGCAAGATTAATGGTTTGCCTGACAACTGACGATACAAAATAGATAAATTATCCGGTTCGTTTCTTTCGATAATCAAACGCATCCGTAGCAGCCGTTGCGTTTGTTTTGAGGGTTTCGCTTCGGGCAAGCTGTTTCTCAAACTTTCTCGCACCGAGCCTCAGGTGGGCCGAAGGACGGGTGACGGTAGGGGACGGTAATGGACGGTGTGTATCTTATGGATCGACACCCAGAGAAACATACGAGTTGGAATAACCGGCTGGCAGGCGACAAGATCAACATGTGTGCTCCATCGTTCCCGGGGGCGTGTGTCCTTGTTGGAACGACACGTCACAGCAGAAGGACCTTGATAGGACCGAGTATTGAGCACGTCCAAATGGGGTTAGGATGGGAGGAAGTATTTGAATGGTGTCCTTTTTTCTGCTTCTCCGTGCTACGATTGGGCTCCCACACGGCATGCATCGGCAAACAGTGTTCGGCCAATGAAAAATATTGTTTTTGTGGTGAATGTTAGCTGTCAGTTGCACATTGAATCAAGAGCAACAGAGCGAACACATACATGACAGTAGGTGTGCGAATTTGCGTGCCTGTGTGTTTGGCGGCAGAGCACATTTTTGTGAATTTGAAAACTGGTTCGAAAGCACTTTGAACGAGTTAACAATAGCATGATTATTTGTTTGAATTTGTTAGGATGAGCATCATGGGCGATTCAATCATGAAACATTAAACTAAACTGATCATGACGTGAATGGCTGAAAATAACCGGAATAGTTTGTCATCATAAATCTTATTGGACATCATGCTGTATTGAATTCATAATTAACCAATGACAATGAATGTATCATAAGTATGTAGCTGAGCGCAGAACAAATAGAATAATCAACAAAATTCTAGATTTTCTTTAAAACTAAGAAATGTTTTGTATTGAGTTGACGGCAGGTTATTGTGTTATAGTTTCTCCGATGTTCATTATTTACGGTAAACAAATAAACTTTTTAATAATTGTACGGCCTAATCAACAACCGTACTTTGCAGTTTTGATTGAGAAAAGTGTACTAAATACTTTTTCACATAAATTGGACCTTGTTTCTGATTGAAGATTCTTTTTCTACATAAATGGGAACTTATCTTGCGTCTTTTTTGCCTTGGTCGAATGTCATCCAAGTTTCCTTAAGAGGAATGGGAAAGATGAATATGGAAAATGGATCACTCCTTATCGTAATGCCGCAAATCGCACGGAATGTCGTCAAAAGTTTAATCACATTCATTCGAAGCATTCCACTTGGGCAGCACAATAGCGCGGAATGGAAGATTTAACATTTATTCTTTGTTACTGGATGATTTGCTTTTGAAGTGTAAATTGAAGTAATCGCAACAATGTCGCAAGGACATGTACCACCAATGGCTTTGAACAAGGGATGATCAGTATATTCAGCATCAAATGGCTGAATGGCTCACAAACTCTGCATCATTTTAAGAGGGAATCTTGTCAACCATAAATTCGCGGGAAAATAATATCGTTAGATATTCGGTCGACCAAAGTTGAATCGATTGTTAGGATGATTCACGCGTCGATTCCCTCGAGCAACGTTTCCTAATTGAATCAAATCAAACAGCTTCTTCGATTTGATTGACAGAGTTCTTGTAGAAAGACAACTTTTTTGCCCATGCGAGTGTGAGGGAAGCCAACAAAAATGGTGGAATTTCCGTGAGCTTTTACAATCGGAAACTGATGGCACGAGGCACGGCTCATCGAATTACCGGCCATAATCCGTCGTTGCTTTCCATCGTTCATGCCACCTCACAATATCAATATTAACGAATTCGAAGGACACTCAAACAAATTAAAACCTTATTGCTGATGGATAAAAATGTCATGTTTGTCATACACAAAGCAAATCGACCCTAAAAATTGTTAGAATAATGTTTTCTCCAAGATAGATAAGCTTTAGACGGTTTCAACAAAATGACATAGTGCATACAATCGTTGAAAAGTACTTTTAAAAACAAATGGAGTAAAAAGCATCCCGGTCGAGGAACAGTTTCAAATCATGAGAAGGTAGAACTACTATTTCTCCATCTAGATTGGTTCCCGTTTTCCTTCTTTGCTGGTTTCCATTTGCCAACACGTGCCATTGCCATGTTGCTTCTCCTCTTAGTACAAGTTGTTGCAAAAGTGTTCTTGTTAGAAATCTAACGTGCGCCGTACGAGATAGCCAAGAGCAAGTGAGAAGGCGGCTGCTTAGATGAGCCAACCGTGAGAAGGCGGCGGATAGTGGCCGTAGTTTCGGGGACGAACCTGGCCCGATCGGACACGATCGCGGCCGGGAATAAGATAAAAGGGCGATACGCGCCACGATGGGTTCTTTTTGTAATATTATTCAGCCGTGGAGACACGGTTAAATATACCAATTTGTGGTCGTCGTGTATGACGCACCGACAATTCAAACCTGTGTCCGGCTGAGTGTCCGGTTGAGTTTCACCCTTTTTCCCTGTTTGAATCAATTCAGCCAAGCTGAGTTAAATAATATACAGTGCCCTTTAGCGTGTGCCGATTCTGTGTGTTATTATTCGTGTCACATACTTTTCACACGAGTGCGTCCAGAAAATCCGGATAATAACCGGTTCTGGGGTAAATAGAGCGTAGAGCGTTCGGGACAAGAAAGTCTGCTCTCGAAATGTTCGTGAAATATAAACGCCATTTGCAAGGTTGTCTGAACTGTGAACTCTTGGTAGTGCATTTTTCTATCCGCTATAAGCTTCTTATCGAAAAAGGAACACGATTCAACAGAACTGAGGTTTATTGAATGTTTTTTTTTTTAAATCTCCAATATTTATAGTACATTTTGTTTAATATAATTTGTTTACCGTCACGAAATGTCAATGGTTTGTTATGAACTTTCTTTATTCCTGTAAAATGAATTAACTTTAAAAAAATTCAGCACCAGCTTAGGGGTTTATAGAGTTGAGCCAAGAAAAACTTGAAACCTCCTGTGAAGTTAGTCCTACCACTTTCTTAGGAGATCGTGCCTAAGCTACTCCTAAAGTAAATTTCAACCGAGTTCCATTTGATTTTGCGTTGTTTGTTCTCATCCACATCTTCATTCGAAAAATCACTTTCGATTGGAACGCTACTGATTCCGGTTCCGGTTGAATACGATCGCTAATGAAGCCGTGGCGCGAATGCACAAAGTCATGCTAAAAAGGCAACGAGTCGCCTTAGCCGAAAAAGGGAGGTCTAAAACCAGCTCCGTCATTAAGCCGTAAATTTTCTCATCCAGAGCTGTCTTTTTTCGGTTGCCAACTTTCTTGAGAGTTTCCCCTCGCGAAGCTTGGAAGCGTGGTGAGGCGCCAAATAAAGCGATACTTCTGCATACTTCGATTACGTAAATCCTCGTCAACCTCGGCAATCAATATGGTGGGAGTAAGAAGACTTATCCGATGGGGAGCAAAAAGTGCAAAACAAAACACTTTGTTCGCCCAACTTAGGGAACAATGTCGACCCTTGGTGCCAACGGGGAGCATGGTTTCCGATAATTGAATAAACATCATTAAAACAATACAAAATAAAAAAAATCTCCTAAATCGATGCAATCGTTTATTTCTTTGCTCGCCTTTCGTTCAGGTTTAGCGTTCCACTTGCTATTATTGCAAAAGCATCTGGGGCTTTAAGTTAATTTCCTTTCATTCGCTCTATTTTATGAATCTTTATGGACAAAGGAAATTGGAAACCAAAACTGTTGGCTATTTATTCGATGCCATTTTATTGTCTATTATTTTACCGCTCTTACCCATCATTGAGTTTGGTTGGTTTGTTAATAATTTTTCATTCAGATACGTCCTATGTTTATAGGGTTCAAATTTTATAACATTCATTAAGGTTTGTTTTTTCTTAACAATGTTGTTCAGCACAAAATTACTGTGTTTGACGTTGTTGTACTTCACAGATTATTAGTCATGAAGCAAATGGAAGAATATAACTGCCTAATACTGTGACTCAATCATAATGAAGTGCATTTGCGGTGCATTCGTGAAAATGCTCTAATCAGTGGTAAAAATAAAATGTAAAAAATTAAGTAGTAAAGATAAAATATTTATAAAATATAAACAGCAGTTTGAGGCTCAGTCGTGCTTTTGAATAACGATGAATAGTTTTCTCCCGAGTCGCGGTGGCGCGTTACCAGTGCAATATCTACCTTCAAGCGTTTGCCACCAATAATCAGGAGCCGGTGGAAAGCTGCCACGGGTGTACATCGATAGCTGGTTCATGGTTTAACCTCAACTGCAGCCCAGAAACCGGGCGTATGATTAGCATCCCCCGAAAGCGCTGACGGTCCGCGCGTCGGGAAGTTCTGGTGCATTGCAAATGTCCGCCGGACTGAGCGACAGACTCGGACTTTGCAGAACTGTGCGGCGCACACAATTAATTAGTGCTAATGATTAGGAAATCCACACATTTCAATCGGTGCATAATGGACCCGGGTCGGATCGATGGTTCGTAGCCCTGACCGCAGCCATTAACCGTGAGTTTGAGCGGGAATACGAAAGGACGAACGAAGACCGGAAGGACTCCCGGGACTACCGGTGTCGGGAAGGGCTGCCCAGGCGATGCATGATTGAGTGGTAATTGGGACAGGCTAAACATTCGTCGACGACGAGCGGCGTCCGTTCCCCGAGGTCGGCGGGAAAAGTAAATTTGAATAAACCGTTCGCCGGATCGCCCTGGTTGTGGCCGTGGTCGAGCAGATTTTATCAAATCTCCATTAAACTAATTGATGCGGTGCCATCTGCACTTAAAATGATTTCAAAGAAAGCTGGCGCGTACGCGATGAGTCACGTGGACAAAGCTTGTGCGAATGAGAAGCATAACGCTAATGTCGACATTTCGTTTGTTGCGAAAGTAGACAACAAGAGGACAACCTGGGTTTAAAATTCCAGTATACTGGAGTGTGATTGCATGTCCACGTAGAACGAGAATCGCGAAACACATGTGTGCTTAGCGAACACGAGCATAAGAAAAACTCCTGTGAAACTTTTTTGCAATCGCTTGCAGATTTATGATTCAACTGGAAACATGGCCACACCACTTGTACTACGGCGGCATTAGTTAATTTGAATTTATTTGCCGGAAAATTATGGAACATGGTTCAGTGACGTAGAGCTGTCCCAAATATGTCATGCGTGAAGTTCTCGTCCGGTTTTATGTGTCCTTTTCGGTGTTGGGTGCGATTCGGCTGCCAAAGTTGCTTTATTTGAATGATTTTCAGTTTATCAGTTAGGAACTAAGCTAGTTCTCGTTTCGTTTCGATGAACAATTTAATACTGCAAATCAAACAAGATACTCGTCTCGGAACATTATGTAAATTTGGTATGTCCCATTTCGGTACCACTTATTTGAAAAAGCGAATGGATAAAAGTTTCACATGGAAAGGGATTTGGAATGGAAGATATAATTTCATGTCGAATGACTTACTTAATTTGTATATCATGAGCTTCATGAAACATCAAAGGAACACTGTCATCTAATGGTGAATGATAAAAACGAAACCGAGCACCGATTAAATTGTATCAAATTATCAAATTATTTGGTATCCTACCAAAAATATATGTGCAAACATTTTTTTTTCCTTTTTCCTGATAAAATACAAATTATCAGCAGGAACAAAAAAAACATGGTACATGAAACATTCATCGGCATTGTAAAATACAATACACTAGTTTTATGCGAGGACTCATACACTCGCATTGACGTTTCCTTTTCCGTTGAACATAAAGTATTTCTTATTTGTCTAATTGACTAATGTAAATGTGTGCTGTAACTTCAAAGTCAATCGGCTGCTTAAGGAAGATTGAAGGAAATAATGCAAGAATAGCTTTAGGAATTATTACTTGTAAAATAATAAACTTTTACAGTCACCTTAACATGGCACCATAATTCATCTGGCAGCTGTTAAAGATGGGTTTGGTCTCACCATACGCTATGTTTCACGGAAACAGTGTGTTTTAAAGCAGTGGTACGGGGGCAGACAAAAGGAGCACCAAACCATATTCCTTTCCCGACACGGAGCTGCAGCGGGAGGAAGCGCAATATTGAACATTAAAAAACAGTCGAAACTGTTTATGCATGCCGTGCACCACGTGTAGCGCGGTGTCAATCGGTTGTGAAAAATGAAAATGCTTTACAAGACGAAGCACTTGTTCCAGGCGAAGTGAAGTGAAGAGTGAAGCAATAAAAAGACCTAAACTCGACTGCCATTCAACGGGGCGACGAACGGTTGTCACACGGTTCGGCCCGGAAAAGCACCCCATGGAAGTGTGTGGCGAGCCTTTTCCTATGTTTTCGGCACTCCCTCGCATTCCCGGGGTTGCGTTTTTATGGGATTTTAGCAAGTGCAAGAACTTATGGTGTCTTCTGGAAATACTCCCGGCGCAAATGCATTCCTGCACGAATCCTGAACAAGGGAAAGCCGCTGGAGAGAGCGAGTCGGATGCAACGGAATCCAGACTTGGACTATTTTTTTGCCCGGTGCTGACATGGCAGCTGTTCCCACGATGCGGTAGACGTTCCATAGTTTTCATCGGTTCACAGTTTTCCGACGCGAAACGATAGGGAAGGGTTTCCTCCCCGGCGTGGTGCGATTGTGAAATGATCAGGCAGAACGCACGTTGGCAGAATAACAATAAACCAAGAAATGATTTGCATTTGCGAGCTGGTCGAGATGGCAAGAAACCCGTGGTGCGGTCGACTGTGTGCATCCAACCCACAGGAAGTACGCGGAAAACGCAACGACCCCGATGCAGCAGAAAACGGCGACTTGGGAGTGGAATCCACTTCGAATGGAATTTTCATAAGCCATTCATTCGTTTGAAACTCTTCCTATTTTTGCATCGCATTGTGAGAAAATTTAGTAGTTTATCAAGTTGTATCTGTGGCTGTTGTTCTTTGATTAGCCGATTGCGGTTGTGTTTGCATAACATCGGATTAAACAATGTCTAAACTTTGAAAGTTTTAGCTACGTACTTGATGAAATCATATTTTCTCATCACTTTCTGGATTTCTCTTGATATTTTACTTCAACTTAAATATGCCTTTGGACACTGCTTTAATGCGTTCAATTGATTTTGTACAAGGAAGTGTTTAGTTTGCATAGTTTAGACACTTTTGCCGAATCTTTGCTGTTTCATTACGTGATATTTTAAATAGTTATTTTGTGTTTTCATGATATAAGTTTCATATCTTTTCCTTTGCTTTATTCGGTCGTTATTGTTCATGCTATATCCTGAAAGTTAGATTGATTAAATTGGATCAATGGAATATGCTATAATTGCTGTTATGCCAAATAGTGCCTTATTTTCGGTACATTTTAAGATCTTTCTAATTTTAATTTTTATTTTTATTTTACAGATCGATCCCACGTGGTCTACCGCAGAACGATTACACTTTATAACGACGGCATCAACACTTCTAAGGAAATGTTTTGCTCCCTGGTGCCATAGTGAGTCTTATTAATACGCGTTTCGCCTAAGCACACATTAGCAGCATTTGAACAAATCTCCTCGCCCATCCATAAAACTGCCTACAGGCACCGCAATCCCTTGGATGGTTGATTAACGCACTCGTCTCATTAGCAGAAGGAAATTAAAGCCCGCCACGAAAAGGGGGTGAACGGAACAAAGAAAAAAAAGAAAAACGGGATCCGAATGCCTGCGGTGTGGCCTCATTTCCCGTTTCGTATAGCTCGCTTGGAAGAATATGGAGCCTCGACTGCCTTGGCCTCGCGAGGTAGCGCCTTTTATTTCAATCCCTGCACCACCGGACACTGCAGGGAAATCCCCCATCCTCCGACAAACCTGAAACAAGGGATGAGGTGAATATGGTTGGTAGAGAAGCATAGTTTTCCACGCCGCAGTGTTTGGCGGGCCGGCAGAAAACGCTTATCCGGCCCAGAGGAATTTGCTGCACAATCTTTGGGCTGTGATTGTGGCACTTGTGAGATAGGGTGCGGTGAACGAGGACAAAAAATAGCTGGGGCGCATCATCGTACACTGCGCATCACGAGAAAAAAAAACTACTCCTGATGAAACCTCGTTGCAAGGAAAGGCAGCTGGCACTGGCTAGTTCACTGGGGTAGTTTCCCGTTGCAGAAAAAGAAGGTACGACAAAAAACACTCTTCCTCACACACACAATACGGTGACGCATTCGGAGCGATTCGAAAGTGCGCCTCACAGTGACGAGCGCCGGAAAAGCAGAAGTGAGCCACCCATGAAATGGATTTTTGTTTTTGCGCACGGTTTCGTTCGTTTCGCATTCAGGGGAGCAAAACGGCTCAGTTTTAATTCAATTTAGGCGTTTCTTTTGAAACGCTCACACGCAACCAAAAAAGGTTCTTAAAAAGGGAGAAACCGCCTCACAGCCACCCGGGTAGTCTAGTTGTCGTCTGTCATGCCGCTTGTGAATTGTGTTTCTTTTTAAAGAGGGAAAACGATACAAAAGCTTATCAATGAAGAAAAACAAAACACATACGAATTCAAACACTGTCCGACTATAAACATGGTGGAGCTCACCAGGAACATGTTTACTTTACACTTCAGATGCATTACGTAGGCGGAAAGTCCAGGGAAAAGGGCGCTCCCAGCGGAAATCAAATGGGCCGTTAATGATGTGAATTGATAGAACTTTCGGTTGTGTATGTGCTTCGGAGGAATGGTCCTGCCATTTTATTTCGCTAAATTTGGATGCATTTTTCATTCTGCTTAAAGTGTTTGTGCGTTGTGCAGTTCATTTCCAAATGTGGTGCTTTCAACGAAATGTACCCGACGTCATCTAATGAATTTCTGGTTTGTCATGATCCTTGCAATCGAGGGATCAATCGATTGAATTTTTCCCAACATTATTTTCGACTATCAACAAATGTATGTCTCGTATAACGTATAACAATTTTGCTTATTTAAGTATGTCACTTTTATCCATGAAAGTCTCGTCTGCTTCGTGCCACATCATGCAGCTCTCGAAAAAGGAGCAAAGAAGATAGTTGCTTTGGCCTGAATAGAAAAAAATTTAACCGATTAAAATCGAAACGATGGCCATTTATCGGCTTTTCAGGTGATAAAAACTCTAAAGGACCAAGGAAAGGGATACCACTGTTGATTCATTCCCCAAACACTATTCTAGATAGTACAGTTTGTTTTTACAGGTTTGAAAGCATTGTTTGTTTGTATTGAAATATGTTTGTTCAAATATCCAGATAATTCTTAATGTTTTGTCTGATTAACCTGATATATTAATTTGAAGAAAATCTAATCAAAATCAAAAACACTTTGTACGCTTTTCATAAACAAGCCCTTTAATTGTTCCTTCCTTTACTTAACTAACAGGAATAAATCGAATATAACGATGAATCTCATCGCACAGTGCGTCGAAGTCATGCTGGAGGGAGGGTTATTGTGCTGATTTTCAGCTGTCACATCCACGATCCTGCCATTTGGGGCAAGCCTGTGCGGAAACAATACCAAAAGCCCTCTGACGAACCTACAGACAAAAACTTCATCCGGAGAAATTTGTGGATGCGATCAAAAAATAGATTCGCCGGTGCAGTGTGTTGAACGGTCTGTTTCATAAGCTTTAAGGTTTTTTATCATCGTTCTTTTCACCCTTTTGTGCATATGCCTCCGTATGGCATCCATCATGCAATATGTGCTGGTTCCGAGTTGACTTTTCCCATCGATCTTCCGCCATCGCCTCCGCTTCTCATCCGTCGCCTACGAGATCCGCACCATCGCGGAAGGTAACGATAGTGGAAGCCAATGTGGAAAGCAATTAAATTATCCGTATGGTAATATTTTCATGGTAATTAAAGCACTGCGAACTGACTGGCTGTGCTCCTGTCTTGTTTTTATCCTCATGCCCGCGAATCCCCGGGTTGTCCCGAGGACTTGGTTGAGCATACATGCGTTGGCGAATGGGAACGAGGACAATCGTTTTGAATTAACGATCCATTACTAGGGAGATGCATACTTTTCCAGTCCTTATAATACCATGCTGATTTTATTTTATTGCATTCTTATATTTTTAGAACGTTTGGAAGGCGTAGACGATTATGTTGAAAATTGAATAGATCTATGCTTCAATTAACCTCCAGCTTCTTTCAAAGACAAAATGAGGATCATCAAAATTAAAATGGGTTAATACCCTCATTTCATGATGCGACCGGAAATTCCATGGTGAGTTTTTTCCCTCCTTCCTAACAAGTGTGCCAGGCTTGCTTTAAAACGTGTTACTTTCTTACGGCAACGAAATTTTCCCCATCGTAATTTTGCACATACCTTTGCCTCATATTTCTCATGCATTAAAAGAACTAGGTTTCCTACCAGCATGATAAAGTTTTCAAAACTATGATTTATTAATCGTAGGCCGTTAACTACAACGAGGGCGAGCGTGTCGTCATGGTTTCCCTGCAATGGTGCATCTTCCAGGGAATGTCGCATTTATCGTACTCCAATGCCGTTTTCAACACGTACTCTCACACACATAACCATGGGCCGATAGTTGCGCTATCCCTCGGAACGAGTTCATTGTTTTCCTTCCCAGGCCCGGAGCAAGTTTCCGGTAACTAATTTCCATCGCCGCCGGAAAACAGTAGCATTGTAACACGTGTTCGCTCCCTTGTACGATGATTTTCAAAGTGTGTGTATTTCATTGCAAAAGTTCCATGGTCTGGCCTGGGTTTGGCTGACTATCTAGAAGCAACGCTAGTGCCAAGAGCCTGTAAGGCCGCGGCAATCACGGAAAAGTTAAGCAAGAGCCTCGCGCCCTCGAAAAATCTATTGACCTGCTGATGCAAAAGCCTTTTGGTCACGGTTTAAAACATTAATCACGCACGTAAGGATGCAGTATAAGAAGGTTGTTTTCCGTCAACGAAGGTCAAAGTTGTTTTATTATTCTACATTCTTCGTGATTGCAGTTTTCATTAACACAAAAAAAAACACAATTTTAAGCCATCGGACCCTTACAAGAACTTGAGAGTTCTCACCTCGTCTACGTACCGTGTTGGAGCGTTCCTTGCCCTCTTTTCGCTAGTTTTGCTCGCGAAACAGGGAACAACTTCTTTGAGAACTAAACGCAGAAAGGTGATTATAACGGATTTGCATATTGTCGGGCAAAAGTGAGTTTATAAATTGTTTTTCAAAAGTGGTTTAGTTCTACCACCTCTACGCTTCAGAGTTTGGCCTTTCTTCGATTCTGTGCTTTTGCTATGGCCATGACCCAGACCGGTAGTTCTGGGTCCCGGAAATGAGAGACCGGAATGTTAATCGTCTCCAAATATGCCAGACCCGCTGCCCGTGATGGTGAAAGGCTTTTGTTGCTCGAGAAGAGACTATTGCTGGGGGAATGAGGGCTGAAATGCTCATAAGCTGCATTAATTTACATAAAGTGTAAGTTTTGCGCAAGTCTAATTAGGAAAAATTGAGGTAATTTTGATTGCAGCTTCTGGTTGGCTTTTTTTTTGTGACCGTGTTGAATAGAAAAGTAATAGAGTTTTTCTTTCAACATGTTTCATCTTTCTTTTCGAAGCATTTTTACCATGCATTAACAGGGTTAAGATTCAATATTCTTTGGAAACTACTACACTGAAGGTCTTTATGTTCTCGTATTCCACAATAATAAATAAAGAAAGTAAATTTTTGAATAATTATTACTGGAAACTGCATTAACGTTAGAGCGTTTTTCGTAGTTAAATTATAAGGAAGAAACTCATAAATCAATCGCCGATCGATCGACTTTAGATTATCACTCTAGAGAAAACTTCATTCCTCAGACACGGCTTAATGTATATCTTTTCTTAGAGTTTCCTTCCACGGCACTTAAAATAAGGGATTGCTTCAGACAGACCCCGATAGTCAGTCGAATAATCCATCATAATTACTGCACCCTCTCCCAGAGGATTCCACGATGATACATAAACTCAACACCCGATTTGGCATGCCATCGACCAACTTTAACAAACCCCTGGTAACCGCAGGGAGAAGCCGGACGTCCGAGTTGGCTGTATGTCTGTCCTCTCATCTTTATCGACGAAGCGTATTTAGGAAATTGCTTATCGTTTGATAAATATTTGCCGACCACGATGTTTGCCTTCTCCGAGACGGGAACACGGCAACGAGGGTCCGATAAATAGTGCCCGAGGATGAGTTTGTTTGCTCAATGACACTTAACCGTTCCATCCGACCGCTTTGTCTGCCCCGTTTTGCCTGATCTGTCCCGTAGGTGGACTAGATTTAGCACAAGTGCTAGTTTGGGTAAGTGAAGTGGTACTCACGCACAAAAAAAAAGCGAAATGGGTTTGTCTCATGTTTTCACTGTCAAGAAGCAGCAACGAACCGGAAACTATTCCCGCCCCAATCGGACCTGGTTTAGAATTCAGCGAAACCTGCATCTGAATAACTGCTTTGGATGTACTGCTTTTCAGAACAGAGTATTTTGAAAATCAATTCGAGATTATCTCCAATAATGAAGATTCAACAATGTAAATGAAGAAATGTTTTTTATAGTTAAATTAACGAGACCATCAATCCCACGAAGATACATATTGATCTACTTTAAGTAGAATAATTTTAATTCGGTTTCACAATTTGGCAAGAAATTATTGCTCATGGCATCAAGTTCTTCTTGCCGAAATTAAAGCAAGGAAGAAATAAGAATAGTTGTAAATTGTGGTCTCCAATTTCAATAATTATCATGTAGCAAAGCAATGTTTTTTTTTTTTAAACTTGTCTTCCCCTTTGTGCCAAAGTTTAACAAGAAGCAACCAAACAGGAAAAACTGTCAAAAGTTTACAAAATAAATTGTCCTCGAGCTCGCCTCGTCATAATTGGACAATTTACCCTCGAATTTCATTTCACATTTCGGTTAGCCTAAATCGTCTTGGCAAGTATTTTCCTCTCGTTGGATGTGCCAAGCATTGGCCACTCCTCCAGCCAGGCAATTTACTCGATACCTCCAGCGCGTGATTGGGTTTGTGTTGGCGACGATAAGACGCTAAGTGATTTACCACATCGTGATGCATGGTCAAGCGCATGAGAAAGCCGAAACGAACAACAAACGGAAATCTTATTACGATGGCACGTGAAACAACAGCTTCCTTCAGGGGTCGTTAGGCTTGGTGACTATCCGGTTGATTATTGCTAGCGGCAATCGGAAATGACATTTTGTCAAGAGCTTTCCATTGCACGGGTGCGCTTCAGGGTGAGAAGATTTTGATTTATTTTTCATTCAGCTACTTTTATTATTGTGGTTGAATTCATTTTTATTTTTTTCAAGGAAGAAGAAAGGAAGTTTAGCATAAACGCAAAAGGCTGTTTATTTTACCATAAGAAGTTTGGAGCCGTCGTCGTTTGTTGAATGCTATTATCCTTTTTGCTATAATGCCACGTTACACTTCAACCTAAAATACTCCACTGTTAGTCAGTTTCCTACAAGGCAACATTCTGCTCTTATTTGCGATTGTTAGGGAAAACACTAGATTTGCTCGAACCCTTCGCTCTGCCCTCGAATTCGAAACAATCTCGAAGAGGCGATCCAGCATGATGTTATATGTAAAATTTATCGTTTCAGAATATGTTCTCGGCAATCGTTACAAATTGCTTCACACGCAGACATTGCCGTAAATAATTGATACGCCCGTGGTCAAACTGCATGCTGCTCGTACTGGACCATTTTCAGGCTGCACATGCGATTTACCGCCATTTTCTGCTAATTCTTACATGCATTGTTCACTCAGCTTAAGGGGCAAATGGTTGACCACGGGAAACGAAGGCGGCTGGTGTTAAACTTGATTCGAACACGTTCATGTGTTCATTCATTTTTCAGAAGATCCTGCTCCGGAGCGGCGTACACCAGCAATAGCGGTTTCCAGGCTCGTGCGAAGGAAATGACCGACACTGTACATCATATCTCAATTGTCTCTCTCTCTCTCTCTCTCTCTCTCTCTCTCTCTCTCTCTCTTCTAGAAGTTGTCAGAGGCATTTTGGTTTCAGTGACAAAGATGCATCTAAGAACAATGTTGTTTTATTCGTTGTGTTTTTCTTGCAATCTTTTCAACAGAATTAAAGTGTATTCGATTTTCTCGAACCATTTCCTTTTCAGGTAATATGTAACATTTTTTAATTTAACATAAACCATGTTTTGAGCATCTGACAATGGACTTTACAAAGCACTAGCTGGCCCGACGAACTTCGCCCCGTCCAATATCTACGATTGTATGCAATTAGGTTTTTCTTGAAGGTTGCTAATTTTATTGGAAATAAGTTTGAATTTATTATACTGCGAATCATTGATGCTGATTATATAATGTTTTCAAATGTACAGAGAAGTCGGTTTACCAAAGCGTTAACACGCCACATATAGCATGGTCATGTGAAAAACATGGCATATAAGATTTATGCTACACACTTCTATCGACTGTTGAACATGGCATATCGTTGGAACTTAAAGGAATTCTCGGAGTTAAATATGCTGCCCCCTTATAAGTCTCTATCACATTGTTCGAAAGCTGCGAGACAAACAGTCATGTTCCATTACATAATTTTGGGGCTTGAAGGTTTCGGAGCATAATAATGACACTTCCATTTTTATGTCGCAAATGATGCGGTGACATCCAGGCAAATCCAAGGAGTTTAGAATTTGCACATATAGTTTGTTCGCTGAAAAGTTTTCAATGATTTCCCGGTTGCACTCTTTAAAGCAATTGCTCATAGTAGGCTATGAAAGAAGAGCACGATTGCTCTCATAGCCTCCTATGTTTTGGAAAACTCGAAATTAAAAATTTTCTAATTTTCAAGCTTTTCTTTCGGAATTTTCCAATTTTCTTTCTTCCTAAACCTTCGTTGGGCAAAAACAAACAAATCATCCAAAGACATCATCAAGATTGGTTCAGCCGTTTTTGAGTTTTAGCGTTACAAACAAACATACATCCATTTTTATATATATAGATAATAGGCTTTTCCATGTATGTATCTTGGAACAGTGTAAAACACAGAGGACTGTTTAAGATGGCAGTTTTAATACGAATGATCTTTACATCGATATACTATCGATGTCTACTATGATATCTATACTTCTGTGTCTACTACGTTTAGTGACGTCTTAACATCAACACTCCTAGTAGACGGCACTAGTCAAACCAATCATCTTCTTTACTTCCTTTACAGCTTTACTTCCATGCCAAGATAGTGATGAATCTTTCCCATTTCGCTTATTTTGAACGTCTGCCGAAGTGATGTTGCAACAGCTTCTATCATTTGTGCATTTACGATACAGACATGTATCTGCCTTGCATCTTTCGAAATTCAGCTGAACCAGTTCTTGATGTAGCTTATGATTCCATACCCTAGCCGCCTGTTTAAGCCCATACAAGTTCTTCTGTAATTTGCACACCTTCGTTTCATTTTCATTAGAGATAAATCCGCACGGTTGTTTCATGTATATTCTCCTCCTCAAGATCGCCATGTAGGAATGCGGTCTTGACGTCGTTTTGCTGAACAATCATGCGTTCCTTCGCTGCAACCGCCATCATTGTTCGAAATGTGGTTTGCCGTACCACAGATGCAAATACCTCGTAATAGTCAGTTCCATATTGCTGACTGAATCCTTGGGCCTTTAGTTTTTTTTTTTTAGTCGAGCTTTGTAACGGAGTATTTTCCCATCCGCATCTCGTTTGATTGCAAACACCCATTAACAGCCTACAGCTTTCCGATCCTTCGGTAAGTCTTGCAAGGTCCATGTCTCATTGGAACGAATTGAACGTATTTCCTCTTCCATAGCTGCTTTCCAATGTTCCGCATCGGCTGATGCCATCGCTTCTTTATATGACCTTGGAAGCAAGTCCTGCTGATCAGTAGATACAAAACATCATCTTCGAAACCCTCGAAGTTTCCAGAGGTATCGCTTTGTGTACTACTGCCTTCATTACAAGTTTCATTTTCGTCTTCCGCAGCAGGATCATTTGGCTGTTCGGTTTCAAGTTGATTGGCTGGTGTATCAGTGAACTCTATTGGAACAGCAGTTCGTTTTCCCTCCAGTTGCGCTCCTGAAGTATGACGAATTGCTTCATCAATAAAAATCACCTCGTGACTCTTCATAGTGCACTTTGTTTTAGGATCATACAACCGGTATACCTTAGTATCTTCTTCGAATCCTAGCAGCAAACATTCACGTGACTTCGGATCCCACTTTCGACGTTTTATCTTCGGAACTTGCACCATGGCCTTCGTACCAAATACGCGAACATGCGAAAGATCTGGTTTCCTGCTACTCCACACCTCGTCCGGTGTTAAGTCATGTCCTCGGGTCGGTGATCGATTCACTAAATAAACCGCAGTAGACATTGCTTCTGCCCAAAATGATTTCGGCAAGCCTGCGTCGAATAACATACAGCGCGCCTTTTCCAATATCGTTCTATTCGCACGTTCAGCTAACCCATTTTGTTCTGGCGTGTAGTCATTAGTTGTTTGATGCCTGATGCCTGCCTTTTTGAGATACTGCTGGAATGACCTGTTCGTAAATTCTTTGCCGTCTTCAATTGATGACCAGTTTGACGTTCAGCCAGTACATGAAATTGCTTGAAACTGTCCAATACTTCATCCTGAGACTTCGACTTCAAGAAATATACGAACATGCGACGAGATTTATCATCGATAAACATGATATAATATCTGTTTCCTCCAAGTGATGTAATTTCCATCGGTCCTCCAACATCTGTGTGCACGACTTCGAGAAGATTTGTTGACCTTGATCCTTGCTTGCTGAATGGTAATTTTGCTTGTTTTCCCATCGGGCAAATGCAACAATCGCCAGCATTTCCAGTGTTAATGTGAATTCCTGTTACCACTCCACTAGCAAGTCGCTTCACGTTATGCATTCCCAGGTGACCCATACGTCGATGCCAAGTATCCAATGATGCTCCAATCGAAGTAAGCATAGCTTTATCAACCGGAACAGATTGACTCAGTCTGAATAAATCCTTTTGTATGACTCCTGTAGCTATGAGCTTGGCTTTATCGTTTCGGATTTCACAACCATCCTTCTTGAATGTAACGGTGTTACCTTTTTGGACTATCTGACTAACGGACAGCAGATTCATTGAAAGATCCGGAATGTATTGGACATCGTGAACTTCAAGTGGTACTCCGTCTCGATGACACTGAGGATACACTTTCGCCATTCCAGAAGCTTTAATCTGCATAGTACCTTTATTCGCTGCTACGACCGTTCCACCGCAATGCTTCACGTTCTTCAGCAGGTTAATGTCCTTCGTCAGATGTTTCGTGGCCCCTGAGTCCAAATACCAGTTGTTATCCGCCACGACGTTCGTTGACAATACTGCAGATAATAAATTCGCTTTCTTTTCATTCTTGTCTTCCTTGCAGAACTTCGCGATGTGTCCGAATTTATTACATTTTCTGCATCTAGGTCCCTTTGGTTGATTCGTATGCTTTGATCGATTACCTTGGTAACGTTGTTGAAAATTTTCACCTTTTCCAACGAAAGCAAGCTGTTCGCTTGGTGAAAATTCCTCCTGCAACAGGATCGTCTTTATGGAATCTCCGGTAATCTTTATTCCTGAGTTCTTGAGCGCCATTACCATTGGTTGGTACCGCTCCGGAAGACCAGCCAATAGCAACACTCCTACGAATCTTTCCGGAATCGGGAATCCAATCTCGTTTAATTGGTGACATGTTGAGATTATTTGGTTGGCATAATTTTCAATAGTTCCGCAAGTTTCCAGGTCGGTTTTTATAAGTTTGTGCAGCAGTCCTACTTCACGAGTGAGTCCCGTCTCGTCGAAAGCGCTGGTTAATTTTTCCCAAACTTGCCGAGCTGTAGTTGCATCCTGAACGTGATAATAGTTCGCTGGTTCTAAGAGCAGGATTATTTTCCCTTTAGCCTTTTTGTCCTTCACCGGATCCACAGCTTCCAAGGTTCCGTCTTCCTTCCTCTCGGGTTCAACCGCGTCCCACAAATCTTCAACTTCAAGATATGTTTTCACGGCAAATCGCCAGGTTGTCCAATTCTCTCGTCCAACGAGCCTTTCGATGTATGGATATCCACTTCCTACCATTTCTGGGCCCATAACCTCTTGGAACAGTGTAAAACACAGAGGACTGTTTAAGATGGTAGTTTTAATACGAATGATCTTTACATCGATATACTATCGATGTCTACTATGATATCTATACTTCTGTGTCTACTACGTTTAGTGACGTCTTAACATCAACAATGTACATTAAAAATCAACAAATATGCGTTGCCAAGTCTCTAAAAATTGTCTACTCACATTGTTTCACAAATACGCTAATATACAAATTGGCACGTTTTCGATGCTGTGCGTATAGACATTCTAGTAAATTTTCACAGAGGAAAGGATTAGGAAAGAAGCAATTTTATGTCGACCAAAGTTAGTGTGACATAGTAAATGTAATATGTGATTCCAGGTGAGGGAATCCAGTACGTCCAGGGGAGAAAAACACATGTTTGATTACACAAACGCAACGAACAGGAGGCGAGCATGGTAAAGCGCAAGGTTATGGTTCCTGTCCAAAAGGGTCGCAATCTCTCCGTGTGTCACCAAACCTAATAATTGTCCGCAGTCGCAGCTATTCCAGCAAAAAAGAATCTCAAGCTTCATAAAACCGGCCCCGAGTTTCCTGTCTTCCCCGAGTTTCCTGTACTGTATGAACCCTTTGTAACAACGGTTGCAGTGTAGCAACATGCATCCGTCGTCACGTGGCGCTTCTCTGACTCATGCGGTGCATCATCATTCCAGGTCCACCTGCACTTTTTCTCGGTAGGCAGACGGGGAGGGATGTCAAGCTTTGTGAAGGTGGCTTTTTTCGTCATTTATGCGAATTTTCCGACCGTCCCGGTGGCGGGCTCTAATCTCGAGCACGCGGAATAGCCATTTATGTGGTGACAGTGGGTATGCATTTCGTTTTCTTTTATTTTCAGTTTCAGTTTTTTTCTTCTCTGTCTCATTCTCAAATATGGTTGAAACATGTGTGAACAGCGGGACAGATTGTGTTCCTTCGCATCGGAATCCAAACGCTGCCGGGGTGCTTGTTACGATTCACCGACACGGACCAATGTTCCTATCCGCGTCCATCGTACCACACACTTCCTCGTGCCGCCATTAGAATGCACGAAACGACGCCACTAACGCCAACACGTGGTTTTATCTGTGATGTGAAAAATCTACTACCAGAACGCCAGTACAAACAGGACGGAAAAATAACCGGTGTGAAAACCTGCTGCCTTTTTCCCCTGACTCTCCATTCTTTCACGCTATCACGCTTGTTTTCGCAGTTGCCGGTGTATTCCTATGGCGTGTGAAGAATCGGGAAGGAAAAGAGCGGTTGTCGAAAAATCAAACCGAGCGGTTTAGTTAAGAAAACATCTCGCTTTGTCGGATACGTTCACCAGGAAGTATTTGATCGGGGCAGCTTTGGAGCGTTGGAACGTTTGTGGCAAGAATGTTTAATGGAAGAAATAATCGGTTAGAAACACGAAATAGTTGCGATACTATTCTAGTTTTTAAATAACATAGCACCGCTGTTAAATATTCAAACCTTACTGAAAATCGATTGATATCAAAGTAGTTACTCTAGTTTTGAGAAATTCTGGCGATGTGTTGCCACCAGGCTCTTATTTAAAGGGACGTTGTGAATTTGTTGCATGATTTAAACTTGATTTAGTTCTCTTGTGTACTAAACTAATGTCAAGAATGGTCAAATTAACCATTTCCAACACAATGTAACGGAAGCTTGTGAAAGTTTCACTTTCCGGGGTTATCATTTAATTTAGTTTGTTTATCGCAAATAAAACTCCCGAAGCATCCCATTGTGCGCGGTTCACTTGAACCAGACCAAACCACTGCTCCCACCATCGTCGCGCCCCTTCCGCCACAATCAACTCTTGTCACTTCCGGCTCCTTTGTGGTGTCGTGTGTCACAAAAAAAAAATCGTTCTTCACTCCGACTCCTTTGCTTCGATGTAGGTTCACTCGTTCGTTCGCTGGTACGTTTGCTAATCAGTTGGGGTTTTCCGCAAATGGCATTTCCCGGATCCGATATGGCGCGCACCTCAGGGAAGGCAGCCAGACTGTTCAGCAGAGAGTGGCACGGTACAGAAAAGGGTGAACGCTGAGACGCGAGGGATAGAGTGCAAATAGAACATCAGGGAACGATTAAAAGAGTGCGACACGACGATTTGAGATCGAAGATATGGCTCAATGATGGAAGGCAAACAATAGGGATTCCGTTTCCCCCCTTCCCGGCACAACAATGGGGCGATGGAGAAAGCGGTGTGCGGAAGTGGCCAGCAAATGCAGTGCCAGGATTGCCTCCGGGTAAGCCACAGTCACAGCACAGCACGTTATGGCACCGTGTCCGTGTCCGGAGGGTTTAAAGCATGGCGATATGTTTGTCCACACGGTATATCGTTGGCCGACCAGCTTTTCCCCGGGATGAGGAGGCAGCGAGAAGAGGAGCACCCGCAGGGATTATGGTTTTTTTTGTCCGTCACTAGTATTTGCCAGTGTGTGTGTGTGTGTTTTTTTCACACTTCGTAGATGCGAGCTTCGAAGGGTGAGGATACAAAAAAACACTTTTAGCAAACAGTTTATCTTTGACCTGGCTCAAGGTCCTTCGCAGATAGCCGCAGGACCCCTCGAGGGCGACGTGGATCACCGACGAAGTGTGTTACAATGGCCAGAACTGGTCGTAGAACTGGCTTTCCTCTCGATGCAATCCGGCGCGATGCGGTGTGAAACAATGCGATAAAAATTAACCCTCCAACAAAGTGGGGTGATGATGTTGAGCTGGGCGACAAAAACTGGGGTAAAGAATTTCCCTTTTCCCTTCGCCGGGAATCGTCGGGACTGGCGAGTTTTCTTTATTTCATTCCGGAATTCACAATCCTTTTAGTTGTTGGCCGAGCGAAAGTGTATGAGAGTGATGTAGTTACAATTTGTTTCTATTGTGCAAGTGGGTCCTTATCTGTTGTGGAACATGCAACATGGCAAGATGACTGACGGACTGACTGGCAGACTGGTGGGTGACTTTGTGGAAAGGAACGCTGACGAACCAAACGCACCCCAGGAGTCCTGGATGAAAGATGTTTCTTATCGTTGCCCTCATAAAGCCATTAATTAGAACACATGAAAACGTGCCATCACACTAGCAATATGGAGGGATGGTTCCAGAGGAGAAGGTAACTAAAGTTGGCCGCATCGCATGAAAAGTGTGTATTCATGAGATAATTGCCTCTTGATCTGCTTGGGTTCCCCTTGATGAAAAACGCAATACATTTCCTTTCTGGTGCCGTTGTGCAACAAAAGTGCATTCAAATCAATGAAAACTTTATGTTTTGCTTGTAATCAATCATCAAATTAAAGAGTCTTCATACAGAGATGAAGATATTCTCAGATAAGCTCCAGTTGTAAATTCATGCAGGCAGGAAAAATAAACTTTGCTCGTTTATAAACTCTAGACCTTCGTACCACATAAGAGTACACAATTTTCAATCAACAAGAGGATTACGCTGCATTAAAAAAGGCACACTTTTCGCTCCTCATTCGCCAGCCACCCCCTTGAATGCCGGAAGCCGTTCGACAGGTTATGTTGTTAACTCAATTTAACTTTCTCACCACTCAATTTTGCAATAAAACTGTCCGGCATGATGAGGAAAACTTTCGACTCTCGCCCACTCGATGTATCCTTTGCTTACCGACATCCATTCCCTCATTCTCACCGTTCCTCGGGCGCGAAGTGAAGGAAATGGCGAAGAAGACAAACATTTCGAATCATGTTCCTACCATTTTACTTAACTTCCATAACCATTTGTGGTTGCGGTATTTCGCCCACCCGAGCGCCGCATATCGACTCAGAAGTTACGGATCCGGATTTAGAAAAGTTGTTCAACTTTAGCTCCGGCTGGTTGGTCGGCTGGCCAGGCGTCTCGAGCTGGCTGAGCCAAAATCGTATCATTAATTTTCTACCGGCTTCCAGATTCGTTCCGGTTTTAGAATCTCATCTTTGCGCTTCATCCCCTGCCATCCAAAAGGATGCCATACGTTTCGGGTATTGGGATTCCTCTTCTCACCCGAACATCGATCAAGCTGCCAAAATTTCAAAACAGAAAGTCAATTTAGACAAATGCATTTTTCGCTTCTGCTGCGGGAAAACAATTTCGGCTTTCGTTACTTTCGAACGCTTTAGGAGGGAGATTTGTGTAGGAGTTGGTGGTAGTTTTTTTACTCTCTCAACTCAGCAACGAAAGAGTTTTCTATGAAGCGTCTCGCTGCACTCGCTTCTATCGGTTTGGTCGGAAGACAAATACATCTATAAATCATTCAAACCGTTTTGTGCTCCAGATTCTCCACGGAGCAATGCCATGGAGGGAAAAAAACACCCGCCTGGAAGCTTGCACACTTCTGATGCGCCTGACGCACGCCTTCTCGACGCACGTCAGAGTGAACATAATGCAACGTTCCTTCTTGAAAGGGATTTCTCGTCGGCATTGCATTTCTGCATTCGTATGTACATGAAATTCAATTTAACACTCGGCAACACATTTTTAGGAGATGATACAGGTACCGCACTGAACATTTAGAAACAGGAAGAGAGTTAAACGTTCAATCAAGATGGACCGATTCTAGTGCAATAGCCTTCAGATGTATAAGTACATGCTTGATGGAATTATACTGATGCTTGTTTAACAGCGTTTACAATCTGGACAGATAGTCTTTTTAATTCCTCCACTTCTACCTCCATCTAAAAAAAGGAAGGAACGCTCTTATAAAATTGAGCTAAAAATGTGACTATGCAACGATGTTGTCTGCTGAAACAGTTCAGCCCACTGCACGGCATAACAATTGACTCCGGAATAAATAACGTCTTGGAGATACCGGCACAATTTCTTCCTACTGAAGCAAGGCCAGCTCTTGAGCGGTTGCGGCAATTCTAGAATGCTGCTGCCAGTACAGGTTCTTTCAACGGGAGCAATTTATTCACCGAGAACGGACGCCCTCCCATGTCTATGCTTACGGAAACTAATCGGTGGCCAATTTGTAACAGTCCAGTTAATTATGCGCTGCTTAATAATATAACAATGGGGAGCCAAAAATACACAAAAAAGCATAGAACATGATCGGATAGTTTTCGTAATAAATTCTTTCTGCATTGTTGGTCCATGAGTAGCAATCGACGGCAAGTAAACAATAATTATTTCGAAATAATGGGGGACGACTAGGAGCTATATGTACATCCCAGCCAGGATCGATGCAAAGACATTCCACTCTATAGGCGAGATTCTTTGCCGATGGGAAGGTTCTTCTTCTGTCGGAAGGTAATAGCGTTTCTTCTTTTGTTGTATGAGATTCAACTGAACGATGCTTAGAATGCCGGAGGGAATTAATCGTCCGTCCGATATGTTTTCCATGCGGGAGCATCGACTTGCTCCCGGAATGGAAAAACCTGTGCAAGCTTAACGGTGGTTGGAGCTGTGGAGAAGACAGAAATAAACCCATCGTGACCATACCGAAGCTATGATTCTTAGGAAAACATTCGGAAACAAGAACGAAATAAAACCAATCGCATATGGGATTAATGTCATGACGTGGGATCACATCGTGGGTCGAAAAGCATCTGGAAAATCACGCTAATGGTGGTAGAAGCAAAAAAAAAAAATGTGCACATCACCGCAATTTGATTTCCCCTGGCGCCGTTGACCCAGGCGGGATTCCGGAAAACAATCCCCCACGGGACGAGAGATGAAGAATCGTTATATTTATGGAAAAGTTTGAACGCAGAGATTATAACAAATATGCAGGGTTTAAGTCGATGATCAATTAAAAACTAATGGAAAAGGAATATGGAAATCCACAGCACTTCAAAATTCCAACAAATCAAAAAAATATTAATGCATTTCGACAAACAGTTGTATGAAATAAGTCATGTAACAATTTGAATTTCAAAATATGTGTTTAAGGATGGTTAAATCGCTGTATTACCTTCAAATCGTTATCATACATGCTTTTAGAAATCTTTTATTTTCATGACATTCATTACAGACTATGTAGAAGATTTGCAGTGTAAATCTATAGATACAGCAAACGTTGTGAAAACTTATCGCAACTTTAGAATTTCCAACAACGTTCATCTTTTAAAAGAAAGATGAAATTAATGTAACAATAATTTTGTCTACCCTAAGAATCGAATAACTGATTAGCACACGCTTTAATGACGATCCTTTCGATCTTCCCAAGTAGCCACTGATTGATTGCTGGATACCGAGGCGAATAAGCTGCACGCTGGCTTACGATCGAGTGGCCAACATTATTAGTGCTGTACTCCTGAACCGGGCAAGGTCCGTCGATGGGCTGCACTCTGTCGTTGTTGGTGCTGCAGAAAAGGGCATCGAAAAAGGGCGGCCGTTCGGATTGATGATGGTCCGTATGTGTGTAAGTGTCCGTGTGAAAGCCAATAGCGTCAGGCTCTGTTTGTGTTGTCATCCATCCTTGGAGAAGAGTCGGTATTAGCCTCTGTCCACTGGGTGTTCTCTAATTTCCTCGTTTCCCTTGTCTCCATACCTCTCTTTCTCATGCTCGGACTAGATTGCTGTTCTGCCCAGAAGGATGTGGCTTTTGATCCTCGTAACCTCGTGTGTACCGTATCCGAGAGTTTCTTTCTGTTGCACCGAAACTGGAGAGGAACCACAGGAGGCCCCTCCGGATTATGGCAATAAATAACAAAATCATTAGGAGATAAAGCACACTAATTTATTTGCCATTCAGCAAAGGTCCACAACGTCGTTGCAGGTTGCGTTTTGGCTGAGGTTCTACTTCGGAGAGCCTGATCGATAGGATATGGTCGCACGGCTTCGATGGAAAAATTGGCTCGCTGAGCAGCGCTCGGGCACCGCCAAGCAGCACCTTCTGTTGTTCAGGGTAAGTATTTTAATGACATGATTAACTCGCCATTTGGTGGACCAGATTGATGGAACGATCCGTTCGTTCGTTGTAATTTTCGTTCGTTTGCAAAGACATGTTCCGCTGTTCGGTTGTTGAGTATGTCACTTTGGATGATAGGAAGATTGGATGCTATATTTGAATGAACAAGTGAAGCTATCGTGATTATTCAAATCGCACAGAAATGGTGAGAATATTATTTAAAATAAAGTTAAAAAAAACTTTCATGACGCATAAAATGTATGGCAGCTGGTACGGATAAACTATCGATCCAAGTTTTCTCACTATTGCGCTTCAATTTTCAACTATTATCGATCCAGTAAAACCTCTGTCCGTAGGAGTCCAACACCGAAAACCCGCCCCAAATGGGCTCCGGTTTCGAGCGAGCATAATTGACTCCGAAACGAAAACCCAGAAAGTGAAATCGATGCCAGCCACTCAAGGACGGCTGATAAACTCAACTGAGGTAGCATCGGTACCTTTTGGCCATCGAAATAAGGGATTATGATGCTGCCTTCCTCCCATCTCGATGGTCCTTCCTTCAATGGGACCAAACGCAACCCCGTCCTCGATGATCTTCTCGCCCCTTTAAGCTCCAAACACTTCATGACGTACGTAAAGTCTAGTTTTACGGTCTCGGTTTGGATTCGACTCGGAATAGCCACAAGTAGATATCAAAAAACTGGATCCCACTTACCACCTTTCGATCCGAGCCGACCCAACGGCGGGTCAGTTTAAATCCAATACGTTTCAATTATCTGTGAAACATAAATTTGCCCCGGTTATTGGGCTACAGTGGGAAATGGTTTGAATGGAGGTTAGAAAAAGGAAGAAAAATTCACTTCCCTTTTTTCTTCTTTTATAACCTATCCTGTTGCTTCGGATGTATTATATAATATTACACCCAGGATAAATGCAACCATAAGAAAACTATCAGATAATAGACCAACTAAAGTAACAAACTTAAAATTTAAAGAAAATCATGTTAGGTTAAAGTAAAATTCAAACATCAATAAAGTTGTCCACACGATCAAACCTAATTGAATCTTCTAAATACAGGTTTACTATTAGTATCAAACTAGTACTATTAGATCGTTAAATTAAGGAAAAGGAAGTACTAGAAGCTAGTTTCAGTGTACCAAGCTTTACTATTTTCGTTAAGCTCAATGCAACATTGAATGCTTCATCCGTTATACATTTTTTAATATGCTTATATTCCTATTTCCAACATTAGCTAAGGTTGCATTAGGAAATTCATAAATAATTCAATTGGTCCCTTCGAGGAATGGAAAATTCTTTTTTCGTGTTGCTGATAAGAAATTCATCACAGCCATCCGTAAAATGATGCTCCAGCTGGCACACTTCCTCCACATCACACACAAGGGAAGCTCCACAACCATTTGACCAGGAGATGAACATTCTTGTATCATTATTTAACGTCAAACACAGTGGATGGCACAACCTCTTTCCATCACAAGATTTAGCATTTGGAGTGCTTTAAGGAAAAGTTTTTGCACTTTGCCGAAACCCAAGTTCGTATTCATTTCTCTGCTTTTTATTTTTATCTTTTGGGAGTGGTGAGACACACTCATGTCTTACGGTGTAGAAGCATTCCTGTGTCTCGTATTTAGAATAACTAATTATCAACTTTAACAACTTTTCTGCCACTCCAAAGCTATGCAATGCCTTCATCATATTTGCGCGAAAGTGTGTTCATAGCAAAGGCATGTGCCTGGGCCTAATAACTTCCAATGGGTGAGCTCTCATCTGTGAGACAAGTTTAAAAGTTGGTATGCTTTTCCTTTGGATAAACCTTTTTCTCGTCTTTTCATATTCACATTTATTCCTTTAGTGACTGATAGTTCAGTAGAAGTTTTGAGCAATGTCGATGACCTGCGTTTATAAGACATCCTTTTTCAGTTTGCCCATGAAAAGAGACCCTTTTGCTTTTAGTCCATTTAATAGTTTTTAACTAGCAAAATCGGTTTCCATTTTTTTTAAATTCATTTTCTTGAAAGGCGATTAAAGTCTACTGAAAACCATAAACTCGTTAAACGTTAATTTAAAACGGTGCACCCATATATGATTGAAAATTAAGAGTAACTTACAAAAACAAAATTAGCATGTTTTCTAGGCATAAAAATGTTGAATATTTTCACTTAAAAATCCTACTCTTGTTTTTCTGTATGGCTCTGATGATCCTCAAATCCCTGACCGGTTCGGTAACTTTTGTCTTCCGGTGAGAAAATGCGGAAGCAACATCGCAGTTCCTGTGACACTTTTTTTTAATGTGCCTCTGTTGCTAGCGCTGCAGAAGCTCGTGAACAATTTTCTTTTTCTCATCCTCGAGTCCTTTTGGGAACAGCGAGATGCACGTTTATGCGTTTAGCGTGGCCTTCATTTCCTTATTCCGGTCGGCTTTGGGCCACTTGTGCGTTCCATTTTCAGCCGGGGTGAAACGATAACGCTGATGATGGCGAAGCGGATATCCAATTAAGCGTTCTACTATCCAGCATCGTGTTCCGCCGTGGTATTAATTGAAACCGACTGGCGAGCGCGGCGGATGTGGTGGACGAAGAATAATTATTTTTTCGCCCTCTCGCAACGGTGAAGGAAAGAGCGGGTGCTGGGCCAGAGGGTGGTTCCGATTTAAACACATTTTTTCTTCTTCGTTGCGCGATCTAGCTGGGATCTTAATGCTTACGACCGAGTGCTTAGTGGAAATGGGTTAATTTGGAGTGTCCTCCAATGGGCTTATCATTAAATGGCACAGCTGGAAAAAGAAACTTTTACTACAAATTTGAAAGATTCCCGCCCTTTCAAAAAAAATGAAAAGCCTTTCAAAAATGTTCTGGACATTGAAAAACAAAAAAAGGAATCATTTTATGCATCTATCAGACAAACACAAAGTCGGAGAAGTTCGAATCAAGATGGATAAAGTTGGCAGCAGATGATTTTTTATTTATTTTGCCCATGAAATTGTGCTACGTTCATCCAGGCGAACGTAACAAGAGCAATCACAATCATTTACAATAATCTCTTTCATGTTCGAGAAACTATCCTACCATAACCAACTGTGGAAAGAAGAAGCCACACGGCCACGGTGTCTCACGCAACCTCCATCAAAGAATTGCGCAAACGGAGCACCAGCTATACGAAGCTTAAACTGAAAAAATAACAAAAGGCAAAAGTTTACCAAATGCGAAGTATTACATTCCGCCCTCCGAAAAGTGCGGCAAACTTCTGCCATAAAAATATTTTCCAATTCTCTCCCGAGGAAAACTTTCCGTCCGGCACTGGTGCGTTCCGGGGCTGCGCTTTTCCGGCAGTGCCTTCCGACAGTGCGGACATAATTTTAAATAATATTTCACAGGAATGTTCATCTCGTAATAAAATTTTCATATTCATTCGCTTACTTTTTACTGCCTTTGTCGAATGTGTAAGCATGCCTGTGTGTGTGTTTGTTTCTCCCCATCGTCACGACGGAGAATGCGTACACCGGAGCGTGAATGCAAATGACCTTTCATCCCAACCGGGCGCCTTAGGATCTTAATGATTATCGTCAGGTATGTGAATAGGGGAAATAATTTGAAAATGGAATTAGGGGTTTCTTTTTCATGTGAATTTGGATGCTTTTAATGCAACTTTTCGTTAAGTAAATATAGAAAGATACTTATACGAGAGCTACTTGAAGGGAGGTGGTGCAAGGGTTGGTGCACAGACGCAATGGAGTGCACAATGGTGGCATCTAGTTGAATCCTATGGGAGCGATATCCACAAAACCTAAGGGAATGCACAGTTGATCGATAATGACCTTTACACTAGAACATCCAGAACTTCTAACCGCTTTTTAAGATTCTGTTATGAATGGAAGGAAAGGAAGATTAGTATAACAAGACAAACGAAAATGATATTTCAAAGATGTTCTAAACAAAAACCAGTAAAATATAGGAGTAATCTTTTAAAAATACATAATCAGAACAATGTGATGATTTAACATTCGGGTGTTTTAGTGCTAAGTACTTGAAAGTGCTGACATAAAAGGTACAGCATGTGCAACGGCGAGAACGAGCAGGTTGAGATCGGATACGAAACAAATTATTCGCAGACAGTTTTCTAACGAACGTAACTATTTGAAACACGATCCGTTTTCCTGCATTTTAATGAAACAGCGGATAAAAACATGTAATCAGTTCGAAAAAAAAATCAGTCATGTTGATGCCATATATTTCCCGAATAACACTGCTTCAAGAATGATTCGAAATGTTTTATGCAAAGATGGTGAAGTGTATTAACAGGAATATGTATAAGTTTTGTTTCTCTCTCATTGACTATGGGTGTACTTTTAGGTGACAAAGATGGATTCTGATGTACACTGAAACCGCATCTCAGATGAATTGATTATATACTAGCGTTCCCTAGACGTTACGTGTGTTTCTCCCAGACGGCGAAAACACCATCGTCCATCGTATTTGGAGCGCCCAGAGAGTACGTGTACTGTTGGAGTCCAGGAAAGCTTTAAAACTTCTAATGCTCCATCCAAGTCCAGTCATGTGTGAAACGAAGACCCTTTGTTGTCCGCCGGCCCGAGTTCGGTCGGGAGGGTAACTAATCGTTTGTGTTGTTTTCTGGTACATTAAATCTTAATTTATTTAATTGTCAAGAGCAATCGCCAGCACACTACCGTTCTCGGGCGTTCGGGTCGGACTTCTAGTCGGGATATTTCTATTCTTCGTTCACATAACTGTAGTTTGGTGTCCCTTCAAAACCCTTGATAGTGAGTGCGCTCCCCAGTGCACCCCGTTCGGTCTCGCTTGTGGTGAAGCACTTTTCAAGCTCAGTTTTCGATGCTTGACTCAGAGAGAGAAACAGCATCTTATGACGGCTGATAGTTCGATGCTTTGCGGTGCTACAACAACAGCTGCAAGAGTCAACCGGTCGTAAAATGTTCTTCCAATGGCAGCAGTTTCGGGTCAAATGAAATTGAGTAAGCTGCCGTGACTTTGCGTGCAGAGTTCCTGCCGGTTTCGTTTGAATTGCAACAGCGCAGGATGGGCGAAGCCTGGAAGCTTTTAATTCCACGCGTGATCCTCGCTGGCTCACACACTATTTACTAGGCAACATAAATTTGTAATTAGTTATCAACCTTTTTTGCTCTCTGCAACTGGGCTGTTTTACTGAAGACATCTATCACGATTTTATTGCAAGACATTCATTCAAGGAAATAGAGCTACGGCCAAGTGGCTCTAACTTCCGAGCTACTTATGTTAACATTTTTATCTTTAAGATCTGTTGCAAATTACCAATTCGTCCAAGTAATGATGAATCTCATGAGGTTATTTTCTTTGACATGAAAGCATGCCTCTGAGCAACATTCGCGCCATTCCCCTTCCACCATAATGTTTACCCTAATGCCGTTGACAAACTAACAAAACTTTTGCGGAAGCTTGCTCATATTTAAACTTTCCTTCGAGTTGAAAGCCACTGTCACACCGAGCGGAAGTGAATGTTCAACGGGTCTTGATCTTAACGAGAGGCAAATGTCGTTCGTAGGGTTCGTTGATGCTGCACAAGAGTGTGTCGTGTGCAAGATAAACAATAAACGCTTCGTGTCGGAACCGTCTAGCAATGGCCGGAGGAGTTAGTGGTTTTAAAGAAGCTACTAACATAGTGCCAACGTGATGGGCGGTGGAAGAATAGTTCAACATGGTTGATGTCAAACGCTCGCAAGTGGCAGGATTAACCTCTCACCGGAAGTAACACAAGTGCCGGGCGAAGGAGATAACTTATTAAAATGATAATCTTCCCTCGACCCCCAGCGAACGGAGTCACACTTAATGCTGACGATGAACTTGACGAATTTGCCGGATCCACTCACTCCGAAATTTGGCCGAGGTGTGCTTGCTTTTTGACGCACTTTGCCGCCTTTTTTGCTCGACGACACGGTCGAAGCTCTTCACCTTTCCCGGAAACGCAGGCTGATTGCGACGAGTTCACGCTTTAACAAATGGTTGCGGTTGTCAACTTGGGCACGGTTGAACCTGGCACTCCTGCATTATCCTGTAGCCCATGCGGATGCACCGACTTCAAAATATGTAGCAATTTATTCCAGATTTTCGGATCGTATGCAAATACACAGCTGCACTCGCATGCCCATGCTCTCTCGGGCTTGGTATTTCAACAGCCTTCATCGTTCCAGGAACAGTATGGCACACTTCCGGGCCGGACGTAGGCCTACGTATGCCGTCGGTTCTTTCGATGCCGAATGAAATTGTAGGTTAACCAGTGCACACCGGTGAGCGCACTACACAAACAGACAATGGAGACGACGACCACTGCCACCTGTCCGTGTTGATGTTGGCTTACGAGTGTCCACTCGCCCGCTCTTCCACGTCCTCTTCCAACTGCCCGAAGATTGCCCCGGGATCGTTGCGACTGCTCCATTATCCTTGAATCCGGTCAGATTTACGTTTTACAACGCCAGGTTGCAGGTGCTTCAACTTGGCGTAAATTTATCGATTTTCGGATTAAGTTGCCCGACTCCCGAGTTGCTGGCCGACACGATCAGATGCAGACCACACCGTGAATATTCGTGACAGGACAATCTGCCGCTCTCGCACACAGTCAAACAGGGATGATTCGTATCAGGTTCGTAGACTTGCACAATTGGAGAGGGAACGCAGCCACGCAGGATTCAAGTGCCTCTACGAAATGGTGGGTTAAGTATCCGGACTTTGGTAAGCCACGTTCTTTATTTTTCTTCAAAAATGAGGCTTTTTGTGCATTTATTGCCACTTGCTTCAAGAAAAGCCTTCTAATGACCAACGAGAATATTAAACATAACAGACTAGCATTGCTTAAGTGTTCAAAGAATTCTGTTCATTTTTTTTAAATATGCCTTAATTGAAACAATTAGTTTAGGAACTAAGTAAAGTAGTCATAAGGAAAAGTTACGTTAACTTATTTCATGCAACCACGTGCCAAGTCATAGATGTTTTTGCTTCCTTTTTTGGATGTGCTGGAACAGCTTGCTAATGGAATGGATTCAAACAATTCTCCGTTGCACGTTGCAATCATTACAGGCAGTAAGTGGATGTAGTGCGTGGATTACAGAAAAGCATCAGCTGGGTCATTTCCTCTCCGAATGTCTTTCAGATGAGCGAACTCTGGGTGGGCAATGGAATAATAGGATTATATTGGAGATGCCCCATCTGGTCACATTAAAGGATGGATTTTCAAACTTGCTGCCCATCACAGTACGGGTGTAGTCTGCATACTAAAAATTCGTGTAAGAGTGTAACATTCTTTTTCCTGTATATTGAAGTCCTCTAAGGGAAGTGTGAAAAGATATTTTTCGTTTTATAATAACGAAGGAAAACATTCTAGTAGATGATGTATTGTGAAAGAACACATAGAGAAAGCAATATGAAATCGCAGTTATCATCGAACCTATTTTTGGCTACATGTTTCCACAAGAAGTCGAGGCCTACTTGAGCTTAGTTGTGATTTCACGGTACGCCAATAATACGCTCCAGATCCTGAGACAACATTCTAGGAAAGCAGAACACTGTTCGAGTCGACAGCTATCGTAGCAAAAAGGCTAAGATTCCCTACAAATACCGCTGGCAGATTGACTTTTCTTTGAACTATTTGATCCGTATCACGTCTTAATTGAGTGCCGCCCTCGAGCATCATCAATCACCCGCCCCGTGCGCTGCGTGAACGTAAACGAAAGCCGGACGATCCTGTTCTCCTCATGGAAGCACCCTTAACCAGAGCACCCTCATCGATGAGGCCGCCCTCGGAGGAAGGAGTAATTCAACAAGGATTAGTATCAAATGAGCTCTCCGAATGTGCGTGTCCCGCTTGCAGGCCATTATCTTGTAATCTTTTGGTCCAGTGGGAAACTGAAGGCTCTACCTCAGCCGCTCTTTTTCTCCCTCAAAGCCGATGTGGTCGGTGTCGGGGATTTACCTTCTCCGATATGCATCCGAGAAGAATGTGTTCATACAACCCACAGGCCTGATAGAACAAGGCCCAGTAGGTGGAAAAGAAAATGGTACCCTTCTCCCATTCGGAGAACAGTCGTGTATGTTCCTGGGAATGTCAAAGATCGTTCGGTTGGCTGCGAAAACAAAACAATTTATCCTGTCACTCTTCTTCTTTGCTACAAGATCGAAGGATTCGGGTTCGGGTACGGTTTTGTTGGGGCTTTCTTCTCAGACTCCCAGGCAACACCGAAGCGGCGTAATTAATGGATTTCTTCAATTCAAAGAACAGGGGCTACCATCTGAAGCGTCTTATGTTTTGTCCAGGCTTTGTACCGGCCTCCAAGCCGTAATCTTCACCGATGGGATTCGTTTACCGCAGGATTGCCGCATCCCTGTAGCGGGAAGGACCATGACGAACATGAAGGGATGATCTTATAGATAGATGGATATCCGTTCGCACAGGCAGGCTTCCGTGCTGCTATCGGATAACTTAAGTGATTTTGATTTGATTAGCCCTACAAATTATTTCATTCTCTCGTTTCCCAATCATTCACTGAGTGGGGAAACGCCATGATCGGAGCGTGAGAGATCTTAATAAATTGTAGTTAATGAGTCCTTTCTTTTTTTTCGTCTTGATCCAATTTTATGTAGTTAGAAATTCCATGATTTCCTTAATTGTCTCAAACTTTCTCTCAATAGCCTCGCTTACTATGGTTCCAAACAAATTTATTGACATCACATTTCCACTACATCACGCCTACAATGGTTGTTTCGTTTGAACTTTAAAAAAACTATACAATCAGAAATGTCATTGTATTTCTGCCTATCGCTCTGTAATCAAGTTGTAATGAAAACCCACTAAATGTTTAAATTTCTAAAATGCTGTTTTTTTGCTTGGACATTTTTCCTGTGGGTAGCAGGAGTCTTCGAAGGCAGAGAATGCTGCTCGCTGACAAGAAGGCAAACGCAAGGGCCTTGTGTCCAATTCCTTGAAATTTGTTTCAGGTACCTTGAACAAATAGAGGGAAGCGCTTAAAATATGTATTAATCAATATTCGCTTAAATTGAAAAACCCCTCACCTTTACCGATCAAATATCGATAAATAGAACAACTACACTATATTATTTGATACTATGCAAATGAAGTAATGTGTTTCTTATTGTGTGGTTGAATCACAATCACAGTCATACCACAGTCATTCTAGACTTGAAGAATGTCCCTTCACCTTCATCAAATTTCAAAGTCGGCTTCATGAATCTAGCACACCCCCAGCCAATACAAGGAACTGTGGATGGCCTACTCCAGATGTTTTTGTGTCTCGCAGGATCAGGTGAGATTGCAGCCGGTGCGCGCACCTTCCGTCGCAATCATTTAAAGCCTTTCCTAAACCACAATCTCTTAATAGAATACTTCCTTTGCAGACCTCGGCAGCTTACTTTCCAAAGTTCCCATACCACACATTCGATGGAAATTGTTGATAGCGAGAAATCCTGTAGATCTTGCTGGAGTTGGTGGAGGTGGTGGTGGTGATGGTGACGATGTGTGCGGTGCTGGTGCCAGTCTCATAAATAATCACATTACAAATAGGAAGCTCGTCACCACTGGAAACGACCACGCCGTGAGCTCCGTGTGCTGAGCCTTCCATGCTGAGGACGCTGGCGTTAAACCGGCTGCAAATCTCCGTGCTCATGTTTTGTTCCGGCGTTCCCTTGCGTCGCTAGGGGTAAGAAGACGAGGATGCGGGAGGGTGCTTTACTGACTGACAGAAAGCGAACGCCTACGAATGCGCCCGGCTTTGCCAACGCCTTCCCGGAAACTAGTGTCGGTGTCTGCAGTGCTGCAAAATGGTTGGCCGTTGCACGGAAGTTCCTCGCGAGGACGGAGGGAGAAGCTGCAACAGCAGCAGTGACAACAGCACTATTTCATCATCTGTCGTTTATATAACAGATTCACTTTCTTCGCCAAAGAAAGAAGCTCCCCTCACATCGCCCATCCCCGGGTGCCCGCTGGATATCAACTAAATTCAGATTTTCGCTTCACCTTTTGCCCAGGATCGGATTCTGCCGAGATAGAGATAAATCGCTGTTGGTGGCAACAAGCCTTGCTCCCGGGGTCAGGAAGGCGATGTTCGGAGGAAGGATTTACGCCTTATCTTCATCCTGTCGTCCCGGCATCAGTCAAACCCGAGCGACCGCGCCGAGCCGGAACAACCCGACCCGGTCGGCACCATTTGCCGACTTTTTGCCCGGTGTGACTTACGGTTACTAGAACCGAGGCCCGAGAGAAGCCACTGCAGACGCCGGCGTTTGTCCCTCGGCGCGTCGGTGCTGTGTGACAAACTAAGCGGCTTAGTTATAATGCGGCTTCCACCCCGGGGGAGGTTCTTTTTGCCGACACGGCACGAGATAGTGTGCGGTGGTCACGTAATGATTTTAAACTGCTCCGGTCCGCTGTAAAGAACTCGGATGCTCGGGTGCGGCAAAGATGGATGGCATGACTGGCACGGCGGGGCGTGAGTGAAATTAAATCTTCTCCCTCACAAAAGGAATCCCCTTTCCTTTCCCGGTTCCAGCGAACCCAAGCTTTCGGTGGCTTTGCGTGTGCCAAAGTGAAGTAAAGATAATTTAGAACGCGGAAACTATCACATAAATTAGCCTTTAAGCGGGCGCGTCTTGGGAAATCTTGCTGGCCGGCTAAGGTGCAGAAGGCAAAGTTTTCGCAAGGGAAACAACCAAGATGAGACACTTGCGTTCGGCAGTATTTGAATTTCACTCATAATAAGCTCTTAACTGCAATGCAAACATCTAGCGACTCTGAAGAAAGCCATGGTATGCGATACAAGGGGTCCATGAAATGTATTTTATTAAATTTTAGTCGATTTGATTTCAACTTGCATCTCCAACAAATAAGTTTTAATCTAAATTTAAAATTGATTCTCTAAGTCATGGAAGGAAATCTATCGCCATCCACCTAATAAAAGGAAATATTTTAAATATTCAACTAATTTAGTTTCGAAGGCTTAATTTAATTAAAAATGCTTAAACCTATAAGCCGGTATATGTCCCATTTAAAATGTTAACTTATAACAGGTAATTTCATTACCAAAATCATATTATTTGATGTAACTTTAAACACGCTTTTAAACAAACTGTCCACTTGTTGTCGGCATTTCTCCAATGGCAATCCAACAGTACCACTTCACCATCGCCGTTCATTTCTGCGACAATGCTTAGCTAAAGCATACACCTTTTAAAAACGACTTAATTTTTCTGTTCTAAACAATGCAGGCAACAAACCATGAAGCCTTCCCAGTATGTTGCTGAATGCAGACCACCAGGAGTGCAGGAAAGTACCGATGTATGCGCTCCTGTTGGCCCTGGCAATGCTTACCTTCAACGCTACGGTGCTCCGACGAACGAAGAACTTGGCCAAACCGGCAGAAGCAAACCACCGGAACCGGAAATAGGTAGCTCGCTGGCAGTTGCAGTTTGGACGGCACTGATGCTATAAATTGCTCGCCCATTGGAGGATGAGGTCTCGCAAGACTTGTTATCTGGCTGTCTGGTCGAAGGAAATATCAGCTCGGGCGTCCTCGGCCCGCTGTCCGTGTGTGCGGCCGAAATTTGTTGATGCTGTTTGAACTGGAGTGTAATAATATAGGAAATGTGACCATCACATATTATTTATAGCGCTTCCTGTCAACGATAAGGTAGGTGAGAAAGGTAAAGGAAAGTTGTGGATTCTTGTGGCAAAGTTTTCTTTTTTCTTGTTGCAACAAGTTAGGAATAGATCATCTCAATTACATTTTAGTACAACAGTAGCTTCTGTTGTTGTACTAAATGTAATTGAAATGAGTTATTCCTTACTACAAATAATGGAGATAATTTATGTTTTTGTAATAAGACCTTCGAACATTTTGAATTTTAATTGAATGTTTTCACGCTTCGTCCAATAGTTTGCATTCCACAGGTGGTTTGTATGCAAATTTAATTATAACACCCTCGTCAACGATGGCTTTTCCACTACGAATGGGATGCAACAATTCTTCCCATCTAACTACCGCAATTCCGTTCCGTTTGTTAAAAAGGATGTAGTGGCAGATATTCAATAAGAATTTTCTAGCACCAACGACAAGCGACAGACAAATTGAATTGATCCTCACGTAGTGCATGAAAGGAAAATCGGAATTGGAAAAGTAAAAGCGAAACAAATCGTACTTTGTTGGTAAGAACAAGAAGCACATGATTTGCATTGCGTAGGAATTGTTCGCAATCTGGAAAACACCCCTGACTGTTGTCTTTGTTGTTGTAGGGAGGAATCGATAGAGAGTGCCTACTTGAGAAGGTGTAGTAGACAAGTCAAGTCCGATTTCATCCCATGACGTTTGTTCTGACCATTACACATCCTTCTTTGCCTGTTGCTTTTTGTTTCCGATCACGTGCCAAATGCCTTAGAAATGTTTTATTTACATTTTCATCCTTGCTGGACCATTTGACTACGGTTTCCTAAATTATTCAACTGTGCTTATGTTATAACATTGTTGAAATGTTTGGATATTGTTGTTTGAGGTAGCACGGGTGAAGTAATCAAAGTTGTGTTTGAGTTTCAAAGAACCATATGAGCCTGTGAAATGGATTCACACATTCTTATTTATTAAACTAACCAAGTGTTAAGGTTAAATTCGCTATTTCTTCTTAATAAACTTCATTATACATCACTTTGTGTTTTTAAAGTCCAAATAATATTCCATGTTGAAAAAACAATATTAAACACACTCGTTGCATGACCCTACTGCAAATGAATATAGCATAAGTGATTTAATATTGTACTGTTTAAAAAGCTATAAAAAGTCCGTTAGCGTAAAGCCCACTTGCATTATTCGGCCAATCGATATTTTAAAGGGTATATATATACAATATATTTAAGAGGGTCAAATCGGGGCTGCCTTTAGCATCCAGTCGTTGCAGATCCTATAAAACGATCGTAAAAATAAATTATATGGACACTTTTTGTGCGCGGTGTGTGGCCTGGGGTTGGTTAGCAACCATGAAGGAGAAACCGGAAGACGAGCAGAATAATAGAAAAATGTCAGCTTGGCGCAAAGTTTTACTGCACGAGTAAAGGAAGATGCCGGCCTTGTGCTGTATTAGCATCAGCGAAGCTATTGGGTTTTGTGTTGAACAAGAACCATCCAACCTTTCCAACCCTTTGATGACTCCTCCTAACTCCCAAATAGATACTCTCTACTTCTATCAGCGTTATTCAGAGCAAAACTGTATGCACTGGAATGAAATAATATTGCAAGTAAAATGTCATGCAACGATGATGAATTTTAAAAAAAGGTAATGCTTCTGCATTGTCATTTTGAAAACATCGATTTGGCATAAAAACACATGCTGCAGAAACTTTTCCCGCGTGTAGAATGTAGTTCATTGAAAAATCGTTCGCCTTCCTGGGTGATGTGGTACAGGAACTCGATAACAGAAAACAATGAAACCATACGAGCTCTCCAGCAGGGGAACATTGGGAAAAACTTTCTCATTTAGCACCATTTAGCATGATTTCGGCACCATCAGAAAAGCGTCGGAAAACTTTGTACCATTGCTGTTTGCCGCAGGGCTCTTTCGGCAGACGCAACTGGAATTGAAGAAGAGCCGTGAGTGGCAAGCAAACGAAACTGAGAACTGCGCTCTATCGTTCACTTGTATGTCCCATTTTTTGGCCCATTTCCTTAAACATAGTTAACATTACGTTTAATATCGATTATAACTGTTACCTTTTATTTTTCAGGTAGTCTAAAAACTGGTCACTGGTCTAGGAATGCTAAAATAATGCAAAAACTGAAGAACAATTGACCTCACTGCAAAATGCGTTTATTACAAAAAGGAAAGAGAGTAAGAGAAGAGCAAGAACGTCAATCCCATCAGGTAAGTGTTATTAAAAAGTTTACTACTTACAATTTTGAAATGATCTGCAAGGGAAAAACTTAAATTTCCATAAGCTAGTAACAGTTAACAACTTGATTAGGTTGTGTGTGAAAACGGTAGAACGAACATCAAACACTCTAATTAGCATTCATTTCCATTTGCCTGCAATGAAGTAATAATCCGTGTGAGGTCTAAGTGAATCCAGAGAAGCAGCAGATCTTTTACTTTTCCTCTCATAAATTATGAGATTAAACATCCCGCCACACTAAGAAACCGTTCGTAAGCCACTTTCAACTAATTGTCCCTAATTAGGGATGAAAACCAATTTATCCAACGATACCGAGGGCACTTGGTTAGAAGCTTTGGGCACAAGAGTCTGGCGGTCGTTTTCCACGCGCCGAGAGGCAATTAATAAATGGAGCAATTAGAAAAATATGTTTGTTATCGAGAGGCTTTCATCGTGTGCCGGCAAAGCGAAGTAAGAGCATATCAACTTCTCTTGGGGCGCGCCGATTCGGAATGGATAGTCTTCATAATAATGTGTGATCTTTTTAATCACTGACTTCAACTACGTAACGTAAATAGTTCCTGCTCTTCTTTTTTTCTTTTTCTTTCTTTTTGAAATAACATAATAAAACGTTTGACATAAATATGCACACGACAACAGTGAAACAGAATGAACTTTTAATTAAAATTTAATGACAAATGTCCATTCCAGCTAAAAGGCAAATCTTTTCATGTTCTGTTGTCGTGTTCCTTTTTATATCAATTGTTCAGTGATCATTCTGTTAGCAAAAATTTTGCTAAGTTTAAAAAAAATACTGAAAAGAATCGAAGGGGGTGGACCGAGAAGCGTAAAGGGCAAGCAGATAAACAACAACACCCGGAAAAGAAAAGTTTAAATTAACGCCTAATCCGGCCGAAGAACAAGGATTAGGATCGGCACCGTTTGGAACGATTGGACCGGATTTCTCTGCTAAATCTTTTCCCCTTTCTATTTCACCACTCCCACAGACGCCGGGAAAATCGAACAATTTCCCAACATAAGATTTTCCCTCCACTGAAGATCAGCCACAAAAGTTGCAAGACAGCGGACAGACCAGGCAGAACGAAAAAAAAGGAAGCTGAATAGGTCTCCGCCGTTCCCCTTTCGATACCATTTTCCACCGGCGAGCGTCTTTTCGCTTTCACCGTGGAAAATAATCTGCTTGATAGTAATCTTTAATTATTTTAAACCGTCTGCTCACAATTTCGCTCGTGCCGAAATTAGCTTCTAGAACAAGAAAGCGCGAAATGCCGAGTTGCTGGCGGCAAGTTGCTCCCTTTTTGCTTTGCTTTTTTTTTGATTGGGGCTTAACGAAAAGTGAACATTGGAAACATATTCTTATTCCCTCGGTGACGTCCGTGGTTACGGAATACTTCTTTCCAAACACACCAACCCGGGGAAGAAGATTATGAACATGCAATTTAAAATGCTTCATACGACATTGGCTCTGAATAATTATTACCTAACAAACTAAAGGATTTTCTTATGAAATTCAGTTTAAAAGTAAAACCTCATGTTTCAAGTAATTTTCAAACGAGTAAATTGGATTCAAACGGTTTAAAAGTATGTAGCATCCATTAAACGTTAAAAAAATGTATCTAAAACTTTCGCGAGTCTTTAACAAACAAACTTGATTTCATTCCAAATGTTCATGAAATAAAATTTATATAACTTTATACACCGTAAAAGCTGCTAACGATTTTATTAGCTTCTTTTTATTTTTGATGTCAACAATAAAATTTTTGTAAATGATAAATTTTTGTTTGATATGAGATTTGTTTGTGAATCGATCATAATAGTGGCCTTCCGTTTCCCTCGAACTCTTACGCATCGCGCCACAAACAGTTTAAAGGGCACAAACAAATGAATGCAAATTTATGCCATGTCCTGTAAGCCGGAAAACGCATAGGGCCAGCGTATCGTGTCGCTAAAGAAGACGATTAATTTACGTAATTTCTACGATGATGATTACTCCGTAAGAGAGTGTCATCTCTGGTCGTGCGCATTTAATCTTCCCATCCTCGGGCGAAAAGGGTAGTCCCTCTCACTTTCCCGCCCGTTGTCAGTATATTTCGATCAATGACGAAGGACGGAAAGGCGTGCACGATAGGGCTGCGGTTTCCGGTGAAGGCTCGCCAGAAAGTCAGAAGCTTTCGGTATCGCTTTCACGGCAGTCATCCTTAAGCAAGCAGTGAGCAGCGATTTTCCCACTGCATGCCCGCCGAAACGTGCCTCCGCCGAAAGGCATAAATGTAATAAACAAATGAAACTCAATTACAGGGATAATAAATTTGCACTCATCATCATAATCAAAATTAATTTATTACGAAACTTTTCGCCACCGGCTTCGTCCTTCCCATCGTGCACCTGAGCCATCTCATACCGATGGATGAATGGTTCGGTCAGGAGGCTTCGGGATGGATAGAAGGGGAGGAACTGAAGAGCGCGAGCAAACGCAGACAAAATACAATTTGCTTCCAGACACGGATGCCTTCACCTTTCCGTGGAAGATAATGATGCCACCGTTTATGGTGTGAATGTTTGCACACATTTGGTTGATTTTTATACAGTTTTATCGGTATGAGTAAAATGAGGTAATGGTGTAAATTAAATGGATGCAATTGAATAAATACTTCCTTAGCTTGCTGACTTTCGAGTGAGGAAATTCACAATAAACCGATAAGTACGAAAGGCATAGAAACGCGTATTTCAATCTTTCTTTTTATCATAAATTATTGATTGCATTTTTTCTACAAATTCGAACTTCGAGTGTGCTGCTGTCGATTCCAGTTGGAAATATATCAAATTACGGGTTTTCGACATTTTAAATTGTTCAATAATTTTCCAAAACGATTGGACTGATACAAATTAACAAAAATTCGCTCATAACCTTGTTAACCGCTTTTAGTTACAACTCGGCCTATTGTTGCATGTACAGCAAAAGCTGGTGATTAAACCTGAACAATAAATCAACTACCTCGAAACTCCCTGAAGCATCGCGGTAAGCCCTGTCATGTCACAAATAGACTTCCGGCGGTAATGATGCCAACCGCAACGACGGTGTACTAAGTGCCGGTGAATTTCGTTTTTCACCGGCGTTCCATCGGAGATTCCATGCTTCCATGTGCCTCGACTGGTGCTTAACGAAAGGAAAAACGAAACCTATCATACCGCGATACGGCCTTCATCGTCGTCATTCTTGCCAGTTCGAGTTTGCTACGGCAGACCGTTACAGCCTGCATGTCCTGTCTCTGACTGGCTGGCACGAGCAACGCACGAGGAATGAGATGAATGTGTCTTAGAGGTATCAATCCTTCAATGCAATAACGTCACGCCAGTTCCAACTAGTTCCAACACTAGTATGGAAACGGGATGAGTTAATCTTATATCCAGACTGCATCATTCTCGTGCCAATCATTTACCGTTCTTGCACCATTTACCTTTTTTGAAGGTGTATAAGAAATAGAAATTAGGGGTTTCTTTGCACGGCTGAGAAATGTCATAACAGTTTCATATTTTATTTCAATTCACCATTTATATGTATGCAAACAAAAGAAGAAGTTGCTCAAACTTTGAATATTTAACATGGTATGGCTACGCCGTCACAACTAAAGACAATAGCACACAAGCTGAAATCAAAAGAGTATTCTTCCCTGGTGTTCCTTAAAAAAGGCCGTTAAATGTCTGGACTATGTCTTCACTGAAATGATGCACTCCTTTTGGCATGGGTTGACTGCTCGTATGAAAAAGTTTACACGAAATTCCAGACGAAGAGCAACACGTTACCGGAAGAGGCATAAAACATCTCGACACTTGTCGAGCGCAGGCAAAGTTACGTACTGTAGTGGTGTTTCATTGAAGAGGAAAAACATCCCGACAGCCACGGAAGAAAGGAAGTAAGGAGCAGGAGGGGGCTGCTCGGTGGCCAAAATTCCACCATGGGCCGCAACAACATCAACAACAACGACAGCAACAAAGATGATACCATTTCAACACCACATTATCGTATATTACACCCGAACCGCCGGCTATCGATTTTCCATTTCCCTGTACGATACTTTCCCTCCCCCGGGCACTAGTGAAAAATTGCGTGAGGGGTGAAGCGCCACGCTCGCGTGATAATGGAGCCGGCGGAATAATAATCGAGGAACTCCCTCAAAGGGACGGGACGATGTGCACAGAAGGGCGCTGGTTTTGAGCCGCTTCAGCCCAGACGACGAGTCTCGTGGTCAAGTTTATTAAGTTTATTAGATCGCACAGTCCGACTGTGGGCCGTGTGTAAAGGTCACGTTTGCCAGTGTTTGTGCGTATGATACCGAGGCCGCGCGACAATGCAACGGTGGCAGACATGAGACACTTGGCAACATGTGCCGAGGGTAATAAATTAGCCTGTACTGCTGTGGCTCGTGAGTTCTTAAACGGGACGTATGCGCTCGTGTGCTTTTTTGCTCACGCTACCTTTTTCCTGCTATCTATCAGTAGACGGATTCGTTATGTTGGTAAGCAACAAAAAATGGGTGCACTCCGGTGGCATCATGCACCACATCCGTCTTCATCGAAACTCGCTAGCTGCGTTTACGTTTCGCGCCGTTTGTTTAAATTCACTGCTGACAGTTTCAGGATAACAACTTTAAATTAAAAAAGCGATAACAACTAAAGCTTGCATCATTTCATGTTCAAAAATGCACGGAAATTTATCAAAGATAAATCTATTTACGATGGTAAACACTAAAAACTGCTCTATAAAATTTAATGGGTAAAATCTTCTGGGGATACAGAAGGATTCAAAATAATTATTATAACATTCACTTATTGAAATACACATCCCCTTTTAATATTATGTCTTTTAATAGTACAACACAACACACCTTTAAAAGCACCACCAAACCTTCTGGTTAAGGTTTCCAAAACCCCTCCGAAAAATAAAACCATTCTTTAGAGACTGTCGTAAACTGCAGTGCATCCTAACGGCAGCCCCTAAGACTGAGGACTAAATTAAGCTATAAAACTCGACATAATATGCCCATCGTGGCCGGCACCACAAAAACCCCAGGATAAAAGTAGAAATATAATACATACCAGTAGGAATAATCGATTGGTCTTCAAGCGTAGCGCCATCTCATTGAAGAAGTGAATTTAATCTATTTAATGAACGTCTGTTTTACGATGTCCCTTTTATGGAGCACCTTCGGCCACAGTGTGGTTGTTTGCCCACATTAAAGTCCGTCAGTGGCAGCTTAGCCAACCTTCAGTCTGCTGTTTTTGTAGGGAGCAGTTTGCATTATCGTTGGAACGCGCCTTTTTTCCTGTGCGCCCTGACCTCTCGATGGCTGCGTTTTGCATCGTACATACAATTAAAAAGAAAACAAGCGAGGCATTCTTTGAATTCCATCTTCCATTTCACTCTTGTGAAATGAGCTGACCCCTTCAGTTTCCTTTCTCTGGTTTATGCAACTCTGCAGCCCAACCGACGAAGATCAAAGCGAAAAGGAAAGTAAGGATCAAGCTACGTCAGTGGCATGCAACGATGGCCGACAGATAACCGATGATGTTAACAACACAATGAATTGTCTGAATCTAAACAGTGCGTAAGAATGTGCACCTGCAATGAAACCTGCGTCACAATGTTAGCAGAATGTCGTTTTCAAATTCTAAATATTCTAAAATTTTTAACTTAAACGCATAATCTTGTTTAAAACACTTTCGCTAGGATTGGATAATGCAGTGTTCAAGTTTATCTTTTCACTTAAACATAAACAAAATTGAAATGCACAGTTTTACTCACCCGACCACGCGCACCAGTTCAAAACGGGTCCTCGAGTTGTTTTTTTTTTCAACCATTCGAGCCGCAGAAAATAAATTTCAATTTGATTACCAATTCCTCTCATTTTCAGTGCTTACGTTCCGTTCTGGGACGTTGAAAGGAAGAGGGGATACGATCTGGAGAAACATAGGGGAAGACGTGTCACTGGCGACAAATTCCACCCGCACCGATTTGTATTTCCGGGATTCCGTAACAACTCACCGGAAGTGCCACTTACGCGGAAATGGAGAACGTTAGAAAATCGATTTACAAACACTCCTTTTGTGGCCCGCGCGGGATAAACGTTTCGATTTAACGGCTTCCACTGCTGTTTGCATCATTTTTTCCTTCGTGTTTGCTCGAAGCTTCTCCAGACGGGATGCGATTTTATTTGGTAACATCGTAACCACAAGACGCGATTGGAAAATGCCAGTCAAGGGAGACGATGAAGATGCCTGGAGGTTTTTCGGACCGCGATTATAGAAGTAAACTGTTCGACAGTTACGGGATGGCCTGTGGATTGATTTTTCATTGTTATTTAATCGTGTTAGTTCAATAAAGAAAGGAAACAACATATTTGAAAAAAGCAAAAAGTATGCACGAGTGACATTTATTTGCACTTTGTCTTTTGAAATCTTTTCATTTCTTAGATTGGACATCTATTATCTATTATATATATAATATAATTATATATATAAAAATGGATGTATGTTTGTTTGTAAAGCTAAAACTATAAAACGGCTGGACCAATCTTGATGATGTCTTCGGATGATTTGTTTGTTTTTGCCCAACGAAGGTTTAGGAAAAAACAAAATTGGAAAATTCCGAAGGAAAAACTGGAAAACGAGAAAAATCTTAATTTCGAATTTTCCAAAACGTAGGAGGCTATGAGAGCAATCGTGCTCTTCTTTCGCAGCCTACTATGAGCAATTGCTTTAAAGATTGCAGCCGGTGAATCATTGAAAACTTTTCAGCGAACAAATTATATGTGCAAATTCTAAACTTCATGGATTCGGATTCTTGGATTCTTGGCCACCGCATCATTTGCGATATAACAATGGAAGTGTTATTATTATGCTTCGAAACTTTTATGCTCCAAAATTATGTAATGGAACATGACTGTTTGTGACGCAGCTTTCGAACAATGTGATAGAGACTTATAAAGGGCAGCATGTTTAACTCCGAGGATTTCCTTAAGTTCCAACGATATACCATTTCAATTTAAGCGTATTCAAATTTCAACAGTCGATGGAAATGTGTAGCATAAATCTTAAATGCCATGTTTTTCACATGACCATGCTATATGTGGCATGTTAACGCTTCTGTAAACCGGCTCCTCTGTACATTTGAAAACATTATATGATGAGCATTAATGATTCCCAGTATAATAAATTCAAACTTATTTTTATTAAAATTAGAAACCTGCAAGAAAAACCATATTACATACACTCATAGATATTGGACGGGGCGAAGTTCGTCGGGACAGCTAGTTCTTCATAATATCAGGCAGAAAAGTCAAATGATAAGTACAAGTGATTTGCAAACGTTCGAAGTTGGCAAAATAAAATTTAAACTGTAAACTGTATGCCAGAAAGGATTTACTTACAAAAGCGAATGTTTGCTAAGCGAACATGTTACTAGAACAGGCAGTATAAGCTCTTAATATCCGTTTATCATCAACCAAAGTCACTCCAAGCGATATTTATCTACCACCTTCGATCTCGTTCAGGTCAGGAGAAAGTCCGGTGTGGCGGCACAACTAACTGGGCCCACAATCGTTGGCCTTTTCTTCTCTACTTGGCATCTTAAGCGGCCTCAACCGTGTTGAACAGGGTAAAGAAGCGTGAGAAGAAAAAAACACCTTTTCTGAGAACCGCCCGCTTTTGCTGAACGGAAACCGGAAACATCCTTAGGGCAGTCCGCAATCGTCGATCTTCCCTGCAGGTTGCAAAATGCCTCGGGCTCCTCACACCGTAAACGTATATGTGTGTGTTTAAATGCGAGAATGAAGCCCGGCAGGTATTGGAAATTACCATAATTTGACGCCCGCGACGCCCTCGGATCCGGAACCGACACTCAACACGTGTGACGGAGACGTTCCGGGACCTGTTTCTCGGCTGACTTACACTGATTTAATGTGAAGGCAAGTGTGAAAAGATTAAGTCATGAGTCCGGAAGAACATCACACACCGTTTAAGGTGCACCAACGAGGGTTAGGTCGATCCAGGTCGGGTGCAATCAAAGCGAACCCAATAAGGTGAAAAGCGTGTCAGTGTTTACGTTAGCGTGTTGACTTTTGGAAAAAAAAATCCTCTAAAGCTTGACAAATTGCGAGGTATATTGGATAATTGGATTTTAAGCCTTTTCTGAACACTTTATCGTGCGCTGAAGAAGTTCGTTCCAATGATAATTGGGCAATACAACTGTTTTTACATGTCAGGAGTTATGCAATGCTCTTTCTTTATATTCAGAAACGAAACATAAAGGTGATGTACCCAACAAGATTGACTTCGAAGCTTAAGAAGTTTAACCAAATTTGATATGCAAGTGTTCCTTAGGGCTTAGTTACACGAGTCGGTCCATTCATGCTGCTTGTTACAGGCTACAGGACTTTTCTTCTGTAAGGATTACCATCATGTGATACTGTACTCAAAAAACATGGAGACCCAACACTGGGCAACACATTCGAGATGACCTGTGACTCCCGAAAACCCGGTTCTACGCAATAGAAGGTTGCCAAATGTTGTACAACATCTCTTGGTATGAATTTTGTCTTGTCCACAAGGTGATGGCTGAAAGTGAACACCACACAAATTATTTTCTTTGGAATCCTGTATGCATTGCGGACAGCTGTGATCAAACGATGTCTTTGGTTCAAAGAGAAATCCTTTGTTTGTAATGAATGAAGAAGTTATTGCACCCAGTTTAAATTATAGTGCGTTGAATTCACTAGAATTCATCAAAAAGTATGTGAAGAGAACAGCCAGAAGCGACAAATCGATGGCTTTTGAATAGAATAAAAACACTGTAGATTAACAGTTAAAAAAAGCCAAGCACAGAATCCATCGAGTTCAGCCAAATGTTACCATCAGAGGGACAGACCTATCGGTACATCCATTACGACAACGCTCGGAGTTTTTACAGCATCGTTCCGCCACCCACTTGCAACCGGTACATATAAATGTGCATCCCTAGTGGTGCTGCCACATGTTGTGCATTTCTGCAGCTGGACAGGCGACGGAAAAAGGGACAACATCTGACGAACGTTTTGACTCGTTCATAACACGGACTGCACACTGCAACAAAAATCACAATCATCGGCATCATCATGTAAAACCTTCTCCATCATCGGTGCAATCAATATGATGAATGAGAAAAACAGGAAACAATGTAAAATATTTGACCTTCAATGCCAAAATTGCATACATAAACTGCTCAATTTATTTACAATACCTACAAACACATGATTTGGGGTAGAATAATTAGTAGCAGCACAAAAACAGGAACTTTTTTAAACTATTCTATGTTATTGTTTGGTATAATGAATAAGTATAAATATAAACAATGGTTAAATTCAAGCAAAAAATCCAATCAACGCATTGAAAAGCATCGTAGTTCATTAAGAACCAGTTAAACAGAAGGAAATAAAACAATTTCCCTCAATTGAAACTGTTAGTATTTCCGATACGGTGGGAGACTTTTGACATTTTTCTTGCGCAGAATAGGATCGAAATTGAACCACTCGTACGTATTAGCAACGTGCCATTAAATAAGCCTTCATTTGCAGACGTCCCGAAAGATTGGATTTACTCGGAGTCAGAAGCGTACCGATACGGAGCGAAACAAGAAAAACACCCTTCACGGTTGCACGCTGGGGAAAATGTACAAATACACTCCGGTCGAGAAGCTGGTTTTTTCTAACCATGCGCGTAAAATCCGCTGTAACGGAAACGTCAAGTTATGAAAAATGTAATCCTCCAACGTTGTTGGGCTTGTTTCCGCTTCCGTTTGGCGCACATAATTGGCGTGCAATGAGTTGTGTAATTGAGGGTAAACAAAGATCGCTCCTTGAGCTGATTGTAGGATTTTTTGTGTAAGCTCTACTTCGGAAGTGTTTCATGCAGTGTTTACTTTTTGGTGTTTGAGAAATCATTTGCCTTGCGGTAGCTGGATGTAGAATTGACAAATGCTCTACAACTTAAGGTCATTATAAGAAAAAGTGAAGAAAATGTTATGTTATTTTTTTATTTTTTTATTTTATTTAAAAAGCGTTAAAACTTTAAAACACGTTGGTGTCGCCTATAACTGAACTGAACTGAAGCTGCACTGAACACGAAGAGATGGAGGTGTGTAACGTATTTTCCAATCAATTAACTTATGCTAATAGCATCAGTGAAGATTAAAAAGCCGTGTGTTTTCCCAGCGCTTCTCAAATTCTCTCACGGCTGATTGTTGCAGCGGGAAGCCGTTCCAAATCTCACATACATTTGACATTCTCACTCTCTACTCTATTGGACAATATGAGAGAGGTGTGGTAGAATTATAATATGCTGCGCTTAAACGGCTACGACCAATATGGCATGCATAATAAGTTTTGCTTCACAAAGTGTGACTTTAAATATTCATGGTAACCTAACCGGAACTCGTCTAGCATCATTCAAAAAGGGAATAAGTCAGTTTAAGAGGGCTGTATATCATCGTTGGATTTAATTTTAAAGAGTGTTTGATAGTGTATTAACACATAATTAAGATAAGCGAAAAGCATAGCAATAGTGCTTTATTAGTTTACTCCCTAGAATATTAACATAACATAAGAATAAACATGACGATTCCACGTATCTGATATGTAAGTTTTGTAATTTATTTGATAAAACAAGAGTTCATTAAATCCTTAAGAGTGCTTAAAAAGTCTCAATTTTATGCTGAATTGTTTCAACTTTCTTTTTTTCAACAATCACTCAATTTTGCAAACTGCTTTTGTTTTGTTTTTTGGAACAACATTTAAAGTATTAAACAAGAAATCACAATCAGTAAAACACGCAAGGAGGAACACATATTTTCCAACTCATAAATTTGCCAACGAAAAATACGACAAGCTCACATCCGAACAAGCTGGCAAACGTTGTCCAACTGAGGAATACTAACACCAGTCAGATATGACTTGAGCTCAATATGCTTCGTTCGCCGAATCCGATTCCCCTCTTTTGCTCGAGCCGACCAAACATCATGAGAGTTTGCGAAGTTATCTTCGGGCGTAGTCATATCGGTTGAAGAGGGGAAACATATGTTCATTCTTTTTGTTAAATGTCAAAGCAGTTTTGCGTACCACAAAGATTTTCGTATTAAAACTGAATTCGTTGAAACCATAGAGGACTTTTTTTCTGTTTTGATCGTGGACTTTGTTTTAAAAGGAACCGTTTAATTTTTCAATCAAGATATGCGTGAAGAGAGTGAACTTAATGTTTAAAAGGCCATCATATTTCAGATGTTCTATGCTTAATTTTATATGTTGCGTCACTTCAGCTAGTATTGATTTCACTGCCATCAATTTGTCCGATCAAACGTGTTAGATTTGATGGAGCGACGTTTCGTCTGCGTTGAGCAACATGTGTTTGTCATCCACTTAGTGCGCATTATTAGCTATATAAATAGCCACTATAATGGCATTTGATTGGCAGTCAGTAACATAAGCCATAAAAATAGCAAATGGAACAGTTGGGATAGAGGAACACTTTATTAAGGTGACAAGGTCGATAAGAGAACACTTAGAAAACACTTGGGTATGATTGATTTGGTTGGGAAGGCATTCTTAACAAAAACCAAACATTTTCCGACATTTTGAGTTGCAGGCACTTGAGGTGCAAAAAGAAGCAAACAAAACTGCTGATCCACTTTACGCATAAATTTCTTATTTGGAGAAAATTCAATCGATCATGCTTGATCATGATCATGATGATTATAGAATGAGGGGAAATGGAAAAGTTAGTGAGATTAAAATAACTATGATTTGTTTATATAGTTTGTTATTGTGCTGAAGTATAAGGTGCCTCCATTAGGTCAAATTTTCCATTGCCGAAAGTACCAGGCGCCTCCATTAAGATCTAAGTAATGAAGTACTAGGCGGCTCCATCATATAATAATTTTGGTGAGATTTGGGACACCCAACGACCTTGAACTATGCATTCGTATATTCTTTAAAAAAAAAAACCCTTTTCTGCTCAAAATTATCTCACCTTCAAGCAAAACACTCAAAATCAAACTTCAGCTCGACAAACATATCTTCTAGCAAAACAAACCATATCTCAAGCTGCAAAGCACAGGAAGTACAAAGCCACAAGCCTACCCCGCTGCCACCAGAAATATTGCAGTGTCGTTCTTTCATAGCAAAGCCGCATGGTTCTGGTTTTTTTTGTCTTCACATTTGGCGTTCACAACGTATCTCGATGCTTTTCACACCTTCCGTCACGTATCGCATTCTGACTCGTTGTGAGCATAAATGCTGCCAGTGCAAACCCAACCCGTTACGAATGCGCTTGCATATATTTTTTGCCTTTCCATCTTTTCCGTTGGAGCTATTGTCAGTCTGCACGTCAAGAAACTGGCGCGTTGAAGCATATCTCTTTCCCCCCGGGCTGCACACAATCACATAAAGCTCAAAAGTGCCTGGATTTAAAAAAAAAAAACGCGGTGTGGCTTTAAAAAGCATGAAAATATCGCTTGAATCCCGCTTTGTGTTCCCCCAAAAGCAAAAGCTAGAGGTTTCCTTCGACGAACTTTACGTTCGCACAAAAATGCTCAGTTATTGTAGATTGGATCGGCAACCCCGGATGGAGTTAGCTTCATGTGTGAAGGTACGTGAAGTGGTTTGCTACGTGCTTCCGGTGAGCGGATACGGATAGCACAGAGGGCCGGCGATACCAATCACATTATTCAATATTCTTCACTACATTTGCGATCAACTCGCGATTTAGCACCAGGCACCAGCACCTCTAGAGCAGAACGGCAACTTTGTAGATTGTTGTTTTATTTTTTGCTGTCAATTGAGCTAGATCCGCATTTTGCGTATAGGTCACGGTTCGGCTGAACGCTTTTCGGATGAAAAATATGTGTTTCACTTCGAAGAATATATTTTTTCCTACTCTACTTTAGTCCTACTCGAATCAGCGTTTTTAGAAAATCAACATGCATGACAAAATTTGTTTGTTGCTTTAATGTTTTCTTAATGCTCTACACCGATTTGAAAATGGTTTTTATCACAACAAAGCTTCAATCATTTAATAATTTTGATTTATATGTGTATAGAATAAGGTTGGTCTAGTTTTATTTAATCACACATCGATAAGATTTGATATGGCACTAAACAATATTAAGTGATGATCCTGAACAAAATTTCGTTACTACCGGGTAATTTTATCATCCAATCTATATACCTTTTCCGACAAAGGTTGACCAAATAAATTAACTCAATTTTCGCTGCTTCTTTACCCTTCGCATTTAACACCTTTGATGATTCTACTATCCCGATTGTCAGACTCAATGTGGCAAGCACGACCGTAAACCCGATTGCGGCATCTCTGATGGAGAACTGCGGTGAAGTTTAGTCGCACCAAAGCCAAACCGGTCCTCACTCTCACTCGAACCCGCTTGAGGGTCAATAGCTTGATTGCTTGTATTCACCGCAGCGAACTTTTCATGCTGAGAAGGTCAGATCTTTAAGAGCTAAGACTGCATGCGCAGGTTGGGAGAAAGGTTATTCGAACCTTTTCATGCAATCCTCTTGGGCCATGCGGTACCCAAGTTCGATCCGTTTCAATTATCTTTGTATCAAAAATTCGTAACTATAATTGAGTTGCGCCCGGAGATAATACTGCGTATGTATTACCGACCAGATTTGATTAGGAGTTTCGAATTTACTTTCCGAATTGCATTTTATTCTCTATTTTCAAAACCACATTATAAATATATTTGGGAGCTGACGATACAATAGAGTTATTTTAGATTGATTGCTCCTTTTCGGCAAACAATACCAAATTATCATCGGGAAGATAATTACAACTTTCATCACCTTTGACATCCTTAAGGCGAGCCTCTTTGTCAAAGTGTGATAGTTTCAACCCTGTCCGCTCCATTGTTAAGGGAGATTATAAATTTTGAATCATGCTCAGCCATGGCGAAAAGTGAAAAAGCGTATTTCCATAGCGATTGGCTTTTCCTAGCGGTGTGACGCTTGTTTTTTTACGGGGTTCGCAATTTCCATCGTTGGCATCCTCAGTCATTACCTAGTCCTTCGCTGCGCGCGACTTCGACGAGAAGGGGTTGCATTTCCATAGTTTCCCACCCGCTTGGGTGCCGTCACCAACCCTTGTCGACTCCAAACAGTGTCAATGGTCCATTGCAAAGGAATAAGTAAGCCACCATGGTGTAATAAAAGTAATACTTCCCCTTTAATGCTCTTTTATGTGATTGCTACTGCGACCCCTGTGGCAGCCCTCGCTGTGTGACTAGGACTATTGAACTTAATGTGTGTGCAGTGGATGGTCACCCTGTTCCCGAATGCGATCCACCAGGACCCAGCGGGGTTTCATGGGCATAAATTGTCTCTTCCTCCTATCCCGCCTTTTTTAAGCTTCATGCAACGAAATGCTCGCATGAAATTTTTCCATGCCCCAAGAGCCGCTCAATACAACCCGACTTAATAGCATCATCATCACCATCATCATCATTATCATCATCATGGGGAAGTCTTTTCCTTTGTTTAGTTACCCTTTTCGGTATTTTCCCAGACACCCCTTTAACAACGGAAGCCCACCACAACCAACTCCATTACTCGGGAAACAGATTTTCGCAAATAATTGAATAAAACTTAATTAAATTCAAAACTTTCGATTCTCTCGCGGTCTCAGCAGATGCGCAAACAGCCCCACCCGTTGTTGTTTCTGTGACCCCTAATAGAGTTAAAGGCAACCAATCCTGTTTTCCCGTTTCAGTTTTGCCTCTCATTAGCTGGTTATTTATACTTTCAACTGGTCGAGTTGCTTTCGCATAGATTGAAGTGTGTCTTTGTATCGTTTTACATCGATAACAAATATTGCGCTTTGAACGCATGTTTTGGTTTTGTTCAGACATTTTCCTAGAGTATAAATCGACTGATTGAAGTTGCTAGTAACATAACAAAATTTGAATAATAGTTCCTGCACTTATGCTGAAAGAGATGTGTTACACAAACCAACCAAAACCAGGAAGCTTACAAAGGTTAATAATTAATTAATGATTGTTAATTTGATTTGATAGATTGTTACACATTACAAACTGTGTTTTTCCACCAGAAATATCTAATGGAAAACTAAGAATACCGTTGCTTTCCTCTTTGGCCTAGCTAAGCCTCACCCAAGGAATGAAAACATAATAGCTACGGCCAAAGTGCGCTAGTCGTCGTTCACTTGCGGAAAAAGTGAAATGTGATGATAGTAAAAGGTCATGCAACCTGTTGCAACTACCGCTTACTGTCTTTATTCCAAGTGTCTTGGTAGAACAGTGAAGAACATGGCAATTTGCATGTCTGACATGACACCTGTTTTAGGTAGCAGACGAGGTTTCGTTGACAACGAGCAAAGAAAAGTCTCCGACGGACTTGCATTTAGATGAAAATATATTCAACCCCAATTTTAAATTGTAGTAAGCAAATGCAAGGTCCCCAATAACTCTTGAGTAAGTCTTAAAAATATGATAAGAAATAAGTTTGCGTTTTGTGTGTTAACGATGCACTTCCACTCAAATACAGTTGGCACAAAAATGAGGTTCGATAATCCGGTTTATCGCTGCATCCAACTGATCACATTTTTTATAACCCACATAAATGGTTATTGGGTGAGAAAAATCGCTTTCGTCAAGAGGAGTGCATTAAGAAAATGGATTTGACTCTAAAGTACCAAGCCACGGATTAGATAGGAGTGGACACTTTCCAAGATCCTTAGAAGCTACAAACACTTTGTTCAGGCCAATTATATTCTGATAAAATGTCCATACCGTGACACGTGGTCAAAAGTCTCGCTATGTTTAACGATTCCAATTTCCAAACCAATTTAAACAACATTTTCGTTTCGCTCCCAAAACCGAGCTTATTGCGGCCCATAATCGTGTGAATGTGCTAGGAGAGCACATCCAATCATAAATTCGATGCTTAGCTGAAAATGTACCTCCCCACCCCGGGCCTTGGAAGCGTGGTGCCCATTTCCCGGTTTTCTCCAACATTCTGCAACCGTCGTAACACAATAGTCGTAAATAATAACTCCAGTAAATGGAGTAACATTACCGGACTTGGCAAGGCGACGGTGAAATTTTTCATGATCTTTATATTTGTCGGCGTTAACGGGAAAATGTCCCTTCTTTGAAAGAAAAATGTCTCCCTTTGACCTACCGAATGGTTTTCCAGCACTTTCCTGCTCTCGTCCTCCTTCTCTGCTTCCTTTCTCTATTTCGCTTGCTTGCACAAGGCATTTTTCTTCACTTTTTTATCGTCTACCGCCTGCATCGGCAACTGTAAATTGAAATATCCAATGCCTTCCCGGCTTCGAGGCTTTGGCGCAGACTAGAGCGTCAGGCATTTATCAGGGTGGCTCTGCAGTCCACAACGTTAAGAAAGTAGCCTCACCGTCCTCCTTTAAGCTTATTTCCTCGTGCTGTCATAATCGGGGCAATTTCGTGCCGAGATTCCATTTCCTTTTTTTGCTATTCGACCAAAGCTAAACCGTGGTGGAAAAACCTCGTGGCCAGTTTACCGACGGTTGCTACCGTTTCAACTCCCTACCCTTTAATCTCTGCCCACTTATTTCCGGCCAAGGAAAGACTGGCTCGTTGAATCGAAAACGGAAACGAACGCAACGATGAATCGTCAGCACCCGAAGGCCAACGGTTTGCCGAATGGGAGAGGGAAAAAACCTCAGTGCAACGTAATGTTATTACGACGACAAGTGAATTGTAAGCTGATTTCTGTCATCATTTGTGTCCGCTTTGAGGACCATTAGCTGCCAGCGAAGGTTTGCGCCGATTTGCTGTGACATTTTTGCACCGAGCTCTTTTTTTCTCCCATAGTGGATTGGAAAAAAGTCATAGAATCTATTTAAAATCAAAGGCTTTAATGCACACTCCAACACTTTTTCACAAATCATCAAAATTGTCAAGCCTTATATTTTAATTAACTTCTTTTTTACTTTTTAAGATTCTTGTACAAAATCTCAAAATCTTGCTCAAAAGATTCAAAGTCTTGTACACGGATTGGATCGACAAGCGGTTTTAACAATCCGTTTTTAACTTTCCAACTTATCGACAGCATACATACGACTTAAATAAAGAAAGGAGGAAAAAAGGAAACGAAAAAGTGTTAGAAATGTTATTTCATAAAAACAGAATTCTCTGCGTATCACGCAAAAACCCCCCATATAATTTGAAAAGGGGACATTCATTTGTGCTGACGTTTGCGTCGAAGTGTGACACAGTTTTTGACGTCCCAACTTGGCAATATGGAACTGAACGACACCCAAAATGTTTTTATTGACAAACCCCATTTCGATGATTTTTTCAGTTCATCTTCGATTCGGATACTGGCTAGATCTTGGACCACATTTTACGATAGTCACATTCTTGAGAGGTTACGCTTATTGTTTCCATCCCGAGAAAATACTCCCATTGCCAACCCACACGGGGTCGTAACGCTGTGCAGGGTCCTTGTCGACAAACAGTTCATTCCGGGTCCATATCTGCATAAACACGTAATTTCGCATAACCAACGTCGGAAATCAACTCCCTTGTTGCGTCGGAAATCTAGAACGAAGTGAAATTTCCTCCAAAAGCGGAACGCTTTGCGAACAGCTCGTGCATCGAAATTCGCATTCCAACGCCTCTTGGTTCCGATAGCCGGCTTCCAGCTTCGACGGGATGGTGCAGAAAGAAGGCGGAACTAGCTGATCTAGTTGATAAATTCGGTGCCACCGTATTTCGAGCTGAACCGAAGCAATCTTCGTAACTCATGGTCAGATAAAATGAGGTGGTCGGATCGGCGACCTTTTTTCCCATTTCCATCCCGACACTTTGTACGTTGTGTCCGTCTGGCTCTTCGTGCTTGGCATTCCATTCCTATTGCTCTGCCTGTCGGAGGAAGGTTTGGTTAATGCTTGGTCATCTGTCACTTGTGGACCTTAAGTTTAGGTGGGTGTTTGGAGCACTTCTATACTAACTCGCTCTACATGCGCGTGGTGAAGCTCTGGGTAATCAATGCGCGTGGTGAAGCTCTGGGTAAGATGCTCCTGATTGCATTCTTGTCCAGTTGAGGAATTTGCAATACAAATAGTTAAAGCAACAATAGTTAAACAGTAAAACCCACAACAGTGGTTTGTTTTAAATGGAATGAAGAGCAGGGACAGTTTTTCTATTGGTTGTGAAATTAAACACACACTCCCTTTGTTATTTCCTCCTATGGATAATAATAAATATTAAATTCAAAAATGAGTAAAGTAAAATATAGTACAACTGACTTGGATCTGATCTTGGAAAATATATTACATATAACAGTATATCCACAATAAGGTTAAACATGTCATCCATTCAAATTCTTTAATAATAATGAGCCCAAAATATGAAAAGTTAGAGTATCTCTTTCATTACAAACGTATCAATACCTGGATGTAGAATCATTTTGATATTGAATATGATTCCAGAAAATATTGGGTGACACAGAAGTAGCAAAAACCGGCAAAGAAACCTGGCTGGCTTTCAACACACAAAAAGCAGTGCATTGAAAAATCGTTAACATACGTTTGCAACAGGTTCTCTCAGGGAAAGGAAAAACTGCTGAAAAATTAAAGGATTCAAGGCAGGAAATAATTGTTGGCATCTAGACCTGCCATAGCAATCGGCTAGTCGCTGCAGTTTGAAGTTAGAAAATCACTTCAACACACCATTAAAGTCTTCGACAAGATCCATTGTGTTCTTCTACATCGAAAATGCAAGTCAAAAAGTCGAATATGTAGTTTGACGCTAATTGAAATGTTTCCATCAATTATTAAGCACAATATTATGTTTCTAAACGATTACAAAGATTTTTTTTTTTCATTTGGAGCAAAACCATATTATGATTGCAAGTCTTGCACTTCACACAGTTTTTAAATCCAACCTCTTACAGTACAGCTTTAAACATTCACCTACTGTTCCATTCAACTACGAAACACTACGAACAGCAAAAACCAACACTTAAATTGTCACATTGCATGTGTTTCATTTATCAGAAGGGAAGCCAGAATCTGCTGACTGTCAGTTAACAGCAAACTCCCCTCGAAAGACAATGTTTCGGGACAATTTATGGTTCGCACATGTGTTGCCAAGTGTCATATCTGGCACCCTACACAGGAGCGTTATGTGCGGCGTCCTCTTTCCAACCGCTGCATCGTGTTGGTTTTCGCTACGAGACCTAATAAACTAAATAAACTTGACCGCGAAACATGCTCTGGTGTCTGGAAGGCAGCGTGTAGTTAAAAGTTGTTTGCTTTCGATTTGTTAAAAAAAGAAACTATTGCAATGTGGAGCGCTTTAAAGCATGGGCTCGAAAACCACCGTTAAAATAAAGCAATGGTACAGTTATTGATTAAAAATGTAGTGCGTGTTAAAGAAAATTTGATTCTTCTCCTTATGATCTTGCTGTAATACTTCCATTAAATTTACTTGCCTATTAAAGAAATGTAATAAAGGACATGTCACTTATGGAGAAATAACTATACAAACTTCTCGTTTCGGTTTTGGACGGATCACGAGTAGCGATGCGCTCCGTTCCATCTCTGACGGATGAATGTTCTCAACTGATCTGAACTGATCGCTGTGAACTGATCCGGCTTCTTTATTTTATAGTTACTTGTTCTTTGTGTTACATGTTGTTGAGTTGGAGAAAGTACATCTGTTTCATGTTATGGTGTTTGCATGTTTTCTAACTTAGGTAAAGAGAAGGTTTTCCGTGTCCCCTCTTGGGTCGCTTCGTCAACCAAGCGGTTCTCACGCTGGCCCTTTCTGCCTAGGTGTCGTATGACACATGCCTTTGCTTTTACTCGCGCTTTGGGTTAGCGTCGTGTGCGGTTCTAATTTATGACTCATGAAGCGTCCCTCCGGCGTCCCTCAGCCCACCATTCACCCATTTCGCCTACACCCCATAATCATACGCCTGAATCGCCGCAATTTGCCTACAACCCCAGAAGACATCGCCTGAATCGCCGCAACGGGAACAGCGCATCGCAGACATAGGACGGCGCTTCAAAGTCGACTCAACGACGAAAAGCGCAGAGTCAGCTATAAGCCAGAACTAACCTACATTGACCAGGCTGACCCACTTACGGTGCAAGACGACACTTCATGCGCCACCGCCCCGTACGGGCGAGCAACAACACCAACACCAGCCGACCAACTGACGTCACTTTGGTTGCATCAACACGCAAGGGCCAACACCCTTGGTACAGGCGAGACGGCGAACACTTCGGCAGGGGGGAAAATATCGTACGTGACGTAAGTCACAAACATCCGCCATGAAGGAAGAACAACGCAGCATGGAAAAACACCGGACGATCGTTCGATATCAGCAATGACCGATAATGAGGACGATTGGGACTTAAGTCGTAAACATCCGCTCAGGAGAAGGCGCAAACCGACAAAGCTAATGACCGAAAAGCGATCACGATCGAAAGCGATTTGCGAAAACAAGTGTCGCAAACCAACAGGAGTGAACGAGATCGATCGTGAATCGGCCCGGGAAAAAGGGTCCGGAAACGAAGCAGCGATCAATGCGAGAACGGCACAGCGACAGCAGAGGCGGGGGAATGGTCAGGCTGTAGGGAGAGGGCGGCACAAACTAACCTAGATTAATTTAGTTATAAATATTACTTGGTTGTAATAAACCAGGTGTGATCTGTTTGCTACACTCAAAGGAACAACATCGTGTCCGTGTTTTCTTCGAGTCGTCCGTCCTGGGAAGAGCCGTCCGCTGACAATTATCCGCCATCGACAGGATAGAATCGTGTTTGGCCACGATAAGGAAGCCATTTCTGACAAGGTGACAGTAGGTATTAACTCTAATTCTAGGAACTGAGGCCGTCAGCCAAAGGGCGGTAACTTCACTCATTTGCCTGAGCTTGGGTTCTGACATTGACTTTCTGTTTCCGCTTGCAATGTTATGTAACATCGTAACATTGGCAATGGTTCTTCCTTTCTACGTATCGTAATTGAATGCCTAACCTTGTCATAACTGCTTGACTGTTCAATGAGTCTTAATGTTTACCAAATGTGTTGAAGTGATTGTACGGAGTCTAATGTGTATGGTTGTGCGTAACGTATGCTTTTGTATGTTTCGAAGGGTTTTCCCTATCTGTATAGTTTTAGAATAACTGTATAGACGATATGCTACAGAAAGGTGAAGGCACGAACCGAACGAATTGCACCATCTCCATTATTGCATATTGATTTCCGTCAAGTCCTTGCTGGTAATAAAGAACACAACACTTTCAACATAATCTTGTGTAACCTTGTTTCACCTGCGTCCCACAGGGATTCATACCGTCTTGTAAGATCTCCTTTCGCAACTTTGCCAGTACATCAAAAAATCTTCATCGTTGCTGAACAAGACCTATTCGAGCGAACTGGCTTACGAAAAAAAAAAGGTTGAGCCATAAATTAATTTGATTATGATGATGATATTTCCATAACGGAGGTCCCTTTGTTCATTATTTGTCTATTCTACGAGGTACACGCTCAGAAAAACGATATTGAGTTGCTCGTGTTAGTTCAGTTTCTCTTTGACAAATCGAATATTGAAAGGCGCTTTAATATCCGGTCGGGAAAAGTGAAAGGGTTTAACAAAAGATTTTTCCGTCATTCTTTTCTTTGGCATGTTCACTTGGCTGCCTTATGGTTTCACGACTTCCTTAGGCAACGACAAATTCAGATGCATTTCTTTAAGGAGCTGAACTTGAGCGTCATTCCCATCAATCATGTTAGGCTCAAGCTATTTATTAAAATCCCTCAAGTAACTTAGCTTATATCATGAATGATCCATATTGTTATAATGTTTATGCATTTTGTTAAACTAAACACATCTTAAAACTTTTGAGATTACATAGCGCTCAGTATTAACAAGTTATCGCTCAACTATGTTAATGAACAACATTTCTTGGAAATATGAGAAGACTACTTGCACTTAAGTTTTTCAGAAGAACGTGTTGCCAAACTACAATCTTAATCATGCAATGAGGCACAAGTCTGTTTCACACAAACGTTCTTTCACACTTTAAGACTCGCTTACTCCCCTCGGTATGGTTTCAAAGTAAACGAAACACAACTTCTGTCTGTTACCGGGTACACGGGTTTTGAGATCGGTCCAAGTGCGAGTTGCATCTCAGAGACTTGAAAAAAGGGTAAAAAGTAATATTTTTCAAGATTATCCTGCTCTTCAAATAAAACCGGCCAGCGGACAACTGGGCTGGTTAGTGGGAAACGTTGCGATGGTAAATTTTAAACTCTTTGTTTTCCCAACCCAACATTGGAGTTTCGTTGGTGTCAGACTGTTTACAAGCATTGACAGGAGGGAGAATTCCGCGGGGAACTGCAGTGTTTGGGGAGTACACCAAATACACCTTAGGCCAACAATCATAAACAGGTCCCTTGAATGTGCCGAAGAAAAACTTTGCCTTTAAGTAAGGAAAGAAAAAGAAAAAAGGTTTTCTACTTCTCTTCCTAATCTTCCTTCCCAGGTAAAAGCTGTCATAACGCTCGGCAATAAAGTGAATGAAGTGTGTGAGATGTGTTAAAATGTGACAATTTGGTTACATTAAGTGTGCAAGTGTTTATCATGCATATGAGATTTTTACAATCAAAACACATTTGTTTAGCATATCCTCCCCAGTTTGGGCATTTTCTCACACCTCAAGATTTTATCATTAAATAAATTAACTGAGCGGAAAAAAGTTCCTTTTTAATAGATATGCTCTTCTCACTTGCTTTTCCTCATGTAAAACATAGTTGAAATCACTTAGACCATCAACAAAAAGTAATTGATGTTCATCAACAGAAGCATGGTAATAGACTTACCCTCGCTTTCAACCCGCCGTAACTTAACTCGTTATTGTTTTTGAACAGTTTTCCAATGGCACCGAGTCACTTAACATTGTTTCACAACTTTTTTTATCACACACAAACAAACCACCTTCATCACGGATCGATGTGCTTGGATGAGCAAAAAATGGGTTCGGGTTCGGGAAAATTTTATTAAATAAAACAAATGATCAATTTTCCAAGGTTGGTTATCACCGAAACCGATCCTGTTGCTGCTGCTGCCTCCATGCAGCATCATATCTCTCGCTCGGTAAACCCTCCTAGAGAAGCTGAAGGATGTGGTGACGGGCGGCCCAAAAAACTTTGTCCTCTCGGGAAAGCGATCAGTAGAGGAACGCCAAAACGGTGCGGCAGGGGGGAAATATTGGCCTCCGGGGGCTATTCTGCAAAATTGTTTGATGTTATGGATTTAATCACTGGCGAAAATTATTCCGCACAAAGTTCACCAGCTTCCACTCACGTTCCGTTCGAAATCGGTAGCAATCTTTGCTGTCCTCTTGCTCTTCCTATGCGCACAGAGAAACAGTGCAAAATGGCTGGATGGAATTAAATTTAATTAAAGCATTCCAGCCTTTTGCGAGCAGTTGCTGCACTAAATATAAATACGAAAACACATACACCACAAGCACAACTACGGGGACATGCGCTCTCCATTCAGTTTCTCATAGATGCGAGCAATAATTTTATTAGTTATGTTATATCGTTCGGTTCCGATGATAGCGTATTAGCAACATACACTGGCTCCGTACCGAACGGAAAAGCAGTTTGCCGAAGGAAAGCACACACTAAATCAATTGAGAATAACCTCATAATTGATCGCCGTTGGGTACTTCGTGGCGCTAAGATACCTTTTATGATCTTCTTAAATTTACTAGAGCGAAGTTGTTAATCATATTCAATTGCAGTTCGAATTCTTTTACCAACGGCAAATCAAAAGGAAATGATTTAAAGTTTGATTGTTTTCATTGTTGTCAAAGATCAAAATGGATCAAAACTTAAAGCGCAAATTTCTTTGCAAAAAATCTTATCGAATCAATGTTGACATAGCGACTTTCAATTTCGCCTCCTTCAACTAAACCCAGACTATATTCGAATCCATCCTCAATAAGCCCCACAATAGCTCCCGACACTGTTCGTTCGTTTATTGATTTCGCTTCAAGTTTAATGAGTTGTGTACTATTTTGTTGAAATGTAAAAACATAATACGTTTTTACGCTCGGAAGCGCCTTGCCCGGACTAGTATTACATTTTCCGGTCTCATCATCTTTCGCCGTTCTGCCAGACGACGCCGGTTGCCTCGTTTTGCATTCGCTGTTCTTTTCTCCGGACGCAAAGAAGTCGAGTCTTGTCAAGTTTTTCCCTCTTTCGCTTGCTCGCTTATCCCCGCAAGTGGTACAGCATAATGTACATTTCCACCACGCTCGGTAGCTTTTTATGATGCTGCTCAAGTTCGGAAAAGGCTTTGCGTGTAGAAATCCATGCCATTGCCAAGAAAGGAAGGGGGCGAGTAATGACATTTTGAGGGCGCCGGTTTTTGTTTCATTTACCAAACAGACTTCCGCGTCTTCCCGTCGACGTTAGGGGGTGAGGTTGGGCTACTTTTAAAGTTTAAGGACGTATTCAATCTTCGATGCAGTATATAAAGCCTTCCCTTCCGAGTGCGCTTCTGGTCGAGCCAGATCCTTTGCCGGTGACGGTCTAATCATCTAGCGTGCAGACCATGAATGAACCGTGCCTGTTGTTTAATGTATTGAACGAAAATTAATTGCAACATACCCGAACATATGCACTCCAGTGATTAGCTAAAATAGAACCCCAAAGCGGGGTAACATGTGATAGTGAAGGGAAAGAGATGGAGCAAAGACAGACGGTGTGTTCCCTTTCAGGCAAAGGCCAACGTAGGGAACCAAACAAATCATCCCTAATCGTCATCCCTGGTACTTCGGGTTCTGGCAAATGGAGCATATCGTAACGTGTTTAGCAGGTTGGCAAGTTAAATTGAAACATAAATACAGGCAACCGTGAACCAATTAGCAAACCGTTTCACCCGGGCAGGCCCAACTGTGCGCTTCCGATTCGAGTTAAATCGATTTGAATGTTTTAACAGAAGCATTAAATTCCTCTAATCTGCCCTGTTCTAAGAACCGTCGATTGGAAGTCGGTATTTCTCGCTTACCGGCGAAGATGCATCTCTAACTTTACGGAACGATTTAATACCGCGTGTCCGCTCCCTCATACGTTTCCACCCAGTGTCTCAACATATCCTATACCAGAAACCACAATTTTCCAGTGGTGCTGTTCTAGTTGTTTGAGTTGCTGGCAAGTTCAACAGCAAAACTAGGAATGTGGGAATTTGGGTTTCCCCGAAGCGATATCCTCAGATGTACGATAAAGATTCCATCGATCACAAGGGAGAGCAAGGGTTTTAGATACCTCTTCTATGCCAGAGATATGTGCACGATCCCGACTATTGTTGTTTGATGCAGTTCCATGCGGAACTACATTTCAACCCCTGCCAGACGGACACTTTTCAAACCATTTTCCAAATATCGACACCACGGGCAAACATGCGATGGCACGCAAGCAAACTGTAAAGTTTGTCTGATGGGATTTTTCGGCTACTCTCGGCTTCATTCACAGGACAAACCTATTACTGCCGGGGAAGGAAACGGGGGATGAGAGCGTGCAAGTTTCTCCTTCTGCCACCGAAGTGAAGTGATTGGTTCGGGAGGCCAGAGATTGGACACCCCTGGAGGAAGCTGCCAACTGCCCGAGGGTAGGATACTGCAAATACCCAAACTTCCTTCCTGAGTTCCGTCCAAAGGCCAAAGGAGACTACAATTGCATTTGAGCGGTTCTTTCGCAGATTTGGAAACCAACAAAACTTTGCCATTGAACAACCACGACATTTGTCGTGTTGTATGTGGCGAAAGCTTCTCGTAAATTTGTCGGAATTTGGTTGTGGATTTGAAGAGCTTACCTCCATGGGATTGCTGAAAGCTTTTAAAAACTAGTTCATGTTGGCATATCATTTCTTATGTCGCAGAAAACAAGTATAATCAGCTTGTTTATCGATCGATGTTTATTGGTAAATGAGCCATGTGATGAAGCAAAATGAATACAATTATTGTAAGATACAAGCTTATTAAAAAGCCGAAGAAAAAGCGCTCAATAATATTGTCAAGAGCAAAAAATTTGCAAAGAGAACGAATAAAAACAAATGGTCATCTTTGGTTCTGATTTCCAGTTCCAGAGCCTTGCAAGTCCATTAAATTTTTTTGAGAAGTGAAAGTCACTCAACCTAAGAAGTCTCAATCAAATCCCGGTATGCGGTGGCTATAATCTTTTCCAATGCTTTTCCCGAAGCATTCTTCGGTGTACGTTTGCGGTCCGGTATGCCAGCACATAGTTAGCCTGGCCAACGCAATAAAGCCCTTTAAGAGGTCTTCGTTTGCCAGCCTCAAAAAGCAAAGAATAAGCGCACGTGCTCCAGATTCGAAAAATAATACCCCACTTGCATTTTAATCCTTGCTGGGAGCAAGCCGAGCAGGAAAGCTTGAAAAGAGGGAGCCGACACCGAAATGGAATTATTGAGCCCTTGGTTCGCGCTTGCTGCCAGTCCAAAGCAAAGTAGGAAAAGGAAAGAATAAACTTGAGCTGCAAGTAGTGGGGGGCGAAGATAGTAAAAGCTGACGAAAAAAATATGGATGAATTATTTCCATTACACTCCTAGTTGAACCACTTGGGCCAGTCGATACAAAGGAATCATCGCAATGGAAGTTGCTGTAAAATCAGCGAAATGCTTCGTTTTCATCTTCCTAACGCTGAATTTTCCATTTTACTTTTCGGAAGTAGCTTTCTCTGCAGGAGACATGTTAAAGTGACTTTCATGATCGTGAAAGATGGGACCGAACTGGTAAAAGGATCCAGCAAAAAAAATGAAGGATCCGTCGTTCTTTTCAAATAGTTTTTCGTTTCCCTTTTAAAGTTCTATGAATTTTGATACATCAATGTTTGTGTTGAGCAGTTCAGAAAGTGTTTCTAAAGGACACGTCGGATAGTTAAGGAAATTACACTGAATATTGGAAACTAAGCTAACCTCCAGAGTGTATTAAGTGGATTTCATGCCTATTATAACAGGACGCTTCCAGAGATTTGGCAAATTTCCATTCAATTGAACAATCTTTACCCTTGATTGGTATTCCCAACGCAACCACCGTACATAGTATTACTACCAGTAAACCAAATAACGCTTGCACATAACTAATGCAGACGGTAATTGAATGCACCTAAAACCTAATTGTGCCCCGTGAGTGGCGCAACTGGTGGGAGGTTCCTTTTACTTCCATCGGCCTCGAAACAACCCGACGTCGATAGGCGAGAAAATCAAAAACCAGCACCCGAAACGATGCGGAAGAAAGCCTACAAGGGACGGCGAGCAGCCCACACATAAGGCTGACGTGATCTGAAGAGGCAATGGAGAAATAATGATGCAAATAGCCTTTACGAACATTGCGCTCCGAAGTCCATGATAGTTTTTGTTGGCACATCCACTTGGCAGACGATGTGGCTTGAGTTCTGTTCCAGCGTTTCTAATTTTTCTAACGGAGCCATGGCACACACGAATTACTATTACTGCTTTATTTCTTCTGCCTGGCCACTTCACTGAATCATGCAATTTCATTCCAACGCCCATCCCATTTGAAGCGTTCTATGCACAATTTCCCAATTGGTTTCCCAATCAGTGATCGCCCGGGACGTACAACAAAAAGCTTCCAGAACAAGAGAAAAAGAGATAGCGAATCAGGCGTATCTTGCCCCAACCGGGAACGGTAGGCAACATATTATAATTAAATTTGCTTCCCATCAACTTGTTGCTTTCTGGGGCGGTTCTATTGAGTACAAACGATGTGCAATTCTACCCTCCATTTGTAGGCACTAGAGGAAGGTAAGAGTGGTAAGGATCGGACTATTCAGACAACCATGACTAACAAAATTCTCCCCGGTGGTATGTTTACTGCACGTACACACAATTTTCGTACAACAATTACGAATATCTACTCGCAATGAACTATAATTGAGTTTGTTGACTGTTAGTTTTCCTTCGTAATGGCAGCAGTGGGAATTGAGCTTTATCATAGCGGAACTTCTAGGGCGAATTGATTTCCACTCATAAAATAAACGAAGACTTAAGGGTATTTATCATTTCTGAAAGCTGCAAAAAATGGCACGAGAGGTGTAATTATTTTAATTTGAAGGTTCAGACACATTTTGAAGCCCAATTCAAAAATGTTTCTTTGAGGTATGATAAATTAGACAAATCTGCTTCTCCACTACATGAATTGTAATTTGATAAAAACTTTCATACAAAATCTTCATGCAATGTTTTCAATAATCCTTTTCAGACAACTAATCCGATTACCTTGTTTAACTATGAAATGTTATAATACGGGGCTTAGAATTGCAGATCTTCCCGGGAAAACAAGCGTCTTGCAGACTCGAGAGTCATCTTCAAGGACTTTGGTGAAGAAGGGTGTTTTAAAATAAATCTCTTCCTTAAAGCAAAACTGAAATTGAAAGCGTCTTAGTGCGCCCAAGTCCATGGGAATTTATCGTCGGCGGAGGTGTGCAAGATATATGGCTGCCTGCAACACTGGTCACCAAGCCACACTTCCGACCACGGCTCAAATGACTCGGTCTTTTAAAGAGACACTTTAACCAGCTCGTTTTCCAAAAAGATTCCACTCGATGCTCGACAGAGGAAAAATGTCACCACTGGATGTGCCCTAGAGAAAACGAGCTATCGCGTGGAACCGACTTCAACGATAGTTGAACGCCCGTCCGGAAGAAGCCATTTCCAGTGATTTAATGAAGGATGATAAAACGATAGTGGCTAATAATGGATGGGTGCTTCGGTTTTTGTTTGCTCTTCTCGAAACACAGCGATATTTAATCCGGGGAGCAAATGTCCTTAGCTGGCGTCCATTTCTCATGCTAGTTCTAATGTCAAGTACTAGTCGCTAGTTCTCCAGTTCCAGTGGTTCGTATCGTTATTGAAGCCTAGTCTACTGTGAGATGGTGTTTATAGTAAACATCTCGTAGATTTTTAGTTTAATTTTCTCAAACTTGTCCTTTAGTTTGCTTCAAAATAACATGGTCACAAAGCGGTTTGTAAAAATTAACTTTATTGTTACATGAAACAAAGACTTATATTGTTTATCAACAAATTTTATGTGTAATCGTACGTTGAAACTCAAAACATCGCCTGAGTTGTGTAAAATGTAGAAGAAATTCCAATTGAATTGTATTTAATGAAACTACAATCCCCTTGAACTCATTTGTTTTCACCTACGAGTCATGATTCACAAGCTCGCCGGCAGCATATTAAACTGGTAATTTACCATAGCGTGTCCTTCCAGCTCTTGAAAGTGTTTACAGGAGTTTAATTCCAAAATCGATACGATTACTTCGCTCGAACAAATCGCTGGCCATTGATTTCTAAATTGTCCGTTCAAGTCCAACTGGATCATGTTAAACTGGCATCCGCTATGACTTCACTTGCCTGGCTGTTAAACAATCTTCCCAGTTCCGGTTACGTACGGAACGGAATGAAGAAATGCGGTCACCATGTGTAATGCAGGCGACGGTATAATTGTAGCTTCAAGACTCAAGTTGGTTACCTTGCCGTTTATTAAAAGACTAGCTGTCCCGACGAACTTCGCCCCGTCCAATATCTTTGATTGTATGCAATAAGGTTTTTCTTGAAGGTTTCTAATTTTAATGAAAATAGGTTTGAATTTATTATAATGGGAATCATTGATGCTGATTATAAAAAAAATTCAAATGTACAGAGAAGCTGGTTTACCAAAGCGTTAACACGCCACATATAGCATGGTCATGTGAAAAACTTGGCATTTAAGATTTATACTACACACTTCCATCGACTGTTGAAAATTGAATACGCTTAAATTGAAATGGCATATCGTTGGAACTTAAAGGAATTCTCGGAGTTAAACATGCTGCCTCTTCATAAGTCCTTATCACATTGTTTGAAAGCTGTGTGACAAACAGTCATGTTCCATTACATAATTTTGGGGCATGAAGGTTTCGGAGCATAATAATAACACTTCAATTTTTATGTCGCAAATGATACGGTGGCCAAGAATCCAAGAATCCTAATCCATGAAGTTTATAGTTTGCACATATAATTTGTTCGCTGAAAAGTTTTCAATGATTCACCGGCTGCAATCTTTAAAGCAATTGCTCATAGTAGGCTGCGAAAGAAGAGCACGATTGCTCTCATAGCCTCCTACGTTTTGGAAAACTCGAAATTAAGAATTTTCGAATTTTCCAGCTTGTTCCTTTTTTCCTAAACCTTCGTTGGGCAAAAACGAACAAAACCTTCGAAAACATCATAAAGATTGGTCCAGCCGTTTTTGAGTTTTAGCGTTACAAACAAACATACATCCATTTTTATATATATAATAGAAAAATAATAGAAATAATAGATAGATAGATATAATAGATAATAATAGATAGATAGATAATGGATAATAGATATTGTAATTAAAGGTACTTTTGGTGGATATTTTGCAATATTTTTGAAAAGCGATAAATCAAAGTATAAAGCTACTTCAAACTGAAGATTAAAGACAAAAGATGAAAGCGAAATTACATAAACAGTTTTTACTCACATAACTTTCTAAGCACTTTAAACTGTTAAAGTCGACGTTTTCGAATTAGGGTTCGCTTCCCAAAGAGTGGACACAGATCTGGTAGAATTCACGACTTTCACCGACGACAGAACAATGGCCACGGTGCTTTAGAAACGCCGCTGTGCGTGAACATAGCAGAAGATGCCCCGTATGCTGCTTCCAAACAATATCCGGGTGCAGCGCCGTTTCTAGTTCAAGTTCTGCTATTGTCAGCACCCCGACACTCGATGATTGTAGAATTCAAAATGAGATTTCTGTTCCAGACACAGTGTGAGAGAAAGACACAACGCTAACGTAGAGAGAAGTCACCTCAAAACGTTAGATGCACGCGGCACACGTTTACCGAATGCGGTTTCAGGGCAAGCTGCGATTCTAAATTAATCGGCAAACTTTTGAATACATATCATGGACTACTTCTATGAAACCAGAGCTGGGAAGACATCTGCGGCACGCATGATCAATCGTTGATCGGATAAATTATAGGAAAGCCGTTCTTCCTAGATAACTGTTTTGGAACTTTTAAATGTTTCGCGTTTATCGATTTTCTTTGTATGAATCTACTGTGTGTGTTTGCCTCAATTTCCAAGTCAGTTGGAAGGTGCGATTACAATTAGCCACTAATTAAGGTTCACGTAGTTTCGCTGCAGCAGGCCAAGGTCAGATAATTATTGCGCTGTCACAAAACTTAAGACTACTTCGATTATTCATCAGACCGTACGATCGTCAGGGAACAACAGCATCTAAAGTTCAAGCTTTATTTCAATTGGAATTTCCGCTCCAGAGTAAAGTACTTTTTTCACATCCGCACAGTTTACCTTCTGAAGAAAAGACAATGGACAGAAATAGGAGCTGTAAAAGCATGGTTGAAAGAAAGCAAAGTACTCCAGAATCTTCTCCCTTTTCGTTTAAAAAGTCCCATGTCGAAGCAACCGAAACAGGCGATCTGCAGTAAAAGTGGGAAAACACCGTGAACCAACTGAGGAAATCTGCATAGTGAGGGTAATGAAATGGTCATAAAATGAAGCGCACGCAACTTGATGTTGTAAGCCCCAGAGAAAACGCCTCAGAAAACGAAAGTAAAAGCTCCCGGATACCAAAAGGCGGACGAACAAAAGGGAAAACAGTATAACATTCACTATTGAACCTGGGCCGCAGGACCTTCCCTTGGGTGTGTCGGGTGGTGTCGCTATTTTGTTGGAAGTTTTGAATTTAATTAAGTTCAATTCAATTATTTGCCTGTGAAAGATAGCGCCAAGGAGAGAAAGAGTAAGAGATAGAGGTGAACCAAAAGGCCGAAATCGGTCTGGCATTCCGCGCAGCTTAACTGAGTGTGGAGTATGCAAGTCTGAAGAGGAAAAGCTGTTTTCACGATGATGATGATGATGATGATGATGGTACTGGCGATGGTAGTGATCATGGTGATGTTCCTTACGACGGCGTTTTCGTCGTCGACAGAGATTCTGATGATTACGAGGATGAGGTTCACCGTATTGCTCCCCGGTCGGCTGCGAGTTGGTGGAAATGGAAATGCTAGAACGGTAAGCCGAACCATAGTGAGGGGAAAATCCGAAGCTGGAACGAAACGTATTGCTTTGCCAAAGGAAAATATGGAAAAATCCCTACGGTCCGTCCGGTTGGGATTTCCCATGGAGGACGAGTACTATTCGGCGAAGGCAGCACACCGAAACCAATATTCAACTACAACGAAGGAACTGAGGGGACACGACACCCGATACACTAACGAAGAGGATTTGTTGTAGCGGTATAAAAAAGGGCATTAAAAGAGGAAGTGCTATTTTTATGACTCTATCGTGGTTGTTCTCGTGGCCCCGCCGGCTGCCAAGTACCGAGTCGGTGGCAGCCGTAGTGTGAGGAACTATGCAATACATTAAGAAAACGGTGGTTTAATCTTTTGGAGATTGTCTCGGGGAAAAAAATGGTTACAACATGTTTACTTTTTCTCCATCTGTTTGTTATCTTCCTACACAGATTATGTTTGTAGGCATACGACAATCGGTGAGATGGAATAGCAAAGATTTCAACTTAAGGTTAGCATGATTCTTTTTACACTAAGATTACAAAACATTCATTTAAAGTAATTCTCTCTTTAAATTAATAAAGAGATGCATGAAGAATTTGCGAACCAATTTTAGATACAAGTAAACACAGGCTTAAAAACTTTACCGCCAACACGATTTACCTATAATCGAAACCTTTTTTTATATTCGCTTCCTGTGGCTAACAGTTATCTTTCGCCTCTAGTGAGGCAGGTCAGGACGATGCTAAAATGTAGAACCTTTTACTGCTGAAACAGGCGAATGAATATTAAGGTTTTATCATTCGGCAAGCATTATTTAGGAATACCACTTAAAGTTATGCACAGACTGAGGGTGTTTCGGGGCCGCACTGTAACATGGCTCACGTTGCGAAACAATTGAGGTTCGGAAAAATTTCACCCCCCCGAAAAGGATGTTGAGAATATTTTTATGGTAAAAGTTTCGGTACGCATCCGGTGGGTGGAATGTTGAAATTGTGCTCCAAATTGTGCATCTGGAAGCACATTGAAAGTTTTCTATTCGTTACTTTCTTCCTTCCTTTGTCTTCCTTCCATACCAGGCACATTTACTCTTACCACGCCACCTTTCTTTTAGCGCTCTACATCCGTTCTCGATAATCATGAAAAACATTTAAAACGTGTAAAAATCAACACCATGCAACAGCAAAAAGTTATATTTAAGGAAACAAAACATGTTTAAAAAACAACTTATCTTAAGTCTTTTGATCTATTTGATTAAGCTTAGAAACAACCCACAGCAAAATAAAATGAAATCTGAACGTAAACTATCATTCACAAAGCACAGACCCAGGTCGGAAGGTCGGTCCTCTTTTACATTCCTGTCGGTTTTTGTCATTCGTTCATGGTGTCACTCGACCGACCTATGAACTGCTGCTTGACGTCTGACCTAGGAGAGCTTATGCTGATATGCTGCGCTTACGCTGGCGTTAACGGCAAATACTAGAAAAAATTGGCTATCCATAACACCGAAGGTGAAGCGACAAAGACCCTTGAGAAATGCCAATCCATCAGCAACCATAAGCGAGTCGTTTGTCAGTCTAAGAGCGCCATTTACAATCATCACTTTTTGTAAGAATCTGGGAGCAGGAAGTGCATGGAAAAAACCGAAACATGCATGCAGCTAAGCAGACCATAAGACACAACAGTCAAACCATGGCAGTCATTAGCTGAAGGGGGTTTGTCGTCTCTGGAAATGAAACATGAAGCGTCGCACCAGTGGAAATGCGGTGACAAGGAATTTTAAAAGCATGTTATCTGTTTACCAGACATTAGCCAATATTTTCAAGGGCTCTCGTGAGGAAAAGGTCGTGATTGTTCGAGTGAAGGACCCATTTTCATGTTTCTTCTCTTTCGTATCTTTTTCTTACACTCAACGCACAACTGTATAGCAAAATGGGAGGCAAAAAATTTACACCCTGTTGAACATAAATTGTGCCATGAAGAAGTGCGACTGGGTCGGGCAGATTTGGATCCCTTTTTCGTTCCCCTTGTCCCCATCCCTTCAGCTTACGTGCAAATATTTCCGTGAAGAAGCGCAACGAGAGGGATCAAGTTGGACAGCAACATAAAAAATAGGAAAGAAAATACATTCTTCCACACGCACCCTCGTACACCTCAACCTCCCACCAGGAAGCCGGTAGCAACACGAATGTAGTTGTTGGGTCTTCCTCTTAACCGAAACGGATGAACATCGTTACGAGCTAATCTGCTTTAACGAGATTAAATCTTTCTTATAATTATCATGCCTGTGTCCAGCGGGAGTTGTAGAAAAAAACCTGCCGTCAAGAATGTCCGCAATTAAGCAAATTTTGTAGAAGAAAGTCAAGGAGTTCAAGTGCTGTCGAACAACTTTCCGAGAAGTCGGAACTCTTCGATTGTTTTAGCAACATAATTTCACTGCAAGTGGCCTGAATAAGCTTGAGAAGGGAAGAAATCAAGCTTCATTGAACAAAGATTAACGATGTTTATATTGAATCGCCAAGCTTCTTATCTTGTGTCTTCCAATAATCTGCAATTGGAAATTAGCAAGAAGGGAACGAGGATAATACGATTTAAAACAGACACGGAAATGTTCGGTTGGAAAAAATGTATGATACCCGATGCTTTTTATCTAAAAAAAAAAGAAGATAATCGGGCTATCTAACAACAAAACAGATAATAATTAAATTTGGTAAATCCTTTCTTAACTTTTAAACGATTTTCCAAGAAGGATCGTTTTCACATAAAGAGTTGACTGTCTACACCTAAACAGCAAAAAATTCTCGTGCATCTTTTTCATCAAGTGTTGGTAAAAGAAAAGGATTTATTATCATGTTTATTCCAGGTTTATTTAATTTTGAACGTACGTGTATCAAGAGGCACCGAGGGATCCACATTTTTCTTGATTAATTAAAATCTAACTCAGACAAGCTGCACTTCAAACTGCTTCTCCCCTAAATCTCTCGGGACACGTCCTGCCGATATTGTTCAACACCAAGCTAGCACGTGTGTGTGTGTGTGTGCTGCTTTTCCTTTGGCCATTGTTTCTGTTTGCCAACAACATTCGCTGGCATGTTCTTGAGCGCAACAACGGCAACACTTTCTCGAGGGCATTTATAAAACTCGGTTTAAACACACTCCGTCGCCGACATCATCGCCATGTCAAGTTGTCGCCATCACAAACAGATGCAAATTGCATTATCTGTGCCGGATGCTGCGGCTGCGTTTTAGCTGGCTAATTAATGTTCCCGTTTCCTCTCTTCCCTTTCCTATCCACCTAGCGTCCCAACGTCCAATGGATGCCGCTGTGTACGAAGCATGAGATATATTTGAATTTGTTACAGAATGCAGAATGGGTTCCGTCGCAACCAGGGCAGCATGTTTTGCGAATGATAAGGATGAAACAATCACGTAGATTTTGAGTCTACGCTATCAAAAGCACACGGGAACGAGCCCGACATACGATGGCGAAATATGGTTTTATGTTGGCCAATTTATTGCTGAGCGTGATTGTTGGAACACACAATAATTAACCTCTCTTTATCTGGCTTAAGGTTGGTACCATTTGGTGACACTCTTCAATTGTACGTCTTTAATTCAAAATACTTGTTTTTAAACTAAATAACTTGCAGTTGAAGGTATAAACGCGTTTGGTTCACCTTTCGTTATAAGCGGGAACACATTTCTTATTCAAATCGAAAAACCTCTCCATCCTCTTCTTGGCTGTAGGTGGCTTAATCTGAATGATCCTAAAATGTGTTCCATTTTAACTGCGAGAACCGGAAGCATCTTGTTTCCAAGCCGTCCTTCCTGCCATCGGAATGCAAATCATCGCCCCGGTTTATTATTATTCTGTAAACGTGGCGGCGAACTCACGATTTTCAAGTTTTAGCGTCCTTCGCCGTAGTGCAAACGTCAAACGGACACATTTTCCCCGTTCCGTTTTTCTTTTCATTTCTTCCCCGTCGGTTAGCAACAAACAGCGCAAGCAAATGCATTTCTCCACAGAACCCAACAGCGTAGACTAAATGCACCAGGATCAGCGGTGTGTGTGAGTGCGATGGTGTTCCAGCTAGAAGAAGCTTTCCAGTTTTCTACAAACTACCATACCATAAGTAAATGTGTTCACCACTCTTGTTGGTTACTTCGAGTATTTTGCCGGAATGTTTCAACACATCACAGTGAAGCAGTTTTTCCATACACAAACACACACATACACACAAATATGCCTTCAAGATGATGCCTGCTGTTATTTTGTACACATTTTCCACAGCCACCATTGCTCATTGTTAGTTTCCCATTCGAGCTTGTTGTTGGGTTAAGGGTCGGGGGTTGCTTCGATGCCTTTTTTATTGTTTTATCATCATCTCCTAAGGATTGGACACAAATGGCTGAAAGCTTTTCCTGTAAAGCATTTCCATTTTTCACAAGCGATTGACACCCGTGGCAGCAGATGGTGCGGGGAATACATAAATAATTTTGCATTGTGTTTTAACTTTCATCGCCCTTCTGTCACGTTTACGTGCCACCCATGTGGGTGAGGTGGTGGAAGAGGTGGTTAGGGTGGTGTTCCATGCTCTGGCCTAATGTTTGAGAAAAGGACGAACGGTCCATAGTAACGGTTACTGAAGTGTGCTTAAATTAAAGTTGATGGTCGGTAGTTTCTAGCTGTGTTGCAATCTGTGAGGATAACTTTCATTTCGTCGTTTCATAAGTTGTTGACCGTTGGACCCGATCGTTGACCGTTTAATAATTTAGAACGTTTTAATTAAACGACAAAGTTGTTGCGTAGTTGTTGCAAATGTATCAAGCAAAAGATCACTTATTATTTAAAAGATAAATAGCTGTAATGTTTTCAAGTACTGATATCAATTAGCTTCTCTGCTCCTTTAAGGAGGTCTTCTCCTCCTCACAAGTTCTGGAATTCGCTTCTAAACGCTTTAAACGGTTCTTTTTACCGCCAGTTTGAAAACCAAGTGTGCCACCTGGCTGATAATTTCCCTGCTACTTCGCCCATCCTCTCGTACGACTGAGTACTTTTGAATAAATTGCATGAATTTCGCGGCAAAATGGCTAAGACGGAGCATTTAGCTTACTCTTCCATCGTGGCGACAAAGAATCTTGGGATCGTTTGAGCATCGTTCCGGTGGAAGCCACAGGGAAGTGGAAACTTCCAATAAAGACGGCAGCGATAAGATGCAAGAAAAGCGGAAGCGAAAGGAAACGTTCCGGTCCCAGCGGCGAGCGACAGCTAATTTATGCCACTCGAGCCAAATTAAATCGAAAGCGTTGCATTTTGGCACCATTAGGGAGCGGTTTTTCGGGACGAACAAAGCCATGAGTCATCATAAAGCAGAGTCTTATCTTTTTGTTTCAAGTGTCGACCTGGAGGCAGCCCTGGAGAGTCGATCGGAGGTAAAGTAAAAAGTTTTGCCCTTTTCTCCAGTGTACGAACGACCGAACGACCGAACTGGGGAACTAGTTGCTCGATAGTGATTATTTACGGATTGCTGAATTGAGGTAGGAGAAGGCTTCGGAACCATAAAGAGTTTAAAGTTATGGGTGGAGTGAGGAGTTATTATTATTATTATTATTATTATTATTATTTCCAAGAATGTTTGCCTCTAGGGCTATACAAACGAAAGCTTAAAAACTAGACCAGAGCTAAGGAGTGGAGGGGAGTATGGAGGAGGATACGGAAACAAGTCGACTGCGGAATTGGGAGATGGTGATGTTATAGTCGAACAGGCAACTCGCGGCATTAAAGGCGTCCATGGCGCGCAGGAGAGGGTCGTTCCGACCGTAGCGTGTTAGGCGGGTGGGAATGCGGAGGGGTGGTCTATCGCGTAGACGACGGGAGGGGACATATAGAGGAAGGGAGGAAAGGAGAAGCGGGGCGTCTAGATTGTGGAGGAGGATACTAGCGATAAAGAGGGATTGGGCATGCGAGTGGCGGGTTTGAACGCTGTCTAGGCCGAGCAGGCGACAGCGCAGATGATAAGGTGGGATGGGAGAGGAATAGTTGCGGAGGAGACATCTCACGGCGAGCCGCGTGAATTTCCGCTGCACTCTCTCTATCCTGCCCATAGCGGTGATGCCGGCCGGAGTCCAGACAACACTGGCATACTCCAGGACTGGTCGCACCCAGCAGCAATACAGGGCCCTCAAGCACAAGGGGTCTCGAATCTCGGACGCCAAGCGAGTTATTAGGCCCAGAGTCCTGCCCGCCCTGACGACAACATCGTTGATGTGTTTCTCGAAAGTGAGGGTATCGTCTAACCAGACCCCAAGATCCTTCACCGTGGTTACCCGTTGGAGCGGACAGCCACCAAGGGAGTACTGGTACAAGATCCTGTTTTGCGGGCGGCCAAACGACACGACACAACATTTGGGCGGGCAGAGTGTCAGACCGTTAGCGGAGCACCAAGCCGAAAAGTCATCCAGGGATCGTTGGAGGGAAAGGGAATCTTTGTACGAGGACACGGGAGAGAAGATTTTGACATCATCGGCATACATGAGGTATCCATCACCAGGGAGGACACCAGCGCAGTCGTTGATGAACAGGGAGAAGAGGAGAGGACTCAGGACACTTCCTTGGGGAACACCGGATGGACTGAGAAAGGGTTGGGAGAGATGGGTCTCGACCTTAACCCTGTACGTGCGCCCTGAGAGGAAGGATTGGAACCAGGACAGGAGGGGATCACCGATACCAAGCCGAGCTAGCTTCGCCAGAAGCAGATGGTGTGGCAGACAGTCAAAGGCAGCTTTGAAGTCCGTGTATATAACGTCGACCTGCCGCCCAGAGACGATAGTGGGGAACATATTCGCCATAAGGGTCATGAGGTTAGACGTAGTAGAACGGCGAGGCATAAAACCGTGTTGGTGAGGTGATATGTAGGAGCTAGCAAGAGAAAGAATGGAGGAGTGTACAACGGATTCGAGGACTTTGGATACTGCGGGGAGGAGGGAAATGCCTCGATAGTTGGAAGGGATGGATCGGCACCCCTTCTTGTGGATCGGAACTAACCAAGCCGCCTTCCACATCCCTGGAACAACCCCTTCCCGAAGAGAGCGCGAGAAGAGGCGTGCAAGAATAGGGGCGAAAGCAGTCTTGCAGCTCTTTAATACACAAGAAGGTATGCCGTCGGGACCAGGGGAGGAGGAGACTTTAAGCTTGGCGAGGGCGGTAAGCACGACCCCCTCATCTACAGTTGAGCTGCTGCATGAGAGGACGGCATGAGGCGTCCAGGCGAGACCCGCAGTGAGGGATGCTGTAGAGCAAGCGGGATCGACAAACACCCCGGAGAAGTGCTTAGCAAAAAGCCCGCAGACGCCGGAGGGGGAGGAAGCGGAATCGTTGCCCAAGGATAAGGATGGTGGGATACGAGGGTTAGCACGCCTGGCATTTACGTGGCGCCAGAACGACCTCGGGCAGGCCGTAAGACGTGACTGAAGTCGCGCCAGGTGCATCCTGTACCGCGCACGGTTGTACGACCGGTAGGCGATCGCAGCAAGTTTAAAAGTGGTACGGTGAAGCGGGGAGCGCGTGTTGCGATATCTCCGCAGTGTGCGTTTCATGTCGGCCCTAAGCACGCGGAGATGCCTGTCGGACCACACAGGGTGAGGAGAGGGATGTAAGGGGGGACAACACAGGGAGAGGAACGAGGAGATTGCACTGTTGAATGAAGCGGCGGCTACGTCGATGGAGCTGGAAGTGTCCAGGAACGTCCAGTCAGTGCGCGATAGCAAGCGGTCAAGCTTCGCATGGTCGAGTTTGCGAAAGCACAGCAGACGCGGACGAGCAGGCTGGTGAATTAAAGCTGGCCTGATAGTGGTAGCGGGCGGGAGGTCCAGAGACAGCTCAAGCGGAGGGTGGTAATTGTCCACGGGAACCAGCGGTAGCGGCGATGAAGTGACGGTAGAACAAAAACTGGCGGTTGTTGCGTCGGCAAAAATTAAGTCCAGTTGGCGACCCAGCGGGTTGGACACCCCAGAAATTTGAACCATGGCGTTTACATTCATGCCGTCCAGGAGAAGAGCACCAGAGGGTGAGATGTTCGACGGTGAGAAGAACGATGCGTCCGATGCGGGATGCCAGCCGAGGGAAGGCATGTTGAAGTCACCGAGCAACAGCAGGTGATCACGATGGCGCATCATCTCACGAATCTCCTCGGTGCATTTGTGTAGGTCGCGCCAAACGGTTGGTGATGAGCTGCGGTCCGGGGGAATGTAGACGACTCCGAGGTAGAGCGACGGGCCGCCGAGCTTGATGCGGACCCACAAAAGCTCGAGCGACGCAAAGGAGTGTGCTAACGTCGAGGACACGAATGGTGCCGAGCAGGCGATTAGAACACCACCACCACGAGACCGCGTGCTATTTGTGTTGTTTCTATCGCAGCGGTGTACGACGAATGTGTCCTCAAAGAGGAGTTCAACCGTTATGTTCCGAAAATAATGGATCTTTAAGCAAGACTTCCTCAACTCCAGCCTGCTTGCCAACATAACGAAGGTTTTCGAAGGACCATCGTCAGCTTCTGTGACTTGGCATTCCAAGATTCAATTGTAATGAATAATTCATTGTGTCATAGCTTTATTGTTACTTTTTCTAATTGCTTTTCTCAAAGTTTCAATTTCCAGATGAATCGCTCAGTTATGCAGAGCATTAAGATTTAAGAAAAAAACTATGTTTTGCAGGATATTGCTTTTTAATTCCAATTATTTGTTTGAAAAGGTATACATAGTTTTGGAACTATTGATTTTAAATATGAACGTTGTACAGGCAAGAACTAGACGCAATCCAAGTTAATCCTTCTTTTCGAGAGCACACCGATTGATGAACGACCTGTTTTATAAGACCGTTTTTCCATGATTTCTTTAATGATGTCGGTATGATGATGATAGTTTTAAAATGCATAATCTACTCCATTTGGGTACAGACAAATCTTACACATAGTGGAGAAAACGAAATTAAAAGAAACATATTGTCAACTCACCACTTTTGCTCTACATTTTTCGGTCAATTTATCATCGGTATGCAAAAATGCCAAAATCGCAATACGATGCACGCTCTTCACCCTATCTTTTCGGTCATTTCAGATTCCCTTCTCCAACATTGCGGACCAAGAACCATTCTCAGAGTGCAGGTTCCGGAGGGATCTTATCACCATTGAACGAAGAGCTCGGATGTCCGGATATAACTCTCGATTGAAACCGAAGCCTCCGAGGGCGACAGATTAGATTTCCGTTCTAGAGCTTTCGACGTGCCAGGTGGAGATGGTTTGGGGGAGATATAACGCCGTCGTCGTTGGCTTCTTGAGCCATCCATCATCGCTCATAGCCCTTTCCTGGATGCACTATCGGGCGTCCGGATCTACGTGCCCCGAGGAAGACTGCTGATGGAAAATGGGTAGAATTTGTAGTGCAATGCAGGGAAGGCTTGCGACTCACCGCATGTTGAGGGTTTCGGTCGTAGGCCGCAGCAGATTGTGTATTGCATGTTCTTTGCCCGGTATGGTAGGTGTGTTCAACCCTCTTCCTCTGCATTGACTAAAAAACTGCCGGTTTGCGACTTGTTGGGCATAATGCTTCCTCCAGGTTCCCCATCTGGAATCGTCCTAGAAATAATACAGGCAGCCGGTGCAGGGATGCATGTTAATCGCAAATCGAGTGAAGAATATTCAATAATGCTGTTTGTGTGTACTGTGCCACATACGCCGCATTCTTTATGCACTGTTTGATTTGTTCAAATCATTTTTCTGCGCCAAATTTGCTCACGAACATAGGTCTGATTTTTAGTTCTTCTATGCTGGATGCTGTGTTGACTAGTAAAGCATATTGCGAAAAAGATCAGCATTCTCTTTTGTATAATTTATGAAACACTTGTATGCCCCATGAACAGATGACTGAAAACTGCGTGCAAGAAATTCCGATTGTACCATAATTTAGTTGAGTTTTAGATATTATCACAAACCTGTACTTTTCAACATAAGTTTATAACCTACATCTTTTACCACCTCTAGGGCGATGTTTTTATAATTTAAACCAAAACGAGCGTAATTGTTCAAAGATCCCGGTCTTGTTTAAAGGATAAGGGAGCACAGAACATAAAAAGGGAATGTAATGTTGCGCATTGACGAGGGTTTCAGTCGTTGATTTCCCTTCTTTTATGAAATGTTTCAAACTGAGCAATTTCTGTCTTTTGGACTGCTTATTGATTATTAATTACTAGCATTAACACGCTTCATGTCATGTAGGGCACGACTACTAAATGTTCAAGCCAATATGACATCTTTTCGGTGCTCTGTCTAATATTTCCATTGAGTCAGTTTAATCCACCTTTTTCGATCATACAGCTCCTGCAAACGGGACAGAAATTGAATTCTCATTCCCCTAGAAGTACGCCTTGTTGTGTTGTCTTGCTCCTCGAATTTTCGCGAATCGAAGCGTCGCTTCCACTAAACGATCTCTCATTCGCTTTTTTATTTATAGTGGAGAAACTTACACGGTGATCAGCAGACAAACAGCTCTTCCAAGGAATGCTCCACTTCCCGGAATAGAATACGGCACTCCGTGCTCCGGGTAAATGCTTTTCTATCGAGTTCCTGTTGCCATCCACTTCCCCGCGACACGCTCTATTAAATCCACCGTCGGTTATTATCAGGATTTTCACGGAGCATCCATGTGAAAAGTATGTGACACGAATGGTGAAACATTTTTGAAGATGATATACCATTCCTTTCCACCCCGGCGCCCAAAGAAACGGCTGCGGGTGGAAAGCGACGAAAAGAAAAGAAAAGTGGCGTAAAGACGTTATTTACGGGTGAAAATCCGTGTGGGGGAAGGACTCGCTTTCACCGATGGAAGCGGACGGGAAAACTACGGAGCAAAACCATCGGCAGAAACCACGAACAGTGTTTCCACGAACAGTGTTGGCAGCAAATGGAACGTCGCCAGGGTGAACTGGACCGGCAGCGACTGGCATCGGAGATCAGCACGTTGATGTATCTCGAGTAAGTTATTCCGCCTGAGCGCGGCGAGTTCTTTTAAGGATCAGGTGGGATTTGGCAATGTGCGAGAAATTTTTGTAAGTGCACTCTCTCGTTGTTAGTTGCTGCTATGCTCAAAAGTGATATAAGTTGTTTCCATCCCATTTCGAGGGCTCGCGCTTTCACGTCGAACAAAGTGACGGGATTTTTCTATTCAAGCTAATTTGCGATCGTCGTGTATAGTAACGCTCGAAACGATTTCTTTAATGTTAAAAAAACTGAATTAACTGAAACTGAAACGGAAAAAGTTCGATGCCACTCTTTCCAGGCGAAAGATAGCGACGCTAAATGATAAACCATGATTGTTTCGTTTCGTTGGCGGTATAATAAATCACTTGTCATCCCAGCAAATCCTACTCAATCAATCGAATGTCGGATGATCTTCAATTTCAGCCAAATAAGCTCCCAACGGCAATGGATCAATTTAATTTAGAAAGTTAAATTCGATTTTACATCAATATCACAGTTGAACGAGCCTGTTCCCTTGGAAAGTTTCCGTTTTCGTTTTTATTTGCTTCGTTTGATTTTGTTATGCTAGAGCTAACACGTGTCCGTCGTAGATCAATTAAAACGAATTACTTTACTTGTCGAGAGGCTTTCTCTTCCAAAAATCGCGAGTAATCTTTCCCTGATCCGTCCGAGGTTTTTCTTCTGTAATACATTTATCTTCCCTTTTCTAGGAAACAATTTGACATCTTTTTTTCCTCCATTTTTTAATCTCCCTCTTTTGTAGAACAAACCCTGCGGCATCCAGTTTGCAGCGATTATTATTCATGCTTTTAACTTTTCACCAGGGAAGTGATTTTTCATCTTTGTTTGTGATCCACGATGTTTACATATTTCCAACAAGTAGCACAGCGTTTCTCTCTTCCCGCCCGGAAGAACTTGTTGACTTTTCGCATCAATACCGTTCCATCATCGGAATGCGGTGGAATAGGGACGACAAGGTACTTGACAAACTGTGGGTGTCATCATCTGCCTAATCAGAAAAAAACGCCGCGGGGTAATTCCTCTAAGTTGTTGAGGTTTCTGTTTGCAGCTTCCAAGAAATACGGGCCTGGGACAGAAAAGTGAGACAAGAAGTCCCGCACGCCAGGGAGTATAGAAGAAAAAGGGAATAAGATTAATAGATATTTTACTTCTAATCCTATTCTGTAGCATCGTTCACGGTATTTGCACAGTTTCATTCCACCTGCCGAACGTTGACAAGAAATTTTAAGCTCCGAGATGTTTCTCGTAAAACATCCCGAGTTATGTTACTGTGCGTTATATTTTATTGTCACAAGATCAGCTCTCTAGTTGGTGTTTACTCAACTTATTAACAGCCTTTTTTTTGTTAATATTTTCACACACACACTTTAGTCTTCAATTTCTAAGACAATAAAAACAAGTTACTGAATTTAACTAGAATTTATACTAGATTTAATGATAAAAGTATTCCTAACGAAATGACGATTTTTCTCTTAATTCTTCAAACGGATTCCTTTCCGATGGTTGCTGCCGAACTAACCACCGGTTTGACAAAGCGAAACCTCCTGCTCGACAAGACTGTGAGTGACAAACTGATGGAAGAAATCGTCCCGAAGCGGAATACCGTGGGATGCATACTTTGAATTCCAATTTCTCTTCTTCTGGTTAGCTGTAGCAAAAGCGCATTCTCTTTTAAATTTTAATTAAGTTTTCAATGGAAAGGATTTTACTTCACAATTAAGCGCCATTCGTAGAGTGTCATAGATCAGTAATTTTAGGTAGGTTGAAGGTCTAGTGAGTAATTTAGGGACAAGTTGGGTAAGAATCAATCAACATCAGAACCAATCACATCGGACTCGGAAAAGTGTCGAACAAGAGTAAAAGAATTAATCGTCGCATGAAATCTACCCTTTATTTGAATTAATTACACTTGAACATCGAGTTAAATGATCCAAAATTAAAAATGTCTTAAGCTCCCACCCCTGGTCGTATGTTTCAAATGTAATGCCCCCTGATAAAACAAAACAAGTTAAAAATGACCAACTTCTTCGAAGATCAAAACACAATTTTTAAATACCTCGTAATCAAGAAGGACTTATTAGTGGCCAACAATCCTCACCGATGGCAGCAGCAGCAAGGGCAGACGGCAGATATATTTAATGGAGGCGCGTTCAAAGTTTTGCCGCCAGAAAATCCCTCCCCGACCAGGCATGTACACGATGGATGAGCAAACAGTTCGAGGTACTGCAAAAGCCAAGCTAAAACGAAAAAGAGCTACACCTACCGACACGATAAAGAGGTTTTTCGGTGACTTCTAGCAGCTAAATCGCAAAACCGAGTGCAACTTTTCCTCCCCATCGTGGCTGTTCGTTAGTTTCATCGTGCATCGCCCATAAGATTACGGAGAACAACTAACATTATGGTTAAGCTGCTGTGGCTTGCCTGCAAGCCGGCCCGAACTGCTGTTGTGACTTGTCACCCAAAACCCAAGAAAAAAGGCACGCACACACACACACCAGTTTCGATTATGCAACGCGCCCTAAAAACCAGAAGGCCCGAGTGTAATTTACGGGGCTTTTGTGAGTCGCAAAACCACCTTTCCCGCAATCTGCCCGACCGGATCTCCTGGCAGGAGCGCAAAAAGGAAAGCTTCCCACCAAACGCGAAATCTCGGCATACCAAACGCATGGAAAGCATGGAAGACAAAAAGGTATCGGTAAATGGTGGCGCGAAAGAGGGGGATAAGTTTAACCGAAACAGCGAAGAGTTTTATTTGTTAGACTTAACAGGCTTTTGGGTCGAAACACAGGCCAGCAGTCCCGGGAGTGCGACAGACCGCACGAGCGAATCCCGACAACTTCCAGCCGACTTGAGGGTCCTTTCGTTGTCTGAGTCGCCATCCCCGAAATTGGTTTAGTTATGGTAAATTTATTTCACACCGTACCCGTGTGATTTGTGCATAATCCGCAAAACCGTACCACGCAGTTGACTGACAGAAACAGTCGCAAAGGGAAACATGGCCAGGACGATTTCCCCTCGTGACCGAAAGCAGGTCGAGTGAAAGTAAGCAACCAAACAAGCAGCTGCATTCCTCGACTAGCGGATCCAACTAAACCCATTTCGCCACTACCGAGGGGAGTTTGGAGGATCTTTAGCTAAGTTATAATCTTACCCTTTAAACCGGAGCGCTGTAAGACAGTTGAGGTTGGAAAAGAAAAATACGCCTTAAGATTAAATTATTCAAATGTTTCAAAGTTTCAAAAGGGGAATCCGTTAGCAATAGTCTTCGAAACAGATTTCCTCCCTCTTTTTGGGAATGGATACTTTTGTTTAGAGGGCACACAATGTTGATAAAATTTCGCTTTATTAAATTGAATTGAAATTCATGCGAAAATAGAACAGCAAACCCCTTTAGGTTTTTTAAAAACTCGTTTAAAAGATTTTTTATCATTAACTTTCAATGTTCTTCTGAGAACTAAAATTCAATAAAAACATAAGTATTGCAGGGGTTTGGATCAATTTTAGTTAAATGCAGTTCGAATTAATTTGAAAATACATACCTTACGACTTAAGATAGAAAAGCTTTGTACAGAAGCTCTAAACCCTTAAAGGAACGTATTGTAGGCATCTTTTCCCGTTAAATTCCATCCCTCAGCGCGGTTACAACATAACATAGCGCTTTGCAAGGAATTTCACCGGTTTCAGGCCGTTCTGGTAGGTCAAACTATTTCAGCGAAATTACAACATATACCAAAGTAAGCATTATTATCGTGCTATCACGGCTTGCATTCCGCGTTTCAGGGAAATTCTCGCTTCAAGCGAAACGTAGGCATTCCTGCACTATGCACGCCAACCCTACCCACGCTTGGCCCCACTTTGCCCCATTTTGTGCTTGCTAATGTGTACTTGGCAAGTGTGTGGCGAGGAAAGTTTTCTTGGAATTAGGTTTTTTTTCTCCCGAGGCGCAGATTATAATGTTGGCTGCTTTGGGAGCAAGATGTACACGCTCTGGCAAACGATGGCGATGGTAATATTGTTCAAGGCGCAGAGAGCAAAAGTCTACCACTCATTATCGAGCTACATTCTGCGGTAGAAAGGACCACGGTTTCGGCCGTTCCGTAAAACAGTTGTGGAATGTCGGAGAATTATTTGAAATCCATGCTTGCGTTTTTCCCGAAATGCGGAACATAAAGTGCACTGCTAATAAATCGTATTGCAATGATATAAGGTTAAAATTCAGTAAAAAAGTGATGTTTTCAAAATTCATTTTAGATTCACTCAACCTGGGATCCACAGCTTAGTAACATCGAAGTTGAAAGCGGAAAGATGAATGATTTCTGATGAACAGCTTTAACTCTCGTCCTGTGACCTGATGCTGCCAAGACCTCACGGTGGAATATTAACTGGCTGGATGAAAATTCGCAACCCAATTGTACGCAAACCGAAAGCGACGCACAGGCTCAACGAAAGTTGAAGAGACACCGAGAAGAAAATGTTTCGATTCGCATACTTTCGTACTTCCGCATCCCTTTCCACATCAGCGCATAGCGCGCATAGTTTTGTCGGCCCGTTGCAGCACCCGTCGGTTCGACCCTCCCAAAACTGTCCACCTGCTTGCCTGGCGGGAGGAAAACCCGACGGTATCCAAAACCCGACATAGCCAGGCCAATAGAAACACTCCCGCCAAAGTGTACAATCGCGACGGAAACATGACGGAACTAAAACATCTCGTTAAAAAGTGCCTCAAGGCATGCGGTGCATTGGTAGAGCAGGGCGGCAGGAAGAGGTCAGAAAGGACGAAGGGGAAGGGGCGAGCCCTTGGTTCTTGATTTTAAATTCGGCATAAATAGTTCGGGCGACCGAGGAAACTTTTTCTGCTATTTTGCAAATGCGTTTGTGCTCCTCGAACCGAGCGCGAGTGGAAGGAACAAAGGAATTCTTTCGCTGTACTCAGTGCTCTGCCTGCGACGGAAGCGTAATAAAAGGCGATCTTGGTCAGGGGCTGGCAAAATCCACCAGTCTATGGAAAAAGAAACAAGCCTTTTCGCCTCTATTGGTTTTAAACTTTCCATGAAATGAATTACTTTAAATTGAGTGCAACGCACTTGTGTTGTCGTTAATAAGTCCATTCTTTAATACGAATAAGATGTTAATCTTGTCTTAAGATTGAATAATGATATCTTAATAAGAATAAGACAAGTCAAATGTGGCACTTAATGGTGGATTGGAAATTGGAAGTTCGCCAGTATAAAGCGCTTCAGGAGGAAATTACCAGTGGGAAAATTTATGGACAAAACTAAAACAAATCTTCTATTCTTGTGTATTGTTTGAGAAATTAACTTGTCTTTAATAATCATAATTCAGTTTTGTCTGCAACAATCAAATGTGTTGCAGTTTCATATAACAAAAAGTGAAACATAATACAAATCGATGAGATGAACGATAAAAGAGGATCACAAGTATCAATACATTTCCTGTTTTCAAGAGACACATTTGTCTCTTTGTCAGCACAACAGTTGGAAAATAACATTTTTTTCCTATAAATGCTTATCTTGTGCGTCACATAAATCTTACTATCGCCGTTGAGGGCGCTTGGAATTTCCAGTAGGCGGGACAATCCGATGTCCAGACACGAGAGATCCAGCCTCCGGAAGTTCGGTTTTAACGTCTACCAAGAATTTCACCGAACTTTTCGAAGGAAACAACGGTTTCCCCACAAATGAAGTCACCGAAAAGAGTAGAGTCGGGAAATGCGGAAAAACATTCGTTCGAATAGGCGAAAGTGAAGGTGCTCGTCTTCGGGGATTTCTGCTCCGAGAGAGAATGCGAACTGATCCAAAGCTTTCCCGAACGTTGAGGGGAAATTCCTTTCGAAACCGAGTTCGTCGGTTTCAGGCAGCAAAGCCTCTTATCGGCACGAGTTCGCGTTGGTCGACATTCGGTTTGTAGTTCAGTGTCCTGCAACGCCACGTCGCCTGCAGACGGATTCGGGAGAAGTGGGTTTTCCGTTTTTCTAGCCGTGAAACGAACCAATACGTATTCGTCAACTAGGTGTGTCCGCTCACGTGCTCCATATGACCGAACGGTCGAAGTTTTTTTGTTTTTTATACGTTTTTACGCTTCTTTCATGGATTCTGGTTTCGGTGGGAATTTATGTTCGAAGATTAACCGTTGCTCCCACACACATTGGTTCCTTAGTTTTTATGAACATTGTGCGATTCGCCAGGAAAATGGCAGCCTGCCTAGGCTTGATGTAGGCACGTCGTTTCTCGGGATTTGCCAACCCACCCTAGGAGACCTTTGATGACCGAGACCTTTGTGAGGGCAATTCGGAGTATTGATGGAAATTACTGTCTTTTCGGGTCAAGAACTCTGAAGCTTCCCGAGGGATTGGCGAAGATAAAAAGGGAAGTTTATTCGCAAAGTCACACGATGGCCATTTTTAACTCCTGCCTTAACCATTCCTAGAAAGTTATTTATGCGGTCCAATGAAAAGAAAAAAATCAAGGAGTAACTTTAGTAAATTATTTGCGTGCGTGAGGTAAAGTTGCGTGACGCTATAGTTAAAGAGCCCTCGCCAAACAAATCGCCCAGTCTCGGCACCGGATTGGAAGTCATTTGTCAGGATGAATCCACGTTAGCTCACTGACTGTCTGGCGCTCTGTCTCACAGCCCTTATGGTCATAGCCTGCAGAAGCACAGAAGAATACCTTTTCTCTAGAACCCCGGTTTGCATGACCCGCTTTTTACCCACTTGATGAATTCCCACAGATAGTGTAAATAATGTCATTTCCATTTGATTTCCAGCAACCGAACCGAGTGCGTTTGTTCGTCCTTTTCTTCCACTCCACCCTTCCGCGGTATCAAAGAAGGCAAACAAAACACTCTTTCGATCGCTCGGGCCTGGGTAATGTGGTTGATAAATGATAATTAAAAACGCACATCAAACCGGACGACCTTTGGCCGGAGACCTGGAGACAGGAAAATAGATAAACTCCACGCGCTCCGACCATTATCGTACCAGGAGTTTCTTTTTTTCCAGCATTTTTTGTTGTTGTTCAAGAGTTGGCTTTTATTCATGGACACAGTAGGCTTTTCCGTCACGGCCTCCTGTAACCTCCTTGTTCTAGTTTTACATGGTAAAGGAATTTCAACGGATTATTACGCGTAACTTCCTGGCAAACAAAGAGCCTGCCCGCATTACTAGAGTATTAACCGAACATTGTTTGTTCACGACTAAACATGTAATCACAATTGAGGATAAAGTCCCCGTAACAAATAATAAATACCCGTGAATAATGGCTTTTATATAATGAACCTAAAAAAAGTAATTTATCTTTAATTATAAGTTAGAAGTGTAGTATTAAAATGTTGAACAATGATGATCTATATGTCTCCTACTTAAAGAAAAACTTAAACGTCTGCATTAACTAAGTTGAGGAAATTTTCATTTGAAACACAATACCAATATATTATTTTATCGTTCTCAGCTATAACGGATTAATTAACGGGAGACAAACTGGTCAGTGCTATGATGAACTTTGATAAATTATCTCATCGTCATATAAAGTTTCGTAAACTCCCCTGGCTAATTAGTGGCCAAACGCAATGGTTAAAGAGAATCGACTTTTTTAAAACACCACAAGAAACTGGCATATGTTTAGGCTCGGCAAGATTCGGCCAAATTCAACGCATTCGAAAGCCCAAACCCACCAACGGCACTAAGACAGATGACTCATAAATTAATTGTGATTATGATGATGAGTTTTACGTTATGAGTAGCTTCCCCAGCAGTTGACTATATTTATTGTTGCAAAAAACAAAAAAGGGGTAAGGCGGGTCAGAGGAATAGAGGAGGAGCGAGCCTCATAACTCTCGACAACCTCCTTCTGCGAAAGGCAACCCCGGAAGGACAATTGTCTAAATGGCCAATTTGAATGCCATTAAGCGAAGGGACAAGCTGTCCCCCGGGAAACGTCGAGAAAGGGGCAGGACGGCCTTGGTCTACCTTGGGCTTGCGGTAGGATTCGACGCAAGGCTGAATTCTGAGACGGAAACCTGCAGAATCGACCCGTCTGGTGGCTGCTGTAAACGATACAGTTTATCGAGTGGACCCGCATCCGTCGACGAGGAAAAGGAAAGGGGTTTTCTGCATTATGACGGTGGCAAAACATCTTATCGTCCCCAAGAATTTGATAGGATTACGAGGAGCTCTCGAACGAAAAACACGCGTTCAAATTAGGCATTGATTAATAAATTCAAAGATGGAGGATTCATTCAGGGAGTAAAGATAATTGCGTGTAAAACATTTAAAACATTTATATAAAGCGGTCAACACCTTCAAATGACCTACGGTATATTTAAAAAATGGGTAAACATGTCCATAAGGTCTTTTTATGTAGAAGTTAGTCTTCTTATGTTGTTTAGTAAATTAAGAGCTAAATAAGCGCTTTGTTAATGTGGATAGCTTTAGATACCAGTAATGAGATAATTCTCAAGAGATGTTTAACACTTTGCATAAAACAAAAAAATAAGCCTTATCAGATTCTGTGGTTGAAATAATTCACACTTAAAATAATTTATGAGTTTTCACGTATTCATAACCATTAAGTTATGCTAATCTTCCTCAATTCGCACACGCTTTCTCGTGCATGATCGTTCCACGAAATGATGCCCAGCATTTGATAGGGTACATCGAATCGAAGTCCACTTTTCGCTGGCCTTATCGATGGCGGATCATCAATCGTAAATCAATCGGACCGTTTGCGTGCTTTTTATATTAGTGTTTTAATAAAACGAGCCCGTTTGTTTGCATCCACGTTAATCAATGTTTATTCATTTCCATAATTTACATACATCTGTTGCTGCATGCGCCCGATTTCGGAAAAGCGTATGTCTAATCGGACACCGATCGTGACATCCACCACCAACCACTTCCCCCAGGGCTGGGGCAGGCTGTGGGTTGCGTTTACGATGGCGGAAAACTGTGTCGGTCGGTTTTGGATGAAAATTCGCTCAATGTTTCGTTTTCCCGCCAGTTCCTCCCAATGGTACCTCAAATGCACCATAAACACTCAAAATGAGGTCAGTCGACGTGTTCCGAGGATCAGGTGCCTGGGACGTGGACGGGACGGGGGTTGCGACTGGGGTGGAGCAATTTATGCAACATTCGATGCTATTTACGGTCGATGTCAATGCTGTGCCTTCTGCCGGTGTCGGGAAAACCTCGCCTCACCTCCCGGTGCCATGGGGTTTGGGAAAGGCCTACAAACTCTCCGCTCCGACTCTTGATCGGTGGCGGTGTTTTTAATCCCGTTCCGCTGCCTGTCGGCCATTTTTGTGTTGCGCTTTTCCGTGTTTTTTTTTATGACCATAAATTAAGCAGCCAGATTTTATGTTTCCCGTTCGGTAGTATGGAGTTTTTTTATGCTTTGCAGCACATACAAATTAGCAAGAAGTGGATTTTTAACGGTGTTTCTCGTTGCTTCTTTTGCGCATTTTTCATTTATAGCTTAATCTTTTACGTTTGTTCACTTGGTTTGGGGAAAATGGGTGTTTTTTGTTCTTTGTTCCAACATTACTCAAGGTCGATGCGTGCGCGCTTTTCTTTTCGCAATAAAATTCGTAATACGTTCATTGTATTTTTACTCTATTTTATGCTTTCCGGGAGATTATTAAAAATGAAATCTCTCATCTTTCGTTTTTCCATTTTTCTTCTGAAAGTGAAGCCCACACATTGAGGCGATTCGCAATGTGGTTACATTTACTACTCAAATGGAAATTATTATGCAAACAATGTAAACAATTTGAAACGTGATGCAAGTAAATTCCATGTGATGTAATAAAGTGTAACCAAACATTCCGTAGAACCAAACAGCGGCGTCTGAAAATGGTTCTAGTCTTTTTGACACTGAGCATTATTCCATCGGCGCCCATAAGCTCACTCTACTCCACCGCCTTTTGACTACCAAAATCTGACTCGGAATCGTCACCTATGCCGTCGATGGTATGAATAATATACTCTCAACTATAATCGCATTAACTGTACACACGAAACGGCCCCGGAAAAGCCTGGCCTGAACCCGACTGAAGGAGCATGAACCAGTTCGGTGCGCCGATTGGGAGCTAAAGCATACAGCATCTGCAAAGGCCAGCATATTGTTAACGGTTTCGGATAATGCGCTCGCGGTCCATATCGTGGTGGTTTATTGTGTCAAGCTTCGCCTTCGGGTTGGTCCAAGTGGATGGGAGAGGAGCCGGAGGAAGGTGCGATTCCATGTGGAACAAATTTTCCACCCATCCTATTATAAGCAAATTGATTGGATAATTTACACTTACACTCTGGCTAACCGGTGAACATTGTGTTTCGATAAAAACGATTAACGCAATTTTGGGCAATTTTCGGGCAGCTAGCAAAAGGCTTAAGTTAGAGTTAGTTTTATTTGATCAAATTATAAGAGATTGATAATAGATGAAATTTATCGTGTGAAGTGATTGCATTTCGTGGGGGGAAAAATATTCAATGGCATAGTTGAACATATAAACGTTCGTCCCATCTATCTTTATTAAAGACAACAAAACTATACTGTTTGTCTTTTGTTTATCAATAATTGTTCATGGATGTAATGAGAAAGTTTTCAAGTGCTATCATCATTTTCAACGTTTTCCATTCACCATGAACTAGTTTGCTCGGTAATGGTTATTTCGGCGCAAATGGCGCAAATTTCTATTCCATTAATTTATGCATCACCTCACAACTCTCTTATGCTTCCGGCTGCTTGAATTGTCCCAAAACTGTTGTTAGCTTACAACCATTTCTGCTGCAATCGGTTGCCTCGCTCGGCGGTTGAATTATTCAAATAGGTTGGCGGTGCAGTGTGTGGGTAATTTTCTCTTTAAAACCATACGGTGGCAGTTTCCGATTATGAATATTAAATCCGATTTGAAAGCAAAGGGGTGCGAATTTGAGTTCGTTTGATTATGCCATGGCTTGAAGGAATCATAGCATTTTCCTCAGCCGGGTGTTAAATTTAAATTTTATCTGCCAATGAATTCTTATCCAGCGACACAATTGAACGCGACAATCAATACAAATTTTTACCATGAATCTTTAAAGATGGCCTTGAACTGTGAACTGTTTTAATTTTGAAACTAAAATTAATATTATTCTGACTTTCTTTGGCTAAAATATGACCATAGGGAAATGGTTTCACTTTTAAACTGCATTGAAAATACTTTCTTGCTTTTCTCTCCAAATTATTAATCTACTCTCAGTCCTCATCATCGGACTCTTCTCAAAAGTTGTATTAGTTTAAATTTGTGGACCTGCATCCAAGCAGCAAAATTGAAAGTTATTCAACGCAGCGTAAAAACCATCTGTTATCCCCCCTTCCTACCAAATCATACCAGAAACGGAGATGAAAAAAAACTACTGCAAAGCACATTTAGAGTATTATTTATAATTCTAAACTTACTATAAACATCTTAAGTAAGTGTCAATATCTTTTGTTATCATTTAAATTGCAACAATAAATTTAAATAACGCATAACGCTTCAATAAACTAACGAAAATACACTACCTCTATCTTTCCAGGACAAAGAATCTACTATGAAAAAATTAAAATCAAACATCTTCGCGTGTATGCAGCCGTCATCTCCATCGCATCAAAGGGGACGAACTTATCGGTCAATTTCACAAACATAAACGAAACACGCTAGATGATCCCATAATAGCCGCCATGAAAGCCACAAACCCTGTTATGACGATATGGTCTTGACGCATCGGGTCCTATCCAGGGAAACTCAAAATCCAATGCGTATCGGCATGATTAATGGTCACGCTGACAACCGTCGCTATCAAACGATAAAGCATTTGGCCATTTCCTTCGATAGTCAAACACAGCCAGAACAGTCTGCAGAATGAAAACGCGTACTACTATGCAGTCGAGCCGCTTTCCAGGAGAGTTGACGTGTTTTATAATATCCTACCACGTGGCCCGACCATATCATTGTTTAAATTTCATTCACAACAAACAGTAAAATGAATTATTAAATCGCCTTGACACAATTATAAATTCCAATTTGATAGACTCATGGTTCAAATCAAATTCTTATTTCTCGCTCTAGGTATTAAAAGGATTTTTCTCTCCATCACTCCAATTTCCTTTTTTTTTGCATCCAACTTCCAGCCGTTCTATGGACTCAAGTGCCATTGCACAGGTTGATTTGGTCATTCCCATCGAACTGCACTGCCGCAGTAGTAACACATCCACCCGAATACTTGCCGTGCCATCAACAAACAAACAAACCGATTTTCCCCGATGGCCAATTGCTCCGATGGCCCGTACTGAGAGGTGCGCTACTTGTTTTTACACCGTAGTGGACTCCCTAATTTCACGACTCTGTGGATTTCCCCATTTCACGCAGACGTACAGAGCTATGGAGCTCGTTGCGAGGGTTATGCCTCAAATGCGTTTCAATTTCTGCCCCTGACAGCGCTGGATATATTGCAGCTTTATCAAACATGTTTTTCAGCCTCAGCTTGCAGCCGCATACTGTCGTTGTTTTTTTTTTTTTTCTTGAGCTTTCCCTGTTGTCCCACGTATTACCCTATGTGGGTGGGTGATCATGATCATGATGGATGTTGGAGTGCATTGAAGTATTTTTCTTTTAAGGTTTTTTTGTTAGCATTTACGGGAAACAATTGGTGTGTTTTATTTGTTCAATCTTTGCGAAATTGTGTAGGGCTTAAGAACTATAAAAAGCGCAATAACTTTGAAATGCAGCTTCATTCAACACTACATTGAATGAACAGAAAACTCGTTTTTTATCTTAAATTTAACCATCGCAATCGATACAATTAAACTTATGAACCTTCCCTTAAGCTGCCTTTCGAACATGAAAATAATTTGAAATCGTATTACCAACTTTTTAAATATTTTAATTCAATGAAGTCACACCTTATAATTCAAGCCAAGCTTCTTCACAATTCATACTTCTTTAATTTGAGCGTCAATACTTGTTATAACATTAATTTGTATGCCTAAATTGTTCAGTTTAGACCATTTAACCAATCGCTGCGTTTAGTAAACTTTTTATTTAAGAACATGTTTAAGAACATATTGCACCAAGTAATGCTCAAAGGACAACCGTACTGCACACATTCAAATGTTCTGGGATGTGGGGTGGTATTGTTTCCGAAGCGAAAGAAACTTTTTGTTCCTTGCTTTTCCCACGAAAACTGCACATCTATGATGCCCGTAGGCTCTAAAGTTTTCGTCCGACATACCACACGCATAGAACAGCGAGGGCGAGCCCACAGAAGTTCGGCTGCATAATTCTGATTTGGATTCTGCTGAGCGAGTTTTGTTCTCTAAAGGAATTTCCGGCCTGAGGCGTATAATTGGAGGATTATTTTTTAGAACATTTTTGCTTCAACGATCGAAAACAGGAACTTCTTTAATAATGTTGAAGATTTGTAATTGTAGAAAATTTCGAAATTAGTCATTGAATGGAATAGTGAAAGCTTATTCATCTGATGCTGTAATGATACGATTTTATGTTATGTGAAACATTTATTGACCAATGATGATTTTTTTTCATTTCGATTTCTTTTCATTTATTAACATTGAACACAGTCAAGTTATTAATTCGATTAGAAAAAGACCAGATTGAATCAAGTGAAACTTCCTAAATTCCATCCCACCGTCGAATCTACGTCAAAACACACCTTCGCTCAGCTTCAGGACGACCACTAGATGTCGTTCACATCCTAAATTAAATTCATACGGGAAAATTCTCAACCGATCTTTATTCCAGCAATGCCTGGACGAAATGCCCCATTCGCGTCGCACGGACTCAATCCTGGCTAAAAACTCCAAAGAACCACATCACCTTAAACTCAATTCACCACGCACAATTGAGCCTGATGACTAAGCTTGTTCCGAGAGCGTTCGAAGACTTATCGGTTGTTCGTCTTTTTGGGTTGTTCCGTTCGCCTTTTTCTTTCCATGGTTTTGTCGGTTTTGTTTTTGCATTTCCGGACGTGGACGTGGGGGTACCCAGGGCTCTGGGGTACAGATCACGGGCGAAACTCCATTAACATCATCAAGTATCAATTCAACTTCATTTAGGGCATTTTTTTCCAAAAGAAGGCACACTTCCGCTAGAAGCTGGATGGACAGGATGGAGATTGTGGGTTTGTTTAGGCAGAAATGATTTGAACGTGTCTCAATTCTATCAAATTAACTTAGATTTGCTTGTGGTTCACCAGCAAGATTAAAGGATTTCATTACGGCTAACAAACTTAGTACATTGTGGTGTAAATGTCATACAAATCGTTTCTAGATAAAGATATAAGCTTGTAAAGCTGTATTGGGGTAAATATATCTTCAATTTGCGACAGTAAACTTGATAAAAATGATGTCACACATAAATTAAAGCATTCATCACCGCTGGAAATTACTTGGATGAACATGTCTATTCGGTATGAATTTCTTATGACTTCTACTGGTGGAAATGTAATTCAAATATATTTTTGATATGCAACACGTTGCTGAAACTATGTTTCCCTTTACGAGCTCGTACAAAAAACCAACAGCAAAGAACAGTAAGAAGCATGGAAAATTAAAAATACTCACGTGCCGAATCTCTCTCCATCGTAAATCCTCCAGGAAAGATTTTCTTCAACAAGTTTTCCCTTGCTGGCAGGTGAACGATAAAAAAGATAAGGGCGGCCGTGGTAGTGCAGTTTTCTCCAGAGGGAACAGTCTGTTTGAGTAGCTTCAAGGTGTGTTCGTCGGGTTGCTTTTCACGGCTTCGCTTATCTTCACTGTTGAAGCCACTTTCTTTTTCCATTACCAGTTCCAACCGTCGGCGCCCAACGAACGTTTACTCGAGCGCACTGAAGAACCACCGCGGTGCCGCCAATGAGCGCTAAAAGGGGTATTAAACGAGATTTGCATTTTGTCAAATAAAGAGAGAGAGTTTATAAATTGTTTTTGAAACTAGCTCCGGAGCAGTTGCCATGTCGATCGTTGCCGAGCTCCTCCACGCGTTCGGGTGGCTCGCACAACCTTGAGGCGGATTTCAGAAGGCATCAGGTGCGACTTTTAATAGCCCAGAAATATGCCAACCCGGCCGCAGGTGGCTGCTCCAGATGATGCAGCAGCCGCTGCCGGGCGACTGGAAACCCGGAAAAGCTTAAAAGCTGAACATTTGCATAAAGTATAAGTTGTCAAGCCATCTAAGTAGGGCACGTTCGACGTAATTATGCTAAATGATATTTTACCATCAACTCAAATCCGTCGTTTGAACCTATTTGGTTGGATGATAGGTTATGGTACCTGCTTCGATATGTGATGCAAATAAATACCTACTATCGCCCACAATTTTTTAATTTACCAACCTCATTCACACCACCCGAACCTGCTTCGGTGTTTTGTTATGTTCCACGAAGTGAATAGTGCTTCCCTCGGGTCACATCTTCAACATAATGCAACGTTAATGTGACTATAGTTCATGCTTCGATCGTGGAAGTACCAACAGGAACACAATATGATGTTCCACGTGCAGCTGCACCGAGAATGATGCATACTTTTATGCTCTCTCTCCATGCACTGAATGCATTCACTCCCTAAATACCTAATAGCTGTCCGCTGAACCCCGGAACAAAGGCACGTGGACGTCATAAAACTTGAGAATTCGTGGGTAACAAACGGCACACCCGAAAAAAGGACTGATTCACACTGTCCAACCATGTTGAAACAAGTGGAGCGCGTGGTTATCGTGCCTCTTCCGATTCGGGGATGCCATTTTCCAGTCCATGTTCCAGTCATCCCAATGCCAGCTTTTGTCCAAAACTGCACGCAAACATAACAGTCTGTTAAAGGGCTATTTGCTTATATTAACATTAGCGACGGTTTGGCAGACGGTGTGTGTTGTTCCTCCTGCTGCCTCGAAGGCCCTCAATCCAGAGATCATCTCTTCCAGAGGTATGCTTCGTGGAAAAGGCTTCACTTGCGTTCGTACAACACGTGCGTTATGCACTGGACGAAGCGGGCATTTCCTGATCGCCACGATCTGTGTTGCTATTGCTGCGGGAAAATCTCCCCTCAGCGGATACCATCTAGGTGGAGGAAACTGGAAAGCCCTCACCTTTGGCGAACCGCATCAAACATCCGTGCGGTATCATAGTGGAATGTTGCACGTTTTAGAAGCTCATATGCTAGAGAGTTCCTATGCGTAAAACATTACGAAAGTATTTTTTCACTTGCCATGTAGAGCACTCTCTTTAAATAAAGAGTGAAGAGGCTTTGACACAAATCAAAGCAGAAGCCACCAATTTATGGACATACAAAGGAGCATAATGTTGGCAAACCATTTAAAAGCAAACCGTCCATAGTTCCCTAGTCCATCTTTTACGCATTGCCTTCTGTACATACGACACCCGATCGAACGGCGAAGGCTTAGAAGTAGAGGCGACAGTCAATCCACTCGGTGCCAATAAAAACGTGGAAAAGAAAACATCGATAAATCATTCAAACGATTTTAGCAAGCATGTTCAGAAACATGGACCAGCAAGGTTCCATGCGAGTGAATGCAATTTACCAGCGCAAGTTAAGCCGTTCGTCGAGTGATGCATTACTTCCTTGGATAGAATAAACTGTAAAGAAACTGCGCTGGTGAAAGAAAGCCAATTTTAAAAGTCACCCCTAACGGATTTCGTCTTTCAGGCCTGAGGCATAATATACTGGCAGAAATTGAACACAATAATTCAATTTAATCGATCGAAGGATCCCCAGCTTGAGGCATCCAAAGCATTGAAACTTGGATAAATAACCATAAACTGTACCACGCTTTCAATTATCTTCCTCTCAAAAAAGAAAATTTGCAATAGGCTGCAGTCAATCGGACAAACCCTATATGAATGCCACAGATCAAACCACTCTCGGTTTGTTTCATCCATAAGCAAACAAACAGCTAAGGCACAACAGAAAAACGAAACTGGTCAATCCTCCGCATTCGTCCATTGTTTTTGCTTCCATTGAAGCACTGAAAAGGGCACTGATTGATTGCGGTATATTGTTTGTTCCGTGTTTACGCTAGACTCCATGCACATGTGCATCAGCTCCAGATTCGCGCCTCCTGGCGAGGATCCGGTGCAGTGGATGCAACAACCGTCGAGGCCCATGTTACGGGCGCCTTTTGGGTGCAAAAATGTCACATCCTGTTACTCACGCCATCCATCTCAGCCAGGGCAAACGCGTCGTTCCCGTGATGGCGTCGTCCTTCGCCATGACTTTCCAACATGGGACCATCCAAACCACAGTCTGCCACGACACGACGCACGTTGGTGCTCTGTGCATTGATCCACTATCGAGGTACCGGGTCGATAGATCAGAGCGGAAGCAACAACAAGCCGGCCGAAACGGGCAATAAATAACCAATTCATTAAGAGATAAAGTACAGTAATTTGTATCTTGCGTTCAAGGAATTTCCGAGCGTTCCAAGGCGGGGATGATTCTTTCCAACCCAAAATAATGCCCAATAAATTTGAACCCCACCGTGTCCAGCAAGCAAACAGCAAGTTCCAAATAATCACCAAGCCTTTTATCAACTTCGTTCTGTTAAATCTATAGACAGAACGGGGCACGATAATTGGCAAGGCTAAAACAAAAGTGGTTCATTTAAAACAATTGTTTCTATTTCGTTCGTTAAATCATTTAAAAGATCATTAGATCAACAATCTTGCTCGTACTTATTCTGCAATCTTATTCATTCACCAAGATCGTAATAAACCAAACTACAGTTGCGAACTCAATGTTCCTGTTTTTTCTGATCTGCCGGCCAGGAACCTTGGAGCTTGTTCCTGGTCATGATCTCATATCACGTTTTTCGTATTTTTTATCTACCGTTAACGTTATTTGGTCGAATCTTTCACCCAGAAAGTCCACCGTGTACGTTACGATGAAAATGGTCGTTGCTATTGAAATCTGTCTGTTGCATTCCCAAAATCGTCGCGAAGCAATATTCGGCCACTATCGAGTAGGATTTTTTAATATCCTTCCCGCCTCTAGCTCTGGCAAAACGATCCCTGTACGTTGCAACCTTTTGTGCTTTGCCCTATCCCGGACACCTTTTTCCGGTTCCGTTTTGGCGCCACGAGTATCCAAGAGTGGAAACCACAACCTAGCAGACTCATAAACTCAATTGAGTCATCGCCGGTTCACTACCGGGAACGATGTTCCAGATGACCCTGGAAATCAAGACAGCGGCATTGTCTGGGGTTCCGTTACCCATACCCTTTTTTCTACGCTTATAACAAGCATTCAAGAATGGAACAGGGTTCAACACTGGGGCGAGATATTTCCTCCTCTATTATCATAAAATGTAGCCGCAAAAATCGAGAAGATTACCTGCCGAGTAAAGTGTGGCATATCAATTAGGATCAACAACACGATTGGTGTTTGTTACATTGAAGTAACAGTTAGTATGAACCAACCCAAACGCAAAATAGAGCTGCTTGTGGAATCATTTTTTCATCGGCGAATCTTGTCGTCAAAGCACCAAACTAATCAGGTATCCGACGTTGCTCGCGTAAAGCGACCACGTTAAAAAGTTGTACATTGCGCCTAAACCATGCATCCACGCTCCAGAATTTGCTGCCAAACGGGTCAGATACGATGCGGCACCTGGAAATGGAGTGATTGAGCAAAAGGTGGTAATTTGGAAGTCAATGAAGCTATCGTTTTTTTTTTGTACCCACGCCATCAAAAAACTTTTGCAGCCCACTGATTTATTTGCTATCTTTGATCAACTTTGGCTGCAATTCGAATTCGGTCTATTCAGATAAAAAGTACCCTCGAAAGCTCCATCCAGCAACCGTCATTGCCACTTGAATGAAAGGATTAATTGATCTATCATTTTTTATCCTCACTTGAAGCGGGGGACCATGGCTTGACCTGATGCGTTTAGGGAATTTTTGAAAAAGTTACAAGAAAAGTGAATTTGTCTTTGTAGGATTTCTCAAATTGCTGGTTGAATCGAAAGGTTCGTTAAAATTTAGCAATATTTTATCTTATAACAAAGACTTTCAATACTAGCCATAGTTTTGCAATTACTTATCTTTTTGATGCATTCAAATATGTGACTATAAATCATGTTTATCCTCGTGGTTTGAAAAAACTTAAAATAAATGTATATGCCACTTCAGCCTGCCACGGCTCCATAGGTAGTTCGTCCCTGGACGGATGAGAAAGGAAGTTGAGCAAAATTGACTAACGAAGATTTGAAAACGCCTTCCGCTGCAGGGTTCTCTTGCAAGGAGGAGCATGTGTGCCGATGTGCAGCATTCATTTTTTTTTTTGCAAGCGGCGTAATAGAAATAATTCATCTGTACCTTTATCTCACACTTTGCTTCCGTCCAGCACCGACCGACTGCTGGTCGGACATGCTCCTTACTCAGTCGTTACATTTATTCCGCCTCGAGGGCTCATGATCGTATGGACCAACGATTTTTCAATGGTTCAACGCTTCTTCGTTCGTCTAAGGCAGTTTCAACGGCTGAATGAAGATTAAAATGCAAGCTCCGGGAGGATTTTTATGGCTAATGCAAGCAGCCCTTCTTGGGAGGCCCTTCGTTTACTCTCAAACGATCGTAGGTGAAACGAACTGGAGGTCGTTGCTAGTGTTGCAGCTGTACCGTTCACTTCACACCGATTCTTCATTGAAAAAAGTACGCCGGGAAAGTACCGGAAGTTTGATCGAATTTCTTTAAGGAAAGCTACAGGATTAAATTGAAGCTTCAATGATTTGGATTTAAATGGATTCCACTGAGCTCAGAACTAACTATATTATTTCCCTCTGGCTTTGCCTCGTCAGACTATTGAATGTAAATTGTACAAACTGCCCTAGCTTAAATGGTAAATGCCATGAACACAGATTGCATTTCAAACTCTGCCATTCATCTATAAACCTTTTAGCGTGGCGCGTTAAGTTATCATAAGCACAATCAAAGGATTTTGGTGTTTACTAAAAAAAAAACACAGACCAATTTAAGACACAATGCAAAGCGACTGCTAATAGTAAAACCCAAGCAGTAAACGAAAACATGGCAAAGGACTCAAAGAAACCACAAACGACACGGAAAGCGCTTTTGCAATTTACTTTTTACCTCCCTGATAGTGCTTTCGTTAAAGCATCCGCCTCAGTTGTGCACTTGGCATTTGTGGAAGTTTGAATCAGCTTCATCCGCCCAGTTGCAAGGAAGCTGCACAAAAAAGTACCAGCACACCAGCGATGTCTGCCTCGAAAACCGGAACTCTCATAATGTTTCAAAGTAATCTTATTTTTGTAATAGTCTCAATTCATTTTCCGAAAGTTGTTCCTTGCGTGAATTCTTTTTTGCATTCCGAACAAAAACACCATTGCAATCGCGAACCATGTTGTGTATGACTGGCATAGTTGCAGAAAATTATTCCATTTTTGTACTTGGGGTTTTTCTCCTATCTATTACGCTTGAGCCTACCAAGAGAAGACTTCGAAAAGTATTCTTATTTTGGAACGATGTTTTGTATGCAACGCTTCTTCATGTTGCACAAGCGGTAAAAAAAGAGATAAATCCGAATGGGGTACAACAATCTCGGAATGGAAAAGTTTAATTGAACGATTATCTAGGTTCCAACTTTAAGCGTAGTAAAGTTAGTTGTTTCCTCTTTTTTTCAAAACGTTCAATCCCATCCCATTAGTCTGGGGATATCCCAAATTACGAATGCTAATAAGTACACGGCACTTATATCAAATGAAAAAAAGTTTGGACAACTGTGAAGTTTTTTGCAATGGATAAAAATCACATACATTTTCACATTTCATGGGATGAATACATAAATGAATTAAAAAATGTTATACTTTTAAGCTCAAATAGTGACTGGAGTATAGTGAACCCTACTTCCATCCTTATCGTTCAGGGGGTACGGTGATGGCGTTGAAGTGCTTGGCGCAAGCCAACATGGAGCCGCCACTGGCACAGATCTTGGTGGTAGTAGCATATTCGCTACATCAAATACAGAGGAAAGGAATGTTGATAATCTTTGATTATTTATTTGGGTCCTGTAGGTTGACGCAAAGATTTATTTTGCTCCGTCTCAAGATAAATCGATACGAGGAAACTCTTCGGAATGCAAATGAGTCTGATAACTTACCATCGGAACCTCCGGTCGGGATGAATCGTACCGGTTGTTTCTTCTTAGTCATCGGCTAGTAACACATTCCGAAGGATTCTCACATACAAATGGGCCCAAGCCTATGCTAATGTGCGATTCTATGCGATTGTGTTACGGTCAAATGAAATTACGACATTCCAGGACTGGTTTCATTTTGACCGAGGCTTCACTCCACGCTAGACGGCAGGAATGCATGCGTGTTATTTGGCAGAAGTTTATTGCACATCTTCACCTCCTACGCCTCTTCCGCCGCACAAAGAGGGCAATCTTCGGACATAGTTCGAAGTTAGCGAAGTAGCAATGGCGTTATAAGTTAGGATGCAGACAGCTTTTCAGCACGAGCAAAACATAAAATCCAGCTCACTGTCGTGGCCGTTTTCTACACGCAAAACAACACAGACCAGTGCGCTGTCCGGTAAATGTTCGGTTGAGCATGGGAATTTGTCCAGCCACATAACCATCCGAGAATATCTCAAACTCGCCTGTTCTTAGAAGAAGGTCCCTCGCTGACCCATTTGTATTTATTCTTTTTGCGGTAGCTTGTTTTTGCTAATCTTTGCTCTTGGTAGTGGAATGTGAATGAAAGTGTTTCGCCGCTTATGAAAAATGTCTCTGAAAATGTAAATTAATATTGTGTTTAGTTAATACATTTTGAAAACAAAAAAATACGGAATTCTAGAGTCAGAAAAAGACAGTTAATGGCATGAATCGATGTAGATAAGCTGAAAGGTTCGACCGTAAAGTTCTAGATTCGACGTTTCAATTGACCATAACTATATCCAAAAAAGACAGGACACACGCAAAGTACAAGTTCGGATGTCTAAAAAGGATACATTGTACCCCTGCAACAATAGCAGCAACGAAGGCTATTATGTGGAATCTACTAATCTAGCGTTCGGATCACCAATCTAGAGATTGGCCTCTCAATCTCTGGATACCAACACAACGGTAGTACTTTTCCTTTTTGCGTAGCTATTGCTCCCAACGAGCTTTCATTTTTATTGCAAGAATTTTTATTGCGTATTGCTTATATTGCGGTACGTTGATATTTATTCCTGTTTATTGCAATCAAAGTTTGACGAGATAAAATCCTTCGCTTAATACTTTTTTTATGCCGGCGCATAGTTTACATTCAAATCTCAGCATACGGATCCCTGAACCTGTTATTTTGTTCAATTTGGCTTTTCCTCATTGAGCTACACAAATCCCTCAATGGACCTTACGGCATTCACAGTGCAATTCATTTCCCTATCAGACAGTGCGTTCTGCGCATTTCTGTAGTAAAATCACTCTCGGCAGAATATTGATGTAGTATTTTAGAAACCTCAAATAATGCAACAGTTTGTTACTCAATTGCAGCTTGGAAAAGGAAGTAGTTTACCTAAACTGGCTACAGGTATAGTTTATTCCATTCGACGCCCTATAAAACATTCTCTAAAACCTGTTTTTGTTCCTATTCATAGAATAGTTTCCTTCTCTTATTGCATTTCTCAAAACCCATAGCAAAGTCAGACTTATCTTCATAATTATTATTACACTTACGCTCTGTTTTAGGAGTTCAAATTTCCCTGGTATTATTTTCTAGCATGGCATCATTTGTTACCGACCTGCACTGTCGATAGATTGGCGAAAGAAATTTATTACACCAAAATTGATACAATAAATTGAATGGTTTAGCCACTCGCATATTATACTCTTATATCCGTTTAACTGAGAGTTTCGGTAAAACTATATTACTCCAGCTTGGTTAGCGGACAGGAACACTACTGCTTCTACAATCATCTACTTATCAGCATGGGATTAAAGGATCGGTCGAATAAATTAGATGATTTTGTTCATAAATATTGTCCATAAACTCTATCGCTAGTGCAGCAAAACGAACTGTTTAACTAAACGATTATAGACCCGTCGATAGAATGAAACTATGTACACCTAATTACAAATAAAATGGATTGATTTTACAACGAGCTACTGACAGACACCGAATTGATACAGAAATATATATTAGAATGATGAAGAGTCCGGTCGCAGCATCGATTGATCGCTATTGCTAGTCCATGCTAACGCTTAGTGCTCTCCGTTTAAATCCGCCAGACTTCGTCGTCCACCGTTGACAGCTTGCCTCCGGCGATTGTCATCAATGGGTTCGTTAAACTTCGCCTCGACGGAGCATCGGTGCCCGGCGGGGGATAGTTATTGTCCGAATCTCATGTACCGTTGCCGCTGACGGACGAGGACAGTGACGACGAGGATGGGCTGGACTTTGGCACACCGGCACCATTGCTACTGCTGCCGGTTCTACCACCACTACTAAAGCTACTACCGGTGCCGTACAGGTTGCGCGTTGGCGAACGAACATTCGCGGTCGGGTTATGATATTTGAGCAGCTCGACTACCGTGATGGCAACCTGCACCGTCCCGCGGCCCTCCAGGACGTCTGCGGCGCAGCAGAGAAGATTCTATAATGATACGTACACAAAGAGAGCAATATAACTAAGCTGAATGTCGGCAGTCGAACAAGGCCAGGCGATCCATGAAGGGGTCCACTAACGGGTGCTAAATAAATATTCAAATGTTACGGAACTCGTGCACAACACAACGTCACTGGTTTATTAGTTTGTTTCAACTCAAGCCTTAACGTCAATCAAAAGAAAATCAAAAGAGGAATAAATGTCGATAAATAACCAGGACCATCTAAATGGTTTAGATCGATCCTAGTTATTTCACTGAGTTTAATACATTTCACTGAGAAATGGAAAGCATTGTAAGTTGAAAAACTATCCTCCTAAGATATATAGGCTTGTTTAAATATTTCTTTTATTGTAAGGCAACTCCTATGACTTTCATTTTATCTTTCTGACTTCAGTTTTTACTGCTGATATAGTTTTGTTAAAACAGACACGATATCAAAAAAGGCTCTTTTCCACCGATTGTCGAGTCATTTAATATTGAATGCATGTAAGGCAAAGCTGGACGGACGGAGATCACCGCATGTTACGCTTTTGTTTTAATTTTTCAATTTTTCTTTCTTGCTCTTTCAGTATCTTCACCCTTCGACGATGCACCAAGCGAATGAACATAATTTTATTTTTATCATTTTCTCGCCATCAAACTCGCCAGCGACGCAACACACTCTTCTGTGTTTTATTTGCCACAGGCCAGTGTCATTAAATATAAATAAATTTATGTGCCGATACGTCCCAAGGGAAAAACCCAACTGCAAAAGGGTATAGCAGTAAAACACACACACACAAACAAAACAGGGGAGCAGGAAAAATCATTTGACAAGGAACAAGCACCAACAAGGATAGCGGGTTTGTGCCATGTTTCAATCCTTATTTTTCTTGCCGTCGTTCAGCGATTGAAAATTATGTTTGGAAAAATAATGCTGGAAAACAGTTGGTCCAGCACAGGGGGGTTCTGTGGGATGTTCGGTGGGTTGGTAACATACTTTTTTTTTTTTTATAAAAGACGTTTATTAAGGGTGTACAACATTTCTTACATACTATTTAATCACATTTACATAGGTTTTGTTTCCTTCGCACGTGTTGGACGGGAAACAAAGGCAATACTTTACAAACAGATTGATTTACAGAGAACAGGAAAGGACATCTACATCAATCGCAACATCATTGTTTCCAATGATGTGGATGATGTAGTTTGAAAATACGGAGAGTACTGCACTGCGTGTGCCCGCTCTTATCCTGTTTAGAGCGGGCCAGTGCAGGTCGACAAAACGAAGATGGGACCCTGGAGCAACTTGTTGCAGCCGCTGTTGTAGAGTGTCCCACGCCAGCGACACGCGGGGACATGCTGCAAACTTGTGCTCCAGGGTCTCGACAGCGGGACAAAACGTGCACGTTGGTGTGTCGGCTCTGCCGGTTTCGAAAAGATGCTCCGCGTGCGAGATCTTCCCGTTTGCCAGCAGGTAAAGGGCGGAACGTTGTGCAGACGTCAGCATCCTGGAGCTTATGTTTCCCCACACTCTTCTCCACAGCGTGTGTGGGGAAGCTCCAACCACCCTTGGGTCCGGTAGGGCGTTTGTTGCTGCGCGTCGCAGTCCTCGCGTTGATGGCGATCGTCGGAGGGTCTCTGGCACGTATGCCAAGTGCTGGATAACCTTGCGGAGGCAGGGGTAGGACACCGGGACGGAGTTGGTGTCGGGTGGGTTCCCAGCGTTGGCGATATACTGAGACCCGATCACCAAACATCCTTGCTCCGCAAGGTACCGGTTGGTGAGTAGCGATTGTGTGGTGATGATGGGGATGTGGAGATTAAGTCCACCGCGATCTCGTGGTAGCGCCAGCTGGAGTAGAGGAACGCGGATGCCACCAGAGCCGTTCCACAGCAGTGATCCAATCATGTGAGAGACCTTTGCAACGTCCCGCTGCCGAGCGCCACAGACAGACGCGACGAACCACAGCTTGGGGAGCAGGAAGGTGTTGAGAAGCAACACCTTCTGGGCCAGGTTCAGGTCTCTCACACGATGAAGCCAGACCAACTGCCGGAACTTCTGGATCACCACGTCCCAGTTGTGCGCCATGGCCTCGCGGATGTTGTTGGAGAACAATATCCCGAGAAGCCGGAGACGCTCCTCGGTGCGTAGCCATGGGACGTGGATCCTCGTTGCTGGAGTGACGTGTCCGATGTCGATCGCGATGGTCTTCCCCACGTTCAGCCTGGCCCCTGAGCAAAGGCCGAACGCCTCGAACGCCTCTCTGACCCGCTCGATTTTGGAAGGGGAGGAAGTAATCACTGAGACATCGTCGGCATATGCATTGATCAGGTCATCCTGATCGCAGCAAATACTTTCGAGCTCAGTAATAAGGGGATGAAGGTAAAGGACAAACAGATGCATGGAAAGAGGATCGCCCTGTCTGACGGAACGTTGGATGGGGAAGGGAGAGGACAGCTGTCCATTCACAAGCAGACGTACTGGCATGCAGATGTACTCCCTCTCACCCAGCCACATGTACATACACTAAAGGACAAAGGAAAAGGAAAACCCGTAGATCGATGGTGATGCGCAAAGAGCTGATAATCATATCAATTAATTTATTGTCGTGGTGTTGTTTCATTGTGATGCAATAAAAATTAATTGAGCCTACGCTTTTTCGTGGGCAGAATTTTCAATTATGACGCCACGTTAGGAAGGGATTGTGCGTTCGCCTACCGTTGAACAATATAAATCGGCGTGTTAAAAACAAAAAATACAGGGCAAGAGATATGAGCCAACGGAAAGGAACCAACAAACTAAAACACGGGACAAAATGCGAGCTTATGTTCCTGATGCACACCAATAAATGCATGATTGGTGATTACTGGCGAACGGGTTTTCATCCACCCGTTTGGTTTTTGTTGTTCGTTTTTTTTTTTGCTTGCTTTTCCAGGGCCAATAGATCATGCCGCAGGATCAGAAAACATCCACAGCATAATCAGGCGGCAGATATTTAGACGGCTGCCAGCAGGAACATGTACTTATGACCGGGATGCTCGTTAAATGCACACGGAAAACTAATTTGCTTTTTTCATGCCCCTTCAGCCACTCCGTGTTGTCTAACACAAATGGATGTTCTTGTTTGGATTAAAATTAAATGCATATAGACAGTATAGTAGATGTTTTTATATGACCACTTGTCCGATGCTATAGCAAGGCGTGTGTATTGCTCAACTATCCAAGCCAAATATAATGAGTACTTTTATGAGGGTTTTTTTTCTTGATTGCAGTATTGGATTTAATAAATGTCGTGAACTATAGAATAATCAAACCATCGAGACAATTTTGGGCTCATTCAGATGAAGGAAACGTTTTCCAAGAGATTGAATGTGACTTCGCTCCTTACCTTCGTGCACCAACAAACTTCCCAGATAGTCATTCTCCTGGATGTGGTTGCGGACGTAGGTGTCCCGGTTGAAACTGTTGCCCCCTTTGCCATGCGAGTGCTGTTTCCTTCGCGGTTGCTTCACGGTCGATGGGACGTACGGCGTGGGTGTAGTCGTTGGCTTTGGAGGTAAGTGAAGCTCTGGTGAATGAAGAGAGAAAGGGAGAGTGCAAATTGATTAACAAAAGCGCGAATTAGAAAAAGAACAATGACCTCTCACATACACTTTGACAAAAAAAAAAGGTTTAATACCTTGCAATCGTATCCTGGCATCAGATTTTCCCAGTGCATTGATGCTCGAGCAAATGTACGGCCCAAAGTCGCCCATGTGCAGATTTTTCACCGTCAAGTTCAACTGCCACGTGTACGCGTTCAGCTTTTCCTCACTGATGGTGTACTTCTCACCCTCGTACAGCTTCATGCCTGTAAAGGAAATCAATAGAAGGGAAAAAAGTCTACCCATAAGCCGTTCGGTGTTCATTTTAAGCTTATTATAAATTATTAAGCACCCCCAGGCAACCCCTTTAGTCAGTTTTTGGGGCTTCTTCAAAAATATTCTTTTTATGATTATGTTTGCAGGCGGAAACACACAAACTGACAAACTTACCGTCATGTTTATCCTTCCCCAATGCACTGCAACAGAACATGGCTTTCCACCTGGGCGGCCACTAATTGGTTTCCGGCTTTCACGTTCGGAGGAACTGTCGAAGAAAGGATGAAACGAGAGAGACGACGAGAGGAAAGTAAGTAAGTATAAATGCAGGAAAGTCAGCTTCTGCAGCTGTTTAATAACTGTTGATGTAGAGAAATCTAGAACTTTTTTAGTAATATATTATCGTTCTGCAATTTAAATACTCTCTAAGATATAGCTTAAATGCTAAGTTGATATCGTTTGTTTTAAATAGAGCGTGGTTGGAATTTGCAATTGAAACATAAGAAAGCAGGACAATTTCATAAAGTTTGGACGTAGAAAAACCCATCCAACTGGTTAGTCCGCCGTTTCAATTTATTGCTGCAAGGTAGAGCTAAACAAAAAAGAAACGAAAATAAATTCAGAGGATCAAGCTACTTACAGTTCACTTGCACGTCGAACCGTTTGCTTACGGAGGGCGGCACCCCGTTCGAGGCAATGCAGAGATAGCCTCCCATGTCGGTCCGTTGCACTTGATTCAGTACCAGCCGTTCGCCCTCGACCAGCTTCACGACTGCAGGGAACGAGAAAAATAATGAGAGAAGAAGATAAAAATCCGCTTTAAGCAAGGAGCAAAACAGGAAATGCCCTATCACTTCGGCTAGCACTATTGGGCTCTCCGGATTTCTTTGGGACTGGAATTTAAAACAGGAATCCGAACGATGCACAAAAGGAAACTTTAAAAATTTAAAAACACAATTTAACAGAGTGAAATCTCTTCGCTTCCAGTCGCCTCCCTCTTGTCTGCACCGTTCGGTAATTAACTGGCGTTGGATTTCGACCTTCGGGGTTACTTTAAAGTAGTTAGTAAATCAAACACCGTGACAGAAAACTATTCCGATAGAAAACGGGGATGTGAAGCAGGGAAAACCCAGAGGGCTGCACAGCCAAGGAGGACGAAACTTCGCACCGCCGCCTGCCTCGCTCAATTTACCTTGCTTTTCTCGGCCCTCGGTCCGCACGACGATGTCCTTGCCGTTTTCGCGCCTCCACTGGACCGTCGGCTCCGGGACACCCGTCGCCTGGCACACCAGCTGTACGTTGCCCGCCTCGTTCGCCACGCCGCCCTCGAGCGTGTTCGGCTCGTGCTCGTTCAGGATGTCTGGCGGCACGACCACGTCCAAGTTGCCCGACTGTAATTATGGTTTCTTAGTTAGTTTTCCACCCTTGGTTTTTTTTTCCTAGCGACTCTCGGAGCTGAGTAAATGTATTCATAGAGCAATTGCAACATTGGTCGGCGCGTACAGGTGGAAATGAGTTTCTTGTGGTTTGTGTTGCTGTTTTCTTTCTGCTACGGTCAAAACAAAACAGAAAAATCAGACACGTATTTAAGGATAGCTAGGAGGTATTAAAGTCATGGTTAGAGAGACAAACCATCCCCGAAACCTTTCGTAAATTGTGGTTATGATGTCTCTATCCGTTTAAAATGAAAACTCGGTAAGTGTGCGGTTAGAAAGCCTAATTTGTTGGTTTACAACCTCCATCGTTTGCTTGCATGCTGATCACTTTACTGCTCAGTTACAATGCACGGAAGGAAAAGGAAAAAAAAATATTTAAAAAGACGTAAAGTTTTTTTACAAAAAACAAACAAACACATACAACGGACTGTGCACAGCTTTTTGCAAGTGGTTTGAATTTAAATTACAAGAATATGAACATTCTCTCTCGAGATTAATTGATTGTTATTTGTTTGAATCATTGACTGATATTATCAGCGTTAAATAAAATGGGTTTTAAATGTTCTCTATTCTCCATCGTATCGGTTGGTAAAACATTAAACATTACCTGATGTCGCATCGGGTCCGTGTTCACCTGGCACATGTAGCTGCCGGAGTCGTTGAGCTGCACGTGGGAAATGTGCAGCTTCCACGTGTTGTGCCCATTGTGAGTCACCGACAGCCGCGGGTTTAGCGCCACCATGTGCGTGTGGATGGCGAGGATGGCCTTCGAGTCCGATTTTATCCACGCAACCTAAAAGCAAAAGAAGATTATTTAGGAGAGAGAACTCGACATTCTCATTCGACATGAGTAATATTCTTCAATCAACTCCATCTTTAAACCGAGTGATTTAGGATTTCTAGGGTAATGGTTTGTCATTTAAAACAAATTTAAATTTTTTTTTTGTCATATTCTTTTACTATTTAATTCATGCTCCGCAAAAACGCTCGAACCGTTGAGCTGTCGTGATTAAGATGAAAAAGTGGCTATGTCCCGGTAATGTAGCCTGGAGTTAAAAATGAAAACAATTTCCACCCGAATGTTTTGTTCACGAATCACAAGTATGGCCACGAAACCTCACCGAGGTCCAAATTGTTTAGTCAATCGAAACTCACAACTGGGCTCTATCGGAACTGACACTAGCAGCTATCCACAGGACAGAACGAACCGACAAAGGGCAGCCGAAACAAGCGAGAAAAATAGGAAACACGAAACGGCAGTAGATTTTTATTTTCCAAAACTGTTAAGCGCGCGTTTCATTAGGCAGTGATTTTCCACTTTCGCCCGGGGATTAGACGGGCGTTATTTAGGAGAGCTGCGTGTCGATAAAAGTTCGTCTTTGTTTTCAATAAATTTCCTAAATGAGATCATCAATAACGGCGACTATGAAACAGCACTAAATCGGCTCTGTGTTTGCGTGAAGCGTTTTTCTTTTTTGCATGGTACGAGGAAGGCGGAAAATTAATTTGAACTCATTCAAACGTGCGCTGGTGGAGATGACAGTTTCTGCACGCAGGTCAATTTATAATTTGAGCTAAACGGTACGTTTTCCGACACAGCAAATAGGAAAATTGCGATCAGTTCAACTGTAGGGACTTAATTCGTAGAGATTTATGATCATGAGTCGATACACATTTCAATCAGTAAAATCTTAAAAAACATTATTGCTTATTGTCATGCATGTACTACATAGAACTCAAACACGTTGATGCTAATCTAGTTGAAGAGCAGTTATAATATTCTGCTCATGCATTTTTAGGAAACTAATTTTTTTTATATGATTTATCACCATTTGTTAACACGAGTAGCTCTACGTTTTAAATGATCCTGATTCGTTGTGTATACATTTCACAACACATTTTCATCAATCATCCTCCAGTGGACTCATCTGCAAAACTACTTACCCGGTACTGTCCTAAATTATTCACAACACAAGTGAAAGACACGTCCCTTCCCTGCGTCACCGTCAGATTGTCCAGCGGTGCCAGAAACTCCGGCTTCACCTCCGTCTGTGTGCCATGGCCTGGCGAATGGGTTCGAAGAGCGGAAATGTTGGAAATTGGGAAAGATACCGTTAGTAAGCAAACAGTAGGACAGTTATAGTGCCAACGAAAATGGCTGGCAACGCAGAAGGAACACAGAATGACGAAATTATTTGCACCAATGCATGGGGAAACTAAAAGCAAAGAAAAACATAAAGGAAAATAGTTATTGGAATTAAATGAAACTCAAACAGAACAGTGGGAAAATAGCGGAAGCGAACGGCGCGCCATTTATGTCGTCCATTATGATTATTTACCGTCGCGCATAAATCATACTAATTCGTGAAATTAAATTTCGACTACAAACTTACCGTTTACCAGCAGCACGACTAATGATATATTTAACAAAAGCTTTAGCCCGAGCAGATTTATGTATTCCATCGCGGTGGCGCTTTCTTTCGGTACATTCGCTTGCTCTATCCTTCACTTTCGTTCGCTGGCTCCGGCACACCCTATGTATCCACTTAGGGGGTTTTTCCTATCTTACAGATGAACACTTACACTCCGCTTCTGTTCCACGTCACGATTCCGTCCGTCCCAGAACAAATACGGCAACGATCGCTTAATCCCTTTTTCCCCCGTTGGGTTTTTCGGTCACTTCCCTGCCTCCTTCGAGGTGGATCTATCTGAGGAGTGGCTGCCACTTCCCCGGCTTAAGCCGCGGCAGCCCACTTCACGCTGCTACACCGTCGTGCGGAAAAGTGTCCCGTTCACTTACTGCTTCTGCTGCACGCCGGCTTCCTGGCCCGCGGCTTCACCACGAGAGATCCTTGGACGAACCACTTCACTCCAGTCCTCGGTGCGGCATCGGTTGCTTTCAACAATCGGCGCTTTATTGTTTCGTATTGCTCACTTGCTTCTCTTATTGCTGCTGCTGCTGCTGCTGCTGTTGCTGCTGAATTTCGGTTCCGGGCCGCAGCTGCAGTGGAATAAATGCAAAATGTCCTGCACCGGCCCTGCTAGCCTCACCTCGTCCTCCCGCCGGATTGCGATGAAGTTCGCAAACAATTTTTCACATCCACTTCAGCCCTCCAGCTTGGCCAGTTGACGCGTGAATTGTGGCGCGCGTTTTATTCATCCGCGTAATGCACCGGGAAACACAAATGCGCTTTTCCGCACGGGGTGCACATGTGGGCCGATCGCCACTGGTTTGGATCGGTTTCGAGTGGACATTCAGAACGTTGAATGCACTGTCCTTTTTTTTGCGCTTAGTTTCACTTCACTTCGGTTGGTGTTGGGTGCACTGGGGGAGACGTAAAAGGCGTACCTGTTTTTATTTTCATCCTTCACGAAAAGTGGTTACAAATAATGGGAATGGATGAAATAATGGCGTACGGTGTGTTACGGGGAAAAGGGTGTTAATGTGAAAGTATTTCTGTGCGCCCAAAGTGATTGCTTGTGGTTTTAGAACGGGCTATAGTGTGAGCAATGATCGGGCAGGATTTACCTCACCATCCATGTTGGTATTCACATTCCTTCCCGTTATTGTGTTTGGTAAATCTCGTTTCTTCCTTAAATTTTATTTTGCTGCTTCATTGTTTTACTCCGCTTGGAACATCGATTCGAAACACGAAAAGTGCAAAATGCTTCGAGAACATTCTTTCGGTTCACACCCTGTAAAAGCACGCAGCCTGCCCGCCTAAACTGTCTCAGCACGCGGCCAATGTGGCTACATCGGTTGACAGGCGAAACCAAAGAGCTTATATAGAGCTAGCTTTGCATATACACTTTGGGCGAAACTACTGAAATCTTCTGACGTGTCGGATGTTAACAAGCAGTAGTCACAAAGTAGGTGTTTTGTGTGTTGGAAAGAGGTGCCGTTGTGAAAAGATTTAATTTCAGCTTGAATTAAGCATACTGGTCTTGTAAATCTTGGATATCGGTTGATATGTTCTTCGACAGAATCGTTTTCTCTTCTAACCGAGAAACATCATACCCAAGAATATGGTTCAAGACAGTGCGTATGTGGCAATTGAAAGTTCGGCCGTGGACAGCAATAGCGATGCGCAGTCAGCGCAGCAAATGGTTCCGTTACAATGGCGCAGCTGCAAGACGAATAACAGGGGCAGCCGAAGGAAACTCTGAAATGGAACGCAAAGGCGAACCAGAAGAAAGTGGACACCTTCTGTCACCAGAAAGTAGGGTTAGTAATCTGTAAGTGTAATTTATCGTGCAATAGTATGGAGGAACTTTATCGAACTTATTTTCAGTTTACTGTTGTTTCGATTACATAAAATTTCCCCTGATTCAATAAAACTTCATGGCTGGTTTACATGAAGCGCAATATGCTTAGCTGGCACTGGAGATAATGGAAAACGTAAGTGCAATATTGTTTGCATCATGCATGCAACAATCAGCAGAAAGGTTAAGCCTTATCGAACCGCTTCATATCCCGTAGCATCCCTCTGAGCCTGGTGCCAGCTTGACGCTTTTCTGAATTGTTCAGTGAAAACAGTGAGCAACAAATGGAAACATTCTTGATATGTTATCTATACGATGAAACATGGAACGGATCCCATTTCATGTTGTTTTGTTTGTCGCATGTGTTTTTTTGTGTTTTTGCATGTCGTGAAAATGTTCCACCAGATGCTTCTCGTAGGGTGCTACCATTCAGTCTGCGGTAATCTAGCATGGAGCGTAGGAATTTCCATGCAGTGAAAGTATGCATTTCAATCCCTTTGCAATGTATTGAAGTACTCCCAAATAGTATCATTCTATTATACGTTACTGGTGAAGTCCAACACGATGTATTTCACCTTAGGATCGTCCCTTTGACCGGCTAGGGAAAAAACTCTCGGCCCGGTCCTCACGTACGCAGTATTTCGCTAAACGTGCCCTCTCGGAATGATCCTGAGCAGCCAAAGCGCGGCCCGTGCAACGTGCGCCTGACAGGAATATGAATATGAGGACCGGTTGAAAGCCGTTCCGGAAGATTTTCCCAACGGTGAGCGTGTGTGATTGGCACGAGGCAATGCAGACACGGTGGCTTCGAGGATCTGCTGCTGCGAATGCTGAGTGCCTTATTATTCGGTGGCACCAGCTGACAGCTTCATTTTAATTAGACCATTCAATTGATTGCTATTTTATCGTTTTATGCATCATGCTCGAACAATAGCAGGATTCGGTGGATAACTTTTGCGGTCTTCTTTTGGCTCGTAAATCATATGAAAAGTTCATCAAAACCTAGATAATTTCTATTACAGTCTGAAGAGTGAACTGAATTCTGAAACTTCATGATTGATACAGTTCTTTTTGGTAACATGTTGCAGTACAAAGTTGACAAATAATAGAAAGCAGCAAACGTGAAGAAGCCAAGCATAAAATACGCGAGTATGTTATTGTCGAAATGTTCTCCAAGGGGTCCAAGGGAACTGTAAATTATGAAGCATGTTGCAGCGGCAAGCGAGCAGGAAACAAAAAGCATAAAAATACAAATATGGGATTATCGGCGGAATTAAATAAATCCCTTCACAAAATTCATCACCATAACCGAGCGTGATGGATGGACAAAGAGAGTGTAAGGAGAATAGTGAGAGGGAAGCGACATCAGGGAGATTAAACACATTCTGGTGCACAGATTGGCGTTGTTTTTCAGCAAGAATGTTTGACTGTTGACCTGGGCAAAAATTGTCCACCTTCCGTTCGAAGGGTGGTTGGGGCAACATTTTATGCTGCATCGTGCACGAAGGTTTTAATTCATATTGGAAAAGAATTCTGGGACGTCGATTTGGTACCGTTGTTACTGTTATGGTACGATATGATATTATCTTGTTTTTTACTATTCGTGAAGATGAAATATGAATGAACAAAGCTTTTCCACAGAAGTCGTTTTATGTGCAGAATAAAATATTGTTTGATTGCAACTTGAAACGATGGAAATTCAATGTTTCATAAACACAAACAATATTGGAATACTGTTCAATTCAAACTGATTAATATCGATAACGTAAAAAAATGATTGATCTTCCTATTTTAATGATGATCTGGTTGCATTCGAAGATATACCAGTGTGCAAAGTGATACTCCATGGAAAAGCTGGATTGAACTGCTTGTCATCAGAACTCACATCGAATGGTTTGCTGTAGGTTCACTTATCAGAAGCCTTTTGCGCCATGCCTTGCGGTTCGATTTGATAGGCGAACAGAAGCGTGCGGAGGTGAAGTATGGAAATGCATAAACGTACTGTCGTTATCGTTTGGCGTTGTTTATTGCATATTCTTACTCCCTTCTGAGGGTTATGATGTCACAGCTTGTGCAACAGTTTGCGTGCCCGTTGTTGATATTGCAAATTTTCAAAAACAAATCAATTCGCTGTGGGATGCGTCATGGTTTCATTTGATTGATTCTTTATTTATGAAACATGGTTTTGTGTGTTTCCTGTTTTAGCTCGCCATTGCGCGATGTGGTTTGATTAATTATTTTTGAGAATTATGTTGGAATATTTGATAACCATTGAATAAAACGTATGACCAGAGATAATGAAGGGGCAATGTGGCCATAAATCAACATGACCAGCAGTCAATTTACAAACTTATTCCAGCTAGTCACATTGTCTATATGCTCAATATGCACAGCAGAGTTGTCTCAATATTATGGTGGGGTTTTCCATGGTTTAATAAATAGTATAAATAAATACCTTTGATTTAGGATCAAATGCGGTGTTTTGAAATATTAATTTTGTTCAAACGATCTGGATTATCAATTATTGTTTAATAATTAAAAGGTTACATCTGTTTGATTTTACATAGCTTATTTCCAATATTGCATGTAACGTCAACAGCTATAAAACATACTCTTCATCGGCAAGTGTTCACATTTCTGTTTAGCAATAAGTGTAAAGCAAAATGTGAAAGTTTTCCAACACCTTCATGAGGTCCGCATCATTACTCGGTTAAGTAAGTTTATCGGAATGCTTTTCAGGCGACACGACATCAAATGTTATCGCTTTCCATCTCCATAAAAAATCCCGAAAAGGTAGCGGAGAAGATTATGACTTCTTTCCATATATCGTCATTCCTATGTTGGTGGCGGACATTCGGTTGGATTATGGAACCGTAGCCATGGCAAAGTAACAACATAAACAGCTTCGACACGCTTGATAAACCAGCCGGAACGGACAAATTTGCTCGTCAAAAAAATAAAAACCTTTCCACCGACTGATGCTGGACAACGCACATCCCATTTTCCCCCGGTATTGTCTTGCATACACACACACACGACTCATGATTCTATCTCTATCTCTCTTCGCTCTGTGATGGAGTGTAAAAGCACTTTTCGCACATTTTTCCTCCACTTTATGGTTACTAGTATCCTTTCGTCCGAAAATCGACCATGAATTGTATTTTTCGATGTCGATAACTTTCGTGCTGAATCGATCTCAAATGATAATGGGGTGGTTGTTATGGCGAAGGATATTATTCAACACGTTACTTGGGACGTCGGAATTGTTATGAGCGATATGGAAGGGGTCGAGGTATGGTCATGGTCCATCTGCATGATGAAGGTTTATATCCGAGAACGGAACAATCCCCGAGCTAGGCAGCGTACCAGAAAAGTATCGGCAATGTGTGCAATAAATATGAAATATTACTTCACGTTTGCCAGGTTTCTTATTGGGTAATTACTCTTTGAAAATGGTGCATTGAACATGCACTTTATGTTTCAGAGCGATGAAACGATCTCCTATATGTTTTCGACATTCTCTTTCTTATATTTTTAATGAACAAGGAATTTTAAAACTACACAAATAATTGTAGGAAAGCACAACACCCATATAAGTATTAACTAATAAATTTACATATGATTTTGTCAGCATTCAATTATTAAGATTTGTTTGAGTAAATGTTTTTTAAAAGTTTCATGGGTTAATTGGTGTGCCAATTGCAAAAACGGTTTGAATTCTATGAATGCTACAAAAATGACAAAATATCAATCAATCTGTATTCATTGCTATACTTGGAATAATTATTGGAACTTGGAGCACAGCTTTACTTGGAAAAATTATCAGAACCACACCTCAAAGCCATTCATTCATTTCGTTTTCGATTCAGGTCATTTCGTGACACCAGTTTTCGTGGACGTTTCTGATTTGTAAAAGGCATGACTTTTATCGCAATCAACGTAAACTACTACGAACTATCCAACTTTGGCCCGATCGTGAAAAGCCACATCAATAACAGGGAGGACACGCAAAAGTTTATTAGCCGTTAGTCGGGCAATTAATTATCCTGCTGCATCCCTAATGGCGGAGCCAATGGACTTTAACGTAGTGAACCACAGTCAAGAGTGATTGCACCACCTTTTCTCATGTTTTTGGTCTTTGTTAGCTCGCGATAAACGGTTGTTTTGTTCCATTCAAAGCCGTTCTATTATGGTGACAGGCTTAGTGCTACCGCGATCACGATCATGATGATGGCACATGCCGTTCTTCGTGCCGGCTTCACGATGGCCGGTTGCTTCTCGAAGGCCGAATAGGATTTTTAATTAGCCCTATCTACTCACACAATGCACGCACAAGGGAATCATAGAAATGGGAAGGTGCCTGTCGGTGCCATCAATGTCCGTGACTATATGCCTTTTAATTTTTTTCCACAGGTCATGAGATCTATTCTTTTCGATTGCACTTCGTTTGAACTCCTTGGTGTATACACTCCACATTTGTTGGAGCTGTGCAGTTTGTGCAAAACTAGAGTTAGAAAACTCCCCCGGGAGGAGCCACCGGTTTTTCCATTCCAACTTTGTGTCACGCCATCATGGCCACGAAGTCACCTTTTCATGCTGAAAAAATGCAAAACTGCAACAAATCGAGACCAGCTGGGTGATTCCAGGGGCATTGGGTTCGTTATTGTAGCATCTTTTTTTTAAATCACTATCCGTGTGAGTCTATGTTGCATTATGGTTGTGTTCCTTCGTTCTTTTTGGTCCCGGTCCACCTGGCGTGAATGTTTCAACATCCAGGTGTTCCGGATTATGCTGGATGTAGAAAGGGGAAACGTGGAAGGGAAACTATCTGCACTCGAGTTAATTTTCTGCAGTTGGTTTGTGAATGTGCGTCAGTGTGTCGTATGCTATGATCACGCTTCACATAATCGCCGAGAAACAAAGCAGTTTAATCGAAGTTGAAAAGCACAGCTCTTCCAGCACCTTCCAACCACCTCACCCGGTTCAATAACATGCTGATCATGTCACGTCACTTCTTCTTTCATTCCACCTTCCAGATCCGTTTTTGTTGAACTGGTTTATCCTGGTTTTTACACTCGCAAGCTCAAATCACTCGGTAGCCTGTTAGTATCACGGAATGGCACACGGACACCGATGAACACGAGCGCACTGCTTTCTCGTTTCATTCTTTTTTTTTAGCCAGATACCGGATCCGGAAGATAAGAAAGGAAAACACACGGATGCTTCGTACACCTTTTGACAATCAAGGGTGAGCCGGTTAGCCGGCGGAAAGGACTGTTGATCCTGGTACATACATTTTCCTTCGAAAACACCGACCCAAGGAAACGATCCTTTGCAACCCACCACTAATACCACGGCTGCTGACTTTCACACGGATCCTTCCAGCGCGTAATCTCTCACTCGGCGGGATCGAACACGTGATTTCGCGCGCCGCGCAAAAGGGCAACGTGCTCCGTTCCGGTTCCGGCAAACCGTCGTTCGCTCTACGAGAGAACGTTAACAACGACGACGACGAGAATCACGGTGACGGTGACGTAAAACACATCCGCGCGCGGTGCAACGTCGGAGCAAACTGAAGCTACAGTATCGCAAAATTTCCGAATCTGAACGAAGGGCCGCCGTCGAAAGGGGGTGCATCGGGCTCGAGTTCGAGAATTAAGGGGAGGAAAAAAGGACTCGTCGGTGTTCGAAACCCGAACGGCAACCGAGCGACCGACGACTTTCGAAGTAAAGGGGAGCCGGTTCAAGAGTTTTCCGAGCCCGACTGCGACTCAATGTTGGGGAAACCTACCCGATGATGCTTTCGAGGAAGCTTTTTTCCCCAACCGGCAGAAGTTCTAAGGACTTCCTGTCAAACTTCCAGTTCGTTCTTTGGTCTAAAGGTTCGTGGAAAAGGAAAACTTCGAAAACAAAGATATCTCTTTCGCCCTGTTTTCCACGACTCGCGCAAAGAAAAAGACACTTCCGTTAGAGGCTAGAAGCTTCTGTGTCTTTTCCGATCGTGTAGTCATGTGTAAATGCTTCCTTTGCATGATGGTGATAAATACGCTCGTCTCACTCTGATCGCTGCAGACGATTGAAGATAAGATTGGGAAGAGAAACCATATTAATCTAAGGCGTATTAAATGATTGGGAAATAATTAAACATTGATTGTCTTCTTAACTACCTTAGAGCTTTGTTCTGGATTTCCATGATACGAATTATTCAACACAATAATTTGAATAACGAACAAAAGCAATTTAATGAAAGACAACAAGTCATCAAAGTTGATCCTTCTACCTTTTTCGATCTACTAAAAAATAAATTGAAATAATATTTTATTTCATTCATTTCATTTCATTTCATTCAATAGTAAAATGTACAGTTTCATTTTTATTCCAGAATTAAATTTACTGGCACTCTTTGGCCATTTGTTCAGTACGGCATGGCATGCAAATGCATGGCAATTTCCAAAACAGCGCAAGCTTTCAACACTTCCCAAAACTATTTGTAACGCGGCGCATACTTTTCCAGCCTGGCCGGCATCAGGCATCCGGAAAGAGGAACTGCATTCCCTGCGGCACTTTTTAACGAGATATTTTAGTTTGTCATATTTTCGCATTCGTGGTATTTCTTTACGCCTCCCCCCGCTCCCTTATCAAACCGAATGCAAAGCTTATAAGGCGCCATCTCTTTCATGCCCTAGAAGGTCGTGGTTTTGTTGAAACTATGAACGATGTCGGCGAGGCACAAAAGTATGCACCGAACAATTTCTTGTCGTTGTCTTCTGATTTCTTCCCGGATCCGACATGGGAGCTGAGAGTTGCTCTTAGAATCTTTCGTCGTTCGCGAAGGTTGGTTACGGTTTGCCCGTTTTGCTTTGGATTATTATGCGAAGTATTTTAGTTTTCATAGATCTGTATGAATTGTAAATACAACTCAACTTGAACAATTTCAGCCCGAGGTGGAAAAACAGAAATTGTGTAAAAATAGCCGAAAAAAACAACAAAGATAATCTAATTAATGTTCCTTGGGTGGATAAGTCACTCATATTCTCATCCTCGGAGCTAGGTCTCGCGTGAGGGCCTGAGATATTTGAGCCTGTTTCATGCTTTCGCTTACAGCCACTAGAATGCGATGCACGCGTGTAAATTCTAGGCCACGTGGTCTGCGCGGAAACACACTGACGGTGCCTGGGGGAAACACTCACACGATGCAATGGAAACTGGTGCTCGTAATAACTGAGACGAAACATGTTGGAAATATACATATTTCGCTTCGAGCTAAAATTCTTCTCCTTACCGAATTTCGACGGTACTGCCTTCACATCACTACCACAGGAACTTGCGAAAAGATCCTTGAAGGAGTTGCCAACAGCGTTGGTAGGACCTTGAATAGAAGAGCTGACAGTAGAAGGTCCTGACAGTCTTATCGGCTGTATTATCAGTAATGTGAGGATCTTTCTGTTGGAATAGTTGTACAGTCAATAACTGCATTTACATTTATTTTTCGCTATGACCGATTCAAAATGTTCTTGTTGATTATTTGGCATCCCTTGTTGACTGTTATACGGCAATCATCGCACGTCACGTGTCGTACGTTTATAATTGTAGCATATTAATTTGATTCACTATGTAACTTTAGATGAATCATAATAGAATATTCTTCATTTTGGACTTTGATGGATGGATTTGTATTTATATTTATTTGGTTGTTAGTTAGCAACATAAGATAAAAGCTAAATTATTTATTTAAGTGTGTGATGCAAACTTTCTGTCTTGTATTATTGACACATGTAAATTACACGAAGTGATAAAATGAAACGAATGATAACCAACATCGGGACGATTCTCTTTGGCTCATCGTTTAAGGGTCGATCGCATTCCTCGCCCTTCCGGTTCCATCAGCGATTTAATAACGCATTCGCTGCCCCTTTGTAACATTCCTCCGCACACTTGCTAATAATATTACATTCCAACACTTTCGAACCGCAATCAAGTGGGAAGGCATTGGCGCGTGGCGGTTTTGCAATCTCGCTGATGTCACCGTGGGTTCAATATTGTTCCAACTGTTCCGATTGTCGTCGCATTCCGTTGTGTCTGTGAAGATCCTAGAAGGGTCGGAGGTTCGGAATCGACATAGGAGCGACACAAGCGCGGAGCATATTTGTAAAACCGCGGATCGCACTGTTACATTGGAAATGTTACAGATGATGCTTCCAGAATTAGAGACGATGAAAGATGTTAAACTGCAAGCTGTGACAAACACCCGTATAAACACGCCAATCCAAACGGCAGTTTCATATTCCATTTCGCAAAACCGCCCGACCCGCCCGATTTTGTCCGCTAGCTTTGAGATCGCATTGCAAGTAGCATGAGGTTGGCATCAGCATGGAACGACAGGGGGGGAGAGGGGGAAAATGCCGAATAAATTCGTCTTCACTTGAAAAATTCCTACAACTTACATCTTCTGGAATAATTTACGACCATTTTACCAGCAGCGAATAATATGAAATATCAATGTTTTTTTTTTCTTTTAACCAACGCCGTGCTTTACCTAATCGTTAGCGGCGTGTTTTTTTCCAAGACATTTTTTCAACATCAACTTAGGGAAGAAACTTTCCGTATACCGCGGAATAGTTGTGTACCTGAAAATGATCGCAATATAATCTTTGCGAGCTTCTTTAAATCAGATTTTGATTGCTCGCAAAATATCATCGTCGAACACTGTCCAAAGGAAAACGGAATTTACTGATCCCAGTCACACGCTTGCACCGCCACAAAAGAACTTTTGATTAAATTTTCTTTCACGGTTCTCTTGGCCCTTCACGTGTCGCTTGCACAATGTCGACCGATAATAACCCTTCATTTCCGGATTTGCTTCATTCAGTGAGGCATTGTAGGGAAAGTTTTTCTTCCGCCCGGCCAGAGGTCCAGCGGTTGCTGCTGGCAAAAATGGCGCCACTAAGAATCATGAAATTGAGCTGGTCGATCGTAGCCCGAAGTAATCATGAAGCGGTAATCAAATTTCATTTTCGTTTTACTTAGTAATTGATACGAATGAGCGATCATTCGCATCGCCCGGAGAGAAAGGCCAGAAATAGGAATTCGTAGGAGAAAACAAGGATTTATCTGTCCGTCGTGGAGAAGTGCTGTAAGTGGTGATGGATTTATCTGCGATTTAATGTAGTCGGTCAAATCATCAAAATAGTGCTATCAACTTAAGATGAAATATATCGATTTTATCTGGATTCGGATAGTAAGCAATGTGCTGCAAAACGAGTTATAACGATGGCAAACAATTTCTCCCGTTTCTCTCTAAAGAATAGTTCTCCAAATTGGACTCTTTCGCAGCGCTACAATGACAGTAATCCTTAAGGAAGTTTCAAAGACGATACTGGCATTCGGAGACACACAATGAAAAGAATGGGACAAGTTGGAATCCATTACACTGCAGTTGCATGTGACGCCTTGTTGAAACCGACACCTACATACAGCCGTCCATCGACAATCCATCTGTTTGAGCACAAGAGAACCCGCTGCCCCGTGCGGTAAAAAAAAGGAATCCCTAAAGATGGAACGTAATTTACCAGGAGATTGCGAACGGAATGCCTAATGGATCCGCAAATGATAGCAATTTTCTGAAGAACCGTCCTCGAATACGGTGCTACAGTATGCTGTGCTGCGTCGGATTGCATTGCTTTTATCCCAAATGGACTAGCATATATCAGTGCAACCGACGTCCGCTCGGGTGGACTTCATGGTGCGTCTGCGATGGAAGATGGCTGAGACGTTCATGTCCAGCCAAAGAATATGTGTTTTATATGTTTGGCCTCCAGTCTCCATCAATGGTTCACGAAACTGGATGGACAAAGCGAAGCAACATCCGGCATCAAACAGAAGCATACACTTCGCGCATTCCTGCTACGAAGCGTCGAGCGTCGAAACTGCATTAGAATAATTGAATTTTCAAACACAATGCTCCATTTCCCACGAAGCTGGTACACGCTGGAGATACAGTTTGATGAAAAGCCACAGCTCGCGCCTCATCGCTTTTCGTCAGTGGGATGTAAGGAATCCGTTATGCCCAAAATACTGTATTGAAATCTCCATTGTTGTTCTGTTAGCATTGATTTCATGTCCGGTAACATTTCATAAACGAATCAGTATGCAACATCACAGTTCTTTTATAGCTGGGAGTCACACTGAAGCAACCATAATTTTGGTTGATAGAATGTTGTGTAGTATTCGAAGCTTTTGAAATTGTATCTCCTTTGTTTTACGTTTGAAATCTTTGGCATAGCTTACAGATTTTGAAGTTTCCTTCCACTTGTATGTGTTTTATTTACTCAGCGCTATTATGAGCAACATAATGTAACAAAGTATCGCAAGTTGAATTGGTCCAGTATCAAGGCCTGACGAGCTCAAAGCGAAAGAAACAATGGCGCTGCCAGTGCGTTGCAAATGAGTCGCCTTTTTTGTTGTTTGCTAAACCGGATTAGAGCGGCGCAAGTCAGGCGTGTCTTCACCCCAACGAGGCGTCCTATTCTTGTGCACTCGAGTGCGTCCCGACCCTGCCTGAGACAAGCCGTCGAGGACGCCGGTAGTGAAGGGGAACACTTGGAATCACTCGACATATTGTTTCCTGCGTGCCGAACGGTTCGGGATGGATTTTTCACGAAATGCACCTTGGTTCCATCGCCCTCTTGCCTTGACCTAGGATCTATCCATCGCCTCCGTTGCCACCGGGATGCCGGATCAGGGAACACGATGTTTCACGGTGCTTGGCTGCCAAAAGATAGCGAGGACGGCTCATTTTAAGCCACACCCCGCGCAAGTCTGCAGCAGGAAAGAGGTCCGTCCGGCCGAAGAGGCATTATCCGTCGGTGAATTGTTTTCAATTGCCATTTCGCCTGACTGATTAAACATGGCCGCGCTGTCAGCGCCGTACTCGTCGTCGGTCTCGTCGGATGGGCAACAATTGGACTGCTTCGGCCGCATGGGATCGACCGGGAAAAGGGAAGGAAAGGAAGGAATAAAGGCATGACGAGGGAAACGCGCTTCCGTTTCGTTCCCTGTGATGGTATTGGTAATTGTGGTCTATTGTTTTCACCAACACCGCTAACGTCGACAGGGAATCGGAAGGTAAGATTGAATCGAAAGGAGCCGTCAGCCCCGGGTCTGGTCGGAACTGACTAAAAGAGGAAGAGTGAGGGATGAAGGCGAATTTGCTTTCACACTTAACCTCAACTCGTGGCAACAACTGAAGGATTCTGCCTCGAGTCATGTGTTTCAAGTAGACCCTCGGCAACGGCATCATGCTAGGGAAATCCCACCAGCCTCTTCAGACCAACGGTTAGGATGCGGATGCGACACTGAGCGATTTTTGAAAAATAACCCACAACACCACGGCTTCGATATATTGGTTCGTGCCATGTTCTGGTGGCTTGTAAATGGAAAGCCCCCAAAAACCCAAGCATGACACCCGGAAAGACGACAGGAGCAGCAACAGCAGTCGGGGACGGAAATTCCAATGGGCAGCAAGATTAATGGTTTGCCTGACAACTGACGATACAAAATAGATAAATTATCCGGTTCGTTTCTTTCGATAATCAAACGCATCCGTAGCAGCCGTTGCGTTTGGCTTGAGGGTTTCGCTTCGGGCAAGCTGTTTCTCAAACTTTCTCGCTCCGAGCCTCAGGTGGGCCGAAGGACGGACGACGGTGGGCGACGGTAGGGGACGGTGTGTATCTTATGGATCGACACCCAGAGAAACATACGAGTTGCACAAGCCGGCTGACAGGCGACAAGATCAACATGTGTGCTCCGTCGTTCCCGGGGGCGTGTGTCCTTGTTGGGGCGACACGTCACAACAGAAGGACCTTGATAGGACCGAGTATTGAGCACGCCCAAATGGGGTTATAGGATGGGAGGAAGTATTTGAATGGTGTCCTTTTTTCTGCTTCTCCGTGCTCCGATTAGGCTCTCTCACGGCATGCATCGGCAAACAGTGTTCGGCCAATGAAAAATATTGTTTTTGTGGTGAATGTTAGCTGTCAGTTGCACATTGAATCAAGAGCAACAGAGCGAACACATACATGATAGTAGGTGTGCGAATTTGCGTGCGTGTGTGTGTGTGATTAAAGGATACGAAAGAGGGTCAACATCAGTCTACATTTTTGTTTATTTGAAACTGGTTCGAAAGCACTTTTTGTGAGTTAACAATAGCATGATTATTTGTAAGAGTTTGTAAGGATGATCATAATGGTCGATTCAATCATGGAACGTTAAACAAAACTGGAATATTATTTTACTTTTCATTTCTTGTTTACGTTAATGAACGGCTAAAAACTCACTCTAATTAGCGGAGTAGGTTGTCATCATAAATCTTATTGGGCATCATCCTACATTGAATTCATAATTAATCAATGACAATGAATGTATCATAAGTATGTAGCTGAGCACAGAACAAACAGAATAATCAACAAAATTCTAGATTTTCTTTAAAACTAAGAAATGTTTTGTATTGAGTTGACGGCAGGTTATTGTGTGATAGTTTCTCCGATGTTCATTATTTACAGTAAACAAATAAACTTTTTAATAATTGTACGGCTAAATCAAACAATTATATTTTTCTTGCGATGATCTTCCTGCATTTTAGATTGAGACAAGATTACTGAATACTTGTTCACATAAACTGATCCTTGTTTCTGAAGATTCTTTTTCTACATAAATGTGAACTTATCTACCATCTTATTTGCCTCTGTCGAAAGTCTTCCAAGTTTCCTTAAGAGGAATGGGGGAATGGATCACTCGTAATCGTTATGCCATAATCGCATGGAATGTCGTCCAAAGTTTAATCACATTCATTCGAAGCATTCCACTTAGGCAGCATAAAAGCGCTCCCATTCCAGTTTAACATTTAATTTTTGTTACTCGATGATTTGATTTTGAAGTGTAAATTGAAGTTATCGCAACAATGTTGCAGGGAAATGTACCACCAATGCCTGTGAACAAGGGATGATTAGTATATTCAGCATCAAATGGCTGAATGGCTCACAAACTCTGTATCATTTTATGAGGGAATCTTGTCAACCATAAATACGCGGGAAAATAATATCGTCAGATATTCGGTCGACCAAAGTTGAATCGATTGTTAGGATGATTCACGCGTCGATTCCCACGAGTAGCATTTTCTAATTGAATAAAATCAAACAGCTTCTTCGATTTGATTGACAGAGTTTTGTAGAAATACATTTTTTTTGCCCATGCGAGTGGAAAGGCAAGCCAACGAAAATGGTGGAATTTCATTATTGAATGCCCGTGAGCTTTTACAATCGAAAAACTGATGGCACGAGGCACGGCTCATCGAATTACCGGCCATAATCCGTGGTTGCTTTCCTTCATTCATGCCACCTCACAATATCAACATTAACGGATGCGAGGGACACTCAAACAAATTAAAACCAAACAGATTGCTGATGGATTACTATGCCATGTTTGTCATACACAAAGCAAATCGACTTTAAAAATTGTCAAAATAATAATTTCTACAAGATAGATAAGCTTTAGATGCGTTTTTAATACATTACACAGTGCATACAATCTTTGAAAGGTGCTTTTAAAACACAAATGGAGTAAAAAGCCTGCCGGTCGAGGAGTAGTTTTTAAATCATGAGAAGGTAGAACTACTATTTCTCCATCTAGATTGGCTACGGTTGTCCTGATTTGCTGGTTTCCATTTACCAACACGTGCCATTTCGTGCATTTCACAGCGTTTCAACCTCATAGTTGCAAAAGTGTTCTTTCCACCCTTTTTCCCTGTTTGAATCAATTCAGCCAAGCTGAGTTAAATAATATAGAGTGCCCTTTATCGTGTGCCGATTCTGTGTGTTATTATTCGTGTCACATACTTTTCACACGAGTGCGTCCAGAAAATCCGGATAATAACCGGTTCTGGGGTAAATAGAGCGTAGAGCGGTCGGGACAAGAAAGTCTGCTCTCGAAATGTTCGTGAAATATAAATGCCATTTGCAAGGTTGTCTGAACTGTGAACTCTTGGTAGTGCATTTTTCTATCCGCTATAAGCTTCTTATCGAAAAAGGAACACGATTCAACAGAACTGAGGTTTATTGAATGTTTTTTTTTAAATCTTCAATATTTATAGTACATTTTGTTTAACATAATTTGTTTACCGTCACGAAATGTCAATGGTTTGTTATGAACTTTCTTTATTCCTGTAAAATGAATTAACTTTAAAAAAATTCAGCACCAGCATAGGGGTTTATAGAGTTGAGCCAAAAAAAACTTGAAACCTCCTGTGAAGTTAGTCCTACCACTTTCTTAGGAGATCGTGCCTAAGCTACTCCTAAAGTAAATTTCAACCGGGTTTCATTTGATTGTGCGTTGTTTGTTCTCATCCACATCTTCATTCGAAAAATCACTTTCGATTGGAACGCTACTGATTCCGGTTCCGGTTGAATACGATCGCTAATGAAGCCGTGGCGCGAATGCACAAAGTCATGGTAGAAAGGCAACGACTCGCCTTGGCCGAAAAGGAAGGTCTGAAACCAGCTCTGTCATTAAGCCGTAAATTTTCTCATCCAGAGCTGACTTTTTTCGGTGTCCAATTTTCTTGAGAGTTTCCCCTCGCGAAGCCCGAAAGCGTGGTGAGGCGCCAAATAAAACGATACTTCTGCATACTTCGATTACGTAAATCCTCGTCGACCTCGGCAATCAATATGGTGGGAGTAAGAAGACTTATCCGATGGGGAGCAAAAAGTGCAAAACAAAACACTTTGTTCCCTCAACTTAGGGAACAACGTCGACCCTTGGTGCCAACGGGGAGCATGGTTTCCGATAATTGAATAAACATCATTAACAATAGAATACAAAATAACAAAAAATCTCCTAAATTGATGCAATCGTTTATTTCTTTGCTCGCCTTTCGTTCAGGTTTAGCGTTCCACTTGCTATTATTGCAAAAGCATCAAGCGCTTTAAGTTAATTTCCTTTCATTCGCTCTATTTTATGAATCTTTATGGACAAAGGAAATTGGAAACCAAAACTGTTGGCTATTTATTCGATGCCATTTTATTGTCTATTATTTTACCGCTCTTACCCATCATTGAGTTTGGGTTGTTTGTTAATAATTTTTCATTCAGATACGTCCTATGTTTATAGGGTTCAAATTTTATAACATTCATTAAGGTTTGTTTTTTTTTTAACAATGTTGTTCAGCACAAAATTACTGTGTTTGACGTTGTTGTACTTCACAGATTATTAGTCATGAAGCAAATGGAAGAATATAACCACCTAATACTGTGACTCAATCATAATGAAGTGCATTTGCTGTGCATTCTTGAACATGCTCTAATCAGCGGTAAAAATAAAATGTAAAAAATTAAGTAGTAAAGATAAAATATTTATATAAAATATAAACAGCAGTTTGAGGCTCAGTCGTGCTTTTGAATAACGATGAATAGTTTTCTCCCGAGTCGCGGTGGCGTATTACCAGTGAAATAGCTTTCAAACGTGTACCACCAATAATCGCGAGCCGTTGGAGAGTGCCACGGATGTCCATCGATAGCGGGTTGACGGTTTAACCTCAACTACAGCCCAGAAACCGGGCGTATGATTAGCATCCCCCGAAAGCGCTGACGGTCCGCGCGTCGGGAAGTTCTGGTGCATTGCAAATGTCCGCCGGACCGAGCGACAGACTCGGACTTTGCAGAACTGTGCGGCGCACACAATTAATTAGTGCTAATGATTAGGAAATCCACACATTTCAATCGGTGCATAATGGACCCGGGTCGGATCGATGGTTCGTAGCCCTGACCGCAGCCATTAATCGTGAGTTTGAGCGGGAAGACGAAAGGACGAAGCGATCGCACGAAGACCGGAAGGACTCCCGGGACTACCGGTGTCGGGATGGACTGCCCTGGCGACGCATGATTGAGTGGTAATTGGGAAAGGCTAAACATTCGTCGACGGCGAGTGGCGTCCGTTCCACGAGTTTGGCGGAAAAGTAAATTTGAATAAACCGTTCGCCGGATCGCCCTGGTTGTGGCCGTGGTCGAGCAGATTTTATCAAATCTCCATTAAACTTATTGATGCGGTGCCATCTGCACTTAAAATGATTTCAAAGAAAGCTGGCGCGTACGCGATGAGTCACGTGGACAAATCTTGTGCGAATGAGAAGCATAACGCTAACGTCGACATTTCGTTTGTTGCGAAAGTAGACAACAAGAGGACAACCTGGGTTTAAAATTCCAGTATACTGGAGTGTGATTGCATGTCCACGTAGAACGAGAATCGCGAAACACATGTGTGCTTAGCGAACACGAGCATAAGAAAAACTCCTGTGAAACTTATTTGCAATCGCTTGCAGATTTATGATTCAACTGGAAACATGGCCACACCACTTGTACTACGGCGGCATTAGTTAATTTGAATTTATTTGCCGGAAAATTATGGAACATGGTTTTCAGTGACGTAGAGCTGTCCCAAATATGTCATGCGTGAAGTTCTCGTCCGGTTTTATGTGTCCTTTTCGGTTTTGGGTGCGATTCGGCTGCCAAAGTTGCTTTATTTGAATGATTTTCAGTTTATCAGTTAGGAACTAAGCTAGTTCTCGTTTCGTTTCGATGAACAATTTAATACTGCAAATCAAACAAGATACTCGTCTCGGAACGTTATGCAAATTTGGTATGTCCCATTTCGGTACCACTTATTTGAAAAAGCGAATGGATATAAGTTTCACATGGAAAGGGATTTGGAATGGCAGATATAATTTCACGTCGAATGACTTACTTAATTTGTATATCATGAGCTTCATGAAACATCAAAGGAACACTGTCATCTAATGGTGAATGATAAAAACGAAACCGAGCGCCGATTAAATTGTATCAAATTATCAAAAAATAGGATACCAAAAGTATATGTACAAACCTTTTTGTTTCCTTTTTTCCAGATAAAATATAAATTATAAGCAGGAACAAAAAAAAACATGGTACATGAAACATTCATCGGCATTGTAAAATACAATACACTAGTTTTATGCGAGGACTCATACACTCGCATTAACGTTTCCTTTTCCGTTGAACATGAAGTATTTCTTTTTTGTCTAATTGACTAATGTTAATGTGTGCTGTAACTTCAAAGTCAATCGGCTGCTTAAGGAAGATTGAAGAAAATAATGCAAGAATAGCTTTAGAAATTATTACTTGTAAAATAATAAACTTTTACAGTCACCTTAACATGGCACCATAATTCATCTGGCAGCTGTTCAAGATCTGTTTGGTCTCACCATACGCTATGTTTCACAGAAACCGCGTGTTTTAAAGTAGTGGTTCGGGGGCAGAAAAAAGTAGTACCAAACCATATTCCTTTCCCGACACGGAGCTGCAGCGGGAGGAAGCGCAATATTGAACATTAAAAAACAGTCGAAACTGTTTATGCATGCCGTGCACCACGTGTAGCGCGGTGTCAATCGGTTGTGAAAAATGAAAATGCTTTACAAGACGAAGCACTTGTTCCAGGCGAAGTGAAGTGAAGAGTTAAGCAATAAAAAGACCTAAACTCGACTGCCATTCAACGGGGCGACGAACGGTTGTCACAAGGTTCGGCCCGGAAAAGCGCCCCATGGAAGTGTGTGGCGAGCCTTTTCCTATGTTTTCGGCACTCCCTCGCATTCCCGGGGTTGCGTTTTTATGGGATTTAAGCAAGTGCAAGAACTGATGGTGTGCTCTGGAAATATTCCCGGCGCAAATGCATTCCTGCACGAATCCTGAACAAGGGAAAGCCGACGGAGAGAGCGAGTCGGATGCAACGGAATCCAGACTTGGACTATTTTTTTGCCCGGTGCTGACATGGCAGCTGTTCCCACGATGCGGTAGACGTTCCATAGTTTTCATCGGTTCACAGTTTTCCGACGCGAAACGATAGGGAAGGGTTTCCTCCCCGGCGTGGTGCGATTGTGAAATGATCAGGCAGAACGCACGTTGGCAGAATAACAATAAACCAAGAAATGATTTGCATTTGCGAGCTGGTCGAGATGGCAAGAAACCCGTGGTGCGGTCGACTGTGTGCATCCAACCCACAGGAAGTACGCGGAAAACGCAACGACCCCGATGCAGCAGAAAACGGCGACTTGGGAGTGGAATCCACTTCGAATGGAATTTTCATAAGCCATTCATTCGTTTGAAACTCTTCCAATTTTTGCATCGCATTGTGAGAAAATTTAGTAGTTTATCAAGTTGTATCTGTGGCTGTTGTTCTTTGATTGGCCGATTGCGGTTGTGTTTGCATAATATCGGATTAAACAATGTCTAAACTTTGAAAGTTTTAGCTACGTACTTGATGAAATCATATTTTCTCATCACTTTCTGGATTTCTCTTGATATTTTACTTCAACTTAAATATGCCTTTGGACACTGCTTTAATGCGTTCAATTGATTTTGTACAAGGAAGTGTTTAGTTTGCATAGTTTAGACACTTTTGCCGAATCTTTGCTGTTTCATTACGTGATATTTTAAATAGTTATTTTGTGTTTTCATGATATAAGTTTCATATCTTTTCCTTTGCTTTATTCGGTCGTTATTGTTCATGCTATATCCTGAAAGTTAAATTGATTAAATTGGATCAATGGAATATGCTATAATTGCTGTTATGCCAAATAGTGCCTTATTTTCGGTACATTTTAAGATCTTTCTTATTTTCATTTTTAATTTAATTTTTACAGATCGATCCCATGTGGTCTACCGCAGAACGATTACACTTTATAACGACGGCAACTTCTAAGGAAATGTTTTGCTCCCTGCTGCCATAGTGAGTCTTATTAATACGCGTTTCGCCTAAGCACACATTAGCAGCATTTGAACAAATCTCCTCGCACATCCATAAAACTGCCTACAGGCACCGCAATCCCTTGGATGGTTGATTAACGCACTCGTCTCATTATCAGAAGGAAATTAAAGCCCGCCACGAAAAGGGGGTGAACGGAACAAAGAAAAAAAAGAAAAACGGGATCCGAATGCCTGCGGTGTGGCCTCATTTCCCGTTTCGTATAGCTCGCTTGGAAGAATATGGAGCCTCGACTGCCTTGGCCTCGCGAGGTAGCGCCTTTTATTTCAATCCCTGCACCACCGGACACTGCAGGGAAATCCCCCATCCACCTTGGATGAGGTGAATATGGTTGGTAGAGAAGCATAGTTTTCCACGCCGCAGTGTTTGGCGGGCCGGCAGAAAACGCTTATCCGGCCCTGAGGAATTTGCTGCACAATCTTTGGGCTGTGATTGTGGCACTTGTGAGATAGGGTCCGGTGAACGAGGACAACAAATAGCTGGGGCGCATCATCGTACACTGCGCATAACGAGAAAAAAAAACTACTCCTGATGAAACCTCGTTGCAAGGAAAGGCAGCTGGCACTGGCTAGAAATTGACGGATGTGAAATTGGATCAGGAAAATTAAGCAAACATTCTCTAGACGCCCGGTGGACGCCTGCCTTGGACGACTGGGCTGGGGTAGTTTCCCGTTGCAGAAAAAGAAGGTACGACAAAAAACACTCTTCCTCACACACACAATACGGTGACGCATTCGGAGCGATTCGAAAGTGCGCTTCACAGTGACGAGCGACGGTAAAGCGGAAGTGAGCCACCCATGAAATGGATTTTTGTTTTTGCGCACGGTTTCGTTCGTTTCGCATTCAGGGGAGCAAAACGGCTCAGTTTTAATTCAATTTAGGCGTTTCTTTTGAAACGCTCACACACAACCAAAAAAGGTTCTTAAAAAGGGAGAAACCGCCTCACAGCCACCCGGGTAGTCTAGTTGTCGTCTGTCATGCCGCTTGTGAATTGTGTTTCTTTTTAAAGAGGGAAAACGATACAAAAGCTTATCAATGAAGAAAAACAAAACACATACGAATTCAAACACTGTCCGACTATAAACATGGTGGAGCTCACCAGGAACATGTTTTCTTTACACTTCGGATGCATTACGTAGGCGGAAAGTCCAGGGAAAAGGGCGCTCCCAGCGGAAATCAAATGGGCCGTTAATGATGTGAATTGATAGAACTTTCGGTTGTGTATGTGCTTCGGAGGAATGGTCCTGCCATTTTATTTCGCTAAATTTGGATGCATTTTTCATTCTGCTTAAAGTGTTTGTGCGTTGTGCAGTTCATTTCCAAATGTGGTGCTTTCAACGAAATGTACCCGAGGTCATCTAATGAATTTCTGGTTTGTCATGATCCTTGCAATCGAGGGATCAATCGATTGAATTTTTCCCAATATTATTTTCGACAAATGTTTCAACAAATGTGTGTCTTGTATAACGTATAACAATTTTGCGTATTTAAGCATGTCACTTTTATCCATGATAGTCTCGTCTGCTTCGTGCACATCATGCAGCTCTCGAAAAAGGAGCAAAGAAGAAAGTTGCTTTGAGCTTAATAGAAAAACAATCAACCGATTAAAATCGAAACGATGGCCATTTGTCGGCTTTTCAGGTGATAAAAACTCTAAAAGACCAAGGAAAGGGATACCACTGTTGATTCATTCCCCAAACACTATTCTAGATAGTACTGTTTGTTTTTACAGGTTTGAAAGCATTGTTTGTTTGTATTGAAATATGTTTGTTCAAATATCCAGATAATTCTTAATGTTTTGTCTGATTAACCTGATATATTAATTTGAAGAAAATCTAATCAAAATCAAAAACACTTTGTACGCTTTTCATAAACAAGCCCTTTAATTGTTCCTTCCTTTACTTAACTAACAGGAATAAATCGAATATAACGATGAATCTCATCGCACAGTGCGTCGAAGTCATGCTGGAGGGGGGTTATTGTGCTGATTTTCAGCTGTCACATCCACGATCCTGCCATTTGGGGCAAGCCTGTGCGGAAGCAATACCAAAAGCCCTCTGACGAACCTACAGACAAAAACTTCATGCGAAGAAATTTTTGGATGCGATCAAAAAACAATTCGCCGGTGCAGTGTGTTGAACGGTATGTTTCATAAGCATTAAGGTTTTTATCACCGTTCTTTTCACCCATTTGTGCATATGCCTCCGTATGGCATCCATCATGCAAAATGTGCTGGTTCCGAGTTGACTTTGCCCATCGATCTTCCGCCATCGCCCCCGCTTCTCATCCGTCGCCTACGAGATCCGCACCATCGCGGAAGGGATCGAGTGAAGCAAATGTGGAAAGCAATTAAATTATCCGTATGGTAATATTTTCATGGTAATTAAAGCACTGCGAACTGACTATGGATGTGCTCCTGTCTTGTTTTTATCCTCATGCCCGCGAATCCCCGGGTTGTCCCGAGGACTTGGTTGAGCATACATGCGTTGGCGAATGGGAACGAGGACAATCGTTTTGAATTAACGATCCATTACTTGAGAGATGCATACTTTTCCAGTCCTTATAATACCATGTTGATTTTATTTTATTGCATTCTTATATTTTTAGAACGTTTGGAAGGCGTAGACGATTATGCTGAAAATTGAATAGAATTGAAGCATAGACAACGTGGATTGTTAATCAAAATTAAAATGGGTTAATACCCTCATTTCATGATGCGACCGGAAATTCCATGGTAAGTCTTTTCACTCTTTTCTAACAAGTGTGCCGGGTTTGCTTAAAATCCTATTACATTCTTACTGCCAAGACAATTCCACCATCATAATTTTGCACATACCTTTGCCTCATATTTCTCATGCATTAAAATAACTAGGTTTCCTACCAGCATGATAAAGTTTTCAAAACTATGATTTATTAATCGTAGGCCGTTAACTACAACGAGGGCGAGCGTGTCGTCATGGTTTCCCTGCAATGGTGCATCTTCCAGGGAATGTCGCATTTATCGTACTCCAATGCCGTTTTCAACACGTACTCTCACACACATAACCATGGGCCGATAGTTGCGCTATTGCTCTGAACGAGTTCATTGTTTTCCTTTCCAGCCCCGGAGCAAGTTTCAATTTCCATCGCCGCCGGAAAACAGTAGAATTTTAACACGTGTTCGCTCCCTTGTACGGTGATTTTCAAAGTGGGTGCATTTTAGTGCAAATGGTCTATGGGCTGGCCTGGGTTTGGCTTACTATCCGGAGGCAGCGCTAGCGCCGAGAGCCTGTATGGCCGCTGGAATGACGGAAAAGTTTAGCAAGAGCCATGCGCCCTCGAAAAATCTTTTGACCTGCTGATGCAAAAGTCTTTTGGTCACGATTTAAAACATAAATCACGCACGTAAGGATGCGATATAAGAAGGTTGTTTTCCGTCAATGAAGGTCAAAGTTGTTTTATTATTCTACATTCTTCGTGATTGCAGTTTTCATTAACACGAAAAAAACACTATTTTAAGCCATCGGATCCTTACAAGAACTTGAGAGTTCTCACCTCGTCTACATACTGTGTCGGAGCGTTTTTTGCCCTCTTTTCGCTAGTTTTGCTCGCGAAACAGGGAACAACTTCTTCGAGAACTAAACGCAGAAAGGTGATTATAACGGATTTGCATATTGTCGGGCAAAAGTGAGTTTATAAATTGTTTTTCAAAAGTGGTTTCGTTCTACCACCTCTACGCTTCAGAGTTTGGCCTTTCTTCGATGCTGTTCTTTTGCTATGGCCATGACCCAGACCGGTAGTTCTGGGTCCCGGAAATGAGAGACCGGAATGTTAATTGTCTCCAAATATGCCAGACCCGCTGCCCGTGATGGTGAAAGGCTTTTGTTGCTCGAGAAGAGACTATTGCTGCCAAACAGGGCGCTGAAAAGCTCATAAGCTGCATTAATTTACATAAAGTGTAAGTTTTGCGCAAGTCTAATTAGGAAAAATTTAGGTAATTTTGATTGCAGCTTCTGGTTGGCCTTTTTTGTGACCGTGTTGAAAAGAAAAGTAATAGAGTTTTTCTTTCAACATGTTTCATCTTTCTTTTCGAAGCATTTTGACCATGCATTAACAGGGTTAATATTCAATATTCTTTGGAAACTACTACACTGAAGGTCTTTATGTTCTCGTATTCCACAATAATAAATAAAGAAAGTAAAATTTTGAATAATTATTACTGGAAACTGCATTAACGTTAGAGCGTTTTTCGTAGTTAAATTATAAGGAAGAAACTCATAAATCAATCGCCGATCGATCGACTTTAGATTATCACTCTAGAGAAAACTTCACTCCTCAGACACGGCTTAATGTATATCTTTTCTTAAAGTTTCCTTCCACGGCACTTAAAATAAGGGATTGCTTCAGACAGACCCCGATAGTCAGTCGAACAATCCATCATAATTACTGCACCCTCTCCCAGAGGATTCCACGCTACATAAACAGGATTCCACGATACATAAACTCAACACCCGATTTGGCATGCCATCGACCAACTTTAACAAACCTCTGGTAACCGCAGGGAGAAGCCGGACGTCCGAGTTGGCTGTATGTCTGTCCTCTCATCTTTATCGACGAAGCGTATTTAGGAAATTGCGTATCGTTCGATAAATATTTGCCGACCACGATGTTTGCCTTTTCCGAGACGGAAACACTTACCCGTGCTTTCCGACCGCTTTGTTTGCCCCGTTTTGCCTGATCTGTCCCGGAGGTGGACTAGATTTAGCACAAGTGCTAGTTTGGGTAAGTGAAGTGGTACTCACGCACAAAGAAAAAGCGAAATGGGTTTGTCTCATGTTTTCACTGTCAACAAGCAGCAACGAACCGGAAACTATTCCCGCCCCAATCGGACCTGGTTTAGAATTCAGCGAAACCTGCATCTGAATAACTGCTTTTGTCGCTGACGGAAATGTAGGCAAATAAAAATCTATCCAAAATAAGCGCTAGTAAGCAAAATGCATGTACGCAGCAGAACCAAGCAATGCTTGGCACGCCGACAACGGCGCATACAAATGTAGGAAATATGAACATGCTGGTAAAAAGTCGCCGACAGCGGTGACCAACACGGCCACATACATGTAAGCAATTATGTCGACTAAGGAAAATTTGTCAATCAGAATTACTATATAAGAATCGATAATTGAACCAATAAATCAGTAGTTGATGAAAACCCAAATAGTTGACTACTCTTGGAATTCTCCAACATTGCCCTCAAGTCGGTGTTCAATACGCCTGTCTCGAGGAGTGCTCCGAGGTTAATCTTCGTGTGCACAACAGCTTTGGATGTACTGCTTTTCAGAACAGAGTATTTTGAAAATCAATTCGAGATTATCTCCAATAATGAAGATTCAACAATGTAAATGAAGAAATGTTTTTATAGTTAAAATAACGAGACCATCAATCCCACAAAGATACATATTGATCTACTTTAAGTAGAATAATTTTAATTCGGTTTCACAATTTGGCAAGAAATTATTGCTCATGGCATCAAGTTCTTCTTGCCGAAATTAAAGCAAGGAAGAAATAAGAATAGTTTTACATTGTGGTCTCCAATTTCAATAATTATCATGTAGCAAAGCAATGTTTTTTTTTTTAAACTTGTCTTCCCCTTTGTGCCACCAAACAGGGAAAAACTGCCAAAAGTCTGCAGAAGAAATTGTCCTCGAGCTCGCCTCGTCATAATTGGACAATTTACCCTCGAAATTCATTCCCCATTTCGGTTAGCCTAAATCGTCTTGGCAAGTATTTTCCTCTCGTTGGATGTGCCATGCATTGTCCACTTTTCAGCCAGGCAATTTACTCGTCGTCTCCAGCGCGTGATTGGGTTTGTGTTGGCGACGATAAGACGCTAAGTGATTTACCACATCGTGTTGGTCAAGCGCATGAGAGAGCCGAAACGAACAACAAACGGAAATCTTATTACGATGGCACGTGAAACAACAGCTTCCTTCAGGCGTCGTTATGCTAGGTGACTATCCGGTTGATTATTGCTAGCGGCAATCGGAAATGACATTTTGTCAAGAGCTTTCCATTGCACGGGTGCGCTTCAGGGTGAGAAGATTTAGATTTATTTTTCGTTCAGCTTCTTCTAGTCTTGCGTCTAAATCAATTTTTTTTTCAAGAGAGAATCAGAAGGAATCAATGGAACCCTGAAAAGACTTGTTTATTTTACTACAAGAAGTTTGGAGTCGTCGTCGTTTGTTGAATGCTATTATCCCTTTTGCTATAATGCCACGTTACACTTCAACGTAAAATATTCCATTATTAGTCAGTTTCCTGCAAGGCAACATTTTGCTCTTATTTGCAATCGTTAAGGAAAACACAAGATTTGCTCGCACCATTCGCCTTGCCTTCGACTTAGTGCTCCACTAAAACAAAACAATCTCGAAGATGCGAACCAGCTTGATGTTATATGTAAAATTTATCGCCTCAGAATATGTTCTCGGCAATCGTTACAAATTGCTTCACACGCAGAAATTGCCGTAAATAATTGATACGCCCGTGGTCAAACTGCATGCTGCTCGTACTGGACCATTTTCAGGCTGCACATGCGATTTACCGCCATTTTCTGCTAATTCTTACATGCATTGTTCACTCAGCTGAAGGGGCAAATGGTTGACCACGGGAAACGGAGAAGGATGGTGTTAAACTTGTTTCGAACACGTTCATGTGTTCATTCATTTATCAGAAGATCCTGCTCCGGAGTGGCGTACACCAGCAATAGCGGTTTCCAGGCTCGTGCGAAGGAAATGACCGACACTGCACATCATATCTCATTTGTCTCTCTCTCTCTTCTAGAAGTTGTCAGAGGCATTTTGGTTTCAGTGGCAAAGATGCATTTTGGAACAATGTTGTTTTATTCGTTGTGATTTTCTTGCAATCTTTTCAACAGAATTAAAGTGTATTCGATTTTCTCGAACCATTTCCTGTTCAGATAATATGTAACATTATTTTTAATTTAACATAAACCATGTTTTGACAATGGAATTAACAAATTATAACAGACTTTTCCATGTATGTACATTAAAAATCAACAAATATGGGTTGTCAAATTTTTAAAAATTGTCTACTCACATTGTGTCACAAATTCGCTTATTATAAAAATTGGTACGTTTTCGGTGATGTGCTTGTAAATATTGTAGTAAATTTTCACAGAGGAAAAGATTCGGAAAAAAGTAATTTTATGTCGACCAAAGTGAGTTAGTGTGACATAGTAAATGTAATATGTGATTCCAAGGGAGGGAATCCAGTACGTCCAGGGGAGAAAAACGCATGTTTGATTACACAAACGCAACGAACAGGAAGCGAGCATGGTACAGCGTAAGGTTATGGTTCCTGTGTGAAAGGGTCGCAATCTCTCCGTGTGTCACCAAACCTAATAACTGTCCGCAGTCGCAGTTATTCCAGCAAAAAAAAAAAAAACGAACCTCAAGCTTCATAAAACCGGCCTCGAGTTTCCTGTCTTCCCCGAGTTTCCTGTACTGTATGAACCCTTCGTTACAACGGTTGCAGTGTAGCAACATGCATCCGTCGTCACGTGACTCTCCTCTGACTCATGCGGTGCATCATCATTCCAGGTCCACCTGCACTTTTTCTCGGTAGGCAGACGGGGAGGGATGTCAAGCACGGTGAAGGTGGCTTTTTTCGTCATTTATGCGAATTTCCCGTTCGTCCCAGTGGTCGGCTCTAATCTCGAGCATGCGGAATAGCCATTTATGTTGGTATGCATTTCGTTTTCTTTTATTTTCATTTTCCCTCCTCCTTCTCTTTTTCTCTTTCGGCAAATATGCTTGAAACGTGTGTGAACAGCGGGACAGATTGTGTTCCGTCGCATCGGAATCCAAACGCTGGCGGGATGCTTGTTACGATTCACCGACATGTACCAATGTTCCTATCCGCGTCCATCGTACCACACACTCCCTCGTGTCGCCATTAGAATGTACGGAACGACGCCACTAACGCCAACACGTGGTTATATCAGTGATGTGAAAAATCTACTACCAAAACGCTAGTACAATCAGGACGGAAAAATAACCGGTGTGAAAACCTGCTGCCTTTTTCCCCTGACTCTCCATTCTTTCACGCTCGCACGCTTGTTTCCGCAGTTGCCGGTGTATTCCTATGGCGTGTGAAGTGTCGGAAAGGAAAAGAGCGGTTGTCGAAAAATCAAACCGAGCGGTTTAGTTAAGAAAACATTTCGCTTTGTCGGATACGTTCACCAGGAAGTATTTGATCGGGGCAGCTTCGGAGCGTTGGAACGTTTGTGGCAAGAATGTTTAATGGAAGAAATAATCGGTTAGAAACACGAAATAGCTGCGATACTATTCTAGTTTTTAAATAACATAGCACCGCTGTTAAATATTCAAACCTTACTGAAAATCGATTGATATCAAAGTAGTTACTCTAGTTTTGAGAAATTCTGGCGATGTGTTGCCACTAGGCTCTTATTTAAAGGGACGTTGTAATTTGTTGAATGATTTAAACTCGATTTAATTCGCTTGTGTACCAAACTAAAATCAAGAATGGTCAAATTAACCATTTCCAACACAATGTAACGGAAGCTTGTGAAAGTGACACTTTTCGGGGTTATCATTTAATTTAGTTTGTTTATCGCAAATAAAACTCCCGAAGCATCCCATTGTGCGCGGTTCACCTGATCCAGACCAAACCACTGCACCGACCATCGTCGCCCCCATCCCGCCACCCATCAACTCTCGTCACTTCCGGCTCCTTTGTGGTGTCGTGTGTCACAAAAAAATAACGGTCTTCCACGCCGACTCCCTTGCTTCGATGTACTCGTTCGTTCGCTTGTACGTTTGTTTATCAGTTGGGGTTTTTCGCAAATAGCATTTCCCGGATCCGATATGGCGCGCACCTCAGGCAAGGCAGCCAGACTGTTCAGCGAAAAGGAGCACGGTACAGACAAGGATGAACGCACGGACGCGAGGGATAGAGTGCAAATAGAACATCAGGGAACGATTAAAAGAGTTCGACACGACGATTTGAGATCGAAGATATGGCAAATTCTCCCAATGATGGAAGCCAAACAATAGGGATTCCGTTTCCCCCCTCCCCGGCACAACAATGGGGCGATGGAGAATGCGGTGTGCGGAAGTGGCCAGCAAATGCAGTGCCAGGTTTGCCTCCGGGTAAGCCACAGTCACAGCACAGCACGTTATGGCACCGTGTCCGTGTCCGGAGGGTTGAAAGCATGGCGATATGTTTGTCCACACGGTATATCGTTGGCCGACCAGCTTTTCCCCGGGATGAGGAGGCAGCGAGAAGAGGAGCACCCGCAGGGATTATGGTTTTTTTTGTCCGTCACGAGTATTTGCCAGTGTGTGTGTGTGTTTTTTTCACACTTCGTAGATGCGAGCTTCGAAGGGTGAGGATACAAAAAAACACCTTTAGCAAACAGTTTATCTTTGACCTGACTCAAGCTCTTTCGCAGATAACCGCAGGACCCCTCGAAGGCGACGTGGATCACCGACGGAGTGTGTTACAATGGCCAGAACTGGTCGTAGAACTGGCTTTCCCTTCGATGCAATCTGGCGCGATGCGGTGTGAAACAATGCGATAAAAATTAACCCTCCAACAAAGTGGGGTGATTATGTTGAACTGGGCGACAAAACCTGGGGAAAGAATTTCCCTTTTCCCTTCGCCGGGAATCGTCGGGAGTGGCGAGTTTTATTTGTTTCATTCCGGTATTTACAATCCTTTCTGGTGTTGGCCGAGCGAGGGAGAATGAGCATGAGAGTGTTGTAGTTAGGGTTTGCTTCTATTGTGCAAGTGGGTCCTTATCTGTTGTGGAACATGCAACACGGGAAGATGACTGACTGACTGGCAGACTGGTGGGTGACTTTGTGGAAAGGAACGCTGACGAACCAAACGCACCCCAGGAGTCCTGGATGAAAGATGTTTCTTATCGTTGCCCTCATAAAGCCATTAATTAGAACACATGAAAACGTGCCATTACACTAGCAATATGGAGGGATGGTTCCAGAGGAGAAGGTAACTAAAGTTGGCCGCATCCCATGAAAAGTGTGTATTCATGAGATAATTGCCTCTTGATCTGCTTGGGTTCCCCTTGATGAAAAACGCAATACATTTCCTTTCTGGTGTCGTTGTGCAACAAAAGTGCATTCAAATCAATGAAAACTTTATGTTTTGCTTGTAATCAATCATCAAATTAAAGAGTCTTCATACAGAGATGAAGATATTCTCAGATAAGCTCCAGTTGTTAATTCATGCAGGCAGGAAAAATAAACTTTGCTCGTTTATAAACTCTAGACCTTCGTACCACATAAGATTACACAATTTTCAATCAACAATAGGGTTACGCTGCATTAAAAAAGGCACACTTTTCGCTCCTCATTCGCCACCCACCCCCTTGAATGCCGGAAGCCGTTCGACAGGTTATGTTGTTAACTCAATTTAACTTTCTCACCACTCAATTTTGCAATAAAACTGTCCGGCATCATGAGGAAAACTTTCGAATCTCGCCCGCTCGATGGTATCCTTTGCTTACCGACATCCATTCCCTCATCCTCACCGTTCCTCGGGCTCGAATTGAAGGAAATGACGAAAAAGAAATAAATTTCGACTCATGTTCCTTCCATTTTACCTAACTTCCATAACCATTTGTGGTTGCGGTATTTCGCCCACCCGAGCGCCGCATATCGACTCAGAAGTTACGGATCGGGATGTAGAAAAGTTGTTCAACTTTAGCTCCGGCTGGTTGGTCGGCTGGCCAGGCGTCTCGAGCTGGTTGAGCTAAAATCGTATCATTAATTTTCTACCGGCTTCCAGATTCGTTCCGGTTTTAGAATCTCATCTTTGCGCTTTATCCCCTGCCATCCAAAAGGATGCGGTACGTTTCGGGTATTGGGTTTCCTCTTCTCACCCGAACATCGATCGAGCTGCCAACATTTCAAAACAGAAAGTCAATTTAGACAAATGCATTTTTCGCTTCTGCTGCGAGGAAACAATTTCGGCTTTCGTTACTTTCGAACGCGGTAGGAGGGAGATCTGTGTAGGAGTTGGTGGAAGTTTTTTTTACTCTCTCAACTCAGCAACGAAAGAGTTTTCTATGAAGCGTCTCGCTGCACTCGCTTCTATCGGTTTTGGATTTATACATCTATAAATCATTCAAACCGTTTTGTGCTCCCGATTCTCCACGGAGCAATGCCATGGAGGGAAAAAACCACCCGCCTGGAAGCTTGCACACTTCTGATGCGCCTGACGCACGCCTTCTCGACGCACGTCAGTGTGAACATAATGCAACGTTCCTTCTTGAAAGGGATTTCCCGTCGGCATTGCATTTCTGCATTCGTATGTACATGAAATTCAATTTAACACTCGGCAACACATTTTTAGGAGAAGATACAAGTACCGCACTGAACATTGAGAAACTGGAAGAGAGTTAAACGTTCAATCAAGATGGACCGATTCTAGTTCAATAGTCTTCACAATTTTAGGTACTTGCTTGATGGAATTATACTGATGCTTGTTTAACAGCGTTTACAAGCTTGACAGATAGTCTTTTCAATTCCTCCACTTCTACCTCCATCGAACAAAATGTTTTATAAAGAAGCAAAGCGCTCATAAAAGTGAGCTAAAAATGTGATTATGCAACGATGTTGTCTGCTGAAACAGTTCAGCCCACTGCACGGCATAACAATTGACTCCGGAATAAATAACGTCTTGGAGATACCGGCACAATTTCTTCCTACTGAAGCAAGGCCAGCTCTTGAGCGGTTGCGGCAATTCTAGAATGCTGCTGCCAGTACAAATTATCGCGAGAGCCAGGTTCTTTCAACGGGAGCAATTTATTTACCGAGAACGGACGCCCTCCCGTATCCAAGCTCACGGAAACTAATCGGTGGCCAATTTGTAACAGTCCAGTTAATTATGCGCTGCTTAATAATGTAACGATAGAGGGCCACAAATACACGAAAAAAAGCATAGAACATGATCGGATAGTTTACGTAATAAATTCTTTCTGCATTGTTGGTCCATGAGCACCATTGACGGCAAGTAAACAATAATTATTTCGAAATAATGGGGGACGACGAGGAGCTATAGGATCGATGCAAAGACATTCCACTCTATAGGCGAGATTTTTTGCCGATGGGAAGGTTCTTCTTCTGTCGGAAGGTAATAGCGTTTCTTCTTTTGTTGTATTAGATTCATCTGAACGATGCTTAGAATGCCGGAGGGAATTAATCGTCCGTCCGATATGTTTTCCATGCGGGAGCATCGACTTGCTCCCGGAATGGAAAAACCTGTGCAAGCTTAACGGTGGTTGGAGCTGTGGAGAAGACAGAAATAAACCCATCGTGACAATACCGAAGCTCTGATTCCTAGAAAAACATTCGGAAATAAGTACAAAATAAAACCAATCGCATATGGGATTAATGTCATGGCGTGGGATCACATCTCGAAAAGCATCTGGAAAATCACGCTAATGGTGGTAGAAGCAAAAAAAAAAATGTGCACATCACCGCAATTTGATTTCCCCTGGCGCCGTTGACCCAGGCGGAATTCCGAAAACCAATCCCCCCACGGGAAGATCGATGAAGAATCGTTATATTTATCGAAAAGTTTGAACGAATAGATTATAACGAATATGCAGGGATTAATTTGAGGAACTGAAAGCAAATGGTAAAGGAATATGGAAATCCAGAGCACTTCAAAATTCCAACAAATCAATGAATTATTAATGCATTTCGGCAAATAGTTGTAAGAAATAAGTTAAGTAATGTTATAACGCTGCCATACTATTAAATGGTTATCATGCATTCTTTCAGAAATCTTTTTTTTTTCATGACATTCGTTACAGACTTTGAAGAAGATTTGCAGTGTAAATCTATGGATTTGAAGTGAAAACCAAGTGTGTAGTATTGGCTTTACATCGTACAGAAATCGTTGTGAAAACTTATCGCAACTTCAGAATTTCCAGCAACGTACAATCTCATACAAGAAAGAGGTAATCAATATAACAATAATTATTTCTGCACTGAAAATCGTATAACTGATTGGCTCGCGTTTTAATGACGGTCCTTTCGATCTTCCCAAGTAGCCACTGATTGATTGCTGGATACCGGGCGAATAAGCTGCACGCTGGCTTACGACCGAGTGGCCAACTTTATTATTGCTGTACTCCTGAACCGGGCAAGGTCCGTCGATGGGCTGCACTCTGTCGTTGTTGGTGCTGCAGAAAAGGGCATCGAAAACGGGCGGCCGTTCGGATTGATGTTGTTCCGGATGTGTGTGAGTGTCCGTGTGGAAGCCAAATGCGTCAGGTCCTGTTTCTGTTGTCATTCATCCTTGGAGAAGAGTCGGTGTTAGCCTCTGTCCACTGGGTCCTCCCTAATTTCCCCGTTTCCCTTGTCTCTATACCTCTCTTTCTCATGCTCGGACTAGATTGCTGTTCTGCCCAGAAGGATGTGGCTTTTGATCCTCGTAACCTCGTGTGTACCGTATCCGGGAGTTTCTTTCTGTTGCACCGAAACTGGAGAGGAACCACAGGAGGCCCCTCCGGACTATGGCAATAAATAACAAAATCATTAGGAGATAAAGCACACTAATTTATTTGCCATTCAGCAAAGGTCCACAACGTCGTTGCAGGTTGCGTTTTGGCTGAGGTTCTACTTCGGAGAGCCTGATCGATAGGATATGGTCGCAAGACTTCGATGGAAAAATTGGTTCACAGAACAAACACTCTCCTGCAGCGCCAAGCAGCACCTTCTGTTGTTCAGGGGAAGTATTTTAATGACATGATTAACTCGCCATTTGGTGGACCAGATTGATGGAACGATCCGTTCGTTCGTTGTAATTTTCGTTCGTTTGCAAAGACATGTTCCGCTGTTCGGTTGTTGAGTATGTCACTTTGGATGATAGGAAGATTGGATAATATATTTGAATGAACAAGTGAAGCTATCTTAATTATTAAAGTCGCATCATTCAATCGAAATGGTGAGAATATTATCTTCTTCTTCTTCTTCTTCTTCTTCTTTCTTATAAATAAAAATGAATGTAATTATGTTTGTATGTATATTTATATGTATGTGCTCGCATCACGCAAAATCTACCAGATCGATTTGTACCAAACTTGGCACGGGGTGGACAATATTACCAAATATTATAATTTGAAGTCATTTTCCCCAAAACCAAACTTCCTCCCCACCCCTCCCATGCACCTATCTCTTCAAAATAGCGGAAAAAATTAATTCTCGGAAACTACTCGAAGGATTTGCACCAAACTTGGCACGAAGGAGGACAATATTACCAAATATTATAATTTGAAGTCATTTTCCCCAAAACAAACTTTCTCCCCACCCCTCCCATACACCTATCTCTTCAAAATAGCGGAAAAAAAATTAATTCTTAGAAACTACTCGAAGGATTTGCACCAAACTTGGCACGATGGAGGACAATATTACCAAATATCATTATTTGTAGTCTTTTTCCCCAAAACATACGTCCTCCCCAACCCTCCCATACACCAATCCCTTAAAAATAGCGGAAAAAAATTAATTCTCAGAAACTACCCGATGGATTTGCACCAAACTTGGCACGAAGGAGGACAATATTACCAAATATCATTATTTGTAGTCTATTTCACCAAAAAATATTTCCTCCCACCCCTCCCATGTAAGTTTTTGTTAAATATATGAGAACAAAATTTCTTAGAAACTACTCGACATACTTGACCCTAAAGCCGAGACATTGGACTGTGTCAGTCCCATCCCCTTGCAATGATTTGCGAATGGGTTGGAACAGGGAACTGTAAATAGCTTTGTTGCAGGTGTGAGTAAATCATAAGATTAAGGTACGGTATCACGCGATTGGAGCGTAAAGGACGCAATCTGCTGGGGCAGTAGAGCATCGTGAGATTTCATGGGTTTTCATGGGTTTATCATAAAACTAGCCTTTTCTTTGCCAGGCATTGCTCGGGGACAGTGATGTTTTGCGGAAAAAGCGGCTTCTAAGTGAGAGACTTACAGTAACATAGACTTTCTCGGTTTTTGAGTGGCCATAGGACTTGCGTTGAATCACTCTTCTTCTCCATTAACATTCACTTTTTTTTGCCGAAATGTTGGAGCAATGCGCGTTGCTTTAAATTAAAGAAGGGTGCAATGCTATTATACTAATTATTATTCTTAGATCTTTTGCGAGGGAGAATGAATATCTTCCACTCACCATATTACCGGCCCAATAACACAAAGTCATTTTTACATACATCGATAGGATCTTTATTATCATCGTCTGAGGAAGCATCGAAACGTGTTCAATCATATTCAATTGGAAACCAGGAAACAAAAACCGAAACATGGTCTTTTTATTTTTAAACACAAGCAACAATTTTCCTTGAACTTCAAAATGCTGCATGAATGTTATGCGTTGGTTAAGTCCATCAAGGTTTTACTGGATCAACAATTGCAGACAGCTGTTTCATCAGTTCATCGTAGTAATGTACGCTGAAATTGAATACCTTGATGATGGAAACATTTTCACGAACCCGGGATGCATGAGTACACGTTAGATACCGCCATGACGCTACCCCACGACGTACGTTTAGAATATACTATAGACCAAATCTTTACACATTCAGATGCAACACGACATGGATGTACAATTGAAGAAGCTCTTTAGTACAGCCAAATCTCCAAATTATAAATTAGACCTTGATGGTGGAAACGAATTAAAATTCAACATCAACATTCATTATGTTTGAAAATATGCGTTAAACTATAAACATTTCAAAAGAGCTTTATGTCAACCCGTAAGAAATCGGGTAAATCAGCTAGTTTAAAATAAAGTTTAAACAAATCTTTCAAGACGCATAAAATGCATGGCAGCTGGTACGGATAAACTATATATCCAAGTTTTCTCACTATTGTCGCTTCACTTTTCAACGATTATCGATCCAGTTAAACCTCTGTCCGTAGGAGGCCAACACCGAGGACCCGCCCCAAATGGACTTCGTTTTGAGCGAGCATAATTGACTCCGAAACGAAAACCCAGAAAGTGAAATCGATGCCAGCCACTCAGGGACGGCTAATAAACTCAATTGAGGTAGCATCGGTACCTTTTGGTCATCGAAATAAGGGATTATGATGCTGCCTTCCTTGCATCTCGATGGTCCTTCAATGGTACCAGACGCAACTCCGTCCTCGCCGATCTTCTCTCCCCTTTTACGCTCCAAACACTTCATGACGCACGTTAAGTCTAGTTTTACGGTCCCGGTGTGGATTCGACTCGGAATAGCCACAAGTAGATAACAAAAAAACCGGATCCCACTTACCACCTTTCGATCCGAGCCGACCCAACGGCGGGTCAGTTTAAATCCGATACGTTTCAATTATCTGTGAAACATAAATTTGCCTGGGTTATTGGGCTACAGTGGGAAATGGTTTGAATGGAGGAATAAAAAAGGAAGTAAAAATTCACTTCTCTTTCTTCTTATTTTATAACCTATCCTGTTGCTTCGGATGTATTTTAAAATATTACACCCAGGATAAATGTAACCATAAGAAAACTATCGGATAATTGACCAACTAATGTAACAAACTTCAAATTTAAAGACAATCAGGTGAGGTTAAAGTAAAATTCAAACATCATTTAGTTTTTCACATGGTCAATTAGTTTTTAATTCAATCTTCTGAATAAACTTTTATGAATTCGACGAATAAATTTAACATACGCAAACCTTATCTTCGAATTTCGTTAAATTTAAAAAAAGGAAGTGATACATGCTGGTTTCAGTATTTCAAACTTTATTTTTTCGTCAAGCTCATTGCAAAATTGAATGCTTCATCCATTTTATATTTGATAAGTTTATATTCAGCTTTCCAACCATTGGCTAAGCTTGCATTAGGAAATTCATAAATAATTCAATTGGTCCCTTCGAGGAATGGAAAATTATTTTTTCGTGTAGCTGATAAGAAATTCATCACAGCCATCCGTAAAATAATGCTTCAACTGGCACACTTCCTCCCCTTCACACACTAGGGTAACTCCTTTTTACCAAATCCACGCAGTTTTCCACTTCACAGCCACTTGACGAGGAGATGAACACTCTTGCATAATTATTTAACGTCAAACACAGTAGAGGATGGCTCAACGTCTTCCCATTACAAGATTTAGCATTTGGAGTGCTTTAAGGAAAAGTTTTTGCACTTTGCCGAAACCCATGTTCGTATTCATTTCTCTTCTTTTTATTTTTATCTTTTGGGAATGTTGAGACACACTCATGTCTTACGGTGTAGAAGCATTCCTGTGTCTCGTATTTAGAATAACTAATTAGCAACTTTAACAACTTTTCTGCTGCTCCAAAGCTATGCAATGTCTTCATCATATTTGCGCGCAAGTGTGTTCATAGCAAAGGCATTTGCCTGGGCCTAATAATTTCCAATGGGTGAGCTCTCACTTGTTAGAAAAGTTTAAAAGTTTTTTTGCTTTTCCTTTGGATAAACCTTTTTCTCGTCTTTTCATATTTGCATTTATTCTTTTATTGACTGATAGTTCAGTAGAAGTTTTGAGCAATGTCGATGAAAACTACCTGCGTTTATAAGACATCCTCTTTCAGTTTGCCCATGAAAAGAGACCCTTTTGCTTTTAGTCTATTTAATAGTTTTTAACTAGCAAAATCCGGTTTCCATTTTTTTAAATTCATTTTCTTGAAAGGCGATTAAAGTCAACTGAAAACCATAAACTCGTTAAACGTTAATTTAAAACGGTGCACCCATATATGATTGAAAATTAAGAGTAACTTACAAAAACAAAATTAGCATGTTTTCTAGGCATAAAAATGTTGAATATTTTCACTTAAGAATCCTACTCTTGTTTTTCTGTATGGCCCTGATGATCCTCAAATCCCTGACCGGTTCGGTAACTTTTGTCTTCCGGTGAGAAAATGCGGAAGCAACATCGCAGTTCCTGTGACACTTTTTTTTAAATGTGTCTCCGTTGCTAGGCATGCAGAAGCTCGTGAACAATTTTCTTTTTCTCATCCTCGAGTCCTTTTGGGAACAGCGAGATGCACGTTTATGCGTGCGAGAGCGCCACTGGTTTAGCGTGGCCTTCATTTCCTTATTCCGGTCGGCTTTGGGCCACTTGTGCGTTCCATTTTCAGCCAGGGCGAAACGATAACGCTGATGATGGCAAAGCGGATATCCAATTAAGCGTTCTACTATCCAGCATCGTGTTCCGCCGTGGTATTAATTGAAACCGACTGGCGAGCGCGGCGGATGTGGTGGACGAGGAATAATTATTTTTTCGCCCTTTCGCAACGGTGAAGGAAAGAGCGGGTGCTGGGCCAGAGGGTGGTTCCGATTTAAACACATTTTTTCTTCTTCGTTGCGCGATCTAGCTGGGATCTTTATGCTTACGACCGAGTGCTCAGTGGAAATGGGTTAATTTGGAGTGTCCTCCAATGGGCTTATCATTAAATGGCACAGCTGGAAAAAGAAACTTTTACTACAAATTTTAAAGATTCCCGCTTTCAAAAAAATGAAAAGCCTTTCAAAAATGTTCTGGACATTGAAAAACAAAAAAGGAATCATTTTATGCATCTATCAGACAAACACAAAGTCTGAGAAGTTCGAATCAAGATGGATAAAGTTGGCAGCAGATGATTTTTTATTTATTTTGCCCATGAAATTGTGCTACGTTCATCCAGGCTAACGTAACACGAGCAATCACAATCATTTACAATAATCTCTTTCATGTTCGAAAAACTATCCTACCATAACCAACTGTGGAAAGAAGAAGCCACACGGCCACGGTGTCTCACGCAACCTCCATCAAAGAATTGCGCAAACGGAGCACCAGCTATACGAAGCTTAAACTGTAGAAAAAAGCACAAAAGGCAAAAGTTTACCAAATGCGAAGTATTACATTCCGCCCACCGGAAAGTGCGGCAAACTTCTGCCATAAAAATATTTTCCAATTCTCTCCCGAGGAAAACTTTCCGTCCGGCACTGCTGCGTTCCGGGGCTGAGCTTTTCCGGCGGTGCCTTCTGACAGTGCGGACATAATTTTAAATAATATTTCACAGGAATGTTCATCTCGTAATAAAATTTTCATATTCATTCGCTTACTTTTTACTGCCTTTGTCGAATGTGTAAGCATGCCTGTGTGTGTGTTTGTTTCTCCCCATCGTCACGACGGAGAATGCGTACACCGGAGCGTGAATGCAAATGACCTTTCATCCCAACCGGGCGCCTTAGGATCTTAATGATTATCGTCAGGTATGTGAATAGGGGAAATAATTTGAAAATGGAATTAGGGGTTTCTTTTTCATGTGAATTTGGATGCTTTTAATGCAACTTTTCGTTAAGTAAATATAGAAAGATACTTATACGAGAGCTACTTGAAGGGAGGTAGTGCAAGGGTTGGTGCACAGACGCAATGGAGTGCACAATGGTGGCATCTAGTTGAATCCTATGGGAGCGATATCCACAAAACCTAAGGGAATGCACAGTTGATCGATAATGACCTTTACACTAGAACATCCAGAACTACTAACCGCTTTTAAAGATTCTGTTATGAATGGAAGGAAAGGAAGATTAGTATAACAAGACAAACGAAAATGATATTTCAAAGATGTTCTAAACAAAAACCAGCAAAATATAGGAGAAATCTTTTAAAAATACATAATCAGAACAATGTGATGATTTAACATTCGGGTGTTTTAGTGCTTAGTACTTGAAAGTGCTGACATAAAAGGTACAGCATGTGCAACGGATAGAACGAGCAGGTTGAGATCGGATACGAAACAAATTATTCGCAGACAGTTTTCTAACGAACGTAACTATTTGAAACACGATCCGTTTTCCTGCATTTTAATGAAACAGCGGATAAAAACATGTAATCAGTTCGAAAAAAAAAATCAGTCATGTTGATGCCATATATTTCCCGAATAACACTGCTTCAAGAATGATTCGAAATGTTTTATGCAAAGATGGTATAGTGTATTAACAGGAATATGTATAAGTTTTGTTTCTCTCTCATTGACTATGGGTGTACTTTTAGGTGACAAAGATGGATTCTGATGTCCACTGAAACCGCATCTCAGATGAATTGATTATATACTAGCGTTCCCTAGACGTTACGTGTGTTTCTCCCAGACGGCGAAAACACCATCTTCCATCGTATTTGGAGCGCCCAGAGAGTACGTGTACTGTTGGAGTCCAGGAAAGCTTTAAAACTTCTAATGCTCCATCCAAGACCAGTCATGTGTGAAACGAAGACCCTTTGTTGTCCGCCGGCCCGAGTCCGTTCGGGAGGGTAATTAATCGTTTGTGTTGTTTTCTGGTACATTAAATCTTAATTTATTTAATTGTCAAGAGCAATCGCCAGCACACTACCGTTCTCGGGCGCTCGGGTCGACTTCTAGTCGGGATATTTCTAGTTTTCGTTCACATAATTTTAGTTTGGTATCCCTTCAAAACCCTTGATAGTGAGTACTCGGCCTTGTGCACCCCGTTCAGTCTCGCTTGTGGTGAAACACTTTTCAAGCTCAGTTCTTCGGTGCTTGACTCAGAGAGAGAAACAGCATCTTATGACGGCTGATAGTTCGATGCTTTGCGGTGCTACAACAACAGCTGCAAGAGTCAACCGGTCGTAAAATGTTCTTCCAATGGCAGCAGTTTCGGGTCAAATGAAATTGAGTAAGCTGCCGTGACTTTGCGTGCAGAGTTCCTGTCGGTTTCGTTTGAATTGTAGCAGCGCAGTATGGGCGAAGTCTTGAAGCTTTTAATTCCACGCGTGATCCTCGCTTGGCTCACACACTATTTACGAGGCAAAATAAATTTGTAATTAGTTATCAACCTTTTTTTTTTGCTCTCTGCAACTGGGCTGTTTTACTGAGGACTTCTATCACGATGTTATTGCAAGACATTAATTTCAGGAAATAGAGCTACGGCCAAGTGGCTCTAACTTCCCAGCTATGTTAACATATTTATCTTAAAGATTTGTCACAAATTACCAATACGTCGAAGTAATCATGAATATCATGAGGTTATTTTCTTTCACATGAAAGCATACCTCTGAGCAACATTCGCGCCGTTCCCCTTCCCCCATAATGTTTACCCTAATGCCTTTGACAAACTAACAAAACTTTTGCGGAAGCTTGCTCATATTTGAAACTTTCTTTCGAGTGGCTTTCAGTGTCACTACGAGCGGAAGTGAATGTTCAACGGGGCTTGATGTTGACGAGAGGCAAATGTCGTTCGTAGGGTTCGTTGATGCTGCACAAGAGTGTGTCGTGTGCAAGATAAACAATAAACGCTTCGTGTCAGAACCGTCTCGCAATGGCCGGAGGAGTAAGTGGTTTTAAAGAAGCTACTAACATAGAATAGTTCAACATGGCTGATGCCAAACGCTCGCAAGTGGCAGGATTAACCTCTCACCGGAAGTAACACTCGTGCCGGGCGAACGCGATAACTTATTAAAATGATAATCTTCCCTCGACTCCCAGCGAGCGGAGTCACACTTAATGCTGACGATGAACTTGACGAATTTGCCGGATCCACTCACTCCGAAATTTGGCAGAGGTGTGCTCGCTTTTTGACGCTCTTCGCAAGCGACGAGTGCACGCTTTAACAAATTGTTGCGGTTGTCAACTTTGGCACGGTTGATCCTGGCACTCCTGCATTATCCTGTAGCTCGTGTGGATGCACCGACTTCAAAATTAGTAGCAATTTATTCCAAATTGTCGGATCGTATGCAAATGCACAGCTGCACTCGCATGCCCATGCTCTCTCGAGCTTCAACAGAATGGACGGATCGTTCCAGGAACGGTATGGCACACTTCCGAACCGGACGTAGGCCTACGTATGCCGTCGGTTCTTTCGGTGCCGCATGAAATTGTAGGTTAACCAGTGCACACCGGTGAGCGCACTACACAAACAGACAAAGGAGACGACGACCACTGCCACCTGTCCGTGTTGATGTTGGCTTACGAGTGTCCACTCCCCCGCTCTTCCACGTCCTCTTCCAACTGCTCGAAGATTGCCTCGGGATCGTTGCGACTGCTCCATTATCCTTGAATCCGGCCAGATTTACGTTTTACAACGCCAGGTTGCAGGTGCTTCAACTTGGCGAAAATTTATCGATTTTCGGATTAAGTTGCCCGACTCGGCCAGCAGACACGATCAAATGCAGACCACACCGTGAATATTCGAGACAGGACACTCTTCTTCTCTCGCACCCACTCACACAGGGATGATTTGTATCAGGTTCGTAGACTTGCACAATTGGAGAGGGAACGCAGCCACGCAGGATTCAAGTGCCTCTACGAAACAGTGGGTTAAGTATCCGGACTTTGGTAAGCCACGTTCTTTATTTTTCTTCAAAAACGAGGCTTTTTGTGTATTTATTGCCACTTGCATCCATGCCTTCTAATGACCAACGAGAATATTAAAACGAATCAGACAAGCATTGTGTTCAAAGAATTCTGTTCATTCTTTTTTCTAAATGGGTTAATTGAAACAAATAGTTTAGGAACTAAGTAAAGTAGTCATAAGGAAAAGTTACGTTAACTTATTTCATGCTACCACGTGCCAAGTCATAGATGTTTTTCCTTGTTCAGATGTGCATGGAGCAGCTTGCTCATGGAATGGGTTCAAACAATTCTCCGTTGCACGTTGCAATCATTACAGGCAGTAAGTGGATGTAGTACGTGGATTACAGAATAGCGTCAGCTGGGTCATTTCCATTCCGAATGTCTTTCAGATGAGCGAACTCCGGGTGGGCAATGGAATAATAGGATTATATTGGAGATGCCCCATCTGATCACATTAAAGAATGGATTTTTTACACTTTGTGCTGCCCATCCCAGTGCAGATGCAGTCTGCATACTAACAATTCGTGTAAGAGGCATTCACATTCTTTTTCCTGTATATTGAAGTCCTCTAAGGGAAGTGTGAAAAGATATATTTCTCATTTTACAATAACGAATTAGGAAAACATTCTAATAAATGACGCATTGTGAAAGAACGCATATAGAAAGCAATATGAAATCGCAGTTATCATCGAACCTATTTTTGGCCACATGTTTCCACAAGAAATCGTGGCCTACTTGAGTTTATTTGTGATTTCACTATATGCCACTAACACGCTTCAGATCCTGAGACAACATTGTAGGAAAGCACTGTTAGAGTCGAGAGCTATCGGAGCAAAAAGGCTAAGAGTCCCTACAAATACCGCTGGCAGATTGACTTGTCTTTGAACTATTTGATCCGTATCACGTCTTAATTGAGTGCCGCCCTCGAGCATCATCAATCACCCGCCCCTTGCGCTGCGTGAACGTAAATGCAAGCCGGACGATCCTGTTCTCCTCATGGAAGCACACCATCGAACCAGAGCACCCTCATCGATGAGGCCGCCCTCGGAGGATGGAGTAATTCAACAAGGATTAGTATCAAATGAGCTCTCCGAATGTGCGTGTCCCGCTTGCAGGCCATTATCTTGCAATCTTTTGGTCCAGTGGGAAACTGAAGGCTCTACCTTAGCCGCTCTTTTTCTCCCTCAAAGCCGATGTGGTCGGTGTCGGGGATTTACTTTCTCCGATATGCATCCGAGAAGAATGTGTTCATACAACCCACAGGCCTGATAGAACAAGGCCCAGTAGGTGGAAAAGAAAATGGTACCCTTCTCCCATTCGGAGAACAGTCGTGTATGTTCCTGGGAATGTCAAAGATCGTTCGGTTGGCTGCGAAAACAAAACAATTTATCCTGTCACTCTTCTTCTTTGCTACAAGATCGAAGGATTCGGGTTCGGGTACGGTTTTGTTGGGGCTTTCTTCTCAGACTCCCAGGCAACACCGAAGCGGCGTAATTAATGGATTTCTTCAATTCAAAGAACAGGGGCTACCATCTGAAGCCTCTTATGTTTTGTCCAGGCTTTGTACCGGCCTCCCAGCCGTAATCTTCACCGATGGGATTCGTTTACCGCAGGATTGCCGCATCCCTGTAGCGGGAAGGACCATGACGAACATGATGGGATGATCTTCTAGATAGATGGATATCTGTTCGCACAGGCAGGCTTCCGTGCTGCTGTCGGATAACTTAAGTGATTTTGATTTGATTAGCCCTACAAATTATTTCATTCTCTCGTTTCCTAATCATGCAATGAGTGGGGAAACGCCATGTTCGGAGCGTGAGAAATCTTAATAAATTGTGGTTAATGAGTCCTTTCCTTTTTTTTCGTCGTGATCCAATTTTATGTAGTTGGAAATTCCATGATTTCCTTAATTGTCTCAAACTTCCTCTCAAAAGCCTCGCTAACTATGGTTCCAAACAAATTTATTGCCATCACATTTCCACTACATCACGCCTACAATGGTTGTTTCGTTTGAATGTTAAAAAAACTATATAAACAAAAATGTCACTGTATTTCTGCCTATCGCTCTATAATCAAGTAGTAGTGAAAACCCACGAAATGTTGAAATTTCAAAAATGCTGTTGCTTTGCATGGACATTTTTCCTGTGTGTAGCAGGCGTTTTCGAAGGCAGAGAACGCTGCTCGCTGACAAGAAGGCAACCGCAAGGGCCTTGTGTCCAATTCCTTGAACGTTATTTCAGGTACCTTGAACAAATAGAGGGAAACGCTTAATAATATATTAATCAATATTCGCTTTAATTGAAAATCCCCTCACCTTTACCGAACAAATCTCTATAAATAGAACGACTGCACTATATTCTTTATATGCTATGCACATGAAGTTAATGTGTTTCTAATTGTGTGGTTAAATCACAATCACAGTCATACCACAGTCATTCTAGCCCTGAAGAATGTGCCTTCATCTTCGCACTTGTAAAAGTCAAGTCGGCTTCATGAATCTAGCATACCAGCCAATACGTGGAACTGTGGATGGCCTACTCCAGATGTTGTTGTGTCTCGCAGGGTAAGGTGAGATTGCAGCCGGTGCGCACCTACCGTCGCAATCATTTAAAGGCTTTCCTAAACCACAATCTTTTAATAGAATACTTCCTTTGCAGACCTCGGCAGCTGACTTTCCAAAGTTCCCACACCACGCTTTCGATGGAAATTGTTGATAGCGACAAAAAACTGTAGATCCTGCTGGAGTTGGCGGAGGTGATGGTGGTGATGGTGACGATGTGTGCGGTGTTGGTGCCAGTCTCATAAATAATCACATTACAAATAGGAAGCTCGTCACCACTGGAAACGACCACGCCGTGAGCTCCGAGCGCCGAGCATTCCATGCTGATGACGCTGGCGTTAAACCGGCTGCAAATCTCCGTGCTCATGTTTGTTCCGGCTTTCCCTTGCGTCGCTAGGGGTAACTAGGACGAGGATGCGGAAGGGTGCCTTCCTGACTGACAGAAAGCGAACGCCTACGAATGCGCCCGGCTTTGCCAACGCCTTCCCGGAAACTAGTGTCGGTGTCTGCAGCGCTGCAAAATGGTTGGCCGTTGCACGGAAGTTCCTCGCGAGGACGGAGGGAGCAGCCGCAACAGCAGCAGTGACAACAGCACTATTTCATCATCTGTCGTTTATATAACAGATTCACTTTCTTCGCCATAGAAAGAAGCTCCCCTCACATCGCCCATTCCCGGGTGCGCGCTGGATGGGTAGACAGGATACCAACTAAATTCAGATTTTCGCTTCACCTTTCGCCCAGGATCGGATTCTGCCGAGATAGAGATAAATCGCTGTCGGTGGCAGCAAGCGTTGCCCTCCGAGGTCAGGGAGGCGTTGTTCGGAGGAGGATTTACGCCTTATCTTCATCCTGTTGTCCCGGCATCAGTCAATCCCGAGCGACCGCGCCGAGCCGGAACAACCCGACCCGGTCGGCTCCATTTGACGACTTTTTGCCCGGTTTGACTTATGGTTACGAGAGCCGAGGCCCGAGAGAAGCCACTGCAGACGCCGGCGTTTGTCCCTCGGCGCGTCGGTGCTGTGTGACAAACTAAGCGGCTTAGTTATAATGCGGCTTCCACCCCGGGAGAGGTGCTTTTTGCCGACACGGCACGAGATAGTGTGCGGTGGTCACGTAATGATTTTAAACTGCTCCGGTCCGCTGTAAAGAACTCGGATGCTCGGGTGCGGCAAAGATGGATGGCATGATTGGCACGGCGGGGCGTGAGTGAAATTAAATCTTCTCCCTCAGAAAAGGAATCCCCTTTCCGTTCCCGGTTCCAGCGAACCCCAGCTTTCGGTGGCTTTGCGTGTGCCAAAGTGAATTGAAGATAATTTAGAACGCGGAAACTATCACATAAATTAGCCTTTAAGCGGGCGCGTCTTGGGAAATCTTGCTGGCCGGCTAAAGTGTAGAAGGCAAAGTGTTCGCAAGGGAAACAACCAAGATGAGACACTTGTGTTCGGTAGTATTTGAATTTCACTCATAATAAGCTCTTAACTGCAATGCAAACATCTATCGAAAATTTTAGTCGATTTGATTTCAACTTGCATCTCCAACAAATAAGTTTTAATCTAAATTTAAAATTGATTCTCTAAGTCATGGAAGGAAATCTATCGCCATCCACCTGATAAAAGGAAATATTTTAAATATTCAACTAATTTAGTTTCGAAGGCTTAATTTAATTAAAAATGCTTAAACCTATAAGCCGGTATATGTCCCATTTAAAATGTTAACTTATAACAGCTAATTTCATTACCAAAATCAACGTTGATGTAACTTTTCAGTTACATTATTTGATGTAACTTTTCACACGCTTTTAAACAAACTGTCCACTTGTTGTCGGCATTTCTCCAATGGCAATCCAACAGTACCACTTCACCATCGCCGTTCATTTCTGCGACAATGCTTAGCTAAAGCATACACTTTTTAAAAACGACTTAATTTTTCTGTTCTAAACAATGCAGGCAACAAACCATGAAGCCTTCCCAGTATGTTGCTGAATGCAGACCACCAGGAGTGCAGGAAAGTACCGATGTATGCGCTCCTGTTGGCCCTGGCAATGCTAACCTTCAACGCTACGGTGCTCCCACGAACGAAGAACTTGGCCAAACCGGCAGAAGCAAACGACCGGAACCGGAAATAGGTAGCTCGCTGGCAGTTGCAGTTTGGACGGCACTGATGCTATAAATTGCTCGCCCATTGGAGGATGAGGTCTCGCAAGACTTGTTATCTGGCTGTCTGGTCGAAGGAAATATCAGCTCGGGCGTCCTCGGCCCGCTGTCCGTGTGTGCGGCCGAAATTTGTTGATGCTGTTTGAACTGGAGTGTAATAATATAGGAAATGTGACCATCACATATTATTTATAGCGCTTCCTGTCAACGATAAGGTAGGTGAGAAAGGTAAAGGAAAGTTGTGGATTCTTGTGGCAAAGTTTTCTTTTTTCTTGTTGCAACAAGTTAGGAATAGATCATCTCAATTACATTTTAGTACAACAGTAGCTTCTGTTGTTGTACTAAATGTAATTGAAATGAGTTATTCCTTACTACAAATAATGGAGATAATTTATGTTTTTGTAATAAGACCTTCGAACATTTTGAATTTTAATTGAATGTTTTCACGCTTCGTCCAATAGTTTGCATTCCACAGGTGGTTTGTATGCAAATTTAATTATAACACCCTCGTCAACGATGGCTTTTCCACTACGAATGGGATGCAACAATTCTTCCCATCTAACTACCGCAATTCCGTTCCGTTTGTTAAAAAGGATGTAGTGGCAGATATTCAATAAGAATTTTCTAGCACCAACGACAAGCGACAGACAAATTGAATTGATCCTCACGTAGTGCATGAAAGGAAAATCGGAATTGGAAAAGTAAAAGCGAAACAAATCGTACTTTGTTGGTAAGAACAAGAAGCACATGATTTGCATTGCGTAGGAATTGTTCGCAATCTGGAAAACACCCCTGACTGTTGTCTTTGTTGTTGTAGGGAGGAATCGATAGAGAGTGCCTACTTGAGAAGGTGTAGTAGACAAGTCAAGTCCGATTTCATCCCATGACGTTTGTTCTGACCATTACACATCCTTCTTTGCCTGTTGCTTTTTGTTTCCGATCACGTGCCAAATGCCTTAGAAATGTTTTATTTACATTTTCATCCTGGCTGGACCATTTGACTACGGTTTCCTGAATTATTCAACTATGCTTATGTTATAACATTGTTGAAATGTTTGGATATTGTTGTTTGAGGTAGCACGGGTGAAGTAATCAAAGTTGTGTTTGAGTTTCAAAGAACCATATGAGCCTGTGAAATGGATTCACACATTCTTATTTATTAAACCAACCAAGTGTTAAGGTTAAATTCGCTCTTTCTTCTTAATAAACTTCATTATACATCACTTTGTGTTTTTAAAGTCCAAATAATATTCCATGTTGAAAAAACAATATTAAACACACTCGTTGCATGACCCTACTGCAAATGAATATACCATAAGTGATTTAATATTGTACTGTTTAAAAAGCTATAAAAAGTCCGTTAGCGTAAAGCCCACTTGCATTATTCGGCCAATCGATATTTTAAAGGGTATATATATACAATATATTTAAGAGGGTCAAATCGGGGCTGCCTTTAGCATCCAGTCGTTGCAGATCCTATAAAACGATCGTAAAAATAAATTATATGGACACTTTTCCTGCGCAATCGGTGTGTGGACTGGGTTTGGTTAGCAACCATGAAGGAGAAACCGGAAGGCGAGCAGAATAATAGAAAAATGTCAGCTTGGCGCAAAGTTTCACTGCACGAGTAAAGGAAGATGCTGGTTTGGTGCAGTATAAGCATCAGCGAAGCTGTTGGATTTTGTGTTGAGCAAGCACCATCCAACCTTTCCAACCATTAGATGACTCCTACTAACTCCCAAAAATATACTTTTTTCTTCTTTCAGCGTTATTTTGAGCAAAAGTGTAGCCACAGGAATGAAATAATACTGCAAGTAAAATGTCATGCAACGATGATGCATTTTAAAGCAGTTAATGCTTCTGCATTTTCATTTGAAAAACATGGATTTGGCATAAAAACACAGGTTGCAGAAACCTTTCCCGCGTGTGGAACGTAGTTCATTGAAAAATCGTTCGCCTTCCTGGGTGATGTGGCGCAGAAACTCGATAACGGAAAACAATGAAACCATACGAGCTTCCCAGCTGGGGAACATTGGACAAAACTTTCTCGTTTAGCACCATTTAGCATGATGTCGGCACCATCAGAAATGCGTCGGAAAACTTTATCCTATTTCCGTTTGCTGGAGCTGGAAGGCAGACAAAGAACGCAACTGAAATTGAAGAAGAACCGTGAGCAGCATGGCAACGACACTAAGAACTGCGCTCTATCGTTCAATTGCATGTTCAATATTGTTTAGCTCGTTTCTTAAAACATAGTTCACATTACGTGTAATATCGATTATAACTGTTACCTTTATCTTTCAGGTTGTTTAAAAACTGGGCACAATCTGAGGAATGCTGAAATAATGCAAAAACTGAAGAACAATTGACCTCACTGCAAAATGCGTTTATTACAAAAAGAAAAGAGAGTAAGAACATCAATACCATCAGGTAGGTGTCATTAAAAAGTTTACTACTTACAATTTTGAAATGATCTGCAAGGGAAAAACTTAAATTTCCATTAGCTAGTTACAGTTAACAACTTGATTAGGTTGTGTGTGAAAACGGTAGAACGAACATCAAACACTGTTATTAGCATTCATTTCCATTTGCCTGTAATGAAGTAATAATCCGTGTGAGGTCTAAGTGAATCCAGAGAAGCAGCAGATTTGTTCCTTTTCCTCTCATAAATTAAGAGATTAAACATCCCGCCACACTAAGAAACCGTTCGTAAGCCACTTTCAACTAATTGTCCCTAATTAGGGATGAAAACTAATTTATCTAACGATACCGAGGGCACTTGGTTGGAAGCTTTGGGCTCAAGAGTCTGGCGTTCGTTTTCCACGCGCCGAAAGGCAATTAATAAATGGAGCAATTAGAAAAATATGTTTGTTACAGAGAGGTTTTGCATTGCTTGCTTTTATCGTGTGCCGGCAAAGCGAAGTAAGAGCATATCAACTTCTCTTGGGGCGCACCGATTCGGAACGGATAGTCTTCATAATAATGTGTGATCTTTTTAATCACTGACTTCAACTACGCAACGTAAAATATGTTCCTGCTCTTCTTTTTTTTTTACTGAAATTACAGGCCTTTTTGAAATAACATAATAAAACGTTTGACATAAATATGTACACGACAACAGTGAAACAGAATGAACTTTTAATTAAAATTTAATGACAAATGTCCATTCCAGCTAAAAGGCAAATCTATTCATGTTCTGTTGTCGTGTTCCTTTTTATATCAATTGTTCAGTGATCATTCTGTTAGCGAAAATTTTGCTAAGTTTAAAAAAAAACTGAAAAGAATCGAAGGGGGTGGACCGAGAAGCGTAAAGGGCAAGCAGATAAACAACAACACCCGGAAAAGAAAAGTTTAAATTAACGCTTAATCCGGCCGAAGAACAAGGATTTGGTTCGGCACCGTTTGGAACAATTGGACCGGTTGTCTCTGCGAAATCTTTTCCCTTTCTATTTCACCACTCCCAATGACATCGGGAAAATCGAACAATGTCCCAGCATAACATTTTCCCTGCACTGAAGATCAGCCAAAAACGTCGCAAGACAACGGACAGACCAGGCAGAACGGAGAAAAAAAGATGCTAAATAGGTCTCCTCCGTTCCCCTTTGGATACCATTTTCCACCGGCGAGCGTCTTTTCGCTTTCACCGTGGAAAATAATCTGCTCGATAGTAATCTTTAATTATTTTAAACCGTCTGCTCACAATTTCGCTCGTGCCGAAATCAGCTTCATGAACAAGAAAGCGCGAAATGCCGAGTTGCCGGCGGCAAGTTGATCCCTTTTTGCCTTCGCAATGAGAGCAGAGCGTACGTTCGACTGGAGTGTTATTTCGTTCGGGTATTTTATGGGACGAATTAGTTCTTATGCCAACCAAGCGAGTTGGCTGGCTTGCTCGAGTCCGGACGTTTCGGTTAGATAATCTTGATGGTGGCTTAACGAAAAGTGAACTGTGAAAACGTATTCTTATTCCTTCGGTGACGTCAGTGGTTACCGAATACCTCTTTCTAAACACACCAACACGGGGAAGTAGATTATGAACATGCAATTTAAAATGCTTCCCAAGACATTGGCTCTGATTAGTTATAACCTAACAAACTAAAACATATTCTTATGAAATAAGCTTTAGCCGTGATAAAAAATTTAACTGTCAATGTCATTTAATGTGGTTTTACATGTTTCAAAGGGGGGCATTTTCATACTAATAAATTGGATTCAAAGGGTTTCAAAGTATGTTCCATTAAACGAAAAAAAATATATCTAAAACTTTCGAGACTTACTTTAACAAACAAACTTGAGTTCATTCAAATGTTCTTTAATTTAAATGTTTATAATTTTCTACACAATAAAAGTTGCTGACGATTTTATTAGCTTTTATTTTTACGCATTTGCCCAGCATGTCGTCAACAATAAAAGCCTTGTAAATGATAAATTTTTGTTTGATATGACATTTGTTTATAAATCGATCATAACTGTGGTGTTTCGTTTCACTCGAACTCTTACCGTTCCGTGCCAACGCATCGCTGCACAAACAGTTTGAAGGGCACAAACAAATTAATGCAAATTTATGCCATGTCCTGGAAGCCGGAAAACGCACCGGGCCAGCGTATCGCGTCGCTAAAGAACACGATTAATTTACGTAATTCCTTCGATGATGATTACTGCGGGAGAGAGTGTCATCTCTGGTCGTGCGCATTAAATCTTCCCATCCTCGGGTGGAAAGGATAGTCCTTCTCACTTTCCCGCCCGTTGTCAGTATATATCGACCAATGCAGAAAGACGGAAGGGCGTGCACGATAGGGCTGCGGTTTCCGATGAAGGCTCGCCGGAAAGTCGGAAACTTTCGGTATCGCTTTCACGGCGGTCATCCGCCTTAAGCAAGCAGTGAACAGCGATTTCCCCACGACACGCCCGCCGAATCGTGCCCCCGTCGAAAGCATAAATGTAATAAACAAATGAAACTCAATTACAGGGATAATAAATTTGCACTCATCATCATAATCAAAATTAATTTATTACGAAACTTTTCGCCACCGGCTTCATGCTTCCCATCGTGCACCTGGGCCATCTTATACCGATGGATACCGAGTGGTTTGGTTAGGAGGCTTCGGGATGGATAGAAGGGGAGGAACTGAAGAGCTCGAGCAAAAGCAGACAAAATACAATTTGCTTCCAGACACGGATGCTTTCACCTTTCCGTGGAAGATAATGATGCCACCGTTTATGGTGTGAATGTTTGCACACGTTAGGTTGCTTTTTACACAGTTTTATCGGTATGAGTAAAATGTGGTAATGGTGTAAATTAAATGGATGCATTTGAATAAATACTTCCTTAGCTTGCTGACTTTCGAGTGAGGAAATTAACAATAAACCGAAAAGTACGAAAGGCATAGAAACATGTACGTCAATCTTTCTTGTTATCATAAATTATTGATTGCATTTTTTCTACAAATTCGATCTTCGAGTGTGCTACTTTCGATTCCAGTTGGAACGTATCAAATTAATGGTTTTCAACATTATAAATTGTTCAATAATTTTCCAAAATTATTGGACTGTTACAAATAAACAAAAAAATTCCATAACCTTCTTAACCACTCATGGCCTTAACCCGGGATAGTAATAAATAGTAACAACTCGGCCTATTGTGGTCAATACAGCAAACGCTGGTGATTAAACCTGAACAATAAATCAACTACCTCGAAACTCCCTGAGGCATCGCGGTAAGCCCTGTCATGTCACAAATAGACTTCCGGCGGTAATGATGCCAACAGCAAACATCGGTGTAGTAAGCGCCGGTGGTTATGCTTTTTCCACCGACGTTCCATCGGAGATTCCATGCTTCCATTTGCCTTGACTGGTGTTTAACGAAAGGGAAAACGAAACCTATCGTATCGCGATATGGCTCACCTGCTCGTCTTTCAAACTCCCGATCGATTGAGCTGTCATCGTCGTCGTTACAGCCTGCATGTTCTGAATCTAACTTGCTGGAACGAGCAACGCACGAGAACTGAGATGAATGTGTCTTAAAGTTGTCATTCCCATGTCAATCATTTACCGTTCTTGCAGTGCAGGCGAATTATCTTCGTTGAGAATGTTGGGGAGTTAAACATAAGAACAATTTACCATATTCATAATCTCATGTACCTTTTTTGCAATAGTTATTAGGGGTTTATTTGCACGGTTGAGAAATGTCATTACAATTTCATATTTTATTTCCATTCACCATTTATATGTATAAAAAAAAAGAAGACGTTGCTCAAACTTTGAATGGGTATGGGTACGCCGTCACAACTAAAGACAATGGCACACAAGCTGGATGCAAGAGAGTATTCTTCCCTGGTGCTCCTTTAAAAAAGGCCCGTTCATGTCTGGACTATGTCTTCACCGAAATGATGAAAATGAAAAACTCAACACGGAATTCCCGACAAAAAGCAACACGTTACCGGAAGAGGCATAAAACATCTCGACACTTGTCGAGCGCGGGCAAAGCTACGTACTGTAGTGGTGCTTCGTTGAAGAGGAAAAACATCCCAACAGCGACGGGAGAAAGGAAGTTAGAAGCAAGGGCAGGCTCTTCGGTGGCCAAAATTCCACCATGGGCCGCAACAACATCAACAACAACAACAGCAACAAAGATGATACCATTTCAACACCACATTATCGTATATTACACCCGAACCGCCGGCTATCGATTTTCCATTTCACTTTACGATACTTTCCCTCCCCCGGGCACTAGTGGATAATTGCGTGAGGGGTGAAGCGAAACGCCGCGTGATAATGGAGCCGGCGGAATAATAATCGAGGAACTCCTCCAAAGGGAGGGAAGATGTGCACAGAAGGGCGTTGGTTTTGAGCCGCTTCAGCCCAGACGACGAGTCTCGCGGTCAAGTTTATTAAGTTTATTAGATCGCATAGTCCGACTGTGGACCGTGTGTAAAGGTCACGTTTGACAGTGTTTGTGCGTATGATACCGAGGCCGCGCGACAATGCAACGGTGGCAGACATGAGACACTTGGCAACATGTGCCGAGGGTAATAAATTAGCCTGTACTGCTGTGGCTCGTGAGTTCTTAAACGGGACGTATGCGCTCGTGTGCTTTTTTGCTCACGTTACCTTTTTCCTGCTATCTATCAGTAGACGGATTCGTTTAGTTGGTAAGCAACAAAAAATGGATACACTACGGTGGCATCATGCACCACATCCGTCTTCATCGAAACTCGCTAGCTGCGTTTACGTTTCGTGCCGTTTGTTTCCATAGCGATTGATTTAAATTCACTGCTGACAGTTTCAGGATTACAACTTTAAATTAAAAAAGCGATAACAACTAAAGCTTGCATCATTTCTTGTTCAAGAATGCACGGAAATTTATCAAAGATAAATCTATTTACGATGGTAAACACTAAAAACTGCTCTATAAAATTTAATAGGTAAAATCTTCTGGGGATACAGAAGGATTCAATATAATTATTATAACATTCACTTATTGAAATACACATCCCCTTTTAATATTATGTCTTTTAATAGTACAACACAACACACCTTTAAAAGCACCACCAGATTCTGGTTAAGGTTTCCAAAACCCCTCCGAAAAATAAAACCATTCTTTAGAGATTGTCGTAAACTGCAGTGCATCCTAACGGCAGCCCCTAAGACTGAGGACTAAATCAAGCTATAAAACTCGACATAATATGCTCATCGTGGCCGGCACCACAAAAACCCCAGGATAAAAGTAGAAATATTATACATACCAGTAGGAATAATCGATTGGTCTTCAAGCGTAGCGCCATCTCATCGGAGAAGTGAATTTAATCTATTTAATGAACGTCTGTTTTACGATGTCCCTTTTATGGAGCACCTTCGGCCACAGTGTGGTTGTTTGCCCACATTAAAGTCCGTCAGTGGCAGCTTAGCCAACCTTCAGTCTGCTGTTTTTGTAGGGAGCAGTTTGCATTATCGTTGGAACGCGCCTTTTTTCCTGTGCGCCCTGACCTCTCGATGGCTGCGTTTTGCATCGTACATACAATTAAAAAGAAAACAAGCGAGGCATTCTTTGAATTCCATCTTCCATTTCACTCTTGTGAAATGAGCTGACCCCTTCAGTTTCCTTTCTCTGGTTTATGCAACTCTGCAGCCCAACCGACGAAGATCAAAGGAAAAGGAAAGTAAGGATCAAGCTATGTCCGTGGCATGAAACGATGGCCGACAGATAACCGTTGATGTTAACAACACAATGAATTGTCTGAATCTAACAGTGCGTAAGAATGTGCACCTGCATGGAAACTGCGTCACAATGTTAGCAGAATGTCGTTTTCAAATTCTAAATATTTAAAGCATTTATCTTAAAGGCACAATCTTGTTTAAAACACTTTCGCTAGGATTGGATAATGCGGTGCTCAAGTTTATCTTCTCCCTTAAACATAAACTAAATTTGAGATACACAATTATACTCACCCGACCACGCGCACCAGTCCAAAACGGGTCCTTGAGGTGTTTTTTTTTTCAACCATTCGCGCCGCAGAAAATAAATTTCAATTTTATTACCAATTCCTCTCATTTTCAGTGTTTACGTTCACACAACGATAAAAGGAAGAGGGGATGCGATCTGGAGAATACCACCCGCACCGATTTGTATTTCCGGGATTCCGTAACAACTCACCGAAAGTGCCACTTACGCGGAAATGGAGAACGTTAGAAAATCGATTTTCAAACACTCCTTATGTGGCCCGCGCGGGATAAACGTTTCGATTTAACGGTTTCCACTGCTGTTTGCATCCCTCTTTCCCTCGTGTTTGCTCGAAGTTTCTCCAGACGGGATGCTGTTGAGATTTTATTTGGTAACATCGTAACCACAAGACGCGATTGGAAAATGCCAGTCAAGGGAGACGATGAAGATGCCTGGAGGTTTTTCGGACCGCGATTTAAGAAGCAAACTGTTCGACAGTTACGGGAGGGCCTGTGGATTGATTTTTCATTGTTATTTAATCGTGTTAGTTCAATCAAGAAAGGAAACAACATATTTGAAAAAGCTAAAAGTATGCATGAATGACATTTATTTGCACTTTGTCTTTTAAAACATGTTCATTTCTTGGATTGGAAATTCTTCATAACATTAGGCAGAAAAGTCAAATGATAAGTACAAGTGATTTGCAAACGTTCGAAGTTGGCAAAATAAAAATTTAAAATTTAAAAAGATTTTTGGTAAACTGTATGCCAGAAGGGATTTACTTGCCAAAGCGAATGTTTGCTAAGCGTACGTGTTACTAGAACAGGCAGTATAAGCTCTTAATATCCGTTTATCATCAACCAAAGTCACTCCAAGCGATATTTATCTACCAACTTCGATCTCGTTCAGGTCAGGAGAAAGTCCGGTTTGGCGGCACAACTAACTGGGCCCACAATCTTTGGCCTTTTCTTCTCTACTTGGCATCTTAAGCGGCCTCAACCGTGTTAAACAGGGTTAAGAAGCGTGAGAAGAAAAAACCACCTTTTCTGAGAACCGCCCGCTTTTGCTGAACGGAAACCGGAAACATCCTTAGGGCGGTCCGCAATCGTCGATCTTCCCTGCAGGTTGCAAAATGCCGTATATGTGTGTGTGTAAATGCGAGGATGAAGCCCGGGAGGTATTGGAAATTACCATAATTTGACGCCCTCGACGCGTTCGGATCCGGAACCGCCACTCAACACGTGTGACGGAGCCGTTCCGGGACCTGTTTCTCGGCTGACTTACACCGATTTAATGTGAAGGCAAGTGTGAAAAGATTAAGTCATGAGTCCGGAAGAACATTACACACCGTTTAAGGTGCCCTAGCGAGGGTTGGGTCGATCCCGGTCGGGTTCAATCGAAGCGAACCCAATAAGGTGAAAAGCGTGTCAGTGTTTACGTTAGCGTGTTGACTTCTTGAAAAAAAAATCCTCTAAAGCTTGACAAATTGAGAGGTATATTGGATAATTGGATTTTAAGCCTTTTCTGAACACTTTATCGTGCGCTGAAGAAGTTCGTTCCAATGATAATTGGGCAATACAACTGTTTTTACATGTCAGGAGTTATGCAATGCTCTTTCTTTATATTCAGAAACGAAACATAAAGGTGATGTACCCAACAAGATTGACTTCGAAGCTTAAGAAGTTTAACCAAATTTGATATGCAAGTGTTCCTTAGGGCTTAGTTACACGAGTCGGTCCATTCATGCAGCTTGTTACAGGCTACAGGACTTTTCTTCTGTAAGGATTACCATCATGTGATACTGTACTCAAAAAACATGGAGACCCAACACTGGGCAACACATTCGAGATGACCTGTGACTCCCGAAAACCCGGTTCTACGCAATAGAAGGTTGCCAAATGTTGTACAACATCTCTTGGTATGAATTTTGTCTTGTCCACAAGGTGATGGCTGAAAGTGAACACCACACAAATTATTTTCTTTGGAATCCTGTATGCATTGCGGACAGCTTTGATCATACGATGTCTTTGGTTCAAAGAGAAATCCTTTGTTTGTAATGAATGAAGAAGTTATTGCACCCAGTTTAAATTATAGTGCGTTGAATTCACTAGAATTCATCAAAAAGTATGTGAAGAGAACAGCCAGAAGCGACACATCGATGGCTTTTGAATAGAATAAAAACACTGTAGATTAACAGTTAAAAAAAGCCAAGCACAGAATCCATCGAGTTCAGCCAAATGTTACCATCAGAGGGACAGACCTATCGGTACATCCATTACGACAACGCTCGGAGTTTTTACAGCATCGTTCCGCCACCCACTTGCAACCGGTACATATAAATGTGCATCCCTAGTTGTGCTGCCACATGTTGTGCATTTCTGCAGCTGGACAGGCGACGGAAAAAGGGACAACATCTGATGTATGTTCATCATGCAGCTTCGATGCGTTCGAAATATTTCATCCGGCAGCCGAGCGACACAACGCCACTGTTGTGCATTGCGTGTCTGCATGTTGGGAATGAAACTGGGTTATGGTGATGCAAAAGGGCTAAAGAAGGATGATGTTAAAATAACTGTAACAAGAACGGCCCACAGCATTGCGGGCTGCGGATTAGCAGCGTATGATGGATGCACCATGTTTTGAAGCTACCATAAAACCGCCACTGCAGAAACGACGAACGTTTTGACTCGTTCATAACACGGACTGCACACTGCAACAAAAATCACAATCATCGGCATCATCATGTAAAACCTTCTCCATCATCGGTGCAATCAATATGATGAATGAGAAAAACAGGAAACAATGTAAAATATTTGACCTTCAATGCCAAAATTGCATACATAAACTGCTCAATTTATTTACAATACCTACAAACACATGATTTGGGGTAGAATAATTAGTAGCAGCACAAAAACAGGAACTTTTTTTAAATTATTCTATGTTATTGTTTGGTATAATGAATAAGTATAAATATAAACAATGGTTAAATTCAAGCAAAAAATCCAATCAATCCAATTGAAAAGCATCGTAGTTCATTAAGAACCAGTTAAACAGAAGGAAATAAAACAATTTCCCTCAATTGAAACTGTTAGTATTTCCGATACGGTGGGAGACTTTTGACATTTTTCTTGCGCAGAATAGGATCGAAATTGAACCACTCGTACGTATTAGCAACGTGCCATTAAATAAGCCTTCATTTGCAGACGTCCCGAAAGATTGGATTTACTCGGAGTCAGAAGCGTACCGGTACGGAGCGAAACAAGAAAAACATCCTTCACTGGGGAAAATGTACAAATACACTCCGGTCGAAAAGCTGGTTTTTTCTAACCATGCGTGTAAAATCCGCTGTAACGGAAACGTCAAGTCATGAAAAATGTAATCCTCCATCGTTGCCGGGCTTGTTTCCGCTTCCGTTTGGCTCACATAATTGGCGTGCAATGAGTTGTGTAATTGAGGGTAAACAAAGATCTCTCCTTGAGCTGATGGTAGGATTTTTTGTGTAAGCTCTGCTTCGGAAGTGTTTCGTGCAGTGTTTACTTTTTGGTGTTTGAGAAATCATTTGCCTTGCGGTAGCTGGATGTAGAATTGACAAATGCTCTACAACTAAAGGACATTAAAAGAAAAAGAGCAGAAAATGTTATGTTATTTTTTTATTTTTTTATTTTATTTAAAAATCGTTTAAACTTTAAAACACGCTGGTGTCGCCTATAACTGAACTGAAGCTGCACTGAACACGAAGAGATGGAGGTGTGAAACGTATTTTCCAATCAATTAACTTATGCTAATAGCATCAGTGAAGATTAAAAAGCCGTGTGTTTTCCCAGCGCTTCTCAAATTCTCTCACGGCTGATTGTTGCAGCGGGAAGCCGTTCCAATTCTCACATACACAGGGGCATTCTCACTCTCTACTCTATTGGACAATATGAGAGAGGTGTGGTAGAATTATAATATGCTGCGCTTAAACGGCTACGACCAATATGGCATGCATAATAAGTTTTGCTTCGCAAAGTGTGACTTTAAATATTAAGGGTAACCTAACCGGAACTCGTCTAGCATCATTCAAAAAGGGGATAAGTCAGTTTAAGAGGGCAAAGCTGTTAAAACAGCGTTGAAAATGATTTGCTTTTAAACAATGTCTGATAGTGTATTAACACATAATAAAGATACGCGGAAAGCATAGCAATAGTGCTTTATTAGTTTACTCACTAGAATATTAACATAACATAAGAATAAACATGACGATTCCACGTATCTGATATGTAAGTTTTGTAATTTATCTGATAAAACAAGAGTTCATTAAATCCTTAAGAGTGCTTAAAAAGTCTCAATTTTATGCTGAATTGTTTCAACTTTCTTTTTTTCAACAATCACTCAATTTTGCAAACTGCTTTTGTTTTGTTTTTTGGAACAACATTTAAAGTATTAAACAAGAAATCACAATCAGTAAAACACGCAAGGAGGAACACATATTTTCCAACTCATAAATTTGCAAACGAAAAATACGACAAGCTCACATCCGAACAAGCTGGCAAACGTTGTCCAACTGAGGAATACTAACACCAGTCAGACATGACTCGAGCTCAATATGCTTCGTTCGCCGAATCCGATTCCCCTCTTTTGCTCGAGCCGACCGAACATCATGACAGTTTGCGAAGTTATCTTCGGGCGTAGTCATATCGATTGAAGAGGGGAAACATATGTTCATTCTTTTTGTTAAATGTCAAAGCAGTTTTGCGTACCACAAAGATTTTCGTAATGAAACTGAATTCGTTGACACCATAGAGGACTTTTTTTTCTGTTTTGATCGTGGACTTTGTTTTAAAAGGAACCGTTTAATTTTTAATAAAGATATGCGTGAAGAGAGTGAACTTAATGTTTAAAAGGCCATCATATTTCAGATGCTCTATGCTTAATTTTATATGTTGCGTCACTTCAGCTAGTATTGATTTCACTGCCATCAATTTGTCCGATCAAACGTGTTAGATTTGATGGAGCGACGTTTCGTCTGCGTTGAGCAACATGTGTTTGTCATCCACTTAGTGCGCATTATCAGCTATATAAATAGCCACTATAATGGCATTTGATTGGCAGTCAGTAACATAAGCCATAAAAATAGCAAATGGAACAGTTGGGATAGAGGAACACTTTATTAAGGTGACAAGGTCAATAAGAGAACACTTAGAAAACACTTGGGTATGATTGATTTGGTTGGAAAGGCATTCTTAACAAAAACCAAACATTTTCCGACATTTTGAGTTGCAGGCACTTGAGGTGCAAAAAGAAGCAAACAAAACTGCTGATCCACTTTACGCATAAATTTCTAATTTGGAGAAAATTCGATCGATCATGCTTGATCATGATCATGATGATTATAGAATGAGGGGAAATGGAATAGTTAGTGAGATTAAAATAACTATGATTTGTTTATATAGTTTGTTATTGTGCTGAAGTATAAGGTGCCTCCATTAGGTCAAATTTTCCATTGCCGAAAGTACCAGGCGCCTCCATTAAGATCTAAGTAATGAAGTACTAGGCGGCTCCATCATATAATAATTTTGGTGAGATTTGGGACACCCAACGACCTTGAACTATGCATTCGTATATTCTTTAAAAAAAAAAACCCTTTTCTGCTCAAAATTATCTCACCTTCAAGCAAAACACTCAAAATCAAACTTCAGCTCGACAAACATATCTTCTAGCAAAACAAACCATATCTCAAGCTGCAAAACACAGGAAGTACAAAGCCACAAGCCTACCCCGCTGCCACCAGACATATTGCAGTGTCGTTCTTTTATAGCAAAGCCGCATGGTTCTGGTTTTTTTTTTGTTTTAACATTTGGCGTTCACAACGTATCTCGATGCTTTTCACACCTTCCGTCACGTATCGCATTCTGACTCGTTGTTAGCATTTATGCAGCGAGAGCAAACGTAACCCGTTTCGAATGCGCTTGCATACATTTTTTGCCTTTCCACCTTTTCCGTTGGAGCTAGTGTCAGTCTGCACGTCAAGAAACTGGCGCGTTGAAGCATATCTCTTTCCCCCCGGGCTGCACACAATCACATAAAGCTCAAAAGTGCCTGGATTTAAAAAAAAAACGCGGTGTGGCTTTAAAAAGCATGAAAATATCGCTCGAATCCCGCTTTGTGTTCCCCCAAAAGCAGAAGCTAGAGGTTACCTTCGACGAACTTTACGCTCGCACAAAAATGCTCGATTGTAGATTGGATCGGCAACCCCGGATGGAGTTAGCTTCATGTGTGTAGGTACGTGAAGTGGTTTGCTACGTGCTTCCGGTGAGCGGATACGGATAGCACAGAGGGCCGGCGATACCAATCACATTATTCAATATTCTTCACTCCATTTGCAATCAACTCGCGATTTAGCACCAACCCTCTAGAGCAGAACGGCAACTTTGGAGAATTTTGTTTTATTTTTTGTTGCCAATTGAGTTAGATCCGCATTTTGCGTATAGGGCACGGTTTGGTTAACCGTTTTTGGATAAAAAATATGTTTTTCACTTCAAAGAGTATATCTTTTCCTACTCGACTTTAGTCTTACTAGAATCATCGTTTTTAGAAAATCAACATGCATGACAAAATATGTTTGTTGCTTTTTAATGTTTTATGAATGCTCTACACCGATTTGAAAATGGTTTTTATCACGAGATAGATTCAATCATTTAATAATTTTGATTTATATGTGTATAGAATAAGGTTGGTCTAGTTTGATTTGATCACACATCGATACGGTTTGATATGGCTCTGAATAAAATTAAGTGATGATCCTGAACACAATTTCGTTACTACCGGGTAATTTTATCATCCAATCTATAAACCTTTTCCGACAAAGGTTGACCAAATAAATTAACTCAATTTTCGCTTCTTCTTTACCCTTCGCATTTAACACCTTTGATGATTCTACTATCCCGATTGTCAGACTCAATGTGGCAAGCACGACCGTAAACCCGATTGCGGCATCTCTGATGGAGAACTGCGGTGAAGTTTAGTCGCACCAAAGCCAAACCGGTCCTCACTCTCACTCGAACCCGGTTGAGGGTCAATAGCTTGATTGCTTGTATTCACCGCGAAAAGCGAACTTTTCATGCTGAGAAGGTCAGATCTTTAAGAGCTAAGATTGCATGCGCAGGTTGGGAGAAAGGTTATTCGAACCTTTTCATGCAATCCTCTTGGGCCATGCGGTACCCAAGTTCGATCCGTTTCAATTTTCTTTGTATCATAAATTCGTAACTATAATTGAGTTGCGCCCGGAGATAATACCGCCTATTTATTACCGACCAGATTTGATTAGGAGTTTCAGATTTACTTTCCTAATCGCATTTTATTCTCTATTTTCAAAACCACATTATAAATATATTTGGGAGCTGACGATACAATAGAGTTATTTTACATTTATTTTTCCTTTTCGGCAAACAATACCAAATTATCATCGGGAAGATAATTACAACTTTCATCACCTTTGACATCCTTAAGGCCAGCCTCTTTGTCAAAGTGTGATAGTTTCAACCCTGTCCGCTCCATTGTTAAGGGAGATTATAAATTTTGAATCATGCTCAGCCATGGCGAAAAGTGAAAAAGCGTATTTCCATAGCGATTGGCTTTTCCTAGCGGTGTGACGCTTGTTTTTTTACGGGGTTCGCAATTTCCATCGTTGGCATCCTCAGTCATTACCTAGTCCTTCGCTGCGCGCGACTTCGACGAGAAGGGGTTGCATTTCCATAGTTTCCCACCCGCTTGGGTGCCGTCACCAACCCTTGTCGACTCCAAACAGTGTCAATGGTCCATTGCAAAGGAATAAGTAACCCACGATGGTGTAATAAAAGTAATACTTCCCCTTTAATGCTCTTTTATGTGATTGCTACTGCGACCCCTGTGGCAGCCATCGCTGTGTGACTAGGACTATTGAACTTAATGTGTATGCAGTGGATGGTCACCCTTTTCCCGAGTGCGATCCACCAGGACCAAGCGGGGTTTCGTGGGCATAAATTGTCTCTACCTCCTATCCCGCCTTTTTTTATGCTTCATGCAACGAAATGCTCGCATGAAATTCTTCCATGCCTTAAGAGCCATCCAGAGGAACAGTCTTCAGCAAAACGCTCGATACAACCCGACTTAATAGCATCATCATCACCATCATCATCATCATCATCATGGGAAAGTCTTTTCCTTTGTTTAGTTACCCTTTTCGGTATTTTCCCAGACACCCCTTCATCAACGGAAGCCCACCACAACCAACTCCATTACTCGGGAACCAGATTTTCGCAAATAATTGAATTAAACTAAATTAAATTCAAAACTTTCGATTCTCTCGCGGTCTCAGCAGATGCGCAAACAGCCCGACCCGTTGTTGTTTCTGTGACCCCTAATAGAGTTAAAGGCAACCAATCCTGTTTTCCCGTTTCAGTTTTGCCTCTCATTAGCTGGTTATTTATACTTTCAACTGGTCGAGTTGCTTTCGCATAGATTTAAGTGTGTCTTTGTGTCGCTGTAAAAGTTTGTTTTGGTTTTGTTTAGACATTTTCCAATAATTATAATCGGTGACTGGAAGTTGCTAGTATCATAACAAAATGTGAATACTAGTTCCTTCACTTATGCTGAAAAAGATGTGTTACACAAACCAACCAAAACCAGGAAGCTTACGAAGGTTAATAATTAATTAATGATTGTTTATTTGATTTGATAGATTGTTACACATTACAAACTGTGTTTTTCCACCAGAAATATCTAATAGAAAACTTAGAATACCGTTGCTTTCCTCTTTGGCCTAGCTAAGCCTCACCCAAGGAATGAAAACATAATAGCTACGGCCAAAGTGTGCAAATCGTCGTTCATGTCGCAGAAAAAAGTTAAATGACGTGGTGAAAAAAGGTCATGCAACCTGTTGCAACTGCCGCTTTCTGCCTTTATCCTTCTGTCACTGTGGAACAGTGAAGAACATGGCAATTTGCATGTCTGACATGACACCGGTTTTTGGTAGCAGACGAGTGTTCGATGCCAACGAGCAAAGGAAAGTCTCCGACGGACTTGCATTTAGATGGAAATATATTCAATCCAAATTTTAAATTGTAATAGGCAAATGCAAGGGCCAAATAACTCTTGAGTAACTGTTAAAAATATACTAAGAAATAAAATTGCGTTTTGTGTGTTAATGCTGCACTTCCACTCACATAAAGTTGGCACACAAATGAGGTTCGGTAATCCGGTTTATCGCTGCATCCAACTGATCACATTTTTTATAACCCAAATAAATGGTTATTCGGTGAGAAACTTCGCTTTTTTCAAGAGCAGCGCATTAGGAAAATGGGGTTAACTCTAAAGTACCAAGCCACGGATTAAAAAGGAGTGTACACTTTCCTGGATCCTTAGAACACTTTGGTCACGCCAATTATATTCTGATAAAATGTCCATAACGTGACACGTGGTCAAAAGTCTCGCTATTTTCAACGATTCCAATTTCCAAACCAATTTATACAACATTTTCGTTTCGCTCCCAAAACCGAGCTTATTGCGGCCCATAATCGTGTGAATGTGCTAGGAGAGCACATGCAATCATAAATTCGATGCTAAGCTGAAAATGTACCTCCTTATCCCGGGCCTTGGAAGCGTGGTGCCCATTTCCCGGTTTTCTCCAGCATTCTGCAACTGTCGTAACACAATAGTCGTAAATAATAACTCCAATAAATGGAGTAACATTACCGGACTTGGCAAAGCGACGGTGAAATTTTTCATGATCTTTATATTTGTCGGCGTTAACGGGAAAACGTCCCTTCTTTGAAAGAAAAATGTCCCCTTTGACCTCCCGAATGGTCTTCCAGCAATTCCCGCTCTCGTCCTCCTTCTCTGCTTCCTTTCTCTATTTCGCTTGCTTGCACAAGGCATTTTTCTTCACTTTATGTTATCGTCTACCGCCTGCATCGGCAACTGTAAATTGAAATGTCCAACGCCTTCCCAGCTTCGAGGCTTTGGCGCAGACTAGAGCGTCAGGCATTTTCCAGGGTGGCTGTGCAGTCCACAACGTTAAGAAAGTAGCCTCACCGTCCTCCTTTAAGCTTATTTCCTCGTGCTGTCATAATCGGGGCAATTTCGCGCCGAGATTCCATTTCCTTTTTTTGCTATTCGACCAAAGATAAACCGTGGTGGAAAAATCTCGTGGCCAGTTTACCGACGGTTGCTACCGTTTCTACTCCCTCCCCTTCCCTTTGATCTCGGCCCACCTATTTCCGACCAAGAATAACTGACTCGTTGAATCGAAAACGGAAACGAACGCAACGATGAATCGTCCGCCCCCGAAGGCCAACGGTTTGCCGAATGGGAGAGGGAAAAAACCTCAGCGCAACGTAATGTTATTACGACGACAAGTGAATTGTAAGCTGATTTCTGTCATCATTTGTGTCCGCTTTGAGGACCATTAGCTGCCAGCGAAGGTTTGCGCCGATTTGCTGTGACATTTTTGCACCGAGCTCTTTTTTTCTCCTATAGTGGATTGGAAAAAAGTCATAGAATCTATTTAAAATCAAAGGCTTTAATGCACACTTGCAACATGTCTAGCAAATCATCAAAATTGTCAAGCTCTACACTTTAATTTACTCCTTTTAACTTTTTACGATTACAGTACACAATCACAAAACCAAAGATTGAAAATCTTGTACACTGATTGGATCGACAAGCGGTTTTAACAATCCGTTTTAACTTTCCAAATTATTGACAGCATACATACGACTTTGATAAAGAAAGGAGGAAAAACGGAAACGAAAAAATATTACAAATGTTATTTCATAAAAAAAAAAGAATTCTCTGCGGACCACGCAAAAACCCCCCATATAATTTGAAAAGGGGACATTCATTTGTGCTGACGTTTGCGTCAATTTGTGACACAGTTTTTGACGTCCCAACTTGGCAATATGGAACTGAACGACACTCCAGATGTTTATTTTTATTGACAAACCCCATTTCGATGATTTTTTCAGTTCATCTTCGATTCGGATACTGGCTAGATCTTGGACCACATTTTACGATAGTCACATTCTTGAGAGGTTACGCTTATTGTTTCCATCCCGAGAAAATACTCCCATTGCCAACCCACACGGGGTCGTAACGCTGTGCAGGATGCTTGTCGACAAACGGTTCATTCCGGGTCCATATCTGCATAAACACGTAATTTCGCATAACCAAAGTCGGAAATCAACTCCCTTGTTGCGTCGGAAATCTAGAACGAAGTGAAATTTCCTCCAAAAGCGGAACGCTTTGCGAACAGCTCGTGCATCGAAATTCGCATTCCAACGCCTCTTGGTTCCGATAGCCGGCTTCCAGCTTCGACGGGATAGTGCAGAAAGAAGGCGGAACACGCTGATCTAGTTGATAAATTCGATGCCACCGTATTCCGAACCGAACCAATGTTCGTAACTCATGGTCAGATAAAATGAGGTGGTCGGAACGGCGACCCTTTTTCCCATTTCCATCTCGACACTTTGTACGTTGTGTCCGTGCGGCTCTTCGTGCTTGGCATTCCATTCCTATTGCTCTGCCTGTCGGAGGAAGGTTTGGTTAATGCTGTCTTCGAGCGCCGTCATCTGTCACTTGTCGACCTTAAGTTAAGGTGGGTGTTTGGGGCTCTTCTATACCAACTCGCTCTATATACAAATCAATGCGCGTGGTGAAGCTCTGGGTAAGATGCTCCTGATTGCATTCTTGTCCAATTGAGGAATTTGCAATACAAATAGTTAAACCAACAATAGTGAAACAGTAAAACCCACAACAGTGGTTTGTTTTTAATGGAATGAAGAGCATGTTATCCACAATACGGTTGATAGTAAAGATCATGTCATCCATTCAAATTCTTCAATAAAGATGAGCCCAAAATATGGAAAGTTAAAGTATCTCTTTCATTACGTGCATCTCAAAACATAGATGTAGAATCATTTTGTTATATGGGTATGATTCCAGAACAAATTTGGCGAAACAGTAGCAGCAAAAACCGGCAAAGAAAACTGGCTGATTTTCAACAGGCAAAAACCTGTTTATTGGAAACTCGTGAACATACGCTAGCATCAGGTTCTACCAGGGAAAGGAAAAACTGCTGAACAAATATTATACATTTCATTACATCACAATTAAAGGATCCAAGGAAGGAAATAATTGTTGGCATCTAGACCTTCCGTCGCAATCGACTAGTCGTTACAGTTAAGAATTTAGAAAATAATCACTTCGACACCTCATTATAGTCTTCGACAAGATCCATTGTGTTCTTCTACATCGAAAATGCTAGTAAAAAAAAAATCGAATATGTAGTTTGACGCTAATTGAAATGTTTCCATCAATTACTAAGCACAATATTATGTTTCTAAACGATTACAAAGATTTTTTCATTTGGAGCAAAACCATATTATGATTGCAAGTCTTTTTAAACACTTCACACAGTTTTTAAATCCAACCACTCACATTACAGCTTTAAACATTCACCTTCTGTTCCATTCAACTACGAAACACCACCAACAGCAAAAACCAACACTTAAATTGTCACATTGCATGTGTTTCATTTATCAGAAGGGAAGCCAGAATCTGCTGACTGTCAGTTAACAGCAAACTCCCCTCGAAAGACAATGTTTCGGGACAATTTATGGTTCACACATATGCTGCCAAGTGTCATATCTGGCACCCTAGACAGAAGCGTTATGTGCGGCGTCCTCTTTCCAACCGCTGCATCGTGTTGGTGTTCGCTACGAGACCTAATAAACTAAATAAACTTGACCGCGAAACATGCTCTGGTGTCTGGAAGGCAGCGTGTAGTTAAAAGTTGTTTGCTTTCGATTTGTTAAAAAAAGAAACTATTGCAATGTGGAGCGCTTTAAAGCATGGGCTCGAAAACCACCATTAAAATAAAGCAATGGTACAGTTATTGATTAAAAGTGTAGTGCGTGGTAAAGAAAATTGGATTCTTGTCCTTATGTCCTTGTAGTAATTATTCCTTTAAACACGCTTGTCTTTTTAAATAAATGTGAAGTGCGAACCGAACGAATTGCACCATCTCCATTATTGCATATTGATTTCCGTCAGGTCCTTGCTGGTAATGAAGAACACAACACTTTCAACATAATCTTGTGTAACCTTGTTTCACCTGCGTCCCACAGGGATTCATACCGTCTTGTAAGATCCCCTTTCGCGACTTTGCCAGTACATCAAAAAATCTTCATCGTTGCTGAACAAGACATACTCTAGCGAACTGGCTTTCGAAAAAAAAAGTTGAGCCAAAAATCAATTTGATTATGATGATGATATTTCCATAACTCATTGTTCATTATTTGTCTATTCTACGAGGTACATGCTCAGAAAAACGATATTGAGTTGCTCGTATTAGTTCAGTTTCTCTTTGACAAATCGAATAATGAAAGGCGCTTTAATATCCGGTCGGGAAAAGTGAAAGTGTTTAACAAAAGATTTTCCCGTCATTCTTTTCTTTGGCATGTTCACTTGGCTGCCTTATGGTTTCACGACTTCCTTAGGCAACGACAAATTCAGATGCATTTATTTAAGGAGCTGAACTTGAGCGTCATTCCCATCAATCATGTTAGGCTCAAGCTATTTATTAAAATCCCTCAAATAACTTAGCTTATATCATGAATGAACCATATTGTTATAATGTTTAAGCATTTTTTTATAAGTTAAACTAAACACATCTGCAAATCTTTAAAATTACATTGTGCTTAGTATTAAGCTATGTTAATGGCCAACATTTATTCGGTTTAATGAGAAGAATAATTGCGGTTTAATAATAATTAAGTTTTTCAGAAGAACGTGTTGCCAAACTACAATCTTGATCATGCAACACGGCACAAGTCTGTTTCACACAAACGTTCTTTCACACTTTCAGACTCGCTTACTCCCCTCGGTATGGTTTCAAAGTAAACGAAACACAACTTCTGTCTGTTACCGGGTACACGGGTTTTGAGATCGGTCCAAGTGCGAGTTGCATCTCAGAGACTTGAAAAAAGGGTAAAAAGTAATATTTTTCAAGATTATCCTGCTCTTCAAATTAAACCGGCCAGCGGACAACTGGGCTGGTTAGTGGGAAACGTTGCGATGGTAAATTTTAAACTCTTTGTTTTCCCAACCCAACATTGGAGTTTCGTTGGTGTCAGACTGTTTACAAGCATTGACAGGAGGGAGAATTCCGCGGAGAACTGCAGTGTTTGGGGAGTACACCAAATACACCTTAGGCCAACAATCATAAACAGGTCCCTTGAATGTGCCGAAGAAAAACTTTGCCTTTAAGTAAGGAAAGAAAAAGAAAAAAGGTTTTCTACTTCTCTTCCTAATCTTCCTTCCCAGGTAAAAGCTGTCATAACGGGCAATAAAGTGAATGAAATGTGTGAGATGTGTTTAAATTTGACAATTTGGTTACATAAAGTGTGCAAGTGTTTATCATGCATATGAGATTTTTACAATCAACGTACATTTGTTTAGTATATCCTTCCCAGTCTCGGCAATTTCTCACACCTCAAGATTTTATCATCAAATAAATTAACTGAGCTGAAAAAAGTTCCTTTTTAATAGATATGCTCTTCTCACTTGCTTTTCCTCATGTAAAACATAGTTGAAATCACTTAGACCATCAACAAAAAGTAATTGATGTTCATCAACAGAAGCATGGTAATAGACTACCCTGGCTTTCAACCCGCCGTAACTTAACTCGTTATTGTTTTTGAACAGTTTTCCAATGCCGCCAAGTCACTTAACATTGTTTCACAACTTTTTTTATCACACACAAACAAACCACCTTCATCACGGATCGATGTGCTTGGATGAGCAAAAAATGGGTTCGGGTTCGGGAAAATTTTATTAAATAAAACAAATGATCAATTTTCCTAGGTTAGTTATCACCGAAACCGATCCTGATGCTGCCTCCATGCACCATCATATCTCTCGCTCGGTAAACCCTCCTACAGAAGCTAAAGGATGTGGTGACGAGCGGCCCAAAAAACTTTGTCCTCTCGGGAAAGCGATCGGTAGAGGAACGCCGAAACGGTGCGGCAGGGGGGGAATATTGGCCTCCGGGGGCAGTTTTGCAAAATTGTTTGATGTTATGGATTTTATCTCTGGCGAAAATTATTCCGCACAAGGTTCACCAGCTTCCACTCATGTTCCGTTCGAAATCGGTAGCAATCTATGCCGTTCTCTTGCTCTTCTTATGCGCACAGAGAAACGGTGCAAAATGGCTGGACGGAATTAAATTTAATTAAAGCATTCCAGCCTTTTGCGAGCAGTTGCTGCACTAAATATAAATACGAAAACACATACACCACACAACAAACACGTACATACGCTTGCCGTTCGGTTTCTCATAGATACGAGCAATAATTTCATTAGTTATGTTATATCGTTCGGTTCCGATGATAGCGCATCAGCAACATACACTGGCTTCGTACCGAACGGAAAAGCAGTTTGCCGAAGGAATGCACACACTAAATCAATTGAGAATAACCCCATAATTGATCGCTGTTGGGTACTTCGTGGCGCTTAGATACCTTTTATGGTCTTCTTAAATTTACTAGAGCGAAGTTGTTAATCATATTCAATTGCAGTTCGAATTCTTTTACCAACGGCAAATCAAAAGGAAATGATTTAAAGGTTGATTGTTTTCATTGTTGTCAAAGTTCGAAATGAATCAAAACTTAAAGAGCAAATATCTTTGCAAAAATCTTATCGAATCAATGTTAAAGGCGACTTTCAATTTGGCCACCTTTAACTAAACCCAGACTTTATTCGAATCCATCCTTAATAAGCCCCACAATAGCTCCCGACACTGTTCGTTCGTTTATTGATTTCGCTTCAAGTTTAATGAGTTGTGTACTATTTTGTTGAAATGCAAAAACATAATACGTTTTTACGCTCGGAAGCGCCCTGCCCGGACTAGTATTACATTTTCCGGTCTCATCATCTTTCGCCGTTCTGCCAGACGACGCCGGCTGCCTCGTTTTGCATTCGCTGTTCTTTTCTCCGGCCACGAAGAAGTCGAGTCTTGTGCCGTTTTTCCCTCTTTCGCTTGCTCGGTTATCCCCGCAAGTGGTACAGCATAATGTACATTTACACTACGCTCGGATGCTTTTTATGGTGCTGCTCGGAGTTCGGAGAAGGCTTTGCGGGTAGAAATCGATGCCATTGCCAAGAAAGGAAGGGAGCGAGTAATGACATTTTGAGGGCGCCGGTTTTTGTTTCATTTACCAAACAGACTTCCGCGTCTTCCCGTCGACGTTTGTCGGGTGAGGTTGGGCTACGTTTAAAGTTTAAGGACGTATTCAATCTTCGATGCAGCATATAAAGCCTTCCCTTCCGAGTGCGCTTCTGGTCGAGCCAGATCCTTTGCCGGTGACGGTCTAATCATCTCGCGTGCAGACCATGAATTAACCGTGCCTGTTGTTTAATGTATTGAACGAAAATTAATTGCAACATACTCGAACATATGCGCTCCAGTGATTAGCTAAAATAGAACCCCAAAGCGGGGTAACATGTGATAGTGAAGGGAAAGAGATGGAGCAAAGACAGACGGTGTGTTCCCTTTCAGGCAAAGGCCAACGTAGGGAACCAAACAAATCATCCCTAATCTTCATCCCTGGTACTTCGGGTTCTGGCAAATGAAGCATATCGTAACGTGTTTAGCAGGTTGGCAAGTTAAATTGAAACATAAATACAGGCAACCGTGAACCTATTAGCAAACCGTTTCACCCGGGCAGGCCCTACTGTGCGCTTCCGATTCGAGTTAAATCGATTTGAATGTTTTAACAGAAGCATTAAATTCCTCTAATCTGCCCTGTTCTAAGAACCGTCGATTGTTTCCCGCTTGCCCCAACGGTGAAGATGCATCGCTAATTTTACGAAACGATTTAATACCGCGTGTCCGCTCCCTCATACGTTTCCACCCAGTGTCTCAACATATCCTTTACCAGAAACCACAATTTTCCAGTGGTACTGTTCTAGTTGTTTGAGTTGCTGGCAACGGCAAGTTCAACAGCAAAACTAGGAATGTGGGAATTTGGGTTCCCCCAAAGCGAAATACTCCGATGTGCGATAAAGATTCAATCGATCACAAGGGAGAGCAAGGGTTTTAGATACCTCTTCTAGTCCAGAGATATGTGCACGTTCTCGATCTATTGTTGTTTGATGCAGTTCCATGCGCAACTACATTTCAACCCCTGCCCGACGGACACTTTTCAAACCATTTTCCAAATATCGACACCACGGGCAAACATGCGATGGCACGCAAGCAAACGGTAAAGTTTGTCTGATGGGATTTTGCGGCTACTGTCGGCTTCATTCACAGGGAAAAACTATTACTGCCGGGGAAGGAAACAGGGGATGAGAGCGTGCAAGTTTCCATTGATTTTCTCCTTCTCCGTGATTGGTTCGGGATGCCAGAGATCGGACACCCCTGGAGGAAGATGCCAACTGCCCGAGGGTAGGATACTGCAAATACCCAAACTTCTTTCCTGGGCACCGTCCAAAGGCCAAAGGAGACTACAATTGCACTCGAGTGGTTCCTACGCAGATTTGGAAACCAACAAAACTTTGCCATTGAACAACCACGATATTTGTCGTGTTGCGTGTGGTGAGAGCTTCTCGTGAAACTGTCGGAATTTGGTTGGAGGTTCGAAGAGCTTACTTCCATGGGACTGGTGAAAGCTTTTTTTTAACTAGTTCATGTTGGCATATCATTTCTTATGTCGCAGTAAACTAGTATAATCAGCTTGTTTATCGATCATTTCAAGTCTTTTGCATGATAAGCTCTCAGAAATTGCTAAAATGAGCCATGTGACGAAGCAAAATGTATACAATTATTGTAAGATACAAGCTTATAAAAAGGCCGAAGAAAATCGCTTAATAATATTGTCAAGAGTAAAAATTTAGCAAAGAGAACGCCTAAAAACAAATGGTCATCTTTGATACTGATTTCCAGTTCCAGAGTCTTGCAAGTCCATTAAATGTTTTTGAGAAGTGAAAGTCACTCAACCCAAGAAGTCTCAATCAAATCCCGGTATGCGGTGGCTAGAATCTTTGCCAATGCTTTTCCCGAAGCATTACTTAGACATTCTTGGGCGTACGTTTGCGGTCGGGTATGTCAGAATATAGTTAGCCTGGCCGACGCAATAAAGCCCTTCAAGAGGTCTTCGTTTGCCAGCCTCAAAAAGCAAAGAATAAGCGCACGTGCTCCAGATTCGAAAAATAATACCCCACTTGCATTTTAATCCTTGCTGGGAGCAAGCCGAGCAGGAAAGCTTGAAAAGAGGGAGCCGACACCGAAATGGAATTATTGAACCCTTGGTTCGCGCTTGCTGCCGGTCCAAAGCAAAGTAGGAAAAGGAAAGAATAAACTTGAGCTGCAAGTAGTGGGGGCGAAGATAGTAAAAGCTGACGAAAAAAATATGGATGAATTATTTCCATTACACTCCTGGTGGAACCACTTGGGCCAGTCGATACAATGGAATCATTGCAATGGAAGTTGCTGTAAAATCAGCGCAATGGTTCGTTTTCATCTTCCTAACGCTGAATTTTCCATTTTTCTTTTCGGAAGTAGCTTTCTCTGCAGGAGACATGTTAAAGTGACTTTCATGATCGTGAAAGATGGGACCGAACTGGTAAAAGGATCCAGCAAAAAAAATGAAGGATCCGTCGTTCTTTTCAAATAGTTTTTCGTTTCCCTTTTAAAGTTCTATGAATTTTGATACATCAATGTTTGTGTTGAGCAGTTCAGAAAGTGTTTCTAAAGGACACGTCGGATAGTTAAGGAAATTACACTGAATATTGGAAACTAAGCTAACCTCCAGAGTGTATTAAGTGGATTTCATGCCTATTATAACAGGACGCTTTCAGAGATTTGGCAAATTTCCATTCAATTGAACAATCTTTACCCTTTTGGTATTCCCAACGCAACCACCGTAAATGGTATTACCACCAGTAAACCAAATAACGCTTGCACATAACTAATGCAAACGGTAATTGAATGCACCTAAAACCTAATTGTGCCCCGTGATTGGCGTAACTGGTGGGAGGTTCCTTTTACTTCCATCGGCCTCGAAACAACCCGACGTCGATAGGCGAGAAAATCAAAAACCAGCACCCGAAACGATGCGGAAGAAAGCCTACAAGGGACGGCGAGCAGCCCACACATAAGGCTGACGTGATCTGAAGAGGCAATGGAGAAATAATGATGCAAATAGCCTTTACGAACATTGCGCTCCTAAGTCCATGATAGTTTTATTTTTTTGGCACAATCACTTGGCAGACGATGTGGCTTGAGTTCTGTTCCAGCGTTTCTAATTTTTCTAACGGAGCCATGGCACACACGAATTACTATTACTGCTTTATTTCTTCTGCCCGGCCACTTCACTGAATCATGCAATTTCATTCCAACGCCCATCCCATTTGAAGCGTTCTATGCACAATTTCCCAATTGGTTTCCCAATCAGTGCTCGCCCGGGACGTACAACAAAAAGCTTCCAGAACAAGAGGAAAAGAGATAGCGAATCGGACGTAGCTTGCCCCAACCGGGAACGGTAGGCAACATATTATAATTAAATTTGCTTCCCATCAACTTGTTGCTTTCTCGGGCGGTTCTATTGAGTACAAACGATGTGCAATTCTACCCTCCTTGTGAAGGTATAGAGGAAAAGTGCAGGCACTGGAGGAAGGTAAGAGTGGTAAGGATCGGACTATTCAGACAACCGTGACTAACAAAATTCTCCCCCGGTGGTATGTTTATTGCACGTACACACAATTTTCGTACAACAATTACGAATATCTACTCGCAATGAACTATAATTGAGTTTGTTGGCTGTTAGTTTTCCTTCGTAATGGCAGCAGTGGGAATTGAGCTTTATCATAGCGGAACTTCTAGGGCGAATTGATTTCCACTTATAAAATAAACAAATACTTAAGGGTATTTATCATTTCTGACAGCGGCCAAAAATGGCTCGAGAGGTGTAATTATTTTAATTTAAAGGTTCAGACACATTTTTAAGCCAAATGAAAAAATGGTTTTTTAAGGTATGATAAATTTACAAGCCTGCTTTACGCTACACGAATTTCATTTATTGTAATTTAATAGAAACGTTCATACAAAATCTTTATGCAATGTTTTTAATAATCATTTTCAGACAGCTAATCCGATTACCTTGTTTAACTATGAAATGTTATAATACGGGGCTTAGAATTGCAGATCTTCCCGGGAAAACAAGCGTCTTGCAGACTCGAGAGTCATCTTCAAGGACTTTGGTGAAGAAGGGTGTTTTAAAATAAATCTCTTCCTTAAAGCAAAACTGAAATTGAAAGCGTCTTAGTGCGCCCAAGTCCATGGGAATTTATCGTCGGCGGAGGAGGTGTGCAAGATATATGGCTGCCTGCAACACTGGTCACCAAGCCACACTTCCGACCACGGCTCAAATGACTCGGTCTTTTAAAGAGACACTTTAACCAGCTCGTTTTCCAAAAAGATTTCACTCGATGCTCGACAGAGGAAAAATGTCACCACTGGATGTGCCCTAGAGAAAACGAGCTACCGCGTGGAACCGACTTCAACGATAGTTGAACTGGAAGAAGCCATTTCCAGTGATTTAATGAAGGATGATAAAACGATAGTGGCTAATAATGGATGGGCGCTTCGGCTTTTGTTTGCTCTTCTCGAAACACAGCGATATTTAATCCGGGGAGCAAATGTCGTTAGCTGGCGTCCATGTTTCATGCTGGTTCTAATGTCAAGTACTAGTCGCTAGTTCTCCAGTTCCAAAGGTTAGTATCGTTCTTGAAGCCTAGTCTACTGTGAGATGGTGTTTATAGTAAACATCTCGTAGATTTTGAGTTAAATTTTCTCAAACTTGTCCTTTAGTTTGCTTCAAAATAAGCATGGTCACAAAGCGGTTTGTAAAAATTAACTTTATTGTTACTTTAATCAAAGACTTATATTGTTTATCAACAAATTTTATGTGTAATCGTACGTTGAAACTCAAAACATCGCCTGAGTTGTGTAAAATGTAGAAGAAATTCCAATTGAATTGTATTTAATGAAACTACAATCCCCTTGAACTCATTTGTTTTCACCTACGAGTCATGCTTCACAAGCTCGCCGGCAGCATATTAAACTGGTAATTTACCAGCTCTTGAAAGTGTTTACAGGAGTTTAATTCCAAAATCGATACGATTACTTCGCTCGAACAAATCGCATGGCCATTGATTTCTAAATTGTCCGTTCAACCTTGCCGTTTATTAAAAGACTAGCTGTCCCGACGAACTTCGCCCCGTCCAATACCTTTGATTGTATGCAATAAGGTTTTTCTTGAAGGTTTCTAATTTTAATGAAAATAAGTTTGAATTTATTATAATGGGAATCATTGATGCTGATTATAAAAAAAATTCAAATGTACAGAGAAGCTGGTTTACCAAAGCGTTAACACGCCACATATAGCATGGTCATGTGAAAAACTTGGCATTTAAGATTTATACTACACACTTCCATCGACTGTTGAAAATTGAATACGCTTAAATTGAAATGGCATATCGTTGGAACTTAAAGGAATTCTCGGAGTTAAACATGCTGCCTCCTCATAAGTCCTTATCACATTGTTTGAAAGCTGTGTGACAAACAGTCATGTTCCATTACATAATTTTGGGGCATGAAGGTTTCGGAGCATAATAATAACACTTCCTTTTTTATGTTGCAATGAAGCGGTGGCCAAGAAACCAAGAATCTAAATCTATGTAGTTTATAATTTGCACATATAATTTGTTCGCTGAAAAGTTTTCAATGATTTCCCGGCTACGCTCTTTAAAGCAATTGCTCATAGTAGGCTGCGAAAGAAGAGCACGATTGCTCTCATAGCCTCCTACGTTTTGGAAAACTCGAAATTAAGAATTTTCGAATTTTCCAGCTTGTTCCTTTTTTCCTAAACCTTCGTTGGGCAAAAACGAACAAAACCTTCGAAAACATCATAAAGATTGGTCCAGCCGTTTTTGAGTTTTAGCGTTACAAACAAACATACATCCATTTTTATATATATAATAGAAAAATAATAGAAATAATAGATAGATAGATATAATAGATAATAATAGATAGATAGATAATAGATAATAGATATTGTAATTAAAGGTACCTTTTGGTGGATATTTTGCAATATTTTTGAAAAGCGATAAATCAAAGTATAAAGCTACTTAATTGTGAAGATTAAAGACAAAAGATGAAAGCGAAATTACATAAACAGTTTTTACTCACGTAAGTTTCTAGGCACTTTAAACTGTTAAAGTCGACGTTTTCGAATTAGGGTTCGCTTCCCAAAGAGTGGACACAGATCTGGTAGAATTCACGACTTTCACCGACGACAGAACAATGGCCACGGTGCTTTAGAAACGCCGCTGTGCGTGAACATAGCAGAAGATGCCCCGTATGCTGCTTCCAAACAATATCCGGGTGCAGCGCCGTTTCTAGTTCAAGTTCTGCTATTGTCAGCACCCCGACACTCGATGATTGTAGAATTCAAAATGAGATTTCTGTTCCAGACACAGTGTGAGAGAAAGACACAACGCTAACGTAGAGAGAAGTCACCTCAAAACGTTAGATGCACGCGGCACACGTTTACCGAATGCGGTTTCAGGGCAAGCTGCGATTCTAAATTAATCGGCAAACTTTTGAATACATATCATGGACTACTTCTATGAAACCAGAGCTGGGAAGACATCTGCGGCACGCATGATCAATCGTTGATCGGATAAATTATAGGAAAGCCGTTCTTCCTAGATAACTGTTTTGGAACTTTTAAATGTTTCGCGTTTATCGATTTTCTTTGTATGAATCTACTGTGTGTGTTTGCCTCAATTTCCAAGTCAGTTGGAAGGTGCGATTACAATTAGCCACTAATTAAGGTTCACGTAGTTTCGCTGCAGCAGGCCAAGGTCAGATAATTATTGCGCTGTCACAAAACTTAAGACTACTTCGATTATTCACCAGACCGTACGATCGTCAGGGAACAACAGCGTCTAAAGTTCAAGCTTTATTTCAATTGGAATTTCTGCTCCAGTGTAAAGTACTTTTTTCACTCCCGCACAGTTTACCTTCCGAAGGAAAGACAATGGACAGAAAAAGGAGCTGTAAAAACATACTTAAAAGAAAGCATAGTCCTCCAGAATCTTCTCCCTTTTAGTTTAAAAAGTCCCATGTCGAAGCAACCGAAACAGGCGAGCTGCAGTAAAAGTGGGAAAACAACGTGAACCAACTGAGGGAATCTGCATAGTGAGGCTAATGAAATGGTCATAAAATGAAGCGCACGCAACTTGATGTTGTAAGCCCCAGAGAAAACGCCTCAGAAAACGAAAGTAAAAGCTCCCGGATATCAAAAGGCGGACGAACAAAAGGGAAAACAGTATAACATTCACTATTGAACCTGGGCCGCAGGACCTTCCCTTGGGAGTGTCGGGTGGTGTCGCTATTTTGTTGGAAGTTTTGAATTTAATTAAGTTCAATTCAATTATTTGCCTGTGAAGGGTGTGAGAGATATAGGTGAACCAAAAGGCCGAAATCGGTCTGGCATTCTGCGCAGCTTAACTGAGCGTGGAGTATGCAAGACTGCAGAGGAAAAGCTGTTTTACGATGATGATGATGATGATGATGATGATGGTACTGGCGATGGAAGTGATCATGGTGATGTTCCTTACGATGGCGTTTTCGTCGTCGACAGAGATTCTGATGATTACGAGGATGAGGTTCACCGTATTGCTTCCCGGTCGGCTGCGAGTTGGTGGAAATGGAAATGCTTGAACAGTAAGCCGAACCATAGTGAGGGGAAAATCCGAAGCTGGAACGAAACGTATTGCTATGCCAAAGGAAAATATGGAAAAATCCCTACGGTCCGTCCGGTGGGGATTTCCCATGGAGGACGAGTACTATTCGGCGAAGGCAGCACACCGAAACCAATATTCAACGTCAACGAAGGAACTGAGGGGACACGACACCCGATACACTAACGAAGGGGATTTGTTGTAGCGGTATAAAAAAGGGCATTAAAAGAGGAAGTGCTATTTTTATGACTCTATCGTGGTTTTTCTCGTGGCCCCGCCGGCTGCCACGTACCGAGTCGGTGGCAGCCGTAGTGTGAGGAACTATGCAATACATTAAGAAAACGGTGGTTTAATCTTTTGGAGATTGTCTCGGGGAAAAAAATGGTTACAACATGTTTACTTTTTCTCCATCTGTTTGTTATCTTCCTACACAGATTATGTTTGTAGGCATACGACAATCGGTGAGATGGAATAGCAAAGATTTCAACTTAAGGTTAGCATGATTCTTTTTACACTAAGATTACAAAAAATTCATTTAAAGTAATTCTCTCTTTAAATTAATAAAGAGATGCATGAAGAATTTGCGAACCAATTTTAAATACAAGTAAACACAGGCTTAAAAACTTTACCGCCAACACGATTTACCTATAATCGAAACCTTTTTTTATATTCGTTTCCTGTGGCTAACAGTTATCTTTCGCCTCTAGTGAGGCAGGTCAGGACGATGCTAAAATGTAGAACCTTTTACTGCTGAAACAGACGAATGAATATTAAGGTTTTATTATTCGGCAAGCATTATTTAGGAATACCACTTAAAGTTATTCACAGGCTGAAGGTGTTTCGGGGCCGTGCTGTAACATGGCGCACGTTGCGAAATAATTGAGGTTCAGAAAAAGTTCCCCCCCATAAAAGATGTTGAACATATTTTTATGGTAAAAGTTTCGATACGCATCCGGTGGGTGGAATGTTGAAATTGTGTTCCAAATTGTGCATCTGGAAGCACATTGAGAGTTTTCTATTCGTTCCTTTTTTCCTTCCCTGGTCTTCCTTCCATACCAGACACATTTACTCTTACCACGCCACTTTTTAGTTTTAGGGCGCTCTACATCCGTTCTCGATAATCATGAAAAACATTTAAAACGTGTAAAAATCAACACCATACGATAGCAAAAAGTTATATTTAAGGAAACAAAACATGTTTAAAAAACAACTTATCTTAAATCTTTTGATCTATTTGATTAAGCTTAGAACAACCCACAGCAAAATAAAATGAAATCTGAACGTAAACTATCATTCACAAAGCACAGACCCAGGTCGGAAGGTCGGTCCTCTTTTACATTCCTGTCGGTTTTTTTCCTTCATCCATGGTGTCACTCGAACGACCTACGAACTGCTGCTTGACGTCTGACCTAGGAGAGCTTATGCTGATATGCTGCGCTTACGCTGGCGTTAACGGCAAATACTAAAAAAGCGGCTATCCATAATACCGAAGGTGAAGCGACAAAGACACTTGAGAAATGCCAATCCATCAGCAACCATAAGCGAGTCGTTTGTCAGTCTAAGAGCGCCATTTACAATCATCACTTTTTGTAAGAATCTGGGGGCAGGAAGTGCATGGAAAAAACCGAAACATGCATGCAGCTAAGCAGACCATAAGACACAACAGTCAAACCATGGCACTCATTTGCTGAAGGGGGTTCGTCATCTCTGGAAATCAAACATGAAGCGTCGCACCAGTGGAAATGCGGTGGCAAGGAATTTTAAAAGCATGTTATCTGTTTACCAGACATTAGCCAATATTTTCAAGGGCTCTCGTGAGGAAAAGGTCGTGATTTATTCGAGTGAAGGACCCATTTTCATGTTTCTTTTCTTTCGTATCTTTTTCTTACACTCAACGCACCACAGGAGCGCGGGGTGAGGAACGGGAAAGGAGGCAAAAAATGTACACCCTGTTGAACATAAATTGTGCCATGAAGTAGTGCGACTGGGCTGGGCAGATTGAGATCCCTTTTTATGTTCCCCTTGTCCCCATCCCTTCAGCTTACGTGCAAATATTTCCGTGAAGAAGCGCAACGAGAAGGATCAAATTGGACAGCCACATAAAAAATGGGAAAGAAAATACATTCTACAACTCGCACCCTGGTACACCTCAACCTCCCACCAGGAAGCCGGTAGCAACACGAATGTAGTTGTTGGGTCTTCCTCTTAACCGAAACGGATGAACATCGTTACGAGCTAATCTGATTTAACGAGAATAAATCTTGCTTGGAATTATCTTGCCCGTGTCCGGCGGGAGTTTGGAGAGGAAAGTCTGTTGGAGTTCAAGTGCTTTCGAACAACTTTCCGAGAAGTCGAAACTCTACGATTGTTTTAGCAACATAATTTCACTGCAAGTGGCCTGAATAAGCTTGAGAAGGGAAGAAATCAAGCATCATTGAACAAAGATTAACGATTTTTATATTGAAACACCAAGCTTCTTGTCTTGTGTCTTCCAATAATCTGCAATTGGAAATTAGCAAGAAGGAAACGAGGATAATACGATTTAAAACAGACACGGAAATGTTCGGCTGGAAAAAATGTATGATACCCGATGCTTTTTATCTAAAAAAAAAAGAAGATAATCGGGCTATCTAACAACTCAACAGATAATAATTAAATTTGGTAAATCATTTCTTAACTTTTAAACGATTTTCCTAGAAGGATCGTTTTCACACAAAGAGTTGACTGTGTAGAGAGTCAACTGCAAAACAGCAAAAAATGCACGTGCATCTTTTTCATCAAGTGTTGGTAAAAGGCACCGAGAGATCCACATTCTTCTTTATTAATTAAAATCAAACTCAGACGAGCTGCACTTCAAACTGCTTCGCCCCTAAATCTCTCGGGACACGTCCTGCCGATATTGTTCAACACCAGGCTAGCACGTGTGTGTGTGTGTGTGCTGCTTTTCCTTTGGCCATTGTTTCTGTTTGGCAACTACATTCGCTCGCTGTTCTTGAGCGCAACAACGGCAACACTTTCTCGAGGGCATTTATAAAACTCGGTGATAAACACACTCAGGAGCCGACATCATCGCCATGTCAAGTTGTCACCATCACAAACAGATGCAAATTGCATTATCTGTGCCGGATGCTGTGGCTGCGTTTTAGCTGGCTAATTAATGTTCCCGTTTCCTCTCTTCCCGTTCCTGCCCACCTAGCGCCCCAACGACCAATGGATGCCGCTGTGTACGAAGCATGAGATATATTTGAATTTGTTACAGAATGCAGAATGGCTTCCGTCGCAACCAGGGCAGCATGTTTTGCGTGTGATAAGGATGAAACAATCACGTAGATTTTGAGTCAACGCCATCAAAAGCACACGGGAACAAGCCCGGCATACGATGGCGAAATATGGTTTTATGTTGGCCAATTTATTGCTGAGCGTGATTGTTGGAACACACAATAATTAACCTCTCTTTATCTGGCTTAAGGTTGGTACCATTTGGTGACACTCGTCAATTGTACGTCTTTAATTCAAAATACTTGTTTTTAAACTAAATAACTTGCAGTTGAAGGTATAAACGCGTTTGGTTCACCTTTCGTTGTAAGCGGGAACACATTTCTTATTAAAATCGAAAAACCTCTCCATCCTCTTCTTGGCTGTAGGTGCCTTAATCTGAATGTTCCTAAAATGTGTTCCATTTTAACTGCGAGAACCGGAAGCCTCTTATTTCCATGCCGTCCTTCGTGGCATGGGAATGCAAATCATCGCCCAGGTTTATTATTATTCTGTAAACGTGGTGGCGAACTCACGATTTTCAAGTTTTAGCGTCCTCCAACGCTGTGCAAACGTCAAGCGGAAACATTGTCCCCGTTCCGTTTTTCTTTTCATTTTCCCCGTCGGTTAGCAACAAACAGCGCAAGCAAATGCATTTCTCCACAGAACCCAACAACGCAGACTAAATGCACCAGGATCAGGGGTGTGTGTGTGTGCGATGGTGTTCCAGCTAGAAGAATGCTTCCTACAAACTACCATACCATAAGTAAATGTGTTCACCGCTCTTGTTGGTTACTTCGAGTATTTTGCCGGAATGTTCAAACACATCACAGTGAAGCAGTTTTTCCATACACAAACACACACAAATATGCCTTCAAGATGATTCCTGCTGTTATTTTGTACACATTTTCCACAACCACCATTGCTCATTGTTAGTTTCCCATTCGATTCGGGGCGGGTTGCTACGATGCCTTTTTTATTGTTTTATCATCATCCCCTAAGCATTGGACACAAATGGCTGAAAGCTTTTCCTGTAAAGCATTTCCATTTTTCACAAGCGATTGACACCCGTGGCAGCAGATGGTACGGGGAATACATAAATAATTTTGCATTGTGTTTTAACTTTCATCGCCCTTCTGTCACGTTTACGTGCCACCCATGTGGGTGAGGTGGTGGAAGGGGTGGTTAGGGGGTTGTGTTGTGTTGCATGCCCTGGCCTAATGTTTGAGATAAGGACGAACGGTCCATAGTAACGGTTACTGAAGGGTGCTTAAATTAAAGTTGATGGTCGGTAGTTTCTAGCTGTGTTGCAATCTGTGAGGATGTCTTTTATGTCGTCGTTTCATAAGATGTTGACCGTTGGACCCGACTGTTGACCGTTTAATAATTTAGAACGTTTTAATTAAACGACAAAGTTGTTGCACAAACTCTATGATAAATTCCTTTAAACTCATTTCCTTAAATGTATCAAGCAAAAGATCACTTATTATTTAAAAGATAAATCGCTGTAATGTTTTCATGTACTGATATCAATTTGAATAAGCTACTCTGCTCCTTAAAGGAGGTCTACTCCTCCTCACAAGTTCTGGAATTCGCTTCTAAACGCTTTAAACGGTTCTTTTTACCGCCAGTTTGAAAGCCAAGTGTGCCACTTGGCTGATAATTTCCCTGCTGCTGCTTCGGTCCTCCACTCGTACGACTGAGTACTTTTTAATAAATTGCATGAATTTCGGGGCAAATTGGCTAAGACGGAGCATTTACCTTACCCTTCCATCGCGGCGACAAAGACTCTTGGGCACCGTTCCGGTGGCAGCCACAGGGAAGTGGAAATAGTAAAACTTCCAATAAAGACGGCGGAGATAAGATGCAAGAAAAGCGCAAGCGAAAGGAAACGTTCCGGTCCCAGCGGCGAGTGACAACTAATTTATGCCACTTGAGCCAAATTAAATCGAAAACGTTGCATTTTGGCACCATTAGGGAGAGGTTTTTCGGGACGAACAAAGCCATGAGTCATCATAAAGCAGAGTCTTATCTTTTTGTTTCAAGTGTCGACCGAGAGGCAGCCCTGGAGAGTCGATCGGAGGTAAAGTAAAAAGTTTTGCCCTTTTCTCCAGTGTACGAACGACCGAACGATCGAACTGGGGAACTGGGTGCTCGATAGTGATTATTTACGGATTGCTGAATTGAGGTACGAGAAGGCTTCGGAAGCATAAAGAGTTTAAAGTTATGGGTGGAGTGAGGAGTTAAACCGTTATGTTCCGAAAATAATGGATCTTTAAGCAAGACTTCCTCAACTCCGAACTGCTTGCCAACAAAACGAAGGACCATCGTCAGCTTCTGTGACTTGGCATTACAAGATTCAATTGTAATGAATAATTCATTGTGTCATAGCTTCATTGTTACTTTTTCTAATTGCTTTTCTCAAAGTTTCAATTTCTAAACGAATTGCTCAGTTATGCAGAGCATTAAAATTAAGAAAAAACGATGTATTGTAGGACATTTCTTTTTAATTCCAATTATTTATTTAAACATGTACACATAATTTTTAGTCATACTTTCTGAACTCTTGATGTTGAATATGAACGTTGTACAGGCAAGAACTAGACGCAATCCAAGTTAATCATTTTTTTGTGAAACCCACCGATTGATGAACGCTCGACTGTTTTATAAAACCATCTTTTCGTGATTTCGTTAATGATGTCAGTATGATGATGATAGTTATTATTAATTTATTGAGACGGCCTATGGTGAAAGTTTTTAAATGCAAAATCTACTCCATTTGAGTAAAGCCAAATCATATACATAATTGAGAAAACGAAATAAAAAGAAACATATTGTCAACTCACCACTTTTGCTCTACATTTTTCGGTCAATTTATCATCGGTACGCAAAAATGCCAAAATCGCAATACGATGCATGCTCTTCACCCTATCTTTTCGGTCATTTCAGATTCCCTTCTCGAACATTGCGGACCAAGAACCATTCTCAGAGTGCAGGTTCCGGAGGGATCTTATCACCATTGAACGAAGGCTCGGATTTCCGGAAATAACTCTCGATCGAAACCGAAGCCTCCGAGGGCGACAGATTAGATTTCCGTTCTGGAGCTTTCGACGTGCCAGGTGGAGATGGTTTGGGGAAGAAATAACGCCGATGTCGTTAGGAGGAAGAGGAAGACTGCTGATGGAAAATGGGTAGAATTTGTAGGGAAATGCAGGGAAGGATTGCGACTCACCGCATGTAGAGGGTAGGCCGCAGCAGAAGCACGATTGTGTATTGCATGTTCTTTGCCCGGTGTGGTAGGTGTGTTCTATCCTCTTCCTCTGCATTGACTAAAAAACTGCCGGTTTGCGATTTGTTTGGAATAATGTTTCCTCCAGGTTCCCCATTGGAATCGTCCTAGAAATAATACAGGCATCCTGTGCAGGGATGCACGTTAATCGCAAATCGAGTGAAGAATATTCAATAATGCTGTTTGAGTGCACTGCACCACATACGCCGCATTTTTTATGCACTGTTTGATTTGTGCAAATCACTTTTCTACGGCAAATTTCTGCGCTAAATTTGATCACGAACATGGGTCTGATTTTTAGTTCTTCGATGCTGGATGCCGTGTTGACTAGAAGAGCATATTGCGAAAAAGATCAGCATTTTTGTTTCTCTTTAATATAATTTCTTGACACACGAAATTTTAATTAAATTATTATCAAGTTTAGATTTTGATATTATCACAAACTTGTACTTTTCAACATAAGTTGATAACCAACACCTTTTACCACCTTTAGGGCGATGTTTTTATAATTTAAACCAAAACGTGCGTACTTGTCCGAAGATCTCGGTCTTATTTAAAGGATGACGGAACACAGAACTTTAAAAAGGAATGCAATGTTTCCCGCATTGCATTGACGAGGTTTTCAGTCGTTGATTTTCCCTCTTTTTATTAAATGTTTCGAGCTGAGCAATTTCTATCTTTTGGACTGCTTATTGATTATTGAATTACTAGCATTAAAACGCTTCATGTCATGAAGGGCACGACTGCTGAATGTTCAAGCCAATATGACATATTTTCAGTGCTCTATCTTATATTTCCATTGAGTCAGTTTAATCCACCCTTTTCGATCATACAGCTCCTGCAAACGGGACAGAAATTGAATTCACATTCGCCTAGACGCACGCTTTGTGTTGTCTTGCCCCTCGAATCTTCGCGAATCGAAACGTCGCTTCCGCTAAACGATCTCTCATTCGCCTTTTTATTTATAGTGGTACATGGTGAAACTTATACGGTGATCAGCAGACAAACACCTCTTCCGGAAGAGGACACGGCACTCCATGCTCCGGGTAAATGCTTTCTATTGAGTTCCTGTTGCCATCCACTTCCCCGCGACACGCTCTATTAAATCCACCGTCGGTTATCATCAGGATTTTCACGGCGCATCCATGTGAAAAGTATGTGACACGAATGGTGAAACATTTTTGAAGATGATATACCATTCCTTTCCACCACGAAGCCCAAAGAAACGGCTACCGGTGGGAAGCGACGCAAAGGAAAGAAAAGTGGCGTAAGGACGTTATTTACGGGTGAAAATCCGTGTACGGGAAGGACTGCTTTCACCGATGGAAGCGAACGGGAAAACTACGGAGAAAAACCATCGGCAGAAAGCACGAACAGTGTTTCCACAGTTGGCAGCAAATGGAACGTCGCCAGGGTGAACTGGACCGGCAGCGACTGGCACCGGATCAGCACGTTGATGTATCTCGAGTAAGTTATTCCACCTGAGCGCAGCGAGTTCTTTTAAGGATCAGGAGAGATTTGGCAATGTGCAAGGAATTTATGTAAGTGCACTCTCTAGTGCGCATACACAGATAGGCACATACAATCCCGATAGAGTGAGGTAGTTCCTGCTATGCTCAAAAGTGATATAAGTTGTTTCCATCCCATTTCGAGGGCTCGCGCTTTCACGTCGAACAGAGTGACGGGATTTTTCTTTTCAAGTTAATTTGCGATCGTCGTGTATAGTAACGCTCGAAACGATTTCTTTAATGTTAAAAAAACTGAATTAACTGAAACTGAAACGGAAAAAGTTCGATGCCACTCTTTCCAGGCGAAAGATAGCGACGCTAAATGATAAACCATGATTGTTTGGTTTCGTCGGCGGTACAATAAATCACTTGTCATCTCAGCAAATCCTACTCAATCAATCGAATGTCGGATGATCTTCAATTTCAGCCAAATAAGCTCCCAATGGCTATGGATCAATTTAGTTTAGAAAGCAAAATTCGATTTTACATCAATATCACAGTTGAACTAGCTTGTTCCCTTGGAATGTTTCCGTTTTCGTTTTTATTTGCTTCGTTTGATTTTGTTATGCTAGAGCTAACACGTGTCCGTCGTAGATATATTAAAACGAATTACTTTACTTGTCGAGAGGCTTTCTCTTCCAAAAATCGCGAGTAATCTTTCCCTGATCCTTCCGAGGTTTATTTCTCTGCTGTAATATATTTCACTTCTCTTTTCTAGGAAACAATTTGACATCTTTTTTCCCTCCTATTTTTTTATCTGCCGCTTTAGTAGAAAAACCCCTGCGGCATTCGGTTTACAGTTATTATTATTCATGCTTTTAACTTTTCACCAGGAAAGTGATTTTTCATCTTTGTTTGTGATCCACGATGTTTACATCAAGCTGCGCGTTTCTCTCTTTCCACCCGCGAAGGACTTGTTGACTTTTCACACCGATACCGTTCCATCATCGAAGCGGTGGAATAGGGACGACAAGGTCCTTGACAAACTGTGGGTGTCATCATCTGCCTAATCGGGAAAAACGCCACGGGGTAATTCCTTTAAGTTGTTGAGCTTTCTGTTTGCAGCTACCACGGAATACGGGCCTGGGACAGAGAAGTGAGACAAGAAACCCCGCGCGTGAGGGAGTAGAAAAGAAAAAGGGAATAAGATTAATAGATATTTTACTTCTAATCCTATTCTGTAGCATCGTTCACGGTATTTGCACAGTTTCATTCCATCTGCGGAACGTTGACAAGAAATTTTAAGCTCCGAAATGTTTCTTGTAAAACATCCCGAGTTATGTTACTGTGCGTTATATTTTATTGTCACGAGATAAGCTCTCTGTTTGGTGTTTACTTAGCTTATTGAGAGCTTTTTTGGTTATATTTTTACACACACACTTTAGCCTTCAATTTCTTAGACAATGAAAAAAAAAGTACTTAATTTAACTAGAATTTATACTAGATTGAATGATAAAGGGTTTCTTAACGAAATGACGCTTTTTCTCTTAATTCTTCAAACGCATTCTTTTCGGATGGTTGCTGCCGAACTAACCACCGGTTTGACAAAGCGAAAACTCCTCCTGGACAAGGCTGTGAGTGACAAACTGGTAGAAGAAATGGGCTTGAAGCGGAATACCGTGGGATGCATACTTTGGATTCCAATTTCGTTTATTCTGGTTAGCTGTTGTAAAAGTGCATTTAATTTTAAATTTTGATTAAGCTTTCAATGGAAAAGTATTTTACTGCACAATTCAGCGCCATTCGTAGAGCGTCATAGAACAGTAATTTTAGGTAGGTTGTACTGAGTAATTTAAGGACAAGTTGGGTAAAAAACAATCAACTTAAGAACCAATCATATCAGAGTCGAGAAAGTGTCGAGCAAGAGTATAAGAATTAATCATCTCATGAAATAATCTCATTATTTTCATCAATTACAGTTGATCTAGTTTCCATACAAATTAAAAATGTCTTAAGCTCCCACTCCTGGTCGTATGTTTCTAATATAATGCCCCCTGATAAAACAAAACAAGTTAAAACAGACCAGCCTCACCTATGTATCGCTGAGCAAACTTTCTTCGAAGATCAAACCACAATTTTTAAATACCTCGTAATCAAGAAGGACTTATTAGTGGCCAACAATCCTCACCGACGGCAGCAGCAGCAGCAAGGGCAGACGGCAGAAATATTTAATGGAGGCGCGTTCAAAGTTTTGCCGCCAGAAAATCCCTTCTCGACCTGGCATGTACACGATGGATGAGCAAACAGTTCGAGGTACTGCAAAAGCCAAGCTAGAACGAAAAAGAGCTACACCTACCGACACGATAAAGAGGTTTCTCGGTTACTTCTAGCATCTAAATCGCAAAACCGAGTGCAACTTTTCCTCCCCGTCGTGGCTGTTCGTTAGTTTCATCGTGCATCACCCATAAGATTACGGACAACAACTAACATTGTAGTTAAGCTGCTGTGGCTTGCCTGCAAGCCGGCCCGAACTGCTGTTGTGACTTGTCACCCAAAACCCGAGAAAAAAAAAACACACACACCAGTTTCGATTATGCAACGCGCCTGAAGATCCCGAACCTCTAACCAGAAGCCTCGAGTGTAATTTACGGGGCTTTTGTGAGCCGCAAAACCACCTTCCCGCAATCTGCCCGACCAGATCTCCTGGCAGGAGCGTAAAAAGGAAAGTTACCTCGAAACGCGAAATCTCGGCATACCAAACGCATGGAAAGCATGGAAGACAAAAAGGGTATCGGTAAATGGTGGCGCGAAAAAGGGGGATAAGTTTAACCGAAACAGCGAAGAGTTTTATTTGTTTGACTTAACAGGCTTTTGGGCCGAAACACAGGCCAGCAGTCCCGGGAGTGCGACAGACCGCACGAGCGAGTCCCGGTAACTTCCAGCCGACTTGAGGCTCCTTTCGTCGTCGGAGTCGTCATCCCCGAAATTGGTTTAGTTATGGTAAATTTATTTCACACCGTACTCGTGTGATTTGTGCATAATCCACAAAACCGTACCACGCGGTTGACTGACAGAAACACAGTCGCAAAGGGAAACATGGCCAGGACGATTTCCCTTCGTGACCGAAAGCAGGTCGAGTGAAAGTAAGCAACCAAACAAGCAGCTACATTCCCTGACTGGCGGATCCAACTAAACCCATTTCGCCACCACCGAGGGGTGTTTGGAGGATCTTTAGCTAAGTTATAATCTTACCCTTTAAACCGGGGCGCCAAAGAAGCCTCACAGTTGGGGTCGGAAAGAAAAATACGCCTTAAGATTCAATTATTCAAATGAAGTTCTAAAGGGGAATCCGTTAGCAATAGTCTTCGAAACAGATTTCCTCCCACTTTTGGGGTATGGATAGTTTTTTTAAAGAGAGAGTGCAATGTTGATTAAATTTCGCTTTATTCAATTGAATTGAAATTCATTAGAAAATAGAACGGCAAACCCCTTTAGGTTTTTTTAAACTCGTTAAAAAGATTTTTTATCATTCATTGGTAATGTACTTTCAATGTACTTCTGATAACCAAAAATTCAACAACACATAAGTATTGAAGGGGTTAGGGTCATTTTTTGTTAAATGCATCTCGAATTGTTTTGAAAATACATATCTTAAGACTAAAGATAGAAAAACTTTGTACAGAAGCTCTAAACCCATCATAGAACGTATTGCAGGCATCTTTTCCATTTAGATTACATCACTCAGCGCGGTTACAACATAACAAAGCGCTTTGCAAGGAATTTCACCGGTTTCGGGCCGTTCTGGTACATCAAACTATTCCGGCGAAATTACAACATATCCCAAAGTAAGCATTATTATCGTGCTTTCACGGCTTGCATTCCGCGTGTCCGGGAAATTCTCGCTTCAAGCGAAACGTAGGCATTCCTGCACTATGCACGCCAACCCTACCCACGCTTGGTCCTACTTTGCCCCATTTTGTGCTTGCTAATGTGTGCTTGGCAAGTGTGTGGCGTGGAAAGTTTTCTTGGAATTATGTTTTTTTTTTCTACCGAGGCGCAGATTATAATGTTGGCTGGTATGGGAGCAAGATGTAAACGCTCTGCCAAACGATGGCAATGGTAATATTGTTCAAGGCCGAAGAGGAAAAGTCTACCACTCATTATGGAGCTACATTCTGCGGTAGAAAGGACCACGGTTTCGGCCGTTCCGTAAGACAGTTGTGGAATGTCGGTGAATTATTTGAAATCCATGCTTGCGTTTTTCCCGAAATGCGAAACATAAAGTACACTGCTAATAAATCGTATTGCAATGATATAAGGTTAAAATTCAGTAAAAAAGTGATGTTTTCAAAATTCATTTTAGATTCACTCAACCTGGGATCCACAGCTTAGTAACATCGAAGTTGAAAGCGGAAAGATGAATGATTTCTGATGAACAGCTTTAACTCTCGTCCTGTGACCTGATGCTGCCAAGACCTCACGGTGGAAAATGAACTGGCTGGATGAAAATTCGCAACCCAATTGTACGCAACCCGAAAGCGACGCACAGGCTCAACGAAGGTTGAAGAGACACCGAGAAGAAAATGTTTCGATTCGCATACTTTCGTACTTCCGCATCCCTTTCCACATCAGCGCATAGCGTTCATAGTTTTGTCGACCCGTTGCTGCACCCGCCGGTCCAACCCTCCCAAAACTGTCCACCTGCTTGCCTGGCGGGAGGAAAACCCGACGGTATCCAAAAACCGACATAGCCAGGCCAATAGAAACACTCCCGCATTAGGGTACGATCGCGACGGAAACATGACGGAACTAAAACATCTCGTTAAAAAGTGCCTCAAGGCATGCAGTGCATTTGTAGGACAGGGTAGTAGTAAGAGGTCAGAAAGGGTGGAGGGGAAGGGGCGAGCCCTTGGTTCTTGATTTTAAATTCGGCATAAATAGTTCGGGCGACCGAGGAAACTTTTTCTGCTATTTTGCAAATACGTTTGTTCTCCTCGAACCGAGCGCGAGTGGAAGGAACAAAGGAATTCTTTCGCTGTACTCAGTGCTCTGCCTGCGACGGAAGTGTAATAGAAAGACGATATTTGCCTGGGGCTGGCAAAATCCACTGGTCTATGAAAAAAGAAACAAGCCTTTTCGCCTCTATTGGTTTTGAATTTTCCATCAAATGAATTACTTTAAATTGAGTGCAACGCATTTATGTTTAATTAATTAATACGAATAAGATGTTAATCTTGTCTTAAGATTGAATAATGATGTATTAATAAGAATAAGACAAGTCACAAGTGGAACTTCATGATGGATTGGAAAAGTTTTTTTATGGGAAAAACTAGTTCGCCAGTACATAGCGCTTCAGGAGGAAATTACCAGTGGGAAAATTTATGGACAAAGTTGAAACAAATCTTCTATTATTGTGTATTGTTTGAGAAATTAACTTGTCTTTAATAATCATAATTCAGTTTTGTCTGAAACAATCAAATGTGTTGCAGTTTCATATAACAAAAGGTGAAACATAATACAAATCGATGAGATGAACGATAAAAGAGGATCACAAGTATCAATACATTTCCTGTTTTCAAGAGACACATTTGTCTCTTTGTCACCACAACAGTTGGAAAATAACATTTTTTTCCTATAAATGCTTATCTTGTGCGTCACATAAATCTTACTATCGCCGTTGGGGGCGATTGGAATTTCCAGTAGGCGGGACAATCCGATGTCCAGACACGAGAGATCCAGCCTCCGGAAGTTCGGTTTTAACGTCTACCAAGAATTTCACAGAACTTTTCGAAGGAAACAACGGTTTCCCCACAAATGAAGTCACCGAAAAGAGTAGAGTCGGGAAATGCGGAAAAACATTCGTTCGAATAGGCGAAAGTGAAGGTGCTCGTCTTCGGGGATTCCCGCTCCGAGAGAGAATGCGAACTGATCCAAAGCTTTCCCGAACGTTGAGGAGAAATTCCTTGAATTGAGGAGAAACCGAGTTCGTCGGTTTCAGGCAGCAAAAGGACTCTTATCGGCACGGGTTCGCGTTGGTCGACATTCGGTTTGTAGTTCAGTGTCCTGCAACGCCACGTCGCCTGCAGACGGATTCGGGAGGAGTGGATTTTCCGTTTTTCTAGCCGTGAAACGAACCAATACGTATTCGTCAACTAGGTGTGCCCGCTCACGTGCTCCATATGACCGAACGGTCGAAGTTTTTTTTGTTTTTTATACGTTTTTACGCTTCTTTTATGTTCGAAGATTAACCGTTGCTCCCACTCACATTGGTTCCTTAGTTTTTTTATGAATATTGTGCTATTCGCCAGGAAAAGGGCAGCCTGCCTTGGCTTGAAGTAGGCACGTCGTTTCACGGGATTTGCCATCCCAACCTAGGAGACCTTTGATGACCGAGACCTTTGTGAGGGCAATTTGGAGTATTGATGGAAATTACTGTCTTTTCGGGTCAAGAACTCTAAAGTTTCCCGAGGGATTGGCAACGAAGATAAAAAGGGAAGTTTATTTGAAAAGTCACACGATGGCCATTTTTAACTACTGCTTTCATAATTCCTAGAAAGTTATGAATGCGGTTCAATTAAAGGAAGAAAATCAAGGAGTAACTTGAGTAAATTATTTGCGTGCGTGAGGTAAAATTGCGTGACACTGTGCTTAAAGAGCCCTCGCCAAACAAATTGCCCAGTCCCGGCACCGGATTGGAAGTCGTTTGTCAGGATGAATCCACGTGAGCTCACTGACTGTCTGGCGCTCTGTCTCAAAGCCCTTATGGTCATGGCCTGTAGAAACACAGAAGAATACGTTTTCGCTATAACCCCGGCTTGCATGACCCGCTTTTTACCTACTTGATGAATTTCCACAGATAGTGTAAATAATGTCATTCCCATTTGATTTCCACCAACCGAACCGAGTGCGTTTGTTCGTTCCTCCTTTTCTTCCACTCCGCCCTGCCGCGGTATCAAAGAAGGCAAATAAAACACTCTTTCGATCGCTCGAGCCCGGGTAATGTGGTTGATAAATGATAATTAAAAACGCACAACAAACCGGACGACCTTTTGCCGGAGACAGGAAAATAGATAATCCACACGCTCCGACCATTATCGTACCAGGAGTTTCTTTTTTTCCATCATTTCTATTTTTGTTCCTTCCACCAGTCAAGAGTTGGCTTTTATTTACGTTGAACACAGTAGGCTTTTCCGTCACGGCCTCCTGTAACCTCCTCGTTCTATTTTTACATGGTAAAGGAATTTCAACGGATTATTACGCGTAACTTCCTGGCAAACAAAGAGCCTGCCCGCATTACTAGAGTATTAACCGAACATTGTTTGTTCACGACTAAACATGTAATCACAATTGAGGATAAAGTCCCCGTAACGAATAATAAATACCCTTGAATAATGTTTTTTTTTTTATAATGAACCTAACCAAAGTCAGTTACCATTAATTATAAGTCAAAAGTGTAGTATTAAAATATTGAACGATGATGATCAATATGTCTCCTACTTAAAGAAACAACTTAAGTTTATGCAGACACTTAGTTGAGGAAATTTTCATTTGAAAAACAATAACAATATATTATTTAATCATTCTATGATGACCTTTAATTAATTATCTCACCGTCATATAACGTTTCCTAAGGTCCCCTGGCTAATTAGTGGCCAAACGCAATGGTTAAACAGAATCAACTTTTTTTTAAACACCACAAGAAACTGGCAAATGTTTAGGCTCGGCAAGAATCGGCAAAATTTGAACGCATTCGAAAGCCCAAACCCACCAACGGCCCTAAGACAGATGACTCATAAATTAATTGTGATTATGATGATGGGTTTTTACGTTATGAGTAGCTTTTCCAGCAGTTGACTATATTTATGGTTGCAGAAAGCAAAACCGAGAAAGGGCGGGTCAGACGAGTAGAGGAGGAGCGAGCCACATAACTCTCGACAACCTCCTTCTGGGAAAGGCAAACCCGGAAGGACAATTGTCTAAATGGCCAATTTGAATGTCATTAAGCAAAGGGACAAGCTGTCCCTCGGGAAAGGAAGCGAAAGGGGCATGAACGGCCTTGGCCCACCTTGGTCTTGCGGTAGGATTTGACGCGAGGATGAATACTGAGACGGAAACCTGCAGAGTAGACCCGTCTGGTAGCTGCTGTAAACGATACAGTTTATGGAATGGACCCGCATCCCTCAACGAGGAAAATGAAAGAGTTTTTCTGCATTATGACGGTGGCAAAACATCTTATCATCCCCAGGAATTTGATAGGATTACGAGGAGCTCTCGAACAAAAAACACGCGTTCAAATTAGGCATTGATTAATAAATTCAAAGAAGGAGGATTCATTTAGGGAGTAACGATAATTGCGTGTAAAACATTTAAAATATTTATATAAAGCGGTCAACTCCTTCAAATGACATACGTTGTACTAACTTCTTTAAAATGTGGTTAAAAATGTCCATAAGGTATTTTTATGAAGAAGTTAGTCTTCTTGTGTAGTTAAGTAAATTAAGAGCTGAATAAGAGCTTTGTTAATGTGGATAGCTTTAGATACCAGTAATAATTATCTCAAGAGATATTTAAAACTTTGCATAAAACAAAAAAATAAGCCTTATCAGATTCTGTGGTCGAAATAATTCACACTTAAAATAATTTATGAGTTTTCACATATTCATAACCATCAAGTTATGCTAATCTACCTCAATTCGCACACGCTTTCTCTTGCATGATCGTTCCACGGAATCGAAGTCCACTTTTCGCTGGCCTTATCGATGGCGGATCATCAATCGTAAATCAATCGGACCGTTTGCGTGCTTTTTATCGATGCGTTTTAATAAAACGAGCCCGTCCAGCAATCTGGCCACACTCAACGTTACCATTCGCGACTGTTTGCATCCGCGTCCAGCAGTGTTTATTCATTTCCATAATTTACATACATCTGTTGCTGCACGCGCCCGATTTCGGAAAAGCGTATGTCTAATCGGACACCGATCGTGACATCCACCTCAACCACTTCCCCCAGGGCAGGGGCAGGCTGTGGGTTGCGTTTGCAATGGCGGAAAACTGTGTCAGAGGGTTTTGGATGAAAATTCGCTCAATGTTTCACTTTCCCGCCAGCTCCTCCATACGGTGCCTCAAATGTACCATAAACACTCAAAATGAGGTCAGTCGACATGTTCCGAGGATCGGATGCTTGGGACGTGGGCGGCACGGGGTTCCGGATGGGGGTGGAGCAATTTATGCAACATTCGATGCTATTTACGGTCGATGTCAATGCTGCGCCTTCTGCCGGTGTCGGGAAAACTCGCCTCACCTCCCGTTGCTCTGGGGTTGGGAAAGGCCTACAAACCCCCCGCTCCGACTCTTGATCGGTGGCGGTGTTTTTAATCCCGTTCCGCTGCCTGTCGGCCATTTTTGTGTTGCGCTTTTCCGTGTGTTATGAATTTTTATGACCATAAATTGCGCAGCCAGATTTTATGTTTCCCGTTCGGTAGTATGGAGTTTTTTTTTTTTTATTTTTGCTTTGCAGCACATTCAAATTAGCGAGAAGTGGATTTTTAACGGTGTCCTCTGTTGTTTCTTTTTCGCATTTTTCATTTATGGCTTAACCTTTGACGATTTCCACGTGCTTTGGGGAAAATGTATGTTTTTGTTCTTTGTTCCAACATTACTCGAAGCTCAAAAATGTGTTGATGCTGCTTTTCTTTTCGTAATAATGCTCGCAATATATTAATTCGATGTATTTTATGCTTTACGGGAGATTATTGAAATGGGATCTCTCGTCTCTCGTTTTCCATGATTCTTCTGAAAGTGAAGCCCACACATTGAGGCGATTCGCTATGTGGTTACATTTACTACTCAAATGGAAATTATTATGCAAAAAATGTAAACAATTTGAAACGTGATGCAAGTAAATTCCATGTGATGTAATAAAGTGTAACCAAACATTCCGTAGAACCAAACAGCGACGTCTGAAAATGGTTCTAGTCTTTTTGACACTGAGCATTATTCCACCGGCGCCCATAAGCTCACCATACTCCACCGCCTTTTGACTGCCAAAATCTGACTCGGAATCGCCGTCCACCGTCGATGGTATGAATAATTTACTCTCAACTATAATCGCATTAACTGTAACCAAAATCATGCCCGCCATGCTCGTACACACGAAAAGGGCCCGGAAAAGCCTGGCCTGGAACCGACTGGAGTAGCATATACCAGTTTGGTACGCCGATTGAGAGCAAAACGCATACAGCGTCTGCAAAGGCCAGCATATTATTAACGCTTTCGGATAATGCACTCGCGGTCCATATCGTGGTGGTTTATTGTGTCAAGCTTCGCCTTCGGGTTGGTCCATTTGTAAAGGAGAGGAGGTGGAGGAAAGTGCGATTCCATGTGGAACAAATTTTCCACCCATCCTATCACAAGAAAATTGATTGGATAATACGGTTTACACTTACACTCTGGCTAACCGGTGAACATTGTGCTTCGATAAAAACGATTAACGCAATTTTCGGGCAGCTAGCTACATTTTCAACGTTTTCCATGCACAATGAACTAGTTTGCTCATTCATGGTTATTTCGGCACATGGTATACACTCATCAGAAGAAATAACTTGATTCAACCTAGCCCAAATTTCTATTGCATTAATTTATGTATTACCCCACAACTCTCTTATGCTTCCGGCTGCTTGAATTGTCCCAAAGCTTTTGTTAGCTTACAACCATTTCTGCTGCAATCGGTTGCCTCTCTCGGCGGTTGAATTATTCAAATAGTTTGGCGGTGCAGTGTGTGGGTAATTTTCTCTTTAAAACCATACGGTGGCAGTTTCCGATTATGAATATTAAATCCGATCCGAATTTGAGTACGTTTGCTTATGCCGGGGAATCATAGCTATTTCATCAGCCGGGTGTTGAATTTAAATTTTATCTGCCAATGAATTCTTATCCAGCCACACAATTGAACACGACAATCAATACAAATTTTTACCATGAATCTTTAAAGATGGCCTTGAACTATGAACTGTTTTAATTTTGAAACTAAAATTAATATTATTCTGACTTTCTTTGGCTAAAATATGACCATAGGGAAATGGTTTCACTTTTAAACTGCATTGAAAATACTTTCTTGCTTCTCTCTCCAAATTATTAATCTACTCTCAGTCCTCATCATCGGACTCTTCTCAAAAGTTGTGTTAGTTTAAATTTTTGGACCTGCATCCAAGCGGCAAAATTGAAAGTTATTCAACGTATCGTTAAAAACCATCTGTTATCCCCCCTTCCTACCAAACCATACCAGAAACGGAGATGTTACCAGAAACTACTGCAAAGCACTGTTTATACTCGGACACCGAAGCGTGGTTTATGTCAACTTTTTTAGGCAACAGGCACCATATGGTGGACATAGGATTTCCCGTTCACTCGGTAGAAAAGCGCAAATGAAATATACCTTCCGTTCTATAATCTATTTCGCACTATTTTACGGCAACGCGGAGTGTTTCGTCCACTGCAAAGCCAAACTTGTTTTTAAGGCTGAAAAAAACAACTGTTAAATTAAAATGGTCATGAAATAAAAGAAAATAAGTAACCTAGGAGTTTGTTTGAATAACACAAAAAGGTCACATTAAATTCAAACGAAATCTAACGAAAAAAACGACCTTCTACTAAGGACTGTGACACACTTTTCTATACGTGAATAATAGTTATGTGTAGTAAACAAAGTCTTTCGTGACGCCGAATAAAAACATCGTGATGGATGAACTTATTGAATAAACATATAAAACAGCCGAAATGTATAAGAATTACATAAAACTCAGGTCCCAGGTTGAGTTTTCGGATACTTTCGTGCTTTCAAGACTTTCATCATCATCTTCATCAACACTTCACCAGCTCCGGCGAGGTTTAACACACCCCTGGGATCCCAGGTCGCCCGGTTCGGACACTAGCGCAAGATAAACACGCCCGTATTAACAGCAAACCATTTCCAGCCAGCTGAATCGTATCCCATGGGCAGAATGAGAATGGAGCTCCTTCTTGTACTTCATCATTTCTGTTATTATCGATGGCACAATTTTTCCGACTGTTGGCTGGACAAGATAAAACCGTATGCCACGATTGACGTACAATTTGTAAAAGTGCCAAAGCAAAGCGTCTACAAACTTGTAATACCATGAAAGACGGGTTTCATATTCGAGGCAACTATAATCAGATTATTTGGCTGGGTCAATCAAATTGCATTGCTCGAAACATGATCTTTATTCTTAAATCATAAAATGCTACGATCGAATGAGTGAATTCGTCATTTGTAAGCACATTTAGAGTATTATTTATTATTCTAAACTTACTGTAAACATCTTAAGTAAGTGCCAATATCTGTTGTTATCATTTAAATTGCAACAATAAATTAAAATAACGCATAACGCTTCAATAAACTAACGAAAATACACTACCTCTATCTTTCCAGGACAAAGAATCTACTGTGAAAAAATAAAATCAAAAATCTTCGCGTGTATGCAGCCGTCATCTTCATCGCATCAAAGGGGACGAAAATATCGGTCAATTTCACAAACATAAACGAAACACGCCAGATGACCCTAGAATAGCCGACATGAAAGCCACAAACCTTGTTATGACGATATGGTCTTGACGCATCCGGGGAAACCCAAAATTCCAATGCGTATCGACATGATTAATGGTTACGCTGACAACCGTCGCTATCAAACGATAAATTATCTGGCTATTTCTTCAAACGCAACCAGAGAGTAGCACGGAATGATTCTTTCACGCGTACTACTATGCAGTCGAGCCGGTTGCCAGCAATTTTCTTCTGATATCATAACATATTTCCCTGTGTCCCACATTTCATTTGTGAATTTCCAGATGAGTGGCACCAGTCGAAAATGAAACGTTAATAAATCCAATTGATGGACTCATGCTTCACATCAAATTCTAAATTCTCACTGTAGGTATTAAAAGGATTTTTCTCTCCATCGCTCCTATTTCCTTTTTTTGCATCCAACATCCAGCCGTTCTATGTACTCAAGTGCCATTGCACAGGTTGATTTGGTCATTCCCATCGAACTGCTCTGCCGCAGTAGTACCACAGCAACCCGAATACTTGCCGTGCCATCAACAAACAAACAAACCGATTTTCCCCGATGGCCAATTGCTCCGATGGCCCGTACTGAGAGGTGCGCTACTTGTTTTTACACCGTAGTGGACTCCCTAATTTCACGACTTTGTGGATTTCCCCATTTCACGCAGACGTACAGAGCTATGGAGCTCGTTGCGAGGGTTATGCCTCAAATGCGTTTCAATTTCTGCCCCTGACAGCGCTGGATATATTGCAGCTTTATCAAACATGTTTTTCAGCCTCAGCTTACAGCCGTATACTCGTTTTTTTTACTCTTGAGCTATTCCAATTGTCCCACCCATTCCCCTGTGTGGGTGGGTGATCATGATCATGATGGATGTTGGAGTGCATTGAAGTATTTTTCTTTTAACGGTTTTTGGCATTTACGGGAAACAATTGGTGTGTTTTATTTGTTCAATCATTGCAAAATTGTGTAGGGCTAATGAACTATAAAAAGTGCAATAACTTTGAAATGCAGCTTCACAAATAACACCACATTGAACGAACAAACAATAAGTTCTTTTCTTAAATTCAAGCGTCATTATCGATATAATTAAACTTATGACCTTTCCCTTAAACTGCATTTTGAAAATGAAATTATTTGGAAATCGTATTACCAACTTTTTAAATATTTTTCTTTTTAAATTTGAGCGTTTATACTCAACAAATTATTTGTTGGTCCCATTAGACCAGTAACCTTTTTTTGTTCAACTAGTTTCCTATCGTTGCATTTATTTGGTATACTATTTATTTAAAAACCGCACACATCTGAATGTTCTGGGTTCTGGGGTGGTATTGTTTCCGAAGCGAAAGAAACTTTTTGTTCCTTTTTATCCCGCGAAAACTGCACATCTATGATGCCCGTAGGCTCTAAAGTTTTCGTCCGACATACCACACGCATAGAACTGTGAGGGCGAGCCCACAGAAGTTCGGCTGCATAACTCTGCTTTGGATTCTGCTGAGCGAGTTTTGTTCTCAATAGGAATTTTCGGCCTGAGGCGAAGAATTGAAGGATTATTTTTGAGAATAGTTTTGGTTCAACGATGGAAAACAGAAACTTTGAATAACATTTAAGATTTGTTATTGAACAAAATTTCCAATATTAGTAATTGAATAGAATATCGAAAGCATATTTATATGATGTTATTATGATACGATTTTATGTTATGTGAAACATTTATTGACCAATGATGATTTTTTTTTCATTTCGATTTCTTTTCATTTATTAACATGAACACAGTCAAGTTATCGATTCGATTAGAAAAAAGCCAGATTGAATCAAGTGAAACTTCCTAAATTCCATCACACCGTCGAATCTACGCCAAAACACACCTTCGCTCACCTTCAGGACGACCGCTAAACTCAATCCTGGCTAAAAACTCCAAGGAACCACATCACCTTAAACTCAATTCACCACGCACAATTGAGCCTAATGACTAAGCTTGTTCCGAGAGCGTTCGAGGACTTATTGGTTGTTCGTCTTTTTGGGTTGTTCCGTTCGCCTTTTTCTTTCCATGGTTTTGTCGGTTTTGTTTTTGCTCTTCCGAACGTGGACGTGGGAGTTCAGAGCCCTGGGTACGGATCATGGGCGAAACTTCATTAGCATCATCATCAAGTATCAATTCAACTTCATTTAGGGCATGTTTTCCGAAGAAGGCACACTTCCGCTAGAAGCTGGATGGACAGGATGGAAAGATTGTGGAATTGTTTAGGCAGAAATGAAAAAGAATACAAAGGCCCTGGAACGAGAATCAATTCTATCAAATTAACTGAGATTTGCTTGTGGTTCACCATCAAGATTAAAAGATTTCATAACGGCTAACAAACTTAGTACATTGCGGTGTACATGGCATACAAATTGTTTCTAGATAATATATATGCTTGTAAAGCTGTATTTGGGTGAAACTTTCTTCAATTTGCGACATTAAACATGATAAAAATGATAGCACACATAAATTAAAGCATTCATCACCGCTGGAAATTACTTGGATGAACATCATCTATTCGGTATGAATTTCTTATGACTTCTAATGGTGAAAATGTAATTCAACGATGTTCAACGATTTGAACCTTTGCTTCCCTTTACGAGCTCCTAGTCCTACAAAAAACTAGCCAACAGCAACGAACAATAAGCAGCATGGAAATTTAAAAATACTCACGTGCCGAATCTCTCTCCATCGTAAATCCTCCAGGAAAGATTTTCTTCAACAAGTTTTCCCTTGCTGGCAGGTGAACGATAAAAAAGATAAGGGCGGGCGGTGGTAGTGCAGTTTTCTCCAGAGGGAACAGTCTGTTTGAGTAGCTTCAAGGTGTGTTCGTCGGGTTGCTTTTCACGGCTTCGCTTATCTTCACTGTTGAAGCCACTTTCTTTTTCCATTACCAGTTCCAACCGTCGGCGCCCAACGAACGTTTACTCGAGCGCACTGAAGAACCACCGCGGTGCCGCCAATGAGCGCTAAAAGGGGTATTAAACGAGATTTGCATTTTGTCAAATAAAGAGAGAGAGTTTATAAATTGTTTTTGAAACTAGCTCCGGAGCAGTTGCCATGTCGATCGTTGCCGAGCTCCTCCACGCGTTCGGGTGGCTCGCACAACCTTGAGGCGGATTTCAGAAGGCATCAGGTGCGACTTTTAATAGCCCAGAAATATGCCAACCCGGCCGCAGGTGGCTGCTCCAGATGATGCAGCAGCCGCTGCCGGGCGACTGGAAACCCGGAAAAGCTTAAAAGCTGAACATTTGCATAAAGTATAAGTTGTCAAGCCATCTAATTAGGGCACGTTCGACGTCATTATGCTAAATGATATTTTACCATCAACTCAAATCCGTCGTTTGAACCTGCAGTTTTATGCGTTTGACCTAAAGAATCAGAATAGTTTACTGGGAAGCTCATTGAAGAATCAGGTTTATTATTTACTGAAGGGATTAAAAAAATACCAAACTCTACTAGAATGTTACTTCCTTGAGTAATTCTTATATAGTTATATTAGAAGTAATAGTAATTTCTATGCAGTCACGGTGGATTGAAATTTGGTTGGTAGAAACTGTATTTTGAGAATCGGAATGAAACCTGCAGTACTCTTCCTAACAAGGATCTGAATAATATTATCATGTACAAATTCAACACTGTACACGTTCACGTGGTTTTTCTTATCTTAGAACACTGCATAGCCAATAGATGATAGGTTATGGTACCTGCTTCGACATGTGAGGCAAATAAATACCTACTATCACACCAAATTTTTTTAGTTACTCTTGGAACAGTGTAAAACACAGAGGACTGTTTCAGATGGTAGTTTTAATACGAATGATCTTTACATCGATATACTGTCGATGTCTACTATGATATCTATACTTCTGTGTCTACTACGTTTAGTGACGTCTTAACATCAACACTCCTCCTAGACGGCACTAGTCAAACCAATCATCTTGCTTAACTTCCATGCCAAGATAGTGATGAATCTTTCCCAACTCGCTTATTTCGAACGTCTGCCGAAGTGATGTTGCAACAGCTTCTATCATCGGAACATTCTTGCTTGCCACAATCAGGTCATCAACGTATACCAATACATAGCACCACGAACCATTTGTGCATTTACGATACAGACATGTATCTGCCTTGCATCTTTCGAAATTCAACTGAACCAGTTCTTGATGTAGCTTATGATTCCATACCCTAGCCGCCTGTTTAAGCCCATACAAGCTCTTCTGCAATTTGCACACCTTCGTTTCATTTCCATTAGAGATGAATCCGCACGGTTGTTTCATGTATATCTCCTCCTCAAGATCGCCATGTAGGAATGCGGTCTTGACGTCGTATTGCTGAACAATCATGCGTTCCTTCGCTGCAACCGCCATCATTGTTCGAAATGTGGTTTGCCGAGCCACAGGTGCAAATACCTCGTAATAGTCAGTTCCATATTGCTGACTGAATCCTTGGGCCACTAGTCGAGCTTTGTAACGGAGTATTTTCCCATCCGCATCTCGTTTGATTGCAAACACCCATTTACAGCCAACAGCTTTCCGATCCTTCGGCAAGTCTCGCAAGGTCCATGTCTCATTGGAACGTATTGAACGTATTTCCTCTTCCATAGCTGCTTTCCAATGTTCCGCATCGGCTGATGCCATCGCTTCTTTATATGACCATGGAAGCAAGTCCTGCTGATCAGTAGACACAAAACCAAATTCTACTACTTCATCATCTTCGAAACCCTCGAAGTTTCCAGAGGTATCGCTTTGTGTACTACTGCCTTCATTACAAGTTTCATTTTCGTCTTCCGCAGCAGGATCATTTGGCTGTTCGGTTTCAAGTTGATTGGCTGGTGTATCAGTGAACTCTATTGGAACAGCAGTTCGTTTTCCCTCCAGTTGCGCTCCTGAAGTATGACGAATTGCTTCATCAATAAAAATCACCTCGCGACTCTTCATAGTGCACTTTGTTTTAGGATCATACAACCGGTAACCCTTAGTATCTTCTTCGAATCCTAGCAGCAAACATTCACGTGACTTCGGATCCCACTTTCGACGTTTTATCTTCGGAACTTGCACCATGGCCTTCGTACCAAATACGCGAACATGCGAAAGATCTGGTTTCCTGCTACTCCACACCTCGTCCGGTGTTAAGTCATGTCCTCGGGTCGGTGATCGATTCACTAAATAAACCGCAGTAGACATTGCTTCTGCCCAAAATGATTTCGGCAAGCCTGCGTCGAATAACATACAGCGCGCCTTTTCCAATATCGTTCTATTCACACGTTCAGCTAACCCATTTTGTTCTGGCGTGTAGTCATTAGTTGTTTGATGCCTGATGCCTGCCTTTTTGAGATACTGCTGGAATGACCTGTTCGTAAATTCTTTGCCGTTATCGCTACGCAACGTCTTCAATTGATGACCAGTTTGACGTTCAGCCAGTACATGAAATTGCTTGAAACTGTCCAATACTTCATCCTGAGACTTCGACTTCAAGAAATATACGAACATGCGACGAGATTTATCATCGATAAACATGATATAATATCTGTTTCCTCCAAGTGATGTTATTTCCATCGGTCCTCCAACATCTGTGTGCACGACTTCGAGAAGATTTGTTGACCTTGATCCTTGCTTGCTGAATGGTAATTTTGCTTGTTTTCCCATCGGGCAACTGCAACAATCGCCAGCATTTCCAGTGTTAATGTGAATTCCTGTTACCACTCCACTAGCAAGTCGCTTCACGTTATGCATTCCCAGGTGACCCATACGTCGATGCCAAGTATCCAATGATGCTCCAATCGAAGTAAGCATAGCTTTATCAACCGGAACAGATTGACTCAGTCTGAATAAATCATTTTGTATGACTCCTGTAGCTATGAGCTTGCCTTTATCGTTTCGGATTTCACAACCATCCTTCTTGAATGTAACGGTGTTACCTTTTTGGACTATCTGACTAACGGACAGCAGATTCATTGAAAGATCCGGAATGTATTGGACATCGTGAACTTCAAGTGGTACTCCGTCTCGCTGACACTGAGGATACACTTTCGCCATTCCAGAAGCTTTAATCTGCATAGTACCTTTATTCGCTGCTACGACCGTTCCACCGCAATGCTTCACGTTCTTCAGCAGGTTAATGTCCTTCGTCAGATGTTTCGTGGCCCCTGAGTCTAAATACCAGTTGTTATCCGCCACGACGTTCGTTGACAATACTGCAGATAATAAATTCGCTTTCTTTTCATTCTTGTCTTCCTTGCAGAACTTCGCGATGTGTCCGAATTTATTACATTTTCTGCATCTAGGTCCCTTTGGTTTATTCGTATGCTTTGATCGATTACCTTGGTAACGTTGCTGAAAATTTTCACCTTTTCCAACGAAAGCAAGCTGTTCGCTTGGTGAAAATTCCTCCTGCAACAGGATCGTCTTTATGGAATCTCCGGTAATCTTTATTCCTGAGTTCTTGAGCGCCATTACCATTGGTTGGTACCGCTCCGGAAGACCAGCCAATAGCAACACTCCTACGAATCTTTCCGGAATCGGGAATCCAATCTCGTTTAATTGGTGACATGTTGAGATTATTTGGTTGGCGTAATTTTCAATAGTTCCGCAAGTTTCCAGGTCGGTTTTTATAAGTTTGTGCAGCAGTCCTACTTCACGAGTGAGTCCCGTCTCGTCGAAAGCGCTGGTTAATTTTTCCCAAACTTGCCGAGCTGTAGTTGCATCCTGAACGTGATAATAGTTTGCTGGTTCTAAGAGCAGGATTATTTTCCATTTAGCCTTTTTGTCCTTCACCGGATCCACAGCTTCCAAGGTTCCGTCTTCCTTCCTCTCGGGTTCAACCGCGTCCCACAAATCTTCAACTTCAAGATATGTTTTCACGGCAAATCGCCAGGTTGTCCAATTCTCTCGTCCAACGAGCCTTTCGATGTATGGATTTCCACTTCCTACCATTTCTGGGCCCATAACCTCTTGGAACAGTGTAAAACACAGAGGACTGTTTCAGATGGTAGTTTTAATACGAATAATATTTACATCGATATACTGTCGATGTCACCTATGATATCTATACTTCTGTGTCTACTACGTTTAGTGACGTCTTAACATCAACAGTTACCAACCTCATTCACACCGCAAGAAATCTGCTCGGGTGTTTTTTTATGTTCCACGAAGTGAACAGTGCTTCCCTCGGGTCACATCTTCAACATAATGCAACGTTAATGTGACTATAGTTCATGCTTCGAACGTGGAAGTGCCAACAGGAACACAATATGATGTTCCACGTGCAGTTGCACCGAGAATGATGCATACTTTTATGCTCGCTCTTCATGCACTGAATGCTTTCACTCCTTAAAAACCTTTAGGTCCCTATAGCGTATAATAGCTGTCCGCTGAACCCGGAAACAAAGGCACGTGGACGCCATAAAACAAGAATAGTTGTGGACAACACACGACACACCCGAAAAAGGACTGATTCACATGGTCCAACCATGTTGAAACAAGTGGAGCGCGTGGTTATCGTGCCTCTTCCGATTCGGGGATGCCATTTGTGTCCATGTTCCAGGCATTCCAGTGCCAGCTTTTGTCAAACCTGCACGCAAACATAACAGCCAGTTAAAGGACTATTTGTTTGTATTAACACTAGCGACGGTGTGGCAGACGGTGTGTGTTGTTCCTCCTGCTGCCTTCTGCTTCCTGCCTCGAAGGCCCTCAATCCAGAGATCATCCCTTCCCAAGGTGCACTTCGTGGAAAAGGCATCACTTGCGTTCATACAACACGTGCGTTATGCACTGGACGAAGCGGGCATTTCCTGATCGCCACGATCTGTGTTGCTAATGCTGCGGGAAAATCTACCCTCAGCGGATACCATCTAGGTGGAGGAAACTGGAATACCCACCTTTGGCGAACCGCTCAAACATCCGTGCGGTATTATAGTGGGATGTTGCACTTTTCATAAGTTCACAGTTGAGATGAAAATAGGCTGCCATATGCTAGAGAATTCCTATGCGCAAAAACATGTTTACGAAAGTATTTTTTCACTTGCCATCTTGAACACTCTCTTTAAATAAAGAGCGAAGAGGTAACACAAATCAAAGCTGAAGCCACCGATTTATGGACATAAAAAGGAACATAATGCTGCCAAACCGTTTAAAAGAAGACTGTCCGTAGTTCCCTAGTCCATCTTTTACGCATTGCCTTTGGTACATACGACACTAGATCGAACGGCGAAGGCTTAGAAGTAGAGGCGACGGTAAATCCACTCCCTGCCATTTTTCATCCGTTAGCTTGATTCAGGAAAGCCGATTCAATTTCGCTTCATTGCAGGGACATTACTCGGAAAACTCGTTCAGGCCGTGCAAGCTGCAACATAGTTGGTTAAGGGGGATGAGTTTGGACACTAGAAATAAAAACGAGCAAAAGAAAAACATCGATAAATCATTCAAACGATTTTAACTAGCATGTTCAGAAACATGGACCACCAAGGTTCCATGCGAGTGGATGCACTTTACCAGCGCAAGCTTAGCCGTTCATCGAGTGATGCATTACTACTTTGGATGAAAAAAAAACTGTAAAGAAACTGCGCTGGTGAAAGAAAGCCAGTTTTAAAAGTCACCCCTAACGGATTTCGTCTTTCAGGCCTTAAGCATAATTGTTAGAAGAGTAATCTATGAATTGTAGTAGCCTTTGTTTTTTAATACATGATTATTCTGTGTTCAACTACTGAATATATCAGACGTACTTTTCAATAGGTTATGGGCCCAGGATACGACTCTGTTAGTTTGAAATTAAAAGATTGAAAGCAGTTTTGTGAAGAATGGCGAATCCGAAACTAGCGGGATCTTTTTCCCTGCCTTTGCGAGAAATACTTCGAGGATCGGAAAACTACAGTTCTTGGTCTTTCGCCACCAAGATGGTTTTGATTAAGGAGAAAACCTGGTGTGCAGTGAAGGAACCAGCTGAAGGTGAACCGGCAGTGAGCGAAGAAACATCCATGCAAGCATTGGCGACGATATGTCTGAGTATTGATTCCAGTATATACGGACTCGTGAGAGATGCTAAAAATGCGAAACAGGCGTGGGATAACCTCAAAAATACGTACGAGCATAGTGGATCAACCAGGAAGATTGGTCTGCTGCGACGGCTGACAGGAATTCGTTTGGTTGGAGCTGAACGAGATGAAGACATCATTTGCCAGACGACTCAGCAGTATGTGAACGAATTATTCACAACGAGTCATCAGTTGGCAGAAGTTGGGTTCAAAGTCGATGACGCTTGGTTGGCCAGTTTGCTCATGAAAGGCCTACCGAAGCAGTATGACCCAATGATCCTTGGTTTGGAATCATCCGGAATCCAGTTGACTGCGGATATAGTGAAAGCGAAAATTTTGCAAGACGTAAAAGTGTCGAGCGAGAAGCAAACTGTGGAAGCGTTCCTTGGCAACTCGAAATCGACGACGAAAAGAAGTAGTGTGAAATCTAACGTTCAATGCTACCGGTGCAAGAAAATGGGTCATTTTGCTTCTCAATGTTCGAATCAGTTTTCTGACAAGAAGCAGGAGAAAAGCAAGAACAGTGGTCACGCTACATTTTTCGCGGCTTTCAATGCATGTCAGACATCAACAGCGGCAGAAGAAGAATGGATTTTTGATTCCGGAGCAACTTCTCATTTGTGCCGAAACAGAAATTTATTGGTTGATGCAGAGAATGTTTCGTCGAGCATCAACGTAGCCAATAATACTGCTGTTCCAGTGGTTGCTAAAGGTTCGGTGAACGTGTCAGCAGATGTTGGAGCATCGACATGTGCGATCTCCATGAACGACGTCCTGTATGTACCGGAATTGGCTGTGAACTTACTATCTGTTAGCAAGATGTGTCAGAAGGGCTACACAGTGACGTTTCGAAAACAGACGTGTAAGGTGATCAGTCCTAGTAATAAATTGGTTGCGATTGGTCAAGAATCTGGTGGTTTATACAGATTGAAAAGATCACCTGGGTCGTTGGTGAACATGGTCAGCCGGATGGAAGACAACTTTAAGCTTTGGCATCGCAGACTATGTCATATGTCTGTTGGCTGCATGAAACGACTTGAAACCATGGCAAGCGGATTTGAATTTAGAGTGACGGATGGAATGCAGTGTGTACCATGCATACAAGGGAAGCATCATCGACATCCGTTTAACATCAAGGGACAACGTGCGGATCGTGTGCTTGAGTTAATTCATTCCGATTTGTGTGGACCCATGGAGACAGCATCGATAGGAGGAAATCGTTATTTTATAACATTCATCGATGACTCGAGCAGAAAGGCGTTCGTATATTTCCTGAAATCGAAAACCGAAGTGTTTGAAACGTTTAAACATTTCAAGAGTTATGCCGAGAACCAGACTGGTGAGAAAATTAAGCGTATCAGATCGGATAACGGACGGGAATATATGAATCGTGAAATGAAGCTATTCCTTTGTCAAGCCGGTATTCATCATGAAACATCCGCTCCGTACACTCCGGAGCAGAATGGATTAGCGGAACGTATGAACCGGACGATTGTAGAAAAGGCGAGGAGTATGCTGTGTGATGCCAATCTGCCAAAGCGTTTTTGGGCTGAAGCAGTTGCGACAGCATCGTATGTGATCAACCGATCACCTACTATGGGATTGCGAATGACACCTCACGAAGCGTTTACTGGTAGAAGACCGAATCTTGCCCATCTTAGAATATTTGGAGCAAAGGTGATGTGTCATGTGCCGAAGGAAAGAAGGCAGAAATGGGATGCCAAATCAGATTCTGGCATTTTCATGGGATACAGTAGCAGTTCCAAGGCGTATCGAGTTTATAACTCAAAGACTAAGAAGGTTATCGTTAGTCGGGATGTAATATTTGTGGATGAATGTGCAAAGAATCGAGTTTCTGAGTTTGAAGAATCATCTACTGAAGTCAGTCTTGGTGAATTCCATTTTCAACCTGTCGTACAGGATCAAGAAGTAGAAAGTTTGGAGACAAATGGAGCTCGGAATGATGATAACGATTCAGAATACGACGATGCTATAGGAGATCAAGCAGAAGCTATTGAACACCATGAACCACAAATAGAGGACCCACAGAAGTTGGTAAGGCGTAGTGAGAGGGAGCGCATTATCCCTGGCAAGTACCGGGATTTTGTAATGAGTTGCAATGCTGCAGTTAAAAGTCCTGATGAATCCTGTACCGTGGTTCCAGCGATGTTAAATGAACCGATAACGTACCAAGAGGCTAATTCCTGTGAAGATAGCAGTCGCTGGAAAGATGCTATGAAATCAGAGTATGATGCCTTATTGGAAAATCGAACATGGGACTTGACGAGTTTGCCTGCTGGTCGAAAACCCTTACGATCAAAGTGGGTGTATACGGTGAAAACCAATGCAGATGGCTCGGTGGAGAGATTCAAAGCCAGGTTAGTCATTAAAGGTTTTTCGCAAGTCAAAGGTGTGGATTACAACGAGACCTACGCACCTGTTGTTCGATTGGCTACCGTGCGATATCTAATGTCCTTGGCTGTCAACATGGACTTGAAGATACTGCAGATGGATGCAGTGACAGCATTTCTACAAGGAGACCTGGGAGAAGAGGAAATATACATGGAGCAGCCAGAAGGATTTGTGAATCTAGAAGCACCACACAAAGTGTGTAAATTGAAGAAGGCGTTGTATGGACTGAAGCAAGCTAGTAGAGTTTGGAATTTGAAACTAGATGCTGAGCTGAAACGCATTGGGTTGGTACAGTCCAATTACGATTCTTGTGTCTACTACAAGATTGATAGAGGAAGTGTGCTGATTGTAGCAGTGTATGTAGACGATTTATTGATCTTCTCGAATAATGAGAGCTGGGAAAAGAACTTAAAACAACAGTTGACCAAGAGATTTAAAATGAAGGATTTAGGTCTCGCGAACAAAGTTCTTGGAATACGAGTGACCAGAGCAGATGGTGTAGTTATGTTGGATCAAGAACTGTACATAAATGAATTATTGAAGCGATTCGGTGTAGCTGAGTGCAACCCAGTTCTTACTCCAGCGGATCCAGGCCAGAAACTGTCCAAGGAAATGTGTCCTAAGACTGAAGAAGAGCGCAGACAGATGCAACAGGTTCCTTACCGGGAACTGATAGGCGGCCTGCAGTACTTATCACAAGGAACTAGACCGGACATAAGTTTTGCTGTAAATGCTGTGAGTCACTACTGTAACAATCCTGGGAAAACTCACTGGATTGCAGCCAAACGGATCTTACGTTATTTAAAAGGCACGAAATCCATGAAGCTGTTATATAAAGCAACAATTGAAAAAGGCTTTGAAGGTTTTTGTGATGCTGATTGGGGTAATGACACTGATAATCGTCATTCCATTACTGGCTATGTGATGAAGCAATCTGGAGGTTCAGTTGCCTGGAATTGTCGCAAACAATCAACAGTTGCACTTTCGACGACGGAAGCCGAATACATGGCACTTTCAGCTGTCACACAGGAAGCTATTTGGTGGAGAGGTTTTCGAAAAGAACTGTTGGGAATCGAAGAGCCATTGACGATTTTTTGTGATAATCGAAGTGCTATCTATTTGGCGGAGAAACAAATTGGCTACTCACCTAGAAGCAAACATATTGATATTAGACATCATTTTGTGAGACAGAGCATTGCAAGAAATCTTGTTCAGCTGAAACATGTTTGCTCTGAAAAACAAGAAGCTGATCTGCTAACTAAGGTACTTCCTACCAGCAAATTTGAAGATGGACGGAAGGCCCTTGGAATTAAAACAATTCATGATTAAGGGGGGATGTTAGAAGAGTAATCTATGAATTGTAGTAGCCTTTGTTTTTTAATACATGATTATTCTGTGTTCAACTACTGAATATATCAGACGTACTTTTCAATAATAATATACTAGCAGAAATCGAAAACTATAATTCAATTTCATTGATCGAAGGATCCCCAGCTTGAGGCATTAAAAGCATTGAAAATTGGATAAAACCATAAACTGTATCACGCTTTCAATTATCTTCCTCTCAAAAAAAGAAAATTTGCAATAGGCTGCAGTTTTCGAGTCTGAAAAGTCTAAAGTCAATCGGACAAACCCTACATGAATGCCACAGATCAAACCACTCTCGGTTTGTTTCATTCATAAGCAAACAAACAGCTAAGGCACAACAGAAAAACGCAACTGGCCAATCCTCCGCATTCGTACATTGTTTTTGCTTCCATTGAAGCACTGAAAAGGGCACTGATTGATTGCGGTATATTGTTTGTTCCGTGTTTACGCGAGACGCCATGCACATGTGCAGCGGCTCCAGATTCGCGCCTTCTGGCTAGGACGAGCACCGAATTTCCTACACTTTGTGCCACAAACGGTCGAAGTGCAGCACACGGTGTTGCCGGTGCAGTGGATGCAACAACCGTCGAGGCCCATGTTACGGGCGCCTTTTGGGTGCAAAAATGTCACATCCAGTTACTCACGCCATCCATCTCAGCCAGGGCAAACGCGTCGTTCCCATCATGGCGTCGTCCTTCGCCATGACTTTCCAACATGGGACCTTCCAAACCACAGTCTGCCACGACACGAGGCACGTTGGTGCTCTGTGCATTGATCCACTATCGAGGTACCGGGTCGATAGATCAGAGCGGAAGCAACAATAAGCCGGCCGAAACGGGCAATAAATAACCAATTCATTAAGAGATAAAGTACATTAATTTGTATCTTGCGCTCAAGGAATTTAGGAGCGTTCCAGGGCGGGGAGATTATTTCGTACCCATAATAATGTCCAATAAATTTGAACCCCAACCGTTTCCGGCAAGAAAACAGCAATTTCCAAATAATCACCAAGCCTTTTATCAACTTCGTTCAATTAAATCAATAGACAGAACGGGGCACGATAATTGGCAAGGCTAAAACAAAAGTGGTTCATTTAAAACAATTTTTTCTATTTCGTTCGTTAAATCATTTAAAAGATCATTGGATCAACAATCTTGCTCGTACTTATTCTGCAATCTTATTCATTCGCCAAGATCGTAATAAACCAAACTAGAGTTGCGAACTCAAATGTTCCTGTTTTTTTCTGATCTGCCGGCCAGAAACCTTTGAACTTGTTCCTGGTCATGATCTCTCATCACATTTTTCGTAATTTTTTTTACTACCGTCCTCGTTATTTGGTCGAATCTTTCACCCTAAAGGCCTGCCATATACGTTACGATGAAAATGGTGGTTGCTATTGAAATCTGTCTGTTGCATTCCCAAAATCGTCGCGAAGCAATATTCGGCCACTATCGAGTAGGAATTTTTATTATCCTTCCGCCTCTAGCTCTGGCGAAAAGATCCCTGTACGTTGCAACCTTTGGTGCTTTGCCCTAGGACAGACACCTTTTCCGGATCTGTTCGGCGCTCACCGACACGCGCCTCGAGTATCCAAGAGTGGAAACCACAATCTAACAGACTCATAAACTCAATTGAGTCATCGCTGGTTCACTACCGGGAAGGATGTTCCAGATGACCTTGGAAATCAAGACAGCGGCGTTGTCTGGGGTTCCGTTATCCATACCCTTATTCTACGCTAATAACAAGCATTCAAGAATGGAACAGGGTTCAACACTGGGGCGAGAGATTTCGTCCTCTATTATCATAAAAAGTAGCCGCAAAAATCGAGAAGATTACCTGCCGAGTAAAGTGTGGCATATAAATTTGGCTCAACAACGCGATTGGTGTTTGTTACATTGAAGTCACAGTTAGTATGAACCAACCCAAACGCAAAAAAGAGCTGCTTGTGGAACTGCATCATTTTTTAATTTGCGATTCTGTCGTCAAAGCACCTAACTAATCAGGTATCCGACGTTGCTCGCGTAAAGCGACCACGTTAAAAAGTTGTACATTGTGCCTAAACCATGCATCCACGCTCCAGAATTTGCTGCCAAACGGGTCAGATACGATGCGGCATCCGGAAATGGAGTGTGTGAGCAAAAGGTGGCAATTTGGAAGCCAATGAAGCTATCGTTTTTTTTCTTGCGCCAACGCTATCAACAAACTTTTGCAGCCCACTGATTTATTTGCTATCGTTGATCAACTTTGGGTACATTCGAATTCGGTCTTTTCAGATAAAAATTGATCTTCATTTTAATTGATTATCATTTTTGATCTATCATTTTTTATCCTCACTTGTAGCGGGGGACCATGGCTCGACCTGATGCGTTTAGGGAATTTTTGAAAAAGTTACAAGAAAAGTGAATTTGTCTTTGTAGGATTTCACAAATTGCTGTTGAATTTGTGAAAATGTAGCAATATTATCTTACAACAAACACTGTAAATGCTAGCCATAGATTTGCAATTACTTATCTATTTGATAAATTTAAACTTAAGTGACCGTAAATTCTGAATATTTTTGTTCTCATGGTTTGATAAACCTTGACATGAATGCATTTGCCACTTCAGCCTGCCAACGCTCCAAAGGTAGTTAGTCCCTGGACGGATGAGAAAAGAAGTTGAGCAAAATTGACTAACGGAGATTTGAAAACGCCTTCCGCTGCAGGGAAGAGCACGTGTGCCGATGTGCAGCATTCATTTTTTGGCGGCGTAATAGAAATAATTCACAGTTGGCTTCCGTCCAGCACCGACCGACTGCTGGTCGGACATGCTCCTTACTGAGTCGTTACATTTATTCCGCCTCGAGGGCTCATGATCGTATGGACCAACGATTTTTCAATGGTTCGACGCTTCTTCGTTCGTCTAAGGCAGCTTCAACGGCTGAATGAAGATTAAGATGCATGCTCCGGGAGGATTTTTATGGCGAATGGAAGCAGCCCTTCGTGGGAGGCCCTTCGTTTACTCTCAAACGATCGTAGGTGAAACGAACTGGAGGTCGTTGCTAGTGTTGCAGCTGTACCGTTCACTTCACACCGATTCTTCATTGAAAAAAGTACGCCGGGAAAGTACCGGAAGTTTGATCGAATTTCATTAAGGAAAGCTACAGGATTAAATTGAAGCTTCAATGATTTGGATTTAAATGGATTCCACTGAGCTCAGAACTAACTATCTTATTTCCCTCTGGCTTTGCCTCGTCAGACTATTGAATGTAAATTGTACAAACTGCCCTAGCTTAAATGGTAAATGCCATGAACACAGATTGCATTTCAAACTCTGCCATTCATCTATAAACGTAGTTTGGCGCGTTAAGTTAGCATAAGCACAATCAAACGATTTTGGTGTTTACTAAGGAAAAAGACCAATTTATGACACAATGCAAAACCACTGCTAATAGAACAACCCAAGTAGTAAACGAAAACATGGCATAGGACTCAAAGAAAACCACAAACGACACGGAAAGAACTTTTGCAATTTACTTTTTACTTCCCTGATAGTGCTTTCGTTTATGCATCCGTCACAGTTGTGCACTTAACATTTGTGGAAGTTTGAATCAGCTTCATCCGCCCAGTTGCAAGGAAGCTGCACAAAAAAGTACCGGTTTGCGGTGCGATGCCTGCCTCGAAAACCGGAACTCTCATAATGTTTCAAAGTAATCTTATTTTTGTAATAGTCTCAATTCATTTTCCGAAAGTTGTTCCTTGCGTGGATTCTTTTTTGCATTCCGAACAAAAACACTATTGCAATCGCGAACCATGTTGTGTATGACTGGCATAGTTGCAGAAAATTATTCCATTTTTCCATTGGGGGTTTTCTCCTATCTATTACGCTTGAGCCTACCAAGAGAAGACTTCGAAAAGTATTCTTATTTTGGAACGATGTTTTGTATGCAACGCTTCTTCATGTTGCACAAGTGGTAAAGAAAAAGAGATTCTTCCCAATGGGGTACAACAATCTCGGAATGGAAAAGTTTAATTGAACGATTATCTAGGCTCCAACTTTAAGCGTAGTAAAGTTAGTTGTTTCCTCTTTTTTTCAAAACGTTCAATCCCTTCCCATTAGTCTGGGGATATCCCAAACTACGAATGCTAATAAGTACACGGCACTTATATCAAATGAAAAAAAAGGTTGGACTGTGAAGTTTTTTACAATGGATAAAAATCACATACATTTTCACATTTCAAGGGATGAATACATAAATGAATTAAAAACTGTAATACTTTTAAGCTCAAATAGTGACTGGAGTATAGTGAAACCTACTTCCATCCTTATCGTTCAGGGGGTACGGTGGTGGCGTTGAAGTGCTTGGCGCAAGCCAACATGGAGCCGCCACTGGCACAGATCTTGGTGGTAGTAGCATATTCGCTACATCAAATACAGAGGAAAGGACTGTTGATAATCTTTGATTATTTATTTGGGTCCTGTAGGTTGACGCAAAGATTTATTTTGCTCCGTCGCAAGATAAATCGATACGAGGAAACTCTTCGGAATGCAAATGAGTCTGATAACTTACCATCGGAATCTCGGGTCGGGATGAATCGTACCGGTTGTTTCGTCTTGATCATCGGCTAGGAACACATTCCGAAGGATTCTCACATACAAATGGGCCCAAGCCTATGCTAATGTGCGATTCTATGCGATTGTGTTACGGTGAAATGAAATTACGACATTCCAGGACTGGTTTCATTTTGACCGAGGCTTCACTCCACGCTAGACGGCAGGAATGCATGCGTGTTATTTGGCCGAAGTTTATTGCACATCTTCACCTCCTACTCCTCTTCCGCCGCACGAGGAGGGCAATCTTCGGACATAGTTCGAAGTTAGCGAAGTACCAATGGCGTTATAAGTTAGGAGGCAGGCAGCTTTTCAGCACGAGCAAAACATAAAATCCAGCTCACTGTCGTGGCCGTGTTCTACACGCAAAACAACACAGGCAAGTGCGCTGTCCGGTAAATGTTCGGTTGAGCATGGGAATTTGTCGAGCCACATAACCATCCGATCTCAGCGCTCCTGATCTTAGAAGAAGGTCCCACGCTGACCTATTTGCATTTATTCTTCTTGCGGTAGCTTGTTTTTGCTAATCTTTGCTCTTGGTAGTGGAATGTGAAAGAAAGTGTTTCGCCGCTTATGAAAAATGTCTCTGAAAATGTAAATTGATATTGTGTTTAGTTAATACATTTTGAAAACAAAAAAATACGGAATTCTAGAGTCAGAAAAAGACAGTTAATGGCATGAATTGATGTAGAATATAAGCTGAAAGGTTCTACCGTAAAGTTGTAGATTCGACGTTTCAATTGACCATAACTATATCCAAAAAAGACAGGACACACGCAAAGTACAAGTTCGGATGTCTAAAAAGGATACATTGTACCCCTGCAACAATAGCAGCAACGAAGGCTATTATGTGGAATCTACTAATCTAGCGTTCGGATCACCAATCTAGAGATCGGCCTCTCAATCTCTGGATATCAACACAACCTAAGTGCTTTTCCTTTTTGCGTAGCTATTGAGCCCAATGAGCTTTCATTTATTGTAAGAATTTTTATTGCGTATTGCTTATATTGCGGTACGTTGATATTTATTCCTGTTTATTGCAATCAAAGTTTGACGAGATAAAATCCTTCATTAATACTTTTTTAGTGCCGTCGCATAGTTTACATTCAAATCTCAGCATACGGATCCCTGAACCTGTAATTTATTCAATTTGGCTTTTCCTCATTGAGCTACACAAATCCCTCAATGGACCTTACGTCATTCACGGTGCAATTCTTTTCCCTATCAGACAGTGCGTTCTGCGCATTTCTATAGTAAAATCACTCTCGGCAGAATATTGATGTAGTATTTTAGAAACCTCAAATAATGCAACAGTTTGTTACTCAATTGCAGCTTGGAAAAGGAAGTAGTTTACCTAAACTGGCTACAGGTATAGTTTATTCCATTCGACGCCCTCTAAAACATTCTCTAAAACCTGTTTTTGTTCCTATTCATAGAATAGTTTCCTTCTCTTATTGCATTTCTCAAAACCCATAGCAAAGTCAGACTTATCTTCATAATTATTATTACACTTACGCTCTGTTTTAGGAGTTCAAATTTCCCTGGTATTATTTTCTAGCATGGCATCATTTGTTACCGACCTGCACTGTCGATAGATTGGCGAAAGAAATTTATTACACCAAAATTGATACAATAAATTGAATGGTTTAGCCACTCGCATATTATACTCTTATATCCGTTTAACTGAGAGTTTCGGTAAAACTATATTACTCCAGCTTGGTTAGCGGACAGGAACACTACTGCTTCTACAATCATCTACTTATCAGCATGGGATTAAAGGATCGGTCGAATAAATTAGATGATTTTGTTCATAAATATTGTCCATAAACTCTATCGCTAGTGCAGCGAAACGAACTGTTTAACTAAACGATTATAGACCCGTCGATAGAATGAAACTATGTACACGTAATTACAAATAAAATGGATTGATTTTACAACGACCTACTGACAGACATCGAATCGATACAGAAATATATATTAGAATGATGAAGAGTCCGATCGCAGCATCGATTGATCGCTATTGCTAGTCCATGCTAACGCTTAGTGCTCTCCGTTTAAATCCGCCAAACTTCGTCGTCCACCGTTGACAGCTTGCCTCCGGCGATTGTCATCAATGGGTTCGTTAAACTTCGCCTCGACGGAGCATCGGTGCCCGGCGGGGGATAGTTATTGTCCGAATCTCATGTACCGTTGCCGCTGACGGACGAGGACAGTGACGACGAGGATGGGCTGGACTTTGGCACACCGGCACCATTGCTACTGCTGCCGGTGCTACCACCACTACTAAAGCTACTACCGGTGCCGTACAAGTTGCGCGTTGGCGAACGAACATTCGCGGTCGGGTTATGATATTTGAGCAGCTCGACTACCGTGATCGCAACCTGCACCGTCCCGCGGCCCTCCAGGACGTCTGCGGCGCAGCAGAGAAGATTCTATAATGATACGTACACAAAGAGAGCAATATAACTAAGCTGAATGTCGGCAGTCGAACAAGGCCAGGCGATCCATGAAGGGGTCCACTACTACGGGTGCTAAATAAATATTCAAATGTTACGGAACTCGTGCACAACACAACGTCACTGGTTTATTAGTTTGTTTCAACTCAAGCCTTAACGTCAATCAAAAGAAAGCCGCTCAGTTACATGAAAAGCCGGGCGCCACACTGCTTGCGCTTCGTTTTGTTTCTTTTTTTAGCCCTTTCGTGAGCTTAGCGCAGTGTGTGATAAGCGAAAGATGGAACCATTGGTTCTTACTGTTTCGATTCCTTCCGAAAATAAAGCGACCAAGTGATGTTGCGTTTGCAACATGATATTAGTGGTGGGTACAAGGTAAACTCATCGCAAAACACAATATGTTTCCGTTTTTTTGATTCTCATGAAATAATTCGATTGTGCTCCTTTTTATCGACTAAGCTCGATTCTCACCACTGAACTAATATGTATAGTTTAAGTACAACTAATAGCCTTTGCTTTCCTTACTCAATAAATTAAGATTCCATGGAGCAGCCATAATAAATGTTAAAGTCATTCTTAAACAAATAGATTATTCTGTATGGATCAAATGATCTAGAAGGGAATGCTTATGTTAAGATCTTGCTTTTTCTTGAGACTCTCTGTAATTTCGCATCTGGCTGAATCGTATGGTCCATTTGGTTCACTTTTAGTCTATTGTTATTTTTGGTGAATATCGAACAAAATTAAGGGAACATTTCCTTTCATCTGCATCGGTTGACATTCAACAACTGTGGAGAGAATAATCTTCGGCTTCTGCTGTTATCAAAATGGAAATATAGCTAGAAACTTTTCTGCATCGTTGCACTAGAAGAATTTCTAACTATCTACAGTACTTGAACTGAAATTTACCCACACATTCTACTCTGATTGTGCTTTCTGTCGATGTTCTTGATTGGAATCTTGTTTTGTAACCATTCTATTCAAAATTCACTTTGGTTTTTACCAGTATCAATTAGCCTACATCCATGGCTGCAAGGTTCAGAATAACCAGTCTATTTAGCCATTAGAAGGCGACGAACGAATAAGTGATGCGATTAAGCAATGAAAGTTAAAACTAATGAATCGTTTATAAATAGTTATCTTAAGTAGAATTTAGCATGTTAGGAGGAAATGTATAATAAGTACTCAAAAAACACATGTAATATTACATTTGAACTCTGGTTTTTTTTGGTGAACGTGACGTTGAACTATTACGTATTTGGAAATCTTGGTGGAAAAATTGGAATGTTTCCAGCTGCCTCTTCCTTCATCGATTATTTCGAAGAACTCACTAAAAACCTAAGCTATAAATCCGTTAAACCGATTCATATTCTTTTAAGACGTTGTATCTTCAAATGAAATAAATGTCGGTAAATTGCCAGGTCCTGTACCATCTAAATGAGTGTTGCATGTGTTGTTGGGTTATGTTAAACGCACTCGAGATTGTTTAGATCGATCCTTATTATTTCACTGAGTTTAATACATTTCACTGAGAAATGGAAAGCACTGTAAGTTGAAAAACTGTCCTCCAATATATATAGGCTTGTTTAAATATTTCATTTATCGTAAGGCAACTCTTATGACTTTCCCTTTATCTTCCCCTTAACTCTTTTACTGCTGGTATAGTCTTGTCGGAGATTCACTTCCGTTTTATTTTGATGCAGCATGTTGTACATGTGCTTCAATCACTTCTTTCTGCTCACGCAATAGTAACTCTTCATGTTTTGATTATAGATTGAATGATTTATCGTGCCTATTTCAACCGTAGCCAGTGTACAAACACCGCAGGTTGATGCATGTTTCTAAGTGCATAAATAGTAGAAGCAAGATTTATACTTCATTTTTCACCATATTTTTCTTTAAACCCTACAGTAAGTGCAACGAACTTGTATTCTTCTGTTCGCTGGTGAAATTTTCCTTATCTTTACCTTTAGCGTACATTACGTTTATAAGAGCGTGGTAACGAATTGGTTTGCATTTAGAACGAAACAATAAATAATTTAATAAATAAAAAAACACACATGATGTCAAATACGACATGAAATTAACACAAGAAAATAAAATGAAATGAATCTTGTTTCTAGCGGTTTAAAAGCTAGATTAAATAAACGAATGATTTGTCAACACTCTAAAGCAAAATGTCTGAAATGAGACGTTCTGCACGTATGATCCACAATGGTCCGCAAAGTGTTTGTAAAGCTTTATCCAGGGCAAAAATGTCTGAGATTGTAATGTTTAATGGATAAGCATGTATAGAAATACATCAGAACAGAAAAGAATGGAACCAACCAGCGTGCATTTGGAAATTTATCATTTGTGCACTTACCCGTAGGTGTTTTTGAAATTATGTGCGCAAAGATTCCAATGAAAAATAAAAGACAAAATGTCTGTGATGTACGCAACGCTATAGAAAATTGTACCATTTTTATGTGCCCTTTTCCAGCACAACCGACAACAAAATATAAACCATTCTTACGAATGCACCCATCGGCTTTTGGCGGCATTGCCGCTACGATTATTTTAATTCATTCTTACAAAAATGTATATGGGTTCAAAAATAAAGAACTTAAACACTAAGTGAAACATTTATAAAAAGATTGCATCGATGATTAAATACATTAAATAAGTGAAAATATAAAAAAAAATATTCAAATGATTACAAATGCCGTTCAAACTCGTTTGGTCAACGAAAAAACCTGAAATAGAACAATTACTAAGACAAGGGAAACAGGTAAAGGTAAACAACGGTGAAAATAAACGTCCCCAGGCACAGAATAGTCGAAATCATGGGATGTTCCGATTCATTTCGATGTCCTGTGACCTCACTGCAGCGTTGAACACATGCGGCGTCCTTCTCCGGTTCCTCGTCGTTTTTCTCCTCGGACACAGCGAGCTCCGTTGGCGGTAGTTTCGCGGGCGTCGTAACTGCGTTCTCACTGTTCAGTATCTTCCGGCCGCCCGACGCTGCGTTTTCGAAAAATTCTATTCTCTTCGTAACAACCTTCTGCTTCATCCCGTTAGCTTCTTCTTTGTCGTCCGCCTGGGTGATGTTGAAGTTTTCGTTTCCTCCCGTGTCTACCTTCATAGACTGTAGCTCGGTGGTCGGTGTGTCCAGGTCGTTGGACGACATCGCACCGACGCCGGAAAGCAAACAACCCATGGCCGGCTGAACGTTGGTGGGAGTGAATGCATCGCCACTCTCTTCCATTTCGTTATCGACGACATTCTGGCACTCATCGTCGCAGGATGTAAGGCTCGTTTCGGAATCGTCATACTCGCCCAGCTCGCCATCATCGGTGCGACAGCGGAACTTGCCGATGTCGCTATCGTACTCGCACTCTTCGATAATTTCGTTCAAATTCGATTGCATATCGCTGGCAGCACCGCCGGCCCGCTGATTCCGGCGGGTGCTACGGGACGACGGAAACTTTCGCTTCCTCCCGGCGGGCTTTGTGTCACACTTGCGGAGATCCAAAGTCACCGGAACATTCCGGCGATCCTCGCTGCCGGAAAGCTGTGAACCTTGCACGTTCCCACGCGACGCTACGCCTGTTACGGACCCCTGAGAACCATGCATTGCTACTGAGGTAAGGCTGGACTGTGCTTGAGCTGCCGCTTGGCCACAATCAAAACTTTTCTCTGGGACTGTTGAGCTGTTGGTGTTGGTTGCAGCAGCTGGCGGTATGGCGCACACGGGCACCGGCGGCCCTAACGTGGGCGGCGGTGGTGGTGGCGGTGATCGGGGACGCCGCAGTAAAGCGACGGCCGCTGCCGGCACCCCGGGCGCTGCCGACGGAATGCTCAACAAGGCCGCTATCGTACGATACATCGCTAACGGGTTAGGCGGTCGCGGGGCAAGGCTTGGCAGTCCCTGTCCTTCTTCATCGTCCGCTGCCCTTACGCCACTCTCCTCCAACGATGTCAATGTGGATGGTTCTGCCGTGGTTGATGGAACGATGTCCTGACAGGAGCAAATCAACTCCTGCAACCAACACCAATAGCAACAGGATAGAGAGAGAAGAAAGTTAGTGCGCGTTGACGCCTGTTCTGCTGATTTACTGCTAGAACCTAGTTCTAATGCTAGTTTGTTGCTCGTTGCAGGTTGTTTAGTTGAGCCCAGCAGCAACACGTAAAATTTGTTCCGCTCCTATTGTCTCTTCGCTCACTTCGCTAATCCAGTTCATTCTTTGCCACTATTTACATCTATATTATTTACAAAGAAAGCTAACACATAAAGAGCGTTTTGGTAAGATAATGAAACATATTGAGCCTATTTAGCGTGATTTTGTCGTTTAACAAGCAATCTCTTTCTATCTCTCTCTCCCTCAAGCCAGAATGAACACTACGCAAGGGTTTAGGTATGTGTTTACCGGGAAAAAAGGTCGTTCTTATTTCATCCTCACTCTTCGTTTGCGGCTACGCAATGTGGCTTTCGAGAGTGACAGCCCCCTTTTCATTCCTCTACACGACATTTGAATTTCGTTAATACTAGGAATAGTTGGATAGTAGAAGGAATAGGTTTTCAAGTTACCATCTACGTTGGTTACTTGTTAATTGTCATTACTGTTGTGCAAAAGTGTATTTGTTTGAACGTTTGTCAGATTGGTTTAATGAAATTGTAAAAATGTTTTGCTTGTGCACATAAACTTTAAGGGGAAGTGAAAAATATTCTTTCTGGTGCAGATAATACGTGCTCACACCTTCAATACTGCACAAATGTGTTTAAGTCTCTTTTACTAAAAAAACGATGCATTTTTCAGTTGTAACAAAAAAACGTTAGAAGTTATTGATCTTGCAAACAGGAAAAAAGGTCAATTTCTTTCTTCAATTTATGCCCAATGTTCAATTCGCAATTTTCGTTATTTAAAAGCGAGCACGTACAATTGTTGTAAAGTTGGTGTGAGCAGCAGCGCTTAAACATATACTTAGCATAAAATAATTAAAACCACATCAACGTACGTCTACGTATCAGGAAGCGAAATTTAAATCATCAAATCAATCGTCAATGGCGGAAGTGGGGAAGTAATGAAAGAAAAGTAAGATGGTAATACATTACAACACCAGGCAACAGAAGAAAAACAGCCTTTCAACCAACCAACAGCCCGTAGAATAAAACCACCCGACTAGGATACAGAGAAAACTGAAGTGTGACTAAAGGAACGGTTCAAATCATATTGACGGTTTAGAAGAAAGAGGGCATACATGATTGCAGTGGATGTAACGCAAGAGAGGATAAAAAGAAACCCACCTCATCAACGCCGATCCTCCGACACGCATCGAGAAAGTAGTCCACATTCCTTCGACATCGCGCCATGGTCAGTTTGGGCTGTGGCGAGATAAGACATTCACATTATTAAACCGGCCGAAACTGGGAAGGAAGAATGGCGCACTCGTATCTTACCACGGCAGAAGATGGAACGTGGATACTACCGACCGAGCGGGGTCGGACGTGGTTCGCCAGGTGACACAGTACAACACCGTCCATCAGGGCCGGCGCAATATCCTCGGGAAGTGACATTTTTAACCGTGTCTCGATGATCTGCCGCAACTGTTCGATCAGTTCCGTTTCTTCCTTCTGCTTGTCAAACTCGCGGCGCATAGTAAAGCTCAACTTTTCCGTAGGTACGTCGCGGTTCCAGGAGACAGTCCTACAATAAACACGTAAAATAATAAACATTAATTTTGTTTAAATTTAATAAGAGTGTAACTTTTAATAAAACTGTACTAGAATACAATCAAACACATACTTATTCGTTTTCTGTCCGGGCTTCGCGTTATTAACGTATCCCACGGTTGCAGTTAGCGGCTTCTGGCCAGCCTGCACCGGTGAAGTCAGTCCCCCGCCATTCGGTGCAGTAGGTTTCGGTATTGACGAGGGAGGGACGTTGTTGTGCGTTAGAATTCCGCTGGTCGTTTTGCACGGACTGTTTGGCTTAACGTAGGCATACTCTTCACTACCCGCCCGGCTGGATGCTGCCGCAAAGGACGACGTCTTGCCCGCACCGTTTGCTAGCGGAATTTTCCCCTGAGTACCGTTGCTCCCGGCACTGGAACTTGCGGCGCCTAGGGACGAATTATGATGATTCCCATTCAGATGGGTCGGCGATGCTTGGCTTTGGTGTGTCGAGCTAATGTTCCGCGACGGGATGACCTTCTGGACCGGGCGTTTGTTGGGTGTGCCCCCGCCAGCGTTGTCGTCGTGTGTCGCTTGCCCACCGTTGCGATTCGGCGAGAGAAGTGGGCTGGAGTGAATTCCACCACCCGTCGGGTGGTTCCCGTTCGAGTTGATTTGGTTCATTTTCTGCACACTCCCGGCGTGATGCGGCGACACGGGAGAACTTTGGCTGCTGCTGCTGTAAACGGACGAGGACGAGATGGACTTTGTGTACGGCGAGATATTGCTCACCGGCGAATCGGTCGCCGAACCACCGCTGTCCGGTGTCAGTGGCTGATCCTTGCTCCGGTACACCGATTCCAGATTGCGCTGCTGCCGCAGGGCCTCTTTGTACTCCCGATACGTCTGGTAGTTGGAGAGCGCGCGCGCTTTGTCGTCCGCCTTAGTGCCATCGGGTGTAATGTCTCCCTCGGGAGAAATATCGTTGCTGTAGAGGGAATCACAAGTTTAAATTTATCATAAATAAAATTGCTTCCTTCGTAATGGGGAGCAGCTGCGACATACCTGTTGTTATTCGACAACTGCTTCCGATCCTGATGCTGTTCCTGCTGAGCAGCGTTCTTTCGAAACTCTTCCTCCCAGCACACCATACTGCCGGCTCCACCACCACCTTCCGCTATTGCATCGTTCAGTCCGCTCGGATGATGGACCGCTAGAGAGGCCAGCTGTCCACCTGGGGGCAGATTAGAGGCAGCATTATGGTTACTCCCGGTGCCGCGCGGTAAAGTCGTGAAACCCGAGTGCAAGGGAATGGGGGACCATTTGGGCGATGAGGTGCTGGATGGGTGTGCATCTTCCTCCTGCGTCCATCGCTTACCCTCGAAGCCACCGTCGCTGGTGCAGTAGCCGGAGTCGACGTGTGCCCGTCGATTGCGCTGGTGCGTGTCCAGCAGGGAGTTGCCACTGTTCTTCGCCGCCAGCGCCGTCCGACGCAGCGTGGCGTGGCCATCGAGACCCGTCTTGGTTTTCTCTTCCCGTGCCGCCACCGTTTCGAGATACTTGAAAACATGTACCAATCCACGAACGCAAAGCTGTTTGCGAGAACAAAAGAGAGAATGTCAGTTTATTAGATTATATGTTAAAAATATGACCATTCGATTAATCACCAAACGGATCATGCCGGAGGTATAACTTACACTGGCCGGCGGTGAGGTGAGCGGATTGTTCGACAGTTCCAGATCCACCAGCGAGCTCATCTGCCGCAGTTCCACTGGCAGCGTCGCGATCTTGTTGCTGCTAATGTCCAGAAATGCTAGCTGCAGGCAGGTGAGATCACGAGGCAAGTAGACGAGCTGGTTGCTGCGCAGGTTCAGCGAGCGCAGGCTGCGCAGATCGCCCATCCGCGATGGAAGATGCGTAATTTGGTTGCATGCCGCGTCGAGCTCCGTCAGCTTGTCCATCCGGCCGAGCTCGTCGGGCAGCGTCGCCAGTCGATTGTTGGACAGCAGCAGGACCTGCAGAGGTAGGGAGCAGATTTCGCGCGGCAACGCGGACAGTTGGTTGTTTCTGGAAAGGGTAAAACGCATTGCTTCAATTAGTGTGCGACGCAAATGAATGGATGTGCATGCTTGTACACAGTCAACTCCCATGACGGCGTAGTTCCGAAAACAATACGTTCAATTCATGACCACGGGCTAATCGCATCAGCAACTCACCTTAAATCTAAGTACGTAAGCGAATGTAGGCCGCGGATTGTTTCCGGAACCGAGCGGATTGTGTTGTGATAAACCAACAGGCGCTCAAGAAACGCTAGACATGTGATGTCATCGGGAAGCTCACAAAATCGATTGCGGGAGAGATCTGGAAGAATGAAAAAACAAAAATTGGAAAAATATATTAGTGGAGATATAAGAAATGGAGCATCTTATAAGAAAAGTTGTACATATGGCTGGTACCGATCGCTCACAACAAACCTTGACCATTTTGAACTAAAGGCCATAGGTTCTTGCAGGCCAGCTCTCCGCAGGCAGAAGAAACATGCCACAAATCGTCAAGTATCACAAATCGGTAATAAATTTGTCATAAACTATCGAGTAAGACACGCTGGCGGTTACCCATTTATTTTCTAAGCTCCAGAAACTGCCAAAACGATTGATATGACCTTCCGACCTGTCCCGTCGTATACCGCGCGGGTGCTGGGCAATAGATCCAATTACCATCACAATCTCACTTCCACCGCCCGGCAAAGTAGAACGAATGATGGACAATCGGCTGACAATGGGCACAATAATATTCCGCAATTCTTTGTGTTTGTTTGTTGTGACCGAGATTTCTGGTAGTACACGACGATTTTAGGATAACATAAATTTACTACACCAAGATTCACAGTAAAGAAGCGTGCATTACTGTATGCTCTGCAAGAATAGTAACCAGTTAAAATCAAGTTCAAATTTGTAAATCAATTATTAATTTGTATATTATTCTTGGCTACCTAACTGTACCAAAACTTGAAATACACACGCTCGCATCTATTAACTTCAGAGTTTTAAAGAAAAATATACATACTTAAATTGAGAAGAGGTTCTACAAAGAATTGCATTTTGTTCAACTTCTACGTTTTTTTTAACTTTAGAAGAGTAAAGCTTTAAAATTTTGTCACCAATTTAGCTGTAACTGAGAGTTCTTAAAAAGTTCTCAAAATGTAAAATCGGCCCCACAGACGCATCATTATTCAAAAAGGACGCCGGTATCAAATTGATGGTAGTTTTTACTTTTAATCAAAATGTTCCTATTCCATCATAAAGGAGATGGTGATGGAAGCATATGTAACTGAGCATGTAAGTCTCCGTGTGGAATGCATCGAATGATCATCCGTTCAGTGCATGATGCACCGGAACTGACAGCATGCAGCGCAAGTTTAAAAACAACATTGACGCGAAGGAATAAGCATCAACATGCCACACAGACACCAAGGCATCCGCAGTGCATACACGACGTTTGTATGCAATTTCTCTCAGCCGCGTTGAATGCATTTCTCTCGCAGCCAAAACTGACAGCATTTCATCCCTGTCTGCTCTCCTTTTCCCCCTTGCCCGGACCGGACGAAACAGCTTTACATAGCCTTCCCTTTCGCGCGCGACAAACACAGCATAATGTTATGTTCCCGTCACCGTCTGTCACCCTTCCTGTAAGCGGCGAGCCCTTCTTGTGTTCTTTCGTCTCGTTTTTCTCGCGTTCTCTCGCCGGACGACACAGATGAGCGCACAGCATCACGCACACTGCGGCGAACGTGTCGCGGTTCATCGTCGCCGCATATATGTCCCGAACGCGGCGTGTTCGTGTTCTTGACTCTTCCCCTGAGGCCGCGTGCGACACACCACACATCCGCACACACACAGAGACGGCCCGAGCTGTGTGTCAACGTTGTGTGCGTGTACAGCCAGCGGATCGGTCGACCGCGGTACGCAGATCTCCGAAGACCGCGTCGCGTTCGAGCAAGAGCAAGAAGCACGGGGAAAATGGTATTGGTGCTCACAAGCCGGGCGACAGTCGCCGTGGATTCCACACACTTCCCGGGGTTTAGCAGCAGCATGCGTCTTGTCGGCCGTGCCGCCGTGAGCTGCCCGCACTGAAGTCCTCGTTCCACTGAAAGTTCGCCGCATTCGTCCGCCGCGTATTCCTTCCAAGTGCAATCTCGATCCATCTCGCGAAATCGCGAAACCATTCACCCATCGTACATCCGACCCACGATCTGGCCAAGGTGATAGGTAGAGGTGGAGAACATTTCGCGTTGCGACGAGCAGCGCGGACGTACGTGATCGCCATTCGTCCGGCCCGTGCCCGGCAAAGACGGAACGCTGAACGGAAAACGACCCGTGCATACCAATGTAGCTTCCTGCGATTCTCCAACTCAGCGAATCAGTACCCCGAAACGGGAAGCGGATAGTGTGTGCCCATCGACGTACAATTAAAGCGTTCCTTCCGCGGACAGAACATCAGTCGGAGGGCCTAAAAGAACGCGGGGTAGAATTATTTGTCGTCATTGAAGTGGTGTGACTGTAGTGAAGAGAACTGTGACTCTGTGTCTGTGAACATTCGACGATCGTTAGTCGATGGTGATATTATTTTAAAAGGAAAATTGTAGGCAATCGATACGACGGAACAAGATCTTCTGCATCATCGCCACGAGCTCCCCGTGGATGCGCGCTTTTCTCCCACGGCAACATAAACAACATTATCCAACAACCATGGCGGCGGCGTACAGGCAGCAGCATTATCTCTTCCTTTTGACCGGATGTAAGTATTTGTTTTGAGCTGTTCATTTTTGTATTCTCCTTACCCTGGTAGGAGCCAATCGTCCTGCTTCTTCAATAAGACCTAGCTCTTTACCCTAGCACTGGGATTCCGTACCTGCGCCTACCCTTGAAACGATTTGATTCATCATCATTATCGCACCCTGAGAAAACCTTCAGCAGTACCGCCCCATAGCAAGAACCAGCAAACGTATGCCCATTAGAACTACGGGAGACTGTGTTTTTAGGTGTATGTGTGTTGGTGCACACCTTCGGTTGAGATCATGTTTTTCTCAGGGGTTCTTTTCTCCTCCACGATCCGACCCACGCCTCCCTGGCTAGCCCAGGAAAGATGCATGATGTGTGAGGTGTTGTATCGTGCACGAGATTATGATCCTTTGTTTGGGTGTTCGACGCCAAGACGCTGCGCGCGACCGAGTTGATCATCGTCTGGAAGAAGCAGAAGAGTTAGAAGAAGCGAGACGATTGCGAGGATACAAACATTCATGTTTTTTTGTTGTTGTCTCTCCTTTTTTCGATGCCTTGAGGTTGACCAAGAAAACCTGTTTCTCTACATTTATGCTCTTCTTTTTGCCCTTTCCGCTGGCTTTTTCTGATCTCTCCGTTCAACCATCCGCACCGCCTCAGTAACCTTCGTTCTCGGCGCGCTCGTTGGTATTGGTGCGGCCGCCGGTGGCATCGGCAACGCAGGAGGTGGCGGCGGTGCGCGAGGATCGGGCCTGTACAGCTACGGATCGGGTCAAAGCAGCGGCCTTGGAATGCGCCGCGGTGCCGGAGTGTACGGACCTCCGATCGGCCTTGGCAACCCGCACGATGGGCCGCGCTCGGCGTCCTCGTCCACAGGTGCACCGGGAGGAGCTGGGCCCTCGGGCAAGTCCGGCCGCCTTTCGGCCTGGGGCATCATCACGATCGTCACGTTCGTCATCCTGATCGGGGCCGGCGCGTACTGGGGCTTCATCTGCTATCCGTTCTTCTGCAAGAAGGAGCGCAGCTACAACATGATGATGAACATGTCGTCCGCCACCACCGCCACCCCGTCCACCCGGTCGACCGAGTTCGAGAAGCTGGACCACTGCTGCTCCAAGTCGACCACCTCCACCCGGAGCAACGATACGGGCATCAGCAACATCTAGGGGAAGCAAAGGCCCCTAGCGCGAAGGTGGTGACCCTCGCTTCGCGCCCGAATGACAACCAAGACGATCAAGAGCAACCCCCCCCCCCCCCCCCTTCCTCCCTAGGCGCAATATATCTTCCCTCACACCCGGTCTTGATCGATGGCCTTTAATCAAACGACCAACCAGCAACCCCAGCATCCCAAAACGCGACGCGACGCACTCTTAACGATACCCTCGAACACGGCAGCGTTAATGTTCGCTTCCTAGAATCAAAAGCATTACTTTTGAATGACTGATTTTTATATTTCGCCTTTTTCTGATCGAATCTTCTATCTTCACATCGTGGCAAATTTGAGATGCATTTATGATCGCGCGTAAGAATAGTGTCGGGATACATTCCGCTCCTATTTTAGAGAAGTGATAGTATGCAAGCTAGCTTGGCGAACAGGAATTGCTGGATACGCCCGATAGCAGAATAGCTAGGTATCAAGTATTAACTAAATGTAGTAAGAACTTATAATAAAAACTTTGAATAAATAACGAACAAACGAGTTTTTTTTCAAACGGGGTTATGGATGAGAAATGTGGTAAAGTTGAAAGAAAAATTGTAAAGAAGGTTAGCATGGTGAAGATGGATTAAAAATGGGACAGCTAACTGTAGCCCCTTCTTTAAAAAAACTAGACTAACATAATGACTTAAAACAACTAGCATAAAGTAGATAACAAACTCGCGTTCAACAGAAGAAAAAAAAACGGCAACGGACACTTTGAATGAAAGCCATTTTTGCCACAGGAAATGTCGCTCAGCATGACACCTGCTCCAGTTAAGCTGCGACTAACCTGAAAACGCTCGCCCGGCATATTTGACACCCTTACCCCATTCGAGAGGAACTTCAAATGAGTTTCACAGCTCAATTTCCTTTTTCGGGCGGCGGCGGTGTCGGGAGGGGAGATAAAACTGCCGGGGCACGAAAACTCACCCCACATATGCAGCAGCACAGCTGCAGGAAGTTCGCACAACTTTAAATCCGCAAAGCCCACATAATTTGTCATTGAATGTAAATTGGCCTCGGCGGTCCCGTGTGCGTCATGGTTTATGCGGCGCAGAGAGAGGTCGCTCCAGCTATTGTGAGCCGCGGCTGTGGAACAATAAAAATACGCGAATTTCACCGCCGACGCAGGGCAACAGAGACAAAACGCGGGGCACACCCGGAGAAAAGTGACACGCTCTGTTGTCTGTGTGGGACGTTTGATGATCGTATCGTATCTGAGATCGGGCCATCCTACGCGAAACGATTGTAGACACGACAAAGTCGTCGGCTGACAATGGAATTCTATTCTGTGATTATTCGCTCTCCTCCTTTTTATGTCCGTCGCATTTTGTATGCAGCAGGGTTATTGGTGTCACGGTTTTACGATGCAGTCGCGTAGGAGGACTGCTGCATCTTTAAGATTGACGTGATGCGTGGAAGGCTGCAGTGTGAATTTATCATTATCACTTTCAGGATTGATCAAAAGTGTCGACCGTGCTCGACGAAATGATTGCTCCTCAACATGTTTATTCCAATTTCTGCCCGGACATGCTGTCACTACATTAGAAAGCGATTTTGTGTGCGTAAGGTAGAACTGGTTACACATCTCCTGGAATGAAATGGACATTTTCCAAATGCGGTAAAAATCCATATCCCGAAAAATATCGGGTTCAACGTCATTGATAGAACTGTGTCCTTTTCTACTCTTTGGTGCATTTTCTCCGAGTTCTCATTCGTCTGCACGGCACAAACGTCCTTTCGATAGTCTGCTGCCAAAAACCACCACAAAACCCAGTGGAAATGGAAAATTAAAATGAAACATTTTATCCTCTGCAGCTGCCCCGGGGTCGCTAGAGAATGTATCCACGTTTATAACTACGTGCTGTTGGGATTAGGGGTGCAACGAATATCAAGCGCCGGTCACGGCGGATAGGGTGGGTCAAGTTCAAGAAAATGATTTCTATTCCTTTCGCGCAGGGCACGAAACCGAATGCGCGAGGCGATGCCAGCGTCCCTCGAACTGCTGCTGCTGTTTGCTGTTAGAGCATGCAGGACACACGGAAGCGAGGGACGAAACCCCTTCGTCGGATAAGGCCAACGGGAAAGGCGGAGGAGGGTAGGCCCGCGCAGGTTCATGGCATCATGCCACATGGTGGCACTAGACGAACCGCTTTTGCTCTAGCACAAGGCAAACCCCCGTCCGCACGATAGCTCACACACCGACGTTCTAGTCCTCGACGAGGGTTTCGGGGGACGGTTCGTTAGGGTAACATCAGCTTCATCCGGCGAAGGGAAGAACTACCTTCCATCTAGAGTAGAACGTTGCCACCGGCTGGAAATAGGGGGAGAGAGAGTGAGTAAATTTCTACCATTCCCCGGGTAATCAAGTGCAATGCGACGGCGATAAACAGACGAAAATGTGCACCAAACAACGCAGCCGCCTGCTGCTGACAGGCCTTCCAATGGCAATGGGAAATTTATGATAGGGCGAGACCACCGCACCGAAGTTTTACTATTCCGTAGCGGGACACTTGTTAAATTCATGGCCATGGCGTTTGCTCCGCATGAGCTGGCACTGCGTCGGAAACAACTTTAAATTAATGCCAAACGCAACCCTGTGGTACCTTTAACGTTCTAGATTGTGGAATATTTCCCATTTGCTTCGACCCTCCAGTCAGGTTCAAAACTGATTACACGGCTGGAGAAACTTTCACATAGTTATTTAGATCACCTTAAGGTAAGTTAAATGTACAAAAACTCCATCGTAATTGTAACAATCCACTTAATATCCCATTTAACCCCCGTATCATAAAATCTTGCGATCGGTTTTATTCAAATGAGATCGATTAAGTTTCCGCTGCAGTCTTCACACGGATACCTTTTGTTTTCTCGAAAGTGTCGATTTTCAGTTTCATCTTGTTACATAATTAATCAGCCCCCTCACTCAAGTGGCCAAACCACGTGTAAACTAATTTCATCATTTGCTAATTATTTATGACATGCTCGTCTTACTCCAGCACGGTGCTCCGGTCTTAAATCTCAATGGTTGAGAAGCAACGAAAGATGGCTTCGACATGCAGTGTTATTGCATATTATGCATTCATGATCTCTTTGCATGCAGGGTGTAATTTATTTATACGATATTCAACCTCAACGTTTTCTCGTAAAACGCTGGAGAAATGGATTCTAGAGCCATCCTTCTACTCTACAGCTATCAGAAAGACGTGTTGACGATGGTTTCATAATAAGTAACATACTTAAAAGAGGAGAATGATAATTTATTCTTTGAAGCTCCGATAGTTTTTTTTTGCGAAAACCCTTATGCGAAACAAATATGAAGCAGATTATGTTTTTGATACTTATATGAAAATCTAAAGAAAGATACATTAATCTACATCTACAAAACTAACCTAGCAATGTAGCCAGCTTCGTTTGAACGTTTTCATGTAAACACATCGCATGTGCTGCTGCTCAAGGGTGACCTTATTACAGCCGAAATCGATATAATCTAAACATCTTTTCCTCATTCAGGTCATCGCGTCCATGTCAGTTTGGATCGACAAAGCATTTCATCAATTTCTCGCCAACAGTGCTGGCATCGATTCCACCACATGACCCGTGCCGTTTGCCAGCCAATTGAGTTCGTCTTCATAGAAAACCGCTCACAAAATGTCTTTAACAGATTGCCAGAGAAACGGGGCGTAGGGTACGCTTCCGATACAATTTGTCCAACGTTTTACCAAACAAACTGAACGCTCCACATGGGTCCACGATCGTCACCCGTCATCACCACTTACAAGTGGTACACCATGTCTATTGAAGGCAAATCAGGAGGCACAAAACGAGTGCGTCCCGCAATCTAATTAGGCCTGATTGTTTACGGTCGCCAGGCGTGTCTCCAGTCCATGCTAAACCCGTTTCACACACTCGATGATCGTGGGAATAGAAAGAAAAGCCAGCGCACATAACGAGACTTGGTCTTATGCGAGGAAAAACCGCTCAACAATGATGATCGAAAGAGCTCGAGAACTGATGTCGAACACGGAGTCAGTTAATTCTTATCATTTTAACCTGGATACGTTAATTTCACAAGGAAATACCAGGTCCGGTAGTTGAATTTTCCTATTATGTTTAAGATACTGCTAGCAGGGTTGTTTTTTCGTTGGATATTACATTTCAGAAATATGTTGGTGTTATTCTGTAAAAAAGGAAGTAGCATAGTTGTTGAACACATTCAAAATGTCTAGTACAAATGGGCATTTATGGCGGGCCACTGCCTTTTTTTTTTATTTCAAGAAGATAAACCGGTCGACGTCCATCGTTTGCTAGCAGACAAAACATTCTAGACAAGGTTCCGGCAATTCCAAAGGGGAGATTTAGATTTAAAGGACAATGACCATCCTGGTGCAGCTAATAGGATTTAATTTCAGGAGTTTTTGGATGCAGACATAACCCAAATGCAACAAATATTGGCAAAAAAAACATTGAATGTGTTCCGGGTTGCAATATTTAAATTGAACTACCAGACCTGGCAGACAAGGCTATTTTTATTTCATGTGAAATGATTTTTCCTGTTCTATTCAGCCCGACTGATTCTTCAGCTTTGGATAAACAAAGTCAACTGTTTCCATTCATACCAACATTCATACAGACATTTCTAAAATAGACGTCAATGTCCAATTCCGGTGTCTGCTATAGGAAAATAAAATCATGGATCAATTCGTTCGATAAGCGTTGAAAGGTGTAAACATAAACTAGAAGATGCTATCGTCTGGTGAATCTGCCCATTTCCACTCACGTCCATTACAACGCCCGCTACTAAATGGCTGACCGAAATACCATTCATTACAAGATATTTCGACACTAATGTTACGCCATCCCCCAAGCCAAGTGAAGCGAACCCGTTCGGCGATGGCATGCAACGCACCGGAGAAACCATGTGTGGCCCGACCGCGTGTAACCACACCTGTACGCCATTTGCAACGGGAACTAGAGCTCTCCACAATCACCGACCGACCGCGGTATGCGCCTTGCGTCGGATAAAAGACGGCGATGAAGACAATCTAATCAACCGGGCAACCAACCAGGCCTTCGGACAACGCCTAGAAAGCACGCCAGCGGCGCACGAACCTCTTTGGCGTGTGGCAATGGTGGTGCTTCGATCATGACAACAGAGCATTATGAGAGGGAAAGAAAGAGAGGGAGAGCAGAAAAAACTGGAACGCGATTGCTAACGACGATTCGATGTGTGTTTAGCTTTTCCAGGCCAATGCACTTACGCCTACGCATATGGGCGCGTCCTGCCGGGGCGAGCTAGCCCCAACAAGCGTAGCTAGCTGCGGAGAAAAGCTGCCTTTAAGATGCACCAAACATGTCTTGCACAGCCAAAGCCAAACAGTCTCTTTTCTCGAGCGTCTTCTAAACGTTGCGCCCAAACCAGAGCGGGTTTCCCTTCGCGGGGGGAAGCAAACCAGAAACATCACGCTGCGGCATTTGTGTGCTATAAATAGCCCTTCGCCATCACCAGAGCACAGCATATTAGGTTTCGCCCCGGTTTTGCTACACCAATTTCCGGAGAAAAACATGAGAGGGTTTGCTCCGGTCGAATGTGGCTATACTTTCCGTGAACTCCACCGCTTGGCAAACCCGCATCCAGTATCCAACCATTGTCGCCGTGTGGCAAGGCAAAATGTCAAACATTGGCGTGTGCCATATTCCCGCTTGTCAATTTGTCAAACCGTTCCTTTCGGCGCTCAAAGGCTCATCGACAGCTGAAGGTCGCCGGCGTGGGGCGAATATTCGATTACAAAGATTCCCTCAAAGGTCAATTCGAAAACCAATCGAACTAATCCATCAAACAAGCATTAAATGCTCTACAACGGACTAATGATTCGCGGGGAATTAACATTCCATAAAACAAAACGGTGGGCAAAGGAAAGGATTGATTGTCCACCACATATTCCAGAAAAGTAAGCCATTCCCATCTGATTTGATGGATGGAGAAATTAAAAAAAAAACACCACCACTTAATGCACCGTGTAGAATGATTTGAGTTTATTTATATAGCTGTCTACACATTCCTATTCCAATTTTGCAAGTCGCAACGCATACAAAGTGTGTTCATTCTAAGCCACAATTAATCAACGACAAGCATTGGACATTATCAGAAGAGAGGTTCCCCAGTGTTTGTCGAGCTCAAGTGCAGGCTATAAACTTTATACCAAATCGTTTCGTTGCTGCTAGAATTAACTCGATTATGCTCCATTCATTATTACCAGAAAGGCGGAAGTCCCGTTGCCCGATCGATTTGCCTTTTGCAGCAAAATTTAGCTAATGTTGCAAATTTTACTTCACTAGGGTGCGACAGACGGTGCCATTGGTTGGGAACGATAAAAGGTCAACAATCGAATTAAAAATTCACGTGCGTGAGTGCAGACACCTCGTGGTTTCAGGACACGTTTTCCAGTACGTGAGTCCGGACGTTGGTCGAGCCAAGTCCCCGGGTATGAAATAGTATAAAAAATGATTCAGCACAACAACCCGGTTGTATAAAATGGTAAAAGTTTTCGTGCATGCGCAAAGAGCACGTGATTCCCCAAATGACAGCTCGTTCTCTTTTCTAACGCTACTCGGTAGAATAATCTCAAAGACGACGAACAAAATCCTTCGCTGGCAAGGATCGTTCTCGTACGGCACAAAATACAAGCGTAACGTCATCCGGTTCCCTTCGCAGTAAGGCAGCACAATAGCCGGCGGCGGATAGTTTGTTTCCCGGTGGTGTCACACTTCTGCACAGAGGATGACGAGGATGTCAGTCGAGTTACGTTAGGGCGGGCGGGAAGCCGGGAACATTAGCGGCATCGAGAACGGCCGCGACGCGCGAACCGAGAGCATGGCGAATAATAAATGTATAGAAACTGTCCCCAGCCACCCCATGGGCGACGATGCAAACACAACATTGACAGCTAACTGCAGAGCCGAGCGGTTCCACGTGGAGAGCCGCACCCCATTCTTGGGGTCGCATACCGGCGCGCATGAGATGATGGTTTTACCGGAAATGTGCAACCCATTCCCGGGGTAAAATGCCGGTCGATGGCACCACTCCGAGCAATGAACCGCAGTCCTGTCGCCGTCTCGTCTCCAAACGCATCCTTATTCCATCCTTCCGTGCTCTATGCTTTCGCCGGTGCCTTTTGTTGTCTGGCGCTGCCATGCGGGAAAGAAAAGCGGAACTGTTTCATTGTAAGCGAGCTTTTCATTCGCCCTCTTTTTTCCTAGGGCGGTTGGGGGGGGTGTTAAAGTTTGCCGGCACTTTAGCTAACTTCTTTGCCAAATGGATGAATAATACAAAGATGGTTTCCGCACTACGACGCTGTGTGCCGGTCGTACAATGTTCGAAACGAATTTCACATCGTTCAAAAGCGTACAGAAAGGTTTGCCAATCTACACAGCTATTCATTTTTCTTTAAACAACGAATGAAAAATGTATGTTTTTAAAGCCGTATACAAGCTCTGAATATCGGCACTGACAAAAAGCATAAGCAACTGGGAAAAGTGTTGGAGTATGTACAGAATACGTTGATGAGATCCTTCACGATAGGGGTATATAATTTTTCACTGTGATTGTACAACCAAAAAAAAACCAACGCATCGAACAATCCCTTTGTTTTCAAACGCGTTTCATCTTCACTCCGCTTCGTTCTCTTGTTAATTTAGATTTTTAATTACTTCGTATCGTCTGTATATCAAACACGAATCATGCAAGATCGATTTTCCATGCTGCACCCTTCGGTTGCCTCCTTCGGAACCAGTAGAAAGTCATTAGCATCAGCCTACGCAGCCAGGGTTTCGAGACCGATTGTTTTCTTTCCCTCGTGTTATCTGTCCGCCCCTTCGACGTTTCATTTCGTGTTCAATCAATGCTAAACCCATATCACGCTTTCCACGTTTGGGTACGCTTCCGTAGTCAAATTACTATGTAGCGCAAAGGCAATGTTTTACATCCATCCGGTCAATCTACCCTGACTATAATCTGTTTTTTTTTTCTTCTTTTGATTACCAAAATGACTATTGGATACGCGCTGAACTGATTTCCCTCAAACAAACAACCAACTAGTATGCTAGAGGAAATTGAAAAATTTGGAAAAAAGGGTCTCAAACCACCAACATGTTCAATCCTCAAAAAAACACATTTTGTTAATAACATCTAAAGATCCATTTTACTCCAGTCAAGTTTAGTGTTATCAAGAGTTTTAAAAAAACCTACATTTAGTTTCAAAAAGGCTCTTAGGTCAGATCATGTTGAATATTTTCTTCTGTATCTTTTCTTGTGTGCCAGCCTGTTGTACGGACACGCAAAACATAAGCAGCTCGTGCGAGACGCAACAAAAGAAAACGGCTGTTGTTTTATGTTAATGTTTATTTCCCCTACTCTGTTCCGGTGTTTGGTACGTGTCATCACAACCGGAAGCAGGTTTATTGCACAGTTCTAACTGCCGTACTAAGCTCCTATGGAAGCCACTTCAAACTTTCTTTGTGTTTCACACATGCGTTGGCACAACAATAAAATTTGCCTACTTTTTTTTTAATTTGCACGGTTCTGCACATTAGCCAGGGAATGCAACAGTTTTTCGCCATTTTTGAAAGACATTTGTATCCAATATATACCAATGTTCGTCAATGTAAATATTCCTCCACTTCTCGCTTTTCGGAAAAACCAACACTCCACGAATGCATTTTTTTTGTTTGTCGCGTACGACTGCAGCTGCTCTGCGCCAGAAATTGTGCAAGATGTACGTACAACATTCGAATATCTATTTTTAGCCATGCACCCTTCTCGGTTTGACATCCCTGACCCTCAACAGTCGCGGCAGCATTCTACGGCGAACGCCAGCTCATCGTTTCATTTATGCATATTTGCAGCTGATGTCACATTGAGCGATCTTCTTTTTCCGTTTTTCTAGATTTGCTCATATTATTCTGCAATCTTTAGAGAGTTTTAGCGTAGAAGCTAAACATCATGAACAACCTAAGATGCGAAGCACAACAATCAACATCAACGATAGATATGATTCAGTGGAAGGGATAAAATGCCGAGTTGCTGTTGCAATGGGCACGTACTTGCGATCGAGTGAAATTGCAAACAATCCTTCCAGCTTACGAGCAAAAACTGTCAACAATTTATAGATGACATCAACGGCACAGCCGATTCTCTTTCTTTAGTATGAAACGTTATTAAGAAGAAAAGTGTTTTCCTTACAGTGCACATTTGTATACATTATAAGAGCTAGCTGCACACATTAGCAAGCTGAGGCCGGTGTTAAGATTCGCAGGAAAGTTTACTCGGAACGCACCATAAATGGGGCTAGACACAACACTACGGCCTGACGCAAAAACTCCTCCAGCAATTGCGCCGTCGGGTGTTCGCGATTCCCGCTGCATAGATATGGCACTCTAGTAACCGCCGGGCAATTCATGTTTCGCCATATTTAGCCAACATTCGATGAGATCACCGTGTGGTGAACGTGCGGCGACGATGTTGTTAGCCGTTCGGGCACACGCGTCCCCTCTCCAAATCCGAAATTCTACTAGCGACAAAACCACTTGGTCCCTTCACTAACGCGCCTCCCCACAATGGTTAGGGCTACTATACATAAGAGGAGTGAGTGTGCTGATGGAAATCTGCTCGGCCAGAGTGCAGCAACAATTGTTGAATGTCAAGTACGAAGGTAAAACGCTCCGTCAGACACACACACGTCGCACGCCCGCTCGCCCTTAGCGATCCAACCAAAAGCTCCTGCGTCATATGGCCGAGAATAAGACGTTGTCCACCGCGACGTTGATGAATGAGGAGGTGATTATGTTACGCCTTGTTCAGTTCGATTCCCTTGAAGCAGACTGTACATAAGATGTAAAGTATTGGTAGTATGTACTACTCCAAGCGACTTCCTTCGAGAACCAACCGAAAAGAAAAAATAGTAAATTCAGTAAATTTTCTTCGAAGATAAGACATGCTTAGCAAGATCATTCTGAAAGCGAGGAGCAATTCGTCAAATTCAAAATGCTTAAAATTCCAGTAAAAAACTACTCTAAATCTTTATTACAGCACAGCACCAAATTGATGGCCTTTTAGACAAACAGCTGAAGCATTGGTTGGAATAAATTTTGGAGAAGAAAAAAAAAACCGTCCAAACGCGCTTACATGAACATCGAATGCCGAATTACCGACTGGCGCCTTTTTTCGATTCACTTTTCCTCCCCCCTTCCTCGCTTGACCGCGCTTCACTCCAAAAAGACCAGTTTCAGTATAGTAAATCCCTCCAACCCAGCGCTGCGCAAGCGTAACGCATTTTGCTCGCTGCCCGTTGTTTGCTCGCTCTCCCATTCGCGCTTGTGAATGGAAAGCTTAAACCCAAGCAACAACAACAAAAAACCACACTACTCACGTTCTTCTCCGGGCGTTGGACGAACATCCCAAGCGATCGGCGCGAGGCAGGAGCTAGTAAGAAAATGTTAACGGCAATCCGACTTGCTCCTTCCTCCTTCACCGACGACGAGTGCTGCAAACATAAACGCAAGCGAGTCGCGGGGTCGACTATCATCATCATCATCGGTAAGTGCGATTCGCAGGGGGATGTGATGAGGGGGGAAAACGTGAAAAAAAAAACATTCTTCCAACCACTCCACGCAAACAACAACGGATCCCGTATTGGAGGCGATGATTCATCGGCGGAAGTTTGAAATGGCGCATACGGAGAGGAGTGCGCGAAATATGTGGAGCAGGCGGTCGACAGGCCACTTGGAATCCATCTCGCGGATGAGGTTCTTTCGCGGTTTACGATGGATGTGTAAATATTGATCTTCTAAACCAGTGTCCCCACGACTAGCCCAACAGAGTGCATACACGGTGATGTTTAAAAATGGTTTATTTGTGTAGCAGATAGCGATAAACCGAACGCAAACAAGCCAAGAGGACAAACCAAGGCTTTACTTGTGCATCTAGCAAGGAATAGACGCTCGAGTCGATCGAATCCAAATGATACTAAAACTTTTGACAAAGAAGTGAGAAAACATTGCGACACTGTAATTGTATGCTTTTACTCCTCCCGGATTCGATTGAATGGAACAAAATGGAAAGTAATGTACAATTGCCAAAAAAAAAAAAATTTTTTAAACGCAACCCTTCTCGCTCGTAAGCGCAATCATGCGCATAGCAGTAACCAGGCTCAGCGCCTCGTGTCCATGTGTATGAGCGATCGATCAAACCCGCTGGCCACGTTTTTCCATCCATCGGGATCTATTTCTGACTTTCCCGGCCCGGGCCCGTTACAGTCCAGCGGATTTTATTGCTCAATTAATCGTAACAAAACTGTGGTTTGCGAAAGAGAGTGAAATTTTCCAAACGGTCACCCTCGTTCGTTGCACGCGTAGTGGTAATTTAAAAAAAAAGCATGCCTTGTGAGAAAGTGAATGAACTACGGGGAAATGTGTGGAAACCATTACCAAAGGCGAATGGATATTTTCACAGATCAGTGTTGTATGAGACTCTTAAGATGCTGTTCGCCCTACAATTCTCACGTTACGCAGAGTTCTTTCCACTTGAACCACACATTTGCGTACTTGAAACGGCACACCGCGGAACCTGGCTGATCGTTTGTTCAATCCGAAACCGAATGCATTAGCGGTCTATAACAAGTTTCAGTGGAAGACCCAGTGAAGCAATCTTGAACGAACAAACGCTCGCAATCTTTGAGTCATCACTTAATGGGACGATTTAAATTCCGCTTCATGGTAATTTAATAGCCGGAAGGATATAGAGATATCTTTCAAGGATCTAACGATTTCAATTGATTCCATATAATACAGCGTTTATGATTTTTTACCTTATTGGCAATAATTGCTTTTGCGAGGATTTCACTATGAACAAGATAGAAGACTTTTCTTGATATTTGAGATGGAATATATTCGAGGATCTAATAACTTTTGTACAGCGAACGCTTAGAATAAGTCGAACGTACGGTGTGTAAGTTTGCTGAGCATCGTGGCACGTAGGACTTGGGCGACGATAAGAACAAACTACCTCCCGCAGCTCGCTGTTGCTTGCGTGTGTGAATATGGACGCTGCCACACTTTTGTTTGCACTGAAATCGGTACACACATGTGTCTATCAAAAAGTAAAGTTTATGCCGCAACCTTAGCTTATCAACCGAGTAAGGCCAACCGCGAGCCACGTTCTTCCGAAATGGTGCTATAAAATAATTTAACATTCGGCCAGAGAAAGGCACCATTAGAGTGTTTATCGCATGCAGGCATAAGATCGCCCAATAGCTAGCAGTGTAACTACTGCCAAGCTAGAACCCATACACGAAAGGCTTGGGAGGGAATTACGGGAAGAGTTGGTAAGCCCTTTAATTGACGACCGCCAAACGATTAATAGAGATTGTGGTTATACGCCATAGCTGGGAGCAATTTCATTAGGCTAAATTACAGGCAACAGAAGCGGATTATTTCAATTTGACGCGCATGTACTTCCTTGCTGAACAAAAAAAAACCCTTCCGATGCATGGATGAGCCATAATTGAAAAAAATAATATTTATTTTTTGTTGGCAAGAACTATCGATAACAAGAGTATGTGTATGCGTTTCCTTCCTCTCAGTCTCGGTATGATGATGATGTCATACTTTGCTTTGCAACATAATGTTGCCTTTACCCCTACAATGTACCGTGGCGTCCCGTGGTGATACAGAGATGTGGGTTCTATTTTCTCACAATATGTTTAAACAAATTCCACACATCTGTCCTCACGTGGCGGACGGAACCCTTCTAGTCGTGCAAATTTTAAACATAGATTGTCGATTGCTTGCGGGCTCGCGTGTTTCGCCGATGATTTCCTTCCTTTTCCATGGACCTAGCATGCAAAACGGAGCCACATGAAAAAAGGGAACCATTTAGCGATAAGCGTCCACTGATAGTGCGTCCCTCCATATGCTCTACACTTGTAGCTCCGCACTTACGTAGCAATCGTACCGCCGTAAATGTGCCGTTACAAAGTTGAAGGGTCAACGCTGTGTTGCTATTCTCTGTGCATCTACGGAAACGTGACGTGACCGACACTGAGCTGTTTTGCATGTGGCAAGGAAAACTTAAGCCCCAGCTTTGTGAAGCAAAATCTGATCGCGAACAGTCAACCATTTCACAACCATAAATTAGAAACAGTTAACCTTGTATAAGCATAATAAATAGGAAAAAGATCGTGTGTTTAAAGACCAATCGCCAACCAAATACACTTAAAATGTGCTGCGAAAAAATGATATTTATCAAAGTTTCACCACAAAATGACAAATCGATCAGATTGTTGAAAGTGCTTCGAAGTGGTTTCTGAATCTCTCTGTCGCTCGGTCCGTGTCACTTCAGCATTGCGTTTTGGGCCACAATCCATCATCGAAAGCTGTGTTGTTTTGTGGTTTCATTTTTTAATGAGCGCCGAAATCAAGGCACGACATAATTTTGCAACAACAACCTCGCGCTTCTCCAACACTTCTTGCTTGCGAGGCTGCCTGGTACATTGGGCTTCTGGGTCAACGGAACTCCGAAAAGAAATTTACTGACCCTTTATACCGGTTGCGAAGGAAAGGAAGGTAGGTAGGGCATATTTTTCGCACCGATGACCGCTGCCCGATGCCAATGCAGTTAAATTATTATCCTCGAAGCAAGTCAATCGCCCAAAGGTGGCCTGCAAGGTGCACGGAAACAGGGAGAAAAGGAAAACAAGAGAAACATCATAGGTTCAGAATGGTTGTATTTCTCCCTCCCTCGCTCTGTGTTTCCTCGGTTTCTGGCCCTGCAAAACCGGTGTGCTACGAAGGCGAAAGAGAAGCGGGAGGTCTCTTACCGATCCGGCCCACAATAATTCGTCAGCCACCGCGATGCTGCAAGCGTGGTCAGCCTCAGTGGCCACCCAACCAGTCTCGGCCCAGCTGTTTACGTAAGCTGCTGGGGCTAGAGCTCGTTTCATATGTCCTCATTTTTCCGTGAGCCCACCAACTCCACCACCAACGCTGCCCACCCAGTCGACCGGAGGAGCTCGTCGTCGGTTGGGCCAATTTTTCTCTCAAATCGATTTTGCGTACCGTCGTCCTCTTTTCACCTCGACGGACTGAATTTTCTTTTCGCCGTGTGCGGCAAGTGCACCACGCAAAACAGTAATGGATGGCATTTGTTCATCGCAAGGAGAAACACGAACTGTTGGCGAGAAATTATTACCAACCTATTCGTCTTGAAAGGCTAGTCGAAGGCCAACAATATGTTCAACGCTGAAGGGGACATTTAAGATAATTTTTGGCGGTGGAAACATTAAACTGATAAAATGAATTGTAATAGGAAAAAGATTTTATATGAGAGAGTGTTGCTCATGAAAACGACCGACTGCAAATCGAACATTTCTGCAAAGATCTGCCGATATGCGAAGAAAATCTGCCCCAAAACATTCGACATGCCTCGTTTGGATGAAGAAAAACTTGGAAACACACAAAAGTTCTCTTTATTTTTGAAAAAGCAGAAACTTATTTTGTTCACCTTTGAGCGAAGATCCATCTGGCGGTCACAGCGAGTTCGGCGACATCCGCCAAAAAATCTCGGGAATAATTTATTTTTAACGATTCCGTCGTTGCTCCTCATTACGCCCGGTGCTGCGGTATAACTACACAGCAGAAAGAGATATGATCCCTCGCCTACTAATAAATCGCACGGTTATCGAGACGGTGTTTTGAATTGAAGCCAACACGAGTACGTACTTCTGAGATGCCAAAACAGGTTTTTTGCAGGCTACCGTTTAAAATTTGCCACCAATTGGTAGAGCTTGTGGTATGTTATTTTGGTTGTTGGATCCTAGCATGAATTAAAAGTTTAAAGTTTGAAAATATTCCCACCGCATTCTCTCTCAATTATTGGACAAAAACTAAGGATAGTTGCAAGAGGATACACTACCAGTAAACCCAGTAGCCATCTATTATGTGCTTGCACAAACTGAAATTTTTTGATAAATAATAAATTGTAACTCACCTGCAATCACCGTATCGCTGAGGTTGTACTTTCCAGCCGCTTTCGGGAAGTCCTTCAGCTTGCGGCCGCTCAGCTTTAGCTCGCCGCTAAGGTGGGCATCCTCCAGGATGCGTTCCAGCGACCGAGTCAGCTGGCTCTGCAAGTGGCCCCCGACGCCGCCCCCGATCCCGTTCATTGCTCCTAGCTGCGTCTGACCGGCGTAACCAACAGCGACGGACTGGGAAGCTTTGAGGCAGGCAGCAACGGCCATAGTTTCGTATCGGCTCCGCTCCGAGCGCCGGAAACTCTCGCAGAGCGGCGCGTCCGTCCGTCAACGGATTGACGTTTTCCTGCAGCCGGTCGGTGCGATCCCGGGCGTAGTCCCAGCAGCCGCACACGGAAATAACACTTTTTCACACTTTTCCTCACTTCGGGTGTCGGCACGTTGTCGCCGTCAGTCCATCTTGCCGCGGCACGACTATACCCTGTATTCACCACGCCTTATTTCTTCCCCCCCTCTTCGCTGCACCGAAACGAATACACCTGGTACCCGGGCCGGGAGGATGGAGCAGACTGTCTCGAGAGCAAACCCGAGCAATCAATTGCCGTTGCCGGGGCAACGCTGAAACGACATTTCGACACCGTTAACGAAGGGAACACCCAGCGCCCGTTAGCATCTCCGCCTGCTCCGGTGCTGCCGTAAATGCTTCCCCGGGAGAAGCAGTCGCCGCAGTCTTGAGCGCGCACGTACCTTCCCGACCAGAACGGGGAAAAAACTGTTTTCACCGCACGCGCGGGGAAGTGAACAAAAAATCCGATCACAGAAGGAATAACGAGGCAAGCAGGTCGCAGGGGAGAATGGACTGCCGTTAGGGAGGCCGTCTCGCGGTCACGCTTTTTCCAAGGAATATTTATTCCGAATCATGTACCGAAATACTACGCGGGATAACGGTAAGAGAAAACCCACTATCAGCCTACAACTATCGATTGATTGCGTACGACCCGACCCGAAAGCCAACAACTGGATTGCACAAACCCTAAAAGGGCCAAGAAGAACAAGTTCAATCTTCCTTGCGATACAAGGGGGATAAAAGGTGCCCGCCTAGGCACCGTGGGCGTATGCTAAACGGCGGAAGCGCAGAAGCATTCCGAACGCTTCTTCTGCCGAACCCCAGAAAAGCAATGAGATGAAAACTCTAAATCCTATTTTCTTCAAAGTTTTGGTTTCTTCATTCCTTTCTCAAGGCCCGCGAGCGGTACAAAGAATGAAAGGACAGAAGGAGCAAATAAAATAACAAACGCACTTGCGTCGGAACGGCGGACTGGTACCACTCGACCTGGCGAACGCCGACTACCGAACAATGGCGTAGTGTTGAGAGCTCCGTCAAACCCGGATCGAACCACTCCTAGAAGGGAGATGGTGCATCCAATTCTCCACTAACTGCAGGGCACTTACAGGTTCTTCGGAAGAAAAACAAAAGTCCACTCTCAACAGTCGCCATTTACAGAAACACGATCAATGAACATCGCTGTACGCCACTTTCAATTGGTCCTACCGTCTTGGAGTCTCAGAAGCAACTAATAATTTAACCGGTACGCCGCTAGGAAGAACCGGTCGTCCGGTTTCAAAACAGCTCGCGAATCGGTTATAAATTTACCGAACGAAACACTAGCTCCACTCCGGACTTTTACATCGAAACCGTTTCATTTGGAACCACTGGGTGCGGGTTTCATGTAACCGGTTCGAGCTGCGTCGAAATACATCTAAACATCCATAAATATTATTAGCCTAGTATTGGAACCACTCCGAACTAGTCAACGAAACTATTGCACCAAAATTTCCATGATAAAAGAATCCAAATTTCTTAAATCAGTTCCGTGTAGTTCTCAAAAAATATTTGCTCTATCCGGAATGCATGCTGCACAGCCATCTCTAGCGGAAAACATAGAAAACAAGATGTGTACATAAGACTATACTTACCTTGGAAGAAACCATCATGTAAATGTCAAGCTCGACCGCTGTCACTCTTGCATATGTTTACCTATTTTCCACCTCTGCAGTGCACACTAAAAAAATCTATTGCAATCGCTCTCTCCGGACCTGCCACAGCTTCCATCAGTGCGTCAACAATTGCTTTGTGTGTGCCTGGGGCTAGCAGTGCTGAAGAGGGCACCTTCTAACAGCAAAGGTACTTATTTGGAGAGAGAAGCGAACATCAAATGCCATCAGATATCTGTGGTTTCTAGTTTATATCACCGGTTCGACATTAGTTAGTGGCTACGTTAGTGAAAAGGTAATCCATAAAAATAACTAGCTTTTGGTGATGGTGCTGGGCAACTCCCATGTTTTATTTTTGTTGCTTGTACGTAACATGCAGTGCTTATAAACATTCTCGTGTTTTATCAAGATATCGCTCCACCATCATCGCCGTCGGATGTATTAACTAATTAAGTGACAGAAGACAATCCAACCAGCAGTCGAAATAACCTCCAGCCGCCAACACTCCGCCGAAGGCACTTTCACTTTATTGAGGAAGTCACCACTCCTAGACAAGCGACAGCGAAGGGACAAAGCACAGATATAAACATTAGATTGTTGGTAACCTACTTTACATGCCAAATATGTATCGTGAAGCATCGCACGCTGGTAGCTGGTACACGGATTCGGGTAAGCATATGCACGACGAGTCAAATATTGATGGATTGTGAATTTAATTAAAAAAATAAGATATCATTTTTTTATCTAGCGATAAAATTTTTTAAATATGTTTATATATATGTATTAAAAGATTTTTTAAATATGTCGCCTCTTGTCTACTCCAACAGGTTCCGAACTGAACCGTCAGCTCAATAAGTGGTTAGATGATGCCGACCTCACTTTCGGTCCCGCTCGTGCCATTATTGCTCCGCACGCAGGTTACCGTTATTGCGGAGCCTGCGGTGCATGGGCCTACCGACAGATTAGTCCGGCCGTAGTGTAAGTGTAGCCAAACTCGAGTGCGATGCCAACGGCAGCCAACTGATGGACGGATGGAATATCGTTTCAGCAAACGTGTGTTCATTTTGGGACCATCGCATCATGTGCGCCTATCCCGCTGTGCCCTTTCCGCCGCTCAGTACTGCCGTACCCCGCTGTATGACCTGAAGGTTGACCAGCAGATCAACTCCGAGCTCGAGGCTACGGGCCACTTTAAATGGATGGATCAAAAGACGGACGAAGACGAGCATAGCATCGAGATGCATCTTCCCTACGTGGCGAAAGTGATGGAAAAGTATGTTGAATCGATCGAGAGAGATGAGGTTTCCATCTATTAACGTTTTGTCTCAATTTTCCAGTTTCAGGGATCAATTCACTATCATCCCCGTCATGGTGGGCTCAATCAGTAACGAGTGGGAAGAAACTTATGGAAAAATCTTCGCACCCTACCTGGCCGATCCTCAGAATCTGTTCGTAATTTCATCCGATTTTTGCCACTGGGGGCAACGGTTCCGCTACACGTACTACGAGGAAGGGTCCGGGCCCATCTACAAGTGGATCGAAACGCTAGATAAGATGGGAATGGATTTGATCGAAACACTCAAGGCGGACAGCTTTAGCGAGTACCTACGAAAGTACAACAACACTATCTGCGGGCGTCACCCGATCGGCGTGCTGATGCAGTCCGTCGAAGAACTGAAGCGCCGTGGTTACCGAATGAGCTTCAAATTCCTGAAGTACGACCAAAGCAATCAGTGCTGTGATAAGAAAGACTCCAGCGTCAGCTATGCCTCCGGTTCGTTGATTTTTGAGTGAGCTGATCTTTTTTTTTTTTTTTTTTTTTGAATTGTAGATTGAACGAGGTGGGTTAACCTTTGCTACCTTGTCACGTCGAATGAGGTTTTCACTTTTTGTTTTGCTTGGTTTGAAGACAATTTTTACCATTTTTCCTGGTTTGATACGTATTACATGTGATACGTGCGTTTTCTTTTTTTTACTTGGCTCATGTGTAATCGTATAATTTAATTCATTACTCATTTGAACGTATTTGTTAGGAACTTAGTATAGTTTTTATTCGAGAGAAACGAACAACATTCATCGATTTTATTTTATTTTTTATATGCGGAGTGCTACTTGCGATGGACATGCATACATATGTGTTAAGCAATTGAATTTTCTCAAATAAGATTCTCATTGAAACTATGGGCTTATTTTTGTTTGTTTCTGAACAATAGCAAAGTCGTGATTGCATCGTCCACGGAAGAGAGACACAAGTGAAGGGATACTTTTTTTAATGTCGTTGTCTTTAGAGTGCTACAAAGCCAGAAATAAAACACGTTCAAATTAAAAATAAATGGTTTTATTACATTTAATTTCGTCTGCACCATCGCGTCATGTTGGGTAAAATGATCGTCTTTTCGATCGATTCGATCGTCTAGTACAATCGTCGTGTTTATGATGTAATTCAATAATGTGCAATGAAGACGGAATCTTCAAAAAGCTGTTAAGACTTTGAGGTGCTTTTTTCTGTCTGCAGAAGTAATGCTGATCCTGCTGCAGAATAAGAATTTCTCAACCACCATAATTTACCATAATTGTAATTGATCTCAAATCACGTGCGATGCGAAGCGTTTTTCAAACGTCACGCTTCCGCAACCTGATATATTGAAGGACCTTGGGAGAGTTGTTTGGTACACGTCACTCGTGCTGTCAAACAGATCACAAGAATCGCCGTAGCGCTCCAGAGGTGAAGAAGTTCACCGGTGGAGAAACACCTATACTTTTTCTTGTTCCAGTGCGCCGTGCTGCAGCAAAATGAAGATACTTATTAAAATAGCAGTACTAACGGCGATATCGCTGTGCCTGTTCAGTTTCGTCAACAGTCAGGCATCGAAAAATGCCCGAGGTGTAAGTTTTTCCTTCGAACCGGCTTGCTGTGAAACTGTGGTGACGTTGATGTTTACATTTGGCTGCTATTTTCCGTTTAATCGATCCTTCCAATCCAGGGCCAGCAATCGCTCTCGGAAAAGGTCCAGCAAATGTTGGACATGAACACCAAGCGGCCGGTGTTACGCTTCAATGGAAATAAGTTCCGCGATTTCGTCAAGTCGCCACCCCGCAACTACTCGGTGATCGTGATGTTCACCGCAATGGCTCCGGCAAGGCAGTGCGTTATCTGTCGCCATGCGCACGATGAGTACACCATCGTGGCCAACTCGTACCGCTACTCGCAAACCTACTCCAACAAGCTCTTCTTCGCCATGGTCGACTTTGACGAGGGATCGGACGTGTTCCAGATGCTGCGCCTCAACACGGCCCCCGTGTTCATCCACTTCCCCCCGAAGGGCAAGCCCAAACCCGCCGATACCATGGACATCCAGCGGGTCGGTGTGTCCGCGGAGGTGATTGGCAAATGGATCCAGGAACGCACCGACATCCAGATCCGCATCTTCCGTCCACCGAACTACTCCGCGACCGTGGCGATCCTGATGCTGTCGCTGTTTGTCGGCGGGTTTCTGTACCTCCGGCGCAACAATCTAGACTTTCTGTACAACAAACAGATGTGGGCGCTGATAGCGGTGGTGTTCTGCTTTGCGATGGTGTCGGGCCAGATGTGGAATCACATTCGCAGCCCACCGTTTGTGCACAAGAGTCAAAACGGCGGTATTGCCTACATCCATGGATCGTCGCAGGGTCAGCTCGTGATTGAAACGTACATTGTGATGTTTTTGAGTAAGTAAATTCATCAGTTTGTTGCTCACAAGCGTTCCAGGTTTCAATGGTAAACGTGTTTTGTATCTTCCAACAGATGCGATGATCGTGCTAGGAATGGTTCTTCTGACGGAAGCCGGATGGCAGAACGACCATCGTAAAAGCAAAGTGACGGCAATTGTTGGATTGTTTTTAGTGGTTGTTTTCTTCTCACTCATACTCTCAATATTCCGTTCCAAAGCCCAAGGATATCCTTACAGGTAATTGCTCAAATGAGCAAATGAAAAAATCACACATTTAAAATTGTTTCAATCTACCAATCATCTTTTTTTTCCTTTCTTTATATTTCAGCTTCTTATTCAAATAAATTCAAAAACTATCTCAAAGCATTACACTGAGTGTGAACCTATGGAGCACATGTTGAGTTATCTGCAACGAAAAATGCGGACAATTGGGGCTTTTTTAAATTTCCAAGTGCAAAGTAAAAAGTGCAGATAGAAAAAAAACATAGTAGGAACAAACCGAACAAATAAATTGGAAACTAAAACCATTCCAGTGGAATGTTAACCAATATCCTAAAATTCTTCATTGACCGTTATGGTATCGTAAATTCATGACTTTGTTTTTTAGGAAATTAATAAAACTTAATCACATTTCTAGTGTGTTACATGCATTGTAAAACTTTAACAATTTTATACTCTTGTTCATTGTTTAATTTCCTATAGTTTTCGGAATTGTTTTTGATAATTTCAACATGTTTTTTAGCGCCTATAATACTTATTTATAGGGAAGCCCTTGGTAATGTAATGGATGGTAATGGATTAAAACAGCTGCACGAAAGTTATATTTTAACAAATATTTATACATTTATTGCTCTTTGTCGAAACACTGTACAATTTCACTTTTATTGGTCGATGCCTTGTATTTTTTTACACTTTTATATAATCGAGATTTATTTACACTTTACATTTGACTCAACAGAAATAATCGAGATAGAATTTGTAAATTGTACCACGTGCTTTGGGTGAACCATACCCCGAAATGGTACAGCAACGACGCATAACTTAACTAAAAAAGGCATTTATTCCATTGGACCGCTTGTCCACTTGATCATGCAAACCCCTGACAAACGTTGCCATTAGGCAGGGCAGCTCTAATCATTCTCCATATGATCGCCGCTCTCAATAGCTTTTTTGCGGGCCACCCTTTTCCGTTTCGGTTTCAGCTTGGTCAGATCGATAGCATCCGCCTTTTCGACAGTCGGTAAGCTTGACTTTTCCTTACCGTCCGGCCGGGTGTGAATCTTCAAATGTCGCTTCATGTCGCCGTGGCAGCGGAACTTCTTATCACATAGCGTGCACTGGTGCGGCTTTTCGCCCGTATGTATCTTCCGGTGGGACTGCAGGTACGCGCTCGCCCGGAACCCTTTGTTGCAGTAGTCGCAGACGTAGTTTTTCTCGTTCGTGTGAATGCGCCGGTGCAGCACCAGCGAGTAGCGCCGGGAGAACTCTTTCCCGCAGAACTCGCACTTGTGGCTTTTCTCGTTCGAGTGGATGGACGTCTGGTGGTACTTCAGGTCGCCCCACTGCCGGAAGTGGTGCCCGCATAGCTCACACTTGTACGGCTTCTCGCCGGAGTGGAGCCGCATGTGCACCTTCAGTGCACTGCAGGTGAAAAAGCGCTTGTCGCAGGACTCACACTTGTGCGGCCGTTCGCCGGTGTGCTGCAGTCGATGGTAACCGAATGCCGCCTTCGAGTTGAACCGACGACCGCAGTCTTCCACCAGACACAGGAACTTTTGGGATTTAGATTTGACTTTTGTTTCAGATAGTTTTTCATCCTCTAAACTCAACTCTGTCTCGGTTGCTTCCGAGAGGCTCGGTGCGGTGGGTGCAGATTTGTCGCCCTCTTTCAAAGTTGTGTTCTTGCTGCCAGCAGTGTGGTTCGAAGTGACTACTCCAAGTGCATTAGCATTGTAATTAAAATCCTCAACACACTGATCATCACATTCTTCGCCCAGGGGAGTAAAACTTTTTTCAACGGAATTACCATTGTCATGACCTAACTCGAATTGATCGAACTCGATGTCCGCCCCGTCGGCTCCACCGTCTTCGTCGTCCTCGTCTTCATCGTCATTATCCTCATCGTCATCCTCCGACTTATGCTCATCTTTTAACAGTTTCGCTTTTCTCAAATCCGGCAACGGATCGCACGGGCTGGTGGCAAAAGGAAGCTCCGGCAGCTTACAGATTCTGCTCGATGACAGCTCGAGTATCGAAGGAATCGTCAGGGCATCACTCGCACATAACGCATTCGCACCGTCGACCGTTCGTATCACGTTCGAATGCAGCGGAAATGGCACGGAATCGGTAGAGAGTGCTCCGTCGTTCATCGTGGCCTGAGGTCGATGCGCAACCTGTTGTAGGGACGAATATTGGTCAACGGTAGCGCTTCCGTGCAACGATGGGCTGTATGGCAGCTGTCCACAGTCCGCCCCATGCGACTCGCCCTCCAGAGTCGAATCAGAAGATCCGAGCAGAAATCGGGAGGCATGAGAAATGTCTAAAAAGTACAGAGCGGATTAAAAAAACTGAATTTAATTGTTTCTAAATAATTGCAAAAAACACCTACCCCCATCGTTGAACGAAGTTTTGCTAAGAAATAGTGCAAAATTATCCTCCCCGTTCTGGCCATGCATCTCATGCGAATCCAACGCCTCCCCTCCAAATGTGTCCAATCCTTTCCCCGATGGTGCAACGGCTGCCAGCAGTTTACCATTAATATCGTCGATGGTGCTTGCCTCGCCGGGCGGAAGCCACCGCCGATCGCCACCCGTAGCAAGGCTAAGATCTTCGTTCCCGTCCTTATCGACCGTTTCCTGTACCTTCTGCACCACATTTCGTATGCCTTCCAGCATGTCCTCCGCGTCACTAAACTCGCCCCCATTCTCCCCCGTCTCCAGCTCGATCAGAGCGACACTGGTGCTGGGCTGGTTTCCGAGCAGGGTTCCTCCCATCATCAAGTCCGTACTGTCGGTGCCAATTGTGGACTCTTGCCGGTTCTTTCCGTCCAGGCCATCGTTTGCGCTATCCTTTTGCTCCTGCGTGTTCCCTTCCGCGTCAGTGTGCTTGAATGTTCGCTCATGTTTTAGTTTTTTCGTATGCTTAACGCGGGGCAGTTTAGGTTTCGGTTTTTTCCCGTCCACCACGTCCTTCGTGTTGTGTGCACTGGCACCAACGCTTTCGCCTGCAGATTGAAGATTCTCCGCAGCATTTTTCCCAGTTTCCCCCAAGTCCGGTGCATTTCCTTTTCCCACGCGCTCTGGCTCGTAGTGTTCTTTAAGGTGATTGAAAAATAGCAACTGATCGTCCATCGATTGACCACACAACTGGCACGATAGGCAACCACCGGATGGTCGAGGTGGAGCTGGCGGTTGGGGGGCTGTTTTCACGATTTTCTTAGAGCTTTCGTTGTGCGATACATCAGTCGTTACGCACTCGTTCGCGATGACCGTCTCACGGCGAGGTAGTTGCTGTTGCCGCTCGGTGGAAACCACCATCGGCTGCTCGATTTCGTTTCCCCCATTGCAACTGGCGTCCTTCGCATCACCCAACTTCTTGGTTAGACGCTTTTTGTGGGGCAAATTGATACTTCCCCCCAGCAATCCGCACGGTGCGCCGTGTGTTGCATTCTCCATCGACGCCACGCAGTCCGCGATTTCTTCCTCGGCCGTGCGTGGCTCACACGGCATCATGGTCGATCCGCCATGCTTCCCGAGCGGTGCCAAGCTGTCCACCGTGGTAACGCTTGTCCTGGGTTGATTGTGCGCCATAAGCGACGGGAGGGTTGTGCATGAATAGTATCGCTTCGGAGACTCATTGAGCCTCAGCGGTGGGAAAGTCATCGTCGGTAGCTGAAAGAAACGCGTATCGGTTAATTTTAAAATTACGTTCCTGGTTTTCGGGGTAACATTCTTACTCCGTTGCGCACATTCGTCGGTTTTAGTACGGTGGACGTCACAGGCATCAGGGGGTTGTTGTTGTGGTTGTACGCCTTCATGGCAGAATCGACAGATGTTACCGGCAAGCTGCCCATACCAGAAGACGCTTGCGATTGTTCTAAGGATAACGAATGCTGCTGAATCGAGGGCGCTTGTTGGGAGTTATTCGATAGCTCCGTCACACTCTGATGGTGGACAATGTGCTCCTGGCCGTGATGTTGGTGGTGATGGTGCGCATGAGAGACATGCGGGAGACCGTAGTGGTTCTGCAGCTCCTGTTGCGTATGTTGCGTTTGCGCCTGGTGATGGTGGTGATGATGATGATGGTGACTATGCGAATGGGTTGTAATAAGGCCACCGCCAACCATATCGAACGCATCATTGCCCGCTTCGGATGTGTGGAGCTGGCCCGGCAAAGGGAAATGCACGTAGCTCTCGATAGTGCCAGCTATTTGTGCCAAACCATTGCCCATGGGCGAGGAGGGCTGGGCGACGTCAATCAGCTTTTCGTAGGGCGTCAGTGTGCTGAAGCTGGGAATATCCTACAATGCGAAATGCGAAGAAACACATTACATTTTCCTGCTTTTAATCGATGCCGTTCAAAATACCTTTGTTCCGTTCAGCATGGTTGACCCATCGGTATTAGATTCGTTGTTAAGGCTGTGAAGTTCATCCGAATTGAACGGACGATAGTGGTGTTCCATTAGAGCCGATTGCAGAATCGTATTCGAAGTACTCGAAGACACCGAGTTGATGTAATCGCTCAGCAGACTCGTCGGCAGCTGGTTTGATAGCAGATCCGTCCCCAGCAGGGTAGATTCGATGTACTCTTGCTCCCTGCTACTGTGAGCGACTCCCGCGCTCGTTATAAAATGCAGCGAACCATTATCGTTGGACTGCATGGTGGTGCGTAGAACACCTTTGGACAGCTCCTGGTGCCCATCGATGGAGCCACTTAGCTGTTCTAGATGATCCATATTTCGAACTGTTTTCTCGTCGGCCTACACGACACTATTCAGAAGCACTGTAGCAACACTATCGCACGCATTTCAACCGCAAATTATCACAAGTCGAAACGCTTCAACATAAAGCGCATTAAGATTGTGGAATCGAGATCTTCGACATCCATGGCGAACAACAAAAAACATAGAAGGTACCGTCTCGTTGCCTCTATGGTGCCACAATGTATATCACAGATTTCGAATATAAACACAAACAGATAGTAACCAACAATTATACAATATGAACTATAAAACACATTTACAATAAAATCCTCAGCAGGAGCGCTACCGAAATGTTTTGTTGACGATCGTCTTGTTGATGTTTTCGATGAGCATCATCTAGTCAGCTGTCAAAGCTTCGTGTCGCGAGTAAAGGTGCACAGTGTTTATAATCGAATTGCGACCTCGTGAACTAAATCAGGGTTTAAATTAGGTCTGCATCGCAAATACTTTCATTGGTAGTTTGCACTTTCTTCACTTATTCATATTTCAATGTTTTGTAAAGATGGTCAAGAAAACAATAAATTAGATACACAAAAACATGAGAAATGTTTCAAAATTTTCCTGCACAAGTTTAAATAGTTTTTAAAAATTCTACGCGAAACGCATGACAGCAACAATCACAACACAACAAGGCAACCTTGTTTTGTTTTGTTGTGCAAATTATTTCATGCAAAAAAAATAGTTATCTAGTCGATTCAAAGAAAGAAATGGACAATTCAACTGAAACTGTGCTGTTAAGTGAGATACAATGCGAATGTAAGCACCAAGGCAAGATCTATTATTTGTCCATTTGGTATCATCCTTAAGAGAGATATCCTGAGAGTGACGAGTTGAAAAGCGGTAGAGAGAATGAGAGTAAACCGAGAAACGCGTACCGCAAATATTCAAAGCGCAAGAGGCAGCGAATCGTGTCTCGTTGAGTAAAACATCAAATGGGCTTTTGCGTGCCCGCGGATATGCTGTTATCGGCAAGTCAGTCATTATTTTAAGGTCGAGTTGAAAGGACGTGACGCAGGTGGAACTGGTCGGTTAAAAGCAAAGGCCACAATTAAGAGCGGTTTTTATCAGTGTAGTGTACGGTATCTGTGTTTCTTGGTGTAGTGTAATCAAATAACTAGAGATGTCCCCTATAAAGACATGTTCCGCATTGATAATCAATTATCTTGCTGCTCCGCTGGCTCGAGCCACGGATGATTTTTAAGAAAGAGTATTCTGTGAATAGGGGAAGGCTGCATTGCAAGCTCATGATGAGCAGCTGGGATCTGGGGAAACAAGTTTTCAGCGATTAGCAATGCCACATGCTTGCGGAGTGATACGTGATGATACTGTAGAAGGAAAAAAAAAAACAGTGGTAAAGGATAAATAAGAGGTTTCCTCTCCGGCTGCAACTTCTGCCCGCACTGTAAGAAGGTTCTACTGTTTGGATGGAATTGCCGTGAAGTACGAAGAACCGTTTCGTGAGCAAAAAATAGAGAGAAAGGTAAGCCACTACTCCAAAGCTTTGTTTACGAACGGATGTGAAACCTGTGCGCATTCTTGGAAGGAAGGCACGACATCAAATTTGGGAAGCAAAAAGCATCGAAAATTCTGCGTTACTAGAATCATTGCTATTGATTTTTAGCCCAAGATTGATTCAAAATCGATGGCAACTTCGATCCATTATTTAAATGGTTTTTTTTAAACACTTTCATTTATATCATCTGGCAATGAGTGAGTGAGTAAGTCAATCGTCTGGACTGTTCGGTATTCTGCTTTTCGAATGTAACCTGGACTCCTAAATTGCTAAGCATATGATACTCAATGTAGAACAGTTTTTCTACACAACAGGCACATCATTCCCATATTGATGAAACTAGCCCTTAAATAAATGCCATTTGTGCTGGTATGTAGCTAAACTAAAAAAGATTAGTCCTTCTCTTCGTAGGCTTCCCCCAATTTCGCCATTGTCCGTCTGCTGCGAACACGCTTCGGTGGGCAAACTGCGTTGCTTGCAATTGACGCAATCGAACAGCACATCCTTGCACTCGATCGGATCCGTGGTGCGATAAAACAAAACAGCGTCCAAGCAAACATTGCGCAAAATGCACACATCAGCAACAGCTAGAGCTCGATATTGACCCGAGAGAGGACGCCGACACGCAAGCAGGCCATGACCAATGGCGGGGAACAAAGAAATGTGTGCAGCAACCGAACCGAAGCACTCGTCAGCCGCAGACGTTATTTAAATAATGCAGTCGCACGTGCTAGTCACCCCGAGTTTAGTGCTACAGCATGTCGTTAGCACAGATAATCTGCCGCAAACGCACGCGTACGGTTGCGTGTCCCCGGCAGTGCACATCCCCAATTGCCCCCCTCGAGCGCAAGGGCCTTCGGCATGCCGTTGCGCATCCGCCGGCTGGCTCTGGTTAATTGTCATCGACAGGAAATTCAATTATCGTCCTCCGCGAATCGAACAGCTTCTCCAAAGGTGTGGAAGTGGTTGGCTTTCGTTGTTAAAACATTTCCCTTCCGTTGAAAGCGTTCGGTTTTGTCTTGGTGTGCTAAGGGTTTCCTTTTACTTTTAATCTATTTTCACTGTCATCCTTAAATGTTCCCAACATGACTTTCGAATTTTTTTTTTTTACAAATCAAAATTTTAAATTGTGGTTCGCGGAACGTCACTACCGCTGCAGGAATTCCTCGTTTGTTTTCGAATTCACAGTTTAAGGTGTCCTTGTTCCATTAGATTTTTTACATACATCTAGGCGAAACCCCAAACGGCCAGACAACCAACAAAGGAAGCAGTCTACTTTGATTGCTCTAGCTTTTTCATGGTTTTTTAGTTATCTTCTCTGTTCCCGTAGTCTTCTCGTTTTAAGGGGCGATTGTAAGATTCATTTCAAATGGCCAATGGGCCAAATTCAAACGAAGTCTAAGTAAGTTTTAAATTAAAACCTAGATAAGCGTCGCAAGAAAGCCCGATTCCAATTTAAATGTTGTATTCACAAGGAAAACGGCTAACGTGTTCCTTCATTTGCTTTGCAATCGACTGACCTACCTGAAATTGACCTTCCGTCGGTCCCCGCGTGGACCATTTCTGGACTCAATTTGCTCACCCATTCATTGCAATTCCCAGGCAAGTGGGAGGATGTGCAAACTGAAACGGTATGCCACGCTTTGAGTGTTCCTTGCGTTATGACGAGGCCAACCAACCACCGGTTAATCGGCGGTTCCCAGCAAAGGTTTACCACGCTTGCCGTGCTTTAATCTGTGGGGCCGATGGGTGTACGATAGTGGATGACCATGCGATGGAAGCATTTTAGCTAACGAAAGTAGCTCATTTAACATTTCAGTTGTAAATGCTTTACATTTTCAAACAGCTATTTAATTACATTACAAATAATGTTTTTGGAAGGTAAATCGTATTTATTACGGGCAAGTAAATACAATTGAGACTTTAACAATTTCCTTTTTTTTTTAATTACATACTATAATAAAAAGAGTAAATTCTTTTGCTTAAACTACATTTTTAGGAAGATGTTAGGCTAAACTTTGAATAGCCTTTTGCCCTTTTGCTATAATACTTCATCCTTATTTCCTGGTTTTCTTTTAGCTTGCGTAGAAAAACTTGAGTGCCATTTTGACTGGGGCCTTACACTTTGTTTCGATTGGAATTAGAAATTAAATATTCAACAAAAACCTTCCGTTGGAAGGGGGATTTACAATCACATTTGTAACTTCTCGGCCCGCGTGCATGCAATCGTTCATCGTACATCAGTATGTGTCGGAACGTATACTCAATCTCCTTCAGTAAACATTCCTTCGGAATCCGTCGTCGAATTATGTACAAATACTTTCCTGGTTTCTCGAGGACTTCCGTCTCAATGCATGGCAAAATAAAGGTGTACACGTGCGGATCCAGATGGTACACATCCCCCCGTTGGACAGGTTACATGGTTCCAAAGCTGGAAAGTATCATAAAAGAACAAACCGTCCGTCAAACAATAACCGTATCCAAAAATTTCAAAATTGCAATGCGAATCGTGACAGAGAAAAAGAATGCCTCCACAATGCTCCGTGCCGTTGGCCGCCGCCGGTTCCGTGCATTATTGATGCTCCCTTTTCGCACGTGTTATTCTGTACCGTGCCATGTGTGCTTCAAACGGGTTCGCGTTCGTCCACCAAAAGGCGCGAAAGGCAAACAGTCAGTCGGTCGGTAGACGGAGGAGGTGGTTGGCGTGGCAGGATTGTTTTCACACCGTCCCTTTTGGCGGTTGAAGTTAATTAGGATAGCTATTCTCATTTTAAAGCGCCTGTGGGCATTGAGTAGCGAACGTACATCCCTTTGAAGCCTAGGCCCCTTTTTGTGGTATTCGCTTCGCTTCGTTCACACATCCAGCATAGGTGGATGGATGGACGCGTTCCAATGGGGAACAGTTTGGATGATTTTGGCGGATGATTTAGGTTTGGTGTAATTTATGCTAAAACAATGAAAGGAAAATAAAGTAAACTCATTTTGAGATATATGATGATACGCAGTATTTGTCATTCTTAGACAGATTGTAATCACTGCAAACGCGTTAACGGTTTTGCGTTGATACATCTCAACTATGTAGTTTTGTTACACGTAATTGCACGGAGCAATTGCATAATTCAATCACGGAGAGTTGAATAACCTATTTACCATTGGCTTCAGTTGAAATCAGAATTGAAGACAAGCGATTTCGTAATAGCTAGAATTAAAATTGACCAATGTTTCGTCGGTTTCCAGCTTAGATATTACTCTAGTTCAGATATAAGAATTTCCAGATGGAACGCTTCGCAGTGCCTGTATTTTAGGCTTTGGTAGATGTTAGAGTTATCTCTTTCTTCCGAAGGGTTTATTTTTTATTTTTGACGGATTCTTCTCGCAAGTAGGCCCTATGGATGTTTCTGTAGCATGGCGTTGCGCAACCGTTCGCGAAGGGTGTGCTTAATTTGTGTAGAAGCAACATCACTTTAGCAGCAGCGTCTTGGGCTTCACCATCGTTCAGAAAAAAAAAACACATTTTCGTACGTTTTTCAAGCCTGTTTGCTAATGATTCGATAATCTTTTCGTTGCCGTTTACAGAATTCCGTCAATCTTCAAGCTGTTAAAGTCTCCGGTCTTATTTTGCCTTCAGAGTCGTTAACGTTAAAATTGCTTGGCATAAATTCACATTCAATTGTTGGTTTTTGAAAAACTCAGAGCTAAGAATACTTTTACTTTGTGATCTATAAGCTCAGCGATGGTCGGTTTTTTTAACAATGTTTGCCTGAGCCTACTTGGATACTGTCTAACTAGCTATATCTGATGATAGCAACAAAAATTGCCCAATTTAAGTACGAAATAATCAAAGGAAAGATTAAATAAAAAACAGTTATGTTTGTATTGTTTGGTATGGTATGAATCTGTTTTGCTTAAACAAATTTATTTACTTTTGTTCATATCTTTCTTTCAGAATCTACTGAGCGGTGTTTCGTCGGATTGTACCCAATACACAGTGATCCAAAGTGGGACCACCATCTGCTCTTCCCACCGCAACACGGCGCACCGAACATTAACAAAATGGGAGATTTCACGGACGACTTGGAAAACTGGATGGGCCGGCTGCCGTCCGAGCTGAAGGCTATCCCAATTATCAATCTGGCCATTCCCGGCTCGCACGACACAATGTCGTACGGCATCAAGAACAAGGCGCCGGTGGCTCCCGACGCTGAACCGGTCGTGGCAACGCTGAACAAATTCATTCCCTGTGTGGTTCGCCGGTGGGCCGTCACGCAGCGGTACGGCATCCTGGAGCAGCTGAAGGCGGGCGTAAGGTAAGTCCACGAACCGATCATCCCTCACCGAAACCGTGTGGTCATTCCGATTAATCGCAATCCCGTTTGCAGGTACTTCGATCTGCGTATCTGCATGAAGCGGCCGGAGAACAAGTTCTACTTCGTGCACGGGCTGTTCTGCGAGGAGATTATGGAGCCACTCGAGCAGCTGAAGGACTTCTTGCGCACGCACCCGAAGGAGTTCGTCGTGCTGGACTGCCAGCACTTCTACCAGTTCAACCCGACCGACCACTGCGTCCTGTCCGCCGAGCTGAACCGCATCTTCGACAGAAAGATCTACTCGCGCAACGTGTGCCAGCTGAAGGAGTGCACGCTCGAGTCGGCCACCGGCAGCGGCAAGCAGGTGCTGATCGTGTACCGCAGCGACGCGTGCGTCAACGAGCGGTTCTGGCTGAGCCAGGACTGGCCGACGCCCTGGCCGAACGAGATCAACGTGAAGAAGCTGCGGCAGTATCTGGACGAGTCGCTGGCCCAGCGCCGCCCCGACACGGGCTACGTGTCCCAGTGCGTCCTGACACCGTCGGTGCGCTACATCGTGCCCCGGTTTATGTCCTCGCTGAGGGCCACCTGCGCCAAGACGGTCGACCGGCAGCTGCTGGAATGGGTCAAGGGCCAGGTGCCGGGTACGTTCGCCGGGGACGAGAAGCCACGGACGAACGTGTTCCTTGCCGACTTTGTCGACATTGCGGACAATCAGTTCTGCAAGGTGGTGATAGGCTTGAACAAAAAGCTGCTCGAGCAGGACAGCAATAGTGCGCACAGTTCACCATCGAAAAAGAGCGTGTAAGCTTTGGAGAATGTTACGACCTGTACTTACGGCCCAACTGTCCCTTATTTTCTATATTCCATTTTTTAGTAATTTATTCAAACAGGCTTTTGCTTGTTTTCGCCAAAATGATCTGCCTACATGCGTCTGCATAGGAGTACTTTACTTTATGGACACACCTTAATTTCCCTCTGTGATAGATATTCTTATTTGTTTCGTTGCCAATCGCACAAGTACTGCAGCGATGCACTTGCCACGATTTTGGACCACTTTTATCCATACCTAGTTTGTTTTATGTTTCGGTGTTTCGCTGGCCTTCTGACGCCAGGTATGTGTGCCAACACAAGGCACGATTAATTGTAATCAAACTGTAACAACGTAATGTATAGCATAGAAGTGTAACTACGACCAAACAGGCGGCACCTCAATCCGAACGGCTAAAGACAATCGGCGGTAAACTATACAATACTGTAGCCACATCTACACTTTTCCCACGTGCGCGCTTTCTACGCTGCATTTTCTCTATCATTCGTGCAATCTTTTATCTGAAGGGTAAACAAACAAACAACAAAAGGCAAGAAGGTGACCGGCGGAAACAGATACGTTACGAGGTACGAGTACGAGACAAAGTTTTTGCCTAAAGTTTTTATATGCGTTGAAGGAAGAGAGCAGGGGCACACATTTTCACCGAGACCGCGTGGCACAATCCTACGGTGTATAATATATAGCAATATATTTGAACGTTGTTCGTTACTTTCATCCGTTGGGCGCACAACCTTCTAAGCACACAACATGACCGAAACGTAGGGATGGATTGGTTTCATCGGCACCAAATAATGTCGATTTCGGGTTGCAATAATACCTCCTCGGTACATAAACGTTCTATGCATGTTATCATATACACTTGAAGTCTAAATGTGTCTGTACAAAAATGTGGCAAAAGAAAATGCAGCTAATGCTAGTACGTTACAGGAGAGCGAAAACATTGTGCAGTATGTATGATGAGAGAATATTTTAACTAAGAATGACCGTTTGGAAGCGTAACATTTTTTGTAGCCCACATATATATTTATATATTCTGCAAACTACGTTTGAAAACCACGAAAAAAAGAAACCAGAAAAAATAACATGTGTGTATGCAAAAGTTTCTATCCACTTCAACCACTCTAGCCATTATTTCTTTACGCTATTACGATACGGAAGGTGACGTTGGAGAACAACAGTATTTGCAAAGAGTTCAGATTCATTGCAGGCCAAGGAAGGCCGAAATCGTCTGATGGAAAAAGTCTAATCGAAGCATAGACGATCCAAGGCAAGGAAAGGTTTGAAAGACAGCTCAAAATTGTGATGACGAAGAACTGCAATAGGCAATCCATTCAAGACGGGGGAGAGAAGGCACAGGCAAAAAAAATGGTTCGTGGATCTTATTGATTGAGAAACCGTCGGGGAGTTACAGAAACACAAAGAGATGGAGGTCTCGCGACTTATGCATACACCTAATATATCGTGAGAAGTTAATCGTGTACACTTTCTGCTGCTCTAGCATCACCGATAATCGTCTGCTGACTAGGAGGAAGGGAACTGGGCATAAAGCAAGGGAGAACAAACGTCGGCTCTATAAGGACTTTCTTCCCTAACCGGCCGGAAGCGGCCGGGGGGGGATTTACTGTCAACTATGACTCTTTAATCATCATTCGCTTCCCGTCCGATTCTACTGTAGCGACCTTTTTGGTCCAAGGGACACATACGTTATTCACACCGTTAGTGGTTCCGTAGCGCTCAAGCAAAGAACTCTATACATTGGATTGTACTGTTATGGATATATATATTGCAGAATGTGTAGTTAGTTTTACGACTGATCATAAGAGAATTTAAAGTACTGCTATTTAACTATAGGCACATTTTTCTGTGGGAGAACAAAAAAGAATGACGGACACGATTTATGACTGAAAAGAAACGCAAACAGTTCGGTCAAGCAGGCAAGCGGGCACGGTTCTGGAGGAGAGGAGGTTTGAAATGGGAAGAGGGGGTTTTTTCCGGTCTTATCACTTGCATCACCCGAAGGTTAACCAAATAAAAACGCTCAAGCAAAGGGGTCGCCGATTTGTGACAAGTCCTCCATCATGATTGTCCACCTCACCTGGACACGATGCAGGTAATATTGTGGGGAACGAGAAAGGTAATATGTAATGTAAAGTGTGTATGTGATGTTTAAACTATTTGTGAGCGTTGATGGGAATTTACGCGGGATGTTTGTGTGTGGTGTGTGTGTTTGTAGGAGCGGTTCAGAGGTATAAAAGGAATAAAATATACATTTTACTGGCAGCACGTGTTGAATTAAAACTTCTTGCCTGCTTTTCCAGCACTTCCTATCATTTTGCATTCAAAATGATCATTCTTTATTTATCTTTTGCTCGTTCGTCATTTAGAGAACGTCTACTCGAATACGGAAGTTTACTACAAATAAAACGAAAACAAATAACCCTCAACGCAGATGCGCAGTTCCCTTCTCACAACGCCTTGATCGAAAGCTGCTTCATCTTGGGGGCCTGCTTTTTGAGCTGCCGCTTCTGTTCCTTCTTTTCCCAGCGACGCTGCTTCTCGGGATCTTCTTCGGCGAGCATCTTCTCCTTCTCGGCTTTGCGCTTCTCCTCCCGGCGCAAGGCAGCCGCCTCGGCACGGGCCTGGTGGGTGTTCTTCATGAATTCCTCCTCTACGGTGGCACGATTCTTTTCCGACTTTGCGCGTCCCTAGGTGTGGATGGATGGAATGATAAATAATCGTTAACAGTGTGGCCACGTCGAAAAAAAAAAGGAGCTTGCAACGACGCTCCGTACCTCCTTGGACAATTTGAAACGTCTTAGGCGATCCATCAGGTAGAGAACCAGTATGAGTAGCGGTTTCATTTCCTCCAGGTCGCCCTTGACTGGCACGTTGAATCCGCAGTGCAGGATGCGCTTCACCTCGGGGCGCTTCAGCTGGTTCGGGTCCTCCTGCTGGATCGGACCACTGTACTGATCCGACACGTGGATGTAGTCGATCAGGTGTGAGTATTTATTTAAAGCGGCAACAACCCTTCCATCTAATACACTAGTGGAAGCCTCGGCGATCTCCGATAACATGGCAAACCCGGGAATACCGTGCTTCTCGTCGGCCTTATTGACTAGATAACAGAATTTGCTCTATGGAAAAAAAGAAGGGGAAAAACGAAGGGGAACAAAAGCGCAACAATAAATTAAATCTGTGCGGTGCATCTCTTATTTGGTTCTCACCAAATCATTCAGCTCTTTGAACATCTTAGTAGCCTGTTTGCGGGTTGCCACGCAAAACACAAAGTTGTCCATCGAATCGGGCGACAGTTCGACCTTGATATGAAGCTGATCCTGCACCGGTTTCATAATGCCGGCAATCAGCGACACCAGATCCTGCCGTTTGATCATCTTCAGCTCGACCAGCATGCCCTCGCAGCAGGTGCGCCCGCTGCACCACAGGGTGTATACACTTTCGCTTTCCTTGTTAAAGCTAAAGGTTGACCCTTCCGTTTCCTTCTTGCCGTCGTCTCCGACCAGCGCAAAATTCTCCTCCAGCAGCGTCCGGTGTATCGTGAGCCACTGGTTGGCGATGGCAGAGTTTTTCTTATTGCCCACCAAATAGTTGGCGAAGTAGGCCATCAGGCCGGCCAGCATGAGCATCTCCATCCAGTACGAGTCCCAGTGGGTGCGGAAGTGGATTGGGACCTTCGGGATGGTCAGCTTCGGTTCGGCCTGCTTGCCGGCCCCTGGCCCACCCGGCCGCAGATCGTCCTGGTCGCCGATGGTGCTGGCGAAACCCTCAAACTCCTCCTCGTCCTGGAAGTGCTCGAACTCGTTGTCCTCGTCCTCTACGATACCGTCATCGTCATCCTGGTCGTCGTCGATCTCCATAAAGTCTTCGTTGTCATTCGCTTCCTTTTTCGACTGACTCTTTGGTTGCGCATTCCCGACACGTCCGTCAACTTGTGCGCCGGGTGCTGCGGCTTGTTGCTGGCCTCCTGCCGGTCCTTGGTGCGCGTCGCCTACCACGAAATCATCGTCATCGAAGTCCTCGAACTCAGCAAAATCATTGTCCTCCAAATTATCGGCCCCCTGTGCGTGGATTATATGGGGCACTAAGCAGATCACTGCCAACACGGCCAGCGGTAATAGCAGCCGCATGTTGGCGAAGAAAAGCGGGCACTGAAAGAGAGAGTGATGGATTCACACACAAAAAAATACTTCCCAAAATAAATCACGTTGTCTAGGCACACGCAAGGGTTAAGGTGCCAGCGAAACGAAGACTGACACAGATCAATTTACCTAGGGAAATTCAATTTACACGGGAAAGTGTATTAACTTTAAAGATAACGCTAGCAAGCACCTATTTCAAGCACATTCCGAGTTGCAAGATTACAACTTCACTTAAATCTCGGCCTTTTTCGCTGCTTGCTTAATGAGAACTAAATGATATCGATTTCTTTATTGACAGATCATGGCTGAATCCCGTTGGCCCGATAAGAACGTACCTCCAGGCTTAGCAACCCTGCCTACTGAAACCAATCTTGCTGTGATCAAATAACCCGGCAATCAGCACATGGCATGAAGTACAAAACACTTCAACCGGCAGTAATAAACGCTAAACATATGTGACCACGTGACGTCACGAGAAAACCAGAACAAATCATCGGCCGAAGGTGCTTTGTGAGCGTGCTCCACTCTTCCAGTGCTTCTTAAGCCGATTTGCAGTAGGTTTTTTTTCAATTTTAATGCTACTTTTACGACGTGTTACATGATTTAAGCAATTGTTAGGAACAGTTCCAATTCACCCGTTCACACCACGAAGACAATAAATTTTAAGCTCAACTTTCTTTCAGTATTTAATGAAAAGTTTATTTTCCTTATGCAGAAATAAGTCAACTCAAATCTGCTGTAATATTTTCTCGTTGCCTTAGGATTACAAGTTGATGCCATTCATTCATTTTGTTGCAAGTCCTCTCCGAACAACGATAATAAATGTACATTTTTCTTATCATAATGACGAAAACGTGAGTAATGAGCGCCATGCAAAGAAAAATATCACGGCTAAGTATTCCACATTCCGTTAAATGAAAATGGCGCTACAATTAAAGAATAAACATTTTCTGTTTTTCGCAGAATAGAATTTTCCACCGTAGATATTCCCAAAAGCTTTCAGTGTATTTGTACTCCCTTGAAAGGGCCGATGAACGTTAATGAGGTTTAAAGAACCGAACCGTCTAGACGGTTGCGGTGAAAAATCAACAACTGTACACTCCCGCGCGCACTGGCCTACCGATGGATCGGGTTTATACGTTGTGGTCACACGATGATGGCTTACTAATGCGTCCGAAAAAGGGCATGGATAAAAAATCGCAATTACATCTTAAATCTACACTTACTGCCTAGCCAAACATGTTTCGCGGCTGTCTGTCCGCCTTAAATGTATACGATTTATACGTTACGCTAATATGCAGCTGGCAACAACAATTCGTCGCCGCTGGGGCATCAAATATCTTACGAGCAAAGTTAAAAGAACCGGTCGCACCATTTGCTGCACCAACCGACCCATTTTTAATTCAGTAGGGTTTATGTTTTGTCTAAGGATTAATTCATGCCGTTCGTTTCCTTCAGCAGAGAGAGACAGAGTGGGTGCGCAATGTAATGACGAATAAATTTACATCGGATTAATGTACACAGCTGGCGAAAGAAGTAAGCTAGCTAGCTCTTGCCCTTGCCCTTGCCTTAACATGACACATAGTTCAGCAGAGTTGAATTCCTGTGTCTTTCTGTACAGTACAGGCATCGAAATGAAACTAGCAAGAAAGCGCATTTTCCACGGATTGCAAAACAAAGTAACTGAAACAGAGGAAGCAATTCGTCAGAGGTATTGAGCAGTAGTTATCAAGGTGAATGTTGTGCTTTGTCTATTCAGTAGGTCCAGCATGACCCAGTCTTATCACTGTCTGAACCGTAATCATTCCTCCAATAACATAAGTATTTCATGATTTCATCTAGTTGGCTAGGCGTTATGCGAATAAATTGTGAAAAGAAAACCAATTAGATTGTTCCTTCTTTTGCATAGTATGTACACATGTGACGGTGCCATCAAAAATAAAAGTTTCAAAAAAAAAATCCTGCACGCTGCACGTGAGCAGATGTCCAACAACGTGAGCAGAGCTAAACTGCCCAGTATAACCGTTTATGTGTAGGTAATGAATTGTACTTTTGACCCAGTTTTGTTATTCCACCTCATACGTTCACCACCCCTACACGTAAATGGGAAAGCTTTAACTTACGGACCGATTGGTTTTGTGAGACGGTTTGGCCCTTGTCGGCAGTACCGTCAGCCCTTCGGCGATGGCCTGTTCGTACGAGAACTGCCGGGTGGAGTACGTGCCATCTGCATCGATCTCCAGCAGCTCGCACACGATGTCATCTTTCGCCGGGTGCGTTGCCGCCGGCTGATGGTGCGAATCACCATTCTCGATGGTGTCATCCGCAACCATATCGCACTGTACAAAATGCATTTCCGAATGATCCTCCTCGACTCCGTTCATCGTGGCATGCTCCTCCTCCTCCGTCTCCTCCTCGATGATGTGCTCCGTTGTTTGCTCCAACTCGCGGGAGGAATCTGAAAGCAAAATATGTAGGTCGTAAAATATCGCATCGAAACCAAGCAGACCGATAGCATACTGCGACCAGTTACGCACCGTAACTAATTTCCATCTGTTCGTCTACAATTTCCTCGATATAAGTCTCATCCTCCGGCACTTCCTCTATGAGGGAATCGTAGTTGGCTTCGTCCTCCTCAATAATGATGCCGTCAGTGTCCGCTTCTACGTCGAGCGTGCGAGTCCCCTGCTGATCGTCCTCCTCCTCCTGCTCCTCCTCCTCGCCGTAGTCGTCCTCTTCGATATCGATACCGTCATCCTCACCTTCTATTCTGGCTGATTCGTCTTCGGGTTCTTCTTCGGCGTCCGCCGAATCCGTTGCCGACGAGTCGTCACCACGATCTGCCCCCGGGGCGGCATCGTAATGCTCGCCTGGAGCCACTTCCACCGCCTGCTGGTTGCACGCCGATGTCGCCACCGCCGCCTCCTTTTCCGTTTTGGAACTTTCCATTCCGAACGGCGCGTTGGGTTGTTGGTTGTTATCGAGCCGGCTGCTGTCGGGTTGCTGCGTTGCATCCAGGTGCACTTCAACCTCTTCCACCACTCCACTGTTGACCGATGGACCCGGTGCTGGTGGGGCCACTTCACCGGCAGGTGCCTGCTGAGTGCCATTGGCACGGTCCACTTCCTGCTCCCAGTCTGTGACCGTTTTACTCGCATTTGTCGGGGCGGCCACTGTGGTACTGTTGCTTTCCGCTACGGTGCAAGTGCCCAGTTTGATTTGCTTCACCCCCGGCGGCAACCCTCCCTGGCCGGTGGTGCTGGCCGAGATTGTTGCCATCGGTAGCGTGGTCCCGTCCCGCAGTGTTCCTTTGAACGGGATCAGTTGGCTGGCGGAAATGGTTATTTTTCTTACCGGGGTACCTTCACCGGGACCGGAGATATTGGCCAACGGCGATTGCACCGGTGCCGTTACGCCCTCCAACGATACGGAGCGCTGGATTGTTTCTCCAGCCTTAAATGTCCCCCCGGCGGCAATTTCCATCGGTGTAAGACCCTGGCAAGCTTCGGTTGGAAGCTTCTCCGATGCAAACAGTTGCCGCATCTGGGTCTTCTCTTTGCGTTCCGTATCGAGGTCAAATGATGCCACATTGTTCAAGTTCGGTACGGGCTGTACGATCACTTTCGGTGGGCTGCGAGCGATCCCTTGCGTCCCGACCGGGTCGATAATGCACTTCGAAATGCTTATCTTTTGCCCCACATTAAGCGTACCGGGTATGGTGGGCTTCGGTAGTATGAACACATTGCTTTTCGGAACTCCTGCGGCACCGGCTGGGGCCGGCGGTGGCACGGGAGAAGGAGCAACCAGCGGCATCAGTTGCGTCTTGCTGACGGACAGTTTGCTACCGCTCTTAACCGGCGTGAAGCCGGCAATGTTCGGTTGCTTCAGGGGCAGCACGTTGTTCGCGACCGGTGACGCTGCAGACGGACTGAACACGACGGCCGTCCTGGCTGACGAGGTTGAGGTTAGATCTGAGCTTTGAGCAGGGGTGTTTGTGGGCACCATTTCGCTGGGGCACGAACTGGCTGGGGGAGCAAACATTACTTGCGGTTCCTGTCTCGAACCGGAACCGCCGCTACTCGGAACCTCGTCCGGTGCGGACGAAAAGGCGGAAGGCGGGGAAAAGATTATTCTCGGGCTCGGTACCTCCTGCGGTGCCGGAGGCGGCTTGCTAGGTTTGACGCTTGACGCATCGCGGCCCTTGGAGGATATCCAATCGCTCGTATGCTCGGCCATGGGTAGGCCCAAGCTGGCCAACGTTGCCGCCGCGGCCGACGTGGGAATAAGTATGTTTTTGCTATTTGCTTTCTTCTGATAGTTCCACAGCGCCTGCGGCAACGGTTTCGCGCCGAAGGGTGGAACACTGTCCGGGCCACGCGGCGAAATATGCGCATTCATTCCCTTCATCGGCACGCTATTCGTGGGGTTCAGCTTGGACAAGTTGTACTGTATATCCTTCTTCGACGATGGCAAAATGCCCTGCTGGTGTTTGAACGCGTGCGGATGGTACGCATGAACCGGGAACGATGAGTTGCCTTTGGCGTAGCTGCCGGGCGAAAACGGCTGCTGCCCTCGGTACCCGAGCGGTGGCGGGTAGGGCAGGTGGGACGTTAAATGCTGTTGCAGCTGGGGCGATTCTGGGTAGTAGTTGCCCCCGTTCGTGGCAGACACCACATCGAAGGGGACGGCGTACGAGTGCATCAGGTGTGGGCTCGGTATGCTCGTTGCCCTGGAGGACTGTTTGGCGCTGTTCACAGGTCCGTTCTTGCTCGGTTTTCCCGTCGGGTACGGTGACTTTACCTTGCTCTGTCGCTTTGATGCTTTTTCCGATTTTTTCCTCGCACGCTCGGCGGATTTGTTGGACTTTTCCTTAACTTTGTCCTGGGTATTGCTGGGTATCATTGGACCGTTGGTGTTGTCCAACAGTATATCGCTCAACGAAGGCTGCTCGTTCGCCGCAGGTGGTGCCGTCCCGTCAGCGGCGTCAGCTTTCTTTTCCGCCTCAGGGGCGGGCGCTTCTTCCGGTACACTTGCGGGTTCCTCCGGGCTCGACTCCTCCGTCCGTTTATCTTCCTTGTGGATGTAGCTTTTAGACATAATATCCTGCAACTGTATACCGATTTTTTTGTTTTTCATAAAATTCAGAGGATTATTTTTAGTTTAAACAAATAAAATAGGTGTCTTTTTTTTTGTAACCCACGCCAGCTTTTAGCTTACCGGATCCGAAGTGACCACAGCAGCATCCCGTTCAAACCCTTTCTCGAACAGCGACAGTTCCTTCCGTACCAGCTCAAACTTGAACATCTCTTCAGCCTTTTTCAGCCGATTGCAGGATGTGCTGGCGGGATGCGACAGTTTGCAGTTGGCGCGGGTCAGCTGCTCGTAGACGGTGTTAGCGATGTACGTGAGTGCAGTGTGTGGTACCGACCTTGGCAAAATGGGAAAAGTCCGATGGCCCTCGCGGCGCCAATCCTGCGAACTGTTTGGCCCGCAAATACTGGCTCGTGAAAGGTGGTATAAAGGGCGAATCACGGTGAATAGAGGAGACGAAATAAAAACCAAAAAACAGAACTGCTGACGGGACGGCATCACCGCTACTTACATTTCCGCCACCGTGTAGAGCCGCTCATCGTTCGCCACGCGTCTTGCCTCTGCCCGATGCCTATCGTTCGAAATGTGCAGAATTCGCCGTAGATCCTCCAATATTCGCAGTTTCTCTTTGCACAGAAAGCCTTGCGCTCGGAAGGTGCTTATCAGGCTACCGTAGGATTCCAGCTCTGCGTAGGGAGGGAAAAAAAGTTTTTTAATTTAACAAATCACGCTTCTAGGCGAAGAGATTTCGCGCCTGCAACGCTTACCAAGCCTTCGGAGCACCCCCCGACACTCTTCCTTCGTCATGTCCAGCTTCATTGGCCACATTTTTATTCATATAAGGATACGCTATTGCTTGCTTTGTTACCCAGAAGGTGAAACACAACCAACGTTGTGCGTTTGGCTTGGCCCGTGCTTAACCCGCAATCAAAACACTTCACTTCCGTTCGCACAAACGCCGAGCTCGCTACAAATTAACATTATTTGGCCCCACACGGCATGGCCTAGGGTGCACCGGGTCGTTCCCTGTGACTACCGGTATTCACTTGGCTTTCCAATATCGTTCCGATACGGGAACAGCTAGGCGCAAATTAGTTTTTCGTACGGTTCGCCTCAACTGAATTGGCATAATATGTCCTATCTTTCCATTTGTGTTTATGAGACGTCAAAATTTTTATTTTTACCTCGCGCTGGCAACACTACCGCACCGTGCGGGCTCCTGTTCTATGTATACATGGAGCACGGCAACGATGTAAACAGACAGAAGTCGCGCTCTGACAGAATGGCCGGTAGATAAAAAATGCATTGCAAGACACAAAATCATGCATTTTGATTGTACCACGAGAAAGAGAAAAAAGGAGATTTTTACAGAAATGAAAGGAATAACGCTGAAACCGCTCCCCTTTCAAAGATCGCGTGTTGCCCGTGTGTTGGCTAACGTTGTTCAACTGACTTTTTAAATTTACATTTTTACAATTACAAAAAAGAAAGATATCAAACGTAAAAAACCAATCGCCGGAGTCATGTTATAAGTGACTGCCACAAAATGTATCTTTTTAATCAATTGTAATTTGAAAGAAACAACCAAAATGTAAAAAAGGAAGACATCCGCAAATGTACTAGGTATACAGGAAAACAAGACGCTTTTTGAAAGATGCAATTCGCGCGTTCTACAACACTGCTGCCAACACTGCCTGCAGGCCATGGATGCTGCGCATCTGTCAACCAGAACGTTTTGACAGCGCTTAGAATTGTTTTGACAGTTTATCGATGGACCAGAGTAAAATTTTCAAAAATTCTATTTCCTGTAGCATCGGCATCGTTAAAAAATTTAAAGAATATATATGCGATTCTACAAGCACGCTTTTGTACAGAATATAATTAAGTTTATTTGGTGTATTGATAAGGAAGCTTATGGTACACAAGAATTCAAACCCAAGAACGCAAAAGTTAAATTCGATGCTCCACACGTTTATTTTGCAATTCACCGATTAATACTTCCATGGGGATGTTTTAGGTGTAAATAACGCCGTCGTAAATTTGCTCACATTATTGCGTGTCTTATTGCATGTACGGTATAATTGTTTGTGCTAGCAATAGCCATGGTCTCTATCTCGCGGGACAATCATCGTATAATCACGTTTGAATTCAACCGGAAGGTCGGGAGGGAGAAGATAAACTAAATATTTACATTAAATCAAAACAACACGTCTACGTGTTTTACGGTTTGCTGTAGCGGTACCGCATCTTGTCCGGTGGTTCGCAATATTCTTTCACTATCAGCTTGCAGAGGAACACATGGAACACAATTATGATTACACATATCGAGACCCAGAACAGCGTCGGCAAACCGCCCAGATGGTGGCCGTGTCTGTGCAGCGCGATCACGTGATGTTCGTGGGCAGGCGCTTCAACGACCTCCTTTACGTGAATCGCGTGTCGGAGATCTTCCATGTGCTTCCGGTCAGACGTTATGTAGAGAATGGACGTCACCGGTTCGGTGAGCTTCACTGGAAACAGGATCCGGGATTGTCGCAGCTGTACGGGATCATCGAGGCAGCCCGCATCGCAGGCGTAGTAGTTCCGATCGGACCGATCCAAAGCCACGTACAAGATCGCCTTGTTGTCCTCCCGCACGGTGATGGATATGTTCAGATGCGTCATGTTGCCGTAGTTCAACCGACGGAAGTCGTAGTCGCGATGTAGATACCTCGGGTGAATGTTCAATTCCAAGTGCTGATTGCTAAAACGGAACCCACCGAAGCTGAGCACCATGGCCTGCACAATACCGCTCGCACCGGCTTTTATCAGATTGTGGCAGCCCTGTTTCTCCAGCGTGAGCATCCACGATCCTACCAGGGCATTGAGCTCATCGAACGAAGACATGTGGCGCCACAAGTTCTCCGCCTGAAGCGTGTGGTAGCTGTCGTAGCAACCTTCCGCGTACGTCAACGCTCTCGCTATTTCGTCCTTTCGGCTGCTGGTGACCGACTGTTCGTACTCAAAGGCCCGTGCCTGCGAAATAACTGCGTACATCGTGGCGTTGATGTTGTTACCATTCAAGGTATTCTCCGCCTTCGAGGTGCTTATGTGAAAGCCCGTCTCCCAAAGATTGTTCCACACGGCAATGTGATCCCGCTTCAGGTTATGGTAAGCGTTATGTTCGCCGTGTTCTGCAGCGACGAGCGCCTTGTCCATGGCTTCGATGGCTTGCTTTTCAATCACGTCTTTATGTACCGCGTATTTGTCACGTGATATCGGCTCCGAGTAGTATACCGTCAGCAGCAGCTCCAGCTTTGTGGTGCCCCGTTTTTTCAGCGTAATCACGCGCGGCAGCTTGCGCGCTACGATGGACACTGCCCGCACTTTACCGTCCTCCGTGTGGCCCGGCACCGGCAGCGTATCAACCATGCCGGTAATCACCTGGTATTCTAATATAGCCGAACCATGCTGTAGCTTGATGCCCTTCACGATGGCAGACGGCCAATCGGAGATCCGGGGCACGATCAGCTCGATATCCGTCAGCTGGTTCTTGGTGTTGGTAAGCTGTATCTCCTGCACCAGCACGGAAGGCATCGTGCGATGGGCATAGTACTGATAAGAAACGTGATAACCTTCGGGAAAGCACTGAAACCGATGCACGATGCCACTGAGATATTCCACGACGGTCGCTTCACGGCCCGGCTGGCCTGCACTGGCCACACTGACGATTGGATGAAAGTTTATGGGCTGCAGGAGTGCCCGGCCGCGGAAAATGTTGAGATGGGCATCGGTGTGCACTTCCAGCCCGAACCACCCGTTACCCACGTACGGGATTGCATCATGCTCGTGCGGAAAAGCTGGCTGGTGCCGAATATTCACGTTGTACTCAAGGTTTTGCAGATAGAACGGTGTCAATCGATCGTCCATGCAGCGCATCGTGTGGTCTGTGAAAACAATGTTCATAACAACCGGTCACCAGAGGAAAAAACAAACTATCTTACCTCTTGCCGGTTCTGCATGTCCGAACAACCAGCGGAGAAACGATGGACCGATGTAGAGCAAGAACACGGCTACGATGAAGAGTAGCAAGAACAGTTTCCGGTACGACACATTTCCATCGAACGTTCTTTTAAGGCGACGCGTTAAATCACTGGTATCGAATTTGTAATTCATGATGTTAATCCACCGACCGGGGCACGGCCGTGTGCAAAACTAGTTTAGAGCAAACAAACCCCGCAGCCTGCTATGCTACAGCGCAAGCATATTTATTTGATTACGTCCACGCACCACCCTTTTCTTCGGACAAATTTCGGATTGCCGTATCGGTATTGACAACGTAGAATATGCAGTGACAATCAAAACAAAAAATAGTCCCTTCAGAAACGGGCAACCATTTCCACGCCCGATGCATTTTTTGAAGGGTGCCTTCTACTCTGCCAAGCATAAAAGGCTTGATAATGGAAATTGTCTATTTTTGCTTTGAAATTGCTTATTGCGTAAAATTTGAGCACCATTCCTGGTTACATGAGGTAGGATCGTTTTGAACGCAAAGTCCAGAAAATCATGGGCGTTTGAATTAATTCGTTCGAACGAGATGAATGAGATCTTTTGCAGCTTTTGACGTTTGCCAAACGATACTGTTCTTCCGGGCGAACGCGCGGTAATTCTCGGGTTGATCGTCATTTCATCGATGCTGTGTCGGTTCTGCCATACGTTTTACAATTGTAGAGCATTTTCGATGCCTTCGGCGTAAATTTTAAGCGTAGGCAGTTATTGAAAAAAATTGAATTTGGTATGAAAAAAAATTGTGACCTGTACAAACGATTTTTTTTGGCCGATGACAAACTGAGACGCCCCTCAGATCACAGTACTTGAAACGATCATTTGCGTGTTTTGTGTTAATGCACACTGGTGCTGAATTTGTAATCCTCCAGCTGCTGCAACAACGTAGTTTTTTTTTGTTTGTTCACCACACTAAACATTTTGTGCTACAAACCTACAAATTCTGTTTGTGAAATGAAAGCGTTGGACGTCGACGAAAATAGTCTGCGGAGACCAAGAAGTAAAGCATCGTTGATTTCGCGTATAGTGTTCAATTTTGTACATCCTCTATGTCTGGTGATTCCATCCGTTTTGATAACGACTGCTTGCTGGTGCAAAGGATTAACTCATATGTACACCTGGCACGTGCTGCTGACTGGGCTGGGGGTAAGAGGAACGTAACGATCAAGAAAAACCGTACCTTATTAAACGGTAGAAATTTCAACTTTCAGTTTCACCTACTAATGGCCGCCGGAGTATCGATGCTGTACGGAGGCAATAGTTTCGCCCGGCAGTCGCCCCGTTCTACACGAAAAACAATCCATTGGATACTGCAAAGCGTCGGTAGCGGATGCGTCCTGATAGGAACGGTACTTCAGTACATCAACCGGGAAAAGAAACTAAAATCCCACTTCGGCTCGCTGCACTCGATCGTCGGTTTGCTGGCAGTGATATTTGTCTTCCTCAGCCTAGCGAACGGAGTGGCCGCACTGTTTGGATGGAAGCTGCGTCGTTTCCTGCGTCCGTCACTGTGCAAACTGACGCATCATGCCACCGGAACGGCGAGTTTCGCCATGGGCATGTACGCGATCATGCTGGCGTACGAGAAACATATTTTTAAAGAGATTTTCCCCCTTGAAGCTCGCATTGGCTTCGTCATCATTACTGTCCTAGCGGGGGTGATTAGTTTGTTTGGAGTTTGGAAAAATATCTACCACTTTCTGTACGAGACGTTTGCGGGTTGTACAAGCACCGAGTACATTTTGGACGACGTCGAATAAACGCAAACAAGACGGCAGCAAATAAACGTACTGGAGGTTTTGCGCGGTTTCGTGTTCTTATCGCATGTTGATAGTAGCAGCGCTCTGGGGGCAGGGTTTCCCTTAAAATCGCTGCGGATAATACTACTGCTAGGCAGTTAGTACAAACATAAATGCCATCCATGGCTGATACCGTTTGGGGTTGAGCGTGGGATTCCCATTGACCGTTAGAGTTCACACGAGATGCTTAGATTGCGGGACTGGGGACTATCATTATCTTGACACCCAGTCGAGTTTGTTCGAAACATTTAGCAGATTGACAGCCAGCGTGGTTTTCGATTTCTGATAGAATTTGGTTCCGGTCGTACGGGGTGTAATATAAGCCACCGTGGTAAGTGGTGTCTGATCCAGAGACAAAATTCCACCATCAACCTGTTGATGGTGAGGTAGCGGCTCCCGCGATGGACGCCGCTAGTCGCGCACGTAGCATCTCGCGCACGTTCGACTGATAGCGATCACTTGGAGACACACTGGCGAGCCCGCGCAGTACGTCACAAACGCGAAACCTATTCCGCTTACAATAGCCGGTCGCGAAGCACGGTGACCAGCTTGGCGTGGAGATAGTGCGGCGAAAAAAACTGCGGAAACCCACCACCCTCACGGCGCCATCGATTGATTGTCGCACCCTACAAAAGCACCGTTGGTAGAGCACTGCGACTCCATTTGGACGGTAGATCGTGCGCGAGTTCTATCTCGAGACGGTTGTGGGTGTGTTTGGTCAGGTGTGGGAACACATGTGAGTCGGTGCAAACAATTCTCGGGACAGTTTTATACGATCAGTGCAACCACGCCATTGGAAAGTGTTTTCCCAGCCGAAAGCAGCATAACGCCCTAACTCGGTGTAACGCTATGGAGAAGAGCACCATGAAGGAACCGAAAAAAGCGTCGGAAAACGAATGGCTTTCGATGGTGGAAGGCATTTTCAACACGATCAACCACACGATGATCGGTGTGGTGTGCATCTACACCAGCTGGCTGTGCTGGCTGAACGGATTCGAGAAGCTCTACACCTGGCACGTGTTTCTCACCCTTATCGGGGTAAGGCAGCAGTGCTTAGCCTTGCAATCCTTCCGAGCGCAAATAAATTGAAGATTGTTTTTCTCCGTCCCCCTTTTAACTCGCCTAGTACCATCTCCTGATGGCCGAAGGGATCGTGCTATTCTACAGTGGCAACGGCTGGACCCAGAAATTGTCCCACACGCACAAGCGCACCGTGCACTGGCTGGTGGAGGTCGTCGGTTGCACGTGCTGCGTCGTTGGCATCGCGCTGGAGATCTACTTCCGCGACTCGACCAACCGGCGCCACTTCAGCTCGACGCACAGCATCGTGGGGCTGATTTCCCTCGTGTTCCTCGCACTGACGCTCGTCAACGGACTGACGGCGCTGTTCGCGGTTGAGCTGCGTAGCCGCATCAAGCCGATCTACTCGAAGCTGAGCCACTACCTCACCGGGACGGTGTGCTACGTGCTGGGCATGGTGGCGATTGTGCTGGCGTACGAGAAGCGGATCTACCGGGAGAACACCGTCCCGGAGGGGGTGACGATGATGACCGTCTTCACGATCGCCGTCACGGTGCTGAGCATGGTGGGAGTGATGAAGACGGTTTACAATCAGCTCAAGACGCTCGCGAAGTGATACTCCGCAGAAGGAAACCTGATGGAAGGTCGTTTGCGTTATTACGGCTAAAAATCTTCGCACAATTACCATAACCAACCTGCCGTTCAATATTATCTCCAAGTACAGTAGAATCTATCGACGTAAATAGGATAAATGTACGTGATATATAGAACATGTAAATACAAAAAAAGATGTTTTGTTTCGTTAAGTTTGTTTTTTGTTGTTGTGTGTGTCAATGGCGGAAGTTACGTGATTAGACATTCTCCTTACTTTTTCTAAACGGAAACAGGCTGCTGGACACTGTTACGAACAATGGAACCTTATGTAATCAGTAGGAGTACTTACGATTTAAATGGACTTTGCCACACTAGGGTTGTTTGCCACATTAGGCACGTAGTGAAACCATCGAAACAAGAAAACGGTGCCAAACTAAGCACCTTGCACCCGCTTCAACCTGTCCAATGCTTTCACTCGTCTAATCATGTCTGGTTCGTTCCATTTCTTTCACCATATAATACGACCACACTAATATAATTTATTGAAACAAACGCATTCCACCGATGTAGTTTACAGTGAGTGAAAATTCATTTATTTGCCTGTTTCTGCTGTTTGTCGTTTACTTTTACTCGCAAATACTTACTAACAATAATGATCTTTTTTTTTTCTTTATGGGTAACGATGTGAAGTAGTAATTATTCATCTTTGATAAATATCTATCCACTACAAGTGACGCTGTGTGTTTCTGCAGTTCGGAAAATTACACGAAACTCAACGTCACACCTTGTCACCTTGTCGCTTCCGGACAGGGAACTCCGGTATCCGGTACAGATTGTAGTAGTTTGAATAAAATGACGCAAATAAGGAGGAAAAAACATCGATCGGCAAACTCAAAGTTTCAATTAAGTAAAAGTATAAAAAGTAAGTATGCGTCTTTACGTTATGAAATGGAAATGGTATTGAGAAGGTGTGGAGGTTTTAGAATAATGGTGGAGTTCAGCTGGAACGTGCAGATACTCGTTTTTTTTTTGTTAATTTTCGAGGATGATCGTACACGCGTACTTCAATGGTTGTTATGTTAGTTAAAACTAGTGATGGAAGATGAATTTGTTTTAATGCAGGTAAAAGCTAGGCGAATTCGAATGATAAAGTTCCAGGCATGAGTGGATTAATGATCCTCAGGACATGCTGTAGTTTTAAATACTGTCTAGCTGCTGTTTCCCACTGTGAGGAGAACCAAAAACAAATTAAAGAAGACAAACATTAAAATGCACGATCATCACCAAATCTGGGATGGTAGGTTAAAAGAAAACCGAAGGGTTTCTTACAGTGAGTTAATAACGGGCGCAAAGGTGCTGTGGTGGCATATCACTCGATTTTGCGCAGCCTCGTTCAGTGTGTTTGTTTTTCGAAATGTGACCCTCGTCCTCCGCCCTCCTGCCCGTCTAGTACAGTTCGTTCTGCCGCGTCCGACACGCCTGGCAGCACGCCTGGCTGTAGTAGGCGTAGTTGCACAGCTTCGCCTTCACCACAATGGTGCAGTTTGGGAAGTCGTCCTTGCAGTTTTCGTCGTTCGGCATCATGTCGGTGCGCGATTCGTAGTACGGATCCGCCGACGGTGCGGACGAGGTTGAGGTGAGCGGGTAGTAGGTGGTCGTGGTTGTCGATGGGACCGGTGGGGCCGTGGTGGGCGGGCACACCTCCTCGTTGCACACCCGGTACGACATCGGCCGGTCGGCGTAGCGGCAGCCCACCGATTCCTGTAGCATTTTGTCGCGTAAGTTGAACTCCAAGCACTTGACCACGCGCCGCTGGTTGCCGCTTCCACACGGTTTGGTGCACTGTGGCGAGAAGGAGATGTTTTAAAAGTGTTTGCGAGTCTTGGTGAATTCGGAAAGGTTGTATGTATGAGACTTGAAAAGGGCAGTTGACCAAATTTCAAGTAATGATGATGAATGGCCTCTCTAGAGGGACTATTAAAAGTAGAGTCGAAATCCTCGGAAAAAAATCTAATCGGAAAAAATGGACAGTCTCATCTTAATATATTGTCAAACAAAAAATCCCTATAGTTGTAATCGCTAGAAAACTGTAAACCTTTTTTTAACTAAACAAGTTTTAGTTAAGTTTTAATTGCAATTAATACGTAATTGAAAAAAAAATCGATGTTGGTAATATTAAAGAAATGGTTAAAAAAATAGAAAGCGTCTTACCTCTGTCCACTCGGAGTAGTGCCACCTCGGTTTGCACTCTTCGAATGACTCGGTGTCGCAGGGTTCAATCGATTGCGGTCGGCCGTCCGGATCGCACTCACTTTCTGGCGCGAAGTGATCGTTGCGGATGCAGAGTACTGTCCTGGTGCGCGTCAGGTTGAAGCAGTCACCGGAGCACTGTTTGGGCAAGTGAGATGAGATGGTGTATATAATAGGAGTCCGATTGAACGGTTGATCGAAGCAATCCTTACCAGTGTCCACGGGCCGGTGAACCACTCGCCGAACTCGCAGGCACGATCGCTGGTGCACTCGCGTGTCGTTTCCGGCATGAGGCGCAGATCGCAGCGCTCGGAGTTGCGCGAGGAGCTGCGATCGCAGAAGATGGAGCGCGTCTGTAGACCGATACCACAGCTGGTTGAGCACCGTCCGCTCCAGTTGGCCGTCAGCCACACGCCCGTCTTCTTCGACTCCGCCTGCTGGCTGATGGTGTTGCTGTCCGGTCGCGGTTTGCGTCGGTGGGTTGAGCTGCTGCCGGCCGGTCTGGCGCTGGACGACCCATTATCCATGTCGTTCTGCGTGTGCAGTGTGGTGGCCTCGTGGTCCCGCGAGTGCTGGTGTCCCCGATGGCCGTGGTGCTGCGCGTGGTGCTGGTGCTGTGGTTGAACGTCCTGGCTCGCCTGGCTGGCGGGTTTGTGGTGCGGTTTCTCGACGGTGTTGCGCGGCGGAGTTGGCTTGACGACACGCGAGCATTCACAGCGTTCGGTGCTCGGTGGCAGCTCGTCCATGCATGCACCGTTGCTGACCTGGATCACGATGCCGGACAGCAGCTCCTGAACGCACTTGACCTCGCGGGTCCGCAGCACCTCCTCGTCGTACCGCTCCTCGCAGTTGCACTGGCCCCAGTCGCCCAGTTTCCAGTACGCCGGACAGGGCTGGGTGTTGCAGCGCATCAGGTTCTCGTTTAGCACGGGCTGCTGCAGATGGGCGCACCGTTTGGCGGCGAAGTAGCGCGTTGGTGACTCGCGGACACACCGGATCAGCGGTTGCTGGATGCCACCACCGCACGACTTGCTGCACGCACTGAAGCCCACCACCTTCCATAGATACTTCCTCTTGCGCTGCCCAACACGGCCCGTCGTGGACGCGGTTCCATTGCCGGCCGTGGTCACTGGACGCGGCTGCTTCGGCACACGCAGGTTGGCCTTCTCCGAAATATCGTTTCCAGCTGGAAGGGTGGAACAAATCGATCACGATAAGGGAGACGCCAAAAAAAACTGGGGTTCGCACCATCTGGTATAGTTGTGTTTTTCCGAACCGTGGACGTCCGCCTATCGGCAGGGATTGGTTTTATTTTATTTTTTCCATACGTACCTTCAGCGCTGGGATCTTCGAGCGAGGACGGTTCGCCGGTGGGCCCTTCGTTGACCGGAAGCAGATACTCGAACTTGACGCCCGGATTCGGCGACTGCGAGAGCAGAAACAGCTGGATCGGCTCGGTCGTCGGACCCGGCGCCGTCACCCACTCGGTGATGCCCTCCACGTGCCGGAAACTGCTATTCGAGCCGTTGGTCAGCCCATCGACCCGGCGATAATCGAACACGGTGCCGGCGGCACTGTAGTGACCGCTCAGCGAGATCGTGTAGTCGCCGTTGATGAAAAATCGCTGGTCGGCCGATTTCAGCGCTGTGGAGCAAAAAGAAATTGCATTACAAAAAATGGAACCGGCAAAGGTTACAGGGAAAACGTTCGCTTTCGCGTCGATTATTTGGTTCGATGAGTTTTGACAATATGTCCCTTAAAAAAAGCCCTGTGGCATCAAATGGGAAAATTTAAATTTAAGATAGGCATGATTTATTCATTTCTGTTGGTATGAACATACGATGGAAAAGGGAAAACTGCCTTTTTTTTCGTCATGGCTTACATAAATGTGCATGTACTGACAAAAGTCTTTCAAAGACAAAATTTGCAATATAATTTTAACTTGTTCCGTAAATATTGCCATGCTTATTTTTATTGTCGATGCATTTTTTTAAACTTGACCCATTTTTGGTTTAAACATTGGATTCGAAAATGGTTTCCAACTACAACAGAACGGTAAAAACGCAACGCATTTCATCAACATATTCGGCAGTCCTTTGCAGTTGCCTCGTGAGTTATTCAAAAATCGTTGTTCGTGTTCGTTCAAAATCGGATTTCAACTAGAAACGATCGTGACCCGGGGGATCCAGGCAGTAGATTAAAGTTAATTCAATCACCAGATTGAAGTGTCTCTAATGCGTCTGGAGCAATTTGTGCCCAACCAGGATCATGAATGACAGTGAGGAAACTGCAAATAAGTGTGTGAAAATATGAGGGGGTGTTGCTCATGCTTTTTCCTGTGCACTCTAGTCTATCCCTTTGAAATCGTTGCCCTCCCGTCGATCCTTGGCGCGGCAGCGGTGCCTAGGAGGGGGAGGATTGTAATTACGCGTTAAGCAAACTTTCACTTTGCCATCTTTGGAGATGCCGATTTTCCTTTCGACACCCGTAGGGGTGGCTCCATTGTTTACTGGAACGGGTGGAACGTTTCTCCCTCTTGCTCCACCATGTTCGAAAGTGGAGCATTTGACATGTTTTATTAAAACGGGACCAAAGTTGGAACAATAAACGGTGCTGTCGTGGCCCATTAGTGAAACGCGTCGTGTGTAGAGGACGTAATACGAGGGAGAAAAAAAAATGCATCCGAAGCTTTTCCATCGCAATGGGGATACAGCAAAAGGGATGGAAGCTTAAAAGCGTATTGCATGAAACTAATGGACACTGCTCGGGCGTTCGGGTGGAAAACAGAAAGTAAATTAAGGTATGCACCGGGCAGATTTCCATCTTAATTTGGTTATGGTGCAAGCGCGTTTTGCGTTTCCCTCCAAGTCCGGGGAACGCAATGTGGAAATCTCGACGGTGGGGCTTTGCTGCAGCAAGAGAATAAATCCATGCCAGATCCAACGAATGGCATCGTAGACAGACGGGATAGCGCAATGCGGTCACATCGGGTGGATGGGGCACATTTCGTGCGTGGCTAGGGTTGATTTCAATAAGCGCAGGAATCGAAAGAAAGATCAAAACGACACTTCCTGTTCCCTTTCGGTGAGGCCCTTCTGGCCGAGTGCCCGTCTGCTGCACATCAATCTGTATTTATCTCAATTGCTGCCCTCCCATAGGCGGCAGAACAAAGTGTTTCCATTGAACCGTTATTATTGCCCTGTCGCTTATTATTGGATTTATGTTCGGGGTATGATAATTTCTGATCCCCGAGTCCCGGCCGTATTGCGCCGGTACCATCATGTGACTACGGGGAAGGTGGCTGAAATTAATGCACCATGCAACGATGTGCACTTTTTGCAACAAATAATTATTGTTCTCGGGACGCTGTCTGGTACTTGACATTCCTTTTCCGTCTCGCACTTGAGAGATCAAATGGGATGAGCAATTGGTGTAAATTGTGTGATGGACCATCGATGAGTAAAATGTAGTTTTTTTTTTCTTGTAAGGCAATACAAACAAGAAGGTTTGTTTTCCAATATATCGGCATTGGTAAATTAATGCAAAATTTTGAAAGAACAGTATTTAAACTTTTTTATATTCATCTGGCCATTTAATCCAATGTGAAAAGTTGAGGAAAAAACGTTGAGGAAGATTCACAAAATGTCCTTTTCTCCGTTGAATAAAATATGTGGGAACTTAAAACATAGTATAAGGCGTTGAGTTTGTTTTAATAAAGATGATTCCGTACTGTTGGTTATTTTAATATTCCAATTTAAATTTTTTTTTCTTTTACTACATGTTCTTGAAAGCCATTCAAGCTAAAGTGACAATTTGAATGAAAAACACCGATACACTTAAAATTAGTCTAGCCTTCCTACGTTGTGCATTTGCCAACTGGAATAAAATCCTAACTACGCTCCCCTTCGCCAAGGTGTCATCCATCAGTGGTAATCCATTCATCATAAGTACATCAAGGATAAGACCATTAAGCACCCGGGGAACCCCAAGGATTCTCATAGATGTAGCGAGGTGTTATTTATTTACCAGCGGTTTCTTCCCGTAAACACTTCACCAACTCAGCAAAGGAATGCATCCCCGGATGTCCCGGCGAAATGTTGCCATTGGGCTCCCTGGTGTTGCGAACCGGAACCAAATACGGTGCACTACGGCCGTCCAGTTTCCTTTCTTTCTTCTGTCTTCATTTTTCCAAAATTGTCACACCGCCGAGCGAAAGGAGCATAATGCTGCAGCGTGTGAAAAGCAGAGTCGCATTAGTTACAAAAACGATGACAGTTCCCGGGTGCGAATGGTGCTGGCGCCATCGGCACCCGGTGCATATGGAAATGGCCGGATTGGCTCGGGCCACACCTGCAGATGGCAAACAGCGGAGCACTGGAAGAGAAAGCGGATCATAGGGACCGGGTGCCGGTGATTCGTCAAGACCACCTCGTCCCTTACGTGTAGAGGTGTATGTGTGTGCGTGGGCACATTGTTAGCGAGTGTCTAACGGCTCGTAAATCTACCTCTCTGATGGGTCATTCCTTTTGACTAAACTGCGAGTCGCTACGCGGTGAGGGACGGTTTTCCTCACACACAAAAAAGGCGCAATAAAAGAAATTCTCCCACACTGCTCCTGGGGGAGGGGGACAATTTTCCCTGTGTTTTATGTGTGTCTTCTTCCTGGCGCAATTTGAAATGTCACGGCGGTGAACCGTCGGCGCTCTCGTGCCGCGTTCCATTAAGCCGGATGTGGGATGCTTTCATCGTGTTTTCATTTTCGAGAAAAACCTTGCCTTGAACACCCCGTCCCCAGACGCCCCCTCCTTTCCCCGAAGGAATGTAATAAACTAAAAATAAACACATATTTAATACCCTCTTAAGCTTAAGCGGGCGACAAGCGCTGGTGAATGAAAGCGGCTATTTTCCGTGGGAGTTTCCCAAGGACCCACCGCGGAGAGGCGACCGTGCCAACGGTGTCAACGGATGGCCCCCGGTTTCAAGGCCGAGGAAAGTGCATTAGCGCGGCTGTGACTGCGCTCCATTATGTTTGCCGGACAGGAACGTCGAGTTCTGGGTTCCATTTTTTTTTACTTCCTATTTCACGGTTGCTACTACTAGCACCGGGAGTTTTCGGTTTGGTTTTCCAACCACCCCACGGGTTGATCCACTTACCGAGATAGTTTTGGCTGTTCTGTAGCTCCGTTATCGTGATGTTAGACGCACCGGCCGGAATTTTAGCCACGTGCACGTACCCGTTGTTGTGGTTGGTCTTCGTGTAGATGCCGGAGATGGGCCGGCACACCGTCGTTCCGCACCGGACGGCGCCATAGTTCATGAACGTGCCGGAGATGACGCCACTGTTGTGAACGGCCTGCGGAAGGAATAAATCAAACGCGTGTCACTGACAGATAAATAAATGCCCGGTCACTTGGAGCAGCAAGAATTACGTTCGCTGCCCGCGTGGAAAGGACGAGTTTGGTGTATTTGCGGGTGGTAAAGTTAATAGCACATTATTGTTCGACAAAGAAGTTGGATGTTGATGCCATGGCTTGTACTTCTAATCTCCTTTCTTGGAAACCGTTCAAAAAGAATTTCCTTCAAAAACAGTCGAGGTGTCGTGAACCTTCTTTAAGTTGGAAATAACGAAGCGTTTGTGTGACGATCTTGTTTTTCTACCAAACCAACAACAAAAAAAAACTTATAATTAATTGAAGCATTTGCTCGTGTCCTTATCTACCCCGGTCAAAACGAGAGTAAAAGAAAGTTCTTTTTTCTCAAAAGGACACTCGTTTCTTTGACGTTCGGTGGTTGTAAAAACGCGTCCTTGCTTTCATTTCACATTTCGTTTCTCACTCCCAACTGGCGTTTGGTAAAGGTTTTCTCTCTCGGTGCTTCCACGAAGGCCCATTTCGGTTCGAAAGCTTTTTGCTTCCTGCGCAGAACGAGAGACGGGCGGGACTTGGCCACTCGAGAAAAGACGAAACTACAAATAGCCCACACCTTAGTGCGATGACCTGAATCGGCGGAGAAAAGATTGCGCCCCGCAGGACGTCGGAGGCTGGCAAGCTTTCTTTCATCCTTTTAAGCCTTAAGAAAACGGTGTTTGCTTTTAATTTTCTCCCACCGTCGTATCACGATGGTGGACTTAGCGGCTAGACGTTGCGACCGGCCGAAGGGTGGTTCCCGATCGAATGTATCAGAAATAGAGCTCGTTTGCGTCGGCTTCATTTCACAAGCTCCCGCCGGGCACTAGCAATCCGGGCTTTTCACCAGGAGCAACCGGTTGGTGGAGGTTGGTGGAGGGGTGCGTTGGTGGTTGGGACAGCTGTTCCATACCTTAAGGCCGTTGCCATTAAGCATCTGCTTAAGATTCATTTTGTTTGCGAAACAGAAGATTAAATTGAGCACTTTCTTAATTCCTCCTTTTTAAAGGTAGTTGCTGTTACCTTAAGTACCTTATGGTGTATATTTGAATGCGTTCTTATGTTCATTTGCTGTAATTTCCATTTCAAGGGCTTCCTTTTTTATTTTAAAATGCTTTATTTTAAGGTTGCTGCTAAAATTAACCTTAATGGTCATTATTTGCATGGGTTCTTGCGCACGCCCTAATTGTTGTTGAAAGCAAAGTAAATTAAGTTCAAGATGTCTGATTATTATCCTTATTAATTTCCTTATCCTTATTATTTTAAGTAAGATTTAGCTGCCTTATCAGGTTGTATTAACTGCATTGAACGTTTGTAAATGTATAAGCGACAATAGGCCAACGCCATTACCCACCTTTCTGGTCTGTACTGTACTACTTTCGTTTAAAGAATAATTATCTGTATATCTCAATTAAAACCATTTGAAGAAAAGAGGTAATAATGAATATAGTATGAATAACGAAAAAAAGTAATAATTATTAATGTGAAAGCTTTAGATATCATTTCTAAGTTTAATAAATAATCGAATAGGGAGTAATGGAGCTCGTAACTTGTGGAAGTAGAATTTATAGTCACTAATCGTTAAAAGCAGTTTTAGCAAGGGACTGAAGGAGAAAACGTTTGTTGTACTTAAAATGAGTTACAAAAGCAAGACAAATATGGTACTCAACATGTTGACTTCCTGCGGTGAACTTTAAACTATGCGCCTAGCCAAAGTTAGAATCAATAATAAGTGGGCATGAATTTTCTCGTTAAACTCTGTGCCAAGAATGTGACACGGTTGTATTATCGTAATAAACGCCGCCGGGTTACCGGTAAATCATGCCCAGAAATCACTTCATTATTCCATTTTCACACTTTCATCCGGCCACATCCAAACGGCCCGTAATCCGAGCGGAATAATTAAGAAACGCGACTCCACGATGAAAACCGCAAGGCAGCGTCCTGTCTTCGATGAGGGCACTCGTATCGTACAAGGCGAACCGGTGAAGCCCCTGGATTTGCCTCCGGACGTTCGGTTAGCCGCTGCTTAAACTTTGGCATTCCACACAGTAGTGGCGGAAGAGGCATTTGCCGGCCAGTTTACCACCCCAGTAGTTCCCCGGCTCGGACGCTTTTCGGCTTGGCTGAACGTTCCACCGGTGGAATTGAGGCGGACGGAATAAAGAGAAATAATACTCCCGAGTGCGATATATCATGGCGGGCAATGGCCCAGGAGCAGCCTCGGGGCGAACCGAGGCGAACACAACACGCCATTGTAGTGTACAGTCAGACTAGCCAGAAATCTTTCAAAAATCCTTTCCAACGCTTCCGGCGCTCAGAGCGAAGGGCGAAGAACAACTGGGGTGACAGTCGGGATAAAGGGCCGAGCAGGTTTCCGAGTACTTACCAGTAGCAGTGCGACGGCAACGGTCCGGGGTAATGAATTTTTAAAAAACATTTAAAACAGTTCCACTCCTCACTTTTCGCACACGGAAAGCCTGCTGAAAGAGATTCACCCGAACTCGGTCGTTGGCACACTGGGAGGGCGAGGCCACTAGAAAGGATTGAAGGATTTGTGAGTGCGGCAAGGAGATGGCGGTTGGGTACAGTGGTAACAAAGGAAGCGTGTTGGTGTTTGGTGGTGAGTGGTCGAAAAAAAAATTCCCCCCGAGAAGAGAAGCCTGAGCCACAACGTGGAGTGCCGACAACACGGAATTGCCGGTTGCGGAAAGAGTTAATAAAGTATTCACGAAACTTTTTTCCACACCACCACTACCAATGCTTCGCGGCGAGCGGGCAACATCCGAAGGTTCTTCACTGGCAACACTTGGCACGCGGCCCGTTTTCACTGGGACTATGGGAAGGTTATTTAATTACCCTGCTAGATTGAGTATCGCATCCAAGCCGCTAAGGACTCTCGGACACATCGAAGATTTAACGGAGAGCTGGCCTTTCCTAGACCGGGTCTTAGCATGTGAACAGCTTCCACGTAAATCATCATTGCTGCTTTCGATGTCCATTTGGTGTTCAGTGAATTCACGGAATCTCGTGATCCGCACTGTCCTCGTATACTCAATGAACTCGTTTTCTTGCCGCGGGAGATACGAAGACGCTTTCGCCGAACGAACCCTCATTTCCCGCCGGAAGCACCGATTGATTGTAGAACAGCGGAAGGCACCGTGTATTGGTCGCTCTCGATGGTCCGCGTCTTGCAACGACTGTTCTCCAACCACAAGTCACAATTTATCATTCATCAGCATCATCAGTTGTCTCGTCATCGGAGTCATCATGGTGGAGATGATTGCCATCGAGGCTCGACTTATGTCGTCGTTATTTTCATTCGAAACCGTACGGGGAACTTCGGTGAGCCGTGGGTGGACAAGAAATTGTAAAGTAAAGCACAGCGTGGACGCAAAGAACAACAGGATCTCCGAGTTCCAGTCCAACGAGGGGCACCCGTTGTAGTATACAATTACAGAGAATTTGTATTCGCCGATGTTTAGTGTAGTTCTTCTTACACTCAAATTATCCCCTCGTTTGCTTTGGCGTTATTAAAAGGAAACATGGAAGAACGACAAACGAAGTCATCTTTTCCAACGCATTAGCCTTAGTTCAACTCCAGTGAACTGCTTAGAATGCCGACGCACAAAAAGGAAGCGTGGGGACAATTGTTGGAAAGATAATTTTTGTTCACATCTGGTTTCCTACAAGCAACTCGCGGCAAAGAAAAAAAATCACTTTGAAAAGCAAGAAAAGGAACACGTGAACGTCTGGGAGTGTGTTTTGTAGCGGAATGGAAGCTTGTAAAGTAATTGGATGATTAGATCAGGGTTTCGGTATTACTCGAATAATTGCAATAACTTTGCATCGTTTTTTGCCTTAATAAATTTAGGACCTCTTCGCTTGAGAACTCATACCCAAGTTAATCATCAACTGATCTCACGGTTTAACTGACTAAATACAACACACCCACTGGCCTTATTAATTACCAAAGATTTCCATCGTTCCATAAAAGGACCATACCGACATGCCTCGATCAAAGTTTTGTAATTTGCTTTAATTGATTGCCAGTTTTTTTTTGCTTCGCGCGTGCCAGCTTTTGTACAAATCCTTCAATGTGGAGCTTTTCAATCGAAGACCGAACCGGCGCTTTTTCCTCATTCAAAGAAGGCGCGTTCGCTCGAGTTTCATTCGAGTTAATTTCTAAAGCTTACCAAACCCTCCCGGTTGCCGGGTCTACCGTACACTATCTCGCCCACAATAATCCACTTTCACGCGCGTTCAAAGGATTTTGCTGGCGCAAAAGGGAATCTGCTTTTTTGCCCCCTTTTTCACACGCACGGCAACGAGTGAGAATTTCGAAAACGGTCGACTAAGGCGCGCACGAAGCAATGATTAAGTTAGGCCCCACGGGGGATTCGTAGGACCGGGCCGTCAGGAGCCTACAACCGGGGTTCTGAATCTTACAAAGTTCCCACACACAGACGCACACAGCGAGGATCTTAGCGTTCCCGCGTCGATCTTCATTACGCTTTCATAATCCATAAAATGTTATAATTCAATTCCTTTGGCCCCGAAAATCCTAGAGGTCGTTTAACTCGCGGCCGCCATCGTGGGACGCGCGTGGAGGGTGGATGAAAATCTCCGTAAAATACGTTTCACCCCGTCCCGCGCGTGATGCCGCCTGCGGTGATGATTGCTGACGTTTTGCGCCGGGGGCCAGAAACTTTCTGTCCAAAGCGCTCGTTTGCAAGCACGTTACCATCGTCGTTGAGCCCTTCATCGTCGTCGTCGTCGTCGCTGTCATCCTCATCGTCATTGTCGTGGTCGAAACTTAATTTGAGCATTGAGGCAACGTCCGACGTTGCCTCCGAGCGTGCCGATATCGGCGGACGAACCGGCGGCAATAAGCGAAAGCCCGAAAACTTTGAGACACTGCCGTCGGAAAAGACCGCCCCTGCAAAGCCCACTTTCGGCTTCAAAACGAACGTCTGGCAAACGGTGCACTGTGAACTCCTGACTGCCGGGCGGAAAGTTTATTAGAATATTGCCAAAAAGACACCACGCAAGGCAGGGGGCGTGCGGGCGGTTCAGATGGGAATTTCGTGGTCAGAAAACCCGACCCGGTGCGCTCGACCACTCCACTGGATGCACATGGTGGAATTGGTTTTTCTTGCCATCTTCCCACTGCCTCCCAATGCAACCTACCGCAGGGAAGGAAAAGAATTTGGAATCAGCCACAGCCGAGATAGGAAAAGTTAAATAAGATGTAAACCCACGTTTCAGCCGGGACTTTGCCGAATCGCCAACCCGGTCGAGAGCCGGTCCGGTGCATTTTTCTGCTGCATCCATCGTTCGTGCACATGTCCATACAAGGCCCTCCATTTTTTTTTTTGGTCTGCTCTGCTCGTCAGAAGTCTATTGCGCTGAAAAGGTTCATCCCGTTCGCAGTCGACGGACACGTGAAAACACGACCGGTTTGTTCCTTTCTCTGGTGGTTCTGCTGCATCCGGAATTATTCGGTTCGTTAGCCCGGCCAGCGCAGCGCAGTGCCGTCTGCTGCGGTGCCATCATTAAATTCGAGTAAATGACAGTGAAATAAAGTTTCCGAATGTTCTTCAAAACGTTTCCGGTTTCGGAATGGAACGTTGCCGAATCTCTCCTTCCGCGCGCTCGAGAGCAATGCAAAATTAATTACTAACCACTTATTGTTCGAGCAGTTTAACCTGTGTAGCTTTTGCATATTTTACTGTTCGACAGAACGTGGACAATTTTAACAAGCAAACTTTCCAAAAACTCCCTCTTAAACTACGGAAGAGGTAAAACACTGTTTTATTTGACTTGTTACAAATAGCATTAGACAAGTTAATAGTTTAAACATTGTTCGGTTAGAAGTTTTGATCGCTTCTTCATCCAATGATTCACTATTTTAGAAAATGATAACATTGTACAAACGCGTTGAAATTCCATTTTGCTAGCAAACCATAAACAAGCGCATTTGCATTTTTACCATTAAAAAAAAACATGCATAATACGCACATTCAACAAAACGTGAAGCAACCACCAACTCATCTTTTAACCCATTTTCGTGTATGACGAACGCAATATGTTGCTCTCCGTTTGCAAAAAGGTACTCGGTCTGCTCTCCTTGTGCCGTTCACGTATTGAATAAATCTCTGAAAAATGAACCTCGACCGGTTGCAAGAGCCTCTCGAAGCTGACTCGGTCGTGCTTCAACAGATGCTGCCGGATAATTTGCTGTCTGTGTAAAAGTGCGGAGACACACCTTCTGCTTCCGGCATGAGACGGGGGGGTTCTATCTATGCCGGACCGGAGGTTGTGGCAGGTGCAAAAAAAACCGGAGAAAAGAAACCCGGAGCGCCTGCTGTGCACTCGAGCGCCTGCATTAATCCGCCTGCCGGTTCATCTTTCAGTGTTTTCGAAAAAAGGAAAAGTTCCCTCCGGTCGAGTGCGATCGAAACGAAAACTTGCGCCCTTTGCGCCGCCCGTTCCATCCTTTTTGAGAGCAATGTCGTGCGATGCGAAAGGAAGTAAACCCGGGGCGGCGCTCGGAAGATGCCTTTACGGCGATCGTGAAGTGGATCGACTTACTTCACCCAGGAGCACTTTCACGGAGTGCCGCCGAAGGTATTTTCTATTCAGCAGTAGCAGCAAAGCCGAATGTACCCACTGCTTCCCATCGAGATCGAATCCGGAATTCGGTGTGCTACCGGCGGGGTTTGAAGGGGCGGTGTTCCGGGGCTGGGTCGGTGTGTGGGAAAATCCATCTTAAGTGTGCATCTCCACACACGGCAAAGGGGTCGCTCGGTGAGCTGGGTGCCAATTCAAATCCCAATCATGCAGCGCACTTCAGGTAGTGGTGCTAAAGCGTCACATGAGCCGTGCATCATCATGGTGCAAGGCTTTCCCGCTCCTTTCCGGTCCTTCACCCGGAGGCCCCCCCGGTCCGCCTCTGAGCCGGGGCAGAGTGTGTGCTGCGAAAATGCTGCTTATCAGCGTTCCATCTCTCTATCAGTTATTCAATTTAGGGCGGGCCTGTGAAAGGACTCAAATCTCGTTTTAAAAGAGGCGATATGGCTGATAGTAAAAGGTGAAAAAAGAAACCGTACTCTGTGCCTTGATGGATGACTGAAAGGAGCCATGTTTACCCAATTTTCTCCAGCATGTTTCATGAAATAAACCAAAAAAAAAAATCGAACTAACTATCAAAACAGGTTTCTATGCGGCCTTTTGCACTATAAATTGGCTCGAACGCTACCAGTGCAGCTAGTTCCAGTTCAAATGATTTTTCCATCAGGTAGCTGTTTATAGTCCTTCATTTCCCTTGATTTTCCTCCTCAGTCGGTCGACTGGTCGTTGAAAAGGAAAGAAAACGAACCACCACCAAAATTCCGAAAGCCTTTCGGCCCCTGAACGATCTTAAAGCGCCAGCGCCTTCCGGTAAAGGGTTCGGCCGCGGTATAAGGAGTGCTTCATAAGCTTATATTGGCTCGGGAAGCCTCCGGATGTTAAATTTCCTCGGCGAGCCAACATCAAAGCCAGCAACGTCAGCCAGCATTGTGCACGGACAAACAGCCGGGAAGAATAAAAATTGCAACTCCTTGTTTCGACAACGTTGAGGGTTTTTGTTTTGTTTCTTTGCAGCCATCATTCCTTGTTGAGCAAAATTGGATCTACTAGCAATAGGGGAGTGAATAGAAGAGAAAAAAAAATACAAATCATAGTTTATCCAAACATTAAGGCTCAAAATTTAATTACAGTTACCACATTGAGCTGTTTTTTTTTTTCAAACAACTCAGGCAAACCGGGTTTAATGGATCGGATACATTTTATTGAAACACCTAAACCCTAAACAGGACATGAGTGGGTTGGATTCAGTGATTTGTTTTATTTAGTTAATCGGCTCAAAATAATGCACCCTACTGGATGCAATTTTCCTAGCGTTTACACAACATTTCCACGGGGAGAGGTTTTTTGTGCAGAAATGGGACAGAAGGGCCGCATTTAGTGAACTCTTTTTTCCACTCAATTAATGCCGACAAGCGTCAGATAATGTTGTTTACAATCATCGATGGGAGGGGAAAAATTACCTATCATCTGCAGTCGGCGAGCTTTCCTCGCACACCGTCAGTGTTGACAGGACGGCAACAATCGAGCAGCCGTGCCGAGAAACAAGCTGCGTCCAAACATTGAGCCATTGATCTGGCGGATTAAAGTACAAACAATCTGATTAATCAGAATGCGAACCGATCGGCACCGAGCACCAGGAAGTGTGTAATTTATAGTGCCGGAGTTGTTTGCCCGTGGCGGGGATAATTAATTTTTTAATGTGTTCTATCTCAATTGTTCGTTCAGCGCGTTTTTGCTCCACCTCACGGTGACGGTCTCCGGAGGGCCAATGTTGGCGCTGTTGATGAGTACCGGGATGCGCGGGTTGTGGCCACCGTCTGCCTGTTGATAAATGTTTGATTTCGGCAAGTAATTAATAGGCGGCGGCCTGGAATCGCACAACGAGGTTAATCCCATTGCGGTACCACGATTATGGGCCAGGAGCTTTCACGTCGGCCGCAAATCGCACTCGCACTTTGCGATACCTGTTTACGACCTGTTCGGATGCACATTGTGCCGGTGCACGATAATTAAGAGGTCGGACGCAGGATGATGTTTCAATTCCAGCAGATGGCTCGACGAGGAGTGGCCGGCAGCGAAATCGATTATCGGACTCGATGATGCGCATTCGTTTATCTATCTCGCCCGGTAAATCATCGGCCGGTGTCATTAACACGCGAGCGAAAACGGGACCAATCGGGGGAGAAGGCTTAAACAACCTGCAATTGGCGGTGCCCGATGCACTTACCCATATGGACCGGGCGCCTCCATGGCTTTGTGGAGCGAGCGAACAAATTTGCCGAGTTCGCCATTACCGGCGAGTGGAAACTGTGGCGAGTGGAAAATGGCGAAGTGGATCGCTGCCCCGGGGAAAGCTTTCGATGGTAATACAGTGCAGAAAGTGCAGAGAAACCGATTAGCCGTGTGGCTGTGGCTAGCGAAGTTGTCCTAAAATCGTCCCCGGAGCAACTCGACTGCCGCGCTTGTAACGGTTGGGCGCGGTTTTCCCAGGCCGCCTCTGGCTGCAAGTGGCGGTAATTGAAATTAAAACTCGTAAAATAATAAAGCCCACTCGGATGGAAATTGTTCCCGCGAGCCATGGGCTGCGAGGCTGCAAAGGAATGGAGAGAATGATCTGGGTCTGCTGGAAGATGGCTTTCCACTGCGTTCAACTTTTAAGGGTCATTATCTAAGGCTCTGCTTCGAATACCGCATTTCAACAAGTCCACTGCCAAGCGTTATCCGTGATCGAGTCAGGGTAAAAAAGTATATAGAAAAGAACGATGAACATAGTATCACGATGGATTCTTGGACAATTATCAACAAGACACTTATTGCACTGTCACATTGATTATGTTTTAAAACAAACTAAAGATAACATGGGCATTTCCAAAGTAGTTGAATTTATGCTGGGGAAATCTTTTGAGAATTCACGCATGTAGCAGGGATTAAAGAAAAGCGTCCCCCTTTTATTCCAGAATTAACGAATTGCATTGCGTTGGAAATTAAATTTGAATCCAGAGCAAACAGTGTCTATTTTTCTAGTGACAATTAATTCATACGGCTTCATTTTTCCTCTACAGAAGTGGATCCGTTATACCACAAGGGATTTGTTTCCTTTAGTTTAAAAGACAATTTTAATGAGACATGAGATATGTATGTTACATTCCATTGAATTAAAAGTATTCTTGAGATAATCTTTCTGAGCAGAATGCATGCATAAGAATTCATTGAAGTTCTACGTGAGACTTTACAGCAGTCTTTTGGGGAAAAAACCGCCGGCTTATAGTTCGACAGTCTCAGTTAATTTCACACTGAACGATGAGATATGCGATGCGTGCTCTCGTAAATCCGTATGAGAAATTTATAGTATCCCCAGAAGCTCCAATTGGATACGATGGCCTTTTCTCGGGTCTGAATTTTTGTTCTCAATTACCAACAAAGGTGCATGGCTAGCAGTCGATCCTGCAACGTCTCCTGTTTGCTCCACCGACTAACTGGCAGCAAAAGTGTGCAGCCCACGTTCAACCATGCCGTAACGATACAATCGGAAAGGAAGACACGGAAAATGGAACGATCTCCGGGAGCAGGAAGTTCGACTCCATGCACGCCAGAGAAATCGGAGGTACCTCGGGGAAAAACGAGCATCAAAAGAATTCCATCTGAATGGACCGGTGGGTGAGGAGCGAATAAGGCTAACGGTGCACGCACTGTGCATTCCGGTGCACGCCGTCCAGCATAGAGTGCACTCCGGGTGGCGTTGAGTTACCGGCGTTGCTGCCGAGTACCCGAGAAGAAAGCTTTCCCCGCCGGAATACAGTTGCTTTCCAAGGGAAGTGTGAGTTGATGTGAGGGCAAGGTGGCCAACATAAACAACAGCACAGTGGCAGCATTTAGATGAGATTCCTACGGGAACCAGATGCAAGAGAGATTCCTTGAGGAAGATGCTTGGTGAACCTTTTCATTAAAGAATTCAATTACGATGATAAATGCCGAACAAGATTCATCTTTTACTTGCTCTAACCATCATTTAAGGTAGTGGCTAATTTTCTCGCATCGTTTATTAAACAGCAAGTATATTTTTCCTTTCATTGCTTTGACAAGTATCGAAGATAAAAAAGTTTAACATTTTTTTCAATATTAACAAATAACCCTATGGAGAATCTGGAAGTGTAGAGAAAAACAAAGTAAAAAAGAGGTGACGGTTCAGTAAATAATGTTCCATGCTTTTCTACAATCCCATCAGCAACGTTCACGTTGCACTTGAAGTGAAAAAGCACACTGCAAGACATTCTGGTGTCTTTTGTGTATCGCGCTAAAGGACTCCTTCAGGACTAAGAGTGATTGTTTGTGAGAAGGTCGCGGCACGAGTCTAGATATTTGTATCATCATTCTGGCTTCACAGGCTCGAGGTAGTATCATGCTGCGCTGGGACACCCTGTGGAGGAGCGCTATCTAGAGGGTTGAGCTCGATGAAGTTTGCGTTCAGTGCCGTTGCGCTACTCTGCCCGCAACACCAAACTGCGGCGTTAGTGAGAACTTACTCGCGTCTAACGATATAGCCAGCGCTTGCTGCAGCCATGCAAAGTAATTAAAAATCCCGGATGTTGCATGTTTGATGACAGCAGCTACCCTCGCGTTTCGTCTCGTGGATCCCTGGGCACCACGCAGAGGGGTCAGCTAAACGATCCCGTCCGTGGTAGGCTTTAAGGGAACCAAGCACCAGACCCTAGTGGACGACAGCATGAAAGCGATTCACCATACGGCACGCGCCCACCGATATGGGCAGTCCGGCCCTTTTTGCAGGAAAGTGCTGCGTTGCAGAACAACCTTAGCAATATTTCTAGAGGGAAATGAGGGGAACCGCTTTTCCGGTGAGCAAGAAAAACTGAATTGCACAGGGCCTGGGTCCACTATGTTAGGCTCCACCGGTAAGGGTTTGTGTGTGGCAGTGCATTGGGACGTTGTTAGGCAGGCTTCAAACACTGCCGGTACTGAGATCGGCTGCCGTAGGAACCAGGTAATGGAATTTCGAGCAGAGAATACCGTAAATTGGGCAGGTTTGTAAAGCAACAGAGGAAAAAAAAAAACAACAGGAGATTTTTTTTTCAACAGCATGCAAAAAAGAGCTTTTCCGAGCCAAGTGTGCATTAGCCGGAAATTACCCTTGGGATCAGCAGAGGCCCACGGAAAAACCGGTACAGAAATGGGTCGAGTTTCCTACGTCCCATCGCCATATATAACCTATGATGACGGTTTGGTGGGGGAGTAGGGAATTTCGGGAAGTAGGTGGTGATGGAGCAATTAATTTATGAGCCACTCGTAGCCGCAGGCTTTTGAACTGTTTGTTTTCCTTTCGAATACGTTTTCCGAGAGTTAGAGTAAGGGTAACCTTGACCGTCGGATGAGAAATTAGCTACAAATGATGTGGAAAATGCTAAATAAAAGGTTGCTACACATAAATAAGGAGCCTGTATAATAAAAAAATGCTATTGCTATTCCAAATCCTACTTTTTCGATGAAACACAGAAGATGCACGTTCTTTGGTTGAACTTACATAATGACATATTTAATTTATTTGTGATAAGTTAACGTGCGCGGTGGATAGCATACCACATTTCATTTCTCTTTGTTTGGTTTATATAAATCAAGTGAATGGTTCAATCTGTGTTAAACAAATTTAAACCGTCCAGAACAAATTCTATTGCACTGCGAACCCATGTGTCTGTGTATGTTGCAATTGGTGTACAACACGATTCGCAATGATTGCTGTTGCTTTCCAGAAATCACCCAAAAGTTAGTACCGAGCACCGCCGCCGCCAACCTGGACCGCGCGACCGTTCGTTTCTCCACCAGCAACTAGCGCGTGATAAATTTACTCCGAAAAGTTCGTGTCAATAGTTGATGTTATCCATGCTTCATCCCCTTCCCCCGGCGAGTCGCATTCCGCAAAAACCATTTCCGACACCACACCGCCAACCGACGAGTGGGGTTTAGCTTTCCAGGGAAATTCCAGGAACCAGCCGGACTGCTTTCCCTCCCTGCGCACTGCACTACATGTCATGCCCACCACTCATACCGCTTGGTTCCGGAGCACAGCGAAAGGGGTTGTCAGAATTCACCAGGGTCGGTGTTCGATTTGCATATTTTGAATGTAAAAATTCATATTTGACTATATTGGACATTTGTTTGCTTCTTTTCGTAGGCTTTCGTCGTAGGCCGCTCGTCACCTATCCCTCCAGGACAAATCGTTTGATTACTTCACGTAGGAAGTTCGACAAGGGGAAAAAACCAACGAATGGAATGGAGAGGAAACTGCGTACCGTTGAGAGAAAGGTCCGAACGTTAGCTGCAAAGATCCACTTCGCTGGTTTACCTCCGGGGCAGGTGAAAATAAAATACACGAAAATTGCCAATTGCTGCTAATGACATTGGGCTCGCCCAACGATACCTGTTTATAGCCAAACGACCCAAAAATGGACCCAGCAGCACGCAAGGCGCGTAATGGGTCCCCTAAGATGGAAAGGAGGATGCCCAGTGCAATTTGTCACCCACTATCTCGGCCAATCGAGGAGGAAGCCTTCCAGATGCCAAAATAGAGAACGCACTCAAGCTGGTGGTGCTGTCTTGATGCCGTGCCGTGCCAAGCTCCACCTTAGGAAGGACCATTCTAACATTCCCCGAAGGCCAGTTCTCCCACTCCAACCACCGGCAACACGTTCACAGACTTCCCGCGCCCAAGTGTTTCCCAGACCGTCACCATTCGAAATAATGCCATCGAGTGTCGTGTAATTAAAATTTGCATCTAAATTCAAACGCCCCGCGGGCACGCCACCATCGGCGAGTCAGTTGGCGTGAAATATATTTTCCCAACAATGGCTGCAGCACACGACGACAGTGGGGGTGGGGGTGGGTGATGGGCAAAAATTAGGTTTGTGCCTCTCCCCATTTACCGACCACCATGGACCAGGTGCGGGCGAGGCGCCACACGAGTCCTTTGTGCAGTTCGCGGAGTTGGTTTCGATTTCTCTGTTTCGTTGTCGCTCGGTTGAATCGCACCGGGGGTCGCAAGCTTTTTTTTGTCTCTCGCTTACAGTCCCTCCCTTCTCGGAGTTCCCGGCGTGTGTTCAGGGGGGGGGGGGGGGGGGGGGATGGGTGCCTTTGAGCGCACGTAAATTCATTAACGGAGCACTATTTGCACACCTGTCCGGCGCGTGATGGCGCCGGCAACCAAATAATATCGTCATTTACACACCCTTAAAATACACGCAACATGCCAGGCGGCACAAAGCGCAACGGCAATGCCTTCCATGGTCGTGACCTATCCCCCCCCCCCCCCGCCCACCCGCACCCACTCCGTTCCATGGGGTCAATCGGACGGACATTCCGGGATGGCATGACGTGCAAAATATAATATACCTATCCATCCGACTTCTCCGTAATGGTGATACCGTATGGCTGACGAATGTCAAACATCAACTCAAACAACTGTCAGTGGAGGTGGATACGGTTGAGTGGGGTGGGGCGAGGGGAGGGGGATATATGGTTTAGTATAGAGCACCCGCCTTCTACTCCCCCTCCCCCACACTTTCTTTGATACGACCAAAAGACCAGGGAAAGGACACACAAAAACGGTGTGAGCTTTTTTAAAGCTTGCAAATGTCAACAGACCGTTCAGACGCCCGTTGCGATAGGTTCATGTTTTCGGGGTTTCTTTTTGTTTGAATTGTGTTGTGTGTGTGACTGCATGTTTTTGTGTGTTTGTATGTGCGCGAGATGTTGGTTTTTAGCCTCTGCCTTGCTTATGCACGTCCGTGAGTCACGTTGTGTTTGTTTGGCGGGGCAAGCAAGCGCAACATCGATCATAAATGGATTTAATAACCTCTCGTTTGCAGAGCCGTGAGTAGGGCCATGCAAACAGAACATACAAAAACTAATCGCACGATTGTTACAGTGTCGATTCAACATGCGGGAATACCGAGAAAGAAAAAAACGGAATGAAAACATTGAATATTTTATTCCAATCGCGGTGGAATAGCACATCATTCCAATCAGGATTATTCTAGTTGTTGAAAGCAATACAACGTGTCTGGACCAGCTGCTTTCTGATTTATTTCTCTTGCAAAGAGGCTTCAAGGCTCCTTTCTCCTCCCTTTTACAATTTAAGGGTTACATAAATTCGTTTTATAAAATTCACGCTACATTTGGGTAATCATTGTTTTATTGTTATTGTAACCATTAGTTTCTCATACAGGCTTTTTTTCTGTGTAATTTTATTAATAGAAGTTTGCGTTGCAAATCAATATTGAAAAAGAAAGAAAAAAATAGAACAGAAAAAGAAAAGACAATCTAATAATTTGAGATCAAATTTAGATGTTGTGAAATTGTTGGCTAAACCACATCGGGGAAAAAGTTACTTGCTGTAGTCACTCAGTCAGCTGTAGTGCTTTGGGAAATAGAATATCCTTCATGTCACTGTCACTTTGTCTATTTTTTCCAGACTTCACTCGAAAAGGATGATAAGTTTGCCTGTCGTCGCCCGTCTGCCCACTCGCAGTACATTGGCTCGCAAAACTAATTATAAAACACTTTCAAAGCAACCCCCCCCACTCACGACTACCTTCCCATCCAGCCGGGTACGGTCTTATTTTGGATTCATTGTTTGGTGCAGCTGGGTGCAGCTGGCGTCTTCACGGGTACGAACAAACCAGAACCCTGAAGAAAGTTTTCCCTTTCGCGTGCAATCATCGGTCGGTTGGACCAGATGAAGGAACAACGCGTCTCACCTTCGGCCCCATCGGATGCAGTCGCATCGTAGCCGCAAAGTTACGCAAACCCGCGTGGAATAGCGGAAAAGTGTGAACATAAATTACGCTGCATGCTGATGGGTGGGCATCGGTCGGAGTGCAAATAAATGTGTGGAAGTCTTGCACGCCACCCCGGACTAGTGCCTGCATCGCACCGAATGTCGGCTATAGGTGTACATTTAAAGTCTAAATATTTCAAGAGTACGCAGCACGGAACCGATGGAAACCATCACTGGGTCAGCTGTGCGGGAGTGCATGAGAGCGTACCACACGTAAACTCGTCCTTAATTACTTTGTATTTTATCTTGTTTACCTTCCGAAATCGCGGCCCTTCCGGTGCGCACGGCGTGTCGGAACACAGTTGTGCTTGAAGGATATTTCGTTCGTTGTCACTCATTCGCCTTCCGTTTCCGCTCGAATCGCTGCCCAAGCTAACGTGGCAAGCCACCACGAACCCACCGGCCCAACCATTTCACTTCCTGGCAGTGGGAAAACGCAAGGAGCAATGCGAACCTTTGGCTAGCAGCGGAGAAATGCTGCAAGCGTTGGTTCAACTTTCGCAATAGTAACCCGCCGCACCGCCGGAGCACACTCGAAAAACAAGCTTTTGTTGGATGCCGGGACGCCCAGGGAAATGTAACATGCTGTGTTGTTGAGAAAAAAAAGGGGCGCCTCCATGGGAAACGCAAGTGTGAGAGGCAGATGGTACGATGAGCCTTCGTTTCGTGTTCCTTGGGTAACTTTTCCATTCGCTATATGCGTCCTTCTCGTGCCTTTGCTCAACTGTTCACACAACACGGAAGCTTACCTTTTTTCCCCTCTGTTTAATGTATGTGCCCGACTTCGGTACACACATACGGTGTACATTCTGACCAACGGAACAGCGGTTCCGTAGGTGAACCGTAAACAACTCACCGAAGCGCACGCTTTTTGTGTTTATTCATCGCAAAAGTTCTCATCAATAGAATTGAAGGGGCAAGTTGCGTTCCGAAATGTATTTCATGCACTCCTCGGGAAACACTCCTAGCTGCCCATTCCGCGTCTTCAGGCGCCTGCTGCAGGCTGGAAGCAATTGGGCAATGTGTAGGAAATTGATAAAAGGGGACAGGAGAGGTTAGTGGTGGCTGGGGAGCGCAAGGGAACGAAGGAGGCGCATTGGAAGAGTGGTTCATTGCCGAGAAGATGGACAATACGGACCACCGAGTATGCTAATGGTCTGCCCCAGGCCCACTTGCTTCATTCGAGAGGTCCTATATGTGAAAGTTGCCCATGGGCCTAGAAAGGGAACACCGGGAGAAACACTTACAGTTTGCTTTTCGAATTTCGGACCAGCAACTTACTGCTCGCATACAGGCAAAGAAAGCCATTTAGAAAATAAATCATGTTCAGGCCCTTCCGTTCGAACGAATAGAACATATTCATTCATGTAACGAACTTTGCACTAACGAGCAAGGACAAAAGGGTGGTCAAAACATTGCACACAAACGCACACACACACACAAATACAACTCATAAATGATTCCTATCCTGACGGTTCCTGTGACACAAATAACTCAGTTCGATAACAATGCTTACGTAGACTTACGTTTGACCCAAATCTTTTTAGCATGCCACATCATTAAAATAACAATTGCTTTTTAATTACATGTTATATTACAAGCTGTCTCGCATGTCTCGAAACACACATTTGAATATGGTCTGTAAGATTAAGAATACATTTGTTTTAATCATATTGTAAACAAACTGATAGAACATTCATCAATAAATTTATGTTCCTTTCTAGTAACAACACAACAGGAAAATTGTAGGTAGTAAGTACCACAACTATTGGCTTCTGTTGGAATTCATCTAACCTTAATCTCCATTTCAGAAAAGTCGGGAAAAAGGTCATTGTTTTAGACATGCTAATAAAACTTTTGACGGTAAAAACATCTGACACGTGCAAAAAAGAAACTCATTGGTGCCGGATGGTTCCGGAATGCTTCTGCACGAGCAAAGTGGAGTAGTAGTTGCGCCGGAGCGCAAACGGCGGCTCCATCAACTAGGGACAGATCGAAAACTTAATCGAGATTATTGTGAACGATTTGCCGATCGAAGCTCCTACGGTCGGATCCACGGCGTGCAGCATGGCATGGCGGAAAACAAAACTAGGAAGGGGAGAGCAGGAATAGTAGAATAGGTAGAAAATCCCCATTCAATTTTCATCCCGTCGTGTTCCTGAAGTGGAAATTCAATTCGGGACACATCACGTTGCGTGGCACCGTATCGGTTCCCATCATCACGGAATCAAATCGGCAGCTCAGTCGTCGGTGGGGCCCGGAGTGGTATCGTTTCACTTTCAAAAGAAACCCTTTCCTCATTCACTCGATCACTCACTCTCTATCTCTCTCTCTCTCTCTCTCTCTCTCTCTCTCTCTCTCTCTCTCTCTCTTAACATCCCTCTTTCGTTGCTTGAAAGCTACCACAGCCGCAGGAAGTTGGAAGACAGCATTGGAGCATTGGAGCGAGCCCGTGGAAACCCGCTGGCTGACAGTTTGCATAGAAAATAAGGCACCATTGCCATGTTCGCTCGATAATCTCTCGGTTCGGCAGCGGGGAAAACCGGGTACGTGTTTGCGTTAAAGGGTTTTTCATTGTGTGGGAAGTGTGGGCTGGAACATTGGACGTTCGAATCGTGCATTCTTCGTGCCAACGGTGATACACGCCATCCCAGGTTCGTCAGGTGGAGACAGCTAATCTGTATTATGCAGCTTTAGCACACATGCCCCAATGCGAGAGTATGTTTCCCGGGGGCGGGTCTGGTAGGATCCTCTTTACTATTTTACTACATTTAGGTTTTTTTTTTTCTCTTATTGTACCGCACGGTGAAATGGATGAACTATGTCGGTTTATTCACCGTCCCTTCGTTTTTTTTTATTCGCACATACAATATGCTTAATGGATTTGCAATGAAGAGTTGTTGATTGCTAAGAACACATTGCGATTCGATAGCTACCTCGGTGGAAGGGGATTAAAATGGTTCTCCGATAAACAATGTTCGCATGTACTATTTTCGAAGTATGCAGCATCGAATCGACAAAGTAGAGCGTCCTCCATATTTTGTTAGGATCATTATTTGGTTTGTTTTTAACAAACTCATAAAGGTCCTGAAACAATATGATCAAGCTCAGAGTTACTCAAATAACCAAGAACGATCTGTTTATTGATAGGCTTTGTTTTCGCTCATCTTGGTTCTTTTGCAGCAATTGCAGAGAAAACATTTCAAGCTGTTGTTTTTGTAAAAAATTGAAATAACTGTTCCTCTACCACTTCATCGATGAATGGAAGCTGAAAATAAGTCGTATGCTCTTGCGTCTCTTCATTGCTTACGTTTGGATTTATGATACCCGCTGTACCACTCGAACTTCGAATCTTGGAGGCGACTTGTCATAGACCGTCCATAAAATAAACAAACTTCCATAAGTATTCTCCACGCTCGCGAAGTCGTGCGCAAGCCGCTTGATTTAGTGAGCAATAGAATCGAAATGGCGTTTGATATCGTCTCGGGCCCTCGGGTCGCGTTTATCGGCGAGTCAATTTAAGAACGCAAAAACGACACTTTTAATGGAATTTTTCTTCGGGACGCCCCGAGAAGACCATAAAACATGAGTCGTAAAATAAGAAGCAACCGTGCATATATACACACAGCTTCTTCACCGTTTATGCATTCCTTCGGTGCTCGGTCGAAAACGTCGAAAAGGTCTTCGGTCGTCGTTTCCGTGCCGTTTTCGGCGATCCTGCTGACGAGCACGGAAGTTCCTCAGTCAGTGGCGATAGCTGCACGAACCTGCTTACCTACTCTGCATATACAGGCATGAGAGTATTTGATTGCATGCGTACGCACATAAGCACACTTACAGGCGCTGCATTGCACCGACGGTGTGGTGCTCGAGACGAGATTAAGCAGGGATAATGATGTGGAATAGGAGACGAGTGAGAACCTTTTTTTTTGTCGTTGTTGTTGAAAACTTCTTTTTTTGCCTCGTTTCAAAACTCCAACAAAAGCACATAGACTTATTCATCAACATCCCTTCAACTTCATCCAGCTCACTCAAGAGCAGGAAGACGAAGGCACAGCGAGGCTACCCGGGCAGGTTGGGTCGTGTGGGACCCCGTGGGGAAGGGGAGCGAATTATGCTGCAAAAGTGCTCTCAAGTGTTTATTATTCGCCTTTGTCATCGCTCAAATCCCCATAGAGGGTCGCGGCTGCCGATTTATGTTCCTGTGTGCTAGAAAACTCTCGTACCACACGATTTTCACTACCCTCGCCGCCACCCAGCCTGTTCGGATTTCGGGCGTTGCACAACATAACAACAGTGAAAACCGGGGCGCCTCCATCGGAAAGTGGGTTCGAAAGACGAAAGTAAGAAAGTAAAAGAAGCAACGGCAACAACAAAAAAGTTCTGTATCCCCAACTCGCAATGGTAGAAGATGGCCATTTTCATAGTGGCACTTTTTGCTTTTGCTCAATGCAACCTCTACCCTCTCTCTCTCTCTCTCCCTTGCTCGTTCCCTTCGTGTCACAACTCTGACCAAGTGGCATCGTTTGGTGTGTGACGGGCGATTTTAATGGTTGCCACGTTTCACGCAGTCAGGAACCCGCCTTCCCTTTCGCAACCAATCCCAATCCCCCCGCCCCAGCCAAGCGTTCTCTTGCCAGCATACGGCATATGCCGGTGTTGCAAGGGGAGCAAGAATTCCATAATTTTATTCTTTTCCAGTAGTGCGGTGTTCGCTGGAGATTTTTCTGGGGTAAAAGTTAACGTTCTCAACAAAAAAAAAAAACTTTCCATTCCCTTCACTGCCGTCCCAAAGGAGGCGTAAAGCATGAGGGGTGCATCGACTGCGAGTGTACAGTGAACAAATTGGTGAGTGCTGCTTCGGTACGCATTTGAAATGGGAAAATTGAGTCAACTGCTGACTGCTGAAGCAATCGCACTTTTGAAATTAGCTTTATCGTGCAGTATTGCTGCAACCGGCAGTTGGCATAATCAGTGCATTTATTGAAGATTGGGGTTTAAATAACACAATTCACTCAATTTTTCAATTCAGGAGTTGTGATTTTTGCATTGCGCCTAAATTATAATATTAAAATAATCCGCTCTCCGTTCTAAGGTAATAAACAGCAAAACTCATCGTTACTCAAATTAACAGAAGGAATACATATTTATGCAATGAATAGTTTCAACAATATTTGAAGTGAAAAATCGATAAAGCAAACTTAGCGAAATGAACATTTACATATTTGATCATGTTGAAGTAGACAATTATTATGACCATACCAAGAATTCACAGTATTCTTCATTGAGCAATCCATGGAAAAAAAACCGGCTGAACTTCAGCATTCTGGATGATTATTCATTTCAACATTACGTTTATTTATGACATCTACTTTTAATGAATTGGAAATTATTCCCTTGTGAACGTACAAACTCCACAGAACAGTCTCCTCCTCCTTTCACAGTCCCATTCTGGGAAGATCACTTTATGTGTTTGAAATATATCTGTCATTAAATTTCACATTAGATTAAACGCAAACGGGGCTCCCGGGAGAGGACATGCGGATGGTCGGACGGAATGAACGAACCACAACGCAAACCACAACCGTGTACTAAACACAACAAATTTGCTTCCAACTGACGTTAGTGACGCTACATAAAACAGCAATGGAAACATAAAAATAAAAGCTCGCAACGGCCACTGTGTTGGGCTGTGGGAAAAGATCTGTCTCAGTGGTTCTTCTGTCCGGACTCGAGTTTCAAATTGACAGCAGTGGCACCACGCTTGATGGCAACGGATGAGCTTGAGAAAAAATATGGACGTGGACCGTCCGTTATGTACCGCTGTCCGATTCGCAAGGCAACAAATCACCCGATCGCCGAGCGGTCCTTTAACGAGGATTTCGGTAGGCAAGGCGCGTTTTTTTTTATTCAAATTGAGCTACGTCATCGGGGAGACAAACGCTGGCAACAAGGATGGGATGACTTTTCCCCGTTGCCAACCTTAGTTCGGAAAGCGATTTGATAGATCGATGATAGTGTTCCCAATACTGCATTTTGGCCTGCACGTTACGCTCTACTCGCTCTCCGAGGCTGGATGTCTACGGCAGGCACAACACTTTTCATCGGATCACGGCCAGATATGATCCGAATTGGGCAGCTCCGGCAAAAATAACCGACGTCATCCGACAGGCCATACATTATACCACCACCGGCAAATGGTGGCAGTAATTTATTTGGACAATTTCCATCACAACGCACCGTCGCCGCGATCCGCCGCGCAGCGGGAACCGTAAAACCGTGTCCTGCCGGAAAGCATGAGCACGAACGCGTCGTAGGCATTCCACGTAACGCTCGTAACCATACGACTCGTTCAGCTGCTGAAGCTAAACAACCCCACCAGCGGCCAGCGGCCACAGTCGCAACCAGTCGAAACCCGCCGGATATCCGCAAACTTGCACCGAACGCAAACGTGGGCAACGGGAAAGTTCGCGCAACTTCAATTTATCACGCACTGGCGGGCGATTTTAATGGCGGAAAATTTTGTCGATTAAACCGCGAACCGAGCCGAGCCGAGCAGCGGTAACATTGTCGAGTGTATTTTCCCTCACGGACGCACCTACACACCAGCCAGCCTCGAGCGGACATGTTCGTGCCGCAAAACGTGCCCAGGGAAGGATCGATGCCGATCTTCGCGCAAACAACATTTTGTGCACGGTTTGCGCATTATGGGCCGGAAAAACAAAAAAGCACACACACACACACAGACACACTTTCACACACGTGCGAAGGATACGACAAGTATGCGCGTTCCAGTGTCCTAAAGTTTCTTATCGTTTGCCCAATTGCCGGGTGAATTGTTTTCCGAGGTCCAACCGTGGATGATGTTGTTAAAGGGGCGGTGCGGGAGGGGAGTACTACCACCCACTTTAGCATACGTAGGCTTGCGCGGGGAGCAAGGGAGAGAGAATAAATATGTGCAGAAGCAGCACAGCAGTCCCAGTACACCAGAGAAGTGATTTCGGTTAGAATGGAATGCAGTTGCCTTGGGTGGGGAGGAGCGGGAATGGGGCGAGCAGGATGGAGTGATTGTTTTATGCATATGTGTGTCCGTAATGTGCTGTCGGTGTCTGTGGTTCGAGGAGTTTTTTTTTTATATCCATCAGCCGGTGTTTTCCCGCTATCTTTAGCGAGCCAGTCAAGTGAAAGTTCGGAATTTATGAGCAGTAGTTTCGGTGCAGGATTAATGTACACATATCCACATTGGTTTGGGTTTCCGCTTTTGCAGTTGCCGTACGGTCGCTCTCTTTCTCTCTCCTTCTTGTTCCCTCTTGCTGGGCACGCAGGCCTCGAACATAAAGCAGGCGTTTGAAGTATTTCCCCCCTTTTTTTTTTTGCTAGCCAGGACACCTGAGTACAGAGAAGCAACAGAAAACAAATTGAATAAGGCTTTTCCATTTCACTCCGACCGCATCCATTCAACCGTTGGCGGTGACGATGGTACCTTTAAAAAAAAACTCCAATTAATTCAACAATTATGCTATTTAAACAACTCCTACCACTCACCGGAAGCACGGCACGGTCGATGATGTAATTAGTGAATTTACAATATTTAATTACCGTTCTGTGTGCCACATGACAATCAAGCGCCGTTTAATGATTGTTTCATGTTGTGGAAAATTTATGAGCATCAAATGCTGGTGGAGTTGGAGCAATTTACGTCCACTCCAGAACGTTATGGTAAATGATTGTAATCGATAGTCTAGTTATGGTACACGTTTGAAGTTCCATTGTTCGTACAAGTGCTGTTAGAATTATTAAAATTCAGTGTGCTTAAGTAAAAAATAACTCTTTTGCTACGGAAGATATACAAAAATTATATAAAAAATGATAGAATTTAATTAAATTCCAAATTCCAGTTTGTATTTTCCGTGCATTTGATGCCTTATTGTTTTTCACAAAAACGGCAAAAGACCCAAATTGTTGCACATCCTGCTAAAGATGGTGCGAAAAGGTCGACACAAATGTGGTTTCTTAGTTTAGCTGACCCTGCCTTCTCCTTGTTCTCCTTGGTCCACACGTATAAACACGTCCGTTGGGTCATTTAAACTTGGCACGCTTTCCCCGTAACGTCCATATCCACGCTCTCCCCATCTGCCAAACGTCTAACAAGGGTTAGCAACTTCCTCTTTGCGAATGTGTGTTCATCTTGGCTGAAAAGCTGTGGACCGATGCCGTGGGCCTTTCGGCGAAACGGCACGAACCGACTACTGAAGCCGACCGACAGTCCCCCGACCGCAGGCGCCACGGACCGCCGGGAGGAGGTAAAACATGGCACATAAATGTATCGCTTGTATACGCTAATCAATTAGCATTTGTCATTCCCAGATAAGTGAGCTGGGAAAGAAACGGACGGGGACGGTAACGTGGGGGATGCATTGCCGACCGGCGTGCGGAAACAAGCTTCCTGATAACGCACCTCTCTAAGACTCGCGTCTAACAGGTGGCGTCCTACCGGTTTCGAGTAGTGCGGCAAATCGATGCCGACACAGGAGTCTATCGACAAACTGGCTTGCGCGGACGGCTCGGTTCGTTCGTTCGTCCGATCAGCTCCGTGCACGTCCGGGGGAGTCCATATTTTAAAGTCAAGCCACGTGTCAGAACGCGAGACGGACGACCAGCAGGGCCGGATTGGAAAAACCGTCCGGAGTCATCGAGCGGCAGTGAACAAACGAGCGCTCTCGGTGGACAAATCCTAGGATCGCAATTTCCTCCCTCCAGCCGGGCGCGGCGGTTGGGGGCTAGTTAAAGTGGTTCCGCGGTCCTTCCGGGTGTTGGAGCACGCCGTATCGACAAGTCCCGTTCGGATGCCGGTGGGGATTGAGCACGTACCGGGCCTGCTGAGCGACTGTGGACGTTCGCGTCGTATCGCAATCGCCGAGCAGCGCTCGCTCGTACCATGAAAATTCGAGTCGATGCGTTGGAACAAAGCCGAAACTGTCGTCGACAGGGCGGGCTCCACCCCATGGCAGCGAATGTTGGGAAGAGAAGGGCCGGCGTAAGGCCGGGGACTTTCAGTTCATGAATACGCGAGTCAAACACACGTGAAGTGCGGGCGCCCTTTCGCGCACGTACGCAGTGGAAAATTGTATCAAGTCCTGGGTCCTGGAGAGTTTCGGTGGGACATGGAGAATAGGGTTAATTCATCATTCAAAATTTAAGAGATTTAGGTTCTTGGTTTTTGTGCACCGCGGGGTAGGATTGCACGAGATTTCGTAGCATTGATTTTGTATGTGTCTTTATGAGAGTTTTTGGTATTTTACTTTCGACGTCAAGATCAAATTTGAGAATTACGGCTGATTCAGATAAAAAGCGCAAACTCCAGAGGGCTAACAAGAACGCAATGCAAATAGAGACGCAAACCCCAGCGAGAACTGTCATTTTTTAGCGCGTCATGTAAACAAACAGCAGAGACATAGCGTTTAATCAAAATTTATAGTCATTTTAGGTTAAATTTTAATCAAATCAAATGCTCATACAATCGGACTTAAAATCTTATTACCAAACTATTAAAACCATTATTATCTAGCGTTCAATGTTGAAGACGACACAACATCAACCGACTGCTTTGCATGCATAAGTGTGTTAGCGCTACATGTAAACAGGCCTTTGATTTTTTTTTCATAAATCGGATAATGCCAAATTTACCAGACACAAAAAACAGAGATGCTCATAAAGGGGAATATAATATACCATTTGACATCACTTTTCCAGTTGATCTCGGAAGATCTCGACAAGACGCATGATGATGATCCTTACTTGCACACTAAGCTTCAATGCGAACCACGCTCTCCGATTGGGCGAACTTGGCGAGTTAGTTGATGAATTTATTGAAATACCATCGCGCATAACACCCGGGACCTGGATATGACAGCGAACCAGGTTCTCCACTGTTGACCCTCCTTTGCACTATACGTCCATTTCCATTTCTGTCCCAAATAACGTAGTGTGCATAGGGCACACAAAAAAGCAAAACTAAATAATGGTGACCACAAAAAAACCATCGCACCAAATGGAATGGTCTGTCCTTGTCATTCTGGCGGCACTGCTTGCTAATGTTCACCGTCTCATCCTCACCTCTCCTCATCCTTCTGACCCTTGGGTCGCACTTCCGGTCAGCTAGAATTCAGTGCTGGTGTGCTTGGCCATCCGAGAACGGACCAGGAGCAGGGTGGTGCGGTTGTGATTGAAGTTTATTGGCAATTGATTTGAGCTGAAATGGAATTTTCACTTGAATTTCTCTCTACCCTGTCGTTCGGATTTCCTTTGTCGTCTTCTTTTTTTCGTACAACCTTCCCCTCTATTTAATGGCTTGTCTGTGTTAGGATTGGAGGATCATCCCGATTTCCCGGACGGGATGAGCAGCTTTTTTTTTGCCATGCCAAAGCGAGTCCCGCTCATTGCTCTGCCAATGTTTGTATTTCCTTTTAGCCAGATTTATTCTCCGCTAAGGATTTCCTGCAATCGTACCTTCCGTGATGGGAGAAAAAATAAACAGACGTACATGTGGAAAAAAGTGCCACGCCAGAAAAGACAAGCTTGGAGCACGTCCAAACCCACTGACAGGGCGGATGGCATAAGGCTTAGCATGTAGCGTGACAAGTGATTATGACTGCAAACATCGTCTGCCAAAACCGTGGGAAGAGGCTGAGGCACCGGGAAAATGTGAAAATGCTAAACTAAAATATGTCATTCATGCTTGCCATTACGAGCAGTGGGTCCGTGGTTACAGGTGAGCCAGCTTAGAAAGGAAAGGCTTCGCTTTACGTTTCACTTGCCACATTTGGGAGAATCACAAATGTGTGCATGTAATTATAAATTTAATTTAATGCGCAAGGCGCACCCCCGAATATCTCCTTCATTGTTGTAGCCCCTTTTGTATGGCTTGCCCTCGGCAAACGCGTTCTCGCAATGGCTCAGCCTTCCACCACCAGCAAGCCTTCCTCGCAAGGATGCGCAAGGACATGGCAGCGAAAATGGCATCATATTTAGCATAATTGATACATCCCCACCGGCTTAGCGGGGAGTTTTACCTGCACACGTCTGGCAAAATGTGTCACGGCTGCGTTAGTGACTCATAACAGTGTTCGCCACTTTCCCTGGGCGGTGTTCCCCGCCTTTTCCCGCCATCCCTCGGGACGCCCCCGGCAGCTCGCAGTGCGCCTAACGTACTTTTTCCCATAAAAATACCAACTTCAACCATTACCGGGCGCCTTAAGAAATATGTGTACTTCAAATTAATTATCCAATAAACTTCTCCGTGTCTCCGGTGCGTCCCATTCGTTTTATTGTAGCGCCCTCTTGCCCTGCCGAGTTGATAAACTTTGACAATGATGCTCGCAGAAGGAGTCAAACAAGAACAAGAAGCTTTTCCGCCCGGTTCCGTTCCCGGAAAAAAAAGCGTCTTACGGTTAAACGTGTTTGATACGTGAAAGTGGATTAAACTTCGAGTCGCTCGGATGCCAAAGAAAGCGTGATGAGAAAAAGGGGCCATCTCGAAAGAAAACCCGGAGGATCTGCATTTATCATCTGGGTCGTGGGATGATGTAACCGCCGGGCTCATTTTTTGGCCGCCGGAGTCAGTTTTATCTCTTTCTTGCCTTCTGCCAGTTCAAATAGAAAAATAAAATACCCCGACCTCCCCTTTTTTCCCGCTTGCCGCACCGCACCATCCGGGGGGAGGAGGGGGGAGAGGAGAGCTTCCTTCTCCAAAGGTGGCGGGCAACAAGTTCACAAATGTGTTGGCGGTGCAACAGAAGAAAGAAACGAGAAAAACCGACCGCTCGGAGCAGGTGGCTTAAAACCAGAAATGGGAGCAAGGAAAAACAGACAGCTTTGTCTTTCGTGCCTTCCATCGCACTTGGCGACGCTTTCCCTGCCCTCCGCTGCCGCTCACCGGGTCGGATCATGATAACGCGCGGGAAAGGTAAGATGCCCACGTGGTTCCGGCGCACGGGTGATTCCCATTTCCGTCCGTGCGGTCTTGCCGCTCCTTCGTCTCACCTGATCGGTGCGCTGCTGGGAGCGAGGCGAAAAAAGCATCTGCACCGAAGGCACATGAGACGAGCAAAGCATGAAACTTGTTCTTCATGCGGCTCGAAATGGCTAAATCAGAAGGGTTACGCCGTTACCACCGCGGGGGGACACTCTTTACTCGGTGCTCTCTTATCGCCCACGAATGCGTATTTACGCACTCAAATGTGCGCGGCCTTTAAGATAAAACCCGTGTCGCTCGAACCCGGCACCGGATCCGGCATTCCAGTGCCACGACACCGACACCGACGATGACGACGATGACAACGGCGATGCTGCTGCTGATGATGATGGTGATAATAATAATGCTGACGATAATGATAATTGAAGACACTCGAGGCACCGCATGGATGGACAGTTTCATGAGCAATCCGGGCGAATCGGGTTCGGTGGCAACGGAGTTTCGTTTTTTGACGTTGAAGTACGTTAGGGAAGTGGTTGGTTGCACCCGTTTTTGGCCATTCCTACCGGGTTTTCCGGCAACCAATTGCAGTCCTTGGTGTGCAAAAACTTCGACAGTTGTTTGTCCTTTTTGTTCTAAACCAATCATAGTCCCTTAACTTCACGGTCATCGGTACTAGTCCACAGTTTACACAGCGATGCCTGCCGCTATTGGGTCGCAGGAAGCGAAACGAATGATAATTTATGTCTCGCGTTTTTCCACACTTGATCGCACTCAATTTCTCATTTACGCTGCACATTTCTGCATCGCAATAACACTTTGCCAACGCCAGGAAAACAACACAGCACCGGTCACACACTGTTCACCATCGTGCAAGGATTCGCACTACCTGTGTCGAATCGTAACCACCTCGCATGTTGAGGGTGGAAGGGTTCTGCCCCCAAAAACACTTTCCAAAACCCGTGCCACGAATATCTCCCCACACACAACACCGACCGGATCGGCGAACTTGCCCCCAACAGTGCAACGGCGAACACCCAGCAGAGCTGCACACCAGGGGATGGAAAAGTCGGAAAATGCGGCGCGAAACCTTTTTTTGCTCCCTGCTGGTTACCGTAACGTCGTTGGCCGACTTGGCGGCGAACTGTCGAGTGTCGTAGATGTGCGCGTTTTGCCTTCCAACTCCGGCGGAAGCGAGCGAGTGTGAACCGACCAGCCGCTAGACCCGAACGTGACTGGAAGCACCCTGCTGGCCGCCTGATGCCACTGCCTATACAGGAGAACGGTCGCTTAAGCTTGTCGAGTAGTGCCGAAACGTACGACTGCCATCGCCGCGTGAGCATGATACTCCGTTCGTTCGTTCGTTCGTTCGTTCGTTGCTTTGGATTCACAACACGCGCTGTGGCGCTTACGGTTCTCTCGCAGAGACACACCAGTACAGTACCAACCACAACCAACCAAGGGTTGGGAGAAATGGCTTGGCCCGGTATATATGCTTCGGCTTCCTGGATGGTGGTGGTTTCTCGCGCGCTCGCTGGCGCCAACCGCGCGCTTTCATCTCCAAAACATCCGTTCGCGTGGGAGCGTGGGATGAAACAACATGCATTACACTAGCAGAGTGCTCCCGAGCCGATTCGAGCAGTGTGTAGTGTATTCGCGCGCGCGATCGTGTTCTCCCCGAGCTTCCCGAGCAGGAGAGCGAGCTTATTCGAGCAGTTGTGTGGGGGGAAGGAGAGCAAACGGGTTGTCCTTCGGGCTCGTAGTACGTAGAGCAGCCTTCGCGTCACCCTTTCTGACAGCTGCTTTTGTAACACCTGTGTGTTTCCATTCTTACTGGCTGTTTTGGCTGTCGAGAGCATGACGCTCTTTGACGGTTTTTTGTGTCCTTGTTTATACGCTAGCGACATTTATTTGCTCGTCGTACACAAACGCACCGTGCGATGGAAGCGCATGGTGCTACGGACTGAGAATGCACATCGTTGGCCGTCTTTTCCTGCTGTTGGTCGCGCGTCTGAAACTGGCATATCAAGATTGTTTACTTTCTGTAAGTTCAGGCGCTATTTGAGCGTGCCCGAAATTGTCCTCAACAAATTCCCAAAATCATGTCACGCACATTGATCCCTCAAAGAAAAATTTCACTTTTCCTGAACAGGGGGTGAACAAAATCTCCACCACTGATTGATATGCTTCAGTTGTGCCGGCTCTAGACTAAGCCCCTCGTCACAGGTTGCTCCCCAAAGCTTCCCTCTCTATTCCCCCCCCCCTCCCCCCAAACGCCCGCACATTGCCCGCATGGCAGCAAAAGTGCAGAAGTTATGAATTTTCCTCCTCAGAGGCAAAGGAGCCGAGCCGATGTTTCCCACATCCATCATCACCGCATTTCACCGGACGTGACGGAGGGCACCGGGCGACCTTCCCGCCGGCATGATTGAGCGGGAAATCTTTTCTTTCTTGCTGGTCGAGTGTACTGTTTTCGCCCGCGTTCGTGTTTTGCCTTTGTTTGCCAAGCATCTATCTACGTGAGCAAACTGGGCGATGGTGGTTTTTTTTCGTTTTTAATACACTGCCAGAATCAATGCCGGTTATGCTGCGCCGGAATTTTAAAGTGGTTTTTCTTATTCTTCTTCTTCCGGGACATTGAACTTTAGCGCAGGAACTTTGTTTTTTACTCACATCAAGTCTGCACGAGATGTTTAATAGAGCTTAAACATAATGATTCAAAACGTTCCCACTTTTGGTAGGAAAATAATCTTTGATCATTCGATGGACGAAAGGTACATCCGTTCTGCTTTTCTTGTTAAATTTTCGATTGTGAAATTAAAATGGACAAGCAATCGTTCAATTTTCATTTCAAGAAGTGGTTTTCCCTCTAAAATTTTCCAATACGGCCCTACCCACACCTTGGTTTGGTATGCTTCAGGCTTGATAATAATTCGCTTATTTATTCACGGACGTTTACCGACGGCACCTTGCGGAGAAAGCAATAGGCAAATACATCGACACCGGTATCGGTACAACAAGAATTCCAGTGGGTAGATTCAGTCCTGCTCCAGCACAGGAACCCCCGACAGGACCCGAACTTCACGATATCTGCCCGGGCAACATGGTTGATGCTATCCGAGCAAATAAATAAACTAATCAATCAGGATAGCAAATACCGCACCGACCAGGGTCGAGCGGCTTAGCTCGCCAACGCCAGCCTGCTGATGTCGGGATGATGGTTGCGGATGAGCCGATGATGCCGATGGCCATTTTCCGGAAATTGCGTGACAGAAAAGGATCCCTCGGTGCGGAGCGATCGAAATGGCAGCACGTCCGTAACGCCGAACATCATCGCACCGATGCGATACGATCGGAAGCCGTTGGAAGCGGATGTCGGTATCGGAATTTAAATAAATATCATTACGATTATAGCCATCGTCGTCAGCATCATCGAGCGCATCGGGCCCGTCCGGAGCGTGGTTGCACCGGCTAAACATTAACTCTTGATTAATGCGATCCCCCCACATGCAACAAACAAACAATCACCTCGATGGGAAACGGGTGCAGCATAGTTTGCGATGCAAATGCAGCGTGTGTCTGTGGGCGTTGTGGTGATGATATTTTATTGAGCGTATCAAAAGGCCATCGGGATGTGGAGTTGTTTGTTGTTAGCCTCCTGCCGGTTTTATGGGCTCAGAAAAGCTTTAATTTGTTTGTTATCTTTAATGAATTGGCAATGTGTTGTGGTGGCCTACGGGAAGTATCAGCAATGTATGATCAATTTTTAATTAACCGGTTCATAGAAAGGTGCCCCAAACCAAATTATGACGTAATAAAACTCCCATGATGAACTCTGAACAATCATGCGGATAACATAAAAAACGAATAACAGAATAAAAACATGTTTTCTTGATTATGGCGGCGAATTCAGTTTATCGGAGCCCCTCCTTCAGAGAAATAAATAAATTGAGGGTGAACTATGCATCAAACTCAATATGCAATGATTACCAAGCCCATCATCAGAGAATATGGGAATATTATCTTCTGAGATCAATTTTCAAAACAATAAGTGATGAGATCGAATCAATTTTCATTCCAAAGATCCTTACTGAAGCAATCACGGTACAATCCACTAATAATTCCGTTCCTCGCGGTTCTGATTAGCTCAGAGTTCACGGGGAAAAAAAAAAAAACATCACAAGTATACCGCAATGCAGCAACGTTTCGCGTACGATAGCGTACGACTCGTGGGTTGTGGTTTTCCCTAAGGAAACGCAGCAAGAACCACCGCGCGGTTCCGATTTCCGCTGATTCAAGCTTAAACGAGGAATTCTATTAATTTCCTCCCGTCGCCCTCTGCTCTAGCTTTCGCAGATATCGCTTAAATAGCTCATTATAATCAAGGTTTCTTGTTCTTCGCGCTCACTTTCACGCTACCTAATCTTCCACCTCGCCAACCACTTCACGCGTCCCCGGGCGACGGAAGCAGGAGAAAACGATGATCGGTTCGATCAGTGCGCCTGATGGATCCAAATTATGATTGCCTTTCGGCGAGCTGGCTCGTCCTCACCCTCGTCCACCACGAGCGCCATCGTGTCTTCCCATGCGCGGAAAAGCCGAGGCAACGGGCGCTGCACATAACGTCATCCGCGAGTATGATCTATTTTTCACCGTCAGCAGCGGCGCCCCGATTGGTTCGAGCCAAGGTTCAAGAGGCACGCATCTCATCACACACGGCAGGACGGTGCGAGAAAAGCCTCCTTCACCCTCGCGTTTATGTTTATGAGATGGGCGGCAGGAGGTTCGCGGTGTGACCTTCCGGCAGCAGCATCACCTCGGCCCCAGCATGTACGTATAAAATAGTCTGTCTGCCATCGGGGGTGGCACTCATAATTTCCCATGGCGTGGCCATCTGGTTCCTCCGTGACCATCGGATTACCGCTCGACGGCGCACCAATACGCCCCGATCGGCTTCGCATAAACATCACCATTGAACTTGAACGCCATTTGCTCGCGCCCGCACCAGCAATCGTATTGCGTATTGTTTACTGAAATACTCAGCAAGGTTTATGGGCTTGCCAGGACGCGGACGCCAGCAGACGCGGAAAGGAAACCTATAAACAATACCTGTCTCTACGGCAAATTCTCCTCTCGTTACAGTCGGTGCCAAGAACAGGCGAAAGGCGAAAAGACGCGGAGGGAACGCAGGAGGGCCGGAGCAAAAGCACTTCCGGCTGCCAGGCACATCCGATCCGGGAACGAAATCCAATCCCACCGGGGGCGTCCCAGGTCGCGGGAACGCAGATGGTTTAAGGGATAATTTATGTACATGTACTAAATTACAACCCTCCATATGATGCTGATGATTTTTAGCCCCTTTGATCTCACGCGCGTGTCGCCCGTTTCAGTTATTTGCTTAGCATTATTATTCATTGGTGTGCGCTACAACGGGAAAGCGGGAATTCATCATCGAACGGTTGAGTGGAAAAAGGTGAAATAACTGATTCGGCAAGATTAAATGTTGACGCCAATCGGGCGGCGCCAATTGGGCAAAACGGTACTCGCGAACGTGCTTTGCTACAGGCGAGGGGAGGGGGAGGGGGGGGGGTGTTGCCTGTACTGCCAGATGAGAGGAGCGCAGAATTTACAGTAAACTTTATTCTACGACACCAGCTATCGAACTGCCGCTACATAGAATGCGAAATTGGCTCTCCGGCGTTCGCAAGCCTGGCGTTTATGAACCGAACAACAGTCATTCGATTAAGCGAACGTTTTATATGCCTTTCTATGATGCGGCGCAAGGTTCGCTGCGTCAACACGCATGGAACGGGAGAATGATGAGATTTTTCTAAGTTTTTAATTTGCATTTAATTTGCAACGTGTTCGATGAGAATTAATTTATGGATAGCAACGTTATTGGTATGCAGATTAACATAATTAATTATTCTTAACAAAACATATTTCCCAGTCCTAGTAATGATGATTTACGCCGTGGAATGCTGTTGGCATAATACGACAGCCCTAAGCCAAGGCTTCTTGCTCTATGATGTTCTTGTACCGGCTGTCTTAGCCTATCCCTGACGCCCAAGTGTATGACCCATAACAGCATTCTCAACGGATCTTTTTGCTTTCGATATCGTTAAAATTGTGTTGACACCTTAAACATCCATCCTGATGACATTGCGTCGTGTTGTGAAACGTTTTACATACCGTGAACATGTTTACCACCCATCCTCAAGCGCAAGAGATGTAGCACGTGTACAGCAAACAGACTGCAAACATAAGTTATTCAACCCTGCCCTGGCACACTTTAGGGGCGCGTATAAAGAGGAAAAAGAAAGAAAATATCCATTTCGAAACAAAAACAAATAAACCCCGTCGGTGAGGTAAATGGAAGCACCGGCTCTGGCATCAGATGGAGCTCACATTTGAAATCTCGCTTCATTTGTGGATCGTAAAATGATTCGCATTAAATTAGATTCCTAAATTATAAATAGTCCACCCGTCCACCTAAGCTAAGAGGTCCCTGCTCCTTTTCCCCTGTTTGCTACAGTGTTCACGATATGCAAGGTTTTTTTTTTTGAAATTCCGCTCGGTTCACAATAATAGACCGAGTTCGGTGGTTTGGGTGGGTGGGGGTGTGAGTAGATTACCGATGACCTGGGACGCGAGTGATGGAGCGAGCATTAGAAGAAAGCAACCAAGTCGAAAGACGAGAAACACGGAAACTCCCCGAAAGCGAGCCAGAGTGCTAAACTAAACGGAAAGTCAAGAACTCGCGATTTGATGCGTGCTACGCGCGTTCCCATGCGTGCCGACGCGTTTGCTGTTTTAAATCATTCGCTAATCATTTGCTCCGGCCGCTCCTTCCTGCTCCTTCTGCTGGCGTCTACAACAGTTTAAAAAAAACCTCCCACGAGCCGGTGGCCCGAAAAATTGATTCACCAAAACTGTGGAGCTGCAACGTGAGCCGCTCGTCGTTGGACATTTTATGTGCTCGCCAGAAATTCCTGCACTTAAGCGTTAATTTGTTTGTTTTTTTTTTGTTTTGTTCATTGCCATTGAGAATGTGTTTCTTTTCTTTCCGCCTTGGATAGCTGGGGAAATAGTTTCACCATGAAACAATCGTTCCATTGCTGAAGTGGTTTGCGGGAGATCTGTTCTGCAGCCTGATGAGTTTTGCTGACGAATCTCATATTTTTATCCGTAGACTAAACGGCCGGAGTTATGGAACAGAATATTTTTCGCCAATGAGTAATCAGTCTAATTCATAGATGACTCATTTGTTTCCTTGAAACATATCAAAACGATTACGTTGAATTTCAATTGATTGTGTGGTCGTAGTTTTAATGATATAAAAGTACGATGGAAAATATTAACATGTTAAAAAACTATATTAATGAATACAAATTTTATAGACTTAAAAAATAAATCGATCCGCATACTGCTTGTCATTCCTCATCATTACTTCTTTAGGGCATTACCTGCAGACGTGCTTGTTAAAAACAAATTCTTGCTAAACGTACAAATATCCTACTTAGTTTTTAATGCGACTAATCAAATATTGAAATGTTTTATTGAAAAGCAAAAATGACACAGTGACTTGACAGCAACTCAAAACATTCGATAATCTCACGGGCAGCTGCAAAGGTTTCACATGAGGATTTATGTCGGTCGATCGCGCTGCTTAATTTGCATTAAACCATCATTCCCAGGGGCTCACGTTTGGGGCATGATTTTTGTCACTTTCGACCGTGTGGCCATTACTCTTTTGCGTCGCGCAGAGTATGGTGATGTTCAAAGGAGAGTTTGCTGGCGCCGGCTTGAAACAGCGGTAGAAAAGATCGGCAGAAAATGGTCATTGTACTAAAAGCCATAGCCCACCCCGCGCTCCATTAATATCGCCGCCGTCGTTTGCTAGAAATATACTTTTTGGAATTCTTTAAATTATCCAATCGATGTCGTGAAACAGCCCTGAGTGATAGCTTTTTTTCTGGTCTCTCCCGCAATCTGAAGACTATACGCAAACGAAAATCACCGTAGGACAATGGCTTTCAGTATCAAACTATTCAAACGTTTTACGATCAAAGTCGGGAACACTTTTAGGCACTTCGACAATAGATTAGCTCCCACTTAAATTCCATCCATCAGGTATTAGCAAGCTGAAGCTATATTTAGTTGCGACCTATTTGACTCTGTCCACCGATCATCATCATCATCAAAATGTAATAAAATAAAATGAATTTGTAAACCTACGAAAGGCGTTAATATAAACAGTCTATGAGGGGTTTCAGTGGCTCGGAACAATCCGACCCATTCATGCGGGATCACAAATACTGCGTAAATCAGCACCCTAACTGGATGCTCGTGCCGAATCGATCAATTGGCCACACGAGCACCGATTGCAGTGGATTGATCCATCGTCCTCATATTAATACATTTTCGAGGTCTCGCAAGTGAATAATTTTGTCGTCGTCAACGAATCGATCGGGCCACCACTTTCGTTCCGCAATTTGGACTAGTTTTACGAGCGGCATGACTTCTCTGTCGCCCAAATGAAGCGATCAAACCGATCCCGGCGCGCGGAACATATGCGACCCGATCGAAACGCAAAAAAAAGGCTATCGGTTGCGTTTTATCTTAAGACCTAGACGGGCGGGAGTTTTCGAGGCGCCATTCATGAAAAGGTGATTGTTTCCAATCAAAACGCGGACGGACGCTGGAGCTCGAGTTTTACGATCAGATTCGCTTCAAATAGCGGGACTCCAAAGATGGATTCCCGGCTGTATTTCACACATTTTAGCAATCGTTATTTTGAGCCGAAGTTGCACGATTATTGCCTATACAAATTATCTTGCTTTCATTTGAAAGAACTTGCAGATTGACTGGGCGGAACTGTGTTCTTTAAACACCTTTACGTCTATGTTTGAATTCACTTGGCGCAAACGAAACAAGCATGGATGAACAAAGCATATTTTCGTCATCAATATACAAATTCAGAAAACGCTTCACGACCGTTTTCTCACGAGAGTATGGTTTACGGATGTTGGCTTTACTATAATCACTCCTTTGTCCACTTCGCATCATTAGCGAGCACAGCGAGAAATTGGCACCGAATAAACTGCAAGGTTTTATCCAAACTGTATGTCTTTCGAACGTCGCTAACAGAACCGGCCACATCAATTACCGAGGCGCGTTCCATATTGGTGCCAATTTTGCACTCCACTAAACAGGTTCCGATTGTTCACGCTTGAGTTATTGCGTGTATCGCATAATGCACGCGCATCCAGTGCTTCAGCGCAACGCCTCGGGGCGCGCGAAACGTGGGCAATCCGTTTGCCAGCGTGGGTGAAAAGTGATCCCGTTTGGGGAGACTGGTTTTCGGAGAAAAGAATCCTTTCTGATAGGACGTCGATTGCACGCAACTGATAACGCCAGCTGGGGCCGGTTCGGTTTCGGGAAAATGGTTTCCATTTGCAACAAATTACTCATAATGATGAACACCATCAATCACGGCACGCGATAAGATCGGATAAGAAGCGGGACGGAGGCGTTGAAGCGCCTCGTGGTGTTGGAACGTGAGCAGCAAGTGAATGTGCTGTGCCGAGGTACGCCAGGAGTGGATCGAAGGTTTCGTTGCCCCCCCGCGGGAACGGAATGGATTGGGTATTTCTCCGTACTAGCCAATTTTCTCAACAGTGGTGAACTTGGGGCGACGCTACGTGCCCTATTAATTTTACACTTCCACCAGCATGTTCTGCGCCGATTGACAGCCGAACATCAGTGCGTGAGCGTGAATAAACATTCGACCGTAGCACAAATAAACGATGGGAACGAATTTAATTCCAGCGCAACGAAAAATGTCTAGACGTGGACGCGTGGCAGCCTCGCGCAGTTGATGGACCTGTGTTTCGATTTCGTTGCGCAAGGACAGCTCACTTCTGGTTGAAGAAGGGAGCTGCAGAATGCTGTGTGCTTGCGCTAGGCACCGGCAGAGGTCGCTGGCATCGCTGTGAAGCTTTTAATTCAATGATCCATCATCGATCAAGAAGGATCGCGTCGGAAACCAATCATAAATAAATGGAAGCTTGGTCCTGTTTCAAACATAAGTACATGGAAAAATAAGCAATGTTTATTCACGCCAAAGAAAAATTGTCTATGCGAAAACTCGAAACATACCAAGACATAAGAAATGCTTTTTTACAGTCTAGTTTATTTTCTTTGTGTCGTAAACATCATTGTAGTAGTCCTTTCGTCATCATTGTTCCTGAAAGATCGTTAAAAGTGTTCAATTCGAAGTGTATGCGTCCGCATTGACCAAGTCGTAAATTTAAGTCACGCAACTAATGAACCTCAACAATGAATTTGTTTGGGTGTAATTTCCGAGTACATTCAGGTTAAACTTAACGTATGCTAAGAATGATTTATATTCTCGTAAAATCAAACTCGCATAAAACCTAACGATGGTTTAAGCAATCAGTTGCCAAAGCGCATATTCGGGCAGCAGCAACAATGTATCGCCCTGCACGTTTGCCCCCTTAATTTGTAAGCTAGTAACGTTCACCTACCTTGCACACTCCTTCGACGCATATCCCTCGGCCACTGTTGCTCCGGCGGAAGTACTCGGTTGGTTTCGAGCACGGCGTTCCGTCGATGACAGTTTTATTTAGTGTCGCAAAATAGCGCATTCCGATCGGCTTGCAGTTCAGCTCACACTCGGCATCCGCTGCGGGAAAATCCGAACGAAATGGGTCGTTAATACAGGACACGCAAAACTAAGCCCTCTGGTACGAGTGGCAACTTGCAATACCTTTCACAAACGCTTCCCAAATGTAGCGTTTATCCTGGAACGATTGGCTGTTGAAGCGGGCACACTGCTGCTCGCGGAAGTCTCCGTCGGTTGTTGGGCAATCCTGGAAGTATGGAATATGTACCACATTCCAGCAGTGTAATATTAAAAAGATGTAGATTTTACCTGCTCATTACAAAGATGAAACCGTTTGATAATGCCAATGCATTCCTGACTTTCGACGGCCGGTTTGGAACTCTTTTTGCCATTGATGTATCTGTAAAAGATTGACAAAATAGTTAGCAAGAAACATTGGGTAAGAGTTACATATTCACATTCCATCCCTTCCAAGATGTTCCAATCTTTCGAACACCGTTTGTAGCTATCAGTAAAGTTCAGTAGTGGCAATGAATGATCCAGCTAGAGCTCTAGATAAAGCATTATTTAATAACGATTGCCATGGAAATATACCCATTTTATCGGTTAACCAATCTTGGTTAACTGTCCATTCAATTATTCCGATGAACTTCCAGTTGGCACGCGTCCAACAGTTGCAACTCATGTAAGAGCCAGATAAATAGCAATTCCATTACAATTATTGATTAACCCGCAGCCGGTGGTGTAATATATTCAATGCATTTATATTACTGCCAACACCGTCCAATTGAATGCAGATGATTGCTTTTCCCAGAAAACGCGCTCCGTTATTATTCGGTACTTAGAAGCCTTAATTGAAGCCCATCAGTTCCGGGTTCCGGGAGAAAAATGCATCATTCCACGTCGGTTACAGTTGGTGACTGCCAGCACCAGATTGACCTACCGGCGGCATTCGAGTTGGCTCTATTTGGATCCCGTAAATCGGCGGGGAAAAGCGCATCAATCAAGGTCTTGTCAGATTGTTCTAAAATCTTCAACTGGCGATCCCCAAACGTGCACCGTGATAACCATGGTGAAAGGATCCAGTGTTCCAGTGCCAGTGGTCACACTCGACCCAAAAATGAAGAAGCCAAATCGCCCCGTACTGCTGGTGTCATTGGGAACGGAATTGAATTATTTAATCATTTACATGCAGCCACCAATACGAGCCCGATGAAGACGTAAAGGGAGCGAAAAGAGCGAGCGCTCCATTTCTGGTTAATTCAAATGTCGTACACCATCGCGCGCGCCACGATGGAAAAGTCGAATGAAAACTGACAGCTCGAACAATTCGGCGCGCTGGTGCTGAAGCGGAACGCTCCCGTCGTCGGTTGTAGTGTTAATCAGGCCAGCGTGGATCCTCGGTAGATCACCTCCCCGGTCGGTGCTGGAGGATCACACGTGTTACCGCGTGAACGCCTTCAGTCGCATCCGCCCATCATCCCGTTGCCGCGTGGTGCTGAGTGATGGTGACGGTGAGCTTCACTGCGATGAACCCGTCGGTTTCCTTTCTGTCGGCAGTTGATAAGTACAATCTCATTTTCCACCATTCACTCCGTGCTCCTTTCGTTACAGAGTCTTCTTCCGAGCTAAGTTGTTCCATATTTTCCATTGCACGATGGGCAAAGGGTGGACAAAAAAAGTACTCTTTGAACATTTTTGAAACTTTATTTTAAGCATCTACAAAGAAATAAAATCGTTATTTTAAAGAGGCATTGTTTTCCAAAATTGTAGTTGTTTATATACAGCCAACTGCAAGACGATTTCATTTCGCTGGAGAAACGCTCAGTGGTATTATTTTAAATAAAATTCAATTGTTAAAAGAAATCTCTATGGATTTGAACAAAATGTATCTCTAACAATATATTAAACATGTCACGATTTCATAAATGTTTGATTCTTAATCTTATCAAGCTCATGCTTTCAATTCCTCGAACCAGTTTTCAAGGTTTGCTAATACAAGCAAATTATGTTTATCCATTGTCCAGTAACGCTGACGGCAACGAACCTACCGTGTACCGTACCGAAATTACGCGAATTCCGAGAATCTCTCCTCAAAAACCTTTCGCACCTTTGTGGCCAGCTCCGACGGAATGCATAATCAACGACTCACGCCGATTCCGACACGTTCCGGCGGTTGTCAGGGACGGATTCGCCCGGCCCGTCAGTTACAGCCGTACTTGGCAGGATTGCCTCCGGCGTTTTCGGTTGAAGGCGTTGTTGCGGAGCCTGAATGGATGCTGATGTTCGGTGGGAATTTCTGCGGCCAGAGAGCCAGCTCTTGATGAATGGGATGCATTTTCCGGGGAAGGGATTTCTGGTCTGAGGAAGCTGTGAGCTTGAATAAGATGCGTCCATTTCACGATCCTTATCGGGATTGCTTCAACTAAGCATGGACTCGCTCTGCACTTGCCACCATGCGGGTGAAGATATCCAGCAAACGGGTGAGCATTTAATTTCCCAAAATTTCCCATTTTCAAACGCAGATAAAATGTTGGGCTGATAAAATATCAAGTCTCGTTTTAATACAAAAACATTCATCTACCAACGTTGCTAGGCTAGGAGGAGAGAAATGTTGGTTAGCTTACTGAGCCTGTTTTGGGATAGGATAAAATCCATTCTCACTTGATTTCATTGGGCACTTTTTCTTGAAATACCACTCGAAAGATGTTTTCTTAACGATGGTTATGCCTAGCCCGGGGCAATAATTTGCTTCACGAGCAAGTACCGTAAGGTGATGTAACGAAGCTAATGCAAAATGCACTCAACATTCTTCCCATGAGTCCTTGGCAAAAAGGCTATGTCTGACTTTCTCTTACATTTTGGATGGGGCGAGCGAACGAAATAAAAAAAAAAAACAACTAAACCAAACTATGAAAGCTTGAGGTTTCGGTTCGGAAAAGGTTCTTGTTGTAAATTCTATAGCAACTTCAAGGTAGCAGGAAACCACTTCGTAAGAAGAGGGCTCACCATCGGATCAAACCGGACGACCTGGTGCAGCAGGACGACCAAATCAAACGTGTGATTCTTTTATAAAACTCCATCCGTTGCACTGGCCACCGGTCAATCGGAGGATCGTAGTCGTAGGGGATTGGTTCCAAGCGGTATTACCATAGGGCTCCCTTCTTTGCTCGACCATTTAGATGCTCGGGTTGAGGCAATTGTGAAAGTGGAAGTCGGTAACCCGATCGAGTGGATGGCCAATGGGAGATGGATTTGGTTCAAGCTGAGCCTTTCGTAGTGGGCAAGAACGTTTCAAGTTCATCATCACAAGCTAAACAGAATTTACGGTACGGCACTCGAGCTGAAGTTGAATGTGACAGAAAAATCTTCCCAAGAACTAATGCAATCCCCACCAAACCCCTTTGCTTGCCTACCTTCCCAACAGTCCCCCGGGCTTCGAGGTCGATTCTGAAACACTGTCGGAAGCTTCTGCCGGAGCAAATCCGGCTGTGAGCTGTGATTTTGATAATCCGATTAAAAACTGAACCAATTTTTAACCGATCTTGTCTGCTACGCGCAGCGAGGGCTGAGATAGTTGATTCAAATCAAGCAGGATGGAATGGGATCGCAGCATGGTGCCACCGTACCACGTTCGTTCGATGGCGATGAAGACGGGCTCACCCGAAGTGCAATTGTGCAAGTGCAAGATTCCACTTCGCCTTTCGGCACTTTGGTGCTACGTTTCTCGGCGTTCCGCGTTGCGCGACGAATCTTTTAATGAATCCAATAAATTCCGAGCGTTTTTAAAGCGCCAAATAAAACATTTCGATGCATGAGGAGGAAACGGAAGGAAATCCACTTCACCACTTCGGAAGCGTGGATGCCGCCGTCCCTTGTGGCAAGTGTCAGAGGCCAAGGCTGGGTGGATGAAAGCCGGAAAAGGCATTCTTCGGCGATCCGTTCCGTCTCTGCCATCGTCGATTTAAAGAAGTGGATGAGATCCAGAACGAGGCGCGGAAGCTCGTCTCGAAAGTCGCAAAGAATAAAAGCACCGAAGCGGGACATAATTAGATGAAAGTGGATTATAGTTTTCACATCGTTATATTTCCTTCGCCATCGTCGCCGCGGATCGCAATACTGGCGCAAGCTGCTAAGAAGATCACGTGCTCGAGGCGAATTACAAACGTATTTTATATCTACTTGCGATGGTGATGAATCGCTGTCCCATATCTTGTCGTGCACTCGGCGTCTAGGCAGGGTTCTGAGCCGGAGGAAACGAAACATTTTTACCATGCCGTTTCCTTGCGCCACGAAACGATCCGGATGTACTGTCCAACGATACAAGTGCGCTCGGAATCCCGTTTCAGACAGAGAACCCATTCCCTAATTTGTTTCAAGTGTTTCCAACCAAGAAAATAACTTTTGAAATAGAATGTACCTTCTTGCGGTATTTTTTGTAACTTTGCGAGTAATTTTAGGTGCAGACTGCAACCTGGGGCTATTGTAAGAAAATAGTAAAAGCAGTACGCCCGGTGGGCAACTATGTGTTACATTCATTCCGCTCTCATCCAGCCCGGACAAGGCAAAACCCGAACAAATAGAGAAAAAGAAATGGAACAAGGGAGTACGTCCCAGCCAACGGCCGGTGGCGTAAAACAATTCCCAACCCAACTGAACCAACTTGCGTGAGTGTGTGCACCCGAGAAGGAAACTTTGCCAACCAGGAAAAGGAAATGAAACGAAAATGTCACCATCCTCTCCTTGGGACACTTCAACAGTTGCCTCCGTGCACGTCTCAGGCTCGGCCATACCTTTGCCATGATGGCGGATGCTTCGAACGAGCTCGAGGGGCGGAAACGGAATCCATTTACGGGTTCCGCACTTATTCGCTCGGATAGAATTAAATGTTTTTCTTGGCACGGTCGCACGCGGACGTGGAGAATGTCCTTTCCAGCTCTATGTAATGGTAAGCTAACACTCTGGAGGCACCGGTGCGTAGAACAGGGGTTGGCAAATGCAAAAGTTGTGACCGAAAGTTGTGAGGAATTATGCTCCGGCAAAAAAACCTCAGAAGCGTAGAGCGTAGCCATCAGATCAAGCTCGTTGGGACGCTGGTGCTTAATTACTAAAGTACCACAAGCAATGGCTAACAATCATTCTGCTGCCGCTGCTGATGCTGCTGGTGGTGTTGGTGGCAGTTGCCAATTATAGGGGCAAACTTTTTTGATTTTGCTGCATATAGTTACCCATTAACTGCAAGAGATTCGCTTCGTCGGTAAAAGCTCCACAACTTGCTGCGGAGTATAATCCTTTCGATCGGAATCATTTCACTCCCGCATGAATTAGTTTATCGTTTTCTTTCCAGCATGATGGTACACAGAGTCCTTTCCTGAAGACTGAACCCGGTCAGAACCTGTCTATCTGCCATACAAATGGTTCACCATTTTCGTCAAGATCCATTTCTTGATTCCTAATGCTACGAGTTACGAGTGAATGTTTGAAAAGAAAGTCGTAATTTGTCCATCACCTTAAAAAGAATATTTTGAATAACTTATGAAGGAAAGTAAGTTAAATAAACAACATGAATGTAAGTACCAGCACCAAAAGGTATAACATCAGACATGGAACCTACTAAGGTTTGTGTTACAGACATATGAACAAATACTGACTATGGACGTTGTTGTAGTCCTACAAGCTTTATGTTTCTTTTTAATTTTGCTTATAGATAACACAATTCTCTTGCCAATTAAAAATCGTTATTCTTAAAATGTGTCCACCATACAAAGCGTCCACCTTGCATGGTAGGACCTCTTTGAAATCTGCTCTGTGTGCTGGATGCATTGAAATAATTGACTCTAAATCAAATTGCATCCCTCCAAGGCTAACCCTTCCTGCATCAAACATGCCATTGGCCTAACTCATTACCTCGCATCGATAGTGCCACTAAATTAGCACCTTCTATCGCTTCATTAGTATCGCAGCGCAACACACGGCGACCACCATTTGCGAATGCCACTTCCTGAACCAATTCCCATCCACCATCGTTGGGGATAAACACTTCATCTACGCGTCCAATTCATTTAATAACCTCCCTCCAAATCCATGCTGCATTCCCCGCTTTCTTGGCAAGATTCTCCCCCCCCCCCCCCCCCGACGAGCACTGAGGATGCGGGAAGATATTCAAGCTCGTCACGAACCGAAGGTGGCGCTATCCCGCAATCCGGACGACAAAGGACCACCAGTGCATTTGTCGGCTGGACGCCGTTGGGAGGTTGAAACACACAGCTCACAGAACCCTTCAAGGGGAAGCGCGGGGGACATTCAGCATAATCGGAGTGTGATTTGAATTCTATTACCGACAATAAGCAATTTAGCGGGCGCCGCAACACACAGTCTGTGTGTGTGTGTGTGTGTGTGCAAATAACTGTCCGGGGATGAAGCGATGCAAACGACGTCATCGTCTTCGTTGGCGGTACGCTTTGTGCGTACACACTCACAATTGATCGGTTGGCCTATTGCCACGGGCTGTAGCAGCCCTTTCTAAGGAACGCCTAAGACACCGTAGAAGAAAGCGAGGCTTGATGGAAAGTATACGAAGCGATTGGGAACGCCAGATGAAAAAAAAGGGGGAGAAGGAAGGAAGAAACAGCCAACAATTCAATGTCGATTGAAACAATATCGTAATAATTCAATCAACTTAATCATGAAAGACGCTCGCCATCAGATCGCAATGCACATTTTCTAGCACGCGCGAAGGGTCTTCACCCCACTCCCGCGTTTCCCTCCCTTCCGGTAGCTTGGCAGCATAATTGGATTGACAAATCTTTTAGCATACGGTGAAGGAAGGAAGGAAAGGAGAGCCATGTAAGCGTAGCTATAATCTCCCACTGGCGAAGGAAAACTTTCCCTTCCAAATAGACTGGCTGGCACTTTTGGCAACCGAGCTCGAAGGAAAGCGCAGTTAAATGATGATGATTGTGATGGGAAAGCGATCACTATCGTTTCCCACTTTATCGACCGATGCAAAATGGCGAATGCACACGGGACCGGGGGTTTGCAGCTGTGTTCCGAAAGCAGGTCATTGAGGAGGTCATCCAGCCACGACGATACACAGTCATTTAAACAACCGTGGGGAAACTCGAGCCCGCCCGGAAACTCGGCTCCGATCCCTCGAGCGTTGTTTCTGTAGCGCGTTTTTTTGGGGAGGATTTGTGAGCAATTGTTACCAACTGGGAGTTTATCAGGTCGGCGAAGCAAAACAATGAACCAACGTCGTCGTGCCTTCGTCGATTGTTTTCCAGTCCGGAGGGCTGCAGGCTTAAACTTTTCCCTCGGTTTCCCCAACCGCCTAAGGAAATGTGCCTTTACCTACAACCCGCCTACCCTCGCCCAGCGGGGCCACCCTCGACGGGACATTCGAAATTCTGTGCACAGCACGTCGAGGCGCCGAGACGAAGGATTATTTATATTTTGCGATTTAATTTAATCAGTTGCCGAAAACTTGTTGCGCTCCAAGGAGACGGACGCAGGAGCAACCGTCGACTGGGACGATGGGAGTGGATGGTGGCGTGAAGTTGGCGGTGGGGATTATGATCATTATTTCAGCGAAGAAAGGACACCAGGCGAAGGGGCGAGTCCTGGCGAACGGAGGAGCCTTGGCTAGGGGGGGGGGGGGATAGCAGGGAGGGAAAGTTTTCACACTTTCGTTTGCTTCAGCACTCGGGTGTGCTCCGTTTCCCTTTTATTGCCCCTAATGGATGAGTAATAATTGGAAAGCGGTTCGCTTTTCTCGAATTGGGGCGAGTTGTGCCAGGCCGTTGCGTTTGGAGGATTGGTTGGTTGCACAGTTTGCATCAATTTTGTAGCGCAAGAAAGGATTGGTTTGCACCAACTTTCTGGTGTTTAAAGAGATGGCAACCGACGTGCTGCTTGCGATCAGTAAAGTATGGATTAGTTAATATCGTCAACTTTCAAGCATAAAGTTTGTCACTGCTTAGTACTTTAAAGTACTTAGTAAAAGCTTTCGTCTCATTTGTCATAATAAAATGAGAAAATAATTGAATTTTGCAACTGATTTTTTTTTTTTCCTTCAAGCATTTACTGCTTATATAAATGTCATCATTTCAATTTAAATGTACAAACAAAAAACATTTTTATCAAAAAAAATTGAAACAGAAAGAGATAGCTAGGGAAGAGTGGTTAAAGAAATACTCTTCTAATCATTGTGGTGCCAAATGTTTTAACAGACACTTGTTTGTGTTGCAAAACGTTTCCAAACCATTCATTTACTTATCATTAGGTTACTTTCCAACTAGGTTGAATTTGTATGCGTTTTTGATTCGAGGGTATTTGAAAAATGCATCAGCCTTTGATGGCACCGACTCCAAAGGGCAAATTCATGAAGCTCCTCTAGTTTTTAGTCCTCATTATGCGCCAAGTAAACTGCTGGTTCCGCTCAACTACAATAAGGCCTAAAGTCCCCGGAATAAACTCTTATGTCACACAAACACACACACACGGACACTCCTTCCATCTTTCCCCCAGGCGCACCGACCGGAATGGCTCCAAACGATTAGTTGTAATCAGCCGACGGCCATCAGCAGAAATAAGGATTTTTCCACCACGACAACCATATAATGCATGAGTGATAGATAAAGTTTTCAAAATAAATTGAAATTACCCGGCCCAACTAGCTGCCGAAAGGCATCTAGTGCTCCAATCCAATGCTTTAATGCTCCAGCTCCGGCTGCCAAACCGGACGGGTGCAATCCTATTCGACGCTTGGACTAATTAGATTCGCATTCCACGTTGCTGGCGGGCGAGATAAAGTTTCCATTTTTATTGCCTAAACCACGATTACGATGGATGACCCTGGGGCTTCCTCATGGGGTAATTCGCGTGCAATAAAGAAAAAAAAATGTGGAGCAGTCGAAACTCTGCAGTAATTTAGGAGTTTCCTCCACTATCCTCAATAAGCTGTCGTGATCATCCCCGTGGTTGTACGTTATGTTAGATGCCACTAGTGATGTGCAGTACTTAAAATTAATTAAAACTCCGATAGCGAATCGAAACTCGGCCGAAATTGCGCCGGCCCAACAGCGGAATACCGACAGCAACATCGGGGCCAACTTTCAATCTCATTAGAACCGTTGCCATAGGAGTGATTGTTACAGACTTTCCATTATGTTTGTTTTAATTGGCGTCAGAAAGTTCGAGGTCACGTTCCGCCGTGTGCTAAAATATTCCACGCTAGCCGATGTAATTCCGTTTTAGTGGAAAATTGTAATGCACTACTGGGAAACTGGCTGAAAGCTGCTATTGGTGTCGTATTGATTGTTATTCATGCAATTCACTTTTTCTTTTCAATAATTTTGCTTTACCTTTTTATTGTTGCTCAATGTAGCTCATTCTTTTTTGCATTCTGACTATTCAACATTTGGGAAGAAGTTGTTCCATAATTGTTCACAACATAGATTTAAACTTGAGTCAAATTTTCTAGATTGTCGGTAGTTTGTTAAATAATTAAAATTTAACAAAAAATGAGCAAACCAAAAAGAGGTTTTGATCCCTACAACTCCGCATTCAACGAGCTGGGTAGAAGGGCTAAAGGGTAGACTTTTAATTGATAAAATAAAGAACAGCTTTGCTCGATTACCCAACCATCAAAATGTTTAAACAGATGGGATAGCATAAAATGCGATGGGTAATTTATGCAAAAACCGTTAAACAAGATCATAATAAAACAGAATAAGGACGAGGATAACGTGGGAAAACGCATTTGTTTCACATAATGCGGCTTTGCATCGACATAAATTAACACGAGGGAAAAAACCACACAGTACACCGGAAGCAAACCGGGGTTTCTTTTGTGCCGGAAAATGGCAAATGAAAAAAAAAGAAGTACGCAACGTGTTGCACACACAGAAAAAAAGTCATTCTCTTGTCGACATGGCAACGCAAAAGCTTCGGCGCTCGTTTTCCATCGGATGTGCTACAAGCGAACCACAAATTAGCCCGGAACACATTGTCGGAACCGGACATTTTCCTCCTTTTCACTGTTCGGAGAAAAGCGCCGGCTAGGAAGTAGACCAATAAAGGTTGGGTAAAGGCGGCAACACGATGCGCCGTACATGACAGCTTCCGTGCTTCGAGTGGAAACTTCCGAAAATGTAAAATGTCCCCCTCGGCTCGTCCGGGTTTGGTCATGGCCAAATGGGGCGGGAATACTTACTCGCGCTTCCAGCAGACCCGATGCTGCGTCTTGACGCCTCCACCACACGTTCTCGAGCAGGCGGTCCAGTTGCTCCACGCGCCGAACAAATTGCGCACGGTCACGTTTCCCCCGGGCGGCAGTGAGGGAAATCCGAGAGCCGGCATCCCGGGCTCCGTCTGTCCGTCGTCGACGCCGTTGGTCGCGGTCGGATCCGGCTCACCCTCCGCGCCCTCACCGGAAGGCTTCGTGCTCGAGCGAACGTGCTCCGCGGCATTTCCGGCCGAGTGACGCTGCTGAGTCGGGGCGTCAGGCGCAGTTGGATCTGATTTACGGCCGGTGGTCGCTCCATTTGCCGGGGAACCACCGATGCTGCTGCTGCTGCTGCCCGACCAATCATCGGGCACGGATTTCGCACCGTCAGCGGTGTCGTTGCCGTTGCCAGCGTTCCGGTTCCGGTGCACCATTCCGGCGGGAAACCCGACCGCTGCATTAATTTGGGCTGCGGGGATGCCTGTGGCCGTTGTTGAACTCGGAAGCTCGTCGACTCCGGCCGATCCCAGGCTGGGCGTCCGGGTTCCACGTTCGCCTTCTCCAGCTGGTGCTCCCATTATGTACACCAGTGGCTTCGGATCGGTTTCGGTTCGTCCTGAGCCTTCTGGCGCTCCCTGGCCCGTTTCCGGCACGCCATCTTCCGCTTCCTGTGCGGTGACAACCTCGTACCGATACCGTTCGCCGTCGTCCGTCAGAAGATCCTTTCCGCGGACCTCGCTGGGCTGGGGCGTGGCGTGTCCTCCATGGTGCAGACGATGCTGATGCTGCTGCTGGTACGCCTCCCGTCCCTGTTCCTGACGAGCGACGCCTCTATTGACACCATCGGCCACATTACTGCCACCGCCGCCCGCGTCGCTATCGAAATGGGGGACGAACGAGACGTCATTCTCTGACAGCGGTTCGTTTTCGTTCTTGAATTTGATTAACTTTCGCAGGTAGGTCGTCCGCTGGGTCGTCGCTGGTGGGGGCGGGCCGGCGGATAGCGATGGGCCGACCGCACTGACATTCGATCGCTGTGCCGCCCGGTTATTCAGCCATTCTCGGTGAATCTAGAGGGAAGCAAAAATCCCAAATAGAAGAGGACGGGAAAGAAAAAAAAAAGGGAAAGAATTAGAATCGCACGTGGAAAATACGGAGGACGCAGGAACGGAGGGAAAACCTTTTTCTCTCAAACCGCCAGGTGCGAATGCTCGAAACGAATGAAAGGAGCCTTTTTTTGCCAGACAGCTTGAATGATTTGTTGGAATATGCTTTATGCTTCTCTGCACGCGCATTCCGCCGACGGATGGCGTCTGGGGCACGTGAGTCATATTTGTTTGAGCGAATCCCTCCCGTCATCAGTTTTTTTCTTATACCATCCGCTTTTTTTGTATAATGTTGCTTCATCCGGCACCGGGCGATGGGGGAAAGGAAGCGGAAAAACCAAACAATGTAAACAATCACAATAAATTTATGGTAAACCATAATTATGGAAATGCTTTAAATGTTGTCAACAACAGAATCCTAACGGAATGGGTTTCTCCGGATATGAATTATGGTGACATTGGAACCATATCAAATTATGTTATTTCCAAAACAGTTGCGAAAACGTCACACCGTGTTTACACATAAGGCGAGCATATTTTGTGCCCTGCTCATTGGATTACTCGGGTTACGTAAAACTATTTTGCAAGCACAACTGCAGCAGTAAAAGAAGCACCAAATGAAAATTATTCAGTTGAAATAAAATGTTGTTCAACTGATACAGAAAAGATCCATTCAAAATGTTTATTTCTACAATAGTTGAAACAAAAAAATAGTTATTGCATAGTGAAAAATGGTTCGAAATTTATTTATTTATTTGTATATATAAAAATATCGGTCAGCGTGGCCTACATAATTCTTCATAAATCATAAACGCATTTCGAAGGGGTCCAGTAGTCAGAGTGGCCCTAGCCCAAAGAACTCTGCTTGGAGCATAAAACTAGATTTCGGAGAGCAGATTAGGGGCATCAATACGACAATTGTCTTTCTCTTTTCCAACGAGTCAAACCCTTAGAGGAGGCAGCGAGTGTGGTAGTCAGGGATAGTCATTCCCGGCCTCGAGGAACGATTGCTACCCTTGTGAATTTTCTTTGAATTTTCTCCAAACGGTCAATCAGGTATTGCAGGGTCGGTGCCCAGACCACTGACGAAAATTCAACAACAGGTAAAACAAGACTAAGGTACAGATTTTTCAGACAAATTGGGTCACGAAATGGTTTACAGGCACGTAACACGAATCCCAGATTTTTGCTGGCTTTGGTTATAGTCGCGTCAATATGATTCTCAATATGCGAATAACATCGCATCGAGCAAGAGAACGAAAACAAAATTGAAAAATAGAATCTAATTATAAATCTAATTTAAGTTTGTATTGCTTCAAATTTAAAATTCGGTTAGGTAAGCTAAGTAACGTCAGTAATAAGTTCCTTATAATTAAATTGCTTAAGCTTATCTTTTCGCAAGTGAATTGTTTGTTACAATTATCCAAAAACAAGCACTTTCATTTCCCGAAATTTGATAAAAACACCAACCTCAACCTTCATAGCAAAGCGTAAGTGCACATTCAATCATAATTTTCGTCACAAATGCAGGCAAACCACCAAACTCCACCAACTCTTCTAGTGGATCCAACAATTGGACTAATTAGTCATTTCGACCACGAAACTAGTGTTGCGATTATGTTGGCACAACCACCACGGGCAACGCCATGTTTCGTTTCCCGTGAGGAAACAATGAAGCTTCCACTGGAACGTTCAACTAAGCTTTTTTTGTCAACTGGATGGTAGACGGAACCAGTCTAGACTTACCTATTTTTAGTCATATAGTTGGTCTTTTTTATTGCATTGCCCCTCAGGCTACCGTGCCCTCGCATACTGCCAAACCCAATGTACGGAACATAGAACGACGAACGCCACCGTAAGCCCACCATAAGTTCTGGCACTCTTCCATTCTCCAGCACTCGATGCGAATGGCATTCGCACCAAATTACGATACAGATTATGCTAAATTCAGTTTCACCGAAACTGAACTTCCCGAAGCCGGCGCACTCTCGAACAATGGGCGGGAAAATTGAAGTTGGTGCTTCCGCCATTGGATCAACCTGGAGGCGGCGGCGGGACGAAATTGGTATTTTATTCCACTTGAAAGCTGTTGCAGGCTTCCCACTCTTGAACAATCACACATTCACACAAACACCCACACAGGCTAACTTGCACATTCGCACCATAAAAAATAAACTTACTCGACCGAGCTTCATCATGCACTGTCAGATGCAGCGCCCGTGGACCGACGAACAAACCTGGAGGCTGCCGAAACCGAAGGCTTCGGGGATATTGGGGTCGGAAAATCACCGGAAAACTTGTCGATCGCAGCAAGCGACACCGAGCGCAACAACGGACGGGTGGAAAAGAACAAATTAAACCAAAGCAAGAAGAACGAAGTGGACGGAGATCCTACAAAACAAAAAACGAAAAAAAATCTCTAAAACCACAACCGAGGGAAAGAGAAAATGCTGCATCCAATTTTCTCGACAAATTGCGCCGGCAGTGCCGAACGGCCGGGCACGACACAAGTTTTTCCGCCGACAATTGCTGCTGGCCGACTGTTTTGCCTTCAACTTTTCCTCCGTCCGTCGGTTACCGATGCCGGAATGACTTTCGAGGTTTCGAGCCGTCTTCGGAGGCTTTCCTTCGGCGGCGTAGGAAGGCGGGGGAAGGGGGAATGTAGTCGAGAAAAAAAAACAGACGAAAAGGAAAACTTCCACAAGCAAAATGGCGCCCGCCAACGACAGCATAAATGACACGTCAGGCAATGGACAAATGAAGCGAACATCTGACGCGCTATCTTTACTAGTACGGTTCGCTCCGTATGGAAATCGTCTCCTTTTTTATCCAGCGGATTACGATTCGTCGTGAAAACTGTCGGCTTGCATGTTTTCGGTCGCTTTGTCTCCGAGAAACTTCCCGGAGGAATTGCACAATTGCAGCTGTCCGACCGGAGCAAGTACTGTTAACATAAAACATCACTTAACGCTTTCTTCACGAACATCCTTTCGAACGAACATTCCTGTACACGTAGGAAACATTGGAGCACGTGTACTCGAGACATTGAGCACACGGTGTTGGGAGACAAAAAAAACCAAACTTGGTAATCGTTTTGGTCAATTTTACTAAACCCTTGTAGCCTTTAGACATTATCCAGCGGTTAAATGGTAATGTAACATTGTTTGCCACACGATGTTAAAGTTAAACAGGTATTAAAACGCATGTATTTACTGTTTGTCACAAGATGTTAAGGTTTACAGGTATTTAAACTAACAGATAAAAGGATGTAATATAGCTATCATTTTCCAGCAAGGCATCATAATTTACAAAAGTCTCGTAAAACAATTGATTAAACATTAAAAGCTTCCCATAATCCTCACAGAGATCCGGGATAGCCAAGCTTGTACGCCGGCTGGAACATGACCCACGATGGAGTGGGTTCAAATCCAGTTCGAATAAGTCTCATACGCCGTTAAAAAATGGGTAGGCATGATCAAATTGGTCGTTACGACAAGAAAGAAGAAGCGAATCCTGACATGAGATGTGAGTTTTGATTCGTTTTTTAATGCCACAACGAGATGAAAAATGGTCAACTAGATTTTACATAACCAGTGTGCTTTCTGTGTAGAAAATAAACTGATTATAATGAAAAGAAATTACACTCCCATCAAATAAATTCTCACATTAATCTACAACACCGCGTTCGGTAATTGAACCAAAATTCCTGCCATCGAAACAATTTCTCAACTTCACGATCTTGATGGGCCGGAAAATACTGATTGAGCGTTGATGAGAATTCCTTGGCCCGTTTGCTTAAATTCTTCCAGCATTTTCCCCCCACTCAGCTACCTCATCCATCAATTACGACCAATAAAATCTACATTCAACAACGGGGAAAAGGGGGAAACCAAACCCCCTTTGAACGGCACCGAACGGTGGAAAACTGGCCAGGCCTAGGGGGATTTAAAACAAAGTGTGACATCAGCCGCGAGCGCCTCACGCCAACCGTGGCAAGCATAATGAGCGCATAATCGATAGCATATGTGCGTAAATCAGAGTCAACCGTATTTTTTTTTTTTATGGAGCGTGCGGTCGAACCCGGTCAAAAACGCGCACGATAAAATAGGCAAACAGCCAGTGAAAATCGGCACCCCTCGGTGGTGTTGGTGGTGTCGCTTTTAATGCTGTGAGTTTTGGGGCCGCTCGTCGGCGGAATAGGATCGGGAAAGCGCTAGAACCCTACCGTGGCATCGATTGTAAAAGCCGTCGCAACATAACTATGACATACAGGAGCACCGATTGGGCTAAAACACGCACGAAATGCACGAAACACAGGACTACTGCGGGAAACAATAGATTTGTTCAACGACTCAATTTGCACCGCCGAGGAATGCGTATAACTGGCAAATCATAATCATCGGCAGCGCATACACGCGAAATAAATGTTTTATATATTTGTGGGGCTTTGCTTTTTCTCTATGTTCTATTTCTTTCAAAAAAAATGTCAGGAACATTTTTGGTCCCTTTCTTTGCTGCCTCGCTCGATGATGGGCATGTTTCATTCAGGCTTTCGCGTTCGCTGTACTCCCTATCGTCACCGTAAGGCCAGATGATACTTCCATTCCAAACGAACGGGTGTTCCGTTCAAGTGATTCACATAATCGCACACATCATGCCGTTGCCGAAAATGGCACTCGTCTGTCACGAACCTTGGCGTTGCGGAATGCTTTTACAAGCCCTTGTCATCATGATGTCGGCTGGAAACAAATTTGCTTGCTACTAGCACACGGACGGCGTTGTAAGATTATCGTTCATAATACGTCATTCAGCATAAATAATGTGAGACCCAAGGCGATAAATTATACGGCACGAAATGTTTAACCCTTCCCGAGCTACTTGTTGGTTCTATTTTGGAAGGGTAATCATTAAGAAACTGTTTTTAACATTATGGTAAAAATATTCGTGAATATATTCGAATCATATCAATCCAAAGTGTCCAAAGTGAAAATGACCCAATTAGTTGTGGGTTGTGGTTCCATTCTTGCTTGTACAAGAACTTGTATTGCAAGACATGTTTGTGTTGATGGTTACATACATTATGTTCACCATTATCATAGAACAGAATTTACAAGACCTCATTGAAAACCCCTGATTCTTGTCGATTTCGAAATAAAGTAACGAAAGCAAAGCAAGTCAAATAGAAATTCCTTTGATTAATTCTTAGGTCCTTCCATTTTTCCGTTCTCGCTGTACTCGCAAAATAATCAACATCCACGAAACATTAAGAGATACTTTGAAAAAAATATCAACTCTATCATAATCTGTACAATAAAAGAGTTTAATCGACTGCGGCCGGCAAATAGCATATTCATCAACTTAACGTGCTGCTAATCGACAAACAAAGCGGCCAAAGTTGCTAAGTGTACATATACTCGTATCGACAGCGTGTGCCAACCATTCTTGGCTATCGGAAAACTTAATATTCATGCTGAATCTGCCGAAACCTATTCCGTTCCTCAAGTCGCGGTGCCAAGGTCTGAAGTGTAATTTCATCTCGGTTAACATAAAACATCACACACAGCGCAACATCGTCGCTGCCATCGGGGATTATTGTGGAACATGATATTTGGTCCACCACCACATTCCCCTATCCCTCCGCTTGCTCGCCTTCAGCGGCATTGAAATGCTTAGTTGAACCCAAATTTTTATTTCGCATAACCGTTCGCACGCGGGCCAAAACCACCGCCACTCACACCACGCCCGGCACCAGGCTTCTTCCCCGCCAGAGCACCCTTGCCCGGGTATGTAGTGCGTGAAGTTGGTGCGTTCATAAATCATATTCCGATGGAGGCGAAGGCGAAGCGAACAAGCAACGCAACGTCGTCGTCGTCGTCGTCTTTCGTCCACGTCGTTCTGAGTGATGTCTGGAATTTGGAACCTTTTTCTGTTGCTTCTCGCCAGATTCTCGCCCGCTCGCCCTTCCGATTGGAACGCCTCGTCAGAGGAACCGCCACCCAGAGAACTAACGCCGGCCCAAGAGTGGAAGCAAGAGTATCGTCATCGGCGTCATCATCCGCTTCGGCGGTTTGCGAGCGTTCGCGCGTGTAGCAGTTTTCGAGGTTAAGTTTTTCCGGCACATCCCGATCGATTGGACCACCGCGCTGGGGTGGTTAATTTGCTTCCAAGTGCGCCAAGTATTTTCGTTTCCGATTCTCTCCATCCCCAACCCCTCCACCGGCAATGGGCCATACGGTTTAGGAGTGACTCGCCACCGGACCAACCAAGGGTCAACCGAATCCCGACTGAAGATCACAATTTCCATGCGGCGATATCGTTTCCATGCCGCGATAGTGCAAACCAACACGATGATGATGATGAGTGGTTTTGTTTGTTGGTTGCATTTCGTCATATTTCACACCCACATATGCCACTTGGTCGAGTTGGTTTTTTCTTGTTTTTTTCACGATGCACAGCGAGGAAAGTCAGTCAAAACCGCCTGGTGTTGGCGGTTGATTGGATTATGATTCTGCAAAAGTTCGCCCATATTTCGGTACCCCTGGGCTTCGTGTGGTCGCGATGGGCAAAATGGTTTCCCTGCGTCAGGCTGACCCGATGATCGCACCGTTTGACCGTTGACCTAGAAATCGGACCGGTGCATCGACTTCCCGCTTGACGTTTGACTTTCCGTTTACCCTGGCCCGCCAGAGGTTGAATGCAGGCCAAAGACCAAAATAAAAAACATAAGAAACAACCCATCCTGAACATCCACGACCCATCCGGCAGGGGGAGGGGCGCCGACGTCCGTGGGAAAAACGTTGGCCCCTTGCAGCAAGGTCACGCGAAAAACTCCCCGTGTTCGCTTGTGGTTGCGCCCACTGGCGGCAGGAGTTGGTAGCGGGTAGTTTTTTCTTTTCCTTTTCCTTTAGCCCTTTCTTCTCCTCTGATTTATCGCCCTTTCGTGCCGTGGCGCACGAGCGGCTGTGATTGATTTCCCTCGCGCGGAACAAGTGGAATTTTGGATCAATAGCCAACGTGACTGAAGCGGGCGGCGCTTGTTTATTTTCGTTTGTTTATTTGCTTTTCTTTTGTGCATGATGGTTTGCATTACGAATTTGAGGGAAAGCTAACTTTATGCCCAGGAAATTACATAACGCGCCTGCGGGAAGAGCGATGTTTATGTTTTCAAATTAAAATTTATGCTGAACTTGTAGCATCTTTTAAGATATTTCGATCTACTTCACGGTCAGCGGTGAACGGCAAAAAAAAAAAATGGACAGAAAAGTTATCAAAAGTTTTTTGGATGTTTCGTGTAATTCGTTATCTTTTGCTAACGAACCAATCTTGCAGGTCCATTGAAGTGGATGAGCTTGAGCCGAAAGTAATTATATTTCACAGAAAACGTTTTAGTTAGAAGAACAAAGCCTTACTGTCGTTCTATACGCCAGGGGTCGTCAAACCGTTAGGGCGCTTTACAAGAAATAAGTGTATAGGAAACACATTCTATACATATAATGTTGATTTAAATTGATAACATTAGTAAAAAAATTGAGATCGTCCGCCTTGAAAAATAATGTTTTGAAAATAATATTTCACCGTGAAGCTTTGAGATACAAATTCAGGAAGAGCTGATGAAGGGAATCACTTTTAAGATTTATGAACATTTTCCGCACACGTTTCTTCACATTCTGTGTCAATTTTATTTTTTCATTGCCTTTTTTTCTCTCAGATTTTCTCTTATCTGTTCATATTTGCAAATATTTTGTGCTGTTTGAATGTCTTGTTGCAGTTAATGTTATCTCTTCTGTTAAGTAAATATAAATATGAATTTGATTAAATAATTTAAAAAATTATTCTGAAAGTAGCTAACATTTAAGTTTAATTGTTCAACGGATTTATCAGCAATTTATTTAAAGTAAATGGAATTAAAAAAAAAGTGTTTCGGCTCAGTTTTGTAAATGTTTCTTTCTAGCTAATTTTACTACTCGTCAATCTTTGTAATTGAGTTTGCTTCTCTCGCTACGAACCGTAGGACATGTGGCTAAATGCTTCTTTATCGACCAAAAACTATAATCAGTTCACATTGACCGTTCTGGTTAAATTTGATTAATTCAAACCGATGACGTTGTGTAAACATTATTTCCGCCATAACTTTCATTGGTTTTTATGTTGTTCCTCCAAAAAGTGCTTCCCTGCTTGCCAACCTCTGCTCCGTCCGAATAGTCCGGAATGGTTCACAGGCTCGCAGTGCATCGAAAGCATCTCGCTGCAGCAACGTGGACGACATAAAATATTCAACATCCATCGGTTGTAAAACGATCAACACAAACCGTGCACACAACAGCCGTCGTAAAAGAAAAAAATGTAAAGGGCATCATCACACGCCGGCCCTCTCCGCTGGCCCTGACAGACCAATTTTGGGGAAAATCAACCTCACTCCCTTTCAACTGGCCTTCTCGCTTAAGGGGGGGAAGAGATGCGATTTTACCCTTTTAACCCATTTTTTGAATGCGGAAGTGCACCCTATCGTTTTTGGGACAAGGCGGGCTGCTGGCAGCGTCAAAAACCAGAACCCCAATCTGCACTAAATCGACTTCCCTCGGTCCCCAGAAACGAACGTCGACTGGCCGGGAGAACGTCGATGGCGTGGCCACGGTTTGCCCGCTTTGAACCATTGTCTGCAGTAAATGAACCGGAAAATCCGAAAGCAATGCTGCGCAACGCATTTTCCATCCCACCGTCCCGCCACATGGGAATGGCCACACATCGCACCAATAAAGTAGGTGAAAAATTTGAATCGCTCGCCCGGAGGGTGATGGGCGGAAAAGGCTCCCAAACTTCATCACCTCGGAAACGTTCGCATCTGACGTCTGATTTTTGCACCGACGCAAAGGGTAGACAAGTTCTTGAAAAGTGTGTTTCTGTTAGTGGCAGTGTCCGGGTGTGGGTGTGTGCGTGTGTGAGTGACCGGAATGGATGATCCGACCTCGAGTCGGAAGTCTTGCGTGGATGCGGTGGCCCGAGCTAGAGGCTAGACGATAAATTTCCTCCGTAATCGAAAAGTTACCGGACCTTTCGGGCTCGGACCACAACACAGCACAACGAGACGATTAGGTTTCCTGATTTAACTTACGGGCCCCCGGCTTAGCTGGCCACAATATTGCCAGGGATTCCGCCAGCTTTTCCGCCAGTACGTCCGCCACGTCGTTGTCGTCTTCGTTGGTTTTATGGGGTGCTCAAACAATTTCGAGCGCTTCGTCCGGCCGTGCCAGGCGCCGTTGGATGGAAAGTACCGGCCCAAGGTTGTACGGCGATAAGCCAAGGAGGTGAGAACTAGGATAGAAACCCTCCTCGAACGGGTGCTGTGCTCGAGCCGGCCGAGCAGATTGCGTTCTCAGCTGTGCCGACGATAGCCTCGCTCGAGCGTTTGATCTGTGCACTTTTTTAAGTCGACGAAACCTTACCGCACGAGATCAGCGGCGAGGGCCAATTTATCTCCGGCACAGCTCGGGTTTTCATTGGGAAAGTTTGTGCGGAGGAAACCATCTCTTTTCGATTGCGATTGGATGGTTAAGAAAATGAAGTGTCACGGGCAAAGGAAAAGGCTTCGGGCTCAAAAGTAGCAAACACTTTCTGTTGCTCGGCAGCACATGGACGGACGGATAAACGCCACAGTGAAGAATATGCTTTTGAAAAAAATAATTATTCCAAAGAAGAGCTTTGTCTCGACTTAAGTTCTTTATGATTTGTTTCTTATTGAAACGCAATTTAATATTTTAAAGTTTTACAATGTCTCAATACATTAAACACAGCCAAACAATATAAAAGAAAACTGAAGGAGTTTTGGAATGGTTTCCTTTCTAACAATTTTCACCCACAAATTTTGAATCCTGCAACAATGTTCGCACTATTTACCAAAAGCATCTGAAGAAATTGTTGAAAGAAATAGTTCAATTTCGTCATCTTCTTTGCACGAGGTGCAAGCTTTTTAATCTTGTACCCCAGAACGATGTTTTACTTGAGAGTTCTAGGCACCATTCGCTTACACAACTGATCATTATGTTGAATATCTTCCCATCCGTCTTCCCGCCAGTTTTGCCCAACAACCGCGCCCGTAATAAGACGGTTTTCCTATTTTCCCAGAAGAACAAAAAAACACTCACTTCCGGCAGCGTACCGACCAAAAACGGCGGCCCAATTTACCTAAGTGTAAATTGGAAACAATTGTTGGCGTTTGCGGCAGTCGGTGCCAGCCTGCAGGAAGCCAGCCAGCAGCCTCAACTCATCTGGCCAGGCACGCACGGGCGCACACCAACGACTTGCGGTCTGTTCTGGGGCAAGTTTTTCCTCGAGTGTACTTTTCCCCCATTCGGTTGTTGGGCAAATAGTGGCGGGCGGGATCGAGGCCGTGTGCATACACACAGCGCACAACTTGCCAACTCAAACACAGCCGCAACCGAGGACCGCGTACACCTTTTCTTGCCGATGTGTGCTAACCGTGTGCCCGGCAACATTAATGTCTTGCAGCCACCCGAGAACACGACACTAAGCGCGAGCGCCCCGGCGAAGGGTTTGCGGTCAGGAGAGGCAGTGTTTATGTTACATTCTTGCCGTCGTTCCTTGCCGGGTGCCTTCCGCGCTCCGTGTTGATAAGATATAACTTAATCCGCAGCCGTTTCCGTACCTGTTTCGGTGTCTTGTTTTCCCGTCGCCTTCGTTTTTTTTTCTCTCCTCTCTCCAGCCGAAAGCTTCAACAGTGGTCAAAGGTTCCGGTGGATGCTAGAGGATCTGTAAATGGAACGAGTCTCCCGGTGAATCTTACCGGAGTAAGTTCTGCCCCCAGCTTGTTGGTAGTTTAAACAAGGAAAAATGAACTACCCGAGCAGGGGTTTGAAACGGATTCCAAATGTCTCTTGATGGACAAGTTAAATAAACTACAAATTATGTTGTTTTTGAATATTGCTTCCATTTGGAACACATTGTCAGTAAAGTTTAAGTAATGTTATCTGTTAATCGTAGTAGTTTGTTGTTAATCATGAGGCAATTTTTGCCAAAAAGCCAAGCCTTCGATAAATTAGATTTAATTCATTTTTAAGAATAAAATATTATAATTCGTTTACTATCCATTAAGTTTACCGGTTCTTAACCTTGTTAGGGCAATTTTCAAAAATGGCTTGGAAAAAAAGGCAACAAAAAAACCAACCCAAAAATCATGTTCCTGCTGCAAATACTGTTCATCTCTTCACGGCGCTGGGAGAAGCCCACTGTGCAGCACCACACGGATCGTGCAGGACTCACGATCACGAGTCGAGCACCACGAGAACGACACCAAACAGATGCTCTTAGGAGAGAACATGCTTTTCCATTTTGCTAATTAGCCAGCCCGGTCTGGCGGCACTACGCCGGGCAAGGTGTCGCTTTTTATCTCCGACACTTTGTTGGTCACTGGACTACTTACGTCCACTGGCGGACGACGGAACGGGTGGTAGTGGTGGTCGCACCAGGTGGTCGGAAAAAGCAACATAATTTCGAACGTTATGTCATGCGGTCGTATTCCGGCCACCAACCCTCCCTTTGGGAAATTCCCTTCCGATAACTCACCCGAATGCGGTCCCTCATGGAGAGCTCTGAACCGATGCAAACGATAGCGCAGATAGCGGCGTACAAAGCGAGCCTGTAATGAAAGAAAGATAGAGAAATGAGATACAACATAAAAACAGGCATGGCAGGGGGGGAAACCAATCCATGTAACTACAAGTTTGATAAAAAGAAAAGAAGCATTCCTTTTCGGTACGGAACACCGGTCGCCTAGCTACATGTTAACCTACTTTAGCTCAAGCAGCAGCACCTCTTCCACCTCGGAGTGAAGTGCAGCAAACGGCCAGCAGCTAATTGTTACCGAGGTCAGTTGGTTGCGCCGGAGATCACCATTGATCTTCAGCACGAGTGCGAGTCTTGGCCAACGTTTACGTTCTTGCCGTCCCCATCGTCGCATCATTCGATGATGCAATTAATAGCTTTTTGATTTGCAACACTTCAAGCTCGTTCGGTTCTGATTAACCACTTCGCCCATTTGGATGGACAATTCTTCACACCACCGAGTGGCGCCAAAGACGCGACGTTAGAACTATTAGTGGGGCTTCGATTAGCGACCCTTTCAACCACGTGCCCCGCAATGAAGAGATGATGGGTGGTTTTTTGTTTCTTCGTGATGATAGCGTGAACAAGCACGGGGAAAAACAACACACACCCGAGAAAGCCCTCCACTTTCGAAACCGGCGAGGAAGAATTAAATGAAACAACCTAAACGATGTTCGCTGGAATCATCATGACTGTCGGCATCATCCGGCTTAGATCGACTCGGCGAATCCATTTACGGTTGTGTAACGTTCAGTGAGCTATTAATTAAAAATTGATCCCACGCCAAGTGCGAGTCCCGTGGCGGACCCCGTAAGATCTACCCCTTGTGTTCATGTAGACATGGCACGAACATAACCTAGCATAACATCAGCCCCGACTGCCTTCGGAGCTCTCGCAAACGGCGAAAAGTGTGTCCCCTAAAACGATGGCAAACATTGGATCGGCGCAAACAAATCCTACGAGACGCTCGAAACAAGAAAGTGCAACATATGCTTTTCGCTAGGACAAACATATGTCTAAGGCTAACTTTCGATGTTTCTTTCGAAATTCTCCCCATGGGGAACGAAAATCAATTAGAGGTGTTCCTCAAGAGCACGTTAAGCTAAAGTGGAAGCACAACAGCCGAAAAAAGGGCTGCAAGGTTTTCCTGTAGCAAATAATGGAACACGAGCACGCAGGCTGGGAAATGTTGGTCTGTTGGCTATGACTCAAAATGTTTAAACCATTCGTCCAAGTTTGCGCCATGCAGTAAAATCCTTTTTGCTTTTTCATATGCAATTCAGCGCTTTAGGTGATGGAACTTTAGATAATTATTTTTTCCATCGGTTCGTCATTCCATCGGGCGGTTCAGAAAGAAAATATGCAGCCCTAAAAACATACCAAGCAATCGTGCCTCGGCGGTGGCATGTGCATAAACAGCATTACCATAAGCATAAACATTAATGACCACCCGGCAATAAATCACCCTTTGCTCCGACAGAGACAAAAAGTATTCCCGTTCATTTTCGTACATAAAAATAATATTTCGTGGTTCTCTTGGCTACCTCGTACGCCATTGATTGGATATTACGTATGTACGGCCATCATTCGTCCGACATTAAAGCGCATCCTTCGCGGTTTCGATATTTTCGTCAAAAATGTTCCCTGCGAATGGCCACCATTAAATACTTTGAAACGTAAATCAACCGTTTCCGGTTCATGAACGTTACACGATCACATTTGCTGTTAAAGTATTGCCACAGAAGATTTGAAGTGGCAAACTGCATTTCATTTCGAATGGAAAAATGCACGCATCGTTAAAGCATCGAATGCGCACCGAGAAACCGAGCATTAAATGCCACCCATACCATTTCCAGTCCAGTTTGCGGCGGAGTCGTGCACTTCAAACTTTAAACGGTAGACATTAAACACAGAAATTAGAAAATGGATGGGAAGCATCACGTCGATTTGTTACAGAAATAAAAAAAAACGACGAACTGCCGAGGACCGAAAAAATCTTTTAAATATGCCGACCCAGCAGCATTCTGCCGGGAACGGGCTCGAGCTGTTCAGGGCAGATTTCCGACAGGACCTATTTCACCGCCAGTTATCCGCCTGCCGGTGCACGTCCAGCACAGCTTTGTGCCAACTTGACCGAAGCTCAGGCGTAACCCCGGCGAAGGCGAACGAATCCCACCAACGAAGAACGAAGAAGCCGAGCAACCATACCGTGCGACGGATACGATGTGAGGACATTTGCCTAATTCATTTCCCGCAAAGCACATCGTCCGTACTCTCGCAATGATGGAGGTTCCAATCGACGTGGGCTAGTTGCAGGCGCTCGACCCAACGAGGGGGATTCGTTGGATGTCGGCCAGGACCTTCATCATAGACTGCTGACAGGACGTGTCGAAGTGAAGGCCGAAATGAAAAGTCAACCGATCCAGTACCCGGTTGTTCGTCCTACCCGGGGATGTTCGGGGACGATATCCTTCCTCCGGGTCGGTGTAAAATCTCTCCAACTATCTCCATTGTGCGCCGTTGTAATAAACTTTGGGCTATTTACGACCAAAGCGTCCGAGTCCAGTCTTTAATTTTTCGCCAAACGGGCAGGTTGCACCGTTTGACACGGAACAGTTGTATTCATCTCTGTTCTGTTACACACGGGACAGAGGAATTTAAAAATAAAATTAATTAATTAAGTCTCATCCATATTTCCGAAAAACTTACATAAACACGCCATTCATATCCGAGCAATAACTTTTAGTTTCGAACCCGAACTGCTCGTTTAAAATTGTTGAGAATACTCTCAAATATTTCTTCAATAAATAATAAACGTAAATAGCATTTTCTTCTTAAAGTCAAGTTTTACATGGACAAGAAATATTTCATTACTCCTACATGGATCGCAGCATCTTTGTAGGTTAAACGGAAAAGTGAAAAGGTTGTCCTTACAAGGCGCACGTATATTGAACATTCTGGTACGCTTCAAGACAAAGGGATTTCCTGCTTGTAAGCTTGGAATATTTTGCAAGGTTTCGGTGCAATCGCTTAGTCTGTCACCGATTGGAGCATAGTCCAGTGGAGCATCATGCACTCGTTCGAGCCGTTAACGTGCTAACATGCCCATTCTAGACCCCGCTCCATAAGCAAGCAAACATGCGATCCCTTGCATCTCCCCGGGATGCTGCACGGCTAAAGCACAAAAGACTGGCGAACAAAAAATGCCTGGTGCACCTTGCGAGCTGGTGCTGTTTGTTCGTGTCCTTCGTCCTTCGGTGTGTGTGTGTGCGGTCAACACTGGTCCAGCGCTGGTCCACACAATAACCTGTGGCCAAACCTCCATTTCCGCAATGGCTAGTCCATTTTCCCGGCTTGCCAGCTCAGGAAAGCTGCATACCGTCTAACTGCAGAGAACCGTTTGCAGCTGGACCCCGGTTCCGGACGGTGTTGGGAGGAAAAATTTATCAACACCATTACAGAAACCCTGCGATGGGTTCTTCAAGGGGGGGTTGAGGTGATTGGTGTGTACCCAAGACGCAAAGATGTGGATCTAGCCAGTTCCGTGCACTGGCCTGCTCCGACACTCGGCTATCTTTATTACCCTCAACAAATTCAATAAAATATGCTTATGAATTTATGTGTGTACAGTCACAATTCACTTTGCTCGAATTCGCCACGGAGTATGACGAGAGGTCGCGGGCGAGAAAAACGGAACGACTTCTAAGTCGGTTGCGTCGGTTTGAGCCATTCTTCCCGAAACCCCATATCGATTATTTGTTCTCCTCGGCTTCGGCCGGTTCGGTTGATGTTGTTGCCGTTTGGGCAACAGAATCTGTAATTGGTTTCACTGCACGAAACGGCGCAACCGACCGAACCGACCACATTCTCCTATCGGTTAGCGGAGCATACGGGTTTCCATGCGCAGCCCTGCATACTTTCCAGCTGGGTAGGTTCCCCAAAACGAGCATCGATCCACCCGTTTGAAGTAGGAAGTTGCACAACAACGCTCGATGGCGAATCATAATAAGAACTGCTCCATGTGCACTTGCATCACTTGCACTGCTTCGGCGTGGCGTTGCGTCGTCGATTCGAGTACATAAATTAGAGCTCTGCTGTTCCACATACTGCTGCTGCTGCTGCTGCTCCTTTCCTTTCCCACCAAAGCCCATTCGAATTCAATCACCAAATGGTGATAACGAATTCACAAATTAGTACCGAAGTTATGCAAGTGAGCTTTATCCAACATGCCGGCTCGGAAGCGTTACGTGCACATCCGGGTTACAGAAGTCGGACATCCTTCTGTTTGGGATAGTTTAAATATATTCTAAGAAGGTTTGCAATAACCTCAATGAAATCTTTCAAACCGGACAGGGTGTCCTATTTTCTTCTTACAAAAATAAATTGGTTGGTTGCTTAATTGGTTTTCTACATTTAATAATTTTGTTTTTCTGAACACCTGTTTTCGTTAAAACTGTTTTTATCTCTCCGCAACAGATCGTTGAATCAAACAAATATCATTCCTTTTGAATACATTGATTTAAAGGCAAGGATTTACTGACCATATAATATGGTTCAATTGAACGAAATTACTTCAGCAAACGATCATGAAAGTAACAGGTAGTAGTGAAGTTAACCACTGCTAAACATTGCGAGATGTGAGAGATTCATTTCAATAAGGGCAATTTAACTACCGTATTTCTCCGTGTATAATATCCACCTTGTTGTCGAAATGCATGTTGCAGTAACTAATAAAAACCTCTTTTTGCACCAAATGTTTCACCTAAAATCGAAGGTGCATCTTATGCATAGCGAATTGTATTGTAAAAATACCTGGTGACGAATCGTGGATTAAAATGCATAATAATTATCTCTACTTCTTAATAAACTCCATTCAATCTGCTTTGAAATAGATGATCTTCTAATTCTCCTTAAGCTTGAAACGATATAATATGTTATTTCTCACTGATGCTAATTATTTGTGAAATGAGCAGACGAAAGAATGAAGAAATAACGATTCAACATTTATATTGAAATTCTTTGGCATAAGTTAATGCTCCACGCCGTCATTCGGTATCAATCGGCACCGGAAACTGGAAATGTCGCAGGGAATTCTTAATCTGTCCGGAAACGATTCTAGATCATCAGCGGAAGGCGTTACCCCATCATGCACCAGTGTTGCTCATTATGCGAAAAATAATCCGCACTGGAAATCAACCCTTTCGAATCGGCGCCGCGCGCCGAAGACGTTCACCGATTGCTCGCACTCGCGCGTAATTACTTCATTTCAAGTGTGCCCTAGCAGCACCCAAGGGGGGCCGGGTCGAGAAGCCAGTCACTTGGAAAGTGGCAAGCCACTCGAACTCGTCATTTTTCAAGCCTCCCCTCCCCCCTGCCACGGCTGGGAAAAGCGAAAGAACAAGAGGACGTCGTTTCGACGCGTGATCGCAATGTTAAGAGGTCACTCGGTTGTTCCTCCACGCGACGATCGGTATCGCGCGGTTGCATCGCTGCACTATTCGCAAACAATGGGCCCCAGATTGATGTTTGATTGTCTCTCCGAGCGGAAATCTTGCAGCGTGCATAGCACGCCATCCCTTCCCTTTAAACTCTTCCTGCTCAAGTGTGGCACACCGGAGATGCAGCATAATAGAGCAAAGGTAAAGCTGAAGCGCCCGCCTGCCTTTCCTTTTCCAACTGGGGCTTCACTCCAGGAAGGCCCACCGTACGTCACAGTGCATCGGGGAAAATGCACCCGCAAATCATGTGCTGATGGGGTTCGGCAACGGATCGCTTTTGATGGATTCGTTTATTGATTGCCAACCGCGGGACCAACTCCAAGCTGAGCCGCGCTCGTTGTGGTTTCGATGCTGCGTGCAGCACAGCAAATCCCTCGTCGAGTGCAACTGGTAATTACAAATTTGTTCCCCCACTTTACGCTGCACCATTGCAGACAGTTAGAATGCAGCATGCACCATACAAGAGGTGGCGTGGGCGTTGCGGTTTGGCTTCACCTGCCGAGAGCTAATTAATTGCATCTCCGTACCGAATCCCGAGCCGGGGAGTGTCTTGAATCACCTCGCGTAAACACTTGTAGCGAAGTGTTTACCTGACACCTCTTGACATGCCAGAGTCCTTGAGGATTTTAAAAAGATTGTTAGCAAAGAAGTGTCTTTAATGATACCCTCCCGGGATCAAGATGGAGATATCGTTGACTTGAATGGTCGGTTTCTGGTACCACCATGGTTGCCTAACTAAGATGGATTAATCGCATGTAGTTCGAAATAAAATCGAAAAGTCTAGTCATTACTTTCAAGCAAAGCCAATGATCCAAGCAATGATTCTGTTCTTTCCATATTGAAAGGAAACGGCACCCTGAGCACACTCCGTCAACATTTGCGATGGTGTTCTACGCAAGCGACTCGTACGCAAGACACGTTTGCGGAGAACACGTGTGTGGTTTCATTCATAAAAAAATCGGCACATCCGCCGCTGAAGTGTCGTTTGTGTGATTTCTTGCTTCATTCATCCGAATCCTTCTCACCTTGCATTCGGCCGCTGCGATGCAATTTATCAGCCGCAGTATCGAAAAGTGCTTTCGATGGTGCACTTTTACGCCACCCGATCGCACGTTGACACCCGCTACAAGAACCGTCGGGAAACACGGGAAGGTGTTGCGGGATAGAAGAAAAAGTAATGTTGCCGATGGTGTAACGGTGTAAGTACGTGCTCAGAAATCATCAGCTCGTTAGCGCCGACTTGAACGGAAGAAAGTGTAACGTGTGCCAGGGAACCATTTTTGCGAAGCCGTTTCCGCCATCGTCTTGGGCTGCTCGTGGTTCAGGAAACGGAGGTTTTGTTCTTGCCGATCTCCCTACCGCCAAGCGAGCGAACACAGGACACAGCGACAAAAGTGTAACAAATCGTGAAAACCTCCACTCCAACGACATCATTGCATCGTAAGCACTTATTTGAAAATCCTATTACTTCAACACGAAACAGCAGGACCGTTTTTGGGCGGTCGATTTCGGCTTCCAGAGCTCCTTTGAAACTAATGGAGGGCCATACAATCACCGTGCGCACTCTATTCATACGACACCGTTTAGTGATTTGCACGTTAAAGTGCATTTATCATGGTCTCCCAGTTGGGAGACTCGGCTAAAGGTCGAGTCCATTCGTCCTCGGACAGTGGTGGCTCCGTCAGCATTCATCAACGGCACACTGGCCTACAAAACGCTCCACCCGTCAGCCGTCACCGTCGCCGAGATGGTTATTAATATTCGCACCGGTTAGATAACCATCACAACCCAACCCAACCAACTAACCTATTTAGCCCGAAACCCCGACCCTTTATCCCCGATATCCGACGCGTCTATGTGTTTTGTACTGCGATGGAACATATTTCAACCGGTTGCAGTCCGTTCCCTGCACGGACAGGATGAATGCCGATGGCCGGAGCGTTTCAGTTGTGATGTGAGCCGCCCGACAACAAAGTCGCACTACTGCACTTCGGATCATAACATAACTGGGGAAGCTGGCGGATATGCGGCGTCAGGCGTGACGGTTAGCAGCATGTCGCCTAAGGACACTCGCCCGTTTTACAATGACACGCTAAAGAGGATGCAATGTGATACATTTTATACATTGTAATGCTTCTTCTGGCGTGTTAGTCCGATAAAAAGGAATCTTGAAGCTTTAATTTAGCTTCATTTGTTACAGTAAATCGTGTAATTCTTTAAGAAACAATGCTGCAGCAACCGACAAAGGCTGCCGAATAGAATAATGAATCAATTAAAGACACATTTGAAAAAAAAACTTCTAACTCGGTATAAGTTAATGTTAAAATTTTCCATATAATGATAAAATTTTATCTTAAATTAGGAGTCGATACATCAATCTATTTTTTCATAAATGACTTTGACCATAAGATTCCACAACTTCAACTAGATGGATTGAGCCTCGCAGTCTTGCTTTGGTCCGGCCTAGTGATATGCTATATGATAAGACATAGCATTACGTGTAATCACTGCTTGAATGGTTCACAATAATTTAGCAGAATCTGTATCAGTGTCGGGACACCTCCAAACAAGCATGTTATGCTGTTAGTAAAAACAATAATTAAAGCGTGTAGAATCATCTGTCCAATAAAGCTCCACCCACACAACTTGAAGATCGCTTCCCAGCAAGCTTCCTATCATCTCAAAGGTTGTCTTAACAGCAGCAACAAGCGACCAGCATATCATTTTCAACTGGTGACGGTGGCGGGGTGGCGTCCTATAATTCCGGGTTCCAATCCTCTCGGGTTCACATTGCAGCTCCACCGATGCGGATGTGTGGTAATTATTCAGTTCATACTCAATCGCACCAGCAAGTGTGTGTGTCCTGGCCGATGTCGAAGCATGCCTCGCAGGAATGCCTTTCCCGTCGGATACACGCAATTACGTTCGACTGACCGGAACTGAACCCGTCCGGGTGGTGCGGTTTTCTACGTGGGCCTAACTCAGCCCGCCCGGAAGCCCGGTGATCCATCGCCGCCTTTCGGCTCCGCTCAGCCGCATCATCAATTCCTGGGTTCTCGGTGCCTGGTCCCTAGCCTGTGAAACGGGTGGAGTTGCACGTACAATAAATCCAGTTCCCCGGGGATGCCCGTGAGACTCTCCTCGGAAGGACACAAATAACGCCAGGCTCCACGGAGTGATGAAATTGGCGAGAGCTGAGTGCGACGGAGAGCAAGGGCGATGTTTGCGAATATCCTTCCGCTCGCCGGGAAGACTTTCCGTTGACTCCCCTTCAGCGGGGACTATCGTCAAAGTCCGTGTCAGAAGTACAGGCTCAAATCGATCAGCAACAATGTGCGCTGTTACCCGATGGCAACCTTCCCTAAGGTTTTCCGCTCGTCAAGCTCTAAGCAGGCAGGTTCTTAGATCGTTTCACTTGTCACGGTAATAGAAATAACCATCATCATCATCGTCATCTTCTTTAGAGCATTCACCGTCGACATTGGAGCTCATTCGAGCGGCTATTGTTAGCGTCTTCCACAGGCCACAGGCGCAGCAAACAGACCCGCGACAAACGGCCCAAGAAGACCGTCAGCCGAAACATTTCCACCCACCCCCACCACCCATCGTCGGGCAAGGGGACAATCGACGGCCGACGGCCAAGTGAAGATAGGAAGGTAAACAACTCCAGACGACCACGTTGGCCGCCGTTTTCCCAGTTTCTCCCTTTTCCAGGCGAGTAAATAGTTAGTCAATCAATTGGGCTTTTGATTCCGGATCCCGCTGGCACGTGGCTGACGATGCTTTTCTTCGGCGCGTCACCGCCCACCGTCACCCCCATGCTCCGTCCGAAGGGGTGCTTTGTTCGGTGCAGCACTTAAGTGGGCTTTCTTCACTTCACTGCAACACGAGCCCTTCGGCATCCATCGAGCTGCGTATTTTTTGTCTATTGTCGTCTCTGCAGTTCTTGGTGGCGCGTGCTTACCCCCGAAAAACTTACCTCCTTGTTTACTCCTTTGCTCTCCGATCAACGGTGGCATCAACGGTCGGACATATCGTCGCAGAACAAATGACAATTTTCGCAAAGCAATTGCGCAAACAGGAAACATATATCCGATAACGGGGAAAGATAATAATGGTTATTGGGTGGCCGCATAGGCATTCTATTGCCAAGAAAGGAGAGAGCGATTGAAGCATAAGTTATGCGTTACACAATCAGAGATACAATGCTCGAACTTTCCATTCACACGTCACACGCTATCATACTTATTTTAAAACATTTTACTATCCACAAAAGCACCGTAAAGGCATCATAGCTTAAACTAGTAGTTTATTTTTTTAAATTTAGTGCACATTATTCGGTTCCGTCTCGTGCAGTTTGTAGCAAAACATTATGAACCTGATGTAATCTACATAATTCGTTTGCATTCACAAGGTAAGCGCAGCGTGATCCCTCAGTATAATATCCATCCCATCAATGTAATTGAAAACTACCTGGGAGCACCAACCAAACACAAGCTCGTTTTTTCCATCCCCTGATGAAATGCACTCCCATTCGGTTTTTTTTTCTCGCCCCTCAAGTGCATGCTCTATCAAATTGAAACCTTTAAAGTGTGCACACCATGGCGAGATGTGCCAAACAAAGAACGGCTTGGAAAATGCCACGTTGCAGCTACGCTCCGCCGAACATCGGTTAGAATTCGGTTGCGGTGTGGTGACCGTTGGCCAAATTAAATCAGCACCATTTGCAAGGTCACCGGGCCGCCCCCCTGGGAGGGCAATCATAATTAAATGGGAATAGAAAACCACCGGCCCGGGAACGAGCGAACGTTTGCACAAACTCTTTGAACCCTCCCGGAGGGTACGTTTGCAAGCTTTTCCGAATTCGGGGCGGCTCGGCCGGTTTGGATCGAAAAGCTAAGATGCTCGGGGCCCGGGAAATCGAACACAGCGACGACACACTCCCGGCTTGCCACAGTGCGTGACATCTTTCGCTTTCATTCCATTGCCGGCGGGTTTGTTTAACTTGATTTCGATTTCCAGCAGAAAACGTTCTGCACAAACGGAATGTAAACATCCATCGTCTAAATGCTGGGGCTCCATTTGCCCACCAACCGATGATGCCGGCGGCAATGAATCTTCAAAAAAGGGCTTCCACCCCGACCAAACGCTTCCATTTCCAGGTGGCGTCTGTTTATCCAACGTTCGCCAAGGAGGAGCGCGGATGAATCCGTTTCGGCAATTCCGTCTCATTTAAAGTTGCGAGAAAATTTAAAAACAACCTTGAACCAAGGAACAAATAGAAAATGGATCTAAATGGATGTCCACCGTAAATCTCAGTCGAACCGTGTTTCGCGCGACAGTGACGTTGGAAAATCTTTCTACTGTTCACCGGACACACACACTCTCGACAAATCACGAAACATCCTGGACCGCCCTCCGTGGCCATTCTGTGTCGCGTAGCGCAGGTCACACGCCACAAATTGTGGAGAACTTATCTCCAACATCTTCAAATGACAGAAGTACTCAGCCTGCATTGGAGCCCGGGTTAGTGTTAAACGTTCTAGCGTTACTTTAGACCAGTCCTTCACCATGAATGAATCGCCGGGGATCCGGATGGGGTTAAAAAACGGGGGATCGAGGAAAAAGGTTTGATTTATTTGTTTGTTTGTTGTCGGCACAAGTGCAGACTGCCACTATGCGCCACTTCTTGCCCTAAGTGTGTGTGTGTGTATGTGTGGCGAGGATTTGAGAACCGATTATGAACCGCGCAGCCCAGCTGAACTCGTTTGTGTCGCGCTGCTCCACTTTTGGAACACAATCGGAACATCTTTTCGGTTGTTCCGCACCTTCCAGGGCTCCGTTTGCGCGTTTAACTCCCAAAATGGACCCGGAAAAATAATGGCCACTTGCGTCGCGCAGCTTTTCCAAGGCATCGAAAAGCAGTCCCCAAGTGCACCGCTCGTCGGGAGTTTGAAGAGCAAAATGTCACAATTCGAGAGTGTGTGATGTAAGGGAGGACAAAACGCCACGTCCACACTTCGTAACGACCGTCTCGAACCGCGAACCGCTTTGCGCCGGTCAGACGGAACGAAGCGGATCTTCTTTATTTTCGGGGCGAATCCCACGAAACTCTGGTGATTTGAGAAGTGCGCGCACGTCGTCTCGAGTTTCTTGTTCTGGCGCAGGCCGGCCGAGTGGTGTGGTGTCGAGACTTTTTCCCTAGCACACGGAGCACTTATGGTGCAGCAAGACCTACCACCACCGTACGCACCGGAGGAGCTATGCGATTCCATGTGGGGGTTATGTAGAGCAAACGAGAAGGAAGAGAGTGCCGCCAGCCGATATCCACTTGCCCTTGTTCCTCTCGAGTTTTGACCATCAAAACCAATGTGCCGAAGAAGATGGAAATCACGGTCGACGGCAGATCGGATCACAACCATATTAAACAATGGAGTGCCGGAAAACGAGATATCAACAGTGTGACAGTGGATGAAGTGTCTTACCGAACCAAAACTACACAGCGTATCCACTCTGAACTGTTGAACATGGTTTGTAAGCTATATAGCTTTTCCAACCACACCCTATACCTTTAGTTTAAATTTAAAAAATAAGTTTTTTTTTAAATAATTTTCTGCTATGCAATTTACAGTTTCCAACGGCAGTGCGTAAAATACACAGAGAAGAATTTATCATGATCAACTTCTCTTTCTCCTTCTGTCGTGACGACCAATTTGGTCATGCCTACCCATGTTCGGCGAACAATCTGTTAGGTCTGGATTCGAACACACACCGTCATTGTGGGTCGTGTTTGAGCCATCGTGCGCGCTCGGCTATCCCGGACCCACATTATCATCAACAAATAAATGCAAATAAAATAAATCAATAATTGGTAGATATTTCAGAGCTTGATGAATTAAAAAAAAATCTGTGTGTTCAAAATGATTGATCTCTCGAATGAATGAACCCAGCATACAATTATGTTTAACAGGAAATCACTGAAAAAAAAACATTGAAGAGAAGAAAGAAAATCGGATGTTTGAAGAGTATCTTCGCTTCTTATTTTTGCTTTAGACGTTCAACCTCCCCTTCCCCTCATTTTAACTCCCGGTTGTTTGCCTTATCGAGGATCGATTTACCAATTCATTTCACTCGATACTATATTTACATAAATTGAGTTGATTGGTTGCTACCATTTTGTTTCGCCGGAAACCGGAGTCGTAACCGAATGACATCGAAGTCACAAATTCGCCGACTATCATCAAACAAATTCCTAGGAATCGAAACATCTGGCTCCACAGATTAATAGCAACACCTGGCCCCGCCCGAAAGGGGCGAGTTGGGAGCGCAAGATAACCAAACTCCCCCGTTTCTTCGGCTTCTGGATTGATGGAGAAACCCCCAGAACCATCATCAATTCTTGCGGATGGTCCTGATCTTTACACACATTTACAAAAGAAATCAATAACATTCTGCTCGCATGTATGATAAATCATCCGACGCGCGCCACCGTGTTGACCTTCCATTCCTGGGTGAAAAGATTGGCCCGTAAAAGCATCCCTTAGTGGAGGAAAACGAGCGTATCGAAGGGCCACGTGTTTCACAAAAACTCGTACATAGTGATGTAGTGTGGAGCAGAGACCCAACACGGATCGTAAATCATCTTTCCGCCCCGATACGGAGGAAATGATACATATTTTGCTCAGACTTCCATTTCCGCCCGGGTGCTTCCGGCGTTCCGGAGAGTCTTGTTATTCCGCATTTTTGCTCCCGGATCAACTCGGGCGCCGCGGTGGAAAGAATTTGCTTTAGAAATAATGACACGAGAAAATCCCAGCTTTTCCCAGCGAACGGGCAGGCATCCTTCAGAGTACCTTTTTTTTTATTTAAGCCGCCAGAATGCGTTCTTCTGGTGTCCCACCTTCATGCCGATGAGTTTTTCTACCATTTCCTATAATCAATCCATCTTCGCTCAATGACTTTTCCAATCAATTTCCTTCATTCGATTGGCGTGCTGGCGGGTAAGGAATTCCACAAGTCACAAAATCACGATACTAGGATGCCCCAGGAAGCTGGTTGGATTGGCGCATGTAAACTTATACTTCAATTTCACCTAACGTTTTACAATGCTTAACGAAAGCTCAACCTCTGCTCCCCTGGCGATTCATCCTGGCAGGCCGAGGTTCCCCTGCACCCGGGCCGTATCGTAACGGTTCTGCAGTTGGAAGCTCATTGTTCCCGGATCGTATTCCGAATCCTTCGCCGTCCAACACCGAGGAGATCCCACCACTTCTCCCCGCCAATCCCCGTTGCTCTCGGACGGATTACGGATTGCAGCGGGAAAGTCGGCCCGGGCCGGAACAACAATTAAACATCCGTCAAACTGTCGGATTTTAGATGGATGGCCCACCGATGCGCACCGGGAACCGGGCTTGCCGGGGTTTTCCTCTTCCGCCAGCATCCCCGCGCAGGCCTCTCGAACGCCACGGGCTCGAGCACGTCCGTGGTGGTTCGCTCGGGACGAACATTTCGATGGGATTTCATTTCGTCTCACGTTTTAGCAATCAACTTGATGTTTTGTGTAATGTTTCGCATGCATGGGCCGTGGGCCAGCATTCGGGGCAGTCCTTCTAGGAGAGAGCGGCTGCGTAGGACCATGACAAAAGCGATTTGCTCCTCCGTGCAGCAGGAACAACTCGGCACACGTCGTAAGCTGTAACGCTCTGGCGGGACAAGAATGTCAGCATTCCAGATGGTGCATGGCACGCCTGCACTCATCAGACTTTGGAATTAGAGGTTCCTTCTACTTGCAACCCTTGCGCCACAGTGGGACAGAGTTCTGCGTCGCACAGACCGAACAAATGACAGTGTACGGCTGTGGTAGACTTTTTCGGAAATTGTCACTTACATGCTGACCGAGAGGACCTTCTTTGCTCGTCATCCATTCATGCACATTACCACGGAGCTTTTGGCGGTCCAAAAGTTGTAGAACATGACGGGTCATTTGCTAAGTGGATTTTTAATCCTGAAAGAGCTACTTAAATTCGTATAAGCGCCAGGAAGCAGGAAAACAAGAAATGAACATTGCATATCACTGACACTTTCATATGTTAGTCATATTTCATTTAAGAATTCGAATCCATACGGTATGTAAGAATTTTAGTATCAAAGGACATATTAGGTAACGATTCAAAAAGGCATAATACACTCAGCAAAATATTTCCTTTGAACATTTATTCCACTACATGTTACGGACTGAATAAAAACCAATATATACAGCCGTTCGCAGTTGCTACCGTCGTTTGATCAACATATTTTGTCATTTGATCAACATTTATTGTCGTTTGCCCAACATTTACTGTCGTTTGATCAAACGTACCGTCATTTGAGCAAACTCTACTAGCTTCTTTGCAAGCACTACCGTCTTTTTGACAGATCCGCCTCTGCTTGAAAAGACGGTACTGCTTGCAAAGAAGCTAGTAGAGTTCGCGCAAACGACGGTACGGTTGATCAAACGACAGTAAATGTTGATCAAGCGACAATAAATGTTGATCAAACGACAAACTATGTTGATCAAACGACGGTAGAAACTGCGAACGGCTGTAACACAACCCATGTAAGCCACCGTTTCTTGACTCCATTTCCCACTGTGCGATTTGCTGAAGCACCCCGTTGCTACAGTTTAAATCTACCAAAACAGTTCTACCCGACGCTTGATTTGAACTACAAGATTGATTACGCGTAGCATGGAAAAGCTTCCTATCTGACAAGGTGTCGTCAGCACGTTCGGCAGACCACCGTGGCTGTCCGTTCTCTAAGATTACACTTCCGACAAACAATTAACAGGACATCATGAGAGCATGGGTTGGAGTGAAGACTGCAGCCGGCCAGTGTTAAAGATAAGGTTGGACCAGATTACTAAACAATAATTAACACCCAAATGTGCGAAACCTTTATCAGCGGGTTCAATGTGCACAACGCTCTACACCGTCGATGTGCGCATCATTATGTAGCTCCGAATTATTTTATTTTTTTTAAATAAAAAAAAACAAAGCTTGCTGTTCTAAAACACAGCCGAAATAAGCCTCCTTAGTGTCCCAGGGCGGGTTACAAATTACTGTTTATTACCATTTCCAGCAATACACGCCGAGGGCCTTTGGCGCCATTTTTCGTGGAGTTTCCAATCTGCGCTTCGCCCCGCGCTTCGATGATGCCGCTCCGCGTGTCCGCCGGGCAATGCCGGCAGGTGGAATGGAGGATATTAAATTTCTCCACGCGAGCATAAACATCAAACGCAGCTTCCCGGTGGGAAAAGCCGATCGTAAACATTTTAAAAGCATCAGCGCCGGTTAAAAACCCTACACACGCGCGGGACAAAAAATACCGCACGCGGAGGGCGCATACCGAACGAATTTATGTGTGCAAAATGAGACATGACTGAAGCTCCGCTTTCGAGCCGTTCACGTCACGTTAAAATCAATTTGAAACTTTAAGGTACCGCCCATAACCCTACCCGTTTTATTAGTTAGCAAACCAAAGGGAAATGGAACCGGCATGGCAAGGAGAGGCCTCAAATCCAACAGCTCCGCGGACGTGTTCACCTTGAAAATCGCCGAGAAGAAGTTTCGTTTACGTACATCCAAATTTTCTTTCGCGCAGTACCAACACGGTGTGGGGGATGTAGCGAACAGGAGCCAATAAATTCGCATGTCTTATGTCGCACAAAGCAATACGTCTCGACAATCCCTCCATTAGCCCACATCGCCACCACACCCAACCAACAACAGAGCGTGTGTGGACGGGGTAGCCGGAAAATGTTTTCTCATTAAACGGAAACAAGAAATCTTCCACCATGCCTGCGGAAGACGCATCCAAACCGTCGAACGAGTCAACCAAGCGACAGGCGCAGGGCGGCCGGAAAGAAGCCATTCGTGAAATTGTATTAAATAATAAACGGCCATTAAAATCTCGAAATGAAAACATACACACTCGTGGGTGAAATGGCGCGAACGAAGCAAGGCGAAATCAAGAAGTCTATTTTATCGGCCCACCAGCACGAGCCCCAGCAAGTGGATGTTTTATGTTCCTTAGCCGGCGGGCGGTGGGAGAATGACAAAAAGTGCCCTAGAGACGCGGAACCAACGATGAAGGGAAGCGCGAGTCGTGGCACTACAGCCAGTTATTAAGGTAATTAAAATTACCCCTTTCTTATCGCCCGCGAGGTCACCGCGGGCTCCTTCCGTACCCCACCGTAGGGCCCATGTGTCAACCAAGCATCGCGGGGTGCTCTATGCTGCCGTGAACATTATCACGGCTTCTTCCAGCACGTTCCTAATACTTTCCTTCCCTCGTTCCCCGTCACCATTGGACTCCATTTCCGCTGACATCATCCATCGTCATTCGGTGTCGTCGAATCGTCGCCTCCATCCGTGGCACGCTCGAACGGATTCAATTTTCACCGAGCGCCAGCGCCCATAAACCCGGCTCCCAAGCTGGTACCCTGCGCTCCGGTCCGTTTGTCTGGTGATTTATGCTCGGGATTTTTTATTGTTTATGATTATTATTACTTTTTAATTGATTTCTGAGCTCCACCCCATTCACCCCGACCAACTCCCTGAAAAGTTCGCGCTTTCGGGAAAGAAAGTCCCGCGACCTTTGCCAGCCAATCGTCTCGTTTATCACTAAATCTTCGTCCGGGCGAGAGGAACGAGTCGTTCGATCTACCGGCGATTCTTCTTCACCACGGCATCCAATCGTGCCCGGCAATCGTGATGATGATGATGATTTGAGACTCCCTGATATGGCTGTCACCAAATTCATTTATGATTTATTTCCATTCACCTTTGCCGGTGCTCGGACGATGCGCACCGTCATCTTATTTGGCGAGCCGACAGGTTCTTATTGGACAGCTCTGGGTCCAAAAATCAAAAGAACCTCATAGATGGGAAGGAACCATTGACGTTCTTTCTTCGAAAAAATCCCAAAGAAAGAGATTTGGGGAAAAAGCCAGGGTCGGTGGGAAAAAGCCGGCAAACTGTGTTTCGACATTGATCCTCGGGGGGAGTGAAAAAAAGCGCTGACTTTTCCCTCCCGCAGCGACGACCTTGGTTAGGAAGGGAAATCAATAAAGTTCCAAGATTTTATCACCCGTACGTACGGTACCCATTCCGTTTGATGGGACATCCCACCCCCTCCGCACGTGATATCGAGCGAGACTAGAATGAAGAGCTCTTTTTAACTCGCCCTTGCAGGACAGAACACACACACTAGAGATAAGAGCTGGGATGATTGAATGCGCGGTACGAAACGCACGTATCCGAAAGGGTGCGCTTTTAAAGGGGGTTTCTTATTTTCCCATCAGATGGGCTCCGATACTTGAAACCCTTATCAAATGGCCGAACAGCCGAAAACGGCGCACTTTTCAGTTTATCAACCATTTTGATGGGTCCTTTGAATGCCGAGGGTCGTGGGCAAAGCTTCGCTTCGTTTCGCATTTCCGCATCGCACCGAGGACGACGACGTCGACGACGACGGCGACGACGGAAACAGTTAAAAGAAGTCACCCGGCAGCTCAACCTATTCAACCCATCCTCGGATCCGAAGGTCCGGCGGCAAAACCCCGATAACGGACGAATGGGCGTTGGATTAATCCCGTAGCCCGCTTGGAACCGCGTGCTAATACGAAAAATTGAGCAGATAAGAAGAATTAAAGGGGAAAAAATTTGACAAAGAGCAACCCCGACCCATGTTGTGTAAATGGAATAAAAAATACCTCGTAAATGGAATAAACTGTTTAGTCGCATTTTTGTATAGCTCCTCCCGGGTGCCGCCTGGCGTAAAAACCGCCTCAAAGGAGGAGATAACGGAAAATCAGATTTCCGTTTGTGAATTTTTGTCGAAGAAGTAGAAAAAAACCCCGGGAAAACCGCCTTGTCTACTGTGTTGCACCGGGGAAGGTTGCGGAAGCAAGTCGTAAACAAGCCTTTTACACGATCCAATAGTGCTTATCTTAGAGTGCTTCCTGGTAGAGGTGGCCGAAAAATGGAAAAGGGATTTTGCGAGATCGAATCCTTTCGACATTGTTTTTAGCGACAAAAGGCATGATATCCACACCGCTGCGCTGCTTCTGGGGCTCATCTTTCCCGGGAAATGTTTACCCATGGACGCTTCAATCGAATGTTTCCACTCACATCAAAGTGGTCTTAACTTTTCGCCGGAACTCGTCGGTGTAATGTAGAGTGCACGCCCAATACACATCGGTAGCTATATGAAGGACATTTCCAATAGATTTTAGCGACGGAAGTTTGTTGGGAACGATTTGAAATGATGATTTTTCTGATGTTCATGAAGAACGTGTGAGAAAGATGCCAGATGATTCGTAAGAAATCTGGCAAACACATCTGTTTCCTTCCAAATTCCTCGTAGACCAAAGCAGAATATTTCGTTATGTTGTGAAGAAAGAACGATATTTCTCCGTTTTTTTTTCATCGTCTTCTCGGAAAATCTCTTGGTTGTAATTGATTAAGTATTGTATAATAACACCATTTTGAAGTATCCATTGCAGAAATGAATCAGAAAGCTCTTTACCAGAGGAGGGTGTGTAACAGACGATTTCACTATGTTTGAATGATTTTTTTTTTCCTCCAAATACACCACATTTGAAATGGAATGAAAGTGCGATAGTCTTTAGCAAACGAAACAACAAGCATATGCTTGCAGACCGATCCTATATCATCCCCTTTTACGGAAAACCGCGGCCTTTAAAAAAAACAATCTGACGGAAAACCTGCACGCTGCTTTTGCGAATGTGTTCTGATTAAACATTTTTCTCCGGCAAATCCGGCTCTTCATAATTAAACATGCAACACCATGCGAGCCCATTGGAGGGTACGAAGGGAGTGTGCGGCACAGCAGATGCCCGAGCGTTATTTAATCTCCACCGCCGAGGACCATAATCCGGTCGCCCGAGCGCTTTGGTTCCATGGCCAGGCTCCTCCGCTCGGGCGTGAGCTTCAATCAGCGCGGCTCCGTGCGGCCACCAAGCGATAATTTAATTGAAAGCAGATTTCATTGCAAAACCGATTACGGAATGACCACCGGCCGACGAGGGCCACGCGGAAAATGCGGGAATTGAAATATCACACCCACATTAGCAACCGCAAATAATTGAAATTGAATCACTGCTGACCAGGAGTTCTCCCTCGCAGTAGCGTTTTCTCCGTTTGCTCGCCATTCTCCGCCACTCCGACAGAATCCAGCGGCGCGGGACGATGATGGTCGTTTAATGGGGGCGTCCTGGCGAATGTTCGTAAAGGATATGACAAAAGAAAAAAAGACGCTGAAAGCTCCTCTTAAATGTGTGCTCCGACTTCCGCAGAACCCTTTGAAACATGACGGGCGACTATTTATTTTATCTTTATTGCGCTGGAAAACAACCAAACACGATACGAAAAGAATTAAAAATAAAATGCTGGATTATCCTTACCTGAGGAACAACATTTTCGGGCAAAGTATTGCAAATTGTGTGCTGTTTCACATCCAGTGGACCGGTTTGATTGGACGTTAACAGGACGGAACAAAACTCACACGAAAAAACAACACCCGGAAAACTCTCCACTTCCGTCGCAAAATTAATTCCCGAACACTGTCACACCGAGTCAATAATCAGCGGCCCAGGAACACGCCGAGCGATGCAGTTTAACACCCGCGAAAAGTTCCTCCGGGCTCGCACAAATTTGTTTTTCAACGACACTTGTACACTTTTGCCTTGACAATGGGCTCTCCGACTCGCGTATCACCCACGCGGGATGGATATTAAATTTCCACGATCACTTCACAGTTTTCGGGGCTTCTGCTGCTCCCAGTACCACCGAGCGTTTAAAAACTGTTTCCAATTTTACTACTAGGCGACGCGGGTGGGAGAAGAAATTGCGATAAAATTAAATTTAATAGTCCCAAAAAGCGCGCACACCAAAAGCTTGACGAAACTTTTTTAATTTCACTCGTTTTATCGCCTTTTCATGCCGAATTGGTTTTTTAATTTCATTCCGGCAAACTTTTCCTCTAGTCGCTGTCAATCTTTCTCTGTCTCACGGCCAGCTGCGATCATTTCCAGCCAAACTCATCTCGAAAACACATTTCTCAAGTGTCATCACATCACTTTGCCCTGGCTACAGGCGAACTTCAGTTCAATTTTCCAACAGGATACTAGATTGGAGAACAGATCCACCTCGATCCATCTCGACAAGAAGTTATGTAATGGTTGCAGCACACCGAAATCAGTCGAGAGTTTGCGCTAAACAAATTTCTATGAGCTGATAAGTACCACTACATCATTTAACTACAGCATAGAACCTCGCAAACAAGAGGGAGCTGATTAATTTTACGATCTTACACTGAAAAGCATGACTCCCTACAGGGGGGCACGACAATTATAACAATTCGATACGATTATCGACACCACGAGGCGAGCCGGTTGAATTGGCGGCGGTTCGCAGCCAAACATTTTAGCCTATGCCTGCTCCTGGCCGAGCACTAGCGGGGGCAGGCTCCTCCCTGCTGCTGGCGCACCTTTTTCATGCGCCACTGGTTTAACTGCTGATTCTCGCACCCCGATGGCCCAGATTCTCATGCGCTAGATGCGACCCATCTTCATCGTCATGGGGCTGGTCTAGCTAAGCCGTGATTCATTGATGATTATGATACCTCTAACGAGCGTAATATGCTCTATTTTGGCACGAAAACTGATGATGCGTTACCGGGTAGAGCTAACTCCATCTACTCCTCCGTCCTCCGTCCCAGGTGATCCCGACTGGCGCGCCGTTCAATAGCAACAATCGTTTATGATGCCTCCCAATGTTGATGCCGATATGCTGCCAGCACCAGCCGCAAATATATGGTGCATCCAACAGGGTAAAACGGGTATCATCCAACCCACTGCCAGTCCCACCGGGAAAGGGGAAGGGGAAGTGCCGATAGACGCATATAAAAAGTAGCATAAACTAACAACCCGGCTGCACAACAATTGACAATCGATCCAAATCGACGACGTAGACCGCGACGAGGCAGCGCCACAGCACCACAGCGCTTGGCAACCACCACAGCCACCCATGTTGGTCAATATACATACATATTCACCAAATTAATTGACTGTGATTAATTGTGACCACAGTTTGAAAATTCGCCACAGGAGCGAAGAGCGGGTGAGGAAATAATTGGCGATAGGCGGACACGGAAAACTATGGATCCATCCCTGGAGAATGCCTGGACACTTTAATCGCGCACATGGTCTATGTCAAGAGTCCGCCTCATCCGAAAGCAACGACGCACCATCGCGCAAATGTTGTATATGTATTGGCATTTGTGTATTTTTTTCAAACGCCACAAGAAACATTGTCGACATAAACATGCTGCCTCCCGCAGCATCACAGAAACATGCTGGAATTTTGGCACTATTGTCCACGGAGATTCCAAACAGAGATGAGACAGAGACTAATCGAGGGAACGACTGCAAATGCCCGTAGTCGGTAAGAAAAAAAATACGCACAACTCACAAACCAACGATCGCGATATCTTTACGCGATTTCGGCAACTCGCCGGCAATCCATGAAACACAAAACTGCACGCACCTTTCAACGAAAAAGGTTTTTCTTTTTGCCGAACGACCCTCACAAATGAACACAGGACGCACGAGAGCACGAGATGCACTATTTTCCCCTATCATTCATGGATTGTTGCTTTCTACGTTTTGCTGCCCCGATGACATCAGAACACCTCCTAGGAAAGAACGGCAGAACGGAACATTCCCATGCGCCACGCACCGAGAACGCCAGGCACTTCTCAGCGAAGGAATGGTAAAAGGCAGTCTCACTCCCGAGCAACTCTGCACGCAACCGCACGTTACGAAATTTCAAACATAACTAAACGCCGTCCACCGACCGCGGTCGTCTTCAGGCAGGGCAGGAACCGTTTCCCGCGCGCTCGCCGCGCTTCGATGTGTTGGACGTAGTACGTATGCTGCTTTGCTCTGAAGCGCCGCAGCCGAAGACGCGAGACGCGCGGATAGGCCGGAACCAGCTGACGATGTGTGCAGTGTGCGTTTGGAAACTAGAGCCGCAGCATCGTGGCGCGCGAGGGTTATCGCGAAGGGCACCAACGGCAGCCGCGGCACGATGCGTGTGTCACACTTCAACCAACCACAAGTCGTAAGGAAAAGAAAGTATTTTTTTTTTCCATCGTTTGATTGCACTTCTTTTTTGGTTCACAACAATAATCGAAAATGTAGAATAATAATCCCGACTCTGGAAAAGCATCACCAAGGGAATGCATTTTCCGTGCTTGCCTCGTGGTGATAATTGACTTGTTTTCCTGAGATTCAAACTCTATGTCCGTTGGCTGCACATTACGGCTTATCGTGAATCGAACTAATTATGCTCACATGAAATGGTGCTTTCCATCATCCGATCTTCACCTCTGGCGGCAATTGAACGCGAAAGATCTTTCTCCGTCGCCTTCGAACGGTGTGCGAGGTGTCAAAATGCATTATCAATTTCACACATCGGCCTGCGTTCACACACCTGAAGCCAAACCGCGATGGAAAGCCCTATCGTGCGTCACATTTGCACCAAACTTTCGCAGGGACTCGCCCCGTCCACTATCGAACCTCACATCAAGCCCATTTGATCGGTTCGAAGGCAACGTATTTTTTTGTTTTTGGTTGGCTCCACACACACCTCCGCCACCACCCGACTCAAGGCGAAATCTTGATCTCGTTTCGACCCATTCCCATCTTTAGCAGATGGTTCTTGTGCTGCTCCTCCTGCACCATGATGGTGTGGATGCGCGCGTTGGCCTTTTGCTGCAGGCGCCGGTACACCACGTGATCTGTGGCGAACAGTTCCTTGAACGCTTTCCGCTCGATCATGTACACTTGCGTGAACTCGACCGCTACCACGCTGACGGGCCGCTGGGAGGAACAAAAAAGCAAAGCAAGAACGATGGTGCACGTATTACCAACTACAATTATGCCGGTTCGAATCGGCCTACCTTCTTCTTGGTGAACATCGACACCTCGCCAAAGTTGTCCCCGTCGGAAAGGTGGCACACTTCCTTGCGGCTGTGCGTGTAGATGGCGACCGTGCCAACGATGATGAAGTACATCCTATCGCCGAACGAGCCAGCCTTAATGATCTGCGGGGAAAGAGAAGATTGGTACGCTTTTCTTAAAAAAAAAACAACGTCGAAACTTCCAATGTGCTCTCTCGCCTTCGAAAGGACACAAAACCAATGAACCGATAGGCATGTTCAGGATCATTTGCTTACTATATCATCCTGCAGGTAGATTTCCTTCGTCATTCTTCCGACCAACGGGAGCACGGCGTCGACAGGTATATCATCGAATATCTTGACCGTTTTCAAAAATGTCATCGCACTGTAATCTTTGACGCGCTTTTTCAGAGTATCTGCCAGGCGGAAGGAGGAAGAAGGAACAGATTATGAACAGAAAAAAATTGCTCTGTTAGATATCCCTAGTGCTGGTAGTTTCCTTTACCTGATAGACTTTCCATGATAATGTCCTCCTGGAAGAAGCAATGCTCGAACCGTTTGGCGTAGTAGTACAGCAGCCGTTGCCGCATGTCCGCCGTGTGGAGTTGCTTCGATCGCACGTATGTCTGCAGCTGGTTGGTCACTTCCGCATACTTTCGGTCCATGGAGCTCATGATTTGCACCAGATTTATAATTTGCACTGTAACGAGGGAGGCTTTGACCATTTCTGGAAAATCAACCAACAAAACCCATGTCTTACGAAAGATGAAGATTTTGAACGCGTATCCTATCACTATGCAGGCCGAGCTGAACACTTTGGCCCGCCCGTCGGTCGGGATCCGGCGGTCGACAAAGCTGTACGCAAACATAAACCAAGACACCGAGTACAGACACACCGCGTACTGGTGCACAGCTTCACGGTAAGAAAACTCCTTCACCAAGGCTGGCTGTTCGATGTCGTCCCACTCGAAGATGGCCAGCTTGTAGATGCAAATGCACCAGTGCACGATGACGAGCGAAATTAGCACGATGCGCACGAAGTAGTAATAAAGCTGGTCGATTTTGTAGCGCTGTTGTGATTGAAAAAAATAATTAAAATATGTAAAGATATGACAATCAGCTGATTGGAGGAACTTTTTTTTTGTCACCTCAAATATGTTCACCAGATAACCCCAAATGTGGCGCAGAGAGACGACTTTCAGTATCATTAGGCCATGAATGATGTTCATTACAAATGCTTCCTGTGTTCCGGCATCCTTTGCTTGTTCGAAGAACAGCCCAACCAGCAGATTGGTCGGAAGCAGAAGGAATAAGTCGATCAGCATGTCGGTTTTTAAATAGTTCCTGAAATTATGAGGGTATAATCATACGTACAATCTTTTCGAGATTTATTTTTAAATAAGGAATTATTTAAAAAATAAAGGCAGGAAGAGAAAATAAGTAACCGAATTTTTGTAACAACAAAATTAATGACTTATATTTAGCCTAACTCATACGAACAGAAGACAATTAATTTACCCAAGTTATCTTACTTACCGCACCGTGCCTCTCATCGAAAAATCAATTGATCACAGGAAGGTACACCATAACTCTAGATGTCCTCCAAAATGATGAAAATGTTTCCAATACTCACAGCAAAATCTTCCCGTGATGGAGGACAACATTTCTCGTCCGTTGGTCCTCCATGTAGCCCGTACAGCCCCGAACGACAAAGTCAAACACGGCCAGGATGTTCAGTGCGATCGACAGCGCTATGGTTTGCTCCCGGGCGTGCACCAGCACGGTGAAGCAAAAGGAGAACGGAAACAGCAGGGCAGTCGCGTAATAGTAGACCGTCAGCCATATATCCCAGTAGAACCGAAATCGGCTGAACGGGTGGACGATGTACCAGTAGTCGCTCCGAACATGACGCGCCAGTTCCCGCCGGTAGAGGTACTGCGAGCGGAAGTGCAGTGTGGCCTTCGGATGTTGCCGGTCTATCAGGAACAGGGAATGCAGGCGAAACGCGAGACTGCCTCGGTTGCCGATACGTTCCGTGAGGATGTGCGGTTCTGCAGGAAAACGAAATTAAAAGAAGACGACTTTCCGACCGAGGGTGGCACGTTCAAGATCACCTTACCTTCCGTCCGGGCGGGCAATTCGAACGTGGTCGAGTCGTCCCTTTGCGAAGTGGTTGAAGATTCCATGGCGGTGTGTTCGGAAAAGTGCCTACTCTGCTACGGATGTAAAATATTTTCATAGAGTATGCATCCTCGGGTCAGGGGGAAACTCTCAATGGTTACTAGATTGTGCTGTAGTTTGATGAATACGCCGATCGTTCAGGTAAGGATGAACATCTCGTTCCCATGTTTTAGCAAACAATTTTAGGCTGGAGGAGATTTGCTTATGGCTAGCTGAAACTAGATGGTATTCTCCGGAACACAAGTACAAGTGGATGCCACGCAATATTTCCGCCTATGCAAAGAAAGGAGATAAACTCGACCCCATTAGGTGCGGACACGATAAGACGCAATGATTGGGCAACAAAGACAAACGCCCCGAAACCCAACCGAGCATCATGGACAAAACCAGACCCAACATATGGCATCATAGCGCGCTGTGGTCACAATTGAGGTAGGAAAACCTCACCAGCTGTTGACGGGCCTGGTTGACGATGGCGCGTTGGCAAAAGAAAATATTGACTCTCCGCAAAATGAAAATTCGTCCAGCGCACGTTCCCGGCCGAGAAGTACAGCGCATTCCTGTTCCGACGCAAAACATCAGTGACCTAGTCAACGGGTGGTTGCTAATAACGGTCAACTAAAATAAACTCCCCGACGAACGCCAGAGGCTCCAACAAAGCCCGGCGGGGGAAGTTCATGACCCAGTAGCGAAAGAAATTGCAGCGAGAAAACCCCACAACGGTCATTAGGTGGAAAGCATGGCAGCACAGAAGTGCACTCAGAAATGCGGCAACCTCCCAAAGACAAAGACGGACAAACCCGCGTAATGCATTATGAATCGAAGGCAAACACCAAACGGTCGATCGTAATATTATTTTAATTACAGTTCCGGCGCTACCAGTGCGCTCGCATGGGCGCACTATAAAAATGTCGATGTCGCCCCGGCCCCACAGTTTATTGTTGCTGGCCGTTCATTACTAAAACTTCTGTTTTTACCCACCCGTCGTGGTGGTCGCGGCTCATTCTCATCAACTGAATTTGTAGCCGGTCCAGTGGAAGACTCCCGAAGTGGGGCTGAGACCAGATCAGCGACCGAGAAGAAAGACACAAGAAAGCCAACAGTGCCAGTGGAACAGTGCATATTACGGTGAAATCGGGCACGAAATCTTATCTTGAAACGGGTGAGGAAATTTCTAACCTCATTCTGGGTGCAGATTTAGAGTGCGGCCAGCCAGAACCCCACCAGTGTGGACATAATTTGTTTTGAGATAAACGCGCCTGGAAGCGCTCCGGCAAACATTTGGTAGCGGTTGCACCATCGACCCAGAAGGGTACCGTACCGGGCCACCTTCGCCACCGACATGATCCACTCGCAGATGGAGGACGCCGAGTACGAGATCCGCCAGCAGGTGCTGAACCCGAACCAGCGCCAGCAGCTGGAGGACCGGCGGCGCATCAAGGAGCAGATGCAGCAGCTCGAGCAGGACAACGAGTCACCGACGCACATGTACCGGCGCAAGCTGAAGATCGCCACCGACGTCAACCTGCTCGACAGGCACGACTCGTTTTACCACACCACCAAGAGCCTGCTGGTGCTGTTTCAGATCATGGGCGTGATGCCGATCATGCGCAGCCCGCCGGGGGTCGACATGCCCCGCACTACCTTCACCTGGTGCTCGCGGGCGTTCCTGTGGGCGTACTTTATCTACGCCTGCGAGACGGTGATGGTGCTGGTGGTGGCTCACGAGCGCATCAACAAGTTCATCTCGACGAGCGACAAGCGCTTCGACGAGGTGATTTACAATATCATCTTCATGTCGATCATGGTGCCGCACTTTCTGCTCCCGGTCGCCTCCTGGCGCAACGGCTCGGAGGTGGCCAAGTTCAAGAACATGTGGACGGACTTTCAGTACAAGTACCTCATCGTCACGGGCAAACCGATCGTTTTCCCCAAGCTCTACCCGATCACGTGGGCCCTCTGTGTCGTTTCGTGGACGCTCAGCTTCGTCATTATCCTGTCGCAGTACTACCTGCAGCCGGACTTTCAGTTCAGTCACACCTTTGCCTACTACCACATCATTGCGATGCTGAACGGGTTCTGTAGCCTTTGGTAAGCAAACGGGGAATCACCGTAAAGACACATTCCAAAAACCAGATTGATTGAATTTGGTTTAGACAAGATCAAATTGTCCATAAATCCGATCGATGCCAATATTGGTACCTGTGTTCCAATGTTTTTGTAAGTCCGGGGGGTGCGTTCGAACAGATCGACAGAAACGAGAGGCAAATTGCTCAAGGACAAGAAGGGACCAAAAAATTGGCATTACATCATGCAACTTCCGAGAAATAAGAAGGAAGAACATACTTTGATTAAGTTCCAAAAGAAGTCCCTCAATAAAAGACCGCTTTTATCACAAAAACCCTCACTTTCCCCGAGGAAAGCCAGTTTGTGCAAAATAAAATGTGTACTGACGCAGTCAAGTACATTTTAAATTAACAGGCATTCCAACATGTCCCAACCCGCGTCAAGCTACGTGAACACGTGTTACGTTTCCCGTTGTTATCATCCAAACAGGTTCGTCAACTGCACCGCATTCGGCACGGCAAGCAAGGCCTTCGCCAAGGAGCTCAAAGACGTACTGGCGACGGAACGCCCGGCAGCCAAGCTGACCGAGTATCGCCACCTTTGGGTCGACCTAAGCCACATGATGCAGCAGCTAGGTTCGTGAGCGCTGGTCACGCGAAATCTTTACCCGGTCAAACAAATAAACGTTCGCCACGTGGGGGACGGTCCCTGTGAACAAAAAACAACAACAAAAAACCCCCCGAACGCCTTTTCTGTCTTTGGCAGGGAAAGCTTACTCCAACATGTACGGCATCTACTGCCTGGTAATATTCTTCACCACCATTATCGCCACCTACGGCTCGCTGAGTGAAATTATCGAGCACGGCGCAACGTATAAGGAAGTGGGTTTATTCGTCATTGTTTTCTATTGTATGAGCCTGCTGTTTATCATCTGCAACGAGGCGCACCACGCATCGAAAAGGGTACGTACGCGGGTTTTTAGGGCTTTTTGCCCCATTTTGGAAGGGGCGAGGGGGGAGGGGGCACCTTACAATGCCCGATATAGGTATGAGAATATAAAAACGGTCCATCCCTTTCCCGATTGGACCGATCTTTCATCATAATTTGCTTTCCACTGTTTTGGGGGGCCCACCTCGCTCTCTCTCTATTGGGTAATAATTTATTTTTGCCATCTTTTGCGATCCGTGTACACCTTCGGGGGTGGCAGGTTGGGTTGAACTTTCAGGAACGCCTGCTGAATGTCAATCTGACTGCGGTCGATAAGGCGACGCAGAAGGAGGTGGAAATGTTTCTGGTGGCCATCGACAAAAATCCTCCGACCATGAACCTCGACGGGTACGCCAACATCAACCGAGGGCTGATAACATCAGTAAGAACCTACAGCGGAATTTAAACGGGGAAACGCTAATACGCCTGGGATTTTCTTCTTTCCCATAACCCCCCCTCCCCCGCACAATTGCAGAACATCTCCTTCATGGCCACCTATCTGGTCGTGTTGATGCAATTTAAACTGACCCTCCTCCGGCAGAGTGCCAAAAATGCATTCCTATCTTCGCTTAAAGCTAACCTGTCCCGAATTCGAGCGCTGGAAGCAGAGAAAACTGGTTAGTGCGCCTGCGTGATGCGTTTAGAGCATAGGAAGGGACAACAGCAACGATCGAGAGGGATGTGAGCAACGGAAAATACATATACACTAAAATACAGCGTACCGTTTTGACGTGTTTCGATCTTTATTTTTTTGTTTGCTCCACAACCTCAACAAACTCTTCCGGCGACACGCTCCTTCTTCCCTCCACAATGCTGATTGTTGTTGTACATTATCACCAGCACAGTCGTATTTTAGAACTTGCTGAACTTCTTCTTGGATCCGGCGAGCTTAGCGACCTTCAGCACATTGAAGCGAACGGTTTTGGAAAGTGGCCTGCATTCTCCGACGGTCACGATGTCTCCGGGCTCGACGTCGCTGTGGAAAGGAAAGTTAAGACATCGAAATATGTGTTAGACGTTATGTAGGAATTACTATTAAAGGAACTATTTGAAATTCAATAATCAGTTAGTGTGCGAAAGAAATTATGAATTTAACTTGCACGAGTAATTTCGGGGTGTTTGTATTACAAACACTTTTAAAGGAAGCATTTGAAGGTTTACTTTACAAACGAAGCACCACATTTCGTTGAATTTTCATTGTAGCAGCAACATGCATCGGTGCAATCACAGGACTGCACCGGGAATAGTAAGCTGCCATGAGGGTTCACTCTTGCATGGCGTTAAATTGCATCATTCTCATACAGCGGAGAATAACGCTGAGTGCACCTGCGTTTCACTTGCATTTGTGTGTTTTCGTGCAGCCGAGTTGGGACACCACTTACCGGAAGCACGGGGACAGATGCACGCTCACGTTCTTGTGTCGCTTCTCGAAACGGTCGTACTTGCGGATAAAGTGCAGATAGTCACGACGGATGATGATCGTACGATGCATCTTCATCTTACGCACCACGCCGGTGAGGATGCGACCACGAATGGAGATGTGACCGGTGAAGGGGCATTTCTTGTCGATGTACGTACCCGTGATGGCCTAAAACGAGAGAGCAACTTTCATTAACTTCCAAGGTTAACATCGCGCAGGGTGAATGGATATTGTTTCAAATGTGTTCAGATTCATTAACATTAGTTTGTAGGACGAGTTTTCCACAGATTTGTATCGGAAGACCATCGTGAAACGGTATCATCACGTTAGGTCCGTAGTATTACTCCACACACCCATCGTTATCCTCGATCATACGTACCTCTTTGGGAGTCTTGAATCCGAGGCCAATGTTGCGGTGCATACGCAGCCCCTTCTTCTTGGTGAGCTGCTTGCGGTTTAGGTTGATACCCAACTGCTTTTGGAACGCGCGGATATTCTGTGGAAAGGTTGCAAAGGAAACCAAAAAAGTGAGGTTAGTGTCGCTCGTCAACGCAAACGTAAACAAGATCAATCGGTATACACGTTCGGGATTCTGGCCACGGTCAGAAATGATTTATAGTAATTGGGTTAGAATCTGACAATCTTCACGTTAGTGTCAGCAGACCGTCATGATTATTTCATCATTATCGAGGCACAGAAGGACTCCGTTCGGGAATGTAGAACCGCTCCACTAGCAGTCGGTTGTCAAATCCAGCACAACAGCTTTGAGTTTCCCCAAGTGCTAGGTACACGTGCGGTAAAACATTGATTCGGCAACGTACTTCTGTCGTTTCACACCAGTTTCCATGTTTTTTGATAAGAGCAGTTGCTGCTCACTACATTTCACTATCACATTGTACCGCCGATGCAAGAAAACAAGTAAAATCGAAGGTTTTCCAAGCCACCACCGACAATACGTACCTGATCAGCCATCTTTACGTCGGGAAAGAGAGTTGAGAGGCACAGGAAGTAGAGTCGAGAGATCCAACCTGCACCCAACCGATTCGAAGGAACTGAACTTCATGAAATGATACGTACCGAACCTAGCAAGAAATCATTTGCGATTGACCGACCGCTTGACGAACAAAATGCTACCGCGACAACATTGATTTGAGACCATTGCACAAAAAGAGGTTGATTCAACGCATGCAATGTCGTTTTTGTTGGGCTTATGATTAAATAATCGGTTTATCTTATCTACTCCGCGATTACTACCGAACTCGGAACTTGTTCAATTGCACCCAGAAGTTCATTCCCCAAGTTTAATTTTACATCTCTAACCGGATACTCAGTTGTCAGTTCCAGCTGCCAGATTTACGGAAATACATGATTAGAGAGCAGAGCCGACTTTGTTGTCAAATAAACATTCGTAATTGCTCTAAAATTATGGCAACAGTTTAAACAGGTAGTTTAAATATTTCCCCTTTCCCTTAAAAATTAAGTCCAATGCAGTCATATTAAGAACAAATGAAAGCAACATTTAAAATAAAACATGTGAGGGATCCTGTGAAAATTGAAAACTTGCTTTTTCGCCCTTCGCTATTGTGTCGCGACTTACCAGTTATTGAAGGCCAACACCAAAGCAATATTAAATTAAGTATTTTAGCTTGCTGCAATCTGGATAAGCGTCATTATTTAGCTTCCCGGTTTCCGGTATTGATTGAGGCCAACAAAAAGTTTGCTATCTTCGTGTCTCCTGAATTATAATAGCAAACAAATTAGGGGCCAAAAACTCACGAATTTTTTTGTTCTACATCATTCGTATTTATTTGACTATTTTTCATTTTCACAATTTACAATCTTGCTTACGATTGCTAGAACACTTAAATAAAAACAAAATGTGCAATTGAATGTGCGATCGACATGAAATCATAAATTAACAACGCGTTAAAAATTACTTAAGCTATGACAAATCATTCCGGTATGGTCTTTTACGAAACATATTCTATTCGACGGAAAGAAGATAATTCTGATGGGATCGATTTAGCGTAGATGCCGAACTTTGTCAGGCACAATAACCACTCGCGGTTCAAATGTAGGCTAAACTGATAAGATAAAATAACACCTATCTGACTCGGGGCATCCATTGCAGATGTGACTAAATGCCAATGCGGTGCGAATGTAATGGGGCCCTCGGGGCTTGGGCCTGCCTAATCCTTTTTCTTTTCAGCAACCGATTTGACCGCCTTGATGGGATTTTCTTTGCATTCCTTGAACAGATTGTTCAAATCGAAGGCAGCTTTCACGTTGTCGTTGGAGAAGAAGAACTTGATCAGCTTGCCCTTGCTGTCGGCATACGGACGACGGACAACCTCTTTGCCCTGCCGGAACAAGACGACGGTCGGTAGCTGCCGGCTGAAGGAACTGTCCGAGACGTGATACTTTTGACCGATCTTGGGGAACCGTCCAACGTCCAGTTTGCCGAACTTCAGATTCGGCAGCGAATATTCGTTCGACAGCTCCGAAAAGATGGGCGCGAAATTGACGCAAGCAGGATTCCACACCGTGTAGAACGTTACCAGCCAGTTGACACGCTTGTCCTTCTCCAACTCTTCGTCCAGCCCATTTTCCGTGCGGAAGTAGAGCACATTTTCTGGCCCACTGTACGTTGGCTCTGGCAGGAGCAGCGCGACCAGGATGAAGAACACGAAGTAGATCATCCCCAGGCGGATATCATTGTAGAACCACAGACCAAGGTTGGCAATCTTGGTGTACATGAAGCTGGAGGTAAGATAATTGATCATCGTAACGCTGCCCGTTTTCCTCGTTCGGACCATCACCACGATTATCAGGAAGAACAGGATCTCCGTTTCGCGGCCATCGAGCTCACACTGGTCCTCTTGCCCAAACAGATAAGTCCATAAATAGTTACATATGAACGGGGCTCTCTTTGCGACGATATACGAAATGCTCATCAAAATGTTCACCCAGTAGTAGGGTTTCAGAAGCAGCAGCAGATCTTTCTTGAACGACATCTTTCGGCTGACCGCACATAAACTAGGTACCCTTGGTTACGTTAACTTTGATTATCACTAAATCTATGCTAATTAATGTTTCCTCCCGAGCTCTCGCATCGACGGTGCCCTTATTTTCTTTGCTGCTTTTATCGTCTGTCAAAAGCAGGGCAAGAAAAGACCAAGATGAATGTAGCATAAGCATCAACATATCTTATATACGCATCTTGGCCGCACCTAAAAAAACAAATTGAATATCAAAACCAGTTGGACGGGCTTTCGGTACTTTTGAAATGAATCCAACGTTAGCAAAGATATTGATACTTTTTTATACTTTTCGAATACTTGTTTACGTTTCGTTTAACCCATTTTAAACGTTGATATCAAACTAGTTTGAGCGATTGAAATTCACCAGGTAACTACGAAATGTACTCCGGTCTATGAATTTAGGAAGTCATTGGCCAGCAGATCGTTCGCAATGGAATCTTTCAGTTTGAGTTCCACTAGCACTTTTGCTTCGTGAACGATGTGCGCATTTCGTTGCAACAAGAACGATTTACGCTCAATGTAGGCCGTCAGGGCGTTATCAAAGGCTTCCGTTTCGGCCAAATATGATTCGACCGTAGGTCCATCCGCCAGGTAACGCTTCTGTTCCTCCGTAAGCACAGACTGATCCACTACAGCTGATGCGGCTCGCATTTGCTGCAAATCGCGATACTTTGCACGCAGTAGGTCATTCCACTGTTTTATTTCCAAGCGAAGCTGCTTTTCGTACCTAAAATTGTAAAATGCGGTGTTATTCTCGTAGCTGAAAGCAGGTAAAACTCCACACGCTTACTTCAATTGTTCACTGCTGGTTGAGACGGATCCCGAAACTGAAAGGAATCAGAGTGAGATGTGGGCCTAATAGCCGGACGTGATTATCGCTTACCTGGTGTAGACGAGAAAAGTGAAGAACGTCGGCGGACAGCAGCAATATGATCCATTTTTGATCAAAATCTTTAAAACGCTGCAGGATAGCGCCAGTAAGCAATTTCAGCAAGCAAATACGTTGATTGTTTTGAATCATTTGACATTTCTGAAGTTCCTGAGTTTGGTGCAAAGAGCTTATATAGAGAGGTGTTGTCATCCCGAACAAATCGCTTGGATTCTATTAGAAAAATAAACGAAATTTTTGACAATCGGGGGCACTTCTTGTTTATGTTTTCTGTAAGCCGGTTTTTCTCGTTTCGTTTCGTTTCGCAATTTTACAAATTAGTGAAAATTAAATATTACAATGCCATATAAAACCTGTTCAGCTTCATTTTGCCCAAATAATGTATCTAATATTCGAAAACGCGGAATTGATGTTATTTTCCATCAGTTCCCGGAAGAGGATCAATTGAAACAAAAATGGATTAAATTTTGTAGAAAAGACGAGAATTGGATTCCGTGCAAAAGTAGTTCTGTTTGCTCTGAACATTTTAATAGTGATGATTACCAGTTACAAAAATCGCCTGTGATTAAACTAAACAGTAATTTTCGGAGATTTATTTCGCATCAATTTTATAATGGGTGATTTAAACTTACAATGAAGGAAAACGATCTTTCTGATGATTCGGACAATTGACGACTGCATAAGCTCCGCAGCAACCTGCGATATATTTGTCGCTTCTACACTATTAGCCAGCGTTACGCGCTCTCCGCTCATTTTACTGAAGGACACACAAGATGGAATCAAGATTTGCAACTTCGTTTGAATTCACGACATCTGTTTCCAGTTGGCGGTAAAGAAGGTGCTCGGTCTTTGAATAGACACATCTTCGGACACCTTAACTTTTCTGCTCAAATCACTTCGGGTGGATACGGTTAGTGCGATCGCTGAAGAACACGCCTCAACAAATGAATCACGTATTCCGATGGACGAAGTGTTGCTTACAACATTTGCTTGAAGGGACAGATAAAATCATCAATTCCAGGCCGGTAGCACATGCATCGTTAGACGACAATGACGCCTTACCCATTATGCCCAACCATCTCCTGAGAAGCTTAGATGGAAACACATCAGCAACCGCACTATCGCGACAGCCATCACGTCAATTTGGTGGCCTCCTTAGTTTTGAAAGCTGTGGGTAGCTAATCATTTTCCAACACTCACCCGCAGGACGATGTGGTTCGCGCCAACACAACCTATAAGAGACGGAGATATAGTTTTTGTTGTGGACGGTAACTTACCTCGTAAGAGTTAGCCGAAAGGACGCGTCTTCAGAACGGTAGTGGCCAACGATGAGCAGTTTTTTGCGAGCTCTTGTTGGTAAACAAACACTACCCCCGATTGTCAAAAAACCCATTTAATATGGCTGCCACGGGAAACGTTTGACGTCACCTCTTTGCATATACACTTTGCGTTTGACGTCACCTCTTTGCATATACACTTTGGTTTGGTGTCAACCACTTGACAAATCGTACGAGGAATTACTTTAAAATAACAGATGTTAATAAAATGAGGAAATATTGGTTGTAAAATTAGTAGTAATTCATTTTTATTGTAACGCACGAATGTTTCATTCGTTAAAAATCGCTTTTGGAGTGTTGGTTATGATTTTCCGTTTTTTTCTTTTGCATTCTTGATACTGTTTAATTTATCTTAACTATCTATTGCAGATCATATAGCACCTCAAAGTTCATCATCAAGTGAGAACTCCTCCGGCGGAAAATCGCCTACCTCTACCGCCTTCGGGGCGACGAAGCTTCCGTATTTAGGATCACACTCAAAGTATCGTTTACCATTTACACTTCCATCGTTTACGCCTAGTGGTTCATCGAACCTGACACCGAAAAATGTTCCCGGTTTGTTTTCGAGCGATCCTTTGTACAGTATTGTCCCCAGCCTCGTCGGTTGACCCTTCGTCGTGACGCGGCACCGGGCACCGATGGTCGTTGCTTCCAGCTTTTTCCTGTCTTCATCTTCTTGCCGCTTCCGGTCCTCTTCCAGCTTCGCCATTTCCTCCTCGTTGTACTTCCCGAGGTTGTTCTTCTTAAGAAAGCTCCTCAGACTGTCTGCTTTTTTATCGTACTCCTCCTGCGAGAGCTCAAACTTCGGCACATTCTCTTGGAACAACTGGAAATTGTCGATAACGTGAATCCGCATACCATCGTCGATTGGATAGCTTAGAAGCGGTAGGTTATCATCGTCCAACTTGCAGAGCAAACGCGCCCCACTGTACAGTTCTAGCTTCATTGTTCCGGCACTTCCGCCGGTGATCGGCTCTAGTTTGTGCTTCAACTCGTAGATCTTCAGCGAACGGCTGTACTTTTGCTCGAATGAAACCGCATCATTGTGCGAGTTAGAAACGTTGATTGTGACCGTTTCAGAAGCCACGTTGATTCCTATTGAAGCCATAGTTGTAGTAGGCTATCGTAGGCTGTAAAAGCAAAGATGAGTAATGTGTAGTGTACAAAACACAGAAATCTTGACTGCAAATGATGATTCACGCAGACGTAAGGAGGATGAAAGAAAAGAACACGGTGAAAGAAATGCACACTCGATTTGTTTGGTCCGCTGTCAAGTGCTTATGGCACTTTAAACGTCAAATATCATTGTTGGTTTGTTTTCCCTAGCAAGCCAGTGTTGCTAATGTTTTGTTTTGCAAATCTTCTGCTGAACAAAACGAAACAATTGCCAAACAAACCCAACAATTGTACAAAACAACCAAAGATGGAGCCGCGGCGTCACGTAAGTCCTGCAGCAAAGCTGATGTGCGCTTGTTTCTTCTAAAAGTCGTTGGTATATATTTCAGCCCATTCACGATACAGTGATGATCCTGCGATTGATCGAGCTAGTGAAACGATATCCAAGCGTGTGGCAGGCAACGGACGAAAGTCACCAGCCTGTAATTCGAAAGAAACGTGCATGGGAGGAAATCTCCTTGCGGATAGGAATACCCAAGGAAATTCTCGTGAAAAAGTGGAGAAATTTGACACACACATTCTTCAGGATATCGAAAGAGGTGAAACACTGCAAGGAGACGGGTTTAGGTTAGTTTCAATGCATTGTACATGCAGTTCCGAATAGATGAGTTTGTGCTCGTTTGCAGAAAACACAGAGAAAATTATGAAGAGATGGTTCTTGTACGAACATATGGCGTTCCTCGAAGGCGCGAACAGAAAGAAGCGTCCTGCTGTAACTAAAGTAAGAATAGCCACAGTCGAGATATTTGGCAAAATTTGTATTAAATAATAATTGTCTTCTTTATTTGCAGGATCCAGAAGCATCAATCGATCATAGCAAATTGGAGAAGGTAAACCACTCCACGTTCTGGCGCAAGAATTCATGGATAATGCGTATTTTTCGTTCCTAGGATAATATTTTCTTCGAACACTTGGAAGTGAAACAAGAAATTGTAGAGCCTGAAATTCACATATTTGAACCAACCGCAGAAGCTTGTCCTACACATAATCTGGTACCAGAGTCATTTCATCAACCAACACACAAATCGGCACCAAGAGAGCACAACGAGCCGTTCAATTCATCACCCAACCGCTCGTCGCAACCAACGGAAGAAAAGAGAAATCAAGCAGATACTTCCCACTTCCCATTAACCCATTCCCTAGACAGACTGGCAAATGAAGTACAAAACCTAGCCAACAGGAAAAGAAGCCCTTGTGCCGGGTTCGGCGAAACGATCGCACAGGAGCTCGAACAGTTCGATCGTTCGAACCGCCTCCGGATAATGGGCAGGATTTCAAATCTACTAAAAGAGGAAGTGGAACGGATGCACAGTCTCCCTAGAAATTCTCAGTGCTTAAAATCTGCGGACGAAACAGAAGAAAGTCGTGAAACTTGATGGTGTTGATCCACCAATTTTATTTGTATGGTTGTTTGAAAAATTATTAAATTAAAAAAAAGCACATTGAGTCAATACGGTTCACCCCGCCAATGGGTTGGCATGTATCGTAACACTGTTGATCCTTTTCTCTACTAGTGGTTTGTACGTTTTGGGATTCACCGTGAGTTTTTCTAGCTCGTCTAGTGCTTCAAATCCATCAATAACCCTAAAAGCACATATTACTTCTAGTGAATACCTTCTGCATGAACTAAAGTCGAAGTCCAATTCTACTTACTTGGCAAATAACGTGTATTTAAGATCCAACGCCGGCTGGGCAGCATAGGTAAAGAAAAATTGACTTCCGTTTGTGTTTGGGCCGCTGTTCGCCATCGATAACATGCCACGGTCGTTGTGTTTGATATGTTCCTTAAATTCGTCCTCAAACTTGTGCTTCCAAATCGACTGTCCACCTTTGCCCGTTCCCGTCGGATCGCCAGTTTGCACGATAAATCCCTTTATGTTCCGGTGGAACAGGCTGCCATTGTAGTAATCGCTGGCGCACAACGCCAGAAAGTTTTCGCACGTTTTCGGACAATCATCACAAAACAGCTCTATCTTGATGTCCCCAACGTCGGTGTGCAGTGTGACGCTCTAGGAATGAAAATTAAACGAAGGGATGATAAAAGAAAATCCCTTTAAACAAATATAATCAATTTACCATTTCCACGACGATTTGGTTTGTTTACTTCTTGAAAAATAACGAACTGACAACGTCTTTTGATAGCCTATTTCCCACGTTTATAGTGTACAGTTTTCTTCTCTCAACATGCTGTTCGCATCATTGATCTGTGTTTATGATAGTTTGAGCCCGATGCTGCATACTAGTTTTGAAATGAGTTTGAAAGTCCTGTCAGTCATTTTCTTTCTTTCTCTTTCTCTCAATAAGCCGGGACACATTTTCTTATAGCGCCGTTATGCCTTGCTGCGGCATTTTATTGAACTAACATTTTCTTTTAATGTATGGCACGTGCTTTTGGACACAATGTGCCTAAAATGTGAAAAAAAATAAAATAATGATAAACGGCAAAGGTGATTTTACGGTGAAAGCTATCTTTCTATTTCGAACGCAATAAGCGATTCATGGCACGAAAAAATGCTCAGTTTTTCAGGTATTATTTCATGATGATGCCGTTGCACTTGGGGTTTAAATGCAACAAAACTAATATCGTCTTGCTCGGTCCGACGTTCGTCCACACGTAGCCGGTAACATTCCTGTCTTACCGAAATCCTCTTTTCTTATCATTTTTATATGAAGAAAAATTGGAGGTGCCGCTCGCAAATAGATTGGCCAAGATAGATCTTCAAGAGGCAAACTTATCACTCATTATCATTCTATTGCGCTCATCACAATTGAGAAAACAGCACTCCTATTGAAAGCATTTCAAGGAAAGTTATACAATCTTCGCTTTGATTGGAATATTGAGACTTCTTCGAATGCGAGCTTCCCAACTTGAATGGTGCTCTCCCTTATTTCCTTGAACACATCTCATCCCGGCATCGTAAACTCTATCCGCCTGTTATTATCCCATTACCGTGCTCCCGCGCCGGCACCGAAAGGAGAAGAATTGTGCTCGCTGTATTTTTCACCGCAGATTTGCGTTTCGTGGCCCAGGGGGCAATTTAAAGTTTGCGATAGTTACGAGGGTGGCATCCCAGCGGCAGCGCAAAGTGTGACACCATCATCGAAGCGATGCGGGCAATATTAAATATTCCTGTCACGCTCCACACAAATCTTGCCAATATCGTCAGCCAGCAGACAATCCCATGTGCAGCTTTTACTGTGGGACCGTGCCACGGTATGCCTCGGGATGAGCCTGCGAGCTATAGTCAGGATCGAGGAGGGTAGGGGTGACTTCACACTCAGGAACTTTCACTTCCGTTTCCTTCAGGCGAAACACACACAAAAAAAAACCCAGGGCGAAAAAAGGATCGAAAGTGTAGCGACGAAAATGTCGCCGGACGGGGGGAGGAGCGCATTCGAAGGGGGCGAGCAAGATAAAGAAAGCAGCATGAACAAGGAGCCTCCATGGTGTGGCCTTGTTAATAGGGCAGAATAGTTGGCAGAATCTCGGGCACCGGCCGGCGGAACCACGGTGTGTGCACGGAAGGAAAAAGCGCTGATGCACTTACCCCAAACCCGACTCGACTCGGCTGCCTGCTCCAGGATCGAATGATTTATGCTTGGAAAAATTTGCACAAAATAGAAAGAGACCAAAGACGGCAGTGAAGCAGTGGGAAGCGCCGGCCATCCCGTACATGGCCATGCATGACGACAGGTGAATAATGCATCGCGTGATTCATGCAGTGTTAGGTCACTTGCCCCTTATCGTTCGGTTCCCTGTCCCGTCGTGGCGTCGCAAGCCGAATGATTGAGTGATGGAGATTAAGATGGACCATCTGTAGCCGAGATGGTACACATTTTTCAATCTACCGGAGAGCGGGCGAAACCCGGCTACCCCGGGCTGCCACTTATAGTAAGTTCTTTTAGAGAATATTTAATCTACCGTTGGCGCTACCGTCGGAGATGGCGGGAGTAAAATATTGTATTCATTCATTTCGCCTTGCCTTAGAGTCTGCCACCCTTTGCCGGTACATGAATGAAAGTTAAACGCAGCTTAAACGGTGCATATAGTTTTATCAGTTTGTTCTACACCCGTGCTACAAGCCAGTGCTTCCCTTTCCTGCCACAAAAAAAAACACACAGACCGCTCACCGAACCAGCACGACGTAATGGATGCGTTTTCTTCTTCGCTGAATTCTTTGCGGCAAACAACCCCGGAAGGAAGAGGTTCAACCAAACCGCCCGGTTTCGGTCGACCGGACTAGCGTACCATTACAATTGTTTTAAAACCACCCTCTCCTCCTCGATGCTGGCAGGGGGTGGGAGAGGGGAGGAGGGGGTGGTAAGCTGTGCTGGCCACAGGACCAAAGAGTAAACTTTTGAACTTTCCCCATCCACCAGCACCGGGTTTGCTCATTTATCAAATTGTTTGCCACCGAAAAACATTGGGAACGTTACCCAGCGAACGAAAACAAGCACCCGGAAGCGAGAAAACCACACACACACACACATATCACACTAGAAATAGGCACGATTAGGGCGAGGAAAGCGACGGGGACAATTTGTCCATTACCAGCCGGAAAGCGGCAGTCGATGGGTGGGATATTCAATATTGAACATAATAATTTCCGGCATCGACCTTCCGTGCCCGTCGGCCAAACTCTAGGTGAAGGCAAAGAGGGATGCGATGGGAGTCGGGGAAGGCCATTTGTAGGAACGTGCATCTCCCCCATGGGAGGGAAATGGATTTTCAATTTGCTAAACCACTCGCGTGATGCAATTAAGTATTGACCGAGTGACGATAATCGCAACGATCGGATGCGGATGTGTATTTTATTGTGCCGTGGTATTGTTTTCGGCTTCATTTGTACCACCGAGCCCTCGTGAAAATGGGGAAAAGTAGTATCTTTCCGCAGCATGGCGAATATTCGTTCTCGAGTGCAATTTGCCGAATTTCCATACCGACGCGTGAGATGGAAGGCATTTGGCATTGCTGGAACGATCCATGTCGATAAGCAACGGCAACGGAAGGCGAAGTTTCGTTTCCATTCACGGCGAATGGTGTCCATAAATTTCGAGTGGCCCGTGCGCCACTGAATGGGAAAGTGGACCGACCGAAAGTCGAAACCATAAAAAGGTGCGGCAAGGTGAGGTGAAACGCAGAAAAGATACACGGTTCCGCAACGCTTGCCGTGTTGTAGACTCGCCTGCTCGAGAATTGTGGCAGTTACGGCCAGGATATGGCCCCTTCACGCCGTTTTGTGGGATGAAAGGAAGAAAGTAACAACCGCAAAAAAAAAGGGGGTAGGAGGCCAGAGATCAATGACGAGGGTAGCAGCAAAGCATTCCTGCCGACCGTAAATGCCGACAATATGCACCGACAGTGCATTTGTTGCACCGACCTGAGCATTATGGTCTCTGGTTTTGCATCGTTCCCATTCATCTCGACCGGTGTCCGCCAGGTGATGCTTTGTGGCGCATGAAAGTGCCTCTTTTCCACAATGGCGTCCGGTGTGAGAACGTTTTGGTTTGCTCCGGGATGGACGGGATCGTGTTGGAAAACTGTAGAAAAGGTTTGTTTCAATGCATATTCACGAGCAGTCTTTTAAAGGGGCGAGGAAACACACTTATAGGTACAGTCAACAGTACAGTAGGTCGGTTTATCGAGCGGGGGGGTTTTTTTTTAGTCGCATGGATGAACGCATGCACCTGGCATTCGAACGGAAGATTTAGCCGATTTGCAGCACCGGAAATTGATTCTTCAAACAAGCGAACCGACCCGGGGATTCCACGGAGCTCCGTCCGGGAGCAATATGCAAATCAATGTTGCTGTGAAGTCAAACAACAACCCAGGGGATGAAAGAAACAAAAAACCCACAGAAGCTGCCAGGCCTCGCCATGCGCCCAGTGATGATAAACATGGGAGGAAATATTGACTGCCAGCTTCGTCCGAGACTTGCCTCTGTTTCTATGTGTGCCGGGGGGAGGGAAAGGAGAATGTAAAACAAGAGGCACCCGCTCCCGGATCCTACCCACCGCTGGGACGGGGCGAGAAAATCTCGTACACGAATAGAGTAGCTGGTCGATTAAAAAAGGATGTAAATTGGGATGGAAGGTAAACCTTCCCCAACGGTTCCCTAGACAATATGCACGGTGCAAAGCACAGGAGTGCTGCTTCGGACGGCTTTCACGCGCGCTTGGGAAAAGCTAATTCAATTTTCATGTATCCACTCACATGCACAGATGAGAACGCGTGCCAAAGTCAAATAATGGCAGCAGGATGGGGCTTAAGGTTTTTTTTTTCTTCCGGTGCATCAATGCAGCACGAGTGCGCACTCCGAACGTTCCTCAAACGGGGGACTGCAAGAGCTCGGTGAACAGTTTCGGCAAGCTTGTCAACGGGTTTTTCGCAGGATTTCGTTCTCTACCCTCTTCCACCTTTCGCTATCGCCCTGTTTCCGGTTCGCCTTGCTGATTGATTGAAATAGTTTCGGAGAGTTTAAGGGACGCCACACGTCGCCCGTATTCGTTATGCATTCATTTTCATCGTTGAACGAACATCGAAAAAGGATCGCTTGCCCTGATGTATATGTATTGGCACGATGGAAACATTTTCCAGCCCTCAAAGTGCAAACGTTGTTCAGTGTAACGGGCACATATCCTGCCGGCCAGTGGTAGCAATAACGATTGAATTACGCACGAAATAGTTCCAGAATGTTGTTATTGCCGATTCGAACAGACACGCTGCTCCAATTAGACTGTGTATGGCTACGAAGGTTTGTGTGTTTGGCTCGCCAAACCAATGTGCATTTCACTGACGTGCCTTCGCTCGAAAGATCCAAGTAAACCACAAATGCAACGGTGCGCTTCGCAGCGCAGTCTTTAGAGTTTCCCGCAGTAAGCCGCGGCGCATGGTTGCGAAGCGTAAATTTGTAGTAGGCTATGGTACCTATGGTTGGATGGCCTTAGGGAGAGCGCTCGAGGTAGCTAGAGCAGAAGAATGAGTGTGCGGTCAATCTTATCCTAATTAAGTGCTGCTGTTTTTTTTTATTACGGTAATTTTACTTACGCAAGAAACTTCCATAGACACGTTTTCTTCTGTTTCTCCGTTCGTTTCAGCATGCACAAGAATAATAAACTTCCAGTAGGACGCATCTGCATCATAAATGAGCTTGCATTAATGCTGGAAAATTCCAATATTCGCACAACGTTGTTTGCCAACTTGCCGGTGCCCTGGAAATCCTCCGCCTCTGTGAAGCGTACGTGCCCTTTGCTGCAAGACTTGTGTGAAACCGTCATTCACTCATTAAGCCGAGCGATGCCAGGTGGTTTGGTTTGGTTCAGGTAATATTCCCAACGGGTCCCGAAAATCGACCCCATGCGGGACATACGTACCCTTCGGCAGGGATGATGACCCCCCCCCCCCTCCCCACCCCCGTCGCTGTCTCACACCCTGTCATGGACCCCGAAAATTGCAACATCGATTCCGGTACAGCTTTCACATCCCGAACTGCCGCGCTACATCGATCTTCCAGCTGGGTGAAAATATGCGTGTGCGCTCCCCCCAGAAACCCCCTTGGCATGGCACACATTTCCCATTTCCCACAGTGGGACTCGGTCCCGGCAGGTCCGTGGCAATGGCTGCACGGTGGACAAAGTTTACCTCAGCCCGTGCACCAGACAGTTTTGTTGATGCGTGCAATATTGCTCTCCAAGGATCAATCCGGCCGGTCGATCGATCGGGTTCTATTATCCGCAAGTGCAAATGTTCGGCGGTGTGCGGAAGGAGCTCACAATCGAGTGCGGCCTTCCATCGTTGGTTCAGTTTTCGGGCCGAAGAATTTATAATCACCCATCAGCTTCCGTCGGCAATTGGGAAAACGGTTCAATTCACTGTTCAAACGTCGGTTTGTGTGAGAAGGAGGAAAATGGCAAAAGCAGCACACAACAGGCGCTTCGATCGGGGTGTTTTTGGAAGAAAATGGGTTGGTTAGAGTGTTGAATGGTTATGCAATTTAAACTGTTTGTTGGTTTGTGTTCTTTTTCTTCAGTTCACTATCGACGATGGACAAGCTTTAGGTGAGTTACATTTGAACATAACATGTCGTACATCAAACTTATTACACAAAGTATTGATCGTTGCTTCACATTTGACCGTTATTAAGTTTCCATTTTTCCTTTATTGCGTAACGCTGCAATAAATTTCCCATCGGAGAAACGGCTGCTGTCACCTGTTTATTGGATGTGCGGTCGCTTGGAAATGATCATCATTCTTCACATACCGCCTGGCACCGTAATACGATGACGATGGCAACGATTCGACTCGATTGCTCGTGGTCAAGGAAGACGGGGGGGAAAAGGATGCCACTCGCTCGATGGTCACAAAAGCCGGACGGTGTCGTTTATGTTGGGTGCACTTGCGCCCATAAAACTTGACTCTCTGACATTTCCACTTTGAGCCGCTCGGATGCTCGGAAGAAGTGTATCAACCGTTCGACGACAGTAAACCCATTTTATCGCACTACATCCGCTCCTGCAGCAGCAACAACAGCCCTGCATACTGCATTCAGCCGTGCGGTGGCCAAGTTTCCTCCACAAACACACACACACACGAACAAACCCTACGGTCGGTCAACAAACGAACCGAAAGAGCTTGACACGGGACCAGACTGGCGTAAACACGAGATACGGACAGGGGAAAAAAAAAACACCCAACAAGTTCATGTCCTCGATGAAAGCATACACTTACCATCCCCGCCGAAGTGCAGGACCTCAGCGGCAGGTTTTGCTGTCTAGGTCAATTGGCACGTCTCCATGGCCGTTCTATGTGGTTCCGCTTTTATCTCGCCCTTCTCTGCTGTCTTCTTTAGCAACACGGACACACCAAACAAGAAAACGGAATCTTTCCACTGTGTGCCTCTGATTTTGCTTTTTCTTTTGGATGCCGAGAAAACGGGAAAGAGAAAGCTCCCAAAGAAAATCGTTGCACCACATGGAACCAACCATTTGAATAATTTCCTTTTCGCTGTTGCGATAAGATAATTTTTCTTTGATCTGTAACGGGCGTAGACGAAAGTTTTTCGATGGTTTTGATTTGGGAGATGCGATGGAGAGTGGGGTTTTTTTTTTGGTTTAAATTGATAATACAACACGCCCGATGCGATTAGTTTTTGATCTTGGAAGCTGCCACAAAACTTTCTTTTTTCAATCAATAGTTTCATTCAATGCAATGTTCATTGGGAAGCCCCCGATTGTTCTCAGGGATGCAAACTAATTATTCCATCCATGGCCAGCAAAGGATAGCAAAAACGCTACAGGTTTCACTTCGGTGTTGTATTCAAGCTTAAACAGTATATTGATGGGTCCGTAACCCGGAACCAACCCCCCCTAAACCCCCCCCCCCCCCCCCGTTTATTTGTCCACATGGATCTGCTGGAATTCCCGGGTGAAAATTGTGCGGTGTGCGCGCGGGCAACCACTGCATTTTAACCAATTAATTGTTAATAACGTTTATCGCTTGCGGTTCAATTATTTATCCTCCGCTGAAGGGGAAAACGCGGGTCGAAATTGAATAAACAACCCGTGGTGGTGCGAAGAGCGCAAAAGCGGAGCGGGGGAAAAAAGGGCGGACACAAACGCGGAAAATATTTGGAAACAAAAAACCTACCCCAGCAGCTGGATGAAACAATATTGTTGGAGTGTTTTATTTTTGCCCCTCCACGCCAAACGCACTCGCATTGCGGTGGGCGCGAATTTGATAAAATAAAAAGCTCATTCCGTTGATTGATTTTGTATCGCTGCGCCACGTTCTCATTATCGAAATTCGTTTCGATGCCAAAATCCTGCGCCGGGAGCGCGCCAATTTCCCGTGCGAGCCTGCCAGGAGCTTCCTTCTCTTTTATTTTTTCGCGGAACTTGCGCCCTGGTGGAGGCGCTTGGTGTTTGTGTGAGCGGGGGGTGCGATGAATGCAAGCGCATAAAACGGGAGACATTCTATGACATTCTATGCGGGATGCGTTGGATGCAGAACCTTGCAACAGGCCTGCCGGCGGGCCAACAGGTGGGCGGTGGGTCCCCTTATAATGCTTCGCAAAGGTGAAACATTGAATGGCGGATTCTTTTATTACACGCTCGACGTTACAATCGCGCCGCGGACAATGAAGTTTTCCGTGCAAATACAGTTTGTGTACACGCGCGCAAAGGGACGTGTGTACGCCCTGGCGCTTTATTTAAAGCACGGAACGGGGTCGAGCTGAGCTTAGGAAAATGTGTGCAGCCCAAAACGAAGGACGCTTTTATTATATGAACGGTTCATGCCTTCTGAGTCCATAAAACCGGTAGCCAACCGGCAAATATTCCGTACAGTTTCGTACTTTCACCGCACTCCAACCAACGCGGGAGGGCACTGTTTGTCGTTTGGAAAAGTTAAAATACTGCTATTTGCTTTTGCCCAAATATACCTCCCTCGAAACGGCAAACATTGAGGGTGACTGTCTGTGGCGGGTGCCTTTGCGGAGGACACAGGTTGAAGACCGGTTAAACGATTATTCAAGAATTGTACCGGCTACGATGACCGACACATGGTCCAGACAAATAAACCAGTGCGCCCATGGGAGAGGTTGGGAGGCATGTTTCGTCTGTCCAATATAAAAATGTTACCTTATGATTATAGTTGCATAATGCAATAAAGACAAACATCTTCAATTGTCTCTTAAACTGCATGGAATAAACTTTTCAGGCATAGTATTCGATTAGTCTAACTACATAGTGTGTTTTTGAATGCCAAGAAATTTAGTGATTCGCTTGCGAATTGCTTTTACAAAAACAGAACCACAGTTAACGGATTTAACAAAGATTCGATTGAGACTAATAAAACATTTGTTATTCACAAGTGTGTATATGAAGCCCATTCCATCGAATTTGTTCTGAATATTTTATAAATATTTAGGATGTTTCATGGTATAATTTTCAAATAAGAGAGGTTTCCCAACTAACTCAAACATCAGAATCAATTTTAAATGAGTATAATTAATGGACCCATTGTAGCTGCATATTTCCTTTCGCGATTGCTAGATAAAAAATGATTCCCAGTTTACTCACAAGTTGAGAAACGGCAATTCATTTTACACACAGCGAAGATGAAAGTTTACTCGTTTTGAAAATATGTGAAATGCCAGCCAATGAAAAACTCATCATCACTGCACCGTTTTGAATTCATGGGTTATTCACAATCGTTACACAATTTACTCACAAATGAAGTCAACGTATTTCCGTTTACTCATAACAAGGAAAGCATTTCCCTGTTTTTAAAACGCATGAAATGCTAAGCTCATCGAAACAGAGCCGTTTTCTTTTCACCGAAATGAATTATAAATTACTCACCGATGAAGGAAAGGTTTTCAGTTTACTCACTGCAAGGATAACATTTACTCATTTTACAAGTATGTGAAGTAAAAGTTCATGGAAAACTCATCGTAACTGCGCTGTTCTGAGAAAGAGTTTATTCGAAATGATTCACAGATTACTCACAAATGAAGTAAGGGCATTTGATGTTTTCTCACAGTAAGCATACAATTTACTCATTGAGAAAGCTTGTGAATAAATTGTGTTCATGGAAAAGGATAAACGTCTCACGGAATGAGTGAAATTGCTTACAGGTTCATGGAAAACTCACCTTTGCCGGTTGGAGTGAGAAAAAGTTTACTCACACGCTCCAGGTGGATTTACCCACCAGGAGAAGGATAATTTTCTCACATTCCTTGTTCACTCACCAATTGCCATCCGAGTGATGAGGATTGCACTTGTGAGAAAATTTCGCTTCTCGATCAGATTCGTGAAGTCCATTCGATTTCCTGATTCTAAGCTCACACACGTAAAGTTTTCTCATCAAAATTCACTGCAATTTCCCCTGGGCCCATGAAAGCGAGGTCAGAACTTATTTGTGTGTAAAATACTCACAGTTTTCTCAGATTAGATCTACAGTTACAAACTTCTCAGCAATAATCTTCGTGAATTTGCTGCAAACAACAATATTCTACCGTTTGAAGCTGCAGAATATAAAATTTTCTCATAGTACTTTGTGCAATCGGCATTGACTTTTCTGCATGCGTTGTTCACCTTACCACCATTGCAACACCGATAACTTATGCTTTAAGATTGTGCCAATTACGATCGGCTTTCTCTCGAAACCTCTATTGATTTACTTTTCCACTCAATTATTTAATTAAATGAATTAAATTAGATTTCTTTATTGACTTTCAAATTTATCTTCCTATCAGTCATTCAATTGACAATCCCATTTTAAAACATTAAATCTTAAGATCAAGATGTCCGCTCCTGCTCTCCCACGCCCTTTAACTTGTAGTGCCTTCCCGCAAAGTTCCTTCCATCTTGCTGCCCTCTGAACCACGACAACAATAGCAGCTGCATCAGTTCGACAATGGCTTCATAATTAGAAAAAGCCTTATCAGTGCCGGCTTATCGAGGGCGTGAGCTGAAATTCTGCATTTTCTTTTCCCATTCCTTGCAGCCAACGACAACCCCCCCTGGATGTTCTCCCGTGATCCCGTTTGTCGTGCGGTAGACAGATAAACTCGCGCGGTAGAAAAGGTAAGGTGTGAATCGGCACGCCTTCCGCCGGCCGCACCAGATAAGAAATGAGCACCGTGGGAAAAACGGCATCTCCAGGTGACGGTACTGCGAAGGGTGTCCGGTCCTGGGAAGGGTTGCTTGTGTGTGTGTGTCAGTCATTTCCGACTCGGATACGATCTGCTTCGCCCGAGAGCCGTATGATTCATTTGACTATGCTAAACAAACAAGCCACCGGGCACGTAGTGCTCGGTTTCGGTCAAAAGTAACAGCCAACCCAAGCTGGGCCGTTTCTGGTCTGACTGGTGCGTCTGGCTTTCCCTGTCTGGCTGGCTGGCCCGGCGCCGTACCGGAGTATGATTGATGCACACACACACACACACAAGGACACACCGACCGAAGGAGCGAGGCACTAATAATTACTCCCCCATTAACGAACGCCGCCGCTGTGGACCCTTGGTGAATCGCATAATATCGTCCCCGCCCTCTCTCGAGCTCTTCTGCCCCAGCAGCGCCAGCATCAAAGGTGATGATGTCCCGTAAAAGCCACTGACCGAGGGAACCGAGAGGAAAACCGGGTTGGGAAAAGGGATACTGTGGCATAATTTGCTTTTATCTAAACGTGGAAAACCCCCCGGTGCGCTGGGTTTCACCAATTTTTCAACCACCGAGCTCGGCCGCCTCGGAACCACGGCACGCACCGACCGTGCGCCATCTCTCTCTAATGATGCCACCGTCCGCTTGCCGATGTAAATTCATTCCACCCGTTCCCCGGTGGACTATGGCGTGGTCTTGCCTTTCGTCTTTTTACTCGTCGTCTTCAAAGTTAATATAAAACCGGTGCCCCCCCCCCTCACTGGAACACTGGTACGCACGTTCTTTCATTTGCCCAGCTGGAATGGGGCTTGGGGTTGAGAACGAGCTGGACGCGGCGACGCGGTACCATAAAGCTCACACATAGCTTTGGGCTGCAATTTATCCGCCACGCTCGCACACACCGATGGAGGCGCCCGGTTGCTCATGACGTTTTCGAACGATCTGCCCCCTGCGTCATCCCCATTTCCGGGGGCCGGCGTCCCCCGTTGGTTTAACATTAATGAGAGTTTACATTTGTTGTTTGTGTCAGCAAGACACAAGAGGACGAACAACAACAAACCAAAAAAAAAAACCCCGAAGCGGTGGTATGATGAATTTCGAGACAAAACATAAAACGTTTGCGATGCGCATATTTACCGAAGCACCGGTTTCCTTAAGCACCGGTTCGGGGCACGTGTGTGCATTTGATTGCCACGCGCCAGCTGCAACGGCACGCTGCGGTCTACGGTGCAATTTAAATAAAGTGTTATTTCATCAGGCCCGTCTGCCGTCATTTGCAGGCGATAAATTACACTGCCTCCGATGGGCCCGATTTTTGCAGCTGCATTTAAAGAGCCACGCATTCCGATTGAATTATGCGAATTGAATAGATTACCAACAACCTCACGGCAGACGTTCCCTCTCTCAACCCTTTGCAGCTGCCTGACGGTTGGATAATTTATTTGATTTGCTTCGTTTTTTTTTTTTTGTTGTTGCTTAGACTTCAACCCATCGGGAACAAAGCAAATACAGCAACAACAACCGAAAAAAAAAATCACAAGCACGTGCTCGTACGGGATAATAATCCTCCCGATCAAATGAATGCATTTTAAATTCCTGAAATTGCTGCAACGGCAATGCAATCATCGCAACAACAGGCGCACATGTATCGGTTTGATTCTATTGACTCATTATTATACCATCGGGAAGTTTCACGCGCACTAGCGCCATTCAGCATTCAGTTCCGCCCCCTCCCCCACCACCCTCCCCTCCTTGAAACCCACCCGCCTCCTGGGAACGGCGAAGCAAAGAGTAAGCGTATTTCCTTCCTTTCTCCCCCCGAACCAATTAGCGAGAAATAGCAGGCGAATGAAAATATGGCATCCGAGGCGGGAGGGTTCGGCAAAATTTGCCTACCACCTCCGGGGTTTTCCAGCCAGCCAATATTTAACCGACCATAATCTGATACCGATACGCAGGCGGTGGATTGGACCGGACCGTGATTACTGGCGGAAAACAGAAAGCACTCAATTAGAAACCAAGTTTGGGTGCGGGAGGAAGGTGGTGGGCAATTCCCCCAAAGCCGACAATAATTGGCAATAGATTGAACAGTTAGGAGCAAATATACATTTCCTTCCGCTCGAGCCCCTCATACTCGTCGGCATGCGTGGACATGCGATGAGTTATGGGGAGCTTAGGTCGGTTCGGCCATGGGAGCTCGTGGTCCTGCGTACCGTGCGTACCGTGTGAGTGATAGGAGAAAACTTTCCTTCTCCACGGAACCGGGAAAAGCTTCCCAACAGCGCTGGCATGGCGTCCCAGGGCCAGCGTGGCTGGGAAATTTCATTAATTATTAAATTAAACGACGTGGATGCGGGGCAGTGAAGGACGGTGGGAAGAGGGATGGAGGTTTGTGCTGCACGCATCGTGCACATGCCACAGTATGCCGGAAGCATAAGGCACAGTTTATGCGCAGTTTTGTTGCTTCCGCTAGCTGCAGCTCTGTTGCAACAATTTTAACACACCGCCTCGCACGACTACTTCGAATATTTGTGTGTGTGTGTGTGTGTCCGTTTGTGTGCAGGGACACATGCAGTGCATCATAAACTGACGGAAGCCTAGCGGTTGGTTGCATGCGGTGAGCCGCTCGCACCAAACCCTCTCCTCGAACCCGTGCCGATCGAGTGTCGTCAGTTTCGGGACGCAGGCGGGAATTTAATGAAAAACCATTGCATATAGATTCGATGTAATACACCAATCGGAACAGCCGAATGAAGCCAGCGATCGGGTGGAGTGGACGAGTGAAGGGAGGGTTGGTTTCAACCGGCACAAATCCCTTTCAACCGAAAGATTCATGGCCGTGGCTCGCTCTCTCTCTCGTGGATTATTTGGCCAGGGGTTTATTAGGAATTCTGTGCGATTCCCGGGTGGAGTCCTAAGCTTAGCTCGTTGGGTTTTCTCGTACCTTCCGCAGACCGGTGGACCACGGTGGAGGCTCATTTTTCTTTCATTAAGCACACACACGCACACACGCTCGTATATCACTCCGTACACACGACGACAGCTGCGACAACGGATGGGACCCGCGTGCGTGAGGGTATTAGGTGTCCGAATCGAATCGTGCCCGGAAGGAAAGTAAATAACACCCGTAGGCTATACATGGAGCTACGTTTTGGCACACATCGACTGTTTCGCATGAGAATAATATGTTGCACCGGAGTTTGCTCGTTACTCGTTGAACTTGTCAAAGCGATTGGAATTACAAATTGAAAACGTAGCGTAGCTTAAAGTTGTTTGGAATTAAAATTACAATTTCCGCTTTTGGGCACAACTTGACAAAACTTTTGTTTTAAATATTGAGGCGTTATTAATTTAAATTTTAAATCAGCTCACGGGCTTACGAGACTTTTTTCTCCAAAACTTATGTGGATTGTCGATCCTTCGTACCGGGGAAGGTCCGGTCTGGATTCGAACCCACGTAAGCGCTAGGCTATCCTGGGATGTCGCTTTCCTAACTATTTCAAGGAAAATAGATAACAAAAAAATCAATAGATGAACATTAAAATTCAAACCTTAAAACCGAAATTTATTGTTAGAATATTTTATGGAAAGGAAAACCTATAACAACGATGTAAAGAAAAATGAAAAAAATTGGAAAATATAAAATGATGTGTTGTAAAAGATTGGAAGAACAAAATAATCCATATTTTAGGTGTACGGAAAAGATTTTTTGTTTTTCAATCCCACTGCAGACTCCGAAAGATTAAATAAATTTTGACTATTTTTAATAGGATTACAATCATCCTCGTGTCTCCTTCACATTTATGGAAAAAGGATTGCATCAGGCAGGGCAAAAAAATTCAGGTGAAACATGGCGCACCAAAAATCGTTAAAGGGATAACGTTAAAATGCAACAAAATCGGATAGCAAAAGGACACGCAGCAGCAGCAGCAGCAGCAGCAAATCAGATGAAATAAAAGGATTTAATCTCCTCCCCGTAAGCCAGTAATCCGCCGTAATACCCATTTTGCATTATGCCCCGAAACCACACAGGGAGCAGATCAAAGCGGGAGGGCGATCGTGAAATCGTCTCTTCCATTACTTTTTACTGCATCGTTCGTGGTATGGGTATGGCGCAGAATGGTACTGCCCAACTAGGTTGATTGGCTGCAGATTGGCTACTTTCGCCATCGGCACCGATGCAGTGAAGCCACGCGTAACGCAAATGACCCGGCGAGTCGAACGGTGGAGGTGGTGATAGTGAAACGTTACACCACCGCACACATACATAGAGAGAGAGAGAGAGAGAGAGCAGGGTATGTCCTGGCGAGCGTATCCGCAACATTGGCCACGGTGACAGATCAAACGCTATCTGTTGCTGACCCTTAAGGGCAACATGGAGAATCATTCCATGCCGAATGCCGGACGTAGGACGTAGAAAATTGATTAGAATCGATTAACCTAATGTGCCCCGAATCCGGTTGGCCCATAACGCTTGGCATACATCATACGCAGGGCGAGGTGTGTGTGTGTGTGTAAGGGGGTGTTTTTGTTTTGGTACCGTTTTGCTGGGTCGGGAATGAGTTTGTTTGGGTGTTTAGTTTGCCTCCCTTGCGGTTGACCGGCCAGACAACCGTCGATGGTTGGTCGTTCGGTCGTTCGGTCGGTTGTCCGGACACCATCGCAGAGGTAAATGGTGCAAGACCCCGGTCTTCCCGGGACCAGCCTGTCGGTCAGTCAATGAACGTCCGTCGTTCACCATCGTAATACCATTGCAAGCAAGTATTCACTAGTCGGATGCGGACGAACGGGTCACAATCCATTTCCGGATGCAAAACAATTAGCCCTGGAGGGGGCAAGTTTTTCACTCAACTGTTGGCAAAGTGGGGCTTAATGACGGAGTGCGAAGACGGAGAAGCGTTAGAGCCGTTTGCACGAAGCGGGGAGATATGTGCCTGTTTGTACAAGGAATGATCTCCAAATAGCCAGGATGTCGTTACCAGCAAATGGCCATTCGGTATGGATTACAAACCGGTTTGAAACCGGGTCGTGCGACTGTGCCATTTGGCTGTAAAAGATATCCACTGCTATCGTCACGTATTATCACATGGGCTACGATGCGGTCGTGTCTCGATACCATCCACCGTCCATGCCGGTTCATCATTTCGCTCTGCTCCTTCCAAGAGTGGTGTTCTGCCGATGTGCTGCAGCCCATCGTCTCGAGATGGGATTAAAAATGAATATTGTTTATCGTCGGTCGGTATGTTGTGGTGATAGTGTGTTGAACGCTTGCTGCATCCTCCTGCCAGCAAGCAACAGATGCGAACGGGGAAATGCACACTTTAATGTGCCGATTTTCCTTGGCATTGGAATGGGGAGTTCTTCGGTGGAGCTCGGAGAAATTAGATTTCACTAGGGGGTTTTCACTCGAGCCAAACGCAATCCGTATCCTCCCCGACGCTTGATACGCTCGGCAATCAGCCCCGGACCGGAGCAATGTTTACGAAATTTGAGATTTGACGCCGACCCGGTTTCTTCGAAAAGGGATTGCTGGGACGCTCATGTTGCAAGACGTGCGCAACGCCGCGAAGACGAGCATTCAATTTGCATGTCCAATTAGATTTGCATAATTAGTGATCGCATTTTCGGCAGAGTCTGAGTTCTGGTGAGTTGGAGTTTTTCACCCGTAGCGACGCTGGAAGTCTTCCCGCCGTCTTTGGGTGGCACGTTAGGTCCTGAAGTTTCGTAGCCAGCGAGTGCCACTGGAAAACGGTGAGAAAAGTTATAATTTTCAAGCTGATAATCACGCTGATAGTGAAAATAAAAATTAAATAAACAGCTTCATTATTATAAATATTGTTTGGTCGCACTTTCTCGCTGTCCTCTGCGTAGAATCAGTTCAGGAAGACGAACTAACTTCTGCCATCAAGAGCCATCAAGATTAAATAAATGATGGCAGTCTTGAAGCGCCGAGTACCTTTAAAAACGGTGCGAAAAACATCTTTCAATTGACAACGGTTTTTAAAAGCTTCAAGTTCTAAAGATGTATACACAATTTCCAAAAAGTAATGGAAAGCAATATTCTAAACGGATTGGCAAAATTGCCTGATAAATTAGAGTACGTTAAAATTGCCAAATTTCATAGTTTCAACGTTGGAGTTCTTAAAATGCATGTTCAATCGGTACCTATGTCCATCAGAAGTATGAATCATATAAAGTTTTTACAATGAGGAAAACATTGTTAAATATGTATGCCTCCAGGATCTTGTTGAATAAACGTGAAAATGTCTGTTGTTATTGAATACAAGAATATTATTAGCGCATAAGAAGCTCGAGGTACAGGGAAAATGTATCAAAGGGGCACACGAAGAAGAAAGGTAAACTTACACAAGATCCACGCGAGGTTTAAAATTATTTAAAAGTTTTCATCATAGCAGGGAACTAGCTTCAAAAGAAAACTTCTGCAATTTTTAAAGTAATCATTTCTAAAGTAATCAGGCAAACGATGAAATTCGTAGGGGCACGCACTGGGAAAACCCGATGTAAACTCTCATCCGGAAGCTACGCTCCGCCATATTATTCCGAGCTAATGGAGGCGCCCAAGCTTTCACGGAACTGAATCACAGCTATTGAGGCTTGCTGCATGTACTAAAACTTGTGTAGTTTCTAGTGTACGAGGTGAAAATTATGTTGACTGAAAATTTTCACCTGGAAATAAAGCCAACAAAAAGCATGCTTTTCCAAGAGTAGCTCGTTTTACGGATTCAAGTTGCGATTGGAACTATGAACGAGACTGCTTGAGCTGGTTGATTTTCTATAATTTTCCACGAGCTTTTTCCCGGGCGAAATGGTACGAATCATCACAAAGTTCCTGCCAAGCTGCTATCTGGTAACTTACGTGAAAGAAAACTCGCATTCAAGAAAAAGTAGCAAAGATCCTTCGCAAAGAATTGTTTGCTATAGTGTAGGGTTTTTCAAAATCCATGCGGATAAATCTTATTCATAATTTTCATTGAATCAAGTACTGCCAATATGTGATATCATGAAACGAACATTCAAAACCTCAATACAAAAAACAAAACCTAGGGTAGAGTTGGACCCGTTTCACGGTAAAATATACGATAGAACGAACGTTATAGTTTTAGTTTATTTTTGAATTGGGTCTAGACATAATCCTGTACATGCGAGCCACAAAAGTTATTTCCTTGAGGTTTAACTAAATAGCTAAATTGATAAAAGTATCCCTTCTACTTAGTGGTGTTCAATGAGGGAAACTTGAGATGCAGATACCATATGATCCGGTAATGACACTGGCGGAGTGGGAATCGCCATTCCAACAAACCTCACCCCTTCACATGTGCTCTCCTTTGAGTGGGGCAAATTGAAATAAGCAAGCAACGGTCTTCACCGGCAGTTGGCAATCGATAGAGAACTTCACATCATCGCACAGTTTAGTGAAGATATCGTTGGCCGACATAAGAAAGAAGGAAAATCACATGAAGATGACGAAGCAGTAGGAAGGTGCGTTATCTCCACGGTCATGATCTTCCCTCCGCCATTCACGCCACGCCATTGCGCCGGAAGGGTTTGGAATCGAAACAGAGTTCCGGCAGCAAAAGTTTTGTTGTTATCACGCACTCCGACCGCCGTATCACATGGTGTTTTCCCTTTTGGCTGGCGTGTCCTGGCGACGGCTGGCACCCGGTGGCTCATGTGTGTATGTGTGTGCGTGTATCCTGGCCGCGCGCAGGACTCGATGTGCGAGATTCCGCGTCCTTCAATCCGCGTGGGCGCGTGAGTGTTCGATTGTTGACAAGCGAACGTCATCCGTGCACGGGAAGTCCGTTTTGCCGGCGTTCCGGCGACGGCGCAGTAACGGGAACGGCACTTCATGTGGGCCACACCAGTACACACGCAATGTCACTCACGTGCCGAGCACGGGTCTGGTGCGAATCGGCACGAAGCGGTTCGTTCATTCGTGGTCCAGAGTTTTCCCGGGGCAGTCACGCGGCTCCGGCGTTCCGTGATCATTAAAACAAACAAAGAAGGGAGGAGTGGGTGAAGCCACCCCGAGGCGAGAGGAAAAACGAAGGGAAAAAAAGCAGGAGTGAGTACGCACGCACACCGGTACAGCGCGGTGCATCATGTTCGGGATCCGTGTACGGCATCAGCAGGCCAATGGACCGTTGCTCCGTGACAGTTGCGTCCATGCGAAGGGGGGGGGGGGGGGGGGGGGGAAGCTCTCGTGACCCGTTGTCAAGTGGAAAGTGACTGCGAAACCCGTGCACCCGTGGGTGTGTTTGTGTGTATTCTCTTGTCAGCGAGTGGCAGCCCTTTTTTTTCGCAGCCCGTCGCCAGGGAGAAGATAATTTTCCTACGAAAAGGGCAAGATTCCGGTGCAGTTCTTTACCGCTCCAGCGACAGCCGTCCATCATCGAAGAAATTGAATATTTATTCAATTACATTCCCCTCCACCCGGCCCCCTTTACTGACGATTGATTGAATTTCCGCGTGAAAACTGTTCCGCAACAAATCGCGCAAACAATGGGAATCGTAATGCGCAAAACGGAAGACGGAACCTTTGGCATTTCGATTCCCGACGGTACCGAAACCAGCAGCGTTCCTGCCTGCTCCGAGGCAGCGTAAAAACGTAATCAAAGCAACCCTCACACACACACGGGTTGTTTAGTTTTTGTAGCGCGACGGTGCGAAGTGTTTCCTTTGGCGTCTCCATCGCGAGAAAGGTCACGACGCGGTAGGCGATGGAAATAGACAGACGAATCTGGAGCATCTGTCTGTGCGCGGTATGTTGCGGCGGAATTGCGATAGTAAACCACTGGAAGGCATAAATCGTCCTCGGCGGTGGCGACGGTTGTGCCAGATGGTGTAAGATTGTGTACGTGCGTTTGTGAAACTGTGTATCCTTGAGCGCCTCGGTGTGTGTGTGTGTGCTTGTTACGGTTACGGTTGCGTGCACGGAAAATTTACCTTATCCCCTCGAGTGAATGATGGCGAGAAAATGGAAAGAAAAGGATTAAAAAAGAAAAACAAAAACACCCGTAGGCTTCCAACGTCCATCTCGCACTTGGGCCATTATCAACATATCAGCATCAAACAGTAACGATTGCATGCCAGGAGCCACCGTGCCAGGAAGCGCCATTAAAAGAAAAACGGCTGGCTACCGGAGAATGGCATTCGAGAAAGCGAACGGTCGTTGCTGATATGACTGCGAAGAGGATGGAGATGAAGAACGAAGGAAGACAAACAAAAACCAACAACCATAGTGTTAGGTGTGGAAGGAAAAGAAAATTCATCACACAATCCACATTCTTGCTGGCCCAAGGGCCGAACGCAAGGACGGCCAGTTCGAAGTGCCGTCCCAAATTTTCCACTTTTTCGCTCTACGTTCACGAGCAGATTTTACTCTCCGTTTGCTTTGATAACGTGCTCCAGGCAGCCGAGCGTTTGTTGTATAATATGTACGTTTTGTTTCCCTTTCGATCCGTTTCTACAAATATCTTTAGCCTTCCCGCAGCGTAAGTGTTGGTTGACCACGATGTAACTGTTGTGTGCCGGAGGTGAACGGTGCTTACGACGCTCGCTTGAGCACGCGTGTGGAAGCTTGGAGGAGTTGTGTTTACCTTCACCTGCATGACAGGAATTAACGTGAGACAAACCAATCGAGTGCGAACGACGACGACGACATCGACCAGCACGGCACCATGGAGCAGCATCCGCTCCTGATCGCGAGCGAAAACATCCACGACAGTGGCATCATCGAGGACGTGCACCAGGAGTCGGAGGATACCGGCAACGAGGACTACGGCGACGAGAGCAACCTCGAGTCGAACCTACGGCGGCGGAAGGGGAAAATCATTTCCTGCGTCGAAAATGGTAAGCCAAACGGGGTTTTGGGTGACGGTTTTGTCTCTGTGTGTCCGAAGTTGCACTAGGAAGTAAGTGACCGCGAAGAAACGATTGCGCGGGCAAAAGCGGACCATCGGAGACGGTCTGGCAAATGTTGTGCGTGACGTCAGACCGAACTCCGGCGCACGCCGGAAGATGTCGAAGCGTTACACAAGCTTCTCCGGGTTTTTGCCCCCCATGCAGCTCCACGCCGTTCCTCGATGCCCGAATCCTTTTGGCTGACGTCCTGCCACTCAGCTGCCCTGAGAGAAGCGTCACAAATTTACATAATCGATTCGAAAGTCATTATCCTTTCGCTGCATGTCCCAGGAGCGTGTTCCACTCTTCGGTTCGTAAAACTTGTTTTTTCTCTCTCATCTGGCCAGGAGGAGCCCGTAAGATGATTGGGCCACCGGTTGGTTCACGGCGTACCACGAAAGGCTCCGTGGGGAAATCTGGCCCTGGCGGTGCGCCACCTTATCACGCGCCGCATACGGTTATCGATTTTTCCCAAATCGCTTCTCTCGGTCGCCGCTCGGCCTCGCTGGGGCTGTGTGTTGTGTGTTATGTAACCTCCTTCGCTCCGTTGGCGACTCCCGGGGGATGGAACGGACCGGCCCGATGCGATGCGAATGCGATGCGGTGATTTGCTTCCTTTCTGCAGCACCTCGCGTTGGCGTTCGTGGCGCTTGACGCCAGCTGCTCGCCTCGCGCGCGTTTTCCACTGTTGCACAATTGCACCGCTGCATTTATGCTGCGCCCTATTTCAATGCTATCTGGACGGAATGGGAACACTTCGGTTTCCGTTTCCCGTAGGAGTTCCATGGCCATTTTCCCCCTCCCGGTACCCATCGTTCGCTGCTCTCACTTGCACGCCGCTGGTAGTTGCGCTACAAATTACGTTACTTTCCCATCCACTGAACCTGGTTTTCAAATCAAAGAGTAATTGGCTTCCATATTTTACGATATTTTTTATCGCTTCTCAACAACGACCGACTCGAAAAAGGGTAACGAAAAAGATTCTCCAACGGAGCAGCTTGCCACACTTCGTTACGTTAAAGGAGAAAAGGTAAAAAGGAAATCTCACCAAAACAAACGGTTGGCAATATAAATAACAAAATACAAGTTCGAAAACCCGCTCAACCGCCTTACCCTGGAGCTCGCCGTCGGTCCATGATTCCATCGGTCGCCCCTCGGCATTCGCTTCGAAGGAACCAAAAATTAAAAAAAAAACCCCCCAGTACGGACAACGAAAAACGACGCGCAATGGCGGCAGCATCCCAGCAGAATGTTTATGGCCAGCTCGAAGGCACCCGAAGCAGATTGTCGTTTTGTCGTCGAGGCTCATTTGGGGTTTGCCTTTTCCCGGCCACCCATCGGCTGCTCATTTCTTTACCCATGCAAGGGTTTTTTTTTTTGTTGTTGGTTTTGTTTCGTTTGTCCCGCATTCATTCTCTCCGTTTGTCAGCGCACATCCTGTTTCCGATGCCGGGCGGACCCTTTCCGCTTCATTATGTCGATTGTGTCGCCCGTTTTCTCAAGCTCTTTCCTTCGCTGCCGCTGGTCAGGGAGTTTTCGTTCTTGACTAATAACCACAGACGGTTTCACAATTTGTGGGTTAATTCTGTGCTTGAAAAAAAAAAAAAGAACGGTCTGGAACAGAAGGAAGCACCGCACGTTGGATCACCGTTTGATTGATTTTTCTTAGGGCAACAAATTGTGTTTGTCCACTCAAGGCAGTAAAGCGATAAGGGCTAAGTGCTGATGCGCTCCCAGGACGATGATTTGCAAGAGATTTACAATGTCTATGAAAAAATGGAAATTTTTTCTTGACGTTCATTGAAGTACAAAATGTGCACTGTTACATTATTATGAAAATATGTAGCCTCGTATTTTTGCTTCTGGGTATTTTATTTGATGCTTGCAACATGAAAATGAGGAAATTGGGAAATTAATTTTAACTTTCACAATCTTTTTACCTCGTCGTGCGTCGTGTATAAAAGTGGAAACCATTTCGTCAATTTGGCGCTCGTTGGACAGGAACCAAAGTTTACTCATTAAATATTCCGATCGCGATACCGAGCGTCAAAAGCAATCGAATAGCTAATATTTTCCAACCCATGGTACATGGATCGGGCGCAAATTTCATCCACGCATAAACTTGATGGAGAAATGCTGTTGAACATTTTACGGCACATTACCTGTCGCCTTCCCCTTTCGAACCAACCCGCATGGAAATGGAATTTGTTTCATTTGAGTTTCCTGTTTTTCTGTCTGTTACACCGAACCGAAGCCAGCCTTAATGGGCAAGGATATGGGAAATGCAGAAAACGTACCCTTAAGGAGCCGATAAAGTGTCGGAAAATGTTTATCAATTCGAAACCCAACGCAATGTGGACAAATGAAAGCGAGTGGTGGTCTGTAACGGAACGAAAAGGAAGGGTACTATGGTGAAATGGTGGGAGCGTTGTTTCTTCACGGAGCAAGTGTGTGCTTCTTCCAAGAAAATGAATCATTTCAATCGATTCACGCGACGAACGTTTGATGCTGCACCGGCACGATTCGATACTTTTGACAGTGATTGAGTGGTTGGGAAAAACTGTTTGCCCCCCTACGCTGGATACAACTGCACCCGGAAAATTATTTCCTAACCACCACTACCAGGATATTTCTAGCTTGCAAAAATTTCGACTTCAACCCAGGAAAGTTCCTGGAAACCGCTTGTGGTACTGCCGAAAGCGGGCCACTTTCATACACCAACGGGTCGATTTGCAACCGTTGCTTTCATGGAGAAACGCCAACACGGTCTAGAACATGTGTTTCGCCGTAGCCGGATGCGCTCCAGCAGAGCGTAGGGGTATGTGCCGGTAAGCGGGAACATTGATCAAACATGTATACGAGTTTTCCAATTTTTGACACATACTTTCATTACGCTGCCAGCAATCACCGGCTTAAAGGGAGTGGAGGCGGTCAAGGACTCAGTAATGCACCACGGGATACTAATTGAGTGAAGAGCTTTTTCCAAGTTGTTTGAGCTTTAATAACTCGTCAGGATAAACGAGAACTTGTTGCATAAGGATTTTATGCACATAAAATAGCATGAAACATGGTTGAGCTTGACCTTAAAAACAATGTTACCCAATGTGTTTGTAAGAATTATTTATTCAATTGATTGATTACCTTTAACTGTTTCAAATAAAATTAACGTCTCTGACGATTTATTAAATTCAGAACAGCTGTTTAGTCGCTTCGATCCCATCATAGTGCATATTCAAGTATTCAAAGAATTTCAAACAAATCTAGTCGGGCTGTCCAAAGTTGATTGTGTAAACATGGATGTACATATATAGTGGCACTTTCTTGTTTTTCAAGTGGGTTGCAAAAGTTCTGGAAAGTTTGGATTTCCGATCCTCGCGATAAACGAATTTTCCTGATGAAAAATCTGACTGGGAAAAAATCTTACATATATCCTACTTCCTTCTTCCAATATTCGAAACATACTTCATCCTTATAACCAAATTGTTATGCATGTACCGTCAAAGCAATTAAAGCAGAGACAATTTTGTTGCTCTCTTATCCTTTTGGATAAACGATTAGGAGATGCAGTAGAAACAGTTCTGCCAGGCCGGATTCCATCACGTTTCTTCCGAGAATAAATTTCCATTACACTTCCATCGTCGCAAAGCATCACCGGCAGCCAGCGTAAATTAAATCATGTCCCATAAACTCATTACCATGCGTTCGGTGCTGCCAACAAATTATCTGCGCCAACGTGGTAAGGATGGACACGGCCCAACCTGAACCGGTGTGCCTGATTGTAGCTTTGAGGCAACCAAACCAAACCAAACACCAGTCCGATCCACTTTTTGTGGTAAGCTGTTGCTTGTGGAATCTTTCCCCGCTACGACCGTCGGAATTTCCCCCGGGAAAACCGATGCTCTAAGCCGTACCAACCGACGAACGCTTTGAGCCGATTTGGTTATCTAATTAGCTGTCGATCATTTTCACCTCCATGCTGGCCCGGCCGTTGCTCCAGCTTGTTGCGCCATCGTCGTCTGTTCCGGGTCCGTGCCGGTTGCGATTGATTTATATGAAATAATAATCATACGAAAACTCGTGCCGCCTCCATTAAGCATTGAGTGACGTGCCGGCTACCGACACACCACTGCCGCCCGACGGCTGCACAAAAACCAACGACAAGCGCACACGTGCATCCGGGTTGGGCCGGGTCGAACCGAGACCGGATATTATGTAAGTGAAATGAAACGAAAGCGCCATCGCGGCGCACCGTGGAACCGTGGAAAGAAGTTTGGCATTTTGTACGAGGCTTGTATGTACTTCCCCGTCCTGTTGAGGAATGGAAGCATTGTAATGGAAAAAAGAAGAAAATAAAGCACACAAAAGCACATTTGTCATCCTTACGAGCGTGAAATTGATGTGTCGGAAGAAAAATAACATACATACAATGAACTCTTTCAATTTGGGGCCCAAAACAGATTTATCCTGTGGACTTCATTTTCCAGGAATATGGATTATGCTTAATCCAGGACTCAGGAAGGATTCTAAGAATTCGCCTTTGAGGTTACGGTACTAAGCGAGTATGTCCTGTAGCAATTTATATTGATTACTGTTTCCTAACAATTCATCTGTTTTTTTTGTGGATTAATACATGAATAAACATTTTCCTAAAAAGCTATTACCTTTTAGAGTTTCCTGCAATTGTACTTAAAGTTTTGCTTTATTATTATGAATGATTAAAATTTAAAGTAATCAAATCATTCTCGTAGGATAAATTATCTGCAATGCTTCCAAGTTCCTAACAGATTTATACTTCAATCAAACCTAATGTCTAGTTCATTCTGACTGATTCCCAAATTCGTCTGCAGCTCAGGATGATTTACGCATTCAAAAGCCTTCCAAATCCTTCTGAAATGACAATAAGCCCCAAATTACGCAACCTATAAATAGACAGCATTAATTTTTCAATCTTCTCACGCCAACGCAAGCTCCTAGCAGACAGGCTGCCTCTTGCCGGTCGTTGTACGCTGGAGTATATTCTGCGGGAGTTTGTGAAATTTTGTGAAATAGCCACCGATTCAACCGATAAGCCCCTCCTTCGTTCAACGCTCCGCACTGTGCAGGAAATAAAAAGCATGATTTTCCGCTTTTCCCAAAAGCATCTAGAACCTGGGTCCTTCATGGCCTATTAGTGGTGGGGAATGTTGCCTAGTCGGCGTTTATTTTGCGTCCAAACAGACGGGAGCGCTGGTTGGTTTCCGAGCTCCCCGAGAACGGGGAAAGGCCGGAAAAAGCGAAGGTTGGTTCAGGTGAAATGGGCCGCTTGTTTGACGTCAGCAGAAGAAAGTATCTGGAATCGATTCGGCCGGCCGGTAACAGCTTGTGTGTATCTATATTTTAGAGCAGCGTTCGAATCGGTGGCGCCCGTTTTCCCCCGACTTGCCACGTGAGCCACGGGATCGCGATTGTTCATGACACCATTTTTCTTCACCAGCGACGTGCACCACGAGGTCATGGCTCAATTTTCCTGCTTCTCTTTTTTTGTTTTTGCTCCATCAGGGGCACAGGGCACTGTTTATTAATTTCATTTGCTTCGTTGGGTTCGGTGCGCTGGAATCCCTTGGTACGATATATCTGTCATCCTTCTGACGGGTGGCAACATTAATTACGTTCTCAGCTGGGGGCTCCGACTTTGGGCTTATCGTGTCTGTCAAACCAGTGCAATGTTCATCACCGAAGACATCAAACGGATGTGTTCCACATTCCATCAAAGCAAATGTAGAAACTTCAACGTTTGGGGAAAAACTTGGGGGTTGAAATACAGTTTTATTAAAGCGATTAAACGAATCCGAGCTCCCAAGAGCACCATTACGAGTTTTGCCAACTACCTTAAAAATAAAGATAAATTACAAACACACGCCCCGTGCTCGCTTTCAATCGTCCCGTTTCATTCTCTCAGTAGAGCAGAGAAAAATGGACACGATTAAATTGGCTTAACCTTCTTCCCGTCGCCCTTCGCATGAGATCCTGAGACGAAAGTTACCTCAAACTCCGAAGGTGATGGTGTTCAACTGGGCGTAATGTGAATTGTACCAGCTTGGTAGCTCTAGTGCGGCCAGCAACTCGGTACTGTTGATTGTAAAATCACCACACGGCACACCGTGGTTGTGGCAAGGATATGAAACTCCAGCTCGTTTCGTTCGCTGACAGTTGAAATTAATGTTGACCGAAGATTAGGTGAATTATAGTTGTTTGCTCGCTATCTTCGAGTGCAAATAAAACTGATGAGTCATTTAACTGCAGTAGCAGTACGGAATGCTGCTCTAGTTCCACCACCATCTTGCATGAATCGAGTTTTTTTTTTCGTGCAGTAGTTGCTCTTTCACACGATTTGTGAAGCAGATTGACTGTGATATAATTGGTAATAACGTGCAGAGCACTAAAACATGTTTAAATCGCGCTCCAAAATTTTATAAATTCTAAACAAGTTTCAACAAAAACGATTTCTTACTTAAAATTGCGGACAATTAACCAGTGATTTGAATTTTGAATCTCATCAGTATTTTTTATTGGAAATCAGTTACAAATAAAAATAAGTGAAAATTACAATTGCATAAGAACTTTAGCCATCCAGACAATATGGCCACGGCCCCACTTCATAGATCGGACGTTCATCATCGAAAGACAAGCTATCCAACTTTGTTGATTGCGTGTGATAAACGCTGAATTGCTACAACAACATTTGCCTTCAAAAACTAAATTAAAACCCCATTTTGTGGATTTATCCCAAGTTCACCCAAGAGCATTAAATTGTTTCATTAAAAATGGACTACATTATGTACTACTCAGCATTTCAAAAGCTATCATACTTCATCAAAGTGAACTTTTTCCTGCCAAACATAAATATGTTGAGACAGATAAAAATTAGTTTCACTAAATGTTTTTAAAAAGTTCACAAATTGATTCACCTTTGCTGATTTGCAAAATTAAATCAAAGAAGTCTATTTTATCCATGGGTAAGAATCCGACTTGCGTATCGTTGTCATTTAGTAGGAAAACAAATAGATCTCTTTGGGCAAATCGATTTTCGTCGGTCCCAGATAATGTGCGACCCATTTTTCTCCTACTGATATAATTAGATTACGCCTGCACATAAACCCCGATCCATTTATTGCCCATCATCAGTGACCCCCCGCTGGTTGTGATGTGCAGTTTATCAGCAGGATTATTTACTCTGCCGTCGTCGTAACTAATTATTGATCATGGCAATAAAATTGACCAAATTTCATCGCCTTAATCCGCCGGTTTCCTTCCAGCATCGCGACTGATCCGAAGACGCGTGCCCTGCGCCGGCCATTTGATGACACCCCGGCGGTTATGGTTGAACAAAATTCCGACCCAGTGCGACGTGGTGATTGAGTTTCCAGGTAAGTAATGCCATTACGTGCCCCTTGCCGCACCCAAGCGCCCGGATTGTCGTTAACGGCCCGGCGGTGACCGGCATGCTCCAATTTTTGCCCAACCCAGAGGATGCCCCGGACGATGCGCTTCGATGGCTGCTCAACAGGATCAAGGCAAACCCGCCGGAAGGGTTGGGACTGTCGGCGATGGTGCGGGCACACGAGAGCACCAAGCGCACCGCTTTCTACATCACCGCCCCGATGAATGTGTGAGTAAGCCCGATCCCAATCTTCGTTTGATCAAAATATAAATAAATAAATCGGAACGAAATCGCATCACGTGCCGAAGGCCGAACGAGGACGAGGCACGGGTCTGGCACGCACACCAAAATGAAACATATTTTCCATCCAAATGTCATCCAGTCTTACCACCCACTTGTTTGCGAGCGAAATTGCTCTCGGGGAAATGTACTTGCAATTTTCTTTTTTTCCGATTCGATTCACTTTCCACCATCTATCTTTTCCTGGAACTAACTTGCAGCGTTTGGGCTAGAATCGCCCGTCGAACCTTTTTAACAATTCTCCTGTTTGTCACCGGCAACCCATATAGATTATTTAAGGCCGCCGAGGACGCCCGCCTACCGAAGCGGTTACGGGCCGACCTGGGCGGAGCGCTGAAGGAGTTCACCAAACGGGAAAGTCACTGCTTCGGCCAGTCGAAGGACAACGACGGTGCGAACAGTCTCTTCACGTCGCAGGAACGCCAGTGGCTGGTGCTACAGGTGAGAACACCAGAAGGAGCAGAAGAAATCGTCCCGTTCAAAGATGAACCACGTCGAAGACACACCGACCGGGCATGATCGATACATTCGTAAAATTGTTTTCCATTTTTTTGTTGTGTCCTCACCCCGTCCAACGCAGGTTCTGCAGGGGCTGCGGGCTGGCACGCCGGATCTGAAGGCACTGCAGGGCAGGGCGCAGGTTGAGGAGGGACAAAGCATCGGTAAGTCGGTGCTCCCAAGGGCAGGCCAACGTGTTACCATCATCAAAAGCTCCCATCGTCATCTGTCATGTCAAATCACCATCATCACCGTCGTAATCTTTTCGTTCGGGAGACGTTGCGGACGAAACCCCTTTTGACTGCTGCAGTCCGCAAAAGGGTAGCTGGAACCTTCTCGGGGAGATTGTATGCTGCCGTTTTGCTATATTTAGGATGACACTCAGCCGCAAGTCTGTGTCGGTTCTGGTTGGCAAAAAAAGGGGCGCTAGGGTTTGACGAAGGGTCGCCGGAAATGTTATGCTAAATATGTTCTGCCACCAACACTTACACGAAAATTTCCTCCGTACGCCTCAGATGCCGGTCCCAAAACGACGATCCCATGTGTGTTTTCGGATCATATCTTATCATAACACCAGCCCACAACCAGTCCAGGATTATGTTTGCACTACTGACATGCGGTCCGTTTTCGATGCGGGCTCTGCTGGAGGACTGCAACACGTGTCCGTGCAGGGTCCCACAGGGATCCTGCCGGGCTTTAGGTGCCCGACGGCAACCACCGCCACTAATCCGCCCGGTAGCTAAGCGGAAAAGCGGCAAAAGTCGACCGCTCGGCTCGGAAACTTGTTAAAAGTTTACTGTTAAGAGGCATTGTGGAGGAACAACGGTAAGCCTCCGGTTTGGCGCAAACAAGCTGCGGGAAAAACAAAGATTCTTCAGCACAGGCCGGCGACGAGTAGGCAGTTTTTTCCGGTTTCCGAAAGCAGTCCTACAACAGTTTGCAAATTCTTTTATCTCCTCTTTTATGCACTGATTCCTTTTTTGTCGTTCTTCATTAAAATGGAATTGAAAGTTTCATTCGAATGAAGTAACTGCCGGGAACTAGTGAGACGAAGTTTAAAGCATGCAAATGAAGGCAAGGATGTGTGTTCTCAAAACTCCGACGTTAAATTTCAACTGCCCTTTGGATCATTTTTTTTAAATGTTTCCACGCATGAGAGTAATATCTTTGAAACGAATGTACAGCGCATTACAAACCATCCGCAAACAGTCTACCACAGCGGGACCAAAGTACTTTGTCGGTAAACTCTTCCGCCCACGATGAAATGATGCAATGATAAACAACTTACCTTGTTGTGCGACGCAACATGGAACGAATTGGAGCCGAGAGCACGTTCCGTTGACTTCTATCACGTTGGTCCTCCTTGAGCCTTGTGGAGAAAGTAGTGCACAAAGCACGGAACGGAACAAGAACAACATCTCGTCAACTTGTTGAACTACGCGCTTCCGCTAACGACGGCGTAACCTGACGTCTTGCATACGTTCGTAAAACCTTCGCAGGACGAAAGGACGGTGGAGTAATTAGTGCTAATCGATAGCACATTATGACAGCCTGAGTGACACTCTCCGGTGGTTCATCAAGTGTCGTCTCGTCAGAAGGTGATGGGAACAATCTGATTACAAGTTATTGCACCTGTTTTTCTTACTTGCCTGTTGCTTGCTTGGGTGGTTATTCTTCCATTACAACGGATCGCATCAGTGGAAAATTTTATCGATTTTTTTCATCAACCAAAGACAATCAGTTTATCATTAGTGATGCTCGGAGATTCTTATACTTTTTTTATAGCGCCTTTTTACGAATATCCGTTTTTTGTGAGGCATTTAAACATAGGAGATGGTTTAGAATTGCGAAAGACCTGGATGAAACATCCGGCGACCGCAGCTAGTCGAGCCAGAATATTATCCCACATTATTACGTACTGAGTTCTACGGCCGACAGCCAAGCAAGTTCCTGATGATACCCTCCGGTGCAACCCCAGCCAAAGTGGCCACATCCTGGCGAAACCCAGCAGCACATAATGGTTCTTCCCATTAGGTTACCGAAACACGTTCACCATCTCCAATGCCGCGCATGTTCGCCAGCACATTCTCCAGGGTAGGCGCGCTCCTCATCACCCGCGCGGTTAGGCCGGCAAAAATTTTAATTATACAACCACCCTCCACCACCATCAACCACCCTGGTGCACCAATTCTGAAATCTCCCAATCCTGTTTCCCCCGCCCACACTCGCTGACGTTCCGCCCGTTTCGTTTCAGTGGCCGCCTGGCAGGAGCTGGGTCTCATAACGCAAGTGTTTCCGCTGCACGAAACCACCGCCTTGCAGCAGCTCCAGTCGAGCTGGGTCCGGAAGTTTTTCGCACCGCAGCCGCTAGGTAATAACTAATCGTGGCTCGTTTGTTCTAGCCCTCGTTACAGCTCCGTCGGGCAGGCCGTGTTGCGGAGAGAACGACACCTAAGAAAAAAGAGAACGCAAGACATCCTTCATTTTCAATTTCGTGCAATTTCTAACTTTACTCCGTTCGCTTCGTGAACACCTTTCCAGACGACATCGCGGCCTACTTCGGTGTCAAGGTGGCGCTCTACTTCGCCTGGCTGGGCCACTACACCTGCGCCCTGTGCGTGCCGGCCGTCCTGGGGACGATTCTGTACGCCGGCCTCTGGGGTCGAGGGCAGGTAAGCTATGACACACCAACAACGTTCCTTCAAACGTAGCTGATCGCTCAAAGGGACTAATCAAGCGCCATCCTTTGGTGACCTCTGCCATTTTTTTTCTCCCTCGTCGCAGACTGCCCAGGACATTGGGCACGTAATTTTCTCGCTCTTCAACGTCGCCTGGGCGTCCCTCTATCTGGAGGCGTGGAGACGCTACTCGGTGGAGCTGGCCTTTCGCTGGGGCACACTTTCGACGCCACCGGAGCTGCTGGAACCACCGCGGCCCCTGTACAAGGTATGAATTTCTACCATACCGTTCTACTAACCAACAGTGACGGTGCTATGGTGACGGAGAAGATGATAGCAATCTTCTGGAAGGCGTAGTTGGATGGGAGAACCTACCATTCTGCATGTTTGTTAGGCCAAAATTAACTTTGTTTACGGAAATTTCACCAGTTTCTTGTTCATTTGAAATTTCAAATTGAATTTTGGTCAAATTTAAAATAAAGTATTACCAACCTTTGTACTTGGACCCCGCGGGGTCTGGGATAGCCGAGCGTGTACGCTGGCTCGAACATTACCTACAAATCTGGGGTTCAAATCTAGACCGGACCTCAAACGGGGGTTGACTAAAATCCACGTTCGTTAAAGGAGAAAAAGTCTCGTACGCCTCACGAAAGGATATGGGTAGGGTAGGCCTTCCCAAATGAAAAGAAAGAAGATCCTCCTTTAACTTCTATTTCATTTCCTTATTGTTATGTTTGATAATAGTTGAGTCTCTGTATTTCTAAACATCAAGCAAAACTGTTTATATTCTGCTTATTTTTCCTTGTGTTTATCGAGGGTTTTTGCTCTCATTTCAAACATTGTTAAATATTCATATCCGATTGATTCCCCTTGCTTTACCTGCGTAACTCAAATAATAATGCATTTTAAGAGTTTCACTACTTCGGAAGGGGTTTTTCGCATAATATCGAACCATTTAACCTATACTTCCAACAGGTGTAGGGTTTTCCCAGCGGACTGCTATCGTCTATAGGCCACTTCAGTCGCCACCTCATGCCAGTTTGGGGTTTGTTTTTCATGTTCCCTTCCTGACTATCGCTTTTCTTTTTCTTACCGCCCTCCCAACCAACCTAGGGCCCACTGGAGGAGAGCTCCGTCACCGGGCGGCTGGAGCCGACGGAGGCACCAGCCTGGCAGCGGCGAGCCTTCCGTTATCTAGTTAGCTTTCCAATTATCGGGCTCTGTCTGGTGCTGGTGTTTGTGGTGATGTTCCTGATGTTGCGGCTACAGGTATTTAGACGCACTCCTCGCACGAAATCCGATCCGATACCCGTGTGCCACCTTCGACCGTTTATTATCCTTTCCCGAGACTCAACTCGTTGTCGCCCTTTACCACACACAAACACACACGAACAAACTATTCCTCTCTCTATCTAAGGCTGTGTTTGTGCTTTTTATCTGAATTTTGGTTTTAGCTTTTTCATTTGCTCACATCATATTTTCCCCCGCCCTCACGTTCTTACACAACAAGTGTGATGTTGTTAGACTTCGTTTCACACGCCAACCTTGAATTGGGCCATCATCGCATGTATGAATATTCATGCGGGATGATGATGGCTCTTCATCCTTCATAACCGCTTCAAAACTAAAAAAAAAACCATCTAAACATGACAAAAACCGACCCCAAATTTTCACCTCCCATGCATGCCAACGTATAATACTCCATAATCCATTTTATCTCATTAACACACCCAGAACACTCACATTACAGTTCGTTACTACTAATTTGCAGGATTGGCTCGATCAACACTTACCATATAGCAGTGCTGGCCTGTGGGAGTGCATGTGCATAGTGTCTCAGGTCTGAAAGTTATGTTCTTTACGTTATCCACCACCCCAGCATCCCGGGGCTCCACCCGCTTTCCCCGCTGTTCTCTATGTTCCGACCGCCCCAATTAAATCCCCATTATTTCCCGCTTCAACCTATTTTCGATCATTCCACACCACCGACCCCTCTCCCCCTTGCAACTCGATCCCCACCTCACACCCCATCCCATCGTATGTGTGTAATGATATGTTGCGCTTATGCTCGTTACCTTGGCACCGGGAGTCCGGGAGTGAATGTACATCGAGAGCGCAGCAGGCAGCTCGTCCGGATGTTGGCTTAGCTCCGATCGGTGTCAACACACCATCGTCACCATCATCATCGCCGATGCTTTATCATCAGCAACGACATCAGTGGACCAAACAAAAAGCCACCACACATTATTAACGAGAACAAGGTTCTTCGGTGTCACGTTCCCCGAGCGGTGGCATTGATTTAGTGTTTGCCCTGTGAAGTGTACACTTTACCGTCTGCTATCGAAAGCCGGGCTTTGAAGGAGTCCTTTTTGGCTCTATTCATTTAACTATAGCGGTATGATTTCTCGTGGTCACTAATGGGTGGAAGGAAATGTCAATGCTCTTGCATCACGGATTTCATGGTTCGTGTCGTTAAAATTTAAAAAAAATAATAACGCAGACTAGTTAAGCGTAGTTCAATAAGCTTCAGCTTTATCTGCTCGTATAAAATGGACATAATTTGCTTATTTGAAATTGCATTGCACCACACATTATCGAACTCAATTTTGATGATTAATTTTCTCATCCAGAACACCGATATAATATTTGCAAATGTAATCAATATTTCTGATTGAATCGGTTTGGCGTTCGGCGCGATCGCCTCGCCTTTGGACGCCCACGTTTTGTGCCGAGAAGTTTCGACCACGAATTAATTGCGTTTCATTAAAAATGGAAGCCTACACCCGACTCGATAACCCGGCGAATCGTTTGTGTATCGCCGCGTGTAGATGCCGCATATTTGCATATTTTACATCACACAATTTCAAACCATCGTAATTTGGTTTTTTACCATTCCGTACGTGCCCGACTTTGACCGTGGCCAATGAAGTCGCCTGGCGTTGGAAAACGTTGGTTGTAAGAAGCAAAATAAAAAACCACTTTAAACCAGTCGAACCGAGCGTATCGATTTCCAGCGGAATGGAAACGCAGCAATTGCAATCATATCCTCATTCTCCGCCTGTCAGCACATCTCTATCTATTTGTCTCTCTTTCTCTCTTTCTACCGCTCCCACCCACACCCCCCCCCGCGTCTGCTGTTTCTGATCCACCCTTTTCCACCCCCCATTCTCACTTTTCCACCCAACCACCCGTCACCGTGGGACTTTCCAGGACTGGTGGGATGCCAAACTTCCGGAGCAGGGTGTATTCAGCTGTTTGAGCGTAATACCGAAGGTCCTGCTCGCCGGCGCCATTACACTAATGGACGAGGCGTACTACAAGCTCGCCGTCTGGCTGAACGATAAAGGTAGGCCAGACAGTGTCAGAGGAGAGGGGGAAAAACCCCAACAACCCCCCGCTGCGAGGGAAGTTGCGAGCGCGACATCGACCCCAAATTGATTCGATTTATTGCAACCGGTTTTTCCTTTTTTTCATTCCTCCTCCCGACAGAGAACTATCGGCTGCAGTCGAAGTACGAGAACCATCTCATCGCCAAGGTGGCCCTCTTCCAGTTCGTCAACAGTTTCCTCTCGCTGTTCTACATCGCATTCTACCTGCGCGACCAGGACAAGCTGAAGGAGGTGAGCAGGGGAAAAGCAAAACTTTAAATTTCATTTCAGTATCGAAATTGAGCTCCAACAAACTATACAAATGTAATTGTAACCTGCGCTTTGCGTACCACCTCGCCCCAGCAACTGGCCGGTTTGCTGATATCGCGCCAAATCATCGGCAACCTGCGGGAGTCCGCCTGGCCGTACCTGGTGGAGCAGTGGCGCCTGGCGAAGCTGAGCTTCCGGATGTGGGGTGCGCTCAGTCCCACCCAGGAGCTGCCTCCCACGGCGCTGGCCACGTCCCTCTCGTCGGTATCGTCGGCGTCGACGGCTTCGCTGCCCGACGGCAAACAGTCGGCCGAGGGCGTCCCCGGCACACCGAAGCGATCGATCGGCCAGGCGGAAATTGAAAGCTCGCTGTACAAGGTGCGTATAGGAGGGGTGTTGTAGCGCGAGGAGGTTTGCTTTACGCCACTCGGTCTGGAAGGGGAATTATTTTCCATCGATTCGGTTGCATTGTAGACTCGGCGTCGAGAGGAATTACATTATTAGTAAACATTTCGCATTGCACAACTATTGTGTTACATCTGCAGGATAATGCCAGCTGCAAAATACACGCTTTTCTGTTCAACAACAATTCAATTCCACACTGAAAGATGTAGAGGTGGCTTGCAAATGCTTATAAATATATTGCATCGATGAAACTCCGTTGAGCTCATTGAGCCTCTTAGATCTAGTGGTAGAGCATTTTGCTCTCAACTTTTTTTAATTGGATTCCGACCCAGCAGATAGGGATCCTCTTCAGACATAAGTCTACACAACTTCTGACCGAAACCTGTTTTTTTTCTAAAGATGTGAGATTTGTGATTTTTTATTAGTTTTTAGAGCTTCAAAAGTTGTAGCCGTTTTGTTGAATTTTTGTCCAATAAGGATAATTTTAGACTAATCAAGCGTACTGCCAAAGGATTTGCCTATAGTTTGGTACGGCTTATTCCTATTTTAGAATCACAACTCAGAACTCATTTTGTTTTTCCAAACCCAAAAAAAATTGTCTTTGTCACTGAATTGCAAACGAGAGAACATGACTATCGCTAAATAATTCGTGATAATCCAAACTTTTTAAAATTTGGGTCTCAATCCGGCAATTAAAAGGAACGGGGCAAGCTGAATACTTTGTAGTATAACTCGGGAGTGCCTTAGGAATCGTAGAATCGCATCCCCAATGATAGGTTGTGCTTTCCACCTCGTGTCTACATGCAAATTTCAGGATCCATCCTTATTGATCCAAAGTCCTCAAAATTCGTAATTCGCAAGGCTTAAGACGGATTTATTGACGGTCTGATTGACTAAAATAGTCAGAATTCGGCATGAATTCCGAATAACCCGGTTGTGCGAAGAGCGGAGGAGTTTTGCTAATATCATGGTTTTTTCAAGATTATAATTGTATTCCCAGATTTGACAAATTTTCCTTGAGCAGTTCAATTGCAAATAATGTTTCTATGAAGACTTTAATTGGTATCTCAATGCAAAATATTCGGTAATCTCCCATTTTGCATAATAACACATTATGACTCGTTCGCTACAACTTTGCCCCGTTTCAATTCCTTTCCACCAGTACGATGGGACCTTTTCCGATCACTTGGAAATGCTGGTGCAGATGGGCTACGTCGTGCTCTTCTCGGCCGCCTTCCCCCTTGCTGGACTGTGCGCCCTGGCCAACAATCTGCTGGAAATTCGCTCGGACGCCTTCAAGCTCGCCCACGTCCATCAGGTAGGTTGACCAATTAGGTCCCCAAAAAAAAAAAATATTCCAAACTTCCCCCGACGACACTTCCGACCGCTGGATCGATTCCGTTTCGTGTTTCGTGTTCGCAGCGCCCGTTCGGGCAGCGAGTGGCCAACATCGGCACGTGGCAGAACGCGCTCGGAATGCTCGGGCTGGCGGCCGTCATCGTCAACTGCGCGCTGATCGGGCTGTCCGGCCAGGTGTCGCGCCTCTGGCCCGGCCTCACCTCCACCCAGACGGTCATCCTGATCGTCGCCCTCGAGCACGTCATGCTGGGCCTGCGGTCCGCCCTCACCTGGCTCCTGCCCGAGCTGCCCTCGTGGCTGGCGGCGGAAATCGCCCGGGCCGAGCACTGCCGGCGCGAGATGCAGTGCAAGGGACCGTCGCCCCGCCAGACGCCCCCCTCGCCCCCCTCGTCCACCTCGATCTCGCACCACGAACAGGACTTCAACAGCAACCAGGACATATTCGACAAGACGGAGCAATCCGTTGGCAGGTAATTGTGCACGGCAAACTGAAAAACCAACCCAGGAGCTACAACAGGCCAACCCCATCCGTTCTTAAGTGTCGCCCACGTCTGTGTGTGTGTGTGTTTGTGTGTGTCGATTGTTCTCAGACTAATGCCGCCCTGCTCTAAAAGATTTCACATATCTCCTAGTCACGACAACAACCAGGACGGTGAGCTGGAGCGTGCCGCCGCCAAGCTGGACAACCTCAGCATCCACCCGGCCCAAGCAGCCCAGCAGCTTCAGCAGCATTTGCTACACCAACAGCAGCAGCAGCAGCAGCACAAGGACTCGCAAAGCAGCTGCGACAATATGGACATCTTCGCCATGGACACTCGCGACATCTCGCCCGACTCGCCGATCTCACAGGTAGTAGGCACCGTGTGCCGCGGACGGAAATTTCCCGCCATCCTTTTTTCCACTCGTTCTCGCTCTCAATCTCTACTTTTCTATCCTCCCACACAAAACTACCAGTTGTTCACCAGTTTAATATTAATCTCTAAGCTGTGCGACACCGTTGTATTTGGTTGCTGTCGACAGCTAGCTGTTTTCTCTTTATTCCATTTGAGTATTTTGCCTCAAAAATCATCTCGCTCCATCATTCGAAATGCTTTCCAGCGGCGGGCAGGAACGGAACATGATTCTCTTTCGCCGGGTTTTCTTCTACGAGTAGTGATGTTTGTTTCCCATAATTGACCACTAAATTTCCTACCGCTTGGCTCACTTACTAAATACAAGCACACCAGAGACAATTTATGTAAAGTTTAATGCTGATCGTAAACATGTTTTTTCATTGCTTTTCATTGCAATTTGGGAACGCTGCTCCGAACGACATGTTCCTTTGCTGCTCTTTAACTTATTTAGAGTGACGAAATTTAAGAAAAAAAAAGGAAAATTGTACATAGTATTTTCGATCTGTTTTGCTGGACTTTAAAAAAAAAAACAATACAGATACGTGCATCCAACATCAACGGGGTTTTACATCCTCAGTGTGATACCTAATACTTCTTACGCTTCCTTTTGCCAGCAACCAAACTATCTCCGTTCTACCTAACATTTATTCGTCATCCACTCAAAGGCTTACAACTTTTAACTCACGCCACTCTACTGTGTTTTTTCTTCTTCTTCTTCTTCCCCTTTCTCTGTATCTTCTCCACACCCATTAACTGATAATGATATCGCCTAAAAAAAAAACCCATGGCTAAACGACATAAAACCCTCCCTCCCCCGGGGCGCCAATCGATCAATAACGAAAACGTTGCATAACCGTCAAGCTAACCTCGCCTAACCTTCCCCTGTCGTCCCACCAGACAAGCACAGTTCTGTTACGACCTCTCCAAGACTCTCCTCTTAGTGGTCAATCAGCACAAACCGTTGCATTAGACGGAACACAAGCGAACTCAGGGTATGATATCGAAACCTTTCTACAACTCTATCGTTTCACACACAAACCTGTTGTTTGTTTTGTGCGCTGTTCTTGTTCGTGTTTCTGCGTTCGTTCGTGTATTGGTTGTTTCGTACTTTGTTTTCCACCATCGGTGTGTTTTCATTTCTGTTGTCATTTATCGTGCAATCATACTCTTGTTTTTTAATACCTTTTTACCATGTTTCATTACCAGCTATTAATTATTGAAAAAAACATCTAAATGTGTTTGTGCGTGGGCGTGTGTTTGTGTATTTAGTTTTTTAATAATAATGCTATTTTTCTGAGAACAACTTTTCGTTTAATATACCAGGCTTTACTGCAACAACCTATTAACCTATTCTGTTAAAAGAAATGTTGTTGCATCGATTTTGAAGAAAAAAAACGTCTTAATCTTTCCTTTTCTTTTGCCTTTGTACTATACGATGTGGTTCAATCCTGCAATCATTAAAAACAGCGAATGATTGCTAAACAATACGATACGCAAGCAGGTAGCTTTGAATCACCTCGCAGCCATTTTCGCCCGGCAAGGCACATGCAAAAACGGAGAGTGATTTGGTACAATTGGATCGAATGCCGTCTTTGTCCTCTAAATCACTTGCGTCCGTCAAGGTTTGTCCGAATGCCCGTTTGCTTGCAGGATTGTTTTTCCCTTGAAACGAATCAGCAAATCTCACCTGCAACTGAGACTTTTTTTAGTACACACTACACCAGCTGAAGTCGATGATTTTTTTAAGTCGGTCTGTTTAATATTTTAATCACTTTTTATAGCTTTTAAGTTACACTGTTTACAATCATGTAAGAGAAACGTACATGTATAAAATAAAATTGGTCGATAAAGTGTTTGCCATTAAAAAAACACTTTTGTTGCATATCGACGATTTCGAACTATTTAAATTGAGAGATTTACTTCAAAGAGTTATACGTTACGCTTAGCTGATGGTGAATGGTGTCTTTATTCTAAGTTTCTTATAGCATACTTGAAATTCGTTCGTTATTTTGCATTCGTTACCTTTGCCGGTTTGTCAAAGCTTGTAGAATGTTTTTTCGTAAATTTTAAACTTTAGCTTCCATCATTTCGCCCGGACCGGGAGGCAGGGCGACGCCTCCACCGGCTGGTACGTTACCGCAACCGAGACGATGCCACCGGCGACGCAAAGAAAACACAGAAAAGAAACGATGCTACACGATGTTTTTTTCTTTTCTCTCGATCTATTTCCGTTCTTCTTTTTTTTTTCTCCTCCTTTCCTTAACCGCGATTGCGATGCGCTACCGGCCACCGGCTCGAAATCTGCCACAATTTTCACTTTCAAAACTACCATATACCAATATATAGTGCATGCCTAAAGCAGCCAATCATTAAGCTCGCCGACATTCCGCCCTTCCGAGGACAAGCGATGAAGCACAGCTGTAGTATTTACGATAAGCGCAGCATCAACCTCGGGTACGGTTTGTTAAGACTTACAAGTAATCCCTTTCCTTCTTCTCTATTTCTCGCTACCCGTATCTCCATGATTGCATCTTTTGTAGCTTTCTTTTTCCCTTTTGGCTTCCAGTGTACGGTTGGTTTTTTCTTTCTTTACCACCTTCGCTGGGAACGAATTTTCCACTTTTTTGCTTTCCTTTTCTCTTTAAATTTTCCTCTAAATAAATGTTATGTATTTTTTCTCTTCCCTAGGATTCGTAGGTGTTGTAGTGCTTAGTTTCCTTTTCCGATAGTCTAGCTTCCGAATTTGGCCATCAATTATCCGGACCAATTTTTTTTCACTCCACTTTTCCGCCACCACCACAGTCAACCCGTTTTAAAAATGAAACAAAAACGAACATTCAACACCTCATTCCTCCCGCCGGTAGCTGATCGGTGATCGGACCGAGGACGATCCATTGTTAATCTGTGCTTTTTTATCCTTGGCTCTTCTCTCTCTCTCTTTCTCCGTCTCTTTCTATGCCCTCTTTCCTTTCCCGCCTTTGCAGTGAATCATCGCAGAGCCCCCGGACCGCGTCAAAGCCGATCCAAATACCCGAAATACCGCCGTTCCGCAAGCAGGCACACTCCACGATGCACTCGCCCGTCAACCAGAGCCCGCAGAATCCCGCCCCGATCTCGTCCGCCAACCCGTCGCCGCCGCGGATCGCCGACATTCCGCCGTTCCGGCCGCGCCAGCGCTCCAAGGAGTGGATGCCCAACATCGAGGTGGGTCGCCTGAAGGTCAGTGCTTGCGCGTTCCAAGGCCAGTCGTTTGCTAATCGTGTGAAATTCTGTTCTCTCTCTTTCTTTGTGTTTCCGTTTCCTTTTTTTCCCATTCCCCATTTTTATTCATCTCCTCTGACACTCTAACGCCTACGTCGTAACGGAATTTCGAATCCGTTTTTGAAATGGGTTTCCTTTACTGCTATGATGTTTGCGCTCGTGTCCGGAATTGTGTGGTTTCTTTCCGGATGTTTTATTGTTTCGTCTGTCCAAATTTCCGATACGATCACTTGCCGTGGGTCAACTGAATATTTTCCTACTTTAAATTCCCCGAACACTCTCACCGGAAAATGCCGTCGAAAATGAAATACTTCGAATTGACCATACACCCCCAAAACCACATCTTATGAATCTTCCCCCTGGCCAACATCCGGCTTCAATTTCATTTCACAATGTCCAACCTCCTCCCCTGCCGAAAAATCCCCCTGAATTCTCTGACTGATCATACATACTTTCGTGCGTGAATACATTGCGTTTGTGCGTGTGCGTGTGTATGTGTGCGTGCGTATGTGTGCTTGTTACCCACGGCTGCTATTGTAGCACACCGAACACCATCTCACGATTGGCCCCAGTGGAGGGGCCGAATGGGCAAAACGCTTGAAAGCAGCCGATCCTTCCATCATTCACAGAAGTACCGATTGCATTGTAGCGAAGGTTGGTAGCAACTCCTCTTGAGCAACACCTCTGGATAGTAAACACACAAAAAAACCCCCAACACATAAAACAATCTACTCACCTACCTTATAGGCCACCCGTATAAGTACGATACCGAGGAGGGCCGGGTGAGCCAGCAAAAGGAAGCAAAACTTTAGCAAACAACAACCTCAGATTGAAGTTGGGATGAAAAATTAAATAATACGAAATTTTGCCGATAACTTAAATTGGCTTACTTTGCGGCCGAAAAGCATCTGGACGTCCTTTAGATCGAACAGAACACTCGGCGCGAAGAAAAGAAACCAACGGCAGCATCAGTTCTGATGGTCAAAGTTTTGCTTTCTCCGACAGGACTCGAACTCACTTACGCACCATTGTCCCAGAAGCTATTTTGCTGCTATTCGCTGTTAGTTTGCTGTGGTTTCTCTGTCCGAGCGAACAATTAGAACGGAGCTCTAAACGGAAACTGTTTCATGACGAACGCTTGTGGCATAGTGAAATGTATCATCCAAAAGACACTTGGCGTTACGTTTAGTTGTTTGCTTTTCATATTCAAATTCTAAGAAAAATAAAATGAAATTTTAGATTAAAAAGCAAATTGTACTCCAACAAATTATTAAACAAGCTGTCTTTCTCATTAGTAGCATGAAATCCCATATGTTGCACATCGAAACATTCTTACATTGATAATTACTTACGCAATGAAACAGTTTGTCCGTCGTGAGCTCAACATAAACTATCGGAAACCGAAAATTTCTTTTGGCTGTAAGAAAGCGTTCTTATTGGTTTCAAATTGTTTAATTTAGAATCACTAATACGTTTGCTTTCCCTTTTTGTTTTTTTTGTGCCTGCACAAAAGCATGGTTGTTTCTCGAATGATCGTACTTCTATTACCGTAGGGCAAAACGCAATAAACAAAGCAGATTTGAAATTTGTGCCATGAATGTTATACATAAATTGGATAGTACCTTAAAATATTTGCTTCTTTTTCACAACTATAAATTGTATCAACAATCTGTATTCAATGTTTTTCATATCCTGTCCCTCCCGTACGAACATAAAAAATCATAATCGGTGTCTATTATATGCCCCTTCTTTGAAATTGTAACCTTCCTGTCACACGTATTGTCCTTTAGCCTCATAGAAGAACTCGATTTTTGATATAAAATCAATTTTAATGTGTCATTATGAATCGTATTATCGTGAATCTGTTCTCAACATGTCATCCCCTGGTGTGTTTAAAGCCCTCCGAATAATGTTCTCGATGTCTAACTGGTACTGTTTTTTCGTAAATGGATCCTTACGAAGCAACGCTGTATTTACTTTCTATTTGCTAGCGCTGCAGCCAGCTGTCCCAGCTTTTTTGTTTTGCCTTCGTTGCTCGCGCTCAGGGTCGCAGTTTGCAAAGGGGGAAAGAAAAGGCATCGCCCATCCCCTGTTTAGTCTGTCCACTTTTCCGAGCGCCACTTATCACGTGACGTTTTCTCATTGCAGCAGCAGGAGCTGGCGACCGGTTCCGACTCGGAGCTGCTCAAACCGGCCCCCTCCTGGACGAACGTGGCGATCAAGGCGGCCGACCAGCAGGCCGGTACGAGCAACAGTGCACCGTCGGTGAAGGCACCGTCCGAGGAGGAAGCCAAAGGTACGGTTGTGCACGCTTTATGCGTTTTAAGACATTGCTAACGATTGTCGTTTCATCTGCCTTACCTGCCGTCCCGCAGCGGCCGAGCTCGCCGCCAAAAAGTCCCGCCTGAAGCAGAGCCTGGTGAAGCGCGCCCGATCGGTGGCCATCTTTTCGCTCAAGCTCAAGGAGCAGCGGGCAAAGCGGGCGGAGAAAATGGCTCTCGAAGCGCTGGTGAGTATACGAACTCCGTGGAGCTGTGTAATTGTGTGAGAAGCAAAAAAAGTTCGTGCCTTGCGATTGGAACATTGCGTTTCTAAACTGACGCGCTCACATGATGACATCGCGATGCGGTTCACAGCAATCGTCTACATGGTCAAACAATTTCCCGGTTGACTTAAACCACATTTCACACATTTCGCCCATCAGGAAGCCCTACCAGCCCCGCCACCCGGAGGCGAACTGTCCCTGATACCGATCGAGCAGCTGATCCAGGTGGACGACGTGTTGAGCCAGCGGAACCAGGCAAGCGGTTCCGGCCACGGCAACAACGTTCACTCGTAGGCTTTTGGCAGCGGACGCACAAGATGGACGCACGCCTGAACCGCGCCGCTATCCGCACGAAGATTGTGCTGTACAAAAACACGTTGATCACAACGATGCTGATGATGATCCACCCAAGTTTCTACACTATCTTACGCTTCCTATTGCCGCACAGCAGCGCTCCTTGCTCTTCTCGTAGTGTTCTCGTAGTGATGCCGCAGTTATCGTGGCCCTTTACTCTATCCTATCGCAGTGCGTTTCAAAGCGGATCAAAACCGGACTCCCATCACGAGGGAAATGGCAGCAGATCACAAGCGAGATCGATCGTTTCTGGAAGAAGCATTTACCAAACTACCGTGTTCGTGTGCTGAAGATGAGTTATAGTCCTCGATGTGGTTTATGTCCTTATCGTTTGAACACAAAGCAAAACAATATACCATCGAATTCAATCTGTCCATCTTTAAGGCATAGATCATCATGATGAAGGAGATACACAGACATGCACATACAAACAAATGTTTGGCAATATTTGGCCTAGGTGGTAGATCTTACTTTCACTGCAAAAACTAGCAATTTTTGTTGCATTTGAAATGCTTTATAGACAAGTTAGTACAACTTCCGCGGACAGGAAGATGTGATGTAGAGTCTGCCCGTGAGATGTAGCCACAGGGGCAGAAAGAATATTTATCGTACGATTTTGTGAGCATTTAAAACAATTTTCAAATCAACCGTAACTGCGTGCTGCCGTATATTTTTGCTACGAACGTTTTTTGTTTTAAATATGTATCTTATGTTATTTGCACCAACGAAGTAATTTTATTGAACGCTTAAGAGGGGATGAAAAACAATCTATTCACGGACGCAATCAATGTTTGCTGTAAGACAATTACACTTTAGTGCTTTAGCTGAGTTACCATAATGGACTTAAAATACATGGAGAGCGCACCATGATGGCTGCTGCCTGTAAAAGTTACATGTAATCGTTAGTTTGCGTGCTACCAGTGCCGCTTTTAATCAGTACAAAAAGAGTAGAGGAGAAGGAAAACAGAAACCAATCCACCAACCGGGCAGCCGGTCATACAAAACAGTCAAATCAAACATGCAGCAAAGCAGCGATCCGTCGAGTCAATTAGGAAACATAATCGCGTCCGGCAGCGGGATCGAGCTTTACATCGGACAGACATTTGCAGGTGGCGGACTTTACAGCCGCCGGAAAGCAATCCACCCACTGGCCAGGAATGGAACAGGGACGTGTAGGGCCACTGTGTACTTTCACACATCCGCACACAATGACGCTGTTCGCATTTCTTTGCCGTCGTTAATGCAACATACTCGCTCTTGTCTCACTCACGCTTGGAAACGTTTTCACCTAGAACCTATGAACTACCTAATTGTATCCTACTCAGCTACTACTCTATATTGCACCCATGTCCACGGCAGACGCCAGGCAGTTGCCTGCTATTATCGAGCGAAACCCGAATCGAAAACCCGCATCTTCCCGCTGGGAAGAATCCCGCTAGGAAGAATCTGGAAAATTCTAAATTAAAAACTTAGCTGTAACATAATTATTGCAAAAATGTCGTTTGTACAGTTGAAACAAAAAAAAATCGCCGGTTTTGTTGTGCCATACGTAACGCAAGTATAGAGACATTAGACAGGGCGGCCTGGAATTAGAGTTGTTGTTTTTTTTTATTCTATAAGAATAACGAGCGAGCCGGAAGCAGGCGGAATTGATGGCCATCAGTGGGACGAGCTAGTTTTACGCGTGATCGTTGCTTTCGGTCGTCGCATTTTTTTCTCGAGCGTAAGGTTACGAAATCAGATCGTTTGAACCAACGAATTTCACGCCTGGTGGAAAAGCTTGGAAAGGGAGAAAAGGAAACAGGGGTAAACCACGTTGTTTGGGCGCGTTCAGCTTACATGCCAGGTTATAAGATACGAGTGCTCCAGCCTCCGAGGAAGGAACCGTTTGAGCTGGTCCTGTCTATTTGTGCGACAAGTAATCATTAAGCTTTGAGTGGATTATTTTAGGCTTGTTACTATAGTATTGAGGAAATGAGGAAAAAGGGATTAACAACAGCTTTTCTTGGTTCAATACGGAAAGTGCTAGATGAGTAAATGGTGGAATAAAAACAAATCAAAAACATGCAATGAAACGAAAAATCTGGGACGGGTTGCCACGGAAACGAACACTCACACACTCACAATTTACGAAACCAGAATCAAATAAAATACTGCAAAACAGTGATCTTAAACCATGTTAATGTTTCATGAAAATATTCGGATTTATTGTGCTTTTTTTCTGCCATATGGTTATGGCTGTTTAACGACAAAAAATGATGACTGGAATAATGTTATGCAACTTTTATTGTAATTAAGCTAGACCTTTTTTAAACAGAAATTTTTAGACACTTTAATATTCAAATATATTATTCCTTCTGGTCATTCATTGCTTCGCTAATCAACTTTAACTAACGTTGTTTTATTATGTATCCCTTTTTGGAGTTTTCTTCCAATTTTCGATAAAATGTTTGTTACATTAAACTGCTTTCAAATAAATAAGTTCCACACCCTTTTCTTCTCAAAGCTTTCTGGTTTTTTGTTAAACAAAACGTTCTAATGGGCAAAAGAGAAGATATGTCTAGGCTTGGTTTATGTTACTTCCATGAAACGTTCAAGTTTTCTAAATTAAAACACAAACCATCCAGGGGTCAGACCGTGTGTTTCGCGGAACTTTCAACTATTTTTAAACCCGGCCAGCAATGGTGTCCATCGTCCGTCCATCGTCTGTCACGCGTTATTAAAAGCACACCATAAATTCGCATGTTTCTGGTGTAGAGGGACATTCGTGGAACATGGCCATACTGCGTCTCCGGCTGGGCGCCTGTCCTACCCGTTCGCCTACTTTGTGTGCGATTTTAGCACTAAAATCAGCACGATGCGAAAATCGCACGAGCGTTTGCGCGGCGCTATATTTTTTTTAAATGTTTTATGTTACCTTCGTTCAACACTCTATCTAGGTTGTAAAAAAAAGAAGCTTTTGCCACAAATTCTACTGCCCCTTGCCCAGCGCAGGGTGTTGCCAGCCACCGGCAGACCCAGAATGCAGAAGGACACCGGGGTGTTTATTTCCGACGTGTCCGACCCGTTAAACCGGCGCGTAAAAATCGAGCAGTCGGATCGCGCGCGCGCGCTCGCGTCATCGTGGCACCGGAAAGCATGCTGCACACCGTGCTACGGTGTGCGTGTACCATTCGGTTACGGCTTCTACGAAGTTGTTCGCAATTAACTTACAATTAGGGAACAACATTGCGCGCGCGCGCGCGCACACACATATACGCACGGAAAACGGCCTCGTTGGGCGCTGGTGCCGTGGGACACTCGAGGGACGAAATTCCGAACAGCAAGGGACAAAAAAAAACTCCCCCCGTTAAACCAACAGCACGAAATACGCACCTTAAGCACCGTACAAAACATCAAATGTAATCCGTGTGACATGGACCGGTCACTCGTCACCCAACGGACAGCGCAGAGACGTTGGGCTGCGCGTCCCAGCACGGTCATCATATTTAATGTAGAGCAGAGACTCCACAGCTTCCCCCTGCAAGGGTAGGCAGCCGGTATAGACACATGAAGCACACACACACACACACATACACACAGTCACACGCATGCGGTGACTAAACCCGCTACATCCCATATAAATCAAAAACATAATTAATTTAATCGCCATAAAATTTTAAGACGATAACAACACAAGGATTTTAATTGCCCTTGTCGCTACGCTGCTGGGTGCCCCTTTGCTCGGGCGCATCATTACGCTGTGTTCTTCGGGTAATGTCGTAGCCGAGGGTGAGAAGGGGGGAGGGGGGGGGGGGGGGAAGAGGTGATGACGGGTGCGCTGTCGCGGACGACGGACATTTAGTGGCTGGTGGCGACATCACCTAGTCGAGCTTTCGAACGCGAACGTCATGCCCGCGCGACACATAATTTGTGGTAATCATAAAGTCATGCCATGCTCACCAATCCCCCCCCCCCTTCCCCCGGCTCAACCTCTTCGCGATCTGCTACCGGCTACCCTCTGGTGGTCACCCTCCCATTCTCCTGCTCATGGCTTATCGGTGACTTCGGGGTCCTTCTCACACTCTTTCTGTTCCCAGATCTCTTGATGTTTGACACGGCGCACCTCGAGCATGGGCATGGGGTTTACCCCTGCCAGCCCTGCGCACAAATTGTCCGCGGTACCGGTAGACTCCGCCAGGATGTGCGCCGAATAGCTCGGAAAATGCTTCTCCCGTTCGGCGTTTGATACTCGGCTCCCATCGAAACGGAGGGTTGAATGGGAAAAAATATTTGCTCCACAATCTACGAACTACGAAACAAGCATGGCAGCGTCGTTGGCGTTGGGAGGGGTTTGGGAGAAGCTGTCGGTAGAACTATTTGCTAGCGAAAAGTGCTATAGTGCTCAGTGCCGTTCTACAATGTTTCCGTTACTCGCACTTAAGTTCAACGAAGGCTCAACGTTGTCGATGTGAACTGTTGAGGCTGGTGAGACAAAATGTCTTTGATCGTGCCTAATAAATTAAACCCTGTCAAAACTAACATTGCCACGACTATACTCTTTACTTTAAAGCTTCATTATTATTATCAATTTTATTTTAGAGTTGTATTTAACGCAGCTTAATATATTTTCTTTTAGCAGTTTTCCTTTCAAATTCATGGAAAAAATGTGTAGCCAGGCTTGTATATTAGGTACACGTCATTTGCCTGGCATTGTTATACACAGCTGCGACATAATAAAATTTGCAATCTCATCTTCCAAATTAAATACATCGATTTCATTTCAAAAAGTGCTTTTCAACATTCTCCAACAACTTCTTCGTTCAAATAAAAAACCGGCAGAGGTCCTTAGTTGTGGATATATTGAAACTCATAAACATCAGTTGTTTGTGTAAGTTATTCTTATATTGAAACACATTTAAAAAATTCAACATATTTAAAAGTCTCGTTGTACTGATACTGAAAAAAAATTTCTCTTACTAAGTTAGAGTTTTTCTTCTGCCTGGTTCGGATGTTATAAAAGCCAAAATCATAATTAATAATTTCGGTGGTGCTTTTCGGATCTAAGGCTCCTAATCTCTGCCAGTATCTAAGATCTCGGCACTACCACTATCTAAATAAAATTAGACTTTTATTCAATGTGGGGACTTTTGTGAAAAATACTAACCACTTATCTTATCTTTACCATTATCATATATTTAGAACAATTTGCCAGCTAGACACGCAAAAAACCTTAGATTTGTACAGCTTTGAAACATTCAAAACCAATGCTTACAACGTAGAAACAGATGCAGATCTAACAGTCTCAAAGAACAGCGATATAAACACAATTTTTGTAAAGCTGATTTTCATTTTCCTGCGAAATTGGTCCGAGTTTTCTTCCGAGGAGACAATGCAATGAGCCAAAGGTCGTACTTTTGTAACAAACGCTTGTCTAGCTAACATTGCTCTTAATCGTTCGTGGAGCAGAAAATCAAACCGAGTTGGTATGTTGGATTTTATTTTTGCTTGACAATTAGAGGTATCTTCGAACAAATAATGATGGGTTCACTTTACGCAAAGACGCGACCCAAACCTAGTAAAATGTCGTTTAAACCTATTTCGGTGGTGATAACATATTTAATATCATTAAAAATATACACCCTTAGATCAGAGCCATCCCCGGATGCTAGGCGTAATTTATCTCTAATTAAAAAATGTTATCTGCATTTTTAATCAACTGCCATTTGCTATCATCCCGCAGCAATTTGTCTAGTGTCGTTTTCGGCCTCCAGCGCGTTCCTCAGTTCCGTGCGCTTATTCAAATCAGCTATCATCGCCTGCGTAATCGTTCGATGGGCCTCGAGACGCACGAGAAGATAGGATCGCGCGAGATTGTAATCGGGATTAGGTTGATTTGAATTTTAGCACGTCCAGCCCCAAATGACGAGCTGTCCGACCGTGGCCGGGGCACTTTCTCTCCCACGCGTTCCCGCATGCTGCTGGACCGCACCGTTTCCAGTCCGGCTGACGTTTACCGAGCCGTTGCCCTGCTCCAGGCCGGGCTAATCCATCTGTCACCGCGGTGAATCATCGGTTCCGTTCGTCGAGGCGTCAAACGGTACGATCGTGGCAAATTTATGGTAGCGATTAACCGCGCGGAACGGAACGTTCAATGAGTCGCCCGGAGAGATGGTCGAAACAAAAAATGCCCAGGGTTTTAGTAGACGAAAAAAAAATTGATTTCCTCTGCGGTCATCGCTAACGAATCAAAAACATGCCATATCTACAAACAGGTAATTTATGTCTCTAAAACACACCAAAGACTGGGTGGGCAAGGTGTTGAGGAAGCGGGGAGAGGAGGGGGAGGGGGGAGGACGGCCATCCTGTGTCGCTTCGGTGACACCACCGATGCACTCATTTCTGCGGATCGCTCGGGACGAAAAGCAAAACACATTTATTCACGCCGTTTCAAGCCGGGCGTGGAATTTATTCTTCGCGCCCCGAAACACGTCGAACACATCAGACACACCACACACACATACACATACACTCCTTTCCCAAGAAGGGATTTACATAAAATTCCACTTTTGCCAACCGAGCCGAGGAAACCCGCGCGCAAACTTGCGATTCGTGCGTGTGTTGGGCAGAAAAATTTTTAGTAGGAAAAAAAACGATGCCAAGACGGTTCAGATCATCACCGATGGCTTCTGCGCGTTCGAACGCAATCCTTGGTGGAATGAAGTTAAAAACGGGCAACGAGAAAGAGACAGGAAGAGCCTCTCTCCTGGTGGACCAAGATCGGCAGATCGGCGCACAGATTGACACTTGATTTGGCACTCGAAAGCTTCATTTCATGATTCGCTGGAGGATGTCTGTCTTCTCGCGGATCCAATGCCCGAGGTCCCGTAAGTGGGGGAAAATCCACCCAATCCTCTCCACCTGATGTTAATCTTGTTTACTGAACAAAAGGAAAAGAGAGAGAGAGAGACAGAGAAAGCGTGTGTATGTGTACGCGAGAGAGATGGCGGAAGCAGGCGTAGAATAATTTGTCACCTTTCGTTAAATATATGTTATTTATTCAAATTGAATTGAATTTGATTTCTCATATTTGGAAAAGTTCATTATCCACACCCAGCACGCGGGCTCAACCCATACACATACACCGGCAACCCTCTACACCCCCCCCCCCCCCCCCCCTTCCTCCCATCACACACACAGACAAAACCTACAAGCTTCTCGTAGCCCACCATCTACGAGATCACACGGGATCACCGATAAATACGAGCTAAATGGCTAATATTTTAATTTGAAAATAGTTTCGTTAATATTTATCTATTATTTATGGCTGCCGGGAGAGTCCGTGGGCGGCGCGACATCGGTCGTGATGATTCGGAACTGTAAGAGGCACACGAAAGGTGTGAGATGGGCGAACGAAGGGCACACGAAAGTGGAGTGGGAAGAAGGGAGTTCCAATTTGAATGGAAATGGTCCACGACAACGACACGGACTCGTCCGCCGCCCGGATCGAACTCGTTAAATTCGATGGTTTCCGCGACCGATCCGATACAACCGATCTTCCGCTATCGAACGGGCCGGAGCGACACCCGGCAACATACCCCCCCCCGAAAGAGGCCGTTTTCTTCTTCGGCCAACCACCTTGGCCTGCTCCTCCCCCGGCGTTATTACATACTTTTGTGCGCGTGGTGTGCGGCATTGCGGCGTGCGTTATTGTGGCACGATATTTCGGGTTTCGTTACGAGCATAAATCTCTCAATTTATGGTCCGTCCCATTGGCCGCGCTGATCGCGTCAAGAAAGTGCGATCGGCGACCGTCGTAAAGCGTGACAGTTGGGCGGTCAATCGGTTATTCGTCCAAATGCGACCGCCGCGATGCTTGGCCGTTTGCATTCCGACCTACCACAGACCCAAAGGTGGCGGGATGCGGGAAAGATCGAACCCGAAACGAAGGAAATTATCACACAACGTTTGATATGGATAAAGATTTGCCAGGGTTTCGCTGTGGGCTTACAGGGTGTATCGTGGTTGCAGAAAAAAATGAAAAGTGTTCTCATACTACATCCTAATTCCTTCAAAATTGTATTGATTAAAGTATTGCTTGATGGTTTTCAAATTTTAAAGCATTTGTTCTTGTTAAAAATTTCTTCTATTAATTGTACAATTTCTTTTTTCACATTTTTTATAGTTTAAAACACAAGCACCATTTAACTTCAAGATCAAGGAAAAACCATTCAAAATGTATACTGTTGCAAAAATTTCCCCTTTAACTATCAAGAGCAGAGTGGCGCAGTGGAAGCGTGCTGGGCCCATAACCCAGAGGTCCGTAGATCGAAACTACGTTCTGCTATCTAGATAAGATAATATCACCGGTTGTCTTTTTTATACATTATCATGGAGGCTCTCAAGGCTTAAAATTGTTTTCCACTAGGATTTGCACAAATTTCACAAACTTGCTCATTGGTCGTACGGTTTTTTTTATTTTTGTATTAACTTCATTAGTACATAAGATTGTACAAATAGGAAGCATTGAGGAACAAAATTTGAATTATGTTCACCATATTTTATCCCCAAACGGCTTCGTTGTGAAATACTTTACGATACATGTTCCGATAAAAGTTATTCTATAATCTGCAAATCGAAAGCAACATCCCGTCAGTTCAGGATTAATAAAATCCAAGAAGGCCTATTTGTTTAGGAGGGTTCAACGAGTCACAAAACAAATACTAATCTCACCCGGCCATTCTCAGACACCCTGTGGCAGTAACTTATCAGACGACCGGCACCGTGGTCCACATACCTCTGCGATACTCGGGCGAAATCTCTTGATAAACAGACGATATTTGCATAATTTGATGGGTTTCTTTCGAGGGGTTCCAGCCATCCGCGCTCGCTATCAAAATCGATGGAAGAAATGAAGTGATATTATAAACAAGCATTAAACAAGCCTTTTGACACGTTTCACTCCGGTGGTCGGTTTCCCGGCGACGATCGTCTCCGGCCGGCGATGTCCGTGTTCCCGAATCGATATGGATCTATTTCAATCGCGACTACAAGCCAAAGGTGCGCCGGCGAGTTTGGACATGCAACGCCGACAGGATCGCCGTTCGTCAAGGGGACCTCGGGGCTACAGTCCGTGTGGATCGTCCTGTCGAAGAAGAGCACCATTTTTCCCATCCCATGTTAATTAGTCCGCGCACCGGTGTTTCCATTTTATCGCCCATAAACCAGGTGACATTTGAACTCCACCTGCTGGTCGAAGCTGAACCGAGGGGAAACACATCGTATAACGAACTCCCAGGGTCTCGCTGTTTGCTACCAGGAAACGCTCCGACCGAAAAGTTATCGGAAAGATCCCATTCTCAGAGGTGTTGAAAGAAATCCAAAGCCATATTAATTCATCTGTTTTTCTGCGGGTTCCCTAGCTAGAAACCGGTGGGGTTGATTAGCTGCTGCCTACCTGCCGGTGGAAGGCTGCTGCCATGGGAGTAGCAGAAGGAACAATTAAGTCCATCTCCCAAACACCTGAAGTAAAGCAAACACCCAAAACAAACGAAAACCTAAACACACGCGAGCACGATGATTACCATCTAAGGCTACGTTCGCCAACGGTGCGACGCTTGGTGCATTATCTTGGTGCCGAATGGGACCTCAACATCGTGCGCCACCGAGCCGATCTTATCGCGAGTCCGTCCCATCCGGTCCCGGGAATCCCTAACCAGCCACAAAATTAGATCTAATTGCTACACTCGTACTGCTCGTCGCGGACTAATTGAAACATGAGACCGGGCTGCCCTTTTTCCGCTCTGTCTCTGCCCAAGGAACCCAGGGCCCATTTTCCATACGTTCTTCCTCGGTCGGAGATCGGTGGACGCGAAAACAGACAACGAGAAGAACATTTCATCGTCTCATGTCTTTAACATCACTTTTACTAACCGCCTATAGATGCTGCCGATATGAATTCTACCCTCCGTTTTCCCTGTTATGTCTAGCATTGTCCCCAAGTGGGAAGCTGCTCGGTTGGGTGGTCGGGAAGGTGATCCCGATTACCAACCGGGGATCAGGACCGAGAATCCAACCACGAAGCTCCCTTCGGAGCACCTTAGCTCCGTGACTGTTGCAACAAGGTTGAGATGAATTCTACCCGAAGGGAGATAAATGAAAGCATGAGCCCAGTTTGCCCATCATTACAGTTTCCGACGAAAACGACCCACCTGTTGCACATTTTCTTCCCATTCGAGGGCGATCGTTCCTTCAGCAGGCGTTTCATTGCTTGGCCACATATTTTTTTCTTTTCCATTGGGTCACCTCAGAAAAGGAAGTCCGCTTGTTGTGGTAGTTTAATGGGTCATAAATCGAAGGTAAGTTCTTGTTACTCGTTTGTCTTCCGATACGCAGAGTTTTAAAAGCATTAAATGCATTCAAAGTAAACTTGATGGTTTAACCAGTGAAGATCAGGTGCAGCGTGGAAGCTCTTTGGTAGTGGAGATTCTTATCAGATAATTCTACACAATTAGTACAACAATAAGTGTTCTTCGGTACCTTTCGGGGAAATAACATGATCTTTGGATCGCTCAAGCCTTAGTCGAACTTCGTAGGCAATAATTTTAAGCAGGAAATTATAATCGGCCTTTTAAACATTACCACATAGAATTCTTTTTCAAACCCTTAAATTGTCATATTTTAACTTCAACTTTTAACGTTTTTCCAAAGCGACAAGTCTTCACATTACTGCACTAGAACAAAATTCTTTTATTTTTAGTTGTGTAGGACGTAAGTAAGAAACTTTTATCAAAAAATTTTGAGGCTCACACTTTTCCAGCAAAAAAAGGGCAAAGGTCAAGAAGGTCTACCAGAGCTTCAAACGACGCCTCGAAGCAGTTATTGATACAAAAGGCGAACACATTAATTTAAAATAAAGTATATTCAACTGCAATCATGTTTTGTTAATGCCTTGGAGTGTAATTGTTTCTAACGTGCATACTGCACATTTAGTAAACTGCTTGAAATAATACCAGGGCATTTCTGAACATTTTACATTAATTAATGATGAGATTTTGCTACACACGATGGTATCCTTTAACTGATACAAAAGAACTTCTAATGGACCATAAGCTAGTTGGTTACACTCTGGAATTGTCCCTGAGTCAGTATGTTGCATCTGCCAGTAGCAAGAAATTGCCCTAGCCATTGAAACGGCAAACAAAATGAATGTTTTTACGCTTCATCTTCTGCACGTCCACGCGCACTGACGTCCCGGTCCATTACGGGCGTCATTATGCCGCTTGTCCACTTGTCGAGTATTGGTTTTAATAAAGCCTTCGATACGTTTCCGATCGACCCGACCACACCGACTGGCCAACCGACCCGCGCTCCGTTACTCGTAACTGTATCCTGCAGAATGCCACCGTCGTTCGCCTTTCTCGGAGGAGACACGGAACGGAATAATGTCCAAGATTCATACTCACCACTGCCACAACTCATAATTAAACAAATCAAATCACTTCCCTTGGCTGCCAGGTTCGAAAGGAGAGTAAAAGAAAAAAAAACTGTACCAAGCACAGACGGACGAGAATTTGCATCCTCGCGCACGCGCAAAACGAAACCACGCGATGGACGCAAATGGCAACACGCAAGGAGGACAACTTCTTTTTCCATTATTTGTTGCGTGTTTCTTTCTTTATTTTTATTAACGACTTCCCGTCGAGTAGCGATTAAGTCATTCAGGATCAGCGTGAAAAGAGAGAGAGAGAGAGAGATGGAGAAAGAGGGCGACGGATAAAAAACGCGCAGCAAGAAAAGATCCCTTGCGATCGTATTTCGCCCGAGCAATACGCCGCAGGGCGTGTGCGGCAAAGATTGTAAGGACACTCTAACACTCTACCGTAACGAACAGAGGGGGGAGGAAGGAGCACAAGAAACCGGGGAGGGGTACAGCAACATGCAGCCAGACCGTTGACGGAATCGAACCTATCGATTAGGCATGTCGACATCCTCTCGGCATATTCATCTGCCTCATTTAGCGGCTCCGAAGATGCATGCGCCGCCAATGTGTATCGGTTTCACGCATAAAGCATAAACGAACGACAACCGCAAAGCACAAACCCGGAGACACCTTCCCCTCCTGCCCGATCCGAACGGCCCCGGATAGACTTGTACAACCCGCGACCACTCTCATTTGCCGAGTGGCGTTAATGGCAAGTGATGATATAAATTATTGTAATTGATCCCGAAAGCAATTACCGATCCGGCGTAATTATCGTTTCATTCACAGGTTTTCCCCCCTGGTTGAGCACCCGTCTCCCCCAAACCGCGCTGGTCTTCTGTTTCGCTTGGGAAGTCCACGAAGGCTCCACGGAGGGACGGACTTTCTCGCGACGCTGGGGACGACGACGACGATCAAAACCGGTGGCAACAGTAGTTTGCTGGCCGCCGGGCGCTCCATCTAGTGTGGACTAGTTTTCTCTCCTCCTAGAACAAGTTACCTTTTGCTATCCCCTCGGTCCCATTTGAATACGCGGCCCGGTGGTCGGTGCGATAGTGATCGCGACCCGCAGGACCGGACCGGAGTGGCCTGCACTACTAGCTAAACATGTGACACAGCGTCTACACACGGCGCGGATTTCGCCAATGCCAACGCGAATGCGAAAGCAATCGTTGTGTAAATACACACTTGCAAAACTTTGGTAAGTGCGATTTGGCCGCCATTATTCGTGCCAAGCATCCTCACCTGCCTCATTCGAGACGCCAATAATAACAGTGTTGTAAATGTTGAATCGTGTGTAAATTACTATGTTAAAAAAAATTATTACACTGAATAAAAGTGCTAGAAGTAATTAAAATATGTTGAGGATAGCGTGCGGCTAACAGCGCGAAAGCTGTCAAATTAGTACATTTTCGTCATTTCGTCGCGCTCTTCGTACGCGCTGCGTCTTTGTGCAAACGAACGCGAGAAATCTGAGCTACATCACATTAGATAGCCTTTTTAATTAAATTTCCCGGATAGCGGAGCGCGTATGGCGGCTCGAACACAACTCACGGCAGCTCGAACACGACTCACGGCGGCGTGGGTTCGAATCCAGAGACTGGACCTCCCCCGATACGAAGGATAGACTATCCTCGTACATTAAAGGGGGATAGCCTCCTAAGCCCTTGAATAATGGATAGGCTTGTTGTCCAAATGACGTGGTCGTTACTTCCCATTCAAAATACATTTACGAACTGATCCGTGTGACACTCGATCGTGCTCGATCGCGTGCAGGATGTTCTGGTCAACCCGAGCTACTTTTGTCGCGTTAGCAATGGCGATATTAATTTTGTTTGTGGAGACTAGGTAAGCCACGGGTAGCGCCACCGCGGGGGGAACCGACGCGCCAAGAAGCATGACGATTGCCGTTCATCATTGTGGCACCTTCAGCAACGATAAAAAAAAGTAAACGAAGAAATGAAGAAGAAGGGGGTAAAACTTGTCCGTACTTCATTAGTTTCACGCGACTTTGTGGCCGCCCGTGTCCCAGACAACATAATCCGGGGCGGAGATCCACCAATTGATATGACTCGACCGCTTCCCCATGCCCGCAGCCTCGGGTGCTGATTTATGGAACGATCGGTAATCAATCATTTTCCTTCCCAAGCCTGTGTGGTGACACCGTGGAAAGAGCAAAGGAGGGGGAGCCACAGCAGACGCAAGGACGGTGCACTTTTGGATGCAGCACCCGGTGGACGCAGCACCGGAGTGTGTGAGCAAACAAATAATTTAACCTACAACGCGCATTAATAGTGCGCACAGTGGGCTCATTAACATTTCTGTCGTTAATTTAATTACACCCTAATGGTAGTGTCCCGTGCGGGGCAGGGGGGAGGTTGTTCGTCTTAGTGTCCAGCAGCCAGAAGAAGAAGAAATTAAAAAAAAACAGGAACTTTTCACCCGTCCTCCGTTCTACGGGCGAAACAAAGTCTTTCCAGTGCGCCCGTCATCTCGTCATCGGCTCGTTCGCCGCTGTTCCGTTGGTTTGATTGACGAAGTACAGTTGCCCGCGTCTGTGCGTGGACATAGCAATTTGCATAGATGCACAGCATGGCGTGGCGCGGAAAGGAAAGCCCCAACACGACTCCAACGGAATCGTGTGCACTTTTCCACTTTCCGGAAAGTTTCTTCCACTCTTGATGAAAGATGACAAATTATTTCATTCGCACCCCAACGCACCGTTTTTTTGCAATTTCCCTCTCCCAGCGAATCATTTTGTAAACCCCTTGGTAGGAAGGGAACCGAGCGACAAACTAAACAACCTACATGCAACATAGTCGGCCGTTCAGCAGTTGGGCATACGCTTCTAGGAGTCGTTGTGCAAAAAGTGCAACACCGGAGGTGGGGGACTTTCTTAAAAATGCTCGGCTCACATTTCGTCAACATTTTGGTGCATTTCGGCGGTGGAAAACCATGTTGGTCCCATAATTTCAGCCTGTGCGATGATGCATGATTGTCCGCTGACAAATGGTGGCGCCTGGACGGATGTGGGCTCCATTATGTAAGATGATACGTTGAGTGGTTTTGCACGAACATCACGAACAACCACACGCGGGCGATGAAGGTCAGAAAAAGAAGTGCGTGTTTGTTTCATAGATGAAGATTTTTAAGGAAAGGTAAAGAACGAGCTCAACAGAAAATACATAATGGAGTAAGACACCCTGAAAAACATAGGCTTAAGCTCCTAATAGCTGAATATAGATAGCTTAAAATCCTAGAAAGTCAACGTTATGAGCAGGAAACTTACAGGTCATGATAAAATTATATCCAAAGTAACTTTTATCACAAAACTCCTTACTCTTCTCGGGCAAAGCCGGACCAAATGCTAGTTCCGATACCAAAGGACCAAATACATTTTCCGATTAAAATTAATCGCCAATTTTTATCATAAGCAATATAACAGTACGATCTGACCTTGATTCTAGTCTGTTCCTCTCTGTTGCTCTGCTAATGATGAAGTGTCGACTGAATTATTTCTCAAATAGTTTCTTTTACAATACAATTATACAATGCAAGTATACAATTATTTAAACGTGTATTAATCGTAATAAAAATCGTCATGAAGTCAAACATTTGGAACTTTAAAGGTTAACTTCTAACTCGGGTCTTATCAGATTTCATGTTTTGAATGCAATTTAAAACATAAATAAACGACATAAGTTTTGCTCAATCTCATGTAAAGTTTACTACAATTTAAATTCAACTGTACTTCTTTAAATTAAAAACGATAGAAACCTGATTTGTGTTGGAAAAATCAAAAACCACTGTATGGGAAATATTGAAAATTGTAAATCGTTGGAAATCAACAGAATCTGAGCATCTTTTGCTGCATTTAGTGCAACATTAAATAAATATTTTAACTACTCATATAATATGCTTTTATGTAGGTCTTTTATTTAAAAAAAAATTAGAGGCATGCCAAAAAACTTCTATAACGTCAATTTTTTTATATGTTTCATTTTTTAAATGGTTAAATATTCTTTAAAAAAATACAAATTTGTAGTTTCAACACATTGACACATTCTGTGCCGGTTATCTTAGGAATGGAGGAAGATTTTCCGTGTCGTTGCGTACGACGTTATCAGTGTCAAAAGCAATGTTTGTTTTGCTAGCGAAATCAAAATTTATACCCTTTCGGTCAAACCCATGCAGCTCCGTTGACTGCCGTTCGATGCAAATAGTGTTCATAAATTCGCTGCTAAGCACTACGGGGCCCGCTTCCGCCCAACAGCAACAAAAAGAAAACACCCTCCTGAACGAACCTGACGCTAACGGGCGCAACCCGCGGCGTCGGAATGAAATGTTTTATCGGACCGCCGTCACTTCAAAAATTCCCGTCCTGTTTGGTCCATCCCAGGTTTAGCTGTCCACCTGCGGAGGATATGGGGGGGAGGGGTGGTGATAAGCTTACCAGCCAGCTGGTCCAAGTCCTGCCCTAGGATCTGTCCCCCCGGGGCGGCCGGTTTGATGGAAAGGTGACAAAAATCGTCTTGGGTGTCAGCAGATTTTGACATCCGATACCACCTACCATGAAGCTCCCCTCTTGCTTACTCCTGCTTTTTTTTTAATCCTTCCCGCGGGGGTTAAAGGGAAAAAAGGGGACCACGATAATCGACTCTCCCCCTTGGGACTTAGGGGGGAAATGACGTCCAGAATGAACGCTGAGGAAGCTCATTCAAGCACGAGGCGTGATCGCCGATCGTGAAGCCAATCATCTCCGGGGAATCCAATAAAATAAACATATCTACAATTTTTGACAGTGCGCCGCCCGATAAAAAAAAACCTCACGCAGACCTCCGGTGGCAGCCCGCTGTGCCTACGGTAGTATCATATTCATAATTTAATGTGTTTGATCGTTACCGATATGATTCGATGCATGTCGCACAGTCGCTAGCCCACCAAAGATGGTGATGATCCTTCCCCGTGAGCCATCGTAAGATCTCACCCCTGAAACATTGGCATTCTAGAGACGACTGCTGCTCCTCGGAATAGCAAACGGTTGGCCCGAAACTAGGACCACAGGGTGGTAGCACCGTACTAATTGATTGAAACGGTGCTCCGGGGATGAGCTGGAGCGCTGTGGCATCATGCTGCTTCCATAAAATACTCATCATTATCGAGCGACCACCGATGGAGGCGGGGAGTTCGTTCGAGGCGAAGCGTGAAGACGTTCGGCATTGTGAGGGCCTTGGGACGCACCAGAATCCGGAGGCGAGAGATTTTGTGTTATTCTTCGCTTTCCTCTTCCCAATCGCCGATCGCGATTACGTCCGGTGCCGTATGACAGCTGTTGTCGCACATTTAAGCAGCACAAACTCCAACGCAGATGGACACGGGTGGGAGGTTTTTTTTGTTGTTGTATCAAGTTGTTTTTTTTTTTTTTGCTGTGTGTGAACAATTCACATTTGCATAATCCGAACTATGCGTTGGAACGATCCTCAGAAGACAAGTGTGTTGGGGAAAGAAGGGGCTTCGCGTATGAAATTTAGATCACCCCTAGACGTGCCAGCTTTCGTTCGCTATAGGTTTGCGAAATTATTAGACCTGGAGGAATATATTTTATCATCGCTAGCAAAGAAAAACGATGTTTGGAACGTTGAAGGATAACACGTTCGCCATTCCAATCGCCTCACAAGCTGGGTGAGGAAGAGAACAGTATTACTCGAGTTCGATCGTCTAGAGCGAAAGCAAATTTTATGAACATGGTCAGATTCAACTCTTCATATTCATATGGTTATATGAATTCTTTCTAACGGAATTTACAAAAAAACTTACTAACTGTTAAAAACAAAATAAAAGCATTTAACTGTTAAGTCATTTAGACATTTGACATTAAATTATGATGAACAATCAGAAGAAAATGATGAAATAATTACGAAATATATAGAAACCAAATTAAAATTGAAAAATGAAATGTAGAATTAGTGTACAAGGTTTCAAGTTTTGATTTAAATATTCAGAAGTAGTAGTAGTAGTAGTAGTAGGAGTATTTGTATTGCTTAGAAATATAAGTGTGGCAGGGCACGTATTAGTTCAGCTTTACATAATGGGTTCGTTCTGTAACACTTTCCACAATGGTGATTTATAGTGATTCGTGGCATTGACGTTGGATTAACTCGAAGCTCAGTGCTTGATAATGATAACTATGATTTGATGAGGGGAAAAAAAACACTCAAATAAAGATTTAAATGATCAAGTTTACATACTAATTTAAAAAAAACTTTATGAAAAAAACCTAATCCAAACCCAGTCCCAATCCTAATAATTCTTTAATTTATTCACTTTGCATCCATGTGTTCAAAGTTGTGTGAAAAAAGTTAAAAAAAACTATAATTTTATTTATAAGTTGATCTATCAATAGCTTCTGGAAAAGAGAGAGGCAAATGACACATTCTTCGACTCCCTGTTGGAGTTGCTGATGTTGTCTTCGACATTATTTTAAAGGCATTTTCGAAGAGGGTTCTAAAAAATATATGTTCCCAGTTATGTTTAATTGTTCATTTTCTGTAGAGTTTATCGTTGACCTAATCTAGCTGACCGATCCAATCCTTCGCTGAGCGATCTTTTCGGACTTCACTTAGGTGTGTTATGAGTATTTTTATTTTAAATGAATTAGCGTTTATTTCATAACGCTAAGCAAATTATTGTCGAACGGAAAGCATTGACGCCGTAGAGAAACTTGCACTCATGGTTGAGGACAATTGCTGTGATTGATTCAACTCACCCGAATGCGGTTGTAGATGGCTGTACCCATAAATGTGAGAATGCCACCGAAATGAGCGTTTCCATGAATGTGAGATGCCACCAAAAACTAAAACTACCCTGCCTCGAAATTGAAAACTATTAACTTTTGCATAACTCACTTATTAGGTGCATGTTTTTTGTGTTTGTGAGTTTGGTACAATAAAGAGTAACACTCATCATGCGTATCCTTCGCCAGCCATTTGTAGATCGCAACATATTCCTGCGAAAGATTGGCACATCGCCGGACCAGCCAACTATGGAGGGGAACCGTTTCGGGCGAAGCCGTTTGGAACAATGGGAACAATTGTTGCAGGTCGAGAAATGTCCACCGCTTGCGATTGAAAGGTGTTTTTTGGTTTTTGCAAATGTTGGACAACCCGAAGAGAGATGAAAACGATGGAATTAATCTCCGCGTGGCAGTAAAACAGTATAAAATGCCAACAAAAACAGAAACACATCCCGGGCGTCACTGCGTGGACATCCCTAATTTAGTCGTCAGTTGGACGGAAAGTGAAAGCCGACTCCGGAAGAGCCGGGCCCGGAATGGGCCAGCAGCACGATTGTGCACGGCCACCCGGACGACGGCAAGACGGAATTTCGGAACCGACCGGCCGGCCCGTCAATAGGTCAGGGCAATGCGGCCGAAAGGAAAGGTGACAAAAATTGTTTCATTAACATCTTGCCGGTGCCGCCGAATCTGCTGCTGCTTGATTTCGGGAGTACAAACGGATCGTTTGTTTTCTTCCCGTCTTGCTCGCTTGCGCTAGCGTGCATGTGGCGTCCGGAATGTGGGTTTCGTTTTCGCGCTCCGTCGGCTGTGAAATTCGATACCAACAACCCCATTTGCGCCATCCAGCAACACATATGCCATATGCACTGGCATTAGGAGCCGACTTCTGTGTCCTTCCAGCACCCGGAGGGCAGACACGTTGGTGGTGACGCACTGGACAAGCCCAACTCACTCCTAGCAAATCGAATCCCCCCTAGTTTCCCTCCCCAAAGCGGGTGAATGCAAATGGTATTTTTAAACAAATCCTAATCGACTCCTAAAACAGTCAAAGGGGGGAAGGAAAACTGATCCTGCCCATACAGCAATCGGCAGCCACCGCCAAATCCAAATCCTGCCGTTCCGAAAAACATGCCGGCTGCCGGGCGGAACTTGGTGAGTTGACCGGGGGTTTGCCGATCCGAGGTCCGGCGCTGATTACAAATTCCAACCGTTTGACATTCGATCGGACGGCGGGCGATCAGGCACGTCAGGCGCGAAAAAGGCTCCCATTCATTGATCAATAAATTGTGTTTAGCTACTAGATATACAAATTAGCCTTCTATCCCTCTACACGCACACACACACACACACAAACTGCTACTAAATGCATGTATCCCAAAACAGCTTTACCGAGACAAGAAACACAATCAATCGAGTTCCTTTCTACGGTAGGTATCGAATGACCACAGGTTTGTTTTTTTTTAAATATTTCCACCGTCCTAGGCGCTGCTTGTTATCAATTCGATGGACTTAGAGCGTAGCTACCAACCGAATGTGTCTCGTAAACTGGTGAAAAATGTCTATCGCTTCACCACCGGGACGTTGCGGCGATTTGCATCGCTTTTAAATTAGAGGTCATCAAAATGCAAGGGACCTCACAGAAGAACAATACCATTTTTCACGTCCACCACCGGGAGGGAAATTAAAATGACCCCAACATGATGTTTGTTTTTAGGTTGAGTTTTTCCACCCGGCAAGAAAGCCACACAACAATAAAAAAAAAAAACGGAAAGCCATCTTGCTTTATCGTCGGAATAAAACACACATTTTAGCGAAATATAACACGAAAATTCAATTTGTTAAACATTTAACATGAAAGTGCAAAAATAAACGAGTGGAAGGAAAACCAACAAGCTTCGCAACATTTTAAAATCCCGGCAAGTGTGAAAAACTCCCTACGCCTGTTACAGGCTTTGCCACCTATGTTCAGCTTTAACCCACCGCCGATTGAAATAACTCATCAACTGTTGCCTCTAAGGCATGTGGTCTTGAAATAGCTCATCGGATTCCGCCTCTAACGCATCTCATTCGGTCTCTAAGTCATCTCATTCGGTCTCTAAGTCATCTCAGTTGGTCTCAAACAGAATTCTACCATTAATATGTATGCGATAATATCTGCTATCACATAGCAGTAGTATCAGTAAATAGTTTGTAAGCTTAGAGTTAATGTAATGTAAGTTTGTAAATAATATGAATTGATGGAAATAAGCCATGCGGCCTGGCCGTCCTACACACGGCCTGGCATACACGTATGCAAGCACATAACAAAAATTACACAGAAAATCGTCAAAAATACATAAGAATAGCTTTAAAGCAAGCAAATAATTAATTTTTATTGTTGTTGGATATTTATAATGTAGCATAACCACAATCATTTTGTCTATTCCTTGGTTTTCGGCTTGAGACCAAATGAGATGACTTAGAGACCGAATGAGATGCGTTAGAGGCGGAATTCGATGAGCTATTTCAATACCACATGCCTTAGAGACAACAGTTGATGAGCTAATTCAAAACCAAGTGCTTTAGAGACATAATCACCTGCTTTCGAGCTAAAGTTTGCTAGCAAAGCCTGTACATACCCCCAGGGGCAGCGTACTGGTGACTTATCAAAAATTTGTAGCGATCGTTATGTTTTATGCTCCCGGCATTCACTGTGGGCTATCGTATAACCAGTTGCACAGTTATCATTTCATTAGGCCCGCCATCGTAGCCCCGCAACATTTCTTTTAATGGATTTTAAAATAGGAATTTAATATGGCCATAATTCGGACGGTCGATAAATGTGATGGACAAGGAATGTGTACTCGGATGTATTTTAGATACCTGTTTTTTTTTTTTTTTTGTTATGTGGTACACAGCTTAACATCAAATTATTTTTATTTTATTACCGTTCTTTTATTTCGGGTTGCGTTTCTGATTTGTCTCTATTGCACTGCATTCTACTTCCAGCTGTTTTCATATGGGAAAATATCCTTTTATATTTTTTTTGCTTCTTCTTGCATTGATTATGAAGACATTGAACCTGACGAGAGACACGTTACCGCCTCTAAGCCACTCACAGCAAATGTGATGATTCTTGTTCGGCCCGAGAAAAAGAAAATTAAAATATTTGACATAAATTTTTACGATCATAGCCGTCAATTGTGTGGCCAAGCCAATGGGTTTGGCCAGTTGGTTTTTGTTTTCTTTTTATCTCGCTAGCTATAACTTTTCTCGAAAAACCACTTCCCAAATGTCACTCGAAGAAAGCACCACGCCACGCAATCGAAAAGACGGCGAAACTTTTTAGGTGGAAAATTATAACGTCAAAATGAGATCATAGATCAATGAAAATATGCAAAACTGGACACAACGGCCAGCGAGTATGCCTCTGATGCGATGGATACCCAACAAAAAAAAAATCCCATAAAACCCACGTACGTGTGGTCGGCGGTTCGGCGGATAACGCTCGGCAGTTACAAGACTAACAAAAACGTATCCTTCCTCTTCCCCCGATCCTGGCGATCGATACCGTAACCGGGAACTTCGATCGCGAATGGGACAGGCACACGCCACGAGACGGGCTACAAGCGGCCAGCGGACGGTAAAGATCACACCCATCATCCGCCATCACCGATCAACCATCGTCATCGTCAGCGCTGATCATCAACCCGGGCGATCATTGCCAACGACGACGGGCTTGACGGCTAACATCATGTTTCGATCAGCTTTGTGTGATCATTCGCTGGCTCTTGTTATTCCCGCTCCTCGGGTCGCTTATCGAAAAGGTTGAATGAAATAAAATCGTCATCATCGCCATCATCGAGAAGATCGGGCAAGAATGTACGAACGCGCGTGACAAGCCCACGCAAACCGTGTCCGAGCGTCAGAACGAGCACCACACGCAAGCAGACTTCACTTGTGCCCCTTTTGGCCAGGGCGGCCAAAGGGGATTGGGCGGGGGCTCCCTTGATGTCGTCTTCGTCTTCGTCGTCGTTATCAGCTGGAAATGCGGCTCGAGCGCGCGATCACGCAAGACAAAACGACTCGCGCCGATCGACAACGATCCGAACGACGACAATATACGACTGCCCGAAGCCGAACGCGAACTCCGCCACGCACGGCCGTGTGTATCTCGTCCAATCCGAGGGCCCGGCCGCTTGACCGCCGGGATGCTGCTTTTCTTTCTCGCTTACGCTCCCCCCTCCCTCGTTCGATCGATGCCACCGCGGTGTGCCAGGTGAGAAAATGACAAACGGATCGGTTCGGAAACATCGCTCCAGCAGGCGACGAAGAAGCGCTACCAACTGATCCTAGCCTGTATCGCCCTAGCGGGAGGTGACAGCGTAGGATAAAATTTCAAGAATGAAACTGTTCGAACAAGAACGGTTAACGAGAAAGTGTTAGAAAATTTGGGAAAAATTAGATGAACTGATAAAAATATATGTGATGGTGCAAATATATTCATTAGGAATTTAATATCAACACTTCACAGCAATGCTGACATAACCTGTATTTTAACTAAAACTATTTGATGAATTGATAAATTTATGAAGTAATATTTTGGTTCAAAAGTACTTCTAATGATTCATTGAGAAAATACTTTTTTAAATGTTTTGTTATCATTAAAAGCACCCTTGAACACATTTAAACGCGAAAAGGATGGAAGCCAAAACAGCTAACGACTATTTTATTTATTCCAAATGAAAAAGGATGAAATGAAAGTTCAAAGAATTATAAACAAAAAAGAATTGATAAAAACTACGAAGGGTTTTCAAGCCGAAGCAAAGCCGAAGTGGTTACTGTTGAACTTTTGTGAGTTAAATGGATAAAGGCGAATTTTAAATCACGATTGTACTTTCATTTGCGAAAATGGTTTAAAATGCCGAAAAAAGGCAGCTCCCAAAAATGTGTCTGTTCTCGATTGTATCTCTAAAATACGGTTGTTGTTTATAATTAATTTATAATTTATAATTTATTCATTGACAATCATCGAGCTTATAAGCCTAAATGATCTTATAAAACTAAATACAATACTATAATAACGACTTCAACATTTGGGCGATGACGCGACGTAAATACATTAAACGTTCAATATATAATAGTTCGTAAAATAAGACCTGAGCTCCTGACTTGACTTAGAGAAGTCCGTATTGAAATCAATTGTATTGTTCTGTCTGATTAGTAGTAGACCTGAAGTCTGCTCTTAGCAACTGACTATGTCTCAGTCCTCTGAATGGGGCATGAAAGTTGAAATGTTCTAAAAATAGAGGAGCGTCAATATTGCCCGTAAGAATCTTACGTGTAAAAATGAATTAAGTAGACACTCTTCGGTACTCTAAAGATTCGAGTCCGAAGAGAAGCCATCTTGTCCGATATGGAGGCCTAGGAATCCGACTCGACCATGGGAGCCGATAGAATAGATAGCGTGTGGATTTTTTTTGGATCCGTTCAATCCTGATAATCCGGTCTTTTTGCGTAGGAGACCACTCAACGCTAGCAACTTCAAGGATGGGACCGACTTACGAACAGTACAGCAAGTGATGTCAGTAAACTCACTACAAACGCGTATAACGAATCCTAACGTCCTATAAGCTTTGCGCACCAACTCATCGCAGTGATCGCGAAGAGTGTCTTACATAATGCCAAGATCTCTAACCGAAGAAGTTCTAGGAATGAGAGTACTGTCCAGCGTCTAATTAAACATAATTGGAGACTTTTTACGAGTGAAAGACATCACACAACATTTTAAAATATGCATAGACATAACATTTCTAGCACACCATTGCATAAGCCTAGTAATATCGAGTTGAAGAGTATCGGAGTCAATAGCGTCTTTAACAGGCATACATATTTTTTTATCGTCAGCGTATTATAAATAGGAAGCCTTTCGAATGTATTTCACAATATCATTTATAAAAATCAAGAACAGTACCGGACCCAGAATGGTGCCCTGGGGAAACAGAGATGAAAGACGATAAATTCCAAATAAAATTGACTTCTTTGGAGGTATTCCAAAATTTGTTTAACTAATTGTATTCTTTCTTCTGAAAATGCTAGTACCTCCTATTTAAATATTGTTATTTTGTTCATCGCCAACTTTCAAATACATCCCATTACCTATTCCCTGCAAAAGCCGAAACGGTAAAGGTGTGAGATAGCGCGATTAAGTTCACTGCCGAAGCGCCGATCGGTGGATGCGTCGTCTTCGCTCGCGACACTTGGTTGCGCCGGACACCGCGCATCGCTCCGTCAACTGTCCGCTTTCACGGCGGAAGTAGCGTCAGCGAGCAGAACAGAAAGAAACAGTCCTCCTTCACTGCTTCTCGCGAACGCAAGACAGAGCACAGCAGCGCAACCGCAGCATCCCTCCCCGGTGGACGCGGGACGGTCAGCAAAAATCACAACAAACCACAGCACAGTCAACCGAGGGCGCGCAAGTCGGGTGGTCGCGCGTGAAGACGAGCGTGCCGGAAAGAAACCGGCCCTCCCAAAACAGCCTAACAGATGATCCGAACGCGCCTAATCGAACAGTTTATCTAAGTAAACTGACGCTAATGGTCGGGCGGGCGCGCGCGCTTACGCCCTTGCGCTTCCTTAAGTGAGAAAGGAGGAAAGGAAGAGAGAGAGAGAGTGAGGGAGAACGAGCAAGAGATTATGTGCGCCAGCGAACCCTACGGATTGTATCCTGTGTGTCCACATTCGCGATCGGTCCTTTCCAACGGTCACACGGGGCTCCACTGATAAAAAGATCTCCGCGGAACGTTTAACGGACTTGCGACCGTCGGGGGTTCGTCGCTTTTGTAGCGTGGTGAGTCTTTCGTTCTGTTCCGAGGGCGTTTGTGAGCAACAAAAAAAAAGTTAGTTTGCGAATGTTACGCGTGTTTTGTTATCCCTGTTTTAAAATTGTGAAAGATGTGAATTGAATCAAAATCAATGAATTAGTGTAATTGTTTGTGCGACAAAAAGTGTTTTAAAGCCGTTTTATCGAACACCTGCCCGCTCCCAGCATGGGATTTAGTGATAATCGCAGCAAAATGAGTGACCTAAACCTGCTGCCGAAGAAGCACACCAATTTCAGCATCGAGCGCATCCTGCTGAAGCCGGCCGACGGTGGTTCGCCTCCGGCGGCGCCCCACGCGCATCCCGCCCTCGATCTGCTCGAGCAGAAGGTGGATCTCACGGTGAAGACGCGCATTAAGATCGTGCACTCGTCGCCGTCGGCCTCATCGTCGACCCACTCGCTCGGCAAGCGTGTCCCCGAGCGTACTTCCGGCTGCCCGGCGACACTGACAACCCCGACGGTGGTGGCGAAGAACGTGCCCCGGACCCAAACGCGCCCCAACCCGACCGGAACAACGCCTCCGATGGGTGGCACCGGTTCGCCCGCCTCGCCGCTCCTGATCGGAGCCCAGCGACCGCTGAATCGCGTTCTGGACAATCCCTGGTGCTCCCGGGGTCCGCTCATGTTCGACCCGAAGCTCACCATCGCTCCCCCCTGCAGCACCGGCAGCCTCCGATCGTCGTCGTCGTCCTCGACCGCGTACCACGGCATCGCCGCCGGGCCCGAAGACGATGGTCCCGGCGTGCCCGCGAACCTGACCGCTCCGTCACCCATCCCGCCCACCTCCCCGGCGTCGCTCGTCCGAGCGGAAGTCGAGAGAAAAGTGGTGCTAAGCGCGTACGCTAATAATAGTGTAATTGAACGAAACAGATTATCTATCAATTATCCCTATCCGGTCGGGCTGTTCAGTGCGTACGCGTCGGCCGTGGCGGCCGCCACCGTCTCCTCGGTCCACTACCAGCAGCAGCAGCAGCAGCAGCAGCATAATCAGCAGCGCCTCGTGCCCCCGTCGGTCACCGGGCCGCCATCCGCCACCCTGCTCTCCTCCCCGGCACTGGCGGTGCAGCACCATCAGCATCATGCGCGCACCGCCGGCCTCTCGGCGGCCGCCCTGCTGGCCGGAACCGGCCCGGGCCCACTGGCCAGTGCGAGCGCCGCCCTGTTCAGCAGCTTCTACCAGCTGCAGCCGAAGAGCGACGAAAACCAGAACAGCATCTTCGAGGCGCACGGGGGCGGTGGCACGAGCGCGGACGAAGCCTCCGACGGCGGCACGACGGAGGCCACGTCCGACGGTGGCAAGGACTCGAGGGCGGACGAGCTGGTGCTGGTGCACGGGCACCCGCTGCACCATCATCACCACCACCATCATCACCATCGGCATCAGCATCTCGAGCCGGGGATGGCGGGCGGAAGCGAACCGGGCAGTGGGCCGCTCTGCTCGCTCATGTTTCCCGAGTGCTCGTACCAGTGTGCGATCTGCGACAAGATATTCGGCAATCAGGACACGCTCATGGTAAGGAAAAGTCGACGCCGATCATGATTTTATTCAATCAATGATTTTCCTCACCACAAAAAAACCTTTCGATGTTTTTGAGAACAAGGTTTTTTTCCTAAATGTCCAAATAAATTTGCATTTATGGCTTATTTTGGAAGTGAAATTATTCCCCCAAATGATTGAGCAACTTCGACTCTTCGACTAGTTTTCTGTCCAACAATAGGATTTCTATTTCCATCACATTTCGGATGAGTGTGGTTATACAATTATTCTAGTGAAGCATTTATCGACGTGATGTAGTACACAATTGCAAAAAAAAAATGTATTTAAAACATGCAAGTTGCTAAATACTCTTCGATTTAGTTTCAGTAAAATGCAACGCGCTCCATTTAAAAAATGTAAACCTGAAAGGGTCGATATCACTTTTCTTTGGGTTGATCTAGAGTTCTTATCTGTAATCTTTTTTCTACATTTGGGTAAATTATAATCAGACCTGTTTACAAATGTCGTTATTAAAAATGCAGTATATAGTAGCAACGAATAAAAACATTTTCATTATTTCTCAAACACATACATTTTCTATAATGCACAAAGGCTTGGGATAGTTACGAAGTTTTAAACGAAGGATTCAAGGGATTTAAGAAATTGTCCTGTGACCACCTAAAGAATTATATCACACAATTTTCTTGCAATTCTAGGAGCACTAAAGCTGCCATCAAACATCGGCTCAATCTTTTTTTCGACTGTTTCGCGTAACTTAACTAATTTATTTTAAAAAGCAAACGCATCACTGTTTCAAAAATTATTAAGTTAGAAAGCTATGCCCCATAGAAAAGCTTCATTTTCCCAATCTCCTGTAACCCTGAAATAGTTTATAAAATTCATCCTTGTAATCAATTCACGGGAAAACTCCTTAATCTTTACTAACGAAGATCAACATAAAATAAAATGAGGACAAACCACTTACCTTAAGGATCCATTGCATGAATAATAACATTGCCTTGTAAGATCTAGCAAAGTATTTAAACATAAAACAGAACAAGTTTTACTTTGCAGCATACTTTGAAATGCTTTGAACATGGCTTCATTCGTGCCTGGAAAGTACAATGTTCGGAGCATTGATGTTCTTCTACCATTTACACCAAAAAAAGCTACTTAAGAATCGCATCGAATGCATGTCGAGGCTTATGGTGAAAATGCGCTTTGAAAATCGAAATGTTTTGAGTGATTCGAGACAAAGAACGCGGAAAATTGCCTAAAACGTTCGAGAGCAGTGAGAGTACACTCAAACGCAACAAAACCTCACGGATTAATTGTGTCTGTGTATCTCAAGAACCCTTCTCCCCCATGGCTACGGGAAAGATCCAGGCGATCGGAAGCAGGGTTCCACATGAGTTGAGCGGAAAACAGCATGAAAACGGTAAAGTCACAAGGCAAAAGCTATTCGCCAGATACAAAAGAAAGTCATTTCTTGATTCGACCAACTATAAACAACTTAATTTGAACTGTCTTTCCAATTTTCGTATCTTTTAGATGATACAATGGCAACTTATTAAGTCTCTTTTTAATTTTCTGGATTTAAAAACCACTTAATATTGGAAAAAATGCAATTGTGTATATATTTTTAATTTAGAATCTTGATTATTGAATAATGCTGCCCTGCGTGAACGGTTCAACTAATCAATTGACAACAGGTTTTTCGCATCCGCGTTTCTGGAAGAATCCTTTCCCTAAGGATCCTTCCACTTTTGCTCGAAGAATAAAACTACAAAGGAATTCTACATGGCATGCACACCGGCGAACCGTTGTGAACATTCAAATTTTCAACTATTTAATGAACTTCAGCTTTTAGTTTAGAATTGGCAGCAAAATTGCGACAAGAAATCGCATTGAGGACGAAGTAAAGAATTTTTTAATTGTCCTTTTCACCTTTTTTTCTTTGTTTAGACACACGAAAAAAGCCACAAGACGCCCCGCTTCGAATGCGAGGAGTGCGGCAAAGGTTTCTCCCAGCTGCGCAACTACAAGTACCACGTCTCGGTGCATCGGGGCACCAAGGAGTTCGCGGCCAAGTGCCCGGAGTGTGGCAAAATGTTCAACGACAAGGGCTACCTCAGCAGCCACCTCAAGATCCACCGCAACAAGAAGGAATACTCATGCCCGCACTGTCCAAAGTCCTTCAACCAGCGCGTAGCGTTCAACATGCACGTCCGCATTCACACCGGTAGGTGTACGAAACAATGCACAGCCGGCATAAACTGTCCCGCCCGATCTCATGTTCTCACTAGACGCGCCATCTCTCCCCCTTCCAGGTGTCAAGCCGCACAAGTGCAACGAGTGCGGAAAGCGCTTTTCCCGGAAAATGCTCCTCAAGCAGCATCTGCGGACTCACTCGGGCGAGAAGCCCTATCAGGTACGAACGACGGGAAGTGGGAGGAGTAACCCGGGGCCAAGATAGACTGACTGAATTTTCATCTCTCACGCAGTGTTCCGTGTGCGGGAAGAGCTTTGCCGATCGCAGCAACATGACGCTGCACCATCGGCTGCACTCCGGCATCAAACCGTTCGCGTGCCCCATCTGCCCGAAGGCCTTCACCAAAAAGCATCACCTGAAGACGCACCTCAACTACCACACCGGCTACAAACCGTACAAGTGTCCGCATCCGAACTGTGGCCAAAGCTTCACCCAGTCGAGCAACATGCGCACGCACGCGAAAAAGTGTCAGTTCAAGCCACCCGATTCGGAGTTCATCTAAACTTCCGGGGGGCAATTCGTTGCAGGACGGCGGCGACCGTGACCGATGGAGCAAAAGTGATATTCTTTTTATGACACGCGTTTCTGGCGTGTGCAGATAGCGAATTGTAGAATACGTAAATTATTTACATGCATTGCGAACAATTGAACGTACATAATTCAATAAAATTCCATTCTCATCTGAAATGTAATATTTCAAGCCGTTTTAATATTTCCTCTAGAATTTGTTGAACTATTTTCATGTTCGTCTATTTATAATTAAATGCCAAAGCCCGGAGCTACTTCTTGAGGAATAAATTTGAATAAATGGCTTATGTAGCATAAGAGATAAGAACTCCAATTAATAAATAATTAATTAATCATCCAATTTCATTTGGGAAAAATAGTTGATAGTTGAAAATTGAGAAGTATTTAGTGATTTGTATCAGTAGATATACAGTGTGTTTCATAATGATAGCCTCACCCTGTTTTTGCTACCTCGCGCTGATATTAAGCCTCCTCAAAATAATCTGAATAACAGAAAACTGTTCTTTTAGGATTAGAAGCCTAATGATGATTGAATTTTTGACATATTTAAATAATTGTGGGTTTGGGAGCCAAAAGAACAAAAACAGGGTGTCCCATAATGATAGCCTCACATGTGCATATCTGTCAATTTTGATAGGTAAACGCTACCAAATTAATTTTCAGTGGCTATAAGTCTTTGCGCTGTAAATTCTGGTTGCTTCACTATCTGTGAGTAAAGTCTGTTTTAAGATGGGACGCAGAAATCAGCTATCGAAGCGAGACCGAGGGCAATCGATGCGTACCGTTTGGGAGGCAAATCGAATCAGGCTTTAGCGAAAATACTAAAAAGACCTCCAAAAGTAATTAATAACTATACGAAAGATCTAACTTCATACAGGCAAAACATGTCGTCAGGCGGCCGCAAAAGCTTTCTGCAAGAGAAGAACGCAGCATAATCGCAGCGGCATCGAATTCTACGAAGGGTTATCATCGTATTAGAGACGATTTAATGTTGGCCGTTAGCAAACAACTGTGTGGCGATCATTGAAAACTTCTCTAAACATCGCCAGGCAAAAGATAATAAAGGTTCCAACCTTAAAAAACCATCATGAAGTCGCCAGATTGAATTTTGCAACGGATCATATGGCATGGATGATTTGTGGGACAATGTAAGATATCAGTGTGATATTTACAAAGATGTAAATAACATAAATTCATTTTAGGTGGTTTGGAATGATGTAAAAAGGGTTAAATTGGATGGTACGGATGGGTTTACCGACTACTGGCGAGATTTGAGAGGTGAGCTAAGATATTTTTCCACCGCAATTTTGGATGCGGTTCACAAATGATATAGGGAGCGTTCAGCAGCTATGGCAAGAGTGATTTGGCCATCATTTCAACTCGTATGAATAGCGGAGCTTACATTGATGTACTACGAAACCATTTGGAGTCATATTTGAAACGTTATCACCCTAAAAATTTAATTTTTCAGGACACAGGCTCACTTAGAGCGAACAAAAATTTATGTTATGAGCAGGCCAGTTGTTTCCCCTGACTTGCATCCCATACATAATGTTTGGGGCATATTAGTTCGTAAAGTTTATGTGGATGGAAGGCAGTATTATAGCATACAACAACAAGAAGTAGCACTTAGGAATCCATGGTGGTCCCTACCTACTGAAACTTTAGAAAAACTATCTCAAAGTATGCCTAAACGTATTTTTTAGGTGATTAACCACAACGGAGGAACTACAGATTACTGACAGAATTAAGATTGAAAGACATATGTATTGTTTTTTATTTGAAATCGTTCCACATTTACATGTGAGGCTATCATTATGGGACACCCTGTTTTTGGTTTCTTGGCTCCCAAACCCACAATTATTTTTATATTTAAAAAATTCAATCATTATTAGGCTTCTAATCATAAAAGAAAAGTTTTCTGTTATTTAGATTATTTTTAGGGCACTTAATATGAGCGTGAGATAGGAAAAACAGGGTGAGGCTATCATTATGAAACACACTGTATGCAAATATCAAATCAATCAATATAATATTTGCGAATTGCAACTACGATTGTAGAGAAACTGTTGAGCACAGTAGGCTAGTATAATCACGATGACCCATAGCAACCAAGGGGTATATAAGTAGCACGGAATCGTTTAATAAATTCAGTCATTATTCTTCCTTCAAACTCTGCTAAGAGGTTATGGGCCCAGGAGGTTTCTGAAATAGAAAACCAGATCAAGATGGAAACAGTTCAAGTAAGTTCCAGAATTCAACCAGGTGGTGGCGATGGCAGCCAAACTGAAGCAAGAAGTGCTCGAGTTACAATGGGAGCTGTTGCAATGCCGGCCATAGAAAAGTTGAAGGGACGTGAGAACTATTCGACCTGGGCGTTTGCGATGCGGATGATTCTGATCCGTGAAGGAAGTTGGAATGCCGTTGAGCCTGCAGAAGGTGAAATTGTGGCAACGGAAGTGAAAATGCGTGCGTTGGCAACGATCTGCCTTAGCTTGGAAAACTATAATTTTAGTCTTGTCCAAGATGCGCAGGATGCAGCGATGGCATGGAAAAAGTTGGCCACAGCGTTCCAAGATACCGGCTTGACTAGAAAGATTGGCTTGCTCAGGAAATTAACGAATATCCGTTTGGCCAATAGTTCAAGTGTGGAGGAGTATGTCAATGAATTGATGACAACCAGTCATAAGCTTGCTGCGATCGGATTCAAGGTAGACGATTCATGGTTGGTAGCATTGCTTTTAATGGGATTACCAGACCACTACGAACCGATGATCATGGGGCTGGAGGCTTCAGGAGCGAACCTGACGTCGGATGCAGTGAAAGCTAAGATTCTCCAAGATGTACAAGTGGAACGAAAGTATGTTAGTAGCAACGACGAAGGCGCCTTGTACACGCGTGGTGTGAATAAATCAAAGGTGCAATTCAAGAAGCAAACGATGAAAACGTGCTACAATTGCAGTAAGCCGGGACATTTCGCAGCCAAATGTCCGCTTGCAGGTGCTTCTAAGGCGAAAAGAAAAGAGAACTCGTTTTCGAGCACATTTGCGATTGGTGATGTTGAAGCTGAGTCTTGGTATTTTGATTCGGGAGCGACTTGTCACATGGCCAGACCGAATAAGAACTTCATCAATGAGAGAATGTTACACCATACAGTTAAAACTGCGAATAATGGCATCATGAAAGCTTCGGGGAGAGGCACTGTTAATTTGAAAACTCCGGATGGAAACATCAAAGTGCGAGAGGTGCTGAAAATTCCTGATTTGAGGACGAACTTGCTTTCGGTTAGTGCAATTTGCAAGAAAGGAAACACGGTGATCTTTACTGCGGACGAATGTAAAGTGTTTAATTCAGAAGGCGAGCTGGTGATTTCTGGTAATGAAGAAAATGGCATGTACCGAGTGAATCAACCGGAGCAGGCGTTTCTGATAAATAACATTAACCTGTGGCATAGAAGGATGGGCCATCTGAACGAGACAAGTTTGAAGCAGATCAAACATATGTCAGATAATGCGAATTTTCAAGCTGAGAAATTGCAGGATTGCACAGCATGTCTGGAAGGGAAGCTTGCTCGAAAACCATTTCCGAGGAGTGATTCCAAGGCATCCGAACTGTTAGAGTTGGTGCATTCCGATCTCTGTGGGCCAATTGAAATACCATCCTTGAGCGGCAGTAGATATTTCGTCACGTTCGTAGATGATGCAAGCAAGCGAGTTGCAGTGTATTTTCTCAAGACTAAGAACGAAGTAATGGATGCATTCAAGTTGTTTAAGGCGAAGTCAGAGCGACAAACGAATAAAAGGTTGAAGATCCTAAGGACGGACAATGGACGAGAATATATTTCTGACGCATTTCAAAGAATGCTAGAGAAAGATGGTATCCGTCATCAGAAGAGTTGTCCGTACACTCCAGAGCAAAATGGCACGGCGGAACGGATGAATCGAACCCTGGTGGAAAAGGCTCGCTGTATGTTGAATGATGCTCGCATGTCAAAGGAATTTTGGGCAGAAGCGATATCAACGGCAGCATACCTAGTGAATCGTTCTCCGACAAGGTCTATTGGAAATAAAATGCCTGAAGAAATCTGGAGCGGAAAGAGGCCTGATTTGCGGCATATTAAAGTTTTTGGTTCAACAGTGATGATCCATGTTCCGAAGGTCAAGCGAAAGAAGTTTGATCCAAAAGCAGAAAAAGGTGTGTTAATTGGATATTGCGAGGACACAAAAGGATATCGGGTATACAATCTGAAAAGGAACAAAGTCGAGATCAGCCGTGACATTGTTGTGTTTAGTGAAGAGCCATGTTCCAGTTCAGAAATTGTGAGTAATCTTCAACCAGTGAAATTCTTGGAATTGTTCACAGCAGATATAATGATACCGGTTGAAGATGGGGAAACATCGCAGATAACTAGACCAGTTGAAGCTATGGAAAATTGTGAAGAAACATCGCAGCTTACTAGACCAGCTGAAATCGTTGAAAATTCGGAGAATATACCGCAGCCAACTAGATCAGTTGTAGAAAATCAACAAGAGTTGAGGCGAAGTGTTCGAGAACGTAAAACTCCAAAAAGATATAATGAATTCATTAGCTATAACACCATTTCATTAGTTCCAATAGAAGACATTCCGCAAAGTTACGAGGAAATGATGCGGCGGCCTGATCGTAAGCACTGGATCGAGGCAATGAAGCAAGAGATGTCGTCACTGAGTGAAAATCAGACGTGGGTTATTACTGACCTTCCAGAGGGTCGTAAAGCCATCCGGAACAAGTGGGTTTTTGCCGTCAAGAGAGGACATAACGGGAATGTTGAACGATACAAGGCGCGACTTGTTGTTAAGGGATGCTCACAGAAACCAGGAATTGACTATGAAGAAGTGTATGCTCCTGTAGTGCGATATTCAACAGTTCGTTATCTGATGGCAGTGGCAACGAGATTTGATATGGATGTGGATCAAATGGATGTGGTTACCGCATTTTTGCAAGGCGAATTAGGCGACCAGCAGATTTTCATGGAACAACCCGAAGGATTTGCAGTTACAGACGGAAAAGTATGCCAACTGAAGAAAGCGTTATACGGCTTGAAGCAATCGAGCCGGATCTGGAATGCAAAACTGAATGAAGTGCTACAAGAATTCGGTCTACAACGATCGCGGGTGGACACATGCCTGTACTGGATGATAAATGAAGGAAACATGTTGTTTGTTACGATATACGTTGATGATTTGCTGATATTCACGAATGATAATCGACTGAAAACGCGCCTAAAACAATTCTTGATGCAAAGATTCAAAATGAAAGACTTAGGTTCGGCGTCACATTGTTTAGGCATTCGGATCAAGAGAGATCGACGAGCAGGAATAACATTGTTAGATCAGCAGGTGTATATCGAGGATATAATTCGACGTTTTGCAATGGTCGAAGCAAAGCCAGCAGCAACTCCACTGGATCCGAGTCTCAAGTTAGAAAAATCGATGTCACCGAAAACGGAAACTGAATCAGCGGAGATGAGAAGCATACCATATAAGGAAGCTATTGGATGTTTATCTTTTGTGGCTCAAACAACTCGACCCGATATTGCGTTTGCAGTAAATGTTGTTAGTCAGTTTGCTTCAAATCCTGGAAGAGCACATTGGAAGGCTGTTAAGCATATCATAAGATATCTTAAAGGAACGATGAATAAGAAACTGCAATATACAAAAGATGAAACAGGAGGATTGGTAGGATATACCGATGCCGATTGGGGAGGAGATGCTGACAATCGCAGATCGACTAGTGCATATGTTTTTACAATGCAGGGGGCAGCCATAGCATGGAACATAAAGAAGCAACCGACAGTGGCTCTTTCGTCTTGTGAAGCAGAGTATATGGCACTTTCACGAAGCATACAAGAGGCCATGTGGTGGAGAAATTTGCGATCTGAATTTACCGAAGTAGGACCAGTTCCAATATTCTGCGATAATCAGTCTGCAATCAGCATCGCGAATAATGGATCCTACAATCCCCGAACAAAACATATAAGCATCCGATACCATTTTGTGCATGAAAGCCTGGAAAATCATGTTGTGAAATTGGATTACATTCCCACCTCGAATCAACCGGCTGATGGGTTGACAAAGCCAATGATGAAGCAGAACCAGGAGAAGTTTTGCCATTTTATGGGAATCGTAGATTAGGGAGGAGTGTTGAGCACAGTAGGCTAGTATAATCACGATGACCCATAGCAACCAAGGGGTATATAAGTAGCACGGAATCGTTTAATAAATTCAGTCATTATTCTTCCTTCAAACTCTGCTAAGAGAAACATAACCCCAAAAACCCTGAACTGAAAAGAAAGGTAGTTTAAGTTGAAATTCTACATTCATCAAACATTATGGTTCTTTTTCTCAATGCGCTACAAAATAGACGCATATATTTTTCAAAAAACTTTCCTCTGTTCATATTATTACAAATTATCACCGTTCCGTGTCCGATGACTGATGTTTGACTTTGGGCGTTTCAACGGTATCCACTTCACGCGCAGCACGCGTCTTACGCAACGGCAACGACTTCCTCCTTCAGCGTTACCTCGACATCCGACGCGCAACTGCCGCTTGAATCGGACTTGGTCCGACAGGGACGCTGCTGGGTTGAGCTTCCCGGCTGCCCGGATCCAGCCTGGTGTCTCCGTTTGGCCTTCGAGGACTCCACTTTGTTCCAGGCAAACTCGAACGGATACTCCATCGGCTTAAAGTACTCCGGCGTATCGTCATCGACGGCGGACACGACGTGCGCCGGTTCGCCCTTCATGTGTATCCGCTCCAGGATGGTAGCGTTGTGTGACAGGGGATCTAGCCCGGTGATGTCAAAGAAAAGGTCCTCTTTACTTTTCACACCGTGCACGCCACGTTTGGTGAAGAACTAAGAGCGAAAGCAATGATAGGCAAGAGGAGTTATTAGGATTTATGGTGGAAAGCTGCAGATTCTTTTACTCACAGTGCTGATGTTATCGCAGTCCCGCATGAGAAACTCCAGTGCACCAGGGTGCCCGGGCTCGACCGACTGCGCGACATCGATGATCCAGCAGCGCTCGTCGTGCCACAGTATGTTATACTCGGACAGATCGGCATGCACGAGCCGGGCCTCCTTGTAAAGCGTGTGCATAATTTGCACCATCTCCTCGTAGGCAACGATCAGCTGCGCCTCCGACAGCAGCGCCTCCTTGAGCTTCGGTGCCGGAACCAAATTTTCCCCGACGAACGACATCACCAGGACGTTTTTCTTGAGCGCCACAACATCCGGACAGGGGATGCCAACTCGCTTGATGCGGTTCAAATTGCGTAGCTCCTTCTCGGCCCACATATTGATGACCGTCCGCGAGTTCTGCTTGGAGAAGCGTCCCGCGAACCGAAAATCGTCCTTGATGTACCGATCGCGCTGCTTGAACTCGTTCAGCGTCGTGCTGAACACCTTGATGGCGACCTCCCGCGGCGGTGCGGGTTCTCCCTCCTCGATGTTCGGGTTGGTCGGGTCCGTTTCGGCGTGCAGTATGACCGCCTCCTTGCCGGTGGAAATCACCCCATCGATCGACTCGAGCAGCTGGCTGTTGATCCACTTGTACAGAATCAACCGGGTCGGCTCGTCCAGGCCCATCTCGGCGGTGGCAATGTTCTCCTTTCGGTCCTGGGCCTTGTGCTGCTTTTTGGTCGCCTTCTTCGAGTGCGATTTCAGCTGATTGAACACCTTGTTCGACAGCTTCATGTCGAAGCCGGCCGCATCGCCGGTCGAAACCTCGGGCGGAAAAGACATCACCTTGCACGCGTTGCTCCTGCCGCTGATGTCGAGATTGTGCTTCGTCAGCATCTCTCCCTCCTCGTTCACCCGAAAGCCGGTGCGCGGCAGAAGCCTTTGCTCTTTCTCGTTCGCCTCGAACCGGTCCCAGTCGGACTTCGGGTCCACCGGCACATCCTCCGGCTCCTCGTACAGCAGCTCCTCCGGGATCACGCGATAGTTCTTGTACGACACCTTCACCTTCGAGTCCTTGTTCCGGTGGTTCTCCTCCCGTTTGATCTGCTCGTCGTACTCGGCGTCAAACTGCGCCTGCAGCATCCGCGCTATGACCGCATCGGAGTCGAGTTCCTGCTGATCCGCCTCCTCGATCGCGCGCAGAACGTCGGCGGGAATCACAGCCGGATGTTTGCCGGGATCGATCGCACGAGAACAACCGGCCACCGGCTCCTCGAACGAGTCAACCGTCGGAGGTGGTGCGCTCGTTGATGGTAACGGTTTCGCGATTGGCTTCAACGGTTGCGGCATCTGCGGGCCTACAGCTAAGGGCAAGGAATTTTCCTTCGTCTGCAACTCTCGGGCGAACTCCTCGGACATGATTTCTTGCAGATCCACTGTTTCGACTGGTATTATGGGTGCCCAAGGAGAAGACATTCTGTTTCTTGTGCTTCAACAACACTCGTGCACAACAAGTAAATGATAAATTTCGATGAGCAATTCGCGTAAATGCGAAATATGGTGAAATAGGAAGATAATCGGTATCTGCACTAACTATACGTACAATTTGGTTATTGTTACTTCTGCCAGAAGGTGAAAAATTCATTTTGACACATGTCGAACGTCACGTCAAGCAGAACAGGTTACCTCAAGCAGACAAATAATAATTCTTACGACAGCGTTTTTTTCTTTTAATTTTTGAAAACATATTGAAAATCAGGAAAGAAACGGGGTGGATCATCTAAACTTCCACGCCGTGGTTGAAACGATCAACGTTTCAATGCAGAAGAAACGTGCAAAAGATTCCTTTTTTTTGCCGAAATAGGAACCACCAAAATACACAGATTTTCACCTGCGTTTATCCAGCAACCTTGACTGTATTTTCTCTGAAGTGAAACATGGATATTTGGGGCAAGCGACAAAAAATTCAAATTGGAATAACACTTTTGTCTTTGCATCATTAAAATGGAAAAAAGAACATAAAGGAGTAGTGTATTCCATGGATGGATTTTGTTACTCCATCATAGTACATTTATTTCATTTTTTTTTTCGTATAAACATTTGTTTGCATTCGTCCTTCAGTCATCCGTTTACGACAGTGTAAAATACCTAGCGCATCTTCTTTATAGTTTCTATATATTCCTACAGCTCTAGTGGCGAACATATATCATTGTGTTAAATAGAGTTTTCTTAACAACTTATTTAAAAGTAGACAGGAGAATGGTTTGACAGAAAAACGAATAGAACAAACGGTGACATACAAGTGCAGATTAAACTAAAAGATTTATCTCTACGATCTCTAATCAAACGATAGGTCCTTTCGGAATTCAAAGAACCATAAAAAAACGCATATCTTGTCTGTGCTCTTGGAGGTGGACCACTTAACATGTACACGATCGAACCATGTTCGTAGAAAACCAATTCGTCGGCTTATTTTCTCTTACGGTCCTGTGAACATTTGGGGCAGTACCATTTTCCTTTCGGTTTTATCGTCAGGCCAACGCACGCAAAGTGGAACCACTCGATAGGGCACTGGAAAAAACAGAATAACGTTAAGCATGGTGGATGTATTATTTCAAAAAAAAAAAAAGTGCACTACTTACGTCTGGATTATCGCAGCCTATCATCTCGCCGTAGGACACCTGGTGGCACAAGCAGTACGTGGGCTCGTTCGGATCCACCGGCATATCGAGAACGTCGCTGGGATGTGGAGTAGCATGGCCGCCGTCCTGTGCTGTGTCGTCGTTTTCGACACTCTTCTGTAAAAACCAATTGGTCTCTTTTAATGTACATTCTCCACGGGGACCTTATTCGATCATAAAAGGCAACATTTTATCGAACCAGATGCATGCAATATGAACTGAATTTTGAAACAGAAGAGTAGGCGACATGCCCCAAGCAAGAAATGATACTTTTACTTCAAACTACACTACCAACTAACTACAAAATTTAAAAGAAGATAAGCGATCTTAAGATGTGTTACACATCAACACTTTCGAAGCAAATACTTTGTAAAATACAGGAAAAATAATTACACAACATATAACTATCGAAACAAAAAAATAAAAACCACCACACAGCAACATATTGTGCGACGGTAGTTTGATGATATGATGAAAGAATGAGTTTACCTTATTTTGCCCTTTGCGACCTTCTTTTTCTTGATTTACCTTCTGCTTCTTTGTGTTTTTGCCTTTGCCATTCGAATTGGTAGCACCACTGTTAGTGCCAGTGGTTGCAGCACCACCGTTCCCGGCGGGTCTCGCTTCATCTTCCGAGGAATGTGCTCGTTTCTTTTTCGCCACACTTTTACCGTCCTTCACCTTTTTGCGACCTTCTGTGAAAATGTTTGAGGTAAATGAAGTTCTATTACTTCCCGAACTCGAATGACCTGCTTTAGAAGTGCTTACTCTTTGTGACGTTCTCTTCGGACTTTTCCCGGGCGTTCAGTGTTTTGTCCTGGATTTCACCCTCGAAGCGTGCCAGGTCGGAGTCGAGCCGGCGAATGTGCTTGTCGACCAGCTCGTACGTTTGTATCGCTAGCTGCACCTTGTCGTCACCGTACTCTTTCGCCTTGTTGAACAGATCCTGAATGGCCTGCAGCTTTTCTTTCTTCACTTCGTCCGAAAAATTCTCCTTCGAGTTGACCAGCGACTTCATGAACTCGTTTGCCTTCTCGTCGATGGACTTCATCAAAACTTGCGCTCGCGAATCCAGATCCCGCATCAGCGTGAAGTTACGCTTCAGCTCATTCGGGAGATGCTCCAGCCCTGGCAACAAATAAAACAAATGTACCCACAATCATCCTGCTGCTGGCTGAGCCATTGGCGATGAAATATTACCGTCGAGATAGTGCTCTAAGTACAAAGCGGACGTCATTTTCGATACTTCACTTCACCACGCGGCCGTAATGTTAACTTCTATAACACTTGTAATTCCGTATCAAACAATTCAACGCGTAAGAACTCGCTGTTTATTATCCAGCTTTGTTTTCCTCTACCTTGGCGGCCATTACAGTTTGTATTGTTGATGGCTGTGGTCTATCAAATCAGTCGTCGGACAAAGCTGTCAAATCCCATGCGCCGTGGTCTAGCAAATCGGGTGTCCGATAAAATTGCCATTCAAAACGGTGTTCGATGTATGTTAGCTGTTCACCATGTTTTGTGTCCAACCGATTTACCAGCACACGTAGTCGTACTCAACGATAAACGATCGACGATTAAAATAAACCAACAGTTGTATTTATTGTGATACTTTTTCAATGAACATCTATATTCACCTTGACGATATAAATCATAATTTTATTGATTTTGAGCCATTTCTACGGATCTATCTTGGAGAATTGAATTAGCATTTGAATCTTCACTGAAAATGTTGCATTTTTTTGTGATTCTAAGTATGAATATGCGACGTTGCATTGAAATTTGGCGTCGATTTGATAGACCACGGCCAAAGAACCGTAATGTTACAGCACAGCTTTGTTTCTACACATCTTATGCTTCTCAAAGCTGTCAAATATTCTCCTCAAACAATTTATATTTATAAACAAAACATTACTCTTAGTGGCACAGAGCAGAATTCGTTGATCTTCACAATGGTTATTTGCACGTATTTTCTTAATAACAGCTGCCGATTTGGCTCGAAATGCAACAATGAGCACATAGACATAGGGTAGGTCAGCCAGAAGGTTCATTACTTCAGGCGTCAGCACTAAACTGGTCTACTTCTTTCAGCTCGATGGTGAATAACGAGGTCGATGTAACACTCAAAGGAAACCAGTGGCCCCTGTCCTGCTTTGGGCCGTTCAAAGAGCGTACCTGTGTTCCAAACTTTATCGAAGATCAAAGCTTCGAGGAGATCCGCATGATGTACTTGGAGGCCAAACTGCAAAACAACCTTCCGGCGCATCAAATGCAACTGGCGCAGATGATAAACGACGCGAAAACGAAAATGCAATGGCTAACCACAATGAATCGTGATGTGCTTAGTACACTGGTGGAGCTATACAACCAGCAGGAGAGTAGCACCAAGCCGGTCTCCGGTCTCCAATCGAATCCCTTCGCGTCGGTAGGATCCAACGGCAGCAGCGCACCAACTTCGAGTATTTTCGGTGCGGCAAGTAGCGGGAATGCATTCGGTACCGGATTCGGCACAAATGCAGCCGGGGCTGTGCCGGGCACGACAGGGGGGCTCTTTGCCCAAGCAGCTCAAGCCAGTGGTAACATTTTTGGATCGCCAGCAGCGTCCACCGCCGGCAACATATTCACCAAACCTGGCCAGTCTCAGCCACAAAGCAATATCTTTGGGATGGCGCAACCGTCGCAACCGACCAACAGTATGTTCGGGGGCCCCGCAGTGCTGGGTGGTGGATTATTTGGAAGCGTCCAGCAACCAGTGTCTACGCCTCTGTTTGGCGCGGTTGCTCCACAACCGAACGCTTCCAGCGGGAGCAATATCTTCGCCAAGCCGGCCCAAGCACCCAACGCTTTCGGACAACCGGCAACCGGTGGAGCGTTCGGTGGAGGCAACATGTTTGGCAGCCCCGCGGTGTCAGCAACCCCTGCGGCTGGATTCGGTGCTGTTGCCGCACAACCTCAGCAAGGCGCAGGCTTGTTTAATTCCGTATCTTTCGGCACCAACCAGCCATCCACGCCGTTCGGACAGTTCGGAGCTTCGCTGCAGACGGCAGCTCCGGCCAACGTTTCGTCACAGAATCTGTTCCTGCCCGCTCCCACCGCAGCGCCATCGCCGTTCGGCGCTCCTGTTGGCTCCAGCGCCTTTGGCAGTCCGGCCCCTCAGCCCAGCGAAGCTATCCAACAGTCAGCTACGATGTATAGCAAACTGGAAGAGCTTACACCGGAGCTCATATCAGCCTTCAAGGCCCAAGAGTTTGTTTTGGGACAAATTCCAACGGTCCCACCGCCGAAGGAATTATGTCACTGAATAAAAGAGGTTCCATGTGGTTCCTTCCCTTACCTTTTGCGCCGAAGACTTTGAATTGTTTTTCATCGAGCCTGCGAACTGAAAGTGGTCATAAGGGAAAAGTATAGCCATAGCAGTGATGTCCCTTAAATGAATGGACGCTACTGGTTCTACTATTTCATGAAAATTACACCGCAGTGGCGCAGCCTACACTTAGCCAGGATCAAATTACGACTACTAGAATAAAACATGTTGGAAAATTTGAACGTATTGTATGGACCATAAAAAGACAACCTTCGCTTCGTGCTTCACTGTATTCCTAGCCCACAAGTTTTCTGCTAGTGTATTCTTCTCATTGTCTGCCGTCAAAGCAAGAGCTAGAATTGCTCAGAACCTTGGTAAGAATTTTTACGCCGTCTCGCTGGAAGAAGAAACCGCATACCGACGCGGAGGGAAAAATGTCAAATTTCCCGGCAGAACTATCCGTGGCGTGTTTGTGCGTGAACCGCAGTCAAGTTTTTGCTGCTACAGCCGTCCCGCGCTGGCACACAGGTTTCACACGGCCTTTCTTTGTCTTTCACGCAGGACGGCGGCCATGTTTTTTACATAACCGCACATCATCGCGTTTCGTTTATTTACCACACTTATCGGCATCGCATTCGGTTCCACGATCGTCCGAAATAAATACGGCGCACGCAGAAGTGTGCGTATGCAGAAGGTGTAGTGGTGGGTAGCTGATAAACTGTGAGGAACTGACTCCCGGGACTCACTGTAGCACCAGGTGACTTAGTCAGTATACGGGTGGGCAAATGCCAAGCTTGGCGGCAAAAATGAATATCTGGCCACAAAAAGTGTCCCAACCATTTTTGTACGTAAGATTTTCGAACAAGTGAGGTATCGTTGATCAAATTGTTTGGCCAAGAAGCATCATTCTGCTGATTTTGGTACATCGGTCCGGTAGATGCACTTCGGACCAAACTGTGGAGCAGTGAGTGCAGCATCGCGTACCACCAGGAACGGATTGTTCCTGATGGTAGGTTCGCCACGGAACCCTAGCGCTACACGTAACCAGTCAGTTTCAGCAACGCGATGAGAGAACATCGTCGATGTAGCGCGTCGTCAGCATCAACGTTGTTTTTCTCCAGCAACAGCAACTACAATAGCAGCAGCAGCAGCAGCAGCAGCAGCAAAAAATAATACTAGCAACAACAGCAGCAGCAGGAGCAGTGCATTGCAGTGAATGCAGAAGAAGAAGCAGCAGTAGAAGCAGCATTAAACCCACCAACGTCGTGTAGTGGCGACCGGAGTAGTGGAAAGAGTTTATGAAGTAAGAAGATGGAAGAAGAAGGAAGAGGAAAAAAAACCGTTGTTGAGTGTGTACTAAACGCAAGAGCAAATGAAACGACGCTCGACGGGGTAGCGAAAAAATTAAGAGCTTAAAAAGTGTGGTGGCGCGTGTGTGCGAAAGAGAGGGACGGATTGTGAGAAAGCATTTTTTGTTCTTCATTTTCCTGCTGAGACGTCGTGACTGTGGCGAACACACAATTGAAGAATGCAGGAAAAGAAAAGGAAGCCAAACGTGCAATGGTGTAGTTTTCTTCGACGCGTTTGTTCTACGGAATTACGGTGTCCAACGTGTGCAATGCGAAGGAAAGGGCAAGCGTTATCCTGTTCTACGCTGGCAGGCAAGCGGTGGTAAGTTTTTAAGTCTTTTTCTTTCTGTTGCAAAAGTTTTGTTCATTGAAAGTATAATGTAACTGTAGTGTACAATGATGGAATTCTTCTCGTAATTCGTGTCCTGAAATAACCACAAAAAACGGGGTATTTAAGTAAAACCGTTTGCTACCGAGATGGACGTCGTCCTGTTGTAAATGAGATGGAGAAGCAATTGTTTCCCCCCAATCGAAAATTAAATATCCTCTGTGGCTTCCATGCGGCCATATTGCTCCATCAATCAGCAGCACACTTCGCAGGCCTGCTTGTGTGTATTGCAAGTAATATGTCTCCTTCGGTCGAGTGAGCAGAAAACACACAGCGAAAAAGGTCTCGCCACACGCCAAAGCAAACAAATTCCGAAGAATGTAGCCTGAGTGTTTTGTGGCCAAGCGAAAAGAATTCTTGTTTTTTTTTTGTTTTGCCAATTGAATCTTACTTCCGTTTCTTTGGTGATGAGTTAATTGTAATTATCGTTTCTACCTTACATTCACAGGAAAGTGGACGAACGAGCATCAAACACGACTTTCCAACAGCGCCTCAAAAATAATCAAAAATCAAGTAACGTTCTTGCCCCGCAGCTCACTGCGATGAAATCGCCCGTTCTTCAGAAATCGTTGCACCACAATTCTATTCTCCAAAACTCTGCCGTAGACATGGGAGCCTGGACAAGTCTCGCCCAAACGCCATCACACTTTACTTTATTTTTTTCCGGGGAGTGATTTTTGGTGTGTGTACCTTTACCTAAACCGATTTCTTTTCCACCAACCCATCGTGGTGTTCTCTTCCCAGCAGCTGTGTAACGTGTGTTCGCTGTTTTTGCGCTAGAGAATATTTCTAATATGATGTGATTTGTGTGAATGTTTCTGGTGGCGCACTTAGTTACGGAATCGAATCGAAGAGGAGAAGGAGCGCATACCGAAGGCTCTCCGCACGAAGTGAATAATTAATTGATCAGTGCAGCAGCAGCAGCAGCAGCGGCAGTAAAATCGTTCAGCGAAAAGGTAAAGCAAATCAGCATTTTATGTAAGCCAGCAAAGAAAGAGTTCAACCGTGCGTAGCAGCAGCAGCAGCAGCGTCCTTTCGTTGCGTTGGTCGAAGCTTCTCGACTGACGATCTCTTTAGTTTTTACTCGGTTTCGGTTTTGTGGCGTCCTAAGGAGAGCAAAGATTGCGCCCGAAGAAGAAGAAGAAGAAAAAGAGGAAGAAGCAGAAGAAGGCAAACGAGGCAAACGGAAGCCTGCCTTCCTCGCTCTCCTCGCGCCCGATCCCGAGCGGAAAGCGGGCTTAAAGAAATCAGGGTGTTGTTCTCACTGTGCTGGGGTAAAACGGAAAGAAAGCAGGGAGGGAAGGAAGGAGGGAAGCAGCCGAGGGGCGCGAGTTGGTTTGCTTGGTTGGCTGGCTGGCTGGCTGGCAGCGGCGGAAGCGAGGAGGAAAAGAGGAAGGGAGAAGTCCTCGTGTGCCGCGGCTCGGGTTTGGATGAAACGCGCGCGATAAAGTTTCCTTCCCCGGTTCCGCGGGAAATTGGATGAAGGAGCTGTGTGGTGGCATCCCGCTGCCGCACCCCTCGTCGCCGACACCAGCGTAAGCCAACATCGGACGTCGCAGTCGCCGTCGTTCCGGGTCCGTGCCGTTTTCCTTCCGCTCTTTTTTGTTTCCTTCATCGTCGTCGAAAGTGTCGAATTCGTCCTGAAAGTGCAGCAGCAACGCGCGCGCGATCCTTTTTCCTTGCTTCTGCACCGCCACCCCAGCAACCACCGCCAAACGTGTATGTGTGCGCGGCCCTTGCCGTTGTGTGTGTGTGTGTGCGCGCACTGAAGTGTAAGTAAAGTGGTTCCGTTTTAGTTTCTGGTGCACGAAATCGATCGATCTGTAAATTTAGTTGCGATTTTTTTTTTGTAATGTGAAGCTGCCCGTTCGTTTTTTTTTCTCGATATTTTTGGGGATCGCAGAGGAGCCCCAGAGGGTCTGTGCGTGTGTGTGTGTGTGCGCGTTTGCAGTGTAAAATAAGGTGCGAGAGGGAGAGCGAGTTTCCAGCGTGCTTCTTCTGGTTCCTGGATAAATTGATGTGAGGAATGAAGGAATGAAAGGGCGAAGGCAGAGCAACGGAAGAGGAGGAGAAGCAAAGTGTGTGCGTGTGTGTGTGAGAGAGAGGGGAGGTGTGTGTGCCGCCGTTCTGTTTCGCTGACACGGGCAAAAATCTTTCTTTTCCTTCGTGCCCGTTTTGTGCATGTGTGTGTCGGTGGTGTGCGCGTCTGTTCGTCCGCCTGTGTCCCGTGTATGTGGTTGTGCGCCGCAGTCAGTGTGTCTCCCCTGGTTGGCGATCGGTTGGTGGCGAGGATCATGGGCAACCAACACCACCAACACCTGATGGTGCTGATATGGTGAAGCTCGTCGTGCAAGGCCAACGACGATGAAGAAGGGACCGGCAGCAGCAGGACACCCTTCCTCGTCATCCGTGCGCTACTCGGCGGCGTGAGAACGATCGTCAGCGGAACACACATACATACATACACATACACTCACACACAAGCGCGCACTGTGACCCAGCAAGCCACCGTCAGCATCAGGGACGCCGAGCCAGCAGCGGTCAAAGGCAACAACAGCAGGAGCAGCAACAGCACCAGCAACAACGACAACACAGTGCTGCACAAGAAAATTGCACATCAATGCCGCACAGAGTATACTGGTACTAAAAAAGTGCACGGAGAAAAAAAAGGGGCAACCCTCACGCCCGTTGTTCGCCTAAAAATTGTCCGGGAAGAAATTCGAATCGGTAGGCAGGAGAAAAATGTTGGTTGGTCGCCCCTACCATCTTATCTTGTCGTTGTCAATGTGCGTGAGTGAGATTATTGTGCGCTAACGGCAGAGGTCAACCCGCCGTTTCCAAGTGTAAAGTGTGTGTGTTTCCGGTAGAGGAAAAGGAAGTTTTCCTCCTATGATACTAGTTTCTAAGTTGATGTTCACGGGGAGCGAAAAGTAAAGTCGTTCCTTAGCAGCAGAGAACCTGACTAAAGAAAAAAAAATAGAAACCCTTAAAAAAGCAAGCGCCGCCCTAACAAACAAATCCTTCCCACACCTTTTCGATTGCAGCAAAGAAACTGTCCCGTTGCTTGGTTCCGATTGAAAAGCCTTCTGCGATCCTTTTTATTTATCAAATTTTTTTCGTTGTTTTTTTCGTTTGTTGGTTTTGGTCCCTTCCCCCCACAAGGGGATTGTGCCATTCTCCGCTGCTCAGCGAAAACTATCATCCCACTTTCTGATCTGGACAATTTTTTTCGATCCTCCTACAGTCGACTTACGTTCATCCTACTGACTGCGCGCGCAGCATCCTCTTTGATCCTCTGGTCGTCGCCGACACAGCATTGAAGCGCGATCTTCGAAATTGAAGGTGGAGGACCTTCCAATCCTTACATAAATAGGAAACCCCTCAATGGAGTTTTCGCACTTCACTTCCATTCCCCCTCTGTACTCGGCGGCGTAGCTTGGTCTTACGGTTCTCTGCCTAAAAGGAAGTGAAAATACACCGGTGCGATTACTGCACACCGCCAGCAGGGCGCCCTACGAAGCACGAGCACGACGTGCGTGGCGACACGCACAGAGCTCCTCCGAGAGTGTCCAGTCACTGCACTGGGCCGCAACACCCACCCACCCCGGTTCGACTCAGCGCCGACGATTCGCCTCCATGAAGGACCAGAGGCTAGAAAATGGTACGCGAGACTCGACATCTGTGGGTGGGAAACTTGCCCGAAACGGTACGAGAGGACAAGATAAGGGAGCATTTTAAAAGGTAAGTCAAATCTTTCATATAGCAAAATTGGTTCGTCAAAAGGACCGAGTATCTTCTTTCGATAACTTTGGTCCCTGCAGCATTCTACTGCATCCTGAAATATCTTTACCCATGGATTAATGTTAGTCCTCCTTTACCTTAATTTTTGTACCATTACAAATCATTGAACTTGCGATCTTTTTGTGCATCACTGTGCCTTGGTCGATGGTTAGGCAATTACAGTTGAAGATGATCATATTTTCTTGGAATGATTGGTTTCGATAGTTAATCTAACGATCTACAATCGCTGTATACTGCATATATGTTTGTGAAACTGTACATCTTTCTATAACCCTCAACATCCCATCCGATGAGGATGCTCTGCCGTGGTATTATGAAAATGCTGGTAGGGGTTAAGATCCTTCCTTGCGCAGGAATGCTAACTTCCTTGCGCTTCATCCCTTCACCCTGCCGCCGCGCATTTTTCCACATGTGACCGAATGAGAGAGATTCGAATATATTTGCATTACCTGAGCCGGGGACGAGACCGCTACCCAGTAAGGAAAAGTGGTCCCGGAGAGAGATGAGATTGATGGGCGACGAACGATCCTGGGAAAAAATATAAATCAACCGTGCTTCCGTTCGCCTTCCTCCAGTCTCAAGCGCCTCAGCCTCTCGGATCGTATCCTCGCTTCTTTTCCGGATTTCCTTTCGTCTCTCGATGGCGTGTTGTCCCTTAGCGCCACTGGCAGCTAGCTCGCGTTCGACCACTTTCCTTAATGGGACAGAGCTGATGGGCTCGCAGAGATTTTATGTGTGCGCGTGTATGTCTGTGACCGACAGCAGCTGCACACCTGGGAAACGGCCCTGGGAGTCCGATTTTCATCCACATTTAATTTACTCATTGGGCCCTGTTTTTTTTCCCCTCTGGGGTTAAGTTGCTTTCTTGGAAGAAAAGAACCGAATCCTGGGGCAAACAACAGCGCTGTTTTTCCTAGTAAAACCCTAGACCGAACCCAAGAATTTTCCATATTGCCAATTCGTGGAAATCTAAGGCTCGCCCGTCAACCAGTCTTCATGATTTCCAACCAGTCTTCACAGCATCACCCACACTAAGAAGAGAAGAAGAAGAAGAAGTGCATATTCAGCTTCTCTCCCGCGATATTCGGTTGTGGCCTGGAAAAAATGGATATCTGTACACGCCCGTTTCTTCTCTCCCCGGTATTTAAGCGTATCCCTGGATCAATCTGGACGATTCTGTTCTCGCAGAGCTCGAGAAGTGCAGTATAGAGTAATTACGATCTTCCCGGTTTTTATGCTATCCATTTCAATTTTATTAGCAACAAACAATAAAATTCGCAACCAACAATAAATACCAATCACCTATAAAGGAAAGGGTTTCCGTCGAGGGCAGCTTCATCCACCAAAGGTCTATTTTCCATCAGACATCTTTGCTGGAATATGCAACGGTGGCATCCGGTCGGGGGAGATGGTCTACAATCGAAGCAAGACCGGGAACAAGCCGTAAAACCCGTTTTCATTGCGTTTGCTCCTACCTTAATGTTAACTGACCGTTTTATTCATTCGGAAGGATGATGCATGTAGCATAGCAATCAAACTCCGTTGGTGGGCTGCTATTATCCGACCATCGATTTTTTGTCTGGTAGCTACCGATTTGTTTCTTTAAAACATCGTTCGTAGATTAATGCTGGTTAACGCCAACTGCAAGCAACGAGGACCGAGCTCGTCTTTAGAATGTGGATCCTAGTCTCAAAACTGATCGATTTATTGATGGGATGGGTGCATTACGGCATGCTCGCTCGTTGAGAAAGTATGGCCACTTTCTCAGGTGTGGTGTGCCTATACATGTGCCAAGTTGCTTCCAAGTGCCCCGAGTGCGGTCGAATTTCGCAACGTTTGGAAACTTCTTTCCCCGGCCGGCCTTACAGGCGTTCGTGGGACGTCGCGTGTTGCTTCAGCCACTTGTAGACTTTTAGTGGTTTCATCGGGAGGACAGCACCAGTTTGCACAACCCTTCATGCTCTGGGATAACTGGGAAAGATCCTAAAAGAAAACTACTCTAAAACTTATAGGACTGTCCTGGAATGTTTCGTTACTTCTTCCATCCGCAGCACTTCCTTGTTTATAAAGGGTGCTTTTGCTTCTCCAGCATGTGTGTGTTGGGATAGAACAAGTTTTGCATTTGCATTTTTAGGAACAGCTTTCAGAACCATCTCTACATAACAGCGCAGCCAATTGGTTTGCTCAACGCCATCTTTGTAGGCTGCAGCAGCATGTGTGGAATAGTTTACTCCTGGCCGGGGAGAGTAAACTATTAAACACCATCCATTGCAGGGTCAAATTTAGTACATTTCGGGGGCCGATTTTCCACGTTCGACTGTAACAGACAGTTTCTACTACTAAAAGGCGAGTCCTTTCCAGCCGGGGCTGCTGCTTTTTTGTCGGGCTGTTGGTTCGGTTGCGACGCCTCGCTTTCCTCAACGCATTCGCACCAATTGTGCACCGTTGTTGCTGTTGTTGTTGTGTGTACTTTTGCGGTGTGTCTCTAGCGATCGGGGGAGAGAATATTGGAATTATACAATTTTACTAATTTTGGAGTTGAAAATCGATAAATAATTGAATAAAAAAAAAAAAGCAAGCACACACGTAATAACATGGACCCATGTTTTCCGTAGGGTTAGTAGATTTTATTTGTATCAGCATCTCTCCACTCGTTCGTTCGTTCGTTCGCCATCTCGCTCCTGCCGATTGGAGCGCGACGCCCATCTCTCTTTCGCTTTCGCCACTGACTGAAGCTCGGCTCCGGTTCGTTCGTAGCCGCCTGCCCTGTGTGCGATTGTGTGTGCGTGTGTGTGTGCGCTCGCACTTGGCGACGACGCAACAGCCGAATAAACACACCGTGTGCAATAGCAGGGCAAGTAGGCGAGCGAAAGAGGGACGGCTTGTGCGTCAGCCAAAGGGAAGAAAGAAGAGCAAAAATCGTCGGCAAGCGTGCATCGTTCACCAAAGCGAGACGGGTAGCGTACGCCCCAACGGGAAAGAGCGAGACGGGCGCACACGGTACGTGAGCAAATGGGACTCACTCTTTCTCTTTGCTACGCGCGCCGCTGCCACCTCTTCCCGCCGGTATTATTTTCGTCGTCCATCGGCAAACGCTTTTAGCGTTCACGCCACAACCTCTCTACTGTGTGTGTGTGTGTGCACAAGGAAAAAGATAAGATAGGGCGGGTGCAACAGAGACGGACACCGATGAGAAGGGAGCGCGAAAGAGAGCGCTTTGCAATAAAGTAAATGAAACGTTAGGAAAGGGGTAGAGAGTAGCACGGGATGTAGCAAATTGGGGTTGTTGAAATAGGCAAGCGCGTGTGTGTGTGTGTGTATCGCTGAGACGAGTTTTCCAAAGCTTGCACGCACAAGAAGAGGTCGTTGTTTGCAGGGGCGCACAATTGCGGGAAAAAAAATCCCAACTTGATGGCTGATTCCCTGCGTTTTTCATCCCGTCTCGATCATCGTCCCTTCCGCTTCCACGAACAACGTCTCCATCGGTTTATCTGGGTGTGTGTGTCCAGGGAGATGTCTTTTTCTTTTTGCTCCGTTCGCTCCCTGCAGCCCGGGCGCTGTCGGAGGTAAAAACCCACATGCTGAAGCCAGAGAGGGAGGCCTTCACCGCTTCCTGGTGTGTGAAATGGGGTTTTACTGCGCCACTAACACACCGGCGCTCACTTGGTTGAACGCCTTTTAACTAGGATCTCGCACACCACCGCCCGTAATCCTGTTTCAGCTTGACGTCCAGCGTCTCATCAGGGTATGCGCTGCCGTAAGCACACGCACACAGCACCAAAAGGACTGATGGCGTTTCGTTGGATGTTGTGTGTTGGTGTGCGCTTTCTATGATGAAACTGGCAACGTTTCAGCACTGGCTGGAGCTCTGGATGCGCCCTGGATTTTGTTTTTCAAAGGCGAACGAGCGCAACCGGGACAGCAGTACGATGTCGTCTCTCTTTTCTTCCTATAGTCCAAAAAAAAAAAAAACGTTCGCACCCAGGGTTGGTCGTTCGGTGTTGCCCGTTCGGTTCTGCGTTTGTCCATCAGGGTTTCCCTTCACTGTTTTTCCGGTACGGACCCGCTTCCCGGCGTCGCTGTCATATATTCTTCCTCATTCTAACCCCGCAAAGGCTCACGTTTTATGTGTATGTGTGTTTTTGTTGGTGCACATTCCCCTTGTCTTTGCCCTTACTGTTCCCAGCAAACAACAACAACACTGCGCGAAACGAGGGAAAATCGGCGCCGCGTGACCATATCCGCGTCCCTCCTGCTTGCCGCCATCTGGGAAAAATCGCCCGTGTAACTCCCGTTCGTTCCGGGATCGCCCCTCTTTCTCCCTCACCCTGGCAGGGGGAACGAGAAGGCCGCCGTGTGCACCTGTTATAATACTCCCTTTTTCCATATCAAAAAGCGGACCAGTTTTTCCCCGCGCGAGGCGACAGACCTGCTGCTGGTCGGAAAAACGCACGGCGGTAGCGAAGATGTGAAAATACTCTGCTCGTTATTTCACCAAAAATGGATGCGAATGCGGTTTATTTCGGGGTAGGTCATACCAAAATGGATCGTTCGTCTTTAGGCAATGTTTCTCCTTCCCCGCGGCATCTATTCTGACTCTGACGTCGTAGCACATTCCCATCGACGATCCCTGAGCGATGGTGTGGTTTCTACCGACAATTTGTCTTCCCATGGTAATTCGATACAAGAAGTAACATTTTTAGCATAGCTGGGTTTTCTGCCATATTGAATTCATCGATTTCTTAGTCTCGTTTGCTTCTGGGTTCCTGGTTCCAACGAGTAAAGGCCGGACCCTACTGACTGTGAAATCCTGAATTCAACAAAGAATTGATTATTTGGCTGGACCAAAAATGGTTTAAAATTTCATCTAACTAATCATCTAACAATTTTGCCCTGGTTTTCTCAGGAAAAGTGTGGATGTATTTGCGATGAATACGGACCCCTAATAAGGGACTTCTTTATAAGTTTGATAATAAAGTTAATCCTTAGCGATCTTGTATTAAATCAGAGGCTAGCGTTAACATATCGTTCCTTTCCATGAGCTTTGATGCCATTTGGAAGAGGTGCTTCTACTGTCCAGCATAGAAAACTGTGAACTAAATGCATATTTGCTGAAGGCCAAGCTGAAAAAATGTTATACTGAATGTTTGCGTCGTCCTTCTTTGCCACCTGGTCCTGCCTTTTTTTGCCTCCGTGAGCCCATGGTAGGCTTGACTTCCCTGAACAATGCGTCTTCAGATCTTCAAATTGGTATTGCTATCGCGAGCTGGTCTTTGTTGATTCGTATACTGCTTGCTTAGATATCAAATAGTTTGTTCGCGGCCTCCGTGGCAACGGAGCGACATACGACTTCGTTTTGACAGCTTTAGGTAGATTGAAAGATTGAATTGAAACAAATGGCAAATGCGGGTCGTTTCAACTCTGGTTACATTTTTGTCGGCCATCTCTGTGCTGCTGCGAGAGTCCTAAGAATAACCTTCAATGGAAATCCCATCATATCGTTTCGCCTTAGGTCCCAGCTTGCAGTCGCCCCTGTGGTAAAAATTTGCCACACACGGACGACCATCTTTAACGATCTTTGTAGCTGTCGAGCTGGCGCATTTCTCAAGAGGGTTTGCTGTGTCTAAACCATAAAAGCACTTCAGATCATGTACCCATACCATGTACCCATATCTTACGTATCTCTCGCAATAAGTTTGGTTTCATTGGCTGGCGAGTCCCGGAGTTCGTAGCAGAGAGGATTCTATTAATTCCCTGGCGGAATTTGGTGCGTGTCGTGAATCTTCCCTCCATACAAGCGCGCCACAACGCATCATGATGTGAACACGGTACGTCGTTTTCATCATACCCTTGAACGACCGGAGCGAAGAACGCACACGGCGGGGTTGTCTGCCAATGGGACAAAAGAACGCGCCGTACCAATATCAGACGCGGAGTTCTGGGTGAATGATGCTGGGAACCGGAGAGGAAGATCTTTTTAGTTAACGGTTACAGAGAAACGAACGAAATAGGACGTACGTAAAAGAAGCTAGCCTAATCTTCCAAAGTGCACACAAACGACGGACTGACGGCCATTCGCTAGGCTATGTTAGTTCGTCCGCTTGTTCGAATTGAATCAGATATTCAAAGGAGAAGACTCGCCGCAGCCTTAGGATTATGATGTAAGGATGACACGAAAGGTTTCTGTTCTGTTCCCTCCCGCGATTTCAATTTCGTGGACAATTTTGCACTTCCTCCTGATCGGTTCGGGTTTGCTGTTGCGTAGATTGGAGGATGTTTGTCCAGTCCCTTTTAGTCCTCGACATGCATGGCACGGCGTGTCGTGTCTGTTAAGGACTTGTCATCTTCTAGATTCCGTTTGATGTGGGTGTGCTTTTTGCTCGTCTTTTTCGAGATGTGTCTCCTTGTTTTTCCTACTTCTTTGGAATGGAGTAAATGTTTGCTTTATCACATTCTGGTCCTTTTACCAGCAAATCTCTCGAGAACTCGAGAACAGTTCGCTCCACCAGTTCAGTGTTTGCCTTGGTGATCAAGGGGATTCTTTCGGGCAGCCCTGCCGACCATGACAGGGAAATGTTGTGAGCTTGTGATGTACCTCGGGCAGCTAAAGTTCCGGAGTCCTTCACCGAGCACGCCTATATAGCAGCGGAAGCAGGCGACACCGTTCGATCCACGGTCCACACCACCACAACGCCGCGACACGGTTCGGATGGCACGCACACAGCATTGCGCGCCCGCTTACTACGCGTCAGGCAAACGAAATTGCCAAACCCGCCAGAACGAGCCAGGAAAGCGTTCGGAAGATAGAGACGGAGAGGGCGCAATCGCGTTTACGATCATCAAATGCAAAAGCTAACAGTACCATTTTGGGTCGTACGAAGAACGACCAGCCAAGGCGGACAGAGCGAGACAGCTACTATCGGTGGTTTCTCACCCACTCTTCTTTCTCGTGCGAACGTGGAGGGTTTTTTTCTTTTCTTACTGCGCCTTTCTTGTATTTCGCATCAGTAGCGCAGCAGTTCCGCCGAACTGCGACCAAACGAGGGGCAATATCGTTGAGAGATGGAGATGTGTATTTTGCTTTTGTCCTCGAGTCGAGTCGTGGCAGCGTGTGTATTTCACGTTGTGTGTGCAACTTATGTCTCTCCAACGGCAGAGGAAGACTACGTTTCGCTGGGCCTGGGTGAAAGCAATAGCATGACCACTTCTAGACTGGACTGGAAGCGGGATGGAAGATGAAAAAAATATATCTTTGGGTAGGGTTTCTTCCAAACGAACCTCTCCTTTCCTTACTAGTTTTATTACACGCCTTTTGACTCGCTCTAGTGGCTGCGTTTGTGCTGTTGTGTGCTATCACACCGACCCGGATGCGCTTCGTCATGCGTTTCAGCATCTCTCTCTCTCTCTCGCGCCGCGCGCTTCTCTTAAATGTTTTCCACACGCAGCTAAAAACCATTGCGTCGTCATCAGCACCGTGCCGCGTTCAACGTTTCCTTCTAGAAACGGCAACGCTGATGATGATAACTTTACCACACACACACGCACACGAACCACCGTGTGTCCTCTCCAAGAGGAGGCGACGGCACCAAAGCCCGACCGTGCGAGAACGAACGTCGTCGTCGTCCTCCTATCTGCCTTCGACTCTTCGAAGATCGAACACGCAAGAAATTCAGCGGCGGCGGCGGCGGCGGTGGCGTGCTGTGTTTGCGCTACTCCACTCCACTGCTGCTGCGAAAAAAAAGTAGCTGTTATGCGGCGGGCCCTATCTGCGTCATAGCAAGCGCGGCCTCTCGAGGTCTTACTGACGAGTAGGAAGGGAATCGCCTGTTTTTTGCCTCTCGCTCACGCGCACACGCTCTCTCGTGGTTCCACGGTGTGACTCGAGTGTGACCGGGAGGGGGGAGGAGGGATATCGGCACGGTCCAACTCACACGCTGCCCAGCAGCAAAAGCAGTTTCCATAAAGGGGGATGGATGGGGGTGGTGGGGGGAATAAGAGAAGCGTCAAAACAACGCACAGAATGTATGGAAGTGGAATGTAGGGGGGTTTATATGGGCAACCGAATGCGGCGTGGGGTACGACGGTAGCGGTTTGCGGCAGGCAAAAAGCGCATATGGGTAAGAAGATCGCAGCGGCATCGTAGTAGTAGTAGTAGTGTGAATCTTTCGGATCGTTCCACCGTGAAAAGGCTTCTGGGCCTTGCAAGGCGTGTGGTTGGTGCAGGGAGAGGCGACGGTCGTACGGGAAAGGTTGAGAGCTGGTTTTTGGCCCTTGCGCGTCCGCGCGACCGAGAGCGTGAGAAAGGGAAGGAGAACCGCCCGCGAATGGGAGCAAACGGGAGGGACGAAAAGGAAAGAAAAAAAAACACGAAACGCTTTTGCTACGTGGACCGATGTTTTCCGTAGGGTTAGTAGGCATGATTTTAATTGGACTCTCGCGCGCGCCTTTGCCTGCGAGCGAGCGGGAGAGAAGTGCTTGCGGTGTGTGTGTGTTTTCGTGTGGCTTTTCTTGTGCAGAGCCACGGGCGGCATGCGCTTGCGCCAGGAACCGAGGCGAGCCGTGTGCGGGCGCGCGAGTGAGACAGCAGCAAGCGAAAAGAGCTGACCGTCGTCGTAGTTTCGGCCCGGCGATAGGCGCGCGATTCGGCCTGGTGTGTGGGGTGTGATGTATCCATCTTCGAACCCTGGGCCGTGTGGGTATTTGATTCTGCTGCTCTGCTGATGGCTCTGCTGGTTGTTTAGTCGCTATTGTTGGTGCTGGCCCGCAGCTCCAGGGAATGTAGATGTTTGTCGTCTTCGTCGTCGCGTCGTCGTCGTCCGGCGTGGGACAAAACACACCACACCGTCCCATATCATATGGTTTTTTTGTGTGTATAGCCCGGGTTAGACCCATGCTTTTAACTTTAACACGGTCGAGTGAGCGAAACGAACATACTCGATTGAGCCCACCCCTTTCCTACTCACTCACCCATCCGACGTCCGTCCGTTCGCACCTTTCTTCACGTTCTTCACTTGAACGCAATCGGCTAGATTTCTTTGCTTCTGCATGTGTGTGTGGGGGGGTTTTTATCATCATTATCATCTTCCTCTGGCTTGTGTGGGGGGGTTGTACTCCTCTGTCGTGCTGCAACAAACCGCGAAGCAAAACGTTATGACAACGATGACGACGCGCAGTTGATGCGAACCGATCAACCGGTCATTTCTCGGTGCGTGCGTGCGTGCGTGCGCACACACATTTTCGTCCGATCCTGATGTGTGGACGCCCTTCTTCACCATGTGTGAGGGGGAAAAAAGGTTGTTTTTTTTCTTCTTCATTACATTTATTCACCTCTATCTCGTCGTTGTCCCTTCCGTTGCGCATCGATTCCTCCCCCACGCCGCCACCAACCAGCCTCCCTTCCGCCGCACACCCTCGCTTGTGGGTCTCTTGTCACTTTTGAACGCCCTTCAACTCGCCTCCGATGGATGAGGAGAGGCACGCACAACACACACACACACACACCGCGCTCTGGCTGTTAACTGCAGCGCGGCAAACGGCCAACAGTGAACAAAAAAACAAAAAAAAGAGGCCACGACGACGGCCTGATGTGTGTTCTGCGGCGGTGTGTGGACGTTGTCTGTCCCGCGAGTGTGAGTGCGATGGCACGATCGCGCCAACGACCACATCATCCCTTGGTGGAGCGAGCGAGTGTTTTTTTTTTCTCCTTCCTTCCACGGATCCACCAGCCGCGCACTCATCCAAGCAAACGCGCTTACAGCAGGCGCTTACTACACCAAACCACCACCACCGGACTCTCACACTACACCGATGGGATGCCGTGGGGAGCCAAATATATAGGCGTGTGTTTCTTTCGTAATGCCATATCGCACCATTCGCTAACTCCTCCCCCTCCCCCCCCCCCCCCCCCTCCCATACGGACGTACGTGTGCCTCAAGAATCGATTTCCAAGGAAAGCAATGGCAAGGGCCTCGCCGTTTCGTTTGCCCGCGTGTGTATCTTGCTGCCTCTACTGCATTGGCTTCTATTGCTTGCGGCTTCTTGCGCTCTATTGGAGGATATGGTGTGTACTGGCCTACTATTATTACTTCAGCCCAGGCCACTCAGGTTTTCTTGCCCTGCTGGCGTCAACTGATGACATCCAGTAGGGGCCAGAAAACGGTGTCCGACGAGGGAGCAGTGGGGAGCAGGGGAGCCCCATCCCTTTTGTTTTCTGTTAAGATTTTTTCCTTCATGAATTCTCAATGAAACCACCAGCACACCCGACCGAGACACGAGCGCCAACTTAGACACGACGAAGGGGGCCTTTCATTCTTTCGCCCATAGATTCCGTTTGGGCTCTGGAGCCCTGCTTTGTAGGATCCATTCGAAATCCCCTAAAACGAGACAAAAATAAATATTATTGTATGTAACAGAGAAACAACACAGTGTTTTAATGCGCTCTAAGAGATGAATGCTAGAAAAAGAACTAAACTTTTATGTACTGGAAATCTGGCGTACCTGCCTGGAATGCTGAAGAATGATTATATCAATCAACATCAAGGTGTTATAGTTTATTTCATCAAATGTCTTAACTACCGCCAAAGAACTATTTATAGAAGAGACAAAGGAATAGCTTAGACATTAAACGACAGCGATGTGTTGGCAGATTTTCGATGTCTCAGCATTGAATGTTGCTGGTTCTAAAAACGACGACGTTTCTAAACCGTGTAACTTTATTACAACTGCAGGCTTCCGTTCTGTGGTAGTTAACAGTCGGATGGTTCATTCGTTCCTCTCCTACTCCATCCGCCATAGCCGTAGAACGATTTTCCGTTTTTCCACGTACGGTAAGGCAACGGTAGAATTATGGTTCGTGTTTGGCCTGAGGTGCGGTGTTGGGCTTTCCATATTGGGAGCAAGCTCGGGAGGAAGCCATTTGCTGGCTGATTTGGTATGTTTCATCAGCGGAGGAAATGGTTTATGGAAAGAGCAGACCCCTGTCGACCCGGTAGCTAACGATTTTCATATTAGATCCACCGTATTTTTCTACGTCCGTTCGGGGACTGGTTCCAGGGAAGTAAAATGTATTACCTTGAGTCTTCGTAGAAGCTTAAAAAATAAAGTTACGTATAAAGCGAATTTCTTGTCAGAATTCATTTAATTTTGTTGTTGCGAACAAACATGTACCAAACACCCTGGGAATCGTAAATTACAATCCTCTCTGCCATTAACAATTATTCGCAATAATCTCACGGAGATGTTGAACAATAAGTTGACAAAACGACGAATATTGCGTAGCAATAATGTTTTTACTAAAGAAGCCGTCTTCCAATTTGGACGTATGGACATCAGCCACTCGGTATGTTTTTTTTTTTGCGACACGTAAACGGTCCAATTTGGGAATACATGAATCTATGGGGAATTCGTTTCAAAATCGCCCTTTGAAAGAGCGATACCATGTCCTATTTTCGATGTTGGCTGTTAAAACATAATTAGTAGGATGGGAGAGTATTAGATTATCTTTTTGCTGTCAAAAGACGTGGTAGTACACGAATGTGTTTCTTTATCCTTTGGAGGCCAATTTCGGACCTAATCTGAAGGGTTAGAGATCCAGGGATTAGGACAAGTTATTCAACAGGTGAGACATTTGTCTATTTCTGCACTTTGGTTTATGGAAGAGAAATGTACCAACATTTGTTAATTATCTTGACGTCCTAATTTCGTAAGCATTACTTTGTCATATATCACTCCGTTGCTATCAGACAGTGTGACATCCACATTCCAACAACATCCGTTGTTCAAATGGTCAAGGCTTTTGTTTCCGTTTGCTGTTTTCGCATTGCAAGTGAGATAAGAGCCTTTTGGGGTGTTCTTGTCGGCGGTTGTGCCATTTTTGTGTGTGTGTTGTTGCTGTAGCTCCAGCTCCAACATGAAGGAACCCAACGGATGCGCCGCGATAATAGACGATCGTGGAATTTCTAGAACAGAACAGAGAACCACCTTCAGAAGCGTTTGTCAGTCAACCCCAGAGGTCAGTGCTTTCTTCTGCATCTTCGCAACCGGCGTCCATAGCAGTAGCTTTCAAGCGCGCATCATTGTGGTGCATGTTGCTAGGGTGAGAGGGGGCGGGGGTGGCGGTATTTCTGTTTGTGTGTGGTTTTCTCTTCTATTTTATGATGTTCTTTTTTTGCAATTGACATTGAACCCCTTTATGTGTGCCCCTACTATCAACTGCCATCGTGGCACGGGGTCCTGCTTGAAGTGTATGTGTACGCTGGTCGGAAAGATATGCATCACTGCAACCGACATCCGGCTCCGGCGGCCAGGGTATTTTTATGCTCGCCCTGTATGCTTGTTTTGCCGATAGTAGGCGGTTTCATAGCTTTTGTTTGTTTTATTAAATCGACAGACACCCGAGCAGCACGGTTCCACGTTGAACAACACAAAGGGGAAGGCTTGAAATAGAAGGAAAAAAGGAAAACGCCATTACGAAATCTCTTTTTTTCCCAGTTCAGACAACTTCGCCATCCAGGACGAATGTCCATGCTCAGAGGTATTCTGGTACTTTTAGAGGTACTGTAAACGTTTTATTCAGTAACAGTATCGCATCTTCATGATAGAACGACCTTGAAAACGGCTTCTTTTGAATATTCCAAATATGTAAAAACAAGTGTCGTTGCAATTAAACATGACTTTTATGTCCATTTTCCACACCTGTATACATTAATCGGTTCATTTTTAATCCATTTCGCTCTATAGTGGAGTGGTTTACTATTGTTCTAAAGATCTACCAATGGTAACTGGCGGTGTGCAAACAGGGTGAAAGTTCCTCTGCACTCCGGAGAGGTGTTCCTCGAGACTCGATGATCTTCCCGTCTGAGGAACAATTGTTCGAAAAGAGTTAGGACCAATGCCGGTACCTAAGGATTAGCAGTTTTGTAAGTAGCTCCACATTGCCAACCAACAATAACTGGAGGTGTGAATTGCACTGGAAGGAATATGCCTTGTGTATTCCGGAGAGTGGAAGCTCTGAGATGAACTTCTTGGTACATTAATGACAACCGTTGTTAAGAAGGGAGTTAGCTAGATATGAATATTCCGGAGAGGATTGTCCCCATGCCACCGCTCTGATTATTTTTTGAAAATAATATCAATATATTAATCCGTTCTTCTCAAACTTTGTACGGGTAAGAGGTGAGACTTACCATCATCATCACCATATTTGTATTTGGCTAGCACAATCGCCTTTCTTTCTCGGAACTAATGCTTCAAGCAAAGGGTTTTCGTCAAAACTTCCAGTTCTTTATTAGGTCAAACGGGAACAGCACCGTACGGCCGGTTTGAGGAGCTATAGTCGCGCAACCTGATCTGGTGCCTGGCCAGACCAGATTTGATCCGGTTTTTTCCGCTCTTCCCGCGCGTGTGCAACTAGCGGAGGCGCCACCGGCCCACACCTGCGCAGGTAGTATTGCGGTCACAAGTAGTATTGCGTGTTGTTGTGTAGGCGAGCCTGATGGAGCTGTGGTTTAGAGAGACAACGTCCATCATACACAGCGGCACAAACAGACAAGACACAAACCTGGGCTCGAGAGACCCACGCCTCCACCTACCTGCCTGTGTCGGTCGACTTTTGTGGGAACCATTCCGGGTAAGGCGCTGAAGGTTATGGTTTTCAGGGTCTTTGGAAGTAGCTGCCAGATTTCGCTTGGTTAAAGCGAACGAACTTTTGGTATAGAATTTACTCTGTTTTACAAACCAAGTTCTACTATTTCCGCAAATTGTTTCACAAAATATATTTTGGTTTCGTTCTTCCAGCGCCTGCTTGCACCTTGTCTAAACAAGCGCTTCAAACAATCGCGTAAAAGTTCAATCCGCAGGTTGTCTGTTGCAAACAAAATGTGTCTCCATGGCGCAAAGAATAATTAGAGGCGCCCCTCGGTTTCGTGTGGCTTTAAACTATCGAAAACTGCTGAAAAAAAAAATGGCAGGTGAAAGCACTGTTAGTGTTAGCCGTGGGGAATGACGCATTTAAGTTCACGCCCGACTGGCTGCCTCGAGCGCGGTGTTTGACGATGAAGGGGCGTTCCACGTTCTCGCTTTCTTTTTTTCCATCATCGCAAGGGTCACACTTATACTTCCTGCTCCATAGCCCTCGGCCATCGCGTCGTCCGCGTGTTCGTTGGTGTGTGTTGGAAAAGTCCTTGAAGTGTACCCTGTGCGGTCTCATATAAAAATGAACGGAAGGAGGAGGCACGGTGTACGTATTGGTTTGTGGTGGCACGGTGTGTTGTGGACCTCAGTTTTTGTTGTAATTTTGTTTTATTCCATTCGTATCGATCTGGACGATTTCCATAGACTCCTTGTTTTCGGCAGGTCCCCTACCACAAAAACCAGTTGTGTTCCTAGGGACAAACGACATCAGAGGAAAAAGTTGGTGGTTGATATGATCCAGTCCAGTGTCCTCTCGTCACACATGTTGGTTGGTTTGAACAAAACATCGAACTGAACAGAAGTACCAGAAGTTGTGGATCATTATGCCTCTAAGTTCATTGTAAATGGATCATTTCGATTAGGCAACTCGAACCCTCAATTCTGTAAACTACTGTTTTATATTATGAATTAGATTTAGATAACTGTTTGGAAACAGTTCAATCAGAATTCGAACCGACAATATTCTTGATGAGTCTACTGGCGTTTATTATGCACCGACTTCATCCATGGCGGTTAGATAGTATTTTAAAGCAATCGTTTTGATTATTGGCAGATACTATGATTTCGTTGCGAATAACACCGCAAATTACATTTTATTACAAGTTGTTATTATGAAATGGGTTTCTCCTATCAAGTGGGTGACGAATGAGCAGTCCTTTTCTCCAATTGGATATTTTTCGGTCAAGTAATCCATAACCGCAATACAGGTGAGAAATATAACACCCACACGACATTGTGTGACTATGGTTATTTAATTAATGTTATTATTTGACTATCAGCAGTTTCTTTTTTTTTTTAAGGTAAACACTCATCTTGTTTGTGATGTTTAAATTCAACTGAGCCGCAGTGCGTTTTGCAATAGATTGTAGCATTCGATTTACTTGGCATATTTACTCAGCGTGTTTCCCATTTTGGGTGTGCACGTTTCTGCGATAAAGCAGTATGTGATGTGATAATCGTGCGAGCCCTTATCGTTATCGCTTCCCGATCAGGTTTTATGGCATCGAACTCTGGTTCAAAGAAGTATCGACCCACCCGTCACAACATCGAGGATACAAACGGGTCGACCCGGCGGATAGGGTACACACGCTTAGCTACGTCGGACAGGTGCGATCGATCGTGGAGACTAATTTTAGTACAGTTTTATTTTACGACGATTGCAATGTGCCAGAAGGGTATATTGCACCTTGGTGGTTCTTCTGCGGATTCTTTCAAATTAAGACGAATCATTTGAGGCTACAATACCGCAAGAACTATTGCTATGCAATAAAAACATATGGATGGTTCTCTGCTTTGCCCTCTCTGCTTTTGATTGCATTAAATTGCACCATAGATGTTACGGTATTCATGTGCACCTGATTTTATGTCTCGATTATTGTCCAGGAGAAAATGAAAGTCAAGTGATCCGCGTATTTTACGAATTCTGATATACTGGCAATAACAATTAGAGACTTACGGGTTCCATTTGATTAATTCCAATTACCTGGAATTGCATTGATGATCAAAGATGCATGTGTGGCCAGTGATGAGGGTGGAATGAAGGGTTTTTTTCATCTGGTATGGTGTATATCTGGTATTCTTAGCCCCTTTACCCTTAAATTGGAGAACACCTGTAGTCGTTTTAATGGTTTTGTTTTCTTTTATTTGTCATTTTCCACGCGATGGAAAGCTGGCGTGTGTCGTTGATTGTATAATCATTACTAAACACGGTCAAAGGCTCAACGTTAGTGATTGTTTAATATTTTCAAATAAGTGCAGCCCCGAAGGAACAACACTGTCGCCTAACAACGGGAGTTAAAGCCTGCCTGACTGCTATTAGATGCGCTTTTCCAATCGATCGTGTCGGACTTTTCTGGCAGCAATCGGTCGAGCTTTGGTGAGCTACTGGATATAGCATGGCTGACGTTAAAATTGTTTTGGGTTAGGAAATACGTAAGCACTGTTGTCTATATGGTATCCTCATGGCAGTCGATCCTCATGGTGACTCGATTTCGCTCACAGGAGAATAAATCTAGGTGTGAGCATATCCTATATTGCCAAACTTACGCAGTAGAAGAAGGATCAATATGTCTACAAACGACAAAAGGCAGAAGTTTGCGAAGTTGGGAAGAATCAAAGAATCCATCGTGGCAAGGGAATACGTCATGAACCCGTTGAGCTTCACAGGAAGAGGAAAGCGTTTCAAACCGATTGTTTTTGGGTGGGAGGGTATTTTCAGGTCTCACGTGGAATGGGTTCTTCGGGAAGGTTGTCAATGTTAGGAAAATAAAATTAACTTTCACATATTGGCTATTGTTTGAACACGATGGAAATGTTTCAATTCACCCTACGAAAGATTTAACAATTATTTTTTATCAATCTTCCCTTTTGATGTTTTTAAGTCTTAGAAAGCAAAAATTCATTTATTTAACAGAATCACGCTTCAGAATTTGGGATAAAAATATATCCTGTTAACTAAATAAACTTTCTCGACGCGCAATGCTGTCTTAATTTAAGGAGTCGCGTTAGCAAAATGTGGTTTATGAGCTTCTGCGGAATTTTAAAACAAACTGGCGTCCTTTCGCGGGCGATGCACCTGCGCTGGGAAACATTAAACAACGTTCAACAGCAACAGCATGGCGGAAGAATGCAAGTGCGACAATGTTGCGTTTTCGAGGCGCTGCTGGAGCATAACAATAAACACCGGAAGAACGATTAACCAGCAGTAAGGCAGCGCAAGGATAATCGCAAGGTGTCGCTTTGAATGTGTGTTGGATGCGTTTTTCCTTTCGAGGGAGAGGGTAAAGTTTCGGTTGGATGGTAAACATCTGCATAATTTGGTACACATTTAGTTTAACAACCACATGGCGGTGACATGAGATCGCGCAACTGTACGTAAACGTAAATGGAAGTGATGCGAAATATTCGTTTTGCGAAAGGTGTGTGCCTTGGGGAAGATGAACTTACCACCTTTCTTCTTCGTACAGTTAGTTTGATAATTTAAAATTAACTGAACCTCTGTACTGTGCTCCAACCCAATTACATTTAATGTGGTGTACACCACATTTTGCGTTAAATGCAATGATACACCCGCACTTATGAGATCGTACTCAGTGAACTGCAGCCATTCCACACTCGCTGGCGTGTTTCGCTGCTGCACTGTGCTGCATTAGAAACGGTTTTATTTTCGTATTTTTCCCCCGATTTTCCGTGCCACAAGCCGCCGTTTTATGCTGCGCGGGATGACATTTAGAATGATGCTATTTCTCTTTGGTGCAGAAGAGATGGCGTGCAGAAGAAGCAAGCGCAGCTCGTGGGTACCCACCGATGTGTGGCGGGCTGGCCTGCGGCGATGCTTGACACGCGAGACAAACGTGACAAAACTCGTTACCTTCCTTGCACCGTTAAGGGCCCCCGGGCAGAGAAAAGGGCGACGGTTGGTGCGCCGAAAGGAAACGTCAGCGGGAAGATGCCTGGGACGCCCCGAATGGCCCCGTATCTAGGCGCTCCTATCGCGCCCGTTTCGAGTGAAATATGTTTCAGTCGTGACTGGCAAAAGCGAGCACCGGCGCGAGATCAGCTCGTCGATCGCGCCAACCAACCTGAGATGTTTTCCGTTTTGGGGGAAAGGAAAGGAGGAGCAGACACAGGAGCGATCACAGCATCCACACGAGTTGGGCCATCAGAGAGACGGTTTTCAGCGAGCGATGCAACTGCAGAAGCGCACCGTCTTTCTTCGGCCGAGGCCCTCAATGGTGATGGCTTTTTGAGGAGCTGCCCCGGTCCTCGCTACGGTATTTTCGCGTCTCGACGTCTTCAGTGATCGGCTTTGTAATGGTAATGCATGCTCTAGAAGAGGGGGGGGGGGAGGGGGGGGGGGGAGGTTTGATGGTGGTGGCGTCTTGTGTATGTGGGTATTTTTGTCATTTGCTATTTGCCATAGTTGGCATCTCCGAGCGTCGTTTTCCTTAATCAACCGTACTAATCTAAATCGTCTTCGTTTCTTCTCTCCTTCTCTTTCTCTCTCTCCGTCTAGGTAAGCATCGTTGATCTCTACTATTCTACCATTACTTTTTATGGACGCAGCGCAGGACGACAAAAGTTTGCTCAGCAGCGACAGGTGACGATCGCGCACGGCTTGAGGTCCAAGGAGAGATCGTTGGGTTGGTAAACGATTATTTAGAGGAAAAATAGAATCTATGGATCTAAAGAGTTCCACGAACCTTTTAAATAACGATCGTGCATGAAGTCTTCGCAACACGTTTGTTAGACTTAGCAAGCGATCGTTTGTATCTTGCAGTAGAATTGATGATGGCAACCATAAACAACTGTTTTTTGTTTTCTTCTCCAACATTTTCAATGGATACTTGTTATCAGGATTAGTGTGATTATGCCTGAGTTGTTGTCGGTGGATTATTTTTCCAAGGTAGACAGCAATCGCCAACCTCGTCTTTCTTGTTCATCTTCCGGAAAGCAAGTTGTAGTTCCTTGGGATCTGCTCTTTCGTGCAGTGCGATCTCTGAACAAAAGCCTTTGCTGAAAAGGGCATGCCATCATTATCTTGTGTGCGTCCGTGTATGTGTTCATCCGACCACAAAAGCACAGCCCATCAGAACAACAAAGGTCAATTGTTAAGAGAAAAGGCCAAGTTTCTCAAATGACTAGGAAGGAGAAGAAGAATGAACACCGCCTGCTGGATCGAAAAAAAACACTCTGAGAAAAGAAGGTGGTGTGTTGAGTCCGAAAGAAAATACTTTCAAGAGCATAATGCATAATGCCTATCCCTCCGTCAGCACATTCGTCATCGGCAGCGTAGACTTAAACACGGATATTCTGAAAGATCGCAATTCAAGCCCAAGAAGTGGAAGATGATGAAGAGGATAGTCTTCCTGCAGAAGTCTTGTGCAATTTGTTGTCAGCAATACAAGTGATCCTCGACCTGTTCACGCCGATTGTTACAATGCCTTACGCTTTAATTATGGTTTCGCGCATTATTATGCTCCTTTTTCTGTACTCAGCGATCCGATGTATTCAGTGATTTGTATGTTTGGGTATTTTTGCCCCGGATTGCACGATTGGATATTATGAAGCTTCTACGAGTTTTGTATCGCCCCTTTACTATGATCTACATTTTGGAGCTTAAATTGATTCCAATTCGACAGGAATCTGGTAACGTTACTTTACAAGTAAACAATCTTTTTAACTTTAAATTTTATTGAAAATAAGTGGCTTTTGTCAGTTCAAGGGCATAGGAAGCCTTTTTATACATTCTTATTACATGCATATAATATAGAGTTGTAAAACAAACTCAAAAGGTTCGATATTTTTGGTTTTGTGTTTTACAGCAAAGCATTGGAAGAATATCTGGGATAACCGAGCGCGTACGCCGGCTCCAACACGACACAGGATGGCGCATGGGTTCGAATTCAGACCGTATCTCTTCCAGTACGAAGGATTTACTTACTATCCACGTACGTTTAAGGGGAAAAAGTCTCGTTCGTTCCAACAAATTGTAGGCAGTACTAAATTGGTCGTCGCTCCAGGGAGAAGTCTTATAGCATTGGAATGTTTTATGGATCATGGTCGAAATACATTTTTTGAATGTATGTCAGGATTGGATAATATATTCCATATTTCGGGATTCCTTTGTCGTTATTCCTGCTTACTGGAACCTAGTGCGCGCGGACGTTAACAATTAAAAGGTCTGCCCAAAATCTCCTGGTACTGTGTTCCCGTTTCGGTGTAGCCAAGCCATACTGATTCGCACCGCGCCATTCGTGTTGTTGTATGCCGGGTAGAAAGAGACCGGGGATGTGGTGTGCTATAAATAAAGTAATCCGCTTTCCAATGCCATTCTGCTCCAGCAATCAATCTCCGCAGACTCGGTGTCCCGTTTTGGGATGAGAGAGAGTAGGATGGAGCGGTTGAAATATAATTCCCGATCCTCCAAGGAAGCGTCAAGATGCGTCGTATATCGCCACGCTTTCCGCCGTGACTCCGTGGCCTTCTTTCGATTCGGGCAGCTCTTTCGCCTCGCTCCCGTGACGATGAACGCTTTGCCCAGTGATGATGATGGTGATGACAAAAAGTATAGTGGAGGGCATAAACAACACACGCGCCTCCCAATCCACCACCATCGACGGTGGGTGGTGGTCGGGAACCGGTCGGTGCTGTGTTGCAACAAAGTTGCAAATTGCAAAATCATGTCTCTGCGGTGGTGGTGAGTTTTGGCCCCGAGATACCGGAATGGATTCGAATAATACACCGCACACTTGCACTTGCCCGCGAGGGGAAGGGAGAGTAGCAACTGGCCCATTGCGGGAACTCCCGTAGCGGAAACGAACTACGTGCTATCGGAGGTTGATAGAGGAGGGTAGGACACGATCTCGCGCAAATTGTTTAGTCGGACGGATGGACGGTACATCCGAAATTACATGCATTTTGTCTCGATGTTTGTTGTGCGCGTTATGGCCTAGCGCTTGTTGCTGCGGTCCGCGAATCCCACGTTGGCATACGTATTAGTGGATCTCTCTAGGGTTTTATTGCATTCTGCCGTGTGTGTGCGTAGTGCAGAAGAGTCGTTTTTAATTCTATCACTATTTATTGAGCAAGTTTTAAACGAAATGCTAAAGGAGGGGGATACCTAGACGAGCACAGGTGCGTAGTCATCAACGGTTTGGAAACTTACTCTACAAACATTACATTTTATATTCGCATAGACTGATTTTAATGCTGTATAATAATTTAGGATAACAACTTTTTGAGCTTTCAATGACGTTAAATTAAAAAAAATGTATGCTTCATTTACAGTTTATAGTAGGGGAACCATAAGTTGTTCCTGTGCTTTTTTCCTGTCCTTAATGATTTATTTTATAATCTGTCTTACGATCAGGTTCTTGAAACCAATTATCAGCACAACGTTTCCTATTCTTTTGGAATCTTTCGTGACATGAAAAAGTGGGAGCTTTTACCTCAATCCGATTTGTTATTCTATGTTTGCCTTCTCGCGAATGTGTGGAGTTCTGAGATACCGTCATTGATTTGAAATGGATGGTCCAAGGAATAACAGTTCGCCAGCATTATAATCTACTATATATTTACTTTGACACATGAGAGTAGTCGTTTTCATGCTCTAGGATCAGGAGCATTTATGACAATTAGAGTCCGTTTTTGCTGTACAACCAGCAGCGGGACTAGAAAAACTTGTAATTATGTTGGTTGGGCTTGCAAACTTCTGAGCCTGAGCCTGAACCAGAGTCTAAATTGATTTGGCAGACTCAGGTCTTCTACGTGTTGAATTTAAGCTGTATATGTCTAGGCTACAGATCCGTAGTTGTAGCGGCTCCTCTGTAGTTCTGTCGAACACACAATACCAGGATCTTTCAGAACATCTTCCAGTCGAGCATGGGTTAGGATATGCATTTCGTTATTCTCCATGTCTCATAGGGTATGTGAGTACTGCCAGTATGAATATTTTTTATAGGTAATCCAAGAAACCTGCGTGAGGGTTTAAATGTAATATCCCCGATGATAATATATGCTGGCTCCGCGTGGTTACAGATGGAAAGCAACCAATATTTTCACACAATACAACATTTATCCGGCAAAGGACGAGAAATGCCGCAGCAAATAACGAAATACCGTCATCATCTTCATCTATCCGCCCCCGAATGTGTTGGCAAAGGCGGCCGGGGTGGTGCGGGTTTTGGTGGTGTTGATTGTACACAAACCAACCCCCACCATCCTAGTAGACGATGATTGATCAGCCCGGGATGGATTGGATAGGGCATGGGAGGGGGCGGTTAGAAGTACTAGCAATGTTCGTTTTAATTAAATAGCAAGCCAAATGCCGTTGGTCAGGACACCCCCGTGGGTGGGGAGGATACTGGTGGCAGTTGGTGGACACGGAACCGAACCGACAAGAATGCATGCACATGTGCGCGCTGTTCCTATCCCTTTCGCTCTCTCTCTCGTTCATGCAGTTGCCCGTGCGACAGTTATTTATACTGACTGACTGAATGCGCCACGCAGTCGAATGCGGGATCGCCTCGATCGATACGCGACGACGACGCACGTAAAAAAGGCAGTAGAACGTAAGAGTGTGCACGTGGTGTCACGATTCTTTCGTTTGCCTTCACTCTTATCATATTACGGAAACGCTCCACACAGGGTGGCGGGCAGGCGAGTGGGTGAACAATGTGTGTATATGTTTCATCGATCGTATGTGGCTTCCAATTATCAGTAAGTGGTCAAAATTTTCCACGCAAACCGCGGCGCCCATTGTGGCCTACGGGTGCGTTCGCAGTTCGATCGCTCCGTTCCCCGGGGTGAAAGAGAAGCGACATTCTATTACAGGCCATTCTATTTATTCCACAGGCCAGGTGGGGGCGGGTTTCAGGGTTATTTTCCTGGGCTATTCGCTGATGGAAAACCTCCATGCTGTTGGTTGGCCTCACGCCCCTCCACGTACATTCTGGAATCAAAATGGCATGAGAATGACATCGTCGCTTTCATCCATCAGCACCGGGGAAATGTCGTTGTAATGCTGAGCGACTAATTATTGATACATGTGTTGTTGATAAAACATTGTCGTCGAGCTGTCTTGTCGTCAACGGACCCGGCGGGGGAAGAGCATAGACAGACACATACACGAACAGACAAGGATGATTCAGTTTGGCAATTTGTCAGGCCACGTCGTGCAGGGTGATTTTGGTAAAATTTTATATATTTTGTAAGCGAAAGGGAGCCAATACAGTTTAACTTAAGTGCTAGGTGGAAGAATTTAGACAAATCTTTTCACAATGTTAGCATCAATTCCATTAACGGCAGGTGAGAGTCAACTACTTAGGGCTTTTTTTGTTTAACGTTTAACTCTTGAAGTATGCTAAGGTCGGGAACAAACTTTTTGGTATCAGCAGGGACGTCGTGGCAAAAGTCGTTCAAATTTCAACAGAAGTCCTTCAATCGAGTGCCGCATTTATCTCACTCTCTTTTCCTGATTAAAAGCTGAGTACAAGTTATGAGAACCACCCTAACACAGGTTATGTAAACGACAGCAAAAATATGCGTCAAATAGCAACACAGAATACTTTTCCATCACCGTGGTATGGTGGGCATTTATATAATTTCTCTGCTGCTGAATTGCTGAACCATCCAGTTAGGTAGTAAACCATCGGGAGCGCTCCCGCTTACAGTAAGTAAAACCTTCTTACGCAAAGAAAGTTTTCCCCATCGCCCATTGTTGACCCGATTTCGATAAAACACACCCTCCGCCGCGCATCGCAGTTCCATCAGAGGCGCCTTGATGAATGAAACACGTGTTTTTGCAGAAATAAGCAGGGTCTCCCCTAGGACCACCACGTCGACGAACGAACGCAGTTCGGTCGGCCTTCTGGCTAAGGTTAGCCCTTTTAATTTAACATTTTAGGTCCCCACACCACCGCGCAAAAGAATCCGGACAAGTGTGTTAGTCGATTTTATTTTCTGAGCTAAAGGTTTGGATTCAGTATTTCAACAAGGACGCCTAGAAGCAGCAGCAGCAGCACTATAACTGACGCGCCATCATGATTGCTTCGGTCCGCTGCCGGCCGTGTCTTCGTAGGAATTGCGTAAGGAGGAATGTTATTTGAATGAAACCGCACGGTGTGTGTGTGTTGTGTGTAGCGGAGGTAGGAAGGGGCAAAAAATCGATACAACCACATCCGGAGGACAGGCCGCGGTTAAGTGTGGCTTCTACGAAATAGCCCTTAAAAAACGAAAAGAGAAACATAATCCTACAGAGTGTACACTATTCTTTTCTCATTCATTGGCATGAAAAAAAAAAAACTGAAAAGAATACTGCGGTGGCGACAAAAAAACAAAATCCCTTTTCCGACGACACCGACCACAGTTCCGGCTCTTTCGCTGACGATGAAGTTTTGCTCAGCGACTGCTCTAAACACACACTGTCGCAAGTGCTTCCCTTTTCGCTGCCCGCAGCAGCAGCAGCAGCTGAGCCGGGGAATGTTGCTCGTGGCCACGGCACTGACAGCGATTGCTGCTGCTGCTGGTTGGTTGCTGTGTGGTTAGCCCGAGTTGAGCGTTTGGCCGCGGCACAGGCGTGCGCTGTTGCCACGTTTTCGTTCGTTCGCTGTACTCGCGCGCGCTGTGCCAACACAACGATGATGCAGCAGCAGCAGCGGCAGATTGTGGCGCGCTCGCACACAACACACGGTCTCCCGGCGTCTGCCTCGGTCGCCTCCCTTCACTCCCTCCCGGTGTGTGCGATGCTTGGTATAGGGTGCTGGTGCTGTGCGAAAAAAGAAATATTCAAGAGACACACACACTCACACACCACGCGCGCTGTTTACTTGGGCGGACGCGCTCTGTCATGCGCTGTTGCCAAGCGGGCCCCATAGCGGGCTCCAATACTGGCGATAGCGCGGAGCACACGGCCGCGATGTGTTTTCGCTCGGCTAGTTTTTGGACGAGGTTGCTTTTGTTGGTGCTGCTGCTGTCCGTCGTGTCGAGTGCGGTGGAGCCGAGATGGCGCTCGCGTGACGACGAAACGCGATCTCCTGCTCACACTAACGGTACGGGGGCGCAGAACGGGGTTAGCAGCGATCGACACGGACTTTTGCCTGGCTCTACACTTGCCCATGGATTTTCTAGCCTACACTATTTGCGCCTAGTGCGTTTGTGGAGTTCTTTTGGGTTTTTTTTTTGTGTTCGTGTGATGCTGTTGGCTTCTGCTTAAAGCGATAGATGGGGCACACGGTTCGGCTATAGATGCTGCTTTTATTGTAAAAAAAAAAAACACAACTCAGCTACAAATAACTACACGCACTTGCAACCATCATTGACGATCGTGGCGATGGAATCATCGCACTGCGCTTGACTATCATCATTCGATGGTTTTGTCTGGAAGATTACGTGATATGGTGATCCTCTTGGGAATTCTCCCGCCATAACTCGCGGGGGTAAAAAACATACGAAAAAGCGCGCTGTTGCCACCACAACCAACAACGAACTTCTGCTACTTCTAGTTTCCCGCATTACTGTGCAAGAATGCTAAAGCCGCGCGGCTGACGTCTGGAAAGGTAACGAGGGGAGGCGCAAACTCTTTGAATTTCGATCGCAGCTTTGAAGGGAAGCGGCTCAACTCAACTCCAGATGTTGTGAGGCGGTGGAATGGATGCCCATCCGTGCCAGCCAAGAAAATAATAAATAGATAGAGAAAATAAAAGCATCATAAAACTACAAGGCGACGGGCCGCGGTTGGAACGAAACAAGTAGAAGAGAACGCCGCATCATACGATGACGATGAAAACCGGGTGTTTTTCTTTTTGCCTTGGTGTTGCGGTGCGCTCGGTTGGGTGGGGAGATTGGGTGGTTGCCAGTGGGGTCGGATGGTCGGATCTAATGAGCCAATTATATTTATGCGAAGAAATCTCGTTTATTTTCGCTCTCCGTCCGTCCCGTTCGCTTTCCTCTGCTTTCCTCTTTGCTGTTATACCTGGCGCATTCTTTTTGTGTATGTGTATGCGCGCCATTTCCTTTCTTTTATGTGTACTTCTAGCGCTGGCTTGAATTGATTCCATTCAGTAAAAGAAGAGCAGGGTGAGGCTGAGGAGTCGATTCGTTAGCAGGTAATGTACTGCTTTGAGTAGCTGCTATCGTTTGGCTCCATGTTGAAAACTTTAATCAAAGACTCATTTTCCGTTCCTGGCGATTTGGAGATTCTACGTTTGATGGAGCCACAAGTATGACAAACGATTATTTTTTTCTTACACGATCTGATAACATTCTAAAGTTCTAATGTCGCTGATGACGCACACACGATGTGGCTAGAGACGACCACACCGAGATCACACCTTGACGTTGGATGATGATACTACGTCGCGCGAGCAGTAGAAGAACGCACACTGGGCTAGGAAAAGGTGTGCATTTCTAATGCCGCTGATGGTCCAACAAAATCTTCCCGCAGCGTCACTAACACCGGTACTGACCGATCGGTATCGCTTTTATCGCTGGGAAGATCATCGCAACACGCGCGCTAGTGAATTAGTAGCTTCCAGCCTCTAGCCTGCTCGGGGGTACAACTTCGTGCTGGCTTTTATTTTCCCCCGGCATATCACGTTTTTAAAATTGGTTAAAGAACTTGCTGCTAATTGGTGGAATTTTCTCAGTTATTATTCAATTGAATGTTGTTACGTTTGCATACAAAATTTAATTCTTCCACACCTTACAGAACAAACCCCCTAGCTGTTGTAGCTGACAGACAGAGACGACGTCATTTTTGCATTGAATTTACTTGCTTGACTTACGGCTCATATCAAGAAGACGGAGAGGAGTGATCTCTAGATAAGGCAGGAATGAACAATTTAATTTAAATGAAAGAACCCTCAATTCTGCCGAAAGTTGTTAATGCGATCCACAGCTCAGTTGCGCCAGAGATAATAATGGAGCAGACAGCAACAGTGTGTGTGTTGGCAACAGCGCGAACACTCATTACGGCGAAGCGGAACGGTGTGTTCTTTCTCCCGCATGTTCTTTCTTTCGGAATGGCCGGCGATGGTATTCCGGATCGCGCGGGGTCTGTTCAATGGCGAACTCATCTGTGTCCATCCTTCCATCGTCCTCTGAGCTCGTTTTGGTCAAGTGTGTACACGTACTCTGTTGTGGCGGTCGCTGGCCTGATCGCGCGTCGTACTTAGTTGCACGATGACATGAAGTCGCGACTGACTTGGCAACACGGCGCTAAAACACGGGGTTCCGACTCACTGGGTTTGGCTCGGTTGGTGGCCATGGATCTAGAGGAGGTTTAGCGTTGTTTGGAGTAGATTTTGGTGAGATTCTACGTTGCGAAGCTACGATAAAATGTTGCATGGTTGTACGCTTTGCTTAGAGATTCCTGACTAACTAATGATAACTTCTTACTGCTAACTTCCTGGTTTTTGAAGTCAGTAACTTTTCTCGTAAACTGTTCTTTATGGAGGAATGATACGAATTAAATTTAGTTAAATTACAATATTTGCATTATCTTTTACTAAATCAAAGCACATGATTTATGGGAATGCAAGCAATCGTGGTGGATGTTTGTCTCGGATATTTTTTTTTTCATCGAATGTTGAGCGTTTTGCAACCAATATTTGAACGTTCGTTTGGCGTTCGTTTTACGATAATATCTGAGTTATTTTTGGCCTCGAACAGCAGGGAAAGGAGAAAGCAACAAAACACTCAGTGCCCGAGTGGAGAAACAAGATCGTAAATCGCCTTAAAAATTCTCAGCCAGTTTGGCGATTTTTGCTTGCCAAACATCTGAAACACATTTCTAGTGTCTGTTGGTCTGTATCTGGGTGTGCGAGGATTTGCACTGCGGGAATAATGTTCATTCTTATAGCCATTGCCCATAGCCATGGGAAAAGGAGAACTGTGAAATTTTACCAAACCCCCTCTTAGTCTATTGATGTTATTTCATATATTTATGCACATCTTTCAACCTTTCCTTAGCTATCAAAATACCGAAATTTTGTCCGTGACGTAATTAATGAAACGTCAATCATAATGCAGAGCCAGAACGCAAAAAAGCTGTTGTTGTTGTTTGCCTCTTTCCAAATATTCATTCCTTTATTAAATGCTCGATCGTCCGGCAATAGACATGCGGATGTACCCTGAAGTAGATGGCAAGGCGTGCCGTGAGTCACGTGTGCCACCGCGCACTTTCTATTTGATCGTCGTGCCTGTCGCTGATGTTCTTGGGTTTTCCCACACGACAACGGGAGGGAAATAATGTTAAACTAAACAGAAGACTTTCGAAGCATTTCAATATCGTTTTTAGTTTTACGGTTGTTAACATTTTTAATATCTGAACACAATTTTATTCAAGCAATATTATTTCGTCATTTTCCCATCATAACATTCAGGATAATGTTTTTCGATTTATTGCGATAAACGGCATTTTCCTATCATTTTACCTCGAGTGTGTTATTTTCGTTGTATCCCTTTCTCGTTAGCTATCGGCCCAGTACGGAGGAACTGCTTGTTAATTTATTTTTAAGCGAAGTCTGAGTCTGACTTGACGCCTTTTAGGCGTAGAGGATGATGACTTGGCGCCAGCCTCACCATTCGGAGTGGTAGCAGCGCCTTTCCGTTTAGAAAACGTAAACCAGACGACAGAAAAAAAAAAGGTGACCAAATACTCGGGATTTATTTTTACTATGGCGCATATTTTTCTTCGTCGTCTGTAAAACGAGGATGGAAATTGTTGGCTCAGCAAAGTAAGAGGCAAGAGACCTTTTTTTTCTGTGTGCGTATGATGAATATGACAGATGACAGAATGTATGTTCGCGTCTTACTACGCGAGACGAGACTGGCTCTCGGATTTTATGAAAGCATACCTTAAATATTCAATAAAAAAGGAAAAAGAAAGTGATAAATTTGTCACCTATGCAGTTTGGTTTTGGCGAAAGCTGGAAACCAATAAACGTAGACATGCTTTGCGATTTATAACAACTGCATGCATTTTTTTTTTTAAGCGAGAAAAAACATAATGTCGAGAAGTACTTGTTAATTTAAAACAGTTGGAAAGATATATTGAAAAACAAAAAGAAACCTAAATGATGTTGGTAAAAGATTGTTTAGTATTTCCCAGCTATGCACAGAGAGGGAATAAAATGTTTCAATTTCGTTAGAGGCATTTATTTACCTCAGACCATTTGGGAGAATATTATTCTACAATTTCTTTAGATCACAAAAATCGACCATATTTTCACTAACACACTGCTTTTAAAGTTTTTTTTTTTCATGAAAGCTGTTGTGTTGTGGATTAGGGAGAGCTGTTAGCTGCAATTTGGAACAAAACGAATCTTAAACTAGCAAAGCGGATTCCTTAACATTTTGCTATTATTCTGGTTAAATATCCTAATGGACGAAAACAGACAGACGGACAAACAAAAATAGACAGAGAGGGAGAGAGAGGAAGATAAGGTCTGCAAGTAGTGCACATGTGCTTTGTTGCTGTCGTGTGAAATTTGGATGCAGATATTTATCAGCGAAAGGTTCTTCTCTGCCACTCGTGTCGGCGGGTCACTATGGTTTTTTCCTGTCCGTGTGCCAAAATCCGCCGTATTTTGGCGTATTTATTTCCGTGCTTTCAATTAGCGTTTCCATTAGTGTTTTTGGCAAGAAGATGCATAGTGGTGTTTCTAATACTATCTGCTTCTCTCTTCCATCAGGGGAAGAATACCGTCCTGTGTCCTTCCCTCCTCCGTTAGTATCATTGGATGCTATTCTTCGCCCCGTGTCCCTCACGAGAGCTCACGTCTTTCCCTTTGGCTTGGCAGTTTTATCGTTATGTCACCCGGACTGCCCTGACTGACTATCGTCGTCGGTTTACTTTTCCTTACGTTGGCCATTCTTTTTTTACTTCCATTTGGTTCCATTTTAGCTTCCGACAAATAGCAAATGGCGTAATGGGTTATTTTATGCCGGGTATTGCATGCTTTAGAGCGTTTCTCTTTGTTGGAGTGTTGGAATGGTGTGGCTGTTTTGTTTGCCAGGATGAATGATTTTTATTCCCTTTGTTAATGCTGCCAACGCCACTTGCGCCCTTTTGTAAGTTCACGTAGAGGGCCAGGATCTTGCGTACATTATGGTTTCAAGCAAGCAGATGTGCCGGTTAGGTTTTTTTTGGCAGCTCTTCACCGGGGAGTTTTTTTATTTTTCGTTACGCTCCCCATTTACTTGAGACTTGCCTCGAAGCAATTTGCAGATTCTTGTTTCAATTGGTTCAAAATTGGTACGTCAAGTTTGGTTCGTCCTTGCAAACGCTCGTACGCACTAGCTTTTCCGCTGAAAAGATTTACATAAAAGAAGCTGAATGACCAGCCAAGTACGGTGTAATTTATTTGAAGGTTTTTATTACATATAATTAACCCCAGTCCCAAACTGTTCTGACTTTGTAAGCGGGGCACATAACTCTTTTTTTTTGCATAAGCAATGGACTCGACTTGAACTTGACGCCTTGGCAAGAAGAAATGGATGGTAATTATGTAGCGAAAGGTGGCATTTCTTTGTTATTTCAATTTCGCATGAACGCCCCTTAACTCGACGAAGCACCGCAGCATACGCTAATAACACGCGCGTGCATAAAAATAAGCAAATCTTTCTGCTCAGGATATCGTGTTACCTTTAGCTTCTTTGCATGATGCTGTTATTTTCACTAACGTATTATTTTTGCGTCTCCTTTTCAAGGTATGTATGACTCGCAAGATTCGGAGAGGAAGGAGATTTGACAAAAGACGTAATTTTCGTGAGTGTGAACATTTTGTTTTATTTCCTCTCATTGCATACTTCCAGACTGGTACTTTAGTATTTTTCCTGTTGCCAAATTAGCACTTCTTCAGCATTGTTTGGTGTCTTTCGGCTGTAAAACATGCCAAAGTTTGATTCTTTGCAAATCAAGAGAGCGCTATTATAGCGTCTTGTGTAAGACTTGTGGGAAAATGAATAATATACTAGTATATTTGGGACAAGAATAAAAAAACGGCTAAATTACTTTTTAATTTGTTGAGTAACTATCTCAAAATTTATCACCACAAGTTTAAACTATTCTATTGAATGGACAACTTTTATAGCAGAATTGCCATGGGGTTGTTTTAAGGCTCGGATAGTTTTTAGAAGGATTAATTTCGTATTCCATTAACGACACGATGGGCAATTTTGGAATGGAAGGAAGGAATTGGACTAGATTAAGGTTACGAACTCACGATCGTCAGTTGGGGATCGTCGTCGGTTGGCTTATTTTACGCAATTGTTAACAATCTGTAAAAGCGACATCGACTGGGAAACAAGTATTTTGTTACTTACAACTTTCTTTTCATTAAACATATTTCAATCATATTTTTAAGGAATTCTATTCCAGAATATTATTTGTTGAGTTAAATTTTGTAAGTTATTCTTGTAAATCAGTTAATTTGATGAATTGATAGTGCCTACACAACATTGCAGAACACGTCTTTAATTGACCAACTAAACAAGATGCTGCAGATTCACCCTGGTTCCTCGTCCCTCCAGTTATGTGTGTGAGTTCAGTGAACTTGCCGACCTAGCGATCGACGTTACCCTGTTTTTCCGAGCTGTGCCAGTTTTCATCTGACCCGCACCGAACATTTGAACATGCATGTGCGTGTAGTGCGTTTTGTTTGTTTGCTGTGACTTACTTCAATTGCTATTGCTTTTATCGGAGCCTTACTTTCCTAATGGCTTCACGGTTAATATGGCGAGGCCGGTCGGGTCGGTCCCATAGCTAATGCTTTCCAATTCGTGCCCAGACACGCATCTCTCCTCTGCTCCACATCTTGTTGCTATCATTCGATCACCATCGACGAATCTCGTCTCAGTCCAGCGAGCCTTGGCGGTCGATCGAATGACCGTTGGACGATCAAGTGCCGGGGGGAGGGATTTGCTGTTTCTGTCTGCTCCAGATTGCCACGGAACTTCCAGTGGATCCGGGGCCGAATTCCCGTCCATTCCGTGCACCAGAAATTGCTCAGAGCCATGCTCTGTTCAGCATCTCTCAATCGTTTGATGCTCGCTCCTTTACGTGATTTTGGAGCCGAAAAAAACTGATTTTTTTGTTTTCTTTTTGAGTATTCAGATAATCTTCCAGAAAAATTGACCCCGGCCGTTCCGTTGCTAGGCCGTCGCACCGTGCTTTCGACGTTTTACAAAGGGATGAGGGAAGTCATCAGAGTGGCTCCTCCACTTTTTGGCTAAGCGACTCCTGCTTTTTTGGTGCGGTTTGGTGTTAAAATCAGCGGAGATTCACATTTATTGGAAACAGTGTACTAAGCCAGAAAGGGCGTGCGAAACGTTCACAACATACTGTCCGTTACGAAAATAAGCTCTCTTCCTCTTGTACCATCTCAAAAAGGAAATGCTGAATGTCCAACCTCCTTCAACACCAGCAGTGGTTGGTATTGGTGTAAGTAAGTGCAGCTTGAAGCCCCTTTACACCCATGGCCCATACTGGACCAACGAGCTGTGTCTTACGCAATCGGATAATATCACCTTTTTGATGTTGTTTACTCGAATGCGTTTCGCTGTATCTAGCCTTTACGAAGCTGGTGGATGATGTTGGCTTTCTGATTCCGATTCTTTCTTCTCCGTCGAATGACTTGGTCGCACTCTGGCCACTGCCCATCGGCTCAGTGTTTCTTTTCTCTTTTGTAGTTGGTTACTGTCGATAGTTTTCCTACTCTGTATCTATATCTATAGCTGTATCCGACGATCGCCATGGGCAACGAAAAACAAAAAAACAACCCTTTTGAAACACGTTGTTAGTGACCATTGTGCCGGATGTGTCCTCCTCGCTCTTTCATGCGCAATGCGACGATCTTTCGACTGTACACACCAACACAATGGGCCTCTTGGTTTTGTAGGGACCTCTACTACACCTACACCAGGACCAGAAGGTGCCGTGAGGGGACTGTTGCCACCTTTCTCTCGCGGGCCCATATTAGCATAATTAAACACACGGGATGGCCTGACGGGCTGGCTGGCTAGCTGGCCAACCTTCTTCTTCGTCTTTTCCTTTGCCTGCTGCGCTTTTATTTTTCTTGCGATACTCGCGATCGCGCTGAGGCACGAGACGACGATGCGGTCGTTGAACCTTCGGCACGATCTTGTTTCAGTTTTTTTTTCCTTCTTTCCTACCTCTCTCCCGTTTGCCACTTCCCTCTCCGCCACCGTAAGCCACTTAATGGTGAAATGATTTTTTATTTCGCTTGCGGCGCGTGTTGGGAGAGAAAAGTGGTTGTGTGCGTAGACGGGATTTTCTTTTTCATGTTGTATCTTCCCCTGTGTGTGCGTTTGTGTATTAGTTGTTGTTTTTGTTGCTGTTGTCCGTCTTTCACTCGCGGGCCGAGGCTTTCTCTCGGTTTTTGGTTCATATTTTTCGCATTAAAATTTGTTGTTCACTCTTGCTCACCTTTTTCCTCTACCGACCTGCTTGGCTGTGTGTGTAAGAGTGTTTTTTTTATTACTGTACATCATCCCACCCACCCGGCACTTTATCTGCCTTGTTGTTGGGTTTGGTATCGGTGTTTGTGGCAAGCATTTTATTGTTCCCTACTTTTAGTTTTTCTTCCTCTTCGTTTGGCCCCGTTTTCCGCCGTCTAGTAAAATTTACCAACAAATCATGCCTAGCCGTATATTTTTCGCGGTCACAAACACACCAACCTACGCACTTGCCGGCCTTCCAACATCAAAACGCCAGTCGAGAGACAGGTGCCGTCTTTCATTTGGTTCTCTTTCTTTCCAACATAAAATTCATGGTTTTACCTTACCCTGATCTCGCCGGGTGGGGTTGGTGGTCAGAGGAGAACCGTTTTTCTTGCGTTGCTGGAGTACTCGTTGGAGTGTGTTTTTCTTCCTTTTGAAAAAATAAAGTTCACCTCGATGGTAGAAAACGCCGGTTTATTACACGTCAAAACACAAGCATGAACATGGGAAGATCGCAAGATTTTTAACGTGCCAGCTTTAGGATAGTTTTCGTCTTAAGACTCATCTCCAAGTGCATTACAATCCGAAATAGAGGATAAATCGTTGAGTTGGCATAAAAACATCCTCCTTCTACAGTCGCATTCGATCGATTTGTCGTCACGAGTGGCGCAATTTCTTGTCACAAGATTTGGCATTATCGGGCCAATGTGTGGGGTTGGGAGAAGGAACCGATGGCGTTTCCCCTACACGCGGCACGCACTTTGAACGGTGTGAACGATTTTCCTTGTGCATTTTTTCACACCAACAAACCTGCTAAGAAACCGAGCGTTGAATGACGCAGCGTATCATGTCGGGTTTTTTAAAGCCTGTTTTTTTTTCTTCGACTCGAAATATACTCTAAAATTGCAGAACAACGCGGAAAACGGCACGTGGACAGTCGAATCGCGGTTGTTGTTTACTCAGCCGATTTGTTAAATCACCGGACACATGTTGGCGGCAAAATACGCCAGAGGAATGCGTGCGTGTTCAATTTTAAGGATAAAAAAAAATCAGGACCAAAAGGAAAACAAACCCCACGAAACGCAGTGTTGTTTAGTACAACAAAATGCTTTTGCGCAGAAGTTGATAATTTGCCACATGAACGACGATCGGCAAATGAAATGCGTAGCGAGTTGTGGCCTCAAATTAAGATACATGTGGTGTAAACTCTGCAGGTTTATTGGAATTATTTAAAAAAAAAAAGGCTTGGCTCAATTAAGTTGCCCGATATTCGCGTTTTTTTTCAGTTTGATTAGGCAACTTAATTAATTCCCGTTTAATTGTTGAAATATCTTTTTTCGTCACTGTTTTCCTTGCATTTCCGCCATTTTGCAACAAAACTCCGAGGCACGTTGCATATTGACGAGTATTGGCGAGCATGTTTTTTGTTTCTTTTCCCTCAACGCATGTGACTAAACTCTCGCAGGGAGGAAGCTTCGTCAACTATCGATCGAAAACTAGAGACACTACGAAGACGTCAGCAAAATGGTGTAATGTTGCACGTGGAGGTTATGTAAAATGCAATACTTGCTGTCGTCGTCATGGCTTCTCCTCGGAATTTCGTTAAATTTATGTGTGCTCCTCCGTTGTACACCCATGCGCAATGCAAATGTGGAAAGGTGCAACTGGGCGATGCTAGCCGTGGTCATCATTGGTGGGGGAGAGTAACTGCAGTGCATAACGCCCCCGGGAAACATTACGTGCGTGTGACAACGTCGTGTCTTCACGTACATTGAAAATGAAGAAAGCGTGAGTCGTCCTATCTATCTATAACTGCCCGTTGGTTGTTGGGTGGATGCGGATTGGCGTGACGACAAATTTAAAGAAAGCCCCAGGTGCACCATACCTCGGAGGAGTTCAATAACGACGATCTAATGTTTGATGACGATGGATGAACTCTGTAGAGGACTGTCAGTGGATGGCGGTTACGTTTAGGCGTCCGCTAAGGTACGGCGATATTTTCTTTATTAGGGTCATCAAAACGACAACAACATCCCTGTAAGCAGGTTGTCGCCTCGTCGATGGTCGAAAGCAGCCTCAGAGCGCGCGCGCGCGCGGCCAAGGATTGTGCAGAAGATGTTTTTGTTTGCCTTCATGGTCGAAGATGACGAAATGGGCATCGAAACGGAAACACGCCTACTAGCTGTAGGCTGCTGCGTTATTGATGGGTTTTCTGTTTGTCCAAGGCTCTGCGTGTATTATTGTGTTCCTCTTCTCAAGGGAGTGGCATGGAATGCGTTTTCTTGCGACAGAAAACAAAATCCAATGCGTGCGTGTTGTTCGAAAAGAGCTCCCCAGCAGGATGTTTGAAAAATCTCATTGTTTTCGAGTATCTAATCCGCTGAACATCAGAAGGAAGTTATTTAATTGACAATTCTACAGTGCACATGCTTCAGTAGTCACTACATGAGCTAGTGGAATGTGATGTTTTTCCGTTTATTATTTCCACACCAGGTTTACAGGACGTTCAAAACAATTTTCGGATGCAACGTCCGCCCGTTTTCTTTGGGTGTAACGCAACCCCCTCAGCCACCTCATTTTTATTCGTATTGTTTTCCTTTCGCGAAGACAAACAAGGGTGGAGTACCGAGCTTGCTTGCTTGCTTTCGTCTTGTCGAAACGGGTGTTTGAATTATCGTCGTCGGTGTGTTTGTTTATACCTTTGCATTACTGTTCCCCCGGCATTTTGTGCTGCTTCTGGTTGCCACTTTTGCGTCCTTTCGTAAGGCCGGTGGTCAGTGGCTTGAAGTGAAATTCAGCGCGGTGTCTTTTAACGGCCGAGGTTTTCGTTGGCTACCTGTATTTCTATTTTTTATTTTAATGTATTTTTTCATTTTTTATGCTCATATGTATGTCAATTCATGTGAAATGTGACTTGACGTTGATCATGAATATTATTTAATTTTGCTCAACGGCGGATGTTGAAACAAATTCTGTACGTCTCGGGGAGATCTTAATGTATCAAGCATACGTTGATTTATATCACCTAGACCTTTTCTGAGCAGGGATGATAAAAGCTGGAAGTGAATACAAATTGACGCTGTCATAAATAGGATCTCTATGTTCTGCATTATAGCGCGAAACGCAAATTTCTTAAAAATCTGATTCGCAAGAACGTACATTGCTACCCCATTATGAACACAAAAACTACTCCATTTCAAAGAGGAAATTGCTTTACTCTTCGTTCTTTCTCGCTCGAAACTCGTAAGCTTTCCTCCACATTCCGTGCCTTCCCATCGACCTCATCAACACCACACCAAAAAACCTCAACAACCGGTTTGGTCCGGTAAATTTCGCGAATCTCGTACGGGAGAGGGCCGCCGAACAACGAACTCCGTAAAAGGGATTTTATTTTTGGCACTGCGCTGATGACCTGACCGAACGGTTTGCTGCTATACTGCCGCTCTCTGCACCGCGGTGTAAGCAGCTTTATCAGCTGAAACTCTTGTTGGTTGATGTAGCAGCAACAGTAGCCAATCTCGCTCCGGTTTGTTGGTGGTTATTTTCGAACCATTTCGTGCAGCACGAAAGACTCGAGTAAAAGTCACTTCGGTCCTCCACCCTGGCGCGCCAAAGTGTGCTGTTGTGGCTTCGTGGCAGCCTGGGTGGGAAATAGAATCTGATTTTTGGACGCCATTTTCTGGCGTAGTTTTCTTCTTCCGAACGAGGCTTACAAACATTTTCCGAAAGCATTCAGCAGGGTTTTAATTTCCGCTTCCCGGTTTTTCGGGCGCTGATTGGCTCTATTTTTTACAGAAGTGTTCGACGATATGGATCAAACCTTTTTTTTATTTTATTTTATCTTCGTCTTGTTTCCTGTTTTTCTTTTCCATTTGAAAACATCTCTGCCGTGTGTATGTTTGCTGACTGTGTTAGAAGAACGTTAAAAAATCGTGCTTTTCTAGAATCAATTATTGCACGAACAATTTTTGTATATATCCATTCAAGTTCTATTCCTTTTTCTAAGGCGCAAAAAACTCCAATTATTTATAATGTACACATTGGTCGTGAAAGTTTCTAAGTAGTCCTTATAGCATGGCAGAGCATCGGATTAATCGATCGATTTTGTTCCTTTTTTTTAAGTGTGTTTCCAGAGAGACAGACCAGCTCAACTTCTTCGTTACGACTTTGTGAAACGATTTGGTCGCTGTAACGATTGTTTTCGAAACAATCACGACGTGTGTTTAAGACGGAAATGCACCCAAGTGCATCGCTTGTGCAAGTGCATTCCACACAACCAAAACAACGTGGAAGCGAAGTGGGGAAATATGGAATGGCACAAAATGAGGTGACATTCCAATTAGTTTCGACTCGACGACAGGCCTGGCCTGCAAAATCTGTTTTCGTTTTGTCGATGAACGGTTGTTTTTCTTTTCTTCCTGGAATAATTGAGACAGGCATTGCATGCGAGTGTCTTGAAAAAAAAATAACCCGTCCTATTAATGTTTTTTTTCAGTACGGCCAAAATAGATTGAAGAAGTTTTCATGACTATTTTCCCTCCATTTCGCTTCCTTTCATTTCATTGTTTATATAGGAATAAAAACAACCTTAAGAAGTTGACAAAGGTTGATCACTCCTCTGTATGTCCGAGGAAAGGCATTTGTCGACTTGGTGATAATAAAGGCGCTCCGACTCTTTTGATGCCGACTCCGACAAACAATAGCCGGGCACCGATTTTCTTCGCGAAATTATGTCGTACACATCATCTTTGGCTTGGCCCGCCCATCGCATTATTGCAGTATTGCCGCCCGCGTGACGCTGTTGGCGCAGGTGAAATCAGTCTGCGTTTTATGAACACGATTTAAATGGACACAATGTTTTATAGATTCATACCCCACCAGCATGGGCAAAAAAAGGGGAAAAGGAAAGGAAGCGAGCGAAGATGGTGTTCCGGTGGACGAAGGCACGGCAAGCGATTTTGTTCGATAGTATCAATAGGGAATAATGCTACTGACAGTCGTTTCTCTTAGTTTGATGAAAGTTTATATCATTATTGTAAATTTGTTTTTGGAAATTTGAAAATTTACGGGTTTTGTAAATAAAATAATATAGATTGGAATATCGCGAAAAGAGTAAGCTTATTGCTAGTAAATAGTTAGTTCAATGCATTCTAGACTCACACTTCTGTCTGATTTGCGTTCTGTTCGTGGTTTTACAAATGGTAGAGCATCTGTTTTTACTGAACATCCTTCCAAAAATGCTGGTTTTAATCAAATTCTCGCAATTTTGGAATGACGCTTTCTTTAGCCGCACATTAACCATATGCAAGTGCATGTCGTATATGTTTTTTGTGTGCATGTTTTGTGGGCTTAATGTTTTAAGGGGGACGCCCTGATTGGGCATCTGAACAACAACAACAAAAAAGGAGAGAAAAACATACGACAAAGATGTACTACCAATTCTTCGTAATGTGTCTTTACATTTTTTTCTTGTTCATTTATTATTTTTAATTGCTTCATTTAAAAGCTGTTTCCTTTGATTTTGTTTCTTGTTTACATTCTTTTTATTCGTATCAAATCTTGGAATTATCTATAAACCGTGATCTCTCTTTGCTTTTAGATGTAAGAGGATAAACATTATGTTTGTGGTACACAGCTCATTGGGGCTTTCGACTAGATCTTGTTATCGAAGTCCCCATACTGCTTCCAATTAAGCGTTCATTGATTTTTCCACAATCTACCAAGCAGCTGATGCACGCCAGTTATTTTTTTGTTAAATATTTGGCACATTGCATCGGTTATTATAATTGAGGGTACGTAATTTTCATTGGTGGATATCTCCAAACTCCCAATTGAACCTGGTTGTGTACAGCGTAAAAAAGACACTGTTTGCGGTAGAGGAAAAGCCGGCTGGGTGGGATCGATCAGTCTGCTGCGTTCTGTCTGTCTGTCCTGGCGACGTACTGTCGCGGCCTGCCTTCCCGCCAGCTGTCTGGCTGACTTTTCGCGCCGCTGCTGCTCCTCTTGCTGACCTGCCCGACAAGAACCGGTTTCACTAATGAGCATAATTTGCATAGAAAGTTTAGGTCACACTCACACCATTCCTCAGAACCACCACCAGCGTGCCACCCGTGTGTGTTCGTTTGTTTTGTGTGTGCGATCGCCAAACGTCATGCAGAAACCTAACAATCCCAATCCAGCCAATCGATTTGGCTAGTGATGCACGTTTTCTGTTTGGGTTTGGTTTTTTTTTAGTGTCTCTTCCGTTTCCCCCTTTCTATCCGTTGCATGTCCTTATACAGTTTCGGTTCAAGGAAGATGCGCAAGGAAGAGATCTCCACTCGTTCACGTGGTGCCATTGATTTCTTTCTGACCGCCGGCGAACGACTTGACAATATTCGCGAGACAATCGGTCGATTGTTTTGGGCGCCTTCCTCTTCCGACGAGCTGGCTGGTTCGGTCGGTGCGCCGGTTGCTTGGTTGTTGTGGCGACGACGGCCTACTTTCTCTTCCGCATGGCCGCTCTATACCTTACCTGCCGGCAAACAAACGCGCCTTCCGTCAGCCGACCACACTTGACCTCTTCCAAGCCAAGGAAGCTTTGTGAATTAAGTAGGAAGAAAGGACGTAGAGGGGTTTTTGGGGAGCGTGATGGAAATGCACTGTGACGTGTACCCGGTCGTGAGTTTTAACCACCGTCTGTTAACTGTATTTGTTTAAAGGGAGAAAAAAGGACAGATGCACCTGCACAGAACAGGACACCTGATTGACGTATCGTCAAATGTCAAACAGTTTTTATTTGTTCGCTGTCTTCAAATTCTAACTTAACTTATATCATGTCTTCAACGTTTTCGCCGGAAAGGTGTGGCTGTATTCGGCATGTGCCTAAAACATTTTAAGATATGAATTTGAAACTGAAATATAAATCATCATCTTGGTAATTTTTATATGAATTGTATATACATCATCACCGGCTGTGAGTTGGAAGGAAACTGTAATATTTGGGTCTGTGGTGAATTAATGACTGACTCAGCTAAATGACCAAACAGCTACTTTAAGCACACATTCACCACTCCACTAAAATTCTAGTGTTCAACTAAACATTCCAAAAGTGTATCCAAAATTGCATCAACTCCAACTAAATATCGAGTTTATCATGTCGAACCGGTTACGCTCATTTGACATGTGCAGAAAAGGTGTAAAAACATTTCACTTCTGTACGCGCCATATAATAAATCAAAGACAACACAAAAAGGCTTGATCCATCTGGCAGTAGAGCTCCTCGATGGACCGATGGTAAATTTGAATGAAGCAGCCAGGCGGCAAACCCTTCACGTTTGAGCTCAGCAAAAAGCTCAGTGCGTCGAACGCTCCACGTTTTCACCTCAGCATATTTACAACGAAAGACGGAAGTGAGGCGAACGACCCTCTTTGCCGGGTGCCTCGAAGGTTTGGGGCAAAGAAAGCAAGGCGGCAGGTTTAGCCAGAAGAGGAGAGGGGAAGTAGGTGAATTAATGTTGCCGGCCGGTCGAAGCGGTGCGGTGCTGCTGTGCCGGGAAAATAAATGATGCCGGGGCATGTACACATCGGTGTTCCTCCGAGTGAGGTACCCATGGGTTCCATAATGTCACATTTTGCACCCCAAACCACGTACCCCTTCGCACCTTTCCTGCTGGAACCGGCGGGGTTCATGCCAGTAGGACACAACGAAAGTCCTACAAAAAGGAAACGAGGTTGACCTGTCTGGAGCGAACCACCCTGTACCTGTATCTCTCCATGCAGCCAGGGGGGACTCCAGGGTATTCGCGTGTATGTTGATGTGTTTCCGATGGTGATGGTGTGTGGTTTTGTGTGGTCGTGTGTCTCCCCCCGAACGCTCCAGACAAGACGCAGCGCAGTCCCTTTCGCCAGGTCGCCCTTTCGATTCGCATCGAAACCGGCAATGGTTGGTTTGTCCATCCCGTGCGCGTGTGCTGTTGTGACTCATGGGGCTCATGTGCAATGTTTACTCCGCGCTTTTGGGTGTGACAGTCTTCACTGCATCTTGATTAGCATAGCATAGGCAAGCTGAACTTTGTCATTCAGAAACATAACGCAATAATTTATTTTGATTCCTCAAACGGTTACGGGATACGGTTGGTTCTTGTACATTTGTGTGTGTCTATTTTATTTTCCAAATTTTTCAGATGAGTTAGGAAACTCAGTTTCGAGCCTTTCTCATATTAGTCGAAAAAAAGGGTGGTGCTTCCAGTGCTTTCTCTGCCACGCGTTATTAAACGCACATTCATGTCAACTCCTACGAAAAGCTTACACAAAAGGGTGTCTGTTCTTCGAAACGGGCCTCTGAGTGATGGTCATCAGCCATGAAAACTCATCCTTGACAGATTAGACAGCAAACAACAGGCTGTACCGGTGGCGTGTCCCGGGGTTCCCGGACACGTTGTGCGATGCGAGAAGGACCTCCCGCGTGGGCTGACATACAAACCGTCGCCGGCACGTTCGGAATTGTAGCTGGCATAAGCTTCTCCATGGTGCTGTCAATCAACATCACGAATCAATGTCAGCGAAAAAAGCGCACTTGGACAGAAAAGGGTACTCTGTGCGTGTTGGTTGGAGCGTGTTATCTATCGAATTCGCACACACCATGCGAACAGATCGATTTCCCGGGCGGCAGTCTCCAAAGTTGTCGCTCGTGTGGTTGGGTATGGGAGAGTTAAGTCCCGTTTCGTATTTCATATTCAGAATCCATTCCGATGCACCTGGCACGTAACGCACAGTTACGCAACTTGATTTGAAACGTTTTGTGGTTCAAAACAAGGGCGGGCTTCTTACTACAATGTTTAACTAGAATAAAGCAAAATGTATCACGGTTAAGAACAGTTGGATACCAACGATGTTTTCTTAGGTATAGACGATGGTCCAAGAAGATCCATGTGGTGAAGTTTAACAAATTTTCTTGAAACTAACTTCTTGATGTACCGTGGTCCGTGAGTTCTCAGAGATAGCTTAGAAAATCTTGAAGCACTGGGTAACCAAACTCCGGAAGTATGGTCTACCCACGCGCGTCACTCATTTTAATTTCTCCAGTTTCCTCACCTCCAACAAATCAACCTTTCATTGTCGTCGTACTAGAGAATGGTATCCGTACATATCCCTGGATGTTGCCTGTATGCCGGTTCCTAACTTATTGTGGAACAGTTGAGGATATTTCTAAATTCCGGAGGCGACTGTAGTTGTGTTTCCGGTCGAGAGTAGCTTCCGGATAGCGTACTCCTCTGGTTCTCCGTTGAGTCGGAGGGAAAGGGGGAATGGTCCCAAGAATAAGGACCACACATCGTCGTCCGGACGCAACCCGAACCCTAACCGACAACTTGCGCTGGGTATTATTTCCGGACCTCACACATCACATGCGCAACCACACTACTTGGTTGTGGCAGAGAGAATGAATCACTGTTTCTTCTTTGTGTGCAGAAATTGGAGCTTCGCACGTGATTTTTCCTCATTCGGACCTCTGGGCGTGCTAGATTAATGTTACCATCCCACGGCCAGGGGGGATGGTCCGCAAAAGAATCCTTTCGGTCATCATTCGTCCGGCTCTCGGTGGGGAGGGAATCCCTTGTCCACAGTTCTCCTTTTGGGTGAAAAGATATATCCGTTTGTCTTGAGAAATGACCATGTGGGGTTTGAACGTATCGTACCCTCGAAGAAGAAGAAAGTCTCTTGTTCTATCGTTTGCCTCGGAGGGATTTGGAAAAGTCTCTAAAGGCAGCCATACTAATGCCTGTGCTGTGCCTTTCCAAGTACCCTTGAAAATAAAAGTGAATACATGTATATGCCGGCCATTATTCATCGGTTAGGCTTCTTCTTCGGGAGACACGGCAAGCACTGCTAAGTTTTCGCTACTAAGATGGAAGTTTCCAGATAAGCAAGCGCACAATCTGAAGACGAAAGGGGTTTATGTAATCGGGCAGGAATAAAACTTTATTTTCTAAAAAAAAGTTACAATGTGTCCTAGAGATTATTATGTTGTTACTATTTCAGTTTATTTCAAGTGCGCTAAAGCTCTCAAACATATTTTAATGATCTTTTCTATCTTTTATATTCTAATTACAGGTATGCATACTAAACTGTTTGTATTCATAAGATGATTTCTAACGTAAGTAAGAACATTTTTATCGGCTCCTAACGTGAAACTGTAGGTTCCGCCCTTTCTTTGAACTGAAAGATTCATATTGCTGTAAAAAGCTTGTATTGATGTCTGAATCTTCAAAGAAGAACAACGAACAGAAGCAAGCTACAGCGACAGATACAATTTTGTCAAGCATGATGTCAGTTTGCAGCCTCGGCAGACTTTTTAAGCTGATTCATGCATTAAGCAGTGTTGTTAAGTTTAAGCAGCTGCAATATTTTAAGCTGTTGTTTTCTGTTGAATCCTCTTAAATTAGCAAATCGTATTGTTTTACCAGAGTTCACCGCGCGGAACGTAAATAGCTTCCCTAACTCATTGTTAAATCGGGAAAATATTTTAATTCCATACAAAAAGTTAAGCTGTTAGAATTCTAACACGGATTGGACCGGTCCGAAATAACTGCGGATGAATGACGCAACAATGGGTATGCTAAAGAGAAGATTTTTTTTTAATGCACTGTAATCTCCATCGCAAATCACCATAAATTAAAATTGATCCATATGCTGAGCTAGGTGTGGCGCACCATTGTTGGATGCACATTTGGTGGATGGTGTGCATTTGTTTTGTTCGCCTTTTTTAGAGGGGAACCTCGGCTAATACACAAAACACCATTTCCCCGGGTTGTGTGGTGGAGCCAACGAAAAAAAAAAAAAGAAAAAGAAAGAAAGCAGCTTCGGCACGTGGGGGAGGATTTGTGGAATGTAAATTTTTCGTTTTCCAATTACCATAAACGGAATATTGTTTTTTCCCCCGCGTCCATCCCGGTACCACCACTCACCTCCATTGGGTTCGTTTTTGTATGCAAATGATCACCGACCGACCAAGCATTTTTCGTGCAACCGATGCATTTCCTACAGTGGTATTGGTGTCGGGAGAAAACAAATGTCCCTTCGTCAACGAACATCATTCATTGGCCTGCTTTGGCTGTGGCAGTCGTTTTTTTTTTTTTTGTTCCGTTGGATTGGTCGAAGAGTGCATTACGTTCCCTCGGCGATGTGGGAGGTAAGTGCATTGTCGTTGCACCGGTGGATCGCGCCATCTGCTGCATTGTGCCCCTGCTCGCCTCTCCTGCCGTATGCACGTCTCTTGGCCGCTTCGTGTTCGATGTTTTCCTTGGTAAATGCGTCCCCCGAAGCAGTCGCGACTGCTCGAAAAGAATGTTTACACTATTGAAACGAGTGCGCACACAAAACGCGTACACATACACATACAGACGATGTGGGCTGCACTTGAGAACCATTTGTGATTCTCTGCTTCTTACTCGTGCCTGCTTCTTCGACTGACTGTTCAAATATTCTCGAACTGACAGCCTCCTTTCCCTTGACTGAGAATGAGGCTCGGGGGGTTTTTTTTTGTTCCTAGACTATTTTCTTTTGGTTCCCCCGAGGAGCTGGAGGAAAGATAAACACTAACGGAACCGCATACTGCCACACACACACACAGATACTGTCAATACAAGACGAATGACGGTGGTACTTTCGTTGAACCGGGAAGAGATGGGAAGCGTTGAAGTGGTAAAGAGGAAAAGGAAAAAAAAAGCAGATTTACTGCTGACGTTGATGTGAAGGAGCTTTACTCCGTGCGCTGAAGAAGTTGAGGCAAGAACGGCCCTAGAAGAACCCGGTTCTTTTCTTTCGCAGTATATTCTTCGGTCGTGTCATGAGTGCATGATGTGGAGAAAGGCGAATAGAACTTTTACTTCTATCGCGCCTCTGTATGGGAAGGGTCTTTATCCGGCGAATGCGCCTTGTTAACAGACTGACAGAGTCTTGTGCTGCGACGACGGCGCTCGGAAAAAAATCTTACCAAGACTTTTATGTGGGATTATGATCCGTGTGTTACTGAAGCGAGAGAAAGAGCGGACCATGTTAGTTGAGAAGAAGTTTAATATGATTTTCTTATATTTATTTAGAAACTTCCGGGTTTACTTCTGACCCAGAATGGGGAGTTCATGCTCAAAATTGTATACACTGTAATGTGAATTGTATTTTTTTTCTTCAAAATTTAAAATACTTTCGTTGACGCTGCTGTGCGATGAGAAAATGATGCACTGCTTGTTAGTTAAAAGCTAGTAACATCTTACAAAAATGTGTAACAAATGTAAAAGTATTTTTCGTTCGAAAATGTAAGTTCACAGGAAAATGAAGAAGTTTTAGCTAAAGAATAATCTAACCAACAGAAAACAAAATGTGTGACGTCGACCAAGGAAACATTGTTATTTGTGATGCCAAATATCCAGCTGTTGAACAGACGCATCGCTGTGATTTGTGATAAAATTGTTTAGAAAATGACAAGTAAAAAAAGATCTCGAACAAAAAAAAAAAAACAACAAATGGCAGTTTCCTCCGAACAAAGGTTAGCCCCATCGGCTGTGTCTCGTTAGAGTTGCGTTCGCTTTTGAGCTGACCAATTGATGGAAATTACCGACTTGACCGGCGCTCTCTTCCTCTCGCGAGCACGTCGGAACAAAGTGGACAGCTTCCTTGTACCATGCCTCCAACGAACGCGGCACAGGATCAAGGAACTTGGCATCAATTTGGTCCAATTTTGCCCATAAAGCGCGCGGTCGTGGCACGCGATGGTCTTGGTGATGGCCGGAGGATCCGAGCTGGTTACGAAGACGTTCGTCTCTTAAATAGTCACAAGTGCCTGGCCCCCTCGTGAAGCATTGCCCTCCGTTAGATATAGGAGGAAGTAACCGATTGGGCCAAGCACATCGCGTTTCACCCAGCTGGTGCATAGTGAAGTGGGAGCTTCCCTTTTTCCTTGTTGCTTGTTGGTAGCGGATGGCATGTGTGGTCCATTGGTTTCTCGCCGTAGATTTTTGCCACAACTCCATTATTCATCGTTTGGGAAACTTTCGGCCCCTTGTCGCAAGAAATGCTCGGCTTTTGTAACAATTCTCTGACTCATATTTTGACTTCTTCTAGCGAACCGTAGGCGTTGCTCAGCATCGATCGAAATGGTGCTTCGAAAACTGCGTTGACAAACTTTTTTTCGCTCCTTGTACTCTATGTAGGAATTTTAACTTTGCAATCTTTTGGGCGAATTTCTGAGACAATCTTTCGTTGACATATTATTTAACTAACGATTCTCGCAATTCACACCGTTTTATCTCAAAAGTAGACATCTTTGTAAGCACAAAACATTGAAATGCCGATCAAATCGAACAACGATATTATGTGAAATTGTTTCCGGTAGTCAAAACTTACAATTTGATCGCCTGGCCTTTTTCTGTAGCCCTTCCCATCCGCCACGATGCCATATCTTTAAAAACAAGTTTCTAACGCTTTTACACCTTATAATCTGTTCTTTTCCCATTAAATGAGTATTGCAAGATTAACACAACTTTTCTTGTTGAATTTTTTTTTCCGCATAAGTAGACATAGCGACAAATATTAGTAAAGGGTTAAAAAAAAAGCCTAATAGCAAGCATAACCAGGAATAGAAAAAGCGACAGTTTTTCTCAAAGCGAACTGACTATCAGCAAATAACGATGGAAACTGACCGTGAAGGATTTTTAGCTGTGTATTATTCGACAATTTGAGTCCCTCGTTTAGACGCACCTTACAATATCTCCTTTCGATTGAGTAGGCTCAAGCGAAGTTGATAAATTCGGCACAAAAACATTCGTACCAGGACTACTCATTGTGTCTTGCGGATTTTCTATGAAATCAAACGAACAGGCTCTTGTTCCCGTTAATTGCGATTACTGCGAGAGTGTCTCTTCTTCCCAATGGTCCTTTCCCGAACTTCCTATGCCTTTGTTACCGTGTCTTAATCTGCCTCCCAATGCTCTGACAAAGAAAGAGGTAGGTGGTGAGCTATTTTCGTATGGCAGCGCTACGCTTGTCAATGGGCTTATCAGATTGATTGACGGCTGGTAATGATGAAGGGATTTTCGCTCCATCTGGATCCGCCCGTTCGGGCTGTTCACATTTCATCGACGTGACGTGTGTGTTGGACGCCACTGTGTTTGTGAGCATACGCGGTGCACCACGGCTGCATCCGCCAAAGATTGCAAAGGGGATGGAATCTGCTGGGCCAATTTTTTTTAAGCCCACACAACGGAATCTGCAAGTTCCCGTCACATACCACTCTGTTTCTCTCACTCGCTCGACGAAGGTGTTTGGAAACAGTTCGGCCCCTGATTCGCTTTTTTTACGATACCTCGATCAGCAGAGAGGCCCATACCCAATCCTACGAGCCCTGCCTATGTTGACTAGTTATGCCATCAGGTGGGGCTGTTTGTTTTTGGTGCTGGTTTTTCTCTTTGTTTCTCCCAATTGATTTGCCCACAGCCAGGTCGGGTCCCCTTTAATCGGATCCTTCACCTGCCGTTGGCTTGGTTGATACGGAGTTTGTTAGCTAATCGATTCACCTGTCAAGATAAAAGACGCCCGTTACATGTTGCTGCTGGCAGGATGGGGCAGCAGGCCGCTGTTCGCCTCAGTGTCCGTGCACACGCCTTCGGTCCTTTAACGATCGAGGATTACTGCTTGATTGGAAGCTTTTGCCGTCCGTACCCCGCTATTTGTATCTTTTCTCCGTTCGGCTGTCTTTCATTATTCATTACTCAACATGTTGTGTTACTAACGTTCCCGGCCCTAGTTTGTTATTCTCATTCCATTACATTATCTGCCCTATAAAATGGTTGTAATGACACTGACAATCCCCTATTGATCCTTTTTTTTTCGATTTGAATTACGTCACTCGCATCCAGCTTTGGCGCAATTTCGTACACATAGGGGCGGGAAATAGACAATTAAATAGAACTCTGAAGGAATATGGGGAGGGAAATTTGCTTGTGTCCGGTTGGAGGAAGGAAGCAAATATCAGCACAACCTTTTGCGGTGCCCGAAATGCCAACGGGAGCTCAAACCATCATCATTAGCAAATGTCACCTGGCTAACGGAGGATGAAGGAATCGTGCTAATTGATTCAATCGGAAAGTATTAAGCTCAATTTTTAATACCAGGACCAGAACGGTGGCCCGTTTTAGTAATATTTAATTTAAATGTATCTTTAAAAAGATCGGGTTCTTTGAAATTTTGTTCTTAATGCTAAAACAAGTTTTGTGGTTTGTGAACATATGACACAAAATGTTTTATATTATTTTGTGGAAGTTTAACACTAAAAATCCCCCACCAAAAATTAAACAAGAATAAAAATACCAGTTTCTGGGATTCACTTGAAAGATTTTGGTGCAGAAAACCCGATTGCTAGATGTGATTGATAGAAGCGACTCTTGTCGTGGTTTCCTTGATCGACCTTCCTTCCTAACAAAGGTATTTGAGTGGTTGTCCGTATGTTTTCAGATAACATGGGCATGTGCCTTTTCTTATCAGAATCTGGCCGCCGCTTTGCATCTACCGTTTTAACTGTGAACGCCCCAGTTTGTCAACCAATGTTGATTGGCTGCCTATTTTCGTGCTTTTTCCTATGCTCTGTAGCAACTTGAAGTAATAGAAGGTGTGGACCATGATCTGCCCTGGGAACTGAACAGACACGTACAATGATTGCAATTGTACTAAATTGTTTGTTTGAAAAAGGAAGGAAATGGTTAAAAGTAACGCTTCGCAGCACTGATTTCTTGAACTATTTTGGTTGATTAATATCTTATTTTTTAACACGTAAAAACTTGGACGACTTGGACGGAAAACAAGAAGCCCCAGGGGGAAAGATGACATCAATAATACATCTAGAGTGATTTAAGCATATTCTTGCACATTTTTTGCAAATGAGCTTCGGGCGAAAGGGTAGGCAAAAGCTCAGGGGGATTGACAGCATCTTTTCAACAGTAAACACAGTTAAGAAATGGACAATGCAGTTACGAAAAAGTCTTCCTGATCCTCAAAGTGTTGGAACATTGCCTTCAATTTGAAACAATTTTAGAAAGCCTCTTTCCTTAAAATTAATAACTTACGATCTGTTTAAGAACGGCGAAAACAATTTTTGCCGTGTTGTCGTCAAGCAAAGACTGATGACCCTTCGGGTGACGAACACGGACGTAGTTTTGTAGCTTCGTGTCTACTGCCGTCTCCTGATAACGAAGTAGATTGTCTCGGTCTTAGTAATCTGTATAGTGTCCTAATGAAAAGCAAATAAAAAGAAGCAAAATAAAAATCACTGTTCATCACGTTGGACAAACCGCGTGCAAATACATTCGCGCTGTGTATCATTGATTGGGCACAATCGCGACGGAATCGCAACCACGTGCCGCAAACCGGCGGAAACGCGGACTTTTTTTGCGTCGCTGAAAAACCCACGTCACTGCGCGGTTCCTCTTCCGGTGACGCTGACGCTGCGATCCGAGAAGCTGTGTGATAGTGGTGGGATGCTGGTGATAGTTGATGTTTAAAACCAGTTCCACGTCGTTGGTTGTTTGTCGACAACGGAGAGTTGTGAATTTTTACAGAATGTTATGCAACTGGCGGTTCGAAGAGCTTTGTGGGAGATCTCGAGCTATAAAAGTATCTTCACAGAAACAAGCACTTTTTAAATATCCACGGAAATAATAAAAATGAGTTCATTCAAAACATAACAAGTTCCCGGTTGAGAATCGGTTGCCAAGATATGTTTCTCTTAGCGTTACAATGTTTCAAACGGACCACTTCACCAACTGCTACATTGTAAAACTGGTACAGCTCAGCGCCCCTCGACTCGGCTTGACTCTGTGTGTAGTGGATGGTAATTAGAATAAAAGTTACAGAAAGCGAACTTCTCCGGGAGGCGCTTGTTTGCAGCACCACGGCTAGAAGGGCACCACGTGCGCGAAAACGGTTTCACGAGCTCTGCGAGCGAGCATTACTTTTGTAGGAGCAACATTGTAGCACGCATTTCCGACAGGGCCGAACGATGTGACAGAGGAAAGACGGGAAATGCATTTTGAACTGAGTGAAATAGCCCTCAGCCTATCTTGCTAAAACTTTAAAACATCTTTCAACGAAGGACAACGGCGGTTTGTAGCCATTTGTTAACGGCGAAGTATTTTCTTGAAAGATGTCCAAGTTTATTCAAAGAATTTCTAGTGCACATGTGTACATGTTGAAAAATATGATAAAAATAACGTTGTAACACTTGATTCGGAATCGAGTTATTATTTGTAAGAGTTGGTCATAGTAAAGATAGTCCTACTTCAGTTGATAAACCAAACTGAGCCGTGTTTGCTCCGCTAATCTGACGCAGTTTGTTGTGAAAAGAAATAACACGGCCAGCGCAACATCATTTAATTGCGAAAATAAAAGGTGCGCAGCTTGGTGGTGTTCGTTCGATCAAACGCACACCTCCAAGCACAAAAGGCTCATAAATGGCGGGCTTATAAATGGCGGGCTTTTTTCCATCCTCGTTTTTTAAACAATAGCTCGCGCCGCCAGCACCTGGAAAAATGGTGCGGGGGATCAATTGTTCAACCGCCAAGTAACAAAGAGAATGCTCAGCAGCATCCCGAGGAAAAGCAAGCGGAAAACTCCGCCATAGTGTGTGTGTGTGTATATTGTGCGCTGGTGGTCCAGTATAGGCGCAATTTCCCAGCTCTCCTGGGGCAAACTACAATAAACTGGTGCCCTTTTTTTTGCCGCCGACGGTAGCATACCGATGTTGTTGTGTCGACTTTTGCGTGGCGCAGGAGGCTGTTAGTAGGTTACCTAAAACAATCGCAGAAGTAGTGCGAGGAAGGAGGTCTGCTTAGTGCCAAATGCCGTTCCTCCTCCGCCGTGACACTCTGGGCAATGGAAGCGAAGCAGCAAAAATGTGTTCCCATTCGGCTAGACCTAACGGCACCTATCCATCGCTCCTGGCGCAATCGTGGGGAAAATTGAGTTCATGAAACAAAGCGTTTTCCAGAGCAAACCATTTTCATATCTGCTGAATCATCGCCATTCCTAACGGAAGATGGAGTGTGGCTCAGTTTCAGTGTTTATGCACGAGCATTTAACCATGCTTCTCTCGGGTCCTAATTAGTCGTCTAGAAATAAAATTAACGGCAATGTACAATAATTGTGCTGTGATAATTTTTTTTTAGAATTTATATATTCATGAATGTTCTCTGATTTATTGAAACTAATAGACACGATTTAAATGAATTTGTATCTAACTTTGCCTTATTTTGTATCTTCATTGCAGGTAAACATTTTTCCGGATCATACTAAAGGATGTTTGGTGTTAGCAACGTAAGGTGCTCCTTTGTGTCGAAAACTGGACAAGCAGCTGTACAATCGAGACTGTACAGAAAATTACCTACTTGCGACAAAACTAGGTGTTAATTCTTTCAACTAACATAAGAACGTTTATCTACTTAAATGTTGTGTAGAATTTGGTTTATTTAAAAATCTTCATGTGTAGACGATCGAACGTCGGTCGGAAGTAGTTGATCCAATATGTTGCTGCCAAAAAAATACTACTCTCCGTTGTACTTTATTCTAGTCATACTAATACCTCTTTTATCTTTTGAGATTTTTTAATTGTTTGGGAATCAATGCTAATCCGGTATGGTAGATAATTGCATCTACAGTTTGATTGACGTAAAATTGGTGCGAAGGTTGTTAAAGCTTACAAAAAAAGGTTTACATCATTAACAACCTTTGGTCCAAAGAAATTCGGAGCTGACGTACGAAACATGACAACCATTTAGAATTAAACGTATTGAACTTTTGTAACGGAAGTGCTGACGTTCTCATTACAGCCCTCTAATGCATGCCATGACCTTTACGGATACTCTCCAGAACTGTGATTTGGTCACGATCCATTGCCAGTTGTCGTCAAACTTGTGCACTCAGGTGCCTTTTCCCGGTAGCATTGAAACTTTACCATTCGTACTAATACCAGTGGTGCAATGCCCGCCTCATCGAGTGTGTGACCGGTCACTTTTGACATTTAACACAAAACATTGTGGGCTCGAGTTGCCGTCAACTCGAACGATCCCTTGGCCAATGCAGGAGAGTTTATGGGTGCCGGCACCAAACACAACGGGAGGCCGCCTGAAGTTGCGCACGAGTTAACGTGTCTTCACGGTGCAGAACCGGGCTAACCATCTAACAAAAATGCGATTCCAACCGGGGAGTGACCCACAACGGGAGGAACAATATGGCATGTCTGTCGTTCATTGTTGGTTCAAAAGGAGGCACCGAGGAACCTCTTGCCGGGAGCATAGTTGAAGTTTATTCCTAAGCCGGATACGGTGAACAGACATCCCGCGGAGAGTCCCCTTTTCTAAAGTAAACACATCTCCACTGTCATCATCTGGACGCTGCTGAGACACATCCCCATGTTTGCCAAAAGGTTAAAGGGTCCCGCACTGGCGGCATGCTGCCACCAAAGTCTCCGTGACTTGCCACTCGCCAGGGGAGCCGCCACACACAATACAATGTCAATCGCGATGGAACAAACGCAAGCCAAGCTCCATACGGCGAGTCCGAGATTTAATTAAACGTTTCTGCAGCTCACGACTTGCATCTTGCGAAGTGCCAACCGCGTGGAAGGATCACCGCCCCGATCGCGAAAGCGGTGTTACGTTCCAGCAGTGTCTCTCGAGTGTCTACTGCGGGATGACTACGTACTTCTATCGGAATCGGGACGCTGCCCTGGGCGTTCCGTAAGCGGTGCTGGTGCACGTTCTCAAACTCATTCCAATCCGGACGGATTGATTGCCCTTCAAGAGGAGAAGGAAATGCAGGCTTGTGGTGTCGTTTTCGAATGTCACGCGATCAAAGTTATAGGTGCCGGTCGCTTGCTCGTTGCTAGTAGCGAATGTGAACTTTACGAGCCATCTGCATGTGCTTTGCTGTGGATTTATGAATATTTGATCGACACTGGGGATATTACAAATTACAAACGTTAGATGTTCGAAAGACTGCATCGTTACCGCTGTCGTCTATTTGCAAAAGGAATACTATCAGAAGTTCGGATCGTATAGCTTGCTTTGTCATAGTTTAATTGCCCGAATGCTTTAGTTGAGCATATTGTACGACTATTTTTCAACTATAAATGTTCGTACATTTACGTCCATCTAGTCCAAATTCCACTTTTAATTCCTTTTAATTTAATAAGGGCATTCAAGATCCTTGAGTTCCTTGACTTACAGTGCACTATGACACACCCTGTGCTTGTAACTGCCGTAGCCTCAACCGAACAAAGCGGCATCATTCACGGTATTTATAGATCCAAAAAATACTTGACTGGAGCCTGCAGCTCAGAATGTGGCTTCGAACGCCCGGGGAGAGTATTCCCCCTCTGAATGCGAGGGCTATAACCTTTCGTGCGCGATGATCCTAACCTAGCCCAACCCAGTGCTTACCAATACACGCCAGCCAGTTTAGCTATTACTGATATACTCGTCCGTCGTGTCGAATGGGTCGTCATTGGTAGCGCCGATGCCGGCGACATGAGTCTATTAATAATGGCGTTTAATGAGTGAAGGCTATAAATACTCGCTAGCCCTCTATGGAAATAGAGAGATATATGTGGAGTTTCTGTTCACGGTGTCGTGATCTTCTAACTTGGTTGGCTATTTCAGATGCACAGCCATCACATGGCGTGTACCGTCAATAAAACGACAGGCAGTAAACCGATGGAGTAGAGTGTGCTGCAAACATCGTATAGAAGTAGCCCTGGTGTGGAGCTCCGATAGTCCGCTTTAGGAAGCGCTGGCTATGGGGATCGGTCACACGCTTCATCGCTACCGCAGCAGCGAGCATCGTTTCCATGGCGATGGCCCCGTTTCAACTGCGAAACATGCACTTCGATGCTGCAACCAGTCGTGTCAGCTGATCCTCAGCTGATCTTAGGTGGAGAAAAAAGCTGTCCCTAGGTATGATGAAGACAGTGCTGCAACCTTTAGCTGTAGCAAGTGGTACATGTTCAACACCTCCATCCTGCCGGCTGGCTTCACGATTCCCTGGTTCCAGCTTTACTGCACCAAATTGGTTTGCAATAAGAGTGTGTCTTGCTGGCCGTGCCCAGTGCAATTCAACTGATGTCTGTACTTCCCTCCTCGGTGGCCAGGCGTCATCGTTGAGAGTCTTCAACAATTCGCTTGTACTACGGACTATAAAATAAAATCGACATTAACGATTGGTAAGCCAGAGCACTTGGTTCGCCTTGGCGATTATATGATTAGCATATCATAAAAATAGCGTTCCGCTAGTGTGGAGTAGGCATGATGGTTTTCTGATCGAGTGAATCGAACCGCTTTCCGTCGCTACGCAAACGGGTTCAGCTTCACTGTTTACTGATCGAGCCGTTTTCAAGGTTAAGCCCATCGGGGTGCAGCATATTCCAATGAATAAATCCCTCCTATGAAGTGTTAGGAATAATGTTTATTCACCAAACAATCGTCTCAAGAGTACCCAGCCCTTGGCGATGCAGCAGAACCAGCAGGAAAGACAACCTTCGCAAAGTCGTCGTCCGTTGGTGAAACATGTGATCTCGATCTGCCAGATGATTCACTTCGCTGCCGGATGGCTGTAGAAAACGTGTTTTCCTTTGCACAAAACTAGCACCAGCTGATGAGAGGATGCTTGCCAATCCACTGGTGCTAAAATAACATACTGCATTCATCTCCTTTCCACTAGGGCCGATGTTGGGTGTTGAAGTTTTTTTTTGTGAGACTCTTCTTCGAGTCTGCAGCGGTGTGCAGCGCCCCTGGTTGTGCACTATTTCAAGATGCAAGATGATTTTATGACTTCCCCGCGTTCCAGCAGAGCCAGCAGAAGTTGATGCCTTTGTTAACCTTTTTTCTCAGCAGAGAGAAGGGTGCAGTTCCATCCAGATGTTCTGGGATATAGCTCGACGCGACTGCATATATGTGCCGCATATGGGAAAGAACATAGGCACTGTTTGGAACCGATTGATTCATGAGCCTCCCGTCGAACAAGAAAACGATGATGATGATGGTTCGTTAATGGGTCATAAAACTGACGCCGCCACGCTTCCTTGCCTTGTTCGCGGTTTATGTGTATCGGTTTTGCCAGTCAGATTATCTGTGGCTGTTCATGCATTTCCACAAAGCGCCGCCGCCACCGCTTCCGTGGCGCTCTTCGGCAAAGCTTCGTCGATGGATAGGCTGTAAAAAATGAAGATTTTACGCCTCGCGGCAGTATGGCTTGTGGGTATGGTTTGCGTTTTCTTCGCGTCTGGTCCTGGCTTGGCTGCTGGTCCTTTTTTGCCGCCAGCCGCTAATTGGTCGTAAATGTATGACGTTTATGATTCGCTCGGCATCATCCACATAGATAATTATTCTTTTTCTTGTGTTTGCTTATGTGCTGTTTGCTTTGTGCCATCAGCCATCTTCTTTTTTTGTTTTGCCGTTTGTGTTCCTTCAATTATTGTAGCGAAGGAGGTCCTCTCTTCTTGCCCCGGAGTCAATGTAAAACATGGGGACAAAGTAGCGCAGCAAGAATCAGCTCTGCGGTACTTTGTAGCGGGCTGAGATAATTTTCCTCCATCGGGATACGCTTCGAAGGAAGACTAACGGGGTACGGCAGGCGACTTGATGTGGACCCTTTCGCAAGTCGTCGTCGTTGTCGTAGACGTCCGCTTCTGGTGTCTTTCGATGGAGATCGACGAACAAGAAAACTGGTTTCATCCCGGGCTGGCGAAGAACACAGCGAACAGGGTCGAGGCATCCACCCATCCAACCGTCCGTCCGTCCGTCCACGTCGTCGTGACTAGCGGATGCCAATACGTTCCGAGAGGCCGAAGCGTTGCTTTGCTCTTTGTTGGAGGAGGCTGTAGAAAATCCTCCGAGCGCCTGTCAATCAGCCAATTCTCGAGTCCGCTCCATTAGAATTTGGTTGCGTTTCGTTGATTGAAGGCTTGTCGTCATTAGAGAGTGCACATCTTTGTCTAGGTTTACTTTTCTTTTTTTTATGCACGATGGACCTCCTTCCTTTTCGCCAGGCGGCTGGTTGTTCAAAAATCAATTAAATGAGATCCCTTTTCGAACACCGAACGGAACGGACCGGTTTATTACTGCTACAACAAATGAACGTAGCAACGTCTTGCACTAGCCAGAGTACTGCTTCAAGAGCTCACATTGACGAGGCGCATTTGTGTAGATTGCTGGTGGATGCTTTGCTTTAGCAGCGCTGCATTTACGGTGCACCGTCTTGGGCCACGGGTCGCGTGCTCCTCGCCGTTATTGCACATGCACGTTGGCGGAGGTGGAACGCGCGCGCGCGTGATTCAGCACGCCAAAGACGCCAGCCCGCGCGACCCCGAATGCGAATGCCGCGAGTTTAGTATACTTCAGCATTCACACACTCTGGCGCAACCGTTCGAGGTGGCAAATGGGAAAAAGAGAGACGGTCGTTTCGTTTGCCCGCTCGTATGTGGATTCATTCATTGCACCACTGCATGCACTCTTGTCGTCGTTTTCGTCGTCGCGCTGCGTCCTCGACTTCGTTTGAGTTCATGTTCCTTTTCACCTCGCAAGTCGCGCGGGAGAAGTAGCTGCCGTCGGTGAGGCCGAGGCAGGAGGGAACCCGAACGACAGTACACTTGGCGCAGGCGATCGAGACGATAGACTTTGTCCCCGTCGCTTTGTGGGCATGCTACTTGCTGGCGATGGTTTTTCACCGCCCGCAAACTGCATCATCCCTCTACTGTCAATGGAAACGAGTTAGGCAGGCGTTTGGCGCGCGATTCCGAAGAGACTGATTTACGCGTGTTTTGCTGCATCTCGTCGCAAAACACTTCCTTTGTGCCTTCCGCGGCGTGCTGGAAACCTGATTTTTATAACAGTGCATATGCCTGTGCATTGATAGAGTTTGTGGAGCTTGGCTTGAGAACTCTCTTGAGCTTCATAACGCTGTTTTTTGCCAAGCGCAGGTGCAGAATACCTCCCTTCCCATAGCGGAACGGTAGATTAAATCTAGTGTAACACACCAAATATTTGTCTACCATAAATTGAGTGTTCTAAAATTCGGATCGACGTAATGTAATGTTGCCACGAAAAACTTGCCAAAGAAACTTATGAAAACGATATTCTGCTCAGTTGAGTATCTGAAAGGTAGAAGTTTTCAACGTAGTTTATTTTCGCCCTGTTTTCGAAATCTTGCAAGGCAATTTAATCGTTATTTTTGTTTTGAAATATTAAATGTACTTTTTTATTTCTTGAAGAACGGTCCATGTCGTAAAATTTAATTGTAATCTTTGTTAGCATTTTAATTCAATAGCAGACTCTTATTCCATTTTGTTATAGGATCACCTTATACAACCATGAAAAAGATATAATAATTGAAGAAACGATTATTTTATCAGGAATGGATCCATCCAATGCCTCTCTTGGTGACGAAAATATTTGTCGACAGCGTTTACAAATAGTTTGAAAATGGGTGCCACTTATTTTGCTGCCATTGGTGATCGTGTATCCTTCGGAGACTTGTCGCTGTCGTTCTGTGTGTGTGTCTCTGCTGTTCTGCAGCCATGTGTTTTTCTTCAGATGGTGGTTCACCCTTACCATGGCTTTATTGCAGTTGGCACGCACCAGCATCATAACAAAACGGTACCTACAGCTCGGTGTGCAATAAAACAATACTCTCTCGACTCGCGGTCGCGGTTTCCTCGCGTCCTTTTAGCTTCGGCCGCGGATCTTGGCGGGCAGAGCAAGTCTTCGTGCACCTCTCTAGAGCCCGGAGGGTCTGGTCTGCCGGGGGAAGGCAGGGTATACACAATGCACGACGCGCATGGTACGCGCGAGCGTTGTGTGCACCTAGTTTTCCGCCCCACCACCCAAACTGGCTGGCTTGGGCTAGCTGTTTGCGAGAGATGGATGGAGTGGCACCGGCCGAGAGGGAGGAGGAGGAGGTTAACACCGTGTCTCGTATGAGCCGCAAACGCGAAGGCCTTGGACAACTTTCGAGTGCATTGAACTCTCCTTTCGCTATCCCTTTTCTGCTGTCTCGATTTTGTACTGCTTCTTGTTGCTGCTGCTGCTGCTGCTGCTGCTGCTCAGAAGACGTTTGCCGGTCGCGCTCGATCATAGTCCGTTGTTGCGGAGGGGGGATTGTGTCACAGGTCTGGAGTTGTTTTGGGGGCACCTTACAGTTCAGATGCCCCGTTAGAGGGGGCTTTCGAGAAGCGCACTCGATCGTTCGATCGCACACCGAGGAGGAAGAGGAGGAGGAGGTGAACCGGACCCGCTCATGAACCGAAACCACCGTTCGTTCGTTTGTTCGTGTGGCTTACCTTGGCCACGGTTTGCACAGTGAACGGCAGTGAGGTTTGTTTTGCTGCTCGTTTGACACTCTGCTTCGATAGAAGCGTCGATGGTTAATCCCGGTGGTCGTGCTTTCAAGATAGGGTTTACCGTAGAGATAACTAGACGTACCTCTCCTCCGTTGTTGTTGCACAACATGCGACAATCGTGACAGGAACGAATGATGGCTCTGCTTTACGTTAGTCATCATCTGGGGAAGCACCCCGATTTACCCACGATCCATCTGATTTCATTCCATCTCAAAATGCCGTTTGATGGCTGCTAGGTTACGCAGTCGAAAAAGTGCTACGTAATACTTCCTACATAATCGGACGACACAGAACGACCGGCCTTTGCAATTCCCCTGGAAGGAAACCGACAATAAATGTTCTAGCGGAATCTGCTTTCTTACAGCATAACATTTCGGGCAACCGTCCAGGGGAAACAATCAGACCAAAGGCTTTCGTTTATAGCTGCGATTGCTTGTGCGTAACTTTTCTCCCTGCAGCAGTTTCTTGCCCAATGGATGGAGCTACTGCCGTTGTTGCTAGCGCTGTCGTAAGGAACCCCGAAACTCTTTGCCATATCCTTTCCCGCCTGCGCTTCCATCACAAAAAGGATAGCTAGAGCGGTAACCACCGAGCTTGTAGTTGTGCGGGGGAAAGCACCGAAAGGATCGCTTTTCGAATTTTGATTTCCGCCTTCGTAATCGAACAAACACATTCGATACTCGTAAAACAAGACGACAAATGTAGGGCATGCTGTTGCCGCGCGTTATTTGGTTGTCATGCTCTTGTTCGCTTTTGTCGCCGAAAAGAAAAGGGTTTCACCATTGATCTTGTTCCCTGAGACGTTTGAGTTTCAAACATCTTCAGTCTTATTTTGTCTAAAATTAGTCAAATTTCATCCTCCTTTGAATTGAGGGTTAAATCGCAACATTTTTATTATGAAAAAGTCCAAATATACTTATTACGAATTGGTCAAACGATTTCTCAAACATTTTGGAGAAAAATGTTTCAATCCATGAAGATCTGCATTCCAACCCATTTAAATCCTTTTCTTTTATATTCTTGAATGTGAGTTCCAGCTTCCCGGATGCTCGAAAAGGTGATTAATATTTTCACCATTTTCCATGGAGTCACGCCCAAAAATATCTCAACTTCAAGTGCTGCTGGTTGGCATGAATTGATTTCAAGTGCTCAACTGATATACTGGGATTCGCTTTCGGTTTTACTTTGTTGAGCAATAATATTTTTTTTAAAAACACGACTACGTCATACTTCAGCGTCAGCTTCATTATTTATCGTTCTTCCAGTTCTGCGCTTACGACGAACGCGTGTTGTTGTACGGCATATCATCATCGTTCGAAAGCAAACTGTGCATCTTTTAACGAGGTACATTTATAAGCTCGTTACCCAATCCACTTCCTTGCCCGGCACGCTGCGTAACAGTCGTCAAAGCGAACCGTTTTCCGGCATGATATAATACTTCCGACTAGGGCTTCTCATTTTTTTATTTATGCCAAATGTTTGTAGGAAATTCTGATGGTGGTTGTTCACCTGTAAATCGGTAGAACTTTGGAAACTCACAAGCCCGCCCGTCTTTCAGGATTCGTCCTTCAGCACTCTCCTGCGGATGTGGGGCGATTTTGTACAAAGAAAAATTCAGTTAACATCGTTCCTCGCGCATAATAATTGCATAAATGCCAGGTCGAGACACAGCCGCTCCTCATCGCAAAGTCCACGAACCGGAGATGAAATATATGTGCGCTGGCGATGGAATACATGTTTTCATCATCCCGGGAAAATTTTTCATTCCCGCACACGCACACGCACGTGATGGTATTTGTGTGATGTAATGCGCCCTCCTCTCCAGCAGAACGGGACTTGGACGGCCTTTCGTCTTTTCTCTCGCTCGTTTGTTACTTTCATGTAATGGTGTGTTTTGAGTTGTTGGGAAGGACGAAGAAAAGGAACGACTATTTTGGCAGGAGATCCGGAACCGTTTCCAGCATCTTTTTGCCTTGAAAATGGACTCGCTCTCGCTCTTTCGAGAGAGAGAGAGAGAGAGAGCTTATAAAGAACACACGAGGCTTACTGTGGATGTAACCACTTTGGTAGTACACGTACTGAGCCACACATACACTGTGTAAAGTTTTCAGGGCGCTAGTAAATGCGACGGTGTGCGAGAGTTAGCAAAATCCGCATATTATTTGGCTGCTTTTTGGGTATATGCGCTCTGTGTACGTACGTTTGTGGAATGTGCGCTATGTACCAAAAGTTTTTACCAGCTACACGTGCTCCCCGGGGCTATGCTGTTGCAGCCGGTCCTCCCACCACATCTACTCCACACCGGCGAGCTGATCTGTCCGCAAAATAGTCTTCTGTCTCCATCTGTCTCTTTTCATGCCTCGTACATTTGCGTTGTCTGCTCCAACAAACCCTTTGGGCTGGGTGGGAGTGTAACAAACCCATTAGAACATTCTAAAGCTTTTTGTGAAGTTTCAAACGACAATAGTTGGCAATTACGGGGAAACCATTGAATCATCAAATTAACAAAAAAAAAAAAAAAAAATGAACACTAGAGCCCTGCCGTGTTCCGGAGGATTTTTTCCCAGCCCTGAAGCCATCGGCATCCAATTTGAGTGTAGTTGGAAAAATTGTTTCTCGGTAGCGTTGATAACATTTCAATTGCAGGCTTTAATACAATTCGCTCAACGAGTTACGGACAAAGACACATTATCTCGCCGCCTTCATAATGATGAGTAATCCAGATTGCTGTCGAAATATTTCGATTAAAGGCTCCATTATTTTCTTGCTGGTTTAAATAGTAAAATTGTATTATTCCAAACATGTATAACGAACAATTTGTTCTATTTTGAGGGAGAAGGGAGTGATTTTAAGCTGCTTGCAAATTGTAAGGAGCTGTTAACATTGTTTTTCTTTCCATTCCATTAGAAAACAAACGTTGATCAATATTTGCCCGAACAAGTAACCCATCCAACCCGTCCCCGGATCGGGTCGATGTTGCCTATGTAGCAGGTTCTACTGCGCGTCGTCCTCCTTTCATGACGATAGCGAAGTGCTGCCCTGCCCGGTCCATAAAGTAGGATTTAATGGATGCGGGCGTAGCGATCTTTCCGTTGCCTTTTCCTAACGAGCATTCTCTAGGGGTGCGTCCCGTGCTACTGGTTCCGTAATCTCTGGCCCTAGGTCCCCCGGGGAGTCGGGTTTCCGCAGTCTTCTTCCCGGCTCGATTGCTCGTGGAATTTCGTGGTGTTCTTCGACATGCTTTTAGCGTGCAGGAAGGATGGCCATTGATGGAGCTCGTACTTGTGCTGGAACATTTTACGTTCAGAATTTCGCTTGAAATTTACTGGCTTCTTCATCAGAAATTGAAAAGAACGTTCTACGGGTGTTGTATGTGTTTCCAAATGCATCGATTTCAAGAACATCCAGGAACGGCTCGCTCAAACTGTAGGTGGTGCAACCCATAGCCTAGGGATTTGTTTTTATTTGTGCCCCTTTCCACTTGCTTTTCCACTATACTGCTCGATACCCTGTCGCTCCGTGGTGCAATCCCACTCGGCTGGGTTGAGTTGGGTTGGGTGTGCAACGATTTCCACGAGTACACTTTTCTTACCCGGGAAAGAAAAACAAAGTTTCTGGGAGCAGGTCCTCTCGCTGCTCTCTTTCTCGCTCTCTCAGCTCGCAAACCCGACGAGGGCTGGGGCTCATTGTCCTCTTACAAACACAGCGAAGAAAACCTAATGTTCTTAACAGATCGAAGCACCAGCGAAAATGGAAAGGAACTTCCTTGGCGAGCTGAGCTGAGAGACTTCCTTGTGCATGCAGTTCATATGAAAAAGACAACGCGTGGATGGAGCAAGAACTACCTGCTACAGTTAAAAATAAAAATAAAATAAAACTTTTTATTTCTGATAGCAAAGAAAACTTAGGAAATAAACGGAACCTGTCTGCACCTAAGTTGTTCAACCGAAGAAAAAGGCGATTCCTTTCTTTGCGTCTGGTTTATCTTTTAATGAAAAAGGTATACTATGGACTCCCTGCCGGTTGAGTGAAGAAGAAACGGGGTACAGAAACGAACTTCGAAAGAGATATCCAAGGAACATGGGTTTCCAAGGCAGAGAGAAACTTCAGTAAGTCCGGACTGCAGTTTTCCTATCGTACTAGCTGCTGCTGCCACCGGAAATGGCCAGCATTTAAGGCACGCCAGCAGTGGACATGCTCGTGCTTGCACAGGCTGAATACAAGCACCTGGCACCTTTATTCGTACGTTTTCCGACACTTCTTGGCAGGTGTTCGTTTTATGCAGCCAAAACTTGCAGCATTAAAGTATGCTTAGCTATGGGGCGTATTGCGTCCGTAACTTCGAACAAGTTCGACGCCGTCAGTTTCTTAAAGTTGATATCTATTCTGTCGAGGACTGGATTGGATTGTCTACGGAAGGATTGTGATAATGTCACGGAATATGTAGAAGCTGCTGAATATCTTTTCATCGTTTATTCACTTCTAGAAAGAGTGCAATTTGTGCCTCGGAGAAACTTCGGCAAACCAATAGAATTCTAGCACTCCGCAGAGAGAATTTTGTCCGCTCTGGTAAGATGTATCCGATTGGCGAAGGAATCCGTTCGTAAATGCTGTTTTGCTTATACAACAGAGCACTTTGATTGATTCTGTATGAATAAAATCCATCGATCCAGGAACAGAGGAACCCAAAAGAACAAGATATGCGGGACAGTGTTGGGATGTGTTTACCCCGGCTGACGTCAGGATATCATGCCAGTTTTGCTCAGCCTTGCTCTCTTGAAGAAGAACTCCACCGCCATCACACCCAACCTTCTCGCCGCTAAGCAGCGAGCTCCTGTCAATTAAGTGAGTGCCAGTGCGCGAAGGTAAGGAGATGGCAGGTGGGTGGTTTGATGACGTGACACCGTCCTGGAGGTGGATGATCATTACTCTTGCCCTAGGAGGACGAAGAAGGGCACGTGAACGATGGTTATAATGGTAATAATAAAGCATCGTCCTAACGAACAACGACGATGACGATGACGATGACGGTGACGACGACCCAAAAGGGCGCACGACTGCGCAGGACCACTGACCCCGAGCTGCATATATTGCCAACCTCTCTCTCACAAACACATACGAGGGAGAAAACATAAACACCAGCAAACGCACTGCGACGGAGGGAAAGGCTGAAGAAGCAAGCAGCGCGCGTGCCCTGGGTTACAATATCCTCTTATCAGCTGTGCTCAGTGCACCATCCCAAAAACGCCGTGGAGGTCGGCTACTCCTCTCCATTCTTCGCCCACCCCGACTCTCCGCGCATTAGCATTAAAGACAGGGCGAACGAACGACTCGAAAGGGATTAGGCCAAAGCACCATCGGGCCGGCCCTGGGCGCTTGCTGTTCCTATGTACACCGCAGCAGAAGGGCTTTCGGGAGGTACACACTTCCCTACGTGGGACATTTGGAGAGGAACCCAGGGATTGCCGTCCTGGACACATCGGAAATACGGCGAGGGGGGGGGGGGGGGCGGTTTTCGGGAATGTGCTAACGGGGAGATCGCGGATGGGCAGTGACACTGGCGCACATGCGCACTCTTCTGCTGCTGTCACCTCTGTGTGTGTGTCAGAGTGGTTCGATAAAGGAACGGACCCGAAGATGCGGCGGCGAGGTCCTTCCGCGAGCTGTTTTTTTTTTTGTTGCTTACTGCGTTGTTCCGGGGAGGATATGTTTTTCCCAAGTTTACGTGTGGTAGTAGCTTTGGCAGGGCGTGAAAGCAAGATGAGTCCTGCAGGGAGGCAGGAGTGCGATAGTATTTCTCGCTCTTTCGGAAACCTTTTTGTGTACGCTGAGATCGTTTGCGGCTCTTTCCCCTCGAGTGTCCTAGCGGAAGACAAATAATTCTTTAAATTGTTACCACATTCGAGGTATTTTTTAAATTCATTTTTCATCCCCCCTCTCCCCTGCTGAGTTTTTCCATTTCCAAGGATTGGAAGAAAATTTATCGTTTGGCATCTCATCAGAAAGGTGCATTTCATCCGATGGTGCTATCCGGACTTTGTTGCCACAGTACATATCTTTATATACTTTGTAAACCGTTACAAGGGAAGGAACGTCACACAGGTTTATGTAGACGTGTGTGGTACACGTGGTATACTCACCAATACTACACTTTCGCTCTTGCAAAAACGCGCGTACAAATGAAGCTGGGTGCAAATGTGCGATGGTCGTTGAACGCGAAAATCGCATCCATACTCGCTGTCGACTTCGCCCCGCTCACCCTTTCCCAGTCACCCGTCCCGAAACGCCTGAGCGTATTATCCTTGTTTTTTGTAGTTGCTATCAGCCAGTCAGTCGGGAGTTTTGCCGGGTTCAGCGAGAAATGACTACCGGGAAAATGGAGACGCCTTGTGCTTCACTCGCCCCCGGTTCCCTTTCTAAGTGCTTAAGGGTTGTGTGCGCCTGTCTGTATTTATGTTTGGGGCAAATGTGGAGCATGCCGATAGTCCTGGGAAAGCAGAGGAAGATGTTGTGCGGTGCGGATGAAGGGGCTAGGTGTGCCAGCGTATTTGGAGATCATTTGCCCTGGTACAGTTTCTCGTCCCTGCGCTTTCCTGAGACAACCATTGCTCGTTTTTCCGCCTGAGCAGTCCGGAAAAAAGGATGACTTTGGTTGGAGATGCACTCCTCCACGTAGGGTTGCGTTAAATGCACACTGCTGATTTTCGAACCGAAAGCGCATCGCTACTTTCGTTTCATTGAATATAAGTTGTGTGCCTCCTTTCCCGGTCGGAGGCTGGAATAACCAATGTGTGTTTTTGCTTTTCGGCTCAGAAAACATTCCGGAGGAAGATACCTTAGGGCGGATCGGGACTTTCCCCGAAGGAAATGTGTTGGAAATCCTCCTACTTGCTTTGCTACCTGCGAGAACTTACTTTTCGGCCAATGATTCCCGATAGGTTTCTGAGTGCATCTCTCTAGTCTCGATGGTGGTAAAAACCGATCCAACCCGTTAGCAGCATTGGTTTTGCTTGTAAGCTCCGGCTGACCGTCATTAGGTTGGCCCCCGGGAGTTCTGAAGTTTTGATTTTTTTTTTTCCAGCAGAGAAAACACACCCCACACGGCTCACGTACACACGGTGGGGCTACGATAAATTTGCCTGATGAGCTGCACATGACTGATTGCTTTTTTATCGTCGGTGGAAATGTCGTGTAGGTCGTCGCGGTTTTTGGAACAGGAAACGACTGAAAGAAAGTTCAGCTTGCAGAGAATGTCCTGTGAACGATCGTGTCGACTAAAAGATGGCCGTTACACCACATAAATCCATTCGAATGCTTTTTCGGGTGGGTAGCAACGGCAACCAGCCAAATCCGTAATGGGACGTGCGGATATTCCGTAGTAAATCAGGTTACCATTTGTGTGCATTTTTTGCAAGCTAAAACGGTTCAAAATAATAGACCATAAGCATAGATCTGAATGCAGATGTTAATCAGAGTAAATCCTGATAGGAGCAACTCCTTACACCAAAGCCAGCGAATTGAACAGGAGGGCAATGACAATTGGTAGAATTTTCTTTCCCAGTTATAACTGTAAGCTATGGTTCTAGCCTCAGCTACGTATGAGAGCTTGAAAAATAATTTCAATATCATCAGGCCATACTCACAAGTCTGGTAATGTTAGCCGCAGAATCTGTACATTCCAATTATTAAATCTACATCTAAATTAAGGGAAAGACGAATGGGAGTCGATAAAAAAGATTTTATGTCTAAGAAATAAGATTATTTTACAATGGAAAAACAACAATTTTGATTTGAGTTTTCACAAACGTATTTTATATGTAATTTGTAGTTTAATGCTGATGTTATTGATAATATTAAGATATTTACAAAGTCTGAACGAAATTCGGCATGGCTTAGCGATTTCACTAACAAAAATCCATGTAGCTTATTCTTGGTTAGTTTAATAAGATTGTAAAATTTGAAACATTTAACTAACACCTACTTATTGTATGATTCTTAATTTTTTTACGAACTTCGCTTTAAATAATGCAACTCTCTTACTAATAAATTTCAACGACACAAAACGAACGGAACGCCCGGTAGTACTACTTCCAGTAGAATTCTGGTCAACTTTCGTACGTAAAGCAGCTAACGCCTAACAAGCCTCCAGCAACACACAAACTTTCTAATCTGTCATGTACAATGCGCAAAACCTCGCTAGTGCCGCCCCGACCGGAAGTAGTAGTACACCTCATGCAGTGACCAAGATGCGAGTGGTAGTGCGTGGTGTTTGTGTGTATGTGCGTGCTCGTGTGCGTCAGTGATCTTCTCCTAGAACGGTTAAAGGTCTATATTAACTGACTTGCTCTCCTGTCGATTGCCTTATAGAAGAAAAAACCTCAAAGATAGTTTCTGTACTGAAACATCTCCAATCGTGTGTGTTTGATTTTGTTCCGTTTCCAACGTTATAAAATGTCGGCATATCTCCTGTCAAGGGTATCTTCTATTGGTCCACAGTCCATCATAGATTGCTGGTTGTCTGTCTGTGGGACAACAACTTCCTCTTTCTTCATTCGTTACCATTTTTCAGTTTTTTTTTACTCTCATCACTACTTTCACTACATACAACATGCGTCTGTTTTCGTCATTAGTAAAACACTTTCCCTCTGGACCCAACTGCCTCTCTGTTTGCATTGATTTTTTTTTACTCTGTTGTTATTTTTGTTTTATATATTAGATAGTTTTTGTTTACTCCTTTTTTATATTGTTATGGTTTTTGTTTGTTATTTGGTTTTTGGTTTGTTGTTAGATACTTAACAAATGGTTTTTTTTACATTAAAAAAACCTACCCCCTTGTTGCAACAAAACAAAACACCGTACCTTCTCTCCTTTTGATTATTTTGTTTTGTTTTCATCAATTCTAAGTTAGTCGGCGAGTTACTCTCGCTCCTTAAATGGTATAAATTCTATAAGTTTTTTTCTTTCTTTTCTCTTTCTCTTTCTCTCTCTTCTCTCCCGTGTTTTGGAAAAACGCAGATATGGCAGAGTCCAAAGTGTTAGAATTATCACTTCCCCGGCATTCCACCATCACATCCCCAACCATCATCCGGCTCCTCCGTCGCCATCGCCGTCGTCGTGTCCGTCGACATCGTCTACCCTTTCGTCTCCATCGCCTGCGTCCGGTTTGGGTGCCGCCGGAGAGGCGGTTGTCCTCTCGGTCGAAAGTCCTGTCGCAGCGGCAACGTCACCATCGCCGGAGGCTGTGGTCAGCACTGGAAAAGACAGTCGGGCTCTTCCTACCGGGACGAATGGCACCAAACGAATAGTGAGGGATGAAGACTGCCGAGAACCGGATGGAGATGACGCTAGTCGCAGGGATGAAGGGATGGACACAGCCATTGTGGATTCAATGCCCATCAGTAGGACGAATGGCAACGACTCTAGCCATGATCACAAACTATGCAATAAAGCCAGTAGTGCGACTGGCACAAATGGTGTTCCAGAACACGACACTGGAGAGGAGAAGCATTTGAATATTGGTAAAAGAAAACCTAGTGGCTGCAGCAATGGACACGACGTTAGGGTCTACGCAACAATTGCGTTCGTCGACATCAAATCCGCCACGAAAGCCCACAAATCCCGGCACAAGTTCAACCAGTGCACGCTGGTCACTCGGTACTACGAACCGCAGGGGTTGCTCCCACCGGTGGAAGGTCCAGGTAGTGACGTTTTAACTAACGAATCTATTGTGGACCTTTCAACCCGATCTTTGAGTTTTAGAGATTCAAAAGGTGATCATTATGAACAGAATATCCCTGGTGGTTATGGAGGACTGCAGTCTGACTATCGCAGTAGTATCCAGGATCGAGTACCACCACAAAACACGCGTGCGAAACGCCAAAGCAATATGAAGAAAGGAAGCAATACTAGTCACTGTAGAGATAAACTTAAACATAAAATCGACTCCAGGTCACGATCATCTTCGATCGATCGTACGTGCTCCTATCGTCCGTCCAGTAGAGCTTCGGCATGTGATATCTCCGTGCCCGACGACAAACGAATCCATCGACCAGTAGCACACAATTCTTCTCCTTTGGAAGGTCATTGGAAGATAGGTGACGAGCAATCCTTTGCGGAAGATACGACCCAGCAAGATGGCGGAAGCTCCTATATTCGCAAGCGACGAAGAAGACATCCGGAGAATGGATCGCGTAGTCTTTCAAGCTCGGTTTCTCCGGAGTCCCACTGCAGACGAAGATCGTTGAGCTCGGGCCAGAAGGACTGTGGTAGAACAACGTCGGCCTATTCAGCGTACATGCCCTCCTCGAACCAGGCCGAGAGGTGAGTGGGGCCCATCCGTAACCGTGACGGTGCGGTGTTGAGTGCCTTTCCTTTTTGCGGCAGTGCGGTTTTCGTCGACGCCTTGCTCGCCCTAGAGTGCGCTGTTATGATTTGATCTTTAGTTCTTCCAACCTCCTATGTTCCGTGCGATGACGGCTAGTCGAGTCAATTCTACAATCAACCATTGGCCAACCAATACCCCGACAGCATGGCGAGCGAATAACGCCGCATCGCCGAGCAAACGCGGGAGGAGGAAGTCCTTCTTTCCAAAAACATTTAAACGTAGTGAATTCATTTGGAAATGCTTGCTAATGATTGATTTGTTTTACTTTTATACTTTCAAACCATCAAACCTGGATAATCGCTTGATAAACCCAACGACCGAAGCTGGTTGAAGGGGAAAAAGTGAGCTCCCAATGCCCATCCACATTGTCCAGGTTTGACAGTATGTAGAATTCTGAATCATCGAGTTTGGAATTGTGGAGCGATTGCTATTCCTTCTTCTTCTATTATATAATATGTGTTCTTTGTGTTGTAGCTTATTAGAATTTATTTAAAATTTAAATAAAACATATAAAAACTGCTGTCTTATTTTATTTTTTTTTCTTTCCTGTTATAGAGTTCTAGTTATGAATTCAATCGTTTAAGTTTATAATTATAATAATTTTATTAATTTATTATTACTATTACTTTTTTATTATAGAAGTTCTTTTCTGGCCAATTTTGTCAGAAAACCCAAGTGGTAAGATTTTTATTCGACAAAGGTTTTTCAGAATCATCATTTGTAAGTTATTCGAACTGAAATGTTGATTCATTTTGGTGCCAACGAATTGTATTTTATGTAAACAAAATCTAAAATTAATAAATGAAACATTCAGTTGGCGTTAAACATGTTCTTCGCCGTTTGAATTGTTTTAGCAACTTTTGGCAGTTAATGCAAATGTTAATGCAGTTAAGTTCATTGAATTTGATAAAAAACATCCTAATTTTTCCGACTGATTACATTTTTGTTTTGGTAAAATCTTCACATTAAATGTTACTGTTTTTCATGTACGGCTTTTCCACAGAGCGTTACATACTCCTCATTTTGTTGTTATTTAGTTTGCCTTTGCTATCATTGATGGCAGAATGGATTTTTGCTATTACACGATAATATTTGGAATATTTTATTGTTTGTAATATATTATTATTACACGATAATATTTGAAACTAAATGATTTAACTAGTAACTCGAGTATCTCTTCAATTCGGAATGAAGGTGCATCGAAAATGCTATTATCATATGCCTCTGAGGTATAATTACTGACTTCCTTTTAAATTCTGTCAAAATGTCAACCGTCGTCATTGTATTCTTTCTTCAACAGTTGTTTTAATTTATTTGAATTTATTATTTTTAAATCTGTTGGTGCATGTACCGCCCGAAAGAATGTCCGATTATGGCTAAACTGCCGCATACAGCTCCATTGAAAGACGAAGATGTTTCTAACGATATCCTTTTCTGGTTCTCATTTTTTACCCCTCAAACTCATCGCGTGTCTGCGGTACAGATCGAACTCCGCCAACCATCCTCGACTGCCGTCCGGAGGCGGCGTTGGCAGCAGTAGCACCAGCGGGGGAGGCGGCTGGTACAGCGGGCCCAGCGGCGGCACCGCTAGCAACGATAACAGCCCCACATCGATCTCTCAAGCCACCCACCATCACCCGCCCGGCAGCGGTGGCCCGATAGCACCTTCGCAGCTTTCGGACAGTGGCGGAGGAGGAGGAGCAGTAGGAACAGGCGGCGTCGGTAGCAATAACAACAATAATAACAACAACAACAACAACAGCTACGATGGCTATGCCGTGAAGAAGAAGCAACTGCAGCAACAATCACTCCCGAAGTTGTCTCACCGGTCTGGTTCGGAGTCTGAGTCGCCCGGCGGTGGCGAGCAGCCATCGTCCCAGCCACACCACCACGCACACCACCACCACGGCAACAACAACAGCAGTAGTGCGAGCAGTGTCGGGCACCAGCACCAGCACCAGAACCACCATCACAACCACCAGAACCACAACCACCATCATCAACAACACCATCACCGCCACTCGCGTGCCGCATCGCCGGTGCAGTACCACCATCAGCAGCAACACCATCCCGGCGGCGGTGTGAACAGTGATCGGTCGCATCATCACCACCATCACCGGGACGGCAGCAGCAGCAGCAGCAGCCACCACCACCAGCCGCATCACCAGTCGAACCACCAGCAGCATCAGCACCATCATCATCACCATCAGCGGCAAAGGCGCCGGTCGGTTTCCCGATCGCGGTCGCGCTCGCCGAGCAGCAGCAGCTCGTCCACCTGCTCGTCCTCGACGACGCACAGCCAGCAGGGAGGCGTTGCGAGCCACTCGCAGGACGCTGGCACGACGACGAACCTGTCGGCCCGTGGCAGCAGCAGTAGCAGCAGTAGCGGAAGCGGTGGCAACGCGGTCGGAAGCAGCGGCAGCATCAGTGCAGGTGGTGTTACCCCGGTGTCGTCGTCGGTCGGTGGTTTGTTGCCATCGCTGCCATCGTCCTATGGTCGCGATGCTGCCGCAAACTGCTCCTCCCCGTCCGCTGCGGCTGGAGTAATAGGCGGTGTGCTGCCACCACTCGCCAGCGGGCGGACCCTGCTGCAGTCTGCCATCTCCACGGCGGCGGCACTAGCAGCAGCAGCGGCGGCAGCAGCAGCAGCGGCAGCAGCGGCGTCGTCGACGACAGCGACGACCCTGTCGGGAAGCAGCAGCGGCCACGCTAATGATGCAGCTAACGGTCCAGTCGGAAGCAGCAGCAGCAGTAGCTCGAGTAGCAGCAGCAGTAGCAGCAGCAGCAGCAGCAACAGTTCCAGCAATCATTCCATTGCTGGTGCAGGAGCAGCAGCAGCAGCAGCAGCCGGAGGCAGTGGTGGCGCACCGACGACGACGACCACCACCACCACCACCAACGCTACGACGACAGCGATCGCTGGTGGTGGAGGAGCCGGTGGAGCTGGTGGGGGGATAAGCAACGGCAGTGGTGGCAGCAATAGCAACAGCAATCTAATCAACTTCAACTCGGACGACAACCGGCCGCTGGCGATCTGCGTGCGTAATCTTCCGGCCCGCTCGTCCGACACCTCGCTCAAGGATGGCCTGTTTCACGAGTACAAGAAGCACGGCAAAGTGACGTGGGTGAAGGTGGTCGGCCAGAACACCGACCGGTACGCGCTGGTTTGTTTCAAGAAGCCGGAAGATGTGGAGAAGGCGCTGGAGGTGTCGCACGACAAGCTGTTCTTCGGCTGCAAGATAGAGGTGGCACCGTACGCGGGCTACTACGACGTCGACGACAACGAGTTCCGACCGTACGAGGCGGAGCTGGACGAGTACCATCCGAAGTCGACGCGCACGCTGTTCGTCGGCAACCTTGAGAAGGACATTACCGGGAGTGAGTTGCGCAAGCAGTTCGAGTGTTTCGGCGAGATCATCGAGATAGACATTAAGAAGCAGGGTGCGAGCGCGTACGCGTTCTGTCAATATTCGGACATAGTGAGTGTAGTGAAAGCGATGCGTAAGATGGACGGCGAGCACCTGGGCGCGAACCGGATCAAGCTCGGCTTCGGCAAGTCGATGCCGACCAACTGCGTGTGGCTGGACGGGGTGGCGGATAGCGCGAGCGAGCACTACCTCGCGGCGCAGTTCAACCACTTCGGCACGGTCTCGCAGGTGAGCGTCGACCGGGAGCGCCGGCTCGCGCTCATCTACTACGAGCAGGTGCAGCAGGCGCAGGCGGCCGTCAAGGAGATGCGCGGGGTGATGCTGCGCGGTCGCAAGCTGCAGGTGGACTTTGCGTCCCGCGAGTGCCAGGAGGCGTTCTTCGATAAGTTAGATAAGCAACAGCAGCAGCCGCCGGCGGGAGGAGGCGTCGAACGGCTATCGTCGTCCTTCGGGTCGCCCCGCTTCGGTAGCGCAGCGAGCATAGCCGGCGGCGGCATTAGTGGTAACAGTGCTAGTGGTAACAACGGCGGAAGTAGTGGTGTCGGTGCCGGCGGAAACAGTGCATCCGGTATCAATAGCGGTAGTGGTAGTGGTAGTAATAGCGGAGGTAGTAGCAACAGCGGCAGCAATAGCTCGTCGAGCCGGAACCGTACGGTGGACCGTGGCGGTTCCTCGTCGTCCTTCAGCCGACCGAGCAACCCGTTGACCACGGGCGGCAACATCGGTGCCATCGCTGGTGGCGCCTCGCCCCGCGTTGACCCGCTATCATTGTCGGCCTCTTCCTCCTCCTCTTCCTTGCTGACGGGCGGCCAGCTCTCGTCACATGGTGGTGGTGGTGGCGCGGGCGGCATTGGTAGTGCTCGGGGCGGCAACGGTGGGTCCGGCGGTGGAGGAGGCGGTGGTTCCACGGTGGGCGCCTCCTCCTCCTCGTTGTCCTCGTCACGATCGCGGATCGTGCGCTACTCGAGCGAGGACTACTATTCGGAAGGTGCAGGAGGAGCAGGCGGAGCAGCAGGGGCAGGCACCGTTGGTGGTGTGCTCGGCGAGCGGAGCGAACCGCGGCGGTTTCGGAGCTACGACGAGTACAGCCAAGGTTCGGCCGCCAGCTCCACGCACGAGGACGACCGATACGATCACCACGAGCACAACAACAGCACGGGAGGAGGAGCAGGCGGTGCGAGCGGGATCCGCAACAGCGGCAGCACCAGCCTCATCGATCGGCTGGCCGGTGGCGGCGCGCTGGGTCCCGCCCAGCACCACCATCACCTCGGCGTGTCGTCCGATTCGTCGCCCACGGGAGCAATGCTGCCCGGTATCTCGGCCGCGATACAATCGCGGTTGGGCGATGTCGATCTCATGCTGCCGGCTGCTTCGCAGGCAATCGGTGGAATTGCGGGTGGCATGGGCGGCAGCAGTAGCAGTTTACGGAAACGCAGCGAAAAGAGTTCAGGTAAGTTTGGAAAGGTTTTTTCGAAACCATCGCTGGGATAAGGAAAACCCAATAACCATGCTTGAAAATCACTGTAACACATCGGATGAGGAATACATAGACACACCTACATCGACCGGTGGGCCTGCGTTAATTTCAATTTAATTCTTTAAAGAATGTTGCTCTTTTCTTCATAATCGTTGGCTAGTCCATACAACAAAGTGTAGTCATATTCCAAAAGATCGTTTTCATAACGTTTCCTAACCAATTGTTGCGTTTTGGGAATTATGGTTCCTCTCCAAAAACTTTTAAGTTGCCTCCAAATCAAATGAAAGTAAATAATAGTTTCTCCCATAAAAAGCGACCATAAACCAACATATGGAATTCCCTGTAATTCCTTATCTTAAAATCATAAAAGGTGTGTTCGGTTTGGCAAGTGAAAATTTATCAGATGCCATTTGAGGGATAGTACTTCTCAAAAATCATATCGATTTGTCAATGGTCTCGTCCCCCATGCCAGTCATAACATGGGCATAAAAGCCAATATCTTACGTTAGTAAATTTCCTTGTGAAACGATGATCTTATATCATTATAGGTTTAAAACAATCTAGTGAAATCTAGGCATTAATCGTGTATCTTTCAAGGAGACGTTAGCCGTCAATGTCTCACACAAAGCCGATATTTCTACAATTTTCTTATTCTGTGCATTTTCAGGTGGTGGTGATAGCAACAACATACGCTACCTGCAGAAGGAGCGTGTACATATACTAGAACAGCTAGAAGAATGCCCGTCCAGTGGCGATGAGCTGGTGAGCCCGAAGAAGCGTATCAAATACAACTCGGACGGACACCATCACCATCACCACCATCACCACCACGGAGGAAGTGACTCCGATCGCGACCACCACCGTGATCTGCGCGATCCGTCGCCCGGTGGCGCTGCTGTGATCGGGGCTGCAGCTGCGACGACCCCCGGTGGAAGCAACCACCATTTTAACAGCAGCAGCGGAGGTGCTGGTGGCAGCAGTGCCCCCGGGGCTAGTGCCGGCAATAGCAGTAGCGCAGCCAGCAGCAACAACTCTAGCGGGATTGGCAGTTTGCACCACTACAACAGCCACCACCACCATAACCATCATCATCCGCATCATGGTAGCAACAACAGTGATAGTGGAGGAGGAGGAGGATTAGGAGGATCCATCAGTGGCATCCAGTCGTCGTCCGCGCTCACCCACCGTAAATCGATGGAGGTGCGTCGGCTGTCCGAGTGTAACATCCAGCAGTCGAAGCAGCTGGCGTCCTCCGCGTCATCCGCCGCGCTGGCCAGCGGAAGTTCAGGCAGCCACAGCAGGAGACCGTCCACCGACAGCACGTCGTTGCAGCAACAGCGGCATGCGAACAGTAGTTCTTCCAACTCGCAGCAATCACACCACCTGGCGGCGGAAGGAAGCAGCACCAACCATTCGCTCTACTCGCATCACCACCTGAGCAAACGTCGGAAAATAATCGGAGACGGAACGACACCAGCGGTACTGCCGAACAATAGCAGTACGGCCACGGGAGGAGGATCATCTGCGTCATCATCATCCTCGTCAGCATCGGCGGCTGCTGCAGCGGCAGCAGCGGCGGCGGCGGCGACAACCGGCTCTTCAACCTCGAACGAACATCACCATTCGTCACGGGGTCGAGGCCACCAGCTGCACTCGATACATTCGCACGAGGCTAGCGGGGGTGAGAGCGCCGACGGGTCGCGACCTGGAACGCCCCTGTGTGACGAGCGGCCGGAAAACCTGCTTCTCCCGAGCGAACCCCGCCGGATACCGACGGCACGATCGTACAATCTGGAACCGCTCGTGCTACCGCTGCCCCGCTTCGCCGTGCAAGTGTTCCAGCAGCATCGGCTCAATGCGCTCCAGCAGCAACAGGGTAGTGCAGGTTTGTCTGCTTCAGCTGGCTCAACGACAACGGCGGCGACAGCATCTTCCGCCTCGTCTGTCGAACGACAGATCTCCTCCGGGGCGTCCGTCGCAACACCATCGACACCGTCCGCCATTACGTCAACGACACCGCTACCCTTCGGAGCGGTCGGCAGCACCACCAGCGGCGTGCAATTGGCGTCCTCCGTTCCCGTGGGCCACTCGACTCTCTCTTCGCTTGCGGCGAATTCTAGTCTACAGAGCACCAGCAGCGCCCTCACGAGTCCCCCACCGGTGGCGGCAGTGGCGTCGGCGAAGTCGTCGGTACCGTTTGGCAGTCTGTCCGGCACAACAACGCACGGATCGTCGCTGCTGGATACAACGGTGAGCGAGATGGTACCGGCGAGTCCACCACCACGCGCTCCGTCCGTTAGCTCTACGTCGAGTGACTCTAGCGACCTGGGCATGTCATTGAGCGAGCGCATCAAGACGCTGGACGAAAAGTTCGAGAAGTGGTCCGGCAGCACCCAGGCGGCATCGGTTATTCGGCTTGGTGGTAGCGGTAGCAGTGGCTCGATCGCTAGCAGTGGCAGTGTCGGCGTCGGCGGTGGTACCAGCAACTCGAGTGAGCTGAACTTTGGCATGAACGATCGGCACCACTACCATCACCATTCGTCGTCGTCGGGCAAGGCTGCGTCGTCCTACAATCTCCATTCCTCTTCGTCGTCCTCCCATCACCACCACCATCAACAGCAGCAACAGCAGCAGCAGGCATCCCCGTTCCACAATCACATCGGCGGGCTGAATCATCATCACCTACAGCAGCATCATCATTCGCAACACCATCACCACCTCCATCACCAACAGTCGTCGTCGCCGCTGTCCTCGTCTACCTCGTCCAGCAGCTCGTTTCGCAGCAAGTTTCTCGATCTCGACGTGCACGAGCTTCCCCCGTCGGACATTGTCAAGTCGGTGCTCTCGAAGAAGTCCATCTTCGACGAGGATCTCAAGCGACTGGAGAACATCGACGACAAGTACGAACCGCGCGACTTCTCCAACTACTCGAAGCAGAGCGCCACACTGGTGGCCGCATCCGCCGGCACACTCGCGACCGTGCTCGGCAGCAGCATAGCATCGGTGATCGCTGCGGCAGCGGCCGGAGCTGCCTCTGCCCCATCACCTGTAGTGAACAATGTCACACTGGGAACGCCCTCGGCCAGCCAGTCGCCCGTGCACCTGGGTTCGTTGAAAACGGTGGTGCCGACCACCCCGGTGGTGGCAACTCAACCAACAACGCTTCCAGCAGCGGCAAGCACATCGACGACGTCGACGACGATGACGACGCTGACGACGATGACTACAACGACGGCGACGACGACGGCGACGACGACAGCGACGATGGTTGCCACTCCGACGACCCCGGCGCCGACCGTCAGCTTACCACGGATAAGTGGCAGCAGCAGCACCTCCGTGTCGCCTATGAACAGCCCGCAGCCGTACAACAGTCCCAACCCATCGGTGAAATCCAGTCTCCAGTATCCGTTCCCCAGTCACCCACCACCAGTAGCGGAGGCGATTGCAGCTGCTCAAAAATCTGGCACCACCACCTCCTCCTCATCACCATCGTCTTCTGGATCTACCGTTGTGACAACGACGACGCCGACGACCACCGACAGTAGCAATGGAGACACTGGTAGCAACAGCAGCAGCAGTAGTAGTACCGCGACATCAACAATAACAACAACAGCTACGTCGTCCCCGTCCGTTAATCATAAAGATAGCACTAGTAAAACGACACACAGTAGTAGCTCAACCACTGCTTCTGCGCCCTCCAGTAAAGCTGCAGCTCCCTCGACAATACCTTCGACTATCGCTGCCTCCACGGCCGGTACGACGACGACAGTAACGACCAACACCATCACCAGGAGCAGCAGCACCACAGCTACTACTACTTCATCGTCATCGTCGTCGTCGGCAACCAGTAAACCAAAGACCAATGTTTTAAATAAAAGTATTAGTTTAACGGAAAAAACAAGTACAAACGCTAGCGGTAACAACAATAATAATTTAATGAACAATAGTAATAGTGTAACAACTAGTGGTAGCGGCGGCAGAGCCAGTGCGAATCACCTGTCTTCTTCAACGTCGTCGTCCTCGTCGTCGTCGGTGACGGCATCGAGTAACCCTGTGGCGCAGAAGCAGTCCTCTTCTGCGTCAGCATCTTCATCTTCGTCAGTAACGTCGTCCAGTGCCGCCGGTAGCAGTCAGGGTGGCAACAGTAGTAGAACGGTTGTGAAGGATGTCACCGTACAGCCACCACCGGGCAGCACAAACGTGGGCACGGTCAAGGGTGGCGGTAGTAGCAACAGCACCGTCGGTTCCCCGTCCGACGACGGACTGCCTGCGCACATGCATTCCAGTAGCGGAGTTAGTGGTGGTGGTAAGGTGGAAAGTGAAACGACGACGGTGCCGAGTGGTGGTGGCGGCAGTAAAAGCAGCAGCGGTGGTGGCAGCAGTAAGCATCACAAGGATAGACGGAAACTGTCTACGGCGTCGTCCACGTCGTCGACGTCGTCAAGTAGTGTGGTTTCGTCTCCGAATGCTGCCGGCGTCGCAGGAGGAGGTGGAGGTTGTGTTGATGAGCAGGAAGAAGGGGAAACAACGCTCGCCCGGGTATCGGACACGGCCAAATCGTCAAAGCATTCGAGCAAATCGAGCAAATCGAACTCCCACCATCACCATCACCATCACGGTGGTGGCGGTGCCGGAAGTGGCCATCGGCATCATAGTGACAGCGTGAGCAGTACGAGTAGTACGGGAAGTGGTAGCGGTGTTGGCGGTACAAATACCAGCAGCAGCACCGCGAAGAATCTACACAAAGAGAACGATCGAAACCATGTGGATCATCCGGTTGCTGCTTCTACTAGTAGTAACTATCGGGACGCATTCGATCGTTTGAAGCAAGAAGCGGCTGCGGCGGCAGCGGCAGCAGCAGCATCTTCAACTCAAAACAACACCCCATCCGGAGGTGGATCGTCCAAGCGAAGGGATAACAAAGACGATGAAGAGCAACTGCAGTCGGAACCACAACACCATCACCGGCAGGGAAAATCATCCGATCGGGAAAAGGACAGTAGTGCTGCCGATCGCTTTACGGAGGAGAAAGAACAGCGAAAGCAACCTCGCGATGAAGGCATGGAGAAGGAGCACACTGACAAAGACCGAAGAACGAAGGCGATGGGCGATGTGGACAGGGAATCTTTGGCGAGCCAGAAGAACCACCATCACCGGCAGCATCATCATCACGATGAGGCGGCCGCCACACACCATCATCATCACCACCGGGATCGATCATCGTCGGAAAAGGATCGTCGCGATCGGGTGAACTCGACGGGCAGCGGCTCTCCGGCTCGAAGTTCGTCCAAGCGACGGCTCAGTTCACAGGACAGCATCGAGTCGACGCTCGAGGAGCCGGGATCGGTGAAGAAAATCCGATGCAACATGCCCCAGGACAGCACCGGTGGGGAAACGATGGCTTCGACTGGCTCGAAGATCACCGAGCGGCGCGATTCGGTCAAAGAGAGTCGCAAGGAAGGTGGCAAACATCACCATAAGAGCGGTGTCAGTGGCAGTGGTAGCGCCCACCATAACCACCGTTCGGAGAAGACTTCTTCGAAAACATCGTCTAGCGGGATCGCATCTGCCGCGCCATCGTCCGAGAAAGGCCCCTCCGCGATGAACAACACCTCGTCCAAGTACTTGCATCACGCCGAGAACCATACCACCGAGAAGCAGCAACAACAGCAGCAGCAAGCGTTCCTTCTCGAGGAGCGCCGCAAGGAGATCATGCTGTCAGGCGAGGATCATCTGCATCCAGGTGGTGGTGGAATCGCGTCCGGGGCTAGCAGTGCCGGCAGTGGGAGCGGAAGTGGTCACCATCACAAGCGCAAGGAGCGGTATCACGAGTCGAAGCACAAATCGAAGAAGAACCGTGATCCGTCGCGCGACAAGGAGAACACGCAGAGTGCCAATTTCCCCGCGGACAGCTTCGGCGAGAACCGGTCGACCAGCGACGAGGAGGAGCAGAACCGCATCCGCTACAAGAAGGAGCGCAAGGAGCTACAGGAGTTTGCGAAGCAACGGTTCCATCACAGCACCTCCAGTGGTGGCGCGGCGATGGGACTGGAAGCGTCGGGCGGTGGCACCGGTGGCGGTGACTACAAGAAACTCAACTGTGGCAGTAGTGGACGAATGGATCGAAAATCGTCGCAACCGGTCAGCCGCGCGGAATCATCCGCCGAGGAAGGTGGCATCGGGGGGTTGCGAGAAAAGAAGAAGTGCCGCTCGAACAGCAGCCGCAAGGCGAACAGCTCCGACACGGACGACTCGGACGAGCCGAAGAAGCACTCGATATTCGACATCCCTGACGACTTCGGGCCGAACATTTCCATGTACGACAAGGTGAAGGCGCGCTCGTGCAAAAACATGCAGAAGCAAGAGGAGGAGAAGAAGATCCGGGCCAAGTTCTCGCAGCTGAAGCAGTGCCGGGCGAAGCGGGAGGGTAAGAACCGCTCGAAAAGCTGGGAAGGCGACGACTCCGACTCGGATGGCATGAACTCGGACACGACGGTCAACAGCAAGTACAACCACCACAAGGAGCACAACAAGAGCGGCATGGTGACGACGACGGATGACGAGGATCACGTCCCGACGACGCCCCGCTCGCGGCGCCTCAAGGGCTCATCGCTAGCTTCGGATTCGGGCGACGAAGGTGGAACGGAGAACCAGGAGCGGGCAGACCGTCGTCACCATCAACATCACCATCGCGCTCTGTTCAACCGGGACCGGCTGAACGATCTGTGCGACGACGAGAGCAGCGAGGGCGGTGGCAACATTACGGGGATGGGACTGCACGGTCGGGACAAGCGGCTTTTGCAGCAGCAACACCAAGCACAGCAGTTACAAAATCAGCAGCAACGGCAACAGTACCATCAGGAAAAGAGCTCCCGGCGCAGCTCGGGCGAGGAAAAGAAGTCCCGCAAAGGTTCCAGGTCGACGCGCATCCAGTCGGACACGGACACGGAAGACGAAGGTAGGACGAACGAGAGATCGACGAGTGCCAACAACGCCGCTCCATCATCCGGTGGCGCTTTGGGCAAAAACAGCATGATCTCGGATGCCGAGTTCGATCGCATCAACGACAACATCGGACGCATGTTCGCGGGTTCGGCCGGTCCGACGGAAAAACCGGAGCTTATTTGTCAAGTATCAAGCCTCACCGATGTGGACGTGAAGATTAAAAAGGAACCCAATAGCGACGACGAGTGTTCGAATGCAGAGGACAAAAAGCTCGCCCAATCGTCGGCCAGCGTCATCAAGGGGGACGTGGCAGTGCCTCCATCCTCTGGTATCGATTCCGGCGTCGTCCCCAAGGGAGGCACCTCTCTGGATCGCAAACCACTGCTCGCATCAACGGCAGCATTCACGTTGATTGCCAGCGACATTTCTGATGATGATCTCGTGAAGACGGTCATCAAATCGGAGTACGTGCAATCGAATCCACCGGTGACGATCAAGCGTGAACCCCAGGACCCATTGTCATCATCGGCGTACAAACTGTTCAAGGATCGTACCCGTGAACAGCAAACGCCATGCGATCAGTCTGGCTCGGATGGTGGAGATCTAATGACACTACAGCTGACACCGAAGGTAGAACAGCAGCAGCAACCATCTGGTCACTCTGATTCGAAGAGGAAGCACAAGAAGAAGCAAAAACGCAACAAAACGCTGGACGGCGGTGGGAGTTTCGACACGCTGGAGAACGATCCGTCACGAGCTGCGACAGTGGGAAGTGGAGAGATCGAATCGTCGCCACCGGTCTCGGGCGCTGCACTGGCGGCCGATGGTGGAAGTGGCAATGCACCACCGATGGCTATAGCAACTGTTCAGCCAGCGGACGCTGTTCCGGCGAACACTACCGCCTCTATTCCTAATGCCGTTGCAGCAGCACCGAACATCGACGAGATGACAAAATCGAAACAGCAGCAGCAACCGCCCGACGAGCATCAATCTTCGTCGTCATCCTACAACAAGAAGAAGCATAGTGGCAAGAAGGAGAAGCGACGAGACCGCTCGAAGGAGGACTATGAGAGCAAGTCGTCCTCGTCGAGCAAGTCGAAGAAGTCGAAGAATCGCCACAAGGACAGTGGCAGTACTGGGGCAAGCAGTGCCGTCGGAGGAAGCAACAGCAGTAAGTTCCTCGACATGGAGCTGTTCGGGCCGATATCGGACGAGGAGTCGCAACACTCCTCGGTGGAAACGGAAGCGTCCCATGGTGGTGGTGCTGTTGGTGCGCCGGGTTCGATTGAAACCGACGATGGGCCGAAAGAGGAGGACGGACCGAAGAACTCTAAGCAACAGGTGCAGCAACAGCAGCTGGTCGATGTAGTCAAAGGTTCGTCGATGGACGGGGCTGCTACCGAATCGACCTCCAACAGCATGTTGACGGATAGAAAAGCTTCTACGACGACAGTCGGTCCCTCTGCTTCTACTGGAGAAGAAAAGGTCATTGTGGAAGATGCACCCAAGGAACAACAGTCATTTGGTGCCGCCCTTCGCAATGCTGGTAAGCAGCAGGAGCAGCTGGCGGCTTCATCGACACCATCGGCTAGTGGTGAGCTCACGGAGAAAGAGCTAGCACGCAAGGAGGAGTCTCGCAAGCGCAAGGAGAAGAAACGCCGCGATCGAGAGAAGTTGCGTGCTTCGATGGCCGCCTCGCTGAAGGAGGACGAAAACAGCGTCGATCTGGACGAAGCCGGCCGAGCACTGGAGGCACAGCTGATGAGCGACACCGAGCAGAAGGAGGAAGAGGTGGAAGTATCGCCCGCCTCGACCGTGACCAGCGGAGCCACGCTGCTCAGTGGAAAGCGCTCTTCGGTCGAAATAGTAGACGTGTTCCGATACACGGACGGTGACGACAGTATGGAGATGTCGTTCGGCGAAAAGAAGGAGCTATTGTCAGCGGCGGCAACCCCTGGGGCCCCATCAGCCGAGCATGGTCGCAAGGAGAAGAAAAAGAAGAAAAAGCGAGGAAAAGATGACAAGCATAAGCACCACCACAGTGGAAGCAGTGGAACCGTCAACTCCACCTCTCCTGCTACCACTGGAACGCCGGCGGTGGGCCTTGGTGGAAGTGGTGTCGCAACACCCGTAGCATCACTTCCTACCGCTTCCGGAGGCGCTCCTTGTCAACTTGCAAGTAGTAACACCACCGGCAGTAACAGCATAAGTGCTGGTGGTGCCCTGCAGACCACAAGTAGACATCCCCAGCCGCAACCACCGACCACGACCCCGGTAACGCCGTCTTCCATCAACAAGCTTTCGCTGGATATCATCTCCGCGCAGCAAGAAGACTCTAAGCACAACCTCAGCAAACCGTCGCCCAGCCTTCCGTGTTTGCTGGACGAAAGTCCGCCACCATCGAACAAACAGCAACTGACGGCGCAAACGAGCACACCGTCCACCACGGCCAGCACTACCGCCGCACCGATGGAGCGTTCTTCATCACCTGCATCGCTAATGCTCGATGCTCACGACCTGTCCTGCTCCACACCGACGTACGAGTTCGACAAGAAGGAACCGGTTACGGCGCACGAAGACGAACCGGCGGCGGCTACTAAAGCGAATACGGCGAAACGGAAGACAAAGCCCGTCCCGGACAGTCTCGACGACGAACAGCAGCAGCTTCACGAGAAGGCAGTCATGTCGATCTCCGGCGAGAAAGTGGGCGGCGATGCGTCGGCAAACGCTTCCACCGATGGCGATCAGCAGCAGCAAACGCTGAGCGCTGCAGCGAAACAGAAGCAGCAGCTAGACGAAGCGGCCAAACTGCTGGAGGAAAAGTCCCGCGTCGTCATCTCGCAGGAGGAAACGGAGGACGCCGTGGCGGCGCTGCTGGGTGAAAGCTTCGGCACGTCGAACACGCCCGACTTCTCCGACATGTACAGCGATACGGTCGAGGAGGAGCAGCTCGAGACGCAATTGCACGCAGAGGAACCACCGCAGATCCCGGAGGAGGACGACGAGGAGATGAAGAAGGCGATCATGAGCCTGAACGCGGAAGAGCTCAAGCCGGACACGCCCCAATCGGAGCACGATCTGCAGATCGACACCGATACGGACGATGCGCTCGACGACGACCACACCGGTGGCAATCTGTTGCGTTTTGACAACCCGCCAAAAACGCCCGACGTCGATCTGAGTCAGATTGGCAAACCGCTGATCGAGGGAGCGAAGGCGGATAAGACGGACAAGGGGGTGGCGGCCGATGGTGGTGCTGGAGCGGGGTCCATTATTGGCTCTGCGAAGAAGGATGACTCCATCGGGAAGCTGGACATGCCGGACACACCGGGCAAGCACATGGCAGTCCCGAGTGTCGACTCACCATCGCAAGCATCGGCAGATGAAGCGACTAGTGTCGTCGTTAAATCTTCCAGTCGTCCGGAAGCGACCTCGACGGTAGCGACGAAAGGATCTACGAAGGTATCCTCTCCGAGCAGTAACGCTGCCATTAGCCAGAAGATCATCACCCCGGCCTCTACGATCACAATCATCAAGGAGCAGTTGCGCCCAACGATCACATCGACGCCTCAAACGCCATTGAAGCCGATCACCGTTGGCTATGCGCCCCAGATGACGACCGCGGTCAAAGCATCCCAGGCACCGCAACCTACTCCCGTGACGCTTGCTAGTGCCAGCAGGAGTGGAATTGTATCGCAACAGCCAACCGTCGCACCAATGCCGACAACACCATCTGCCACCGTCCACCGGCAGTACGTCGTGCAGACTCCACCGACGATCACCATTCCCGAGCAGCATCCGATCATCTACCATCCGCTTCCGTCGGCCGAGTCGTCACCACGGGCCGTCGATGCGCGACTGCAATCGCCAAAGCTGCAGATAGCCGCACCTCACTCTCCGTTCGGAGGGCGAACATCTTCACCTACGACCTTGCGGCCTCATCCGGCGATGATGAACAGCAGTCGTCATTCACCACAGCAGCAACAGCAGCTCAGTCCCGTCATCCAGCAACAGGGTGGTGGTGGCAGCGGAAGCCCTCAAGCGGCGATGATCGTCCAACATGGAGGGCACATTGTGGTACATTCGCCGAATTCGACCACTCCGAGCACGGCTGGCGGCCAATCGCCGTATCATCAGAAGTCGCCAGTGTCGGGAGGAAGTCCTGGCAGCGGTCCGGTGATATCGCCACAGCAGTATCATCATCACCATCTCCATCCGGGCACTATCGCGCAGCGGATGCCTCATGCTGGAGGAATACCGCTGAAACCATCTAGCTTGGTGACTTCCGGGAAGATGACCGATCCAACGAACAAGCCACAACAGTACAGTCCAGGCGCTGGAGGAGCTAATCCGATGGCTCGTTTCATAACCACAAGTGCAGCAGTCGTGGGGGCACAAGAGGCGACAAGTCCTCCCTCCAAGCCCTCCAACATCATACTCAACGCCACACCATCGGCAACAACGCCATACGTGATGCATCCTGCCGCAGGGAAGTCACTGGACCCATTGCCCTTGAAACCACTGCACCTGGCACCGACAACGACATCGACATCGTCGGCAGGAGCACTTGGTACGCCGATCAAGACGACCATTGTTGCTCATCAGCAGCAACCAATTCCTGTCACTATGGCTAACCTGTCCGGCAAACAGGTGACCGTTGTGACGTCTACGGCCACCAACGCACCATTGACCGTGTACCAAAAGTCGATGATACCCGGCAGTGGTGTTGAGTCTGCGACGGCCAGTAGTACTAGTGTTGTCATTGCGAAGAAGGCAGCGACTGGTAGTCCTCTGGCGGGCAGCAACACGATCTCGACGATTATGTCGAACCCGAACCATCAGCCAACCACACCGACCGTGGTTGTGGCGAAGCCGTTTGTTGTGGAAAACGCGACGGGACCATCCAAACCTGTACCGACGATAGCAGGAGTAGCAGTTGTTGAATCGTCCTCTGCCCCGACAGCGTTGATAAAATCCGAACCAGGCAAGGAGAAATCATCTTCCACCGATGCAACGAAGGCTAGTGGACCTCTTTCCTATGAAGTTGGCCTGCGCAAGCTGCAGTCGTCGCCGGTGAAGGAGGAGACGAAACCAATCACGACCTCGATCACATCGCTAGACGAGCAGGAGACGGACTCGAAGGAGGACAGCGATTGCTGGTCGGCGAAGGAGATCAACATCGATTCGGTGATCAAGAAGGTCGATGCGCTCTGCTCGGAAGACGAACCACCGGGCCCGGCGGTCGTTTCGCAGCAGCCGGTGGTGCTGGACAAGGAAGCCTCGACGATCGATCAGGTGGCCAAGGGTTCCGATATTGAGGTACAGAAGACGAACCCCAAGATACAGCAGCAGCAACCAACGACCATCATCGTCAAGAAGGAAGAGCATGTGAAGGATGGCATACACACGGCGATTGCTGGTTCAACTATCTCATATTGCGGAGCTGATACACTAACTACAGCTGCAACTGCAACAACGGCAGTAGCGACAGCAACAGCTTTGCCAATCGATGAGGACGAGTGTGACGAGCAGCAGTCCAGTGGCACCGTGGAGTCCATGGAGAAGGGAACCATTGGGCGTGGCACAGGAAAACGGGGTGGTCGGCGAGGAGGACGCAAGACCTCTGAGAGTGGACATGCGCTGGTGGCGGAAAAGGCCGCTTCCGAGACGGTCGAATCCGGTATCCAGACTCGTACCCGAGGGGGAAAGACACCCAGTGTCAAGCGAGGCCGTGGAGGACGTGGAGGCGGTGCACGAGGTGGTGCAGCAGCATCCGGAGCAGCAGCTGCTTTGGCTAATGCACAGCCTGCAGTTACACCGAACCTACCTGGACCAACGGGACTCGGTGCAACGACGGCTACGTCAGGTGTGCCAGCGGCAACTTCCACACCGAAAGCTGGCGGACGATTGGGAGCATTAGCGCAGCACGGTGGATCGTCGTCCGATATCTACGAGTTCCATGACGATTCTGGCGAGGATGTATCCAACCCGGACAAGTTGATGTCACCGGTGGCAGGTGGCGACGGTGCCCGTCCTCGGTTGATTTTGACCATCAAGAATCAGGCGGCAGTAACGACGGCCCCAATGACCGGCATAACCAGCACCGCTCCGGCCACGGTGATCGCAACGGCTCAATCGGCAACATCGACTGGCAACGTTACGGCCATCGTACCAGCAGCCCCACAAGTGATCAGTACGACATCCCCCGTTACATCCAGCATTTCATCGGTGGTGACATCAGCTGCATCAACACCGCAACTGGCACCTCCGATGACCACACCGACGGTTCCCTCGATTCCCATACAACAACAACAGGGAGGAGCAACCGACACGAGCCAGGTCGGACTGCATCAGCATCCAACATCAACCGGCGTCATTGAGGTGGTTGGCAAGGAAGAACAACAACCCGTGCTTCCACCTGCGACGACAGCTGGAGGAATTATGGCGGTATCTGTCGCAGCAGCAGTAGCGGCAGCAAACACGAGAAAATCCCGCCGACTGCAGGAGAAGGACGGTCGCAGTACGGTGGACGACATCATCGAGGATGTTATTCGCAATGGGCCTTCACCAAAGGTACCGGGAACAGCGGCACATCCGCAGCACCAATCTGCGTCCCTGCAGGGAGTTCCTCAGCAGCCGCCAATGGTGCCCAATGTTTCCTTGGGTCAGCAGCAGCAACACCCGACGACAATTGTTACCGCCACTCAGCAGCAGCAAGCGGTCGCTGCTACTGCAGGAGGGTTGATGCAACCGCAGTTGGTAGTACAACAACAACAACAGCAACAACAACAACGACAGCAACAACAGCAACAACAACAGCAACAACACCAGCAACAACAGCAACAACAACAGCAACAGCAACAGCAACAACAGCAACAAAAGCTACAACAGCAACAACAGCAACAACAGCAACAACAGCACCAACAGCAACAACAGCAGCAACAGCAGCAACAGCAGCAACAACATCAGCAGTCAAATGTTGTTGTTCCTCCCACGGGAGGTGGTAGTGAGCTTCAACCTCAGCAGCAGCAGCAAACCTTGCAGGCGACAACTCGTCGAACGACACGCCAGAACGCCACAACATTGAACGGTGAGTGTCCTACTGTTCCTTTTACCCTCCTCTCAACAGCTTGTCCTAATATCGGTTTCGTTTCATTTCGATTAGCAGCTGCCGGATCGGTAGATATGCGCAAATCGCCCCGTAGCACACGCAAGGGTAAGGATCGCAAGATTTCCGAAACGTCTACCGACAGCAGTGACGAACGGCCCTCACAGCTGCAGCAGACCGTGTCGTCTCCGGCGAATAGCACCAACGCCGGAAGCGCGACGGGAGCAGGAGCCATTAAAGCACATGTGGATCCGAAGGGCGACGAAAAACAGCAAACAACGGTTGGAGCCGTTGGTGGTGGAAGTCTTTCCGCCACGACACCTATCACACCGAGCGTCCAGGTTACGCGCCCGAACGAAACTGCCTCGCTGGCGGATAAAGCGAAGGAGAAATCGAAGGCGACGGCCAATGAAGCGAAGGCACCGGCCGAATTGCTCGTTGGCAGTGTGACGCAACCGAGCGCGCTCACCCTCATCGATCCGGTGACGGGCGAGTTAGCTGTGATGCGTCACAGCAACAAAGACGGCCAGTATGTACCGCTTCCGCCGGCGCCGAACGCACCGCAACCGCTGAAAAAGGTTATTGCAGCCGCGGCGATACAGAGTGCAGCAGCTGCTGCCGAACAGCAACAACAACTGCAACAACAACTGCAACAACAACTGCAACAACAGCAGCAGCAGCAACAGCAGCAGCAGCAGCAGCAACAGCAGCAGCAGCAGCAGCAACAGCAGCAGCAGCAGCAGCAACATCAGCAGCAGCAGCAACAACAGCAGCAACAGCAGCAACAGCAGCAACAGCAGCAACAGCAGCAACAGCAGCAACAGCAGCAACAGCAGCAACAGCAGCAGCAGCACCTCAAGTCGGTCAACATTGTTTCTGCCTCCTCGCCTATACCACCGGTCCCGAACAACAGCAGTGGCGCTTCGCTGACCCCGAATCGCAACACGTCGACGCCGACTTCATCGGGTGGAATCGTGGGCAGTGGGAAGACGTTCGCGACGGGTGGCCAGCAGCTACCGATGCAGCAGGGTGGTGTTGTCGTGCATCAGCCACAACAAGCCACAAAACCACACCCACTGAAGGCACATGTGCTGAACTCCCAGCAGGCACTGCAACAGCAACAGATTGTAATAAAGCAGGGACCGCCGCAACAGCATCAGCCACCGAGTGTGATCACGTCGCAACAGCAGCAAATGTTCGCTGCGGCAACCGGCGCGATACAGACGAGCATAGCGACAACGATCACCACCAAATCATCCATGCATCCGTCATCGGTGTCGGCGACAATGTCGTCCATGTCAACACCGCTCAAACTTACCACGCCGCCGATGACCACCACAACCTCGCCTTCTGTACTGCACGGCCAACAACAACCGATATTCATACATAATACACACCCGGGACAACACCCGCACCCAATGGCCATTGGCAAGCAAACCACCATCATCAGTGGCAAGCAACAGCAGCAGCAACAGCCTCCCGGTATCCAGCTACATCAGCACACCGGCACTGGCAATCTGCTGCTCAACATACCCCCTGGCATGCACCCGGCGACGGCCGTGCAAATGTCCCCGCGGCTCCACCAACAGCAGCAACAGCAGCAACAAGGGGTCATTGCAAACGCGAAACATCAACTATCGCAGCAACACAAACCTCCCCAGCATCAGCAGCAAGTACCACCTCCGCAGCAGATCATTATCCGGGGCAAGGCAGTAGCTGGCGATTCCTCCAGTCCTTTGCATCCTCAACAGCAACAGCAGGTACCGGTCGGTTACACGGCCGTCCTGCAGGGTGGAGGAAAGATCATTCAGCAAACGACGGCGGGTGCGATGGGATCACAGATGCAGCAGCAAATCATCGGCAAGCATCCGACGACCGGACAGACGATACAGATTTCGACCGGTGGCGGTGCCAGTGTGCTTCCGGTCCACTACCAAACGGTACAGCAGCAACCTATCGTACACAAAGGTGCCATCGCGACCGTGCAGCAAAAGATAGTGAGCGCGCAGCAGCACCATCTTCATCCCCACCAGCAACAGCAGCAGCAGATTCACATGGTCAGTGGCAAGACTCCGATCATCCACCAGGTGCCGATGGCTGGTGGCAAAATTGTGCAGATCCAGTCGAGCGCGATTCAGCAGCAGCCGCAACACCATGTGGTCGGTCCGAACCAACCTGGTCTGCACCAGCAACACCAGCAGCAGCCGCAGCTCATGCAGCCGATCGGTCTGACGAAGCTGTCCAACCACCACGTGTCGACACCGTCCCCGCCGGCACAGCAGCACCAACAGCAGTCGCAGCTGCCGCCGAAGGGAATGTCGCCGCATCCGATGCACCAAGCACCGCAGATTATGACCGGCGCCGTGGCCAGCCCACCGTTGAAGCAGTCGCATCTTCAGGGCCAGCAACCCATCGTGACAGGTACGCGTGCGTGTGCTTTTCCTTGTCATTTAGCAAGTGCAGTTTTAATGCAACCGCTATTTCCTTCCTATCTTCCATTACCACAGGTGCGAGCAGCACTCGGGTGGCACTGCCGACGATGAGTCCCCAGGGTCAATCGCACCCACCGCAGGCTACTATTCAGCGGCACATCCTCACATCGCAGGGCACCGTCTACGAGACAACCAACCTGGTAAGCTACACTTTTTCAAAATCTTTTTTCACCATATCAAAACCTCACCCAACATTTATAAACATGACATGTATGTGTAAAAAAAAAGTCATGTAACAAGATTCATCTGTCCAATAACTCGTTTAACACACACATACACATTTTTACCCCCGCTTTCGGACGCTGCCTTCTTCTATTCTCTCCGCGCACGCTTTCCACCTCGTCCTGGTCAACAGCGTGGTGATCTGAGTGGATTCATCAACCGGGGCCAGAGTCCTCCGCCGGCGCATCAGCAAATGTCGCCCATAACGCCGGTTCACGTACGATCACAAATCGTTCCGATGCTTTCCTTTTTCGATTAATCCGATTTGTTCTTTTACATATTCCTTTTTCTTCTGTTCTGTGTGTTGATTTGTTTCCTTTTGTTTGATATTAGAATGCATACTGTGTTTGGTCGTGCGTGTTATTAACGTGGTTTTTATTATTCGTCTCTTTTCTCTTCCCTACATACGCATCCATCCTGCCCCTTGCTGCTGTTCAACAAATGCTCGCCAATAACGCAGGGCCCAGACGGTGGTTTCCGTGGCGGTATGCCAAGGGACTACGTGAAGTACATGTACCGTAGCAACATACCGAGGTATGAAATCGGCCACCAACAAAACTACCAGCAGCAACAGCAACTGCCGGAGTCGCTCGATGGCGCTGCTCGCTGGTCGGACGATGGTTCTATCGATCTTTCTGTTGTCTCCCTCAGCAGGTCGCCCATGCGGGAGCTGCCGGAGATGGAGGAAACGGTGGCCGCCAGTCCACCGCTAGAGCTTCGTCGGCCGTCCAGCCGACCGCCGCATACCATCGCCGTTCCGCTCAGCCTGCAGAGCCCTGGAGATCGTGTCACTGGTAAGATATAATACAATCTGTTTACGTGAACAGACGTTACGCTTAAAATCCTGAAAGACAGTTCTCTAATGGGTTTCTTGTTATTTCCATACCTTAGATTCACCGCAAGGAGCGCAGGTGTACATGGGAAGCGCAAGGATACCGCATCCCTATCCACCGGACTCACTGAACGCGCGCTACTACGAACCAACGATCGGTGGCCCGAACGGAGGCCCTCGGGCACTCAGCACGGAACCGCCACCGGCTCACCGGCCGCACAATCTGTCCACAGCGCCCTATGCTGGTGCACCGTACTCGGTCACCCCTAGCCCAACACCACCACCATCGGCCTCGCCAGCCACCATGCTCCAGATGCAGCGTGAGCGCGACCAGCAGCAGCAACAACAGCAGCAGCACGTGACTGCGGCCATCGTGGCAGCGGCGGCAGCAGGCGCTCAGCGTCTGGTCGGGGATCGGGTGATGACGTCCGTCCCGCCGCCCCCGCCAGGTAGCAGCTACTACTATCGTTGTAGCGACGTCGAACACGAGCTAACCGAGCAACTTCATCCCGTCGCCCTAGGTCACGGAACGTCGTCGATGAGCGCGTCTGCGCCGCTGCCGGCCCACACGGGCGGCGGTGGTATGCTCTCGGTAATGGGGCCGCAGGGGATTGGCGCTGGGCGCAGCATTCAGGTGGCCACCCCACCGGGTGGAGTGCCGGTGTCTGTGCCGGTGCCCGTCCCGGTGGTGTCGGCGCCACCACCCTTGCAGACGGACTCGCTGGAGGCGCTGTTACAGCGCTATCCGGTCATGTGGCAGGGACTGCTCGCGCTCAAGAACGACCAAGCCGCGGTGCAGATGCACTTCGTCTACGGAAATCCGATCGTGGCGGGCAGCTCCTTGCCGAGCAACGGGGACGGCTCGACGCCTCCGTTGCGCATCGCCCAGCGCATGCGGCTGGAGCCGGCGCAGATTGACGGGGTGGCACGAAAGATGCAGGTACGTTTGCTGTAGCACCATTCATCCGGTGAATTATTCACTCATTCCTGTTGTGTCTTATTATAATGCTTTAAACACGTTTGTCCTCCCCTCCACAGATGGTAAATGAACACTGTATGCTGCTAGCGCTGCCGTGTGGTCGCGATCGGATGGACGTGCTGCAGCAGCAGAACAATCTGCAGACCGGCTTCATCACCTACCTGCAGCAGAAGCAGGCGGCCGGCATCGTCAACATTGCCGCGCCGGGCAGCACGCAGGCCGCCTACGTGGTCCACATCTTCCCGTCGTGCGAGTTCGCCAACGAGAACCTGGCTCGCATCGCGCCGGACCTGATGCACCGGGTGGCTAACATCCAGTACCTGCTGATCGTCATTGCCACGGTGTAAGCATGCGCTGCCCTACCGTCTCCTGCGATGGCCGATGTATGTACATACCAACTGTGACACACTAACTAGCTACTACTTCTACTACTACCACTACTTCTACTACTTCTACTACTACCATCACCACCTACTACTAGGAGCGAAACAATGTTAAAGGTTATGGAGTTCAGAGTAGGGTCGTCGTTCCGTTGCTGTTTGGGTTGCCGAAACAAACCAAACCAAATACACAAACTCACTATAAGATTACCGCTTAGGCTTGAAAAGTGCGAACACATAAATACACGAGTGGTATGTGAAATGTGAAGAAATACTATTTATTTAACATCATGTGTCTGGGTACGGGCGCACGTGCTCCACCATTGCAACGTGTGGGAGATAGTAAAATGGTTTTATGGATACTGGAAAAATCCGCTGTCCGTTTATGAGGAATATAAGAACAAAGTGAATGTACATTTAAAACAAAAACAGTATGTGAAATAATGTAAGCTACTTTTGCCATAGAATGTCCGCTGTAGCATGCAAACCGTTGGCAAAAGTTGCTCAAACTATTTCGCATACTTTACAAAACCGATGCAAAGCGGAGCGCGAGAATCATGTAAAGCTAAAGGTGTAAACTGTGATTTATCCATATTTCTTAAGCATTACTTCTGAAAGGATACCACCAGCACTATCACCACCAACAAATAGCACAGTTAAAAAACACGCTTGAACCGTTAATGAAGAGCATACGGTGAAGAGATGGAGGAGGGAGTATACGCGTCTAGCGCGCCACGCCGTAGGAAGAAAACTAGGGACTGCGTCGCAGTACGTCAGACCAGAAAAACGGACAACTAACAACTCAAAATACAAGTAATTACTCCCCGCCGCCGATCAACAAAAGGCAGATAAAATCACACGGGGGGAAAAGCCGCCGTTACCGTTTTTGAAGATGCATGAGTTGTGCATGACGTCGACCCTGGATAGTCTTGGTTTTTGTTTCCCTACCGGTTGCAGGGGAACGCATATATTTTCCTATTTGTCTCGTTGTCCACAAACATGGGATCGAACAGGCTCCTACAGGCTCACTGGTACAGTAATCACAAACATTCGCATAGAATGCGAAATATTATTGGCTGTTGCATGTAAATCTTGGTTTTAAAATAGTAATCGGAACTGTAAGGAAGGAGAGGCAGGGGGCGGATGTAGAAATAACCGCAGCAAAACCAGTGAAATGCGGCTGTTGTTTGCCAATGAAGAAATAGAAGAATACAAAATGCATGGTGAAGACAAAAGGTGACACGACAAAGAAAGGAGCAATACCTTTCGGTGAGTGTGTGTGTGTAGCTCACAGAAGCAAGAACGATGTTGAACTACATTTTAACGATGAAAAAACAAGGGACTTTGCAAGGATCAACAATAAATTGACCAGTAGGGAGGACTGTGGCCAATCATAACACTACCATTGCTACTACTGATGGACGTACAAGACGTAAAAAGAAGAACCCTTTGTGGAAAGATGAAAGGGAAGACAAATCGACGAAAAGAAGACACGAAAGAGGACAAATCACTCTAGCGAGCTACAACAACACGCTCAGCAAAAAGTTGATAGTAGAAAAATATATTATACAACTCATAAACAAATACACAAAAACACACACACACACTCAAATAACATGAAAGGGGGTCGGAGGATACACAGAAAATAGGTCATTAAGGAGACAAATAAACTTTAGAATGTGCTGTAAAAAGTAGAAAGGGGCAAAGCAGAAAAACAAACGCATTGGTAATGTACCTAGTGTCTAAGGTTCGATATAATGATGTTGTGTAGCGTTAGATTTGCGCGAGCAAAGAGAATAGAAAAGAAAGAAAAGAAAACAATGGATAATAAGTTAAGCGGGCAGAGAAAGGTATAGAGGCGCATGTGCGAGTGAGAGTTCTAGAGATATGTTGCGTCACCCACATACCTTCGTGTGTAAGAAGGGTTAGAGAAAAAGCAGGTGTACGCAACTTGAAGAGCATTAGTAATATTATTATTAACGCAGTAACGATCCCGATACAAAAGAAAAACACACACGTTCATTATTATATATATACATACATATATAATATACACAAATAGTAAAAGAGGAGAAGTGGAAAAGAAGAAATACGCGGTTACTATAGGTTAACGAACACGCGTGTATCTCCGCCGCACCCCCGCTTCTGCGCGGTGACGCAACGGTTCGCCACGCCGTAATCTACTATACCCCCGATACTAAGTAATATAGAGTCTAGAGTCTAAGCACCGAGAGCATTGGTTGAGAGGAGGGCTAAAGGAAGGATATAGTAGTGTAGTTTTCTTTTTCGCACTACGAACCTGCGGCGAATCGATGAAACACAACACCCAAACACCACCCTTCACCAGCCCAAAGCGCGCCGCATGCTTTTCTCTCCCCCTGTGCGTGTGGAAGAAGCGATTGTTGTTTTGCTTCCTTTGCGCAAGTTCACTAAGCTCCCCTGATTTTTTTTTTCGTTCTTAATCGTTATCATTATTTTTCTTTTGTTTTTCAATATGTGTAAGTACTTTAACGATATCGATAAAACCTTTGTACATATACACTTTATAAAAAGATGAGATAAATAAAAATCCAAACCCACAAAAATAATAACTGAGACGGATTTAAACACGAAATGAGCTCTACTGGCAACACTGGGGAACGGATGATGTGTATGAATTGAAAGAAAGTAGTAACGCGTTTTCAATTATGCGCACAATTATGGCGCACGGAGGCTACATTTTTGTCCCTTTGCTTTTTTTTTTTATATTGCGTTTGTGTTTGACCTCAATAGGACGAAAGATAAAATAACACAACAGCTAAACAAAGTATAACATTTAGTATATGCCGGGAAGAAGGTGCCACTTTGGCGATCGAAAAATCACCCGTGAAAGATAAGATTATCAAACTAAATTATATAACGTGTACAAAAAGTAAAACAATCTGGCTAGCTATTTCACTAAAGTAACACATAAAAATGAAACATAAAGTACGATCATCCGCCGAACCGAACCGAAATAATCGACGGTGCAGGCAAAGGAGCACGAAAGGTGAAATTGCGTCTGAGAAACAATTCGCGAACATGTGTTTTTTTTTCTATTTTCCGTTTCCAGCGTTTACGTAGAACGAATAGAAACGATGCGTGTTTCGGCTGGACATTTAAGTTGTCTTGCGAAGTTATAACTTGTGTAAAATGTACAGAAATAAGGGTCAAACAAAGAGGCCACAAGTGTCTGCCAGAAGTTTTAACGTTCTTTAACGAAGGGGCAGGGGTGCATAGAAACATTGTGGCAGCACAGTGCTGTGCTCTGTAAAGCTCATGATAATGTTTCCGAGTTTAATTTGTCGACCTTTGAAAGGCGAACGGCATCTCGGCGAGTGGGACACGAAAGATCCGCTGGGAATTATATTTTTTTATACGTAAGAAAACAAACCGGATATGAAGAACCGCAAACGGGCAAATGATGCTGGCAATGGGAAGAATTTTAGATAGCGAAATTTCTACATCAATAGCAGCAATACTCTATATGAAGGGGTTTACATTTCGCGGAGTCGATTTTTGTGAGGATTGCTTTTTTTTTGCTTTATCCATCATCCCTCGAAAACGACACGTTGTAGAGAAATGGTTATTTAAACAATGTGAAAAGAATAGAATGGTCGTTGGTTCTACTGGTTGACAGGCAGATTGTCTGAATGTTCAAAACATTTCTAGCATCCAAAACCATAATTCATATAGGCAAATAAGCAGTATGATACTGTTCTCTCGCTCCAAACAATAATGGTTCAAAGCAGCGCAACTTGTAAATCAAAAAAAAGAGAGAAAAATGAAACAGAAAATAAGAAAATGTAGTCACTATCAGAACCGCGGAAAATTTAACTACAGCATATGAAAGGATTATTGTATACAGTCGTTCTGGCACAAACGTGACACATACGGAGGAGCAGAGATGAACTTACTCATAAAAAAAACCACACTACATTACAGGTACACTAATAACACATTACAAAATCATAAAAATAAGCAAAAGCACGACGTTGCAGCGTTCAATAACGCAAAAGGGGTATAATAACAAACAAACAAACGAAACGAAACAACTAAAACCAACCAATAAAATGTAGCGTAAAAGAATTAAAAATTATTATTAACTAATTGTGATCATCAAGAATTAAAGATAAACAAGCATGTACCTTTTTCTGTATATTTTGTATATAGTCGTCGAAAGGAGGGGTCATAGGGAAAGTGAGTGAGTGTGCAGACAAGGATAAAGAAAAAAAAAGTTAGAACATATGGGCGAAAGTAAAGAGTAATCTGCTGTAAGAGTAAAAAAGAAAAATCCCACAAAAATAGAATCGTTAAACAAACACATAAAAGTAACAAAGCTGTATGTATTTGCTACCAAAACACAAACAAACAAAAAAGCTAGCAAAACGGAACCGAAGCGAAGGAGCAATGCTGCAACACAGTAAACCGTAGAGGACAAAGCAAGAAACTACAAAAGAAAAACTGATTGATTATGAATTAATTATATAGATTACAAGATAATTGCAGAAAATAAAAGTAACACAAATTACTCGGATGATGTAAACAATGTACGATAGCAATGATGACAAACGTTCTTCGCGACTGAGGTGGTACATCAAACGATGAGTAACTCAACATGCATGTCTACCTGGCAATCTTTTTACTTCTCCGTACACATCAGTGGCCACGTGTTTCTGATGTAATTTTCGGCGCTATAAACACGCAAAGGTGATGTAATTGTGTGTCGCTATTGCGCTGCGCTTCCACCCCCGTCGAGCGTCGGAAAATCAATAGTGAAAAGAACTTTTAAGGTATCCCTATTCGGTGTTCTCAAGCTAGAAAATTCAATCAATCATACCGACAGCATTATTTGACGGTCGGACGCTTCTGCGACAAGTCGTGCAGAGGTTTCATAGGTGAAGAAGAACGCCATTTCCTTGTTGAAACGCAAAAACGGATTGTTGATTTACAAAATGCGGTGCTGGTTCGGATTGTTGCTGTTATCAGCGAGCACGTGGTTCCCAGGAAGTGTAAGTATTCGCATGCAGGCAAAATGATGCCCAAGACTATAGCTACCCAGTGTTTGTTTCTCTTTCTAGGAGGTCGATGCGGCCACCTTCACCGTAACGTCCGAGGTATACATGGACGTGTCGATCGATGGCGAAAAGATTGGAACCATCATCATCGGGTTGTTTGGCGAGGAAGCGCCGCTCACAGTGGCTAACTTCCGCCAGTTGTGCATCGCGAGCGTGGACGGGTTTACCTACCGAGGAAGTCGTTTCCATCGGGTCATTCAAAAGTTTATGGTTCAAGGTGAGCGTAGGCGAGATGCAGGTGCGTCCGAAGGTGTGACTTTGGGTTTTCTTGCAGGTGGCGACGTGGTGTCGGGCGATGGACACGGCGCGATCAGCATGTACGGGAAGTACTTTGACGACGAGAACCTTAAAATCAACCACACCGGATCGGGTTTCTTAGCAATGGCCAACCGTGGCCCGAACACCAATGGATGTCAATTCTACATCACGACCATGGCGGCGCCCTGGCTGGACGGAAAGCACACCATCTTCGGCAAGGTGATGGACGGGCAGGGCGTGGTACACAAGATCGAGCAGGTGCGAACGGACACCGACGACTACCCGGTGAAGCCGGTCATTATCGACGACTGTGGAGATGTTCCGGTTCTCAGTCCGTTCACCGTCTCGGACGACCCATATGAGTAAGTAACGGTCGATGCTTTAAACTTCTACGAACTACGCACTCTCTGTGCTCACATCCACTTGGTGGTCGGAATCTTTATCTTAACAGCTTGTGGGCTTGGATTAAAGCATCTTCGCTGCCGCTCGGAATGTCGTTCTCTATCCTTGCCTTCTTCCAATACATCATTCGAAAGTTGGACGGGTACACCAGCCGTGAGGCACTGCGCAACGAGCAAATGGCCAAAACCGAATGAAAAATTCAAATCAATTCAAATATCTATTTTTATAAAACCAACAGTACATACCAACAATTGTACCAAAAATATACTAACAGTATACTAACACGGTGTGTGTAATTTAATACTATAAAACATAAAAATGGTTTGAATCGACTCATGTCAAAGGAAAGGAGGAGCGTGTTGAATTTTAGAGAAATTGTTATTATTATTGAAACAAATATAACAGCGAAAAATTTAACGAGTGGAATAGTGGTTCTAAGGGATGGAATTATGAATTATACAATTCTTATCTTACTTACCTGAAGGTGTTGTGAATACAACGCAACAACTTCTTGACTGTTTTGCCAAGATTCAAATGAGAAACTGTTCTTCTCCCTTCAGCTTATAGCGCCACTTTCGGCAATTTATTGAACCTAGTTGTGTGGAAGAGATGCGAGCTCTCGGTATCGATTTGCTTTTAGCCTTGATTGTATAGTGATGATGTTAACCTGTATGGATTATTCTATTCATATTTTTATATCTAAAATCATTGGAATTAACTATATTTGCATCAAAAAAAACAATTATCATATTCGGACAAATAAACCGAACACGACAAAATGTCAAATTCGCATTGATGCAAACGTCAAATTGGTCGTTTCTGATCCACCTTATTGTATTCACCGTTCTTGGTTGTACTTCTGCTGTCAATCGTGCGGCAAAGTATTGCCTCGGCAGAAAATAAACAGTAAAAATGTCGAATTTCGTGATAAATGGTTGGTAAAGATTGAATAGAACTACGGAAGAACTATTGACAAAACTAAATTACCCCCTTCTAGGCCTGTTGCAGTCCCGCAACCCGCTGCTCACATTCCGCCGGTTCCGGGGGAAGATCAACATTCAGCGTCCGCGGGCTCCGCATTACGAAAGAGCACGAGTGCTCGAGGTTATCAAGCCGGCGTACAAGAAGCCCGAATTCAATGCCCCGTGCATCGAGGCGCACAAGACGCGTGAAAGCAATAAACTGGACAACCCGTACGAAACGATCATCGCCCGGGAGGCACGCAACTGGTTCGAGCACAGCAAGCTGGTTGCCTTCCTGCACGTCAACTCGATCCGGCAGGAGGACATGTTCAAAGCGCAGGTTGCCCTGCACCGCCACAACGTTTCGGTGAAGGTGTACGGAAAGTCGATCATGCGGAAGGCGGTCGGGGGCACACCGTTCGAGACGATTCTGCCCCTGTTCGAGGCGAAAACGGTGATCGTATTCGCGCCCGAGCCTCAAAAGATAAAGCAGGTGCTGAGCGTGCTGAAGAAAACACCCCAGCTGATCCTGCTGGCCGGCATCGTGGAGGGCCGGTTGCTCAGCAAGAACGAGTTCGTGGCGTATGCTACCATGCCGGATCTGACCACGACGCGGGCTCAGTTTGCCGCCGTGCTGGACAGTGTCGGAGGCAAAATCGTTTCCGACCTGCAGTGTCACCAGAGTCAGCTGGTGAATCTGTTGGATGCCTACGCAAAGAACGAACAGGCAAGTAGTGGTGGTGGTGAGGGCAGTCCTCAGGCTGCTGGCGAAAATGTGGAAAGTTGAGCTGAGTGACATGGTTTGATTTTAAGGATACAGTAGTGAAAAAAAAAAACAAAATTAAACAAAAAAGTTATGTAAAACATTACTACAAGTTTTTATGTCCAGTTACTGAATGTTCGTGGTGATTATCACTAGTTGCTTTCATTAGTAATTAAACTATAACAATTTCGGAAATAACAGTTTGAAAGTGCAAAGTATCCGAAACCGTTATGGTCTAAAGACAAAAAGTCCACAATTCATTCACGTTCGCATTCTATATTTTTTAATTAAATCAATCTTATTTCTGACTTGAATGGAGAGATGAAAGAAAACGCACAATATTGTGTCATCTTTTAGCAACTAATTGTAATTTAATTGTCTATTACCATATAAACTAAACCATGCTAACAAGATCATGCTCTCGAAGGTGATGGGAACTATTATTATTCCTATTAACGCAGTGACTAGCAACATTGAAATGGGTAACCATAGTTGCAACACAGCACCAGGATATCGCGTGTTCCTTACAGTTAAACCTGAGCTCTAGATGAAATGAACACAAGACGCTGTGTTATCGTTGGTGTCTTAATAGTCTTAAGGATCGATGCGTCTGGGCAAGCCGTGATAGCGCTGTTCCATCTATTTCGGGGCCCGTTCGTTTCTCGTGCTCTACAACTACTGCATAAATTAAGGAATGCACTGACAAAAACCAATATTACAACCACAAAAGCAAGCAATTCCACCTCGTGCCGTTTCCGAGGTTAGGTGGTGAACTTTGTTCGAAAGTTATTCGCCAATCTCGTCAGTGCCTCGGCGGCGTCGATTTCGTCCTTCTGATGGCCAACGGCAACGCTCATCACCGTCTCGCCGTAGGTGGGCGAGGGAGAGTACGATCGAGTCGAGCCAGGTGGCCCGCCGTAGAGTCCACCCGAATCACAACGCTTTTTGGTAGACGATTGTTTTCTTGGAAAAAAAGAGAATGAATGGTAAGTTATCAGTTGTGCTTATCGATATTTGAATGTATTTTGTTAACGCAGTACTAATGTACAAATAATTTTCAGGTCCTGTTTTCGATCGGGTTTAAACGGATGCCCTGCGCCTTAAACACGCCTCAAAACATACCCAGAGTTATCCCAATCGATGTAGTTGTGCTTGGAGGGTGTGAACTTGGCGGTACTTTCCAGCCACTTCGACAGCGACGGTGGCCCTCGCAGGACGGTCGCTTCGCAGCCCTGTGGTTGTTGCTCGGCGAGATGGTGATACTCGGCCTGTTCCGGAGAAGATGTAGGAGGATGCTGGTGCTGTTCGTGCTCGTGCGTATGGTGCCGGTGATGATAGTGCGCCTGCTGGAAAGGGATCGCCGCCATTAGGACCGGCACTACTGTTCGCTCCGGTTCCGTCGCTTCCAGCTCGCCGAGATCGCGCAGGTACTTCTCCATGATGCTGTTCTTGTATTTACTCGATCGTGAACGTACGCCGGGGACGGCCGGCACGATTGGTGTTGCGGGCGAAATGGTGGTGGTAGGGGTTAGGTAGAGGGTCCCGTTTGTGTGTCCCTCCTTGCCGTACGGATGACCCGGGTACGCGGTCGCCGTGGTGAGGATAAGCGGCTCCAGGGTGGTGCCGGTTTCGGGAACATATTTTCCATCGATTTGGGTTACCTTTTAAAAGAAAGAGAACATATTTCATAAGCTAAGTTCAGTAATTTCAGTAATTTTTCTATATAAGCTACCGTTTTTTTCTGATTTTAGCTTGATCATCTCTGTGTGAAAAATGTGTTTCCACTCTAAGAAATTATGTCCTCGCGCTTAACCTAAATGCCCAGCTGATGCGGACCTATTTTGCATTCTGGGGAAGCCTCGGAACTATTTGAGAAGTCAAGTAAGTTTAGCTACATTTCCCAAGCGTTTGTAGTATAGAACCCAAATCACAACCGTTTTGGGGTGAAACAAAATACAATTGAATTGATCAATTATTTGTTTCTAAAACATCTCGCCTACTCGCCACGCCAAAAAAAGAAGCAACAAATATTCGTGATTCTACTGCACCTGGTTATGGAAAGGTTTTTAACGTCTCGGTGGCTTACCTTGTAGCACCTTGTTTCCTCCGGTATCCCGAACACGGTCTCATAGTTCCGCGGGGTGTAGCAGTGATCGAAACAAAACGTTGCTGCTGGATACGTGTCCCGTACGTCCTCGTGGGGAGACGTCGCACCGTTATTTCGCTGGCTCAACCTCTCAAACTCTGGCAATCGCACGTAGTCGACATACTTCCTGCTCATGAGATTATTATTGCGACACTGTTCGCTGTTGTTGTTGTTGTTGTTGTTGTTGTTGTGGCCAACACCACCGTACGGTGCTTCGTACGGTGCTCCCCCTCCTCCTCCCCTTGGTGCGTAGTTCAGGAAGGCCACCGGACCACCAGACCCGTACCCCATTGGCACTCCCTGCCGGTGTCCGTTTCCCATCGGTACATGGCGCCCACCGTGCTGCGGCTCCTCCCCGGACGAGTCGGGCGAGCGTGAATCGCGCGAGTCCTCCCCGCCTTCCACACCGTGCTCGCCCCAGATGCTGTCACTCGAGCAAATGCTAAACTGCTCCACGTTGCCGCGCGCGTTGGTGTTGTAGTTTTTGATCAGATTTCCCCAGGTCTTGCGGGTCGGCGGGTGGTTGCCGGAGTTTTTCAGCTTCCGGCGCCAGTTGGCGAACCAGTTGCAGATCTGCGTGTACGTCAGGCCCGTCTCGTGCGCCAGCAGCTTCTTCTCCTCGCGGTTCGGGTACGGGTTTTCCCGCCGCCGCACCAACCAGTCCTTCAGCATGCGCTTGATCTCCGGCGTGAACAGGCGCTTCACGGGCCGGTGGGTGTCCCCGGGGGGCCAAGCTTTTCTGCAAGTGAAGAGCGAGGTTACCGGATCAAGATGGATTTTTTAGAGCTTTGGTGTATAGCTCTAACCATGCCGACAAGCTCACATGCAAGGATTCCTCCACTCCACCGAACACACAGGTTACATACACCAGCGAAAAGTGGTCTTCCGCTCCGATATCGAGGTTTTTATTTCAAGGAAGAAACGGACACAAAACACACACACACACAGACACGATGCAAACAGAAGCGTTTCCGGCGATCAGCGATCGCAAAGCGCGCCGATGATCTCGTGACGTAAAGACCCATTAGGATGCAGATGATGATGCTGATGATGGATGAAAATGGCGCTGCAGATAAGTGATAGTGGTATCTAGTAGTATCTAGTATTCAATGTAATGATAGTAGCATTCCTCACACTCATTAGCAAACATCTTCACACCCGCAAGGGCGCGTTAGTAAGATCGCGTTAGTTTCTTCATGGTGTGTCGCTCTTGAGGGATGAGCTCGCTTTTTATCCTTCCTCTTGGCTAGACAACACAAAGCGTGATTTCCTCGAGGGTTTCGAGGTTTTTACCCGACTTTCTCTCACTCTCACTTGCTCATTATTTCAACACCACACAAAGGCACCAGGGCAAACCGTCACGTCACGAACCTACTACGCTTACGATTTCGCACCGGACGCGAAGGTTTGTCCATGTTTTGTGATGCTGTTTCGGGTGGCGCTAATTCGATGTAATTTCACAAGCGGTCGCACGTCGAGGTGCGCACGAATTCTGTGCGATTTTTCACGTAGTTCGACGTCGTCAGTGTAGTTTACCTTTCGAAGCGATAAACGAAACGGATGCAGAGAAGAAAAAAAAAGCAATTAACATGGTTGCACAATCACATGAGTGTTCATGTTTTTTTTTTTTCATGAGCCACGAGCCGAATATGTAATAACCACTGTGCTAAGGCTGTGCTTTTTGCAAGTTATTTATGTAATTGGTGCAATATGGGTTCGTTTTGGCTGTCATGGGACCATATCTTTGTTCTTCTTGGATTTTGTTCACGGAGGAATCCCGAGTGGAACGTGAGCGACAATTCCCTCTGCCAAGTGGTATTTTTAGCGGAAGGGAACAGCGAAGTGTGGCCTATTCTATTTGTCCAAATCTAATGTTTTGTGTGCTTGCCGCAGGCTTTCTTATTTTCAGACCTCAAACGTGGTGCTCTGAGGATAGACCTAATAAATGTTTGACCAAGTATTCAGTTAAACTATTTTGCCATGTAAAATAAAGTTTCACATCTGCAATTGAGTGGAAAATATACCAACGGGTGCCAATACCGAATGTGAACAATTGTACCGTTCAACCGCTAGGATGCAACTCGAATCGATTTAAGGGGGCTCAGATGAGAAGCACTTGCTCCGTGGATATTACCGGGATCGCTTCCTTGTTTTTTTTCTTTCCTTTTCAAACACAGAAAACATGACCGTTGTTTTGTACTGTTTGCGCTGTCGGTGTGGTAGCACAGTGTTTGCGGATAAAGATAGATTCGACCGCCAACAATGGCTTGACGTGTAGGAGATGAGTATCGTAACGGGAAAGACGATCCCGCGACAATTTGCCTACCCAGAGGTTTACTAGTTTAAAACTTTTAACTATCTTTTGACGAAATATTTACACTGGATATAATTTTAATATTTTTCCGCGGCTTTCTTTTTTAAGGATCTCATCAAATCACTCGGGTATCGAAACGGATGAGCAAAGGAGTTGGACCGCATCCCCAACGGAGGTCATACCATCGGTTGAGGAGATTTTTCCTTTCTTGTGTCTCGGTGGGGGCGCCACCACAAACACGATCGTGTGAAGAAGGAAGGACAACAAGAAGGGGATGGCGCGTTATTATTTTTAGCACAACACGGCGCATTGCACCACCACCACGATCAGGTTCATCATCATCATCATCAACATCATCGTGGACGTTATGTAGCAGCCAGTTCGTACATCACTGACGGTTTCTGTTCGACGGGGAAAAAACATGATCTTGTAAAGGCCTACCCCCTGCCGAATGATGCGATGTTTTGTGCGTTTCACCTTCACAGACACGGATGCATAGGAGGAACTGCACACAGTTCCCCCTGCCTATCCATAAGATGTCCTTTTCTTTTCTGTTTCGCATCAGCTGGCTCTACCACGGGTCAGTGTTTCTGGTCATGTTTTTTCTTCACCGTACGGTGCACCACCATCGCGAACCAAAATGGAACGCTCGTTTCCCGCGCGCGTGTCGTCTAACCACTTGAGCAGCAGAATACTAACACCTGTTTAAAGGCCGTCGGATGACGCTTGCTCGCTCGCAGCGCAAGGATAGCTCACGGGAATGGGAGAGGGGACAATATCGTGATAAAAATAGTCCTTTTTCACACGCCACTTTTAACAAGAGTTCTTCTGTTTTTTTTCTATCTCTCTATCTTCACTAGGGAACCCTCCATGGACCTCGCGCACAAATCAAACAAAGAATGAAAAAGGGCTTTTCAAATAGTGGTCCTTACAATTAAAAAAAAAATTAAATCACTATTCAAACCTACCACTGTTTCGATTAAGAGCAGAATTCGCTCTAGAATGGCCACCGCAGCCCGCGAAAATAAGCACGAACCAGTGAGGGAAAAGTGATCGATCCTCTTCACGATCGGCGAGAATCTGAAAACATCTGACCAAGTGGTGGGCCCCGCGATCTGCGCTCATCTTCACGACACGCGATCGTGCACGGCTCGACGCCTCGTGAGAGTGAGAGGATGTACGACGACGTGTACCCGAAGATCGTGTCCCATGATCGTGCCCGGCCCGCAGAGATTGTGAGGATCCAACAAGAGAGGAGCTACGAGATCGGTGGTTTTAAATCCGCGACCGATCCGAATCCACCGATGTGCCCGATTTGGTTCGAATCCAATCGGCCCCCGGTGTATCGGTTGTCTTGTGGACACAAGCGTTTTCCACCTCCATGTGTACCGAGTACACAATCCAATCCCTCACCCCCTTCCCCCCTTCATCCCTCGAAGAAATGAAAGAGACATGGAAGAGGTTCCGCGTGAGCTAGGAAGAGACACGCTCGTTCTCTGCAGTCGAATTTGCGGAGCGGCTAAAAACATGATATTTATCGGCGGAAACATACTTGTGAGTCGTATCGACGTCACGCGTGTCTCGTGTTAGTCAGTTGTCGGGGTTCCGATTACGCATGCTGTTCTGTGTGTTTCGTTCCCAACCGCAAAGAGTCGGTCGTCGAGTCGGTGAAACCAGCTGTGAGCCGCTGCACCGCTGCCGATCAACAGTTGGGCCGTGACTAGCATGAACATGGGAGAGTTAAACACCCGCTGTATCTTTCCCTGGACCGGAGTAGTAGTGCAGGCGGGTCTAATGCCGCGACGGGTTAGTAGTTACTATCGATTTGTATATACAGCAAGTGGCAAACGGCGGGCCGATGTCGGTGAAAGTGAGAGTTGTTTAAGGAGTGCAGCTGAGGTGGATAGGTTTTCTCTTGTCGAACTTGACTCGGTCCGAACTTGACAAAGGCCTTTCGTCGGGGATCCTAGGGAGAGGACCAACGGTAGCGAGACAGACAGAGATTTCGTATCGTGGTCCTGTGATCCCTTCCGTTGTGCTGTGAGAAGTGACCAATCGATGAACTGCTCGTTGTGATAATTTCGCGGATGCTCTCTTGTTTAAGTCGCGCAGGGATCATCAGCTCATGCGCGCCACCATACACGACACTGGTAAAATAAATAAATAGATAGGTTTAGGGGGAACAAAAAAAAAAAACGGCCAACGGTCATCTTGGCCTCTCCCACATCGTTGACGATCCACGGATTATAAATATAGAGCGCGCGCGCGAAAGGTGTACTAACCGGAAAGGGGCAGGACCAGGGGGTCATCTTGGTGTTTTCTCTTCCCTCCCTTACGATGCGCGTATAATATTTCGGGCGCGTTCTTGTTTTCGATCCGCGGTCATGATTACATGATCATGTTTTTTGGTGACATTTCGAAACAAATTTTGCGCCGGAGGGGTTACTTAAAAAAAAAAAAAAAAAACAGTGGCGGTCGTACTTAGACACGATAAGGCGAGAAGAATGATTCGGTTTCGTTATTGCTGCCTGTTTGTCTCTTCTACCCGAAAATAGAACATTCAAACGTAAGCTACTAAACACATTGTGTTTCGCGCAGCACAGAGGAATCTATGTCAATGTCCTCCCGGTGCGTTTCGTTCCTCGAAAGATACTGTCGAGCATCATTCCCCCGATGCGCGCAAATCGCCGCCTGACGTAGGTTTCAAGGAACGCGGACAGCAGGGAGTCTCCGGGGACACAATCCGGTGACCATGGGCAGGCAGAAGGAACGTGTACTTTTTTTCGCACTCGCCGCGTAATGAATTCATGTTTTGTGCGCAAGAGGTGTCGTTGTTATGTAAGTGGTTGTTTTTACCTGCGCGATTACCTTCGAGTTAATCTAGAATCTTTTTAGTTGTCCGGTGGCGCATTTACTGGCCTCTTAAGAGGCCTAACTGGAAACGATCGCATATCAATTCGGGTACGGTTTGTAACGGTACAACATAAACCAATTCGTTGGTGTTTAAAACGTGCCTGTTAAAAATGGTGTTGTTTTTTTTTCAAATGTATTTCCTATAAAATACCGTATGCTAATGAGAACCATACAAATGCTTGGTGGAATAACATGAAAATGAATGATGAATAAGCTCAAAAATTAATCTTAATCAATTATTTAGGATAAAATCACATTTCGCCATCCAGATGATGTGCCATTCTTTTGACGGCCGTTGCTGTCGTACAACATGATCCAAGTAACAAAGTATTCAACACCAAACGTCGGAAGTTTCCATGGTATAACCGCTACCAGGCGACTAGACCACGGTTGGAGGTAGCGTTTCTCGTCCACACCGAACACCGCGCATGCCGTCTCTTTCTGTCCGCCCCCAGGCGAGCGTGTACGCGAGGAGGAAAGCCAACTGGTACGCCATGTATTGGCGCCCTTGCAAATGGTGGTGGCTGCCGTGTTGCCGATATTTAATTGCAAGCAAGCTCACTCTGTCCCGTTGTTGCGCCACGAACGAATCCGTCCACGCGCGGTCTACGATCGCTGTGGGACGAACGCTCGACGACGTGCAACCATACTGCCAGGCTCGCAGACTCCCTGGGCGCTTTTGGCCGGCTCCGACACGCGTTGACAGTTCCCGCCACTTTTTTTAAATCATGCTGTCGCGATGACAACCAACACCTGTGTGTGCGTGTGTGTGTGTGCTCCATCGCGTTTCGTCGTCATGTTTTGCGATATTTCTTGAAATATACTTTTTCCTTTTTATCAGTCACAGTAGGCATTTCCGGGGTATTTAATAAATTTCATCCGAAAATGGAAGCAGATAAACAAATACAAAACAAACAAATTAACAGATGACTCCAGCCTCCGCGCGGTGTCCCGACCCGTCATGATTGGTCGCGCCGTCGCACGCGAGGGACACCCGGCGGAAGCGTTTTTCGAGAGAGAGACTTTTCGCATTTCGTGCCCACATTGGTCGTTCTAGGTTCCTTTTATTCACAGGGTCGCAGCCAGCGCAGCAGGTTGCTCACGGAGTTCAGCGCAACCACACACACGCCCGGTGGTGTTGTTCGCGGGCAAATTCTGCCGTGATCAATTTCAATTTTGCGCTCCACTAGGAGCGCAGCACACGCCGCAGGTGACGTGTTTGCATTCTTTCCTTCCCGCTATTTACACCACCGTAGCACGGATTGTGCGTCTCTTTCGCTCCATCCACCGGGCCGACGCACACCACCTCTGGGTCATATCGCACGAACTGGAGCTGGTGTGCGAGTGTCTGCTGGTCTGGTGTGTGCGTGGTTCCGCTTTTCAGCATCGTTCCAAGCGAGTGCGCGCGTTTTTTTAAATGGCGGTGCGGGAGTTCGAAGAATACTTTCAAAACTTTTCCTTTACCACCAAGGGCGCAGACTCGCGCCGAAGGCAACAGCAGCAGCAGCAGGGTTTGTTGTGGCGCGCCCCGGCCTCGGAACGAACGATTGTGGCCCGATTATGTGCCTTTTCTGATCGGATTCTTTTTATTGTTACTCGGCGAGCAGGCAGACCAGAAGGTGGACCGGTTCCGAGCCGAAGCGCTGCTGGTTGTGTGCGGCACTATGGGAGAATTCTCTGGGAAAAACATACAAAAACAAACAATTTTTGTTTCTTTCATTTTCGGAAGTGGCTACATTTTACTTTATTTTAAAGAAAAGAAATTCAAAAAATGGTTTTTAATGTTTTATTGGAGCGCTCTCAAACCCTGCATCCCCCATAAAATCATTTTTGTTGATATTTTTTATGTTAAAATTTTATTTTGGACAGTTTCTTCACAGCTTAGACGCACTGTGCAACGTCAAGCGGAGTGGAACAGAGCCCCCACACTGCACGAGTGTGTGTGTGTTGGTGAAAAGTATGACGATCAGGTCGTCGGACTGCGCCGGAGCGGGATGGGAACGTCTCTTTTTTGCCGCCAAAAACCAACCACCAACCCGGATTTTGACGTTTCTTCGATGACGGCAACGCGCGCCCCGGTGTGGGCGCGCACAGAATGGCAACAGTTTTTTTGCATTTACATCAGGAGGCCAGGAGTCGCAGCTGGGGACCCGGCTATCAGTACGTACCTCACACCGATAGGGGGCGCTAGTGGGCGCCGGCTAGGTTGGTTGGTCATCCGTCGTCAAGCCACGGGCCGTCGTCGTTCCCGATCCATGTAGACACGTAGACGGAAAATGGTTTCGATTACTGATCAGGGTGGCAGCATCACGAGGAGGCTGCGGTCGCTGGCTGGTATCCCCTACGGTACCTGTGTCTCGCTCTTTCCACCGCTGGCAGACCATGTATACGCTAGAGGGGGCCCTATTGGAATCGATCTTCGGCGCGTTTTGCCGGAGGAATTGGTTTCGATGAACCAAGCGGGGACAATCCAACTTACGGGTTCACACCCTTTGATTCCGAGAGAGCGAGAGAGAGAGAGAGAGAGAGAGAGAGACCGTCTACCGACGTTTGGCCCCATCTCGGGCCCCATAATCGACAGGATTGCTTCACATGACGTCAAAATCGGGACAATGGGACGAATTGTATCCGGAGCACAGCACCGACAGCGGACAGCGAATGCGACACGGGCGATTTTATCCGATGCCGAAGTTTTGGGGACAGAGATACCCTGAGTGTGTTTGTGCCGCACCGCCACAACAGAGCTCCCAAGAGGAGCGTTTCCTAGCAACCATCTTCATCATGTCACTGACAAGATGACGTTTATTTGTTTGTGCAGTCTTTCCTTTTTTACTGATAAATAATTGATAAATCTTTAAAGAAAATAGCAGTACTTACTGAGATTTTATTGTGTAGAATTTTCACTCTAGAAACAAACTTTGCGTAATTTCTATGAAATATATTTAAAAACATAGCATATAAAAAGAGAGAGCATAAAATTTGACAAGCCATTTTAAACCAGTTTGCGTTTTAATGAATTCTAAACTTTATTGACGAGTGGAAGAAAAACAAAGCATTTTTTTATTGATTTAATTCTGACAACAAGCTCATTAGGTGCATACTTTCGCTGAAATTTCATAAATTTTATTAATTGCTCTGAAATAAAACGAATTGAGTTCCGCGAGTCAATTTCGACCACATCCGACGACCCCGATCCGGGTTTGTTTCGCCGGCAAGTGTTGTTCTCAGAAGTTGAGCGCAGGCAGGATTCGGACACAAATTCTACCAGGGCAGCAGACAAGCGAGGAGCCACCCTTTCGACATGTGTGAACGAAACCCTCGTTGTTTTGCGCTAGGCGCCATTTCACCGTGTAGTAGGTGGCCCTGGCAACGATGACCAAGTTCCAAGAAGTGATGCCAATCCATACTGCGATCATACTGAGAATTATTTCACTTTTCATTGTTTAACTTTCATTGTTTCATTTTGGAATGAGTATAAGGGGAGGATTTTCTATTTAAACAAAATCTGTTGGAAAACTAATTTTCTTTTCGGCAACCACAACTCGAAAGCAGACGAATCGAAAGTTTCTAAAGATGGCGTAGGCCTAGCGACGAATAAATATCAACAGCGGCATAATGTTTTCACCATTGCCAGAATGAAAACATTATGGCAGGCGAAAATTTGGGAAAAAATTTATCGCTTCGTGCATTTTCGTTTCGCATTTCTGATAAGATATGACAGCGATTTCGAAATCATGACAACTGCCGCGTTGAGTCTCATCCACATTTGTTTTGTCTCGGAGTGGCTTTAAACGAAAGTGATACAAATGTCTGCCTGGTTCGACCCGGGGCGCATGCAGCCGGAGCAGGTAGACCGAGCCGCGAAATTGGGACACCGGCCCCGTTTTCGAGAAGTGAATCGAGTTTTCTGCATCATATTACCGATATTTGCAGCAGGGCCGCAGGCCCACAGCGGGTAGCGCGCGACCGATTTACCATCCCCGGCGCGTGTTTCTAGGACTCCAATACACGCGCGGAAGTGGCCCGTGCGAGGGTGTGCGTGTGCTTCAGCTGGCGGTCGCTTTTGCTGCGCCTGGTAGCGGACAAGAGGCGACCGCGGATGACGTTCGATGCGAAGTGTGAGCGAAAGAAAGAGAGCTACCGAAATCGGCGGGAGGGAGCACGACAGCTTGCTTACGTTGTGTGAACGAGGCATCATCTTGCCATCTCAATTGAATTGCCATCTTGAATTGCGAGCCGAGCTGTAATTTTTTACGATTTCTTACCATTCATTCAAATTAAATTATGGATTTGCTAATTTCGACCTTTTTTTAAAGGTGTTCAAAATAAACCACTGTGACAGACGCTGTTTAGACACAAATTGTTTCAGATTGTTCCATGAACCCAGCAGCCAGTTACTCCGTTCCGTTCCCGTTGCAAAGAAACCCACAGTTTTACGCGGCAAAAGCGAAGATAGATTTTATGAATGGAATTTTTGACGCGAGTAGATTAGAGCTCTGAGCCGTTAAAGAAACCGTTTATGAGAAACTTGAAGCTTGAAGTTGTACAAATGAACGGCGGTGAAATTTCTTTTAAATTGAAAAAAAAAAACACTTCCCTCAAGAAATTATTGTCTTATCCAATGATAAGCTTGATCAACACCAAATTGGAGTATGGAAATACGAAACGTATTTATTACGTCGCTTCATCATCTTGCATCTGGTTTATCGAAATAAAATACAGCGAATAGTACGCAACCTATAAGAACCTTCACAATACCCACCGCAAGGAACAATTGGCCAAGAAACGGATTCTTCGCGCCCATCAACGATGGCGAGCTAAGGACGATCGATTTACTGCCGCCAAAGCTAACCACGGGGTACGTGTAGCGTATGTTCAGGCGATATTCACCCCTCGGTAGGCCACGCTCGAACGGGGCCACGGAATGATTCACTCGTCGATGCCGCTTCCGGAAGTTTGGCAAAGCCGGCGAGCGCATCCAGTTGATGAGATCCTCGTTCTGGAAGCCGTTGTTGGCCGGATTTGCCGGATCCAGCTCCCACAGCTCGCGTGACCAGGCCGGTGGACGGGAGATGTTCTGCAACGCTCGGCGCAGGTCGTCCCCGGGTGGGTTGCGAAACTTGAGCCGACTCTCGTGCGGCCAAACGGATCCTCCGCCGACCAGGGGCACCCGGTGGACCGGGTCGAGCAGCTCCAGCACGAACGTATCGTTGAACAGGGAGTTGGCGATCAGACCACACGGTGCCACCGGAAGCGTTCGGTTGTCGCGGACGGTGTGCGTCAGCGGATGACACCGTGGGGACGGTACCTTCGCCACGTCGCCCCGCAGTTGCCCATCGTCGCGGGAGATCATGAACGCGCGATGGCTTTGGTGGAAGTTGGTCAGCGCGTAGTAGAGGTAAACGTCCCTCGGAAAGGGTTGCTCCAGCCGGAAATCCATGGAACACTTGCATGACGCGCCTGCTCGGGCGTGGATGATTTCGGCGCAGCTTCTATTCGAGCGATCGTCGCCCGTCGCCAGGCAGTGGGTGTAGTCGAGGGTGAATTCCGGGGTCTCGCTCGACACATGAAGAAGTGCCAGGCCGATGGAAATAAACAAAGCCCCGAGCGCTATCGGGAAAGGCCACACGGCCCGGGGACTCCAGTTCGGGTTGCAGCTGGGCAGCCGCTGCTGGTAGAACGCACTGTCCGGTGGACGGCGACGGCGCTGTGGAGCTGCGGCACGAAGCTCTCCTTCGATGGGGGACATTTCTTAAAGCAAACCGTCGTTCGATTAATTATTGCCTACGCTAATTTCACAACATTTAACACATTGTTGCAAAGCTGCTGTGTTGAGTCACTGGTGGGGGGTTTGTTTTTGTTTTCTGTCCACAGTAGGCTACTGCTTTCAAGACACTTGAGCAGCCGATTGGTAAAGCACCAAGGAAACTTATAAAACAAATGTTGGCTTGATTTGACGACAGTTGCGTTTCTTTCCAAACACGAACGATCCAAATTGTGTGACGTTTATCGTGTGACTGATTTTCAACCGTGGTTCCAGAGTAGGCGACGCAAAGTCCGCGTCAATGCAATCAGAAACAAGATAGTGCCGCTGTGTATGTGAGCGTGTCAGATTATCAGCTCAAATTGAACTGGCACGCCTATAATACTGTTTTTTTCTTTCTTTTTTTACAACTGAACAACAACGTAGAAGAAGAATAGTTAGCTTTCTACTTGGAATATTTTTTTTCTATCTTGACTGGATATTTGCTACAATTTGGGATACAATATGGCGATGATCGCTGTCAGCCTACTGTTTTGAGTTGATTCCTGAACTTCTTTATACCTCTTCTTGGGGTAACGACCCTTTCGTCAAGCCTACCCATTTTTTTTAGCGGTTATGAGACTCACGTGGAGGTCCGGTCTGGTTTCGAACCCACGACTTTGAGCAGTCGTACCCGCTCGGCTATCCTGGACCGCCGATCTCCAATATAATACAAAGAAATACATAAACGGGAGACGTTTCAAATGGACGAAGCCCTCAGAAATCACTGTATTCTCTGAATGGTTAAATTATATTATGACAGTCCCAAGATTCGATGTCGACCGTAACGCTTCCTGCACCCAGGAGGTGACGTGCATAATAAATTAAATTTATGTACACCTTTAGCATTGCGTCCTTGTCGATATCATTGCCAAAGGACTGCTACAGGACCACACAGCATAGCCACATGCCGTGACACCGAAGTGCAGCAGTAGCAGCAGTAGCAGCGGAAATAAAGCGTTAGAATATATTGCTTACGTGCTGCACTCATCATCTGTTGAAAAAGACACTGCGGAATTCTTGACTGCTGAGCATGGCGTAAAAAATAACCCGCAAACTTAGGGAACCAAACTCTGGCGGCTTTGTAGGCTTTCGGTTCCGCTTCCGGGTCGGGGTAAGGGAAACACCGCACGTTACTGCATCGACGATGGCCGGCAAAGAGAAACCCAGAGTAGGCTGCCAAATGTGCCCGCTGCAGCCCAGGATGAAACGAAAAGTAATTGTTACATTGTAGCTACAAAGTGGCCCCGGCAGAAAGGAGGGAGCAAGGCAAACAATAAGCAAACAGGACAATCGAGCCGAGGCCTCTTCAGCCGACGAACGTCGCACCGCGGGGCTCGATAAGAGCTCGGAATGGCTCGGAACGGCACGGGAAGCATCCGGAACGGCATGCCCAACCAGACGGAACGCATCTGTTCGGGTTGCGCCCTTCCTGAAACTGGGGGGACTGACGTTGCTGCAGTTTTGGTGAAATTGAATTTCCCGGGTTTCGCTCGGAACAATGGATGGCGGAGGCTGCCATTTCCTCCCGGGCCGGCCTCGGGAGGCAATTATTCTCGTTCTTATTTACACTTGGTGTCGATGCGCGTGGCGTACCGTACAGATTCCGGCAACGCGCCATCTTCCCCAGCCAGCAGTGCTCCCGGGGGAGTCGGTGCGGACGACGCAAAAGATGGGACACATCGCGGAGTAAAACGTCCGTAAAATTCACACACACACAAACGCCCATGAACACGAAACGGGGCAGGGAAACAGCAGCGCCAGCTGACGTTGACGGATGTCTAATGGAGCGGGCAGCGTGACGCGGATTGAACGGCTCTCGGGAAAGCCCTTTTAGCATTGCCACAGCTACCGAGTGATTTGTCCCAGCGTTTTCACCTACATTGTAGCGGCTAACATTTGTTAACGTTCAAGTCGCAAGTTAAAAAGAAAAAAGGAACTGTATTGTGCTGACTTGGCTGCTAGTATTGTTGGCTTCTTTAAGATTAAGATTTTGCTCGTGATTCTGCTTACTTGTGTTTTCTTTAATGTGTAACTTCCCCAATATTCTCTGTGTTTTTAATAGTTCGTTACTAAACAACATGTGGGCATTTTGTTTTCACTAGAAGAGCTGCAGGAAATCATTTTACATCATCGATAGAAACTTATTTTAAAGTTCAGTTGTGCTGATATTAATAAATGTAAAATTTCTTATCAAATTAAATATCCGCTCCACAAACAGCAAAGTATTCTAAAATGTTGAGTCATTTTGTATGCAAAAATGTTTAAAATTGTAAGTTTTAATGTTTCAGGTTTCATAAAGATAATATGAAGAAATCCACCATCGAATTCTTTAAAATAAAGAAAATATGTGTTTCATTCATATAAAACAATATTGATTATTTCAACCTTCTACTACAACTCTCATTTCTAGTCCGATGTTGGATACCCTTCATCCTGGTGACACCATGGCTCGATAACTTTATTTACGAGAAAAAAAAAATACCCAAAAAATCCCAGACCTGAAGAGAAGACAATGAAGACAACCACAAGTCATCTCTGGTTCCTTGTGCGATCGTTCCCCGGAAGTGCTCGTTTTGGTAGGTTGGACAACTTGGGTGCCACGATGAGGCGTGCTATAAAACTGGAAAAAAGGCGAAGACAAAAAAAAAATGGCAAACACAAGCGCAAACAAAACGGTACAAAATCGCAATAGAGCGCAAGGCCTGAACCGCACCAAACGCTATAGTGCGCTAGTAAACCCGCGCGGCCCCGGTTGATGAAGTGCACATCTGTTTCATTTGCATAAAGTAATAAGCCAAGAGAAATGGCCATATTAAAAAGACGTTAATATTTTTTTCTTCTCCACCCCTCTCGTCATCCCTTTTTCCGCTGCGCGGTGGTGCTCGGGCAGTCTCGGAAGCAGAAGAGTTGCTCGGCGAACGACCAGCACTTGGGTTGTAGCAATTTTTCGTCCTCGACTCGCACTCCTTGGGGAGGGACACGGGATTGGGTTGGAAGGTTCCTCGTTCCTGAGTCGCGCGGTCGTAAATCTTGAACGTCGGGAAGAAGTGATACGTCGCGGGAAGAGTGTCAACAGTACTCGAACACTAATTAAAATATTTGCACGTGGGTTCTCCACGAGATTATGAATATGTCGCAAATTAGTCAACGAGGAAAGATTTTAGGGGCTTATTCGAAAGATCACATCCGAAGCAATATGAGATGGGTTTCACTAGTTAATATTAAAGAGCTGGTAGAATAAACATGGTGACAATAATTCATACCAGTTGCCGAAAATTGTTTTTCAATAATTTATGGAACTAGAAGTATTCTCTAAGAGACAGAGCCAAGTCTTGCAGAGGATAATGGAAGGCATAAATAGATACTTTACTTTCCTGTGGGGAATTTAAAAAAAAAGTTTTAAATTTCACATGGTATAAACAACCCCTCGAAAAGCTTTCTACATCAAATTGCAAGAATAGTTGGCATCTTATTTTTTAAAATGTGAATTACATGAAGAAAAACTTGGAGACAAACTAGAAACTTATCAAACAATCAAAAAGATTTATTCTTTACATTGCACGGTGGCAATACTGAACAATAGAGACAGGAACGGCGAACTAACTTAATTTAATTCATTTGCATTCGCTTTGACACGTTGTCCTTTTCCATTATTTTCAACAACTTTCAGAGTTATACATCCCCCTCCCCACTCCCCCTTCCCATTCGTCCCTCCCGGTATTTCAGATTCTTTGGGTTTGCTGTTTTGTCATTCCACGACTAATTGTTCGCGTCTGCAGCGAAAAAGGACACCCTCGGAGCCCTGATTGATCGGTGTCGGAAGTGTGGCTCCCGACGAAGAATAATTGGCCAATTCCATTCCCTTTCCCTATTACCGATTTTCCTAGCCCGGCGGAAGCGATTGCTGTTGAACGATGCAAAACCAAAAAACACGCAACTGCAACACAAAGTTCGGAAATGGCTTTAAATTGATGTTGTTCGTTTTTCGTGTTTCTCTGTTTGCACCCTCCAACGGAATATGCCATCGCCGAGAATTTGTTTCTTATGACGGGGGCATAAATAATTTCTGTGAGTACACATTTCACGAAAACTTTTATGGAGGAAGCACGAACGAGAGTGCGTTTGTTTTGACACCTCCCAAACGGGACGCAGTTTACGAGCGACCGCTTTCTTTTGCTTCACAAGCACTGACGTATTGGTCCTTGGAGACGTCCGTCGTCCGGAACTCGGCTGCTCGCCACAAGATAGGGGGAAACAATTAATTTGCGATGCACTTGGAAATTGGTATATCATCGCGGGACCGCGCACGTTCGGTGATGAAATGTATCTTCGTACCACATGCGCACTTGCACCCGGGTCGATTCCCGGGTGTGGGGGGTGGGCGGTGGGGTGGGGGTCAGGGAACTTCCCGCGGTGTTGGTGATAAACGAAAGCGACGTTTTGCAATGTTCGCGGATGTCATCCGACTTATTTACTGGGATGGAGCTTAACCTTCTTCCCACACTTCCCGAGAGGCGCAGGGCGCAAGGTTAAGCAGTTGTGCTTAGCTCCCTTCCCCCCGCCCCCACGGCGAGGTTCGGTTCGGAAAGTTATGATATTTGAAACGGGGGAATTGAAAATATTGCCCGTCACCCCGACCGCGCGGGAGGAATTGCCGCATTGGAAGAGGTTCTCGGGTGTGACAAATGGGTAGGTTTTGATTTTCAACCATCTTCATTTCCACGGGGTGGGGTGGTGGAGTGGAAACACCAGCGTAAAACCGGGGATCAAGCGGGAGACGAGCGAGTTTTTGCTTTCTTTCCTTTTCGCAACCGGCGGCTGCACCTTGTTTTTGGTCATTTCGGTTGAGCTGTGACCGAAAACAAGAAAACAGGGTCATGCCGAACTGTCAAGCACGCTGATCCGCTGTTTATCGAAATAACTTACCCCTTGGGTTGGGTGTGTGGCGAACGCGTGGTGTGGGGCCGGTGGAAGAAACTCGGCCTGCGCGTGTGTGTGCCATTTTTTTTTTGTTCCTCTCCCTACCCTGCGAATCCGCAAACTTGGGCATGGGACACGCGTCCGGAAGGAAGGAAGTCGGGAGGACGGATTAATTGGGTCACCGCATCGCGCATTGGGCAAGACGCAGGGGTGAGTTGTTGCTCATCGGCGGACCGGACCGACGCGTTTTGCAATCGTGCGGCGTTTGATCTGATTAATTTCGATCAGCATGTGGTGGAAAATGGCGTGCGGGAGAGCTTGAAAACAATCGGCAATCAAAACCAACGCGCAATGGTGTCGCTTTAATGCTTACGTTTTCTTGAGAAACGCTTGTTGGGAAATTGTATTTCGGGATGATACTTGCTGGGAAAAAGGGAAGTCCCAATTTAATTTAATCTCGAATTTTCTCAGAATAAATAATATCTACATCGTTTTATAGCAAAAATCATGCTATTATAGTTTTGGTTTCAATAAAGAACTTCTGTGAGTTGTTTGCTAGGAAATCGAGATTTTTTTGTAGTTTCAACTATTTGTAATGTTCTTTATACAAGCGATACGATTTAATACGATTGTAAATTAAAGGATTATTGTTTAGGATTAAGGGTGATGGGTAAATTCGAAACAAAACCGGAATCGCTTCCGAATGACTCCACCAATTTCGGAAGCGGCTCCGTAAGGAAGGCGCAATACTGCGAGCTCGGAACCGTCCGGAGCCGCTAGTCGGCAGCCGGAGCCGGTCGGAGCCCGCCGGAGCCGTTGGAGCCGTCGGAACCGCTAAGCCCTAAAACTGGGTTAAGCATGACGAAATTGGTCGTTACACCAGGAAAGAAGAAGAGCAGCAATTGTAGTGTTCCTTAATACAGACTGCATGAACATTATTTACCATTATACATTGAAGAATACGGAGAATATTCCATGATGTGTTTGAAAGTGTTTAAACTTAATTAATTTTTATCCTATAAACCTTTATTTATTTTTTTCAGTCCTTGGCTCTATTTTGGTAAGCCACATGTATCTGCTTAATAATGTTTTTTTTCTCTTTTGACCAGGTTGGCAGAACATCCTTTAAATTCCGAGTACTATCTGAATCGAGCAACTTGCTTAAATTGGAATTTAGAATATCATTTTCATCAATGTCTGTCCACATATGTATGGGTTTTCTTTTAAAATTTAAATGCAATGCAACACATGATCAATGTCCAATATTGTTTTAACATATTTTTTTAAAGCATTTTCCAATCCTATGCATTAATATTTTGATCTGATAAATAGAACCGATGGGAATCGTGTACGCGAGAGATAGTAAGCTTCGCTGTTTTCAATTTATCCTGAAATCGTCCGCATTGCTGGCATGTTCGGTGGAAGGTTTCAAAGAATCTAAATTAATACTTACCTCAAAGCAGCCTTCACGGAAGGCGACGCCTCACCGGCTCGCGGACAGGCTGCCTTTGCGCTCCACTTTATCACACCTAAAGGCCAGTATGGCCGATTGTTTTTCCTCCCCTTTCGCGGAATAGCCGGATAATGCATTCGATTCGCTGCAGTCTGCTGCTCCAAACATGCGCAGCCGTACGGATGCATTATTAGAACGTCCGGTCGTCTTAGGAAGATGGTATCGGCGTGGGTAAGGCGTTGCTTTAATTTGCCTGACTGAATAGCGCGCACGGACGTTTTCCAAAAAAAAAAATAAGGGACAGCTGGAACGAAGCGACGACGAGTCGATACTAAGGGGTTTAGAAAGGGTAGAGAACTGGAAAAAAAGGAAGAGTTAATAAATTTCAAATGTGTGCCCAATGTTTGCCCGGCAAATAATTGCACACCCAGTGTACGGCGTGCGAGATCATGATGATCGCGTTCGCACACTTCAAGTGTCGTTCGAGTCGTTTGATCGGAAGCGCCTGCACCCGCATTAGGAGGAAGGAAGGTGAATGGGAGCGGGACGTTCAATACAACCGAATGCCGAAACATGCAAACGCATCCATCGCATCATATGCCGGTTCCGTGGAAAGTGGATCAAAAAGCTGCAACAGTTCAGAATGGCGTGGAGGAACATGGAAAAATGGCGGGGGCAATTTCATGCACCGTCCCTGGTGCACCTGGATCCATCTTCAGCTTCAGCCCGCGGCAAGCAGTGTCGGGGGGTTTTCCCCTGCCGGGATAAAAGTGAATTTTTACGCCACTACAAAATATGTCCACCACTTAGCGGGGCTTATTCCCCGCGGGCCAAGAGACGCAAGTAGAAGAGGACCGCTCCCAAGCCTCGGGGCCGTCTCGCAAATGTCTCGCCATCCTGGCGCACTCGAGTACTCCTGTGTGCAAAAAAAAAAAAAACACGGTACTCTCCCTTCAGGACGGGAATTTCCCCGTTGCCGTGCGTCCCTCGGTTCGGGGCTTTCCTTTCGATAACCCAGTAATTACGAACGGTTGCTGCAGGTTGCTCCCACCGAGCACTTACACACAAACACCAGAACGGTTCCAGAACACGTTCCGGCTGAAAGCGAAACGCACCCGGGGAAAATGATTTCTCCACCCTTTGGAAGCCCCTCTTCCCCTGCGATCGGAACAAAGTAATTGGCGCGTATCGATGGGCGGAAGTTTGATAGAGATGGAGAGAGGACGGACTCCGATCGGAGGGTTTTTTTTCCTTTTCCGTCCGCTGTCCTTCCTTCCGGCGGACGGTGATGAGGTGGAGTGCGGGCTCTAATATAGATGGAGCACATCATCATCGCAAAGGCACTTGCGTGGCGGTTCTAATGGTTGCGCAAGTACACAAGTGCGCAAGGACGTTGCGCGGCTCGACCCGTGGCAGTTGTGAACGTTCCACCTTTAAATAATTGCAGTGCCGTGGCCTGCAAGGGTTCAGTTGAGGCGTGAGGCCATCCATTGAGAAAAGGATGGTGGGAAGGGCAAGCGGCTGGCTAATGCTTGAGCGCGTGTGCGCTTCCTTCGGGGTGGCTTCCGTTCTGCTGCTTCCTCATCATCTTCTTCTTCTCCTGTTCCGCGTTAGAGACGTCACGACGGCCGGTGTGCCCGTCAAGATCTCCGATCAGCCCGATCCGCTGAAAGCGACGGTCATTTGTTAACAGATAATGATAAACATTACTCGCGCTTTGCGTTCAACATCGCGATGTATGCACACTCGCCGACAAATTCGAACTTATGATACACATTTTACCCACAGGGAGATTAAAAAAGTAACGCGAGTAAAGTAACAGACCAAAAAGAATACAGTTTGCAATTTTTCCGACCAACAATCGCGAATTGCGCTCGGTGGCGAAGGTTAAGTGTTTTTAATGAGATGCCTCTTCATTACGGAAACAAAAAAACAGGTGATGCACGATGTCTGCAGTTGCACAAAAATGTCCGTCATGTGCTAGTCCGTGGTACATTTTCGAGTTGTTTCTTATTCTTCGGACGGGAGCAGCACGGCAGGATGGACAATTTGATGCTCATCGTAAAAATCCATCTGGGAAATGTTGAACGGGGCCCGATGGTGACGAGTGCGACACTTTGATGCCCCAAGTGATGTCCACCAGTGAGTTGATGAAGATTTTGGGGGCAATTAAAAGGGACTCGTTGGTTTTCCTGATGGCCCATTTTTGTTGCGTCAAATTGATCCCATTCGTTTGAATTGCAACCGCCCCAAAGTGCAGGTTGTAATCGTGCAGCGAAATCGACGAATTATTCCATGTTCACCACACCGGCAGGCACCACAGTGATCCTTTTTAATGGGAGGAAAATGGTGAGTAATTGGAAGGGACAAAATGATCTAACATACACATCGGCGAGAGTGAAAGGAACATTAAATAATTTCATTGCAACCACTTCAACTAATCGATACAATCAACGCTTAACAAGTGGAAAATTTAGCAGAAGCTGAATTACAATGAACACATTTTTAACACCTAGCCATTTTTATATGTAGGAAGTTTTATGAGTTGGATGGTTAGGCGACGGAATGGTTAAGCGAAGTTTTAGGTTAGGTCCAAGCCCAAGAATTTTGGTATTTTTTAGAACTGTTTCAATAACGAAGAACGAAGAACGAAGTAAACAAAATTTAATTTAATTTGTATGTATAATAATTTTACTTAAACAAAGATCTGGATGCTCGATATAGAGAGGACTCCCTACAATGCTGCCTTTTGATTGTACTACAGACAAGATGCATCTTACCTAGTAACTATCGATGTGATCCTTGTCGAAGTTTCCACAAATAGAGTAAAATTGTTTATCTTTCGTTTTAAAATAAAAATCACAATCTATGCTAATTGTGGTCGAGTTAGAAAAATGTTACGCCTTATGTGTCATCATCTAATGTGTGCGCTTGTTCGAAATTATATTTCATTAATGTTGAGTCCCAATCCTAATATATTACCATGGGAATTAAGTACCAAGAATGTGATAATAAATTAAACGCTCTGGCTTGTTCACCTTTCCTCTGTGTGTCTTAGTTGAACGTTTTTGATATTCGACGATATTCCCAATGCCTGCAATTGTTTAATTTGATCGAAGAATTGAAAATCGTCTTTGAAGTTCTGTTTGTAGAATGGATTCAAGACTCTTTTTGAACTAGGTTTGCAGATGGTCTAGCTTTGCAAACGCCTTATCCTTACTGATCCTAAATTCTCAACGTCTCTGCTATAAAAAAGTTTGGTTGAAGTGTGTCTTCTTAAGAATTGGAACAAAATAATGTAATTTCACAAAGATTACTAGGACAGTACTAGCAACTGAAACATATTTAAAGAAATTTTCCTTTTTGAGAGGCTTACGCAACTTTAATTCAAAATCTCGGCCCTTCTTGTCCATTGTAGTGTTCCAAATAAGATATTGCAAAACCGTTCGAGTACACTTCAAGAACTCGAAAAATGGGTTTAAACCTCAGGATTGATTATCTGCCAATCCATTCAATCTACGGTGGATAATGATGATACTCAAATCTTATCGATCGATTTTACTACATCTAAATCCATGCAGGAATTGTTCACAAAAAGGCTAACGTGGAGCCTTGACATAATTGTCCCCCATAATCTGCACACGCCTGAAGTGTCTGACGACAAACAATGTCTCTAGGTCTTCTCCTTTAGCCAGATTACGGCACTGGGTGCACTGGGGATCAAAGGCGCAACCTAACGGCGCTAAACGGAGGGGTCAAATGACAACAGTTTCCGCCGTGCCGTCCAGCCCTGCCGCATGTGCGTGACGTGTGCGCGCGACCCACATCGGCACCCAACGTGACCTTCCGCCAGACAGGACTGCTGGCCGGCAGGAGGCAGGAGTCGTGTCGGCCTGTGTTGCCTTGTGCCGGAATGTCGGAATCGCTCGATCGGCCACTTTCACTTTCACACCGCGTCATCGTCACCATCGCCATCGAAGGCCCATCGAAGTGCCGAAGGTGCTGTCATCGGGGCCATCGGTGCGCATCGCGCAATTCGGCCGAGGAAATGGACGTCGCCCGCCCGCCAGTGACAGGAAGTCGCCCTCTGCTCTGTAATATGTCGTCGCCATGGTAAGCAACTATCCGCAAGCTACCGTTCGGTCATCCACCGGCCACCGGCGGCACACAATTGACAATGTTGACGGGTTGTTCTGGCTTTCTGGCGGCCGTCCTTCTTCCGCCTGTTTTCCACGGCTGGGCAGGGTGGCTGCTGGGAAACTGTCTGCTTGCCGTTGATTTTAACCGACGGAGTGAGTGCGATCGTTTGTAATTCACAGTGTTGTAAGCCGAGCTGCGTCGGTGTGCTGCTGGCCAGACGACACCCGAGTTTATTCAACGCAGCCCGCCCCAAACGCTTGCGCGAAGCAACGTGAAGACATGCCCCGTCTGGGCGCGGATTGTTCGCCGTGCCGTGCGCGACAGCAAAAATACGCACGATGACAGTTCCCAGTTGTCACAACGTGCTCCGCTGCTCTTGCACCTCCCGTCGAGGCGTCTTGTCCACCAACGACCGAATGACACATAATATCGGCGAGAAAATAAATGTATTAAAAAACAAACCCCATACTTCCACCCCCCTGCCTGCCTGCCTGCTCTCTTCGGCCCGATTGTCCGGTGACAAACGGGGAATGGGAGGGACGAAAGAAAAACACACCCGTGGCACTGGCTGGCCATACGGGATGCAGAGGGGGGGGGGCGGTTTGAAGTGTCACCCGGGGGATGGGATCCGCGCTTGCGGATTCAGTAAATTAAATTTTCATTCGAAACGAGGATAAAATTTTTCACAGATGTTTAACGGTTCGGGCAAGTCAGCTGCACTGGTAAGACAACAAGGGGGAAAGAGGGGGGGGTGGGGGAGTGCCGCGTAAGTGCCAGGCAATGGCGTGATTTGGCCGTGCGGCAGATGTCGGACCGTGGACCGACAGGAGCAGGCAGCGCCGAGGCGTGGCCATGCATGGCTATCGAGGAAGTTGTTGCGAGCGAAATTGCATTGTAAATTTAAATACATGCTGTCGTGGCGTGGATGGCTTCGTGATTAAGCTGAGAATTGTTCTTCTAGCGCTTAACTCGTGGACGTTTGATACACCTTGTGTAAAAAAAAAAAGTATTAAATTTAAAATATTTATAGCATTGGTTTACAATATTAAGCTTTAATAGTACAACAGCAAACAAATAGTTTTAAATACAATTTGACAATTTCAAAGGGGTTTGACATTTCGTCCATCACCAGACTTTTAAATAGTTTTCCCCCGCCCAATTTTTCATTAACTTCCACAACGTGGAATTCCCTCCCCTTCTTACGGCAGGATAGTTAAAAATGCTGACTCACTTTAAATAAAAAGGTACTTCAGAAGGTGGGCTCGTCCGGGATTTGAACCCGGGACCTCTCGCACCCTAAGCGAAAATCATACCCCTAGACCAACGAGCCCGTGTACGGAGCTATTTTCCAGTTAGATATAGTTAGATGTTTTTTTCCACAAAAATATGCTCAAAATGCCCAAGTATTTCTTCTTTTTGAAGAATTAAATCATGTTTATACTATTATATTATAAGTATTATTTAATTAAACTGTAAAGCTACATTCGTGCAATTAATTTCTTCAAACTTCCAACATTCTACTTTTCTTCGAAATTAGCCAAAAATATGTGTTTTGAAACAAAACAGAAAGTGATGGAGTGTAGAACATTTCTGCTAGACATTTTTATACGCCGTAACAATATTCGGCAAACAATTTGTCAACGCTTGCGTTGTTTTCCTCTTCACACACCCTGTGCCGTACCCTGTCAACAATCGGCTCCCTTGCTGCGGATGCAACCAGTCTAGTGAAGCCACCGGCACTGCCCCAACCCTCCCCAAAACCCCCCATGCGTACGTTGTGAAGTGGAGAGTGAGTTTATTATTTGCACAATGTATCCGTGGCGCGCTCGGGAGTGGACCCTCAGTTTCACGGCTCGGCGATTTCGTAAGTAGGCTAATAAGAGCAGTGAAAAGCCATTAGCGTGTCGCGGTTGCACTTCGCGCGTGCAATTCAACTCACACAGACACACACCACGCCACCACCGCCACCGTGTTGCAGTGCGGATCCTTCCGAGGGACTTGAGTCCTTTTTCTTCCGCCCGGGAACACTTGGTGTGCTGCACGCGTCTGCGGTTCGTTTGGTTCGCGTGTTCACAGCGTCTTGTCTGGGGTTTATTAAGGTATCTGTCTGCTCTGCTTTGGGGGAAAAGTTTTGGTCGTGTCGGGGGCATACTTGCGGCATGTTTCAGATTCGTCGAAAAACGTCAACGGTCCAAACCGGCACCGGGCGAGGTGCCTAGGAAACGAAAAATGAAACACCCATCACGCAGAACGGTGATGCGTCGCAAATGTTGTTGAATAAACATACTAATTTAAATGTGGAACCCTGCAACGGTGTCCCCCTTTTGTATTTTCGGCTGCCACGTCATCGCTATCAAACGCGATGATTGCCGTCACTTTCAATAAGACCCTCCGAGTGATTCTCTCTCACTGCACCGGATCCCTGCAATCCTGCCTTCGGTCGCATTCAAAACGCCCATCGGCGTGGAAAATTGGGAAAACTAAATCGGAGGCTGTGCGTCCGGCAGGCAAGAAGCGTAGGTTTGACTGACTTCGAGACGCAAACCGTCTCCCTCGCACCCTGGGTTTACTACTCGATGGCAATTCCTTTGGCGTGAAGCAGCTCTGCTTCTCCCAAACATTTTGGTGACATCTTGCTCCCGATATTTGTCCTTCCTGTCCCCATTCCTTCCCATCGTTCCCTGTGCGCTCGTTCCGTATGGATCATTATTTTTCCGTTTTGATAAATTAAGTGAATTTTAATCACCGTCGACAGGATGAGTTATGGCGATCGTAAAGATGGTGCGTCGTCGTCGTCGCCGTCTTGTGCGTGCGCGCGTCCGCGTTTGTCGAACAAATTGGCCCCGAAGGTCCGAAGGTTTTGGCACGGAAGGACATCGGGACACCGTGCCGTTCCGCAACCCCTTTTCACCTCCTTTGAAGCCAGCGAAAGGGGGAAAGGGGAGCTGATCCGTTGGACAGCGTCGGCTTAAGCGTTCGGTGCTATTTCACGAGACGGGTGTGGATGGGGTTTCTTTTGCTTTCCTTTGGGGTTTCCCTGTGCTGTCGCGACAAGCGAGTGAAAGTCAAGGTTAAGTCCGCTTGTGGCCCCGGGTCACCGTAAATGATTGGTTCCTTCGCCAAAATGGTTTAATTCTTCGTCGATGGGAGGAAGTGGAGAGGTAAGTGAAAAAGTGTCTGAAAACATGAGGCAGGCGAGTGGAATCGCACCGTTTGAGACTCGCAAATTGTCAGATTTAACGCTTCATGAATCATTTGTGGTTTATTTGAATATATTTTTCTATTTGAATGATGACAACCTGACCAATGTTCCAGAGAACTACGATTGAGTCCGGATTTTTCTCACGAGTGCTTACGTAAAAAAAAAAGGAAACATTGCAGTCGTTGTCACATTAGAACAGGGTACCCCACTCCATACAATTTAAAATACTTCTCTGCAATGCGGGAATCGACCATCATGAAGGAAGAAAGAAAGAAAAAAAATCAATCCATCCCCATAACGACCATTGTAACTGACTACCATTTTTCCCTTCTGAAATTCCTTCGATAACCTCCGCATTTCCCCCCTTTCCATTAAAGCACCCTAAAAAGGACAATGGCACCTCACAGCACCAGCCGTAAATCATGCTACCCTGGCTAGTTACATTAATTTTTACAGCTCCGATCGAAAAGGAACTCGGCATGAGGAAAAAAAAAAACAACAAACCGGAACCGGAAACAATGTCTTAATCCGACCGGCTACCGGTGCAGTGGCAAGCGCTAGACTTGGTGTCGGTAGTCCGTAGGGTCTTGTTCTACCTTGTCCCTCCCCACTGGGACACCTTCTAGCGACGGCTACAGGAGGGGAAGAAAGAACAAATGTCAAACGACAGACGCATATTCGGAAGGAAAACGAGCCACCGAGTCTATGTATAGTACTTCGGGCCATCCATTATTTTTTATATCTTCCCGGGTGCATTTAACGATGCATTCTTTGCCCTCCTTCCGCCCTGGGCCCACAGGGTGTGAGGTGTTACAACAGGCCGGTTTTTTTTTGTCTTAAAAATCTCAAACACACACACGCTGCATTCAAACATTTCAATCGACAGCCCCGAAGTGCACCAAATGGGTCCCATCGGAACAGGTCCCGCCACGCAGGACCGGATGGGGAAAAGAAGTAGGGGAGATTGGTTTGTCTTTCCTCTTGCAAGCCAGTTCACCCTGGTCCATGCCAGCGGACATTCGCCGTCGGTTTCGTAGGCGTGGGGGAAAGGTGCAAGTAGAATTATATTTCTGTCGTTACATTTATTGCACAACCTATTACCGATGTTCTCGGGTTTTAAATGATTTTTCCATTTTCCCCAAGATGCCACACGAACGGCAAGGCACGATCGTGCGTGTAGTGCAGTTTGGTTTCTCTTTCCTTCTCTGTTCCGTCGTTGCGACGGACGCGAACGGAAGTGTGCACCGTTTGTGGCGCATCCGTTTGTGACCGGGGCACGTGGAAGTTCGTGCACGCGACAGCAGGAGCGTACCATTGGCCATTGCTATTTCCGTTACCTCACGCCGATTGATCCTCCCGTTCGGACTGTCATCTTCTCCGAATATGAGCCAACGAATTTACTAAAGAACCTTTGAAGCTGTTGCTGATTGTCGAGAAGCAGGATAGAGGCGAAGAAACCAAAGTGTGGTTTATTTCGCCATTTTCATCTTGTACAATTGAACCATTCGGAAAAAATAGTATTCAATCGACAGATCACCCCACATATTTGCGCCACTTTTCATATAGTTGTAACATTGTGAGTTTTTTGTTGTAACACATGATCGAGCTCAATATTTGTCAATATTTTCACAACACTGGCAGTCATTTGATTGTTATGATAAGATTTTTAATCAATCAGTTGAAACGCAAATGAGCTATTTAGGTGTAGAATTTCTTTGCCTCTACGTTTTATGAACATAATCATCCTTTAACAAGCAACAATAATCTAGTTATAATACATTCTGCACCGAAAAATCCAGCTACCACACATCAGAAACGGAGTCAAGGTATAAGATATTCTGATTTGTGTAAAGAAACTGATGAGAAAGTATCGGCATACGAAAGCCAAGAACGAGCAACATCGTTTAGCAGTCGGATCGATAACAGGTCGAGGTTCTAATATTTGAATAACCAAACCTGCCAAACTAGTTTTATCATAAAAATAGCCACGCTGCTCTTCTCTTCGCGTATGCACGGAGCAGCATATAATATCGTCCGACCTGAACGGAGATAAAGGAATCAGTAACAATCGCCAGTTGTGATTCGTTTTGTGCAGATGTTTTTCGCGAAAATTCGGTTATATTTTAGTTGCCGTTGCACACAAATGGTTTTTAGTGAATCTCAGCAGCCCATTTTATTAGGCCATGGGCGTACTTCTTTGCTTTCTCGCGAGAAAAGAGCACTTGTGACTGTTGCAATAGTATTTTGTGCGGTGGTTACACCATGTGAAAGTCAAAATGATCAGCTTAGTTGTGGAAAACGGAAGGACGATTTGGTGTCCACACGCATCACATGGGGTGAAGATGCTCAACTAGGAGAGTGGCCTTGGCATGCCGCAATATTTTCGTCCGCATACAACAAATCGACCTACATCTGCGGAGGATCGATAATTCATAAGAATGCTGTCATCAGTTGTGAGTTTATTTTACCTAATAATTACAAAAGCATCACCTTTTACGATTGTAACGAGTCCATGTCCCTTTCAGCTGCCCACTGCTTTGTGTCACTTAATCGCCAGGTAAAAGAGGATCTAATAACCGTCCACGTTGGGCGAGTCAATCTTAATGAAACCACTGTCAATCAGCAGGTGTTAAACGTGTCGAAAATCATACCCCATCCTAAATTTTTCACACTGATTGGTATGAAATATGACATTGCCATTCTTAAGCTGTCCACGGACATCGTAATGTCTTGGTCCGTTCACCCAGTATGTGTTTGGGATATGGACGATGATCACAGCCAACTTGTGGGACAAACCGGCACTATCGTTGGGTTTGGCTTGAACGAACATGATGAACTGTCCGACACTCTTCGAAAGGCGGAACTTACCGTCGTGGATGTTTATGACTGTCTCGAGAACGATCGTGAAGCGTATGGACGCGTGTTAACACGGGACATGTACTGCGCAGGCGGAAAGGCAAATGTGAGTGCCTGCAACGGAGACAGCGGAGGTGGAATGTTTTTCGAACAAAATGACACCTGGTACATCCGTGGAATCATTTACTTTATCACTATGCGTCCCGATGCTGCGCTGTGCGACACTTCCAAGTATACGGTGTTCACTGATGTGGGAGGATTCAGCGATTGGGTGATGGAATCCATAATCCCTGGCTACACAGCACCCATCGCATCGAAACAACCACGATGCAAGATAGAAACCGCTCCTAAAGATGGCACCTGCAACGTCGCGCAACTTTTCGATTATAATTTCTTGCTCATCGTTGAGCTTAACTACATCATGCGCGTGCCTTTGAACGGAGGGCCAGCATTCCCGGTTTCTTCGTCGAACGAGACGTTTGGACTGGATCATGATTGTGCCGAGGGTCGCTTCTACTGGACCAATTTCGTTCCAAGCCGGATTCTCAGTGCAAAGTACGATGGAACGGATCGGAAGGTTTTCATCGAGGAAGATATCAAAGAGCCGAGAAAACTGACAGTGGACTGGATTTCGCGTCGCCTGTACTGGGTTGACAAGAGAAAGAAAACCATCGAGGTCGCTAGCTTGGAGAATCCCAACGTACGTACGGTGTTAATCTACGAAAATGTCGATCCGTGGGCAATTGCTGTCGATCCGCTTCAAAGCAAGCTTTACTGGGTGAATTCGCTTGGAGAGGAAACAATCGAGTGGTCCAATCTAGATGGAACAAAGCGCCAAGTATTGCTCACCTACCCGCAGATTTCAGATGTTCGAAGCATCAGCGTTTCCACCGCAACTGGAGAGCTCTGCTATGTCGACATGGGTAGGAAACAGCTCGAGTGCATCGATCCGTTTAGCAAGCGGATCCGTGCTATCGCCAGTAATCTCACCTTGCCCAACCAGTTGGCCGTAACAGATGAGCTGATTTACTGGACCGATCAGAGTTTGTGAGTAAAATTCACACCAAAACATGAACCAACTTATCAACATTCCGTTTCCATTGTTTCATTCCACAGGAAGACCATCGAAAGCATTAATTTGAACGGTGTGCGCCAAAAGCCTATTCTCGTGCCGAACATTGGCAAGGCCAATTCGGCCGGACTTACGGTCGTCACTGACAAGTGTCCGCTCCGCTACAGCCCGTGTGCCATCAACAATGGTGACTGCCCGGAGAACACGATTTGCCTCGTCAATCCAAGTGCTTCAAACGGCAGAAGTTGCATCGCGAAAAAAACAATTTAAAGGCGAAGATTTGTGTGACGAAATTCTAGCACTAGCACACTAGCAGAAATGGTCAGCATGCGTTAGGCTGATGGCGCTGCGGTCGCCAGGCTGTGTGTTGTATAGATGGCGCTGCGGTCGCCACAGGCTGTTTGATCCATGATAATCGATCATAATGATAATCTTTACCGTTGAAACTCGAAAAGAGAAATTATCGAAACTGAATCACAACACTGTCCTGATTGAAATCTTGGTTTTTTACTACTTGAGTATATCGAAGCAGTACAAAGTTGTCCTTGCCTGATGTAAATTTTAATAATTTGTTTTTGTATTAAAGTTAATAGGTTTGCTTTACTATGTTTATAATAATTTCTCCGGGTCAATCTCGGGATTTTCCAAAGGTTGGACGAGAACAAAGTTAGGCAAAGTAGCTATTCTTATTCGGTCATAATGCTGACGGAAATGCCGCTCGAAACCCCTTCCTTCCTTTGAGTGGAACCACAGTGCAGCATCCTCTAGGACCGCATTCTGAGAGTTGCCGACTCGAACCGACGAATGCACCGCGACGGGACCATCGAGCACGGATGGTTTGCAGTCATAGTGATCGCTGTTCGCTCGGTTTGGAAATATCCATCATCGCACGCGGCACTGACGGCGTGCGTCGGCCAGACGACGTTCGGCGTATGCGCCAGGCGTATGCACCGTCGCGCTGTTCCCCCTAGGCGGGGGTTTTATATTTAACCACCAAATAAGGCACTCACCGGGCAGGACGCTGCGCTAGAAAGTCTTCTGGGCGGTCTCGCCTCGACCACGGGACGCGGCGCACCGTGCCGTAGTGACGGATGTAGTACAACCGCCAGCTGCCGGCTGTTGAAACGGGTGATGTCTTGTGCTTAGCTTCTTTTCTGTCTTTTCTCCTCCCTCCCCCCGTTGGACTAGCACAGCCCAAAACGCAACGCCGCGCGGACGAACATGTTATTCATTAAAATCTATTAAAAGTCGCCACCGAATTCTGCCGAACCCGGTTGCCGGTCGCTTGTTTTACGCCAATTTTAGACACGCATTTCTTCTGCGGTGGCGGGTTTGAATGAACGGCTCCGGCAATGATCCACCCATGAGGGAGTTCAGCAGGCAAGTGCAGGCTTTACGAGATCACGACATTCGCTGGGCGGAAGTTGAACAGATGGTTGCCTAAGCTGAAGGATTAAAAGAGTTCAAGAACGATCGATGTTAAAAAAGTATCTTTCTTCGATCTTCTTAACGGTTTGTTATACATACAAACCAAGGATTGAAGAAATCTTTGGAGCTATTACTGTTTTCCTCAAAACTTCCCTTTCTTCTAGTATTGTACTAAATTGTACTAAACATCAAATTATCGCACATACCTTCCCGTACTCCGGCAAGATGGACATTTTCAACTACATGGATATTTCCGAGGCATGGAAAATCTTTCTATGGTTGATGGTGCGTCCTCGAAGCGTACCCTTCGTGACAGGAAGTGGTGTCTGAGTGTTTTCCTTCCCCGCGCAATTCGCTCTCACCTTCCAGGTTTCCTTTCCCCTTCGGCACGCTGTTGAGGGCTGCACTTTCTAATGCACCATAGAGTATCTTGCGTGCCGATCATAATCACACCGTCTGGCACACCGCGCTGTTATTCTGCAGGCCGCACCCGCCTTAAACCACAAATCCCTTACGCCCGTTGACACCATCACCGACTGCTGCTGCGAGCAAGCGGTCCTTAATGGTTTATTCTATTTGTTTTAGCGGCTGGGAAGGGCGCCTTGTTTGCCTCATGCGCTTCCACATCGCGCAGCGCGAGCAAGAGTGCGGCTCCTGCGGTGTAGGAACGGGTGGCGGGATTGCAGACGTCGCACATGACACACATGTTAGTTCCATCATACGGGGAATGGGAGAATTCTTTAAACAAAAAGCTGGAAGATGGGAGTTAAAAAAAATCGCTCCCTCCCAAAGGGTTCACCCAGGCGGGAACAAATCCCGCGGGTGGAATGTTTCGAAACACTACGCGCCATTAAAATAGTACAGGCTTTGCCCCTAAGTGCAGCCGGCCGCGGAGGGACGGTGAAATGTTTAGCAGATGTTTCCCTGCAGCCTTCCGATCAGCCGACACAGCAATCGATCGCGACCGATGGGTGTACTTGTGGTGAAACAGGAAAAGGGAAGGAAGAAAAAAACTCGAAAGGGTGTTCTGGCATCTCCGTCGAGGCACACGGGACGGAACTTCCTGCCCCGAGATTTGAACGTTAGGCGAGGAAAACTGCGAGCTGTCTCTATTTTCATTAATTTTTTTTCCTTTGATTCTTCCGTGTGGTGGAGGAGAGAAAAAAAAAAGGAAGAATCTGCCGCCACATGGCCGCCTAAGGGGAAGAGTCGACTCCGGTAGAGATGTCTCGTAGGATCGATTACCCCATTCATCAGAAATTTCAACGGATGGTTTCTTAGATTCTCTTCCCCTCGCCCCCAACCCCCTCCTCCTCGCAAAACTCCCTCACGGGAAATTCTTCCCTTCCCAGCCGGCGCCCCCGATTGCCGCGCTTGTTTGCAGCTTCCGTGGCTCCTCATCATCATCCCGAGCGCTTTTCTCGGTTCATTTTTCATTCCGCGTAAACCATTTTCCACGCCTACCACGCGGGCGGTTGGCTATGTTGCCCAAGCCGAATCTCTCGCGGCTCCCTCGAGCAGAGGGGCGTTAATTGGTTCGTAACAAAGCGTCTGGAATGTGTAAGTAGCGTATGGCCGTGCCGCGTCGAGGGCTGGCGCGGATCGTCGCCTTTTGCCGATGCAGGTCGCGGCAGACACCGGTGATGAATGAATTCCAATTACTGCTTGTAAACTTGTAAAACGGCTGCGTACTAATGTTACGCTTCATGCGCATCAATGCTGTCTGCTTCTGGTGGCGTTTTTTTATACGTTCATTCTGCTTCTTGGTGAGTTCCGTAAAAAATAATAAGTTTTATATTTATCTTCCCACTGGTTGCCGATTATCTTAAGACATCAGACACAGACGCACGTGCACACCCCTTGCAGATGGTTTTTATCCTGTCGAACACGACGACGAGCTGAAGAAATAAAAAAAATAAAACATTACTTCTCACGCCACATTCATGCAGCCGGGCATCTGCTTTGGTGCGACGTCTCTTATCTTCGACTTGGTGTTACTTAAGAAAAAAGAATAAACCATACCTTGCAGCCTTCTCACTGAGGATTTCCCGAGTGCATCTGCTCGGTGTGATGGATATTTCATTAACGATACATTATGGGCGCATTGAAGAATGTTAGACACTCGTTTTCTGACATATTAGAGATTGTTGATTACTTGTTTAAGATACCGGTTGCTTGAACACGGGCAGACTGTAAGCAAGCTGGTGCCTTACCATCTCCTCTTTTCATAAGGATTTCATTAAGAACCATTTGTTCACCCTACATGTCGTCGAAACTGTTTTTACTTTTGGTCGCAAATAACAATAAAACTGCACAACTGCAAATTTGAGAAGGGAACTTACAAACCGAGCTTTCCGATTCATAATTTTTTAATTTTGGAAAAAAAACCCACAGTGGCAAAGGTACAGTGAAAAATCTACAGTTTTAGACAATAAAAGCACATACTAAAACACTCTCAAACATTTTTATGGAAAAAGATTAAAAAATGATGATGCTTAATTATATTCTGGCGAATTTATGTTTTGAATTTTAAAAAATTGAACCTTTTTCTTCGTTTTTTAGTTTTTTATTTCTTGTGAACTTTTCTACGATTAAAAAAACTGAACTTTTCTACGATTTGTAATTATTTCCTTTTCTGTCTCCACATCTTTTTTTCTCACCTTAGGCGACGACAGCAGTTACTGGCACGCTCGTAAACGTGTTCACGGAAAAAGATTAAGCATGGATAATTCGGTACAAAATCATCTTCTAGTGGATTCTGTTTTGAGATTTAAAAAGTAATCTGCTTTTTTCTACGATTTTTAATGTTATACTTCAATATTTGGTTGAATATTTTGATACGAACTTGCTTGGTTGCCTTAATTGAGAAAAATTGTCCAGATTCATTATCACTGTGGTTGGAAAGCCGATAAAGGTAATTCAGTAATTGATAACAGCGAAACATAATTGATTTTAAACCACTGGAAAATCATGTCGCCCTTCCCGTGCCGTCCTGGGCCAGCGCAAGTTTAATTGATTTTAATTGACGTTCATAACTTTCCGCAACAGAAGGCTGCAAACATGTCAACCACGTTTTTTGCCGTCTTCCACTAATTTTCGCTCTAAACTTGATGCAAATGATGCAGCTTGGTTGCAGCCCTTTTTCTTGCCGGTTTTCTCCGACGTTGCGGCTATTCTAATCACTCCATCCGGATGGCTACTAGCACCATCGGCACACGATGCATGTGTTGCACCTTGCGGCAATAAGGCAGCCCGTTGCGAGCGAGCAGCAGGTCCGGCTGTGGGTAATCGATTTCGGGGCTCACCGAGGCTCATATTCATCAACTAATTTGATGGCTCGATGGCAGCCGGTACGAGGTAACGGTGCCGTTTCCCGTGCAATGAGGCGACCACGTTGAGGTGTTCCGTGTGTCGTCGTGTATCCAGCTATATCGCTTGATGATCGTAAAATATCGCTAATAAATTCCAGGAGTCGACGCAAGTTACCACCAAAAAAAAAAAGACCGACGCAGGAAAGCCCATCCTCCTTGTTCGCTCACCGTTCCCGTAAACGACCGGTTGTTGCATAGACTCTTCCCTTTTCCTTTCTTTTTTCCTTTGCGACCACTTCAAGTGAAGCTGCTCGCAATTTTACGATGGTCATCGTTTGGAGCGCCCTTTCCTGCCGTCGAATCTGGCCAGGGGTTCACGGGCATGAGAGGGGAGACAAAGAACAAAAACACTCTTCCGGCTGGAGTGTCATTTTTTGCGTTCGCATAGCTTGATGCATCATCGCCCAGCTGTATGGATGGGTCGCAGGGCGTCCTGCAGGATGTGCCATAAGCCGACACGGCCAGAAACTGTCTCCCAAACTTGTTCTCCGCGGGCGGAGAGCTGGGAGGGTTGATGACGAAATTAAATATCGTAAGCGCTGCATGCTCGGGAAGTTAGTCTCACCAGATCCACCGGGGTATATCTGGCGTGGACGATCGATCGATCGATCAGACGACGTGTTTTACGACCCACGTTAAGCCCTATGGTCGCGAATTGTGATAGAAGCGCAAAGGGAAGAAGATCGAAAACCGAACGCCGGTCGGCGACGACAAGAACTTGTACGGGATGAAAAAGAAAGAAAAAATCATAAATAAATTCGAACGAGGTACGTTTTTATGGTTATTATTGCGTGGCGTAAAATGTTTACGCGTCCACCATAATCGTCATCCGGTTGCGATGGACAGCGGACGTCGGTGCGGTCCCCGTTTATCGGTTGGGCTTTTTGGGGATTGTCATCGTCCATCGGATCGGTGAGGATAATTTGGTGGACCTTTCGCGCTCTCGACAAGCTGACAGAACCGGCTGAACCTTCCGGAACTAACGCGCGCTGGATGAAAAAGTTTCGAAGCGCACTGGAATGCACCCTGCCATTTCAAATTTATCGACGCCGGACGGACGGAAGATGTATGGCACACGTGGTGCAGGTCGGTTGGTCGGTTGTCCTGCACATGGCGGTGATAAAAATCGCTTCAGTCAAGAGTTAGCGAAAAGAAACGGCAAGAACCGAGTTTGGAAGAATGTTTCTAACGTGGTCTGGACGAGCTATGGATCGCATACGGTCGCACAATTGCAAGCCATCCTTCAAATCGTCCTTTTGGGAAGGGCTGCAATTAGCTGTTCGAGCTTCTGCGGCTTTCTATCAGCACAGAGGTTATATATTGCCATGATGCTAAGCTTCGCATGCACGGTTGCAGTCTTCAAGGTAGCGGCATCGTGGAAAACCCAAAAGGAAAAACAGAATTGCAATAAATTAGGACCACTTGAACATTCAATTGGACCGAAGAGTTAAATGAGTCAATGGCTTAACGTTAAGTAATATAAACGAAATGAGAACGAATTCTTTAATTTTTGAAGTCCTAGAGATTTCCGTTTTAAGTTTATGAATCTTGACGTTTCATTCAACAGGGTACGCAGTTTAATAATGGTTGTTTTTAATGGGCTGTGAAATTCTATATTTAAAACTGTAAAAGTGTAAATTTCTTCAATTATAATCTTTGATCAAAAATATATATTGCATAGTTTAAGGCGTCGAGAAGTGAAAACACTTTAATCGAACAACGTTAATGATTTCTTTTCCATCAATTTGCAACACTAGCGAAGCTCCGAGAGTCACCTGGATCATTTCCCATTTTCATCCGCTTGAGTTGGTAGATGAAAATCCGAACACATTTGTTCGAGCTGCAGTTTTGGCGTGGCCTGACGCTGCCATTCGCTTTTCCTCTCATCTCCGCATGCGGTCGAGTGGGGTTTTCTTTGGCGGGTGGAGGTTTTTTTATGACTCTCGCAGAACACTCTCCCTGGTGCGTTTGCGATTGTTGGGGATTACGATCGGCAGACGCGCGATAATTACAAGTGCCAGTGCGCTGGATGTGTGCGAGTCGGGGATTTATGATTGACCGCTTGGGAAAACTTAATTGCACGCTTTGCGACGATTTTCACGACGTCAAAACGCCTCCTTCATGTCGTTAATTTTCTGCTGCGTTTTTCGGCTGCCGATGTGATTCGAAGTTTTCTTAAATAATATTTTCAATCACCACAGGTGGATCATTGTGGACCGCACTGAGGAAGGCTTCCCAGTTCGGAGAATTGACACCTTAGTTTGCTCAATTGTAGAATTGTTTTGCTAGATTGCTCACAATTCTCGGAAATGGCTTTGAAGCTGTTGTGTCAGCTGTACAAACGATCGTCTATCGTGCGGCTGTCCTGGTCCTAGCTTGGTGAAGGAACCCTGAGAGGTGGAGCGAAACACGTCGGCCTCCCTTCTTGGGCCGGGTGGTTTGCAGAAAGGAACATGGGTAGGACTAGACGGAAGGTGACCAGGAACGCCGGATGGTTGAAGTATGGAAGTGTTTTTCCGCTGTTTATTTTCACAGCTGGCTCTTGGCAAAGTCTCCGATACAATATACAACTTATCCGCGGGATTCGACGTGCGCTAAGATTTCCCTTTTTGATTTTCCCAAGCCATTATACACACTTAGTAGAGCGCCTGGATGGAGCGGTTATGTCGTCCCTCGCGAGGGACGCCGCGTTTCCAGAGCGGAAAAAGGAAAACAAAAAAAGTATCCACGTTCCCAATCGTGCGCTGCACGCTGTGAGTGTTTGCGGTTGCGTCTTGCGATGCTACTGAACCCATTCAAACATTCACACACACACACACACGGAGCAACAACAACAAACCCTCCTCACCCAATGCACTCCCTCGACCGTATGGGGGGAGGCGGATGCCACCAAATGGCACATTTCCACACTCCATTGAGCACATTTTCCGAGTGCAGGCATATGGAAACGATTTTCACATGTGCGCGATCCCGGGCAATCGCTTGCCACGCCGGGACCGCAGGGTGCGAAGATCAGAGGCCGATCGCGTGAAACACCAATTAATCAAACTAGATCAAACAAACACCCGGGCCGGGCGGCTTTCGCCGCGTTTCTGGCGTCGGAGTCTGGAGCGCTGGATAAACAGGCGGCCAGCGCGGTTGGCAAATCGGGCGCGGAAGTGTTGGTTGCAACTCCGCCTCGGATGGTTGCCGGTTTGGGGGCGCGAAAAAAAAACTCCCTTTCGCTATCCACAAATCATACCGGGCAGGGAAACCTCCACCCAACTTTGGGGCACGGGGTGGAACCGGCCAAAACATGAAACGGAGAAGGCAGAAGGTCGCACGATCGCATTCTCGCGTGTTCCTTTCTCGTAGAAAATCGTTTCAAGTTGTAGACTCGTAAACAAGTATGAGGCAATAAAAAAATATTAATTATGCGGGTTAACTTTACCCGAGCCAGAGTATCGCGCTGGACGCATGGATTAACAAATTTACGGCGAATAATTTATAACTACTCGTACCGATTCCTTTGAACCGTTTCATCTCCATGAGGCTTGTAATATAAATAATAATTTAACATAATATTGCCCACCAAAAAAGAAAAAGGGTAGAAATTAATGATAGAAAACATGATCATAGATGGTTGGCTAGTACACCAGCTCAATCCGTTTAGTCCATGATATGAATTCTAATATATAAATATATACGAACATACTTTTCTGCTGCTCGAGATGAGGATTTTTTAATGCAAAATGATCAGACACATTTCTAGATGGTTGCAGGCTAAAGAATGATTGATGCTAGTCTCGTAGCATCGAGGTTGAAATCTAATCATCGCAAAAGTTTTAAATGTAAAATGATACGTAAGTACGGGCGTCTCCTTTAATTTAAACATTTTATTCGATCGATGTACAAATTTCCTTGCGGGATGACTCGATGTCCTTTATAAGAGGAAATCAAATTTTCCATTACGTGTTTTTTTTTAAACAAGCACGACACAAGCATTCCTTTTCCTTCAGCCTAAGAAACAGTGATAAGAAACATGTTTTTCCTCGTTTAGAAGACATAGTTTTCATTTGTATGTCCGACACTTTATGATACAATCATAAAAGTGACCATTTGGTCAGCTTTCAGCCGAGAAAAACATCGCCCCGTGTGAATTTGTTCTCCATTTTTTCCAACTCTGTGACATTCCGCAACACCTATCTGCCTGACAACCCCCCACCGGTACACGAGGAAGAAAGCTGGCCAGCTTCCAGGCAGTGTACAATAATCCCCCTCGCTAAGGAGACTAACAATTGACGTCAATCGCGGGTGTTACTGTGGGCGGTTGTGCACCGATTCCCTGGCTGGCAGTTGCGTGTGGGTGGAGAGAAACGCATGCTCTCAATGATGGCTGCATCCTTCCATCCGAAACCGCTCAACCGCCGCACTATCAACATCATCAGCATCATCATCATCCGCACCACGGAATGCCCTTGACACAGGTGCTCCGGGGGATCTTTCCATCGACCAGTTTCCACGGAAATGGATTTGTTAGCTTTCGCTACCGCAAGGAGCCGTCATCGTTAGCTCGACAGGGCTCGACGGACTGGGACAGCCGGTACATATGGATTGAACAGCTGGGCAGACGGAGCGCGTGACACCAATGCAACAAACGCCTGTGTCCACGGGAACCAACCCGCCCCAACACATTGTTACGAGGGGGATGGGACCTCGAAAAGCGAAAAAGAAAAACTCAGACCCATCCGCCGGGGGGGGGAAACATGGCGACACAGCCATAGACCGCAACAACGGTGACAGCGAAAACGATGGTAAACAATTCCGCAAACAAGCACCGTTCCGTGTCCTTCGAGCGTGCAGTAATAACATCATCCGCGGCTCGTCGGAGCTCGAGTAGATGAAACGCCGCAAGATGAAACGGGCACTGTTGCAATGCACACTTGTCGTGAAATAAACAACTGTTTCGCTCCATCTTGCGCCTAAAGTTTACCATCGATCACTAGGATAATGTTTCGGAAAAATGGTTGTGTTGTTGATTTTCCTGCCCCATTCTTTGCAAACAAGTAATGTTTCTAAAGATCTCAGAGTTATTCAAACTATTGACCTATCTTTCTTACATTAAAAATAACGCTTTGGTTTGATAATGATGATCTAATTTAATCAGTTGGTTCATTTTGGCAAAAGGCAAGACTAAGAGCTGTTTCACAAAACCTGTTTTCGAGCCATTGAAAGCGAAGGAAAATGATCACCATCGAGAGTGTGGCCATGTCGTGTCACCTTTAACATATTTTCAACCTTTTTGCCACAAACGGCAGGGAAAATGTCCACCGGTCACGAAAACGTGTGCACGTCTTACATTCCACGTTAGACAGCCGGTTGGAAAAAAAGGCCGCACGGGCGCTATATTTAATAACGAACAGGTGGCACCACCACGGACCAAACCCCTTCCCCCCTCGGAAGTCTTTTAGGACAATCGATTGTTTGATTGCATGTTGCCCGCCGTCGCGCAGTTGATGTCTTTTTCCATGGGATACACGAATCTAGTTTGTTCTTTCGATTCGGCGGCGGCCGTTGGCAAATGTTTCTGATACAATCAGCCGCTTCTTTCAGCCGAAGACGTACGCAAAATGCTATATTTAGTGCACCGGTTTCGGTTTGCGAGCCGCATTGTCCGGTGGGTCGAGAGTGGCTGGACCAGCTGGACAAACAGTCGTCGGCACAGTTATAGACGACGGTAGGAGGCAAAACAAGGAAGCCTATATTTAGAGATGATTAATTGCGTAAGGTGTTGTTTTGAACGCCGGGAAGGACTGTCGTGTTTGCCACAATAAAAGGCTCTGTTTTCAATTATATTTATATCATACCGGCAAGTGTTAAGCGCTTCGTTGGTACATGAGGCTCAACCGGAAGGACTGAATTAGAAAGACACTTTTTGTGGAATATATAAAATCCGGTTCCGGCTGGTTAGTGAGATTTGGCACCGAGCAATGTATGTGAAACCGTTGAACGGAAAAGTTTGTAGACAAACGTAGAATAACAACAATTTTGTTGTTGATAAAATTGCATTTGATTGTTCAAAATAGTTACCATCGAGGGAGATACGGGAATTATAGCGCTCGTACAAACATTTCGACCCTATTTTTAAAATACGATTGGTGTTAAGCCTCAATAAATGCCTCAGTTTCGGCGATAACATCTTTTTCGGCGCAAAGTTTATTATGAGCATTTTCTTGAAGTCTGAGAACAGGAAAAAGTCGCTGGAGGCCAGATCTAGATAAAACAGTGGATCCGGAAGCAAGTAGAAGCAGTTCAGGCATTTTTTGACCGATTGGCAATTGTTGTTTTGGGTCGATTTTGAGCTTAAGTATACCAAAAAATGCATTCACGAACTGTTCAAAACGTTTCTTTGACATTTTATTAGAGGTTTAGCTAACTCTATCAACTTAACTTTGCGGTCTTCCAAAATTATTTTGTGGACTTTTTTTTTTTTTTCATCGGAGACAGTGCATCGTCTCCGGTGCTCATTTTGCCTCGTTTAACCTTAGGAAACCACTTTGCAACGGTTGATTTTGCTGGTGCAGAGACCGAGTAATGTTTAGCAAGCCAGGTCTTGGCTTCAAAAAGCACCCGAAATTCATTTTATCAATTTTTTTATACACACATATTTTGGAGATAAGATTTACCTTAAAATATTGCAGACTACGTGCGAAAAGTATCAATATTTTAATTAACTACTAACTAAGCGGTGTAAAGATTGTTTCGACGTGTTACTTTCATCAGATGCTCAGACTCGCCATCGCTGAGGGGTTATTTTTTCACCTGTCCTCTACGTAGATTTGAGTAACGTTATTTTTGAGGTTTAGATTAAAGAATGTATTTTCTAATTTAAATGGTACAATAGACTCTGTTATTAATCTGTCATACTTTGGCCTGTTCGGCAAGAGTTTTGTGTTCACTGAGGAGCCCGAAGGGATTGAAAATTGCGTCAGATTAAAATAACTTCTCCCAGCTTTCGCCATTCTTCCATCAACGTGCAGCAGGGCACTCCTGCTCATCGGTAAGAAATTGCGAAAGCGAATTAAAAGTCGCTTGCAAGCCGTCGAAGCAATCTGCATCTCCAGCATCGCCGCAACAAGTTTCATTAAGGTTGCGGATCAACAGGACCGCCAGTCTGCAGAATGCACACCGTCGCTCTCGCCCTTCACCTTTGCTTCCTTTCCATCGTCCATCGGCTGCAAATCGATACCACGACAGAATGCGCTTGAGGGTGTCACGATGATTTATCGTTCGGTTTTCGGTTAATCTTCCTTCGCCGAGATTGCCATCGGGCCGCGGCACAGGGGATATCTCGGGGATCCTCCCAAATCGCACACACTATTGCGCAGGACTACTTTGAGCATCTGCACGCCGGCCGGTTTTGGTTCCCACCGTCGTCAGCGTCCATCGCCACCGGTTGAGAGGTGCGGTTGTGCAATTTTAATAATCGTTTTCGGGTTTCGATCCTGGTCCCGGGAGTTCCAAGTTTCCCACCTGGGAACCGGTGGCTGGCAGTGGGCGGCATACCGGGGCACGGAAAGGAACCGTAAACACTCCCCCGCTGGCGATGTAGGAACGGAATGCACGAGATTCTAAAAAGAAAATGAAGCGTTTGAAAAGAAAGAAAAAAGCTCATCACAGCTCGCATAATGTATGCAGATCTTGTCCCAAGACGAAGCCAAAACGGTGGCCCAGCTTATGCTTGCTTGGAGATAAGATTGTGTAAGGCAAATAAAAAAAAAAAAAAAAAAAAAAACACCACACACTCACACAAGCTTGCTCATAGCGATGGCTCACCGATTGATGATTAAGATAATTGCCCGATGGCGGCATGGCGAAGCATGATAACTCATTATGGGTGCTTTTTATTTGTCTTGATTGGCTTCCTCGGCCGGTGCATTTCCTTCGGCCGTCTCGTCCGTTTTATTTTTACGATCACGGAGCCGGCAGAAGTGCAGAGAGGGTTAGAGCGAGGAGCGAAAGCTGTACCATGGCGTTGGTCAACTGGCAAAGGAACTGGCACTGAATCTTTCCTTTCCAGGGTTGGATGATATTTTCTCGACCCGTGCGATTACATTGGCAAAATCGGAGAACGAAATCGATGAATCGCGGTCGTAATCCGACCACACCTGACGAGGGCCACGGTGTCGTTGCGTTGTCGGTGGGAAAGCTCGTCGATGCTCCGGCTGTTTATGGTTTTTGCTTTCGTTGCACCAATCGTTTGGAGCAAACGCAAACGCGGCTCCCCAGACGAATTTGGGCGTTCGAAATGAGGCGCATAAATCAAATCACTCGGCGGCGCTGGGTCCTTCGGCTTTATTGGGGCCCCGATTTATGATTCTGCCCGGCACGGTGGCCAACGCTTGCGATGCTGACGGTGTGGTATGGGATCGATTTCCGTCTCTACCGCAGCCGCGATTGGGCCGCCGGGCGGAGCATCGCAATCAACGGCGAGGCGCCTCGGATTGTGGCCGGTCCGAGAAACCGGAAAGTCGTTAACCGCGCGCGAAAGCCGCGTCCGGGCTCCGCGGCTGGGCTTCTCATTTGGCAGCTAATGAAGCAGTAAAGCACGGATGAACATCCGAAGCCTGCTGGCTGAAACAGAGGGCAATCCGAACGATCGGAACGGGTTGGCTGGCCGTTTTACTAGCATCAGGAATGCGTGAGATTATTTTTACGACCATAAGGGGGGGAACAACAAAACTCCAAAAACCAATCGAACAGTAGCAGTTTCCGTACCGTTTGATGAAGTGGCAGGTGATTCATCGAGTTTCATTCTTATCAAGCTGGATCCGAGCTCGACATGAAAGTGTACTGATGTGCAAATAAGAGATGATTTTGATTGAAAGCTTGTGATTTGTTAGTGATCCTTTCACAAATACGATCAACACAATCAGGAGTACACTAACAAAAATGACCGATCGGCGTTTGGTGCAGAATGTTTCAACAACTCAGATGGATCGTTAAATGTGGAGTTCAAATTCATTTTCCAGCGTGTCTGAACTGGCATTACCCAGCCAGTACCAAATGCAGTCCGGATCGGTAAGCATTAAGTGATCATCAGTAAACACAACCTAAGGATTCACTGTCAGACTAATTTGTTGTTAGTCTCGCTAATGTTTTCCACCCCAAGAAAGTTAATAAAAAAGCCTAAATACAGCTTTTTTGAAGAATAAAAAAGGGCCTAAGCAGGAAATTAAATTGATAAGTCAAGAGTAAATAACTAATTGGAAATAACCCACAGGCGATTTCTCGGGAAACGGGATGCACCGTTCAATTATAAGATTGAAAATCGCCCATTTTATCGCATTAACTTTGTCGGCGAGACGAGAAAGGAACGCCGGGACTGGATGGATGGAGTCGAATTCCATGCTTTCCAAGTCGTATTTATTCTACACTCTTATTAGCCCCGATTTCGATTTGTTCCCGAGCGTAAACGTGGGGATCGATTCAAATAAATCGAATAAACGTTTCGTCGGCCGCTCGGGGGTGGGGGAAGGAACGTAGAAAAAAAAACCTTGATATAGAATCCTCCCGGTGGCCCCTCGGTAGCTGTCCCCTCCAAATTGGTTCCATTCATTAAACCGATGTTTTCACATTATCGTTTTTCGGCCTGGCCGGCCAAATAATGGCCCCGACTTTCCAGGTCCAGGTCCACCACCGTTGGAACAAGAGGAATGGGGTCTTTCCTCCTTTCTTGGGCTTTCAAAGGTGCCGCATCCGACCTTTGGAAACCCTTAACCGGTTGGTTGGGGCATCCTGCTGAAAGGATTCCATAATTTAATACGATTTAAATTACAGGATGGTGCAGTTTTTGGATGGTGCAAGTGCGGAACTGCGCTGCAGTTTTGCTGGCGGTGGTGCGCGATTCCGAGGGCGCAGAGATGGCCGTCCGAAAATGGGACGCTAAATACCGCCATAACCGTGGACCCGTGCAACAGGACACCGGCGGTGCGTGGTGACGGACAGGAAATCGGGGAGAAGAAAAACAAAACCGATCCGCCCACTCCACCCCAAAACGGAGCAAACGGGACGAGCGGGAACTTTAGAAGATCATCAAATAGTTTTGGGGTGGGAGACCTAAATTGGACTGCTTTAAAGCTAATTCTGACTAACCCCAAATCAAGATGCTCGTCCTGATGATGCCTTTCCCACTCGAAGGCGCCCCTTTTTCCCGAATGCCAACCGAAGGACAAACGGTTTTTAAGCGGTGCCGGTGGCCGACCATCGTTGCCAGGCTGTATTAGTTCGGGTCGCGACCGTCGGCTAATTAATTCCGTCTTAATCTCAGCACGTTCGCCTGTCGGTTGGCGGTGGAAGATGGAGCTAAGGCTTGCCCTGCAACCCGGACCGTTGGTTTTTTTTTTTCATTTCTGAATGTAGGCGCACCAACGCATCGGTAGGACAGAAAGCCCCAGAAGTTGACCAGGGTGCTGGACCGGCCGACGAGCAGGGAGGTCGGGCGAAAATGCAGGTAGTCCACTGCACTCATCGAAACCGACACGGTCACGAGTTCCCGTGGGCGATCTATTCGTGGGACGCCAAGTTTCGCCCGTCGTTGCTGGCGATGCGCGGTCGTTATTTGCGATCTTCGCAATCGCTTCGCCAGAATGCACACACGGTGGCGCAGATTATGGTGGTTTTTGATTGTGGGAAGACTGGCGAACGCTGCCCCGCTCGATGTGCCCCAGCGTCGTGGCCGGAGGGGTCTTTGGGAAGACGCTGTCTGGGCCGGTCCGGTCGTTCGCGATTCGCCCCGAAGGACTCTATTTCGCTAGTCCCGCTCTGCGCAATCCGACGCACGCCTCGCGGGCCTTCCCGGCTAGGAAATTGCATGTTTGCGTGTGGGGCGCTGCACGGTGGGAATCTGCGGACCAACGGGCCGGACCCCGAGCTCGGACACCTGAATTAGAGGCAGGCTAGTCGGAACGCATCGATTAACCACAAGTAGCAGCGCATAGTTCCTTCTCTCATACGTCATTCTCCACCAAAATATTGCCAGATCAAGGGAAGGATCAAGGAAAAAACAAGAAACCTGCAGTTTAGACAGAATGTTTGACGATACAGAAGTCGCTGCTGTTCGGTCGTATTATTTTGTTTCTCTTCATCAAACAACATCGCCCCGGGGGCGGACAGCAGTGGATTGGTGCAGAAGACATGGTCCGAGGTCCTTAAGAAAAAAAAAAAAACGTCCCCAAAAGAGTGTCTCTTGTGTCTTGCGCGTTCTGCCTCCCTCTTTCCCCTCTTTACGGTGGATAATGTGAAGTCGATCGTGGTGATGATGATGAGGGCACATCTAATAACCGCCAATGGTTGCCAACCGTTGCTGTCCCGGCGAAGGACAGCGCGTAATCATTTCTGCCTACGAGGCAAGCAGGTGTATTTTAGCATCTTTTCCCGCTACACCTTTCACCTCCCCCTTTTTGCAGAGGAGCAGTCCTGAACATTTTTGCATACATTTTAGCTACATTTAAAGTACGATTAGATGGTGCTCACAACAAATTCCGGGCGCGACCACCATGCGGAAAGAGCGGAAGAAGATAAGCAAACGCGTCGGACGACCCAAAAAAGGATGGAAATTACCGCCACCGAGTGGAGAAGGGTGCAGGAAAGTGCCACGTCTAATGAGGGACGGTCACGAATGATCTTCGGGGCAACGGGGTGGTGTCCGTTCTGGTGCCTGCCGGAGGGCCGGGCATTGGGCGAGTAAATTAGCTTCGGTGCGAACGACTTTCGGCGGTCCATCCAGTTGCCGAAAAGGACATTTGCATGGGGCTATGGGAATTCGATTTCCGCTGATGCCATTGCGTTTTGTGCTTCGAATCCGAACAGAATTGTGCATTCCCGCAGTAGCTTAAAAATATCAGAATGATCCGAATTCAAAACTGATTGATCCGACAGCTTTCGAATTGCTTCTGAACAACATGATAATTCCTCAATTCCAATTTTGGACATTATGATAATATCATTGATCGGCAAGCATTGGTATCCGCATTTCTACGCTATGCAAATCGAGGGCAGAACTATTCCGGTGAAATACTCTACAGTTCCCCAACACCTAAATTCCCATTGATGAACCGTATCAATTCGGAAAATCTGTATTTTGCATATTTTAAAAATTTCGAAAGCATTGATTGGAAGGGAAATATTTCGGACCCTACAATTATGGAGGGAATTTTATAAACGATTCCAGGATGACGATTTTACGGCAATTTGATACTTATTGTTTACTTTTATTTTTTTGTTAGTAACTTGTTATTCTGATAAGGAAAGTTCGAGTGGAAAATTCCTTGTTAAACGAAGTATATATATCAGGGAGTAAGAGTTGACGAAAATGCAGAAGATTGTTTAATTGAATCTTCATGATCTCCATTTAAACAACGTATATAAAGATCAGCTTCACTGTTTCCTCAAAAATATGCATTTGTTTAACATTGTGCATCATTTAGTTTTTTTAAAAACTCCCCTTTTAAGCAACACCTTCTCGCTGGCGAAAAAAAAAAATGCGTCGCTCGAAAACTCCCGTTAGAGAATCTTCTCGGCTTACAAACAACATTTGGTTTTTAGTTGAAGACTAAACGTGTTGCACTGCAATCTTCGCCTAACGGTATTGCGTAGGCTGCAACAGGAATGCTTTCGCTGGCCGACGCTTCCCACACTAATTTGCGGGCAGCCCGGGAAAAGATCGGCCCACAGTCGCCCCCCGGGGCGTAGGATTTGGTTTTTTGATCGAGAAGGTAAGCAAATACGTTCCCAGGTTCCCGAGGCCCCCTGCAACCAACGCATCGCGGCGAAATTGGTTGCCTAATTCTGGTAGCGAAACATGTTTCCTAATTCTACGCTCATGTGCTCTGCTCTGCTGTTTTTGGTTTGTTTTTGTAGTTTTCCTGCAGGCCTTTTTGAATGAAGTTTCTTGGCATGTTTTGTTTTGTTTTTCCTTTCGGGAATGAGAACGGGAATCGCAACTATGCTTATAATCAGTCTCATTGGAATTCTGGAATAGCTTTTTTAAATGCTCTCCGGCCCATCCGGTCATCAATTCTGCAGCGAGGGCAAAATATTGTTGCTTTCTGAGGGACCCCTGCTAATGGTTCCAACGTTCGCACTAAGTATAAAAAAACAGAGGACCGAAAGTGCAGCACACAAATCGATCGATCTTTCCTCTTCCACGCCAGCGAATGATCCCCTGCAACGTCATCGGTCGAAACCGTAGGGACGAATTCGGTTCGGACAAAATCCGTAGGGAACTAACCGGAGGCGCATCTTTCGACTGACTTCCTTTGCCTCCTTCGGCAAGCTAGTTCTCGCTTCGCAAAAAGACGGAGCATTAACGAGAAACTCGCCGCTCCCTCGAGCAACAGCAGGAGCAGCAAAGCGCAAAAAGGAAATCGTTTGGCGCCGAAACAATTTAGCCATCGGTTGTGCGGCAACCAAGGCCCTTCCGTCGTCGTCGTCGTCGTCTGGTGGCCCTAAGCGAATTTTCCGAAGGACGTCCCTCGCATTCGAAGGGCGCTAGATTGTAGCGTTGCTTCCTGCTCGCTTGAACTTCCTTTGTTTTACGTTTTTTTTCTCTCCTCTTGATCTCTTTCTCGCTCCCCTCGTGGTCCGCTCTGACCACTTGCCACTGACCGCCCTGCTGTACCTGACACTTCGCCACGAGCAGGTTTTCGATACATCCTCGGTGTCCCTTTTTACTTGTTCCTAATTTTTGCCTCGATGGCTCTTCCGTTATGTGGCCAGGATGCACCTTTTTTTTTTGTTTCGTCGTCATCGTGCCTGTTGCAATCTAATAAGTAGGTTAAAAAGTTAAGTGGCGATTTCTCCTCTAGGCTTAGGGCCGGTTTACCTTTCCTCTCCTCTCTTGCGTTCACTTTCTGCACAGGATGATAACATTTGTTTGACGTCACGATGCACCGAGCAAACCCGGATGATTTTGGGCGCGATAAGGAACGGATGGTTTGATGAATAGGGTCAACCTGTTGCCCGGTATTGGACGCGTACGGCTTTTGCAGAGCCGTGGTCCGTGTGCATTAGGGGCCTGTTTTCTCCTTTTTCGGACGTGAGTGGCTTCCTGCACGCCGAAATGCCGGATTCTAACGGGTCCGAGGGTCTGCCAGCGTCAGTCACTGCCTGTTCCACAACCACAACTACAAACCACCGCCGGACGTGCCCGGGCAACATCTGTTGGACAAGGATTGGGAAACGTCGTCGCCTCCGGGGGGTGGGTGGATTAAATTCCGCTACGGATGACAGAATTTTGCCCTCGGGGAACGTGAAGCGCTTGAGGGAAGTTTCGTGTTTCATACGGGAAGGTCACGAATACGAGGTTCCATTCAATTAGGCAACCCTGCAACTCGGAGGACATGGGCCAAGAGCATTTTGAGGAACGCTAAATCTTACGAATGAGCAGTTCTGCTCGAAAGGATGACGCATCATGGGAAAACTTCCTGTTAAGATTTTGCTTCTTTTCGAAATCTTGTTTGAAGACGAGTTTTCGATGACGCTTTGATGGTGATGGTCCTTTTTCCAGCAAAAAGAGTGCCATTATGATGAATTTGAATATTTCGTTTAATGAAAGGTAGGAGAGTAAATTGAAATGCATTTATGTAAGAACAATATCCATAACAGGCAGATGTCCTTTATGTTTGCTTTCAAAACGTTGAACAAACATTCCAAGGAGAAAAAACGACTCAATATGTTGCATTTGGAATTGTCAAAAGCTGTATTTATTTCGGAAATTCCGAAAGGATAGGTTAAGAGAACTCACGTGACGACGTAAAATGTCCTTCATTGCTGGATGCGATATTTGAGTAGTAAAATTAAAACAAACTGCAACTGGACTGAAAATGTGTCCCAAAAAAAAAGAAGAAGAAAGAAATGCAGCAGCTGATTCGAGCGTCGTCGTAAACTAATCAAGCAGGAACACCTTTTTTATTGCGGGACGCCTAAGGTGTGCCATATCCTTGGTCGACAAGCGATAACCTTGACAAGTGATCCTTTAACGATCCCCCGTTCCAGCACCGGTCAAACGCGGGCCCAGGTATGCAAATGGTGGTCCATGAATGATGGGATTTCTTCACGCTGCACATCTTCTGAGAAATCACTAAACGCCAATGCCTGTGCTCGATTGTGAGGCCTGCAAGCCACCGAAATAAGTGCACCATGATTGGACCCGCAGCACCCGGGGGTGCAGGCATGCATGCAGCAGGAAGGATCGTGCCGAATCGGTCCCTGTAGTAAACGGGTAAAGCGCCAGCCCTAAGAGCCATCACAATGGTCGCGTTGTTTGGCCTGCCGTAAACGAGGAGTGCCGAGATATTTCGAACCCCATAAATCAACCGGCGTTCCGGCGAAGGGCAGTCTCGGTCGGTTTGCTCGGGCAAGGACGGGTCTCTCTCTTTCGGTGCGAATCTCCGAATTGCCTGTGGGACAGGGGCCCGGGACCGGGGCGATTACCTCAAACCCCGCAGTGTCACTGGCGCCAAAATCAATTCCGATAACCAAATGAACCGTCTGGAGACCTTTGCTTCGAGAACCCAGGATGCTCCGTTTCGCTTGGTCTGGATTTTTATTTCACCGACCGGCACATGGTAGGGCAGCACCATTTGGCAAGGTAAGGTACCAGTTTCCCAAGGGAGATGCGACGACAATTCCGACCACGACGACGATCGATTCCGAATCCCTTTTCTGCGTGCCATCGCCCTTCGGCGACCTTTGCGCTTCCGATGCACGCCGGGGAATCTCACGATCTCGAGCCCCGGCTAAAGAAGGAGAGAGGAATGCCACGGGTTCGGGACTACCATAAACGTAGCTGAAACAAATTTCTTTACAATGGCCCGATTCTCGGTCAAGCTCGGGTGCGAGAACGGGCCGGGGTGGGAGAGCCGAGTGCCCAAGATGTCCAAAAAAGCACATCTCGGGACAAAAGAGTCGTCCGATCTGCGCAAGAGGTGATGCGGGGAAGCGCACGGAAATAAATTGCTCTTGTGCCTTTTTCGCCCTTGTCCTTCGTTGGACGAACGCCGGCAGTCGGGAAGCTTCCTAACGCCATCAGTTTGCCACCGCGGCTGGAAGCCAAGGAGTTCCTGCTGTGGCACGTCGGCCCGGGTGTGTGCGAAAGTCGCCCGAACTTCGTGCCGTTCGAAAGGTCCTTCGGTGCAACCGGTGTGTGGCAGTAACGCGAACCGGCAAACGGTGCCCTTAAATGGCAGCCGGCCCCACGAAATCTGCCCACACCAGGTTCTCTGTGGTCTAACTAGCCTGCGATCGAATCTTTCGACGGAAGATGCAAGGAAGATGAGCGTCTCCGGTCTGGGGGTTCACTTTCACGCGGTTCTTTTCTTTCTCCGTGCGGCGTAAAAATAAAATCTGGAAAATCCGGTTTACAAAATGGGTACAGGAGCAAAAAAAAAAAACACATGTGTCGCACTGGGAAACAGGGAAACGAAAAAGAGTTTCAAACATACCATTGAATGTACTGCGTAGGATTATTTCGATTATTGCCAGGGAATTAGAGCCAGAGTTGTTGGTATAGAACTGTTCCAGACGACCTTCTTGTCACTTTCTAGAAAAAGGCATGGCTTTAGCATGTAGTTCTTGACAATTTTTTAAATTTTGTATACTCTGAAACAATCGAAAACATTCATTGCCTCGAGTGAGAAAGTATGGTTGCAATGATTAAAATTGTGAGAAAGTAGCCATAAAAATAACATAAAATTTCTTCCTTGTTAATGTCGTGCCTTATAACGCGCATGGTAGGCATGGTAAATTGGTTCAAAGGGTCACATATTTGGGAACAGAGAGAGAGTAGGGTTCATTCGAGCAGGATTTTATAGGGCTGTACGAGACCCCACTTGGTGCAGGAGCGCAAGAAGGATCTCAGGATCTTCAGGCAATCGTTGCAATATACACCAACGCACAGATCAATGGCACATGTTTAACCGATGGGTACATACATACTCGTTTTCATCGAAACACTTTTGGTGCTTACTTTGTAGTTTTTATTTCTTCTCACTGGGAGTCGTTGGTTTTTCGAAAGAAATGGGAAAAGAAATTACTCATAAATGCAAGATTTATTCTTTTTCTGTAATAAAAACGCAGTTGCGTGGGAACAAATTGCATGCAGAGCAAGCCTAATGTAAACTATTCCTTTCTGCTACTTTGTCAATCATGACAAACCATGTTGAACACATTTTTGCTTGAGGGAGTAACATTAGATCACTCGCATGTAGAATGTGTAATATTTTGTAGCATCAATCTCTTATTCTTAAACATCCTCCAGGACCAAACAGTTTTCTCCAGTAGAGTGATTGCATTCCGTCGCCTTTTTCAACAAATTTGTCACAAAGAGCCATTTACAAGTGGTTATCCTTTTCCGGAGGATCACAATATCCTTCGTCCGGAGCCATCTGTCTTCCGTAATGAGCTGGCATCTGGCATCACCGAGAAATGTGTGAAAGGATGTCGCTGAAGTGGAATGAAAAAACAAAAAAGAATCCTCAATACTAACCACCACTAGAACGGATGCCACTTTCCTCGCCGGCCAAACGCCCTACTCGCACCGAACCGGTGTGCTTGGTTCGACGAAGCTGACTACTTAATTTGTAATTTTACTTAATTCCCGTCCTCCATCTGGTTTCGAAAGATGAGGCAGCAACGCCTAACGCCGACGGTTGCGCGAGAATGGTCCCATCTGCGGGAAGTTCCGCACGAGCTTGATTGTCGCGCGCAGGAACTACAAGACGATTTGTCGTCAGCGGCGAAGCCCGACCACACCACGGGTCGCCATCGAATTCGTGCCGCTGCCGCTGGCGCGATGACCCACGAAGGGTGCAGAAAAATATGAATAATGTAGTCATTAAGGCGCGCTGGCGGGATGGCGGATGGCGAAAGGACGGCCGAGGGAGATCCTGAATGTGCCGTTACTTTGCGATACCGTAAATGATCTCCCGTTCGACGCCGCGCGGAACTTCGTCTTCATTGGAGGCGCGTGCGGAACTGCTCGCTCGGTTTCGCCTTGAAGAAACACATTAAGCGCACTTGCGCTTGAATTTTGTAAATAGTTGAATGAATTCGATGCCGGTGTGCACCGTGACACTTGCACACCGGTTGCTGCCGAAAGGGGAACTCCGGGAGGCAAACAATGTGTTCAGGTTCCAGTTGGGCAGTAACGGTTGTTGAAGTCCTTCCTTCCTCCCCTCCGCCACAACACTTGTTGGCGCAGCCCTGCCGTCCCGGGGCCGGTTGAATTGCACCGTATGGCAGACTACGGGAACACGATGGCGTGGCGTTCGCACTTCCAACGGAGGGGGGCTAAAATTTATGCAGCATTAATTTGCCGTCACAATGTTTCTGGCAGTGCACTGGAAGGGGCGACGTAATTGTTGCAAGGGTAAGAGTGAGTTACTCCTGTTTCGCAAACTCTTGAGCTTCCTTAAAAAACCGGCAGCACATGTGTTTTTTGGTTAATACTTCACTTCCTTTCATAAGTTTTTTTGTTGTTTCCTGGAGCAAACGCCAAATGTAAGGCAACGGTTCAATTGACACACGTGTACAAATGTATCTCCGTTTCGGACCGGTCGTTAATCTACGTGCAACAATTCTACATTTTTAATTTTGTACTAGTTGATGTACCCGATGTCATATGGGTTGGTTCGATTTCGCTCAATTATTTTTTTATGTTTCCAGGCAACAAAACGAGCGTGCGATACTTCTTAAAATTCTTCACTTCTTCAAAGTCATATGGTTGTTATGGGTTATACGGGATAGAAACTGTTCCTCATTGGTACAAGTCTTCTCTATCCTTTCCTTTAAAATTAACAGAGTATGTTTGACAAAGTATAAAACCGGTGCCAGTTTGCGTAAGTAAATCTTGTTTGTAAAGAATCATTATCTTAACTACACTTGATGCACATTTCGGTCACGTGCACAAGCCACGGAATTGAGAAGCTGGCCCCTTTAACGATCCAAAAGGTCAACATTAAACGAGAGGTAGTCGGTTCTCTATTGGATTTTAAAATAACTGACGTCAGGGTTCGTGCAAGGCGCTGGGATCGTGCATGAACAAATGTGTTGCATTCCCTGGTCGCTGGATTGAAAATGCACCAACCTAAACCTGTCGAAGCGAACGTTTCTTAAGGTCGATCCATCATCGGCGTGGATTGGTGGCAAAACGGTGCGGTTATGGCGGAGGACAGTTTGGCAAAAAATTTGGCAAATATACACATCCAACGCCGCCCCGGGAGAGCAGCTGCCCGACCAAGCTACTTGCTGGCCGTCGACCAAGCGAACCAGCAGACCACGGCCGAAGACGGCGAACCGGGGAGGCCATTTTTATTAGCACTAATGGGAGCTACTAACGGCCGCGAACGCGAAATATCATAATTAAATAACGCCTGCGCTGCGACAGCCGCACATAAACCCTACAATTAACAAGGGCTACCGTACGGGGCGGTTCTCGCTCACGTTGGGAAGCGTTGGGGTGCACATACAGTGAAATAAAAGTACAGAGATGCGCATACCGAAATGGCCTAATGAGCCGCCGTATAAATGATGCATCCGCTCGTTTACCCGCACGGTGCCGTCTCGAGGAATCTGCTTGCGATGGGGTCGCAATCTCGGATGCATCTCGGTGGCCAGCCCGGTCGAACAGGTGCACTTGGCTACCTGTTGATGCCGCGGATGACCTTTAGGGAGTTGCGATCGGAGCAGCTCGCGGTCCATCGCACGTCGAAACAGGTGGAGCGGTTCTGAGAGCTGGGCTGGGTGGATTCTCGTTTAACGATTCCAATTATGCACAGCTCGTTTGGGGAGCGGCCGCTTAACTGACCGGTTCCCGTCACCCTCCCTGAGGGAGTGTAAATGATTCATACCCCCGGGGAAGGTGGATTCGAGGTGAAGGCAGCCTGTTGCTGGGAATTGCTCCAACGGCACGGACCGTCTTAGACGACGTTACGGAATGGAGACAAATTGATCGATGAAATCAAATTAGCATCCTAATGCAGTGATGTATGGCACTTTGGTGGCACCGATGGGGAACTCCGTGTTGTATAATTTACTTGAACTAACTGTGGTTCCTTGTGTCTTAGTAATATCTGTTATACAAATCAGGGGTAATTTTTACACACATAAATAATTTATTCCTAATGAAATTTTGAGAACGTGATATATGTGTCCGAGGATAGTTTGATAAATTCAGGTATAAATATTGTTTTTTGTTATACATTTAAATTTAAAACACACGTTACAATTCTCTACATTGTCCATGAAACCATGCAGCCAGTAATTGGATGGATGAAAATAGAACGCATAAAGAACTGCCGGTAAAACGCGCGTAGAACACATGGCGAATTATTGTGTTTTGCGCCTCTGCAAAACAATCCACGCTAACCGACGACATCCGACGGCTATCATCAATGGGAAATTCGCTGGAAAACACTTCGCAACACAGCCATAAAGATGTACCACCTGCTAACCTGCTAATGCTTTCCGGGCACCTTTCGGCAAACGGTTCGGCGCCCTACCCCTTCGGTAGCAGCTCGCATTCCCTTCCGTTGCCGCGTGTTGCGCGGTTCGCGAGGCGAAGGGAACGCAAGGAAACGAAGCACATGCCACCACAGAGCGAGCCATTTTCCCGGCGGTGGTGGCGGCTTGTTTTCTTGCACACCGTGCTGCTAGGTGTCCGCCTGGCCACGATCAACGGTTCTAATGATCCCATAAAACATTTCTGCCCGTGCGGTGCGCTTTGCGGCGCGACTTAGAAACTTAGAAGACGCAATAGACACCCAACGCCACTTGCCGTCTCGCCCAAAAGTGGCAAAACAACGGTCTGCTGCGATGGAGGATGAAGAAAAAGAAACGAATTCCAAGATAATAATGAAAAAAAAAAACCTTCGCTAACCCCTCAAGGTGCACACGGCATCCGTTTGCGCAAGGGACGCACCTGAGCGTCGAAAGGTGGCCCAAATTCTGTTCGGCGTTTTCTCCTCCCCTTTACCATCCTTCCATCCTTTCTTCCGTTTCCCTTCTCGTGGCAGTCGGCTGCCGTTGCGAGGGTCGTCACGTTATTAGAAAATTGAATCATCCGGCCGCAAATGGACCGGTGTTGAAAGGGATATTTGGATAAACGCACATGAGACGATGGCGCTACAGAAAAGGCAAGAATTGCATAAGTTGCCTGAAGGTAACTGTAAGGAATTGGGGTCGTTTTAAAACAGACAAATATTCTTGAACCAAATTAGATCTCATTTATCGATACTTGGTACTATACACTCCATCTCCTACATTTGAGGTGGCTCACAAAGTTATTTATGATGTAAACTATGCCAAACTCGTCTACCTTATGTGTGAGCCAAACGGCTAAAGTTTATTTTCTTCGCCGGGAGTCTGGCACAGCTGTTCGTTCAGAAAGACGGTAGCCCGATGATGTAAGAGGCTACGGCATCCTGCAACACTTTGCGCACGATCGATTGGATTGGTTCCACGTACTTCCTGGAACAGCCAACATCAAAGACCCTGACTGAGCGAACGATAGGTTGTGGGTCGTAAATTTATATTTATACACATTTATACGCACTTTGCTGTCGTTCTGTGACAAATACGACTTCTGAGGAACTCCGAGCAGCGCGCGGGGTAAGAGGGTATCCCTTGAAATACTGTGCCGTGCCGGGTCAGGTTGTCGAGGTGAGTCGCATAAAAACGTCAAACATATAAATTAATAAATTTATCGAGCCGAAAACAGATGTCATTGATGCCGAGCGCGAGCGCGCGCCCGAAGCACGATCGGACGCGCACGGGAAGCGCGATAGCATCTTGCAGCGGAAGGTATTTGGCGTTTGGTTTGGCCCTGTTCTTCGTCGGATTTTTGTTGCCTTCTCCGGAATCACTCGGCCCTTTTGGGCGACGGAATGCTTGGTTGGGTGGGGGAAAGTTGCATCCTGTCGGCAGCACATGGCCACCCCTGCCGTGAGCCGTGGTCGCGTCATATTTTCCATCTAACACTTTCCGTTTCTGTTTTCTGTGAGCTAATCCATATTGGTTGCGTTATGGCTGAGTAGATCGAGCAGGTTAGGGTGACTAAGAAAAATGAAATGTGTCTTAACAAACATTTTTTCCTGCAAGTTTATGTTTGCATCCAGTAACTGATCCGATTTTTTTCCTCTTATTAATTTGTAAAAGAAAAATCTAAATTCATGTAACAAGTACTTCGTATGATCTTTCGCTAAAGCGGTCCAACACAATCAAATTAATGTTGTGTGTTACGTTTTGAAGAATCATCACTTTTCTTACTGTACTAAAAAGAAGAAACCAAAGGCAGCAGCATGTTCGGCCCTGCCCAACGATATTTCCCTTTCAACAACTCAATCACTCAAAGCTAATGAACGAATTTCGCCCAAACGTTCTGGGTACATTTCTTGCACGATCAATGGCAAATTCCTTCATCCGCCCATCTCCGCCAAAAGGGGCTCCAAAATATATGACAGTTCATCTATCCGCTCAGCTGGCTCAGTCTGTTGTAAAAAAAAAAAACGCCATCATGATAAAACGACGTTCCATCCTCCAACTCGCAGACGACCGGGGCGCATTTGTTGCGATAATTAATTTTAACGGCAGACGAAGAAGCCGCAGTACACGACTCTGGCCGACGACGTTCGTCCACCCGGCGCGGCAGGAATTCGGTCTGCCAAAGTCATTATCTTGTTTTGCGGCCGCTCGTGTTGCAATCCGCCGAGATGAATCCAAGCCGGGTGGTGTCCTAACGCTGCCAATAATTTTGTGCTACTTCATCTGCACCCTAAGCCGGAGACGGCCACCACCGCCTGCAGGACCCGTCCATTCATTCTCGTGGATTGATTCCCGGCACCTCCCTGCCTCGGTTCGGCACCTCGATTGCGATTAACACCTGCGGCAGATTCTTCCGAAATTACCCAATCGCAACAGGGCAGCCACTTGCTTGCAACCGTTCCCCATTCTGGGCCTGGAGGAAGGCCTTGCCGATTTGCACCGTGAAGTAAGTAACACGTCCAGACTGCACCGAGCGGGAGGGAAGGATCGCTTTAGATTCACTGCATCGCAGCATAGGAAGTGCATTAAAATAAATGCATTAGGCCAGTCGGTTGTCCTCGGTGGATGGAAGAGCAGAAAAACGGGAGAGAAAGACGGTTCGCGGATCGAATTGCCGTCAAAAATGAGCCACGTTCTTACCGCTGGTCATTCTGCCGTTCGTTTTTGGTGCGTTTGGCTCGTTTGGGCAAGGCATTTCTTGCGCACCTTAAGGACACACGTTAAAACATCATTTGCATCTTGTATCAACGGTGTAGCTCGAGGTGATTTGGACGACTCGACTCGATTAGCGGACCATGCCAAAACGTACGTTTTGATCGAGCCACACAAGGACGCATGAAAAAAAAAAACGGTCAGATTTATGTGTCTTTCGTTTGAAGAAATCGGGTTAAAAAAGGAACTTTCGCTACAGTAATATTGCTACAGCAATGAGTTCCAAAAATTATTCATACCCAAAATTTATTGCATGTAATTATTCTCTTGTAAAATTGAAATTATGAAAATTGTACAATTGAAAACCATACAATGCCACGAAATATCATCGTTAGACCCTCTATGTTCCTTTATTTTGTTAAGCCCTTTCCCGAAGTAGTTTTTGCTGTTCATTCAACTAACATCTAACATCAGGAACTGTTTAAAATAGTTTGCGTTAGATTCCAGCACAATTCGAGCAAGACACGCAGATGGTGGAATTGATAAAGAAACATTCTTCTTGCCTTCAATTTCTTCAAACTTGCCTTTGAACGTTTCCCTGTTCGTTTTGTTATCTTTCCTTGCTGCCATGTTCCGTCTACTTTTTGCGGATTTTGTTTCACGCGAATTCCAACGACCGAACCGGAGATATTTGATGGCAACGCATGTTGACGTTCTGAAGCCATTTTCTAATTACTTCCATTCGCCGGGCAAAGACGGCAAAGAGAGGCAAAAGTTGAGTGTTTTGGGCTCCGCTGACGGTGTAGGGTTGTCGGCGGAAGTTACCCTACGGTAGCCTCCACCGTCCCATGCCGACGTCCGGTGCGGTTTGCGCTGGAAGTCCCTCGCCAAGCGGTCGCGTATCGCGAAAAACATCATGTCACGAGAAGGCGTTTGGCGCGTCGTCATCTTTTCGACCGTTTGCGACCGTTTTGGGTTTTATTGGTGGCTAATAGTAAGAGGAGGACGAAAGGACGACACGGAATAGAACGAGAAGCAAAACAGGCTCACGGGCCGAAAGCGAAAGCCGCGAAGATGTGCGAAGATGCAAATGGCACAGGGAAGGGGGGATGCTCAACCCCGGGGCGGCCTGAAGGAGGATGGGCTCTGCCCGAAACCGTAGAACGGAAAAAGCAGAGAAACGCGAAAAAGGCAGCTGTGGTTCCTAATAAATCATTGAATACGTTTCAATTTCCTTCCCGGACCGCGGCAACGTCCTCGCACAGCATCTTCGCGGCATTAGGTCCCCCACTTGCCGATGAGCCGACTACGGAAGGACTCATCATTATCCCCTCGGCGCGTTTGCGCCAGGCCGAGTGAAGGCCAAACCGAGTGCAAGTCCCCTAAGCCGGCCGCAAGCTAAACGTGGTCCGTAAAAATGACTCATTAAGGTTGATGGAGGAACTGGCGGCGGAAACGGCGGCCTACAGACGCCCAAATTAAGAGTGACGCTTTAGCTGTTGCTTGTTCGCCGGTGGAGCAGTCAAAGAGTTTGTTTATTTTACGCGATGGCCCATTACAGGACTTCTCACTCGGCTGGTGGTGGCGTGTGTGTGGACTGAGTTTTATAGTTCATTTGAAGCACTTTGTTATTTTCGGATCTGTTTAGCCGTTTTCGGCACTACCAACGCAGGAGTATAGTTATCAAATGCATCTCCACTAAACAAGCTCTGCCGTTCGAACACCTTTTGGGGGCTGATCGCTGGATGCATGCCAACTAAATGGGCTTGAAAAACCTATTTAAAAATGAATAAAACTTTTATAACATCTTCGGCAGCGATGTTTTATAGAGAAGTTGCAAAAATAAATAATTAAACCCACACACACACGCAATATCCGCCGCTTCGGCAAGGAACGGCAGAAAAGGATGCGTTTGCAGTTGCAATTTCAGTTTCATAGCCTCGGAAACGAACAGGCGGCCTAAAATTTATCGCCCGCATTGGTGCGCTGGCCAAACTTTATATTTCGTTCTAATCACCCAGCTTAGGGTCGGTTCCCCGGTTAATGGGTTAATTATATGGTGCTTCGGCGGCTGGTTCACCTGTTTAGTCACACATGCAAAGGCCCGAAACGTTCGAGGTCTTCCGCGGCGGGAAGAAACATGTCGACAACAATCACCTGCCTGCACATTGCGCAGAGTTTTTTGTGACTTGTGAAAATGCGTTTCCAAATGCACCGGAGTTGCTTACAAAAACAGAAATCAAATTTGGAGTTGAAATGAGAAAAAACTGGGCAGTTGATTGAGGAACAAGGAGGTTAATCATGCAAAAAATGTTCACTACGAATGCATAACCGAACGATGCAAAATTATAGAATAATTAAATGAAGCATCCACTGAAGCAATTTTCGTATCAAGGAAAGCCCATGAGCTTCGTATCGATGCATAATGAAATCATGATTGCTAACATTAAATTACACTCAACTGATTGTTATAATTAGAGGATATCATAGAAACGAGGAAGAAGCTCTATAAGAAAAGTGGTAATCGCTGCAGATCAAATTACTATTGGAAGGAATACATAATAAATAACTTAAATGTTTTGACCATGCTCAATATCCGTACTTCACAGTTCCTGCTGTTCGTTCTATTTCAATCATCATTTTAATTAGGTATCTATTATCTTCCGCGTTGTAGAATATGGTTTCCGCAGGTGTTAATAATGTTGAACAAAAACAACTTATATCAACATTCTTAGTAAAAAACAGTATAAAGTATAAATTAACACTTTAAGAAGTGTGAATCCTAATGGAACATACTTAACGACGATTCCACGGCGCATCAATGTGTCTCCCAGCCAGATGGGACACGACATTGTTTTCTTGCCGCTCTGTCGTCAACCCTCCGCCAATGGATCAACTGTTGCATCCCATCAGCACAGAAGTTTGTTTGATTTACAGTGTAAAAATAGCTTGACGGTTCACTTATGAACGTCTCTTCTGCTAATTCTTCGGGGGATTAGAGGACCAGGCACCGCCGTCAGAAGAATGGTTCAATGACACATACACATGCCCACGGGGAAGAATGTGCTTAGCATTTCTGCCCTCAAACATTTTCCCCCCTCATCTGTACGCCTCCCGTCGCCAGAGGATGCGAGGAAGTTTGAAAAACTGTCACCACAAGTCAACGAGAGGCGCGTAGTTCCAGCGTGCACGGAGTCCGGATGACAGGCATGATTCATCGGGCACGGTGCCGTTATTAGATAACCATATGCTGTGACACATTCGGGCTATTTGTTCCGCGGCGGTGTAGCATAACCGCCAGCAGCATCATCATCAGCAGCAGCAGCACACTGTTCCGTCGACGGCCACGTAAACAAACATCTCGCTCGCAATCGAACGAACGGCCGGCTCGAGACATAGGCGCTACGTCGATGACGACGGCGTGGCGGGACGGGCTTGAACAGTTGGTTCGAAAAACGATATGCAACGGGTCGGAAGCGGACGGTGCCGGAATCGACCGGAACTGACAAACATCCCATCATAGGACGTGTAGGAAGGTTTTTAAAAGCCCGAAGAACACCAGGCGTCGGCGTCGGGCGGAAAGGAGGCCGTATCTGTTTAACTCTTCCCAAGCTGGCCAACATCAACAACCGTAGAGCGGAACCGAGCATTGGAAGGAAGAAGAAGCTACCTCGGCAACAGACTGATTCTGTTCAGAGATCATTCGTTGGCTGCTGGAGGAAACGGTGTGACGGGAAGCAGTTTTTCCACGCGCAGCTGGAAATGGCTTTTCCCTGGAAGAGTTGCTGCGAGCACATGTTCGGCGGTTTCTGCGCGCGTGTATGTATATATAGACGAAAGATCCCCCCGGGCGGATCTGGCATCTTCTGGTGTCTGCGAGCTGCGCTTCCTGTATCGTTTACCCTTCCGGTGTCGGGTAGGTCTAGCGGGGGCAACGCAACGAGTACTTCTTCTTGACAAACAAAGCTCGACTCGTCTTTCCCGCCGTTACATCTCCGGATGAATTTGCCAGAGCACTCGTGTGTACCAGATGCACCGCTGGAGGAGTGGAGAGAATTGGATGGATTTCCTTTACGTCAAATTTAAATTCACTTTAAACATCTTCATACATTTACCATAATTCGAAAGGCTGCCTCAGGTTAATCGATGACTATGGTTGGCCCGATTTCTATTGGCCTAAAACAAAATCCCATGATATTCGCAATTTTCGCGAATTTCTTCTAAAACATCCAGCCTACTACTGCTACGAAAAAAAAATTGACATCACTTTTCAACCATTTCCCGCTTACTAAGAGAAACTGTTTTTGCCCAATTCTCTGTTATCAATGTTTAGTGGAAATCCCAGAAAATAGCGTTAATTTTGTTTCAGGGAGCTTACGACGAAAAATAGAGGCTAGACGCTAATTACTAATTAATAAAAGAAACAAATTGTCGAACTAATATTAAATATCGAATCGTTTAAAACAAATTGATCAGCATTACGCACCAGCGTAAGAATTTTCATTTCATTCATATTTGGCTGCCTCAAAAAACTGGTTGTCTTTCATCATCCTCTGGGCACGAGATCATCTGTAGCCCATCACGTCATGCTCGGCAAGGACACTTCGGGTTCCTCGGTGGGAGTTCCCTGGCGTGGTTTATTTGTTCGGCCCATGAGAACACATATTGCAAGGGTTGTGTTTGATAAACAAATACTTTCCCGCAGCTGGCTCCCGAAACTGAAATACATATAATAGCATGCCTAACAAGCCGCAAGTATCCGCGGGCTCGTCACGGTTCGGAGGAAGGCATCACATCACTGCATTTGGCGTTCCATGCTCCCACGGGGTAAGGAAAGGACGGGAAGTTCTGCTTAAAAACGGTTCCACATGGTTATTCCAAAACTGAAGGCAACCCCTGGTTACCGGACAAAAAAACCCAAAACGATGCTCGAACGCTCGCAACAAGGCATCATGGTCCCATCATGGTGCGCACGTGTTTGTGGGTGCAAATATGCGATCGACTCACCGAGCAAATGGGACATGATGTTGCTGCTGCTGGTGATGAGTCGAGACGCGGAGTGTTTACGTTGGAGGAAAATTGAAGAATGGACCACCGTATCACGCCGTTACTCGCTCGTACGCTGCGTACAGGAGTTCAGGAGTCAGTGATAGTGTTTACGGTCGGCAAACCAGGTTCCCAAATGGTTGATTTCTTCCCCTTTTTTTTGCGTTCATTTATTGTGGTCGTTCCGATCTTCACCCGATCTTTATGCGACCGAAGCGAGTCTGCTCCTGGTGTTGTTTGTTGTTTTATTTTGCGAAACCGAATGGTGAGATTATGTTGCAAACATATGCTTCACAGCCGCAACTCTTCTCGGCCGAGTGCAGTGGCTTGGAAACGGTGCAGTGGTCGAAATGGAACGATGCAAGAAGATCATTCAGGCGATCTTGGGATCAACTTAAAAAAAAACTACTCTAACGCACATGTGGACTGCGGTAAGATGAGGCCCGATTTCCTGCTCAACTGCTTAACACTGACGCACTTTGTGTGGCGATGGCCAGAGCAGCGTGCTCAAGTGGATTGACTCCTCCTATAGGTCGAACGAGTCGGGAAACTAACCCACGGGAACAAAGACTCCGCGGGTCCCGGGACGTCGGGCGTGAGAAGTGAACCCAAAACCACCAACGCCCGTCGACAGGACCGAGCGCAATAAGATCTCAACTCAGTCAAGTCGATGAAAGATCGCACCGTTCCCGTGTCTGGGTTTGGGCCCTCCTTCGTTGAGATGAGGAAAAATTCTCAAGAAACCGACCACACGTTCGCTCTGTGAAAGAAGCAACGCTCACGCGACGCCTCAAGCCGTGCACTTGAAATGTGTGCTCCACGAAAAAATGCTCAACACCAGCGGCATTTCCCGCGTGGCTTGCCTCGCGGCAAACAAACAACCCTCGCAGAGCAATTATCGCAAGCAACCGGGCCTGTCCTGTCGCTATCGCCGGTGGTCGAGCAATCCAGCCGGTCGAGCGTAGGCCCAGGGTTCTTCGAGCCGTTTGCGTTTGCGGACGACGTGGCGCTGACGTCGTTGACACGCTGCTGGCACGCAGGCTCACGACAGCTCTTCAAGGCACAAGTGTGCGCCTCAGTGTGATTTAATTGTTATAAATTATCGGCCGCGTCAAATTTGGGACGAGCCGCCTAGCTCTATCTTTGGAGCGGGCTGCTTCAAATGGGACAATCCGCTAGCTGGACAAACCGAAAAAAATGGGCGACCCGAAAGGACCCCGTTTGGTTTGGTGGATGGTTGGAGTGATTTTTTACATTTCTTCATTTACGTGTTCGGTATTTTTTTTCCTCCTTCAAGCAACTACTCGGCCGGGATCAATGGGATCCGTATGTGATCGAGTATGGTGAGAACGGCTTAAGTCGCGCTCGGGCAAGGCTGTCGTCAGCGGCGTTCTGTGGCTCTCCGGGGGTGGCAGAACGGACGGAACGGATCAAGTGGCCGCAGGGCGAGTGGGCTTTGGTGGGCACTTGAAGCGCGCACTCGCTTGTCTACGCTCGACTAGTTCTCCCGGGCGATAAAAAGGCGTTGAAACGGCCTCAAGTGTTTTGCCGACCGAGTTATTGGAATTAAATTATCCACGACGCTCCCAGAAGGGAGTTGATTGCCAGCAGAAGAAAATGGCCTCATGAACCGGCATTGCTTGGCAAAGGCATGACCTTTGATGAAGTCGTTGTCCCTAGTCGAGAACGCAAAAAGGGAAAACAAGTTCTAAGGATCGGTTAAAAGTATTAAAATGTTCAAAAAGTATATCTTTCCAGCTAGGCATTGGCACGTCACACAATAAGTTATGAGAGTATTATGTGTTAATGACCAGAAAACATGCTGTAGAATAAGTTAATCATAACATAATTAACTATGTTTTTTTTTCCTCAAAAATGTGTAATCAAGTTGGGCAAGGTTTTTTTTTTAATTTATTTACCAGCATGAAAGTCTGTAGCTGAGTAAAACAATTGCCACATAGTTAAATTGTCTTCATAGGAACGCTTGTTTAAATTTTCTACATTTCTTCATCGAAATTTTCTGTTTAAAACGTTCGCTCCAAACATCTTGATGGCGTATTGAGTCTGCTTATCCTAAAACTTTTTTTTCAGGGCATAATGCAGACGGCAGTGTAAGAATGTTACCCTCCAATAGCTCTGTGGGCCACCATCTTGAGGACCACCATAAACCATAATCCAGCTTACCATTCGACACACCTGGGTTGTTGGCCATTGTTGGCTCGGAAGAGTTTTGTCAGCTGAAGGCGTTTCCTGTTCATTTAAAACACTCACCCGTCCACCCCGCACCGTCCTTCTCCTACGGACTCCTCTTCTGCTGCGAACAAATACGCTACGCGTCGATAAATATCTCATTTGCCTCCTTGTCCTTTTCGCTACCCGCGTCACTGGCGACAGGATCGCCCGGTCCAGGCGGCGCAAGAACCGGGTCACGCTGGTGGAAAGGAAACCCGAGCCGGAGGAAAAGGAAAACACATGCTGTCAGTGCGAATGTTTATGATTTACAACTTTTCGTTGGACCATAACCAGCACTTGTTACGCTTTTCCGTCGGTCCACTGTCTGCGGCCATTGTTTTAAGAACGCCCCGATATGCCCGATCGGCTCGAACCCGAAGTGCGCTTGACAAACTGGATTTTACCTTTCTGTCCTGATCCCCAACGGACGGTGGAAGGACAATCGTTAGTGGGCGAGATTTCGGCGGAACGGCATGGTTTACGACATCGTGCCGAGCGGTTCCCTGGAATGGCCATTGAAACACGCGCACACACACACACATCCCAGCAAATCCTTGGCACTCTAACTTTTATCATCCCTCTTGAGATCTTTTGTTGCTTCAAGTGGATATTATGATAGATTTAGGATTAGGCCATAGATGAAACCAAAAAGGGGGAAAAGAATGCAAAATCTCAAGCGAAGGATTATGCTGTGGTATTCCCGAACGGATACCTGGACCGGCAGTTGCCAAATGACCTCTCTACTTCATTTCTTTTTGCTCGTTGGGATGCTCTTTACAACAGCGAGAGTGCAGCAAGTGCATGACAGTGGGAAGTTAATTTGATAATTGAAGGGAAAGATTGATCTGCATTGGCTAAGGAGTGGTTGTTATTTCCATATTACAATTCCTCATTTTAGTTCAATCACGTCAGTTTCCACTAATTTACGACACTTCTTAAGTGTAGAGTATATGGATTTTTTTGATTGAAGTATACTGGTAGGACCACAATGTTACAAATGTTTCCTAATATCGAATTGAACGGAATTGATCGAATTGATAACGAGGCCTCAAATGTTTCTAAAGTGAATTAATTTCAACGTAGGTCCATTAATTCGTCACTCAACAAGGCACAATTTTCTCACAAATGCGACGGAAGCTGGCTTTTTGTAAACAAAATGCATTGCGTTTTGCGGTGCGTTTTTGTCGGATAGGTGTCGGACAGACTCACCTAGGTCCGAAAAAGGAACTCGAGTTAGATTAAATAAGGGGAGCGTGTGCTTTAAAAAGGGGTCTAAACGGGAAAAAGAGTTTAAACCGGCAAATTGTATTCGAAAAGGAACAAAGCATAGCATTTAAACGATTTTTTCCTCACGCTCTATCCAGCAGTCAGAAATAGTGGAATTCGTCCTAAAAATAAGAATGAAAGTTGGCGATTTCGAACTACTTTTCTAACCAGTAGGCACTCTTGAATCTAACAATGGCCAGCTTACGAATTATCAAATCAGAAGAATATAAAATAAAAGATGAAATTAATTGGGACATTATATACTCTGCAAAACATATGTTCTGAGCGTCACAATACATACCTGAATAAAAGAAATTATTTAAAGATCAAGCAAAAGAAAACGAATTCTTAGCAAATGGCAAGCAGCCATATTGCAATGTAACAATGTATATTTCTCTTATCCTCTAAAACAGTCACTTAATAAGTACGTTCACACTTTCATTCATAATCTGCTGCTCAAAAAACTGCGACCCTAGCGGAAAACATGTGTGAACCCACTTGTCGCTGTTCGTTTGCCGCTTTGGCCCAGAGTGTTTCCCTCTTCCGCCCTGTTTTGCGTGACGAACCATTTCGAACGTTTCAAACGCTTGCGCTCCCAAATCCGACACACAGCCAGCAGCAGGCGCAGTTCGGCGGTTCGCAATCGTTGAACCATATTGGACCAGATCACTTGAAACCCGAACGCAAACTCTCAGCTCACATATCCGAAAACATGTGGAAGTGGTCGGGACGCGTTTGTTTCTTCTCCACTCGAGCACCCTTCGCCGTCCACCGGCAATTATTGGCTGGAAGTGAGGCTGAAGTTTCGGCTGGAGAAGTGGCACAACGCCGAATTCAGCATACATATCCGGGGTCCGTATGGTTCAGATTTGGATGCCTCCCATTGCTCTCCGATGGTCAATGGGAGTGCAAGTGTTCGTGTGACTTCCCACATTTGCCATCGCCGGAACAAGTGGGACGGAACCAAAGCTTGTTCCAGCTAAACGGAGGTTTATTTCTCCTCAGACCAGTCCGGCACGCTCAGGTTGCAGCAACTAAGCATGACATTTGTGAAAGAAAAGCAGATTTTGGTCGGTGATAAATGAGTGCCACACAGGCATAGACATTTTTCCGCCTTTATGCTGCATATCGAATGTCAGATTAATGATGCTGCGTTTGCTGATTGTTGCGCATGAGCGTCGCATGGAAATACTTTTTTTTAAATACTGCTTGATTGTTGCTTTCAACTTTATCAAAATTCTACACAGTTTGAAAGTTTTTTTTAAACAAATGACGCAAGAAAACTATAAACAGACCCATGCATATTCGCACGGCAGCTGTTACTGTAGACATTAGTTTGAGTTTCCTCCAGATATCTTCCTTGTTCTCGTTTTGTTCCTATAATGTTGAATGGTGTCATTGTTTAGTGCCTTCAAAAACGCGTTCCAAACATCCGATATGAGATTTTTAAATATTTCGGACCTTCATCATCTAAAATTCGGTTAATGATTTTTGCTTTTTCATAGTTTAGATGTCGTTTAAAGTTGCAGTTTTTTTTTACCCTTTGCTTTTATGTCATTTCATAAAAGTGAATACGACAGCAACATTGAGCGGAAGGTTCTAAGCATTAAAATGGCGCCAAATTTTGTGTTTTACTCCATCGAGCCGCATCCCAATGTTAAGGAGGCTTCCACTTTTTCCCAATGTTAAGGAGGAAGTCCCTTTCCACTTTTATTTATGGACTTCTTGCATAAATGGAACATGTGTCAGAATCCACGCGAATGATACAATGACACACTTCTCCCCTTCGTGGAGGAAGTTTATTAGAGGTCGATTGAGCGCGACGGCCGGTGGCATAGGTATGCGTTTATGCTCATTTCCCCTGCAGGAGATAGGAACAAAAAGCGAAAGTATGTTGGCCAGGCGGTTCCTCAACCGATACCAGCTGGCAGCACGATAACAAAAAAATACAAATGCAACACAACAAACAGAAGTAAAAAGTCAGGTGCGCCAAGAACAATCTTCTACCTCTGGTCCCTTGGTGTGTGTGTTTTTTTTGTGGTCTTCTTCACCCGTGCAAGATGCCACAAACAACCAATTGTCCGCCGGTTGGCCAACGACGCGTGCAGGACGGCGAAAGTAAAGGAAAACGGCACATTTCAACGGTTGTTTTTTGTCTGTTTGATCCCTTTTTTCCCCCGTAACTATCCTACCCCATTGGAAAAGAGCGGGAATATAAAACACACCTCACCACCGAGCAGCCGATAACGAGTGGTGTTGCGAAGGAATGCCGGCCGGATGGCAGAGGGTTCTGTTTTTTCTGTGCACCGAAACCGACAGAAGGGAAGACACCGGAGCATCTGGAGTGAAAGAGCGAGAGTGTTGTGCCGAGGGACGGGGGAGAAATTTGCCACCGCACGCCGTATGTAGAACAGGTGTGCCTCGCTGAATGAAAGGATCTTCCTCTCGGGGTCGCCGGAATGCCATCGATCATCCTCCCTTCGTCACGGGAACGCTTTTCACCCTTGAGTGTAAACGCGATGAACAGGACTGATCGACATTTCTTCGATCGAGGATTACGATGAACGGTCGAGCGATGAAATGCGCGAGCTCAAACACGCACATTTACATGGATGGCATGATCGCAGGATGCAAGGAAAGTGAAGATCGGTAAAAAGAACACACCTGATCCTGACCCCCGTCGGGGAAACTAACAGGTGCCTGAGGTTGTTCATTGTCTTATGTCAGCGCTGTTCGGCTGCAACACAAGGGAATTCCGCGAGGGGTACCCGTTTCACGAGAATTTGCGGGTACCGCGGGTTTGAGAAAGGAAGAACAAACAAAGCCCCCACAATATAGAGCAGCAGCACAGCACAACCAAGGATGGCAAATGGTCCGAAATGGTAAGGAGTTTCCAGTTCTAGACAAGCGGGTGGTGTATCCTTGACCCAGGTGACCTACTTCGAGTACGGGATGCGCCTTCCAAGAGGAGAGCCAACAACTCAAACACGATCGATCCTGTTTCGAGTCGGTTGCCGCTTAATCCTGTATTATTGTTTTCCACAGTTTTTCGGTAATCCATTAGGCGCACAGAAAGTCCCGTTACGTGGGATCTCTGTACCTCCCGAACCGATTCAGAATGATCGTGGGGTTTCCCCGGGTAGACTTACATTCATGCCAATCCTTCTAGAGGATGCTCGTATCGTTTACGGTATGTGCTGGAGTGTTTTCAGGACGAGCCAGCTCATTATTCCCGATACATATTGTGCCTTCAAATGGCACATATATTTTACAACCATTTTCTTCTTTTCGTGATCAAGAAGTAACAACCTTTTGAAGTCTTGAGATTATCGTTCATTGTGAATTACGGAAGTAGTTTTTTTTCTCATAATTATGCACCGCAACGAATGGGTCCAACCGCTCGTGACACTTGTCGGTGGCAAAATTCCATGTTTTGGGTGTGTGTGCATGAAGACCATGTGTTGCAGCTTGTTGCATCTTCCTGACATGCCCCTCGGGCGGTCAGGTTGGCAACGTTGTGTCGAGTCAGGGTTCGCTCGAGTTTCCCTGCACTTTCATGTTCTGTCGGCTTTCCGCGGAAATGTAGAGGAAAATTCTCAACACTCGTACCCTTGTCCTCTCTCTACCTATCTCTCTCTCTCACTTGTACTTTTTACTCGGTCGGATTAGGTTGTCTCCGGTTACAGGCGCAGGCGTAGCCGGGTATCGCTTACTCGGCATTCGCATCCCTTTGGTCCTTTCCAGGAATTGCAACGAGAAGAATCCGGCCCGGGGAACATGCTCACCACATGGGAAACACATCTTGCGATAGGCGTTCAACCTCATTTTTTTTATTTTAGGTGCAGTCTTCCGAGCAAGTGCCGGATGTGTCAATTGGCTGCAAAGGAGTCAAAGGAGTTTTGGGCAGGCGCAAAGAACCATAAGCGACTTCACCAAGTTAGGACTCATCGATTGTGCCTCTTAGCGGCCGTTAACTCTAGCGTATCACTGGTAAGTATGGCACAGCGAAGTTGGGAAAGTCAAGTCCGTTTGAGCAGTGAAGGCCAATAATTTTGCTGTAATTAAAAGAAGGCATCCTTTTTGGGGTAAAACGGAAAAATATCAATTAGAAAGCGAAAGAAATATTGTTCGACAAACATTTTGGTCTGCAATTTCATCTTGCAATCGATGTTCAATCGTTTTTTAATTGCCAGATTATACCAAATAATCAAATCTGTAATCCTCCATCCAATTGAGACGGATTGGAGCATCAAACAGCCTTTTTCAAGTGAGTGTTTAACAACATACTTTCTTTTCCAAATCTTGACTATCTGGATTGTGGAATCAGAATTGCTTACACACGGTTGCCAAACCCTGCATACAGGGAGCACAAGGCAACGCTCATACGTTCGATAGGCGTCACCGTAAGGAAGGGAGCACACAATTAGTCACATAAATTATCACAAGTGTGACCATTCGAGGCCCTGTTTTTCAATATTCAAACAACTTCGTCACATCTTTCACATCCGTTGGTGGTATTGTTTTCGTATTCGTTTCCTTTTTTTTTCTAAGGTTTTGTCGGTTGAGAAATTGGACAGATCGATATCGGTTTTCGGGACGAGGCGAGGCGTTTGTTTGCACGCGTTGATGAGTGAATGTGCCTAAGCGCAGACGCAGCATGTTTTGTGGTTCCGATAGGCGGGGGAAGCAAGGAAGGGAAAGGGAGAGATGGAGAGAGAGAGGGGACGGAGTCAAAGAAACACTGTGTGCTCCATAAACATATGCTCGTAAAAAAAGGGGCCACATGTGTACACACACGCACCTTGCTTGGCTAGGAAGCGGACGGACCAACCGACGCAAACGAAAAAAAAAGAAAGAAAAGCGACACGATGGCGGTGGCAAACCGTGCGGCAACTGCCGAAAACCCTTCGCCGAATGCAAGCAGATGAAGTGATCGCCCAAGACGGCCGATCGTCGTAGAAGAACCCCGTCGCGGGCACCGGCGGCTCGGCTGGGCAACGACAGCGCAACGACAGCAGCGAAACAGCAGTTTGTGGTGAAAACATCTGCCCCGGGGTCCCTCTCTGCAGCAGCGCAGGCAGAAGCAGGAACACGACGACGACGACGACAACGACGACGACGATTCCGCTGCGCATCGGCGGCCGCTGCTGCTGCACCGTAACTGGCGTGCTCGGTTTCTAATGAAACCATTAGCGAAACTAATTTAAGGAGCAGCATCGAGCGGCTCGCTGCACGATGAAGACGCAAACGTGGCGCAATGTGCAGCGTGCAGGATGCATCGGTCCGGTAATCCAAGCACAACATGGTGCGAATTCGCCCGCCGAACGGTGTCGATTGTCGAAATGGGAGATTGATGGATCTGCTTTTGGTGGGTTCTCGCGGGGTCCCCCTATGAACATTGGATGTGATTGTTGGCCGGCGTTTTGGATGGAGTGGACCCGTCTTATCTAAGCTTACACGGAAAGCAACTTCAACGTGCACCTGCTGTGGAGAATGTTTGCCAAAAGTACGCTGCTGTGTGGTATTTGTCGTTGTTAGATCCAGTTTTGATAGGATTTAGGCTCAGCAAGTTGATCGATTGAAGCACTTACATATAAGAACACTCATCTGCAGTCAACTTTTCTTAATCTGCCAGTTCGCACTCCACTCCGATGGTTAATGTTACAGCTGGTGAATTCTGCAGCCTGTTGGTTTTAGCCAAACAATGTATCTACTACGTATGATAGCATTTTGGATCGCCTTATCATTTCATTTTATTTTAAACCTTAGAAATCAAAATTTTGCCAAGCTGAGACGAAGCGCACAAAATTCAAGACTTTCGTCTTTCTTGACGCAACGACCAATTTGATCTAGTCTACCCATTTTTAAGGTATTACGAGATTTTTTCCCCTTTGATGAACCTCCAAAATTGTAAGTCGTGTTTGAGCCAGCGTACGCGCTAGACTATCCTGAACCTCCCAAATATCAAGATTTAAAGATATGAAATAACTCCAAAAAATTTAATTTGATCTATAACCTTTGAGGTTGATTTGGAATTTGATCAGATGATTTGGAATTTATGCCAAGCATATGTAGAACATTTTGGATTCAAAATTCGATGTTTAGTTGTCGACAGTGTTTGTGGTATTCAAAACACGCCAATCTGGAAATTGACGAATCAATTGAACAGTTTTCCCCCACGATCCGCCCGAGAGATATCAATCATCATCCGGGTAAGTTCCCGCCCGTTGCATCACACATCGCAATCAGCAATCGGATGGCAAAACACCCTAAACGGTACCCTGGCCGTGTGTGATAATTACCGTCGGCCGACGGCTGTAATCAACGTCCTTGTAATCGCTGCTAAACGGTTTCGTTTCGATTTATTCAATTACCCTCCGTTCGGCGTGGAATGGGGGAAAGCGGTGGTGTAACATTCCTTCGATCCAGCATCTGGTGCGCAGCGGCTCGGCAGGGAAGCGCGTCACGGATTCTGATCGCTCGCTCGAGACCTCATTTGCCCATTCGCGAGGGCTGGACGATCGATTCCGATCCGACCGATCAACCGAAACCAAGACACCGTAATTACCGTAGCCGCACGATTCGACAACGAATTCGTCCGTTCCGTTCTCGGCTGGTTCGTCGCGCGCGCGTTTCGTTGCCGAAGACAAGTGCTCAAGACGAAGAACGCAAGATGGTAACGCATTTTAATACGCCCGTCATTTCGCTCGCGCACGGTTCACGCCCGCACCGGCAATCAAGCAACCGGCCACATCATCTTTAATAACAACCTTTCCGCCCGAATCTGATCGACACCACCAGCGGGTGCGCGCTTCTTGCGATGTTTACAGGGACGACATTCCCGGACGAGCTCGAAGTTCCGATCGAGCGGCTACTCCCGTTGGGGAGAATTTCCAAAATTTGAAAGTGATTGGTCATTAAAAACCTCGATCGAAAATTGACCACGGGGAGGCAAACGCGGTAAGATCCGCAGGCGAGGCAACGAAGCCATTCAAAGAAATATACAAATCTGCTGTCGGTGCCGATCCCGTGCATTAGAAGATCCCGGTCCCATCCTCTCCCCGCTGGACACACACACACACACATACACCCGGGAAAGGAAGAGCACTGGGAAGTGACGGCGGCACGGATACTCCTTCGCAATCCATTTGCCCGTTTCCGTCGGCCTGTGAGAGGCGTTCATCAACTGCGTTGTGGTGGAGGCGCGATGATCATGTTTCATTTGCGAACGTCAGTTGATCCATCAAACGTCCGGTGATTAAAGGCAGCGATGTAACGCACGGATCGGCACTAAGCGATCGATGGGCAGGATGGAACGGAAAGACATACGGTTCCGAGCGTGAACTATCGGCGAACTAAATCGCTGTCGGGTGCAAAACGGTTGGAACATTAGGCCAACTGGTCGGCGTCTCGAAATCAACGCGAAAGTTCCACCAAAGAATACTTTAAAAACTATGGCTTTTTCATTCACATGAACATTATTTCCTCAACAAACAAATTTGGGACATGAACCCAGAAATGGAGTCATTTCTTTTATCCCAATGTATTTGTTAGGGATACATTCCATATTCCAGTACCCTTAAACTTTTTTGATGTATTATTGTCTCAATGAGGTTTGGATGATGAAGTTTTTTATATATTCTTAGGGATATAGATAACAAATAAATACTTATAACGCATGTGAAGTCCAATTTAAAGGAAATATGTAACCTAACGGCAGGAAAAGCGGTAACTCCTGATTAGAAGAAAGGCAAGCAGAGATTTTTGTAGGATTTGATGCTGTAGGTGGATGATTTTTTGTCCGGAATCAAACCATAGGTTTAATAAAGCTATCTCATTTGAATCTCATCGTAAGAAAGCCAAAAAAGTTCTCTTGTTAATTTACTGTTTCATCAGTAACATTCTTTTCTTGACAGCACAACAAAAACTGCGTTAAAACTTAAAAAAAAAAACTGCGGCACTTTTAACTTGGAATTCCACATCTGGAGAGCTGCGGTGCGTCCAGATCGATCAGACTCGAATCAAAGTGTAAATGAAGTGTAATAAATTTATTTTTTTGCCAACTCGCAACCTTTTCAGCTGGGACATCCGAACAACAACCTGATCAAACCGATGGTGTCCAGTCGTGGAGACTGGAAGGTAGAAGAGATACCGGCAAGATATCGCCAAACGTCGGGCCGAATTCGGGATGGACGGTAAGCACATTGAAATGCCCTCCCCTTGACCATTGGTCTATATTCTCTCGATCTCCCTCTCTCCCTTTTTCTCCGTCTTACTCTTCCACCGGGCCATCAAACACTTCGGAGGTACAGGATCGTGAAGAGGTTAAGTACCGAGGGTGTTTCTTTTATCCCAAAATGCCCTCCTACGGCCAGTCGGCGCCATAAACTCGAGATTGGGAGAGTAGAGCACGAATCGCAGTCTGCGTCGTCATGGTCGTCGCCACTAGGGATAAGCAGCTAGAACCCATGCACTGCGGGTTCGCTAGGGCCGACAAAAGGGCACGAATGGCTGCGGATGCGGACGGGTTGCGAGGTACCCATTTGGGCACTTCACACTTGCGTCGACACCTGAGCGAAATCGGGGCTACCATGCAATGGCCTGCCTTTCTGTCTGCTTGTCGCTCAAGCCCTCAGCGAGGAAGGCATAGCACGCAGCTCGAAGGTGTTGAGAACGTTCGCCATAAACCTCACAGAAAGCTATGCTCGGGGACTAAGCAAAGGTTCTGTTAAAAAAAAAACGCTAAAAAACACACGACATGGCGATTCACAGCAAAGCCTGAAACACCACGTGATGATTTCGCTCGTGACATCAAAGATTCTCACTTCTCGGCCGGACGCGTTGGTTCGCTTCCTTTGAAACTCCGCTTCGAACACCTGCAAGCGAAGGAACAGGTACCGTCCCTGTCAGCTGCAGCGATTTCTGCTGTCGTCATGAGTTGTGGACAGGATGTGCGTAGGTCAGCCTAAAAATAAAACATTCAAAGACGAAGCGGCAAAGACGTGCCTGTCTAGGCTACTCCTTAGGAGAGCATAAGCCTTTAAGGGATGTGGAAATAGTTGTTATATATTTAAACTTATCATATTGTTATTAAGCGGCGCATAAAGTTGGACGTTAAATCAATGTTTCAGAACATTTACAATACTATTTAGTCGTCGAAGGTATATGAAAATAAATAAATAAAACAATTTTTTTAAATAATTTCAAAATACATTGCATTTCTGTACGTAGCAAAAATCCTGAAGATCATGAGATGAATGTTCGCTTCGCGTATACATCATCATTTATATTCCACTGAAGATCATTAAAACAACTGTAACCCTACGAAGAGAAATATTCTGCACGACTGAGTTACACTATGAGAGGCAAAAGATCATCTATTTTAAATATTGCCTAGATGATCTCTAAATGAAGCGTGTAACAGAAATGTACGATCATTAATGTACACGCTTCATAACACCATCCACATCTCGGGCAAAACGAGATTTTCCTTCACTCGTAAAGTTCTTATCAATTATGATTAAAAATGATCCGTGGCCCCGCGTCCGTCACCTGCAATATGTACCGCTGCGGACAGATCGCTAATTAGCATGTTCGGGTCGGGTTGGGCGCCCTTCGGCGGTGGGGAGTAATTTGTAACACGCTCTTTAATTATTCTTGACCACACCACGTATCGGGTTTCACCTGTCGCCTTGCCGAACAGTTCATCCAAAACCGTTTGGTCCACTCCTAATTTTATCCGTCGGCTGTTGTCAGCAAGCGAGTCCTTCGCGTCCTCGCGAAAGGGGGTGCTTGGGCGAGGCGGATTGGAGACCGGTGGTCGGAGGCCCCAAAAATAGCGCACGTTGCGACAGGCCAGTGCCGGCATGAACATTGGCGTCCCCCATTTGGCGGGGAAAAACAATGCCGGAACTAAGCGCAAACAAGACGAACCGTTCCAAACGACTTTCCGCTCCCGGTTTTTGGTTTTTTGTTTTTCATTCTGGCTTCCAAAGCGATACAAAATCATTCTTGAAAGATTTTTTGTTGTCTTTCCTTCAGTATTCGACCTGAGCATAAATTCGATGACGACAGCCGCAAGGCGTAGCACGGCATAGAGCACGACCGATGAGGAGGACACGCGGGCGGAGGCCCCAAATTGTTCGACGAAAAATGTGTGTTTCGCTCCTTTCGTGTCCGCTGTCGTGTGACTTCGACACGTTCAAGTGACAAAACTGACACGTTCTTGCATGCCAGCTGGGAGGAAACGGCCGGATGAGAAGTCGCGAAAAATAAAGAAGCGAACGCAACCAATGGACGCATTTTTGCTTCCACCGATGCTTCGACCGGCAGACAGGACCGCGTCTGGACCGCGTTGCGTCGTCTAATTTCGAGTTGACTTTTGCGACGCGTGAATCGAAGATATTTCATACCAATTATCTCCGCCAGCCATCGGGGCGGACGGGCCATCGTCCAAGAAGCCCACGGTGTCTCCACCCCCGGACGGATTCTCGCTTCCTTTCCGAGCACTTGTCGGTATCGGGTCCTGTCGATCGCTCGTCAACTGGTGCGCTTCCACGGACGGCGAACGGAGGCTCCTTTCCAGCTGCAAACATTCAAAAGCCCGAACCCGCGACCCGATGCCGTTTTGATTTGCTTCTGCAAAAGTGCTTGTTTTTTCCCGCTCGACCGAGAGCGACAGTCCTTGCGAGGATGCTTGCGCCTCACACACCATGCCCGGGGAGCCGCCCGGGAGGCACAAACCATTTTCGGCCACTCGCGAAACGTCGCATTCCGGAACGTATTTGAACGGTGTTAAAATGCGACCGGAACGTGCGAAACAAAAACGCCATCGCCGGGGGAGGAAGTGCCCGTCTACGGAGGGCCAAACCCACGTTGCGGATCGCTCGCAAATTGTGTGACGGCCTTTTGCCTTCGAAACTCGACCAATTCCACTCGTGAATGTCGTGCAGACGGGTGGGATGAACAAAAAAAGAAGCTACAAGCTGGGAAAATTCGACGGCAGCCCAGGCGCGATGCGTTCGATGCATTTGTCCGATTGCGCCTGGAGGAGGAATGTTTCGCATCGCCTGCCAGCTAGTCCCGTCGCGACCTCCGCTGGAGGTGGCGAATTTTTGGCAAAGGGAGGCCAATCCAAACGCTTCCCGAGGCGATGGAAAAGGTGTGGGCAGTATTTGGAGCATGAGCTCGAGGGCGTCTGCTGTTGCTCTTGCTTGATGCCGTTTCTGCTGCTTGCCTCGAGCATATATTTTGTCATGATGATCGCTTATCTGCATTCTTGACGTTTTCGTGGAAAACTTCGAAGGTCATTCTTGTGACATGAGAGGCACAAATCGAATATTGATTTCGTTTGTTCTGATTTTTTTTAAATTTTAACCATTGGAATGGTTATTTTTTTAAACTTGAAACGTTTCTAACGTAATGAAACGTAATTCAGTAGGCTCAGGCTTGAAAGAAGGCCAAGTCGTAAGTATAAAAGAAGCCATCACTGAGCATGCAGAACACTTTAGTTTCGTATGTTACAAACAATAGTTTATTTGTTTGGAGTTATCGGAATCCAGAAAGTGAAATGTCTGACAAAGATACCAGAGGCCTCAACAGCTTGAAGCTCAACCAAACTCTGGCCACGGCAGCGAGAAGATAATTGAATCACCATCACAATATGATCCGGAGGCTGGACTTTTTTTCGCCTCCTGTTACACGAGGTACGAACATGAAGTTGCTGCGTTGACAGTGAGGTTGCTTCCTGCCGAAACATCCTAGGGACTACTCGCTGGAAGAGACCATGAAAAAATAAAAATAAATTGTTCGAAAGGAAGAAATCACTCTTCCACCTTCGCTACCAGTGCCTACCACAGGCCGCCAAGATCAACAGGTATTGCACAGCGTTCCAGCTAGAAATATTAACATCGTATCAATTCAAGGTACGTCGATTCATCTTGCGTCTTCAATCGCCACGGGATGCGGACATCCGTACTAGTTGGAAGTCGACGAAACATTGGCCAACGAGGGTGGTCCAGCTGGTGAATGAAGAGCTTGCAGAGCATTTTAGTTTGGTGTGTAATAACGCAAACACATAATATTCATGTGTTAAAAATCATATGCACATTTTGCACAGTAAAAAGTCAATTATTGTTTCATGGTTACATAAGAACCAGAAATTTAAAACTTTTGATAGGATCAAATGGTTCAGTTCAATAGCTACATTCACTTCCTTCCATAGTTTATGTTCTGTGTCAATGATCTATTATCTTCGTGATCGATGCAAAGCAAATGAAATCATTCGAATCAAAGATGGCTTAGAATACGCTTGGTGGCTCTAAGTCTAGGAGTAGCAGAATGTCAACCTTCCAACGTCCTACCGGTGACACTTCGGACGGACTGAGATAAATACCAGATGATTTCCGAGTGAATCACCTTCGACGCACGGATCGAACAAGCTTTCGAGGCAAGCGCATTTGCATCTGCACACGGCCGCAAGGCTACGAGCTGCATCCAGAGGATCTCTATGGTGCGTTGGAGCGTGCGCAAAGTTGTGCCGTTTGCTATGAGCCGGTTCCATTGGATAGTCTACTGCGGGGAATTACAATCCCGTGGTCCGGTGATTCACGTCGATCTGAAGGTGAGGTTGTTCTTTCAGCAGCCACTACGAGGGGGTACGTGTAATTCACGCCTGAAAATATCTTTTCATTCAAATGTAATGGACGTTTGACTTCACATTTGTTGCATTGCAAAATGGAAGTCCATTCCCGCCATCCATATTTCATGTTTCCGGAGCGAATGTACGTTAACACCTTGCCAGCGTTTACACACCTCACCACCACTCATAACTTCCGATAAGTAGTAAATTCTATGCTCCTCACAACAGTCATAGAAACCGCGCGGGTGCTATATTTTCATCATTCCGGCTCTCTTCGGGCCATCATCGAATCATCGCCGGGTGCGCGTGCATGCAGAAACGGCGGCGGCTTCCATCAGAAAGATCGCGCATCGGCAGGAAAACGCTTTTCACGGAAGCTATAAATGGTTGTTTATGGAGCGGCTCGCTCGATTGCCCGACACCCAGTCAACACACACGCACACACACACACACACGCATCAAACGGTTGGCCTGTGGGGTGGCCCTGGGGGATGGCCGGGGGAGTTTGGATAGCAGGGCCCTTTCCGAGCGAAAGGTTGCGAGCGATCGAACGTCTTCAACGGTGCCGCGGTTGCAAGACGAGCTCCGAGACAAAGCGCAGCGCGTTTGGGACCCCAGAATGGCCGGCTAGTACATGCGAACAGGCGAACATGTGTTTTTCATAAGGATATTAAGCCATAAAATGTGTGTTCCGTCGTCGTCGTCGTCGGGGTCGGCTGTGGGTCTGGCAGGTCGTTCGTCTCAGCTCTATAGCTCTGCTTCGCACATGCACACGCCTCCTCATAGCCGGTTGCATCCCTGGTCAGGGTGAAGTCCTTGTGTTTTGTTTTTTATGTTCACCCAAGTTAGTTTCCTCACGATTCTAAACCATTCTGCGCAATGTTTGTGGACCGTGTGGTTCAACGTTAGCTGCAGATGCATTTCACCCTTTCTATTTATTTGCTCGTAGCCTGGAAGCTGGAAATGGGCGCGATTGAAGAGTTTAGTTTGCTTTTACTTTCCATTTCGAAACTGGCCCTTTTGCCATGAAGAGAGAAATACACACGAATACGCTTCTAACCGGCGCTCCTTTACAGAACAAATATTGAAACGCTTGTTTGCTGCAAGCTGCTACCAGAAGCATGTCGCATTCCATCGTCTGAATACGAAAGGCTGCAAGACTCGTAAATGTGGTGCAAGTTAAGGTCGATATTCAAAGCCATTTAAAAAAAAAAAAAGAAACACATGCGGAAGCGATGCAGAAATGTGCCATCATCCGTAGGCCATCTAATTCAATCCTGTTTCTTTCCTGGTATTATGCAGAAATGCAAAAACTCATAGCACGCACCTCACTGCGTGATCTACGTCACACGCCTTAGAAGAAGCACGCTTTTAGTTGCTAGCGATGGATCGTATGTGATTCACCTACGAGTTTTGCGGATTTTCCAATCAGCATTACTTAACACAGGAAGACATGATGGCAGCTTCAAATTAGCAATTCAATTTATTTCATCTCTACCGGAAGGTGGTTTGCTAATAATAATTTATTGGTGAAATAGTATGATGAAAAATGTCTGTCACGGTATTAAAACGAGGTTAATAAATTTATCACTTTTGCTAATATTTTAACATGCAGCCTTTCCCACCAACTTTTGTCTCAAAGGCACCACCTTTTGCTTTGCGTTTCTTAATATACTGCTCTTATGCGCAAAAGGTAGCTGGTCGATTTAGGAAGTGATCAAACTGTTCGTTTTGTATCCAACTCGTTGCGAGTAGGATGTTAAAGATGGTATGTTCCCTTCTTCCGTTCGGTTAGACTTGCGGAACGGCCTCGGAAGCCTTCATGTGTGAACCAGCTGTTCCCCAAGGCTGCCCGTCCTAAGGAGTTCTTCGGTGCCGTCTTTTCAGGCATGCACACTTCCTCAAACTGCATCAGAACCGAACACATGAAAACAAAACAAAAAAACGAAGCGCCATCAACCGTCTGGAAAGCACCCTTCCGTTTTGCATACCGCACACTCGGGAGAAAATTCGCCACTGGAAACGATCTCGGAAAGGGGCAACCAGCAACGGAACAGCCGGGAAGCATGCGATGGCTAGCGTATCCGCATCCGTTTCCTTTTCCGAAGCCCACCATAAACGCAATACGTATATTCGCTGTCATCGGCGGAATGGTGAGAGGGAAGACGCTGGAAGGGAAAACCCTCCAGTCTCATGACCATCGCAGATGTTTGTTGTACGCAAAGTTCGGCAAATGGGACGCCGGTATTTTTATATTCCTCAAACGTGGCATTGCTTTCGCTGAGTAGTTTTTTTTTTACCATCTTGCTGTTGCTTCAACCTTTTGCACGTTTCTTCGAAACAGACGCCACCGAGCCAACACCATGTGACCATGTGGTGGGAGTTTATGAGAGTTTGCCCGGTATCGTTTGCATTTCAATTGTCTGTAGGCGAGTTGGCTGCAAATGCTGGCCAGCGGTGTGAATTTCGGCGTGCAATTCGGGATCTGTTGTTTTGCGGAGTAGCAATGGATAACGTAAATGTTTCGCAACACATGTGCGAAATTATGATACAAAATGCAGCTGAGTGCTTGCTTTTCACTTCGGTTTCGTCTTCGTTCGATCGTTGCCAATGTGTTGGAGAGAAAATTTGGCAACGTTAAAAATGTGTGCAAGTGGGCAGGAAATTTTCCATAATTTGGGAAAATGTTTCATAACGGAATTCTTCCTAGGAAGCACGACAAACAATAGACACCCAATGGCGATGAGTCCTCGCTCGCGTACACACAAATCTGCTTAAAAAGCAAGCAGCTCAACCCTGTCTTCACTGATACCGATACGCCAGATGATGGAAAATTACCCGGAGACCACTGGAGACGCACACAGTGTGTCAGTATCAATCTGTGTAAACAACCGAAAGGCTTTGCAACACGCAACAACGCATCGTGCCTAACAGCGATAGCGGCTGGCCATATGGGAAAGAGTCAAATAAGGCAAAACAACCCGAAAGGTGCTAAGTGATGAACGACTGCGGATGGAAAAATACTAGACTGGATCGGAAAATTTCGGTAACCCAGCCTTGGCCGCACGGAAGACCTGACCACACAAAAGAATGCAACTGGAGCAAAGGCAAGGTGGTTTTGTTTGTCGCAAAAATCAAATCAATTGGCAGGATCGTTATGAACACGACCGAGTGGTTCCGGTTAACAGGAGGCTAAAAATAGGAATAAATCAAACTGATTTATTTCTAGAGGTTTATTTAAAGCTTCGCATGTGCTAATCATGGAATTGACCATCGTGACTTTGTCGCTTTCCATCTTTGCCTAAGTAGTTAACAATGTTTGGTGGAGCAAACAAAACCCAGTTCATTTCTATGCCTTCCTTACACATTTAAATGTCTAAGTTCGTGATTTTTGGTAAAACCTTTTTGTTAACATAGCAAACGAAATACTCCAGCTACACCCTGGAACACATTTTATGATATGATATAAGATGACGCTATTTTTTCTCGTGCGAATGTTTTCATAGAACTTTTTGTTTTTAATAATTAAGCTGATATACTTGAGGTGTGATCGGTTTGATTCACACCTAGATTAAATACATATTCCGCTAATCTTCATTCCTATGAATTCATGTTTATTTATCAGTTATCATAACACTAAAAAAGAGCACCTGAATTATCGATCATCTGGAAAGGACAATTAACAGCATCGCAAATAAGTTAAGCCACAGTCTTTATCAACCATGGCAAACGTTACTTAACTTTTTCATCCATATCTACTGCATCGCTTAATCAATCTGCCCCAGAGCTATCATAGTTTCGATGGCTCCGGTTAAGTCCACCTTAGTATTCTGTACCATGCAAAATCCTGGCAAATGTTACTGATACTTTGTGGTTATTTGTAGAGACATCCTAATGGCTAGAAAATTTGTGTCTAGTCGCCTAAAGAAAAGAGTTATACATTTGTCAGATGTTGGATGAATAGTACTTAAGAAAAAAAAAAATGCGAGTTAGAGCCTCTTGTGCCAGAACCGTGACCCGATAATTATACTCTACAGTCATTCGCTTTCCCCTTCAAAAATGAAGAATTTGGCCACGTGGAGCACTTGAACAATTGCACGATTCATCTGTACGGATAAAGACTAATTAGTCGAGTCCTTAAGCAGAAGCGAAAAAAAGCGTGTTGAATTTGCGAGCAAACGCGCACCGGTCCCTGACGGAACCGCACGCGGAAAGGGCGGGTGAACAAAAAAAGGATGAAAATTATGTTCCCTCACACCCCAACGGTGACGACGGTGCCGCTGCTGGTCTCTGCGATGGCTCATAACTTGTGGCGCTCTGCACCTGATGAAGGCGATCCTTGTGCATCGTGCAGGCTACCGCGCGTGATGGAAGGCGGGCGCGACAGAGACGGCAAACAAACAAAACAAGTGCAGCGCGCCCGGATCGTGCCGGTGCGGGCGAACGAAGGAAAGAGCACGCGTGTACCGGAGCCGGTGCGTACGGTCGCACCGAGAGGGCGCGGTGCAGCGGAGTAGGAGTACAAGTGCACTCTCCGCGTTCAGTGCATGCGCGCTCTCTCGCACTCGCCGCGATGCGGTTAAGAGTGGCTCTCTTGTTTTGCTGCATGCCCTCTCGCTCGTAGCAGGAACGTGAGCTCATACGCGAGCAGTGGGAAAGAGACAAGCGTACAACAAGGTGAGTGAGAGGGCGGAGATGGGATGCAAAAATACCAGAGAGTGCGTGAGAGAATCTCGCCTCCTGCGACGTAGAACTGTTCCGCCCGACGGTTTGCGTTTACGGCCGATGGTTCGGCGCTCCATTTTGACGGCAACCGCAGGCGCTCCTTCACAGCATCGCAGCCGGCACAAATTCAGTTGCGGATCGTACGTTCTCGCGATGAGACGTGAAAGTTGGACCGGCGCAAGAAGCTGCTGAGTGAGAGAAGATACACAAACGTTCGGAGTGTTGTTGGGTCGAAACAAGAAAAAAAAAGGAAAGGAAACGGAAGCAAAGCAGTTCGCCGCTCGAGTGTGTCGGTGAAACATCCCTCCCCATCCCAGAAAGACCGCCCGCACGTGCAAGGGAGCAATCAGTCTTCGAAGTCATCGCCTGGCGGACGCATCGACCGGAAGTTCAAGTGATTCCTTCCGTACACCGGATGTGCACGTGCAAGGGTGTCGTGCGCCCCGTGTAGACTACTGTGCATTCGGTTTTACCCCGTTCGGGCTTTCGAGAGTGTGTGTGCGTGCATTTCGTTTTTTTTTGTTCGAACTTTTTCTTTAATCGACCCCCCGGTCCTTCCAGAGTGGAAACACAATTGGAATTTTGGTTGTGCATTTCCTGCAACCGATCAACTCGCCACCGGAAGCGTTTATCGCAGATCGGAATCAAAGGATACCAGAAACGATTTCGAGGTGCAAGCGTAACCAAAAAGGAAAGGCGAACCAAACGGATCAGAAAAAAAAACAAAAGTAAAATAAGCCAACGGCAGCTTTGATTCCATGAATCATCGGCGCAACCTGTGACCGCCAACCGGTTGGTGCTTTTTCGGTGCATTTTAAAACACAGTATTTCCTCTCGGCTTTCGGATTTTCCGGCTGTGAGTGACGCAGGGCAAGAATTCCTACGCTACGCATCCGTCATCCGCGCGCACCTGTGCGAGTCGTCGTCATCAAGCATCGGCGTTGCGGTGGGAAAAGTGTCGTCCATCGTGGCCTTTTTGGGGCCTAGTTTTTTTTCGCTGCCCTGTCCGGTGCCGGTGTGTGCGTTTTGTGCCTGAGTTGTGCCTGTTGTGAACGAAGCCCAGGCGAAAAAGAGGAAGAAAAAGGAGGGAAAAAACAGCCCAGAAGGAGGCAGAGATAAAAATAAAGCAAGCGATAAGCGCGCGCAACGACAGATAGGTAGAAGGCAGAGGGAACCGGGCTGCTCATATCAACAGGCTGCCTCAAGTGTTGTGACATAAGAAAGTTAAGCGAATAAGCAAGAAAACGTAAAACGCACCGCAGCAAAAAAATAAAAAAAGGAAGTGAAGGATAAGCGAAGTCTGTGGAAAATCGTCTGAGAACGTAACGCCAGACAGCGTGTGCAGTTGTGCGTGTTTGCGAGTGCGCCAGGTTCTGTTAGTCGTCGTTGCTGTTGTTGGTGATTCCGTTGGCTCAAGGAAATTGTTTCAAGGTCCTACGCATGTTTGGGTTTCCCCACAACACTAAAATGTGGACCGAAGCGATGAGCACGCTGGCCAAGATGTATCCAAAGCTGCGTGAGGACGAGCGCGCTGCGATCCTGCTGAAAGGTAAGTCGAACGCCACCATCGTTCACGTGATCCTTAGCGTAAGCCAGTCCCCGGCCAGAGCGTGGGAAAATGAAGGAGAATTCCTGGAGGTCCTTGAAACGATTCCCACGGGTAATTGAAACTGAGGAGAACTGAACGCAGCTTCTTTTATCACAAGTTGTGTGCAAAGTTGTGCTTGCACCAAGAAAACGTTTTTTTTTGTTCCTGCGAATGACATGGAACACCGGGGTGAATTACCCGGGTGTTCGGTAGTATCCTTCCTTCCTTTCGACTAGGAAACTATCGCCAGCACGGGTGCGTGCCATCAATTTGTTCCACCCTACGCACTTCGGCGGAAGTAATTAAACGCCTGCTCGCGCGACAGCTGCCAAGATTTCTGCTCATCTTCCACCGTGGCCTTTCAAACGCGTGGGGTGGCGCACGGGAAAGACAGATAGAGTGAGAGAGAGAGAGAGAAACATACATCGAGATACTGAACACACTAGTGGGGAGGCAATGCAGTTGAGCAAGCACCTTCCCTCGTCCCCTCGAACGCGGCTGGAAGAGTAATTGCCCGGCTGACGACTTCGCGGAGTACACGACGTCCGCGCCAGACGACGTGCTGCTACTTACGGCTGACGGGGCTCGCACGTTGTAATTATGTCATTTATTAGTGGCGCCCGTTTTGCGTTCGGATTTTAATTGGCGAACCCGCGCGGACCCGCGATTAGTTTCCAGCGGAACGAGCGAGGGAGAGAGAGAGCGAGAGGTGACGGCTGGCCGGCCGTTGGAATGTCGCACCGAGGAAAACAGGGGAAACCTGGGCGGTGCGCTGGGCCCGCGTGTGTGTCCACACCTCGTACGCTCGTTCATAAATCACTCAATCCGCGCGCGCGTACATCGGCCGGCTGCGACTTAGCGGCTGGACAAGATCTGGATGAGATGAAGCACGGTGACGGTGCGTGCTGTGCAGCTAGAGATCGGTTCATCGGCGTGACAGCAAAGCGTGACATTTGATGTTGACGTGCGCCATCCCGTGTGGACGGCAGCTATCGCCTGCATTTAATTAGCCCGACTTCCCGTCAAGCAGTGACATCTGCAGTGCCGGCACCGGATACTCACATCAAAGGAAAGGGACGAGTTCGCTCACGGAAGAATCTATTTCTGCGCCTTTATCTGCGGAAAAGGCTAGCACGCTTTCGCTGGGTTGTGTGGATCCTCCAGCACCTTCAGGCTACCGACAAGGAGAGCGGGAGAGAATGCGAAAGTTCTTTCTCCAAAAAATTATATATAACTATAGTTGGACCGGATGTGACGCGGGAAGGCAGTGCGTGATTAATTTCGTCTCGCCTCGAGAAAACGCAACGTTCTTAGAAAGGTGGGGCGTAAACGAAGCACAGCAACCGCTTCCAACATCCGCCCGTAGCCGGAGCACGGCGAGATTGCTTCCCCAACAAAAAAACAAAACAGAGGCCTGTCTCTCTAATCCTTCCTTCCAGAACCAAGCCACAGCCTCTAGCCTGCCCGAGAATGATTCGGTCCGCGGCCGTTTCTGCACCGCCGGCGAACGACTTCTCTTCTCGGAAGGTGCAGCCGCCATCGGGATCCGGGGGGATGCTTTTGGGGGAGGCTAGGCGAAACCCGCAAGCCATCGCCCCCTTTATGAATGGAAAAGGGGGGCGCACTCCGGCGCAATATCCGTCCCGTGCTCGCCGAGGGCCGGGTGGTGTATAATTATAGATCCAGCGAGCCGACCGCCCGGCCCCGGGTCTAGCGATCCCAGGACCTGGTGGCCTAGCGTGCTGCAAACACCACGGCGCGATGGGATGATGCTGCCCGAAGATGATGCGTTGCAGATGTGAGTGGAGTGCGTCCATTTTCTCGACTTTGGGAGCCCGGTGCAGACGTTTAGTTTTTACAGTAATAAATGACAACCGGAGCGCTTCCATTTGATAAACTGTTCTAAACCGTGCAGATGGGGTTTGGACCTGTCTATTTTTTGTTGGTGAATTTTACGTTTCCACGATAAATACACTTCTCAGGAACTGCAGAAAGATTCGTTTCCGAGGAACGTCCGAACAAGAAATATGAATGACAGGATCTGTGGGATGAACCTTTGCTCTGCGTCTTCGTACCCCGAAGTAAAGTCAAGATTCCCACGATTTAGGATTTTCTTCGAACGAAAAACCTTTTTTTTTTAACACGAACGCAAACTTACAATTTGCACTACAGCGGGACAACAAAAGACGGGCTTGATAAATCGGCTCTATCTAAAATTAGCCTGGAACGAGAATTGGTACCGACTCGATTGGTTTCGGAGGCCACCCCTGATGGAGGCGACAATGTGTGCAATCCATCGCCTGCGCCACACATGTCGTCTGCTGAACTCATCCGAGCAGCGGCCTGGCATATCCATCGCAGAGTCACTTCGCTGACCTCACCCTTTGCAGAAGGCCCTACGCTGTGTCTCGGCGCGGATGGAGGACGAGTGCGAGTGAGCTCACCCCGGTCCAGATGTTCAAACAACCTCGACGCTTATCATTTGTTTGCACATTTTCCGGCGCGCGAAGGGAGCATCCCGGCGTTGGCCCTTGCTGGATGGGTGACGTTTGCACGCCGTCCCGTTGCGACTTCGCATTCGCGTACGATAATCCTCCGACGTGCAAGACGCAACCGCAGGGCCCGGGTCAGACCGGGATATGATTCCGATGGAGGTGGGGGGGAGGTTATGCACGCCATCTGGTCGGACAGATGAAACCGGATGGCACGGGATCGATTCCTGACAGGAACAAAGCGTACGCTTTGTGTCGGTGTTGATGACGGTCCTCTTCCGATGGTGTTGTCCAGTAGGGCAAACCGACTGGTTGACGTCACTCCTCGATGAGCTTGTTTGCGTCTTGTGGACCGAGTGCAACGGAGGGAGCAAGGGGGCAAATTTATGGAACCGCAATCAATTCCGGGCAACCGAAAGTCTCCAGCTTCGAGGAAGATGTCTTCAATCGGCATTGCGCCTTCTGAGGCATCGTTTGTGCATTTTGCTCGCTTTAGTCATCTCTTCAGAGTTCATAAGAAATGTTGTGGAAAATGTATCTGTAATCCAAAACCCGTCATTTCAGATATCACTTGAATTTTTCCACCTTAAACAATCGCCTAGGATTATTATGCATCACCGTGGAATGCAGATGAAGAATGGCTCCTATCGTCCACCTGGTCGAACGCCGTTTGGTGGTGGATTAAAAACGGTACTAAATTTAGCCCCGGGCGCCAACTCCGATGGCGGGAAAAAAAACACCCAGCTTAATCTGTTCTTTCTGTTGTGACGTTTATTTTTCTTCTGTCGGGTCGGAAAGATTACACTTTCTTTCGGTGCGCGGCGTTAGGAATTCGGTGATGTTCTAATCTGTTGCTCCCGTGTCGTAGAGCAGGAAAATCGGGCACACCTTGCGTCGAGCGATCCAACAAGATGGCCCGGAGCTCGATTTGTCATTGGTGACTTTGTGAAGGGAAGAGGGATCTATTTTACGTTCATCGCGTGTGGAGATTTATCTGGGAGTGGATTTTGTTTCTTAATTTGTCGCCATTTCCTGTGATCCAACACCGATCGGTTGGAGAACACTCGCTGCCCACCAAACGGAGATCGAGCTGTTGATGGATCGCTTTCCCGAGCACCATCCGTCACCTGCCGGGTGGGACTGCCATGGGCCGGGATTTTCCATCCGCTTGCTAGTTTTGACATCGAGGGGGAATATCTGTGAAAGAGTGCGCGACCCGACGCGTTGTTTGTGTATTCTTGAGACAAAATATTTCCTTCCTTATCCTCCCACTCGCCCGATGGCCCGAGGGTTTCGAAAGGTTTTTCTTCATTTTCCTGTTGCGCCATCGTGTCAACACGTTAGGGATAGGGGAAGAACCGGTCTTGAACCGCACGAATGGCGTGAGTGGGCGCGAAAATGGCCCCTTGTTCTAAGGCGAGACTGAGCGACAAAAAAAAAAAAAGGATCAGGAATGTTTTGATAGTGTCACAGCGCCAAGATGTTTCCCATGCTAAAGTGTTTCACCAGCCAGGCCAGCAAGATGGATGGCGGGGAAAAGTTTGTTCTTCAACTCAGAGGATGAGTTAGCGGCAGAACCGGGTTTACAGCTCGTCGGTTTTCCAATCATGCCGCCCCATCGCGCACATGTGCATTTTACTGCCTTCGATGGAGGGGTGAACAGCATTAGTTCGCCGACATCACCCCACGCTCATGTGTGTGTCTGTGCGCCTGGTGTCATACGGTCGCGCGGAAAAGCGTAAAGTGTGTTATTAACGCAACCGCGTAACGCGCGCGCAGGTGGCACATCCGATGAAGATAATTTATCCTCAACCTTCCCCCACCACAAACTGGGACAGCTGAGATGGCACGGGGAATCCGTTCCGGTTGCCTTTTTGCAGTCGGTTAATTAGGAACATATCACCATCGGGCCAAAAGAAACCCCGTAGGTAGAATGGGGGGAAACATTTTCCAAGATATGGCAAGCGATGGAGCGATTTTCCCCGAGTCCGGCTTACGCTTGAGCCGTGCTTGATTGCTGAGAGCTAATAAAATCTTTACGGCTCCATTATCTGGGGATCTGTTTAACGTAGACGCGAATCTTCGGTGCTTCGAATTTTCCGCATCCGAAACCGTGGGGTTCAGAGAGCACCCGTTTACGAGCGGAGGCCCTGCTAAATCTTCCACCCGAAGGAGGTGGAGCTGGATCAAAGTTTTACTGCTCCCGTACGCCCATTCGCTTATGCATTAAAATTTAAGTTTAATGAGTTAAATACTTTGTACCGACGGGGGTTCGTTTACTTCCGAGTGAAACCAATTTAGCACACGAAGCACCGCCTCGCCCATAACCGATAAAACGATAAACGTTCTTGAAGTCACGGCGGGAAAAACTACACTCACAATTCGAGAATCAATTTCCGAGCAGTGACACTGTGGTGATGATTCGTTGGCTTGCTAAGTGTCTCACACGAAACGAGCCGAAAACGGTCATCCCATGTTCTGACTTGCGACGCGGCAGAGGCTTATTTTTTGTACCATCTTCCTCGCTTCCTCATCTAGATCCGTTTTTTTTTTGCTCTGTGTCCTTCGGAGGCGTTCCAAAGAAAAGGGCTAAGAAACTGGCCTGCAAGACAATCGCGCCGGAGTCTTGCCTGCACCGGGTGCGATCAAGGTGATCCCCAACCTGAATTCCCGAATGTCGGTTCCCGCGATGTCCCAGCGCGAACTAAATCTCCAAAAACGATCCATACCTTACCTCCGGAAAGGGTCACAAATGTGCGCTCCAAGGTTGCGCCAAAGGTGGTGCATTTTGTGGCAAGAAAACAAGAACACGCGCATCAAACTAAACCACGTAGAGAACGAAATTAATAACGACCGACGGTCAACCGGCGCGAAATGTAAGCGGACACAAAACAGAACCAGCGTGGTTAGATCACCCCGTACTCCGTTTTGGGACGGGATTTTTCGCTTTTCGGCTTCTACTCCCGTGAGAGTATGATGAGCACAAGGGATGCGGGAAGTCGCGGGAAGGTCTGGATTTGGGGATGTGATTGTGTAGAATGTTGCATCCTTTTTTCGGTGTCGGCTTTCGGGCGCCAATCCCGGCGGCAACTTGACCGGCCAAAAAGCTGAACCCCGCAGATGAAAACTAGCGATAGCCGACAAACACACACACACAGACGGTGGTTTGGGGTACGAGCTTTTCGTCCCTATCCTTTCGACCGCCATCCCAAGGGACATCAACGTGGAGCAGCAAACGGGGAAGAAACGTAAAGAAAAAGAAGTTCGAACTGGAACCGCAAAATGCAGCCAAGAAAAGCTCCAGAAGTAGCCCGCCACCTTTTTATGGGATTCTTTTTTTTTCGTTCACTTTGACTTCATCCCAATCGAGAACGGGGCAATGTTGCTGCTCCTTGTTGCTGAATGTAATCGATCGCAAGGCACACAAACCCACACTTGCATGGTGGTAGAGATCTGCATCCCGGCGAACCGGGCATCTCGTAAATTAAATTGAACCCGGCAAATGATGAAGAAGCACCGGAGAGTCCTGAATTGAACGTCGTTGGAACAAGCGAGAAGGACAGTGAATAGAGAAAGGGAGAATAAAAAAAAACACAGGGAATCTTCACCTCCATCTGGTGGATGCTGGAAATCGTGCCTTGCCACTATCTCTGCCCTTCCGTAACGATCCGCTTCCGAGAAGTAACGGAGATTCACCGGCGAGTCCGGCATTGAGATTCTGGAAATAGGATTACGGGAAGGGGATATATCGGAATTGTCGTTCCCGTCGTTCCTGCAAACCTTCCCGTCCCGTTCCGGCACGGCGACAGATGGCGCCAGCGTATCGAGACGTACCACCGCTGGACGCCATTTTTTCCTTCCCACTCCACCACCGGGGCACAGATATGTACCGTACCGGAGGGGCGAGTTCAATGTAACGAGTTGAACCGAAACCATACCGTTCGCTTGTAACAAATCGGCGCTTCGGGAAGCGGAGGGGCCCTGTCAACACAACGCGCATATACACATCTTTTCCGGCCCGGCACTTGCCCGAACCTCCGGCAAGTGCCATTCCTCGGATCCCCACAACCCATATGTGGGGTGTTGCAGCAACATATGGCGTCGTCGTCGTCGTCGTCGTCGTCGTCGTCATCGTCGTCATCATCCTCGATGCAACCGAAGTCGTCGAGGAGCGAGTCACCGGCCCCGGGGAAAGAGGGTGTGGCAAACAAGGAGGGGAGCGTTAAGTTACAATTTATTTTCTCAGTTGCCCAGATCCCTTTTCCCTTCCGTCCCCCATTCGCGTTCCCCCTGCGCTCCGGCCCGTGTGAGGGAGGGAATTGGAATCTCGTCTTGTTTGCGCGTACAAACGGGTGTACCGAGGAAACGGAATATAACCTAAGAGGAAAAAAAGAAACGCCATCGACAATCCTAACCCATCTCCTGCTCGTTTTCCGACACTCCCGCGACTCTCGTTCGATCTATCGATCGGCGGCTGCAAGGCACGCAGGAAGCCGATTAAGTAAATATAAGCACACAAACAAATTGGCAGTTTATTTAGCGCTCCGTTCCGGACGCGTTCGGAGGTCCTGGACCTTTGCCGGTTAATGATGCAAAACTTCGGGGTTTGGTTGTGGCTCGTGGTTTTTTTTTTCCTTCGCTCGCTCTCTTTTTGTATCCCAAGCTTAAAAAAAAGGCACCTTCGGGCCTCGGGGGTTGTCGATCAGATTGAAGTCATCGGATCGTGTGTTTGCTGGCTGCACTTCCCCGTGGGTGGGAGTATGCGAAGTTTGTTTGGGGTTTGTTTTTCTCTCCCATTTTCTTTTTGTAAATACCCTCCAGCACACGCCCCTCCCGAGTGTCGGAGGTAAACAAAACGTGCGTGCCAACAACAATAATATGGCGTACGCAAAACGAGAGATGGCGCCACGGAGCATCGCAAACGGAGCAAACAAATTACAAGAACGAAACGCATCGGCGCCAACACCGCTTCCGCCATATTGACATCTCAATGTGGATGGTTTATTGCCGTGCGTTTGCTTTTCTGCGTTTGCCTTTGTGACCCAACGTTTGTGCCGGGAACCGGGCAGGGGAATGTTTAGGATTTGAATTAAAACATCAACTCGCACCGCAGGGTTGTTCATCGCCCCCAAATGGAGGGGAACCGGTGCATCGACGCCATCGGGAGGATGTGCAAGTGCATGCCAACCGGTTCGCAATTTACATTTTAAAACAAACACTGCCACACGACGCCTCCCTCCCAGTTTCCACTGGGCTTTGGACTGGGTGGACCAGGTTTATGTGTCGATCGGACAGGTTTTCCCCCCGCTCTGCTCGCTCAATGTTGCTCTCCCATCCATTACGTCCCGAACCGAACCGAAGCGACTCGAACCATTTTCATTCCGTTATTGCAATTGGCACCGGGCGCGAATACGGCGCACGCAAATAGGTTTACAATAAAACGTCCCGTCCCTTTGCTGCCGGCTTTGACGACGCGCTGGCAAAAAAGGGGCTGGCGGAGGGAATAAATTACTGTCAATTTATTAACATGATGCAATTTTCACCCGTAATTGCTAGTGCGACTCGGCGGGCGGGAGCGGCGAATGAGGTCGCCGACGTGACCTACTGCTCGTGCTCGTGCGCCTCCAAGAAGGACGAGTAACGTGCGTAACGCCGCCTTTTTTGTTGTTACGCGAGCCGCTTCCGGGGTGGGGTAGCCCTTCAGATGACTCCTAGGGGTCTCCTTGCACCGCCAGTTGCATAACCCGAAGCGTACGATAATCCCCCAGGGTTGGTTTGTACAGCACAGGAAGCAGTTCCCTGGATTTAGGAAGCAAAATTGGAAGAAATGTTCCATCAATGTTGCGAGCCGTTTGAGGTGGTTAATATATTCACAATTGATAGGAGCATTTTGGCAAAATTCCCCCATCGTCTTCGCCCTTCTTAACAAACTTTTCTAACAAAAAAAAAAAATGCACGCCATCTGGTTGGATGAATGGCAAACTGAACGCCCCACTCGCCTTAAGAAACACGCAGACACTGGAAGGGGAGGGCATGGGTGCGCCTAATCACTTACTGTCGCTCCCTTCCACCCACGGAGAAGTTAAAGTAGAACACCAGATGTTCGTGCGAAGTGGCGCAGCGAGTGATTGAACGGTTTGTCCGGTTTGTCACCCTCACGGGCTCCCTCTGTAGGGGTTATCCGCCATCGCTAATCGCACCGAAATGAAACGGGCTCCATCGTTAACGACGACGACGACGACGACGATGGGCAATGGGCAGCACCCAGTGGCAGCTAATTAGTAGAACCGGAAGGACCCTAATGGCACTCCAATTTTACGCCGCCCAATTGTTTGTCCTGCTCTGGGGTATGCTTGCCGTAAGGGCGTGATTTAATCGCCGTTACGAAGCGAGTTATCCCTGGGGGGGAAATCGGGGGTTTGTTTGGCCATCTAGGAAGAAAAACAAAACACAACGAAAAGGAAAACCTCGCAAGGACATTAATCAGGGCAAGCATGAGCCGAAAGTTAGGACGTTATTTTTTAGTTGTTGTCTTCTAATTGATTGCTGGCGGGTGGCGAAAGCAGGACGCCCAGAAAAACGTCTGTAACTGCCAGAATACTCCCAGCTAAGCAGGAGGGGGGCCGTAGGGTGGCGGGGAAAATAAACGTTCGAAGGTGGGATCTGTCGCCGTCGTCTAGCGGCTAATGGTTTTGGCAGTGAAATTTTCATCGCCACCGGTGCATTTTATTGGAGTGAAGCCGTTGGAAACCCACCTTAAAAAGGAGGAGATAAACATACTAGAGGGAGGAAAAATGAAATGGAGCGCGAAAGATTTTCTTTTTCTTTCCCGTTTCGTCCCGTTCACTCAACTCTCGTTCTGGGGGTGGGGATATTTTTTTTTCTCTCGCCCGCTCGTAACATCGCACGTTAATTTAATATTAAAATATACATATTTCCTCATCCCGCCAATCTTTTGCACCCTCTTTGTCGCCCCCCGAGAGCGGGATATTTTCTTCCCACTTTCGGTGGAATTTTATTTCAGTTTGATTCGTGTGTAGTGAAGACGATTTTTTTACTGCTGCTGCTGCTGATGATGGAAGATCGGTTCTTCCCGTTCGCTCGAGCCTTCGCATTTGCGGTGCATTTTATTTGGCGTTTTTGTTTTGTTTTTGCTGTATTGTGCTTGTGAAGGAAAGGAAAGCAGAAACAAAAAAAAGTCAAACAAGCGCCCCGAAAAACGCCGGTGAACGAACGGTCGGCCGAAGTGTTGATCATTATCTCTCCGAAGCCGCGGTGCGACCGAAACTGCATGCAAAATAAGTGCATTCGAAGGCATCCGCCGCCGTTGCCGCCAGTTCGTGCACTGATTTGGAGGAGGGTGTGTGGGGAGGCGGGGCGGGCAGCCATTGTGGCAGACGACAACATTTGGCGATTATTTATGAACACCCAAAATGCGCGGCCCCAGCCGAGAGTTGGAAACAAGAAGCAGAAAGAAAACGGCCGAATCTTCCGAGCCGAGTGGGGAAAAACCGGAGGATGGGTGTCGTTGCTGGAAGTGGGTGTACCGGAATGTGTCTGCCGGGCGAGTGGGCGAGTCGTGCCGGTCCTCCGTCCTGCCGAGGGGAACTGCACGGGAGAACGCAGTCAGACAGCCGGCCCAGACGAAACTTCTTTCGGTCGCCGAAAACTTTGCCGAACCTCTTTGTGCCGATGCCTTTTTTGCGATAACACCCGACGCAACCCCGGCGAAACACGCGGTGGAAAGCTACCCTTTTAAGGACGCACCGAGTCCTTCCCAAGTGATCTCCCCCCTTCCCGCCAGGAGCGCCATGTCACGCCAGATGGTTCGTCGCCTCCGCCTGCCGCAAGGGTCGAGAATAATCCCCGCCCGCTGGGAAGGTGGTGGCATGCAAAAACGACCGTTGACATGCCGGAGGAGCAGGAGGAAGCTTGGCGAAGGCCCGAAACCCGGCCCCGTTTTCGGCACAATCTGGCGCCGGTTCGATGGCGCGCATTGTTGAACGAATATAACGACTCCACTGCTCGGCGGGACCGGGAGTTCTGTTTTATTTTTCTCGCACAGAGGACGTTGCCTTCTTTACGGCAGCGACCGATGGAGAAGAACGAGAGACAGAAGGACCGTGTTACTCTCAACCTTTAGTTGTGGACAACATCTTGTCGTGTGAACTCCACCGGAGGAATGGAGGAAGCGAATCCGGTTGACAGTTAAGCTAAGCGCCATCGTCCCGGGACGCAGAAAACCCCGCACCGATCGACCAGATGGACCGAGCCGACCAGCGGATCCAGAAGGGTTGAAGCAACAGAAGCCAGGGGAAAAGCGAAGGGTACTACAGGCGAGTGGCAGCCGTTCGCAGTGCATGCTAAATGGCGATAGAAATTTGAATAATATTCGGTCCGGTTTTACGACATCTTTTCGCTTTTTTGCCATCCCAAATGGAAGGAAGCCTGCGTGCTGTGCTGATTTGCAAATGTGTGTTGTTCATCTTTACGGTTGATTCTCCTTGCAGCCCAAAAGGGACCCATTCCTTCCTTACCCGGAAACCCGATCATTTGCGCCTCACGCCACAAACGCCCCGTTTGTGAGAAACCAACCTCGAGCGATTGCGTCAACGGACCTTTGACTTCCGGAAGGCGTCAGCAGTGCGCACAAACGATTCCCCGCGCGCTCGGGTCATCGCGTGCTGAACCGGACAACCGGCACTCGCGAAGTGTTTGTCAAGTAATTAACATTTACGAGTTAATTTACTGCCGGGCGCGCGAATGCCCCTTGCGCCAACTGCTTGCAAAGCTGTGCACCAACTGCACGTGCAGCCGGGGATCGAGATCGACGCAAGGTGCAGTGACGGCCAACGAGGTGGTAAACGATGATCCGGTGGCGAGGCTAAAGTCGGCCAGATTTATTGGATAACATCGCAACGCAGGATTAGCCGGAATTAGCGCCAAGAATATGCGATGATTCTTTCGCACGAGATGGCGCCTCTGGTCGGTTGAATGTTGCTTGCCCTTCTTCCATTTTGCCTTCGGCTGGGCAAAGGGACGGCGGGTAATTTATGTGTACCCATGTAAACATGTTGGCGAGTCGGTGCACACAATGGCGTACGTGATAGATCGTTGCATTCGTCATCGGGTGCAGGCTTAGAAGCGCAGAAGCGACAGCTTCCCCAATGCAACTTGCTGAGTTTCGCACGTCGCGTTATTAATATATCTTCATATCAGCGCTGTGGCGACGGCTGATTTGCTTGGGCGACACGAACCGTGTGTGTGTGTGTGTGGCGCCCCAAAGGGAAATTAATTACTTGCGCATAATTCAATCGGACCCTTGCGAGCTCGCGCAAGCACAGGAAGGAAGTTGCCATTTGCGGAGGACTGTCGGGTTGTCCGTAAGTGCGCCTTACTGTTGTTGGGTCAGGTGCTGATCGATTGGATTGAAGGTTGACTGGAACTATTCACACACACAAAAAAAGACGCTTCGACGATCATTATTTCGTGGTATTCCGGCGAAGGTGAAAATTTGTCATCCCTTTCGCGATCCAACGCGACGAAAGTGTCCAGATCGGAGTGCACGATCGGATTCGGCTTATCTCCGACCGACGATCTTCCTGCCACTGCATTCCTTCGGGCCTCACTCTTCGCCCGTAAACCACACGAAGCAGGCGGCGTCTTAAACGTCTTTGCTTTGATTTGCATAAATTTGCGCCCCATCGGTGCCGGCCTTTCGCGCCATCTGCTATTCTACCACATAGTCATGGCTTGTCCTGTGACTTCATGCTGCGTCTTTTATGGCGCTTTGGTGCGAATGACAATTTCTACCTTCCTCCCGACGGGAGGGAAAGCGACCCGACGGCCGATGGAGCTTCATCAAAAAAGAGATGTTGGGGGGATGTGTGTGTCCGATGGCGCTAAAGAGGAGGGGGAGGGGACATCGAAACATAAACACACATAAATTATACTTAGAAGCCATGTGGACGGCCGGCGCCGATGGTGCTGAACCTGCCGACTTTGAGACTAATTAGAGTCGGTGGCTGCTGCTGCACGGTGGAATGATTGCTTGCGCTTTGGTGCTTCACGCCTTCCGAAGGCGGCTACGATGGCCGAGATGGTGGTGTTGCCAATGATTACGCAAATTCGTCCAGTTTTAGTGTGAATTTTGTGATTTCGTTTTTGTTTTTTTGCTAACGGAAAGCACGATGGATGCTTAATCCAACATGAAGTCCAATCAGTCAATGTTAGGAAGATTCTTCCGAAGACGATCACGTTCAAAACCTTTGGCAACGGAACGAACCTCCACTGGAAGCTCTACCTAGTTTCCTCGTCAGCGATAAATATGTGAATATGTGTTTTGAAGCAGGGAAGATGTGTCATCAGGACCATAAATTATCTCACCGTCTGGACGCCTATTTTCATGCGGGAAATTGGCAGGAAAACCACCCAAAACAACGGCTTGGCACCTACTAAATCTGACGGGATCTTCAATAAATCTTCTCGGCGAGGTGTGATGAGAGTCCACGAGGCACGGAGAACATTTTTGAGTGTTTTGAAATCTGTCCATTTTCACTCGCACTTCGGTTCCATCGTCCGAAATGTTTCTGTCATAAATTAAAACCCTACTATCAACATCGGTTGGGGAGTTTTTTTTTTTTTTTGGCAATGAGACTATGTTATTTTGCCTGCATGTTATTATGAACATGTTTTGCCAGCGAAATTCCAGGTGGGTTGAGGCGCGTCAAGATATGATTGAAAGCATTTCCGAACGCTGAACGTTCACACGTCTCAAGAACAGCGTCAGGTCTGAGATCAAGTGTTTGTTCCTGTCGCTACACACATGCAGAATGGATCCACCCGGTGCAGACGCAAGGGTCAGACTGAATGGAATCAGCCAACAGAATGAAAAAGGAAACGGGTCCCACGTGCGCGCTTTAACCCGACGCAAATGCCGTGACGGAGCGGGCAAGAAAACAGCGACACGCAAACCGGACACAGGTCTGGGGCCGGACCGGTGAATAAGTAAACGGTATTAAACCACCACTTCCGCTCCGGCTGGTGGTCGCCTCTCGTCGGCCAAAGGGGGGGGGGGGGGGGGGGGGGCTGGGGTTCGAAGAACCGAACGCTGCACGGCATTTTAACGTTTATTTTTATCACGCCACGGTCTCACCTGGTGCCGAGGGGAGGCAGGTTACGAATGGTTCGTAAGTCTCGAGTCACGTCAGGGGGTATGTGTGTGTTTGTATCAGGTGGTGTTCGTCTTCGCGCGCCGCTCTAGAAAACATCCAACTGACCTTGTTTTCTTTTTTATCTTTTCTCGTCCCACCAGGTGCCGCCATGTCCGCGTCCTCGCTGGAACGCGATTCCGGCTTCAACTCGGGCAGCTCGGAGCACGAGGAGGACCTGTGGTCGCGCGATGGGCTCATCACGCCGGAGAACGCTAGCTCGGAGGACTCGGTGCCGGAGGCGAAGCTGCCAGCCTGTCCACCTTCGGCCGGGGTCGGCGGGGTCGTCTCGCTGGTGAAGAACAAACGCAAGAGCACGGAACCGCTGCGAGTGGTGGCGGAAACGGAACTGATGGCGCCGCTGAAGAAACGCATCCGTTTCGACGCAGAACGGAAGCAGCTGGAGCAGGAGGAGCGGGAGCGGGAGCGGGACCGGGCGGATGGTGACTCCCCGAGGCCGTCGTCTCGCGCCACCGCCAGTCCCTTCCGACCGTGGGCTCCTCCCGCCTCGCCGGGAATGCCACCGGTGTTTCCGAATCCGGCCGATCTGCTCGTGCGCCACCCGGCCGTCACCACCCTTCACCGGGCGGTCAACCTGAAGCCGCTGGAGCAGCTGCAACCGCTCGCTCTGGTTGCGAAGAAGAGTTCCTCCACCGGCAAAGACCAGCAGCAGAGTCCGATCCGATCGAGTGTTCGCTCGTCTTCGTCCCTCGCGTCGCCGCAGCATTCGTCCGAGTGGCCACACCACCAACACAACCACCACCACCACCACCATCACGCTCATCACCTCAACCTCCCCGAGCACCACCAACACCACCACCACCAAGGTCATCCCCCTCCGGTAGGGTCGCTGTTTGTGCAGCCACACGCACCACCGCCCTCTCTCGACGGCACGAACGACTCCGTCACCGATCTCGACACGACGATGGCGCTGGTGTCCTCTGGCGGGCCCGGCAAGGCGAACTCATCCTCCTCCGGCTCGCAGACGCGCAACTACAAGAACATGACGCGCGAGCGACGAATCGAGGCGAACGCGCGCGAACGGACCCGCGTCCACACGATCTCGGCCGCGTACGAGAAGCTGCGGAAGGCGGTGCCGGCCTACTCGGACGCGCAGAAGCTGTCGAAGCTGTCCATTCTGCGGATCGCCTGCTCGTACATCCTCACGCTCAGCCGGATGGCCGGCGAGGACTACAGCGAGGACGGCTCCGAGCCGTCGATCGCCAGCTGCGTCGAGATGGTGACGAAAACGATCCAGACCGAGGGCAAGATACGCAAGAAGAAGGACGAATGAGCGCCCGCCCGGTGCCCCGCAATGGTTTCGCAATGGACGGAAGAGGCGATCGCGTTCGCGATCGGCATTGTAGCATATTCCCACACGCTTATTATTTATACTCCATCAAGATTTCACGGGAGGAAATCCTATGTTTTCATGATTCTTATTTTTAAGGTTTTAAAATTTCTATTCAATCGCAAGCAGTATCGAACTGTTGACTGGAACGATATGTGGCTGTTTTGATTCATGGCAAGGGGTTTTAATCGAAAACTTGTAACGATAGCATAGACACTTAGGGAAAGATGCAGCAAAGAAAACAGTACAAAAGTCATACAACAAAGTAACAAACAAAAAACAAAAACCCACACTGAAGGATGCTGTTCCTTACGAAGGTGGCATAAACTGAATTGTTAACCGACGATGACAATAATAAGAAAGAAAAAAATGTAACGGAAGTGGAAAGAAGCTTCATACAAACTACAAAGTAATTTTGTAAAGTACTATCGAAACCAAATGCGCATCTTGATGCTGGCCAACATATTCAAGTGCCATACAGTGGAACAACGGGAGCGAATGCCAAGCCTAGGCGAGCCCAAAGCTAAGAGCGTGTCAGTGTGCTTGCGTAGGAGTGACGGCTCCGGGTTGCTAAGCTTACCTCGGGAAAGGTGCGTGAAGAAAGTACACGGCAGGGAAACAGGAGTGTCATATTATTTACCTAGTGCCGCAACCGTTGCATAAAATAGTCCATACCCGTTTGTTTTTTTTAAATACTTTTTAAATTTCTTACAACCATCTCTCGCTAATTATCACGCTCGGGGTGTAACCGACCGCGTAAGTCACAGTGACAGTCACAAACAGCAAACGCAGCCTGTGGGAGAAAGTTTGTGTGCGAAAAATGTGCCCTGGGCGCGCGTGCATTCGAGCCATCATAAGTAGGTTTCTCGGCGAAAAGGGCGGGGTGGGAGATGCACTGAGTCACCGGTGCGGTCGGGCCCACCCCTGAGTCATCGCGTTTCCTCTCTCGCGTTCGGCGGGGACGACGTTCCGCTTCCGGCGGGGAGCAGGCGCCAGATGTTAGGCATCAGCAATCAGGGTGACCACAGAAGATATAAGAGCGGCGAGTGTTTGATTTGTACACACGTAGCGGTAAGAGTTTGTTTTCTCTGTGCAAATACCGACGTTTGCTTTAGAAGACACGGCCAAGCACGAACGGCCATGCGCAGGCGTTGCGCCATTTAGGGAGTAAGGGAGCAGAAGGTTTGTTTTTATACTACTTATTATCGTACTGTACCTTAGGCAGGTAAGGTTAAAATATATACAAATACATTGTGATCAAGCTGGTGAAATCAAAATGATCTACAAGCAACTACAAGTTTGTGCGAAGCGGTAGGAAGGAAGGGAGATCAAAAATGAAAGGATGAAAAAAAAACAAATAAAATAATATTTTTGTACGGAAACATTAAAAATCATGTGTTTTGCAAATCAAATGATGACAAGTGAACGAAAGTGGCAGTTGCAAGAGGTGGGTTTGACTTGTATGCGGAATGTCAAGAAGGTTTTCCAAACTCATTTACCCCGGTTCTCCCAACACAACGATTTTAAATACGCCATCGTATCCCATACGTAGTTTACCCTTAAACTTGGCCTTCATGAGGAGTTGTTAGTGGCAAAGTTAATCCCTCTTAATAACACACTTAACTCTCCCATTGCTTGTTCAAGAATTCGATTGAAGAAACATATGCCAAGCTGAAGCAAACAAAGGTGGCTAGATATAATAATCCATGCACTGAATAGATAAGATTACGGCAAATGGGAGCATTTTTAATGTAAATAAAATTTGTTTAACACCCATCGAGGAAAAGTATGCTGCCAGAGTCACCTTTGCATGTTTCGAAAGATTACATTTTACAACAACAACAAAAAAACCCTCTCGTTCAAGGTCCATCGTTTAGAAGGAGGTTAAAGTACTAAACTGGCACGGTATCGTCGGCCACGAATTGGCACGAACAAAAAACAAATTGTCAACTCATTTCCTAAGCTCCTTCAGCACCATCTCATTATTGATAGGCCGGCAAGATGCAGCTTCGTCGGAGGTGTCGGACGGAACTTCCCCGCATCTCGAAAACAGGGTCAATTACACGGGAATCGATGTGACAAGATGGATGATCACTGTGATCGTATCGATGCGATGGTGACCGATGGACTTCATGCGTTTCCCGTTCAATGGCGGACGGATGGATCGGTGTTGTTGTGTGCCGAACTACGCGTGTGAGCGAATTAGGGTTCTGAGGGCCGCATGTTTCACACTTTGTTGCAAAAGTTTGACTTCTCTGTGCAACTTCGAGGCGATCCGATTCTACGCTTCTGCCCCGTCGTGACGATGCATTATCGGCGGCCGATGTTCGAGAAGCGGGGGTTGCCGGGGAACGGACAGGGGAAAACCAAGCAGAATCGCAGGCAAACATCGACACCCAACCGAGGCTGCAGGGCGGTACGATAAGCGCCGTTTCGGTGTTGTCTATACTATATCTGGCCCTCCCCATCCGTTATCGCGGGGCCGGAGCTGCCTTTGAAAACACCTGTTACGACGACGGAGGGGCAACGCTCCGTTTGTGGTTTTTTTTTCTTCTTCAAAATGTGAGGCACCACAAACGTTTGGCAAAAAAGAAGATTGACACAGATTGACGAGAAAGGCCGCGCCGTAGGAGTTTTGGAGCATGACCTGTTGCAAGGCGCTAGAGGGTAAATCCAGGTTAGTTTTTGCGAGAAAATGGTGTGCGAAATAAAACTCCCAACCGAGCGGTCAAGTTCGTGCGCGAAAATCGTAAGCTGGCGGAGCTGTGTCTTCCAGCTGGCATCGACACGATGAGCCCCCTTTAATCACCCCGCGCGTTATCGCGATTGCAAACGTTGTCGCTCCGTGTCGCGTTCGAGATGGGTGAGGAGGCCAACACGCGCAGGGTTTTACTACACCTGGGTGGGAACCAAAACAAGCGGGTGGCGGGTCGCGTACGAGAACCAGTTGGCCCGGTCGGATGTGCCCGGTCCACCCAGGTGTGATAAGTTTCAGCGGGCGAGGCCGATAAGCGAGGCCCTCCGGTTGTGGAACACTTGCGCCTTATCGCGAACGAGCCGAGCGAGTCCGCGGCGGTTCGTCTGCTCTGGCACGCGTTCGAGTGCACCGGGGCGCGAGTGCGGCCACACTTGGGGTCGGTGCGCGTGTCCTGGGGATAGTTGCATGCGGGAAAATGGCTGTTCTCTATTGATTGTTTGATCGTAAACGATGGGTGCTTGCAGCAGAACATTACCTCTCCGACAATGGGCATTTTGGGGGATGCTTTACTCAGGATCGTTAAACGGAAGAGCTTTGTCTGGATATCATTTTAGCTCGTAAATGTTTTTCAATGTTTTAGTTTCCTTTGGCTATCTGGTTACTTTTTTTTCAAACTATTTTCCCCCGTTAACGGAACTTAGATAATTAATTTGGAATTATTGTTGCAAAAAGGTAGTACATACATGTCACACGTTACAACATATTTTAAATCCTCCCTTAATAATTATGAACCAAAGCTTTGTAAAATATATTTCACAAGCTTCTGCATGCTAAGTATTTCAATTGAAAGTGAGGTATAGAAAAACCAATGCAAAAACGAATAAAATGAAATTTATTGCTAAAAACATAGGCAAGCGTTGGTTTTATTCCTCGAAAGGAGTGTGTGAAGCTGGTAGTCGAGTTTGGATGAAACTTTAAACTAGATTAATGGAATATTTTGTGATGTGAACAGTTTGTGATGTGAACAGTCCCAATGCGTACAATGCGTCTTGAAAAAAGGGAATATAAAGATAATAAATTCCAAGTTTTGCAAGTATTTTTTTTTTCAGAAAAGAGAAACGTTTTCTGAAAAAAAAAATACTTGCAAAACTTGGAATCTTTCTAACTTTATAAATTTCTTGTAGTCTGCGTACAGCAAAGAAAAAAAAAAGAGGTCAAGGAAGTAGCCCTGAGGATGGTAACAAATGGGCGACGGTTATTTTAAACATCCGTCTTCTGTCACTCCCTTAAAAGTGTGGCGTCTCCATCAGATTCGGGAGCCAGATTCGGACACCATCACCGGCGCAAAACTGCATTGTTGCATCGCAGCCGTGCAAAATGTATGCAAACACTGGGGCAAAATAGTGCAGCTGTCGCTCAGAACTGTCCGAGCATGGCTCACAGATATTTCACAGCTTAATGCAATTAGGTGTCGGCTGCTTGACAAACAGAGGGAAAGCGGGAGTAAAAAATAAAACCTCAAAATAGCCGGTCTTGGCCGCTGGGTGGAAACTGTAATGCAAAATATTCCGTGATGATTGACGATTGACGGATGTTTTTAATTTTTTTTTATTTTGTATGTTCAACTTCATAGGATGGCGGAAATATTAATCGCGTTACGCTCGTCAACGTTTGCGAACGGTTATTAAGCGTCATGCGAAATGTCCTTGTCCGACAGATGTTGGACAAGGATTTCTAAATGCATCCCACGGAAAAACACCATGTACCCTTATTACTTTTTGGTTGTACTTCCAAAGCATTTTTGGCAAGCGTAGTAACGGAATAGACACATACCATTAGGTTTTTCGCAGCTCGCAATTATGCTCGGGTGGAAGAGCAAATAATAATCAGCGTTGGCAGCTGCAGGTTTCTGTGTGAGTCACCACCTGTTTACTACTCACCGCTGTAGCGAATGGCACCTCTGTTGGCCGGGGATTTCCGGGAACGGCAACAGTTAGACCGTCTCCTTCGTGAGCTCAAGTACAGATTCCCCGGTACACTTTCTATTGACAGGGACAATTATAACCGGGTGGATGATTTCCACCTGCTTTTCACTTAGTGAATTGCCGAGGGCAAGCAACATTAAAGGAGAAGAAACTAACATGGCTTAAAATATGCATTAGCTTTTACACGAAGCAACGTTACGCAATAGTAACCGGGACACTGAATTCGTTTAAATGTTTAACGAAATGTGCTTTAAGGAAACACAAGGTGCGAACATCTTAAAACTGCCGGAAACATTTAGTATACAAATTAAAACTTTCACAAGCTTCTACACCGGGGAAGAAGCTCCCAAATGCCAACATTGCCAACGAGATGAAATCATCTTTCCGGTCCAGGGTTGATGATTCACTTTGCGCGAAAACCGTCGCGACGACAAAGCGGCGATGCATTTTATATGGTGCCGGGGAGATTACATATTCAATTTTGACTGCCACTTCCTCACCTCACACACACAGCCAAGGGTGATTTTGTGACAAAAATAAATCCAAAAAGTAAATAATACAATCGTAAGAAACGACAGTTTGATTCTCGGATTGCGATCGCTTGCGGGAAAGCTCGAAGGAAAAAACGCAGCCCAACGAAGCGAGCAATCAATTCCAAAAAATTATCGCCGCTTCTGATCGCCGATGCCTGTGTGTGTGTGTGTGTGTGCCCTTCGTCTGGTCCGATCACTGCAAAAATCGATGCAATCGCTATCGCCATCGTCATGGTGGAAGCGGCGTTTTCTCACTTCGTCCTGCGTTTCCTGGAAGTCGCAAAAAATAAACGGGGGGAGGAAGGTTGGACAGCGGCCCCAAGGGCGGCGAGAACGGACGCAAAGTCCGGTAGCCGTGCGATCTTGATTTTCGACGTCCTCGACGAAGTGATGCGTAAAAGCGGTTGTTACCGATCGGCGCGACTGCGCGAGATGAGATTGATTGGTTTTTATCTGCCGTCCTAAATCGGACCAGTGCCTCATCCGGTTCCTCCTTGGTTCCTCCGGGGCGGGAGGTGCTTCCGAACCGGTTCTCTAGCGAAAAACCAAGCGCGGAATGGAAGGACCTGGGAAGGATGGACACAATCGCCCATTCTTGACCAAAAGCAGCAGTAAACGGCGAAAAAAAAAAAGAGGGAACCCTTCCACCGGAAAATCGTGCTCGTATCAGCAATGCATCAGCAATGGGGTTGAAATGTTCACACAATTGGAGGGGGAGGGTTGGGTAAGAGCGACAACTTTTCGTCTCCTCGTTACCCCAGCATCCCCCCGTGCCTGATCGCACCTCCACTCGCAGTCTGCGGTCGGAGTTGGTAAAGGATCGCTGAAGTATGCTACACGAAACCTTTTACGATTCGGAAAATCGATCGATCGATCGCGTCGAAGGCGATCGATGGCGGAGAAGCAACAAAAAGCGGCAAAAAAAAAAAAACACCGCGGGCCACGAAACCGAGCGGAAGTCGCGAATGGAAACGTCGACGCGACGGGGGAGGCTGAAGATCGAAAATGATCGAGATCGTTATCGTCCGCCTGGCAAAGGCGGAGGACTTTTTGCCTGCCTTCTTCAAGACATCCGCTCGCTAGCGGTGTTGAAAGTTTTGCCGAAAGTCTGTTTCGGTAGCTGCCGAAATAATGCGCTGTTTTTATCAGCCGGAATCGTGTGCGGATTGTTGGTTAAAGCTTGGAAGTGATTTATTTAAGAAATAAATGACCTTCATCGTGTAGATATTTTTCACCTGACTTCTATGTTTCTTAAACATTCGGACGATAACGATCAGAAACATAGAAGAAACTAGCAAACATGGCAAAGATACTTTTGTTAATTTTAACTTGCCTTTTAAACTATTTTTTTCCTCAATTTTATTTTATTAAATTTTCCTGCACGGCTTTGAACAAAAATTGCTCTCGTTAATGCTTGAAATTAAACTCCCAATTATTTGGTCGTTCATCTGACATGAAAATAATAAAGAAGAAAAAAAAGACGAGCCACGATGCGACCTAACGGGGGACCAATCGTTTTCCCATAAGCCGGCGCGCTAATCGGCACTAAGCCCATGATAAATATCGCATCAAACGATCGGGACCACCCGGGCGAGCCGAGTCGTAAGTTTAAGGATTTCGGTGGCGATGTGGCCGGAATTGATTCGATCGATAATTAATGTTACGTCGGACTCGAGTCATCGGCTTCGAGTCACAACGGATGCGACGGATTCTTAATATGCTTCCTTTGCTTTCGAATCGCGCTCCCTCGATCGGCCAATCGTTTCTCACACGGACAAAAAGGAAAGACCTGCACGTTGGTGAGGAAAAGCAATGGAAGGATTCCAGCAGGAAGCAAGCAAAGGATACGCCAGTTCTTACTGAGGTAAACCCAGCACGGAAGTGTTTTTATGCGCCGTAGTAGAACCCTGCCCCAATCGCGGCCCGCCATCCGTAGAAGGGCCGTTTTCCACCCGCGGTCTAATTTACTCGCGGAGGTCAGCTCATAATTTACAGTATTAATTTGTTGTTATCGGTTCAACCGAAGCATGGCTCCGGCTCGGTGGGAGAGAGAGGGTTGTTTTTGGACATCGACTGTGCGGACGTGGACGCATCGTCAGCCACGTCGTTCGATTGTTTGATGTCGATTTCCGGCTGGCCGAACCGCGGATCGCGCACACGCAGCCGGCCAAGGATGCTGCCGTGTGTAAATAGGCCTTCGTCGATCGTCGCGGCCCGAAAACCAGATCAACGCGAGACAACCTCCATAAATTCGTATTAATGTTGTCGATTTTAATTAGCACCATTCATCGCCGTGGCGAGCGGGCGGAGGGACATATTTTTGGGACTAATTTTCGTATTATGCACAAGATTAACATCAGCTGGCTCCGGTCGATTCGAGAGCGAGGGACAAGGCGGTTCAAAATCGCTGCCACGGGAGCATAAGGTTCGTCCGCCTTTCGGAGCCCAGGTGGATGCGATTAAGTTTGGTGATGTACTGTGTGACAGTGTGAAGCTTTCGAGTAGGATTAACAAGGCAGTGAAGTTTACAAAATATCGTTTTTCGTTCAACACCACAACGAATGGGTTATTTTATTTCATAAAAAAAAGAAGTTTTATGTACTGAGGATGAACACCGCTACGTAGACTTATATTTTGGAAGTTTCTAACATCTTTCACAAAGATGAGAGAAAAGGTTGAAATTTGTAAGTTTGCTATTGTAGATAACCCGAAAACCAGTTTAGTTTATCTTTTCAAACGTTCTTCTTTCTTCTGGAATAAAATGTGGCAATGGATGATTGGAACACACAAAAATGATGGATTGAAAACGGTGAAACATTCTATTTTTCTTTCCTAGTGTAACGACCAATTTGTTCATGCCTTCCTAGTTTTAGGGGTTACCAGATTTTTTCCTCTTTAACGTATGCAGGAAGTCAATCCTTCGTGCCGGGTGGGGGGGTCTGGTTTGGATTTGAGTCCAGACCGATCATGGGTCGTGTTCGAGCCGGCATACGCACTCGGCTATCCCGTATCTCCATTAAACAATTAATGAATAATAAAAAAGTAGCTTTTTTGACCGACTTTGCTTGGGGTAAGTGAGGGTTTACAAAATCAGTTGACTTCGACTTTCTGAGATTTAGAGATCTCTTCTTCCACTTGAGCAATTTTCCAATTCGTTTTGTGCCTATGCGTTTGAGCAACGCGGTTTGCCATAAAATCGAATCAGGCTGCGATGCTATTGGATCCATCCAAATCCTCGAAACCTACTCAGCTTACGTGGCACTTATATGAGGAAATCCCTCTCGGGGGAGGAGGGGTTTCTAACCCTTATCATGTTTTCTCCCCGGTGCCGCAAACAACTCTGGTGTACCAACCAACATTCACGCGAATCAGTGCAGAAGTTTCAGCGTCTATCTGGAACATATAGACAGACAGACGGACAGGAAGCAAGTCATTTTTCATACTGAAAGGTATAGATTAAATATTTAAATAGGCTTAAATACTGTAACTGAATGCTAAATGTTATGTATGCTTGCGTATTTTAAAGAAAACTGGTTTGGTTTCCGTCATCACAAAGAGCTTTCGTCGCAGGAAAAGGTAGTAAAGTGCATTTAACGCTCTGTTATTTTATGCAAACAAATATCATGAACATGGCAACTGGCAGTCGTATGAGGAAATTCACGATAGTCCTTTATAAGATTTGATACATTCACCACGGAATCTTGCGTCCGGTGTTGAACATCGGTAAATTATTCAACTGCCTTGGACTCAGCCAGGTAATAGATGTACCCTCATAGCGAACACGTTCAATCCCGTGCACATCAATCGTTCACCACGGTTCCAGCGTTCCGCGAAACGTTTGCAGGATAATGTCACGGTCTTCGTAACCCGAAAAAAATGGTAAGCAAAATAAATTGCAACCAGCTCTGACAAAAAAAAAAAAAAACAAGAAAAACACTTGCGCGTTAATAGAGACTCATCGGAAAACTGGAAATCTAAACGGGTGGTTTTGCCCGCCCATCCATCGCCCGTCGGTACGGATGAAATAATAATTTACTACCATCGTTAGCGACAGTCGTGGCAACCGACACCGATTGAATGCCGCTGCACGGAACTCGAGGAGTTTGCGGGTGGCCCGCGTTTTGCTGAGTCCGCCGAGATTCGCGGAGGACACACGTTGCCCAGTATCCACACACACACACGCACACATAATTTCGCAACAAAAGTAGCTCAGTTTGAACAGACCATCCTTCGCGAACCGAGCGCGACCGAGGCTTACGGACCAGTTTGTTTACGTGTTTGAATCGGCAGTAGCATATCGTGCAACCTCAATTAAAAATGCCGTCACATAACAGAAAACAGTTCACAATATAAGGTAAATAAAGTCAAGCACTTATATTCAATATAATTAACTGCTTCAACAAAGTAATTTATCCACGATCCACTATTGTTTTTGTTTACGTCTCAAATGACAGTTCAAAGTGAGCTACACACAGTTCAGCATGAGCAATGGCTTCCAAATCGTACTTGTCAAAGTTTCGCATGAAATTTACACAACGCGAAGAACAGTCGGCGTTTTTTTATTGTACAGAGTTTTCCGCCACCCAACGCGATTAATTTGGCATTCCCGGGGAGATTCGCGGTGTGTGTAGACGCTGGGTTAAAACATTCTTCCTCCCTTTATTTTCTGTTTCGATTTCATGTTTCTCCTACGCTCCCAAGCGAGCGACAAATTAATGCTAAACAAATGCATCTATTTTTATAGGTGGGTGTTTGCTGCTAGGGGAAGACCGGCGAGGGGCTGAAAGATTGGCGAAGGTGCGGCAGCTAGTTTGCCAAAGTGCAGCCGCCGCGGATGCACCGAGATGCACTTGATCTTACCGGTGCACCATCGTGCACGAGAGTGCGGGTGTCACCTCTCGCCCTGTTTTGCTGTGTGGATATCTTTCGTTCTTTCGCCGAGAGGGAATCGGTTGGCTAACAGGGGGTTGGCCCGTGGTTGCGGGTCATGCCGGTGTGAAAACAGATGCACCAGATCGGTGGCTTGGGGCGACCCGTTTGCGAACCGTGGCGGCGCTGGCGAGCAATCAAACGAGAAGCGACTCCGGTTCCGGTCAACGTGAGCCAAGCCGTTCGAACGTCAAGTGGTCAGCTAACAATTACCGGCAATAAAAATCGCATCTGTACACCCTTTACTGTGCTCGGTGTCTCTCTTTCTCGCTCGGCCCGGTCGTCGTTCCAGGTGATCGATGGATGCCGGTGCAGGTGTGAAGCCTGCAAACAACCGCTACCGGGGACGAACTTTGTTTATCCTCCGTTTCCCCCATTCTTCCCCCAGATTCTACCCATTTGTTGGTCGTCATCATCTGGAGCGAAATTTCACATATATCGTTCGTAACGTGCCCTACAGTTAAGTGCTGAGGGATTGACGATGCAAAAAAAAAACAACAACCAGAGGAAAACGTGACACGTCGAAACAGGTGAGAAATGTTTAGCGGTGGAGCCATCACGGGGGACCATCTTGACAGTCTTGGCATTAAGTCGCAATAATCGAAGGTGCTAGGTTAGTAACGAGTAACAGGTTCAAAGTAAACGAGATTCCGGAGCACGCAGGAAAGACAAACCGTGGCGTTTGTTCCAATATCGCCATTGTTGTTTGCAACGAGTTGCTGCCACCTTCGAAGCAATTATCACTACCAACACGCGGTAGGCTTGAGTTCAGATGCGATATCTAGTTCATTTATCGTGAGGAATGACTGTGGGAGAGAGCTAAGAGTTTTTAAATTAAGTAAGGCTTAAGGATGTTCTTCCATGTTTAAATCTAAAAAAAGGAATTTTGCATGAAAGGTCTAACATCTTGTACAAAATCAGAAATGAATATGAAGAACATAGGGGTATTTTTTTCTTCTTTTTCAAACACAAATTTTTGAGATTGTTAAGATCTTCCATAATTTAATATTTAAAAAAATGCACATTAGTATTTGCTGAGATTTTCGGATGGAGCTGCAACCGAATATGGTGTGAAGCGTACGACGTCCAGTTTGCTACTGTTTATTCCTTTGTTCGATGTAGTTCATTCTTACAATTCATTTTGGCTTAGTTCCTAACTAGTTCACTGTTTATATACTAGGGTTGAGTACTAGTTCTGTACTAACTAATACTTCAACAGTTTTTTTTAATATATAGAATAAATTAATAAGGGAATGCAATGAAAACTATGAATATTTCAGCAAAGCCAATAAGCGAAGTCCCAATAATAATAGAAACCCTTTAAGTGAGTGAATGAGAGGAGTTAAACAAGAACTTAAAAAATGATTATTTGATTTAAAACAAGATAAACATATTTATTTTGATATTTCCTCCAGACCTTCGCTCCCTAGAGAACCATCCCATTGTGCAATCCTAAGGGTGTTTCCTCGCATCGAAGCTAGACAAATACAATGTTTGCCTTTCGCCGATGGAAAACGGGAGCCAATGTTTCTGTCCACCGTTGGTGGAAGTGTAAATATTCGTAGCATATTTGTTACGGCGGAAGGCGGTAGGAACGCGTCCTATTCTTTATCTTTAGCAGGCTTGTGTTGTTCCCGTGTTTGCCGATACTACTTCCCGGAGAGCTGAGAGCAGTTTTGAGTGGGCGTTGTGTAGTAGAATCGATTGTGAGAAATTTGCGATGGAGAGACAATCTAAGATTCCACTAAGGAAGTAATAAATCATCCCCTTTTTAAGTGACCCAAAACGTGCGCCGAGAGCGATACAGTTAAACTTATTTGAAATCAAGCAATTCAAAGTGCGTAACATTGAATGCCGTGCGGAACTGAATCCAAGCAAAGGCACAGGTACCGACGGCGCCACTCGGGGTCCTCGAGCAAATGAAGACCAATCTTAAGTAACTTCTGTAGCTTGCGATGCTGATAGCATTGACAGATCCCGATAAGCACGGGCTACTTTGCAGTATTCAAATTTAAAATTGCTGTTCAAGCGACAGTTGATAAAGCACGACAGAAAAAAGAAAACCGGTTGACCGTTGGTGCACTGCATCTGCGCAGCTCGTTCGCACCCCATCGAAGCGTTTTATCGATTGGGTGCGTCGGAAGAGGGCAGCCAGCAGGCAGGATTGCCTGGTGGGGCTGCGGAATGTTTGCGAAATGGCCAGTTGAACAAGCCCTCCGGAGTGCTTGGCCTCCGCGTAACAATGAACAGTTGGGTGATATATTCGACACGCGTGACATGCATCAGGGAGGCGAACATATACCGGCCCCGTAGTATAGTTTCCTACGAGTACTTCCACCTCGCATTGCAGCGCATTTGCATTTGCTCCGTGCGGGACCACTCGGTGGAGAAATTTGATTAGAATCTAGCAACGGGCGTCTAGGGCTGCCGCTCGTACAGATGTTCGCAACATGTGGCTCCGGGGCGAATGTTGATAAGCTTCTAGAATAGCGAAGTTCACAATTTTCAACCGAAGTACAGCTTGTTGCTTGGAACTCTGGCTACCTCTAGTCCCTATAAGAATATACACTGTTTTTAGCTCCATATAAACTACTAGTTGTCCATCCCATTTAGGACACCAAGCACTAATTCAAGCTTCCAGTGTCGAAGTTTACATTCCTAGACTGTACTCAAACATGCCCGATATTCATGTAAACACGTTTACTTCACGGTGGTTTGGTTCTTAACTTTTCTGGACTCTTGTAGGTACTCGTTTGGGATTAATGTTTAATACTTTTCCTCGTGAACCTTTCACCGTTAGATTTTTTGTTTGTTTTAGAGCAGCATTCAATGTATGGTCAGAGGGCAAACAGTTTATTTGCAAGAGGTTACTAACTACCGATCCGACATGTTTGGCTACAGTTGAGGAATGTACACTTCACTGCATTTTTTTTTTTTCATTCGAAAGAATTTGCGACCAGTTGAAAGGAAAACTCCGCAAATAACAATTATTTAAGCAATTTGGAATTTTGTTGAACAAATTTGTTCCTTCAAACAGTCCCAGGCCAAGCTAGGCTCAAACTAGGCAAACATAAAATTTAACTAGTAAATCCTATAGTTCATGCAATGTTCTTGTTTCAAATAAACGAGTCCTATGTGAAATTTGAAACATTTGAATAATTCAAAGATTGAATATATGTGGTAAACGTTTCTCTTTTCTAGAAGAAACTTATCATCCCGCGACGGTAAGAACTCGTGCAGATGGTCAGACAGTACGTGCCGTTTATTCCCTCGAAGTACTTCGACCGCCGTCGTCGTCGTGGGGTGGTCGATGTCGCGCCCCGACCGGGTCGTGTCCGCCCGTGGTACGCTTGCTAAATTAATAAATGATATTTTATGCTAATCGAAATCGTACTAATCGCCACATAAAGCTTCTGCAGCCGGCCGACGGCGGACCGGCAGGAAACACCCCGTACGACGACGTCCGATTGGGCTGGGTTCGCCGTGGGTTTTCGATCGGCGCTGCTAACTGCAAGGGAAACTTTGTAATTGACACCGTTCGAGGCTGCAGCGCAGCGGTTCGAGACTGTGTAGAGGTTGCCTGGCCAAGGTTGCCCGACTAGGGCTAGGGGACCTGCGCGCAGAGGGTGTTGCTTTGGCGCGTGTTGGCTTCTCCCATTCGGCCGATGTTAGTACAAATTTATTGTCCAGTCCACTAACACCGATTTCTCAGTGTCGCACTTCCGGGAACCGGCGGCACAAATGTCCAGTCTTATTGCACCGCCTGCTGCGAAGCACAGTGCACCCTAGCACATTTGCAGAAAACGATGACAAATGAGTCAACGCGACGCCGAACCGTGTTTGTGTGAACGCGGGATTGATTCGCCTCGCATGCCGAACAAATTGATTTTGCAGAATCTCACCCCTCACCCCCTCCCCCTCTTTCCTTCCTTTCACGGTGCAAACGAAGAAAACATTTGTCGGGTTTGATTGAAAATCCAAATCAAGTCCTTGTACGAAGGATAACAAATGGGTCCTACGGAGGCATAAATTGCTAGATTATAGGAGATATCCGTGACCGCAGCAGCAGGTGTTAGAAAAATCCTCCCATCCGCTGGCATTAACGGGGAAAAGGTGGTCGCAAATCAAATGGCTTCGTTCATATTCATGAAGGTGTTAGGTAGGCACGATGTTTACCCGCAGAGGATACGGCAGCCAAATCCTTGAGTCAAATCAGGCATGCGTTGCAGATGACAAAAACGATAAAATAAATCTCATCTTCATTTGGATGAAAAGTTGAGTAAGGTGGAAGAGAAATGGAAGTATAAAAAGAGAAAATATTCAATTCAAATATAAGAATGTTTTATTCAAAATAAGTCGCATGACGGCAGGACACATTTGGTTCGCGACAGAAGATGAGTCAGTGGTGGAATTAACTTTTTATCTCAGCTAGTAAAAAAATACCATGTATTTAAATATGGGACTAGCTTTGCTTTTTAAACTAAATAAGTTTATTTTAGTTTTCTTGTTGTTGTTGAAAATTAAAGGTCCAAAACACTCGATGCACTTTTTTTTGCAGTGCCGAAGAATCAATATTCCTATCCATTCCTGTCGCCCCGTGACTCTGTGTGGTCGACTAATTTGTGATTCATGCGGCCCATTACACCTTCTCCCAGGCCAAGCCAAGGGGTTCGCTTCGCTTCGAACAAATCGGTTACACAAATTCGTTATTAAATGCGGCGCATTGCGATCATTCCCCGTGGCCGCCCGGGGGCAAAACGCAGTGGAATGCAAAATTAAAACAATCCTCTCGCCGTGCACCATAAATGGCGGACCGGATCGGAGACTCCGAAAATGTCCCGGCAGAGCAAGATGAAACGAGCACACAGCGGACAACGGAAGAAAACGAGGTGCGGGGCAGCCAGCGAACAAGCTGAAAATCTCAATCTCTTAATTGTTGTCGAATAATCGAATTGACAGTTTGTCGAACCGCACCAATTTAAGACGGATGGCGCAGGACGCCCGCATTGCGAATGCATCACGCAAGCACCAACCAAGTGCTCCTAGGCGGCGACAGCAGCCACGTCTTGAGGCAAACGACAAGCCAAGCAAAGCGAAGCGAACCTGTGGGTAGCTCAAGCAGGGCCCGTAAAGGGAGATAGAGAGAGGGGGGGGGACACCGACAAGACCAAAAACTTTTCAACAGAAATAAAAAAAAAATGGAAAGACCTGCCCACCAACTGAAGGACAATGCATATATGCAAGTGCGTTCGACCGATTGCGCCGCCGAGCGCCACCGGTGACGCCATTTAATGAAGAGCGTTCGGTGCATTAATTGCTTATTTTTATCGCGTTCCATCGATTTATGATCATTAATGCAGGGCGGCGCGATTTTTGCCATCGTACCAGCGCGGCCCGGCGGGGTTTCTGCTCCGCTCCAGCTCCAGCTCCGGTTTATGGACCTTCGTCGGTATTGTTTTCCTCCAGCAGCCGCCGCAACATGGCCGCAGCTACAGGAGCACAACCGCGCAGCGTCCGGCCAGTGCAGATATGGTGCGAGTCGGCCGGTTTGCTTTATTTGTAATCCGCGCAGATTGGCGGCGGAGAACGCACCCGGTTTCGTTCGCCCTTTTTTTTCCCACCCCCCAGCTCCAGCCGCGGGCTGATTTTTTTACGCTCGCAGATTGAAAGATTTACTCGAGAATTAAACAGATAACAATCACTGTTGGCCAATCAATTGCCCGAAAACGCCAACCCGCGAAAGAAACTGGAAGGTGCGCAAACATCGACGCATGAAGAAACAGCGGCTGCAAAGTGTAGCTCGACAAAAAAAACAAAACACAGAAAACAAAAACAAAATATCCTTGCAATGCGAACAAACAGAACGGATCGAAATTCGAAATGCTAATATGCAATCAATCCAACCGATGTCACGTAACACGCCCAACCAACCGCCTTCCCATTCGGTTGGACCCGATGGTGGACGGCATTGCAGCATTTTGGGTGCACCCGGGAGCCACGAATGCACCACCGTGCGTCGCGGTTTTTCTTTTTGTTCGATTCTTTATTTATTTATTAAGTTTTTTGACAGAATCGCAGCAGATCTTGAACCGTGTTTGTCGAAGAATTTTTTTTTTGCGAGGCGAAAGAAAAGGGCTGGAAAAGAAATGATGTTGATTGATAAGTGCGTACGGAGAAGACGAATTCTAGGGGCAGTTGTTGCTTCGTTCAATTTGAAATCTGCAACCAACTTTTATTTTACAAACTACACTTTACTAAAAACCTAAGGCAAAATATTAGCTAACAGTATTCCGAATGATTTTTACACGCAACTAGTTTTTCGGCTTCTCGGCTTTGCTCGGGAACAGGGGTTTTTTTTTCAAAAAGAGCGGCTTTTGATTAAGGAAGGGTTTTGCGGTGAAAATTTTATCAACTTCTTAGGCGTACTTCCCTATATTTTTAGGCGGAATTTCCCTGAAAATACGAGCTTTTCGACGTGTCTTTGACTTTTTAGGCATTTCAGCTACCTCAGGCCCTTGCGCGAGTAGATCCATCTTCTCCGCCGAAAGTAGCTCCTCTTTAGAAATATCTAAAAGCTAAAATAAGAATGTAGTTACTCGTTAAATAAAAAACAATTTTTCATTATAGGCTATCTTGCAGCCTTGTCGCTTTTGTATATAGACTGAATAAAGTCATTCGCACTAACCCTAGAAGGCGGAAAAGTAGTGGAAAAGTAATGTCAAACAGTTTTCCAAGCCGTAGGCAAGATTATGAGATTAACTTTAAAGCCGTGCAAACCAAAAAGGGCTCAAATCGGTCCATCTTTATAGGCTATGTTATTGCACATCTATTCATGTTCCTGTTACCGCCTTATTTCAATTACTCTGCGTTTTAACGATATATGGCTTAGTACCTTGTATAATGCTATACGATGGCTTAGAGACATTTATATTCCATTTTCCAATTTTAGAGCTCATGTAATTTCTTTCTTGTTTATTGAACTTGAAGTTCTGCAAAAATGCACCCGCTCAGTAAGCTTGAGCAAAACATACTTTTTTTTTATTCGAAAACCGAACGAGAGTGAATGATACTTCACGGTCAACGCACCGGCACTGGGCTGCACCGTTGTCCTGGCGAATAAATCAACATATTTCCATCCGATGCGAAACTGCAAACTGTTCGCGGCACCGTTGAAGGCAAAGAGGACACCGCTAACAGGCAGGCAGGCACACTTTCACACGCAAGGAGAAGGTAAAGAGTGATGCGAACAGAAAACCAAAACAACAAAAACCCCAACGCGCGGTTAAATCACAAACGCGACAACCTGCGCGGAAAGTGCCGAAAAGTCCACCCTGCGTCTGCGGGCGGCCGGGAATGACGATCATTATCGGGGGTCCCCTTGTCGAACAATGGCCCATTATTATTGTAATTTGGTCCGATACGCGAGCATACGCCGCCGAACCGTACTGAGATGCCGCCGGATCGCGCGACGATCGACGGAGGATCTCTTCGAAGGAGCCTTCAAACGAGGCGCAGCGGAACCGTAATCGTAAGTCACCGCGAACGCTGAGGAGATCAACGCCGCTTCCCGCCCGACGAAAAGGGCCCCGTTTGGTGGTGGCGTTCCGTGCAGCCAACCTCTTCCCTCGTCGTTCGTTCTCAGCCGGTGCAAAGCGGGCCGCTGCTCGCAATTCTTAACAACATCATTACGGACCTGTTAAGCGCCTAAATGAGCCGCCAAACGAAAGAAAAAATGTTCGCCAGCGGATTTTGTTTGCGAATCGGGAACTTATACCGGGGGGTGGAAGTGGTTTTGTGTTTGCTTGTGCCTCGGTTTCCTTCCCGGGGTGCTGGCCGCCAACGGCGAGAATCGTGACCGGTCCTTCATAATTAAACATTCGGTGGTAATAAATCGATACGTTAACCCTTGAAGGTAGGGTAGGGGATGCGAGAAGAGAATGCGAGCAAATTTTTACTTTCAATTTGATACGCGATATACAACACAATCAAACTTTCGATTCAAGAAGATTGAATATTTTATTGTATCAATGTGATCTTACAGCTGATGTCTTTGAGCATCCTATGCATCCATGGGAAACTTTGCGTGTGAAGTTTAGGGTTTGCCGCCAAGCAAAAGATTGACGTAAATCGTGCAAAAAGATCGCGTCCGATCGTAAAGTATTTACCCCCGCGAAATATCGAAAGTAAAACACACCGGGTCGCCGCCCGGTCGTGGATGAGTCGCCGGAGAAACCAATTGTTTCCAGCGTGATTCAAGCGCTCCTCCACCCAAGCGACATCTTAGTGAGTCAACGGCACCGAAAGGGGAACCTGGCGACTTCTTCTGCACCGGTTCCGGCGATTCTGAGGCGGCGCGATTTAAAATTCGTACCAACGCGCTACGCTTTAATGATGGGTTATGAATGCAAAATGCATTGCGCGCTCGCGCCTTCGGGACCGTGCGCGTCCCGAAAAGGAGAAACTGTGCCTCCAGACCATGAGGCGAAGTGGTTGCGGCTGCGTGGTCTGGGTGAAACCGGTGCCATGGCGCCCTCAGTCACCGCAGCTGATGCACTTTTCCAAGCCCAACCGTTCCTCGTGACTCCGGTAAGATGTTGTTTTTTCTGTGGCCCGAATTGCCGCGCGCGCGATACGGTGCCCGATCGGAACCCCGGGCGACCCTGGGGCCGGTCAGGCCGGCGAAATACGAAGGTTAATGGGCAGCCCGGAGTGCAAACCCTGATGGAAATGTGCTCCCGGTGCCTGAGCGGCGGCACGCAATTTCAACGTTTGTAATGACATTTATTATTTTCTAATTAGTGCTCGGTGCCGGCACGCGTGACTGTACAAACCTGTCAGGAGGCTGTCAGCGGATGTATTAATTCTTTCTGGCAATCACTATGATCGCTTCGCTTCGTGCGCCATGTGTGTCAAGGCGGAGATGAGTCGATAACTCAAGGTAAGTAAGGTAAATAAGTTACACTGGTCCATTTAGAACTGAGGGCTTTCTCTATAGATTAATCATTCAAATCAAGTGAAACAAAACTGCTTTTAAAGATTGATGGTTCTATATTATGATAAACATTATTAAAGCCATTAAAAGCAGGGGTCTGGGGACGCCAGCTCAGAACAGGAACCACGGCGACGTGAGTTCGAATCCACACCGGATACCAAGGACCTAACTATCCGTACGTTAAAAGGAAAAAAGGGTTGTAATCCCTAAAAATGGTTAGTCTTAACCAAATGACGGTCAAAACACCAAGAAGAAAACCTTTCAAATAAAAAACCCTTTTTTAAACCAATCCTTTTCCGAGCTAGAAATTAAGCGTTTCTTCTGCAACGATCGGTGTGCATTTTGGCACACAATAGTTTTTTGGAGTTGAGGATAAGAAACACCTCTCTCTCTCCTTCGCAACAGGGGACTCCATCACAAATTTCTCCAAAACTGGGTGAGACTTGCAACGGTACAATCCAGAAAGGCTGAAGAATTGAATAGCATCGCAACCGTCTTCGATTTTAGACAAAAGCGCGTTGATCGAATTGGTCAACACAAAACTACAGGGAAAATGCTCAAGGATAAAAAGGACTAGGGGAGAAGCAAGGTCCGAGGCTGGCATAAAATCCCTGACTTTCATCGAGCACTGCCGGGCGAAACAGCTAGTGCTAAATAAAATCTTGACATTTATGACGTTCCCTGAACTCAACCATTCACTTCACCTAGAGAAATCTAAGTGTATATTAGTACAAAATACTACATCAGCTCGAAACAGGTACCCAATTTGTTTAAAGAAAGAAAAAAAAATCCATTTCAATGCACTAACTCGTGTCACCGCGTCGTGATCGTGCCAACAATACATCCGACACCCTCGTCGGTCACAACACATTCCAACGGTACAGCAGAAATAAATTTGAACGAGACGCGATTATTCAAATCGCCCCAATCCAGTTCAGATCACTTTTACACCAGTTGCTCCGGTGGACTGGTCGCACCTGATTGCCTTCGGCCTTGCGCTGCACTTTGGCTGCGGCTGCGGCGGGAGAAATTGTCTAATTGACAGTTATTACTAATCAACCACTCAGCATCTTGTGGACCTCCGCTGCCGCCACGTTCAATCACGCACAGTTCGCGTCTCCAGTCGATGGAGGAACCAATAAAAAAAAAGAAAGAAATCCATTCCCAGCGCGACACATGAAAACAGGCAGAACGGTTAATTGTTTCTGCAACGCGCCTCCCCGAACCGGCTCACGCAGCTCCCCTGGAAGTGTCCGACGTGTCGCAGTGTCATTTCACTGCCACTGGAGTGGATACGGCTGCCAAAAGGGGTCGGTCTCGGACGGACGGATCGCCCAGCCGGCACCAGGAGGGAGGGGGCGAGAATCCAATTCCAATCTGCAACGGGGAAATGCAAAACTAGCCGGTTCAAGACGCCAACGCAGCCGCTCGCCTGCGCCAAGGAGCCGTGGTTGACCATAATTAATGGCTGCGATCAAATCAATTACGATCATGTCCCCCCCGCGCGACACGTTTGGGTGCGTCCCGACCGGTCGGGCGGTGCGGTGTGGGCTGGGATTATCCCCGAACGGCGGCGAGGATCGGGTGTTCCGGCAGACGCCGGCGTATCGCTGCGCCCCGGGGTCGCCACCAAGGAGCGACATCGATTGGTGGCCATCTGTAATTAGCTGTGACAGTTTCGTCGCCGACGCCACCCCACGTTCGGAGTCCGTGCTGAGACAGGCGGAGGTTACCGTCTGGCCGTCTCCCGGCTGGCTCCCGGTGTCACCCGGATGGCGCGATGTCGTCGCGTCGGTTTCATTCCGCTCCGCTCCACCACTCCGATCGGTCGATGTCACGGAAGAACCGCTTCGGGAGAGGACGAACGTCGATGAACGATCAGTGCGACGCCTAGCACAGATCGGTGCAGCAAATCCGGCGCTGGCGCACCGACAAATGGTTCGAATGGTGAGAAACACACATATTTTTAGACCGATCGATGGCCGCTCCTTCCGCGCGGCGATAGATTCACCGGACGCGGACGTGTAGGCAGCGATATAAATAAAGTGATTGCTCGATAATGAGCTGCAATTGCAAGCTACACATGTCGAGCGATTTTTCATTGGGCGGTGCGGCGGAAGGAGAGGCTCCCGGAAACGAGAATCCCGGCGGTTTTCCGTAGCTGCTCGGAGCTTCGCCTTGGGTGGCTTCCCGTTCCGGGTGATCGAGCGAGGGTTTCGGGACGCAAATTGACGTGCAAGGAGTGAACACGTGCTTGTGAGACGGGGAGGAGGGAGCATAACTAAACGTTCCTGCAATGGCGCAGTTGTGCCACGCAAAGGCGACCCTCACACCCAATGGTTCACCGAAGTCATCGGACGACGTTGTGATGGAACGTTTTGATAACAAATCCAAGTTCCCAGCGCACGGGGCCTCACCGCGGCTTCGAAGAACCGAAATGGCACACACACACCGGCTTATCTCATCGCTCGGCCGGAGATTGAGAAGTTGCAGATTTTTTGTCCCAGCGCATCCTGATAACGACGAAACCTCGACCATTTCCATCCTGCGAGCCCTTCGTTCTTGTAAACAAGATCGGGTTCCAAAAAAAAGTAGGGAACATTCATGAACGCATGAATTCTCCAGTTTTTTTTTTCCCCTCGATGACAAACGAGGTCCCGTGTTGACTGACCAGCTGTGAGCGGCGGGAATTACCCAACATTGGCACACACTAATGCTGATCGTAGCGTTGAAGCCGTTGGCAAACGTCAAACCCGAAGCGGGGCTCGAGCGCGAGGGGCCAGAGTTCAGCCGCTGCCTGCCGGGTTGGCAAGATAAGGTTCCATATTTCCGCAAGACACGCACAAAAACTGCAGTTGTAGCACCCGAATCCGGTCCCCGGTTTGTCATCGACGCTCACCGCCACAAACGCCCGTACTACAGCTGTGTTGATACTTCGAAATAGATCGGAGGTACGAAAATAGCTTCCAGTTGTTTCCAAAGGAGGTTAACTTTGAGATTTTACTACCTTCCCGTGGCCCGTGCACAATCTTCGGTGATCTTGTTTAACGCGCGGCAGAAGAGAACTTTTTGCTAGGGAAGTTCGAACCATCTCACGCACAAAAACTTGGGCACATGAATCTTCGGAGATAAGCAACGTCGAAGGTAGGAAAAACGTTTAGCAAAAGATTACCAATCTGCCGTATGGTGCAGATCAAATGGCATCAAAATGTCCCAGAGGGAGTGACAAAAACCAAAACAGCCAACATATTCTCTCCACCAGGAGTGTCATGCTCCAGTTGCCAGCTGAACGATCTGGAAGCGGTAGTAAAATGTCAAACGTCCGGTCGTGCGTCAGAGGAGCACCCATCCATTGCCAACCTATCTGATAAGACGGCGCGAGGAGCTTCCGATGTTGCTAGCCGATCCATTCATGATCCTTCTAGATGATCCCCTTTTGGCGCAGTTGGTTCTGGCTGTTCGCCTTCATGCGGTTGCGTAGTCTATCTGTGGCCAGATGTTCTCCGGCGTTTCTTAGATATGATGTCTAGCTTCATGTTTACGACGGTAACAAAACGAGGCAACGTGTTGATCTGTCACGCCCAGGAAACGATAAGTACGCGCCCCCGGAACAAGAGGCAGCCGAAACGGATTGGATTTCCTGCGAGCGCGATCATGCAACCAACTGGAGCGTGCGTGGGTCACCGAACCTGAGGCTGCCACCAGGAACCTCCGTTGGTCCTCCGCGACGAAATTTCGGAGTAGCCCATTAGGATCACGTTTCATACGCTGTTGTTTCAGTTCCAGGCGAGAAGGTTGGGCTAACGCGCTCTCTATAGCCGCCGTACAAGTTCGAACACCAGGCTCATAATGTCGTTTGATGGATGGATACCCCCGTGTCCCAGAGATATACCCCCGAAACCAAATGGCATCGGGACAGCCGGGGCGCCTCCACTCAGCCTCGACCGGGGGCGGGCGTCACGAGACGATGCTTAATCAGGTGCGAATAGATGCAAATTTATGTAAATACGGTGGAACTAAACTGTCTCCCCCCGGTACGGCGTGCGATAGCGATCTTCACCTGAACGCCGATTGAACGGCCTTCTTCTCCCGCTGCGCGGCGACCTGGACCTGGGTTGATCGCCCCGGGGCATCCATTCCGTGGCCCCACGCGGTTCTGATTTATCGACACCGGTGCGATTAGGAATGCGCCATTCCGGCCGTCCGCGGAGATAATTATTGGCAGCCCGATATCGCTACCAGTGTGTGGCCCAATCAGTTGACATTTACGACGCGATAAAGATGTTCGGGGCGACGCGATCATGCAAATGCGGTCACGTGCATCCCGGAGCCTGGTCGATTCCCGGGAACGATCGCACGGCCTGTAGAAAGCTGGACCGAACGGCCGAACGCTTCGTTCTGGACGATTGGCGAATGCATGTATTGAATCGCAGCTTCTTGGAACAGGTCCAATTTTTGCCTGATCTCAAGTCTCGATCCGCAGATCATCGATCATGACTTGCGAACGCTTCCCCTCCATTTGGCGAACCCTGCCTCCGGTCCTGGCTTCAAGTTTCAAGTTCATCGTGTGTCGAACGTGGCCAAACGCCAATGCGACCCATCCCCGGATCCTCGTTGGCACGTGCGTAGGAGTGATCCCAGAGCCCCGATCCTCGTTGCCTATCCATTATCGGTTTCAATATCGCGTCGCGTGAAAGCGTTGTGACATCTTTTCCGGGAGGATGCTGCTTGGGCGCGCACGCTCGTTAATTTATTCATAATGCAATCTGCTACGCCCCACCGATCGGAACGTTTGGGAATGTGTAATGCCAACCGACTGGCCGGAGGACTGCCATTAGGTCGATCTCCCCACGAGCTATCATCGGTGCAGCGATCACCGGAGTCAAACCGTGTCGTTTTGGTGTCCTGTTCCCCCCGATGATAGCGGCAACCATGATCCACGAGAGACCGGCGCTTAAAACGGACGGACGGACGGATTCCCGGCGCGGACGGACGTGAAATAATGATACCCGACCGATGGCGATCGTAACATGGGAGAAAAATGTGCCCGCGTCAGCGTGCCGCATCGGTTCGCCATTCCTGCAGCGGCCTCCTGCGGCCTCCAGTCCGTCCCCAACAAACCTAAAAATGTCCAATATCATAAAATATTAATTAATGATATTTTACAAACTGCAAACTGGTCGATCGACGACAGGTTTCCACTGCCAGCTTTGGCTTTTGGGAGGTTTGATTTCATCGTGTGTTTTTTTATTTTTTATTTTACCTGGTTTCGCTCGGGAGGTTTCGATTTTGGTCAAATATTTCGAATAAAGTTATGACAGGGGGGGCCCTGTCGCATGTCGTTCGGGCAGTGTGTTTGGCTTTTCTTTTCCCCGCGAGCGGCTCGGTGCCATATCGAGTGTCGTTCGATACGGGAGTTTATCGTCGGACAGTTTCGTTTCGATTTCCAATTTGTTTCCCAATATTTTATTTTAATTTAATACCGTTTGCTCGAAGAAGAGCAGCACATTTTGTTTTAAGTTTTTTTTTTTCATTTAGTATTCAGTCCTCCAGATTTCCCCTAGCGCGACTAATGGGATAAGTGCAAGGAGCTTGGCTTATGATCAGTTTATCCCCCGTCTAGACGTAGACTGTGACATGCTGTAACATTTCTAGGTCACTCTCGCGGAGAATACATCTGTGCATACACACACTTACCTTCAGTGTCCCGCCGACGTCGGGCCGATGTCACCTGTGTCGGGATTTCGTAACACTCCGCCACCTAGCCAAACAGTCGCGAGATACGCCCGGGCGGGAAAAGAATAGCAACACCGTCATGCTACTGAGGTACGAAAGGAATATAAAAAAGAAAAAAAAACATAAACAAAACCAAAAACCAACATTGTCTGGGCAAGCAAAGAACCTTCCTTGTGTTTTTCATCCTTTGCATCTACTGCCTGATAAGTCTGGTCCACGACATTTGGCCTAGACCACGACCATCGGCCGAGGGAGCACCGTTGGTTCGTACGACGGGGTTGAGCAGAATTTCGCACGCAGAGTTCCGGAGCGCACGGCTGCGCCAGCCACTAATCGCGCCCCGGTGTGCAGTTGTGCTAAATTTAAAACCGAAGGTCAAACATCCGCGATACCCTCCGAAGAAGCCCGCGATGCTACGGGCTGAACGTTTACTTTATTCGGTCAAACTGGTTCGAGCAAGTTTGGAGCACGAGGAAGATTCTCGAAGCCATTGGCCGCAGATGGCCAGCGCTCGTGGTGCGACCGTCGGAACCTTATCAAATCTTCCCGACGCAGTCTCTATTTTCGTTGCTAAACAAATCATATTTTTAGCACGGGTGCCGTATCAGTTGCGTTATGGAGCTACGGAAATTTGCCAGCAGGTAGTCGAGGCATCATGGAAGGAGTAAAACATAAAACAGCTTTGAAGACAAAGCAAACCAGTGAAGATCGAGGCGAGTGACTGCTTCTAAATGTGCTCGTCGGTGCAAGAACTTGACATGATGTTCGTTTTGTGGCGGTACTACCAAAAGGACAATGGGACCGTGGTAAAAACAAAACCCCATCGCTGCGTTTCTTACAAGCCAACTTCATGTTTTACAAGATGACAATGTTGAACAATCACTTGCTGCGCCACATTTCATATGCGGGCGCAGTTCGGGCCCGCAGCTGAGGCGGTTCAGACGGTACTATGGACCCACTGTTGACCAATGCCGATTGTGGGAATCCGTCGATCCGTCGGCGACAGTGGTACGTAATTTATTAGCAACAAATGGCAACAATAACTGACGAGATGAGCCCCGGGGTATGGTGTCCGAGGGTGATGGAAATGTTCTCGAAACGGAGGGGTATCTTTGCCGCAGAAGGACATCAGACATCATAACCTGTCCGGCGCATCGTATCCATCAGGGCTATCGCGTTATTGCGGCAGAAGTCCAAAACTGCATTCTCCAACCGGAGGCACATGTATCAAAAACTCGTCAAATGATAAATGGTTTTATTATGCGAAAAATTCCCGTCCCCCCGTGCCAGGGTTTCCAAAAATATCCTCACAGAGGAAGGGGGGGGGGGGATGAGAGTGGGCTTAAGTTGATACCGGGTACGCCCTACGTCGCCCAAAAAGTCCTCCCGCTCCGAGGCCGAAGCGCCCGCCGATTGGACGATCCTCGTGTTTAAGATTTCATATTTGTTCCTATCACATACTTATCGCATCGCTCCAGCGAGAACAGCTGGGAGGGCTGCGGGAATCCACACAGAGGAGGGTGGGGAGAACGTGCATTAAAGCGCGTGCACGACTTCCTCAGGTGCACACACGGACTTCGGAGACGCCGGAGTTCGCGAGTAGGTTTCATCTGTCAGTGTCCAACCGTTCGCTGCCGAAAGCGAAGGTTGGCTCGCTACCACAGCAGCGAAGAAGAGGGGAAAAAATCCCGAAACCGAAGCGCCTCCACGAGAACTCAGCGGCGGCCGGGGACGCGAAATTATGTTTCATAAATTATATTATTGTCATATTTCCACTGTCTGCTCAGTTCTTCAACTAATCAACCGCGGGCCATCATCCATCGTGCCGGGGCCAGTCCACGACGACGTCCAAGACGGGTTGGATCGAAACAGAAGACGTCTTAAGTCGGCGCGTGGAGAAACTAGAAGCAACCTGCCGGCATGCAGCGGCTGTTGCAGGCAATATGTTTCGAATCGTCCCGAGCACCGAGAAGCGCCCAGCATTCCTGTTCGATGAAGCTGACCAATTTCGGCCAACCGGGGGGCCAACGAAGAGCATCAAGTTCCGCTTGACTTTAAGGAGTTTGGGGTTTCTTCTGAGGCTGCACTTTCGGAGGCAGCGAATCTTCTTATGTGAATGATTTAAAACGAGAAAGTGATACGTTAGCTAATTATAATGAGTTGGTAGTGAAGGGTAATTCCTTAGGGGTGATATTATTCAGACAGTTTCTGCAACCCAAATTGTGCTGTTTCTAATGTATGGTTGATTTTTGCAATACAATTACCAACAATGGCAATACAATGTATTTTGGAATAAGTATTTTAAATTTTAAATCACGGAAGCAGTTGATGTTCGAAGAAAAAACAAATATTCGCGTTGCACAATCATAACCAAAAAGAACAACTTTTTTGTCCTGACTATGGTAAAGCAGCTTTATTCCGCTTAGTTCCTGGAAATCGATAAATGAAAGGCAACCTTGCTAACCTTGCTGAAAACATTGTCTCGATAAAAAGTATTATAAAGGTATTTTTCTATACAATTCGTTTAACATGACCTATCAATTAGAACTGAATCAATGAGCTTACATTAATTTGGCAAAAAAAAACCATCTAGAACATGGTATTTGAAATTAAATAAAGAAGTTATCTTTAAATGGCGCTGTCGGCGTAATCATGTCAAACTAGACTCGAATCTATTCCACTGTACTACTCTTCTTTCACAATCTTTTGTACGGCGATGTTTGCGTGCTCATCGAGTGACACCATGATTTATTAAAAACTATATTTAATGCATTCTGGAGTAATGACAAATTAAAATTATTAAAATTGAAACCCTGTCGCCCACGGGGTCGGAGCATTTTGGTTCGTTCATAAGTAAAGTAAAAAATAATGTTACCATAATTGTACCCATCCCCTCAGGTAACAATTCATAACCTATTTAACCTCCTATATAATATTGGTACACATAAATGTACTGAGCAAAGTAGAACAGGTAGCTCTTGCGATCTTCATACACAGGAAAAAATTGATGCAGCAAACAAAAAATCCACTGTGCTGTTAACGAAAAAGATTTAGATTTTAGCCTGCACGTTTGAGGCGCGCGTGGCCCGTGTCGCTGCGCAAATGGGAAGATTTGCATTGGTTGAACGAGCGAGTAGGTTTTTGTGTACACTATCGCGAGCCGCACTATAGACCTATACTTGACTCATCCCATTAGCACACGCGCTACGTCACGGGCACGTTCGTACCATTCGGCCAGGCGCTAATCACTTGAAGCCACCGAGTAGTGCGGACGGTACGGGCACTTTCGACAGCTATGCAAGCATCCTCGGATGGAGAGCCAAACTGGATGGAGCTAGCCGGCTTCGGTTACCCCCAGGCAAACACGGCACTGTTTGTGGGAAGCCAAGATGGTAGCTTCCCTCGGTCAGAGGTTGACAGAGCCGCTGTTTGCTAGCGCGTCTGATAAGAGTGTTTGCTGCGACGGGGTCAATGTAGATGGCCAAAAAATTGCCCAAAATTGCACGCCACTGTAAAGTCAGCCACGGTGACGATCGATGACGCTGTGTGTACCGCTCGGCCGTCACATGGATGCGAAAACGTAGCCGACACCGCGCTAATAACACTGGATTACAGAGAGCGCAGAGAAAGAAGGAGTCCGGCTGGAGGTAACGGAAGCGAATGTCTACGTATCGTCGGGTTATACCATTAGCGCCTCGACGACGCGCACCGCAATCACGTTGATCTACAATCCGCTCGATTGCTGGAACGAACCTCCACTCCGGAGGTGCTCGTCATCGGACGGGATAGTTTGCGCAGGCCCAGAAGGGAGGGGCGATGCTACTTTCACAGCTGGATCGATTCGAATTGGCACGTTTCCGATTCGCTACTCCCCAACCCTTTTGCACGGCGCTGGCGGGAGTCGTAGACGGTCGCTAACAACGTGACGTCGCGTTGTTGACACACGCTGAAAATAGATCTCCGACGGGGCAGGTGTAACCGTTCGGGTTTTGTTGTGGATCGATCCGTTACGACCGGAAGAGTGGAGGATGGGTGGCCGTCATGTCGTCACAGAGGGCGCTAATTAAAAGTAGCTCAAACTGACCGAATGCAGCGCAGGCCGAAGGTTGCTCCGTTCCCGAGACCGGAGGGCACGTGTGTGTTTCGAAAGCAGCCGCTTAACGAAAGGCTGGTAGCCAAACAACAGCGAACGCTCCTCCCAGACTTTGGCCAGCTGGGATCGGAGGAGCGAATCGATTTTAAAACAATTGCAAGAAACATCGTTGCACAAAATAGTGCAGTTTACTATTCAAATACGTTTTGTACCTTTTTGGCAAGAACAAGAAACAACTACTCGCTTTCTTCTATGTTTAATATTTAATAACCCAATTATCATGCTGGTACTGTTCACTTGAATTGGTGAAAAAAGTATTTTGTAAGATATAATTATCATTGACTCAAAATAAACCATTTCTGAGATCCCTCAATATTAATTTAAACCTGTGAATTAGTATTATTCTATAATTGAACAACATGAAGCGAAGATTTTCAGTATTTATGAATAAAAGTGTTTTTGTAAGCTCCTATGAAAACCCACTCAATCGTCACCTTAAGGTCTTTTTCGATGTTACAAGCTATACTCCAATAAAGATTATGAATTTTGTTTCTACGAGTATGCTAAATTGGGTGAGAAGATTTAAGGAGAATAAATAATTTGTAGATGACAAAAACTTTGGATCTGTGAGCGAAGCCACGATCGCACGATGATTAAGTTTTGATGCATAATCCGTAGGTTTTAGGAAAGTATATGCCTTCCCGGACGATTCATTCATTCTGTAACGAAAACTAAAGTTGGCATTCGAGGGAGTTCATCATGTTCCAAATTTCGCTACAAAATTCAAAAACGTCTACGTATGGATCAAAATCACTCAAAGAGCACAAAAGAAAACGCCAAACATGAAGACATCAAAAGAAACATCCACCCCCCACCAGAGGACACATGTACTCGCAGGATCTCGGTGCAGCCTGTACCCAGCGAGAGTATCGATGCCGGGTTCCAGTGCACTGAGCTTCGTACGGCGCAGATGAAACCGAAGCGTTACGGGTTACGAGCTGGTACCCGAAGTTTTATCTACCGGGCAGCGATATCTGCACCAACCCTTCCCCGAGGCAAAGCTAGAAAACTTTGCTGCCAAAGCGAGCTGACCGCGGTGGAAACGGTGGCGAAAAGCAACAGCCTCGTCCGTAACCGTGTGCGTTGCCCAGATGTGACGTGGCTGGTTTGCGCGGACGGCTGGCCAGTTTTACGGTCGACGGATGACGGGACGAAAATTGGCAACGACTTTGCCATCCCGTTTGTCCAGGTGCCGGGTGCGAGCATCGTCTCCCCAGACCTTCGTGCATCCATTCGAAGCGCAGCTGGACCGGCGGTGGTCTATTTTCGGCGGCAGTGCGTTCGCCGCGTGTCACCAGATTCTTGCGGTTCTGTATTGCAGCCTCCTATACTACCTACCTCCTTCTCCTCCTTCGCCCGAGCGACAAAAACGCACGCAAAATGAACATACCGCCTCCCGTGCCCATTCACTTGTCCCTGCGCGTCGAGTGGATGTACTTTTCCTTTTCAACGATGCGAGCTCGAGAGCCTTTTTTGTGCCGCCGCCACCGGCGACTAATGCCAAACATTACTTAACAACTGTCGCGACAGTTGGCGAACGCGTTTGGTCGCATCGAGCTCAGGCGGGGGTCGGCGAAAGGCGAGAAAGTATTTTCGGAACTCTACCGCCTGCCCGCCTCGGCTGTTCCGATGTGGCCCACCGGACGGAACGCAGCTTGCGGAGCCATCATCCTTCCCAGCTGAAACGCTCATGCTCATGCAAAATAGTTCGAATAGTTGGTAACGGTAACGAGCGTTGTCACCGATTGCTGCCTGCCTGCCGGCCTGAGGGTGGTTAATGGTGTCCGCGGTTGTCGTTGCCCCTCCCCTCAACTTTCTTTGCCGCTTTCGCTTCTGTGTGGCCAGCTTTTTGATTCGCGAAAAGCAGCGCGATCGATCGATCGATCGATCTTCACGACCTCAAATGAAACCAGACGACGGTGTGCATCCCCCGCGCCCAACCGCACCCCTCCGGTCGCCACGGTCCAAAGTCCACGCTCTGCGTCGAACGGTGCGCGCGTGAAGATGCATTTAAATATCACGCACCATTCACGAATCGCGGATCATTGGCATCCCGTAGCAGCCAGCTGCCCCATCAGAGGGAACGTGTGCGTGCGGCAAGTGCACTCACGCACGCATCAAGCTAAGACAGCAAGAGTGAAAGGAGGCGAGAAAGTGAGACAGGAGAAGAGCTAAGAAATAACATCTTCGCTAGGACATTCGCTGGCGCCGTTCTATTTGCAGTCAATGAATAAACAAACGGAACAGGGCGGCCCGTCGCATTTCGGACCGTGTTGCCCCCTGGCACTTGAAAAGAAAGGGGAGGAAGGAGTGGGCGGCATAAGGGGTCCTCGCAACTACCCGCAGAAGTAAGCCGAGAGGAACCAATTGGGTTGGCACTTGTTGGGTGCCGGCAGGTACAACATTGCATCGTCGTCAACCGAAACAAACCAAGACTAAATTTAAACCATAGCACATGCGATGGGGAGTTGCGGGAGAGGGGTGTTTAAGAAAAACAAGAAAAAGCAGCGAAGGGTTCATTGGAAATGCACCGAAGCTTGTGCCAGGATGCACCGGGGCCGGGTAGATGTGCCCGGCCGGAATAGATCGATTTCAAATTTCGCTCGGATCATTCGACGGTCGCGTGGAACTGCTGGTTTACTTTTTTTGTGTGCTGTTGGCCGCTTGATAATTGCTGCTAAATCATGTGGCTCGCTTCGGTTTGGAAACCGTTGTTTGGGCGCTTATCGACGACGCAAGAATTTATCAGCTGCCTTGCGAATCCCCCCGTAAAGGTGAGACGGTCGGCGGAGGCGCCTTTCTTTACGATAATAATTGAAAGCACTCGGTTGAGTTTTAGCACCTGCGGTTGAAATGGGCTTAGGCTTAGCAAATCATCATCCTTCAGCAAATACACGTACATATCCAAACAACAAAGCGACTCTGCATTGGAGCACAAAAAACCTTCAAAAAATGCAAAATTTGGCAAGAACGCTTGTAACGCTTCCTAAAAATCATTGAGTTTTATACACCGGTCACTGAAAAGAAGAGAAAGATTCATCGAACATTCATATAGACTGATAAACTGTTGTGAATTCTTCTTACCGAATCGAATTAACGATCAAAAGTGATGATTATTTTTCATTTCCTATCTTCAAACGTACCCAACAAATGTTGAAACAGAACAATTAAATGTATTTACTTCAACGATGCATCCGATTGACCTTAGAAGGCCATATCAGCATTCGCTCGTCTTTTGCTTAAGCATGTTACTCGCAAATCTCACCAAGCCAATTTATTAGAAAACGGGCGTTCTCTGTTGGCTTCTCTACTGAAAAGAGTACTTGTGACTGTTGCCATAGTATTGTGTGCAATGGTTACACCATGGGAAAGTCAAAATCGTCAAGTTAGTTGCAGAAAACGGCAGGAAGATTTGGTGTCCACATGGGGTTGACGAATGTCAACTAGGCGAGTGGCCTCAGCACGCCGCAATATTTTCGTCAGCTTACAACAAACCGAAATACGTCTGCGAAGGGTCAGTAATTCATTAGAGTTGTTAGTATATTTTAGTAATAAGTAATATTTAAAATCACAGTACCTTTAACTATGTTAATGGATCAATTACCCTTTCAGCTGGCCACTGCTTTGTGTCTCTTAATCGCCCGGTGAAAGAGGAACTAATAAACGTCCACGTGAGGAGAGTCGATCTAAATGAAACTACAGACACTCTACAGGTGTTAACGTTTCGAAACTCAGAAACATAGCTTATCCTAAATGTTTCACACTGTTTGGAACACTGGAATATGCCATCGCCACCTGGTACATCCGTAGAATCATTTCCTTTATCACTGCGCGTCCCAATGCTGCGCTGTACTTCACTTCCATGCCATGGTATTCACTGATGTGCGAGAATTCGGGTGGGTGGAAAATGAAATCCAGAATCCCCTGTTACAAAGCGCCCATCGCATCTTATATTGTTGCTAACAACGGGCCACCGTTCGCGATATTGCACTTTAAATACTGTTATCAACGAAAGAACCACGATAATACGTAAACCATCATAGAACCACGATAGTAAACAAAATAACGCACTGGCTGTCATTAGTACGTGGAGATTGATAGATGAAGCCCGAGGTATCTACAGGGACATAGAATATAATTGTTGTACCGAGCAATGTAGATACCTTGATTATAAGGCGAAAATAGGCCAAATAGTATAAGCCAATACTTTGGCTGCGGACAGCACGGGATGGTAACGGCCAGCATAGGTTTGAAAAATCACGGGAATGGACGTGCTAGCGTTCGCGTCCTTTCGTGTACGCAGCCGAAAATCGTTTTAAAAAGCGCCCGGTTATTCCGTTGAAAAACTAAAGAGAAGCTAAATTGTGTTTAGTGGCAGATGAGATGATTTACTGGACCAATCTGAGATCGTGAGTGAAACGAAACAACACATGAACCAACTTATCAACATCCCATTTCCATTGTTTCATTCCACAGGAAGACCATCGAAAGCAATCAACTTGAGCGGTGTGTGCCAGACACCAATTCCCATACCGGACTATAATTTAAATGAGTCAAACGGACTGACGGCTGTCAAGTAGAAAGTTTGCGAAAGATTGCGCCCTGCCATCCCTACACACCAAACTGTTTGGCATGCGGAAAAATGCTGCCAAAGATCTGTGCGATATGTTTTTATTTCTTCAGACATTCTTTTTGAGTTTCACCGAAAATGCGATGGCATATTTTATTCCGGTATAAGCACGGTTCTACATCGGAAGCGATTAACAACCGAACAGCACCGCTCGGGTGATGGAGTGGACTTTAAGGCTGAAGGTGACATCGTTCGATTCTACTTCTCGGCTGATCTCCCTAATGAGGCACGATCATCACCAGCTGATCGCTACAGGCGCCACATGTCCTTCACGACAGCGTATCGCAAATAAAAAAAGGTAAAAAAGTGAAAACAAAACAAAAGTTCGATGTCGAAAAAGCCCCAATCTCCATGCGTCTCGTGCGCTGTCCGCGAGATGATAATCGTTAAATGATGGCATGGCGAGGCATAGAAAAGAAAAAGAAATCGAAATGGCGTTTGGAACGGCGACTATTTTGTGATGCGAAACCCATGTGTGAAGGGGTCGTTCAAGTTTGTCGAGTTTAGCGCAACCACCCGTACGAAATTGCAGTTCCATTTTAATGCTGCTTACCCGCAGGCCATTGCGGTCAATGGAGGGTGGAAGCAGGTACTCGTCAAGTCCAGAATCAGAATCCCGAAATCGGTTGCCGGGACGCCGCTCAACGATAACGAAACCACACAAAACCGCTACGGAGAGAAATACGTATCGTTTCTATAAAAATAACCATAAATATAAAAATTCATAACGAGCCGGCCGGTCCCGTGCCGTGAAGGAAAAGGTGCGCTCGTCGAAGCGCACATAAAAACTACCGCCAAAATGCCACTTAGCCTGAGTTGCTTCTTTCTTCTGGCGGAGGTGAGTTGCGTTCGGTTTGGAGGCTTGGAGTTTCGCCTGCCGATGCTTGTTGCTTCTTTTGGGTTTTATCTTCGACCCAACCCCCGTCGCCATGTGTGCACCTCCTGGAACCCAGAGCCCCTCTTTCTCCATCGATAAAACAAAAGAACCTTTGTTTTTTCGCGAAATAGATTGATGGCGCATCTCTCCAGGCTGAGCACCTGGGGGCTCCGGTCATGCGGGAGAGCGGAGGAAGTCGGGGAGCAGCACATAAAACATAACAAACAACCCGCCATGTTCTCGGAGCATATCGTCGTGTTACGATCGGTGCCGGAGCAACAAACATTCGGTTACAAATGTTTTCTGAGGCACCTCAGCGCCGCGCCGCCATCCGAACGCTACGGGTTAAGGAAGGTGTGCATACAAAGGAAACACTCCAACGGATGCTGCCAGGAAAGAATGGCGAAACGGGGGACGGGGGATGGGTGGCAAAGGACGTAGCACCAACTGCAACTGCAGCCGATGCGATGCCAGCCTGAACGGGAGGAAGTGATTCCGATGTTATTGATTTCGATTTGATTGAAAGCCGTTACGGGGCTCGGACGGTCGCAGAGCAACCGTTGGAGCAGCAACCGGACGTCTGGGAAACCTGAGACCGTCTTGGCAAGGGCAAACGAGAGTAACATCCCGTGGACATCTCTCGGGCACAGCAAGTGACAGCTCGGCCGCAGGTCCTGGCTCGTTGGAAGGTGCGAGTCTGGTTCTACGAAACCCTTGAAGATATTTTTCCGTCTCGCCGGTGACGTCGACACGACGGATCATTATTCATCAAACGGAAGGCATACCGGCTGACGATGAGGGTCGGACCCGGGTAGTTCCTGCAAATAGCCAATCGAGTCCTGTCGGCCTTCGGCGCGAGCTGGCGGCTTCGTTTGCGGTATGGGACAGGACGGCTTTTGCACACTGCTGTTCTTACTGACATTGTACACATGTTGCTGGCGAAGGTCCCGACGCCACTCAAGTGCATCGCCAGGTTTGCCGATTAGGTGACCAACTAAAAACGTATAAATAACATAATAAAAATCGGTAGCATTTCAATCCAGCACCAGCGTGCCATCTTGGAGCTGGGAAAAGCTGTGTTATTTGTGCGGTATCTTGTGTGAAAATAATAATGTAAGATACACGGTTTGATCCAGATTCAAAGCCCTTTCCAGATAATAGCAGCTTCCTTGCAACTCATCCATGAGAATTCATGTCCCGTACATCAATTTTTGATTGTACGTTGCGGAAGCCATTTGACAATTAAAAAGTAATTTATAACTTACGAATTCAAATGTCAAATGACTTTGTGATATAAACCATATGTAAAATTTATCCGATATATATGAAAAAAAAATCTTCATGGAAATGAAAGAACTTCTTTTGGAAAATGCCATTCTTTCAACTCTCTAGGGATCTCAAATGAAGAGGTATGCGAACTGAAAGACGGAAGAAAAAATGCATAAAATAAATGTACAAAAATTAATGGTTTCGTTCTTCCGATTGGTCCCGGCCACGGATTTGTCTGTATGTGCCCCGGAATTTATTATCGCACCTTCTATAGGCTCGCGAGATCTCGGGCTTGCGGTGTGTCCTCTTTCTTTTTTGCGCGCCGTCCCTTTAAGCATTTTCCAACGGGGCGAGGTTTAATTCGTTTCCTAGTTGCGACGGCAGTGACGAATCTAGCAGTATGCTATGGCTGAGAAGGGTGTGTTTATGTTTGCTCCAGTTTTAATCTATCGTACGTGGTGGTGTTACGACTGATAATGGACGGAAGATGAATTCTTCTACGAGATTTCGGCGAACATTGACGACGCGCACGGCTTAGTAGTAGTGCTGGTCGAAGTGTCCCTCGTGGAAATCGTGATGATGGTGGTGTTGATGATCAAACACGGAGTCCAGGTGATAATGGGCATCATGATGGCCAGGGAAACCCTGCGAAAGAGATATAATCCGTAAAACGGTTGATTCGAGAAATCGCTTACTGACGAATCCACCTACCGAGTTTGCGTAATCAGCAAAATGGTGATGATGATGCTGCTCAGGGTAGTAGTGCACATGATCGGGAGCTCTCATTACAAACGGAAAGAAACCTGTCGGTGGGGGGATGGATGTCCGCGATTACTTTAAGAACACTTCTCTTTTATTTACCCTGTTCGAGGTTCAGTACTTACTTCTGGCATCTCGGGAGCTCCTCGGCGATTCTCCATCTCCAGCGACTGGAGTCGCCTGCAGCATCCGAACCGAACAGATGCACAGTAGCAACATCGCGCTGGTGAAGGCTTCCCTCGGGTTGAGCATCTTTGAGCTGGCGGTACGATCCGTGTCGGTGCGCGGAGATCTAGCAGCAATGTGTGATCGCCGCCGAAGACAAACGTCTTTTATAAGTGACCAATCGTGGAACCAAACCGGGAATACACCGTGAAACGATCCGCCGATTCGCAAAATTCGAACGGTGGGAATTATTTTCGAATTAATGCCATCTGGTGGGCCCGTGTGCGAACGACTTGAACCGTTCGAGAATTTTGGAACCGGTGGACTTTTGGGCCGGGAGAAATCAGGCTAATGATGGGCGGAAATTAGCGCACGAACCGCGCAATCGAAGTATGACAACGAATTAAATTCGAATTAGGTACGAGAGCAACGCATGTTTCGGCGCCGGTTCACCGGTTGAGAGGTTGTAGGTTCCGTCTTGCTCGCAGTCGAACGATGAAGTATTTGTTCTTTGGCAATTTCGTAATTTTATGCATGGTTTCATGCATGCATTAACTGTGGAAATTTCACTGTTTATTCAGAAAAGTAAAATTAATAGTTTACTCATTGCCTACAGAAAGTGGAAGAAGAAATTATAATAAAAAAACAGCTGCTCATTGCTCTCCGTTCTAAATCAATTTAAGCAAATTGCACGTGGAGAACAATTGGCTAGAATGTAGCATTATTTAATTGAATCATCACTTGTGAATGTGTTTCCTAATCGTCCGTGGCATGATGGTAAATTAATTTAAATCACTATAATCGTCGCAGACCAGGAAGGAACCGGCAGTATATCTCCCCTGGCTCATTATGGCCTGCCTGCAAGGAAAAAATCGAGATGAACCAGGAACCGGTGAATGCCGTCCGAAAAGGAAGTGGGATCACTTAGTACGCAATTTATTGCTCAAAGTTGCATCGAAACGGTAAGTGCGCGAGTCAAAATAGGGCCATGGAAAAATAATCCCGAGAAAGCAAGCAAGAGAGAGAGAAACCCGGAGGCAAAATGGAAAGTAAAAGCGGGCTCAGAGCTGAGGACGGACGAACCCGCCAATGGTCCACCTTGCCTGGCGGATCCCACGGTGCTGCACCGCTACGCAAGAAGCCAAGAAGAGGCATCCAAGACGTCAGTTGTTTGCCTTTTTGATTGCAGCAAATCCCTTCGGCACCGGTCCGAGAGCCGTTTCCCGAGTCGAGGCCCCGAGTGACATGAGAACTTTCAGCAGGTGTAGCCGCTTTTTGTGTGATTTGCCGGGCCGGGGCTCGGGTTCGGACGGGACAGGAAAATAAGGATCGCCCGGCAACCGAAACCGCAGCCATGTTCTCCCTAATAAAAACTCCATCCCAGTAACGGTCAGCTGGAATAGAATTAAAGGCGAAGAGAAAAAAAAGCCACCCTTTACGAAGGGAATGGCGCAGATAGGATGCGACGAAGGGAACAAGGCTTACCCCGGGCAGGAGAGGACTGGGAAGCCTCCGGGAGATGGTGGGTGCATCTTCCGAGACCGGTCCTCTCGACTGCACGTGTGAAACCTGAACTACGCCAGCTCGATCAACCGATCCGAGGAAGGTTGAGTAAGGGACGAAGAAAAATTGAATCCGTTTCGAGGCGCAACGAATTCTACAAAGTGTGAGAAGGATCAATTCAGAAGATCATCAACAGGATCGTCTTCTGCGTATTTTTTTCCTAATTTTCTCATTGTTTTTTTTTATTTTTAGTGTAAGAAGTGAAAACAGATTTCTACCAAGGCTTTTCCTCGTGAAAGCCTTGAGGTGGCGGTAGCAACGTGTGAAAAGGAAGAAAGTAACTTTGGATGAGTCATTTGCTAATAAATATTTTCATAATGGAACATAATTCATCTACGTTCTTGAACGTTTTTAACCATTTCACGTTATTAATGACTTTAAAGTGAATTTTACGCTAAAACTGTAAAGTGTTACACATTACGCTTCATTGATTTTTTGTTTCAAGAATAGTTTAATCTTAAAATTTAGGATGAACACTATCGATAACTGAACTAAAATATCTATAATCTAGATAATTTATTAATTTGAAAAATTGTTCAAGTTTAATATGATCGTTCCTGTACTTTTCAGTTGCATTGAAACAAAGATGAAAAAAAAAGATTTAAATCGATTTTAACTCAAACTTTGAGCATAGATAATTGATTCCCCGAGAAGTAGTTTTTCCCGATCACTTTACGGATTATTTAAATTCACCGTTCATGGATACGGGAGATCATCGCCATCCCAACCTAGACCCGTTTTCGTGGCACGATCCCAGAATAATCCGGTCTGGAAACTGTTCGAGTTCCAGTTTTTTTCCTTAATGTGATAATAAAAAAAATCCTGTCCTCCTTCGCTCACTCTTGCGACATTAGCACGGGTTGTATGGGCTTGGCTTTAGGTTGACACAGGACTTCCCGCTGACGGTTCTTGGCGTGTTCTTTACACCGCTCTGAGAGGCGCAGCACCTCGCAGTCCTCCTTGGTTCAATCGAAAGGTATTGCTAGGGTATTAATTTTAAAGCGTTTCCCGCTTGCGTGCCTGTTTGTGTGCCCTACCTTCATCCTGGAACAGCTAGAGCAGCGAGGCTGTGGTTTTATCGAAGCTGCGGTACCGATCTCCGATCGCTCCCACAGATGCAACCGACCGATCGGTTGTCGCAGTGGCAGGTTTAGGTTCAGCGGAGTCATGCGGTCGGGGAGAAAGGTGAGGAGCACGTATGTTGTTTTAATTGGGCGTAGGATGAAAAAAAGGACTCGTGGAAGAGAAGAATGGAACAGAAAATAACTGAGGAGAGAGACACCGCGCTCAGCAACAGCAAAACAAAAAAAAATAAACAGGAATCCTAAAAAAGCGGTTAAAGGATCATTTGGAACGGGATTGGAACTTCGGGACTTTCGGGGATGTTCGGCTCGGTCAGGGGCTTCAATGCAACTGCCACGACGCCCAACAGTGGCAGAAGAAGCTCGAGGAAGGCGGCGCACAGGAGGACGACCAACAACCACACCTTGTGAGAAAAATGTTACCGGCATTCTTCCACCGGGGCACCGGGGCTGGATTTGTAGGTCTGCGATCGATCGGTCTGACGTCCGTGATGCAACGCGGTGACGTTTCTCCTTTCTTCGAGATTTAGGGACCCGCATGCACCGTGCCTTCATACGCGCATCGCGACGGTCTGCCCTTTGTGTGGCGTATAATTTTATGATTTGTGTAATCTTTCACGTACCCATTGCTCATCGCCGCTGGCCTTTCGACGGGCCTCACCATGGTGGTGCATTCGGGGTGCGTTCTTTATTTGGATTATTCTTGGTTCATTTTTCAACGCCAAATAATAGAGAAGAAGAAGCCAAACCTTCCATCCCTAGCCATAGGATCGCCTTCCGAGCCACCTGTGCCACAGTCGGAGCGAACCGGCTCGAGTCGGGAGTTTGATGATTGGCCCCGGCATCGATCGCTGTGGGAAGCGAGTTTCCCGAACGACGACTACAAACCAAAAAAAAAAAAAAATATGTATCCACGCAGCTGTGAAGCAAGCAATTAACCTTTCCGGCGCGTCTTCGTTTTCGGTGAAAGGGATCTCAGGTGTGATTTGGGAGGGCTCGGACTGAACAAGATCGTTGTTTGGATCGATCGTTATGACCCGTCCTTAGAGGGAATTTACTGCCGAGGACGCTGCTTCCAGCGCAGTGAAACATAAACCGGATTCGGTCTACAATGGCATAATGGCGACGACAGAGGCGTAGCAAATAAATGCCTTAGCAATAGAGTGCAAGGTCAAAGCTAATTTGCCACAGGACGACAGTCATAGATGCTGTTATGCTGATTTTTGATACAGTCATCAATGGTTCTACTTTTTATTTGTGTGTGTGGGAAACGAAATGGAACTGTGAGTAATTGTTTAATAATTTTTTTATTTTACTCCTGTAAGTTACAGTAACAGTCCTGTTATGTAATAGTGTTATCTTAAGTCAGCGTTTAATAAAGGTATCAAATAATATTGTCATTAAGTTACGCAAGCATTACTACTCCTCCTTGCATCCATTTTTGTTGAGAATTACGAAAATTTGTAGACTATTATCTTTCAGTAATATTCATACGCATTTAGTATAACCAATCCCTTTTTTTAGGCGAAACTTTTCCCCCTTTTACACACGTGGTTAGTCAACCAGGGGGAGGTCCGGTCTGGACCCGAACCCACGCCATCGTCCTCGGCTATCCCGGACCTCTCAATCCCTAAGCACCCTTATTTGGTTAACTACTTAACACTCCCAACAACGTTCACGGCATTAAGTCCGTTGTTAATAGTTTTAACTGTTAAGAAGAAACAAAGTTTTAATCAATAAAAGTATAGTATAATCAAGTTAAGTTCACATGAAACCCTGTGGACAACACATCAATGAAAGTGCTTCAGGAAAGCATATTTGTGCATCTTATTGCGAACTTCCGAACGTCAGTCCAGTGAAAGTAAACGATATTCTAATGGTTTATTTTTGTTTACGAATAGTTTTCTACCAGCAACCCTGCCCCGGCACGTGAACTCCCTCGCAAGTGGAATGCACCGTCGAAAATCGCATCGCCGGGTAATAATAAACTTGACCCGTGACGGGATGACAGAACAATTTCAAATATTTTGCAAAATTCCAACCGGCTGAAATATTGACGTCGTAAAGCCGGGCGTGGTCCATTTAGCGCCAACCAATCTGCGCCCCATCAATTAGAAGGTCCAACCACCTAAAACGAGACCGGAATTGACAGAGTACAGCGCGCAGTGCCATTATAGTAGAATGTTTTTCTTCTTTTCTTCTGCTCTTTTTTCCGTAACGTAAGGAATGTCTTAATGTTCGAGAAAGGGGTGAAAACAAACAGATATTACGACCCACGAGACTCTTGACAGTAAATGAGCAATTATTGTCCGAAATCTCGGCGGGCCGTAAACAACAACGCCGCTCCGTCACAAAAGGCACCCTCATGCAGCCGCCGGTCGACCCACGCGCACCAGCAGCGCGGTCGAGTCGTGGAGTCTCGAGAATTGAGACGCGTAAATTCCCAACGCGTCACACGCGACACGATGCAACGCCACCATTCCTCGCCTTCTCGACTGACCCCTTTTCTCGGCTGGAGCGCACTTTGGTTCGCTCCAGCTGCGCCACCAGCTGTCAAGATCAGCGCGGCAACGTCATTCATCCCACACTTCGCTGACACGTTCGCGAGGAAGCAAGGGGGCGATCGGCGGCGGCGGTGTTGATCTGTCTATTTCCAGCGATGTCATTTGCATGTAAACAATCCCCTTTCGGGCCGCTACCGTTCCCAGTTGCAATCTACTTCCATCTGCCGAGTCGGCGATGCATTCCACCAGATGCAGCTGCAATCAGAGCGGTAAGTTACATCAGTTGCCCTCAGAGGATCGGAGATGATTAATGGATTAATCCGATCTTCACCGACACCGGGTCGTCGTCGTCGTCCGCGTGTTCGTGGAATGCTGGGCAAACATTAACCCTTGCTTCTGTTTCCGATAAGGATCGTGTGCATCCATTCTTGCTCGGATCCCCCCCCCCCCCCCCCCGCCAGAAAAAAGGGAAAATAAATATGGCTGCGGAGGCAACTCGGAACTGGTGTACGGCCCACAACGCACTCTCCCCCTTTCGGAAACCCGTAAGGCTGCAACTTAAAGCTCCAGAGAGGACGAATGCTAATCGCAACACGATGACCGAATGGGGGGGGGGGGGGGGGGGGGGTTTGGTGCGCGATCGGTGCCAGATGTTCTCGCCGACGGCGCTGGTCAATGCAACAGGTGCCGACGATTGCATCATGCAAATCACTAGCGCACCACATCGCCTTGAGCAAGCCCCGTTTTCCACCGCGGAAGGCTGAAGAAGGAGCGCGCAGGAGTACGGCGAAGTTTGTGGGCAAGGATTTCCAACGCGTCGCACACGCAGTCGAATACGGCTCGCAGATGGAATCGGGTGGATGAGCCGTTTAGAGAAAGAGCGATCACGGGGGTGTAAGCCTAGCTCGCGGCATGACTTTGTTGCAGTTGAGACACATTAGCACAAGGAAATGGTGCCTCGCAAATCGACCGTTCCGGCTGGGATTTATTTGATTCTCCTCCTTGCGCCATTTGTCCTAACGAGCCCCCGGGGAGCGGAGCGGAGGGGAGGAACGGGCACGGGCTTAACAGGGCCGCGAAAGGAGACGTCGCCTGCACGATCGGATCAAATCGCCGAGCTGACGGTTTGTCACATTATGCGGACAATTAAAGGCCGGAGAGAAACGATCGCCGGCATCTAAACAACTTCGAAGATCCCACAAAGATCTGAAGAACGCGAGAGTGAATCGGTTCACGGTGCAGACGGAGGCTGAAGCTGCCGAGTAGGACAAGGAGGATGAAAGTATTCAAGGTGTAGGAAAGGCAGTTGTCCCACATTGCATAGTGGGATGCAAAAGGGAATCTTGGTTCAAATCGAAGGCCTAAGATTAAATTCTCAGAACAAATTAATCACTTGTTGGCTTATTAGATAGTCGAACCAGCATATTCTGGCATCCATGAAGTTTGTTATCATAAGGCTTTTTTCATTGTCAGTTAAAAACTTAGATGTAAGAATAAGCGGGAGGGAAAACACGTTTCAAATTTAGAAAATATTTAATGTTCATCATTGACCGAAAACATTTGTGATTTTTTATCAACTGTATTTTTTTTTTTAAATCCCCTTTTCTTCTTTCTCTTTTTAATTCAAATTAAATGTCTTGTTTTCCATAGGACTAGGCCCGTCATGTGTAGCCAGAGTAGTCCACTGTGCGCCGGCAACCCTTCAGGAATCGTACATTCTTTTCACTCGCACCGGAGTACCGCACGGCTCGTTAAACGTGCTCGATGGCGCAGTTCTAGGAAGTCTCGTTTCGAAATGCGGTCCGCATGGTCGTACCCCTGGTCGACGACGTTTCGGGGCCTGTCCCTGTCGTCACGCGGGCGTGCCTGATGGTCATCTGTTCCGACACTCCGATACGCGCCGTTGGCGCCATCTTCGGCGCGGTCTGCCTGCGATCCGGGTGCGCACTTGCGTCTGGGACCGACCGGCGCAAGTATTTTACGAGCCTGGTGCGCGCAATTGAAGCGCAATTTTGCACCACCTCCCTCCATCGATGCTGCCGGTGCCGCTCCAAAATCACGGCCACAGACCGTAGACGACCTCGCAAGATATGGGAAGAGACAGAGAGAGAGAGGGAGCGAGAGGAAGGAGAAAAAAACCCGAAACCGTGCGAAAGAACCAAAAGTGACTGCGCGAAGACGATGACGCGCTCTCTGGGGAGTTTTCGCTTTCCGCGATTAAAATCGGTCGCTTTCCTGGAATAAATACTCCAAGTACGGGGCAATCGGAGCGAACCATCCTTCCACCGCAGAGTGATCGCGCTCGGAAGTAGCACGGCAACGATGATTGCGCACCCCCAGCGTCCGGTGCAAGTAGCGCATTTGCATTAGGAATGCGCCTGAGCCTCAGGTCCTGCAAAACGGCTGAGTAAAAGTGTCTGCCGGAGCTAATTTTGTCTGCAAAAATATGGAGCAATGTCAACGGGGAGAGAAAAAATAAATAAATCTGGAACAATGTACGTACGGGCGTATTGAATGTGAAAAGAATGTTGTCTTAAGGAGACGGAAAGTTATGCGACAGCATGGTAAACAACCGCGTGCGCGTGGCGATCTACTGAGTTCGACTCTGTACAATCTATGAAACATCAGCCAAATTCAATCCAGCAAAAGAGCGACGTGGTTTTACGTGATTTCTACGCTACCGCCTACGGTTGATTGTGGAAGTTCTAGTAAGTTCTAGTAGTAAGCCTCAAGCATAATTTACACCAGCATTCACGGATTGCAAAAAAAAATGAAACGTAGATTTAACAAATATGTACATTACATTGCTTAAATCGACAAATAGGGAAAAATAGAGAAAAATAGAGAGTATGAATGGGTATGGGGTTATGATGAGTATGGGGTTATATGAGGGTATGGGGTTATGATCTTTTATAATTTTTATACGAACTGCCACATTGCTCGGCGGCGCTTGTATAGCCAAGTACTTGCCGGTCTATGCTACCATTACATCCTGGACAATTCCTTCTTGATCGGGAACCATATTCTATTTTTTACCAACCACTTTCTGTCACAAAACAGTTAAAATAAAAATTTGAATGTTTTGGTTTTCCTACAGACCTTTGAAAATTGGAACGAAATGGTTGAGGGGGTCATTCCGATCGAGTCAGAGAAGTACAAATTGTCATAAAAAATTAAAATTGATGCAAAATGCCAATAAATTATTTTATTTTTCGACAAAACGAATAAAAACACAATTTTTGAGGCAGAATGAAAAATTTCGAATTAATATGATAGTTCAATTCAAAGTTGTTACAGAACGATGTTTCAAAATTACTCGCTAATCCAATAAGGCGGTCAACAACGTGTTCCCGAAAAAAAAAACTTATTCCGAGTTTGAACCGAGTTTGGTCCAAGATTACCGATTATTTAGTCCCAATCGATTTTGGTCCAAAAACTACCGCCTCCGCAACCGACCAAAACCGGTTCAAACTGGGACCACTGCAGCGCCTTACGGTATGCAATTTGCACAACCTAGCGTTAAGTTGCTCAAAATGCTTTGCGATTAGTTGCTCAAAATAAATTTGAATTCAAATATCAACAAATTATTTGGTACGAGTTGCAAATAACGAAATAAAACATTCGAAACATTTCCAACCCTTGGGCATGATGGAGTCATGATGGAGCAGTTCATAAGTAGGGACGATTTTTTTTTTTTTTTATTTATAGAGATTATAGGGTGGGAAGAATAACAAGATGGTTTCATTTTTTAACCAACCTGCAATTAAAGTAGCAATCGTTTGCAAATGGTTTCACTCGGACGCTTATGCGTCGCAATCAAGCCTAATTTTTAGCGATAGTCTTCATTGACTTACTTTTTCTTATCTTTGTATTTTTCCTTCTTGATCAAGCTAATTCGTCGCTGGCAAACGCCGTCAAATTCAACCATGCGAAACGTCAGCAAGCAGCAAAACATTCGAATTAATTTCCATTACCGCACGATCTGGAGCGTCCCACCAACAAATCTTATGGTGGGAAGTATTTCAAATTCCAATACAAAACAACAGAACCGATCCGACCTCCCGTGACTAACGAGCATTCCAATGTTCAAGCGGTGCAAAACCTGTTCCTGGATCAGCGAGATGCTAATGTGACAAGCACTTCCAGCCGCCCGGTGGCCATTGTGCACTAGTTTTGCCGGTAATAAAATCCCACACAGCACTGCTGCGACCCATTGGTTATATCTATTTATTTATTATGGCGGCCATTACTCGGCCTCCTCGCTCCTAGGAGATAATCACAGTTTAACGGCTATCCAATTAATTCGTCATCGTTGTTTTCCGCTGCAACGCAGAAATGTTGCAGCGAAATCGTCCTCATCTTGCCTCATGCCAGTTTTCAAAGCCAAGCTTCTGGGTCTCCGTGTTTCCGCGCTCACCTTCCTCGGGGAGGTCGCCGGGGAAAGCACTCCGACGACGACCAAACGCCGGACCTCCCCTGTCAATGCCACGAGCTCCGGTGAAACCCATGACCGTGAAAACCGTCAAAACTGTTGGACTGATAGTGACGCGGCTGCCAGTTGGACCGTTGCGGAAAGTTGCTGCCCTGCTGCTGCCATTGGTCGTAGTCTGCAACGGAAAACAAAACAAAGCAGTTACGCACCGCGCCGTGTGCCTGACCTGGGGAAATGTCTCCTTTCGCGACTGTTACCTGCCAAACGCGTGGAACCGAACCAGGGCGGCAGAGTGCGGAACTGATCGTTGGGGCCGACCTTGAGCTGCACCTGATCTTCGTCTTCGTGGCTTTCGAGCGATTTCGAATCGTAGTCCTCGCTGGAGGGTTCCGCTGGCACCGGTGGACGTTCCGTCGTCGAGTGCTGCGGCACATAAGGGACCGGAGTCTTGGGCGTAAGATTCGGCTGGGGCGTCGGTTTTACCTGCGGCTCGGGTTGGTCCTGATTGTCCTCCAGCCCGTACTTCACCTGGTTCGTCGAATCGTCCGCAAGTGAGTTAACGTCCTCGGCGAACCGGTTGGAGTCCTCGCTGGATTCGGTAGAGCTCGGTTCTTCCACCACGATCGGATCCGTGGTCAACCGTTCCTCGGACGAGTAATCTACCACGGGATCGGAATTGTTGGGTGTGGATGACGTATCCTTTGCAGGATTTGCATCCTCTTGCGATGGGGTCGTTGCACTTCCCGTCTGTGACGGTAAATCGTTTTTACTGGTAGAATTCTGTACCGTATCCTCTGGCTGATCGGTCACCGGATCGAAGACATCTTCCTCATTCTCCTCGGTAAATTGATCATCAATCGGGTCGTCAATCGGCTCATCATCATCGGACTCGGTTACTTCTTCCGCAGGACCTTCCTCCGTCTGCTGCTCGTCTTCCACTGGATCCACAGTGGCCGGCACTTCGGGTTGCTCCTGTTCCTGCTGCTGCTGCTGCTGTTCGTCGGTGGCATCGTCTTCATCGGGCCCTAACTGACGCTGTTGCTCCGGAACGTCCGAATCTCCTGCAATGGGCTTTACGATGGCCTGCACCTCTTCATCGCCCGGCAGAAAGTCAATGCCGCGCTGCGGTGCCGATCGTACGCCCGTTATAAGGAGAGCAAACAACGACACCAGCAACACCACCGCGCACTTCATGATCACCGTTTTCAAGCCACCGACCGAAAAGCCACGACACGACAGCCAACACCTACGACAAGACGAAACTTCTGAAACACAGTACTACTCCTCAGAGCGCAACTCAACCGCACCACCTATCACTGGGACCGGTCAACTAGATTTGATCGCGGACACAGGAAATGCCACTCGTTTTTATAGCTATAGGTGGTTGGTTTCCTACGATCGTTAATTTATTCTCGCATAGTACGCGACGATAGGCGGACGATTACTCACTGGCGAGGAGGTTAAAAATTGACTACTGTGACGTAGGCAAACGCTCAACCGTTAGATGTAGCTCGAGGGTAGATCCCTTCAGGTGGGCGAACGAAGGGCACGGAGAAGTTCCATGAAGAAAGGGGCCTGTTTGTCAAAAGCAAAACGAAGTGCATTCGAAGAAAAATGTCTCCTTACCAGGAATCACCGTATTTATTGCACAATAAATTCAAATCTACCAGATGGAAAAATGGCTTCCGTCTCGTGATCGTGAAATAAAGAAAGAACGTAAACGCGGCTCTCTTCATTATCGGTCGTACTTACAGTTCTACCTGGTAATTAATAATTCTTAATTATAATAAGATCCATTCAAAATCTTTTTTTATTAGATGGATTTAAATTTCCGGCCTATTATGGTGTTTTCGTCGGTTGAAGCTGGAAATCCGTAAAGATTTTGAATTCTTATTGCCCGACAGGGCCTCGCTAGTTGCTCTCTTTGCTCTCATGTATGAATGTCGGAGCAGACAGTGTTTAGTAATTCAGGGCATGCTAGCTCTGCTGCCTACCGCTCCCAGCAATTTCCGAACGGTTGGTCTGCTTCAGAAATATTCGCCACACTGAGGTGCGTCATTTGGATAGGTGAATACTAATTGTGATATGACGGTTCCCGTGGAGCTGAATTGTAAAATGGAGACAGATATGAATCTTACACATGTCGCTGAGAGCCTCGAGGGCAAGTGTGTTACTATGCAGATAGGCAACAAGACGAAAACCGTTTATGTTTGTGACGATTTCGAACAATACTTTATTCGGTTTGATGATGTCATCTTAAGCTATCACTTAGTTGTTACGGTTGGTTGATCTTACGGATCTAAGAGCGTAATGGAGCGTGCGCGTCAACGTTTGCAGTTGACTTCCGTCGCGGGGCGCTGGCGAACTTTACTCGCTGCCGCCGGATTTCTTGGTTAGCGCTTCCATCTGCTTCAAACGCTGTCTGTATCCCTTCAGATCGACTGGAAAGAGGTAAAGAAAGGTACATGGAAATAATTGCAACACAATAGTATCAGATAATGATCATCTTCTGATGTTTACACTACTTACGAGGAGCTTGTTTCTTGCCCTTCTGCTTAGCTGGAGTTGGAACGGGCTCCGGTTCCGTGACGGGCGCAAGGGTGGTGCTGTCAGCCTCCGGGGCGGCAGTTACCGTTGTACTGTCACCGTTACCCTGATCCTTACTAACTTCTTTGACAGTGTCCGAGCTTTGGGTGGTGGCCGGCTGAGAACTCCCGTCGGCAGCTTTTGCCAGCTGCTCGGTGGATTTCGGTGCTTCAGGCTTCACATCGACGGCTACCGTCGTTACCTCCCCTTCGGGCTTCTTTTCCGTAACTGGCACCGCTTGAACTGTTACTACTTGTTCCGGTTTCTCGGAACTCGCAACAACCGTTGTGGCATCTTCAGCATTGACACTTGGAACTACGGTAGTTGCCTCAACAAGGGAAGATTTCACAGACGGCTCCTCCCTCTTGGCTTCAACGGGTTTGGGCTCCACAACTTTAGCCTCCGCATCGCTCTTTCCTACCGACTCGACACTCTGAACTTCCGCTGGTTTATCACTGGCGACTTCAGCCTTCACCTCGGACGGCTTCTCCACTGCAACGGGAGCGCTCTTCAGCTCAACGGTTTTGACGACGGGCGATTCCACCTCGGTAGCGGCGGTGGGCTTATTGCCACCAGCATCCTCACTCATGGCCGGCGACACGGAAACGGTGGTAACAGGTTCAAGCTTTTTCTCCTCGCTCACAGCAACCGGAGCGACCGCGACCGGTTTCTGCTCCGCGACACTTTCCGGGCGGAGCGGAATCTCTTCCTGGATCACGGTTACGTGGATTTTGGTAATGGCTGGTTCCGCTTCCACCGGCTGCGCCACCTTCAACCCCTCGACAATCGGTACCGCGCGTACCTTGGTTGGCTTTTCCTCGGCCCTTCCTTCCGTTTGCGGCTGCAAGTCATTAGCGGACAGGGCGGGCTGCTTGGGCGCTTCCACGGCAGCAACAGCGGCCCTCACTTCTGGGGCAACTTCCACTTTGGATTCCATGGGCTTCTCCTCTACCGGTTTCTTCTCCTCCACCTTCTCGGCAGCGACCTCGACAACGCTCTGCACAGCCCCTTTCTGTTCGGCCGTTACCTTCGGTTCATCGTTTGCCGCGGAACGCACTTGCGTGGCCGCAGCCGCAGCCTCCACTTTGGGTTGTTCGGTGAGTTTTTCCAGTTTGTTATCGGCTGGTGTCTGCTTCACCTCGGGCTCCACGGTTTTCTTCTGCTCGTCCTTAGCGACCTCGGCAGGAGCGTCCACCTTTTTCTCTCCCTGGCTAGAATCGACCGATTTCAGGGCATTCTCCTGCGGCAGAGTTACGGCATCAGCCTTCGGCTTCTCGTCACCAGTGGCTTTCTCCACTGGAGCGGTGTCTTCCTTTGTCTCCGCTGACTTGGCTTCGGTAGCAACCGGCGTCGTTTCGACGACACCGCCGACCACCATCGGTCCGATGACTCCGCTAACCAGCGTTGGCTCGATGACTCCACTGACCACCGTTGGCTCGACCACACCGCTGACCAACTTTGGCTCGGTGATTTCGGACACTAGCACCGGCTCCTCAATAATGACCACCATTTCAGGCTCACCGACAGTGTCATCTTCACTGGTATCCACCAGCGGAGTATCGTTCAGCACGGTTTCACTAACCGGCGCGGGCACATCAACAGGTCTCGTCTCGACCGCTTCCTTCGATGGAGCCGCCACGGTTTCCACGGCCGAACTGGGAGCGGCCTTAACGCTTTCCTCCTTCACCGGCGTCTCCACAGGCTTTTCCTCCACCGGCAGGGTCTTCAGTTGCTCCTTTTTGTTTTCTACCGGCTTTTCGCTGACAGTTTCCCCGGTCGGGGCGACATTTGCAACCGGTACGCTAGGTGGCTCCGGCTTGGCATCCACGGGTAGTTCGGTCGTGTTTTGCGCCAAACCACTGTTGACGGGGTACACCGTGAACACTTCCTCCTTCGGCACTGGGAGGGCGTAGCACGTGACGACCGTCACCGCTGCCACGAGTAGCAGGCAAAGCTTCATGGTTCACCTGTGGAGCGGGGAAGTACAGAACGTGTCAGATGCATTGGCGGTAGATTAGCTTAATTACACAAATGCTGACGAATCACGATCATTCGAAGGGCATTTCTAGGGAATCGAAAAATGGAGGTGAACAAAATGGCATTCGTTGCCGTTTCTCAGAATTCAATATCACCCTTCGAGTGTGATGAAGGCCATTTGATAAATCGACTAATGATCGTGACACATTAGCTGGTAAAGCGATGGAGATGATTATTACTTCTTTAATGTGTTCTAGGTAAAAGCAAAATACTGAAACATTTTTGATTATCGATTGGAACTAGGTGATGAAATGGATTTGCATTCGATTTATACCGCCATTTATGGATCAACAAAATATAAAATCTTGTTAATATTAAAACTTGTCGATGGAGTATAGAAGCGCTCACAAGATTTCATAAGACGAGAAAATGTTAAATACTACACACAGTCGATTCTGATATGCAAATGAATACATTTAAAGCTCAGCAAAACAACACGCTTGAAGCCTTCACATGATTATATAAGCGACCTTGAGAGTTCTCCTGCCATCTGTAGGTAGACTTTAGGTGTTTAAAACATATCAAAGTTCTTCGTCGCATTTTTTCCCAGGCTTGTGTAACCCCCATTGCCAAGACGACTTTTTCCCCATCCGCCACAACAGTAAAGCTCCGTTGCGAAAAAAAGATCCCCCTACACGACGGTACGATCGCCAACGGCGTTCTTCAGTTTCCGATCATTAATATTCACTGCCATCAGATCGGATTATGTGAACCACAGCCGGTGAGGCGTCATGAAACGAGGCGCTTTCCGAACGAGGCGCCCCGACATTCCGAGACGGCGCTCTCAGCATCCACAGCACCGTAACACACTGGCCTTGGCCTATAATGGCCACCCCTCGTTCCTCTCGGGGAGGCGAGGCGAGAAAGTCGTCCCCCAACAGGAAGGAACGCTGCGGAAACAGGTTGTCAGCTGGTTGGGGCCTACAGGTTCGCGATCGTTGACACTAAGACTATCGGATGGGAAAGGAAACCGAAAGGAGGGATAGTCCTGCTAATTGACTTTTCTCGATGTGGTTACACCTCGTACCGTACTTTGTTGCCAGTGATTTGACTTAAGAGGGGCGTCAAGAAGACAAATGCACCCGTCCACACCTTCGACGACGAGCCACTGAATGGGAAACTCTTACGGCCCAGCGGCTACTGTAGAGGCCTCGTACATGGCTTCTTCTCTTTCTCCCTCGTTTTGTGGCATCCGATTATGCACCACCTGTGCGAGCATAAGTCGACGACCAATTACCTGCCCCCCCCCCCCCCCTTTCTCACCAACCCCCGTTTTGCGAGGGAACCTGTGAAGTGAACGTTGTGAATCTTCCTTTCCATTCGGGTGGCTCCCGGCGAGTGTTTGGAACACTTTGAAGTGGCACGTAACGTAACGCTCTGGGCAGGACAAAGCGAAGGCGGTGTGCAGGGTATTTTTCCAACCCCTCCCCCCTTCTTTTCCCTTCCCCTCGTCCGACAATGCAAGTGATGTTGATGCTGCCATTTACGGCGCACGCTAATTACGTCGCGGCGTTGCGCCGTTGATCAATTTGTTGTTAATCGTACCCGTCGGAATTAAATCCCCAGAACGTGACGTATCATGGGACGGTTGGGGTTGGAGGAGGAGCAAAAGCCACCCCGCTGTTGGCCACAACTGCAATACCAGTGCCCGGCTGCTATTGCTGGAGTTTTTTTTTTTTGTTTTTTGTGAGCTCAAGTTATGTTGTTTGGGTTACCCAGCTCCGAAGACCATCGCGGTGTGGCCACCGTCTTCGACTATTACATCGGTGTGTGTGTGTGTATGAATCGATGCTTTGGGAACGGACGTTTTGTCGAAGTTCGGACTGGAGATGCCGGACGGGTTGCTGCACGTGAAGGCACGGCACGGCGTTTTGGTTGCAATTGCAAAGGCACCCAAATCGAAACGGGGTCGAGCGCGCACAGGCATTTACCGTTGAATGGTGCTTTTTAATGGATTTTGTTTTGGTTTCACGAGCGAAAACACGATCGGTTCGTTCACATCAACCCTTGCGCCGGCGTGGCGCGAGGAACGGCACGGCTGTGACCTTAAAGACCTCGGTCAACCGCCACGGGCAGCAGATCGTCCAAGCTGCGGCGTTCTGCAGCAGAGCCAGCTGCACTCAATCCGAAACCTCCGTGAGCGCGGAACCATTCGGTGTACGCAGTGGTAGGGTTGCGATAAGAAATTCCATCCGATTCCGATCCGCGGCCATCTGAATGCCTGAGGCAAACAAACCTTAGCATTGCAAGCCGCGGACTCGTCGGACGAAAAGGAAAATTAATGGACAAGAAAGAAAGAAAAAAAACAGAGCAGTTAAATCTGGGCGAACATTTGAAGCCAAGGAATTGTTCGGTGTGGCCTTGTGAAGTTCACAACTGGAATTCATTAAGATTTATCCGAATTCAAATTCCAGATTTTCAGTGGCAAGTGGTTGTTTTTTCCACCACGTGCCACTCTGCAAAGCTCCAGCTAAGCCGCTTATCGGACGGCTCATCGTTCGGTCGCTTCCGTTGAGCCGCTTACCTTTGGCACGTCCGTTTGAGCTTTTCTTGTAAATCGCTGAATCGTTTTAGCCAAAGCCACTGTTAGAAGATTCCACACTGGGCAGCGCACCCCGACGCGTCGAGCAACGTTCGCCGCAGATTCGGACGTATAATTAACCGACGCCAACTCTGCGTTGGCGCGCCCGGCTTCCCCTTGCCTCTCACCCATTTGGCCTTCCCGTGCCGCGGCTGGAGGACTAATTAGGTATGCAGATTTTTTTTGTTTTTGTGTGTGTGTGTCCTTACCTCGTTGCTGTGCTGCCAAGGGGTTTGTTGTGTGTCTTGGCTTTTCTCGTGCGCCCCATTCTTCCCGTGCGAGACCTCGCGGGCCGTCTAAGCGCGTGCGCGACTCCAATCCACCCCGCTCCAGCCGTTCTGCAGCGCGAAATTATACCGGAAAAATAATAACCCACAGAAAAACGACAACAACTGTGGACTCCCCAGCACGCAAGCACACCGTTGGGTGATGGCGTATCAGAACGCCCGAGGAATCGAGCAACCGACCCGAGCACCGCCCCACGAAAGTTCACCGGTTCATGTGGCGAAAATTTTTTTTTTTTTTTTATTCCGGTCGGACAAATTTACGATCCGCGGTTTATGATCGCATCACCCGAGCCGATCTGAATTTCGTGCTGGTCGAACATTTTATTCAACACAGTCCAGGGCAAGCAGGCCCGACCCCTGGACGAGTGTTGGCCGTGTTCTGAGAGCATCGCTTGATTTTTTTTATTTTTTTTCAATAAAATCTTCCGAAAGGTATGCAGCAGTGGTCTGGCTGGTGCCTCATTAAATGGAAACTATTCCACAGGAAATTGGAGAAGATCGGCAGCGAGGGAGAAATAGAAGTGGAATGTGGCGAAAATTGAGACCGAAGAGAACGGCAAACCACTTAAAAAATTCGATTGCGACTCATCCAGTGTTAGCTAATGAACACGATTGATGAAATAAAATTGTAGGCAAAAGGTAATCAATCCTATGGAGGCTGATGCGTGTATGAAACCACAATCATATATTAATTAATTAAAACTTGTCTAAGTCTAGGTCGGGGCTTTAGAACAAAACCTTACACTATCAAAGTTCTATCAAAACTAGTGAAAGTTGGATAAAATTGGATAAGACTAGTCAAATCCTTTAAACACCACCGGCGCTTGCGAAAAGCAAGAGTCCCCGTGTAGAAGAACCAATTATCAACGACGTGATAATGCAAACAAACAAAAAAACCTACGATCGTCATTTCTGAACCACTTTCACCCGGCCAATCCCGAGTTGGCCCCGAGGCGCTTTACTCTACATTTGTTTGACATGGCTGTTTTCGTCTCCCGTGGCTCAACCTCGCCGAGAGCCGTCACCCCCCGTGCCATGACCGGTTTCACTTTCCAGGTGACCCAGCGCGGCAGCCCGCTCGCGCGGATGCGATATGTGAAAAACATTTCATAATTTCTCCGAATCCGAACGGCCCGAACGAACGTGCGATTACGCAAGACTCATCTCAGCACATCTCACCGAACATACGATTTTTTTTTGCTACTATCTCCCTCTACAAGCTTTTGCCCAATGATTTAAGACAGAAGAAGAAACAAAAAAAAACTGATTAAGGAACACCTGTTCGCCGCGTTCCGAAAAATGGAGCCACCCAAGAGGATTCGGGACGCATTTTCCCTCCCCCGTGCCAAGGAAGATCGTTTGGGAGCCGTACACAAACACGATAATCACCATAATTCTTCGATTGAGGTCAGCATCGCTACGTATCGTGCCGGTGGAAGGGTTCAAAGGGTGCCGACCTCGCCCACTAAAAACGGCGATCGGAATTCGGTTATGGTGGCGAACAAAACAAGAAAACACCTAAGATTAAATTATGGAAATCAAGGTGATTAGTTCAAGTTTGCATCAGATTGCCCATCGCGAGCCGGAGCCCTTCGCCCAATGATGCCCTTCACCCGTCGGGCGTCATACCTCACCTCGGGAGGGGTTTGATCGCACACGTACCTACCTTGTGGCGTCGATGCGCTGCACGAGGCCACTCCGAGGATCTACACCCGGTGAAGAATGAAGGAAGGGGTGCTACGTCGATTGTTTCTCGTCAACGGTGTGTTTGGTGGAGGCAGGTTTTCGCAGGTGCTCTACGATCCACAAGCAAACGAACGCACGCTAACACACGGTCACACCGAGACACTAGATTCCGTGACGTCTACTAAGACCTCGGGAACGCACGCCGGATCACTGGTCAACACTGCGGAATGAAAACGAGATGAAAAAACCAGTTCTGGGTGCTACCGCAATCCGGTCGCCTAGGCTTCTAACGCACACGCGAACTCCCAACGCACTAACCTCAGCTGGATGGTGGTGGTTCGGGCTGCTCGGGCACACCAGCTGTTTATGCTGCGGTCACTTTCGATGGACTAAACCTGGCACAGGTCTCGTGTGCGGCTTTATAGCGCGCACCGCGCGTATGCTCCCCTTCGCTTGGCGGGACGACGGAGAGGGGATGTGGAGGCGCAGGTCCACTGCAGGTGGCGTGGGGACGCGCAGGCTCGCCGCCGAAGCAGAAGAAGCGCCGACGCGCAGAAGATCACCGAATGGAAACGCGCAGACGGATGCCACCGACAGGCGGGCTTCGAACCTGAAGAAGCTTTTGAGATTCGTATCGAGAATTAGCACGGGAGAGTGTGATTGGGTGGGATTTTGGGGCTTCGTTCCTTTTGGCTTCTCCTGCTCTTCCTCCCCAACGAAGACAGCAGCCATCCACACTCCATTTCGCACCACTTCGCGCGGAAAGGGATCAACGATTTCGGCCGATGCACACCGTCTTCTTGTTCGGGAGCAGCCAATCAATGGAAAGGCTTCATTTCGGCTTCCACTTCAAGGCCATCGGCGCGGGCCCCACGTACGCGTACCCGCCATCCAAGGTGCGCGCATCCAATTAACCAAAAATCTCCCGCGTCCAACATATTCTCCCATTCCGGAGGCTCATCCTCCCAGTGCTCCTTCAAGGGGAGAACTTGGGCGAGGGAAAGAGAGAACGAGAGCAAAAGAGGAAGGAACACTTGATCATTCCGAGGGTCACTGACCGATCGAGCGGATTGAGACGGTCCAACTGAAATCGAACAGTTCTCGAACGGCAGTGATATCCGGGAGGCCGCAGCCCCACCGGTTGATCTTGAACTTGTTTTCGATGGCTCGCGTCCGGCGGGGAGGAAGCCCGGTGGCCTAGCCTCGGAGCGGAAGTGGACAGCAGATACGCACCGCACTAATGGAGGGCAGTTTTTCATCGTTTAGCAGCGGGCGAATAATGCCTCCGGGCGGCATGGGAAGCCCCAATGTTAGCGTCACACAAAAAGCCTCCCATCCCAGGCTGGACGATCGGATCGGATGGCGCACAATTATAAATTGTGAATTCGTTTGCTGTTTTTGTGTTGCGCCCTCTTCACTAGCAAGGTTTTGCCACTTCCTGCGTTTTGATGTTAGATCGCGTGAGATCAATCTTCGCTGCGGCCGGTTGGCCGGAAAGCGCGTGGAGCCGAGAACGCACCGCGCCACTGCGCCAAGAAGCCAACACAGTTTCGGCGTATGCAGCGTGGAACTGTCAGGATTAAATATGCGGCACTATGGCGTAATACAAGACGACCGCTTCAGGGAAATAAGAGCGAACACGAAAAGCTCTAAATTTGCTATCAATTTCCGCCAAAAGTCACTTGCTCGCCTTATGCGCTACCAACGGACTCGCTTTGTCACGGCGTTTCATCATTCCTTTTCTTCGGTGTTCCCGCTGGAAACGAAAAGCAGAAGCAAATGAAAAATTAAACTCTATTCGGAGGCAAAATTTGGTAATGTAAAGCAACTATGTAGCTGTTTAGTAACTAATTGAATTTAAGGATTGATTTTCGTTATAGGTTTACGTTAAATAAATTATTTTAAATCAGAGCGCCCTTTTGAGAACAATTTTTTAAAAACTTACACATTTGAACAGCTTCTGTGCCTTTAAGGCCAACTAATACGACTAATATTATAAACTATTCAAAATATTATTATTTATTCCATTTTTTTTCATCAACTTTTACTTAACTGTCCGAGAGTATAACGGCCGGAAATTAATCAAATAAACCACTCTAAAATGTTTCTCATTATGTTTGTGCGACCAAAATACAAAATTATATGCAGCCACATCCATATGGTGGAGGCGAATCAAGAAGAAGAAGGAAGTGAGTTTCAATGATTTCAATTGACATTTAATTGGCCCGTTATTTGCAGGACCTAAATCGTACTCGACCTTGCGAACTGAACGGTTTATTTATTCGCCATCTAAAACATACATATTGCGTACTTTAAACGACGAACCTCCACTGGCCGCTCTTGGCGCCTTTGGTTTATGCAGGTTACGTAACATATCAAAAGATAAACACACGATCTGGTCATCTGGGATCAATAAAAACTCACCGTTTTTTTGTACCAAACTCTACAGATATATATATTTCTAGGTTGCGTTTTCTCGCCCGTCTTCCTTCCACGCTTTCCTGTTGGCTCAACTGTGCAATGTGTATAAATAAAAGGGAATATGGTTGGAAACTAAAGTTTTAAGTATTCGGCAGATCTCCTGGTAGAGATAAAAAAACGGCCCCCAGCGACCCATTTTAGAATCATAATTAAAAATTAAAAAAAAAAACCTTAATAGTAATAGTACGTAACTAGTTCCTTTTTGGGGAGCCGGTTATCTTATACTCGAGTGATCACGTCTACCAGAAGCACTTCACCACGCATCTTTTATTAATCTCAGGTAACACCAGCAAGAGAGTGATGTACAATTTGAACTCCATCCCGAGCACATTAAAACTCCTCCTCCAGCGATGACTTCTTCATGGGAGACTCATTCTTCAGTATGGTTGCGGCCTTATTCTCGTCCATGTCGAGTGCCATCGTCAGCAAGCCGACCAAACATTTATGATCGTTCACCTTGGTATTGCCTGCAGCACACGAGAGAGGAGGCGATATCACAGTTACTCGTAAACAGGAAACAAAATGGAAAAATAATTGCCCTTTCTTCTACACTCACCATCCTGCTCGGTGACATCTTTTTCCAGTTGCAGCTTCTGTTGGGCGATCGTGAGCATACCTTCCTCGATCGTACCCTCCGAAACGAGCTTGTAAATCGTGACGGGTTTCTTCTGCCCCATGCGGTGTGCCCGATCCTCTGCCTGCTTGTCGTTGTACGGATTGAAGTCAATGTCATGTATGATCACGGTATCGGCGGCGGTTAGATTGATACCCAGGCCGCCCGCTTTCGTCGAGAGCAGGAAGATGAACAGATCCGGGTCTTCCGTGTACTGGTCGATCAGCTCCTGCCGCTCGGTGACGGCGGTCGTGCCGTCCAGTCGCAAAAAGCCGTACTTTCGAATCTTTAGGTACCGCTCCATGATGTCCAGCATCATCGTGAACTGGCTGAAGATCAGCACCCGGTGGCCACCTTCCTTCAGCTTCGGGAGAAGCTCATCTAGCTGCCGGAATTTCCCGGAGGCGGTGATCAGCTTCTCCGGCAGGCACAGGTCGTAAAGATTCTACAATGTACAGAAAGGTGGAAGGTAAATTTCTAGCGCAATGATGCGTCGCTCCAGCGCATTATTCATTTACAGTGTATTTCTCCTTGAGCTGGAACAGCTTAAAGTCTGACAAGTACGCAATGTCCAGAAAAATATCGTCAGCATTGTTGCCTTTGTAGTCCGCGTCCATGGCAAGCTTCCGTGCTATACCGCGTACGTCCTCATCGGAGTAATAATATCTGTGGGAATCATCATTGCCGCTGTTTACTTCATTTTGTTTTTTTTTTTCTCGGAAAGTCACTGTTCACCTACCTCAGTAACAAAGGATGATTGGCAAGCTTTCGTAAATCCATCATGATAGACATTGCGGAGATTTCCGTGTTATCCTTGATCACACCGGTAGCCTTTTGGTACTCGTTTACCGTTTCGTTGTACTTCTCCCTTTGTGAATCGATCATGGGCGTTTTGAGCTGAAAGTATGCAACGAAAACGTTGGGAAATTAATTCTACCCTTCCAGTCATTCGACCTGATCGATCCCTTCACTTACGACGATGTCTTTCTTCGGTGGAAGGAAACTCAGAACATCCCGTTTCAGTCGTCGGAGGATAAACGGTTTCATGATCAGCTTGGCGCGCTCTATCTGGCTCTTCTCAAAGGAAGACATGTCTTCGTCCGTTTCACCTTTAGCGGGTTTCTGAAGTCAAGGAAAATTTAGTAAACTTTAGGTTTTTTTAAATTCGACCAGGGCACGCGCATCCTTTGTACCAACCATTTTGCCTTGAAACAGGGCTTTAATATCTTCCACCTTGCTACCGAACAGTCTGGGCATCACAAAGCACAGCAATGACATCAGCTCGAGCAGATTGTTCTGCAGCGGAGTGCCGGTCAGTAAAATCCGATGCTTTGCATTGATGCGCAGCAGATTCTGGTATCGCTGCGAGTGCACGTTCTTCAGCATGTGCGCCTCGTCGAACACGACGTAGTCGAACTGAGTGACGCGCCACATCTTTTTCTCCTCGCCGGAAGCCCCCATCATGTGGTACGTGGTCAACACGACATCTACATCGTCGATTCCGTTTTTGGCCCAATCGACGCGGATCATGCGACGATCCGCCTGGCTGCCGTAATACTTCAGAATGACCAAGTGCGGACACCACTTGATCAGCTCCTGCTCCCAGTTGTCCATCGTAGACGACGGTACTACCACCAGGGCCGGGTGCGTCTGCTCTTCGTTCTCCTTTAACCACGCCAGAAAGGCGATGATCTGGATCGTCTTGCCGAGACCCATCTCGTCCGCCAGGATACCGTTCATGTTGTGCCGGTGCATGATGGTGAGCCAGTTCAGTCCGACCAGCTGGTACTCGGCCAACTTCAACCCTTCGCCGATGTTTTTCGGCTGCTCGACCAGGTTGGTTCCCGATTCGATCGCTTCCTCTAGCTTTTTAACGATCTTGGTACATTTTCGCATGATCGCTACCACGTTGTTGCGTCGAGTTAAAAACTCTTGTGCGTTGTTCAGCAGGTCGGTTTGCAGTGATCGGTGCGACCGTAGCTTATCCACCAGGTCCGACCAGTCCTTGAAGGGGCGCAGTTCCATCAAGAGATCGATTTTTTTCGCCGTCAATGATTTCACGCTGATCATCTCGTTGAGCGGCGCGGTGTTGAGAAAATCGAGCACTCCTTTCCGCTCCTTAGTGAGCTTGCCGTAGCTATATCCACCGTGTCCGTCGCTATCCTCATCGCTATCGAATACCTGTTCCGCGGGACGGTCCGAATCGACGTCGCTGTCGTTGTCGCTCCCGTTCGCCTCCTGGACGCGCCTCTTTTTTGCCGGTTGATTGTTGGCGTGACCGTTCGAGGGGAATGTTTTGCTAGCCACTTTCGACGGGGACGGACTCGCAGGGATCTTCCTCTTCGGGGCATTTTTCAATTGCTCTACAGTTTTATCCACATCCCAGCCGTTGCCAGCGAGTGTCGATTGCAAAACCATTGCGTCTACATCCAGGCACGATCGTCTGATCGCTTGCAAGCGCAATTCCTTCTCCTTTACCGTTAGTGGTTGCGGCGGAACCACCGCGGCGCTATCCTTCTCGTCAACGGACGGAATGGTGGGGGTCGCCGCCTTCGTTGGACTTCCTGAAGCGTCTCCCTCACTGTCACTATCTCCCATCATTTGGATGCGCCTTCTTCCGGGGGCGGGGGTGAGTTTAGAACCTAAAATAAAAGAGTTTAAATAAACGCGATGAAACCATCGGACATCATCATCGTTACATATTTCGTAAATTGATTATCAAGCTCACGAATGAACGAATGAACCCACTCGCACCATATGCAATGTTTTGTTTACATCACTGAATGTTGGTACACATGTGTCCAGCTGCCAAAGCGTTCCTCGTAACCCTCTTTCTACCACCGTTTCCTCCGCTGCTTACCTGCGCCACCGTTGCCTTCCGCATTTTCGTTCTGCCCGGGCTTACGATACTCGCGTAACGACATGATCTAAGCTGATTGGTCGTAGGAATCGCCGATGCTCAAGACTTCCCAAAACACTAAACTACAAAAACTTACAAGAAAAAACACGATCGACAAAACCTATGCGCCGTCGTGCGGAAACTTGAGTCACAAAGTACGGTAGGTCAGGAATAACTTATTACCACATACACGTGACAAACGAACAGGAATGTATTTATCCTACAAACAAATAAACGAATATCAAGAAAATTAAGCTTCAGCGTTCGAAATATCGAGCGAAACAGCCACGAACGGCGTCGTCGAGCGTTCACTTTGCTGTTCTTCCGACTCGACAAATGCGAAGCCGACGCAGGTTGACAGCTGATTGCTGTCAGCGTAAAATGCCGCGCGATGTATCGAATCGACTCAAACGCACCGCCACCGTTTGCGCTAAGGTTTTCACGTTGCTTCCAGTGGATTGTCAACGAGCTAAAGACGCGATTTTTTTTACTACTTAAAAACAGAATTTCAAATTTATTTCTATCACAGTTTAGTAAACGAAAAAATACGCAGAATGTTTCCCAATTTCGATTTGTTATTTCCACTGCTTGACAGAAGTCGGTGTTTCTGTGTGGTGGTGAGCAACCAAGGAGGTAAACCTCTCAGGTGGTTTCGTTTTATTTTGCGGTTGATCATCATGAATTTTTCTTGGGAAACTCTGTTCAACAGACTTACACTTTTAAGTGTACAACCAAAAGCATTTGATAACCTACACGGCTACATAGATAAAAGATCATCGTTATCAGTTATTGTATTATTTTTATTTTAATAAAAGTCGGTGGGAATAAGCCATGCTTGACATTACCTCCCGTACAGCTCCCGGTAACCTCCTTGATGTTTCCCACAGTTTGACAGAAGTCGGTACTTTGTTGTCGGCGACGGAGGACGACGGTCGGCTGTGTTGTGTGTTTTCTGCGCTTCTGCTGGTCCGATTGCAATCAACCGGGTGCGGAGAGAATATTACAATTTTCACTGTTTTTCCAAAGGCCATCGTTCAAGGCCCCCAAGAATCTCAATGTGAACTCATTCGTCTGTGTCTGCCTGTGATAGTTAAAGTAGCTTGTTGCTCAAGTGCAAACGTTTCTGGGCATCGTGCAAGCGAGTGTTTGCCGTATCGCCAGATGGCTTATCACTCGATTTCCTGTGCGAAGAATTGCTACCCGTAGTGCAAGACGTTGGTTGGACAGCTGTTATCGCGAAATGAATTGTGAGTTTCCCTCTATAAACGCCGTTATGGTGGCAGTATTTCACCAGTAGAAGCTTCGTTTCAAACCCCCTCCCGCTTGAGGTTCTTTTTTTGTCTTGCGTGAAATCTGTGCAGCTCCCTGGATACCCAATTAGCTTTTATTGACCCAAATTGACGCAGTTTGAAAGACGAAACCCGAGAGCGGCACTACTTCCGGTTGCATCTGGCTCATCCGTTCGTAGCTTGTTATTGCTTGAAACTAGAAGCCTTCGTCCTGCAGATTGCGAAGCTATACGCCCCGGAAATAGATTTAATTTGTTTACGTTTCACTTATGCTCTTGCTTTTCTACGAAGCTTTATGCGTAAGAAAACCCTAATTTGTGTGTTTATCGGTCGATCGATTGGTCGGAAAAAGGCCACCGTCAACAGCATTTCCACTCCAAAACTACAATGCGTTGGGCTAGAAACATTAGTGCTACACAAATTCAAACGCCTCTGCCCTGTGTCTCCCTTGTCCGGGCATCCGGTGAGACTGCAGTCCGTTGCAAGCGACAATTATTTGTGAACAATTGTGTCCAGCATAAATTAGCATGTTTGACTCTTTATTGGTGCGTTTCGACTGTGTGGCAAACAACAAAGCCAAAGCAAAGCCATACTTACTCTCATCGTGCAGGGGTGAGGAATAATTTAAAACTTTCATTCAAAACGATCCTCCATCTGTTTCGTTCTTGCTCTAGAATAGTTTAAGATGATGTCGCTTTTGTCAACGATCACTGACTCCCGGACGCACGCATGCACGCGTGTACCTCTGTGCCGTGTGGAGGTTTCCTTTCTTAACGTTCTTTTGGGCCAATGATGGTGTGGCGAAACTGCGGAAACCCTGTGGTTTATCAATAATTAATTTGAGTTTCATCTTTCCATTTCAGAAAGACCGGTAATACCAAATACTTGTCAGTGGTCAGCAGGCCGGAAAGACGAGTGCAATTGCACAGAAAACCATGGGCATCGGAACAAACAGCCAACGAAAGTCACAATGCTGTATCATTATCGCGAATGAAAATACGAATTGCGGATTGTAGGGCAATTAGAAATTCATTAGAATCCATTGTACCGGCCTCAACGGTCAGTGCTACTCCATGAGCGATCGTTACCGAATTGTGCTGTTTAAATCTACTGTATGACGTCTCCAATGCCCGAAGTCTGCTTCAGCGTGATAGTGTAATGATATTATAAAAAAGTGTTGTATTTGCTGTTAACAACGTTTCAAAAGTGAAAACTCTACAGAGAATGTAAAATTAAAACACTATTAAGTCTCTACTATTCCGCTCAAAACCATTATAATAATCTTCGTTTGGTGGTTTGGAGCACCGCCTAACGATCGTTGCTTGCAAGGGCATTGCCTGAGGTGTGGAGTAAATGGTGCGATCAAAATTCGATAGAACAACAATCGTAATTAGTGTTTGAAGTTAATGGATCACCCGCTGTGCCGGTAGATCGGTAGTGGTTTGCGAAATAAATTCAAATCACACGACCAGCAGATCTAGTGCTTAGAATCGGGCTAATTCCCCTGGTAAAAGGAAGTCATAATCACCACAATGAAGCTCACCGACCTAGGTAAGTACGAAAAGATTTGTGTACGGTTTAACAGTTAAAATTTTTGTTTAACGTTTTAAATAATCAGAATCTTGAGATAGTTAGGCAGTAATTTAAAAAAAATATGTTTATGAACATATAAAACCTACTGAATCAACATTAAATTGTTATCATTAAAAAACAGTTTCAATTCATTTCTAAAAACTTCTACCATTTCAAATGTGTGTACTTATTTCTACAATTTCACTTTCAATAATTATCATTGTATAATTGATTTTTTTAAAATAATTATGCTTATGGATACAATCATCACGTCCCGAAACGTGTTAAGATCGCGTGTTGGTCTCGATAGAACTTTTAAGAATAAACAGTACGCAGAACTGAAACAAACAAAACTTCAATCCCTAACGAAAGCCAAGAACGTGCTTTTTGTCAAACTTTTTTTTTTTTTTCAAGGTAGCTTGAGACTACGTTGTGTCGAGCTTATTTTTGACTGGAAAACTGCAAACACTCTGGACAGTATTGTTGGGCTACTGAATGAGGCCAACCATGACCGCGTTCTTTAGACACACGCGTCGTAAAGAATTTTATGCCTCGTAGACGGAACTAACCGGCAGGGGCTGTATGTTTGGCAGACGAATGTGTGTTTCCACCTTTTTGCTGAACGCAGCTATGGAGAGAAACTCCTGGAATGTACGGTTTTCACGGTTGCAAAGAGAAAACTTGTTCACTTAGAACTGTTTTCTGTGTCACTAGGGTGACATTTTTCTGCTGGCAGAAGATAGTATAACACAGGAACTAGGTCGTTGCAGCTGCCAAGTCACAAAATGAGCTCCAACTTCTGCGACTTAGGTTACTCATAGCCAGAGACGCTCCTTACAACATTGCAATTTCCCTTTTCTCATTTTTTCCTAGGACCACGCAACGGAAGCCACTCGCGAACGTTCATAACGTTATTGTTCGGAACGGTGCTAGGGTTCATGTTTGCCACGTTTATATCCTCCACAACGGTGCGACTACCCGAGTACTACCGCCAGCGTGAACCACCGACAGTCGTTAGTGACCCACACACTGGGAACGACCTCCGGGAAGCGGCCGGTCCCGAGCAGGACGTCGGTCAGCATGGAGCGCACGAGGAGGCGCACGCCCATGAGAACGCCTCCCTTGCGCAGCAACTACAGCGTGAAGTGCGCATCCTTTGCTGGGTGATGACAAACCCGAGCAATCATAAAAAGAAAGCCCTACACGTCAAACGGACGTGGGCCAATCGGTGCAATAAAGTTCTGTTCATGAGTTCCAAAGAAGGTAAGGTGTCCAAACAGCGGGGGTGTAAGGAGTGCCTCTACAATTTGACTTCTATTCGACAGATCCGCTTCTGGACTCAGTGGCGCTGCCTGTGCGGGAAGGACGAAACAACTTGTGGGCCAAGACGAAGGAAGCCTTTAAGTACATTTACCAGCATCATCTGGACGAGGCGGATTGGTTTCTGAAGGCGGATGATGACACGTAAGTTGTGACCTCATCCCCTTAATTTGATGAGTCTTGCAAACTGATACCTCTTCGTTCTCCGTTCTTCAGGTACGTGATCGTGGAGAATCTTCGCTATATGCTCTACTCGTACTCTCCGAGTCATCCGATATATTTCGGATGCCGCTTCAAGCCGTACGTCAAGCAGGGCTACATGTCCGGCGGGGCAGGGTACGTGCTGAGTAAGGAGGCCGTGAAGAGGTTCGTCGAGGATGCCATCCCAAGCCCACACTGTCGCCAGGACGGGGACGGTGCGGAAGATGTCGAGATGGGCAAGTGCATGGAAGCGGTAAAGGTGCTGGCCGGAGACTCCAGGGATTCCGTTGGACGGGGAAGATTTTTCCCGTTTGTCCCGGAACACCACCTCATACCGAACCATGTCGATAAGGACTTTTGGTACCTGCAGTACGCTTATTACAAACCGGATGAGGTGCGCAAAGATAATTCTCACAGCGAAGAACTTCTCAACTGAATGTCATCAACTTGTTTCTCTCTCGGTCTCCCCAGGGTCTCGATTGTTGTTCGGATAATGCCATCTCGTTCCACTACGTGTCACCGAACCAAATGTACGTCCTGGATTATCTCATCTACCATCTGCGGCCGTATGGCATCGTTGCGCATTCGCAACCACTTCCAAAGAAGCTCAGCTTGGGCGACATCGTGCGGGTCGATGATGCGGGTAAAACGACCACCACCAAAAAACCTTTGCAACTGCAGCACCACAAAGCCGCCAGGGGGCGGGTGCAAAACTCCGACGAAATGCGGTTGCAACAGCAGCAGCAGCAGGATGTGACGGATGCTGATACCAAAGCTAATGAACCAAATACCTAATTAGTAGTAGTATAGTAGCGCTAGTAGTACCAAAACCAATCTGTCAAAGTAGAGTAGAGTGAACATGTGGCCCTGTATGCCCGGTTCGTTTGTTTGGCTGCTGTATGGATGGATGCTGTGCGGCTGTGAGTCGTATGTATGTGGCCAGTTCACTTGAAAGGAATGTCATCTAGGTTAGACTATTTCTATTATTTCGTTAGTGTAAGAACACCGTGTTGGAGGGGTTTCACTGCACCCTCCCTTCATGGGGGGTTCATTTACTTTCGACTGAATGATTCTTTTACCTTCGCTTTAACTGAGTCTATGTTTCCTAGAAGAAATAACGTGTTCGTATCAAACTTTCCTTGCCATCATGTACATGAATTGAATGAAGAATATGAAGACAGCACCTCTACTTTATAATGTCGTTTAGCCACAAAAGAAACTTATCAATATCAGTCGATTGCAATGCTACAAGGTTTTCTATTGCATTTACTTTTTCATCTTACATTGAATGGTGACATATTTTTTACCATTGAACGTATTTGCTCCTCGACAAGTATTTGTTCCTTAATTCGATATTCTCCCTTCCTTGCTTCAACCCCTATGGCCGTGATATTCCTCTTGCAAGTACAATTTTTCTCGATATATCTCGCATATATCTGCTGATTGTTAGTTTTTCGTTTGTTCTATCCCGAACCACGAGATGACAAAAGCTAATGACATTACGCACCGTTTTTGTACTGCACGTCCGGGACATTATCGTTTGCGTATCGTGAGTCAGCTTCTCGATATGTTAATCATCGGTTAGCTTTTCCAATGCAACCGGCGAATCATCATCTCAACACGGATGCCATCACATTCAGGAGTTTTTAGTTTTTAATTTGCTCATCGCTTTTCCACATTCCGCTCGATATGGGAAAATGCGAAGCGTGTAAGGACGGTAGGAATAGGATCAGTAGAAAAGAAATCTCTGAGGAATAATGAAATACTCCCTAAACTTGAACAAATAATAAATAGCTGCAAGCTGTAACGGATGGCGAAGTATCGACCGAAACCATTTGGAATAAACTTATTTATCGCATGAAGATAATACTTACTGCCCAATCTGGAGTCATCACTCATTGAACATCCGAAATGTACCTTTCTTTGCTTTACAATGAACTTAAAAGAATAATCTTGTCCAGCGCTGCAGAGATGCGAACGTCTAGGTTGTGTTGCTCTCAGCACGGCAACATATGTGCACACAGGGTCTCGTGCCAGCCAGACCGACGAGAACGCTGATGTCAAGCTCTTTCGGCAATCGCTTGAAAATTTGTCTGGGCATAATGCTTATTGACACAACCGTCGCGTCCCGAAACGCGTTAAGATCACGCGTGGGTCGCGATGTAACATGCGAGAAGTAACAGTACGTTGCACTGAAGCAAACAAGAACCGAGCACTTTGCGATACGAAGACTTAAAGCACATTCTGTCACGTAAGAAAGTGCGCTTTTTTGTATTACTTCAAAGTTGATCTTCGTTGTGCAAAGCTAAATTTTGATTACAAAACTGCAAACATTCTTTACAGTAAGGTGGGAGTGTGACCGAAAAATAAACGCGTTCTGTGAGGGAAGCTTGGTGTTACCAAAAAAAAAAAAAAAAAAAACAAAAAACAACTACACACCGCAATTAGAGGAGAGAGCATGGATGTTTGGCATACGAGTGAATGTCTCCAACTGTTGCTGAACACAGCTACATAGAAAAACTAATGGAATGCACGTTTTTCACAGTTCGGAAGCTAAGGCGAAGTTTTTTCGACGGCATATTGTTACAGTTTGCGCATTACAAGATTTGCTGTTACTGTTAGCACAACAGGGCTTCTTAGTTCGGTGCTACAAGATGCTGGGCGCATATTGGTACGTTAGTTTTCCATATTAAGCTGTTTCCTTAAACAGGTATTGCAGTAACAAGCAATCTTCAAACAAAATTTAAAAAAACACACACATCCTCATTCTCAGAAGGAACTGCTGAAGCCGCCGTACAAGCTCTTATTGAATATACTATGGAATCAACTGGAAATCACTCTCGGTTTGGTTGTCGAGGAAATAGCTTCGAGAAGAAAAACCCCTGCAGGGTTTCTAACGTCCGTATGAAAGATGGATGTTTATTGTGAAGCAACAGGCAGGCTTCAAGACCCACTGCTGATGGTTTCTGCTTGGATGGATCGTTTTCAAGGCTCGTATGTGGGGGATAAAACGGTCACCGGCGGTTCATGCGGTCGAAAAAGATAGGGGCGAGACGGTTGCCATTCGGTAGAACGGTGCGCGTAGTAGACATGTGACCTCGGTCGGTCAGCCGAAGCGTTTCGCGTTGTGTCGTTGGTGACGCGTCCGCCTAATTTCACTACGAAGCGCGTGGGACATTTGTTTCTTTGCTATCGAGCGCATAGTGAGACGGCGGGTGGACCCTAGTTGACCGGACAACTTAGACACACAGAAGGTGTTTCCCGAATACTTGGTACGGACTTTTGGGAGGCATTACGCCTTACCATCCATTTTGTGTGTGTTACTTGGTTTTTGTCTCCTGACTCGCTAGTGCTAGTAGAAGTCACATCACTTCCTTCGTCCCAAGCTAATAAACAGTTTTCAGAGATGTGAAATACGGTTGTCCTATCAAAGACTGATGTAACTGCAATCGTAATAAGTGTTTGAAATCAATGGATCACTCGCTTCGCCAGTATATTGGTAGAGGTCACACGTAAAAAGTGCTTAGAATTCGTTTTTATTCTACCGGATAAAGAAAGTAATAGTCATCACTATGAAGATCAATGATCAAGGTATGTGTGTATGGTTTAATTTTGTTTTATACTTTTCCTACCATGTTTAAAGTAATGCATTAGCTAATATAGGTCCCATCGACTTGTATGCAAGATTTAGACCATCAAACCTTAAACAAACATGTTCATTTTATTTTCTGCCGTTTTAACAGTACCACGTGATGGAAGCCACTCGCGAAAGTTCATAACGTTATTGTTCGGGACGGTGCTAGGGTTTATGTTAGCCACGCTGATATCTTCTACGACGGTGCAACTACCCGAGTACTACCGCCAGCGTGAACCACCGACAGTCGTTAGTGACCCACACACTGGGAACGACCTCCGGGAAGCGGCCGGTCCCGAGCAGGACGTCGGTCAGCATGGAGCGCACGAAGAGGGCCACGCCCTTGAGAACGCCTCGCTTGCGCAGCAACTACAGCGTGAAGTGCGTATCCTTTGCTGGGTGATGACAAACCCGAGCAATCATAAAAAGAAAGCCCTACATGTCAAACGGACGTGGGCCAATCGGTGCAATAAAGTTCTGTTCATGAGCTCCCAAGCAGGTGGGGTCGAAACAGCGGTGGTGTAAGGAGTGCCTTTGACAATTTGACTTATATTCGGCAGATCCGCTTCTGGACTCAGTGGCGCTGCCTGTAGGGGAAGGACGAGATAACTTGTGGGCCAAGACGAAGGAAGCCTTTAAGTACATCTACCAGCATCATCTGGACGAGGCGGATTGGTTTTTAAAGGCGGATGATGACACGTAAGTTGGGACTACATACCCATAATTTGATAAGTCTTGGAAATTGATCCCATACATTCTCCGTGCTTCAGGTACGTAATCGTGGAGAATCTTCGCTACATGCTGTACGCATACTCTCCGAGTTATCCGATATACTTCGGATGCCGCATGCTTGACGAACTAAAGCAGCGCTACATGTATGGTGGGGCAGGGTACGTGCTGAGTAAGGAGGCCGTGAAGAGGTTCGTTGAAGATGCCATTCCAAATCCCCAGTGTCGCCCAGATGGCGGAGGCGCGGAAGACGTTGAGATAGGCAAATGCTTGGAAGTGGTGAATGTGATAGCAGGTGACTCCAGGGATTCCGTTGGACGGGGAAGATTTTTCCCGTTCATCCCGGAACACCACCTCATACCGAACAATGTCGGCAAAGTCGTCTGGTACCTACACCACTCCTATTTCAAACCGGATCAGGTGTGGAAAAAGTCAATTCGTGTAGCATTGAACTTGTCTCAACGGAAAACCACAATTTAACTCTTTGCTTTCTCATTTTTTGTCAAGGGTATCGATTGTTGTTCGGATAATGCCATCTCGTTCCACTACGTTTCACCGAATCAAATGTACGTGCTGGACTATCTGATCTACCATCTGCGGCCGTATGGTATCGTTGCGCATTCCCAACAACTTCCGAAGAAACTTAGCTTCGGTGAGATCGTGTGGGCCAAAGATCTGACGATCCAACCTAAAGAATTTTCACTCCTAAAGACACTGTAACGCGGGAAGAAGATTTTTACATGCGGCACATTACAAGATGATCTGTTACTCCAGCACAACAGGGTTTCTTAGTTCTTTTTCTCAATTTTCCTAGGACCACGAACGGAAATCATTGATCGTGAACGTACAGAACGTTCTTGTTCGGTAACTTTTTCAGATTTAGTTGTTTTGTCAAACAGGCATTTCAGTAACAAGCGATCTTCAAAAAACATCCACACTCTCAAAAGGTACAGCTGAGAGCGCCGTACACGCTCTTATTAAACAGCTAGATTGAACTGTAGATTCAGCTGGAAATCACTCCCGGTTTGGCGGTTTGGAAGAACAAACACCCATCAGAAGCGCCAGAATACTGTTTTCTATCTATATCGGACAATCTCGAGAGGAAAAACCCCTGCAGGGCTTATAACGTCCGTATGAGAAATGGATGTTTATTTTGAAGCAAGAGGCAGACATAAGACCGACGATCGCTTCTGTCTGGATTGATCGTTTTCAAGGCTTGCATCAGTATCATACTGGGTTGAAGCGTGTTTACGGACTAAAACAGTCGGCAATGTTATCTTATGGTTTCCACAATTGATGGATCATTCGCCTCCTAGCTAGTAGAAGCCGGACTGGCACACGGGTCACATCACATCACAACCTAATAAACAGTTTTCAAAAGTTAAAATACTGTGGTGCTATCAAAAAATTATATAACTGTAATTGAAATAAGTGTTTGAAATTAAAGGATCACTCGCTGCGCCAGTAGATCGGCGTAATAGTTCCAAAGTGAAGAGACCAAAGACCATTAGATCGATTATTCAGTGCTACACATGTAGATAGTGCTTAGAATCCGTTTCTATTCTACCGGAAAAAAGTTAAAGTCATCATTATGAAGATGAACGATCTAGGTATATATGTTGAGATGCCTCTATGGTTAAGTTATTTTCAAGGTTTTTTCTTCCAGTTTTACAGTTATGATTTTTTTTTTTTAAATGTGGAAATGCTAATGGCCACCAGGTCCGCTCTTGACATGGATCCTCGATAGTGCCGTACTCGTACCGGCTAAAAAGCACTACGACGTCATTTGGCTCTCTAATCTCGTTTGGATCTGTATTTGTTAATATGGTTTCCTTTATTTGTTAATATAGATTCGAGTGCCATGTAAAGGAGATAAAGCTCTGTGTGAACTGATACGTGGAATCGCCCAGTCCTGCTACTGATTAAGAGCTATCAGAACGTCCCTAGTACATCCCCGTTTGGTCGTGACAATTGGCAACGAGGATTAATTTAAAGGGGCTGAACGATACAAGATGGAGCAAAAAGTAGTGACAATAGAGAAGAGGACAAAGGGAAGATTCCCAGTGTATGTGCCAGTAGTCAATGTGAGTGCATATCTGCGGCGGACATTTATTTTGTGCTCAACAAAACACCAGAAGATGAAAAAGCACTGGGGTTCATTACCAGTGTGGGACAGGAGTCTGCAAAAAGGGTAACCAACAGTTTTAAGCCTGGTCAACAAGCCATACATACAAATTTTGGACAAATGCAGGCTGCGCTACGAAGAGAATAAAAACGTGTTCGCGGAGCGATATCGTTCGATCATTTGAAAGCAAGAAGAGGAATACATGGAAGAAACACTGGTGCGATCAGTGTTTGTGGCAGGTTTGCGGAATGAAAGACTAAGGGAAGTGATGTTAAGAGAAGCAAACGTTAAAATGAGTCTAACTCAATTGCTAGCGAAAGCGTGACAATGCCCATGTTGCCATTAAATGTCAATATTTTGGGTACATGGTGTTGTGCCATGCCTTGTAATTGGCGCTTCATAGCGACTTTGTTCCTCACGGCTTGATTCAGCATGATGCTATGTTGACCCTTACAACATGCTGAATCCGTCTGAATTTCAGATAAAGTTATGAATAAGTTAATGATCATCGTTGATAGTTTAAGAAACTCGGATAGGGAACACACAAATAGGATCCATCGAAATGTATACAATACCACTGATTTAGACGATCAAGCCTTAAACAAACATGTTCATTTTATTTTCTGTCGTTTTAAAAGTACCACGTGATGGAAGCCACTCGCGAAAGTTCATAACGTTATTGTTTGGAGTTGTGGTAGGGTTCATGTTAGCCACGCTGATATCCTCTACGACGGTGCGACTACCCGAGTTCTACCGCCAGCCTAAACCACCGACAGCCGTTAGTGACCAACACACTGCGAACGACCTCCGGGAAGCGGCCGGTCCCGCGCAGGACGTCGGTCAGTATGTAGCGCACGAAGAGGGGCACGCCCTTGAGAACGCCTCCCTTGCGCAGCAACTACAGCGTGAAGTGCGTATCCTGTGCTGGGTGATGACAAACCCCGACAACCATAAAAAGAAAGCGCTACATGTCAAACGGACGTGGGCCAAGCGGTGCAATAAAGTTCTGTTCATGAGCTCCCAAGCAGGTGGGGTGTTCAAACAGCGGTGGTGTAAGGAGTGCCTCTACAATTTGACTTCTATTCGACAGATCCTCTCCTTGAATCAGTGGCGCTGCCTGTAGGGGAAGGACGAGATAACTTGTGGGCCAAGACGAAGGAAGCTTTTAAATACATCTACCAGCATCATCTGGAAGAGGCGGATTGGTTTTTGAAGGCGGATGATGACACGTAAGTTGTGATTACATCGCCATAATTTGAAGAGTGTTGGAAATTGATCGCTCTTCGTTCTCTGTTCTTCAGGTACGTGATCGTGGAGAATCTTCGCTACATGCTCTACTCATACTCTGCGAGCTATCCGATATACTTCGGATGCCGCTTCAAGCCACACGTCAAGCAGGGCTACATGTCCGGCGGGGCAGGGTACGTGCTGAGTAAGGAGGCCGTGAAGAGGTTCGTCGAAAATGCCATCCCAAATCCCCAGTGTCGCCAAGATGGGGCTGGCGCGGAAGATGTCGAGATGGGCAAATGCTTGGAAGCGGTAAAGGTGCTTGCCGGAGACTCCAGGGATTCCGTTGGACGGGGAAGATTTTTCCCGTTCATCCCGGAGCACCACCTCGTACCGGAAAATGTTGACAAGGACTTTTGGTACCTGCAGTACACTTACTACACACCAGATGAAGTGCGTAAACAAATTCTCTCAACAAAGAACTTTTCAATTAAAAAGTCATTAAATTGTTTCTCTCTCGGTCTCCCCAGGGTCTCGAATGTTGTTCGGATAATGCCATCTCGTTCCACTACGTTTCACCGAATCAAATGTACGTGCTGGACTATCTGATCTATCATCTGCGGCCGTATGGTATCGTTGCGCATTCCCAACCACTTCCGAAGAAACTTAGTTTCGGTGAGATCGTGTGGGCCAAAGATGCGACGATCCCACCTAAAGAATGTCCACAACAGCAGCAGGCAGGCACTTTGGAGAGTCTGGAAAAGTCTGAAAAACCACCAAACACCTGACTAGTAGTAGCTTAGAAAGGTATGTCCAAGATCTGATCCATTAAAAAAAAATGTGAATATGTATAATAACTTTCGAGCACTGTCAAACTGCCTTGTTTATGCTTGTTACGAGAAAAGTGTCTTGTGATCATCTTTTCTTAATTCGAAATCATTTTAACAGACCCTGAATCGATTCCTACACGCATGAAAGAAGACTGGAAAACAACTCGGGAAAACAAGGCGAATGGCATACTCATTTTGCAAAATTAGCTTATGTACAGTGCATTGCAACTATGATCGAGAATAAGGAAAGATAAGATAGTCGAGGATAGATAGGTTCTAGTATGTCTCGGGTTCACAATGACCAGCTGGAAAATTTGCAATGAAAACGGGTAAAAGAACGGCACACGGTTTGCGCCTAAATGTATGTTATCGAAACGGTAAAACAACACCTAGTTGCTCGCCTGATTGTATGCATAATGTTAGTCGGCAGCATATGTTGAGGATGTCGTGTTTTGTAAAAAAAACGCTTTGTAACGCAAAGATTTATGTATATCACAATAAAATCCAGATCCGTAACGATGCATCGCATCTCTTGTTTTAAAAAAAAAAAAAAAAGATCATATTTGCATAAGCCCGCGTTTCAGAAATCATGCTTGGAGCACTTTTTAAAACATAACGTGTTACACCGAGTTGCGTTACTCTTATAATACGTTGAAATTTTCTATTTTTCAGTTCGAATGCGCGTTTCTGTTGATGCTTAAAAACTTTGAATATACTTTTGTACAGATAATCCGAATGAATACAATACAATGTTTAGTAAGAGTTTTATTATCAAAAATACTGAAAAAAAAACACTTCTTCTTCCTTTTGGCGTCACGCCCGTCATTTGGTCTAGCCTTCCCTTTGTTGGGGCTTACGAGACTTTTTCCCCTTGAACGTACCTGGATAGTATGGTAAGTCCTTCGTACCTGGGGAGGTCCAGTCTGGAATCGAGACTACGGCGCCATGGGTCTTGTTCGAGCCGGCAAAAGCGCTCGGCTATCCCGAACTCCCTGCTAAATTATAAGCATTGAATACTCAAAACCAAAGACAAAACGGGGGTTATAATCATTACTGCCAAACAAGATCGGTAGGAGGTCTACATAGGATTTTAGTCAGCTGTGGCGTCAACCGTATCCAGTTGGCATTACTGGAAGTTTGTAAAGGGACATACAACAGTTCATCGGAACGAAACTAGCAGTTGCAACGCGCTGACCGGCTAAATCATCGTGATATTTGTGTATTTTAAACTCACAAACCTCTACATTCTCCTACCATAGTGCCCAAGGCGACACTTAGTGGTCGACGTCTTTCTCGCCGCATCGTCGCGGCTGCGCTTGGATGCTGGTGTTGGTGCGCGCAACTTAAACTCGGCTAAGTCGACTCGAGTCGGCCTCTCGCAGGCGGCAACTCACGCATCGGTCGTGCGATCGCGATCGCGCCAGGGAAGCCCTTTGGCAAGACGCGAAGAGACGCACGCTCTCTAAAACCCTCGAGATGTTCGAACCTTGGCTGGCAGTCTTCGGTTACACCTCGGCCCGTTCGGTTGTGCTTTAGCTGCCTTCTTCTGCTGTGCTGCCATCGGCGAAACTGGGTAAAAAACGCGTGAGCCCGCATCGGAAACGTGTGTTGTTCGTGTGTCGTGTGTGATTTTTTTTTAACGTTGCCGTACGCTAGTGTTGGTGGGTCTTGGTGGATTTTTCGTGGTGGTCTCTCTTACTGTTTCCTCCAAAGCGCGTTCACACCGATCCAACCGAACGGCCAAAGTGACTCCGGTAGAGACGTTCGCAGCGCCGTCTCGTGGCGTGGTTTTTATTTTGACCGTCTTGTCGCCGCGGTCTCCGTGCCCCATCGTCGTCGTCTTCTTCTTCGTGCTGCTGGCTCGCCATATCTTCCCCCAATCACCCCTCATCCATTATTCCCCGCCACATCGGCACATCGACCGCACCGCGCCGTGGAAGAGTGCCATTTATTTGCCTTGTGCTCGTTTCTTGACGGTTGGGTGTGTGTTATTTTCCCGTTACCCATCCCCAGTACGCTCTCTCGATCGATATTTGGTTGCCGCGAGCATCGATTTACGCGACTCGCGAAACGAAACGCCAAACGAAAGCACGCCCCGAAATGCCTCGACGTCATTTGTTGATCCTTCCGGAGTTTGCAGCCGAACGTTAACAAAACAGCACTGCGAAACGTCCGAGCAACACGCTTACTTGAAGCCGAAGCTATGTGCAGGTTTGAGACGAGTTTGACGTGTCGTTCATCGTGTTTATGGAGTATTTTTGTTGAGGTGCCGTTTCGAAAGTTGCTCCGTTTCTGCGGGATCCCCTTTGGGGAAGACTCCTGAATTTGGTACTCCCGTTTTCGTAGAGACTTGCGCGCACTCGCTCCTCGGCTTTTTGTTTCGTCTTCTAACACATTTATCACATTCACCATCCTTTAAATAGTTTCTCTATCATCGACTCTACGTTAAATGTATTCAAGATTCGAGCGGAATGAGTTAAGCCCCGCAATCCGAAGCCCACAACTGTACCATGTCGCTGATCGTCGTTAAAGTCGCGAACCACAATCATCTCTCAAATGATTCCATGCGGTTTGCACGATGTTTTGCTCCACCACTGCTCAGTGCTCTCTGCTGCCCCTCCTCCTGCATCCCTTCTGCCGTTTGTTCCCAACTCCGCCGACCGAGCTGCGAAAAAGTGAAAACATTTCATCGGCTTCCCGCCGCAAGCAAGTGAACGTAGTTTGCAGAAGCAGAAACAGAAAACGGTTGAAACAGTCGATTGTCAGCCCGGCCGCATCTTTCCTGCCTTCCAGCCCGAGCGAGCGTGTTGGTGGCACACTTTAGCGCGATTAAGCAGACGGCGGCGATGATCGTGTACCGATAATGGAAGTTAATCAAAACTCATCACCTCGCCTTCGGTGGCGAATCCGCGACGTCGGCCGCACGATTGAGGTCGCTGTGGGGCCAGGGTGGATGAGATGTGCTTCGTTGCGGTTGAAGAGTTTTCCCCCTTGCGCGAAAGATCTTCCGACGATCGTCGAGCGGGTCGAATGCGGGAAGGGCGAGCAAAGCCGGGAGCCCACGGTGTTACATAATGGCAAGCGACCGGAGATAAAGCGCAACGCAGTGTAAGTATATGTGCAATAATTAAGCCGCAGCCGCAGCCACGCCGTTCCGACGGGGGCCATTTTCTTGCTGGGTTCATGCTGGCTTTATGCCTCTCTTTCAGACGGTCTTGGCATCTGGCGTCGACAGTCCTTCTGGTGGTCGTCTTCCTTCGTCGTGGCTCACACGGCGAGCATCTCGGCTCACCTTGCCAGCAATCATGATCATTTCCACCGTGTCGCTACGGTGTACGGGGGTTTTTTTTTGTGTTCACCCATGCCATGACTGACCGACTGCCGGGGCCGCAAAGACGAGGAAAAACTCGTCACAGCAGCAGACAGGCCGTTGTCCATTGCGAACCGCTGCTCTCGTGGCTGCCCTGAGACGACTCCTTGCGAGATGACGAAACAATAATGAATTGCAAAAGGCTTCTGTGTTGTGCTCTTTGGCCCGTCGGCTTGTGAAGACACAAAAACTAACCTTACTACTCAATAGCTCCCGACCGCTCATAGTGGCCCCGCGGTGGCTGCAGTGCATTCGCTCACACCCTTACCCTCGACGATGGGGAAAGGGGATGATGCTTTTGCTCACCCCTTCCCCTCGTTAAGCTTAAGCTTCCGTAACCATGGAGCAAAACGAAACAAAACCCCCGTACGTTACAGAGAAAATGAAACTGAAAGTGGTATTGCTGGTACTCACTTCTTCTTCGTTTTCTTGCTCGACTGACAAATACCAAGATCGAAGAAGAGTGTGGATTCCTTCCATACCGCAGAGAGAAAACTGAGAGCAAACTCAGGAGAAAATGAGCTCCTGGTGGGCAACCAAAATTCCGGCAAACAGTGATGCCTTTACCCACCGTAGTAGCACGAAAGACTTCAACGGGCAAACAGGCGAGGAACGTGTTTGCACGAACGATACATTTTGTTTTGAGCCTTTGTTAACCAAACAATATTAATAGGCAGCAAATAATTCGACCTATGTGGTTCGGTTTTGGTTGAGCAAGTAATTAGTGTGTAACGGTTAGATAAGGATCGAACCGGATGACCTAGGAGCGTAGGGTCTCAAAGGATGCCAAAAGATGCAGTTTTTTTTTCATACCTGTGAAACATGATAGCGTGTAAACATTACATTGTGGCTTGTGAAAAGCGATGGAATTTTTTGAAAGAACTGTCCCTCCGAATGCTCCATTCAATCTGAGGCAAACGTCAACGGTTTCATCCGGCCATCATCTGTGTGTTTCTATCGAAAGCAACGAAAGCGTGATTCGCATCTACGATCGAACGTGCTGAAGCGCAAACCGCATGCTACAACGCATTCCTCGGCCCTTTTAAGACGAAAGTCAGCTGGCTGAGTGTCGTCGGGTTTTCTGAGAAGATTCGATCGATTTGTAGCCCCCAAAACGCACACAGGCGCACCCGCGGAATCGGGAGAGATTTCTCTCCGCAGCAAGCATACACCTGAGGGTGCCACTCGCGAAGCAAAAGGGCCTGGGCACGCGTGCTTCGTGTAATCGCGCACACACATATGAAACATCACGCGAATGCGAGCTGGTCGTCGTGTAAAGGCGTGTGTAAAGGCCTCGCGGACAGCGGACATACGGCGCGAAAGTGAGAACATGCGGGCGAGCGAAGCGTGTGCGCAAACGGAACGTGAATGTGGTTTTTTGAAAGTGAATTGCCACTGCCGGACGCGGGGGGACCGGTTCGGCAAACCATGAAGCTGTCCGCCCGGAAGGTCGTCGCGTTGGTGACGAAGCCGGATCCGCGATTTGTAGATCGTTTTGACGCCTCCAGTCGCCTTCCGCTAGGTGCAGAAGCTTCCACCCGTGAAATCATGTGTTTAATAAGCCGGGGACCCTTGATGGTTCCCTCGGAGCTGCTCTCCAAAGCAGCACCAGTGACCTCCTTTTCTCCTGTCGCTAAAACCGGTGAGCTTAAGCACAGACATCCGGCGACCGACCACGAGCTCGAACCGAACGGCCGGGCACGCATATGTAAATGAGGCTTTATTGAAGTTCGATTAGGTGTAGGCAATTTCAGGGGAATTTTATCACCGAACTGCAAATGCACCCGACGATGGTGCACGCGACGCGCGTTAGGACCCTACACTTGTTCGCTGCACTCGCTCGCCCACTTTCCCCTCAGTATGTGTCCTCGAAACCGGTCGATAAGTGTCCGCCACGGTGAAAGACATCGAGGTGCAGTTGCACAAAAGCAGCGTGTACAAATAATGCGTGGCGCGCGGCTGTGGAAGAAGACGGCCACGACACGACAATGCCTAAGTCAACCGGGCACGGCCGCACGCCCCTCGAGTTGTCGCAGTAAAGTTCAAGAAAAATGTAATTGCTCGCCAAATGAGTCGCTCGAAGGTTTCCCGTTTCGGACGGGCAGGCAAATCCGAGGGGGGGAGCGAGAAGCGAGCAGCGGGCGAAATAAAACAGTGCAACAAAACGAACTATTTTGCTTTATCGTCGGCTCCATCGAAAACGCAATACTGGCGGGAGGTGCAGCGCGGCCCGTGTCTGCAAAATGTTCGTTTCCACTTATGTCAGCCCATGTTTCGAAGCCGTGAAGCTTTGCATCATGTGACGAAATTAGCCTACCGTGGATGTTTTTTGGAACACTAAATGGCAGATTTTGCAGATTTTATTCATCTCAGTTTCACCACGCGGGTGCAATCCAATCCATCCGCGGTTTTATAGTGCGACAATCTCATTTATGTTTTTGCCACCATAAAGAACCATTCCTTCTTTTACGCGTGTCCCACTGCTGCACATGATGTAGTATAAAGTAGAGATTGTGAAATTGGATCGGCTGCCCGGACGTTTTTGAAAAGGGGGCTGCCAATGAATGCAAATCAATAGCAACCACCAAGTACGCGTAACGGATACGATTTGTGCGAGCGCTCGGCATGTCAGCATGTTAGACGAAATTGAATGATCTTGGCCTTACGGGGCCGGATTAAAAAAAAAAGTCGCTGATTGACGTTCGAAATGTATCACCTCAATCTAGCCTTACGCTCAATCGGTCGGGGGAGGAGGAGGAGATTGTTTGATTTGGAATTCAATAGATCCGTTTATGCATGCACGTTCCAGGGGGTTGGCCCATGACTCACCGACGTGCCAGGACAGATGAATTCTTAAGACTACGGTCTTAACAACCCGGGGGGGGGGGGGGGGGGGGGTATGGTTCAAAACCCTGGAGTTGTTTTTTTGGCACATTATGTTTGCATGGAAGCTTGTTTGGGCAAATTCCAACCTATCAAATGGGTTTTCCCTTATTCTCATTGTGAGCATGACCCATCTTGGAAGGCTTAAAGTTTTCTTGCATAAAGTAAAATAATGTTTTCATTTAGGCCATTTTAAAGCTTTCCAAAGAAACATTAGCAATCTACCGAGAGCAATTCACCAGACTACAAAATAGTTAAGTCTTGGTGTCTCTGAATTCATCCAAGCGGAAAGCACACCATAAACTAGGCTTAATTCTTATTCTTCAGATAATTCGTCTTTACAACAGCTTCCTCCGGCTCGGTGTATCCGTCGTCGGCTCGAAGGCGTCCGGCAAAAGAGCATGATCTAAAAAATTATGGTCTTGAATTTGTGGTTGATTTTTAATTTACCCACCCCGTTCGGAAGGCTCACCGGCTTGTGCGAATGGCTGGGCTTCCGTCAAGGCCGTTTTCATTTTCTGCATTGTTTGTTTGTTTGTTTGCTTGCTTTTTTTCGCTCGCGGCGGATTACATTTCGGTTTTTGAGGCTGCTTTTACGATGGGTAGCTTTGTTTTCATCGGTTCGGTTGCGTGCCACTAGCAACCTCCGGCACGGATAACAATCATATCCCCAGGCCTTGGCGGAGTTGTAGCTGGTGATATTTTTTTTGTAATTCTGGAGCATAAGTTGTGCTTATTAAGCTCGTATTAAATTTATAGCAACGATCAAAATCTTGCAGCTATACACTATCACTTCCTGTAAAAGAAACACAATGAGCTTTGATTGATTTTTGTAACACAGATTTCCTTACTAATAGTAGTTGATGTTAAAAGATATGTATCTTGAAAACGATGTTGATCGCTAAGATTTTGCTCAGCATTTCAATGATTATGAATAAAGCATATCTTCACTCCAGTCCTTTGAATGTGCGATTAGTGCGTCACTGTTAAATCACGTCGTTTGGTACGACCTCACATAAGAAAACCTATCATGCGACTTTTCATCGGAATGTATCGATTCCCCCACACTTGGCCGCACTCTCAACCCCCCCCTCCCCTCCCTCTCTCGAGATGTGTAATCGTCATCCAAATAGACGGACGCTCAAGCGCGTAACCTCAACTCCATTTTGCACGATACGACGGCACGAGCATACATTTTATTGTTATTACTCACCGAATCGAACCGCGCGAGTGCACCAGCGCTTTGTAAATCGAAACTGATCGACGCGGTTGAATCAAACCTCTCAAACGAAAGACTTGCGCCGTGCGCTAAGCGACGAACCTTCAAAAAGTGCGGTGAAGTGGTTATCGTCGGCTGCCAAATATGTGCTTCAACTTTCGACCGTGTGCTCGACGATCGTTCGAAAGTGGCCTGCGCAGAGGATGGCGGCAGAAGGATCTGTCGGTATTAATTGGATTGTAGCCAAACCGGCTCCAGCTGAAGATGTCACAGGCCAGGCAGCTATAGAGTTGTTCACCTACACACGATTAGCGTGACAGGCAGCTGTAATAAATTGCAATCGCGTGTCTCCCACATCGTCCCGTGCGTGATGCAGTTTCTGCCAGCACCACGCTCACTGCACAAGTTCCTTCTACTCAGAGACTGCCCATCTTTTTCTGATTTTGTTCGCTTGCCCCTATGGCCCATCGATCGGGCCGCTGAAAGCTTACCAACACCACATAGAAGCAAAGAAAAGATAATTCTTTGTCCCTGAGTTCTTTATGGGAAGTTTGCATACGTTTGCATGGTGGAGAACTTATGGTTCATTTTACGGCCTGTGATTAAATGCAAAAATCGATAGTTTTGAACGAAGAAAAGGTGGAAAGAATTAATCAGTAGATTTATGCTACAAAAAGTCTTTAGTAATCATACATCCATAGGTCAATCACTATAATGATTTCAAAAATCCATACATGGTCGTAATATGCAAGTGACTTTTGTTCGTATTCCTTAAAATTAAATTCCTTAAAAAAAAACATCATTGAACAGGTTTATCAATCGTTTATCATTCGCACAACGTGTCAAGTGCGTTGTTGAAAGGCAACTTTGTTGTCGATGCATATTATGAATATTTTAATCAGTATTTACCTATTTATGCGTAGACTTACCGATTACAATCACAACAGACACAAAGGATGATAAGTTTATGGTTGATTCTTGAAACATTGCTTCTCCTTTCCTATCCACCAGCATCGTCACCTGGTCATCTGAACGCCCTCAATGCTTCGCTAAGCTTTGCGCAACGTTGTTGCGGTGCACAATCCAGCGCGGTATGTTCAAAGTGGTTGTTTTCCGATGACACTTGAACTCATATAAAACTCCGATTACCTCATTTCGGTTCGCAGCATCGCGAATGGCAACTCGGAATGGGTAGTTGTATCGCTGCCCACAAATACCAACCACCGTTTGATTGCGTCTATAGTGGCAATAATGCTTCATCTTTTCGCCAATTGGCTGGCCAAAGTGTTGGCAATTTTTCTGCCACTTTTTGGTGTCAGTTTATATCAACCACTCCTTCCCGAAAACATTGCCATGCAATTGTCGTGTGATAGAAACTGGATGGTTAAAAAAAACCAGCATTAGCCATCGTTCAATAAAAATAATTGACTTGAAGATAGCTATTTTGGAGGTACAACAAAAAAGCCGAGGATGCGCTCTTGAATGTCGGCACTTGGCATCAACTATGGTTGTCGTATGTTTCCCCTTCATAGGCGATGACCGCAAACGCAAAAGCGTGAAATAGACAATAAGTGAAGGTTTATTGTACCAGCGAATGCCTTTCCAACATGTATTGATTGATGTCGTACCTTCAAGTTATAATGTTGACCTCGAGGATTGAAAAACGCAATGACGACGCAATGATTTTTTAAAGATTTCTTTGTCTCCAGTTCCACAAAAAATAGAGATAGACCACACTTGATATCAATTAGTCTGCTTATATTGAATGTGTGGAAGTACATCCAGTATTCTTGGGACAAGGTATTTAATTTGTTTGTTTTATTATACATGCAGGTGGTTTTGACAAATATTTAAAAAAATATTTTACTAATATTTTCTGTACTTACCTTCTCTTTCCCACAGGTATTTGGATGGATCCTGGCGTGCCTACATCTGTGACATAAAAAGCACACAACGCTTGGAGGCTGATATACACTAGCGCATTATTGCCTCCCTTTTTTCCTATCGCAACACTGGAAGGTGTTCCGAAAACGTGTCATCGGCGTACGACCTTGATACAAATTGTGCGTCGGACCGCAGCACCTGCCAACCTCCAGCAAGACGCACGGCTCGCGAAAAAAAAAAACGAACCCACTCACTTACCCTTGGTCGTCGTCTGGGCAGGACTGAAAGGCTTTCGGCCGATCGCACTGGGCTGACGACACTTGACTCACTTTTTCCGTTTTTTTTGGTCCTCGAAAAACTGTTCGAATAGCGCACATCGATCGATTTGCCTTAACCCCGCATACTTAACCCTATCCTTCACATTCTTTGTCCAAAGTCCATCGTCGTATGGACCATAAGTTCGTCAAATATCTAAGCTCCGGACAGCTGTGTGACCACAGGATCACGGCATGCTTCGAGTGCCAAACAAGAGTGTTCAATTGTTCACGGCCCTTCAGTTGCTAGGAAGACAAAATCAAACTCTGTCTTAATCCTACACAACCGAAACACACTGCCGACCTTAGAGATCATCGTGATTTGATAGTATCTATAAGTATAGCACAGATACCAAGATAACATTGTAGAATCCAAATTTCTGTAAGGTATACGAATCTTGTGGCAAACGTAACAGCCAAAATCCCGCCGGATGCAATGAGATTTTAATATTAAATAAAACAACAAACACAATATGGCCAACAGATTGCTAGAATAGGAATATAAAAAAAAAAATCTATCGTGGACAAAACGGAACAGTCCTTCCGATTCGATCAGTTTGACATTCGCGATACAGCCCGGAGTGATCATCGCCCTTTTTTCGTTTGTACCAACACCAACAACTGCCGGCGTGTGACATGGCACGTCAAAGCGTCCTTATCGACTGCATAACCTTCGTCTAGTTTTCGATCATCATTATTCCCAGCAGGGCGTGTGCCGTTATCGGTGGCTTTTCTTCTTCCTTCTATTTTGTTTCGGCTTCCACCTCGTGTTTGAGGTGTTCCATACAAAAAAAAAAGTGTCAGTAGCTCGCCGAACTTTCTAATGCATTTCGGTGCTTTGATTTAATTTCATTTTTCCCTTTCCTCATCCCCAACCACCAGTAGTGCGCGAGCAGTGGTAGTAGTAGCAACAGTAAAGTGATACGTAATTGATACGTGGTGGTGTAAATATTTCGTGCACACGACTCAACCGAAGCGAGAAGAAATAAACCGAGCGAGTGATAAGTGTGTTCGGTCGCCTTTTTTGCGGCAGCCATCGAGTGGCACCCGACCTGTGCAGATGTGTTAAAAGTGAAAGGAAGAGTGCGAAAATAATTCGATCACGGCTACGAAAGGCAGTAAAGTGTGCGGTCACTTTCGCAGAGTGTTGTCGCAAAGTACCAACAACGAAGAAAAGGCGTGGTGGTGAAATTGGTGCAGAAAAACGGCGATTACAAGTGGCACCGATAAATGCGCCCTCAATGAACGCACTGTCCCGACGTCAGCCACCGAAGCAGGAGTTATCAACATGAGGACCCTCGATCGGCCCTTCGCGGGTCCGCGTTGGCTCTGGCCAACCGCCGTCCTGGCTGCAGGCTGCCTGTTGGCCTTGCACTTTACGATTCCTGCCACCGACGCTGCCGGTAAGTGCCTCCCTTTCCTTCAGTTTTAGGCTGCCGCGTGGCCGCGTGGAGTCCCGTGGACAATTCACACAGATATCTCACTTTGGTGGATTACCGGGCCCGATCGGTTTATTGCAATCGGGTCGATTACTTCCAATATGCGAGGCAATTAGCCGATCGTGACATTAATGGAGGTGAAAAGGGTAGTCCAGGTGCTGAACGAGCACTCGAACCATTGGCAACCGTTGCCTTCATTGCACGCTCGGCAAAATCGAACGATCGTTCCAATACCCTTTTACTCGATTGTAGGATTGTCCGCGCAATGTCTCACTACTTTTATTTTCGGCTGCAATAAACGAATGCACAATCACGCAAGGGTTTTGGTGTATTTTTTCTTTAAAGTTTATTGTTGTACTTGTATGATTCTTTTTATTGTGAAATAAGGAAACCAAATAAATTTAATGATCGATAACAGGGCTCACCTCGAGGAGCGAGAAGCGAGCGCAACTCACAAGAGGGAAGGCACAAGAAGTCCCGCTGCTCGCGGTCTCGTATAACTACCGTAAAAGTCGCGCGCGACCCCGGGCTGGTATGTTTCAATCCTTCTTTTTTTTTTTTTTTTCTTTGCAACTGCTCATAAACTATCGGCCACAGGCGTAAACCTAATTTGATGATTTTGGCGAACGATTTCTTCCAAAGAAGGGAACTGTCGTGCGTGTTAATATTGATTGCGAGAGGGGCTTACAGCGCACTGGCCAAAATTTCGTAAAGCTGGACAAAGGGAATGTTTTGGCATTCGGTGTGATTGTGGTTGTGGAGATGGTTGTATGGACATTATTTATGTTATTTTAATCTGTTAAAATATGACACATGCAATGTAGCTTATTACATATGACCTGAGATTATGTTCCTATCTGTCAAAATGTATCATGTAAAAAAAAATCCATCAAACTTAAATCCAATTGGACCAGCTCGTAATGAAACTGAAAATGAATAATTCGTGAGACAAAATTTTAATGTTTTTAAATGTAAATAATTTTTTTTTAAAGTACAGTGCAAAAGTATTACAAACCACGGCGAAGATAATCTCACAGCAACGAAGATATATAAAAATTTCTTAAAGCAAACAAAATTAATTCATTTATATGTCAACACAGCGTTCCTCTCGAACGTTCCGCATTCTCGCCCGTCCCGGATGTCTCCTCATCATCACCGTTATCAAGATGGATTAACCCATCGACGTTAATTTATTTACCCGCCATCCCCCCGGTCCCGTTCCCGATGTGTGCCCAATCGAACCGAGCCGAGCTTTGACATAAATTTCGCAAAATCGCATCCTTTCCGATCGGGCAATCGATCGGGCAGCCTTTCGAATCGTGGCTTGACTTGCAGCATGAATGAGACAGCGGATAGGAAAGGAGGGAGCAAAATGCCATTTGTGCCAGCAAAAGAAACGGGTCGACAGAATTGCATTGATGCATCTTGGGTGCCTGACAGTAGTCTCGCGGGACACGAATTATGCAATTGTTCAACAATGCTCGGCGCGTCATCCGTCACTCATTCGTTCGCTTTTATTACTTACTATATTGTGCTCGGCGACGCGTATCGCTATCAACGCATCTGGAACATGTTCTGTACACCGTCGCAATGGCCATTTTTCATTTTAACACGCTTATTATTCGATTTAATCAACAGTTTTACCAACGTCAAATGACACGATTGAGCATGTTCTTTTTTTTTTTTTTAATCTTGAGCTACCTTCACCTCGATTTGAATGTGTTCGAAGAGGCTGCTTTCGAGCATTCGTGATGCCTTGCCGGATGCGGCTGGATTTGCTTGGAACGGACTGTCGCTTTTCATCGTGTAAACCAACGACGACGCTGTAAATCATCGACCACATGTCAAACTCGCTGCGGTCGGTTATGCATACACAAACCTCGCCATTAGGCAAACCGGCAAGCGGTTGCATCCTACCGAGCGACGCGACAGATGGCTCCACTTTAACGCCCTTTAAAGGAGCTAAGTCCTACGCACCTTCCGCTCCGTTAAAACGGAGCTAATTAAGGCACTCGCTTCACCGAGCCACATCTTCACGGGTGTTACGTGCGCAGTGCGTTTCCTGCGCTCTCATGTTCTACTTATCGGTACAATTTGAATTCTAAACGACCGCGCGACCGATGATCATTACACGCCGTCTAATGATGTGCGGTATGGTAAAACCGACGCTGCTCACGTATGTTGACACCTCCATTTTGGCCTGCAGGCAGCGTAGTGCAGCCTCCAGGAGCGACTCTGTGTAAAAGGGTTTTTTTTTTGTTTGGTTCGTCGTAATAATTATCATTAACCGCAAATTACTCACCATCAACTAGTAGAAGTTGCTTTCAGCTATGATTTATGAAACTGGCTTGCTTACAGCATGCCTGCCATCCCTGGGTGTCTTCAAGGTTGGCGGTGTTTGATCAGTAAACAGCATGCGCTCGTGTATGCTAAGCGGGAGCTAAATTCTGCTCACATATGCTGTCTTGCCGGCTTAACGACTCCACGTGCGATCGTTTCGTTGCCTACTAGGATAAGTACACATTGTTTACTCTTGTTTTCATCTGTCATGTGTGCATGTGTATCTCCCTGTATGACCTAATCTCGTTTTTACTTTTCTATCGCTCTGCTATATTGTATTCTCATTCAACATTGTAACAACTTTTCCCTATCTTAACTGGGGAGTTAATTCCATTTGGTTTAATGTAAGTAAAAGCATAAAACTTCATCCTAGAGCTAGTTTAGGATTACCACAATAGAACACCATAAAACGAAAAGCCATAAAAGACCATAAAAGATACAAATGAGATCACTTGCTTGTTTTTTACACGTAAAACTAAAATAAAATTATAAATGAGCGATGACAGAAGACACAATGTAACATTTTCCGTTTCAAGACCCTATCTACCGTCTTGATTAGAACATCTAAATAAAAGCAAATATTTTAATATCAAGCTGAAATGCAATAGGTCGAAGAATACGAACTCTTAAATACAAGCATTTCATCATTCAAACAATAAGATAGTTTCAAGCCAATAAACTCACTTGAGAAGAATTTTTTCTTCATAAGAAGGGAACAACTTTCCACAGGCCCGACAGTGACTACTGCCTTTTTTTTTGTCACCCAAGTTCCTTGTAAAAGCATTTGAGTCAGGGATGCACTGGATGAACTACATCATGAAGTATAGTAAAGGTTAAGCAATTTTCTGCGGAATAAGTGTCGTAACTGCTGCCGGTACTGGCAGTGATGATGATATAATTGGGCAGATATCTTGTTCTTGCCTGTACCGCATCCGACTGTAATCGATCCGAGCCCCAGCGATCGCATCTATACCTGTGCCTGGCTGACATTCACCGACTTACGCTTGGGCTACCATAAATCTGACACTTTGCGGTATGCTCATCAGATTGGCGGTAGTAATTGTGCACCTTGTTGAGGTAGAATCCATCGTGCCAGCCTTCGCTGTTGCTGTCCGGGGTTCTTCAGGCGGAAATCATGCACCGATCGGTGTGGCCGGTATCAGAAATCTGGCGATAACGATCTTAATCGGGTGTGAAATGAACCCATCGCCCAGAGCTGATTGCCATTTCCTGGTTTCTTCCAGCACGCTGTCGATCAAGGGCTAGTCCGCAAGCAACGGGCCGCACAAATTGCACCATTTGGAGGCATTATTTTTAGACCAAATGTCGACGCCATTGTTACCCAAGAATTTGGTTCTCATTTGTCTTCATTTGCCTACCACAGTTTCCCACGGTGTACAGCGCCCCGGAGCCTTGGTCGGACATCTTTTATTTTTGTTGGTACGCTTGTTTCGGTACCCCACATTAAAAAAAAAAAAACTTTTTGTCCACCGCCGCACACTCGGCCCAAGGTTGCTGGACGCGGATGGGAAAGGGTGGCAGTGCGCACCATCGCCTCCTAGGTCTGAGGCCCGAAGGCTTTGTTTCGATCATTGACTGAGCACGGCAAGGACACCAGACTGGCCACTCGGTCTGCCAGCGATATGTGATTAATACAACTATTAATCTGCATTACCGTAAGTGAAACTGATGGGGGGATTTTATTTTTCTATTTTTTTCGTGCTGTTGCTGCAGATGTAGGATAACCATAGGTATTTCCTCGGCCACAAACAAAACATATCTCAATGAACCTGAAAGGCTCCGATCGTGATATGGCATTTGGTTAAAACGCAATTTGTGTAATGTGGCGTGGTGATGATGCGATAGGTGGAATATGTTAAAGGCATAACCACAAGGTTAGTAGTGTTTTTATTTACAAGTTTGGGTGAAGACGCAAAAAAAAGAGAGAAATAACATGAAGTGATGGAGAGCGAAATTTATCACATGAGAGTAAAATGGAGCTTCCAGGCCAAAATAAAATGAAACAATAAATGACAGGAGTATGTTGGAAAATGTAAAAAAAAAAATGGTTTATGCTAAATCTTATAGTTGTTGAATTATCCTCTACACTACGATTTCAAGGGCTTTACTTGATCTCGTGAAAGGGAAAATTCTACGCATGTATTTGCATGAAAGACCTCCTTCCAATTCTTCAATAAAACTGTCGTACTGCCTTGGTGTTCACTTAACAAATTGAGCAGGGCCATTCTGTAACATGGGTTAATTCAACTGATCCTGTTACACTAGATTGTGTAAAACTGAAATCCCATAAAGGATTCCATCAAGAACGATCCCACGAAGAAGATAAACCTCAAGAACATTCAATTTAACGACAGCTCAACCACACGATCGGACGTTCAGGTTGTCCAGTCCGAGCGTGAGCGGACATTTTTGCTGCCGGATCTGTGTTCATCCTCTTCACGACTAACGAACCACAGCACCATTGGACTTTTCCGATGATCATTCTTCATAGTCCACCTCCACTGGTCCTCGGCTCCATCAATCGGCAGTTCAGGGTCGCGACATCACGACCGACCGACTAGCGTGGCCATTTCGAATGGAATTCAGACTAATTCGCAGCTACTCAACTCATCGTTTGCACCATGCGATTCATCATCCATTCGAAGTGGTTTTCTTTTCTTCATTTGTGTCTTTTCTGGTGCTCGCTTCTCCATTACCCTTTTGTTTGGTGTTGCATAAAAATGGCTAAGAATGGGTTGGCGGCGAAAGCTGAAGGAACATTGCGGGGTAGTAATTGTTTATTCAAATGAGCTGCACTGTACATCAATGAGCAAAAAAAATCAACGCCAAAATGCCAGCAGCACGTCACGAAGCATGCCAATTGCAGTAAAGGACGTCCTAAGATCCTAACAGAGCCACCTGAACGATCGCCGCCAATTCAAGCATCTGCTTCGATGAATGTGAAGTAATTCCAGCGTCCGCGTTTGCCAATAGCCAAACGAAAAACTCTGAATTGACTATAGGTTGCGAAATTTTTTGAGAGAAGGTAACCTTCTTCCAAAGTAGCAGTGTGTTTAGCCTCAGGACGAACATCCTTTGAGTGATCGCGACATCGATGCCAAAAGCGAGGCCGACCAGCGAATGGTCCTTCGTCCAGAATCTGCACAAATGTTCGCCATGAACGCGATTTCTCCTTCGAGGCCTTACCCTTCCCGTCCCCCATGGAAGCTACCCGCTTCGACGCCACTAATTGATGCCGAATCGACGGCGAAAAGAAAATGGCCCCAGACGGGCTGGCAATATCTGGGGTCTGGGATTGCACGCCTTTGGTCGTCCGGTTCCTGCGCGTGTATCACGCACGACGAAGATGCACGGCAAGGTCAAGGCCGCTCGGAATCGCCGGCGGTGGTTCGTCCAACGACACTCGTCCACGACACGGTCTATGATTTTAGAAGGTTTTTCACTATCGCACCTTGCGCTGGGGCTGAAAGATGAAGCTCACTTCCGCTAGGAAAAGATTAGAGCTGGCCGGGTAAGTAGCGTGGCTAAAGTTTTTCGATGAGTTTATCCGAATCTATCTATTTGAGGAGTGATTTATATCAAGGTACGTTTCAAATTGCATCGCAATAGAATGACAAGAAAAAAACTCCTACTCATTTGAAATTTGGTTGGTTGTTTTTTCAGGTATTGGGTTTTTTTAGTAAATTATAAATAAATGAATTTCTCAATCGAAAGAGTTTTCATGGAAAACAAGCTTGCTAACGAACACGGCCTATTATGGATGTATCTTGTAAAAATGAAATGAAAGATCCCAAATGATGGATGGTTAATTATACGACCCACCGATTAGCTCCCTCTCGTTATATAGCCCGGAGCAATAAGGCTTCCCAATTAAATTAGACAACAAGAGAATAAGTCAAGTTAAAAAAAAAATGCCCAATCATTCCGAACAGTTGAAGAACGTTTGGGCGATGCCAGCAAGCAAAGAGAAAAAGAATCCAACATGAAAAGAATGAGCGGAGGGAGCAAGTGGAATAACATAATGGGTCGGCGCGATTTACGGAGAGCAAACACATTTACCATTTCGGTTTCAATATTCGTCCAGCGGAGGAAAAAAAAAATGTTCGTAGATTATAACATTCGCTTCATGCTATTTTTAACCAGCACGAGATATCCAGGGCCTTCGCAGATCTCCTCCTCCAGCTTGAGAGATGCTTGCCTTCCGTGACCTGTCAGACTGGGGACCTGTCCGTCTTCCTTGGCCACAAACCACATCCGGCTTGACGGAGCCGGATCCGCACGAATGTGTATCGACTCCCATGCTCCTCGGACTCCCTTAACCCCCGGCTCCGTTGGAGCGTGGAGCACGTGCAAAAATGGCGCCGCTTGTGATGAATAAAACGATATAAACTGGCGAGTGGGCTTGTGCACACCAAAGACAACGGTCACGTTGGCGGTGACGGTGGCGGCATCGCGGTTTTCGATGTTCTCAGATGCGATACACGATAAACGTGCACTTGCCGGGTGAGGAATTGCATAACACGATGCACCAGGTGCTGCGTTCCGTGTGAGATTCGACGTGTTGATGAGGTACACGACAAGCCGGGAACTGTGCATTCCTCCGGTTGTGGCTGCTGAGTCTCGAATGGGGAAATATTATTGCAGACTCCCGTACGGATTCCTTGCATCGTTTCGGTGGACGTTACCGTTTCGGAGGGATCACTTGATTTCCAAAAACAGGTATCGACAGGAATGGAGTGCATTTTCAATCCATCGTAGGAGTTGATGAAATGTGAAAGGATCAAATTTACCGAGTTTGGTTTCTTGTCACTTTCTCTTGTTTTGGCCAATAATATGTTGTCGAGTTCATGGTGGGAATTTTTACACCATTTGGTTTACGACTACATTTTTCTTAAATTAAAACAAATTGCTAAGATTGCCAATTTGGTAAACTATAATTTCCCGATTTGAACGTTCCTTAAAAATCCTATCGTTTGGTTTGTAGTTTTACAGTACAACAAAGCATACACCAAAAGCATAGGTTTATCGTAGCATAACGATTTAAAACTATTTTCATGAAACAAAAATGAATCATCTTTCCTTTATTGATTGAAATTTTTAGGTATTTTCGCATGTACAAAAAAACAAAAAACACATAACACGAATAAAATACATAAACACCAAACAAGGAACGAAGCAAATTAAGACACCTCGGGCAACGCCGTACAATGCAGGTTTTTGCCAGCACATTTCATACCGTTCGGTCGATTGTTTGCCGAGCTGATGCAATATATAATCACCGTAAATGTCCGCACCAGTCACACAAAATGGCCAACCGCCGCCGGCGTCACCCCGTAGCCAATCGATTTGGCCCATCAATCCTACGGTTAGGGCAGTAGTTAAAAGACACTTTCAATCTCCGCGGGGGTTTTGCTCACACAAAGTCATGCGCACCCGTTCAGTTCCAATCGAGGCCTGTGTTGGATCATTAACTAAACACACACACACAGAGCCTCACACACACACACACACTCATCCAACTGGTCCTTTGGGCTATTAATTACATTGTCTAATGATCGCCTCTCTCCAGCGGCGCAGGGTTTGGGTTGGAATTTTAAAAAAAAACCTCGTTTAAATTCTCGCCGTAATTCTTTGGTGATGATAACGCCTTGAAAAAGCATAATCCGGTTGGTTGCTTCCGATTTCAAGGCAAGCTGCCGAAAGATGGATGGGTAATTTTTCGTCCTTGTAATTGAAGTTATTAATAATTAGCACCATCAGTGAGTTGTTGATGAGCAAATCGTCCTTGGCAGCAAGCGAGCGAATATGTATGCCGTCGAATCAAGAAGCTGTTCTAATTGCACGCTCACAAATCTTCAGGACGTCCAACCATAGGTCTCAGCCGGAGACGATCGTGCGTACGCGATGTAATAATTGTCATCCCGCAACTGGGCCACAAGCGCACTAGCTGCACATTTCGGCCTTGGAATCGGATTTTAATTAACTTCGCAACGCGCCACCAGTGTCGATACGTGCGCCGCCGCAAAGGAATTCGCGAGCGAGTTATGACAAGTATCTCGAATTGAAGTATTTTAACGAACGCGATCGCCCGACCGGATCTGTTCAGCCTTCCTAATGGTGGACCCGGCTCAACGGTTGTCCACGCACCCTCAATGCGCACTCCAGCTGAATATGGTGGTGCCGTTTTTTTTCTTTTTCTTCTGCACCCTCGGTCTCCTTTTTTCTTTCTGCATCCCGCCCGCTGCTTCTATTTCCACGCTAATTGATTGCATCGTGCAGCTCGCTCAAACGGTCAAACGCGGGCGGCCTATAAGATCTCGGTGGAGAACAACGTTCCCTTCTGTGTACTTTATTTTGAAGTGCAGCCACATTTCGCGCTGTGGTCGAGCCCGTGCACCTTTCGCACTGCCTGTCGTGAATGCACTCCTTGCGCTGGTGCTCTTCGCCACCTGGGATGACCCGCGTACGGCGACGGTGTGTGTCACGTACTTCCAGGGCCACAGGACAGGCGTCGAGGCGAAGGAGTTGCAGTTGCTCCCTTCGGCAGCATAAAAACAACGCTCCTATTTACGAGTCCGATTTTATGGCTGTTGGGCGATAAATAAACGGCAACATACTGTGTGTGTGTTTTTTTTTTTCGTTTCATCTTGCATAATTTTTTATTACCAAGCAATACTAATAATTGAGACATAATCGTTGATCTTTCGACGCTTCGGGCGCTGGCTGTAGCATTTGCTTTATCGACCAATTATTAAGCCTCGTGCATTTATGATCTTGCTCATATCTCACCTTATTTTTCCTTTTTTTTTTTAATCTGACAGTAAATGAAGATTGTGGCACATGCTTCCAGTACGCTGAAATTGGTCCCAATGAAAAACGTTAACATTGAAGACGAGTTAACTAAAAGACGGAGCACCTGACGATGAGAACATTTGTAGAACGGCGAATGTTGATTATTAATAGCCACATCTCCTATGGCAAATAATTGAACAGAAACGTTTGAAATTCAGAGATGTCAAAAAAAACAAATTAAGTAACTGAAAGTATTTATTCCACTGACGAAATTTCATTAAAAAAACACGTCTAAACATATTGAAAAAATTAAATCATATCTACGTTTCTTTAGATTTAGTTAAAACTTGAGCAAAAAAAAAAGGTTTCAATCATTATACATTATAAATCAGTCTAAAAACACTTGCGAATCGACCGGTGACGACTAGCTTGACATAATCAAGTGGAATCTATAGAAATGACTAGCCCAGGGCGGCAAAATCAATTAATTCACCATCAAACCGACCCGTCGAGTCCATTGCCCATTTACGTCATATGGAGTCGGCTCCATCCTCGGTGGGAAGAGTTCAGGGGTGAAAAATGGACAAAAAGGCAAGAGACAGATGGTAGGTGTGGTACGGTGCGGTTAAAAAATCCCACACGTCCGCACCACCACAAGCACGTGCTGATCTCTTAACACTCCCCGCAAACATGTGTGAAAAGTGATTTTCATTAATATGCGCGCGGATGCTACCGGGTGGTTGTCCACATCGGGAAGGGAAAGGCGACGGCAACGTGTAGGTGGGAGGGTTTTTTGCACGTACCACATTCCAACATGACAGCTGGACAATGATCGCTGATGGTTGGTTTTGGATTAAGCTTAATCATCGCCCGGGTCGCCTTCCCTTCTTGGCAGCACGCGACTAAACGGCTCGTTCAGACCGAACACCGCAATGCATTGTGTGGAGGTTCTTGAGAAAACCGCGAAATTGGCGGTACGCTCGTGATTGACAGCAATTCGGAATTTTTCCCTGATAGCCGGTACTTGAGGAAGCAAGAATCTGCACTTTTGTTGTGTGGAAATTCTATTGTCTATTCATCCCCAAAAACTTCTCACTTCTCGTACACGAAACGGCAGAACAGTCGTTTTATTGCTGTTGGTTTCTTTTTGACTTGAAAATCCCTAACCTCCCTTGGGGAAGGTTCTGGCGTTGCTCGATGGCGTCAAACGATGGATCATGGCACCACTCAAACCTGCTGTCCCTAGGAAGTTCTTAGCCAGAACACAGACAACCGACTCAAAGCACGACGAAAACTTGTTTTGTCACAAGAAAGCGAAGCAGGACAGTGTTTTTAATGGGTGGTCCAGCGGTTATCTGTAAATTCGATCACGTTTCGTGTCGGCCTCAATAAATCTAGGTTGAAGATAGTAAATTTTCGAACCGCAAAAAATCCGCAGACACGCTATAGTTATGCTCCCGTTTCATAACAGGCTGTTGTTAACGGCTGGCTCCGGACTCCGGTATGCTCTGATAGTTCCGCGCTGTCTATTAATTCCGCTGTCAACTTGCGACCGTTGGCGTCAACTTGGGTCCGAGTTTGGCTATCTTCATTATGCCTTTTATGATCATGTTAATATCTGTAGTTTCCTCTCAACCACCTCTTCGCTCGTTAATCCACTCCTGTTCCGCCTTTCTTTGCTTGATGAATGATCCCGGACTCGGTCGTTCGCCGTAGGCGCAATCGTTTAATCAACTTGGAACATTTTTCACCAAAAACCCGGCCCGGTGCCGTTCGGTGAGGGTCGGAAGCAGCGATTCGGTAACAATTTGCACTGTCGCCAATTAAGCCACCGAACACAGAGCAATTCGACCGATAAGGGACCGGCTTTACGGCCGCCTACCCAGCTTACGTTCTGGTGATGTGCAGATTGCGCCATCAAGACACACTTTAAAAACTGCTCCAAACTACAATAAGGGTGGGTGTTGTTTTTTTGTTTGAGTATGAAAGAAACACGCATAAAACACACCCACGTTGGCTGCGGTGTGTCGGTGAACTCGATGGGGTTGCCTCCCACTAGCACCACCATTCAATTCTTTGCCGTAGGTTTCACCTCCAAGGAACCTGTCCTGTGTTGTCTCTCATTTCACCGTAAGTGACATGCGGCCGGTTTGTTGTTTTCGTAGGCCTGGGTGAGTGTACTCGGGACAGTTTGTTCTCGAAGCGTTTGCTCCGCCCGGCCAAGACCCAAAGGTACAAAACGAAAGCATTCACGATACCGCGGTGGCTGTTGCGAGGCGAGATTCTGATGAATTCCAGGTCGAGCTCGGGGACAACACGGCCATACTGCGACATACTGCGGCGCTCGTGACTCCACGGACGACGGTGTATATTCGTGCAATTATCGCGTATTAAGTGAAAGGCAAATCTTTCGCGACCCAAACGCATGCTGATCCCATGGCTCCATGCTTGACCCTTGAGGCTTCGATCTGCGTGGATCGTGTCGACAGAAAAGTGGACCATCGAACGAACCCAAGCGGACCACTTGCTGCTTGAAACGGACCACAGAGCACAGTGGAACAGTAGGATATAACCAATAAAGCGTTGGTCGACGTTATACGAAACGTAGACGACAAAATTGCAAACTTTTGTATACAAAGCCGGTATATTTCAAGCAGAAAATTGAAATCGTAAAAATCGTAGATTGGCTTCGATAAATTTAGTTTGTTGAAATATCACGTTATTTCAAAATGTTATTTCCTGAAAAAGAATCCAACTTCTGCAATTTCAAAAAATACATTGAATTCAGATTTATTATCAAAAAATCCATGAACGGCTACATTTTTTCCGTTCATGGATTTTTTGATAATAAATCTGAATTCAATGTATTTTTTGAAATTACCGAAAAAAATAAGCAATGGTATTCAACAAGATTTTCATGACCTTTAAAGCCAAATTTGCTGTGTGTCTAGTCTTATTTGGCATAAGAAAGCCAGCTTCAAGCCGTACAAATTTGTGAAGTGTTGGTTATTTAATTTTCTAATCCAATTTTATGGCTTCAACGTTTGTCAAATGACTAATTGCTCGCTTTCTTCATCTCGCCTTTTATACTATTGTTATATCAGTGTTTACTGGATTGAGCTGTCTTCTAGATTATGTTGCTTAAGTTGCAAGTGGTTACTCAACATTAAGTAGTAGAAAGAGGTTAAAAATAATCAAAAGAAGGAAGTTGGCCCACTGTGCGGCGCTACCAGGATCATGTTGCTACGCAACCAAGAACGAAGCCACTTAACTATCGCACGGACATCTGGTGCTACAACTTGTCCACGATTCTACCAACCTGACAGGTCCGGCCATGAAGTATTTGCATGCGTGCACCGCTGGCGACGATGTGCGTCCACGAAGAAACACGCAGAAATGCAACGCGCCACGAGTCGCAACCGACCGAAAGTCTGGACCGCTCGTTGGACAGCTTGTGGAGCCCTGGCCGATTCGGTGCACCTTTCGCAAAGGGAGGACCTGGTGGGCTTATAAATCAATAGACCCGATCTGCAAAATGGCTAGCCCCTTCGACCGGATCTCCAAGCCCCCTTTTAGAGCCCCCTGGTGTGGTTAAACACGCGGTCAAACGTGATCCAATTTGGGCAAGTTGCACTCGACAAAATGGAAAGTCATCACCGGAGAGCCTTGTTATAACCACACACACACATTTCGACACCCATTGGTACACCGTTCTTGCCTGAGGATCGCCGAGGGGAGTCTAAGCACAAACAATAGGGGCCCGAGTGTGACTAACGATATGGGAGGGTTCGATGGGCAGTGATGCCGATTTTGAGGTGTGATTTTATACAAAAGGCGCCTTACCTCGCTTTTCAAACATTGCCAGCGTGGCGCAGCGAAGGGGGTTGGAGCGCATAATTCCATAAGAAAAGGTTTCGCCATTGTTTATTTTCGGTCCAGTGGATCGGGTGGTGGCTTCTGACCGCCCATAGGTGGATTCACAAGGATTAACATTTCTGTGGTTCATTTATTGATTTAATTGCAGCAAGTGTTCGAAGGACAATGCCACGCCAAAGCCGGACGTGCACTGTGTGTGTGTGGAAAAGAATGTTTCCTCTTAGCGATGACCCTACGGAGAACATCTCGTTATTGAGACATTCAAGCGTAAGCAGAAGGAACTAATTAAGCCCCGCACGATTGGACGGTGTGGACAGACAGTCCAAAAGAATTATTGTTTGATTTAAACGACAATCCTTCTTCCGTAGCATTCCTACCAAATTTCTCACGCCATCGGAAACTGTAATTCGCTAATCCCGGATGCAAAATTAACTGCGACACGGCCCACGTCTTCTCGTCGTCGGTAGCATTTGCACAAAATCGCGCAACACTAAGCCCGACAATAAAGCCAGCGCGAATTGATCCTCTGCGGATCCTCGCACGCCATTGATGTTTTAAGACGCGAGAGAAGCGGTGAGGGAATACTCGAACCATTAAGTTCTTCCGTTCGTCTTATTCTCTCTTGTTTGCTCCTACCTGGCAGTGAGGTTTATTACTTTATGACTTCACGACTGGCCGGAGGGATTACGTGCGAAATCTGTCGTTGTTGCTCATCTAAAAAAAACCAGCAAAAATCAAATTTTTCTTGACTGCGGTGAGTTATTTCGATAAAATTCCGACGAACCACTGGCTCCAGGGTTAAATACATTAAATTGGCAAATGGAAAAAAACGAGATCTGACAATTTTAACGAATCCGTCCCAAGCCGCGTTTCGGAGGGATCGCTGCTGCAGATAAAATATGGTTCTGCATACGGGAATAAAGTTATTAAAATGTTGACCACTAAGGTCACCCCTAGAGGGCACACCGGGGTACACGACCCATGTCCGGGACAACCGAGGGGACCGTTTATCCTTCCCATTGCCACATCGCCACCTTTTGCCCCTTTGCTCACTCGTGCGAAAAATCGTTTGCCCAGAAGATTTACGATCGGGTAATGCGGAACATTAATCAACCGATACAGAGAGTGACATGGAACTGTAAATTGCTCCTTTTACGGAGCATTTGGTTGTGCACGTTAGCCGAAAAATATTACTTACCCACACAACTCACCCCCTCCCCTCCTCCTGCTGCGTCCCTTTGCGCTCGCTTCCTTAGGCCGCTTAAGATAGGATTAGATTTTTTGGCATTCGAGTGGAAGTGAAACGTTCTCGTTCAAGCATGGCCGTTGGTGACCTCACACAGACCCGAATGGAATTACTTATTCCTTTCACCTACCAGGGACGTTCTCTTCGCGGTCAGATATTATCATGCCTCGGCTACCATTCCCCGGAAACTTTGCGGATTTCGATCTAACAACCCTTTGCTATCACTTCTCAGATGTATGCTAATTTCGTTACGTTTAATTTATTTTACCCTTCTCTGTCCATTGCAGAGTCCAGCCTGATGAGCCACGTCGAGAAGCAGCGGTACGATGGATGGTACAACAACCTGGCGCATCCGGACTGGGGAGCCGTCGGTAAGTCTGTCCCACTTTCCGAAGGGATTCGCGCTCATAATATTTTGATTTATCACCTACACCCGACGTGTCACTGCGGGACGTCCAAAATGTGGTGTCACCAAAAAGCAAACTCACCCAAAAAGGCCCCCCCGACTCATTCTGAAGCCACCGCGGGGAGTTGTCAAACAATTCCACACGGTTTCGAATGCGACCGCCACGATGACAGTTGGACTTGCCCTGCCCTTAACGGCGACTATTTGCTTAACTGGGAGCTTTCAAGCTTAACTTTTGTTGTGTGTTCTGTTGCACTCAGGTCCGGTAACCGTAGAATTATGGCCCATCGTCGTCCAAGGAATCGTATAATCGGTCGTTACGATCGCTCAATTTTCGACCGGATCCACCCCGGCGCTGGTTGGATCGCGTTGCACTGCAATGAAAACTCCCATGTTGCCAACAAAAAATATTAAACGAGGTTTTTGATCGTAAATCCAAACCGAGTATTATGTTTATTTTTTTGAACGTCTGGACCGCTCCTTGCGCGTCCTTTCGTCCCATTTCATCGCTCCGCCGGCTTGCCGTATTCCGCGATGTGTGGCGAATGAATATGTAAAGTTTAATTATTTATGATTACCGGGCATTGATGTTGGCTATAAAAACCCAAAAAAAGGGTGGAAAAAAATGACACCGTGAGCCACCGCTTGCGTCATGCAATGCGGGCAGTTAAATTGTTCTCCAGTTTCCCATCGCTCCTTGCGGCTAATTAGCGAACGCCAGCGTCGTCCATCGGCCAGCGCTGATCCCTTCCACCATGGGAGGAGAGCTTAGTTTCGATTCTCCAGATCTCAATCACAGTAATTGGAGAGACGCGAGGGAATATTCAGGCAAGCAGAGCAATCATTTATATTTGATCAAGATGATGACGTATTTCGACGCTTAATTTCAACACGATTTTTTTTTAAATCGTTACAGCCATTGAAATTCAGTCATTTTATGAGCGTACATTTCAAGTTTAACTCACGACGGTTAAATAATAGAGTGACATAATTATTTGATAGACGGATCTTTATAAACGTATTGTAAATATCTGAAAGGCTAAGTAAAGTCGCACTGGACGAAGAATAATGGAGAAAAGGACATCAGCTTTCGCTTTTTGATGGTTAAATTAAAAAAAATGATTGATACAACCTGGTTTCCTTTATTTGCAAACGATAGATTGTACCGAGAGTTTCGTTTTATCTTCATTGAAATTACTAAGTAGATCCTTAATGTTTTAGACAGAGTCCATTTATTCTATCAACACCTCCACCGGCTTGGCAGGCCAGCACAAAATCGATTACTGCATTTATGAAAGACCCCTAGGGGCATTCAGTCAGACCCGTTCGAACTCTTGTGGCACGTGAGCAAAAACGTAACACGCCATCAGAATCACGCGACCCACAGAAACTGCATCTGGGCCCAGCACTGAAATGAAATGCGCTGCAAATTTCCACCACATTTTCCTCCGCCTGGCAAACCTCTGCCGGCCAGTGTCCCTCGACGTTCGTAGGAGTCGGTCGAAGCTCGGAGTGACTTAATTGGATTAAAGCTTGTATACCGGGGCACCACGGGTTTGTCCGGCCCACTTGACTCCAATGGCACCGGCCACCGCCCAATCGCTTGGGGAGGGAGGCTTTCCGAAGTTCAGTTGTTAACTTTGTATCGCTTCTAGGTCTCTTTTTCTCTTTCTCTCGCATTCTTGATCCCGCGGAGACCCCGAGAGCCATCCGTCGTCTTGCTGCCAGGCAACGTTGGATGGATGGGTGCCCTTGATATGGGGTGCACCCTCCCGAGCGGCCGCATTCGTAGCAAGTGTGTAGGCACGGCGCAGCAGGAGACGGTACTGCTTCACGGTGGCACACCAACTCGGTTCTCGGTTTCGAACGGCCGGCACACAAACGGCAGTTGCAGCTACTAAACAGCTACTAAATTGTATGAATAATTCCGCACAACGCGTGCTGCGTTCAAAACCCTTTGCGCGGCGAACGGCGACATGCAGTCCCGCGGCTAAGATGAATGATTCAACCCCGGCGAACCAGTTACACCTGTGCCCTGCGACATGCTCGAGCGAAGGAATCCACGCCGTGGAATATGATCTCGCTGACTGATCGAGTGTGCACCTTTTTTTTTCCCCTCTCTCCAGGGCTTGTTGTGCGAGCCTTCTCTTACCATCGCTTGTCGCCCGAAGGTCTGGGGCTGGGGAACTACTGTGGTGCCTTTTGGCTGAGCTGCCCTCAACACTCCGTCGTTGTGCCTGCAACTCAAACGGTACAGCATATCCCCAATGGAGCCAACATACTTATGTTAATCCACCAACCGCCCTCCCCGACGCACTTACTCGATCGTTCTCGATCTCCAGTGCACTGCCAAATACAATGAGTGTCAGCCGTGCCGCCGCCGTCGCTACATTCTTCGGAACGGATCATAAATCATTTACGAGTCTTCCTCGCCAGCATTGCAAACTGGTTGCAGCGTGCAATGGCGCGGCATAATTGAATGAGCTTCTTTTTTAACCTGCCTCTAGACGTTCTTTCGGTGCGAACCGCGACTGGTTTTCGCCAAGGAAACGATTTAATTGAAATGAATTCTTCGCCTATAATAGGTCTTGTTAGGCCACAGGAAATGTGTTTTATTTAACGACAAGATCGAATTGTAAATGTGCAATAGAGGAATCTACCTCCTATACTTCTACCATTTCAATACATTGTTATTGCTCGTTGCTTGAAAGCTCGGCGATTACATTTTTCGCTATTTACTTTCGTAAAATGTTTAATGGACATGCCATAGATAAATTGCCGGCGAATTTAAGCTCATACCTCTTGATTTTTTACATAAGACAATTGGCATTGACGATTCAAATAAAAAAAAGGTTCAAAGATAACATTTCCTCCGTGCCAATTCCTTCGAGAACTGTGATTTGTATTTATTGAATGAACTTCCCCATTTCAAAAGGAACACGATCAACCCTCCCAATGGTCCACCTTGAAAATGCACTTTTCGAGTTCCTCTTTGCTCTAGTCATTTGAATCCTTGGCGACCCCTCGCACTGGCTTTAATAGTTTACCTTCACTGTGGCAAACTTTTTATGTTATTTTCTCGAACTTCCTTGAGCATGGGATGCTATGCAGCGATCCAGATGGGCACGGGCAAAATCTGCGTCCAGCTTATTGCATTATGAAACAATTCACCCGCTCGAAGTCACTTATATCCGTCCCGAAGAAATAATGGATGGTCTGCTTCACTCGCTGGCCTCGAAACCGAATTTCAACCGTAGTTAATCGTACCAGGATGGGAATGGTGTGTTAAATATGGTCTTTTTCAACTGCGACTATGTGTTATTGACTGTGCAAGATAATTTTTGTTTAAATCAATCGGTTAATGGAACACAATTTACAGTTTATCGTTTTCATGTCATTAAGCAGTGTAAGCTCAGTGTGATTTATAGATTTTTCTCAAGTCAGCAAAAATAGAATATAGTGAGCATAATACTCTCGGGGAAGCTTTCATGTTTGTCATACATTTTATCACCATTTTCAAAACAAATGAATAAAAAAAAAGAGCTAGTCCTTGATTTTACTCACTCATATAAAAAAACAGGCTTCGCCATTAGTTATGTTCTCATAAAAAAGTTGTTGTTGCTGTGAAAACGGTTGCAACATTTCGTGTCGTTTGACTCGTAATAAAGTTGTCGCTCTAGAAGTTGTCTTCCTGTTGATGGTGAGGAAAAACACATGCATTATGCATGTTTCTAAACATGGCTCGGACGCTTAATTAGTCAGTGTTTAATTATTTTTATCACCTTGCTGACACACTCGCTGCGTATCTGCGGCATTGATCTAGATACCTGCGGGCTCGATAAGGACAACTATTTCAGCGAAAGCTGAATCACCAGCGTGAAAAACGAATAGGCGATTACAAAAAAGTTTAACTTGTAAGAAATGAATCAATGGCTCGATTTTCGAAACGCATGTTCTAAATTATGCTCTGGAAAAATATAGCAATCTTACATCTGCTCCATTCCTTGAAACACCCGACGCAAGCTTGACTTTAACACTAACCTAGTTTATTGCATGTACACACTAACAAAATGTTTAGTTCTTTGAATTAAGTCAACAGTCGCTTCAGCATATGTTCCAGCAAATTCACACCTGCAATTACGGAGACATAATAATTTATCTTCACCTCTCGAAGCACTTTGCTTGCAACTCCAACACGGTGGACGTTGCGCCATTCCCTCGCACAACTTATATTTTGTGCAAATAGTAAGATTCTGGCACCGGCTAGACAGAACCGCTTGTCATAACAACTCCGCTCGAGCACAGGCAACCGATTTTACGACCGCAAGTTTCTCTGCGAATTTACGTTTGCTTCTGTAACACACACACACACACACACACACACACGGTGCGATTCAGTGCACCGTCGCGAGAACCGTTAATGGACAATTTAGGAATAATTATTATTTATGAGCACGCCACATTAACATTGAACTGCTTCCGTTTTGGTGTTTTTTTGTTTCTGCACTTTGCTACACGCTCACTTAGCAGACGTCAGTCGCCACTTACTTGCGATGCTTCCCTACGCCGTGCGCCGTGCACTTAGGCAGTGGCACGAAAATCATCATCCATTAAGGCAACCCTATCCCTTAAAATATGTAAATTAGTACAAGGTACAAGCAATTACAACCCGGTGTTGCAGGACGGTTCTCCACCGCTTTAAAAGCGCGCCGCGTGATTGCGTTAGACACGGGAAGAGTTATATTAATAGAGTAGACAAATTTGTTATTGCAATTGTACAAAACATTCGTTTAAACGCTTGGCTAGCTTTTTTTGCAGCAGTAAAAGTAAATTTTCCAACTGTAGAACCATGTCTTTATACAAACTTTTCTAAGTCCTTATACGGTATGCTACTTATGTTTTGCCTGTAAACATTGAATATCGTAATGTTTTAACAAAGATTTAATTATTACAAAATGGAGGCGCCTAGTTGCCTTTACATTTTTTACAATAAGCACCAAAGTTGCATCCGTCACGATTCACAAACATGCTGGAATCTTGTGTGCTGAATTTTAACTCCATATTTCGTAGGCTAGGATAAATCTTCACCTGGATATTTCTTGCACCAAACTTGAGTCTCCTTCGATTTTCAGATTGAAGTTTTCATTATGTACTCTACTCTTTGATAGATAACCATCTCACAAGGAAGGCTCCGTCGGCGTACTCCGACGGTGTGTACGTCATGGCCGGCAGTAACCGACCGTCGCCGCGCAAGCTCAGTCGGCTGTTCATGCGCGGCACGGACGGTCTGGCATCGATGGAGAACCGCACCGCACTGCTGGCCTTCTTCGGTCAGGTGGTGACGAACGAGGTCGTGATGGCGTCGGAGTCGGGCTGCCCGATCGAGATGCACCGGATCGAGGTGGAGAAGTGCGACGAAATGTACGACCGGGAGTGCCGGGGCGACCGGTACATCCCGTTCCATCGGGCCGCGTACGATCGGAACACCGGCCAGAGCCCGAACGCGCCCCGCGAGCAGATCAACCAGATGACGGCCTGGATCGACGGTAGCTTCATCTACAGCACCTCGGAGGCGTGGCTGAACGCGATGCGCTCGTTCCAGGACGGTGCGCTGCTGACGGATAAGCATGGCACGATGCCGGTGAAGAACACGATGCGCGTCCCGCTCTTCAACAATCCCGTACCGCACGTGATGCGTATGCTGAGTCCGGAGCGATTATACCGTGAGTAGTCGGGTTGGTTGCGCGTAAAAAGCTTGTGCTTGAATTCTTATCCCATATATTTCTACCACTCCTTGACAGTTTTGGGTGACCCTCGAACCAACCAAAATCCGGCCCTTCTCTCGTTCGCCATCCTGTTCCTGCGATGGCACAACGTGGTAGCGAAGCGTGTCCGCCGACAGCACCGGGACTGGGGTGATGAGGAAATCTTCCAACGGGCGCGTCGCGTCGTAATCGCCAGTCTGCAGAACGTCGTCGCCTACGAGTACTTACCGGCGTTCCTCGACAAAGAGCTACCACCGTACGATGGTTACAAGACGGACACGCATCCCGGCGTGAGCCACATGTTCCAGGCGGCGGCGTTCCGGTTCGGACACTCACTCATTCCGCCCGGACTGTTCCGTCGCGATGGCCAGTGCAACTTCCGGCGTACCAACATGGACTTCCCCGCGCTGCGGCTTTGTTCGACCTGGTGGAATTCTAACGTAAGCGCAACGCGAACTTAATCTTAGTGATGGTCCCAACTCACACTTCCCTTTCACATTGCAGGACGTCCTGGACAATACGCCAGTGGAGGAGTTTCTCATGGGGATGGCCTCACAGATTGCGGAGAAGGAGGATCCGCTGCTGTGCTCCGATGTGCGCGATAAACTGTTCGGCCCAATGGAGTTCACCCGGCGGGATCTCGGTGCGCTCAATATCATGCGAGGCCGCGACAATGGACTGCCGGACTACAATACTGCCCGCGCCGCCTATCGCCTGCCGAAGAAGAAGACCTGGCGTGATATCAACCCGCAGGTGTTCGAGCGGCAACCGGAACTGTTGGAGTAAGTGACAACTGGTGCGAGATGAGTGTTCTTTGTCTCACACGACAATTCTATTACTCGCCAGATTGCTGATCAATACCTACGACAACCGCCTGGATAACGTGGACGTTTACGTCGGAGGAATGCTGGAGTCTGACGGGCGACCTGGGGAACTGTTTTCGGCAGTCATCATCGATCAGTTCACCCGAATCCGTGATGCCGATCGATTCTGGTTCGAGAATGAAGATAATGGGTGACTTAGAAACATTTTCCACTCGATCATTACTTAGACAACCGTAGAAATTCTCATTGATGTGGCTTTTGTTTTTAGTATTTTCACGAAGGAAGAAATTGCCGAAATACGCAAGTTCACGCTCTGGGACATCATCGTCAACAGCACGGACATCGAGGGGGACGAAATTCAGCGCGATGTGTTCCACTGGAAGCAGGGCGACCCGTGTCCGCAGCCGGAGCAGCTGAACGCCACCCTCCTGGAGCCGTGTAACTATCTCGAGGGCTACGATTACTTCTCCGGCTCGGAGCTGGCGTACATCTACTCGTGCGTCTTCCTCGGCTTCGTGCCCATACTTTGCGCTGGTGCCGGATACTGCGTGATTAAGCTGCAGAACAGCCGTCGGCGTAAGCTGAAGATCAAACAGGAGGCGATGAAGAATGCGGCCACCGGGAAGATCTCGGTCGAGAAGAGTGTCGCGCGTGAGTGGCTCCATGCGAACCACAAGCGCCTGGTGACGGTCAAGTTCGGACCGGAAGCGGCGATCTACACCGTCGATCGGAAGGGTGAAAAGCTGCGCACGTTCAACCTCAAGCACGTGGACGTGGTGACGGTCGAGCAGTCGCAGGAGAACTACAAGGCGAAGAAACCGTACATCCTCCTGCGCGTCCCGAACGATCACGATCTGGTGCTGGAGCTGGAGTCGAACTCGGCCCGGCGCAAGTTCGTCAAGAAGCTGGAAGATTTTCTGGTGGTGCACAAGAAGTCGATGACGTTCGTTGAGTCGAACCGGGACCTCATGCTGGCCAAGGCGGAAACGCGCGAACGTCGTCAGAAGCGGCTGGAGCACTTCTTCCGCGAAGCGTACGCCCTTACGTTCGGCTTGCGGCCAGGTGAACGCCGCCGCCGGTCCGATGCGTCGCTGGACGGCGAAGTGATGACCGTTATGCGCACCAGCCTGTCCAAGTCGGAGTTTGCGGCGGCGCTCGGTATGAAGCCGGACGATATGTTTGTGCGCAAGATGTTTAACATTGTCGACAAGGACAAGGATGGCAGAATATCGTTCCAGGTGAGCATGGATTGATTGCGTCTAGCTGAACATAACAACCGCATACTTACCGCGTCCTTCAATTTGTTTCAGGAATTCCTGGAAACGGTGGTTCTTTTCTCACGTGGAAAAACGGACGATAAACTGAGGATCATTTTCGACATGTGCGATAACGATCGCAACGGTGTGATCGACAAAGGCGAGCTCAGTGAAATGATGCGATCGTTGGTAGAGATTGCTCGTACGACCAGCGTCACCGACGATCAAGTCAACGAACTAATCGATGGAATGTTCCAGGTAGTTATAAGCAATCTTTCAATCTATGTAACTACTCAACAAGAAAAATCTTTACTCATACTTTCTCCTCTCCTTCTTTCCGTGCTTTATTTCTAGGACGTTGGTCTGGAGCACAAGAACCATCTGACGTACGAAGATTTCAAGCTGATGATGAAGGAGTACAAGGGAGACTTTGTCGCCATCGGGTTGGATTGCAAGGGTGCCAAGCAAAACTTCCTCGACACGTCGACCAACGTAGCGCGTATGACGTCGTTCCACATCGAGCCCATATCGGACTCGCGCCGCCACTGGATGCAAGAGAAATGGGATGCCTACACGACGTTCCTGGAGGAAAACCGGCAGAACATTTTCTATCTCTTCATTTTCTACGTCATCACGATCGTGCTGTTCGTTGAGCGTTTCATACGTAAGAGAATCACTTTAAAAAAAAAATTAAATTAGAAATGGACTAATTTTAATTTCCTCTTGTAGATTACTCCTTCATGGCAGAGCACACCGATCTTCGGCATATCATGGGCGTTGGAATTGCAATAACACGAGGTTCGGCTGCTTCCCTATCCTTCTGTTACTCGCTGTTGCTTCTCACAATGTCCAGGTAAGTGGCATCACTTGACCACGTCAAACATGTTGTTTCCATCGAAACCGTTTTCAATTTGTATCTGCCCCATTAGGAACCTGCTCACCAAGCTGAAGGAGTTCCCCATCCAACAGTATATTCCACTGGATTCGCACATTCAATTCCACAAAATCGCAGCCTGTACCGCTCTGTTTTTCTCGCTGCTGCATACCGTGGGCCACATCGTAAACTTCTACCACGTGTCGACGCAGTCGATCGAGAACTTGAAGTGTCTCACGAAGGAGGTCCACTTCACGTCCGACTATCGACCCGACATTACCTACTGGCTGTTCCAGACGGTCACCGGTGTGACGGGCGTAATGCTGTTCGTCACAATGTGCATCATCTTTGCCTTCGCTCACCCGACCATCCGCAAGAAGGCGTACAAGTTCTTCTGGAACGCTCACTCACTATACGTGCTGTTGTACGCGCTCTGTCTCATCCACGGACTCGCGCGCCTTACTGGTGCACCGCGCTTCTGGTTGTTCTTCATCGGCCCTGGTATCGTGTACACGTTAGACAAGATCGTTTCCCTGCGCACCAAGTATATGGCGCTGGACGTCATCGAGACGGATCTGTTGCCCTCGGACGTGATCAAGATCAGGTTCTACCGGCCGCCGAACCTGAAGTACCTCTCCGGTCAGTGGGTACGTTTGTCGTGCACGGAGATCAAACCAGAGGAGATGCACAGCTTCACGCTGACCTCGGCGCCGCACGAGAACTTCCTCAGCTGCCACATCAAGGCGCAGGGCCCGTGGACGTGGAAGCTGCGAAACTATTTCGACCCGTGCAACTACAACCCGGATGATCAGCCGAAGATACGCATCGAGGGCCCGTTCGGTGGAGGCAACCAGGACTGGTATAAGTTCGAGGTGGCCGTTATGGTAGGTGGCGGTATCGGCGTCACGCCGTACGCCTCGATCCTGAACGATCTGGTGTTCGGCACCAGCACCAACCGGTACTCGGGCGTGGCCTGTAAGAAGGTGTACTTCCTGTGGATCTGCCCGTCGCACAAGCACTTCGAATGGTTCATCGATGTGCTGCGCGACGTTGAGAAGAAGGACGTCACCAATGTGCTCGAGATTCACATCTTCATCACGCAGTTCTTCCACAAGTTTGACCTGCGAACTACCATGCTGGTAAGATGGCGCTCGGGGCGATAATACAGTACTTCGAATCTAGTTTAGAAATGATGTTAACAATTATGTTTTCTCGATTTGATTGTAGTACATTTGTGAGAATCACTTCCAGCGACTCTCAAAGACGTCCATGTTCACCGGACTGAAGGCGGTCAATCACTTCGGTCGTCCCGACATGTCCAGCTTCCTGAAGTTTGTGCAAAAGAAGCACTCCTACGTGAGTTACACAAGCCCTTCAACACTCAACCACTTCAGATAATGCTAAATTAATCATCTTCTACCCTAACCCAGGTCTCCAAGATCGGTGTCTTCTCCTGTGGACCCCGTCCACTCACCAAGAGCGTCATGTCGGCGTGCGATGAAGTGAACAAAAGCCGCAAGTGGCCATATTTCATACATCACTTCGAAAACTTTGGCTAACCGACGCACCCTTCAATGGTGGTTGGCCCTCTCCAGTTTACCCACAAACCGTTCGTTTCGTTCAGCATCGGGAGGGATGCATTTGCTCACGCATTTCATGGGAAACCGTTTATCAGCGAATTGAATAATTTTATGTAGTGTTCTGTGTTTTGTGCGTCTTTTCAATGTATGTTTATGTGTCGCTTTACATTGTCCAACCCGTCGTTAGACCGTGACTATAAGTCGCAAGATATTCCTGCTACATGTTGTTTTTTTTAACACAGTATTCTCAAACCCTTGGTTTGATTTTCAGGCGCCAGATGAGTATTTGTTGAGGCATATGCGCAACGTTTTGTTCATTTTAAAGCTACTGTAGCGCCACATCAAGGAGTAAACATGGTTCATCATCACTGCCTAAACTGGCTTATTTATTTTAGTCGAGAAATTTCTACCACACTGCGACCCAGCATAAGTTGGATGTTCAGATTATGTCCATGGTTCAATAACGTTCAGCAATAACAGTAGCGATAAGTCGGGCAAGCTGAAAGATGATACACAGGCAGAGATAGATGTCAACCGAATATCCACACGGAAAACTACCATTTCAGAATGAGTGATATTACATGTACGAATAATTGCAATTATTTGTTAGCATAAGAAATCGAAACCATCCATACATCACTGTGAGGGGAGCAATCAAAATAGAACTAGCAAAATCGTTTCTTCAATGCTGGTAAAGTTTGCTACCATCAACTGCCAGAGTGGACGCACCTTTCCGTGTTTGTACAGTTGGTACGTGCTCAGTGTAACCATTCTTTTGTTTAGTTTTAGTTTTTCATCGAGATGCATATGCTCATACCCAAGCTCTATTTGGTTGGCGCAGAAAAGGAGGAGAAACATTATCTTTTGCGCGGAAAGTAGGTTAATGATCAATGTAAATAAGCATTAAACTCGTTGCTATATTTATTGTAACATGTACCGCTAGAAATAAACTTAAGCCTTCAAACAACAGTTGCAGTGAATCTTTTTTTTTCATATTTGAACTAAACGTACATTAAATTTTTGTCGATTTACCTGATTAGTCCCATCTTTCACTTCTCTGGCCGCTCTTCCTGTTCTCAGATCATCAATCAGCTAGAGCACGCAGATGACAAGTGTAGATCGAAGACCGAAGCTGCCGAACGACTTTCGCCGAGTTTCAGCGAAATGATTTTCTGAATTTAAAGGTGGCCGAGCACATGCACCGATTATACACAAAAGCTAAGATACGATTTGGGACCAAGGTGATCTCGAAAAAAAATGCCGCTTTAAAAGGGTTCTTTTTTCAAGTGTTTCATTTTTTCGATTTTTTACAAGGAATTGTAAAGGAGTAAAAAGGTAAGAAACAGCGGAGAAAATGATTTGACATGACGAATATGAATTTTACATCGAAACAATAATAAAGCAATCCTAGAACAGTAACTGCCAACACACGTTTTTTTTACCGTTATCAAGCAGCTTTATCTGCCTTTTGTCGCTTAATAATTATTTATAACAGTTTGCTTGAAAAAAATAAGACAAAAAAAATCCGATACAATTCTCCAAGTGGGTAAACTAACGCCCACAACCTGCCCCACTCCCTCCCCCCACCTCCTATCATTTTACACTGAGACACTTAACTGGACTGCAACATGTAATTTTCATTCATCTGGCAGCACTGCTAAAAAGCTCACAATGATGAAAGCTTCCTACATACGATGTAAAGCTTTTTTTCTGCAAAATCGATGTTTCTAGGACTTAGCATAGAAACGACAGTATAAATGGAAAATCTTCCGTGTCGTGGAAACATTTAGTAAAGAAGAAGTTTTGTATACATGTTCATGTTCTCTTGAGAAATAATGAAAAAGGCCTTCCCTCAGGTTAATTGCTTGTGCTAAATTTCAAGTGCCTGCGTCCGTATGGCTTTGGAAATTTTAAAATCCACGATCCCTGCCACGAGCTCGGGATGGGAGCGAAAAAATCATCTCCGATATTGTCATAGTTCAGTGCAAGGCGAACTCTGCCCTACGCCGCGGTGATGTAACGTAATTATGTTGCGATGTAGCAACCAACCAATAAAACCAGGCACTAAACTAAAGCGCTATGGTCGGAGGCCAAGGAATTCGTCTTGCTACCAACAACGCGATCGAGGCAAAAGGGAGGACTGCTCTCTGATTGTGCACAACCACGCAAAGGGCTGCAAACATCGCCAAGAGGCGCATGGTTTTGCCTTCGGTCTTTACAAATGTCTCTCCCGAGTTAGCCGAAACTTCAGTGGAAAAGTTCATGCTTACATTCGTCGGAGTCATCCTCGCCATTGCCAAGCCGCAGTGAGATGGTAAGTTTTTTTTTTTTGCCTGGACGGCGCACTCATCAAGCGAGTATACATGGATTCAACTCGACATTCCATTGATAGTGCACCGGTCAGCACCAAAGCCAACGCGGAGGATCGATCGACCGCGATCGTCAAACCGTCTGATTAAGTGCGGTACTTGATCTTTCCAAAAGGCACGAAAAGATCACGCCTCTCAACACACTGGGAATCGGCCAGCGTTCAAGTGCCGAGCTGCGTTTGTTGATGGGTCGACGCTGCACAATGAATGACTACGCTTCTCTAAAGGTTTTCATTCGTCTTTTGAGGAATCGTCGGACCAATCCAAATGGAGTAAGCAAGGGGAATCATGAACGATGGCGTTATTCATCAGATTTCTATGATCTTTCTCATTGGAATGCTTTTCAAACAGATTCATTCCATATCTTTTGCGGGATGAGATGAGCCTTGATCAATGTGACAATATGATTTTCTGCTTCTAGTACTCCAACGAGTAGTAATTTTCTTCCTTGCGCAACAACCGATTCGGTTCATGCCAACCTATTAAGCGATTTTTAACGTATTTGGGTAGTAAATCCTTCGTACCGGGGGAGGTCTGGTAGATTCGAACCCACGCCGCCAGAGTTTGTGTCCCGACTACCGAGGGTCGTGTGTTCTAGTCGGCCTACGCTATCCCAGAAATGTCTTAACCATTGAGGAAAACTATTGTGCTCCTTGCAGCGCCATGAACGCCTCTAAAAAAAGCTGGAGATTCCACGTTTCGTAAAACAACGTTTCGTTCATCATTAAACATCTTCCAAGCATCCTGATTGCTATCTTATTTTTAATTACTGAAATTTTCAAGAGAATAAAAACACCTCAAACAGGCAGTATTGAGGACGGCACTTTGGGTGAATTTTTATCGCACCAGGCTGCCCAGCGAAAAAGGCGTAGGTTAAAGTGCTGCAAGATTTCGCGCCACACGCGCGCGCACGCCACTTACGAAATACCGGCGCGTGCAGAAACTGGCGAGAGTTCACCTGTGTTCTATAGCCCCGGGGGTCCAGCTGATGGGTGGTCACGACTAGATGGATTGAAGATGCTCCTTGTTCAGGGGTTGGCATTCCTTAAAATCACAGAAGTAATGGATGCTAGCCATAAAATATAAATGAAATAATTTTTAAAAAGAATCTCTTTCCCAGGTATTATTCTATGCTTAATTTGTCCCTTATATCCGGAAATGAATGCTAGACATCCATCGACAAAGCATGACAATAAATCCCTTAATAGAAAGGTTCGAAAGCAGATTTATAATGAGAGGAAGAATTTTCTGGACTCAGTAAGAGTAACAGAAAACTGCACTCTGCATTGCGTCGAAACAGTTTGGCAACCCCTGACCGATGAAGAAGCTCCAAGATGTAGCCGCGCTGAAGATGCGGGTAAATACATAAATGCAATTAATGTCGCTTGGTTTCCTCCTTGCCTCTTGCCCGCGAGTGTCGCCTCTAACGGTGTGGCAATCGGGGACTGAACTGGCCGAATGTAGGCTGCCAATAGACGGCTCAATGTGAGCCTGCCCTACCGGAGCATGGAGGCATGCATGGAGCCATATGTCAACTAGCTTCATCACTATCCACCACACCGCACCTCACCCGTTTCCTTATCAAACAGTCCTGCATGGTGCTCGATCCCATCACCTCTCGGTGTCTTAGCCGGTACTTGGCACAGGCTGCCGTGGCAGGAGCTGCCGTTTCCATCGTCGCTTAGCTGGTTAGCTCGGCCGCTGGCCTTTACAATCAGCAATGATTGACCTCTCGAGAACAGTGAAGGAAAAAAAAACATAGGGACAGGTCTTCGGCCGCGGTCAGCTTCCAACTGAGTCCACTGCTGCAAATAGTGGCTACATAGTGGCTCCTCGAGACTGCTTGAAGTAAACTTTACTGCTTCGTCGAACACGTCCCATACTCAATCGTTGATGGAGCTTCACTTATCACAACCATTGCGCAACACTTTCCGGTTGGCCACGACTCATCTAACCCCCGTCTCGCGGATGCATTGGTTAGAGGTTTAGGTATCTTCTTCCACAGCATCTATATTAAGCAAATATTATGACTCTCGCACTGCCGGAGACTCCCAAACCGTGCGTGCAACGGTATTCGCAATTAGCACACAGATAATTAATATGTTCAATGTTTTCACGGCACATCGGCGGCGTTTGCAAAGGTGTTGATTATTTAGGTAACGTGAGACGACTGTGCAAATAAAGGAACTATCGAAAGCGAAAGTGTACCGTTGTTTGATTACATGATTCGTTGATTTCCGATGGAGATGATTTATTGGCTTCACTCACGTTTTACTGTTGCGTCCTTTTAAGTGCAATAAGCAAATTTGTTGTCAAGCTTGCTTATGTTGAGTTGTTCAATAATTCTTCTAGGTTTGCGTCAATAGACATGCAACTTTAACAATTAGCACTCAATTCAATTAGCCTTCTACCGTTCGGACTTCACGGCGAGTTCCAGTACCTTGAATTCTCAAGAGAAAAAAAAGAGATTCGTGTGACTCGGCTTCATGGCATACAGTACCCTTCATTTTTGGCTTGAAAAATCTATCCTCACAACGCTGTTAGCGGGCTCAAATAAACTTGATTGATAGTTTAAACTGCTGTTCGTATAATTTTCGAAAAGCAATGCAACCAACGCGCTTCGGCAATTCAGTATGATTTAACCGTTTCTTGATGTTCCACATTCACCACCCTTTTCTGGAACCCCAGCACTCCATAAATAATGTCAACCTCGTGGGAGTTCATTACGCTTGTATCGCACTTTCAAAGGGATCCCTCAAAAAACGGCACGGTATTCCTCGGTGTACAGCCCCCAAAGAGCTTCAAATGAGCCACACGACAAACAAGTACATGTCAGCACATTTGTACGACACGAGTACCACACACTCCCTCGGGATTCCCTTGTAAGTGGTAGCGTCTTCGCGGGGATTATGGCTTCTGCCAGCATAGCATTCGTCCATAGCAGGTGTTGGACTTGTTGGTTGTGCAATAATTTCTCAACCCTTGCATACGATTCTCGTCGTCGGTTGGTTATTTGATTGCGCCGGTTTCACCTTCAACCGATGTCGGCTGCTCGCAGGCTGCTCGAACTCTCCCTGTCAAGTGCCCCGAAAATCAATTCATTTTGATTGCCTTCCCCGCTGAAGCTCTTGTTTCGGGCGGATGATCCCTTACACCAATCAGCCAATCTACCGATCGCTGATGATGAGCGTGATTTGTTCGCCGTGTTTCGCTTCGACTGGTTGCTTTTTTTTTTTGCTTTTTGCTTACCATCTACCTCTCTTATGCTGCAGCTGGGCGTCGGAAAATCAAGTCGGTTTTATTGCTCCGGGGTCGATGGGATCAACGTTTCGCGAGACCTCATTCGTCTGTTGGCTCATCTTACGATCCGATGCGGCGCTTCTTGGGGCGTGGACGATCAGGCTGATCACGCGTTCCGATTGTGGGCAGAACGAGCTGATTTTTGGATAAAACGATTTCGGGGGTTCAACGGTCGCTCGATTCCGGACTCGTCCTTCCCATGTTTGGCCAAAGGCAACTCCTTAAATGTTAACCAACTAAGCCATCTGTGTGGATTGCATAAATCACCGCTTGGAAGCATAGCAATAAATCAGTTTCGTACTCCATCCCCCCCGTAAGTAGGTTTTCTGAGATGAGCTTTAGACACCTGAGTTACGGCCAACAGTCGTGACCTGTCTGTTTCTGTGCAGCTTTAGTACGTGATATAATTTATGCTGATTGGCTTTGGAAGCATTATCAAGCTGGTCCATCAAATTTCTAGTTCAAAACGAATCAGCCCACCTTTTTTGGCCCACGTAGAACATTATCGTTACACCACCGTGACGGAACTTCCTTATGTTACCGCCCCAAACAAAGCCTTTCTCATTTCAGACCACCGGTTCCGTGCGGTTCCTTGATGGTTTTTTCTTCCTCGTATCAAGACATTCAATCACATTCTAGAGATCCGGTCGAGCGTGGTCAGAAGTGGTCCATTCTAATGTTTCAAAAAACGAAACCAAGCAAAAAGGACTATCCAATCGTACGCCGCTCCAGGAAACCGTCTCGGATCAACGCGGCTGGGACACGAGTCGTTTGGTTCAATGTCGGTCACACTGGCACGAACGACCCGGCCTGATCAACGGACACGGTGGTCAGTAGAAGTGAGGCCCTACGACGAGTAGGTATTTCTTAGGTTCAAGGACTCTGTTCTCCTCCGGTCCGGCCGTTGGTTGCCATTCTACCGAGGCGTAATAAATTCAACGTTTAGTCCAACTGTTCGCAGCGCGACTCCGGCTTCGGCAAGCGTGACACGGGGAAACCAAAGGGAAGGAACGATCGTAATTGAAGCACAAATGTGTTTTCTTGCCTGTTTTTTTTTTGTTTGCCTCATTCCCCTCGGATTCGTTCAGCCCACATCGCGGTTGCGATGGAAACGAGGGTAAGATATTAACGTCGATTGTTGCTCGATCGCGAATGATGAATTTTTATCGCAGTCTGCTATGAGTTAGTTTACCCTTCCGCACAGGCAATTGTGGAGCATTGCCCCCGCGTGATCTCATGATCACACCAAGAAGGTGGTACTATACAGATTCATGATGGATTTAAACATGGAAGTGGAACAAAAATGAGACTAAACTACATCACCGCCTTAAAAGAGCCGAACAATTTTTATTGCTCAGATTAAAAGGTAGGAAACTTTAGCAATTAATTTTACATCCTCATCTTCTAGATAGCCTGAACGATCAAGATATAATATATTGTGCGAAAAGATTAAGCTTAATTTTACTTATTGTAAGTCATCTAAAGAATAGTAAATTTAATAACACCAGCATTTACTTTTTCGTACTTATGCACCGTCAACGAATTGCGCCGTTCCTCATCGCATCGATCACAGCAAACCGAACAAAAATATGACTCATCGTACATAGAACCAAGAGGGCCTTCGGCTCACGGAGGGCGGCTCTAGGAGCTGATACAATCGCGGCCCACACTGTCGGCGTTTGTTTCGTAGCGATTTGTTTCCGTCATTCTAACGGTAGCGCGTGAGTAGGAAGTGCTTTGAGAATGAGTGACATTTTCCGACCTCCACTGCGGAACGGTACTATAGTTCCGTTTCAATGCTCGCGATCAAGCAATCCTACGTACGTGATCGAGATTGCTTAAGTTGGATTAAGTGGGAAATAGAAATAAATCTATGAGTATAACATGAAATAATTCCAAGCATACTTTACAGGCTTTGTCGTGCTCCGATGCACAATCTTTCTGAAACTAATAAACGATTAAATTGGTTTGTTTTTTTTAAAGGTTATGTGCATTGTAGATTACAATGCTGGAAAATATAATATAAGTAGCTAACAGAAGAAAGACAAAAGAAGAACAGAAGAAAGACAAAGAAGAGTCGCTTGCCGTTTCTTATTAACCACTAGGTGTTGTGTAAAAACTAGTTTCAACGAACCTGAGGCTTCAAGACCTTTTTAAAGTATGTCCGTACAAAAAAATGTGTGCAGCAAAAAGAGATAGAGCTTAGATGAAAGCTTTTCAGTGCAGGCGATTTCAATCTTATCGTAGAGTAATAATAGTAAAGATAACTGATACATACCAGCGTTGCGTGTTCCAGCAACTTAAAGCCCGTCCTAGCAACGCGCAGAAGTGTGTAAATTTCTTCTGCACCGCGTATTAGTCGGGACCACTCTGTCAACGTCGATGAACCCACGGTTGCGATGCGATGTTGGCTTCCAAAGCGCTTTCGTTTACGTAGCCCCGGTTTGCCACTGCCTATAGGCGCCGAACGCTTTCGGGAAAATTTAGCACCCGACGCGTCACCCCTCGCTGGCTGGGAATGTCACCGGCGAAAGCCCTCTTCACGCTTTCAAGTCCGTCGACACCGGCCTCAGTCTGCACGATCGTGCGAAAATGCGTCCCATCGCACCGAAAATGGTGCCGGTGGCTTCACGTTTTCCCTCGCCATCTGAGTGGCCCTGTGAAAACGGTTTCGACCACGGTTTTGCAGTGACCATCGCGGAGAGGGAGAGAGAGATTATAAAAGTGCAAGAAACCCGAAACACAAGGAAAAAAATAAACAGGTAACCTGCACTGATGCCAAACAAAACGACAGCCAGCCTGGGGAGACTTTTACAGACGTGTATTTCTATTTTTTTTTTACTTTTTTGTGCGTCTACATTTTGGCTTGCGCAATAGATTGTGCTGCTGCAATGCTGCCCTGAACTGAAGATGAGGAAACCACGGCAACGCACCACGGGATCGTGCAGCCCGGTTTGACTAGTTTGGGGCTTGGCCTGGCTGGTTGTAACTTCTCCCAAGTCGTCATCGGGCCGGATTTGCTACGTGTGCTAAATTTGTGGAAAAGTCATCATTCGAGCTGCTGTGGAATGATAAAAATACATGTGTTCGTTTCACTTACCACTTAACCAATGTTGCTTCAGGATCAACAATGCGTACTGTAAAATCTTACTTAAGCTTTTGCCACAATTTAAATCAATTTTACAACGTTCATAAATTGTCCTTTATTTTTCGAAATCATTACAATCTGTTGTACAAGAAATAAAGAATAAATCATCAATTATTTCAAAAAATCAATGGCCTTTCATATAGTGAAGTTATTTGAGAACTTCACCAGAAAAAAATCGAAAAAGCACCTTATTAAAAGCAAACGGTGATGTTTGACGATACCTTTCATCCAATCAGGTTGCTTTCACATCATCCTGCAGATAAAACACACAGCTTAACGCATTTAGGCGACCTGTGGTCTCGCCAAGCATTCCACGGCCCGCAGGTGCTCAGCTGGGCCAACTTCAGACAGGCAGAGAAATAGTCTGCATTCTCGCCGGTTTTTTTCCTGTGGCTTCCAGTTCAGTCTGATGGAACCAATGCCGAAGAAAGGTACCGTGCTAAATTTAACCCAACTGGTATTGCTTTAATCGAGATAAAAATAACCACATCCACGGTGATTTGCACTAACGCACTTGTTGCTCCACTCGTCGATCATAAATAAACCGTGTACGCATCAGACGCTAAAAGGTGTACGCAAGAACTGTACCGTAAACCATCTGTTTAAACTGAAACTAATTCAAATAGGAAAATGTTACCAAAATTTTCTTTAGAAAGATTTTTACACTTTGAGAAATTATACTTGGATAATATTGAGTATTGTCTGCGTCCAACGCAAAAGACAAGATAAAGGCTATATTATCAATTATTTTTCAATATACTTTGGAGAAACAAAGCCATAATTGTGAAACTTTTGCTGCACATCAACGTTTGAACAACACACTTCTATTGCCTACAACCACATTCTCTAGCGCAAACGAATATTTCATTTTTGATCGCTTCAAATTCCCAGCAACAGCTATAACACGAGCCATTCCAACCCGGTGCTCGTGTTTCGCCACCTACCGATTCTCACGTTGATCTGCGTTCATCTGCAACGTGACAAATTTGAGCAACCGAGTACGATTAATATTGGCGGCTCTCATCATCCCGAGCCCATCGTCGAAGGCTTTTCGTATTACTTTTAATGAAAACATATTGCAGCAGCCCTTGCGCTCCATCAATTGCGCGTGGATCAACATTGCCATCAACATCATCATCATCATCATCATTTTCACGATGTCACGATTTTTTTTTTCCTGACGGCCTGTTTCATGTTTCCCAGCGCAATGCTGGAGGAATGTGTGCTCGGTTCTAGAAGTGTTTGTTATTGTTTCCATCCATACGCTGATATTGAAGGACAACTGATCAGGGTAAGTGGCACTGAATCTTAATGCTTCAAGTGTGTAAACATCCACTTATGATAAAAAAACCTTTTCGCGGTGTATAGCAAAAAATTACATGTGTTCGTTTTACTTTTTTCATTCATAGCAGTAAGGGAAGTTTACCACAGTTTACTACTGTTTCGTGTAATAATTTTCACACATCTAAAATAAGTTGTTTTATTTTTTAGTTTCGTCCAAATAACACCTGGGATTATCCTATACGAGTAACATCTGATCCGACACCACCACTCCGGTAACCGCTTGCACGAGTTTCCGCTCAGAACTGAATCGATTACGGTACCGTGCGTCCGTGGGTGAACCTTTCTTCTCCGCCCGTACGTGATATCAAGGTTTTGCAACCGAAGTTCAAAGCCGTTCACGAGTGCGTCTGGCCTTAGGCAAGGTTCCAGCAGGTCTCCTTGAGGTCTCGGAACACAATCTACAGTTGCACGTTTTGCTTCACTCGCTCGCCACAATCAGAAAGTGCAACCGTTCGCCGCTGTCCACGATTCGCAATCAGCCCGATCCGTTCACTTTGCCCGGTGCGGGTAGATCGTGTTACATACACACGTAGATAAGACATTAAAATGTGTTGTCACAACCCTAGCATCGCACGGCAGTTCGGCAACGTGCGGCTCATTCGTTCAGAACAAAAGACTTCAACGCGTCGTATGAAGATTCGAGCGACGAACCTTATATGCACTGACAAATGGTGCAATGCTTTACGAGAATTTCAACTCGAATCGGTTGAAGGTGGTTTCTAATCACTCCGATGTGCCATGATAAATGTTTGATGATGCTTTTTTATGCACGGAACCCGTTCTAAACAACCGCGGCGTGATGAATATTCATCAATATATAAACCGCGAAATAAACCGATAACCGATCCTCTTGACCATCTGACCTTGAGCATTCCATCCCATTTTTAAAACGTTCGTGCTCACTCTTCTCCCCCTCTTCCTTTCTTGTACCAGCTACCCAGTCGTTACCGTACCACTTTGCACTCACACCAGCGGGGACAACAATCGACAAGAGAAGTGTGATTTGTTCGCCGTTGAGCATACGCGGCTGACCGGTGTCCCCGGGTCACCGCCGGTGGGTGATCGGTGAAACGAGACGCCGTAGAGTTCAAACTCCAAGTTGAAGGACGCCAGGACTTTATTGGGCCCGCGCAGTAATTGGTACTCTTTGCTTCCCTCTTTCGAAGGTGGAGTAGCGCGGAAAACAAAACAATACCAACCTATGCGTCCACACGTTCGAAAGCGAGTCGACGAGTTGTGCGCTCCACTTCTCAGTACATCCTTTAACGAGTCCTCCACCTTGACAGGTAAGTTCGTCTCCGTTTTGGCGAAGGTCAACAGTGGGTTGTAAATACAACAAAACCCCCCAGAAACTGTTCCGTTGAACTGCTTACCAATAGACAACATTGGTGGTCATTTACTGAAAATAAAAATAAAAGCACATATAACGTCATTCAAGGACGAGTAAACATCGAAATTATCCGTCAACGAACCACGCAGTAATTGGAAGTAAAGATCTTTTAAAAAGGGCTGTATGTTCAGTGAAAAAAGTAGAGAAACATTCCCACTTAGATTAACATACATACACAATTAAATCATATTTTACGTTCCCTTTTATGTTACATCTGTTAAAATTAAGCAAAACGATCCTGAGAAGCTGTCGAACAAAAAGCACAAGACAGTTCATTTCATGCCGCTTCGTAAACGCCGTTCATTCGCCATCTCGGGTGAACACTTCGGAGATGAAATCTCGCACTCGTTCTCCCTCGATCTCTCTCTCCTTTGCTCTCTCCCTCCCTCCATTGCAAAGGGCAAATCCAGTTTGTGGCGTCATCGTTTCTTTTTGCCTCCCAACCTGCTGCGCATTCCACTGCAAAAGCACCCTCGGTGAGCGCACGCGGAAAAGCTTTCGGTTTCGGGCGCCTCCATTCGCGGGTTCCACCTCCACCAACCAACCAACCAACCCCCCACCCCTTCCCTCTCCCTTCCCACCCAGTGGAGCGTTGCCTGTGACCGATCGTGACCGAACACGGATGTAGCCGTCGCTATACGGCGGCGGCGTCGTCGGCGATCGTAGCAATATGTTTGCACCTTCACTCGGCAGTTCCGCAAATTCCCAGGCGACATGTGGACTGTGTGGTGGTAGTGTCGCCTACCGCCGCCGTTGATCGAACGTACACTCCTTCGCAGTGCGGCACTTGAGACGATCGCGATCCCAACCCGCACAAACACACACACACACACACACACACACACACACACACACACCTTGTCGATCTTGCGGACATGATCTTTTTTTTTCCGCAAAAAACAACACCAACAACGCGGTGCGGCGGTTTTGCTGGCTCGCGGTGTCGGTTACGTCGGCGAGATCGTGCTGGCTGTGGTTGTGTGGTGCCGTACGTCGGTTGTTATTATTGGTGGTGGATCGCTCGGGCTGGCTCGGAGTGTGAAGTAATATTTCGTACAAAACATTTCGTCCGCGGTGGAGCATTTTTCAGTTTGAACAGAACATTCGCTGGCGTCGGAAGCGTACGGCGTTGCTTCGAGGTTTTTTTTTTTTAATTTATTTATTTCTATCCTTTTGCGCGATTCGTGATCCGTCCGGGGTTTTGTTTACGATAGATCGTGAATTATTTCATTTTCTTTTTGTGTCTGAGTTTTTTTTTTTGTACATTTTGTGACAGTAGTTTTCGTTGTTCCTCCAATGTTATCCTCGTGAAAGAGCAGCTGATTGTTTCGGTTTTGCTGCGGTGTACTTTTGAACGTTACGATATTACATCAATGTGAATTTATTATTTAATATGAAACGAAAAAATGTACTTGTGGCCTTTAAACGATTCCCGCGCTCCACTGCGTCCCTGCATTTCGTACCACTTTTGAAGGCGGAAACCGTGACTCGCACCTTTCCCCCCATTCTACTGACACACTTCTTTCCGCTCCGCTGGCTGTTGGGGGGAAAGATTTTCGTTTGCGCATCACCTGCAGCACTGCAGCTGCATTTTGGGGCACTGGATTCCTTCCATTTTCTCTTTCCGTTGCCCGGCGCAAACCCCAAAGCAAAGCCCACATTTGCTCACGATGAAATAATTTCGCCCAAACGATGTAACGGTGCGAACCGCGATCCGAGGGCTTACTATTACTCAACCCAATGCTGCCGCTGGCAAGGGGGTTTGCTTTCGGTTTCGGTTGCTTCCTTTCTCCACCGGTGTTACTCCACTGGCACGGCGCAGTAACAGCTGGCGGGGTGCGAGGCAGGTCGTGACGATCGTCTATCTTCCGCCCAGTGCTGCGGTTTCGCGGCCAGTATCAAGCGGAAGAAAGCCGTCAGGGAGTGAGGTCGGCAAAAAAAAGCAGATAAATACAAATAAACACCAACAAACCGGTGCGGTGAACGAAGCGAAAACGGAAAACGTGTTCAAGGAAAGTGAAAATATGTGCCTGGCCGTCATGTGGCCGGGGGGTGGCTTTGGGTTCGTTGAGGAAAAAAAAAAACCTCCCCGCCGATGGGATGATGCTGTAGTGGAAACCCACTTCGCGGGGTGTGTTTTGCAATAACTGGATACGATAATCAGCCGACAAGTCAAAAATTAACTAAAAAAAGTGGAATGGTGCAAGGTGGAAAAATGGTTTCCTTTTTTTCTTTTAGCCAGAAATGAAAATTAGCTAAACACGCCTTGGTCGAGGGGAGAGAAAAACGAGTACGAGCAGAGATCATGTAACCAGCTTTGGATGACCGCTGGCTGCGGTTGGTTCCAAGCGGTTCCAACGTTCCAAAACGCGAGAGTCTGTAGCAGACCGTTTTACAGATGAAAGCAAAATGCATACGTGTGTGTTTGTCTCCCTTCCGCTCATGTTTTAAAGGGCCCATTTTACAACTGCTATTTCCGCCAACGAACCAACTCCGACTCATCGCCGTGATGAAACCGAGCGAAACACGTTTGTGACAAGGAGGGATTTTTGTGTTCCTGTTTGTGTTAAAAAAGAAAAGGAGTATCTTTTTTTTTTTTGAAGCCAAACACTCATCTCGTACCCATGCAGCTTCACCGTTCCTGACTTCGTATGGGAGTGAGCATTTGTGATAAGGCCCTTCGAGAAGATGACGTATTGTGTGTCGTTCGTTCGTTTGTTCGCAGCGTGACGGGTCATAGCGTCGTCAAAGGTTAAGCGAGTGTGTGTTTCAACGGGTTCGGGAAAGGAGTGCTAAAGTTTCTGCCTCTAAAGCTCCCAATTTATTTTTCAGTTAAATAATACCGAGTGCAATTCGAGGTAGCAAGCGGACGTAGTGAGAGAGAAAGGTGATCACGTGCGCGAGACAGTGAGGAAAAATAAAAAGAGGAGAAAGCGCACCTAAGCAACCCATGTGATTATGTAAAAGTGTGTTTTTTTTTTTTTTGTTCGTCGAGCACTCCATATCTCGGGAGGAGGCTGGCCCAGTTGGCTGAGTGCACAGGAGAGTGAAGCCCCGGAATAATCGTCGAGTTTCACGGCGCGTTTTAGTGTTCTGCAAGTGATCGGATACGGTACAAGCAACACCAAATTCCCGAAACCAGTCGTCGGGAGGCAAAACATCGGTGATACGTCTACGGAGCGTACCGAGCACCAGGTGGCGAACAAAGCGAACGCAACGGCACGACTCCTCCTGCCCGAAGAAGAGTCCCGGGTGCCGGGAGTGTATCGATTTTGTGTCGCCCCCTCTGAGCAGCGCTGGAAGCGAACATCTTCGCAGTCGCATCACAGTTGTCGCCATTGGCACCGCGCGCTCATCTCGAAGTGGGCAATTATCGCGCCGAAACCGGAGCCTGTGTACCATCCGAGCAGGGAAACGTTGCCGGAGCCTTTGTGGAACGAGCCAGCTGGCTCACCTGGTTGAATAATCGGACGAAACGACGAGCGAACCGACACGGACCGTGTGGATCTTCCCGTTGCAAACGCCGGCCGCAAAAGGTGGGTAACGCAAACCAGCGCAAAACAGCGCCATTACCGAGGCGGTGGTGGTAAAGGGTTCGCCTTTGTTTGTGCACCGTACGTCGGCGTGTTAGAGCGCCATTGTGTCGTGTATTGATTGTTTCAGTTTTTTTTTTTTTTTGTGTGCCGTCGGTTTGTCCAAACCACGTGCAGGCGCCATCGAACGAAAGGTTGGCTCGCTCGGGCCTGCTTCGGTGTGTAGGTTGGGAGCTGTTTGATTGAGCGCAATTTTTATCTTATCGTATAACAGTAGTAGTAGTAGTAGTAGTAGTAATTTTTATTTCGAAGTATTTCACAATATTGTTGGACTTACATTGGTTTATGGTATATTCGGCTACCTTCACGCAATAGATTTTGAATTTGTTTGTCACTAGACGTGCTTGAAAATGCCTACGAATTGTGTTGGACGTGATCTCGCGGGAAAAAGTGTAAAAAACCCGGCCAGTCTGATTATTTCAATACAAAATCCTTATCCTACCTATCTAGCCTAACTAATAACAATCTTAAGACTACTTTTAATAGTAATTCAAAACCTACTGACTAACTAACTTGATGGTTTATATGCCTCATGGGGCTGGTTCTGCACGTTACCTCATAATTCGTGTTAAGCATGGAGGTAAAGTTTAATATTGTGGGAATGTTAGCTCGGTGATGGAGGTCTTTTGTACTATGCCAAGGGGGCAGGTTGAGAATGCGTTTGAGACATGCGTTTTGAAAAACTTGTAGTTTTTTAATATGGATGGCTGCGCAATCCGACCAGACCGGTGCAGCATACAACAGTAATGGTCGAACTATAGATTTGTATATGAGTACTTGATTCTTTGTATAAAGTTTGGAATTTCTATTGATAAAGCAGTAAAGCAATCTGAGGGCTTTGGTTCCTGTTATGAGTTTTGCTTCAATATGATTCCTAAAGGTTAAGCGCTTATCCAATATAACTCCTAGGTATTTTACTTGGTCATTCCAAGGGACCACGCAGTTATTGATCATAATGCAGCTATTTGGAATCTTATTTGCACTTGTGCATCTGGTGAAATAAGCAGCCTCCGTTTTATTGGAATTTATTTTAAGCTTCCATTTAGAGCAGTACGAGTTGTATTTACTAATGCCGGCGTTAAGATTTTTGATTATTGTCTTAGGATTCTTACTAGACGAAGAGATGGCAAAGTCGTCAGCGAAGGAATATTGTTTTACTTTTTTCATTTTGGGGATATCAGAAGAAAAAATATTAAATAGAGAAGGAGATAGCGCACTGCCCTGAGGAAGACCTGCCGGTGGGGAGAACGTTTTTGAACTGGTTGAGTTAATGAATACTGCGCATTCTCTAGTTGATAGGAAGGAGTGGATCAATTTAACTATGATCGGAGGGAACTTATATTTAATGAGTTTAAAGAGAAGGCCATCATGCCAGACTGTGTCAAACGCCTTTTCCAGGTCTAAGAGAACTAAACCTGTCGAGAGCTTATTGTTGCGTTGCTCTTTTATTTCATGGGTAAGCCTAGCAAGCTGATGGGTGGTTGATAAACCTTTTCGGAAACCAAATTGGTGGTCCGGGATAATATTATTGGTTCTGAGGTGGCTATTAATGCGATGAACTATTAATTTTTCAAAAATTTTGCCGATACAATTTAGCAGGCTGATGGGTCTATAGCTCCTAGGGTCATTTGGCGGTTTATGAGGTTTATGGATGGGTATTACTTTTGCTTTTTTCCAAGCTACTGGAAAATAAGTTAATTTAAAGCAGCAATTAAAAATGAAAGCCAACTGAACAATACCTTTTTTTGGGAGTTTCTTGAGTGTGCGAAAGTTTATGGTGTCAGGACCGGAGGATAGTTTATTTTTAAGTTTGTCTACTATTTTCTTTATGCTTCCAGGCGTCACCAGGTCCCCAGGGTCCAGATGGGAGGAACAATTTGAGCGCATAAAAGACTTCACTGAGTGTTGGACAGTGGCGTCTAGCGGACTCCTATCAGAGAATGACGTTAGGTTTGCCGATTTAAAGTGCAATTTTAGGGCCTCACATTTGTCGCTATTAGTGAGCAGCGTTTTGCCATCTACTTTGAAGGGTGGGATGTTACTATTTCCCCCTTTGATAATTTTTATAAACTTCCACATCTGCTTATTATCAGGAGAGCGATTCATTTTTCTAAGGTTATTTGCCCAAGCGGAATTTCGAAGCTGCTTTATCCCCGTTTTAATTTCCGCATTTAGCCTGCTAAAGGCCGCGTGAAGCACAGAATTTCGTCTATCTCTTTGCCATCGGCGACGTATCGAATTCCTTTGTTTGATTTTGGATGTAATATCAGGAGGTAAGATGACGTTGTATTGGTCGGGGATGGAACGGGGAACGCATTCGTTGTGTGCGTGAATAATTCCGTTGGTAAATTTTTTGATCATTTCATCGACTTGAGCGGTGGAGTGTATTTCCCCCAGGTCCAGATTCACTAAGTCGGTGTTGGTGTTAATTATTTCTCTGAAGTAGGCCCAATTGGCACAACTATAATTTGGAATACTATTACTGATCCGACGGGGCACACTTGATTGGTTAACTTTGAAGATGATCGGTAAATGATCCGAGGAAAAGGTAGATATAGCATGTAAGGTGGATAGTTTATCGGGCATATTTGTGATTACCAGGTCTAAAATTGAGGGGGTACGATTTGCGTCGGATGGGATATACGTGGGGCTCGCTGGATGATGGATCGAAAAATAACCTCTTTGCGCTTCGTCGAAGAGGGTTTTTCCCATGTTATTCGCTTTTTGACAAAGCCAAGACCTATGCCGTGCGTTATAATCACCACAGATAAGGTAGTTACTGCGGCGATTACCTGAGAGTGTTCGAATGTCCTGTATAACACCAGCGTTGTTTTTGTTTGCGCCAGGGTTGTACACGGAAAAAACTTCAATTGCGCCTGAGTTGGTCATGATAGTCACCCCAACAGCTTCGATAGCCCTCAAATTGTACGATTTGGACTGACTGTGTGGGATATTTTTGGCTATTAGAAGAGCTACACCCCCTTTTGCGCTATCTAGCCTATCTATTCTGTGCGTACTGTATTTCGGGTGTGAAAAACGGATGTTGGGTTTTAAGAAAGTTTCGCAGATGGCTGCGATATCGATTTTTTCCTTGCACAGATAATCGAAAAATTCATCTTTTTTGCCAATAATGCTGTTTGCATTCCATGATAAGATCTTTAGTGAATTTAACTTACACACTTTGGAAGCAGTATTTTGCTGTTACCTTTATGATAACTGTTATGAGATCTTGTTTCGAGCGGACAGCGCTCATACGAGAGAATACATCTTCGATGATAATCCCTATTTCTTCCATGTTGAAGAAGTCGTCTGTTGGTATTGGACCCTTCTGTGCGTTGAACGTACTGGCGTAGTTAACAGGGGGGCGACTCGGGCGCGTCTCGGGATGTGTTGGTCCTGCGGTACGTGGTAGCTCCGGGAATGTGTTGTTTTGTAGCGCAAAAGCTCTACGTGGTGGTGCTCTTGTCTTTGGTTGAGGACGTGATGCGCAACCGTGGTAGTTAGCGGTATGATGACCATTACAATTGGCGCACACCAACTTATTTGCAGAAATTTTGCCATCGGGGTTTAGTGTTGATAGGCTTAGCGGACAAGCGCTTGAAGTATGCGTACCGGCACACTTAACACATGTCGGAGGAAGGTTGCAATTGGCGCTGCCATGGCCATATTTTTGGCAGTTACGGCATTGCATGGGTCCCGTTTTCGAATTGAAATATTCGAAGTAAACCCTATGGTGGTTTACCGCTCTGATATTCTTCAGTTCACTCAAGGTGACTGTGCCCTTGGCAAAATGTAGTAGGTACATGGCCTGGTCCGAGTATTTTTTATTTTTAATGGACATGTTCTTTACCGCCGTTGGTTTGATGTTGTGTTCCTTCAGTGCGGAAAAAATTTCTTCCGTGTCCATTGCTGGGAGGCCGAATAGTACTATTTTTGTTGTTCTATCTTCAAACAACTGGTGCGTATAGAACGACACCTTTTGGTCTTCAAACGCCCGCCTGACCGTTTTAAAATCTTCCACTTTGGTGAATGTTACCACTATTCCCTTCCGTGTATTGTTCGTGGTATACTGTACCACACCCGCTGATACAATGCTTTTGTGTACAGCGCCCACTGAGCTGCCTGATACCACGATCGGTGGGATACGTTTATTGGTATTGGATGTAACTTTGTCGTTACGTTTGGCGGTAATATTTTCGGGCACGCTGGCCGGGCTTAGCTGCGCAGGTGAAGTTGCCTCGTCCATGATCTCCTCCTCGCTGAGGATGTCGTATCGATTGGTGACTGGTACACTGGGCATGGTGTCCGGCTTTATCTTCATGCGTTGGTATTCATCCAACGGGATGGTTATCGTGTTGCCTCGACGAGGCTTTGTTTTGCTACGGACACCCATACTTGGGAGCCGAGCGGCACTAATAGACTGCGTTTTTTTCGTTATTTTAGTTTATGTAGTCACACTTGAAACACCAGCTACCTATCACACGTCCGACCTGATCGGAGGCTGAGTGATGACTGTATCGTATAACAGTAGTAAATGTGCTTTAAACTAGATGTTGCGCTCGAGATGATCGCGCTGTAACACGTGTATTTTATGGCATTTTATGGCGTAAAGCCTTATGTAATCGTCCAGAAAACTGCCAATCATTTCCTATCGAATATCAGAAACTGATGCAGAAGAATGTCAAAACTACTTGTTTATTTTATCTAATGTCAAAACTACTTGTTTATCTCGCGTCAGAGAACACATTTTTGCATATCCTTTCCCCTTCCTGAAAAACCTTTGACAACATATGTCCCAGTTTATCCATGTACATCCATTTTATTTGTACTGAACAAATTGTTGGCAACGACAGAAGAAACATTTAAATGTTTTATAAATCATCCAGTCGTTCCAAAACTGTACAAAAATCGTCTGATAATTTTAAGCTGATCTTCCGCGATCGTCAGCCCTCGGATCACTCCAATGCCCGTCGCAGGCCTCTGGCACTACTCACACCCACGTTAGCACGTACCTGTGTAAGCTGTGTGAAAGGAACAGAGAGAGAGAGCGGGAAACAGACAGCTCACATTTACATCGACTAAAGGTTACCCTGTTCGCAAGCTTCCCGTCCGGACCGGTAGCGTACGGCCATATAATAATGCAGTACGCCTTAACGAGTGGAGGCAGCAGCCGCTGAGGGCTGGTAGTAAATCGCACGAGTTGAAGGCGTCAAGACTGCCGTGCGGGCCGACACCTCGACATCTGTACGGAACGGAAACGGTCGCGCCGATTTCCAGATATAACACACCGAATGGCGCACACAGTAGAAGGAAATGTCCGACCGGCTGCAGAGCGCAAGGTAGAGGAAGTCTGCTAAGGAGAGAATTTATATCCACTATAATTTAACATCTTCGATCGTCAGTGTTCGTCGACGGTTTGAAGGTTAGAGATGGTGGAGTTGTCAATTCGTACCATTTCGCGGATCGATGGGTATTAGAGTTTCGTTTCGTACAGCAGTTCTCTCTGCAGAAAGTGAACCAATGAAAATGCATTCTAGATAGGTCGCCTTCCGATGGCATGACCGATTTTTAATCTGTCCGTTCTAGCATCCTTGAGCCGGTTTCTTTCCGCTGCCGCTAGAGAAGCGGCAAACGATCCGGCGGAGCACTGGAAGCACATTTGTCCCACGATGTATAATCCGTTAAAGATTGACTTTGTCCACCATTGACTGACTGCTTGGTCGCTTGCTTGCCTGGCTCGGGTCCTTTCCGGATCAAATTGTCCCCTACCGTGCAGAACCGCACTTGCACCACCGCAGTAGCCCGGTGGTTCGAAGTTCATGATTAATTTAGCCGACCCTGGCCAGCTTTAAAGAGGCTTTTGTTCGCCTGGCTCTCTTCCCGTGGTGTGCGACTTTCGGCCAAGCGGTTGGCTGGGGTGGAGGGGAGAACGGAGCCAAGACTGTCCACCGGTGAGTGTTTCATTAAAATTTCAAATGAGACGTCTAGTGGCGGGCTAATAAGCACCACGCCAGCCGCTGGAGGAGTTGAGCGGGGAAAAAAAGTAATGTTAATCAGAAAAACCCCGGTGGTTCGGCTGCGCTGGCATGCTGCCGTGTGATTGTTGGAGGGTATTTAATTGAAAATTTTTACCCTTAACTCTCCCCGCTACCGGACGGACTGTCGAGGGGTCGCAATTAGGAAGGGCTACAAACCAGCTTCATCATTCACCGCAGGGTCGCAGAAGCTCGCCGACACGCGACATACGCGACCTGTTTGCACCCGAGGGGACGGTGCACCTCCCCGCCAAGGAGCCTCGTGGGCTTGCGGCCAAAGAATGCTGCACGGCCACAAATCATCCAGCAGCAGCTGCCGCAAGGGGGCGCCAATTTTTCGCTCGGAAGCTACTTCGATTAGCATTCGTGCGCGATGATGGGAAATCTTCTGCCGTCAAAGTTCTCGAGGAGGTGGGGTGTCGAGCAACATACAATGGGGCTTGAAGCCCGGCTTGACCTGGCCTGACTGCGCATTAGTGCGCCATTTTTTCGCGAACAAAAGCTTTGGCCGTGCGCATTTACCAGCGGCGGATTTCGCATTCGTTTGTTCTCCCACGCGACCTACAAACGGTTGCCAACATTATGAGCGTTCTTTGACATTTTCCAGTGGCTTCTGAGTTTGAGAAAAACTTGGCTGGTGCAAATGTTTTGTGTTCGAATCTTTAAAAAAAAATGGGAAATTTGTATTGCAGAGTAAGAAATACGGAAAATGATGCAGTGAGATTTGAGAGGTGAACAAATTTTGATTTTCTACAACCACAGCAGTTTCTATCAAGTTTCTCCATGATTACCTGATAAGTTCTTGAGTAACTTTTTTACTAAACAAATTCAATTATATTCGTAACTATACCTTTCGTTGGAAAACGTACATCATAAAGGTTTCCTCCTCTGCTGAACAAATGTTTCGTAAGGTTAACTAAGCCTACCTCTCCTAGGAACGTCTCATCTATCGACTGCTGCTCATCTCCCGGATGCACGATAATCTAAGGTCAGTGGGCCAGATGCGGCTTCGCTAAACCGCCGGCTACAGTACAATAAATCGCCACGGCTAATATTGTGCTGCTCGCGCTGTGCGCAACCGTATCTCGGCAATATCATCTTGACCAAGGCCTCCTCACGTGGTCGACCTTGGGCTTGCTAAAATGCTTGTTGATGAATAAGGTACCATCAGCCGAGCCGCCAGGCTCATCCCGATGTTCTAAAGGATAAGCAACCATCCGGCGCGATTTGCTGCCTTTGCGACGCCGAACAGAAAACGGCACAAAAGTCAACGATTCACACCGAAAAGAGTAGAATGGATGGACGGCTCGGGCTGGCATGCCACGGTTCGCGCTCGTTCCGGCCACACTTCTCCGTGGTCGTTCTGGCCGGGCTCATCAATAAAACATGAACCGAGGGCTGTTCATTGGAACCTTTTTTTTTTTTGTTTCTGCTTCTCACAGTAAGTTTCAGCATCACACTCGGACCCGTTAGGCGCCGGAGGACCCTCGGGGAGGCCCCATTCGCCGTGCTCGCCGTGTCATGAATACATATTTATGCAGATTCATGTCTTTAAACGCCAATCGAAGCGAGCCTTCCCCCTTCCCGATGCGCTCGGTCCATCCGATGCGGGTCCGAGAATGTAATTCTTTCAAATTGACATCCAGCGAAGCCACCATTTGACGATGATAGCCCTCCGCGATCGTGTGAGCGGTGCTGGTTCGGTGCGTGTTTGCCCAATTTTCGTCCAATTAGGCAGGATGACTCGAACGCCAATTTGCCTCCGCATAAACATGAGTCGACGGGATGCTGATTTTATAGAAGAAGCATTGAGTTCAGAACGACACAAGCGTAAGGTACTAGCACGTTATTGTGTGTTATTACTTATTAAAAACATCTGCTGACGGAAGACGTAGACTCCCATACATATCGTAAATTTCAAGTTAAGGTCCAAATATGTGATGGGGCGTTTATGTTATTTAGCTTTGTTGTATTTTGTACGTACTTACAAGTTCTAGAAAGGGTTATTTAGAAATTTGTAATGAGAGAGAGAAAGCTTGCATTTGTTTCGTATTTATTCAATCAGTTGCGTTTTCTTATTTTCCACAGAAATAATTTAAGAGGGCCACACATGTAGTAAATGATTTTAAATGCTTTGACATGAAAGAGCCATTAGATTCGATTGCCGTTTCGTTCATTTCCTAACATCTAATCGATCGAATTGGCGGGTTCATTATACTTCGGCCCACAAATCCGCTACGTGCCACGAACGCCACTGTAACTGTAACTCCCGGCGGTGCGTTCAACCTGCAGCAACCTGCCAGCCGCGAAGGTCAGCTTGCCAAATTTACCCCACGTTCAATCAATTTTGCACGCCAGATGACGGTTCATTCTCACGTCAGTTATTTTAAATGTGCCGGCAATTTGGGCCGAATGATGTCGGAAGCCAGCAAGAGACACAAAACCGGCAACTAAAAGCACGAACACTTAATGACCAAGCCAAGAGCAACAAACCCATCAAGGTCCCGGCGGTGGGCTTCCTCGTTGTGTTGGGAAAGCCATTTTTTGTATCTCGCCCCCAAACCAATTGGGCATTGGGGTTGTTCCTGTTTGAGGAACCTCCTTAAGGACGCCTCATTGACGCTCAATTGATTGGTTTTCCGAGCGTTTTCCCCCTACGGCAAAAGAGAGCCTTGTTTACGGTGTAACAATGTGCTCGTAAATTATGTTTTAATGTACCACTTTGGCCAGCAAAACAAGCAATCTTAATGGGTGTTTATCTTAATTTGGAACCACGAGTGTTTTAAACGTTCGCTTTCGAACCCGTTTTGTTTTCCTCGGGATTTTATTTCGGGGCTATGCTTTTCGATTACGCAAGCGCCCGTAATCAGACACGTTCTTTTTTCTTCCCCCTATTTCTGTGCGGTAAAAGATTTCAATATTTACTCACTTCATTAACAACCGCACGTGGCGCCTCCATGCTAGCGCCAGCTTTTACTTTCTGTTGCACAGTTTTCACCATCGCCCCGCCGGATGTTATGTTTATGCGTTCGATCGTGTCACGTCGCGTATTTTATGGTTCCATCGTTTTTTGTGCGTACCAAAATTGGCTACTGTACATTTTACTTTTATTGTAAACCTTCGAAACCGGATCCTGTGCAGCAGTGCAATATGCTGAACCTCCTTCCTTGCGCTCCCTTCCCTAAACCTCTTGCACCATCGAAGGTAACGATCGTGATCATGATAGCATCAGCTATTTGGTCTCATTTTCCAGCAATATAATCCAATCCCTCATTAGAGTCCCGGTCTGTCACACTCAGGTTGCAACATTATTTATTACCTCCAGCAGCGAAAGGCCCGAAAGGATGGATGGATTCGCCTCAGATGTGTCAACTACCGAAAACGGTGCCGGCGTCTTACAGGGGAAAAGAACACGTTGTTGGTCTCCTGTCATACACTGCCCGAGCCTGACGATGCTACGACACGGGGACCCGGCAGGGGCTGCGCAATCAAACATCCCTTGCGATTTGCCTTTTAAGGGGCACTCTGAATCATACTCGTCCTATGGCGCACTAGGTGCGAAACAAAACAAACAGCAGTGGAAGAAGCAGAGAGGCACCTCCAACGGGGAAAAAGTAAACCGCCAGTATTAAATCGCTGTCACGATCGTGTACGCAAAAGTAAGGATGATTGGTCACGATCGACGGACCACTTGCGACACCCGATGCGTTGCGAAGATCGCCCAGTGACGACGGTTTTGCCTACTCTAAACACACTGACCCGGCTCCACGTCGTCTAAAAACGCTTCTCGACCGTGCTGTTGATTAGTGCAGCGTGTTGAACCGTGCTGCCATGGGCAGAGAAAGCTCATTCAAGCATTCGTTATGGTTTTTTTTCTTCTTCTTCTTCTGGAAGCTTGTTGGCAAGTTAGCAGGTCCTGAGAGATTGATTTTCGGTTTTCCAAATCCCATTTTTTTATAGTACGAATCGTAATCGACCACGAACCACCAATTGTGTAACTAAACTGCAGTCTAAACTCTTCGGCTCCGGGGTGCCCCGCCCTATCGCCTATCGATATGGCGCCATTGGGTTTCCCACCCTTCCCTTCCCTTCTCTACCCTTCTTGCCCTGGCCCTGGTGGTCACCATTACATCATACACATTTCGCGACCGAATCCGGTGCACAGGGAGAGAGAGAGAAAGAGGTACGCTCGCCGGAGGGCTAGAAAAATGAATCGATAATTAATTACGGTTGTTTGTTTTTCCACCAAAACTGTTGTGTCTTTTTGCTCGCGCTCCGTACAAATGGGAACCCTAATTTGTCGCGCGGACCAGTTGCCGAGACGCCCGAGCACGCTGTTTTATATCATCGAGGCGCTGCAATCGGCCTGCAGACGATCCGTCGCCAACGGACCTTCCCGCCTCGAGAAATGGCGAGGGTCGAGTCGGGGAATGGTAGGTCTAGCAGAAATCACACGCCCAAAACGAAAAAGAAGAGGAAATGGTGGCTGCTTTTCACCCCTTCGTTGCTGCCATTCGCTTGAAACCGGGCAAGAAATAGCACCGTGGCGTTGATCGGCGCCCGAGCTCAAGACGAAGCTTCTTGAAGCGCTTTTTTTTAACTTTATTTTACCATCGCTATTAGCTGAAGCGGTAGACTGAGCGTGCATCACGAGAGGTGCCAGTACAGCTCAATCGAGCGACCTGTAAATGAACATATCAATTGTCAATGGCTCGTGCCAGCAAGACAGCGAATCGGTGCAGCCATCAAACGGGCCTCGAGATTTCTTCGTGATCCCCGAGCTGACTGAGGTGTGAATTTCCCGAGGATAAATGATGCAAAAATAATCATACACACTTTGGCAGAAACTGTATTTTTCTTGTCACATTTTGTCTCTAAAATTTGGATCGTGGGCCATGCTTTCGACAAAACCAAGAAATGGTAAAGATGTACTCAATCCATTGGACCTTTTTAAATAAATTTTATTTTCGACCAATGGCTCTTCAAGATGACGCCATAAGATCATCCTAGGCATAAACACAACAGAAACAGAGCAAAGGAGATCGTCTAGAACTCACACAAATCACCTCCAAGCAAAATTCACCTTCAAGCTAGTCTATCCATCATCGATCATCTTGTATCCTTTGATGGTCATCTCATACATACTGGTAAGAAATGTGTACGTTTACAATCGATTGTATGCAGTTGATAATTTGTATTGTCATGATTGGATGGTGAAATTATTATACAACCTGTTAAAGTTCTCTGATATCAAAAACATTGAAATTAAGGATTACTGAATTGTATTTTTACTCCAAAAGGCTGGACCCGAATGATTATAAAACTCTAGATAACATCTGGGCACCGTAAAAATTGTGCAAACATTATAATCGGGTTCGTCTGTGATCTTGAAATAAATGACTTATTGAGCTTCTGACCCAGCTAAACCTATGCCACAACTTCGGTTGATTTGCTCAAAAAAGCCCCTCAACTTGCAGCATTATGTTTTTCGAAACCTTCCCTTTCAGAGCCCCCCCAAGTTACAAAATGTCTGGTTCCTTTGCAAACACCCTGGCACTCGAATTCCAAGCTCATCCGGTACAGTCTCTCGTTTGCCTATTAGGAACAAACAAAAAAAAAAAAATGGTCGAAAACATACCTCAAACCATCGCCCAAACTTCACGCCCTGCATGCTACCTCGTCGGTCGGTCCCAGTCTATGACCAGGGATTGGCTCATAACTTCGAACCACTGTGCAGTTTCCGCTGGCCGACCCTTCCCCTTCTTTCCGTCCGTTTGGCGCGCTGGTCACGCTTGCAGAGCCGAGAACAAGCAGCGAACATCAAAGGAGAGACAAAAAAAATCTAACGTAACAAACTGTAAATTAACTTCTCCTTTTCCGCTTGTTATTTTGCGCCCCGCTGTATCATTTCTCGGCGGCTGCCAACGAAAACAGATGTTTGCCGCTACATTCAATTTACTCCCTGAGGCAGCCGAAAAGGCCGCCTGGTAACCGATCGGATTGGCGGGAAGGAAAGGTGTAAATGGTACGTTCGTTCTCGGCTCCTTTCGATCTGTGGCACGATGTGAACACCGGTCGCGGTGCGATCGAATCCTTCCGACTGACGGTAACGTTCACTGAATTTTTGTTTTTGCCAACTGAGAAGATATGCGTTGGTGCGTGTGCTGAGGATATCATAGGAGGGAAACATTCGATCGTGTGATGTTCGGGAGGGCAGTGGACAGTGGACAGAGGTCTTTGGAGGTGCTAGGTTGGTTCAAGTAGGTTAAAAGTCGACCACTTGACGGAAGCAGCTTGCCCTGCGAACCTTTGGTCCGCCATGAAGCGAAGAGTTACGAGCTGACATTTCACCTCACGGCCGATTTTGTGACCATTCCGAATCGGAAGGGCGAAGGCCAGCCGATGGTTTTTAAAAGGCACTACTTCTGCACTCTCCGACCAGCCGTGCCACATCGGAGTACGGTCTGTTTTGAAATTGTAAGTTCAACTCCAGAAACGGAGTGCCTTTGGGCAGCGACTTTGCCCGAATTCCGCAGTTCGCGCTCGCCCGGACGCAACCATAAATCATTATCATTCCCATGCTGTACGCGATACGATGCCCGCTGACGTGCCGCGAAACCGGCAACGTGAGCCACTGCGCCCGTCGTTATTTGAAGGTTATGCAGTCCACTCGACCGCCGGAATCGCTACGACTGTCGTTCTCGGTCCGGCGACCGAGGCGGTGCTGCGTATGCGGAAATGTGGACCTCCGCACGTTCTCTCGCGTTTGTCGACACACAGACACACTACAGTAAGTACTACTCAGTCCCCGTCAGTAGGCGCAAGGCAACGCGAGGTGTAGTAGCCCGAGGCGCAGCGACAAATGAAGTTCTAGATATTCCGAGTACGTACACGCACCTAATCTTGAACCTGTACATGCGGTACCGTAACGACCGAATCGAACGATTATTCCATTACAGTTGGTGAATAAAGACGGAAGTGTGTGTTGGGCATATAGGCGGCCCTTCCACTTTGACCGGCAACCCATGTGCATGAGCTGGTATAGTCAGAGAAGAAGTTCTGAGTTTAACTGAACTGGAATTGAATGTCAGTTGTTATTGCACAATATGTGTTTTGGTTCCTTCCAGGTTTTTGACCTCTTAAAACGACAAGGACTTTTTAAGACATTAATTCTCATTCTTAAACCAAATATATTCCGAACACATTATAGTCCAAACTGACTGCTCAAAAATAAGGTTTACTTATCAAACTACAGAGGAGCGGTTGGACCAATTGGAGCAGGACAGCCCATATAGTATGAGGAGACTTATCACACTCCTGATTTCAAAGTGCTCTTCAATAAGGTTTTTTTTTTATTATTTCAATCAAATTAAGCAAAGAACAAATTTTTCCATTAAAGTATTTACTTCTTCAAACTCTACTTTGAGTATCTACATTACCCGAAATTTAAAGGATTTGAGGTGTTTTGTCAATCTAATTTAACAAAGAACAAAAGTTTCCTTTAATACATTTATTTCTTAAAATTCTACTATGACTTTCTACTTTATCCGAAATTTAAAGGATTTAAGGTGTTTTGATTAGAGCGTTTGTCGTTTAAAACAAACAATTGTTTTCTTACACCGTACATATGATTTGATGATCCAAAACAAACGATGTCAAATGATTCGTAGCCTCCAAGCAACTTATCTCCTCCCAAAACGCCCACACGATGAAGGAAGTTGAACATGTTTATCATGAGACCAAAAGCGACGAACCTAGTAAACCTGTCCGTACGTAGCAGTTGAAGCCTATGTGTGTCATCCAGCAACGAGCAAGCCTTAGCTGGGTCAGTATGTTAGGTATAACCAGAACTAAGGCTGCGCACTGGAAGTACAAATGTCAATTAAAGACGATGTTCTATCGCGTCTGCCGTCCGTCGAGGCATTAGGGCTCGCTCGGTGGCAATGAAGTCGTCCTACACCACTGACACACACACAAACACACACACACACACACACATGATTTTCCCATCCCAGGAAGTGCGGGAGGAAGACTCGGGCTGCGGTGGAGTCGGTAATTTGAGTCGCATGTGTTCACTTAGCTGTAACACGGCGCTGCGGTGCACCCATGCTGCCGCTCGTCGATTGGCCCTTCTCGTTGATCGGCCTTTTTTCCTTCGGTAAGGGCTAGGGATAATTATGGGTACCCTCCGTACAGCAGCGCGGTGCGCGGTATCATCGTGTCGAATCGATTGGTGATTTAATATTACGTGACTGTCCTTCGCTGATTGCTGCCGTTTTGCTGCTACCGGTTAGGCCTCCCCCTACCCTGGTATGTTGTGTCCACACGTCGCCATTCGTCGCCAACGAGATGATATGGCCGATGTTGCTCGTGGCCCGGTCGAAGGCTGCCGATTGGAGTTCAAGGCCTGCGTGCCAGTATGAAGTCACCGGAGAGACGGAGATCGACGATTTACAGGTGAAAACTGTTGTTTCGTTTCAGTTCCGGAAGGTAATTTCACCTGTTAACCACAAGCATCCCCAAGCAGGGCATGAAGTCTGTCGTAAGAATATCTGATGATTCATAACCACGGCATTACAAACGATCTTTTACGCCAACTGAATTCGAAGTGCAGTTCACAATCCCTGCACAGTGCAAACTAGAAGAAAATTAAAAGAAATTGTTGCAAATTTCTTCAAATAACAGTGCAAATCTGATCTTTTGTTTATGATATGAACTGCAATAAAATATGCCTACAATATTTGAGGCCCTTTTTCAGCAACTTCTTTATTCAAGAAATAACAGCTGAAGATTGACCTAAAATCGTGTTGGTAGAGTTAACCCTGTTGAGAAAGCACTCAAATTGAAGTTGTGTTCTTAAAAGCAGTACATACCAATAATGCTATTCAATATGTTGGCAAACATTTTTTTAAACATTTGTGTGTCTGAGTTAAACATTCTTGCTGGAAGTGCAAACATTATCCACATCATGCCACGACGAAACCAAAAAAACGATTGTTAACATTGTTTGTCTGCATGCAAATTTTCGCACTACATTCCGTTGGCAAAGTGGTTTCATTCTCCACTCGCAGGGAAAAACCCCCTCAAATGAGTAATGCCGTATTTCCTGCTATCGCCTCAGCTTGGCACCCGTCGCCTGGATGTGGTTATCCTCGACGAATGTCATCGGCGTTTGGTTCGTGCGGCTTGAGGTTGTGAGTCTGAGTGGTCACCGCATGCGCTTGCCATTCGTGTCCTTTGCCGTAAAAGGAACCAAACCACCGGACGATGGCAACAAGAAACTAACCAAACACCCGGACGCGCCATCGAACTCTGCGAAGTGTAGTATCCGCTGGCTGGCTTGTGGTTTTGCATGGAGTGTCTCTTACGGCGTCTTCCGAACCCCCACCCGCCCATTATTGTGTCGATTCCGCCTTCCAGTGTCGAGACGCACGTGTAAATATTCATCGATCCGATCCGTCGTGCGAGCGTCGGGCTGACGCACACGCAGCAAGGACACGCGAAGCGTAGCGGACCTACACGGTGCGGATCGAATTCTGTGTCGGTTTGCTACCACCGCGGTGCTGTACGCAAACCGTCGCGATCTTGCGCAAGGGTCAATGGCAGCGCGGGCGAGTTTTTGCATGCGATCTTCGGCTGTCGCGTTTGTTTGGAACGCCAGTTTTCCTTCGCACGAGCTGCGCGCATTCTCGCGAAGTCTTATCCTCGGGCAGGTGCTCTTAAGGAAACGTTGAACTTTCAACAAAAGGCCATTCGATCGATGCGATTTTCACACGAGCTTCCTATCCCCATCTACTTTTTCAATATTCTAATCTTCCGTCAAATCTTCCAACCACGTGTCAATCCATCGCGATCCGATCGCTTATTTATGCCCAAAGTGGTGAGCAGAACGGATGCGCAAACAAAGCCCGTCCAATAAGTATAATCAAAAAATATTCTTCACCAATCGCCGCTAATAACCTTCGTTCTAGCGATACGATGCTAATGGCCTTCGGGATGTTTTCAACATTTTATGTTGCCATCATTCATACTCGAAATTGACGTATCAATAGAAAGGCAGCGTCATCTGAAGGAAGTTCCAATCAAGCCGGTTCTTTGGCGGGTTTTTTTTTGCTGCCTGTTCGGGTTGGTATTCTTTTTTGTGGCAATTTTTCATCATATCACGTTTCGCTGGACGATTATTTGTGCCTACGATCCGCCTACCGATGGAGCAAAAATAAATCGACGGATGGATGAAGCGAAAAAAAGGAAAATGGATGGATTATTTGAGGTTCCTGGCAGACCAAAATATCTCAAGACTTAAGATGTCTATCCTTACAAGCCTCCCGAGTCAAGCTTTACAGGAACCGGATGCCACAGAATCAATTCCCAGCTCCCTCTGAGCTGCTCAGCTATCCAGCATGGAACATATTTTAATACTTCCTTTCCAAACTAAATTCATGGAATATAGCTTCGTAAGCTGATGGGTCATCTGACGCCCTTTTAAAACCGAAGACAAACGATTCTAACGATCATCGCAAATTTCGTAACTGGTCAGTATAAGTCGGTCTTAAGACTGGCATTCGCAATCATCATACTTGGATTAAAGGCTCCCGATTGGTGGCAATTCGTGGATTGTGATGTTTCCAAACGACTCGTGCATATTACGATTGCCCTTGCCTGATGAAGGAATTAATCTTCCCGCTACGCTGATGCAACCGCAGTCGGACGTTAAAGATCGCATCGTTAGCCTGGATCCTCGACGAGTGCAATCGTCTCGCTAAAGAGTTTTCCAGTCAACAAATCGAAAGATTAAATCCATTTCGCTCTCTAATGCTTAGCTCATCATGTAACGTGTCATAAAAACTGACCCATTGGCTTCCCAAGCGGTGGCGAAGATTAAAAACGGCCCCCAAACTCGCCCTAGCAGCTCCGATTCGATTTCCATTTCGCCTCATGCGAAGCTTAACCTTTAGCCTGGTGCCGGGTGTACCGACCGAGGAGAAACGTTTCTGCTGGCATTTACTACCATTTTTTTTTCTTTAAATTAAACGCTCATAATCTCTTTCATGAGCATGATTTATATCGCTGTAATACACACGACACACGTACTCATTACCGGTGCCCATCGGGCCGTGCGAGCCCTTTTTCCTGCACGATTTGTCCAGCAGCGATCCGGGCATGCACTCGGATGCACTCCTATGAGCGGCCGGTTGCTATTGGAAGGGGAAAACGTGTCAGCAATATTAAACGATTTCCATTTTGACGAATTAACTAATTAGGATGGAAGCTGGTACGACCGCGGCTCACGAAAACCAACCCAACCAAGAGCCAAGAGTTACAGAAGACGCCGGTTGGACAGAACCATCAATCACATGAGCGGCGTTTGCGCACGGGTCGTTCTGCTACCGATCAGAGATCGAACGGAATGCCACAGCTTCGGCCTGAGGGTCACTATAATGGGTTATAATTTATTGTTGCTCTGGAGAAATATGTTTTCGTTTTGTTCAACTCAAAGGACGCAAACTTGAAATGATTTCGTTTAATGTATGGATAGGAAAAATAATAACAGAGAAAACTCACGTACTTTTTCAATACTTCTACGATTTACTATGTTGATATAGGTACGGGTATCGTTATATGAAGTAAGATGGAATTCATTACTACTATTTCCGAAAAATAAAACGATTGCAAAATATTGACACAAAGCATCATAATGTTGCATAAATGGTTGTTTCTTAAGCGTGCATTATATACCTGGGACTCTGCTAAGCAAGAAAAGAAAACCCCCTCTCGAGTGCATGGAAATCATATCTTTCCGCTGGCTCATAAATTGTGTGCCACAACTGACAGCATTAACCAAGCTACCTGTCTTACGCAGTCAAAGCACGAGGTAGATGGGATTTTCTCCAAGCCCCCCACACTCTTTTCGCTAATGCCCTGTCCGGTCAAAATTAATCTCGGATATTTACTCTAATTGCACCAAATCCCGCTACCGTGCCGTGGCGGTTGCGTTTCACGTCGCACGGCCGATTTCAGCGACCGTTCCTGATCCTACATGCACCTACTCTCTTAAAGCCACCGCGCCGCTTCGGTTGCGAAAAGGCTTTCCCAACCTACACCTTTACACTGCGGACCATATTGGCATATCCGTCGTCTCGGTGGCGTTGCACATACGCGCACCGGGCAAGACCATGCTCAGGCGGAACGCGGAACGGTTCCAGAGAGATCCAATTGTGCCGGAATTATTTGCCACAGCAACCGAAGCCGAAGTGGAATTGGTTGGGTTGTGCATTTTCGAATGCAAATAAGTGCACGGTAGATTTAGCACGAGCACGCTGCTACGAGACCGTGCCGTTGAGTCGTCCACATTATTATGATCGCTAAACGCTAGGAGAGGAAGGAAGAGATTGTCCACGAGCGGAGAAACAATCACCGTCGTGTACTTTCGGTGTGCTTCTAAGAACCAAGCGGCTGTCAAAAAAAAAATACAAAAACGACGGGAAATACCTTGCGACAACACTTTTGTTTTTTTTTTTTCGTTGAAACTGGACGCCTCCAATGTGATTCAATGTTGCGCAAATATGCTTACGTTGGCCACGGCTGTTGCTACCCGAGCGTACGCGCTAATGTTCGTACCATAAATCGTCGTTCTGTGCGTTGGCGTTTCGGGTGCTTTGTCGGAGCTTTGAAAAGAAATGAAAAATTGCCTTACGTTGAGTAACAATCGGTGATTCTAACAGTTGACCCAGCCGGATCGGATAGGTCGATCGCAAGTGCGTGGGTTTTTGAATGTTTCTAAACCAGGAAGAAAGATCACCAGAAGGATTCGACGTTCGACGGTGCGTCGTGTCAAATTCCATTTTTGGCTTACGGATAAGGTTTTCGCCACACTGGATAATTGATAATAAGCAAGTAGCAACACGCAAATAAAATACCTGCTATTCTACATCATGGGCCACTCCTTCTACTATAGACGTATCATTAGAATGTTAAGTAGCGAAACCAAGCACCTAATTCTGTTTTCCAAGAAACGTGGCGAGATAACATTTTATTAGAAATCTTTTATTTACTCTTTTTCCATGCAGTTTATAAACTGTCTGATCGTATCAAGGATTTCTGATCACATGCAATAAGTTTTTTGGAGTACAAATGATTTCATGGCGTTTTTATTCGAAATTTAACGATTTTTTTTTGTAAACAATTAGTGATTTCCCATATCTCAGGCAATTTTCGGATTCCGCCGCGAAACAAGAACGGCTCTTTAGGGGCTCTCGGCTATCCATGCATCTATCCATGTTTTGACATCAACGTTATTGGAGAACTGCTGGTCAGCCAGCTCATGCTTCATTTATCGGACGGTTATTTGAAGGAGCAGTTTTCGGGCTGTACAGCGGGTGGGAGAGAACTTCCCATTTCCGGGCTTCCAAGTAGATTTTCAAATTTTCATCAATTTTCTCCAGTGGACCTCTGCTGTGATATTTTCGTTTGGTTATAGCAGCTCATGGTAGACCACTCTCGGCTGCTCCCACGAAATACACAGCATGAGCTTCTGGCCATAAATATTTGATTTGGCTCCCGATGATAAGGTATGGTTACTTTACATCGCCAGTTACTATTCGATTCAAAAAACCCGTTTCGTGTATGCCGTTGGAGCAAAATATACTTAAGGCAAATGACTGATATTGGAAAAGAAATTCTAATAATGATACGTCAAAATGACAAGATTGAATATTGAACAAACATATAACCGCTATCACACTGATCGCAACAAGGCTGTAACATCAAATTTAGCTGTCAAATGTCAAGTTTCCCAGTCGATTGTTTTGCTGGGTGTCATCCGAATAAACCAGTGGCGACAGCTGATATCAAAACGCTACGCCCTCATTTGTACTCCTAATGTCATATTATTACGATTCGCTTTTTGTTTCCTTTCAGCAATTTATTAAATTATTGAAAAGTAATTTTAAAATTTCTAAAACAACTTTTGTTTCTAATCCATTTCATGTTTTCATGAAATCGACGATCTGCAATGATTTTTTACTGTCTTATTAAATAACTTTTCACCAATAATGGGCCAAGGAAGCCACACGATGTTTTCTTGCCGCGCGAAAACCGTTTTTTCGACGGCTGAATTGCACAAATCATGACGCCTGTCAAATTCCTTCGCGACGCAATCCGTTTAGCAATTTTCGTTTGACCATGGAAGGAATTTTCATTTTAAGAAGCTGAAAAAAAACACATAAGTTTCACTATTATTCAAATCAGCCAATTATCTCACCTGCTGCCGACCAACACCGGCTTCGCCACTGTCGCTTTCCTCTAATTGCAAATAGGTGTGAAACAATAGCCAAGAAGAACGAGAGAGAGAGAGAGAGAGGGAGAATGATGAATTGAGATCGCGGTAGCTCTTCCGCGTTATTGTCTAAAGTTCCCTTTCGGTTTTTTTTTTCGCGCCTAGTGTCATAACTTATAGCGGACCCGTTATCTAACCGCGGCTGGCGCTGCTGTGTGTTCACCTAATGTGTGCGGACTTTAATTTTCCTCGTTTGCTTGCACCGTCTTCCGCAGGTTTCCCCACCCAAATAGACGACCCCTACGATGAAGGGCTGGTTTGATGCGTTCCGTGACGACGGGGCGCCGACGCTGTACTCGTTCTCCAACCGCACCCCGGTCACCGGCGATGTCTCGATCGTGGCCGTGTGCGTCATGTTCGCCACCGTCTACCTGGCGTTTCTGGTCATCTTTCCCGGCGTCCGCAAGCAGGTAAGGGCCACGGGGCGACGCTAAGCATCCGCTGAAAGGTGGAACTTTCGGCGAACGGGGGAACGTTTAAGCGAACACGACAATAATCACCCTGGAAAAAGGCCCCGCTCTGAAGTGCGTCGTCGGGTGTCTTCAGATGCCTGCAACTGGCGTTAAATGGCGCCCGGCAAGAGTAGCGCGGACCACTTCGACTTGGATGCGTGGCGGGCAATTGAAAACCTACGTACAACTAACGTCCCATTACGCCATTACATGCACGGTAGTCGTCGTCGTCGTCGTCGTTGTTGTTGGGTGGCCAAGGCGGGTTTCAGAAAAAAATAAATAAATAAACAACCACCCTCGAGAGCTCACGCTGGTCCCGGCCGAACTTGGGTTGCCGTTTTGGGAAGCCCATTTCAGACGCCTAATGAGATGCGGTTGCTTTCCACGGCGAGACGTTATGACTCCCGGTGCACGATTGCCACCTTCTCGCACTCTGTCCACCCTCTGTGGGTTTTGGACACCACCGAAACGGGACTAAGGCGTGAATTTGGCCACGCCACTGACCCGTGAGAATTATGATCACGTTTCGCGCCTCGGAACGCATTGATTGATGGCCGATAAATCCTTACTCAGGGAAAGTGGACCGATTTCCCGCGGGTTCAAACTTCAGGGGCTGCGTATCGGTGGGGCAAAATTGATCATTTTGTCTGATTTATTGCACGCTGCTAAGCACGCCGCAATGATTTACGGGGCGATGTTTTTGATGTATGGGCCAGTGTGTGGATGAACAGGTTGTAATTTGCCAAAAAGTAACATAATAGCCCGTCCCGCAGTGGATGAAGAACGTACGGGAGCTCTGGAATCGAATGATTTATTGGATGCACAATTCAAAATCAATAGGCAATGAATCGTCGTCGTCAATTCGCTGGCAAATTGAATTTATTAATTTTCTTTCCTTTTTCCCTGTTTCATTTTTTTTGTTCACAGAAATTTACAACATTCACTACCGTTACCTTAAGTCTATTCGTTGGACTAGTCATATTAGGTAAGTACAGACCCAACGCAAGTAAAGTAAGCTAACAATTCGACAAACATATTGTTGAAATCAATCATCTGAATCGGCAGCTCATGGAGGTTTTTCAAGGAGGAGGAATCAATTTCAGGATACGAAATATGAATATGAAATGTTCATGAACTGCTTTTGCAAAATACTGCTTTAATCGTGCATGCAATTTTCGGTGATCAAGCGAAGATCCAACCACAGCCAAAACAATTTCCTTCAGCATATTCTTCTGTTCACAAAATAGAAGTGAGGATAAAGTACGTAGGGTTGCAGAATAGCTTTAAAGTCCCTGTACAAAAGAAAGCTGTGCAGTTCTAGTTGACTTGAACAATTTGTGAAACTTGCTATCGACTGCGATTTACCAAACTGATTTAAGATTTCAATTATTTTAAAAACGATGAACACTTTTAAAATCGATCAAAAACTTTTCTCTAAAAATTTGGTTGATCAATGTCTCTTTTGTAAATGCAAAGGACACCATTATGTCTCTATTGAAGTTGCTCCCTTTGCAAAATCTGTTTCTGGTCCGCAATCTTAAAATTAGATGTGTTAGGTTGTCTACACGATTCCATAACATGATTTTAAGTGAGCATTTGAACACGAAAATTTAAAATCATGAAAATTAGCAACGAACAAAAATCGTTCCAGCAGCGATCTGGCAAATCATTACAGCACAACATGGCGAGTTTAATATTACTTTACGGCACCCACAATCCGAGGCAAGCTCATTAATGCGTGTTCCATTGAGAGCCCGCTGTGCTGCGCTTCACAATGGAACCTCCTCGTTGGTTCACCATAACGCTATAGTCCGTGATTAAACGTCGCGCATGAACCGAGGCGAAGCCCGTCCGTTCTTTCCGAGGTTTTACACCAAGATGTTCCACAACTTCCATCCGGTCACTTTGGGCCACTTCTCTCGCACCTTCGCTTGCCCGGACGTCCTCTGCCGTTGCTCAGAAACGCCAACTAAGAAAAACGCAAGTTCTTCTCTTCCTCTGCAGAGGAAGGAGACTTTGTTTGTTTTAATTTTTTGTTTGTGTCAAATTGAATGTAAATGAGTTGCGATTTTGTCTTCCTCCCTCGTCGAGGCAAGGTGCCTCGGTAAAACAAGCAGACATTTTGCCCGGTTGTTAATGAGGTAAACATAAAATCCCCTCCAATCGGTGGGTTGCTAAAATGGCTAAGGTGGCTGCCAATCCTCGATGGTTCTCGCGGATCGCTACTCGCGCACCGGAACAATCAGCTTACAATCGCGAATGTGACCGTTTTTTTTTTTTTTGGTTTTTGGTTGACCGGACGCTTGGCCGAGAAGGTTGCCCTCAACGCTAACCACTCAACACTTTGCCTTTGCGTTTTTTGATGCCGCATTTCCTTCTCTTCCTCTTCTTTCTTTTTTTGTCCCCATACCCCGCAGTTAGCCGGCTCGGTTCCGGGTGGCATGTGGCCCAATCGACGATCGTCGCGCCGTACCGGGCGTTCTCGCGGGAGAAGCTGCCGGCCCGGATCGGGGCCCACATCGGGCTGATGCACATCAACATCACGCTGACGGCGCTGCCGGTCGGCAACTGGACGCCGCCCGACATCGACTTCAACGAGCGCTTCAGCTGGAACCAGGCGAACGACATGGGCAACTCGTACCGGGACGCGCTGCAGCGCGGGCTCCCCTACCCGATCCTGACGGTGGCCGAGTACTTTAGCCTCGGCCAGGAAGGTTTTGCCTGGGGCGGCCAGTACCGGGCCGCCGGCTACTACGCCAGCATTCTGCTATGGTACAGTATCTCCGAACATTCGAACGTCTGGAAGAAACTAGAAGGAAGGATTAAAGCCTTACTTGAAATGAATCCATATATCGTCTAAAATACCTCAATGGCTAGCTTTGTACATAATATTTAGAGTTAGACCGTTTATGCTGGGCCAAGCAAATTCCTAGTCCACCTTAGAGCTACCATAGTCTATTTATCAAACTTTCACCCACAGGGCGTCATTTGCTGCGTGGCTGTTGATGAATCTGCTCCTGGTGGCGGTACCCCGCTACGGTGCGTACACAATGACCCTGACCGGAGCTCTGCTGATCGGAGCCAGCATCGGCTACAGCTCCATGCTGCCGAAGCGACCGCTCATGATCGTCATCGAGGGTGCCCAGATTGACTTCCATCTTGGCTGGTGTTTCTATCTAGTGCTCATCGCAGGTATGGAATTGCATCGCGCGTCCAGCAAGCCGCCTTCACTTTCTCCAACTTTACTCACTTCCGCTCTCCATCCGCACTTTCTTGCAGGTGTTCTGTGCTTCTCGGTAGGATTGGTCATTTCCATCATCGATCTCGTCTGGCCGCATCGGTTTTCGACGATTCTTGAGGTGAGTGTGGGATGCGGTTCGCATGCATGGATAGTTGATAACGTTCCGATGTGTTTTTCCTGCAGGTTTACTATGACACCCCGTACGATCGGCACGTTATTCTGGAGGAATCGCACGACGTCCGCTACCGCAAGCGCAACAGCAAAGGGCTGGAAGAGCCGCCCGGTCTGGGATCTCGCATCCTCCGGTAGGTAGCGGCTGGTTAGCGCAATTCATGGAGGAATCTTATATGAATTAAAGACTGATCTGATCTGTTTCCCGTCCACCAGACGCCTGTCCTCGAAAGCGCGAGACGCCAACACCGACAAGATGGGCATCGAGAACCGTGGCTTCCAGCACGATGTGCCCAAGTCCCCGTGGCGCTATCCGTTCCGACGTGCCCAACAGACGCCTCCGCAGGGCATCCAGCGTACGATCTCGCAGGACTCCACGTCCAGCATCGCGTCCGCCGCCGCCATGTCCCAGTCGCTGCACAAAGTGGCCCTCTCGCGAATGCTTCCGTAATTAGCACAAACGTTTTCCGATATCGAGCTTGTATCTGTTACTCTACGCTTCTCTCCGTTTCAGGAAACCGCCACTAGAGCGTACACGGGAGATTTCCAACTGGTAAAACCAGGTGCGCCATGCCAGTCCGGAGGTGAACGCAACTGATGGACAGCGGTGGCCCCGTTTGCGTGATCATCTTCTTATGTGATATTTAAGAGTTTAGCTACAAACAGACATACAAACACAAATACTGACCACAGGCCAAGCATTTTATTATAACTTCCTGTAAGAACTACACACGGTAACAACACGCGAAAGCAAGTGGCCCCGGGTCGCCATCGAGACGCCGGGTCCAGTGCTAATACTGGTGGGAGCGTGTTGGGAGAGGATCGATCGATGGACGGATACGGTGGAAACGAATTTTAATGTAGGCAGAAGAAATTGGACGAGGAAAAGGAGATTTTTAAAAAGAAGGAAAGGAAAAAGAAAAGTGCCGATAGGGGCAACCGAGATGATACAACCGTTGTTTTTGCTACTAGCGGAAAATTGAAGGACAAATTTGAGAAGTACATTGTGTGACGAAGGCAACCTGCTGAGGGCATCTCAATTTTAAGATTATTTATTGTTCCTGTACCAGTGTTAGCGATGTAGCAGTTTCATGTATGTGTAGCACAGCAAAACGAAACGCTTCTTGCGCCGATATAAGATTGTAACGTTGTATTGTAAAACCACGTGGTTAATTGTTTATGCTAAGGAAGATTGTAGAATATTACTTGACGGAAAATCTGCGAAAACAAGACAAATGGAATAAATGTTCAGATTTGACTAAGGAAGCAGAAATGGTGTTTTAAATGTAAGCCTAATGTATGTATTATTTGTCATATAATTTAACTATGCTCGTATAGATTGATTTCATTGGAATGGTATTTTTTAAGGATCAGTTAACGGTCGTTTCAAATTTGCATGCATGGAAATTCGCAACATACTGTCCTACCCCTCATCCGTACATCTACAAATCTACCAACCTTATGGTTTAGTTCAAGGAGGTGTACGAATGGGTTGGTGAAGATGAAATATCTTGCATTGTACTGGAAAAAGAAAACAATTTGGATTTATAATGAGTTTGCCTGGATGTTGACAAGTTATAAATGTACCTATTATCGCCCGAAAATTGTATTTTGTTGACTTAAAAATAAAACTAAACAGAAAAATAAATATTAAACTACCTGAGAATTAATCACCTTGGTATGCTGCTGAAGTTTGACACATTCTGGTGGTGGGTAGCGAATTTTTAAGGAACGGAAAGGAACTAGGTGCAAAAGTGGTAAAAACGGATCAGATGAATATGGTGCTGGTTTCTGGAACAGATTGATAGCCGGCTATTTCTCAGCATTTGTTGAATTCATATTTTATTTACAACCTTATAATCCGCATTAAATCCACTGTTGAAGCTAGAGATTTGCATGAGGAAAGATTAATCACTCACCTTTACCAGTCAGCTCCAAAATCCTGTAACCTTGTAAATATTGCTCTCCCGTATTCCGTTGTCCTTTGTATCGCTTTGGGTAAACTTTCCACCCTCTTGTCCAGTTGATATATTTTCGCAGCTTATTCTGCACCAACTGAGTTCGACGCGGAACCACCGCTTGCTGGTGAACGGCGGAACTCGAACCGGCTGGGTGCAGCTCGGGACGCCCAGCCCAAGCACACTGCGTCATTTTGTCCTGCCCTTTCGGACGATGAGGCATTATTTCTATTTTGGTTTTCATCGATACCGTGTGTGTCCCGCTGGCCGTTTCGTTTCGGTGCACGCAAAGTTGATCCGTGTTCGCCCATTCGCGCACCATTGACGCACGCCCACACACCCGGATCAAGATCGCCAACTAGTCGCCTGCCCGCCTACGTCCCGCCGTGTCGTGTTTTGTTGGTAAACGGCTGCGCGAGTGCGTACGCCGATCATCGTGTGTTCCGTTCCGTTTGGGGGTGCACCATGATGCCCTACAAATCCCGCCGCATCGCGGCTCCATCCTGCTGACCGTCGCGATCGCCGCGCACGCGAGAAGAAAGTTACGACGACGTGGAAAGTGTGTGCGTGTTTGTGTGTCTGTTTGATAAATTTAGAGAAATCGATCGGTGCGAGCCAATATTCCGGCCCCGCCGCCTCTCCGAAACAAAGTAAAGTGCGCATGGGTAGTGAACAAAAAAAAAAAAAGGTTTGTCAAATGCCCATTTCAGTAAAATGTCCACGATCGATCTCCGGCATTGACCGATGTGGTTAAAATTTAGCACAAAAAAAACAGTGGAATGCGCGCCGTCTAGTCGTCCGTGGAAAAACGAGAGTGTGTGTGTGTGTTTGTGTGTGTCCGAGTGCCCCAAAAGGCGAGCGCGAGCTGTCTGCGTGTCACTGCAGGCGCGGGCCCAAGAGGTACGGTAGTAGTCGCGGTGGAATTGTAAAATTATTCCCTCCACCGCCCGCGCGCACCCTTCGGTCCTCAAGCGCCGTGCCGTGCTCCGATGCCGTCGATGTTGAAAGTGTAGCAAAAATGTTGTGCAAATGCACTGCCAGAAGTGCAATCGCTGTCGCTGTCAAAAGTGCGCAATCCAACTAACCACGTAACGAAGCAGGCCGTATCGACGTGCTGGTCGTCTTGGTCGTCCTCTTTGGCGTTGCTGGTCGGTGAAGAAGCCACGACGAAGTCCGCGGGCAACGCAAGGGAGCGCTGGTCATCGGCGAGCATTCCCCGCTGCATCGGCGATATGACAACGCATGCACCTGCTGCAGTGTGACGCTGGTAGTGGTGTGGTGTTGGTCGTCGGTGTCGGGACGGGACGGGACGGGAACGGGGGGGACGGCGGGGACGAAGCAGACGGTGCGCCCATCGGATGAAGAAGGGAAGCGATCGAATGTCAAGCTCACGCGTAGTGTAATTAGTTGATTCTTCAAAATAAAAACGGAGGGAAAACCATCACCCAGCGGCAGCGGATGGAAAATGCTTTCCAGGGCGAAAAAGGTCGAAAGGAATTTCAAAGCCAGTGTCCAGCCAAGCGCAGGCGAGAGTCTGAGGACGGAGAGGGTGTGGGGATTAAATTCTCCCCCCCCCAACGTTTTGGGGCGATAAAAGGCTAAATAAAATAAAGTGAAAAATAAGTGAATCAGCGAGTGCACGACCGAGAAAGGGCGGAAGGAAAAACCTTCAATAAAACAACTGAGTTAGAGCGAAAGGGAGAGAGAAAGAGAGAAAGAGAGTGTGTATGGGAATAAAATACGTTTCCCAACGACCGGGCAGCAGTCCTCCATCATCCATCTAGCAGGCGGGTCTAGCCCGAAAGTCCACCGCTCAAAATGCCGTTCGGACTGAAGCTGAAGAAGTCTCGCCACTACAATGTGATGTCCAAGAGTCTTTTCGTCATTTCGGTCGATCATCTTGGTAAGTGTCTTCCCCTGCTCCGCGGGGGGCGGTTGGGGGTTATCTCACGCCGTCGAATTCCACTCTACTAACGGGATTCGGTACAAAAATGAATTAAAACACTTCCCAAAAAAAAAACAGGGCTACATAATGAAATTCCCACTACATCACCTTTTCGTTCATTCCTTTACGCTTGTTCTGCGAGTCACAAGCGCGGAAGTTCTCGAACGCCTCGAATAGTTTATGACACATCTCAACGTACGAATTGCATTTTTAAATCGTAAAATAAACTCTATCACCGGCGGATCGATCGCAGAACGCCGAGGAAGTGAAATGTTTGCAGTGTTTCCTTTCTTTTCACTGTAACATATACATTTGCCTACCATTCTTGCGATCGGTGCGAATTTGGGAAGCGTATTGCAATGGCGCTCCTTAAATGATCGACAAAAGGCCGATCTCTTTGAAAACGGCTTCTCAAAAAAATCTATATTCCTCACGCAAATGTCGTCAAATCATTTTGTTCCGCCAATCAGGCTTTCGTCAATTGTTCTATTTTATTTTTCTGTAACAAAGTATGTATATCTTCACACGCATATTCATAATATATCCAACTTAAAATCTTCTGGTTGATCCGCAAAACGATCATAAGCTAGAAACAGCTTTTGAACAGCATGACGCATTAGAATAGCGAGTCATGTCTAGAAGGAAAATTATCTTCAAGCTAAAGTTAAAAGTGTTCATATTTATTTCTGTCATGGGACAACAATGATCTTAAACATTAAGTTGAAACTGGGACCGCATAAACGGAAAAGTCAACTTGTATCCATGTTGAATTATAATGATTGACTTTTTGTTAAATTGGTTCTTTTGAATCAATTTAATAGAGAATTAAATAGACAAAATGGACGCAAGGAAATCATCACCTAAAATTAGATGGTCAGTTTGCGGTACTAGCTTGAGGCTTGGGCTTACAACATATTCACATAGATTTGTGAGCAATGTTTTGTTTGTGGACCTTAAGGTTTCGCCAGTTTTAGAGGATTTTTGGAAAGCCAGATTTTCTGTCGATGAAACAAAACACTAGGGTGTCTAAAGTTATATTTTTTTAGACTTTTTTTAAAGAGATTTAATGTCAATGACCATTATAAGTCCTAAGCACATGTTGTATCGCAGAGAAGGGACGAAAGTTATGATACAAACATATTCAATCGCTTCTCATTTCTAATTAATGTTTCCTTCATATTAATTAAGTTCTTGTAAAGAATTCAAAAAGGACTAAATAAATTCCACTATATCGTCGATCGTATCCTCTGGGTGGATCGGAAGCTACGTAGTTTTCTAATGCAAGCGTCCGATCTGCAGCAGGCACCAACTACGCACACCGTAGAGTCGCCCGTGGTCAAAACGAACCTGCGTGTCGTTTGCGCTCGGCCGGCATAGGAACCGCAGACACTAGTGACATTCCCCGACGCTGAATAACAAACGAGCGTAATTGTATAATATTAGCTATCCTCTGTCCCGTAGTGGTCGCTGCGGTCCGATGCTTGGATCTGCCCCTCCCTGTCCCGGTTCGGTGATTCCGATGGGGAAAAGCGAAAAAGATGAGCGACCGTTGTCCAGCGAACTCCTTGAATTTTCCCGGAGCTTGCCGTGGATTAATCATCATGAAAAATTAACCATCGCAACCGCCCGAACGCATGGCGTATTCCTGTCGCGTGTTCAACCGGGTGCCCCGTGGCGCCGGGAGTGTCACGAGTAGCTGACGTACAAAAAATGTTGTCACAAAATCTTTGTGGCCTGAATAAAACTGCCACGACATCCCACCGAGAGACGCAGGCCTCAGGTTCTGCTAGGCGAAAGATTAAATTGGCAATCAAACAACAGTGACGTGCTCATGCTAAAATCCGGCTACCATGAAACATTTGCATTTTTGTTTCACTCTTCGTTCAGTCGTGGTTTTTTTTCTTCTTCTTCTGTTTGTTTTGATTTTCGCAACCAAGCTTAACGGCAGCGGAAGGGTGGTTGGAGGGATCACGCCGGCAGAACCGGTCATGCACGGGGTTGAGGTGAATGTCGCAAATTGGTTGGTCGCTTTGGCTGTTTGGCAAGACTGGAACTGCACTCCCCGCGTCCGGTTGCGCGTGAAAAATGGCTCAGGCTTTCCGTTGAGGCATCGGAATGCTGATGGGCACAAAATCTACGTATCGATACTGTGGCTTCATAGTGCAAATGGCAGTGCCTCATGTTTTTGCACACGAAGAAAAAAATTCCCCCAGGCAAGGGAATAATCGCGTTAAACACGTCCGTCAATTTTCGCAATGTTGTTTGTCACCATTTTCATTTCATTAGTTAATTATCCTGAGGGAACAACTTCGTTTATTCAAAGGATCCACAGATTTTGTTCAATTGTTTGAAAATCAACTTAAAGTATAACATTTTTTCTTGGTTGAGAACGACATCACGTTTTTTGGTCATTTGGAACCAGAAACCAGAATTATTTAACTTGAAAATATGTTTTCTTGAAACACATTTGCTAGATAACATGTTGATCACGCAATGTATTGCAAAACTCCTTAGAAGATTCCTACTTCCTCGTCTTCCAACATTACTGATGAAATTGATGTGGAGGTATTATTCAATCTAAACTCTAATTAAAGTAGTTTTAACTATAACAAAAAAAGGTAAAATGCACAGCGATCCTTAACATGTATAGCTTAACCTGCCCCGTAATTTGATTTATTATTTGGTGGATCTTTCACATAGACAACTTCTAGAGACTCTCGGCGCAAACATAGCACCTAATGGAAAAGAACTAGTAAATCTTTATAAAAAAAGTCTATAATCTTGCGTAAAGACAACATTCCTGTGCGTTAAATGTCCTTGATTCACCCGTTTTAAGGCGACATTTCAACATAATAATCAGAGACCAGATATGTTTACACGCGCCTAAAAAACACCGCTACCCCTCTATCCAGCCGAATGGAATGTGGAACTACAAACAATGTCCTGGGTGTTACTTGGGGGTACTTCTACCTTCCATCGCCCACCCATTTATAGGCGAAATTCTGCGGCACGCGGCCCTGGCCAAACACATCTTCCCCGAATCTAGATCATCCCGCGCACTGTGCTGCCAGATAACTTGCGCCGTAGATTGCAGCCCGGTATCATCGTCACATACCACTGCTAGCGCTGTGAGACGGTGCAAATTTGTACAAATATTTACATCCACCGCGGTATCTCGGCTCCGTCGCCTATCTTTCGCTTGGCCCGGCATTCATCTGCCGTTATCAAACCGTTTCCGTTTCGGTGTGTGTTTAAGCGTTGTATGTTTTTAACCTGCTTTGATAACGAACTGCCGAGCCGCGAGCCGCCCCAACTCAAGGAGGAAGGTGGTACGCTAGGATAAGCACGATGGCATTCCAAAGCGGCGTAGACCTATTGACCCGTTTATTGGCACAAGGCAATTGGAAGGTTCTTTGCCTTTTACAAACCCTGATCCGCTTTTACTTTGCAATTGTTGGCCTGTTGGCCTTTAAATTGTACGAAACCGTTCGTCTTCGGTTTCGATCTGCTGTTGACCATAAAAGTCTTTTATTGTGGTAGGTTCTTGTAGCACTGTCCGATTTCTATGGACCTTCTAAAGGTCCGTTAAAGTCACAATGTAAGTCTTCGCCGTGCTTCGTTATTTGGTGGTGTGAAGTTGATAAGAAGTACAAAGCCAACCCTTCCGACCCATCTTCCACACGCACATCACTTAGGACCTCCCCATCTTCTCGCTGCGCGTGCCCCCATACCGCCGACAATCTTGGCGGAATGCGTGACGACGAATGTAGTATCGAAGAGAGAGAGTGAGAGAGAGAGAGAGATAAGGGAATGGGGAGTTTTCTTTGGAAAACCTTGCATCGACTTCCCGCACTTTGTTTCTTTCGTTCAAACGGCTAGAAAAAATAAAATAAATCCAATGTAGCGATGTGTGCGATGTATGATGGTATAGAATCGCCCCATTGATGAGTGTACCTGGCCTGAGTCACGAACCAGGTTTTGGGGAACGAATCGAAAGGGGAGAAGTGGGCGGTAGTACACCTACGCGCGTTGTGAAGTACCTGGAATTGATCATGAACTTTATTACATCTGATATATTTGTGTTAAAAGTGGAAATGAAACTTTGTCTGACTCTTTTGTTGCGGCAAAGAAATGTTCTGTAGATTTTACAGCAAAGGGGACAAACTAATAAACTAATTGAAATTAAATTTAAAGCATTATGAATGAATTTTAAATAACATATTATACAATTTCTTTTAGATACTCAATGCTGCTAATTATGATCGATATGCTGAGCAAATGATGTCTAAATTTCTCGTAATCTAAATTTCACCTATAAAAATATAAATTATTTTAACAAAACTTACAACTATTCTTTAACGAAATTGTTCGTTTTATAATGTTTGAAGAACATGATTTGTAAAGAATAATTTAGTTTTAAGTTTAGGGGATCAAGTATAGCCGAGCGCGTTTGCCGTATCGAATACGAGTCTGGGTACGAAAACCGGCGCCTTGGGTTCGAATCCAGAGCGGACCTCCCTCGTACCGAGGCAATTGTGTACCGTTGACAAGCGACTTACCTTAAAGTCTCGCAAGACCCCAAACAGTAGGCTTAACTAAATAACGGTCGTTATGCCAAGAAGAAGAAGTTTAGTAGTTGTAAAGTTTGTCAAAATGGTCTTTTCAAACTTCAGTGCCTTTGAACTATAATGGAGTTTCAAATATTTTTAAATCATATTTGGAACTATTTATACTAACAAGAACTATAGATATATTTTCTATGTTTGTTGCACAATAAAAGGGGGAAATATGTTAAAGTAAAATAACAAATAGACGAAATGTGCAATTTTTTTGGCGGGTAGTTGGCTAATGATTCATAATACCGAGAATTATTACATGAAAATTAATGACAAGTGCTTTACAAAACATACCGATTCACACAAAAGCCACAAAAATGCAGACAATGCCTGTAAAATTAAATCTGATTTTTCCTGAAACTATTCAACATCGTTGCAATTTTCCTCCGGCCGGGTTGGGCTTGCTGGTCCGGGGGGAACTTTTCAATCCACCCAATTCCACAACCGGACACCACCGACGCCCACATTCTCCCGGGAGCTGAGATAGAGCAGTGTTCGCCGTTCGCGCGGGCTGCCATCGTGAATGTGCGTGAGCTGGAAGTTAGTCCAGGATAGACCACCGTGCCACCGGAAGCGGTCAGTCGCTATTTTTCCCCCGCACTGTGGGAACGTTTTACGTGCACTCGCAGAAAATTTCGGTGGGCACATCTTCTTGGGCACAGACTCTCGGCGCTCTGTTCAGTGAATCCGTGTGGCATGTGGCGACGGTTTTCGTGGTGAGCGTGCCGGTCAGGACGTTGAGGGACTGTAGTTTTTATTCGTTCCGTGCACGGACTGCCCGCCCCCAGTGCGGTGAATAATTCTCACGTGGAACGCCTTATACAGCCGATGCAGAGGGATGCTAATGATCCATCCGTTCCATACGCGGCCCGATGATGTCATTGCGATTGAGGCGACCAGCCAATAATCAAGGTTTAATATTCACTGCGCTGGCGATCGTGAAACGTGATCGTCGGGCGTAAGGGGTGAATTTGTGATTCCTTAGTGATCTCCACCTCACCGGTCCAGAAGGTTTAGAATTTACTTAGCATAGTGCCGTGGAACAGTAACGTGGGTGTGAGTGCGCGACATTCCGATGTCTACCGTGTGATCGTCATCTTCAAAAAAAAAAAACCCAAGGCAGCATGCTCCAGTTAATAGTGTCCGCGTTGAGTAAGTTACTGCAACATACGATGAGTTTTATTTCTCTATGCGTAAACACCTTCGCGGGAAGTTCTGTTCCCCTTGCGAGCGAAAACCCCTCAATTCCAAAGATCCGTGCGCTGCGGAGAGTCAATATCATTAAAACGTTGGAAAAAGCAACAGATTTAACGTAGCCTCCAACACCGTTTGTGGTGGTACTTTTACAACATGCGCTGCATTTTATCGCTAGCGTCAACAACAGTCCACCCTCCGTTCCTCCTAGCGACCATCCCACTCCATCTGCTGGAAAGACACACAAAATTGTCGCCGCAACGCCCCGAAATAAAAAAAAAACACAAACACACACACACAAGGGCGGAAGCCTCTCCCTTGTCGTCGGGAGATTATTCAAATTTACAACCCCCGCGCAGACTACGGCATGATGACTGATTGTGTCTTGGCCCGGTGTGGCTCCTTGTGTGTGTTTTTTTGTTTTTTCTCGAAATGGAATGCGTTGATAAGAAGTGCCAAGTGGTGGCTGGCTAATTTCTTGCCAAACTGTGCGGCTTTCCTAACGAAAAACAGCCAGCACGATAAACGGGTTGGCTACAACAGTACCCTCGCTTGCTGTGCCTCCGTACAGCCTACAGCCCTCGAGATCAATTCCCGTAGGCTCAATAACAGGGCGGCAGTACGAATGAGATCCCAACTTCAACAAAAAGCCGATCGAGGCCGCGGTAGATGATGCTGAACGGATCGGTACCGGTAAAAGTGAACGGTACTCGCACTGCCGAATTGCACGTGGTGTCGACCCATAGACGAGCACATAGTTTTTCGCCCTGCGCAGGGAATGGGTACAGGCTGTAAACTCTTGACTTTTTAGGTTAATGTTGAAACGGACAATATTCGCTTGATCTTGAGTTCTTTGAATGTAGTTATAATTAGTGCAACAAGTATTGTCTAGAAGGTTTATAATTTAATTTTTGATCATTTGGAATCCTTTAAAGCTTCATAGTTTGATAAGATTTTCCTCCTAAATTCCATTTTATTTCCTCCTAATTCAGCTCATCTGAAAAAAAGATTTTTAGATTTTACACAGATTGTTAGCTTTATAAAAATCGAGCTCCAAATACTTTTCTCTGAAATTTCACAATTTTAATATTTTTGGATATGTTATGTAAAATCTTTCGTAAGAAAATAGGAATTACAATTGGACTTGCTATAAGCAAAGAATAAACAAAACATTTTTGAAAAGGATCAAACGAATGAAAGCGATTTGAATGTTGCATTGCATGCTCCAGAAAATGATTGATTCAAACTTGAACGTACGTCACGTACTTGAAAAGGGACCGTGTTTTTCTCAGGAAATCAACCACCGAAAACGTTTCCGAAACGGTTCACGTTTCCAAAATCATCGTGCGCGACCGATAGGCTGGTCCAAGATTAGGTCACGACAAAGTGGCTTCGTTGAGTTTAAGCCCAACTCCCCGTTACCCTTTCCGGTTTCGGGCTTACAAAATTTCCCCACGGAACCAGCGCGGACCATGTCGCGACGCCGCACGTACGGTCCGATTAAACAATCACTCGGTAATTGCTACCCTTGCGCCGAAGTTGAAACTCCGATCAAGCCTCTACCTCTACCTGGTCGGATGGTTGCTATCGAAGGTTGCTATTGTTGCCCTTGGAACCAGGGGAAGACTAAACAGACCCGCCGTTCCCCCCCGGGGCTTCTCCATCAGAATCACATTAGGCTTCCTTGCCCCGTGAGTCAATCGACGTTTATAGCCTACCGGCGGTGTCTCTGTAGGCATAATCGACGGGTGCAACTGTGACGAATGTCACCGTCACGTATTTACCGAGTTTGGAAGTCACAAGCAATTTTGGATGATGCGCGGGATTTGTCATTGCAGTGTCATAAAACGACCGCCGGAACAACAATGAATCTTTTGTTTTCGGCTGGCTTGCCGACGCGAAGGTCGACCCGGACATTCCTAGGCAATGCCAGCGAAGGTGCACCGTTCAAGGAACCGTTCCATTACTGCCCGATGCCGTACGTACGATACGTACGAATGCTTTCAAATATACCTATCCGAAAAAGCAAATGGGAAGAAGCCCAGAATTCGTTGTCTGCGAACATGTCGTTGCCAAGATTTGTTTCTGTATATCGACTTTAATTTACTTATCAGTGTGTTCTTTTAATTATACATTCTCGTTGACATGCTGCCAATCGCCCTGAATTATCCATCAATCGTCGCGAATGTTGTCAATTGCCTTTGGTTGTGGAATTTGTACCGCTTCGCTTCTTTTCGCCCCCCTCTCGATGACGCTCCGATTACTCCGACATCGCGGACTCGAGATAACAGAACGCGTCGAAATGTGAAATCTGGCGCCAATTGTAGCCATGTGTCTTGTGAGTTATGCAGGTGGTCCAGGTTTTCTATCTGTTGTCCGGCAATCACACAACGATGAGCAGACTCCTAGATGATAAGAAGACTTTACGGGTGTTTGAGCACTCGAGAAGCCTGCGAAAAGATGATTAGAGGACGTATTAAGGGATTTTAAAGGTTAAGCTCGATCTTAAATTGCTGTGTGATCATTTTTTATGAAAGGAAACTCAATTTAAAAGTAAAGTGCTTAAACTTTGATTCTTTGTTTTTATTTGAATTCTATAAATTGTCAAATTTTGCCATACATTTTTCGATCTAGTCCGAAGAAACCATATGAAACTATTTTTGGTGGTTAAATGGTTTATCAAATTACAATATCATTTGCTAATATAATAATAATATATTGAATTTTCACAAATTATAATAACTGTTGTGTAAACTAATTTCAAAAAATCTTTTCTTCAGAGAGCATAGGTCATGCAAAATAATCCGATCACTAAATTCCAAGTAATAACAACAAGTAATTTAAAGATAAGATGTATTAAAGGTCCGTAGGAACGATAAGCTTCAATTGTAATGGTCTTATTTGTGCGTACCATTTATTGGGTGGCACCTATTGATGCGTTTCCCTTTCCCTTACATCTTTCCAATTAGGCGTAGAAGAATTCGCTTCGATAGGAGTTTATCATCGAATGAATAATCGCAACAGGTCGTGTCACTCATTCACTGTTGTTTTCATCTAACCCTTTTTTTCTTTGTCCTTTTTTCTTAGACTCATCGACGAAGATCGATTGTACGCTCAGCTCGGAAAGTACCGGCCAGGAGTGCCTGGACAATGTGTGCCAACGGATCTCGATCCAGCAGCCGGAGTTCTTCGGCCTGCGGTACGTGGTCAAGGGAACGAGCGACGAGATGCGCTGGGTCGACCTGGAGCGGCCGCTCAGCCGCCAGCTGGAGAAGTACTCGGCCAACTCGAAGGTGCTGCACCTGCGCGTCATGTACTACGTGCTGTCGGGCGTCAGCCTGATCCAGGACGAGGGCACGCGCAACTACTACTTCCTGCAGCTGAAGCACGACGTGGTGGAGGGGCGCATTAGCTGCGATCCGCGCCAGGCCGTCATCCTGGCCAACTACAGCCGGCAGGCGGAGTACGGCAACCACCAGGATCGGCACACGGTCGAGTACCTGAAGACGCTGCTCGCCTTCCCGCACGAGATGGTACGGGCGAACCTGCTAGAGGCGCTCACCGAGCAGGTGATCCAGCAGGCGCACGAGCTGCACAACGTCACGCAGGGCGACGCGGAAAGCCTGTACATCTCGGCCTGCCAGCAGCTGGACGGGTACGGGCAGGAGACGTTCACGGCCAAAAACGAGACGGGACTGGAGGTGATGTTGGGAATCTCAGTGTCGGGCATCATCGTGGCGAGCGACACGAACAAGTTCTACCCGTGGCGCGACATCACGAACGTGGTCAACCACAAGCGGGCGTTTAACATCGAGTGCACGGTGGCGCGCGAGAGTGCCGGCTTCACGGTGGCCGACGTTGCCACCGGGCGCTACATCTGGAAGCTGTGCGCCCTGCAGCACCGGTTCTTCGTCACGTACGAGCAGAACCAGATCCAGGCGAGCGAGATGAACCTCAGCCTGTTCCAGAACATGGCCGACAATCTGAACGACAGTCGGGACGATCTGCTCAACGAGCAGCAGTACATGCACTCCCAGCAACAGCAGCAGCAGCAGCAGCAACAGCACCAGCCGAGTCCATCGCCTGGAGGATCGCAAACTCCGTACCAGGGAAGTACGAACCAGCTGGCGCCGACGACCACGACGAGCTGGCCGAGTACGCACGAACTAGCGGCGCACTCGGCAAACATGTGGAGCAACGCGATGGTCGACACGCAACCGGGTGGCGGTGGCCACTTGTCCTCCAGTAACGCCACGATAGCGACGGGCGTCGGTGGCGGAAGCATTAACAATCTCAACGCGAACAGCATCATGCAGTCGTCCCGAACGTCCCTGCAGCAGGCGTCCTCCGGGCTCGACATCAACCTCAACTCGTCCACCACCAGCAACGGGATGCCATTGGAGTACGGCTCCAGCTGGGGCTTGCATCCGGCCGGCTCGAACGCGTCGCTGATCAATCGCGCCCAAAGCTCCTCCTGTTTGGACCTGAGCAACAACAACCTAACGCCCGACCGCGATCGGCTGAAGGCGCTCCTGCCCACCTACCGGCCCGCACCGGACTACGAGACGGCCATACAGCAGAAGTACCGCTCGAGCAGCAACGACGTGCGGCTCGTCAATGGAAGCCTGCTGCACCTTTCCGCGTCGCAAATGCTGGCCAGCGCCCAGGAGCAACAGCAGCAGCACCAGCAGACGGTGCCCCATCATCTCGAGTACAGTATTACCGGCAGCCAGCCGGACGTTTCGTACTACGGGCAACATTTGCAGCAACCGCAGCAGCAACAAGCGTCCACCCAGCAGGTGCACCAACAACCCTACCCGGATGTGACGCATCACACGACGACGCACATCATCGGCCCGCACTACTCCGACGCGTCCGACTACGGGCTGACGCATCGGTTCAAGATGATGCGTCTAGTGAAGCCACCCCCGCCCTACCCGGCGAACCGGCTCAGCTCGACGTCGACGCCAGATTTGGCCTCCCACCGGGCGCTGCTTGGGTTGCGCAGTGCACAGGTGTCCGGCTCTAGTCCCGACCTGGTGTCGACCCGTCCGCTACTGGCCCATCATCCCCATGCGCACCATCTGCACCACGCGCAGCAGCAACACCATCAGCTGCAGCTAGCGCACCTCTCCCAGAGTGGCCAACTGTGTGCGTACAACCCTCAGCACCATCCCCAGCAGCAACAGCAGCAGCAGCAGCAGCAGCTACACCACTCCCAAACCATGCTGCCGCACGGGACGTACGAGAATCTAAACTTCCTCGAACCGACGAAACCGACGGGGCTGCAACCGGCCGGTAGCGTGTACTACTACGTGCCCGGTGGTGTCGAGCATCTGCTGATCAGCAGCGGTGGCAACGCCACGGCGAACTCCGGCAGCGACAGCCCCTCGTACCACCCGCACAACACCGCCAACGGTCACGCGCTGGGGCTGGCGACGAAGGGCAGCGTGACGCACCTGCACCGATCCTCGCAGCACATCAACGGCTCGATCGAGCCGATCTACGAGAACGTGCCACTCCCGTGGAAGAGCGATGGCAGCTCGGAACCGATGCTCGGGGAGATACGCAATCGAACGTCCAGCGTTCAGTCTGCCCCGGGAGTTCAGCAGCCAGCGATAAGGCCAATCCCGGCGACACCGTCGCCCCCACAACAACAGCTACAGCAACCACAAACGCCAACGAATACCAGCGCACCAACGGCGACAACGACAAACGCGACGCCGTTCAATGTGCACAACCAGCCCGAAGGTGGTGCCCCACCGGTTGCAATGGCAAGGGAGCACAAGCAGCTGCATCAGGCGAGGGTCGGCGATGTGGCATCGAATCCCGCGATGGGCCCACCTTCACCTGCTACGAGGAGATCCACCGAATCGGGCTCCGACGGGGCCAGTAAACTGCTAACGAAGCTCACCGGTGGAAGCGTGGACACTCAGCTCAACAGTAGCACCTCCACGGTAGCGTCGTCGTTGGCAAAAGAACCGGCGCCACCGACGCCCATCAATCGCTCGCTGTCGTCCAACAACGTCCTCGAAGCGTCGCAGTACTCCAACTACACGCTGAATGAAACGGGGCAGAGTGGAAGCACCGCGGTTGTTGATGGTAGTGTGCGCAATGGCCACAACGACTCCGGCATCAGCTCGATCACCGGCTCGACCAACCTGGGCGGTAGTGGGGGAAGCACAATCAGCCGCAATAACGCCACCGCCACCCCTCATGCGTCGTCGGCTGCCAACTCGACCACCGTTTCGTCAACGTCCTCCTCGTCGGTGAAGGAAACGAAGCGGCGCCGCATCTGGGAGATACTGGGCGGGCGGTCGAAGCAGTCGGCCGACAAGCAGAAGAGTGCCACGCTCGGCCGGGAGAAGGACCGCAAGAAGAAGGGCACCGACGGTGCTGCGGTGACGGTGGGAGGAGCCGGCGCTGGTGGCAGCGGCAGTGGTGGTAGCAGTGCCAACTCGTCCCTCAACGAGGGTGCGAACGGTGGGGGCCAGCTGAGGCACCGCTGGTCGACGGGACTTCCTCGGCTCCAGCCACTGCCGGCGAACATTAGCAAGGAGAAATTGGTAAGTCGCCAACTTCTGGACTCTGGTGGACCCGGGTGCAGAATGATTTAATTAAACTGACCTGACCCTCTTTTTGCAAATTGCTCACCCTCCTTCCCTGCGGTATAGTGTTCGCTGTTGGAATCGAAACTAGCCGATCCGCAGCTGTACTGCGAGTTCGAGCGGATCCCGAAGCGCAGCGACAGTGCGACGTACAACTGCGCCCTGGCGGAGGATAACAAGAACAAGAACTTCGACCCCACGTTCCTGCCGTACGATAATAATCGGGTGCGACTGACGCCGACGCGGGACAACCGGATGGGATACGTCAATGCATCGCACATAACGGTTAGTTTTTTTTTTTGTTCGTTCATTCGAGTAAATTATCCCATATTAAAAATTAAATTTAATTAATTTAGCTCAGCGTTATGATTTAGTTATTATATAATACTTGCGTTTTACCCGGCTTTGCTCGGGAAATGAAGGATTTTACAATGAAAGCGAATTTTGACTAAGGGATTTCTTCGATTAAATTTTAATCAATTTTTACCTATATTATTCGACTTAAGTTCTCAGCAATAAGGTTGACTGTTGAGTAGCAAAACCAAGTTAATTTCCTAATTCACGTGAGGTTCTTTCAATTTGAGTTGGCTAGAATAAACATATGACATACGACAGCCGCCGGCTCGTCTGTCATTCCCAACATTGTCTTTCTGGCAGGTTGAGCTACCCTAAGCCCTTGCGTTAAAATCCCCTGTTTCTCTATGAGTAGAGATCTGTGAACTCGGGAACTCCTGATTAGCACAGTGGGCACATATAAGCCTCCCATGGCATAAAATTTGTGGATTGGATATCCACGTACGTTAAAACCCTTATTACACACGGATATTTACCGTCATTCGATTTTGGGATTTTATGTCAAACTGGGCTATGGTAGGGACGTTTAACAAAAAATTACTGTTGGCTCCTGTAAAAACGCGCGACATCAATGCATCGTCGAAATCTATATTGCAAACATTTAACAACACTCCCCGATGACAACAATAAATCGTCCGTCCGTAGTTTGAAAGACAGTCACTTTGATAGAAAAATTCCAACCGAAAGCAAATCGATTTCCGGTTCCGATTTTCTGACCACAATATTTCTGTCAAACGCGATTTGATACTATTTTTCAAAATCCAGTAACAGTAAAATTTGGTTTGTAATAAGGCTTAAAAAGGGAAACAGTCTTGTAAGCCCAAAACATTTGTGGGCATGATCGAAAATTGGTCGCTACGACAGGAAAGAAAAAGAGAATTTCTAAACAAAATAAATGTAACATTTTTTGGGCGACATATTCAGGATTTCCACTAAAAATTGATAACAGAGCGTTGGGCAGAAAGGCTTTGATGACGAACAGAATGAACCAAAAACGACACAAATCGGTCCAGCCGTTCTCCAGTGATGCGCGGTCGCACACATTTTGAACTTTGTTTTATATATATAGATTTTTTATTGGAAACGTACGGCATTGTGTTGAAATATCATGTTGATCTTTTTTCCTAAATTGTATCCTTTATCAGGTGAGTCACACTGGTGGCCCGTACCATCTTGGTGTGCTTCCCACGAATATCCATCGAGCAATCGTATGGAAATTATAAATATAGAAGTTAAAAGACAACCCTAGGGATTGCTTCACTATTAAAGATGTTTCATTGAATGATAATATGTCATTATTTTTTATTCTTTCTTTGATGAGCTTCGAGTCCTTCTAATTTGCTAAAAGCGACGGCAGAGCGGAAGATATTTTAAACATTTTGAAATGGGAGGTTGAAAATCTGTTTCAATATGATATACCTGCCCTCTATTCTTCTTTTAACGCATTTATAATACTACCAAATTGATGCCTATTTACTCACGTTTTTCTATCCATCTCTTTAGAGCACGGTTGGCAATAAGCAACGTTTCTACATCGTGGCCGAAAGTCCCAACGATACGCTGACGACGCACGTATTCTGGCAGTGCGTGTGGGAGGCGGACGTCTACCTACTGGTGCAACTATCCAAAGAGCTCAACTATATTCCGCAGACCAGTGAACGATGCTTGGAGTACGGGCAGGTACGGGAAAGGATGCTTCGGATGGAATGAACGAATGCTTATCGGTGTCTTTCATTTATTTGTTTTTAAATAGTACCAAGTGTGGCGCGAATTCTCGCAAGAAACCGATCGATGCACGACGAGCAAGCTGCGGGTCTACCACACTCAAAGCCGCCGCTATCGTTCCGTTTGGCACCTGTCCTACACGGAGTGGGCCGATCAGAACTGTCCCGGTGATGTGGGACACTTTTTGGGTAAGGAAAATTAATCGAAAACAAAGAAGAAGCAAAGGGCGAGTAAATTTAATCAACCCTTTTCGTTTTATTTATATTTTAGGCTTCCTTGAGGAACTCAATTCCGTTCGGTTGGCATCGATCGCCGAGGTACCACCGTCCCACAACACCAATCCACCGGTTTTGATCCACTGCAACGAAGGCGGTGGCCGCACGGGTGTGACCCTAGTTGCGGACCTGCTGCTTTACACACTCGATCACAATCAGGTAGGGAAATTTGACATTGATCCGATGAAAGAGGGGCTTAAAGAGCATTTAATGGTAACCATGTTCATACGTTTTCCCCCAGGACATCGACATCCCACGATTGATTGGGCAAATTAGACAACAGCGTGACAACAGCATACCATCGTTGGCGCAGTACAAGTTCATCCACGCACTGTTAATACACTATTTGAAGCAAAACAGACTGATTTAAACACGCAAAAAAAACACACACACGCTACTGACTGGTTGCTAGGAAGATATTGAATTAAACAGATTAGTTGCCTTTGGGGATCGTCCTCCATTTTTATGAGAACACAACAAAAACTCGCAAACAGAGTACAGATACAAAAATAAAAACAAACGTCTCGCGCAAACAGAGCAGAGGTATGAGAAAGGAATTCAAATCGTCTGGAAGGTTTTCCAACAACAAACAACGGACCACAAATTATGGGTTTAAAAAAAACGGGCGGATCGGTTGGACGTTTAAAAATCAAAGGATTACGTGACGTCAGGGAACGGATGTGCCTTAAGCTGCAGTAGCACCCCCCTCCCCCGTGGAGGGAAATCGTTGGGGGTGCATCATGGACGGTGCCTAATTGTTGCACTTTTCGTGCGACAAACCAATTGTACATGAAGATAGTAATAGGTATTGAACTGACCAGAAAGAAAGAGGAAGTTAGCATACGATCAATGTGAACATTTAGATAGCTCCGAATGGCGAACTTTATTGTTTGTATTACTCGATGTATCTTTTAATCGTCGAAATGATGTCCCACGTTGTTTTAAGACCTTGGATAACCGTGCAGAAGTATAGTATAGAAGTATAGTTTTAACCGTGCAGAAATAGCGTAATCTGCGGTTTGTGCGTTTTTGCTTTATACGTAGGTATTATTGAGTATTTGGTTTTTGCGTTTTTTTTTTAACTAACCCCACCACTTCCTACCATTTAAGCCAAAATAGAACTGTAAGGAGAAAAATGTCCCGCACGCTTTCGGAGAAGCTAATGAGAACCGTTGTTCTAAGCGAAAGCAATCAATGTATTAGTATCGGTAGACTTTGTTGGGAAAATTTTTAGGAAAAAAAATGTAAACTAATGAGACTTTTACTAGCTTAGCGTAAAGCAAGAGAGAGCGAGGGAGAGATAATGTGCGGTTTTAGCAGTAGAAAACGTGTGTGAATGGTTTGACAACGGAAAAGTATTTCATCTGTGCATGATAGGATAGGGACTCTAGCGTTTTATTGCTTATTTATGTACACATCTGTATGTGAAACCCCATTCGTGGCTGTATTTTAATAAGAAAAAAAAGCATAGAAAATTGAAACCGACGACTAAATAAACTCAACTCAAAAAGACACCAAGATCCGTATTTGTGTTATGCGCAACGACATAAATGGTTTGTTGTTCAATAACGATAACCTTATCAATCAATCAAACTACACTAGAACGAATATATCACCTGTATTCCGTACAGTACCACCTCGTTACCTGATGTGAGATCTACTGTAAGATGTACCTTCTTGGCGAAGTGATGGCGACCATTGCAAGAAAAGAGAGTAGCTAGATATGAGCATTCATGAAATGTCCCCATGGCACCTCTCGTCATTTATCTAATATCAATAGAGAAATCCGTCCTTCACAAACCTGTGTAGGGATAGGAGGTAGGAATTGTCATCATCATTATTATCATTATGACGGTTCAGCCAAAAGGATAGCTCCATTTTGTTAATGTGGATTATTCTTTTTTTTAATAAAAATACTCCCAAGTTTCCAACTATTCAAGAATCATCCCGTATCAACTTTGTAGAACGTGGTTAAAAATCAGTCACACCCATTGCGCCACAAGCGTGCAAAGCATATTTGCAAAGGTCGTCTCCTCTGTTTGCCATGTGGAGCAGCAGCAGCAACGCATGGAGGCTGACGTTTGCGCTCGAACGCCAAGCTGAATCAACACGCCGACGGATTGATTCCAACAGTCTCAGCGATATAAAAGTGCATCGATCGAAGAGTAATGATCATCACAGTTGAGTCTTTGGTAAAGATCATTAGCGTGGTTCATCTAAGCAAAACCGTCCGGTTTCCTCGTCACCTTATTAACAAAATTAAACATGAAATTCCTGCTAGTGCTGGCCGGTGTGCTCTGTGTCGCGCTGATCGTATCCGCCCGACCAGCGGACGAGGAGGCTGATACAGAGGATTCTACCGATGCAAGTGAAGTAGATGGAACAGGTAGGATGAACTTCAATGACGGAGGAATGTCGCCCTCATTGGAAATGGCTCGCTAGCATTGATTGTTTTTTAAATCTATTACAGATTCCGGCACGCCGGTGGGAGATACGGAAAGAGAAGATGACACGGCGGCAGCAGAAGACGACACTGCAACAGATGAAGGCACTGATGATGACGGTACTGAAGGCATTGATGGTACTGAGGGTCCTGATGGTACCAAGGGTGATGACGGTGCTCAGGAGGAGGGCGATGGTACTGAGACTGAAGATGCCGAAGAGGGTGAAGGTGGTGCTGAGGGTGATGATGGCGCAGAAGGTGGAGAAGGGGGAGAAGGAGGTAGGTTTTTATAGGAAATTCACCATTGTGCCCTAAACCCCAATCATGTGCTCCCAAAATTGTATCCACCAAATGCCCAGGTGCCAAGGAAACGGCCCGGAACACCTACCGCCAGGTGCACAAGCTGCTGAAGAAGATCATGAAGGTGAACATGAAGGATAAATATCTTAAATCGTACGTCTTGGGCCGTCTGCAGGAGCGTCTGATGAATCCAACGATCGATCTGGTCAATACTATCGAAAAGTACTCAAAGGTCTGTAGAGGAAGGGGGGTGATGGTGTTGTTGAGTTAGCCGAAATTCTATCTCGTCTTTTTTTTTTGTCGATTTCAGATCAAGTCATGCTTCAACTCGCTGGAGAAAGACGTCCAAGGGTTGGTGAAGGAATCGGAAAAGTCCTACGCCGAGTGCAAGAAGGAAAACAGCAACGGTGACTGCGGCAATGAAGGAACGCGCGAGCTCGACGAGGGCCTCATCGATCGGGAGCTGGAGCTGGCGGATTGCATCGTGGATAAACGCGATTCCGAATAACCCCGGGGCGTTCCCCTTGCTGCCATTCGGCTTCGGCTAACTGAGCAATGATTAATTTGAAATGAAGGAATGCTAATAAAAAAATGGATTTCTCTGAAATTGCAACGATAAATACGCTTACACAATTTTCCTTAGTAAAAATAAGGCAGTTCTACCTAAGACCGTTAGTGGAGATATTTAACAGATGTTTTCGTTTTATCTAATTTAATACCTATTCATTTGCTTAGAAATTGTGCTAGGAAGGAAGGAAGGTGTCTTATTGAAAATTAAAAGTTTATTTAGTTTAGCATATTTTTCCTACGTTGGGCAGTTACAATTTGGCAAACTTTGGACTAGAAAACCAATTGGGTAGGATGTCTAATTCAAACGCTTCTAGCACCCGCCACCAGGGGCGCTAGAGTATGTTTAACTCGCGAAATGAAGATCACAGCAAATTCGCCAAAAAATGATCTCTATCCAAGTCTACCTTCCAGTTTTAAAAGTCATAAGAACTTCGGATAACAATTCTCCACTCGTCAATAAGAGAAGATAATTTTACGTTTCAATAGCAATAACAGTAAATTTATTTTCACATTCTTTCTAGCGATACTGAAGCGTGCCATTGGATCCCTGGATGCACAATCGATGTTCTCACCGTCACAACTTCCACCAACGCTGCCCCATTGCCAAGAGGGGGATAGTACGCGCGTATGCAAGTGTATGCAACCAAAGGGATTTTTGTAAAATATATATTATGTATAGGGGTATGAATTTATAAATTCATAATGATTTGATAACGGTTTTTATTCAGTTTTGCATTTTAGAATTCCCATTGTTATGCCACTTTCAATAGCAGTGCCGGTTCGATTATGCAAGGTATGCTAAATGGGGAGGAAAGGTTTCCATGTAGTACGACCTACATTCGTAAAAAACTATCCACGGAACGTCGACGGTGCTTACAGCTATGTCCAAACGTCCTTGCGTTCCTTCAACAGTTCCTTCGTTTCGAGCGTACAGTTGATGCTTCGCACTCGCGCTGGTTTTAGTTTTCCTCGACCGGCAGCTTCTCGCCGCCCATGATCGCCTTGATGTCCTCCGCGTCCAGCGTTTCGTACTTCAGCAGTGCCTCCGCCAGTGCCTTGTGCTCCTTCGCGTGCTGCTTGAGGATCGCTTTGGCGCGGTCGTAGCTTTCCTGCAGCAGTTTCTTGATCTCGTTGTCCACGCTCTCGATCGTCGACGGCGACAGCACTTCGTTCTGGCCGAACCCTTTCGGGCCCTCGATCGTCCGGAGGCCGACCCGCTCCGACATACCCCACTCCTTGACCATGTGCGCCGCGATCGAGGTAGCCTGCTTCAGGTCACTGCTGGCACCTGGGGAGGGATTTGCGGAAGGAAAAATTAAAAAAAAAGATTTTATTAAACGAAGGTGAAACACAAAACCTCTCCCTCTCTTTTTCGTCTCACTTACCGGATGTGATTTTATCTGCACCAAAAATCAATTCCTCCGCTGCCCGCCCACCCATCATGGTGTCCATCATGGCGAGCAGTTGCTGCTTGGTCACGTGGTAGCGTTCCTTCTCCGGGATGTAAGCGGTATGGCCGAGCGATGGACCCCGTGGCATGATTGTAACTTTGTGCAGTGGATGGGATTCCTATGGGCATGGCAAAGCAAAGCAAAAAAGTGAATTAAACCAATGTGCAATCCATTTCCCCGTTGCCCTCAACCGACCTTTGTATAGTACGCAACTATGGCATGTCCACCCTCGTGGTAGGCGGTAATTTTGTTCGCTTCCTCGTCCGGAAGCCGCGACTTTCGCTCCGGGCCCATAAGTACTTTGTCGCGTGCGTTCTCGAGGTGTTTCATATTGACCGTTTCGGCTCCATCGATGGCCGCACTGTGCAAGCGTAAGCGTGGTAAAAAAAAAGGTTCGTTAATAAACTAATCCTCAGTTGGAAGAAGGGGTGCTTTCGATCCTTTTCTCACCGCAAGGCCGCCTGGTTGACCATATTTTCAATGTCCGCACCGGTGAATCCCGTCGTCCCCCGGGCTAGCTGGTCGATGTTGATTTCCCGGCTGAGAATTTTGCCCAAGTAGTACGTCAAAATTTCCTTCCGCCCGGTGAAGTCGGGCGTCGGGACGACCACCTCCACGTCGAACCGGCCGGGACGCAGCAGCGCCTGATCGAGATCGTCGCGCCGATTGGTCGCGCCGAGCACGATCACGCCCTCGTTCTGCTGGAAGCCGTCCATCTCCGACAGCAGCTGATTGATCGTTTGGTTCGCGTACGGGTGCAGCACCGAGTTGGTGCGCTTCGCCCCGACCGAGTCGATCTCATCGATGAATATGACGCACGGCGCACGTTCTTTGGCCGCCTCTGGGAAAGGTGGGGCAATAGTGAAGAAAGTTTCGATTAAATGCCCATATCATTCAACTGCTTCTTTTGTTTTCAAAAAGATCACCGCTTACTGAAAAGATCCCGTACACGGCGGGCGCCCTGTCCAACGAGCACCTCGTCAAACTCCGGCCCGGCCGCGTGGAAGAACGGCACACCGGCCTCCCCGGCGACGGCACGCGCCAGCAACGTTTTGCCCGTGCCGGGCGGGCCCACCAGCAGCACACCCTTCGGCAGCTTGCCACCGAGGTTGCTGAACTTGCCCGGGTTCTTGAGGAACTCGACCACCTCCTTCAGCTCCTGCTTCGCCTCGTCACATCCCTTCACGTCCTCGAACGTTACGGTGATGTCCTCCGGGTCGACCTCCACCTGGTTGCCGATCTGTATTCTACTAAAAGGGAGGCAAGCATCAAACGCTGGTCAGTTTGTACTGATCCAAGGGGGGAGTGGAAGTGGGAGCATTGAGGGTGGGGGATAGCGGTCCACCTTACCTGAACACGGACCCGTTCGGCGACGCGAACATGCTGATGAAGATACCGATGAACACGACGATGATGAGCAGTTGTTGGAAAAACTTCAAGTACTTCATCGCCTTGCTCGAGCGGTTCTGCCCGTCCGGATGGGACGCGGTCAGGTAGCCCTCGGCGAACGCAATCTTCAGCCGCTGGCGCTGCTCGTCCGAGAGCGCCGGATCGTCCGCCAGCAGCTTGTTCAGCGGCTCACCGTGCGCCTGTGGGCTGCTCATGGTTTGGGCGGAGTAAGCCACCGGGTCGTACTTGTGAGCAATCGGCGGAGGGGGTGTTCCTAAAATGACGCGAGAAAACGTTAGCAAATCCGGTTGAAACCGGCTGTCGGCCGCTTGCCACTCCTTACCCAACGCATCCCTCATTCGGGTGTACAGTGCCGGGTTGCGCTTCATCTCGGCGCTTATCGAGCGGACCGTCTTAAAGCCACGCTGCTGGGCCACGTTCCAGCTCGTGTGCTGCGCCAGCAGCCCATGCACGATCTTCTGCACCGCTGCGCCACTGAAGAACATTTTCTCCGCCGGGGCCTCGCGCTTGCCCTTCTTCACGCGCGGCGTCACGTTCAGGCTCCAGGGAGTGTCCTCCCGTATGCTTCCGAGCAGCTCCACCTGGCTAAAGTGTTTCAGCAGGTTTCGCTCGAGCCGCCGGGGCAGCTTCAGTCGGTACAGTTCCTCCACCGGTACCGGGGCCGCAGCCGACGGTTCCACTGTGCTTCGGAAGGCATCGGTGTACAGCTGTACGAGCGACTGCTTCAGGCGCGGCACGAACTCCTGCTGGGCGAGCTGAGATACTGTCTCCTTCCCCTGCTGCTGCTGATGGTGTTTGTGTTGTTTCTTGAACGCGATGTGACTGTGTCGTGGCGTTATTTGCGACAGATGAAACAAAAGTTGCTGCGGAGCAAACAAGGGAACCCGAAAAGCGTCAATACGAAACTTCGTCACTTGTTTTCAGCTGACGTAGTCGTTACGCGGATTTGCGAAATCTCTCTCGGGGAGGTGGTGCAACCCTGCTCGCACCGACGGTTGTCTACTTACGTGCTGATGTGTGTTTACCGTAAACATGCTTACGGATGGTCGCGTTATCAAAATGGATGCTGCCCGCTAGAAACGACCCAGAGCGCACGTCGAACACACTAATGCCACCGCACGGGAATGGTGCAAACGTTTGCGAGCAGGCGGACGAGCGTCGCTGCAGTGGAAAGTTTAATTTATCGAACTTTTTTCGTCACAATACCGCAAAAACGATTCCTTCTTCTGCTAGTGCTGACTGTTGTGTAAGTTGACGTTTCAACTGCAAGGGACGAATTAGACAGGCCCAAAGTGCTTGTATAGAGAGGTGATGTCGAAGGTTTCCCGTGGCAGCCATGTTTGATGGGTTTTTTTTTGACAAACGGGAGTAATGTTTGTTTACTATCCTGAGCTCACGACAACGATCTTTGACCTTCTATTTGTTTACCAGAATTGATGGAATGGTTGAAAGAAAATTATAAAACAATATTCAGCAATGTTGTACTAGTTTTTGTTTTATTTATGTAAACCGGTTCAAACAATTATTTCATCATCTCCGTGACATCACCTCCCCACGTAAGCACTTTGATTCAACTGTCATTCAACGACGAAACTGTCAGTTCGTCTGACGACGAATTTCGTGACAGCGTAGAAAAACACAAGGATCCGAAAAATCGTGAAAATCTCTACGGGGCGACGATGTGTCAGGGCAGAAATTAACCATTCGTAGCGCAGCGCGCAGTGAAAATAGTTCGCCCACCATCGAAGAGCTGCCGCAATATTGGGTTTCGGGCCGCCGTCGTTGTTCTCCGGTTGTTTGGATGTGCTTTTGAGTGCACCGTGTGGTGTTGGTACAGGGTTTTCCCTGTTGATTGGCCCCAATATAGTAACTGGTGTGGTACAGTTTTGCAACGTATGCACAAAACGGTGCACGCAAGCAGCGGAGGAAGTGCATCAACCGAGCGAGTAATCCGCGAGTAATCGAGTATTCCGACGATTTGCTTCGTACAGCATCTCTACTTCCTAGCCAAACGTCGTAGTAAACATCGCTCCAGCAAAGTGTCTTATGAATGAAATTAGCCCTTCGATGGGCCAAGGGGAGGTTTGTTTTCGTGTGTAGCCTTTTTTGTGGCGTGGTGTGGCGCAGCGAAGATGCGCTTGTGTGATGAAGGTTAACCCATTCTGGCTGTTGGATAATAATAATCATAAGTGCACCCTCCCCCAATCTGCCCCACCAGCGGTGCAGCGTGAAAGAGCGAAAGCGCCCGAAAAACGGGTGGCGTGTGTTGCACACAGTTGTGTACCCCGGGGGGGAAAAACCCTTACGTAAGGCAATAATAGTGTAACGACAGGGTGCAGTATCGAAGTGCTATCATCCCCACATAACGCCCCGAGCGTGTATCCCATCCACATCTCACCCACGGAGTAGACGAGCGCAGAGGAACCACCGGAAGATTCGACCGCTGCAACAATGTCGTTTGTCAGTGGAACGACCGACACCGAGGCGGCACAAAAATTTCTCGAAGTGCTGCAGAACGATTTTCGCAACCTTTCACTGGAGACGAAGAAGAAATATCCGCAAATCAAAGAGGTACGTTCGTCCGGAGGGAGGTTAACTTCCGTAAGGTAAAAAAAAAAGAAAGACAAAACATCTCCCCGTGCCGGGGATAGATACGGCGGTACGTGACGGAGGAAGTAATACATGTTCCCTTTTCGACACGGTGCGGAACAGATGGAAAAGGCATATTTTATGGGACACAAATAACCGTACACCATTTATCAGCCCTCGCTCGAGGGCCGGCTGACGAGCTGGCTACGAAATTCGTTGGCAGTTTCGATCCATTATTAATCATTGTTACACGACACTTGAGTAAACAGATAAAGTGATAGCGCGGACGACACACCTGAACACTGGCGCTAGTTCGAGGCCATTTGGTTGGAGTGACGGGCCGGCGAAAGCTTTCGAATAATTTATTTCCCATTTCCCGATGGCTCAAAATTAATTTCCTTGAAGAAAAAGGGACTCTTCCCAAACGGAACCAAATTAAAGCAGATAGGATAAATTAACATTCACAATTCTCCTTAACGTATATGCCGCAAAATATTAACCAACAAGTAGAACATAAATGCGAACAAGCGTTATTTGTGCGAAGAAAAGAAAAAAAAAACGTTCGAGTCGCAGAACATCTATTGCGCGATAGAGACAGTCATGCAAGGCAAAACGGGCAAACAAAGAAAAAGAAGGCCACGTTAGAAAATTTACAGCCTGGCCGCCTCCGCGTCCAAGTCACCGTCTTCCGTCGTGGAGACAACCGTGCGTCTTAAATCATTTGTGCAAATTTGCTTTCGCTTGGATTACGATCTTCCCCATTCCTCTGCGACCGGCCTGGTGCCTTGGCCGGGATCGTTTGATGATGGTTGATTTTCTCCTCCGCTTCTTTGTGCCGGCTGTTTTTTCACGGAGCTTTTCGCCATGGCGCACCAGGGCTGGACAGCCAAGACCAGCCCCGGGATGGGATTGTGGTATGTGAAGAAATTTAATCGAATTTAAAACCACATTCGGCCAGCCGTTGACCCGTACCGTGGGCTATGCTTCCGAAGGTTATCCGGTGTAATGGGAACCCGCACGAACTGGCGCTACATGTTCGTCCTTTTTCCCATTACAGTTCCAGGCACACGGCAAATGGCGTGTGTGGTTAATTAAAATGATTATTTCTGTTAAAATATTTAAGCATGTTCGCTATCACAGCAGCAATACATGACAGCCTGCCTGTGAAGGGGGGAGAAAAGGAATGCAAATAAAAGGGAACATTGTCGAGCATTATAAATTAGATTTTCCCGGAAAACCGAGCGTCCATTTCACGCCAAGGCAGTCCCACCCGCCGGTCCACCCTCACTAACGGACAGTTTCGGACATCAGAGAAAACACCCCCTGTTTTAAAGCAGTTTAACAAATTAGTCTAGCAGAAAAAGGAAAATCTGGTGCCGTTGTCAGTAAACTAGTTGCGGGCTTCCAGCAGGCGTCCACGTTCGAAAAACCGCAGCCTCCGGATGCCGCTCCGTTTTTGTGTGGTCCTCCCAGGTTTTCGAAACTAGACGACTCAATTCGAGGCCAGAGCCGGCTCTGCCCCCTAATTCAATATTTATTCGTCAAACAGAAAACCAGACCCTATCCGTCGTTTGCAACCGTTTGCTCAACCCGATGAGGAAGGAGAAAAAAAGGGAACTACTCCCAGGCGGAAAACGTCCACAACGGGGATGGTTTGTAAAGCCTCGGGAGTGAAGCTAGATCAAAAAACTTGCAATCCACCAGATCGTGCTCCTCGGCCAAGATCTCACATGCCGCATGCTAGAGCTCGATATTCCTTGGGCGTGTTTGAATGAGCGTTCCTCCCGTTCGGGTCAACGGAAAACGAGGCCAAGAACGCTATGTTTGCGCGTTCCTGCGGGACTTGCCCCGAAAACTTCCCGCCGCTTTTTGGTTGTGTGTGTGTAGTGTGGTGCGCACCTAATTGATCGGAATGACTTCGGGGTTGCAAGTTGGAAAAGTTCTCCCGACACAACCGCACACTGCAGCGCCAGAGGCCTTACCGAAGGACGAACCGTTCCCATTGCGAGTCCCGCCGAGTTGTGATAATTCCAGGGTTCCCCAAAATTCCTGGTGGGTTCCAGCGCGGCGTGGCAGCGTTTGCTACACAATTTAATTATAATTAATTATTCAAACACAACGGTGGGAAAATCGTGTGCGTTTCCTTGTTAGCAAAAGTTTGGAGTGGAGAGTCCTTGCTTGTTCGTATCTCGTTTGTTATCAATGCAAGTTAGAGCAACGTGGCAATGTGTTGCTTATTGGAAGAGGTGAAAGGAAGGAGTTTCAAGGGGAACATTATAGAAGAAAAAATAAACCACCCAGTAACATGTCCAATTGAAAAACCAACGGCCCCCCAACGAGACCGGCGTTGTGTAACGCCATTGAAAGTTTTAAATGCTCCTCGTAACGAACGGTAGCACTACCGCCATTAGTACGGATGCACTGGCCGTGCCCGAGGTGGATGAAGTTGTTTTCCCTGCTCGACGGTCTGGAGCAGGTCCTTATTGAAAAGTACAGCGCGCCTGAAGCGAACGGTCGGTCGTTTCGAGTGCAAAAGGAAACGTTACGAGCGAAACTTTATGGTGTCGTTCATTTGGTTGCACATTACACAATTGCACAGCCTAAAGAGGGCTCGGACGAAGTTTTGCTGGGGAGGGAGGAGAAATAAAAGATCCTGGCGATTCTTGGAACGCGTTTCGTTCCTTTGGAGGGTCTTTCCATTTTTCAGGAGGGAAACTCTGTCGCTGCTGTAGGAAACGTTTGCCAGGCGGCGCATAAAATACTGATAAACCACAGTATAAATAGAAAATGGTGTCTGGCCAGCGAACGGGGAATCGATATAGACACGGTCTCACACAAAAAAGGCAGCAAACCAACCTCAGGCACCGCACCATCCTTTTATTTAATCATATCTGATTCCACCCGGACGGCATTATTATTTCTTTCGCAGACAAATCCACCTTCCCCTTTGTGTCCTTTACGTGTCGTTCCGGGTGGAATCCAAGAAAAGCCACGTTTGGTCAACCACCGACGACGACGGCTGCTGCGGGAAGATGTGGTTGTTTGGGAGGATGGCTTTTAGGTTTAGTTTCCTCGGCCCATCAAAAGGACACGAAAGGCGATGAATGTATATCACATAAAATCCCCGCAAATCCTGCCAGAAAAGACGCGGGTTCGGAAGCCCCCCATTTTGCCGACGATAGACTCGTCACTCCTGCCAGCAGATTGTTCGCCCTGTTCTGACCGGAAATGCTTTGCCGCATCCTCCCGATGCCCGAGAACGAAGCTTCGGAACACATTCTCTCACCTCGTCGTCGTCGTCGTCTCCCCTCCCGTTTCCAGCTCCGCTTTTTTCGGGGTTGTGAAAATGTGGGTTTCCGGGCCACACTCTGGAACACTGGAGCGGAATTATTGGACGCTTTTCATCTCGTCCACGCGCACAGGGGTGCCCCTATGCGGAGTGGGAAAAGGATTTTACAGCTGAGCTGATTTACATGCTTTAGCTTTTTGTTCCGAGGGCGGCCGGATTAGCCGGATCCCGATCCCAAATCATCGTTCGCAGGAAAGAACGAGGTGCCGTACCGGGGCAAAGGATTCGTCAAGGGAACATACGGGTACGCTCACGCCGGAGAGCCGGTGATTAATATTAAATTATAATTACACCCGGGAATTCATTTATCTTAGCATTGGAGTAATGTATACGGCAGGATCAAAAATGCATACGCTGGTGATATGAGCTTGGTAATCGTGCAAAGCAGCTCGGAATAATCATATATAAAATGTAAATTACATCCCGTGGATGTTTTGTACCCATATGTGATACTTTTAATAGGGGAAACCTAATTATTGTTTCATTCTGACTAGATTGATTTGTCGGCATGGCAGTCTATCAGACATTTCCTAGCATGCAGTCAATTTATTTTTCCATTTAATTGAGCGTACAGAAAAAACCTTCTGGCAATTGTTACAATAATACTTAAACTTAAACAAATAATACTCGTCAAGAGCGTCAAAGCTTCATTGGATTAAATGAATTCAAATGCTTAATTTTTTCAAATTTCTCCACAGAGTTTACGATGTGGAATATGTTTTATTGTTTTTTTTTAAGATAACATGCTTGCTGCCATTTTTTTCTGTAGGATGCTCATAACTACATCTTTTTAATTTCTTATGGTCTGGCCAAGTTTTTCTTTCTAGTCTAAAAAGAAAGTTTTAGAAAAATTGGAAAAAAATTGTTTAGAAAATATACAGCATCATTTTCAGACCTGTTGGGCAGAACATTTTCTTGAACAAGTTTTGAAACACCTGAATTGCTAGCCTTGATTATGACAGGTTTTTCTATGAGTTTCTGTGACAATAAATTTAAAGAAACTTAGACGAGGAGTCCACTGTTGGAGCGAACACAATTCTAATGATTTAAAGGGTTCTGTAATTTGTTAAATTTAACGGCCATACCATATTTAAATGCACTTGTAAACTCTTCTTCAAGTAACGATAGGAATTATCATGAATCCTAAATGTAAGATTCGTCATCTGTGAATCGATTTGCCAGACACGTGCTAAACTTTCTTGTTTTAGGCAGTCAAAATGTTTTGTAGTGGGTAATACTATTTTTAAAATAAATCTAATCCCTTCCAACACTTACTTTGACACATGTATTATCTTCATGTATCAAATGCTGAAATATGAGCAAACGAAGTAAACATATTGCAACACATTGCTTGTAATGTGCACGTTACGTGTTTCCAAACCATACTGCATCGTAACCTATAACTTTTCCCGTGCACATCGGCAACGAAACCCGTCAATTAAAATAGCTTCAAAGCACCAGTGGCCTAGGGATCGTGTTGATTTGTTAATTGATACCAGCCGAAACCGCACATATGCGGCTTACCCCGTTACACATCTTTCGTTGACACAGCTAATTCTACGGCACCGATGGCCATCATTCATCCCCGTCTTCCTTCGCCTTCGTGCGTTTATGGAACGTGGAAATGGAAGAGGGGGTGGCGGCAAAAGCCCGTTCATCAAAATGCGCCCACGGTCGAACACAAATTTTCCGGGTAAATCCCCGGGAAGCTTTCCCCCTGATGAAGGCTATAACGTGGGATGAAATCGCTTATTTGAACGTCCGTGAGTTCTCCCCTGTCAGCCATCCTGTCGAATTCTATCGGGAGCCCGGGAGGTACTGCGACTATCACCCCTTGGCCCATCAGCATAAGCGCTAGTAGCTTCACCATATCGTCAACCGGTCTCGATCTCCTCTCAACGCACCCTTTGCCCCTGGTTGTGCGGGTACGTTTAATTAGATGGCAGCCATGCGCGGGCTTATTCCCGACGTTGTGTAGCGAATAGGTCCACGGGACATACTTCGTGGGCAGGCTTTCCGGCAGAACGTCCGACGGGAACGAGCCGAAGTAAGCCTCCACCGAAATACCGCTGAACATGGTCGACGGTAGGTGGTACCTGGTCTAGGCATCCGAAGTCCTGAGGTACGCCGCAATAACCTGCACAGGCGTCCGGGGGCCTATGGGAAAACGGGCCGGAAAGGCTTCCGGTAGCATGAAGCGATTATGGCGATATTGGCGCTCCCAACCTAAGGATTCGTTTAATGTGATTTTTAACACGGACACGGAACAATGAGGGCTTACGATTTGTGACTCCTCCGAAGAGGAGAGGAGTGCTGGTGGGTGGGATTTTTGTGTTGAAGGGAAAATTGAAAAAGTTTCGTGCAATTAATTAAAATGTTTAGATGCTTTGGGGCTGACCGAACACCCTCCCACCTCAGGAGCACCTTTAAGCGTGCCTTTGCCCTATAGAATTCATTCCATAAATACCTTGAAATGATGCCGGCAAACTTGAGGATGTTTACAGCGAGCACTCGTTGACAGACACACCGAATAAATGCAAATCATAACTCATAACTTACCTGGATGGATTAAAATGCTTGATCTAAAAGAAAGCAGAAGCCTATGAACAGCAGGAGATGCTGTGGAATGTTTAATTACTTTCTCGTTTCTTGAGTACGTTGCAGGTTGTTACACGGAAGTCAAAAATTGCAAGCACAGGAGTGCCTGTAAGTGCCACTTTCGGACCGACCGGGATTACGGAATGCGAATGCTTTATTGCGCTGTTCTTTTGTTGCAATTCCTGCCATGGAGAGTGAACGTCCTGTGGAAATCTTAATTACCGCCAAACGGATTGACGGAGTGTTTCCTCCGTTCCGCCCCACCATCCAGACGGCGGGATCATGGACATTAGATTAGGTGCTAGTCCGCAAAAGAAACAGCACCGGGCAGAGTCCACCCGAGGACTATGGGTTGGCCGTTTCGAGCAAAACCGTTAAGCCTTGCCTTGCCTGCACGAGCTTTACCCTTCGACTGGAAGCAATAAATTAGAGGTGCGCTTGCATGATGACGGTAGCCCAGGCCAGAATCGCTTTTCCCACCACCTTTACCTTCTCGGCGTGACCGTGCGGGAGGACGACGAATCTGGTTCGTTAACTAAGGGTCGCTGGTGGCCCTCCACGGGGCCTGCCCGATGTATGTACTTGCTGTATTGTAATACGCTGCGTTCAGAAATGGCTCTTGAAACCGCAACCCCGGAGAAGCTGGCCGGGGGGTCCATTGTCTAGCGGGCTTAACCCGCAGGTGCAGCACACGATAGTGCGCACGGAACAATAACACACACAAAAATCATAATCATCACGCATATCGCCACAGAAAAAGGGCTCCCCGAACGGACGTAGAGCAAGCAATCCATGCCACCGCACATTTAATGGTATCGAATGAGCTCATCAGCTTTGAGAGGGTGCTCTTCTTGTGTTACCAATCCATCCTTCCGCATCCTTGTGGAGTGCGGTTCGTTCGAGGCGGTATAGAAATCGGGACGATACACTCGTGCGCTCCTATAGGGTTTTTCAATTGCCAAACGGTCGATGTAGATAGTCGGTACAGGCCCTGACTCGTTACATCTGTCAAATCTGTTTAGTATTCAGCTACTTACCCACTTACTTGAAAATTATTTTCATTTTTAGCAACGTTTCAACGTTTGATTACTAAATTCAAAAGGATCGAAATGTCGAAAGAACGCCAAATTGTCCCTGATAGTCTGCATGCTATCTCGCAACCGTGCACAAGAACCTTTGCGATTTTCAAACTGTCACTTGAACTTGAACTGGGCGTAATGGATCCGTATAGGTTTGCTAACCAGGGAACACCGCAACCGACGATCCATGCTTATCGGAAAAACCCCTACGCATCGAGTTCGTCCGGATAAAACAGTAAAGGGTGAAGTAATTAAAACGAGACCACCCTTGAGAAGCAACTCGAGCGCGCAAGCTAATGAAATGTGCTTAAGATTACCGATTTCGAATCGCTCAAGATGCGGAAACGTGATCACGCATTAAGTGGTTGGCGAATGGTGACCCCGTCCTATCGGCCCCCGGATCCGGATCCGAATACATGATTGCTCCCAACAAACCCCACCAAGGAAGATGGAGTTAGACGGCGCACGTCCCTGTATTGTAACCACTTGTAAGGATCATTAAAAATTTCTCCCCCTTTTACCACTTTCGTGCCCTTCTTTTTAAGGAGGGTGCTCGTTCATCGTCTTCGGGGAAAATGCTTTGCCAGGTAAATCTTTGCTTGTGCCTATACAAATATTGGAAAAATGTTTAAGACAGCGTTCCTTGGAACACAATATCCGCCTGGCATACAAACATCGACACACACACACACACACACATCCTCTGAGGAAAGAATTCCTGTCCGGTGCAGAGGCAGTCACTTCATAATGCAAAGCTTCTCGCAGCTTAACCGGAGATTTTCGTCACGGTGCGACGGTGTCGGAGCCGCCATTCTTCCTCCCATCCGATCGGCGGAGTGCATTTCGTACGGCCATAAATAAATGATTTATTGGTCCACCGCAGGCTGGCAGGAAGTTGGTGCATTGCTTCGAGACTGCCAGAGTGCGGGACGGATCTATATTTACCTACGCCTGCACACGGAGCGGATTACGGTGTGGGTGGAAAAAGCCCGAAGAATAATTGTCCTTTCTTCCGGAAAATGGAAATGCGGAAATCGGAACCGCAGGACGGGGCCGGGGGGCAGAGAGATGTACATTCAAATTTGTCATACCGGGTTGGTTTGGCGCTGGATACGCTCGATTTATTTCCGCGTGACGATTGTGAGAGCGCCGGCCCTCGGTGCCATTAGGTCGTGCTTTATCACCCGGCGCTTTACTTCCATGGGACATAAATACCGCACAGAAGAAAAATGCAGTATTTCACGTGTCTTAGGTTATGCTGACTACGTTCTTTTCCCTTTCCCGGCTGCCAAAGACGAGGCACTTGGTGAATGAATCTGGACGCCGTTGTTTGGTTGTTTGTCATTTTCTGGTAAATAAATGACCCTCGGCTCTCTCGCCAGCGCATCGTTTGCGGTTGATATATGTTTAAAGGCTTTTTTTTGTCGTCGTTGCTTTTGTTTTCCGTTAGGAATTTTGCACCTGAAACATTTTACCATATCAACTGTGCCTAAATTAAATTTCCAGTTTTGGTCCTTTATGTAAACCACACTAGAACAGTATTGGTTAGTCACTAAGCATAAGTTTGCAAGCGTTTTTCATTGTTTCATTCTGCGTAATTGTTGAACCTGTTGTGGACAGGTCAATTTTAACGCTTTTTATAAATTTCTGTAGTATAAAAATCATTTAAATGAAATTTAAACAAATTACGCAAAAGACAAGCATAGATAATTCCCTTAGTGATTGTGAACCCTTACATGAAGTGTAAAAGAACATCGTTCTAACGGTGTTTGTGTCAAATTTAAATGCACCTCTTTTCACATCACAACCTCGGAACAATAGAGAACAATTCTCACTTCACGTTCTGCCCTTACCGGCTGGCAGAACGTCGAATTAATCTTTTCACCAGCTCCACAGTACATTGTGCTCAATAAACGGTAGATGAACGTTTGTACTCGGGTGGTTTCAAGTTAAACCGATCCTGTCCGGCAGAGGGAAAAAAAGGGGAGACATTGTCAAACAGAAACGAACACTCCCACCACCCCCACTAGTCTGCTGTGTTGTTTGCTCAACTGCAGATTTGAGAGCGCGCGGGGAAAGAGTTTAAGAGGCAACTACAATGGCAAAAGATTTCATATCTCCACCAGAGGCCCTGGCGGATCCGCCAAACGTTGCGCCCCGGTGTCTAACCTGTAAATGCATCCAACCGCGGCAAGGAATCGCGACGAGGGGACGTATGGTTTGCTTCCCGAAACCGAAGGGATGCTTTTGTTTTCCCATCCCTTCAGGGGGAGTTTTTGTGTTGTTTTGTTGTGTTCACTGTTTGCTGTTTTGTTTTCGCCCGATTCAAATCGTGCCACATTATGCTGTGCGCGGTTCGCTTGGCGGCGCTATAGGCATAACGTTCTCTGCCTGTCGGGGTGCTTCTCTCCTTCCGGTGCACAGGTTTCCCGGGTGCGCTTGTCTGGGCTGGCTGGAAGAGAAAATCGTGTTGTATGCTAATTAAGCTGGCGTCTGCTCTGGCGTCGCTAATCCGTACCATTTGCTGCCAGCGAATGGTGGTTCGTTTCGACGGCACGTTTGTGTCAGTTTTCCGCTATTTGCTTTTTTTCCGTGCTGTGTTTTCTGTAGGATTTATTCCATCAACGAAGTTCCCCTGGAAGGGCGTTTCGGTACCTTGTTTTTCTAAATGCCTTTTCTCACTGTCTCGTTTCCGGTTGCAGTCCTGCGAGGAGGCGATCCTGAAGCTGAAAGCGGCCGGCGCTAATCCGCAGACACCGGTGTACTATGTGGTCAACCAGATACTGTACCCGCTGGTGCAGGGCTGCGAGTCGAAGGACGTGAAGATAATCAAGTTCTGCCTCGGCATGATGCAGCGCCTGATCACGCAGCAGGTGGTGGACCAGAAGGGTGCCCGCTACATCACCGACACGCTCTGGATGCTGATGGAGAACGGCACCGAGGAGGTGAAGGTGCTGCAGAGCGTCACGCTGCTGCTGACGACGAACGCGGTCGTGCACGGGGAAACGCTCGCGAAGACGCTCGTCCTGTGCTTCCGGCTGCACTTCACCAAGGACTCGACAACGATCAATACGGCCGGGGCGACGGTGCGCCAGCTGGTGTCGCTCGTGTTCGAGCGGGTGGTCGCCGAGGAGGCCGAGGCGGACGCGAACCAGGACGCGGAGCGGCGCGAGGTGAACCTGGAGGAGCTGAAGCTGGCTACGGGCGTTGCGCCGAAGGGCCTACTGCCGTGCGCAGCCGACGCGTTCCTGCTGTTTCAGGATCTGGTGCAGCTGGTGAACGCCGACCAGCCGTACTGGCTGCTCGGCATGACCGAGATGACGCGCACGTTCGGCCTGGAGCTGCTCGAGTCCGTGCTGACGCAGTACACGTCCGTGTTCTACCGGAATCCGGAGTTTAGCTTCCTGCTGAAGGAGCGCGTGTGCGCGCTGGTGATCAAGCTGTTCTCGCCCAACATCAAGTACCGCACGGTGGCTCCGCAGGGCCCGGGTGGTGCTGGGGGCGCTGGAGTACAGGGACCGGGCGGGGGTGCACCGCACGACAAGCCGTACTTCCCGATCAGCATGCGGCTGCTGCGCGTCGTCGCGATACTGATCCAGCGCTACCACGGCCTGCTGGTGACGGAGTGCGAGATCTTCCTCTCGCTCATCGTGAAGTTCCTCGACCCGGACAAGCCAGCCTGGCAGCGATCGCTCGCGCTCGAGGTGCTGCACAAGATGACCATCCAGCCGGAGCTGCTGATCTCGTTCTGCCGGTGCTACGACCTGAAGGATCACGCCACCAACATCTTCCAGGACATCATCAACTCGCTCGGGACGTACGTGCAGAGTCTGTTCATCAACCCGCAGCTGCTCAGCGCGTCGATGGGTGCCGGCGGAACGGCCGGTGGTGGTGGTGGTGGAGCAGGCGGTGGCAGCGGTGGTGGAGGATCGGGGGGAGCGTCCGGGCAGCAGTCGCAGCTGATGGGCGGGATGCCGGTAGGGCCCGGCATTTCGCCCCAGCCCGGTTTCATCTTTCGCGGCGTGTTCCTACCGCTGGTCGTGACGTTCCCCAGCGGTCAGTCGAAGAGCACCTTCCTGGAGATGCTGGACAAGATGGAACCGCCGCCCATCCCGGACGGGTACGGCATCTCGGTGGCGTACGCCTGCCTGCTCGACATTGTGCGCTCGATTTCGCTCTCGATCCAGGGCCCGTCGCAGCTGGGCGAAGAGAAACCGGTCCCGTACGGGCAGCGCGTCGGCGACGCGGACAAGGCGCTCCACATTCAGCTCATCCACTCCAGCTGGCTGGGGCTGCTGACGGCGCTCGGGCCCCTGATCGACGCCGCCACGGACGAGTCCTCGACCGAGAGCGTGCTGAAGGCGATCCAGAACTATGCGGCCCTGTGCGGCCTGCTGGAGCTGCACACGCCCCGCGATGCCTTCATCACGGCGCTGTGCCGCGCCTCGCTACCTCCCCACTATGCCTTATCGGTGCTGAACGTGAACTACCACGGTACGGCGGGTTTCAAGGCGCCGCACATGCGCGGCCTGGGCGGGCCGGACATGGCCGGTGTGGTGGGAGCGTCGGGCGGACTGGGCGGTGGGTTCCACGGTGGGCACGGGTCGTACGCGGAGATCGACCAGCAGCAGCAGCAGCGGCACCCGGTGGTGGCCGTTGGGACGCCGCTGCCGACCTCCTCGCTGCCCGTCGGTGCCCACCAGGGGCCGGTGCTGCTGACGGCCAAAAACCTGCAGTGCATGCGCTCGGTGCTGCACCTGGCGCACTGCCACGGCAGCATCCTGGGCAGCTCGTGGCACATCGTGCTCACCACGCTGCAGCACCTGGCGTGGATCCTCGGGCTCAAGCCATCTACCGGTGGCAGTCTGCAGGCCGTCCAGAAGCCCCCGACCGATGCGAACTCCATCACGCAGGTCATGACCGACCTGCCCGTCCTCTCGACCATGCTCAGCCAGCTGTTCGAGTCCAGCCAGTACCTGGACGACGTGGCGCTGCACCATCTCATCGACGCGCTCTGCAAGCTGTCGCACGAGGCGATGGAGCTGGCGTACAACAACCGCGAACCGTCGCTGTTCGCCGTGGCGAAACTGCTCGAAACCGGCCTGGTGAACCTGGCCCGCATCGAAGTGCTGTGGCGTCCGCTGACGAACCACCTGCTGGAGATCTGCCAGCATCCGCACATTCGCATGCGCGAGTGGGGCGTCGAGGCGATCACGTACCTCGTGAAGGCCGCCCTGCAGTACAAGTACGAGCGGCCGCTGAAGGAAAACCTCAAGCTGCAAACGCTGCTGCTCGGCCCGCTGGCGGAACTTTCCTCCGTGCCGCACGGCGACGTCCGGCAGCGTCAGCTCGACTGCGTGCTGCTCGTGCTGAACGGTGCCGGCGAAACGCTCTCGCACGGTTGGCCCCTGGTGCTCGGCATCATCGGCGCGGTGAGCGATCACCACGGCGAGTCGCTGATCCGCATCGCGTTCCAGTGTTTGCAGCTGGTCGTGACCGATTTCCTGCCGGTCATGCCCTGGCGCTGCCTGCCACTGTGCGTCAACACGGCGGCGAAGTTCGGTTCGCAGACGCAGGAGCTCAACATCTCGCTGACGGCCGTCGGGCTGATGGTAGGTTGCCGTCGATGAGAGGGACATGTTTCCTCTCCTGTCCTGGTGATGGATTATTAACACTCTCGATCGTTTCTGAAACTAATCCGTAGAGTTGTATGGGGGTAGAAATGGAGCATAATGAAACGTAACTCATATTTTCTCACATTATTGGAGCAATTGGAAATATGGAACTTCTTTGTAAATGATAAAAGTTTCGGTGCGAGTGTCTTCTATGCTTTGTTATATCCTGCTTCTGTAAAAGGAGTTATCACACGTATAAACATTAAATAACAATATTCAGTATCATTTATAATCTCATCTACAACGAATATAAAATTTAAATATTATTCCCCATAATAAGACACATAGTGAAGTCACTGAGGAATAAAGGTGAACGAATTTATGCACACTTAAAAGAAACCTTAGATACAGCGGAAAGATCAATGTACTCGATCTGGATCATTTTGACGTTCACTTAATTATGATCGTTTGCTTTGGGAGCGGTACCATAGGAAAGTGCGTCGAAACCTCGGCTCTTCACTCTTTATTTTCTCCCTTGTAGTGGAACATTTCGGACTACTTCAACCAGAACCAGGAGAAACTGTCGCAAACCGTGTGCGACGACATGTCGGTATTGCCCGACTTCCCCGGCACGCTCAATATGCCCCACTTCGATCGGCTGTGGATGTGTCTGTATGCGCGGCTGGGCGATCTGTGCGTCGATCCGCGCCCGGCCGTGCGGAAGTCGGCCGGCCAGACGCTCTTCTCCACCATCTCGGCGCACGGAGGGCTGCTGAATCCACCGACCTGGCAGGCGGTCCTGTGGCAAGTGCTGTTCCCACTGCTGGATAAAGTGCGTGCGCTTTCCAGCTGCGCCAGCAACGAAAAGGTCGACACCAGCGGGAACATTTTGATCCACCACTCGCGCAACACCGCCCAGAAGCAGTGGGCCGAAACGCAGGTTCTAACACTGTCCGGAGTGTCAAGGGTAAGCAACCCACGGTGTGCGTTGTGAAATGCATGTGCCCTCTAATAATGCTGGCTGCGTTCCTCTTTTTCGGCAGGTGTTCAATAATAAGCGTGCCCTCCTGCAGCTCCTGGGAGACTTTCCACGTGCCTGGGCCCTCCTGCTCGAGTTCATCGAAAACTCGGCGCTCAGCAAAAGCAACGAGGTTTCACTGGCGGCACTGAAATCGTTCCAAGAAATCCTCTACAATCGTCCCGTTCCGCCGGCGGCCTCCTCGGCGGCATCGGGGTCGGCCAGTGGCGACGAGACGAACGGAGGCTCCACTCGGCGCACCGACGGCCAATCGTCCGATGCCGATATCTGGAACGTCGCGTGGCGCGTTTGGCTTAACATCGGCGCGGAAAGCACGAAGCCGCCGTCGGTGGGCGATCAGCCGGACAAGGGTGGTGGCAGCGGCGGCGGCAGTGGCGGCGAGGATTTGTACATTCCTAGCCAGGCATTCCTGACAGCGCTGGTGCACATCTTCCCGGCGCTCTTCCAGCACATCCGGACGCGGTTTAACAGCAAGGACCTGACGCAGCTGTGCGCGGTGCTGATGAATGCCGTCGCCGTCCCGGTGCACAGCGAGTCGACGCCTTACATCATGTCCACGATCTCGGACTCGCTGCTGACGCCGCTGCACGATGGCGTGCTCGACTGTATGGAGCTGCTGCAGAAGGAGGCGATCGGCGGGGGTGGCAACGGTGGGCTGAAGAACATGATTTCGGCCATCTTCAAGCAGCTGTTAAGCTTCAGCAAGTTTGCCTGCGCTCCACCGAGCTTCGATCGGGTCGAAACGAGGTAGGAAATGTCTAACCCAATGGATGACAAGGGCAATCTAAATACGTATACATCCCTTGTTCTTAGACCCCTCAAATCGTCACGCACTGGCAGTGGAGCAGCTGGCGCGAATGGGGCCAGCAATAGTGGCGGCGGTCTGGTACATCCCGTCGCGTCCTCCAACTCGAACGGCGTCGAGTGGGTCAGCATGAACTACATTCCGTTCGGCGAGAAGGCGCTCACGGTGGCGGTGAAGCTGTACCAGCAGACGGCCAACGATGCGGCCGTGATCGACGGGCAGATCCTGCACGAGATCATCAGGGCGCTGCACCTTCCGCTGTCGCTCAAGTACAAGTGCATGTCGTCGAGCACCTGGAAGCTGGCCATTTCGAGCATGATCAGTGTCCTACACACCGGGCTGCCGGTGGCGCGCAAGCACCCCAAACCGTTCGCACCGATGTGGAAAGATTTGGCCGATACGCTCGATCAGTTCCTGTTCACGAAAAGGTACTGTGTTTGAACGATCATAAATATGTTTAAATTTACTGTTTAAGTTAGACTTCTAATCGTCAAGTCACCCAGCCGGTGCCGGTGACAGGAGCGCACCGTTGTAACATGATGATTTAATGCAAGCCATACTAATAACCTGCTTCCGGCTTCTCCCGCACAGCGTCTGCATTGTGGAAGACCGCGGCCTAGACGAGCTGATCCTCGACGAAACGATCGACTGTCAGGTGATCGAGTTGATTCGCGACGAAATTCTCCCATACAGCCAAGAGATCCCGCAGCAGTTCATCCTGGACGCGGTGGTAATCTTGAACAAGGGTTCCATCCATTCGGCCACCACCGGCAGCACGCCGTTCGCGGGCTGCGAGACCGAGCTGAAGCTGCGCGAGGAGTTCGCCAAAACGTGCTTCGAAACGTTGCTACAGTTTTCGCTGCTGGACGATCGGGTCGGATCGCACGCGGCGGCGGCGGCAGCGGCTGCTGCGTCAGCGGGTGCCGGCGACGCGAAGAAGGACAGCACCAACAATAACAACGGCGGCAGTAGTGCCACGACCGAGGGAGGCATTGCGGGCCAGTTGGCCATTACGGCGCTCCTGCACCGCTTCGAGGAGGTGTTGCGGAAGTTCAACGAGGATGAAAGATTGAGTGGAAAGTTTCCTCTACCAAGGTGAGGCTTGCGGGATAAAGTATCCATTACGGAAAAGAGAAACTATATTCCAACGATCTTTCTGGTTTTTTTTTTGTAGGTATCGCCTTTCGGAAATTTCGTTTGTGCTAAAGGCCGTCGCCACTCTTGTGATATCGATGAAGAAGGCACCACCGGCGAAAGGTAAGTGATTGAGCAAACAATCGAAGGTGCCCTCCGCTCATGCGCTCATGCTTCGTTCGTTCGCCTTTCCAGTGGGCACAACCGCCTGGGAGCAGCTGATCAACCTCTATCCCTACCTGGTGGACTGCACGACCACCAGCTCGGCGGAAGTGTCCCGTTCGCTGCGCGAAGCGCTTCTGCAGTACTGTGATCTGCTGCGACCTCCGCCGACGGCCCTGGCCGACAATGGCCAGCCCGCCGTCGCCGGCACCGGCACCGAAAGCGAGATCGTGAACACGAACGGCATCAGCCACTGTTAGCTGCTGTCCCACACCTCGGCCAGTTTCTTCTTCCTCGTTTGGTACGACTCCGGTTTGCTGATGAAGCTACTGGTCTAGAGGATGCCCGACGTGCGCCGTGTCGCTTATCGGGCAGCACAACGACAACGACAAAAAAGGGAAGATGAGCAGGAGCTGGCACGCGAGGTGCCACGTATTAGCAAAACAAACAAACAAACAAACAAAAAAACAGGTATCCACAAGAAATTACGAAAGGTTTTAGTGAAAAAAAAGTAATAAATTAAATAAAATATTTTAAAGAAGTAAAACAGAGCAGCAAATCGAAGTCGTCGGAGGCAGGACGGGCCACAGGCACATATAGAACAAGAAAACACAAACTGTTTGGGCAGCAGGTGTTTATTTTGTGTTAGCTTTTAACGCAGAACCACGGACGTCTGCAATATGTGTTAATTTCAAGGGCCAAAAGGGGGCGATGGATTCCCTTTCATTTTGCGGTCTTGCCAGTTGTGAAACCGACCCGACGATTGCACTGCAATATTGCACGGATGGAGAACTGGCACACTATTTGCGTAAAAGAAAGCCGAACGGAAAAGCACCTGTAGGCGCAGCTTTTCAAGGCGATTAAACATTGTTAGTTAAATTTAACCAAACCTTACGATACGATTCGTTGCTCCCCAATATTCTCTACGGATAAGCATTTGCATTAAAGTATTTTTCCATCCAGTTCATACCATTTATTACACCATACAACACACTAAACTTCGGTAGGACGTAGCTAATGTTCGCGTAGGTAGGGTTCTTCCCGTTTTGATCATCTTTTTTCCTGCGCTCTTTGCGCTTACCGTTTTTCTCTTTATATGGCAACAAAAGAAAAACCACTAGAACTATCCACAAAGGTATCCTACCAAACAATCTTGCATCTTCGAAAGCGGCAGTTTTTTCCAGCGTTAGACATTTTCCTAGTTAGCAGGAAGGGGGGTTAGTTTACAACGACAACCCATACCTGTCCGCACCGTAAGTTAGCGACAATTAGGTGCCAAGAGAGCAAGAGAGACGAGGAGGGAGAGTTTATACAGCGTGGCCAAGCGAAACCCGAAATTCCGTTCATTCCGTTGCGTGGTGCTTGAAACATGCAGCTCACTATTGGGTTTCGATACAACAACAAACGGCAAAAAATCAAAGCAATTCATCAACAATGTTTCTTACGAGCAGCAAAACATATGAGTTTCTTTGTTTCGTTCTTTCGGCTTCCACATTGCTTGGGGACAAACAAAAAAGAAAACGTGATGACGCCAGAGGACACAGCGCAGAAAAAGCGGAACTCTGAGGTTCGGTCATAGGTAGTCGAATTGTTTTCCATTGGAAACCGGAAGGAAGGCACATGAAGCGTAAAGGAAAGGGGGGCCGCTGCCGGTCGGAGCAGGAACGGGAGACGTTAGGACGACCGTTTTGTTGGTCGACCCAATCATGATGATTCCTATCGTTCTATCACCATTTAAAAGAAGTTGTTAGTGGAAGAAAGTGAGAAGGAAAGAGAAACAAACATTCATCTTACATGGTTGTGTTGATACAAAATGAAAAAAAAAAATTAAGTAAAAATAAATGACTCTTAAAATAACACACGAACTCCGGCTAAATGGGTTGATGGGGTTAAAAATGGAGAACAAAGATTGAATTTACTCCATCAGTTGACGTCGTGCTACAAATATTAAGAAAATTTATTTAACTAAATCTAAACACATTTATTTCGTTCCAAGCTAATAACGATGCTTGGGAATTTTGATATTGAAATCAACTACAGCGGTTTTCTGTTAAAGGTAGATCTTACGTGAATGAAATGAACGTTGAAACTATTCTAATTAATCTTCCGATGGATAACAGATGCTGATTACATTTTTTGTTCACATATTCGGGTACAACGTAGGAATTTTTTTATTTTAGAAAATACAGCTCTTTCGTAACATAAAATTCAACATTTTATATAAACTTAATAGTTGATTAACCTTAACATTGTTCAGAAGGAAGTAGAAGTAAAATTCAAGGATCATTTTGAAAAGAAAAGGGAATTTGAAAAAGGGACCTATTCGTTTTTTGAAAAGCAGATTTATAGAACGTTATATTTATCGTTTGATTGCATTTCTTTCTACTAGAAAACTTTGTGTCACTGAAGAACAAAAAGTTTGTGTATATTTTTCCTTGGTACGCTCAGCCAGGGATTTAAGTTTAATTTGTTTCAATTTGGTTCCCCACTATCGTTTCAACACTTTTATAAAGGTGTCTCTCGGCACATTAATGTTCGCAATCGAACGCATCTTTTTCTTTCCCTCCGCTTGTTGCTTCAGCAGCTTCATTCGTCTGGTCACATCGCCACCGTACTGCGAAAGAAGAAGCGTTAACTACCTCACGCTCACCGATAAACCGTCTCAAATCGCTTACCAATTTAGCCGTTACGTCCTTCCGGTAGGCCTTGATCGTTTCCCGGGCGAGCACCTTCCCGCCGACGACCGCCTGGATGGCGATCTGCACCATCTGCCGGGGGATCAGCTCCCTCAGCTTGAGCACCAGTTCGCGAGCATGGCTCTGCGCTTTGCTCGAGTGCACGATGGTGCACAGTTCGTCCACCAGCTGCCCGTTCAGCAGCACGTCCATGCGCACGATGCTCGTTTCCACGTACCCGTGATCCTCGTAGTCGAAGCTGGCGTACCCGGAGCTGAGCGATTTGAGCTGATCGTGAAAGTCCAGCACAATCTCGTTCAGCGGCATAAGGTACGTGGTCATGATGCGCTCGTTGTCGATGTTGAGGGACGTCTTCTGGACGGCGCGTCGTTCCACGCACAGCCCAATGATCGCCCCGACACACTCCGTCGGCGCAATGATCGTCCCGAGGACGTACGGTTCGTGGTACTCTTCCACGAACGTCGGATCGGGCAGCAGGGCGGGGTTGCTGATGAACACCGTTTCGTTGCCACCGTGCGCGGCGATGACCTTCGCTCCCTTCAGTTTGATCTTGTACGTAACCGAGGGCGCCGTAAGGACCGGTTCGGCATCGTACTCCTGCTGGAGCCGCTGGCTGAACACGTCCAAGTGCAGCAACCCGAGAAAGCCGAGACGCCAGCCTTGCCCCAACGCCGGGCTGGAGTCTGGCGTGACGGTGACCGCGGAATCGTTGAGTACCAGCTTTTCTATCGCGCCCTTCAGCACCAGATGCTGCGCCTGATCCGGTGGGTAGACGCCCGCAAACACCATCGGCTGCTGGGGCTTGAAGCCCGGCAGCGGGACGCACGTTTTGTCCCGCTTCAGGTACAGGGTGTCCCCGATCAGCGACTCCTTGCTCGTGCGCATGTTGCACCCAAGCAGCCCCACCTGTCCGGCTACCAGTCGCTCGACCTTGCGTTCGTCCGGTCGGAGCAGGGCCAAACTTTTCACCTCGTACGCGCGGCCCGTGTGGCACGAAACGATCTCCTGGCCCGCGCACACCTCCCCATCTTTGACGTAGATCAAATTGAGCGCACCGCGGTACTTGTCGAACCGGCTGTCGAAGATGAGGCCCCGGAAGGGTGCGTCCCGGTTCGCGTCAGGCGCCGGCAGACGGTCGATAATGCTGCTCAGCACCTCGTCGCAACCGGTGCCCAGCTTGGCCGACACCTTCAGCACCTCGTCGGGGTCGATGTCGAACAGCGTCAGCAGCTCGTTGCACACCGCTTCCGGGCGCGCATTTTTCAGGTCAATCTTGTTCAACACCGGCACAATGACGAGCTTCTTCGAGCGCGCCAGATAGTAGTTGGCCACCGTCTGCGCCTGCACGCCCTGGTTCGCGTCCACCAGCAGGATCACACCGTTGCAGGCGGCCAACGAGCGCGACACCTCGTTCGAGAAGTCTACGTGGCCCGGCGTGTCGATGAGGTTGAGCAAATAGTTCTGCCCCGCCCGCTTGTAGATGAGCGACGCCGTCTGTGCCTTCACCGTGATGCCCCGTTCCTTTTCGACCTGCAGACTGTCCAGCACCTGCTTGTTGTCGGCATGCTTCGCGATGGACCCGGTAATTTCCAGCAAGCGATCGGCGAGGGTACTCTTGCCATGGTCCACGTGGGCGATGATGCTGAAGTTGCGTATCCTGCTGACCGGTATTTCATCGTACTCGATCTCCTCTGCCAAATGGCTGGCGGAGTTGTGCAATTTATTGTGCTGGAAGCCGGCAAACACCCATCTACAACCGAATGATCCGACGTTAGAGATGAATGAATGAACGAACGTGTTTCGAACATTTCCTTACCGTATGGGTACTTTACAGAGGCGACGAATCGGTGAGTAGCTAGTTAAGACCATACTTAAACCATAATTCTCCCCCTGTTAAAAAGTTTCTTTGTTTACAACGGAGGTTATACAATCCGGTGGAAAATAAAACAATAACACATCCACCTCGGAACTGTCAAAATCACATGGCGACATAAACAAACCGGGTTGCTCGGCGTTTATTCTGGGCGTCATACGAATCCATTTCATTTTCATTATCTAATTGGAATATGCAATGATATCCCGCTGTTTTCCATGATTGCACACATGCATTTGGCAATATGCAACATTGTGCGGAAGCAAGCTTATGAGTCCAAAAATTGATTCTAGGATTAGTTACAAACATATTTCAACCAGTTCATAACTTCCAGTATAACACCAGGTCGCATGTATAACAGTTTTCGGCGATATGCTCTCATTCAAATCTTTTGAAACAAACAAAAAAGAATATTTAACTAGTTACTTTCTAAGGTGGTGCTACAACCTACGAGAAGTCTTGAGCTCATGAAATTTAATTTGAAATCGGTTACATTCGTACGCCAGCCTAGTCCAACTTAGTATTCTGCCTGTTTTTTGCGAAAACATCAACGTCCATGACAACTTTGGCCAAGCACAATTCCCTTGCCTTTCGGGATTTATTTATTAATTCAAATTATCGATGCAAATTATCCAGCAAGATCGATGGAAGTTGTTCAAGCAATGTAAATCGAATCAGTTAGAGAAGAAAGTACAAAAAAAAAAATATTTAAAAAAGTTTAAGCTTCAATCAAGAGCTAGTAACGTTGCTTTTTATATTATAAACCGAGGAAATACGTTTTATTTTTAAACTAAAGCTTAAACGTACGCGCAAAATACATTTTAACAGGACATTTTAATAGGCATTAACATTCTCAAGGATTGAAAAACAGCACACGGGTTCGTAAAAGAGAAATATTTATTATTATAACGCGGCTTAACAATACTCGTAATCATGTATGGAAGTTACTCTTTTGTTTTTTTCCTAATTTCTCTCTCGCCATACGTTCTAACGTACAGCGCAAACACAGCCGTTCGCAGTTTCTACCGTCGTTTGATCAACATAGTTTGTCATTTGATCAACATTTAACATGTCGTTTGATCAAACGTACCATCGTTTGAAGCAAATACCATCGTTTGAGCAAACTCTACTAGCTTCTTTGCAAGCAGTTCCGTCTTTTTGACAGATCCGCCTCTGATTGAAAATAAGGTACTGCTTGCAAAGAAGCTAGTACAGTTTTCTCAAACGACGGTACGGTTGATCAAACGACAGCAAATGTTGATCAAATGACAAACTATGTTGATCAAACAACGGTAGAAACTGCGAACGGCTGTAAGCATGGTTCGAACATAAATTATTTACACTTACAGCCGTTCGCAGTTTCTACCGTCGCTGGATCAACAGAGCGTGTCGTTTGATCAACATTTATTGTTGTTTGGTCAACATTTATTGTTGTTTGGTCAACCGTACCGACGTTTGGGCAAACTCTTCTAGCTTTTTGTCAAGCTCTACCGTCTTTTGACAAATCCGCCTCTGATTGACAAGGTGACTAGACCAAGGTAAGCACAGCTGCACTAGGTTCATATGGTGTTAAAGCTAAGCTATGCGAAATATCAAACTATCCAATCAGACGGTATGACATTTTTGGTTACAAGAATTAGTGCAATTACAGCTTAAAAACTGCGAAGAAATCAATAAAGTTATGTTTTTCCTGTTCTGCTGTTTATATGATGGAGAATACTTTGGCGTGTGTTTGTGTTACTTGACTTTAACACCATATGAACCTAGTGCAGCTGTGCTTAGCTTGGTCTAGTCATCTTGTCAATCAGAGGCGGATTTGTCAAAAGACGGTAGAGCTTGACAAAAAGCTAGAAGAGTTTGCCCAAACGTCGGTACGGTTGACCAAACAACAATAATCCCCCAGCGAGTTGAACCAGCGACGGTAGAAACTGCGAACGGCTGTAAAATCATTAAACACAGCTGACACATTCATACAAAAATAGACGGTCTCTTTGCAGGCATGCACAACGTTAGCGTCGTTCGCAGTAAAAGGTCGTCCCGGTTGATTTGCCCGTCGCCGATGCTCGCCCATCTCCTTAAGTATAAACACTTAGAACAAACGAACAGGTGTCCACTAGCGTTTCTCGTCGACCATGCTTAGCGCAATGTATCCGGGATTGCTTATCGCTTCCTGGTTAGGCCCGGACAGCTCGTCGTTACTCGCCCGAACGCCGAACTTGTGGTTCTTGACGTTCATGTACTCCGGCTCGGGATTGTGCTTGCTGGTGCGTTCGCGCGGTTTCGGGCCAGCCGCCGCCTCCGTCTCCGAGTCAGAGTTGAACCCGTTGGCCATCGCCGCCGACCGACGGTTCGGTCCGCCCTCCAGCATCGGTATCTCCTCCGGGAGGCCCCGCTTTTTGTGCCGTTTGCTACCGTTCGGTGGACTAGTGTCGAGATTGTTGCGAATCGTCGGCGAATGGCGCTCGCTGTTGAAGCTAGTGAAATCGAAGTGATCCTCGTCCGAGTCCGACTTGGTGCCGGACATTTTAAGGTAGTCTTTTTCGTTTCGTTTCTCCGAAACTTTGTTTGGGGGGGAAAAATGGAGATTATTAAAAGGATCCCATTCGCCACGTGACTCTAACCACTGTCAGGACTTACTTGGAGGTAATGGTAAAATAATACCATTCACGTAATTTGGCGCAGTAGGGGCGAGCTCTTCCGGTGGACCGAGATTGGCTAGGTAGTCGGTGTCACCTCGTTCGACCTTTTCCGCATTCATTTTCAAGTAAGGTTCGTTCAGTTCCATGTAATGCTAAAAGTATACGATGCGAAAAAAAAAAACGTTATTCATCTCAAATCTTCTTCCGTTTTGGACCGCGCGGTAAGACTCACATCCTGCATTTCTTCCGGCAGCATCGCGTTGAATCTGCTCTTGAGATCCTTGAACGAGGGTCGCGAGTCGGGCTTCACGTTCCAGCAGTTCAGCATGATGTCGTAGATGTCCTGATTCGAGTACTGCGGCTTGTCCATGCGGTAGCCGTCGCGCAGCTTGTTGTACAGCTCCTGGTTCGCCTCCATGCCCGGGTACGGCACCTTGCCGAGCGAGAACAGCTCCCACAGCACAATCCCGTACGCCCACACGTCCGAGTACGTGCTGAACACGTTGTCGCTGATGCACTCGAGCGCGAGCCACTTGAACGGCAGCGGCGCCTCGCCCTTCTTCTTGTAGTTATCACTCTTGTACATCGAGCGGGCCAGGCCAAAGTCGCAGATCTTCACCACGTTGTCGTCGCACAGCAGGATGTTGCGCGCGGCCAGATCACCGTGCAGGACCTTCCGCGAGGCCAGGTACTCCATGCCGCTCGCGATCTGCGACGCCCAGCAGACCAGATCGGTCGTGTTGACGGAGCGTGCCGGACCCTTGTAGTCCATGCCGTAGTTCGACCGCCACAGGGGCTCATTTGAGTTGACGGTATTTAAATCTTCCACTGGACGAAAAAACAAAAATCCCACAAGCACATTGTAATTCAGCAAAAATAGAATTTAAAAACAAAATCTTTACCTTCAACCGACGTCATCGCCGTCACCTCCGTGTTGCAACTGTCCACCATGGCCATATTCTGCAGCCCCGAGTGGCGCACGTACCCCTTCGAGTTGAGGTGCTTCTTCGGGTCGACGTAGTGCTGGGTCGTTCCGCTGTCGATGTGATTATGGTAGAAAGCGGGCGGATGTTGGAGCGGATGATGATTAACATTGTTGGTGGAAAACGAGAGATTTACATATTTCAAGCCCTGACTACGTTACCGCACGCAAGCAGGTTAGCCACAACGCAACACAGACACACACACACAAACACCAAGAAAGGTAAGCGCCACCACCAGTACCGGGGAACCACAACCCACCCAGGTTCCGGGGGTTCCAGATTAGTTTAGATCCACGTTTGCACGAGGCGGTACGAGCAATAATGCATGAACAGACAACACGGACAGTGGATGAAACAAGAGAAAGATGGAACATAGAAAGTAGAGAAGAGAATGAAATACGAAACTGTTACTTCTTCCGCCATCATGGTTTAGTATTAGAACATACGCGTGGTATGTCTGAGATCGTATATGTTGTTCAATGTCCTGTTCATGCATGGTTAGTTCCTTTTGTAGTTGCGTTTAGTTCAACTTAACATAATACCTTAAATGCCGACGGTTAATGTGCTTAGGTTTTCTTTTTCGTGTAGGGAAAATTTCAATGCTTTATTTGGTTAAACGAAAGTCTACCAACTGTTGTTAAACGAATGGCTAACATGGTTAAAAAGTAATGGTTAATGATGTGAAATTTTTTGTTTTCCTAGTTTTGTGTTAAATGACACGTGCTACAATAATTAAAAAAAAAAACTTTAAACAGTGCCACAACGCTTACCTATTGTACTGGTAACCACACTTTGACCAGCGTAACTGATTTTTGTCGATGGTCGAATCGATCTCTCCCGTTTCCTGGTTTATCTGGTCGATAAAGTAGGGACGGTGCTTCAGGAGGAAGTTTTGCACATTGCCAAACCGGCAATATTCAACAATGACCATTAGTTCACCTAAAAAGTGTTTTAAATATTATGACCTGCCGTTTTTCGCTGAATGCATTCGCATTGTTCTACTAACGTTTGGCAATGTTCTTCGTCACGGCGCCGAGCAGATTGACCACGTTCAGGTGCTGCCCCAGGTGGACCATAATTTTAAGCTCCGAAATAAGCGCCCGCATCACTTCGTTGTCCGTTTGCTTCTTCACCATTTTCACCGCAACGATCGTTTCGTCCTCGTTCACCATGATGCGCGTCGCGGTCGCCTTCATGACCACGCCGAACGCGCCAGTGCCGAGCTGCTTGCCGAGCTTCAGCCGATCCTTGGGAAACTCGTACTCCGAGTTGTACGGCAGCAGGTCGGCCTGCTCGTCGAGCGCCAGCTCGGGATTGTACACGCCCAGGTTGCCCTCCTCGAAGTTCACGATGCCCGCCTCCTTCATGGCTTTTACCTCCTTCTTTTTCTTGCAGTAGAACAGCGACACCAGCACGATCGCGATGATCAGCACCAGCAGCAGGACGATGGTCGCATAGAGCAGGGACTTTCGCACCACGGCAGCTGGTTTGGATGGGTTTGGAGGAAATAACATTAGACTGATGCTTAATTCATCCCTCCGGAAGGGGTGTTTTATAGTAAACACTTACTGCGCATATCCACCTTCCAGTACTTCTCGATCGAGCCCATTTTATTCTCCGCCCGGCACTCGTACGTCCCGTAATCTTCGTTCTTGAGATACTCAAACGTCAGTGCCGTCTTCGTCAGCTGCACGCGGTTGCTGTTCTCTTCGACCTCCACCGGGGCGGAGTCCTTCAGCCACACTATGGTCGGTTCCGGCGTGCCGACGATGTCACACTCCAGCCGGAGTGCATCGTGCAGATCGACCGAGATGCTCTCGTTCGATTGCCCCGACAGCAGCTGCGGCGCCACCGGATCGAGCACCTCCATGTGGAACGCTCTGGTTTCGTAGCTGTTCTCGACGGTTTTCACCTTACAGTATAGGTCGCCGGCGTGCTCGTGCGTCACGTGCTCGATGGTGAGGTGCGCCTGCCAGGCAAACATCTCCTTCGAGTACAACATTTTCACTCCGTCCGCCTCGCGCAGCTCACGCCCGTTCAGCTCGAGCGTGATCTCGTTGGTGTGGTTGTACACGAGCGCCGAGCAAACGATCACCACCTGATCGCCGACGGTGATCACCTCCGTCGTTGGGCGCAGTTGCTTCATCGTGACCCCGTCCGCCAGTGGGCTAACGAGCAGATCGGCCTGCGTCACCTCGCTGCCCTCCGAGTTGGTCGCCATGCAGTACACAACTCCGGGTTGGTTGGCGTTGAGCGTGTACGTACGAGATTTGGAGATTGGCGACTCGCCCTTACCACCCGGCAGCTATTTGGGGAGGAATTAAACGAAAAGGACACAGTATCAAAAGGATGGTTCCTAATTGTCCTCCTCTACACTACGCGCCGAGGTTCGCAAGTTAAAGCAAGTCAGTCGTACTACTGAAATAAAAAGTGCAGCGAAGAGAAAGCTCACAGAAGGTCTTACCATTCTTGCAGTGGGCTCCGAAACACTATCCGGGCTCGGCGACTAGAGTGAAAACGAGTGGAATCGAGTGGGTTAGCACAAAGCACGAGATAAGCGTAAATTTTGCAGTATTAACACACACGTACACACACACACATTTCTTTTGCTACAAGATTTCTACCAAACCGTGGCAATGTCTGCAGTTCATTCTCTCGTCGCTGTTAATTCGGTCTTCTGTCGGGCGGTATTGGTGTAGATATTAGACTCAATACTTATCCAGATAAATTAGACTCAACTTTCCATTCTATGCGTCTTGCATGGCCAGATACGCATGACCAAAAGGTTAAATTATCAGAAATCCTGAACAGTTGATCTTCCAACTGAACATTAGCAATTTTCAAAGCGTTGGAAGGTGGTTCATCCATCGTCGTTCTTCACACTTACCTTCTCCTCGGTACACACACATTTTTCTAGCGTTAGTTAATACTTTGAAGTCATTAGATTTGTTAATAACTGATATATTAGTGTTTAAGACTATACTTCATTTGATAGGAACCAAATTTAACGTTCTCTTCTTAGTAACGTTGTTGCTTCTTATTAGGGGATTTTTTTAAATACAAATCACACACATATCTTAGCCAATTTCGTAAGTTTTGCTAAGGATACGCCAAAACAGACACAAAAAACATGAACTATAAATACAAGGGAAACTGACCAACATGCACGATTTGGGAGTCTTGCAACAGCGGAAGGAGATAAAACAAAGGGCGTGGTACTTACATCCCATTTGCTACTTGTCTTGGAGGTTGCTACCGAGCAGTTTTTCCAGGGCGCCTCGAGACACGGTAGGAACATGAACGAGATGTCCGGCCGAGGATAGCCGATGGTGCGGCAGGTGAAGGTAACGTCTTCGCCCGACTTGCCAAACTTGCTGTCCATCTGCACGATCGGTTTGGCTGGAAGAATCGATTGATTTGGAGGGCTAAGTACGAGCGCGTGCGAAGAAGGACATAGATGAACCTACCGTAAATGTACACGCCCATCCGGTGCGTACTAGCAGCCTCCCCCGCCATTACGTGGACCGTGTAGTTGCCCGTTTCGTACACGGTCGGATTGACGATCTTCAGCTTGACGTGCGTGACCGTGTGGTTGACCTCGTACTTGCCCTCGTACTTGCCGATGAGGTGTTCCGAAATTTCGATATAGTCATCCTTCTGCCAGTAGTAGGAGATGTTGATCGGGAACGACCGGTACTCGATGACGATGTTGATCGGTGGCGTGCGACCGTTCGCCTTCCGCTTCACATGGATATCGGACAGGTTGTTCTCCTCGCGCAGCATCACATAGTCGGCACTCGACTCCTTCACGGTCATCTTGTAGTTGTGGTAGTTCTTGTGGTTGTTCTGGTCGTGCACCTCGCACCGATACGTGCCACTGTCGGCCAGCGTAGCCTGCTCAATGATCAACTCCCGTGAACCATGCTCGCGATACTCTGCACCTTCTACCGGTTTCAGATTTAACGGTCCAATCTTGACACGTTTGTTCTGCAATTGTACGTTTGTTTGAAGCGTGATAACAATTGCCAACCAGAACGAGAACAATCCCAAACTTACCTGTTTGGCCGGAGTGATCCAGCTCATCTCAAAGCGAATCCCCGCACGAACGTTCACCGTGCACACCAGTCTGATGCGCTGGCCGAGCGGTATGTGATCTCTCGTATCGCTCTGGATGCTGGGTTTCAGCAGGTATTCGGTAACGGCTATCGAGGAACGAGTCGAGGGAGATCATATAAATTACACCGTTTTTAACAAACATGCAGAGAAGCGTACGGAACACAACACAAAACACACTCTATACAATAAGGTGATCGTGCGAGGAAAAAAAAAATCATGACTAACTCAAGAAAAAGATTCAACTTACGGAGTTGGAGTTTTGGGGTTAGTTTGGAAGAAATTGTCATAATTATTATTGCAGTGTCAACACAGAAAACAAACACCACGCGGAAGGGGCAAGAGTTGTTAGCAGGAAGCTAGTAGATTATTGAAAGGGTGCAAACGTGAGTAAATACGCAGCGATAAACATAAACGTGCAACTAGAAATAAAAAATACATGCAGATAGTAACAGTTGAGAGTGACGCAAGCCGTGTAGACATAGACGGAACAGATGCAAACCCGTTTCAATGAGTTCCATGGCCACTGGGAATGTTGGTCCTCGCGGAGAAAGGCAAGACTATATTTGGGCGAAAGGTCCACCGAACCCAGGTATAACTAGTAACACATTTCAGGCACAGTCGACGGAACGAACTAAGGATAAGTATTCAACCGCTCCCATCGGAAGCAGCCAGCGATAATTGCAATGCAATTACACTTGGCCATTGGCAACCGGGCCAAGGCGCATAAAGTCAGCTTAACGATCGCATAAAGTTCACTTCGAACAGCACCGATCATCAACAGGTGGGAAGATAAATTTCGCCAAATTGCTTATGTATTTTTCATGATCGATTAGACGCTGGTCTTACGTCTAAGTTTGATGGAACCGTAGCTAACTTTCATCATGTACTGGATTCGATTATATTAAAAAGATAACATTTTTCAAACAATAAATCAATTATGATTCAACATGTACACTGCTGAGGCCGTCATATTAGAAGACCATATTTTTTGGTTTCTTGGTTCCTTATGGCAGAAGACAGAAGACAGAGTTGTCCAATAGGCGGGTTTACATGTCCATTTTTAGCTCGTGCGCTTATTACGCAATATCCAAACTCAATTTATTTCATAAAATTAAATTGGTATTGACGTTTTTGTAATACCTATCTGTAGCTTAGTAGTAGCTTGCACTACCATTTCGAGAAAAAAATGATAGTAATCAATCTAATTAGATTTGCATATAACAAACGCGTTTGTCAGCAACTTTGACGTAATGTTTCATGATATTACTGCAAATATGTTAATGAATTCAATACGGACAACCCAGCAAAGACAACAACAAAAAATAGTGAAAGGAAGAAAAGTGAAGGTGTGTAAAATAAAAGGGAGAAAGTGAGGATTAATAAAAGGATACAAACAAAACAAGAAAACCGTGGGTGAGAAAATTGCGCGCACCACCAGAACCCAGAAACACAACCACAAGAGGGATAACAGGGTCCTATCTAGAGTGTGTGCTGGCACCGACGCACGTCGCTTGCTTTCGTTAGCGGTTCTAGAGATGTGAATGAGTGTAGTAAAGCTTATTTCGAAAAAAAAAAAACAATGGAAAACAGATTTCGGTAATTTCGAAGACCTCGTACCTTCATCATAATCGTCTGCGCACCGCGTACAGGTAGGAAGCACACGTTATTTGGCATTGGTTTTGGTGGAACACGACGTTATGTTTCGAGGTTTAAGGATATGTTGTGAGGTGAGAGGTAGAAATAAAAATAAACATTATTTAGGTTTGAGTTGGTTTTTTGTTCCCCCGCCGTTTTCAGTGTACATGAGAAGAAAGCGAAAGTGAAGCGAAAGGTCGTACGAGACTATGGATGATATGGTTCTGTCCCCACACCGTTGGACGTATGACGAAACCGCTTGCCGGAAGGACACTGGGTATCCTCTCCCAATAGTATTCCCTTGTGCTACAGCAAGAGCTACGCCAAAGTAAGATATAGAAAGGGAAAAGATGAGGGTGAATGTCTACTGCGTCATGCAAGCGACGATCCTTCAAATCGATCACTTCGGTTGTGCGTGAGAATGGATTACTAGCTATTACAAATTTTAACTGCTCATGGGAACGCAAATGGCAGTGTAATTGAAACTCGATTGGGCTGGGCAAAAGATTGAAGGGTTATGTTTTCGATCTCGCTCATCGTCATGCTATTAGCTTGCGAAAAGGACACAAATAAAAAGGGAACCGGAAACGAGTGTGTAGTTAAAAGAAAAAAAAAAGAAACATTAATCGAAAGAAACGGTAGACGAACGAACAATTAATTTGTGACAACACAGGCACTTTGCACTTTGCCACAGCGGACAACGAGCGCATACGAATTCGCGTAAGGAAAGAAAGTACAGTAGAGATAGAGTAATTACGTGAATAAGGCAATGGAAGATGTGACGAGTTCTCGACATGGGGATAGACATGGGCGATACTCGGTGTAGTGGTAGGGCGGTCTGCGGTAGTGTAGTCATAACGAGGGAAGGGACTCCCGGCAACCGTGGCATTGGCCGCGTCGTCGTCCTCGAGCGCATCGTAGGGAACGGAAAAATTCCCGAACATGTCAGCGCCCTCCGCATCGAAGCTACTGGTGTTGGCAACGTAATCGAAAATGTTCTCTAGAGTTGTCGTCGTTGCCGTCTCGGAGCTCCCCTCAGAGTCTTCCGCGGCGGATCGTTTCGTCAAGCGAACGACGGAACCTCGTTGCCATCGCTCGGAGGGCCCCAACAACAACGCTAGCCTGTGCCGGTTGCCGGTCGTCGTGCGGTCGTTATGCGGTCGTTCGTCAACGTGAGTAGCACCATCACCAGCGTCGAATGAGGAGTGGCCCCGGGGCGCCACGCTGCCGTTGTGGCGATCGATGCCGCCCGGCGCGGAAAACTCACAGTGTTCGTTGATCGTCACCTCCATGTGGATGCGGTGGTCGGGTTTGTCTTTCGCCTGGCAGTAGTAGGAACCGCCGTCCTCCAGCCTGTTAAACTCTAGTCGGTATCCTTGGGTCATACTGTACCCAATATCTTCAACCAAATCCTGGAGTGATAGAAAGCGTTGGGTATAAATTCAAATCTACTGTAGATAAATCGACGCAAGGCAGAACGAAGAGACAGAAAAGACCGGAAGAGAGTGTTGTGAAGCGACGATTGGGCCGAAGTGTTTCGAAAACCATTGGTAAAATACCTCTGAACAGCGCGATCCTATGGCTATTAGATACAAAGAATTTATATACACAACCATCGGGCTAATAATTTGTACATTGTGTTTTTAAATTTATAACACTTTTAAGGACGTTTTTCGAACCGCGCAGAACCAAGTAAGACATTTAAGAACTAATAATTTACACACCCCAAACCGCATCTGAAACGCTTCCTCCGAGACCACGCATGAAACATTCGGTTAAATTAATTAGACATGAAAAAAAATCTCATCCTCTGCAGCACATTAGCCGAATGGGGTTGCTGCATGTTTTACGACCCTGCATTTTTTTTTCTTCTTCTTTTAGCCACACCGAGCTCACAGAAAACCCAACGCGTACGGGTCGCGGGTCCCACGCTCCGCAGAAGCCCCAGCGATGCGCAACATGCGGTTGCATGTGCATAAATCATTAACCGAACGCGAACGCCAAATTCGGTCGCATCCGAATTAACGAGCCGGGCACGCACAACTACGGTACGATGGTCGGGAAAATGGCTTACAGATGGCGGAAGGAATTTTATTTTAAGAAAATCATTGCGCTTTCCACGGCACGCATTTACGCGGCACGTTGTGTTCTGTACAGAAAAGCTGGAACAACAAACCCGATCTTCCTCCGCGTATGTACAGGGTGCGCGCTGCGTTAGTGGGGATTTGAAGTTTGTTTTTTGAAGATCACTGTGTTCGGTGTTTTATGCGGGAATTGGGGGGAGAATAACATCTCATCGGGCAAAAATGGGAGAACAACTTGAAAATGTACACCAAGGGGAGCGGAATGGGGAAATGGTGTTTTAAAGAAGAATATTTATGTATAAACCGGTTCCGGTTGCTTTTTTTGGTTCTTTGCGTTTACTTTATGTGAGGTGGAGAGAGATGAAGAAAGACAACTTAACGTACGTTGGACGAAAACTTGTAGCTTCTGACTGACGGTCGCATTGCTGTCTCTGCAATCGAACGCTACATTGCCGGTACTGAACCGTTGGTTATACACTAGAACGCCCTTGGCCGGATCGTACGAAGTGTTAAAATGGCTAGAGCTTTGAGGCTAGAAGGAAGGTAGAAGAAAGATTTCGATAGAGGCGTCCGAAAGGCGTGTGATGAAAGTGGCCAGTGCGCGGTGTGCGCACAGCAGAAAAGGTGCGGGCGTCGAACGGTCAGGGGGCTCGACTTACCCCCTCGAGGTCCTTGTACAGCTCCACCTCCACGTCCGGGTGCGTCGGTTTGCACGGTAGGGTGAAACTCTCGTACTGGTTGACGGAGAACACCGGCATCATGATCGGCACCAGCGGCTGCTCGGGATCGTCCACGTACACGTACACGGTGGACGCCTGGTAGTCGGCCACCAGCTCGTCTAGCTCTTCCTCACGCTCCTCCACGTGGCCCTCCTCGAGCTCCTCGTCGCGCTCCTCCTTGAACGCTTTCTGGTGCACGCAGTAGTACCGGCCCACCGTTTCCGCCGACACGTCCGTCAGCATCAGCACGGAGCCGTACGGTTTGTCCGGATCGTCCGCTTCGTACTGTTCCACCACGACATTTGGAGGTTCCTAGAAAACACAAGCGCAACATTCGGGTTACATCATTCACTGTAAAAGCTTGCCTCGATCGTGGCTGACTCGCGCGACTTACCCAATGATGTGAAGCGGCATAGTGACGCCACAGGATCGGCTCCTGGGACTTACAGGTGAAGTTCCAGGCGGAGCCCTTAGGCAGCACGATCGATTCCTCGACAGTTTCGATTTCCGGTGCGCCGTGCGCGTTGAGACTGTCCTGATCCCGGATGATGTGATCATTGTTGGCAGCTGCGTGGACGAACGGAAAAGACGGATCATTTAAACTATTGCATACCATTTGTCGTAGAAAACGGAACGAGAAAACATCGCCCCCGCGGGCGAAAGTGAAAGTGATAGGAATGTAAGCACCGCGGACCGAGTTCTTGGCCGATAAGTGCGTTTTGTTTGTAAACATTTCAACGTTCTAGGCGTACGGGTTTTCGTTGAGGAATTCGTTGCATTTTCCTACTCGATCCCGGAGAGTGCGCGCGACGGCGACAGTGGAATGTTATCACATCCATTTGTTTTATCAATTCTTCGTGCTTCCGCTTCGTGCTGCATAGCGGAGATATATGCTGTGCAGAGACTATGTGGCTTATGTGTCTTGCATGGGGCCTTGCAGTTCGTTGCCCAGTTCATAGACACTTTGTCTTCTTCGACAACCAATGGTGGAGCTATTTTGGAACGTATTGCGATGACTTTTTTGTCCCCTAGCCTCCACCATCCCGGGTGGAAGTTAATGCCAGACACGTTCCAAGCGGCCACGGAGATCCACGGATGGTATTTTCAGCATCTTGCATTGCTTGAGCTTCTTTTGCCGGTGAAGCCGGTGATGTTGTGGCCACAAAATCTGAACCCACCGGCAAGAGAAAAAAAATGAACCAGAAGAGGAACAAACTATCATATTGGTTGGCGGGTTTTACCGGATGGCTATGCTTGTTTATCGCTCGTTCAGGTGATGTAATTAGGGCAACTAGTGATGCTTTGCACTTCGGTAATTGGAGATTAATGAATGCTCTCCGTGCGGTGAAACGGCGGTGCCATTGGCCGGCTGCGTGCCCGGCTGCACGCTCGGTTGCGTGAAATCTAAGAACACTCTCCGGTCCCCGGGTGGTTCTGCATGCCGACGCGGTTTACCTAACGGGGCCCTGCATTGCGTATTATTTGCGCAAAGAAACAGCTCGTAAAACCGAGCACGAGCGTAACACGTTTACGAAAGTATCATAAATCGCTAATAAAATAAATGTTTTCAAAAGTAAGCAAGGTCCATTCAATTCAGCGTGAAAACGTCCAAAATGACAAACAGTTTAGAAACATTCAGCACATAATGCATTAAAACTTTGTAATTTAATGTTGGGTTTACAGTTTTTTAAGCTCAATTAGCAACACTTGGCTTTTGATTAGCAACTTTAATATGCAACTTTTTATGATAATGAGAGTAACTTTTTAAATATTATGAGTTGTTAATTACAGTTCATCAGTTGCTAATTGAAGGTCGCAATATGTAGTGTGATGAAACTGGGCGTTATTACGGGAACTTATCATGTTGCAGCTTTAATTCATGCAGAAACACTTTTGGGTGGTAGTTAAACGTGGTTTAAAACCTGCTTATCATGTAGACGTTATTTTACAGCTTTTTTAATAGATTATTGCAAGCCATTTGATCCAGCAAACGCCGGATTCATTCTGATAAACTTATATTACCAAACGATAAACTTTACAGTGCTACGTTAAGAGACTGTGTCCCATATCATTTAAAACAAACTCCTTTCAACCAATTGAATCCTCGAAGAGACCTACTCCTAAAATGTAAAGGGCATAAGAAACTGCATAGCAATGGAATAAGTTTTCAACGTATTTCAAAACGTTTCCGCTCCTGCATTCATTCCTTTCTTATTCAACCCAAGAACAGGGATAATTTCCAACTTTGGGAAACACGTCGCGGCGGAAAAGAACGTCGTACTTACCACTAACTATTGCCGAACGCTGGAGCACGCTCAGGACACCGACTAATATCACAGCTCTTACAGTTCTGTCCATCTTGGCGCTAATGAAATTCGCTAATTTACTCTACCACCGCGACTCGCAACTATCACTTTCCGGAAACACGTTTCTCGCGATCCGTCACTCGGCACAAACACTGCTGCTTTGCTGCTTCGCGGCGTACGAGCAGCTTGTCGAACGCATCTTTAAAATCCACCAGCGGTTGATTGGAATCGGTTTTCCCTTTCTTATTTCTCCCGCATTGCGTTCGACGGCTAAGGATGGATGGATCTTCTTCCCGTAAACACTACAGTTTCCGTTGTTTTTTTCTGTCTTTACGAGCCTTTTCCCCGACGAGGGGGTGGCACTGAAGTTTTCTTTGCACTCACTCACGTTTATGATGATCGTTCACTGATCGTACGATCGTTCACCCTTTTTGTTTTTTTTTTTGTTGTTCTTTTGGTTCGCTGTGTGCTATTTGCAGGAATTCCGCTAGAAGAAAATAAAAATTCAAGTAAACAAACGATTACAACCCGGTAGACACATTCCAGCGGAAAGTTCATCGACTAGCTACAAATAATCATTTTGCCAAGCGGCTCCCTGGTTGTGCGACGTTTCAGCTCAGTCCAGCTGGCCAGCTCGTGCTCCAGCCAACCCGTTACATGAGATGGGTGCTGGCTCGGTCAGCAGCTGCACACTATTTAGCATGCAAAGCGAGCAGCATGTTCGGTTTGTCCTATTCGCATGTGTCACCTTGGTTCGATGTTTTCGCAGTCTCGTCCCCCCTCCGGCTGTCCGGGGGATCTCCGGTTTTGGAACTGGCACGCATTGCCCTGTCGTTGTCCTCGCCGTTGGGCCCTTATTTGCTGTGGTCGTAAAAGATTTGTCTCTCCGCAGCAGACGAATGCCGCAGAAAGGGGTTGCCTTGTTGTCTCCCCGGTGGTGACACCAATCGAATGCGCTAGAGTTTGTGTGCGCCAAGCGCCACCTACGGACACTACTGTCAGAGCTCCGCGCCCGGAGGGAGAATGTTCGAAGTTGTTGTTCCGTGTACGCCGCATTGGTTCCAGCGAGTGACAAGCCAATAAATTAAGCCATGTACATACAATATTAATCCAGGGGCCGCCGAAAGGGGCAGTTTGTCCGCGCGTCCATCTCAAAAGCCCCACAGCGGGTCCATCCATTTGCGACGTTTTGTTTCGTTTGTGATAAGGAACGCAACGTGAAGTGTTGGAGAAGAAAGAAGATTCATTCGGAAGGCCCCGCCGCCGCCACTCACCCAACCGAAGTCATTACCCGGGGGGAGGGAGCGTGCGTGAAATATAAATTTTAACACATCCATACGATGACTTCACGCCGGTGCGCGGCCGGTGTTGAGATTATGGGTCATTATTTGCCTTTCGGATTGCCAACACCGCTAATTGCAAGCACACACCCGGACACCTTCGCGGTGCAGAACACCGACGGTGGTTCCGGACGGACCTAACAGTAATTTAATCAAGCCTTACGCAAACTCCTCTCCTCGGGGAGGCTCACATTGTGGAGCAGGAAATTATACACCGGTCAACGGGGGATGTCACCAGGGATCTCTAGCTCTAGCGAACTCCCGGTCTTGTGCTTCCGGTTGGGCACAATTGTATGCAGGTCGCAAGGCGCAACAAAGGGCGTTCGCTCGTCGAGGAGTGGTTGTGTTAAATGTAATTAAAACCGGCAAGGATTGCACCTCCCCACATGCTGTAGAACAATGGAGTCAAACGTGGCGTAGCTCAAAAGCCGGGAAAGTCCAACAACAACCGCGAAGTACACAACGACCGGGGGAGTCCATTCATATGATAATCGCCGTGGCGATTCGAACGCTATTTTCGTCTTCTTTTTAAAGGCTACCGCATCTAGATGCGTTGACTCACGCATAAGAAATGTTTCGCTTCTTGCGAAAGGGGGCGACACTACTGCCCTCGTCATCTTCCCGTGCGGCACCGAAAGCGAACACCTCATCGTGGTAATAAAACTAAATGAGACAATTAGCACTGCTTGCGGCCGCATATCATTGGGGAACTTCCACGTAAGTAAATACTGACCCGACCGGTGGAAAACGGTATACCGCGGGTTTTTCTTCTTTATCTCTCCAACCGGGAGTCTTATAGCATTTCTCGGATCTAACGGCAAACATTCTTCCGTTCAGCACCGCACCGAAGCACCGTGGCCGACCTTTGTTGGAAGGAAAACATTTGTTGGCGCCGTCTTAGAACCGGCCACTTCTCTCTACCACGACGTTTTATTTATCTTCCCCTTCATGCAAATGCGCCGTTGCACACATGGGCTGCACCGTTTCCGTGCGTGTGCGTGCAAAAAACAAACCGTGGCTAAAGTTGGCCTCCTTCGTTCGCAGCTCCAACCTAGCCCCTCGGGAGGAGGGGATTACTTTCGCGAAACTCGGTGGCCGTCACCGGCTCTGGCACGCTTGCAGACGGCCAAGGACGCACTGACTGTACGCATTTGCGACCGGCATTACTTGCCCTTCAAGGATGCGAACGGACGAACGGGCCTTTCTCGCGGACGAATTGGGGGATAACCCTTTTTTCGCATTCGCGCTCATAATCGCTCAACGATGAAGCAACATTTTGTGCCGCTTTTGTAAGGGAAGTTTTCGTTCGAGGCTTCCGACTGTCGATCATGTGGCTGAGGAACTATAAACAAAGTACAAAGTTCTTTTTCCAAAGGTTTGCATCCGTTAGACAATTTAAGACGCTGTATATGTTTTCTTTACAATGCTTTATGCTTTCCCGTTCTCGTATAGGATAATCATCTATTTGACTGTTGAAAAAAATGAACAATATAACTACATCTCCTTTTATGTTTCTCAGAAATTTTTAGTGACAAAGATAAAATTCCCAATTGTATTTAAATTTAGTTTGTAATTTTTTTTCAATTTGATTTTTTTTGTTCGTCGTTAAATAGTTTATTCCGTAATACCCATGTCGTATTACTGAATGAACTGTTTAACGAGAAATAAATTTAAAGAAAAAAAGTTTGTTCATTGCATCATTTGAAAATTTATAACAGAACTGCTCCTTTTTTTCCAGTAAATATAAAAAATACATCCCTATTTATGTTAAAAAATAATCAAATTATTACAAACCTATGTAATGAAATACTCTTTTTTTTAATTTGATTAAATTTTTACGTTGTTAAATATTTTACTAGTCGTATCATTAGAAATGCCAGATAAGGCCAGATAAGAAGAAGATCATTAGAAATGGTAGGAAGAAATAAATTCTCTATAAACCCTCCTAGCATTTTATGCCAATTTTAAATCCGTAGCATCCATGCCAATGAAGGTAAACGGAAGCACAATCGAAATTGTGCAGAAAGCTGTCTAGAATTCATAAATAAAATTAAGATTGCACAATGGAATCGAGTCTATTGGCAGTCATGAAAATTGAATAATTGCACTATCTTTCAATTTTGATTTTGATTTTGATGATAAAGAGCAGTTCATTAGAAACGGAGTAACTTATCATCTCAAAAAGAGATTCGAAAAGCATTTTTCCCTTGCAGTTAATTTCCCTTTCCATTACCCGATTCGGACAGTTTACTTGTTTCCCTCAAGTGTAGCATATGTTTCACGGTTCATACGTCGTCGACAATTTTTACCCCGGTCCGCCACTTGTCCGTGATTATGTACGCGCGTCCATAAAACCGATTCCGCCTGCATCCTCGGGTCACACAACCACCGTTTGACCTTGTGCCATCTGACCCCTTTCTTTCGACCACGAACCCAGCAGCGGGCAAATGGGGCCACACGGAAACGGTTTACTTGGCCGGCCGGTCGGAATATCGATTTTCTGTTCATCCACACACGTCGAACGTCCGGTTAGTCCTGAGTGCCGGTTGGATAAGTCGGGCGTAAAATTAAGCAACGGCAAATGTCACCGCGGCACAGGCGAAAATGGAATTCCCATGTAAAAATGGCCAACTGTCGACCATATACCGCGCACGGTAGCTCGGGCCGTCCGGTTGAAAGCGGTAATGAAAGCAGTAGAAGATGATGAAAAAAAAATGAATAAACGCAACATAAGGATCCGGAGCACAGCGAAATGATGACCGGTTGTTAACGCGGCCACTTCAGTCCTCCACTCGAACGTATGTTTGCGTTTGGCCAAACCACTAAAATAAACTTGTTGCCCGTCGGGAAACGCACAAAGGAGCACTAATTTCATCACACCCTACTAATCCATTTATCCCCCTAGGAACGGTTTGATTAATGGTCGGTCTCTCGCGGGTTTTCGCGCGTTGCGAAGGTTGACATCCACTGCTTGCCAGTAACTGGGACATATTTTTATGATTTTTAAACCATTCTAAGGACGCATCAGAAGGGAAACACGAAAGTAGTGATGACATCCGCTAGTCTGCTCAACATGCTTCATAATTAAATGTTTCCCAAGCCTACAGCAGTAGTCGGTTGATTCATCAGTACAGTTTGCACATAAATTATTTCCATATCATCATTGAACGTGGTTTGAAATCTTGATAATCATAAATCACAAACACCCAACAGCTCTGGAAACCCCCGTCTTCACAAGAGACAATTGTTGGAACTGTACCGAGAATATAACCTTTGCCAGGAAAAACCTTCCATCATTCGTGGCAATGTAACTGAATCATTGATTAACATTGATCGAAATTCCTACAATAAAATTAAACTCTTATCATTTGACCATTCACGGTAGAAGTCCCCCCTGTTGTGGAACGTCTCGAGCGGACTGCAAACGGAACATAAACTGGACCAAATTCAAGTGATTTAACAACACCCGTGTTCGTTTGGAGTCTCCTTTCGTCGACAGACACCCCGCGATGATGGCCAGGCGAACCACGAACGAGGCGAGCAGTGTCGTGATCTCATCCTTCCAGCCTCTCCACATGTGTTCCTTACATCAAGACTCATTCGGGTGTTATTTCTCCGCTGTAGTTCGAGCTACCAGCTCCTGCCACGCCGGTTTCAGTTCGGTTCCACGTGCTCTTAATCCCTCGCGCTAATGTCTCCGTGGAATGAATAAAGCGCGAATGTGCAGCCAGACCGCACTTGCACAGCTTCTTCCTCGATCGGGATATGCCCGGTAGCTGATGACATCAGTTCGGTGTGTGTGGAGAGTGTTCTTAGACGGACGAATAAAGTTATTAACGGGTGCACACACACACTCGGGTGACCGGATCTATTTTAACCGAAGGCCCCCAAACGGTCACGACCGAAACTTCACAGCCGCGGTTTTGTTGTTTGTTTAATCGGCATCTTTGTTTCGAGCCACTTGTTTCGATAGAGAGTCCCACAGGGGGAGAGTGTTTTCTTAGTGTTTCTTTTCTGACGACGATTCTGGGAAAAGAACCGGCGCCGCTTGTTTTCTGTATGCAAACGAACGACACCACAACTGCTCCCAGCGTGAAGATGTCCGACCATAACTTCCAACTTCCAACTGCCAATGGGGCTAATGGAACAAATTGTGCGCCACCCATTCTTCCGTGCCGTGGGTAGCAAATATCAATATCTGTGTCACCAAGACCAGGGGAATAGGAATGTTAGAACGAATGAAATGGTAAGATCCGCCACAAAGAATTGCCCCTCCGTTTCTTGGTATATTTTCTTGGGATTCATCTCACCGGGGGTAAAGTTCAACTGACCCATTAAGTATGCTGCATCGACTCATTCATCAGATCTTCGTGACTGCGATCGTCATCCGCACATGAGCACACAGCCACACCAGACATCGTTCGCCGATGGGCTTCTGGCGCCTGACCGACTGCGTGACCTGTTCCGCTAGGAACGCATGAATCACTAATTTCGTGTTCGTCTGTCTAAGCCAAACCGGCAAGAAGTGTGTTTGAAAATTGTTGCACGTTCCACTGATTATGCTGTTCAATTTTCCAAAGGAATGGAGCAAAAATTGCCTCTTAAAACTGGGAGGACGAGCGGATAAGAGACCATGAAATACGACAACTGCAACAGTGGTAGCGCTGTGCTGCGAATGTTGGACGACACGTAGAAGCTAACTACAGGAGTGGCGAAATGAATTCACAAAACGCTCTCAAAGAAGAGGACACATTGAACCAAGGAATCCATCGTGTGCACCGCGAGACACTTTGAGGTCGCATACATTTCGACCCACGCGGGCATCGAAAAAGCTACATATTTCCATGTTCCTGGGGCCTGGGATCCTCGGCCGTCTCGACTGGCAGCGATCTGTCTTATGGTTTGTCATTGGTATGCATTCAATTTCACGACGAGCTAAGGAGAAATTGAATGCGGATTCAAATCTGACTGTAAACCGTAATGTAAGTAACGAATTTCATTTGGAGAGGAAAGCGTCTTTCACATTATAGAGCTAAATTAAAGTCTTCCTTGCTGCTATTTCGTTAATTTATTCTCCAGATTATGTATTGCGGTTTTTCTCAGGCCTCAGAGTATGTGTTATGGAAAGTCGATCAAAATCAATGCGTGTTTTTAGTTTCTAACTTATTTTTGATTTTTTAAATAAAACCTTGTCTGGCATGGACCGTTCGTAAAAAGAAGTTCAAAGTTTTGTTAATATTTTTTTAGACATCGTTTTTCTTTTTACCAACGGTCCATTTGACGTATATTGAAAGAAAACGATCTTTTTAAATATAACACACATTTTCTTCAATACACTTGGTTTTGTGTGCTTTTTGTTCCTCGTCATTTAATAAATTAATAAATTTGTGAACCGATAATTATAAAAACGTCTTCATAAATAACACACAAAAATAGCAAGCAAACCATCAAAATTATTTCTACTTTGTAATTCCAAAATTTCTGTTTATATTAGCATTTCAATAAACTAATAAAGGAATGAATTATGTAGTGGTTTCCTCGAAATGATACTGCAATCTTGCCTGATCTCAGGAGTTTCCTTCTAAAGAATATTAACATTTCAAGACTAACTAATAACATCGACCGCAACCGACTGCGCACTGTTGATTGAATGCCGAGTGTCAATCAGCATCCATTTGACTCAGAGAATCGAACACCAACACTCAGTAATCGATGCACCGATGGGTTTATCACGAACGGTTATCGCCTGCCCGAAGTGCACTGTTAATAAGTGCGCAAATCGTAAACAAAATGCTGCCACGGGTCTGGCTTTACCATGTGCAACTTTAAGCCTTTACTATCACAATGTAACACAGCTGGTCCAGCATGGACGTTCTATGAAACGGTAGAATACGATAAGAAGCAGGCTGCCATCACCAAGGCGTGTGGCTATTATGCAACGGAAATTCCAATTTTTGAATGGATTAGCCATAGACGATACATTAGAAACTATTGTGCTACTAAATTGCAAACATATTGAGGAACTTTCTTTAAGAGCAATTCAAATGTACGGTTGGGCAATATGCATGTTTTTAAGTTTGTGCTAACGATCATACGCCGATCTCTTCTTGAAGATTGGGTTTCGAAATGTTGAAGAAATGCTCCAACATGACGAATTTTACTTACAAAAGCATCATGCTAGTTTCCTGTGCAGGAAAAACATTTAAACTGTTTCCTTGCATGTTCCCTCCAAGGTGTATACATGCAGTAAAAGCAGTGTAAGAAACCCCGCTGTTGATAAATTTGCACAAGCAGGCTGGAAGCAGGAGGCCCAACAACTGCCACAAACAGAAACATGCGACCGAATTCCTCGACCCACGGCTTTAACAACACTCAAAGCGGACTCGGGAGATGGGTAGCGAGCAAAAGCAAGAAAAAGAAGCGTAAGATAAACAGATAAAATGAGGCATTAAGCCACCCTTCGGGGCAAAACGAGATAAGCAGGGCCCAGCCCAGGGGCCGGCGAACATGTGGGTTTTAGGTCGTCGTCGTGAAGCAGAGGAGGAGACGCCGATAATGCGCGAAAAGGCCGGGAATCGCGCCGAAAAATGGCGACGTTCTGCGCCGGACGATGGTGGTGTCCATTTGCAACGAGGCGGCTTCCATGCAGACGTTTTGCTTACCTCGGCGACAAGCTGGTCACAAATGGCCAAATGGGCATGCCGGCCAAAAGCACAGAGAAAGCTGTTCCATTCCTGTTTTTTTGATGACACTGACGGAAACGAGCGCTTCCACAACCTTTTCCGGGTCCGTTGTGCCGGGTCCGGCAATTTGATGACTGGCGCAGGTTTTGCGCGGTGGTTTCCGGTCCCTCGTGTAAACCTGCAACAAACAGCCGAGGTTGACCACTAGGCAACCACACACACACACACGAACCTGCTTGCCAAGTGGTGTCCCCCGCCTCTCCGCTCTTTCTCTCCTTATCCCAAGGCTGATTTTTACTTTGGCGAGTCAGGAAACGTGAGTTTCGTCAGCGCATGACACATCCAAGTGCAGGCCGCGTCGATGACGTAGTCAAGAGACCAGCAGGACTTGTTGATGTGTCTTTTTATGTTACACCAGATCTCTCTCTCTCTCTCTCTCCCTTCCAGACATTAGGGGCATCAGACATGTGTAAACTATGGCCGCTCAAACTCGCCCTTCTCCGGATCTTTGCAGTTACAATGTGCCGCATTTTGGACCGTACTCTTGATCTGGAACACTTGGGACCTTCTGGTCTGGTTAACTGGTCGTCTGGTTACACTCTCTCACTACCCGCTGCCAACTAACAGACGCTTTATGGCCCTTCTCGAGAGCCTGCTGGTTGTGTGCCTCGAGGGAAGAGGAGGACGAAAGTGTAAGAAGCAAATTATTACAAACAAACTACTTGGCGCTTGTTGTTTCCAGTTCGCTCGAGATCCGGTATAAACAAAGCTCAGCTCCACAACTGCGGCCTAGAAGTCGAATAACTGAGATGCGTGGAAGATTTATTAGTTTTTTTGTTTGTATCTTTTACTCGGTCTCTCCTCTTTCCTTTTCATCAACACAAACGACAGAACTAACACACAGCAAGCGAATGCAACTGGATCGTACTGGCGTTCGAGCGACGAAGCCGTTCCACGGTCGGAACTCAAACCGCGGCCGGAAATTAATCGACCGAGCAAGATCAATTGATCGCTATTGACTCCAACGCTGGGAAGGGGCACACGCTGACGTCACGGTTCGTCGGAGGTGATACTGTACGGGAGGTTGAGGAAGCGAGCGAGGTAGGGGGATTTTCCGGTGACGGTTATGCTCGTTGTCGGGTCTCGTATGATACCTTTTTTTTTAACAGATCCCAGACTCACCCTACTCCAACGTATTTCAAATGAAGCTTTTCACTTTTCGATCACGATGTGGAAGAGAAGCAACAAGTTGTGCATGAAAATAACCGAAGGCTTACATATTTGGAAATACGAATTTCAAACTAAGCCACGACCTCTTGTGACTCACCACAGAATTTGTGAATGATTTGAATGGGAAAAAGAAGATCATAATAAACGTGCATCGTCAGCACCTTGACTGGACTGATCGATGAGCTATAATGATCAATAGCTTTATAACCTAATTTTGCAATTCGATTCGAAAAAGGGCAAGTACACCATATCGCAAGAATAGGCTATATTAGCTCTCAAAACATCTCTTGCACAATTGTGTATTCTTGGAATTGGATATCTTATCTGTGCATTAGCTCATAGCTTGAAGCACATTGCAGGTTGTGGTCGAGAAACGTCTTGCTAACCCTCATATTCTTCCACCACCGATGAATAAGGTGTGTATGAAGGCTTTTGAGAAAGACTAGAACACGCCTTGTCGAGAACCATTTCACCTTTTCGGTGCTACCAATCACCCGAAACCATATCCGATGGTACAAATGTGCCTACTCCATCCTGCTCTTTGTGCGTACTTCTCGCAGTGAAGGGTCCTCCGTGGAACGCTGCACGGCTTCATTTGGGGCGCGCCAATCCCGGCTGAATGATCACCTTTACCTTCATCCACGTGAGGGAACCTGCGATTTATGAACGTTCAGTGTGTGTGTGTATGTGGCATCACCCCTTTCGAGACTCGCGGGATCGTTCCACGTTCCGCCGGGCCGAACGCGCACACACACACACAGGTACGCCTCATCCGAAATGCGCGATCGATGTTCGCTCGGAGTATAGGTGGGCTTCAGCATGCAGCATGGCAGTCGCCGTGTACGTTCGATGATTCATCAAGGGCGCGAACGTGACGTGCGTGATTTCCGAATAAACAGCGCGCCGCCGAACCGCGTTCACCAGGTGGATCACCTCGCTTCACCTGTCCCGCCAGCTCAGGCACTTATCTGACGCACCGAGTAAATATGAGATGCGCGAGATCCTCTGGTAAAGTCACGTTAACTCTTCTGTTAGGTTTAGGCTTGATGGTTTTCAACTAGAGCTTTACAAACGACACGTTGTTCTACAGATGTGACAGAATTATTCTTCAACAATGTATTTAAAAAACTCGCCCTTAATGTAGATAACATGTTGAGGGCATACGTCCAGCCAACATCGTCATCTGGTACTGCTTGCTGCCAGCAAGATGTGACGCCTTCGGTACTGCTATAGACCATATCAGCTAACGATATATGGAGAGCAGCCTGTTGTTAGCAGCGTCTTCCTCCTCTTCCCGATGGTTTATTCCCCTAAGCATTTTTTGTTGTTGTTTGGCGTCGTGCGTTCTTTCACGCATTCTCTACATGGTTGGGTTTATCGCTTTCGTATTCCACAAATATGATATGTCTCTTACATAAGATATACGGCAAACATGCGCGGCCAACGAAGCCGACGACGGCGCGGGACCAGTTTTGTCGTATAGGCTTTCTTCTCGCGCTCCCAAGTGTTTAACTGTCGCTCGTGGGAGAAAAGGAGGAAAGAAAAGCACCCAGGGCAGAACCGCCAGAACAAGAACGTGAAGAATGATAATCCCTTCCCCCGGTTGTAGTTGGAAAGTTGGAAAAATCAAAACTAGCTAATGTCCATCTTTCCAGTTCCCCCTTTTCTTCCCTCAAGGGGTGTGTCAAGTAGTGTAAGATAACTTTTGGAGTCCCACAATCCGCTGCTTCCAAAACCCTACGCAGCGTGTGTTATTTGCTTGGTGCGTGTGTCGTCGAAAGGGACAAATCCAGCGGACTGAACGTGGTCAAATATTTAAGCGATGTGCCTGCGCCCTGTTGCTTTGTTGCTCCGGGGAAACAAATAAAACCGGAAACACGGTCATTTTTTTTCTTTTCTTTTTTTTTTCGGGTCGACCAAACACCACGGATCGGAAACGTCGTTTTTTCCCATGTACACCTTTCCCGGGCTTGGGGTTGTTTGGACATTCCAATTGTGTGTGCAGCAAGTACCGAAGAAGAAAGGCATTTATGGTGATAGCATTTCTATCGGCCATTTCAACCGTTTGCGCTGGAGAGGATATCCCCCCCCGAACTGTCAAACTTCAACTTTCGAACCGTTTTTAAAAACTTTAGAACTCTCCAACGCCTACTGCGCGTGCTTTGCCAATCGAAAAACAGTCCCACTTAAGTTTGATGTCTTTCACGCCCGAAGTTTATCTATCTAAGGGAGGAAAACGGTGCTAGTAGAGATGGCCTTGCTGACGGAAAACCACCTGCTGGCCGTTGTTATTTTTATGTCTGCTACTCGCGCGCGAAAACACGCTGATATCGCACGCGTTTCGGAGTGAGTGGGTGTGAAAAACACAGCCACATTGGGAAAATACGCATATGCAGGGACATAAAATTCACGAAATTCGACCCGGGCTTGCGCATCGATAACTTTTCGCGTCATCCTCCAACTCCATGCCGGTTTGCCGTGGTTGTCTTTCTCCACGCGGTTTATCTTTTTTCGCTTTTTTTTTATCTACAAAAAAATAACCAGTTAGATAAAATGGCAGCAGCAATCGACGGGTCCCCGGGTCGAAAGCAGTAAACCGAAACGGGAATAAATGTGCGAAACGAAGCATTAGTGAACGAACCACATACATTTCGACCACGCATTGGAGAATGGAACATTCTGCGGCCCTTTCTCGTCCGGAGGAACCCTGGAAAATGGCTTCCACGATCGAGATGCCAATGACTGCCAAAAACCGGTTCGCAAAAAATGATCCTGCTCCAACGGTAAACGAACTCGCAGCGAACGAGATTTGTAGTCCATGACGTCAGTATACTGCCGGGGATTTGAGGGTTTTCTTGCTCCAAACGTTTGACCGTTGGACGGTTTAGACTGAAGAAAATGTGTGAGATTTTAAATTTTTGTGTATCGTTCTATTTTCAGCAGGTGTTATGAAAATTTCGAACGCGCAAATCATGCGTTGTAAGTTATTGCTATAAATCTGCACGATCCGCATCGACGATCGGTACCGACAATCTTTGAAACTGCACGTTTCCAAAGCAAAATTCAAGTTTTGCATACGCGTACGATTATTTCGCTTCGCTGCACAACTTCTGTGTGAATTTGAATATGCCCTTTCCAGACGTGTTTCTCGTTCTTGCCACCGCTTGCCACTCACTCGTTTGCGTCTTCTTCGCGCGGGCTGCTAAGCGCAAGATGCTAACGCAAGCAACGTCGACCCCAACGACGACGGCGACGCCATGCGCGACATGATGGCACACATACACGGTGAGCTGATTATCTTATTTTTTCGCTCATTTTTTAAACACATTCAAAACGCGTCCACTTGCGGCGAGTTCGTCCTGTTACTTTCGAAGTAACCGAGAACATGCTCCCCCTTCGCGGGAAACGAAAATACGCGGAACCGTATCCGCGCACGGGCGCTCCGAAACTTAACACTTCTTGGGTGACATTTGGGGTGGGACGCACTGGGCGATTAATGGTCATTTGGGGGGTGGTCGGGTGGTGAATGTGGGAGGATTTCCCGTTGCGCTTGATGCGTCGTTCTCTGGGCTGGGTCGCGCAAGCCGTCCCTCATCCCCCGGCGTACGCGCACCGATTGTTCGTGGACACGTGAGATCGCTTCGACAGATGCGCAAAACGAGCTAATAGAAAAGCAATATACCGCTTCGCAACACATCAACACTTATGCACCACATGGGCAACAACAAACACTTGAATGCTGCTTGAATGAACTTGAGATCGTGACGAATTCGTTACAAAACAATACTTTCTTATCACAATTATCACACTAGGCACAACTTTGTTCAGCAGGAATCTTGCAACCGATAAAAATTTACTTGCACGGTAAAATTCTCCAAACGTAGCTTCGAATTGTACGGGAAAACCCCTTTTTTTAAGCTTGTAACTACCGTTCGTGATTAAGTTTGAAGTTATTCACCTTGGACACCTGAGGAATGATCAAGGGCAACCGTCGAGAATATATTCTGGCTATAGCCCCTCCAAGGAAGATGAATACTGAACCGAACCGCTTGAAGTCGCAAATACAACTGAATTAAACGGAATGAACAAACTGGGCCATGATGTGCAACCTGCACCCACAGGTTCGGTCTGTTCCCCTCAAAAGAAAGGGTTTGGCGTTGCTTGGAGTTCTCACAACTGGTGAAATGGTGCTCAAAACATGTCAAATGTGCTGGATTTAATTTGACATAGTTTTGTTTTACCCATTATACATTCTATGGAAATTTCGTGTCATTATTTGTTAAGAATACTGTATTCAATTAAAGGAAATGCACTGCAGAAATGGTTACTTCGGAACTAGATAAATGAACTAGTTCCGCCTTTCGTAACTGAAGCCCAACACTACACATCAGTAGTTTTTTTGTATCAAGAAAAATTGTATACAAGCACGTGGATGTTTCTTTATAATCTCAACGGAATTCGTATTTACTAGCTCTATTCTAAAAAATTTACAAACACCCATGAATGATCAGAAGCGTTTGGTCTGATATCGGTCATTTTTTTTTTTAAAGTAAAGAATATTTGCATTGATTTTTGCCCTGGTGCCTTCCGATGCTTGTTATACGGTTGTTATAATTATAATTCAGTTTCCTGTTTTGAACGGGCCTGCGGGCGGGGTTTCCTGCTACCTGAAGTCTGAAATTTGATACATAGAGTTTCCTTTAGTTATCAGCGTCACATCTAGGTGGCGCTATACCAGTTATTTCTTTCAATAGATGTCGCTTTCTTCACAATAGACCTCGTTGACGTTTTTATTCACATCCGCCGTTTACAACACGGCAAAAGTTACTTTTCGTACTGTTATTTATCACACAAATTGGATGAAAAACGCGTATTCAACACTACTTTCTTTGATTTTAAACACTATGTGGAATATAATGATATTTGCAGGATGCATTTTAGTATATTTTGCAATTGTTTCAACATAGCAAACAACAGCCTAAGCAAGAAGCAAATTCATCTTGAAATAACAATTACTAAATTTCATTTGGAAACGTTAATTGGACCCATTTTACCAGTCGAAACTCGAATTTTCTTGAACGAATGACGAAACGGTTTTCGAATCGGTTCGTCAAAACTGTTGGATTTATGACTAAGTTCTGCCTTGCTGCCGGACTACCGATTCTTCGGAGCTGGAACCACAATTCCCCAAGTGGGAGCGTTGTGACCGAGCACGTCGAAACGCTCGACGGTGTCAGTTTTGCAGGAACCGCGAACCGCGCTGGTGTGATTAGAGAGAGAGTGTGCTTTTGTCGCTGGTACTTCCCATTTTCCGTGAAAGGCACCGCACAGTGCTGGTGCGTCCGTTTGGCCCGGGTGTGCGTGAAGCGTGCGTGAAGTCCTGTGGACGCACGAGCCAACGGTGGACGGGGTCCGCGGTGGTCGCCTTTTGGACTGGACTGGAGCAGCCCGAAGCAGAGGTGCGGTGGCCCGTGCGTGTCACGACCGTGGCGAGAGTGTGTGTACCATCATCTCGTAAGAAACGATCTGCGATCGCGTCCGCAACGGGAAGAAAAGAGAACGCGCGTCGGGACCGCAGCAGCAACAAGAAGGGAGAGAGTTAACCCGTATTTTCATCATCATCAGCATCATCATCATCATCTTCTTCTCCGTAACTGCTCGCGCGAGAGGATCCGTACCGTTTGTGTGTTTGCCGTCGGCCGCCGCGCCGTGTAGGAGAAAGAGAGAGAGAGAGCGAGCGGTTCGCTTTGGTGTGACCCGTGTGCCGTGCGTGCGTGCGCGCCCGTGTGTGCGCAGGGTTTTACTTTTTTTGTTGTTTAAATTATCATTTCGCTCGCCCAGCGCGCAAGGAAAGGGGCCAGCGGCGGGTGTTTGTGTGGAAGGTGGCTGGCTGTGTGTTGTATGGTGTATATTGTATCGGCCCGCGCGCGCCGCGAGAGCTGCCGACGACGAGAGGCCGTGGTCGTGTCGTGTGTTGTCTCGGGTTTTCTGCTGGGCATAACACAGCAGGCGAAGAAAAAGAACCGCGGAGCTGGTCGCGCGAGCTGTGCTGTGAGCTAGCTGAAAGAAAGTGCTAGCGCCTCTCGGAACTCAACCCCGCGAACGATATCAAAATGGCCACGAGCGACGATGAACATTTCCATCTGTACGAGGTGTTCCAGAACTGTTTCAACAAAATCGCCAACAAGCAGCCGCCTGGTAAGTGCGCAAAGCGCGTCCTCACCATCACCCATCCCCATCTCTTCCCGCCGTCATCACCATCGTACCGTCATCGACGTCGTTGTCGCGTTGCCGTTACCGCACCCCGCTCCACCTTTGCAGCTCCTAACGGTCTCTAGGATCTGATGAATGGTATGGTGGGTTCGGTGCGCGAGTGTGCGTGTTTCTTCCCCCGTCGAGCGTGCGTGCGTTCGCGCGAGTGCGTGTATGCGTGCTTCTCCGTTCCGTTCAGCACCGTCCGTTGTGTTGGGTTTTCGGGGGATTGTTTTTTTCTTTCTTTCTTTCTTTCCTTTCCCTTCGCTCGTCTTTCCACCCTCCGTTCCCTTGCTCGCGCTCCTGCTCGCACTCACTCCTCTCCTCATCACCCCGTCGCCTATCGGAATCGGTAAAGTGCCGTCGAGAAGAAGCGTTTTTCACGTTTCTCCGTTGTTTCGCGCGGTGTCCCTTTTCGTGTGGCTTATGCTGCCGTCCCGCTCACACCGAACAACCACGCACACCGTTCGTTTCGTTGCCTTGAACGCAACTCCGATCGCGTATATACCTTCTTCCTGCATGCGTACTGCCTCTCGCTCGCGCACGCCGCACTTGCAGTAGGCCGTTTTTTTTTTCTTTTCGTTCGTAGAGCTGTGCGGCGCCGTGTGTGCGTGAAACGAACGGTGCATGAAAATGTAAGGGGTTGACGGTGTAGGAGTGTGCGTGTGCGAGAGGGCAATGTTACGGTCGATTAGGTACGCGAAGAGCGTGCGTAAGAGCGAGAGCGAGCGAATCGACCGTCGAAAGTAATTCTCGAAGTTGAAGAAAATCACAATTTTCCTCAGTGCCTGGCAATGGCAGCAGGGATGGTGGAAAAGCCAAAGCATTCTTTGCATTCACTGCAATGGATGCCTATCGAGCTGGTTTTCTGCAATGACCAGGTGCTGGGCTGCGGAGTAATGAGCAATGGAAAAATCATTCGTTGTTTTTCGATGGAGAACCCGTCAAAACGGCTGCTGCTGCTGCTGTGTTCTGGTGGGGTGGTGTGCGTGGCCTAGCATCAATGTTGCTGGTTGGCGTACCGAGCACGATGCGAGTTTTGCCCTTTTCTTCGCACATACAAAGCGTGTCCATTCCGTCCACCATCGAATGGTGGTTGGAAAATCGGGCGAAAAACTGCAACACAACACACGAGCGAAACCAACGGAAAACGTCACCACGAGCCCCGTTTCGAACGGTGGTGTGGGTACACATGATAAAGTGCGTCGCACACACGCGAGCGAGCGAGGGCGCGCTAAAATGCAAATCCAAGAGTTTCAATCGACGGCGCGCGTCTCGGAGTGTGAGAGTGAGTGAAATGGTGTGTGCGATGTGTTTTTGCGCTGCACACCACGAACCGCGCGAATGTCGAACGGGCGGAGATGAAAAGAAACACACAGCGAAAACACAGCACACATCGCCATCCAACAACAACAACAAAAAAGGCTCCCTTTCATGTCAAATCTTTTTATAAATATTTTGGTTGGTTAGAAGCTTGCTTTTTTGTTGATTTTTTGGCAACCTGAGTGTACTAAGAAAAGAAAGGGCAGGGGGCGCCGTGGTAGTGTTTCGGTTGGTTGGTGAACTGGAAAAAAGTTAGTTGCCCGAATAGAGTATAGCACTCACAAAAAGAGGTAGCGCGCTTGCCCCAGTGGTAAACCGTCGATGGAAAAACGGAGTTTTCCCCCTGTTGACGCCCGTTTTTCCCGAAGAAGAAAGGAGAAAAAAAACTACCTATCTCGAGAGCATAAGATGAACTAATACATTCCCCGACGCCGCGTAGCGTTCCGTAGGTTCCGTTGGCAAACGAACTGTCAAACGCAAGCGAACAGCAGCAACAGCAGCACCATCATCATCATCATCAGCATGACAACCAGCGGAAAACAAATGGCAGTGTGCATGTAGTGTGAGTGTATGGCGAAGAGCAGGCCTCGCGTGCAGAGCCACCGACATTTCCGCGTTCGCGTTTTCCCGCAGCGCCAGGGCACGTACGCATACACATAGCTGCGGCGATACTTTGTTGGTTGGTAGTGTTTGCAACGGTTGCTAACTTTGTTGCTTAATGGTTGCCCCGTCCTTGCCGCTATAGTTTCCACTGTGGCGGCAATTGAATCGAATATCGGGAGGGACAATTGCAGCCTGGATCGGATTTTCTTGGCTTCACCCGTATGTTTATGTTACGCAAAAAAAAAAAACATCTTGGAAACTCCACATGCGGTTGTGCTGCACAAAGTTTGCTTCTTTCCTTATAACGCCCAAAATCTTCTTCAAATGCCGTATTCTAATTGTAGAGCAAAGAGCATGAGCTTCCTTAACAGACCTGTAGCTTTATATGTTTGCACAATTAAAATGTAAAATTTAAACTGTGAAATTCTCTTCAAATTATGCCTGCCTACAGCCAACATTGCTGGTTCCGCTCTACTGGAAATGATCTTTCACTCCACTAAACCCACAATATGACAAGTCGTCCCTTTGTCTTCCCCACTTCTCTTCGCGATCATAAAGAATCGTATCTTCTTTACCCGTTCTGTTTTATTGTGTGCAGGTCTTTAACTCATTTTCTCCTCCTTCCAAACCGCCATCAAACCTGGGTAACTTTCTGCCGCTAAATACTCTACCCGTTAACGTTCCCGTGGTGGACAAGTGGCGGACCTGCGGCGATATGCTGCCCCCGGGCGAACAGTAAAAAAGAGGCGACTTGTGAATGGCATTACCCCCGCGGCGTCCCGCGAAGAGCAGAGGAGTAGCCGCCGCCACGGAAGACCATAAAGCAATCGAAACTGTCAAAAAGTGAGAGTCGAGTCAACCGCAACATACACACACACACACACACATACACCCAGGCCGGTGAGGGACAGGGTAAGACTGTCAGTGTTGCAGGCCACATCAACTTCTTCCACCGGTTAGGCCCCCCTTCCGTGGTTTGGCCGCGGTTTGCACCGGAGTGCGATTTCCATGCAGTCTTCAAGGAAAAAAAAAAAGAGGAATTGAAAGAGATCCCGGACAATAGGATGCGAACGAGCGCGGTAGTAAGAGACACTCTTTGCATACTCCCCGGAGAGAAGTCGGGACCTGTCGTGAGACAAAGCTAAAAGATGGATAAAAAGATGGCCTTCTTGGGAATGGTGGTAGGTTCCTTTTCCTTGTCCCTAAGCAGTTCGACGGTGGAAAATGTGCAAGAGAAATTCCTATTCAAATGATGTAAGGGATTGTCGTCGTTATACAAAATTATCAACTTACTGCGAGCATGTTTGTTGCTAGGTTTTATATACAAGAAAATGAAGTAAATTGTGTCCTCTTGTTGCTTTCAGTTGTGTCGACTTGGCTATCTTTTCCTATATACTATGGCTAGAGCTGCGAATGAATTGTGTGAATCATCTCCCATAGCCCCATAGCGTTATGATACTGCGATAAGCCGGAGGGTTTGCTGTTCCTAGCCGAGGGAGAGCCTCCATTGAAACAAAAACAAGCTCCCTATCATCGCGAACAAACGTCGAGACTAGCTTTTCTACTGATTTGTTTGATTTTAGCGCCGATGTCCGAAGGAGCCCACTTAGCCTGGCGAATGCATTAGCACTGCGGCATGAAAACACCAAATTCGATTAGATAGAGCCACGGGCGCGAATAATAATTCATCCTTCCCGGCGGGGCGGGCTAGATGATCTTTTGCCTGGGGAGAACGAGCTGTATTTCGTTTTTTTTTCCCCCAACGGGACGACCGCGACGAACCCCGCTTGGGACTGGATTTGGATGGAAGCACTGGAATGTTCTGCTAATGGTGTAATGTCGCCCGTTGTCTTACCCGGATCGCCGTTTTATATTTATGGCACAATTATAAATGGTACTTGTCACATACGCACACCGGGTTGCATACGCATTCGCGATTGCGCACCGATTTCGTAACGATTCGGCCCTTCGTCTTCTCCAGCTCCGGTGTTGTCCATAAGGATGGGGACTCGCTGGAGTTGGTAGGGTTTCTTTGCCGCGAGTTTGTTGCTATTTCGAGTTTTCCCAAACCCATGTTCGGCGTGGCGTGAGAGGACGGTCTGTGTGACCGTTAATCTACTTCAGTTTCGGTGTCCCGCAGCCTTCCCGTACTCCGTACCGTCTTATCTCTCACTTCTTGGTTGTGTGTCTGCACGGTTTTTTTTTCACTTAATTTTATTGCTCTCGTCGCATCGATGATGTGTGGTGGTGGTAATCGAATTACGTAGGAAAAATTTGCGACCCGCGGAAAGCAATAGAAACATCTCAACGCCCTTCCCCTATCGGTCGCTATCTCTAGTCGGTTGCTCAATCCAGACGCCGAAGATAATGGGCACGGTTGGGCGGGAGCAAGCGGAGGTTAACAATCCCCAATCCCTTTCCTACCCTGTGGTTCGCCTCAGATTAATGGCTTTTAAAAGAGGACGAAGAGGCGGAGGGAGGAGAAAGATCGGGTTTTGATAGGCGAAGAATGGGCGGAGAGGAAGTCCGCCTGCGATTAATCGATGAATGCCCGATTATGTTCTCCTCGCACCAACCACCAGAACCTCCACTCTGCGTTTCTTCCCCCTCCCCCGCTCACAACAACTCTGTAGATACCTTAAGCTAACTTCTCACCGTGTGTTGCGGGTCAGTCGGGGTGGGGGGATTGTCGTGGTGTTACCGTTGCAACGAACTGCATAACCGCTTGATTTATCGTCGAGCCAGATACGACGAGAGCTCTATCTATCCACCGGCGGCGGTGGCGGCGACTATCCCCTAACCTCCTGGACCTTCCAATTTTGAATCCGCCCGAGCCGTGGACGAGATTTACCCTAATGATGTCGTATGGCGGCGGCATTCTTGTGTTTCAATAAGCAGAAACTCACCCGGTGCAGGGTGGCAATGCTGGAAATGAAGAGTATGTAACCACTCTGGATCCTTCCAAATTCCTTCCAGCCAAACGGTAGCTGTTTCGATCGGTGGGTGAGGATAGCCGAGGGAGGAATGCGATTTATTAATTGAGGATAGAGGTTAGAGTCTACCCGAAGGCCCAAAACTCGCCGACGATCCATTTGTCTTGGGGCGAAATAACTTGATTCGCAAGACAGTGAATCATTTCTCAGTGGTGTGTCATGTGGAAGCGAGCAGCGAAAAAAGGAAGAAAGAAAAAGAGTTATCTATTTAGAGACGTGGTCTATACGTGGCCTACAGTTGACGGTAGTGGGAGTAACGCATGCTGGTTCAGTACCATTTGTTTGCTCCTTTTGGCTGTAACTATTTTGTCCATTTATTATCTTTCCATGTCGGCCGACGCTATCGTCGGATTTATGTTAAAAAAACCCGTTGGCACACAACATATCCAATTCCCCGTTACATTCGTGAGCCTAAGAAATTCTTCCCTTATCGAACACCAGATACCGAGGCGAGACGATGTTGTTGTTTCGATGTCTGTTGCAATTTAGAATTTCGTTCGACAAAGCTTTTAGACGCTGACAAGTGGAAAGGGAAGGAGGGATTATTTATTGGCTCACGGATGATGACTAAATAGGTCTCACCTGGCCGCTCTCGCCTTCGACCGCCGACACTGCGATAGCGAACCGAATGGCCGATGGACCTCGATTGGTTATCTTTCGCCAATCGATAAGAAGGGCAGGCAGGTGATAGAAGCTGTGGATACAGTGAATATCGCCCCCTTTCGTTCGTTTGCAAGCCCCGCCATTAGCTTGGTTCGCCAACTCCCGAACCCTCTATTAGGTTAGGCGATAGTAGATAATCGGCCCGGTTCCGATCGATTTCGATTCCTACGGTTAGTGCGGCGGTCGGGCGGCGGTCGGGCTGCTTTCCTCCGATGCAGTTCGCAATTCTACTCGATCCATCCAAACACCCTTGGCTTCACTAGCCTCTAATAATCGATCACACTCGTGCTTGGATCGTGCTCGAATGGATGGATGACTTGCCGACATGATATTATTATGCTGCCCTGTGGTACGGGGCTTTGTTTGTTATCAGCGCCGCAGGACAAACTGTCCTTCGATTACCCGAGCTTGTCCGCATATCAACCACCCCCCCGCTCCACCGGTCGCAGTTCCATTCGTTCGATCCGGCCCTCTTGAATCATTCAACTTCGACGGCAGCTAGGTTAGGTCCGCGTATTCCTTCGTCGGGAGAGCGAGGGTGGCAATTATCTTCCGGATTATAAGTCAAGGGTGTGGTTTGCAACCGACCAGGAGGAGCAGGAGCATAGGAGCGCTGAGGTGCGGTGGAGGCGATGTGGTGCACTATTTTTCGCCCCACACTGATTGGTCGTGGCTGGTGGATTGTAGGTTGTGGGCAAAGAATGAGAGAGTCCTGGCAGATTGTGCAAATTATGGTGATTATTTTAATTGTCTCACATCGTTTAAAAACAGATCGATGCCGCCGATAGGACGGGGACGATACACGGATACGTACAACGTGCGAACACACGAAGAACGGCTTTTCGATGATTTTCCGTCGCGTGAAATCACAAGTCGACGACAAATCGATCGTAGGATTAGTTTATTGTTAGGCCACTTGTGTGTGCGTGTGTGTTTGTTGTAAATTCAAATCTATTTTAATTAAAATAAATTAAACGGTGCTTCGTCTTGGTTTGGGGTGGAAACAATAAAGCCTTAACGGGTCGTTAAAAAGGCTTTAACTCGTACAGTGAAACAGAACAAATTCAAATATTAATTACAGAATTTGGATGATATGAGCATGTGATATAAATGGAGCATAAATTAATATAGTTCACGATATAAACTACACTACTAGGCGGGCCGTGTCGTTACGAAAACGGTTATCCTTCTTTAAAACCTTGCCTTGCTTTAAAGAGTGCATAATAATTCATAACTGCAATATTTTCAGATTTTAAATACTCTTGTTAAAAAAGACGGTATTTAGACCTTTCCCAAAAGGAAAAGAAAATGAAGGAGACACTTTAATCTCATCATCCTTTTGGAAGGAAAAGTCACATGCAAAAGTCCTGGAGGTAAGCTGAGATGAGCTGTATTGTTTGTCAACTGTTGTTAAACTAAAAATCATCGTTTGTGCGCAGCGAAAACCAATTCCTTTGGCAAGAAACAAATCCGTAGAACCCATTTCGCTGCTTTCAAATGGTTTAAATCCTTGTCCAATTTATCTCCTTCCGCTGATAGCATTAGGTGCGATTTCACACAACGATAACGGCATGCCTGATTGATATGGCGTTTTCCCTGTTGTGTTGTGACCACCTGCGCGTCACCCGAGCTGGCCGATTGTGCTTCGCATTACTCGACAAGAATAATCGGCCGACTCATCGTTGCTGCCTTCGATTTGCCACACACACACCCTGAAACATAGCCTCGAAAAACCTTTCCACAACAACAACGGTGTGTTAATCGTAAAACCCTTTGATTCCAAGCGAACCTCGAGCTCCTCGTTTTCCACACTTGGCGCGATGATTCAGATGCCACATCCGGTCAGACGCTTAACATGTGGACAAAAACGCGAATCCACCGCCACCCGTCCAGAATAGAACTGTGGAATTTCAATCCGTTTGGAGACAGACAGAAGTTGAACATTTCACGCGGGCTGGTGGGGGTTTGCGTGAGGCGGAGTAATATGTGGCACTTGCGGGCTCCTAGGGAGGGGAGGATGGGTTTGGTGCAGCAGCATTGCTCGCGCCATCGACAGTTTTCACAAGTTCTCCGTCGGTAGCGGAGGTGTTGTCGCGGCTCTTCCTGCTTCCACAGTAAACGGCGGTGCTAATCGACATTTATTCCAGCGTCCATTGCTAATGTTTGTTGTTGCTTCCCTCGCCGACGTGCTCCTTCACCTCTGCTCACCCAACGAAAACCAACCGGAACGGGAAAAAGTGAAACGCGACGATCAACTTGTTCTCGCGCTCGTGTGTTTAGGTTGCGTCGTGAAAGAAGATCGTGTGTGTGGGAGTATCATCATCGTTATAATATATCTCTCCTCCCGCAACGACTCCTCCGCTGGAAGATGGCTACAGAAACTTCGGCGCTCCCCGCCTACCTCGCTCCAGTGCGTGAGTAGTGTTCTTGAGTTTCACTTTCTTCACCGCGAACTGTGTCGTAGGAATTGGCGCACCGCAGAAGGAGACTAGATCGCAAGAACGTCCATCGTCTTCGTCGTCGCTATGGCTAGCGAGATGAAGTTCCAGTTCTGCCTCTGCCTCTCGGACTGCTACTGCCGCCCTGCTCTGACCTGGCTGCTGCGTTCGAGCGTTTAATTATTGATCCAATGTTGCACGAGATAGGCTACGGCTAGCGGTTCGGCGAAGCGCGGAAAGGAATACAAAATGAAAACGAGCGAAACGAAGTTGCAAAGATGCTCTCCGTAGTCGTGGAAGGAGTAGTCTTGGATGTATGTTCACCGGTTTTGTCCGCAACGGTGGAGGAGGAAAGTGGAACGAGCAACGCTCGTGACCAACCCCCAATGCCCTTCTATCTTCCAAATCTTGCACGTAACATCTTCGCATTGACCGATCCGCGATCGCTTTGTATGGGGGCCTTTTTGCGCCGTCTACGCCGTGTTGTGCGCGAGATGAGGATTAGCTTCTTCTTGCGTCGTTCGGCTTCTTCCGTGGACAGACAGTGAATCGCGAGAAGGAGCTGGTGCTGTTCCACCGAGGGGAAGGGATCGGGTGGAGGAGGGGAGGAGCAATAGGAGATCAAAAACATAAATAATGAAATTATGGCTTTTTCTTGTGGACTGTATTTTTGGAAATCATGCTCTCCTTTGTTCGTGTCCGCGCCTCTCGTTTGTCTATACGGTGTCCATAGTGCTCTGCGAAGACGTTCTAGTGAAACTGGGGGGAAGATGTTTTGGTGGAGGGGTGAATATTCTCCCCGCAGACACCTCATCCTATTCCCTTCCACCCAGCCCGACGATGATCGTCCATTTCACGATCTTTAGGTTTTTTTAATTCTTTGTCCGTTGTTCAGCTCCACTCTAACGTCCCGGCCTCGTGGTCGACTCCTTCTTCCGTACGATGTCGCTGCCCATAGTCATTTGGAGCATTATTTATCGCCATGATTCGCGTGCTTCAACACTTTCGCTCTCGAAAGCCCGGCGGGAATGGAAGGCAGGAAGTCGTGGACACAGATCGCGCCTCGTCGTGGTGTCTTCGTTGCTGTTGCTGACAAACCGGGAGGTCAGTCCGAAATGGTGATACATTTATTTTTATATGTTGATTTGCGCATTTTTCTCGGATTATCCATTTTTTCCACCCTTAATCCGACGGGGTGAATAAGTTCCCTCCTGGGGAAGAGATTAGCCGTTCCGGTGACAAGTTTTACGCGAAGTTATTACTGCTTGTCCGGACGCGCGTTGGTTTGCTGCCCTGAAGGCCTTAGGAGTGCTAGGGATTTTGTGGGGCGTTTCTTCGGATAATTTATGTGCTGTCTAATCATTTCGTTGCAACTTTCCCCCGTTGCGGTTGTTTTTTTTTTAAATGTAAACTGCCTTACTGGTGTGTATGTTTTTCTTCACTTTAAATTACGATGTGGTACATTGGAACCGACGCTCTGTTTCTTCGTTCTTCTCCTCCAAGTTGAGAATCAAACTTGGCCCTTTATTTTTCGAGACCGAAAACAATTTAATTAGCCACAATTTGATTCAATTTCGAGAAGAAGACTAACCCTTTGCACGACGGGAAAGTAATGGCAACGAGATGATTATCGACGCACTTTGTTTCCCATCAAAGACAGGGCATGAAAATTGAATTAGATCGACTCTAGCCCTCACCAGTACCCATTTCAGGGGCAACAAATTTCATCCAACATTTCCTTTGATTTATGCCCTCCGCCCCTCCGTCCGCGAGCCCAGTGCCTTTCCGAGCGTGTTGATGTATGCTGTCGTCAGTGTGATCGTCGTGGTCTCTTCGCCGTTCGACTCGAAGAAGACAACCGCCTCCCCCCTCCCCAATCGGCGAACACGGGTCTCCTCCGGCTGGAAAGTGTGAAAAACTAATTCTCTCGTACGCGGTGCGTGAAGCGCTCACGTTCCAAACGAAGAGACGCGAAGCCGTTGGGTGGGAGAAGTTGAAGGAGGAGAAGGTGGAGGTGCTGGGGTGGAAAATTAGTACGAGTGCTGCAATAACGAGAACATCTTCGCCTGGGCATGGGAAAAGGAAGAGATGATTTTGAATTACTATTTATGATTTTATATCTTTTCGTTTTCTTTTCCTTTTCTGTGTTTGGCTTTCGCTCGCTGGCGCTGGTTTTCGTTGGTCGGTTCGCGTTGGTGTTGGCCTTTTTCTTTTCCACATTTTTGACTCACTTTATGACGGGGCATAATTCTTCGGCGTAGTTGAATCAACAGCAGCAGCAGGCGAACGACGGCGGTCGCACGGTCGCCACGAAGGAGAAGAAAGGAGTAGGAGAGGAGGTTGTAAAGGGCTGCGAGGAGCAGCTCGCACGAGGGGCACATCTCTTCGTGAAGGAAGTGGTTGTGTTTTGTGTGTGAGAAAAGAAAAGAAGAAGCAAAAAAAAAAAAAAACGCTGTCACAGAAGGAGCAAGAAGAAAGAAGTGCAGCGATAGATGGGGAAGAAAGATCCAGAGAGATCTATGCTTCTGCTGCCGTTGATGCTGCTGGCTGCTCTTGGCATGCTCGTAAACATTAAGAAGGCGGCCGATATTGGAATGGTTGATGGGAATCCATAAGCAAAATGGAAAGAAAAAAAACCATACACACATATAAGTTTATATGAATAATAGAGAAATAGTTTCGTCCCGCGTGTCGTAGGGAAGAACTGTGTACAGAAATTAGCTCTCGCTCTTTTGCTCGCCCGCCGGGGAGCCCTTGGGGTTGCTTTTTTGTGTAAATCCCCAAACCCTCCTCCTTCTCCGCACTGCTTATACTGATGACCCCAGCTCCTGTCTTTCCCGGTTCATGTTATTATGATTCCGATGGAGCCCCTCCGCGATACACTTCCATGTTGTGTGCTTTGGGTGAGAGTAGCCTTTCATAAACATCATCTATGTCGCATACAGACACACACACACACAGAGGGTGGGAGAAACGTTGATGTTGCTCCTAGCAAAAGGGGCACCAGGACGATAGACAGCGGCGCGCGTGTATTCCTTGCTGTGCGGGGGAAGGTAACGATGAAGCAATAACCTTCCTCTTGCGTCCGCCTAACGGCTTGGGAATTACGGGACAAATTATGGGATTTTACATCGACGGCAGGAAAGTGAACCGAACGCGTGAAGAGTCCCCCGAGCACACACCACGCCGTCTGTCGTCGATGATCCTTCTTTTGGTTGGAGGTTGATTTGTATATTGTTGTTATGTTTTCTATCCTTTCTTTTCTTGCTTCTTTCGGTGAGGGAAAATGGTCCTCTCCCGGAAAATGGTTAAATTATTACCGGTAGGGAGAGAAAAAAAAAAAGAAATGGAGAAGTTAAACAAACGCTCTACAAAAACCTTCGGGCGCCGAAGAATCTTCACACAGTTCAGTGGCTTCTTTTCGAGCCACTCGGGAAAGGCAAGAAAAGGGGTGGAGTGAATGGGAAAAACATTCTGGGAAAACTACATTGTGGAACACGGGGGAAAGTGTAGGGGGTTTGTTTCGGTTTCAGATTTTCTCCAGGATATGGCCGCCCCAAGAAAAATCAAATCCCATGAAAATTGCCCTTTTTGGTGCAGGATATTTGGTTTGGTTTTTCGCCCTTTCTTTGTGGGCTTTACTACTTTACTAAGTATTCTGGTTTCTTTCTTCTGCTGTTGGTCCCTGAGGAAGGAAACTAATGAAATCAGTCCTCCAACTTGCCCAACTGTAAGAGGTTGGGCCGGGTGAACGGTACGAGAGCAGAGACCAACTGAATTAACTGATTTTCTCCGGTTGGAAATCGAAGGGTGCGGGGTGGAGCCGAAGCCTACCACCACACGGTGAAGGTGGCAATATTTCGCCGCAACTTTATCGAACACTAATCGGTTCGGTTAGGATTTTGTTGCGAAATTGTATTTCTGCAGCCGCCAGCCGGAATCGGATTTATTATTAGTTGTTTGTTGTTTCGGTTGTGGGTTTGCAATGGTTTTGCTTCGGTCAGCGAAAAGGTGGGTGAAGCCGGCGCAGCGTGGGCTGGTTTTTCGGTTCGGACCTGGTGGAAAACGCGTAGCCTTAATCAGCCGGCTTGGGATTGGGCTGGTGGTGCTCCGATAGCAATCTCTGGGCCTTCGGGGTTCGTGCGAGGTCGTCGGGGAACAGCAGCAGGAGCAGTAAAAAGCAGCACGGCCGATGGCGGAATAGCGTAAGATAACCGTTGTTTCCCGCTGCGATTCGGCCCGTTTGTTGTCGGGCCTGCGGTGAAACAAAAAAAAAATGGAGGAGATCAAACAACAACGGGTCAGCCAAAGGAAAGACTGCCGGCAAACCAACGTCTGTGTCCGTGTGCGTGTATGTGTGTGGTTTGTTAATTTGTAATTGTTCGCTTTGTTGGGTTTCCCTTCGAGTGGCCTTGTGCGAGACCTGCAGGCTGAAACTCGGTGGCCGAGTTTGAAATTTACCTGCGACCTGCGGGGATTTGTATGCAGCAGCCGTAGCTTGCCAGATCACCCAACATCTCAGCGTTAACCGCCGCAAGCCACCCGTGCCAGAGCATAAATGCAGCGTTCATGAGCTTCTGCACAGTCACACACACACACCTTCACCCGCGCAAGTGGATCCGCCTACACTTGCACACCCTCGGCCTAGGCGTCCGATGGTCGTCGTCGAATCGTCGAGATGAATTCGTGAGGTTTGCGGGAACCTGCAGCGGCGGTGGCGGTGGCGTTGGTGAGACTTATGTTGGTGAAGGTCGAACATGATGCATTCCGACGCGCGCGTGTTTCCCTTACCCGACGTCGACTTTAGCTTGACGTCGACTTCAACTTCGCGAGTCAAACCGAGGGGGAACAAGTAAGCGCCCGGACCGTTCGGCGCACGGAAGATCGGAGTTGGAATGGATGGACGGCGATTTCCTCCGTTCTCCGCCAAGACACACGGAGTTGTGAGTTGTCCGCCGCCGGTGCCCGAAGCGAAAGGGAGTTGTTTGGACAAATAGATGATATTAAAGCTACCGTGAGATAAATCGGAACGCGGGTCGGCCCGAGGGCAGTCTTGCAATGGGGAACGCAACAGGGGAGCAGGGGAATCAGCTGGGGATGATGCGATCGAACTTTAAAAAAAAAAATAAAGACCCGCCAGCGAATTCCTGCGCTACGGAACCGATTATGGGCATGAAATGTAGCTCTCAATTTGGCCCTGATTGAGTTATTAAGTTTGGTTTAGTGGACTGAACCACGGAACGGTTGTCATATTAGGAAGCGGCGTACCGTTGCCCGTTTCCGGCTGTCATTAGTGTCTGCAAGTCGAAGAGCCTTAAACATTTTCTGATTAGATTGTTGCACGTTGTTAAGTTTATTGTTTTCTAACGTGCTTTGGAAGTCTTTCGTTCTTAAGTTAACTGGAGGTTTACAGCTAAACGAGTACATTTTGTAAGTACTTGCTATAAGCCACAGGTTAACACCGGAATATACATATATTCTGATTCGGCAAATTCCTCTCTTAATTGGAAGAATCATCCCGTTCGCTAAAGGTATTCCCCGACCTAACGGAGCAATGAAAATTTTCCTTCGTCCAAGTCTAGTTTGTCCAGTTTTTTAAATGTGCTCTTGCTCTATACAGCATCCAGAAACTCGCCGCTTTCACACAAGCAACGTACAGCCCTGAGCATGGTCGAGAAACGTACTGGCCCTCACTGTTTCTGCATCATAATTAGCTTGCCTATGAATAATTTACTGACGCGTACACTAATTTGTGTCTCCCTTTCCCCCCCTCCTCCGGGCGGTGGTGGTAGGGAAAACCTTTTGCCGTTCCCGAAAAATGGTAATCGCGTCGAATATATTGGAAAGGGCAATTACCTCGGGGGATCACAGGAGCAGTTTGGGAGTTCGAAGAGAAGTGAAAGAAGTGCATCCATAATAGAATTGGTACGCGCGCTCCGGGACTCACTACTCCTCCGAGGGGGGAAGGGGTTTAGGAAGCTAGGGACACACGGAACGATGCAATTTGGATACGCGTGGGTGTGTTTTTGGCACAACACACCCGAAAGCTCCCGTCGTTCCGGGATGCATTGGACCACAGCTTTTCGCCCAATTTTTGGCAAACTGGAGGAGGGTTGGTCCTGAAAGCCGTGTCATTGCCGGAGGCGACTTCCAACTACCGAAGTAGGAGCGAAGTGGTCTGATTCGCACCATCAGCATGCGTGCACCGAACGGCAAACGAATGGAAAATGAGACTTCATTTCCGGCGTTTGTTTTGTGAGCGAACAAAGGGACGATGGGTTTGAGAGCGAACGGGGGGAAGGATCCCTTGCAAGGAGTTATGCCGTTAACGCAGAGTTCAGATTCAGAGTTAACTCGGCAAACTCTCTCTCTCTCTCTCGCTCTTCCCCATCTAAGGGCCGCAAGGCTTTGCGCGCGTTCCCTGCACCGGACGAAAGGAAATCAAAACGGTGGATTGGTGGGATTGTTGCACCTTTCGCATCGGGAAAACAGCTGCTACTCGCGAGGTCGCGCCCACATGTGCGATGCGCTGCGGCGGGCTCGGCACATGCATGTTGCAAAAGGGCAACAAGAGAGCGAAAGAGAAGGAGAGAAAGGGCTAGCTCGAGTCGGTGGAAGCTGTTTATCTTTCGCGATGCTCCAAACGCGGACGGCTCTGGGTGGTTTTTGGATGGCCGTTCGTTGAGGTCATTTGCATCGGACTTTGTTTCGTCGGGTTTGGATTCGGGAAAACCGTGGGGTCCGAAGAGGTAGGGGGAGGAGGAGAGAAGTCCACGCCAGCGGTGGATCCGCGCGTGTTCCATACTGCGATGATAATTAACTTTGTTTGTCGCGATTGGCTGTTGGAGTCGTCGTCGTCGCGTTGGTCTCTCGAGCATATACCGATGATGATGATGATGATGATGATGATGTACTGAAGGCATCGTTGCTTTCTGGATGGCCACGCATCATGTCGTTATCGTTTATTTTTTTGTTTGGCAATTTCACTGCTTGGAGCGCATTCATTTGTTTGGGTTATTCCGAGTCGAAGACAATTTGAAATTGTTTTTTTTCGGCTGGATGCGTACAAGCTGTCTTCTTAGCACTGCTTCATCCAAAAAGTAATGATTTAATAAATATAACACATCGACTGATAAGTCCGTAGAGCAATTCAACGAAAATCCACATTTTGGTAAAATTTGATCTTATTTTGCATTTATAACATTTTCACGACGTCTTTTATTCATGTCTGTATGTTTAAAAATGCAATCTTTTAAGATCTGCGAACAGTTAAACAGCTGCTATGGGTTAATTATGTATTTGTGGAAACATTTCGAGCATTGCCTTGTGACACAGCTTAATCATGGACAAAAATTCATGGAATCTGAAATGTAGAGGTTCCCAGGATATTGTCTTGATGTGAACTCTCTTGTGTACTCTCACTTTGCGGTTCGCCAAACCGATTCTGTGAACTTTTTCACAGATATTGTTTTGAATTCTACTTCTACAATTGGGACTTCCACAATTGTCTCCAGATTTTTTATGATACTGCCGAAGACAAATGGCGATAATAAGTGTGGATAATACAACCGAATGATTTTTTCCACAATAATTTGGGATTTTGAAAACTGGCACGGAAGTGCATTTAACCCAGTTTTGCGACACGAAATAAAGCTGGTGCCGGAAACAACAACGACGAATATTAGCTATGCGCTCTGCGTGCTGCTCTCTGTAATCAGTCCGATCCTCGGAAGCACTTGGGCCAAATTAATGTTTCACTGCTTCCCGAAACTACCGATTTGCCAGACGCTCCCCTTCCCTCGGTGTGTGTGCGTTACGTTGTAATTATGCTGTGGTACCGTTGGAGAGATGTTTTCGGGGGGGTTTTTTTTGTGCCGAACCCTTCTGGAGTCCTTCCAACTTTCCAATATAAAGGGTTTTTATTGTTTTTTTTAATACTTCGTAAAAAAATGAGGGGCCGGACACCCGTCCCTGTGCAAGTTCCCTTCAATCGTTGCGGGTTGGACCGCTTGAGGAAGAAGGATGTAGGAAAGCTATCCCCAAAACTGCATTTTCTTTCCAATTTCACTTACTTCGGCTGATTTTGTTGTTCCTCCTTTAATTGTGAAACAAAGAGTGGAAGATACACGAAATGATTCTTCCTTTGCACCGGTTTCGCTCATCCTCCACCCCGTTTCCATCTGCTGGACCACGGAGGGCATAATTATTATCCGTTAGCTTGCAATCCTTTCGGACATGTGCTCGTCGTCGCTGGACAGGAAGCGGGAAGGCGAAATATATTGGCGATCGGTGGCACTTTTTCCCTTTTTCTTTCGGCAAAGGGCCCACCGAACGGTATTTTTCGATGCTATTTTTCGCCACCACTTTCCTTCCTGCCCTGCCACTTTCCTCTCCCGGAATGTGTCGGAGAGAAGTTTTCATTTTCCTTCTGGTCTGAACAATTTTTTTTTCTTCTTTGGTGCAACTGTTTTCCGGTAAACTGAATATGTCCGTTTTTATTCCTTTCTCTCGTTATTCCTCCGGGATCGTACCTCCGGGAGAAAAATACGCACACACCACCGCCATCGTGTGTACCGCACTGGAGGGCGTACGCGCTTGAAATCGGTTCCGGTTGTGGACCTCATTTTCCTCTCGGGACCTCCATGCATTTCCCTCCCCGATCACCGATTTCGTTGGGACGAGAGGTAAAGAGCGACCCTTATGCTACCAGCATCACCACCACCACCACCATACTCGTCATTCGGTGCACTGCACAAATCATCGTCCTTTGCGTGAACCTGCCTGCTTTTCCGGTGCACTGGAGAGAGTTTAGTGCGCGCAACGGTAAAGTTGACTTGCCAACCGAAAACGACGCACAGGCCGAGAGAGGCGCGACCCCTGTCGAAAGTGGGCTATAGTTGTTGGAGGAAGCTACAACGGTAACGACACATTTCGCCCTTCCCGGGACGGGTCCGGTCCGGTACAAATCCTTCTTTCCTCCCTTTTTTTCACTTGTGGCACTCCGCTTCACTCGACGATTTTCAGTGGTTTTTCCCCTCGTCGTAGCGCGGCTTGGCGTGCTTGATGGTGCATCCCTTATTCGAGGGTGTAAATGTGCGCCCGTGCGCGTGTGTGTGTGTGTGTTTGTGTGGTGTTTACCGACTTGCTTCCCCGGGGTGTGTGTTGGTGAGCTGCTCGACCACCGGAAAAGTTGGTTAGTTGTGCGAGATGATGCAGTTTGTATATCGAATTGATGTTTCTCTCCTCACCCTCCGGCAGCAGCACCAGCTCCTTTTGGCAGGCTCACGGAAGGAAGGATATATTTATGCGGCGGGTGTGTCGAGTGCACGAATGTGTGAGTGTGCGCCGCCTCTCTTCTTGTGCGCTAGAGGTAGGGGGACGAATTCGGACTCGATGTCTGTTACTGACGATTCGTTCCACCGCAAGCGAACGTCGGCGAGCGTGCGTCCTAGGGAGGAAGTGAGCAGCAGCAGCAGCTTCTTCCAGCACTAGCCCACCCTTGACCCAGCTTTCCACAGGCCGCTCCAGGATCGGAACCTCCTAGGCGGAACACGATAAACGGGGCGAACAAATGGCCAACGAACCGTGTGATGTTCGTTCGGCAGCACCAACCGGCCCAAGCCAAGCCGAGTGGAGGGCTTTTTGGGGCCAGCAAAACCCCCCAACCCTTCCCTCCCTCTTGGTCTTTGTCCCATTCCATTTTTTTTCCTCTGCTCTGAAAATCAGTCACTTGGAAAGCAAGACAAAAACGAACGGGTTTCTGTTATTTTTTCCCTACGATCCCTGTACGTCCTCCGTGTTGTGTGTCCTTCCTTGTAGAGAGACTTTATTCGTTTCGTGTTTCACAGGACCTGTGTGTGTGTGTGTGTGTGTTAGTGTGCTTGCATTTTGTGGCATATCCTTTCCGTGTGCGCTGTGTTTCACAATTTTCGTTTCATTAATTTTTAACTTTTGCTTATTGCCTTTTGACCATTCTTCCATTCTCTCCCTCGGATCCTCGAAGGAAAGGACTAACCGTACAGTGTTCCGTCCGCACCGTCGAAACGAGCTCAATTTCCCCCCCTCGATTCCTCGTCCTTCGTTCGGAGCATTCCACGAATTATGACCAGAAGTCTTGAAACTGGACACTGTCCACTTTTTTTTCCAAAGGCAGAGGGAGGAAACCTTGACGGGTTTTGCCGGGAGTGAAGGGGTTGCGTATTCTTGCAATAATAATACAGGGGATGTAGGGTTATTTCTTTCCGTTTTCACGAAGTCAGAACGCAAGTTTTCCGTTTTGGGAGCTGGGGTTTTTGTTTTATCTGGCTTTGCCGCAGTTGAGTTAGTTATACTTTTCGTCGATTCGTTTCTTTTTCGTACTGGCTTGATCGGAACACGCACACTTTCGTGCTACAGTACTGCATCGTTCATTGACTTCATAGTTTCTTAGAAACTACAAATCCCTCGTTTTATCCTGTCTCGAATATTTGATTTCCGGCTATGTAGTTTATTTTCCTAGCACTTCTAGCAAATAGTTTGTTCCGATCATCCGCTCCATGTTAAAAATTCCATTAAAACACAAGCTGACCTAGGGACCTTTCTTTGATTAGATTAGGTTCCTTTTGGAAGTTGTTAAAAAAAAATTAAAGGATTTTTATGGAACCTATCTCGTATGTTTTAAATTAATTTTTAGTTTTCTTGAACGGTCTTCCTCAGGTGGCGTAAGGATATTCTAACATTTCTGCTTGATTATTCTTCCAAAACACATACACACACACACACCACTCCTGGGTCAAAGGACAGGAAAACCTCATCAAAAACCGACATGCACACACTCACACACACACACCACTCGATTGGATCACGCTGAACCACGCCACTACAAAACCGCAACATTTATCGTTTTTTTTTTATAGAAAGGAAAATTGTTTAGGTGAGGAGGGGGGGTTGTTAAAGGGGCCTAACGTGGAAAGTGACACGGTGTGTGCCTGCTGTCCGTTTGGTTGGCACTGCATCGGTTTTCAAAGTATGGCGGGATTATTTTATGTACCTCGTGACTGTTCTCGAACCACAAAATAATGTCCACCAGTCGTTGGGTGGGAAAAAGGAAAGGGGGGGTGGCGGAAACGCGGGAAAGGAGCGACTTTCTCTCTCTTTCCCGTCGTCCCAGCGAGGCGAATTTGTTGCCAAAGACCGACACGGCGCGACAAAAAACATTCAAAAAAATAAAATAACGACAACGACAACGCAACGTATAAACATATACGTACGTCAATCAGTTGATAATGGCTTGTTCTTATTTCTATTATCATCATCGTCGTCGCTGCTGCTGCCGTTCGCTAATTGAAGGTTGACCGGCCGCGAGTTGCGTGCGCTTGCCTGCCTGCCTGCTTGGTTTTGCCCTGTTTTATCTCGCTCGCTCGGGCAGGAGGAAGGACCCAACCCCAGACCCAACCAGCAGCAGCATATGTCGCGCGCCGCCACACGGAAATTGACTGTTACGACAGCGGAGAATCGTCTTGATAAGCGACCCTGTTCGGGGCTTCGGGGGTCTGCTGCTGGTTTATGATTGCAATAATCGAACCACACACCGAACTCCCTCTCACCGCCCCGTGTTCCCAACGACGAGCGTGGTTACTGATACGACCACCTCCGGTGATCCACACACCGTTTCGCGCTGGTTGATTATTTGTAGATTGTTCACCAGCGAAAATCTCGATGTATAGAGAGTCCCGGACAGTTTTGTTCATCATGCAAATGCAGGCAGATGGCAGAGAAATTGGAAGTTTCTTGTTTCTTACTTGAAATCAATGGAGTATTCTAGAATTTCTAGAAAATTTCCCCCAAATGCCAATAGAGCAAAACTGAATGGAGCTTCAATCTGATAATTTGCATTACAAATGTTCGTTTGACAACAATCGGTGAACTATGTTTGAAGGCGACGGCTACAAACTTAGTTGTAGGTCTTATAATTTATCAACTTGATAACTTTTTGAGTCTCTATTTTTCTTAAATGGGATCCCTACGAAAAAGGTCTTAGTTCACTCTTCGTAAGAAAGTAGAATAATGCAAAAAAAAAAAAAACTCCCTCCCCCATCTTCGTCATCGTAATATTTTCTTATCGATGCGCGCTGCCCATACTGTAAAATCCGATAAAAGTCGCCGTCTTTCCGGGCGATCGATAACAATCCCTCCCGCTTACCTCGACTACTCGCGTTTGTAGATACCCCCCCCCCCCCCCCCCCACAATCATCCACAACCCTTTTCTACTCGCCTCTCATCCCATGGTTTGTGCACAATTTTAAACTGCAGCTTGCACAAGTTGCATAACCGTTGATGAATGCACACTTCTTTTTTTCCCATCCTTTCCCGCATGTTTTTGAACGATCTACGATGCGATGGTGTGGTGCGCATGGAAAGGAGGCGGTTTATTTTTGTGACCTACAACCAACCCCCCCCCCCCCTCCCCCTTCCCCCCATCAATGCAAGAAGAGGGAGTAACACCTTGCGTCGATTTTAATGTTTTTTTTTTTCAATGATATTGTCGTTCCCCATTTCCCATGAGTTATCCTGCGTCCCCAAGGGAAACCTGGTGTGATCTTTTGAATGCCCTGTTGTTGTTGTTGGTGGTGGTGTCACATGTAATTCAATCTTCCGCTGGCCCGCCGGTTATCAATTTGTATCTTACACCCAGAAACGACGAGTACTGCGTCGTGTGGTGCTAAGTCTCGCTCTTCTTCTGCCAGCCGGGCGTTACGCAGGGGGACAGGACGAGGAGCGCACTGGTGTGCTGCAACATTGAGCATCCCCCTCCCATCCCGGGGTAACGATCCAGTACGCGATCATCTTCGATCGATGCTGATGATGGTTGCCGTGGTGTGTAAAAGGAGGGGCGGAGGTCGGGAAAGCTGAAACCGCGAACGATGAACGCACGGACGAATGCGGGTACCACCATCGCATCACATCCGTCCGACATCCAACGGTCGACATGTTGGTGTATGCCTCCTCGATCCTCCCGGTTTGGAGACGTTTGGTTTGGAGTGCGGGTTCTCCCTGTCGCCTCAACTCCTCGACCTCGATCGCGGGGGTAGAAAGACGCGGCCGGGAAAACTGAAGAAGAAAGGGGAGAAGGAGGGGACACGTGATACACATGCTTCTTTAAACGCGCACCGCCAGAGCGACAGATGTTGCACTCACTTGTTTTCTTCGTCGTTTTCCCTTTCTTCCCTCCTTCTCGTCGTCGTCGTCGTCGTCGGGTGTTTTGCTTGTGCACCGAGAAAGTTCAACGGGAAATTATGCTTTGCTGGGCCGGTCCAGGTCCGTCGTCGACGAAATTTAACGCCGGCCGCCGAGGTCGTGTGTCGGTCGTCGTTGGAAATGTGCATTCATTCGCGCTCGCCTCAACTCGCCCCGGATTACAGCCGTTGCCACCAGCGTATGTCTCGTGATCATCTATTTTTGTGTATAGCCAATAAATCAGATTATCCTTAATACTTAAGCTCTGGCAGAAATGATCATTAATTGAAATATGCTTTAAAACTGAACCATCCCGATAACTCGGAAATATTAACGTGTTTTCTTCACTTTCAAACGGCCAAGATTTCTAAGATTCACAAAGCACGCGAAATCGTAGTGAAGAGACTAAAGTTGATGCCTTTGGGACAAAAGTTGATGCGCTAGAGACAAAAGTTGGTGAGAACGGCTGTATTCACGTCGCGTGTGCTCCACAGGTTTCCACAGTGGTGGTTGCGTCGGAAGATTTCCCAAATTTGGTCAGGTTTAGCTCGCTAGCGTGGTGCGTTTTTCGAGGTGCGCACTGACTCATCCAATCTTCGCCCTTGTCGTGGTGGGTCATGTTTTTGTGCAACACTCACCGGTGCATGGCAGCGGTTTCCGATCCGTGCACCACACTCTCTTTAAGCACAGTTGTTGTTGAACAGCAAAAAAAGCAATCAAAACCATTTTCCAAACCTTGCTCTCGGCCGTGGCGCGGCGAAGATAGATCGTAAACTATGAACTACGATCCTTTTCGATTGCCCGCCGCCCGCACACCGGATATGGGAAAATAGTGATCAGGCATTTATCGTCGTAATGTTAATGATCCTCTCCGCCTGCCGCCTCCCTTTGCCTGCCGGAGTGCGGAGTACTTTCATCTGCATCTTGTCGGTGGATGTTTTCCTCGGTAACGCCGCGGGATGCCGACGTAATGAGTCGCGCCTCGGACGCATTCGGTACGCCACGGCTGTAGGGCGGCAACTCCACTCGCTTCTGCTGCTGCTGCGTTGAATTACTGGGGCTTAAATCCGGGACCGTTGTTGAGATCACTTCAAGCGCAAAGTGGTCGTCTTGGGACGTTTCGGGCCTGCAGCTCGAGCCTCTACTCCACCGAGGGGGCCCCTCCTTTGCATCTTGCGAGGGGTTTTATTTTCTTTCATCTCCTTCCAGCGTTTGTTGTACTATGGCTGAATGTTTGACTAATACCCTGAGCTACACAACGGCGTTGCTGTGTGTTTTTTCTCGATCCCGTGGACTCGAGGATTAGGATAGGTCACGCGCGTCTGCTGCGTCGAGTGTTTTAGGAGCTGTTCCTTTTCATCTGTTTTAATTTCTTTTTCAACTATCCTTGTCCTTCCTTCTATGGAGTGCATTTGTGCACTCAACGCTACGATCCTCGTCTCTGCCGTCGAAGGAAGCGATCGGGAGAAGTGGGATCGTTCGCGTGTGTTGCGCACGTCCCGGCGTACATCCTACGAGAGGACGAAGCAAGCGGCGGCAGGAAGTCTCATTTTCACCTCGTTTTCTCGTCGCCCGTCCTCCCCCCGGGGGAAGCGCGTCGCACAAGAACCACGGATGGATAAATGCCGCCGGCGGCACTTCGCTTTCGAATCATCCTTAAAACCAATTCCGACCGGATGAGCGAGTGATTTGGGCTTTTTTGTTTCTTCCTCTTCTGTGTTCCTTTATTTGTGTGTGTGTGTGTGTCCTTTTCCGGCCGTAAGCGGCCCTGTTTCAGCACAATCATGATGGCCGAGGTCCTCCGTTAATGCTCCGGCGATGACGATGGTGTGTTATTTTTTCGAGGCTCGATTTAACGTTCCTGTATTTTCCAACCTAAGCCGATGCCTCCCGCTCCGAAAGGACTGCCGGGCAATCGATGCTTTGCTGCAAGGATAAGTGTGTGTGTGTGTGGTACGTTTAATAAGCTTCCGAGAATGGGTAAAATTAGTTCTAACCGCTCTTCGCGACAAGCAAGCATTGCCAACGGGAGGTATTTTTGAGAGAAACGAGCTGCTTGTTTCGTTGTGAAGCATTTTGAGTGAAGATTAAAATAATTTGCCTTCACGGAGCACTCCACGGCAAGTAAGCAATGATGGACATTTTGAATGGTGTAAGAAAAAACGGAAGAAGAAAAACGGACCGAACACAATTGTGAATATGTTGAGGCCATTTGTGGTATTTTGACAATTTTCTTGTCACTGGAAAACGAGCTAATTGTGCTATCAAACTTGTTTTTAGCAGGAAGACGAATTTTAAAATTGATAAGTAATTAAAATTAACGAAAACTGTAACTCTTCAATTTAATCATTGATAAACGTTGGTTTTTTTTGTAATGGCTTATAATTTATTCTGTACATTTAAAAGTTCAGTAAAGTAGCAACAATCGAAATCAGTTTAAAATGTTTCAAAAATGTCCAACATCGTGGTTCTTGTAATCGCTTATAATATATTCTGTAAATTTAAAAGTTAAGTAAAGGAATATGGAATAAGCTAAAAATGGAATCCAAAATATTATACAGCGTCGGGGTTCTGCTCCATTGCACACTTGACCAGTTTTGGTTACCTACAAAATTTGCGTGCGTTAGCACTTCAAAAGGCTAGACTACACCCCGACCAGCATTTGGTGCAGATTTCAACTCCCAAACTCCTCCCGTCCTTGGCCAATCCGTTGCTATCTTCCTCTGGTTGTATCCTAAACCATCGACACTAGGAAGTCAATTCAATTCCGCTCTTTTGTCGTGCAATCGCTCCTCGCACTTGTCCTCCAACGTTTTTAATGTGTGAAATCTAACCGTGTTTCATCCAAAAAATCCTCCCCGAATAATCCTACCGTCCCACTCCGGCTCCGATGCAGCAGGGGAATTTATCCACACGCACGAATTTTCGCTCGGTAAGCCAGACGGGACGGATATTTTGTTTATCCTGTGACAACAAACCGCACCGCCTCTGGTGCGACGGGAGTAGGAGTTGGGTGGTCGGTATTTGTTCGCAAATTTGTCGGGTGCTGCCTGTTTCGCTGTGGGGGAGGATTTGGCCGACGATGTTCATCCGCTGAGCAGGGAAGGAATAAAAATTGCGACAACCAGGAAGAGGGAGAAAGCAAGAGGAGTCTATGTTTGGTTTTGTCAGGCTGAAATCCCACTTTTTTATGGCTCTCTTTCGAGGCGATTCCGATGATTGCAAGCTTGTCGAAAATATGTCGTTTTGAATGCCGGCGATGTGGAAAACACTTTACGGTTCTCGCCGCAAATCTGCGCGGAGGCAATGCGGGCTAGCCCCGAAACTTGCACTTCCATCGTTAAACTAAATCCACTCGAGCCTTCGGGCAGATGCGGATCTGCTTGTGTGTGGGTGTGTAGCTTTTCCGCGGGTCGCTTTTCGTGGCCTTTCCACATCCATATGTTCCGGTGTGGGAGGGCTGGGAGGCGCTTTGGCATATCGAGTGGTTTGTGGACCAAACGGTGGCGGTCGCCGGAGCAGCTTGAAGTGGTGCGAAGGTGCGCCGAGGACAGAAACACGACAGGCCTCTATGCCTGTGTTCACCAGTTCAGCTCCTCGCAGCAACAGTTTCTGTTTATATTTCTCTCAGCCCCGCGAGCAGCGGTCCCGCCGCGGGGGAGAAGGTTTATCAATATTTGTTTGGAATGTTTTGAAGTCGCTCTGCCGTTTCCTGACCTCGGACAGCTTACACCGAGAGCGGGCTGGGAGGGAGGAGGGGGTCGATTGAGATTTGTGCTTGGAAGGGTGGGGGAGAAAGACACCGCCGGAGCGCGATTGAGCGACAGGAATAAAGATTGACAGACCACAACCGGGGCAAATCGAGCCGATGTATAGCTTCATCGAAGGTGCACAGTTTAGCATGGGGCTACCAAAGGAACCCTCCGGTCTTTGCGCGCGCGTGTGCGTGTGTATGTGTCCCTGTAGTGCGTCTGGTGTGTAGGTGTACAAATTGATCCAGCTTTGCTTGCGTGTGCCACTGACAACCGTGTGCGTTACCTTCTTCTCCGTGCCCCGTCAACCGGTTTCATCGAACGCGCGATGGTGCAATAAAACGCTAGGGAGGGTGCCTTTTCGGCCGACTTTGAGGTCTCCCGACTTGGCTGGCTGTTTTCTTTCTCTTTCTTCGTTGCCCTTCTTCAGTCGCGTGGGGTTTTCTGAGGTGGATCGACGATGAGGGCCGGCCGCCCCCCCTGTGGTGAGTTTAAAACCGATAAATGCGGGCAGCAACACCGGGCGCGCTCGAACATATTTACCGCATATGTTGCACGACGAACGGTACCACCGGCACCCCACACCACCGGAGCGCGTCAATCTTCCGGCCGTTGGTATGGATGGTCCCTCCGGTCGGTGGTTGAATGGTGCCGCTTTACGCACAACATATTACACTCGCCACGCTTTTGAGGGACCTTTTGGTTTGGTTTTGCGTTTTCCTCGCTTCACGCAGATTGATTTCGTCGAATGTTTGGTTTCCGCCAGAATTAAAGGACTCACCGGTGACAAAGGCCCTTCAAATAATTGTTGCTACTGGTCTTTATTCAAGCAAATTGGACGACGAAGCTAAGTGAATATATACATTACAAGAACCTAAGATGTAGCGGTTTTTGAACTTCAAACAATAGAATGCAATGTTTTGGTGTTTTGCATTTCTGGAAGTGACTACCACATTACCAACCATCTGTAACTGGAAGCGTGCACCACAAATAGGGTCGAAAGGTTCCACTGCACTCCGGAGATTGATTCGATAAAATTATTTATAAAAAAGAAACAAAACTGATAAACTGTCTGTAAAGCAAACGTGGTAAAACTTTCTTTGCAAAATAGAAATGATTATTAAAACTAACATCAGGGTTGAACAACTATGCTATGTGCTGCTTCAATATTCTCAAGTAGTAAAAACCCAAGATTTCAATCAAGACAGTTTTGTGATACGTTTCTGATGGTTTTCACATTTTTTTAATTTCTTTCGTTTTAAATATAAACCCACACGCATAAAAGACTTTTCAAATTTGAAAGGAAACAAGAACAACACCCAACCAAATCTGGTTTCGAACTAACTGCTCAAAACATTATCCTTGCGAGGTCCTCGGTCGGTCAATAAACTTTCGACCATCTGCTGCTCTCGCCGGTCATCGGACCAAAGGGGAGAAGAACCCGTTCGGATGAAATTAGGAGTGCTAAATGAATGGATGCCAAAATCAATCCCCGAGCAGCAGCAGCAGCAGCAAAGAACAGTGCATTAAAGTAATGCCCATTTTCAAGAAGATCTTAATCAACAGGTTGTGTGTGCGGAATTGCTAGCGTCCACACGCGCTCGCTCTGCTCCACCAGCAATCACAAGTAGTTGCGGCATTTTTCGATACCGTTGTTAGCTGGTCGCGTACGGGTACTGGGCGCAATTCGCACGCGTTTACGAGTTAAGGAGTCCACTCGGAGGGTAAAATTCGGGGAATATATTCCAACTTGTTTTTTCTTTCTTTCGTAAATCGTTCGTCCCTCGCCTCACAGCCGAAAACACACCAATCAGCCACCAACCAGGGGCAGCAGCAGGCCTCCGAGTGAAGGAAGCGGAAGAAAGCGAGTCAAACGAGGCAACAGCCGCCCCGAGGCACAAAAAGCGCGTCGCCGTGTCGTAGTCGTGGTCCTTGCTTTTGGGGTCCATTTTTCGAATTCATCGGCACGGGTTTCAGGGTGTTTGTGTGTGTGTGTGTGGAGCCACGAAGATCATCCTCCTCCTGCATCACCACCTTCCGCTAGTAGTATCCTTTTCGACCAGGAAAGGGGTCTCGGAGGAGGTGGAGCTGTTTTTTTTTTCGCGGAGAGAATCGCACACGGTGTGTGCGTGCGAGGAATGACGGACGCGAAGTACGTCCGAGGTGATTACTTTTACGTATTGCGTTCACTCAACCAGTTTTGGGAACATGCTCAAGAAAAACCGTGCAAGAAGATGGTGCATCGAAAGCATCGGCGAAAAGGAAAAGGAGGCGAGAAAATCGGAGGATGCGAAACGTGGTTGGGCGAAAAAAAAAAAAAAAAAAAGAATCCGAAATTGTGTACAGGTGGCGCGATGCAATTATTAACATATTTATGGTTTCGGCTGCAGAACCCAAAGGAGATGCTTGAGAGGGAATTGCCTTTGCCGCCATAAACGAAGAGCCAACCTGTCGTCTTCCTTGGATGCGCCCTGTCTGACGCTTCCTCGCCTCAGCTCCGTTTTTCTTTATCATTCAGGAGCCAGTAGTGCTTCTCGATCGGTTTTATGATCGTCGGAAAAAAAAGTTGTCGACCCGCTTCTTCCACCGCGCGGACGCCATCGAAAACTTCACCTCACAATCGGTCGAAGAAATCGTACCCAAGGGTACGATAGGGTAACTAAATCTAGGTGGTGGTGGTGGCAGAAGGAAGAGGACCAATTGTAGATGTGTGCGAGGCCAGATGTTTCGAATTTTCGTACCTTTTTCTACTCTTTTTTTTTAAGGAAAAGTTGACCCTCGAAAGGATAGTTGCCGTTCAAGCTCTGGGGCTCGTTCCATGAATCTTTTTTTTCTTTCAGCGATTTCCTTCATGTTCGTCTTCGATTGCGTTTTCGATCCTTTCGTTGATTGGACTGTGTTTTTTTTTGTTATTCCCTCTCTTTCTGTCCCTTTCGGCAACGAAAGGAGCAAACGAGTGAAGCCGGGAGGGAGCCGCGTTTGATTTTTTAAATCGCCTTCCTTCGCCTTTCGATCGTGAGCGCCCGATCGCCGAGGATCCTCGATAATGCTGACGTTGGCTCTGCGTCTGCCTGTCCTCCCTGCTATGCTACGGCGGCTCGACGAAATTGGGGGAGAATACATAATTTTATGAAGCAGCAGGTTCGGCCGAAGAAAAGAGGGGAAACGCTTTTGCAATCCCTTTCGAAACATTCAACGAAACCTTTACCATTCTCGGCTACGGTTGCGTAGGTAAAAGGGGGAGGGGAAAAGAAGATCGAGGAGTGTGTTACCGTGGTTCGGTTGATTACCCTTATCTCCACTTCGCTATCGTTGTCGTTGTGCTCAATTTCTGTTTTAGTGCTTTCGGTCGCCATTTGTCCTGCGTTTCCTCGCGCGGCGAAGTTCGCCTTCGCCCGTTTTCTTCCTCCTTGCGTTTGTCCTGCGGGGTCATGCTACGATCGAAACTCGGGACGGGCGCGCGTTCGTCGCTTGGTGGTCAATCAAGTCATCGTTGGCGTTCGGGTCGCGACTCGTTCGTTTACGCGACTCCGCGTTCCGTTTTGCGATCGTTCGCGGATGCTCCGGTGTCCGTCTTAATGTTTCCTCCTTCTCGGTGTGTGTGTTTGTGTGCCCTTTTTTTTTTTTTTTGGCTGGTGGTCGCGTGCTGCAAACTCGCCACTTGCGCGTGCGCGTGCGGGAGCGCGCGTGGCCGGCCGTTCACATTTTATGCGTGCGCGGTCACATCATCGCTGCGGGTTGGTTTTTTGGTTGATGGTTTGGCTGAAGGATGCGACCGGGGCACCGACGGCGAAGACGGTGGCGATCGGCGCAGGGCATGTGTTTATTTATTTTGCGTCGTCTTTTCTGCGCCGCTGCTGATAAACGATCGTCGTTCGCGAAAGGTGTTTCCGAAAGGGACAGTTACGGTGAAAAGGAGTGCGTGTGTGTGTGTTTGTGTGAGAGGGAGAGGGAGAAACTAAAACGATAAAAAATAAGATCCTTCGTCTTCGTCTATTCTTGTGCTTGCCCACTAAACTGTGCCCTCTTTCTCTTTCTTTTCTTTCTCTCCTCGCAGAAAAGGCCGGCTACCAGTCACCATATGGCGGCATGGACAATGGAGTGGTAAGTTCTTCTTCCGAGGATTGGAACTGATTATATGCACACATAAAAAAAAAAAACAAAAAAAACTGGAGGCTGGAAAAAGGATATCGTCTCGAGCAGGCGGGAAGCTGCTGCCGGGTGCGCCTCCACACCGTGTCCTGCTTCCCGCTTCAGGCCTGTGCTTACTTTGTAGGTTAAGTGTAGGCTTTCCATGCGGGGAGGACGATACTCTCGACGGTCGGGGAAATGCAGTCGACAGGTGATGCGATGCACAGGTCCGGTTGCAACCAGGTGAACGCAAATAAAAACGCAAAACGGGAAGGGGGGGAAGGCGGGCTTGAAAGTATGCTGACAGTTCGTCGTTAAGGTGTACATATATGAAAAAAAGAAAAATTGTTTCTGAAGGATGAATCTTTTCGGCGTCGTTTGTCGTCTGCGTCCTTTACATTGGGAGCAGTTTTATTAAAAAAAATTTGCTTGAGATGAATTGGTGTGCTCTCCTTTTGCTTAAAAGTTTTGCTGCACCCGGGGGTAGAGATGAGGTTATTGTAGGACATTGAACCTGAAACCGATCAAAGGAGAAACCAAAGCGCTGGAAGGAGGTTGCCATAAGGTGTTTCGCTTTTGTTTCAAAACTAGTGCCACAGTATTTCGCGTTCTCAGAAGCGTAGGGCAATTTAATATTTTATCCCCTGTTTTGCGACCCTGAGTCGTTCCCCACAGTTTCACCAACCATTTCAAAGCTCTTCACTACGGGACACCTGTAGGAAAGATTTTCAAAACAGTACGACACGGATGACAATTGAAAAAAAAAGAAGGTTACGTTGACACGAGCCACGAGAGCCGGCTGTGGCTGCCGTCGTGCCTGCGTTTCTTTTTCAATCGATGCCGAGGTCAGTTGTGCCGGGTGATAGTTTTGGCTTGGCACGGGGATTCGGCGTTACCAAAAATGTGCGCTCGCCGGAGGTGGCAGAACACTGGCGTGCATTGTTGTAATGAAAGATCTTCTACACAAGACAACACACAAAACAAACTTCTCTGTACCCTTGTGTCCCTTTTTTTCGTGGCACGGGACGACGACACCGGGATCTCGATAAAAAAGAAATCTCCTTGCGTCGTTTGTGTTGGCACGCTTCGAATCGTAAGTGAAAAGGGAACTACAAATAGCTTAAAAACCGTCTTACGATTCCTTTTCCTGATGTGCGATGTTGAAATGCAAACCCGTAATGAACTGTTTTTTTTTATTTGATGAAAAAGAACCTGAGATTAAAAAAGGCGGCCAATCACACAAAGGGCAGCATATACAGGGAGAACACTGAGCAAGATATTTTTATGTGTGTATGTGTGTGTCTGGAAAACACACATGCACGAAACAAAGAGCACCTTAGGAAACCCGAAGGACCTCCTGAAGAAAAACAAGAGTGCATGCATAAAACGCTGCAAATGATGCCGAACGATGGAGCAAAGGAAACTTCGACGGTGGAAAGAAAAAAAAGAAAAGAAAAGCGGTCGGAGAGAGAGTATCAGGTCAAATTTTCTGACAAATGGTAGAAGAAAAAGACCTGATTTTTTTGTGCATGCTGCTTTTCATAATTTATTTAGCATGCATTTGTTCAGTGTAAGATTTGAGAGGAGATTTGGCTTTGATTTGCACGCCGTTAGGTTTTTTTTTTTCATAGCTGTCATATTCCAGTGCACACATTTGGTGAAGAATGCGAAGAAACAGAAATGCGAATTCTCATTTAGATTTTGATGCTGCATGAAAAGTATGGACAATTTTATGAATTCCTAATGTATTCTGACTGCAAGTGTAAATGGTTTAAATGTTATCGGTACCATTAAATTATTTTAAACGCAAGTGAAATTTCCGATTATTTCTTTTTAAGCACCTTATTTTATGCACGTATTATTTTATTGCTCCGTAATGGTAATTGCAGAGGAAATGTATGAACCCACTCATTAGGTGGACAAAATAGCTTCAAGGGTTAATTTTATTTGAGACGACTGTGCCTTTTTATAGCTTCAAATTTGACCAAGAGGGGTTCGTTTACGTGTTGGCAATTAGGATCAAGTTCATCACAGCCCTGCGTACCTTCGTGGTTTTGGTGCTGAATAGTAATGAATTCGAACCTTTTTCTCCATGTGGGAGCCGTTAGTGTGCCCCTTATTAGCCGGCAGTTGGATGACTTGATGGAACAGGAATGATTGTTCAGTTTAGAGGACGGTTTCTGCCGCGTTTTTTTTTTCTTCTCGAAATCCCAGTTTTACAGGGCGAGCAACCACATTTCTCCACTTGCAAGTGAGCTCGCCGTGTCTGCGGTGGAAAAGGAATAATTATAACCTCATCGAATGGGCCGAAGGACAATAAATAAAAGGAGCACTGCACGAAACCGAGCCCTAAAATGCAAGCACAACGACGATGCCACCAGGTCGGAGCAGTCCTTCCTTCTTATGCTGAGAGAAAGAGAAAATGAAAAATAACCTGAAAGAAAGAGGCAGCGTAGCGGTCCGGGGAACTTGATTAAAGATTCTTCGACGAACGCACGTCGTTCACGTTCGGTCGTCCGAGGCTTCCTGAAGACGCCAGCTGTCGCCGTCGCTGACACCATTCGGTGCCGCATAGACGCCTGTTGTTTTTTCGGAAGGTTTTTTTTTTATGAAAGTTTTTGGTCCATCCATCCATCCCGACGGGTTCTCGGGGTACGTTGGGTCTTCCGTATCCTGCGGTCGTCCTTCTGTTGCACTAGTCCTTCTGAAAACTTCTTATGCCCTGTCGAGCAAGGCGCTGCCTTTTTGTCTTTCCAAGGCCCCTCGCTCCGTGCGCCCTTCGTAAGCGACGACGTTCGCCAGAAAATCATCTTTGGGAAGAGGACGGAGTGGACCTGTGTGTCCCTTAGATGATGTCTTCCCTCCTTTCCGTTTCTTCCCGGTGAAGCTACGAAGGCAGGATGATTCAGGTATTTAAATCGACTCGGCTTTGTATGCTCGAGATTCGCCAGGGGTCCGGGGGAGAAGAGTATCCCCGGGAAGTGCGTTGAGGGGAGAGTTGTCTGTCTTCTTGGTCCTCAGGTTTGGTGCTGAATCGTCGGTGTCTGCCGAGAGGTGGAAGGATGCGCCGATGAAGATGGGGATCGCTCTCTTGTGCGCTGTCCTGTGCTTGCGTGCTGTTGTGCTCTACCTTTTCGAAGTGTTTCGATTGTCCAGACCGGAAAAGAAGCGACACGTTCGGATCTTAACTAAATCATCTTCCCTACACGGGCGGATCCCGAACGGTGCTGAATGAGCTGCGCCGGTGTGGGTGGAATGGAGAGAGGGGGGATGAAAATGCACTTCCTCGGAGGATCAGCCGGAACAGACAGAACCTGTTTGTTGTTTCGCTCGCTGTGTAACCAACTAACCAAACCGAACCCCCGGGCGTCCCCCTGCTAGCTTCTTTCCTTTTGTGAGGGGCGGGTGACTGTAAACTTCCGCTTCAAACCGTAACCGAGGGATACATGATCCTGATCCCTGTGATGGATACGGGAGGACACGTTGTCGTGGAAACTGTCGTTTGTCTAGGCAGGGTTTTGCTGTACCTTTATTACTTCCGCTTGCTCATCGCATCTTTGATATCACAGAAGCGGGAAAGCTAGAAGAATGGAAAGGAAAAAAAGGAAGATCCAGAGGAAACCCGAAGCACTCGGTTCGAGAGCCAGAAGACTGGGACACAATTTCTTGCAATGGCATAATGCGCTCGGAAAAGGGCCTAGAAGAGGCGGACGGACGCTGTTCTCGAAACAGGAATACTGATTTAAAACCGATCCGTTTGCAATTTCGTTGGGAAATGGAGGTTGGGACGAAATTGGAACTATTATGAAGCGGACGTTGTTTTTCTTTTTAGACTCCTTGCATGTTGCATGGCCTGAAATAGGTCGTCCGCTTTAAAGGGACATCATCAAGCATCGTTCGAGTGACAGATAACGGATCGGGAAATGGAACCCCTTTACCCTACTTTAAGTGTGCTTGAGTGAGGTGTGTTTTCTCAAGGGAAGGAAAATAGACGACGAATTTTTTTTTTGTTAAATTAAATGCCACGTAGCGCCCGGAAACGAACTTGGATGTAGATTGGAGTGGATAAATAAGACGTTAGACTATTTACGTCACGATCCTCTTCACTCGGGAAACCGTTGGGAAACGGAGGATTTTAACGCCTTAAAGCACAATAACTGGTTCTAGAGCCTCAAGGAATGCATTGCCCGCAAAAAAAAAAGCATGGTTACTTCGGGGTCAAACAAAAGCGTCTATATCATGAAATATTACACCTTCCACCTAAAGGGATCATTTGCGGCGATAAAGATCGGCAGTATCATAATTCAAACAGGCACATACCCAGCAATTCTCAATGCCCTCCCCCCCGTTAATGTTCGATATTAATGTGCCGGACCTTTCGCGGCGGCGGCTCGCTTTCGGCCGTTCGCTCCTGCTGGCGGCGAATTCGGAGGCCGAGGTGCTGCACACAATTTAATAAACATATCAAGATCGAAGGACACCTCCACCACCAGCTCCTTGTTGCATCGCGAGGAAGCCAAATTTACGAAATAAGACGCCTTTTTTTTCGTTGGTTGAAACCGTCCACCACCTCCTGCGAGTGTATTATTGGCGGCACAAATTGTGCATATCGAATCGCAACGACGGGACGGATTTACAACTACCGAACGCAAACGAAAGCGACGGAATGGAATGAATGCTGCGGTGCGGTTGTGCAACCTCAAAAGTAAATCAGCGTATAACACTAATCCCCCGGGCGTTGGTTGGGCGGTTGGTTTTCGTGCGTTAGGCCAGCTAGATGCTCGGATCTCCCGCGGGGAAAGCCCACCACCAGAAATCCGGAGAAAAGTAGAAGGAACAGGACAAGGTGTAAGGCTTTGTTGCAAAAATGGCCCAAAGATTATGTGTACACACATGCGCTCGTACGAACTGGGCGCGCGCCAGGTTTGCAGCTAAGCTGATCCAAATTTTTCGCCCGGTTTCATTTTGCCTGTTTTGGTGTTTTGTGTTTGCTACGTGTACCCCTACCCCGCTCCCGTCGCTGCCGTCACCAGCCAAGGGAGAACTCGCACCCTTGCTCGCTAATTTATCCCCCCTGGAACGAGCGGACTGATCCAGGTTTCTTAAACACTTCCACTATCTCAACTCACTCTGAATATTGCAGGCTTCTCTCGTGTGCCCTGTTGCCCTGGGGCTCCTTACCGTTTTCACTCAATTGAGACGATGGCGAAATCTACCGCAGCAACTTGAATTGTTGCATACGCTTGTTTTGCACTGGATGTGACTGTCCTGTTTGATAAGCTCTCGGAACAAAGACAATTTGTGTGGAAACAGTCGAAAGGTCTTTGTCTATGCGAGCGAACGCAAGCTTTCCGTCGGACTACGTTCCAATGTCTGGGTTTGGTTACGTTCAAAACTTTAATGTTATACTCTTCATCGCAGGCGTAGACTTTATTAAAACCAAATCCTAATTTGGATTAAACATTTTTCGGACAGTCCTAGCGAAACTTTTATCCTTTTAAAATGATGCTATTGCCTACATCACTATTTCATTACAATTAAAGACAAACATCAGGTTAGTTATATTTTAGTATAGTTCAGATAAGATTTCCCAGAACCTTGCATGATTGAATGGACAAATTGAAATTGATACTTACATTAAAGCTACATTGCTTAACCATTTCCGTGCAGCTCTCCAAAGGAACCTTTCAATCCATGAGTCTCGTGTGTTGGAACTGATCGAAATTGGTCGACCTTCCATTTCCCAAAGGTGGAGTGCGAAAGGAGCCACGAAATGTAGACGATTTCTTGTGTCTGTTTTCCGTGCTCGGCCCTTCGTGCTTGCTCCATCCGGTAGTTTAGTCTCTAGGTTTGTGTGTGTGAGTGTTTTCTGTGGATTTGGATGTTCCGAAGTTCGATTTATATTCACCCCCTCTTCTCCGCCACCCCCGCCGATCCATTCCGTCCCGTTCGTTTGAATCCCTTTTTACCTTTCCCCTCAACGATTTTCCTCCGCTCCTCTTGGCGGAATAGAGCCCTTGGAGGCTTTAGGAAGACGTAGTTTTCTTTTCGTTTTCCTTCCAGTTTCCTCTTTCTTGCGCCTGTGTTCTTTCGTCCTGCACATGAAATACTGCTGACGGTGGTAATGGTATGGCGGTGGACCCCTACTTTCTAGTGGCACACGTACGAAAACCAACATAACTTTACACTCTGTTCGCTGTGCACGACTCGTTCGTCCTCTATCTTTCTTGCTCCTGTCTCATTCGCTCTGTTTCGGCTGCGCCGTGAGCCGTTTGTAGGTGCTCGTGCGTCGGGCTTTTGGTGTGTGGGCTTTCCGCATAAGAAAACATCTGTTAACCTAAAATGGGTCCGTCCCGACTTCTCGTGAAGTTGTTTTTTTTAAACCATTTTCCTCTTTATTGTATTCTGTGTTTTCCTTGCTGCTTCTCTCGTCCTTTTCGCTTCGTGCTCTGCATCCATTTACCACAAGCTTCCACGCACACACACGCTCAAAAGCTAAGCAATACACATACAAACACATACACATTGATAAACTCTTGGCTCCTCCGACGATTGGCCACCTCTTCTTCCAGGATGTGTGTCCCGTTTTTGTCCCGCTTTTGGGCTTTCGGTGTTCCATTACTTCCTTTGCGTTTCTTGCCCCTCTCCGCTCACTCCGCACACGCCACCCGTCGTTGCCCTGCCCGCCCTGCCTTTGCTTGGGTCTTGTAGAATAAAAGGAGCAAAAACAACCCGCCGTACACTGCTTCATGGGTTCAGGTTTTTCTACTTTTCGATCATCAAATTTTTCTCCTGTCTAGCATACAGTCTTCCCTCTCTTCCGCGTCCGTTCCTCCGCTTCGCTCACTTGATCGCAGGACTTGCCTCACTGTCCTCCTCCCTTAGGTCCAGGATTCACCCTCGAATCGTTGGCCTTGGCTAGCGTATCCTTTTCGTCCTTTCGTTCCTTCGGGGGCTTAATTTTTGATCCCTCGCGCTCGGTCCTGTGCACCATAATTTTCTTCTTCAATTTCCCTCCGTTACTTCGCCGCCGAACGGCTCCCTACCATATCCCTGTCGCTTGCACTTTGCCCATGGTGCTGTGGTGCATCGAATGGCCTCACCGTTGTGTATGTGTGTGTGTTTTTTTTTGTATCGCTACCTTTTTTCTTCATTATCCTTTTTAATATCCTGGTGTATGCTGCCATCACTGCGGTGTGTTCTGTGTTGCCCAAGTTTAATGCAGTTTCACAACGCATCGCTTTTTGATTATTTTCCTTTTTCAGAATCTGGCAGTAAAGTACATGTATTACCCTTTTTTTGGAACCCGTACTTCTTCCCCCTCTTTCGCTTGTTTTTTGCTACTCTTGGTACGTCCAAACCGTGCCTCTTTCTTCCTCCTCATGAATTTCCTACTTAAATTCAAATACATTATGGTTTTTACTATTATTATTATCGCATATAAGCCGCTCGTAGGTTGTTTTTGTTTTTTTTTTAAGTTTTCGTCCATGGCTTTTGCGTGAATAAATCGCCCGCACGATGTGGAAAAGGGAAAAGCACACCGGCGGGAATGGCACAACTCACTACGAAGGCCTACAACGAAAGCAGCAATGACCGTAAAACTGAGATAAAACAACACAGAGGAAAAAAGAAAAAGAAATAGTGCACATTAGATGGCAGTACGATTGTGACGGAAATAAAAACGCCGTCCTTCGCCGTCCGTGTTGCTGCGTGTTGCAACGATCGTTCCGTGGTCCGTTTTATGTAGGTCCTCTATTTAACGTTTTTGTTGCTCTCAAGTCTCCGCAGCACGCTACCTACCCATGTGATATCACTTTTTTCGCTCTAAATTAATTAAAACTACTCCCTGCCATGCTGTAGTTGTCGGCGGAATAGGTTGTCGCTGCGTCTCTTCCAGAGGGCCAGAGGTAATTCGCCAGGTAGTGCGATCGCTAGTGTGTTATTGCTTGGCCCGGCGCTTGTGAAACGGTTTCAGTATCGCCTGCTGCACTGGAAATGCAATAACCCAGCCCCACGGTGTGGAATCGGTCGCATTTTTTTACGCAACATCCCTTTCCCTATTGGACAACATAAAAAAAAAAACTGTTCCCCGTCCGGTCGGTGTTGAAAATGGTTCTTTAATTTCGGGACGATACGGTCCACTGATAACATCCTTTCCAAGCGCAGGCAATAAACCGATCTCGAGTGTACTTCTGTAGGCCCATTTGTGTGCGTTTATTGCCGTATACTTTACAACAAATAGTAGGCACATTAGCTTTACGAAGTCTCTAGAAAAAAAAGAAGAAATGAACAATTTTTCAAAGGGAATGTCTCAGATCACTTGATCGTCTTTTCGAGCATTCATTCTCAATTGCACGCGACCAGACATGCTTTCAGTGGTTTGCATCGCAAGCGTGGGCTCCAATCGCGATTGAAGGGTGAACATTAACATCTACTCCAATCCCTACCGCGATTGAAAGTGATCATTAGGCGTGTGGGTTGGCAGCGGCCTTTACTGTCGATTAGTCGGGGGATCCTACATGCTCAACTTTGCAGTCGACTTTTGATCCTCCTTACTCCATCAACTCCTTTTCAATTAGTTTAATGTTTCAGTGAAGCATGAGATATTAAATGAAAGTTAGGTTTCCTCCGAGCCTTATGAAGAGGTTTCCTCTGTGAAATAAAACCTATTCGTTTGATCAACCGGGCTTTGATTCCGGACGATAAGGCAAATTTTTGATCATGCCGCCTTATCCATTTTTGGGGCTTACGAGACTTGTTTCCTTTAACGTTCGTGGATAGTCAATCCTTCGTACTCCAGGAAGGAACAAGTCCGGTCTAGTTTCGTACCCATGACTCCGGGGGTTGTGTTCGAGCCGACGTACGCGCTCGGCTATCCTGGGTCTCCTGGAACATGGCTGATAAAAATATATGCCCATGATAAAAATGTTTCATACTCGGAATAAAATATCATTGCTTAACTTTATAATTTGTTCTTTATCTTTAAGTAATAAATAATCATATTTGATTTATAATTCAAATTTCCTTCTTTCTGTGAAAACGCTAAATTTTTTTAATTAAAAAAAATCCCAATCGACGGTGATTTGAGTTGAGGGTGGTTATTTTGCATTTCCATTGAAGAAGCAAACAATAAATCCAACGCAACGTCCTTCAGCCTCGATCGGGCGCCCGTCGCCTCTAGGAGGGAAAAACTTAGCCACGATCCCCTGATTATTATGCGTATTATCGTAGCACTCAAATGTATTGAATTATTCGGGCCGTTCTTGCCGTTCGCGCTTAACTACCTTAAAATTGCTTCCCTCTCGGCAGCTTTGATGGTAACGATTATGATGATCGCATCGCGTCAACCGGCGGGACGGCAGAGCAGGAGGAGGGGGAGGTTGCCGTAATAGATAATGTACATTTGACATGCAGTACCAAATTAATGTCTTCAGTAGTAACAGCGCACCACACCGTTAATGCCACACCGCACAGGGACCTGCCTTGGGTTGGCTTGGGCCTCCCGGTTGCCTTGTTCTCTGATGACGGCCGTCGTCGTCGTCGTTGTCGTTGGTCCTCGTCGCCGGGTGCCTTTGTCGATTTTAGCCATTTATTATTATTATTTTTATGGCTTTGACTGTTTACCGCGGCATGTTCCACGGCACACGCCGACGGTCGCGCGCTTTTCGCGATTGAAATTCTCGTTTTTTTCCCCCGTCCCCTCGGTGGCGGCGGCGGCGGCGGTATCGTACTGTCGTCGTTCCCTTGCCCGTCCCCTCGGCACTCGGCTAGATCTCCCTTGCAGGGACGGGGTTTTGGAATTGTCACCACGACAGGATGAGGAGGGATTGAGCGAGGGAACGGACGCGAAGGAAGGGCTGCTGCATACGGCTAAGCTTGGAAGGAGGTGATGGTAGCTCTTCCACTCCTCCCGCAGGCATGGTTTTCCCTGTCTCTGGAGTACACTTTTCGCATATTTTGTGTGTGTGTGTGTGACAGCACGCTCGGCCTGCATTCATTACACAGCGTCGAGCGATGGTGGTAAAGTGTGGCGGCGGAGTGTGCTATGTTGCTTCTGCTGTGTTTTGTGCTACTAATGCCCCCCTCCTGCCCTTCCCTGCCTATCTGCCGAGATCGGGAATGTGCTATTGTTGCTATTGCTCGTGTCTAAGAAAGAGAAAAAAAGATACAGCGAGAGAGACAGGGGATAGCGAAAAAAAAAACAGACGGAATAAAATAAAGGACCATAACCGGCAGCAGCAGCCCTGGAGAGGCCAGCTCGCCCATAGCATAGGTTAGGTCCTCAACCAGCGTGCGGTGGCGATGTTGCGTTGTTGTGTGTGCCGTTTGCAAATGAAAGTGTTTTATCTTGTTGGCTGCGCACGCGGGGGTCGGCGGCGAGTCGCGGGTCGCGTGTGCAGTGAAAGAAGGGAACCAACACGCCACCATCTCCAGCCCAGCTCCCAGTGCCACACGCCACGTCCTTATGCTCAAGTGGTTTCGGTGTTTCTGCTCGCCGCTCGATGGGAAATGAAGTGAAACGGCGGGCTCGCGGGACAGCGATCGCGTCGGTTGTTCGCGAAGTTTTCCCTTCAAATTTCGATTCTACTAGTTTGTCCCTTTCCGTTTTCTATTGTACGGATGTGAGAATGCCAAATGTTGCTCGCGCGTTGGTCGTTTGCAAGCAGAAGTAAGAAGTGGGTAATGGCTGGTGTACTCCGAATGGAGCGAGCTAGCAAAAATTAGACGATCGGGGACGAAAAACAAAAAAATTGAATAAACGGTCACTTCACTTAAACCGCCGCACTTCCCGTCTCCCCAGGCTCCTTTTCCCAAGAAGCACAAGAGCGTAAGAAGCATAAGAGTATTCCACGGCGCCACGCAGGAGCGAAGGAAGGGGTAAGGGGTCGACGCGAGCATACAAAGTGTAGCACACGCCATAGTTAGGATCTCGGGCTCCTTCTCTATCCCTCCTACCCAACAAACCCTTTGCTAATCGACAGGACTCCACTACTCTACTTCACCGTTTGGGAGCTACAATTATAGTGAAGACACAAACGGTCCGGAGACCAACCGCGTGGCCAGGCAATCGCCAGCGCTCCTTTCGGCCTCCCTCTCGCCCAAAGTTGCCAAGTTAGCTCCCCTCCCGTCACCGGGAGCAACTCTTTCATGCCAGACACGACACACCGCCAGACGATTCCCTAGAGGGCCGGTTGGCATGCCGGGGAAGGGGAACTCGCAAACGAGCGTTATCCATTTTTGGAATGGAAATGTAACGTTTCAATAATTAGATTTAGCGCACATACAACCCCAAACCAAACAGCACAACAACAACAAAAAAAGGCGAAAAAGATACCAACACCATTACTATTTCTTTTAAAGACCTTTCTCGCTGTCCCCCTCGCGCTTTTTCTTCCACTCCAAACGGAGACCGACGGAGCGATCGCAACCCAATGGAGCATTTTGGAGGGGTTAGGGAAAACACATAACGGTGTTTGCGGTGGTTGGTGGTTCGGTGTCCCGATGACCCCGTCACCCGTCCCTGCCGCGTTTCCAAATCTAAAGCTTGTTCCGTTTTTAGGCCCCGGCGATCGTTTGGACGTGGTTCGCGCTGTTGCAAGACTTGCTCCATGATCCCATCGGTAGCAGCGAAGGGAGCGTATGAGAGCGGTCCGGATTGGGTCCGGTTGGAAGGGGGGCATCTTTTTGCATAGCTTGAAGATGATGTTGGCTGCAGGATCAAGGGGACTGAATTCGTAGACTATGAGGCACTCATACACGCGCGCGCGTCGTCGACAACAGTTGCTGTTTTTCAGTGGGGAAACTTTTGCCTTCCCGCACAGCCGAAGCCAGAGGTGGGAAACACTAAGTCTAATTTTGAAGAAAAGAATCCATCTCTATTTCTCCTGGAGATTAATCAGATATCAGATGCCTGAGGAATGGTAACTATAAGTAGAGAAAATTCAAAATGGCTGGCATGAGTTGCGCAATTTGGTTCTGTTTTGTCAAATGTTTATGACAAACTAAGCCTATGTCCGGGCATTTTTTTGTTCGCAAATTTATATCTTGCGTGCATATAAGGGTTAAATCTAGATGATCAACAAAATGACAAAGCTTGCCTAATTGGGGAAAAAAATGAATCGATTCGATTATTCGTCAATCAAGAGAAACTCCGAAAAGATATCTTTAGGGAAGCCTTGGGTCTAAACAAAATTTGTAACGGTTTAATCGGCGACACTTCTTCTTCTTTCCTGGCGTAACGACCAATTTGGTCATTGCAACCCATTAAGGGTTTTCGAGACTTTTTCCCCTTTAATGGATATAGATTGTCAATCCTTCGTACCGGGGAAGGTCCAGTCTGGATTTGAGCCTACTTCGGGTTGTGTTAGAGCTCACGTACGCAGTCTTCTATCCTGGACAATATATTCCCGGATGAGATATTCTCCTTAATAAATTACCATTTTCAAGGGATGAAAGTACCAATTAAAGCCGTCCCGATTAAAGCCTTTTCGAAGCAATCGTTACCTTCATTGGTTGCAAACATGCGTCTTTAGTAGCTCTGGCTTTTCGCTGCCCGGTTAGTTCGCCATCCCTGACCCAACGCTTACTTTGTTCACAAGCTCCGCAGTGCTTTATGTTTTTAAATTTTTTGTGTTATACCACCGGTTCGTTTCCTTTTTACTTTGTTGTTGTTGATTTTACTTTATTTTTTGGAGACCCCAACGGGGGTCGGTCGACTGGAAGTCTGCGTCTGCTGCTGCTGCCGCCGTTTGCCGCGGGATCCGTTTCGGTTCGAGCGCGTTGTTAATTGTAGTTGTTCGCCGTCGTCGTCGTCCTGTCTGACAGCCGCAGGGCTCTAAATGTGCCTCCGCCAAACGCTGTGCGGTATGATAAGTTGTCTTGTAATCCACCCACTGCGCCAGTCAAACGAGCGAAATCGAACAAGTTTCTTGCGCGGGGCGGGGGAGAGCCTTTTTTTGCGTTTCCCTCTCGAGATCTCGGCCTGTTTTCAGCCCATCGTGGACTTCCCTCCCGTTCGCCTAAAGTGCTGCTGGGTGAGTTAATGTAATGATAAACACAGAGCAAACGGGGAAAAAGTGTTGCTAAAGATAAATTTAGCCGCTACCGTCGTAGTCGTCGTCGTCGTCGGCGGTTGTGTGGAAATTTTCTGGAACAATCCTTTAAAGCAGGTCTAGACGGACTCGCGCGTTCCAAGCTTCCTCGGCATTCTTTCCCAGGCGGCTTTTGAGAGGTTCTGTTCGAGGCGAGGTTTTGTTTTTGCCTCTCTTGTTCTTGCCTTCTGTGGGAAAAGAATCTCCTTCCCCATGCGACCGTCCGTCAGTCGGTGGTCGAAGAATTTGCCGACATGTTCGTGTCCGCTCCATTGCTCCTGCCGGGACTCCCGTTGCAGCGCAACTCTTTTCCAGCTGCAGGCTCGATGGTATGGTATGAAGTGTTCAATTTGTTCTGGATGAAGCAGTTGAGTTGATGGTAGTTATCTTACGACTGAATATTCTGTCATAATACAGCATAAAAAGCAAACACATGCCCTCTTCGAGTCGTGCGAGTTGTGTGGCACGTGTGCGTTCCGGTGCTTGTGATGTTTCCCACACGCGACAGATCGACAAGAAAAGCAAACAAAAATCTGACCAAAGCGTACGTATCCTCATCGAAGCCAAACGTTTGCGAGGAAAAATTGGCTGTTGCTTGGTCCTCACGTTACGGAAAGATAAGCAAAATTCCTCGAGTTTGGGGAAGGCCAGAAGAGGCGGCCGATCCTTCAACAAGGACCTACAGCCAAGGGAGTGGAAACCATTTACCGACTAGTGGAGGAGGAAGAGTGCGCCGGAATGTTCTACTTCTGGCCATCGATAACATCGGGCTCGTGCTCTGCTTGTGAAGCTCTGCTGTTTGCTGAAAAGACGTCTCAATTGGTCTTACCCCCCCCGCGCACTGGCCAGCGGTTCGTTTGAGTTTGTTTAACTTTTCGAAGCCCAGTTTCTTCAATATTTTTTTTTTGCGGTTTGTTGCAAATTGCTTAATCGTTCATAATTGTGTGCGCAGGACTCGGGTTTGCTTGTCGTTTTGTTTTTTTGTCCGTTGGATTTTCGCTGCCTGCGGTGCCGCGGTCTAGTTTTTCAGGAAGGCGAAAGCTTGTTTTTCGTCGGTCGACTCCCACAAATGGATGCTGCTGCAGGCGGTCGCGTTCGGGGGTTGCTGCTGTGCATTTTTTTTTGGCTTCACTTACAGCAGCACGGTTTCTGGCCGGTTTTACCTACGCTTAGCAAATCGGACTAGCTCCAGACACCCATAGGGAGACTCTCGGACCGGCGCGAGATTGTTTCAAGTAGCATGATAGACGTATCTTGCGGGCAAATTGTTCATGTTGTGCATTGATCGCCGCTGTTTCTGATTAGGCGTGGATATAGCGTTCTGGGTGTGAGGCGTCGAAAAAAGCTTATCGAATGCAGCTTTAAAGACTCCTTCGGGGCGGGACTCCTTGTTGGTTGGATGGATGCAATTTTTCTAGACTGCCTTAAGGAAACCAGTTTAAAATGTTTTTGTAAGGCAACCTAACCCCTACGTATGCGCTCATATGTTCGTGTAACTTGTTCCAGACTGGACTGTTTTTTTTTTTCGTTTTCTTACAAACCATCCAAGCGGGTTGATCGCCCGAAAAACCGGGGGGAAGGTTGTTGATCCGCGATCATCTGTGAAAAATCGACGCTTTTCTCTTCGCTTCACATATCGGCGCACGTAATTTAATCTTCTCTGCCAGCAGACAGAATCTTGGAAGTAGACTTTGGGGGTTTTTTTCTCTCTCACTCTCTTCTGTTTCTTCCTCCTCGTCTACTCTACTCCACTTAGTTTTCATGCATTTTATCGCTCCTTTTGTTACACTTTCGCGCAGCAGCCTCTATCATCGTCGGTACACGGCCGGCTCGTAAGGTAACGAACTTTCGATCGTCGCCGTCGGATCCGTGCCCTTGCCCCACCTTACTGCCGGCCATGTATTCATTTGCACCGGGCGACCGGCATCGAGCTACGGAACGAAAAGGAAATGAACAGGGAGGGAGGCTTCAGTTCAGCTTCTCAGCCCCGGCGGATGGTTAAATGCACACGAAATTAGGCACGACGTGGAAAACGGAAAACATTTTCATACCACACGCAGTCTCTGCGGTTAGAGAAGCGAAGAAGGAAAGAACCTGGTAGTACTGGAGCAATGGAGTGTGTGTGTGTGTGGAGGGCATCATCCTATTTTTTTTTTTTCGTTGAGCTGTTGCTGTTGCTTCCTCCGCTTCCAAGGGTGGTGGCATATTGGGCTGGGGGAAATGAAATGATGGATGGAGCAGTGGGAAATGTGGAAGCACCTTAAAATAATTCTGGATAATTATCTCTACGTTTCGGCATTATCATCAGCATCCTCCGTGGCGTGGCGTAAGGGGGGTTCACTCGCCGCAACACCCGGAGTAAGTGTTTTTCGAGAGACGCCGTCCGCGGTTCGGCTTTAGAAGGCCCCCGGGGGTGAATTGCTCGTGAAACCAAACGGTACGGCAACGGAACCGGGGAATAAAAAAAAAAAACCAACATCTAACTAACCCACACGATGATGATGCCCGGGGTTCGTTTCCCCCGGGGGTTGTTCAACCCTTCCCGTAACCGTTTGCGTTTAATCTAGAGCGGTTTAAGGAGGGTACTTCTTCTCTCCTTTAGCTCTTGTTTGTAGTTGACAAAATAAGGACCTGCTCAAAATCGCATCCCGCCGGCCCACGGAGGTGGGAAACGCGGTTCCACTGTGTTTGTCTGCGTGTGTGTGTGCCCTTGGCCAAGAGGACGTTCGATGGACGTTTGTTCCGAGGGCTACAAACTATCTCCTCCTTTTGCCGTTGCAATTGCGCTGCCCGCTTGCTGCGAGGGGTTCGTTTTGTCTGGGAAGAGATTTAAAGAGCCACCGCCAGCCAAAAAACAGGTCGGTGAAGCGGAGGGAACATGCTGTGCGTGCCGGAAGGAAGAGATTTCGTTTGCTGTTTTCCCCCTCGCCCGCCTAATCCCGTGGCAATATTCGTCACGTCACATCGATGGCGTTATTTATTAGACCGTATAATTGAAATCCCTAGGGTAGGAAATTGATCCCTCGGTGACGATGTAAAAAAGGCGAAACATATCACACAAGCGCCGGGATTCATGTTCGGCTTGTAGCGTTCTGTCATGTGGGCTTTTTTTTGCTGTTGTTGTATGTTTGGGTTTACGAAATCAGGGTTTATTGATTTGATTTTCATTGCACTTATTTGCATGGACGATAAATTTTCCTTAAGATAGCAATCATTTCGTTAGTATTATCTGTTATAAATCTTGGGTATGTATAGTACCCGAGCTGAGTATGTCAACCGATATTCAAACAGTGTTTTATTTGAAAACATTTTCCTACTCAAAAGAAACCAAATAGACGATCGCGAGAAATCTCTTTTGTGTGTGCTCTAGCTGGCAACGTTCGGGCCAACCCGCGTCTAGTATGCATTAGAGCTCTATCGTTTTGTGTATGCTCTCGGCATACACACGCTTTAACGAATCTGATCCCCGTGTTCTTATGAGGTGAAAACAAAAATGAAACGAAACCGTGTTGAATTTTATTTACACAGACTGGCGAAAAATAAACCCTTCGACTCATCTGCTCCATCGGTTCCTCCGTCGGGTTTTGTTGGAACGCGTCGTGTCACCTTTTCCCTTGTTTTTCGTGCAAATAAGACCTCAATTTTTGAATTTCCCTCCAACTATCTGGGATTGGTGTTGTGGGCCGAAGTTGAAGTGAAGCAAATGTTGACGAGTGGCATCGAACAAAAGGTCGATCGATAGCTGCTTCTGCAGCGACTTAGAACCTTGCCTTCATTCAAATCTTTCTAGATGGATATTAATGTTCAATTTTTTAATATTTATCATCGGATACCTCATTTCAACAATATTATCACGCTTGCTCATGTTTATGATACATTTATTGAAAACCCGTCGATATAAAAGATTTCTGCTTTTCTTTCTATGAAGTCGCACAACTTTGAAACTCGTTTAGGAAACCGTTTGCTTTGAGCTTCTTGAGCGGTTCTGCGGTGTTGGTTCGCAGGTTTGCCTCCACTGTGATGTTCCTGTTTTCCTTTCCTTTTTGCACCAGAACACGACCGCGCATCGTGCTCTTCGATGGATCACCTCCTCCGCTCCGATGTGTGAGTCGTCTTTGCATGGTTCGGCTTTATTATGCTAATAAGCGCAATATAATACACCTTTTTTTTTTTGGGTGGATAACTTCACCCTCATCCCGCTCGGAAGCAAGCAGAACGCGGTTGCGGCTCTACTTCCTCCCGCCGTCTCTTCGATCCAACCAGGCATATGCCACAGGTATTCCAACTCGGGAACATCAAACATCGGTAGCGTGGAAGGCGGGCCGTCTCGCTCTAGCTGTCCTTTATGCGTTCCTCTAACCCGCAGCTCCGAGAGGGAGATATAAAAGATGTAAATTATTAATATGTAAATGAATCATAAACCGCCAAAAATTTATGGATTTTCGACTGGTTGGTTCCTCCCGCCACCATCAGCTAACACCACCGCACACAAGCGCACACGGCCACTGTAGTTACTTTGTTGTGAGATCCTTTCCTTGTGTGTGTGTGTTTGCGGTGCTATACCTTTTTTTTTCTCCTTCTCGTGCTTCCTTATTGCTATCACAAAGCGTATTATCTGGCACGATTGCTCCTGCAACAGTCTAACTCGGTTACAGCTCCGAGAGCAGAGCCTTTAGGAGGATGCTGTTGTTGAAGTGTGTTCCTCTCGTTCTTTATGACCTCCTTCCCCGTCGGTGAAGAGTGAAGAACCACGAGGGTGGAGCACGATGGAAGGACGTATGTTTATAAAGATTTGTTAAAAGGAGTGCAAATGTAGGAGGACGACGCAGATACTGCTGAAGGGAGGAGCGGCTAGCTGGCATATCGCTCCGATTATGTCCCAGGCGGAAAGCGAGAAGGAGGAGGTTGGTGTTAGGGAAGTTTTTTTTTTTTTGGAAGGTGTTGCGTTGTGCAACAGCTCGCCGCGGGAACCCTGGAAACGTTCCGCACACTGAACCCTCGTCGACAATCGCCTACTCCTCCTTCCCTTGCATTTTCTGTCTCGTGAAGCGCTTCGGAAGCATTCGATGCGTCCGCTTTGGGCGTCGGGAAAAGGGGGAATCAATGAGTCCCGGCTGGTGTCGCCTCTCCGGGTCCTTGCTATCGGAGGTTGCGGAGGGCGACGGAACGATCAGATGGATGACGTGTCCCCAGGATGGGCTCATTTCTATCCGTTACGTCCCATTTCGAGGGACTTTTCACTGCGCATCTGAAAAGCAGGGGCATAAAATATCCTCATCCCGGACGCTCGGTGGAAGCAGATGGGGGAGGACCGGAACGAGAATCTTTTTAAAAGTCGGGAGTCGGTGGATTTTTTTCGGGGTCGCGTTCCGCATCGGGGACGAATAGTAGGTGCCGGAAGGGTGCTAGATTCTCGCTTTTGAATTATAAATGAACTAATACCATAACCGGTTGCCATTCGGATCGACCGATTTTGTTGTTGTATGGCAGGAAATGTTCGTGGCCGGCGTGGAATATTCTAGCAATCGGAGTGGAAGAGGCGATGTGATGGTGGTCGTAGAAAAATACTAGCACACAAATGGTAGGACATCAAGGAAGAGCGAGCTTCCCAGCAGTTCCACAGGCGAATCCATATGGAAAAGGTTCCACTTTCTCCCGTTCTCCCCGCTTTGATCGAATATCGGTTTTCCGCATGCACAGGGCGATTGGAAGCAAAAACAAAACCCACTGGATGGAGAGAAAAAAAAAACACCCCCCGGTTCGAAGAGCCCCGATCATGATTGGAGTAATATTTGAATCTTTGATGACCACGACGGCGGGGCGGCAGATTCTCGATATCGCACTACGGACGGAGCGGCCAAAACCCGTTTATGGGGCTCGGGGGTTGCGTTCATTACTATTTGATCGGATTTTTATCTCAGCCCCCTCCTGGAAACCAGCAGCCAACGTCTGTTCTCTCCCTTTCTTAATCTTCGCATACACCCCCGTTCGATGGAGATAATCATCTTTTCAGCAGTTATTTTTTAACAGCCCCATATAAACAGCATATGAGTCGTTCCAGCGAAAAGGAAGAGCGAAAGAGACGGAGACAGCACGAAAAAACGGAGTTATTTTTTTTAATAATGCTTGCTCGCACAACTCTGCATAAAACGGAATTGCTGAACATAACTTGAAATCGATACATACACCGTCTGATACGAGCGAAAACGCAGAGAAAGAGAGAAATCTACTAAAAATTCGCGATCGAATCTGGTAAAATGTCAACTCAAGGAACAAAAAAAAATGAAGAAGTATAAAAGTCACTTTAATCTGAGTCATATTAACAGAATCTATTGACGAGAAACAGAATGGAGGCAAAAAAATCGTTTTCTTTAAAATAATATTGAAAAGATAATCTGTCGTATAAATTACGTGGTGATAAATTGATTACCCGGCAGCTTCCTTTTCAAACGGTCCCGGGCCGTTATCGGGTCCCTCTGCTTCCGCAGCCGAAGAAGAAAAACTTCCCGCTAGTGAACATAATTAGCTACGAAAACACCGTATAAATCCCCAATATATTTCCAATATCGCACACACCGCACCCGATTCTCCGGATAGTAGGCCCCTGAAGGGCGGGGTAGCCTGCTGGTGGTGGACCTTAAAATTGCCTCCGCTCCGGAAGACACGGGCACGGCAGCGCGGTAGCGAGACGAGTGATTTAGTACGGAGCACTCACGCACAAGCCCGGAAAATGATAAACGGTCGTCGATTCCCGGGCTGCTCCTTCTTTTCGTTCCGCTATTTGTCATCGTCGTTGCCCTGCGCACGGCCCGCCTCCCCCGCGACGGCGCGTCGGCTTATGGTTGCGATAGTTTTGCCCTCGTGCTCTCTCTGCTGCTGCTGGTCTGCGAAGAAAGAGTCGCGTCCATCTCCGGACCGACACGGAGCGCTGGTTCCGTTCACGCGGAGCTCGCACTGTTGCTGTGGCCTTTGTGCCCAGACTGCCGCAGCACCGATACAGCCCGGGTCCAGTCGGTGGGAAAATCTTTCCTCCCCTGTGCGTCCCCCAAGGCAGAGCTCCAGATCGAGTCAACGCTCCGTGCTCCCGGTTGATGGTTTCCGTGAAAAGTGATTCCGGTTGATGCTGTTGATGATCATGATTAATATCGAAAATTTGTCAAATATGATAATGAGCATCTCGCAGAGATTCGCCCCTCCGCATTCGCCGGTTGGGGAGGAATCTGCGCCAGCCAAAGCGAGTTGACGATTGGCCCCGCAAACATTGTAGAGTATGCTAATCTCTGTAGCATGTTGAGCGAACACAGTTTCAACACGCGAACGGACGGGCGTGTAGGGAACGCGTCCGTGGGCGGGAGGGATATGCAGAGGGCATCGGAGAAGGAATGGAGATCGAGGCTGGAGCTGGCTGGAGCGGGCCACGCAAACGTTCCGTGAAGTGATAAAAACCTTAAATTTTTGGCGATTTCGAGGTTAAGTTGCCGAGCGGAGCATAGCATCGAGCGTGATCGGAGATTCTTTTTTCTCGGAGATTGAGACCGTCTCGGCATTCCTCGGCGGAAGTACTATAACAAACCTCCCGACAACCTTTTTTTTTTTCTCTGTGTCTCACTCACACACACACACATTTAACGGCAGTGTGTCGTCTAAAACATATCGCTGCCCATGTGTTGTAACCGTTTTGTCCTAACACACTTTTTGTTTTGAGCCATGAAGCTTGCTCTGATGGCCTAGTATGCTCGAGAGCCAAAGACGGAGACCCCCGGGAGACTTGGACTTGGTCTTTAGCTATATACTCAGTGTTGTGATACCGGTTTGTTATACGCTGAATTTTTATCACCATTCGTGGGGCCACTTTTCGCTGGCCAGGCGAGACATCCAGTCCCCAGTCGCGAGTTGTGTTTATTGTATTTAATTTCTTTTCCTTCTATCATAATCCTACTGCGTAGTTTTCTTTTCCTCACGGTGTCGTTCATCGAGGTTTGGTTGGGATTCCATCTCAACATAGGCACGGATTTAGTTGGTGGTCCATTTAAAAGGTTTACCTTTTAAATGAAAGGTAAATTAAATTTGACGACACAACAGGGTGTGGCGGCTCTCGCAACTAAACCGCCAAAAAAACGAAGTAAAAGATACGGACGAAAGGAAGCATTAAGAAGCGACGGCGAAGCGAACGATTATCCGCTAGATCGCTAGGTCGAAAGTGTGCGATCAATTGGAAGCTATTCATTAATCACGATTTTGGCGAAACATATTTGACGTGTCGTAGGGTCGGTAAGCCCACTTTTTCTTCTTGTTTTAGAACAGCATTAACGACGGTATCGAAAGCGAATATAAAGGACTTTGAACTTCGGGGTCTTTAACCGTCCCCTGAAGCGACTTCCACGGTGCATATTCTGGCGAGAATAAATCTTCTGAGTGGTGATTTTTCGTCCCGAAATCAATCATGTTCGTTTTTGTTAGCTTGCCATGCCGTTTTATCTATCCGCCCGTTCCGGGGATCCGTCAAAATGGTACTCGTTTTATCCTTTCGCCTCTTCCGCCCACCGACTTTTATGGTTTGTGGGAAGCGGGAGCCATTAAGCGGTAATTTATTCTGAATCTTTCTAATTTCACCCCTTCCTCTGTTTCGTTTCAGTACGCGCCGGAGGAGTACACCCACGAGAGTCCGGTGTCCGGCGGGCAGCGGTACACGTCACCGAAGGCGGGCGGCGCCCTGTACCAGCCGGAGCCGTACTACGACTCGCCCGGCGGTTCCTGGTATCCTTCGTCGTCGAGCGGTGCGTACGCGCCCCATTCCGGCACCGGTGGGTACCACAACGTCGGGCATGGCGCCACCCATCTCGGCGGTGGAGGCGGTGGCCCCCAGCACAACCATGACCAGTACGCCATGTCGCCGGTCGGTGTCCCACACATGGACGGCAGCCATCTGACACAGGTAAGGGAGAAGTTAACTTTCACTCATGATTATCACCCGCTAACGCATGATTTTATCTTCTTTTACACGCGCGTTACCAATCACGCCACAACACTCACCACGAATGGCATTTATCGGATAGAATCAAACGCAAGCACTTCCACCGATGAGCACGTTCCGGGGCAACAGCGCACAGATACCGGCCATCGGGACACAGGGCCAGAATTCACCCGCAATCTACAACGCAATCGCTGCTGCCGGGCACCACAATCAGCATGCGCAGCATAGTCCCATTGTACAAAACGACACGATGGTCGGCAAGGCACTGCAGACGGTTAGTATACGCTGACGCTGATAGACGCTGTACGGACAATGGCGGTTTTCTAGACGTTACGATCACTCGATCGATGGATGCTGTTAGCTTGTGAGCAACTGACCTTGCCGGCACGAAAGTAGATCGAGTTTTAAGTAGTAGATCGATAAAAAATCTGTTTGTTATGCGTTTGTGCAAAGCATTTCGCAATTCGTTTCCAATATGACGGAGCCGATCGAAGCATAAACACGATCGAGTGTTTACTGCATGTACCGGTCACTCAGCATTGCCACATATTTTAGTTGTACACTTTCATACAGACAAAAAAAAAACCACGCATAACACACACGCTCACATATTCACGCTGTCTACCGGCTTAGGATTCGATTAAAAGCTCACCAGTACGTTGTCGATTCGCTTTCGTGTATTAATTTCTCTCTTTTTTTGTTGCCCCCGCTGTCCTCTTCCAGATGTATCCTACCGACCAGAGCATAAGCAGTTACGGCTCTAATCCAAACACACCAGTGAACTCCCCTCCGCCCCTAACGTCCCAGCAGCAGGCTCAGCAACAAGTTCAGCAGCAGCAGCAGCACCAGTCGCAGTCAACACAGCAAAGTATTCATGCCGCCGGTGGTGGTCCGGTGGTGGGTCCCGTTGGGGCGAGTGTGGCGCCCGGTGGCCCCACTTCCGTCAGCGGTGTTGCGTCAGTGGCCAGCGCGGCGGCGGTGGTGGCGGCCGCGAGCGGAAGCTGGCAGCAGATCAACCCAGTGATCAACAGCAACGGTGGGCCGGCCGGTCTCAACAGCCTACCGAACGGTTCCTATGCACCCGATCTGGTGCACCGAGGTCTACCGCATATGGTAAATATTGTGCACACCCGCAACATTTGCACGGGTCTTCTGGTGCCCGAGTTGTTTCGGGACACCTTTGTTGGTACTGATTTCCCCGCGACTTCTATCGTGCGATGTGTTGGCTCAAACGATTTTCCCAGTTGCATTCGGAGACGAAACTGTTTGCTTTCGCAAATCATGCTCTGTATATTATTACGCATTTCGCCAACGCAAAAAGCCTCGCTCTCATGTGCGAGTTATTTTATTCCGGGCGTTTTTTTTTTTTTTAATTACCAGTTTCTTCCTTTTGTACTGTAGATATTCTCGTATGACTTCTTTCTAATTGTTATGCTATTTTATCGTCCTTCACAATCTCGACTTATTACGTAATGCGAAAAAAAAACAATGTATTCTTGTTTTTGTTTGTTTAATTTGAATACACAATTGCTATCGCAAGCTTATCTGTGGCTCACTGTGTATTCGATACGTTTAGCGTTGATTGCAGCATGATGTCCCATTTCACATTCTCGATCTTGGGTGTGATGCACCTTTTTAATTATTATGTACCGTATCCAATCAGTAATAAGTTGAAAGTGACCCGCACAAAACAAATAATAATAACGTAAATCTGCATCGTATTTAGCTTCAACTGCACCAGTATATAATATCATTTTCGTCTTATTCGAGTAAAACTTTACCGTGTTATTTTTTTTAAATATTATACGTGTCACAACTACACGGCGAAAATTCTATTTCGATAATGAGCCTTCACGGTGGAAGGAGAAAAAAAAACCCCTCCAAGTCGCACTTGTTTTTGCGAGGTTAAAATTTTTTTTTTTCTATTTGGCCTTTTTAATGGTACCAGTTCTTTTAATTTTTTCGTCCTGCGTGTTGTTCTTTCGAACCATTTTTTGTTGATGCATGTTTTTTTGTGTTTATTTCGTATTTCTTTCCGATAGGCCAATTCCCCCGAGATACAGCAGATAGAGGAAACGCTCATGGTGTCGCTTCTTAGGGAACATGAAAACATTGCGGTAAGTAAAGTGTGTAACGAAACGCTTGTCTGGCGCACACGATCAGCCCCGTGACCCGTGGCAGCGGGCAAGGGGAGGCTGTTATGATTCTGCGCTCGAATTCGGAGCGAAATGTCAAATGTCAAAGTTCATCCTCACCAGAGAGGGAGCGCAAAGAGTCTGATTGTTGCATCCGGTCTAGACGTCTCCCGGCCTGGTCATCCAGAGTTAAATCTTAAACACTAAATAACCAAGCTTTGTTTGACGGTTTGAACTTTGCCTTCCGTTTATTCTCTCATCTGCTACCCATTTTGGTTCGTTTTTATTAACTGTTTAAATGCACTTTTGTAAATTAAATCGACATATGTTTTAATACTCGTTCGAGAAGTGTACGAGAAGCCGTTTGTTTGTTATTATACTTTGTTTCCTCTGGTGGCTGTACTGTCGCGTAAGATCTTTATTTTATATATTTGATAGCACGTATGGTTCTTTGCCTTTGCCCAATGATTCCTTTCTAATTGCTTACGTTATCATTTCTAAACGCCAGCGAAGGCAACAGTTGTGTACGATTAACGAATTACGTTCGTTTTACGGCTGTCCGATGGTTGTGGTTTTAATTTGCATTCGTTTTTTTGGTCGTTCTCCTTACGTTTCCACAGTCCTTGCAGGGTTCGCGCATGGAAGAGCGGCTCGGTGATGCGCTGGACGTGCTGCGGAACCATTGCGAGCCGCAGGTCGGCGTTTCGCTCGCCTCGATCGATCCTTCCGCGACCGCGTCACCGTACCCGACCGGCAGCGGTGCGCCGCTCATTCCACCTTCCTCCCAGTTGCAGCACGACACCCCGTCCGAACTGTCGGCCGCCCCGGTGAAAACGGAACGGCTCCCCAACAGCGCCGCGGTGAACGTGAACAGCAGTAAGTAATCGCCAACGATCGCTTTCCCCCCCGACGGGGGGGAAGACCCGCAAGCCACACAAGAAATACTCATAGGTGATTTACCGTCAACGTTATCATCTAAAAAAACAGTTTATCATCTATCTGCAGAGAAACGCAAAGAACCGCCAGATTCCGATACCAAGCCGAGCAGCTCGGTGCAGGGTACAGCGAAGGGTGCCAAACGGCAGCGCAAGTAGTAAGTCACTTTTATGGTCCATTTCGCTTTTCCAGGCAGGTTTAGGCGTAGTTGTATGAACGCGTTCAGCGTGAGATGTATGCGCGATGAGTTTGTTTTAATTTTGACCTTTCGTTCGCCAGTATGATCGTGTTTTGTTTAATGTTACATTTACTTTTCGTTTATGTTTGACCGATTCATCACACTGTTGTTTTTTTTTTCCTTTCTTCTTTCATTTTCTTCCTTCTTCCCCTTATTTTCGACTTTCGTTTACATCGTCAATGTTTTATTTCACTCCCCGTGAACCGCTTATTTGTTTCGATTGGTACTGTCTCGTGAACATTTGTACTAGTAGTAAAACCTCGCGCAGTTGTTCCAGCGCCGACGACGACGACGATGACGACGATTTGGACCCGGTGACCAAGGATCGGAAGGAGCGGGAACGAAGGCAGGCGAACAACGCTCGCGAAAGGTGGGTACCGCCGATCGATCGCGTAGATGATCGATAAGTTTAAGCATAGTGGCATGATGTGCGAATAACTGACGCTATTCATCTGATCTCTCTTCTGCTGTTACAGAATTCGCATCCGAGATATTAATGAGGCACTCAAGGAGCTGGGCCGCATGTGCATGTCGCACCTGAAATCGGACAAACCGCAGACCAAACTGGGTATACTGAACATGGCTGTGGAAGTGATAATGACTCTCGAACAACAAGTGCGAGGTATGTTGTTGGTGGCACCGAATGCGCGCGGTTCACTAGGTATTAATTGCTTGCTTGTCTGTGCTTTGCAGAACGCAATCTGAACCCCAAGGCGGCCTGCCTGAAGCGGCGAGAGGAGGAAAAGGCTGAGGATGGTCCGAAGCTACCTCCGCACATCCTACACCAGTCAGGCTACCCTGCGCTACCTGTAAGTAGTATGAAACAGGAACTCGGGGAGTGAACGTAGCCCCGGCCAAACTTCTCCGAGGATACCGAGGATGTAGGAAGAAAAAGAAGAGCAATTCACGCGGAAAAACATCCTCTCGTCAGCAAACGACAAGAAACTAAAGTTATGATTTGTTTTCTAATCCTCTCTGTGCCGCGTCCGCTGCGTCCTCGCTCCTGGGGATCTTGATGAACGGCGGTTGTGAACAAACAAAAATCAAACAAAAATCCACACCACCACCTTCCCGAATCAAATCAACAAACCACCACCACAACCATCACCCCCTACACACCGATGGATTGATTGACCAAACTCTACAGGGTGCCCCGCCAACTCTGCCCCACAGCGGACCACCACAATAGCATACCAATTTTACCTGCTTCATTCGAAGATAACAACACACGCACTCTCTTTCGTAACAATCCTCCCCCAAACACAGCAACAGTCCAATACAAATAATTAGTTAAAGGCCAATGAGGGAGTAGTAGGGGATCTACGGCACCGACCAGCACCGCAGCTTCCAGGAGCCGCCGAAGCTGCCCCGAAAAAAGGCACCCGGGTGGCCGGCCTGGTTGGTAGTTTATGCGTACGCACATTATCGTCCCCCAATCGTAGAAGTGAACGCAGCGCAGAACCCTGAGTGGAACAGAAAAAAAAAGAAAAACTGATTCAATAGTAAAATGAAACAAACATCGATGGGATTGAACACGTGGGAGGCATCATTGTAAATACTATACTGAAGAGGATGCCACGTGTTTATGCCCACAATAGTAGGACAAACGGATAGGCGGACCACCGGCCAATGGTGCCATGATTCGGATCACAACTGGAAGAAGTATGTCGATCTGAATTGCCGGCACTGTTGGGAAGGGGCTAAGGGCGGCAAGGCGCTCATACAAGTGCATGTGTTCTGCCTAGCGTACGGCTTTCTTAATGTGACGGCGTGACGTACTTGTAACCATATGTATAATCGCCCGCACACGTGCTCACTGAAAGGATAAAAGGGATTGGTAATGCGTGCATGTAAAATAGGCAACACTACGCTCAAAACGTTGTTTCAACATGATTGGTACCACAGACACGATGATGATAATGATGCGACACCTGTGTATGTTTTTAGAAGAAATGCATTAGGTTAGGGTGATTTTAAGGATATGCATGCCTGTTGGATGGTTGCGGGAAGCGCACGGGCACAACAATACCATAAGAATGGCAGATAGAAGGTGCGCTATTCTGCCAGCAGCGAACGACGATAGGTGCAAAAGAAGTTTTTTTTTACTTTTCTTGTTATAAATCGTGAGAAAAAAAACATATAAGGTGCGAAGGGGGGACATTCGCGGTGCACCGAAGCGAATGATGTAGTGGAAGGAAAACAGTAATAATATCTTTTAGTATTCTCTATATATATATATACACACAAACACACATATTATAAATATATCGATATAAACAAATACAAAAAGCGGATCACGAACCGACGCAAAAAGGCGCCATACTGTGCGGAGGAGGTACAGCATGCATGAGAACGATTCAGCAGGATGATGAATTTCCGTGAAATTACGCCAAGAATCAGCGCGTCGAAGCCAGGGATAATCGAGGATCATTTCTTGAGTTAGCAGTATGCCGTTGCGGTGGGTGATTGAATCGTCTATCGTACGCACAAATCTGTGAAGAGAATTAAAAAAAAAATTGGGCACCGCCACCTTTTGAATCATGCACAACGTTAAATGCCAACTTATCAAACAATCAGCGAGACAATTCTAGCACAGTAATTGATCGGATTGTCCATCATCTGATGGTAGCGGAAGTACACATTTCTAAAAGAAGGGGAGGGCTCGTGCACTTTTTAGACATAATTGCAAGCATTTGTGTGTTGTTTCGTATGGGTTTCTATTAAATTCTTCATTTTGAAAATGCCAAACCAGTCAAGTGCATTTAGAAGAAGACAGACCAACTACAGTAAAACGCGCCCTTTCTTCATTCGACAATAACCAACAATCCACAATCCTATGTACAAACTTCAAAAATGAGTTACTTTTCTACAAGTGCCCGATTAAATAGCTCCCCGAAAATGTCGTGTGCACTTTGGCCTGCCCAAGCACACGATGTGGAATGCTAACTTAAACAAAGTACTTAGCAACCAGTTACCAGTTACCAGTGTACTTAGTTCCATGGAGCGTCGGCTTCGAATTGATTTCCATTTTTCTCCCTGCATAGCACCGCGCGTACGTATCAACTAGCAGTGCCAACAGCCATTGCATCTTTTTGCGCGGGATGGCTTCCCAAACTACACGAGCGTGGGGGAGCGTGCTATGCAATGACAAAAAATTGACGATCGATCGGAATCGGTGGAAATGTGACTTTTCCACCAACAGACGATGGCATCCGTTTCATATATCAGACCAGAAGTTTGGCAATCTAAGGATAATCAATAGCAGTATTCGCTTGTTAAATAGATGGTTTTATTTTGCCTCAAACAATGGCAGTACAGGAGAAAATTCTCTCCACACAAAAAAGCTTAAATTTTAGTCAATTTAAATTTATGCAGGGACAAAACTATACATGCTCATTTTTCATAGTAATAGTTCGTTTAAAAAATCATCAATTTGTCAACCATCAATTCATTTTGAATTGAGACAATCAGCTTCACACGTAATCTATGAAACACAACGCAAGTAAGGCTGGGTCTCTTTAGTTCTGGTCTCGATCGTTCATGAAGTAATTCAGAATATTTGACCATTTTTTGTAATCTTTTGACTCTGGTGATTTTGATTCGTTTCACACTTCGGAAGCTTTAGCATACATATTATTTCGTCTGCGAACCATTTGATGTTGGTTTTTTTTAAAGCAATTTTCTCTTGCTATTCGGTGGCGCTGAATGATTTTTTTAAATTGCTGCTACACGCATGTTTCTATAAACTGCTCAACAACTATGGTCACGGAGTAAAGATTTCGTTCGATTCTTTACCAGCTCGTGCTGGACGCGTAAAAATAGTGTATAAAATGATGTGATAAAATTATTTTGTGAACTCAAGAGAGGTAATATTGAAAACATTCGGGGAAGGATTGTGGTGAGGCAGAGCCGGAAAGTAGTTGAGGAACATTTGCACGATTTCCATTCAAAAACGATGCAAATGCCGCATAGATCATCAATGCCCACAGATTGGATGGGGTTGTTCTGTTATTTTATTTTATTTTTTAATATACTTTTCGTATACTGTGTCCAAGTCGAGATACACTTCTGCCTTTCTGTCGCGACACTGCGTTTCGTTTACAGTAGTACGTACGTGATCCTTTAGTTCCCCTTTCGTAAAACAGTATAAATGAAGTGTCGTCACAATTTCGCAGAAATGGAATCGCAAGCAAATCAGCTTCGATGGATCCTCCCTTGTGTACTGATTAGAGTTTCCTTAAAATGTTCGATTTCCAGTAGTGTTCCAATTGTTTTAGCAATACAAATAGGCTTTGCAAAGCTGTTTTTAAGCATGCATTTGAATGGTTTTTTTTTTAATTTTTTCATTGACGTCCTAAGTTGTTTAAAACAAACATTCATTCAGTTGCTACCAGCACCGGACGGCGTGTCGTTGTCGAGTTCAAATGCGCTACCCTGTAAAGAGAGAAACATACGGTAGAAAGAATTGTAACAGCGGCGTATGTGGAGAAGCAAGAAAATAGATCCATGCGTAATCGCGTCTTAGTTACTTATACATTTTTTTTTTAGAGAAAAGTTTATATATTATATTATATTTTTATAGTATTGTACCAGTTGGATCGCGAATCGGTACACTTTCTTCCATTTGATTTGGTATTTTGTTTCCAAAGCAAAATAGAAAAACAAAATAAAAGTGAAAGATGGATAGGGATGAGAAATTTTAATAGATGAAATACAGATTGGCACACATCACATGGTGCGTTTAGTAATCGTTTTGCCATTTCAAAATGTACACCTTCCAACGTTCGTTTAATTATTATTATTTTTTTTACGATTGTAAAATTATTTTATTTTATTTTAGAGTATTTTTTAAGCAAAAGCGCTGGAAAGGAAGGGAGAAATGGATAAAAAATCGAAAAACAATCACAATCAAACTGTAGGGAAATGGCGCGGAAACGGAATCCTCCCTGGGCGGAGATGAACATTGAGTATTTTGTGGAAGAGTAAATACTTTCTTTTTCTAGGACGCTTTAGTTTAAGCTGCTACTTTAACGCACTGGCTAATTTGCACTCGCGGCGTTCATTTGATCTTCGTTGATCCTACAGTCCCTCCCCTTTCACGCCCAGCTCTTTGCCAACGGGGATTGGGATGAGCGCCGGAATGAAAATTGGCTACATGGTGCAACACGGGTGCGCACGAGACGAGGCGCGCACACTTGCGTGGGGAAAAGTCACAAAAGAGAGGCACAACATTCTAGTTAGAGTGTGTTCGTTTAGTTTCCTTATTTTCCATGGGTAGGACACGGCTTTTGGTTGGCAGGAAACGTTTTCATGGATTATACTGTTTCATCTTTTTTTTTTTCCACCATTGTGCAGATGCAAATGTGAGCTAAAATTTCTGAAGTTGAGCATTACTATAACCAAGATTCACGAGAGAGGGCTAGGGCGGAGTGTCCGTTACACAACGAACAGAACATTAAATCAGAGCAGTAAAATAATATAAAGCAAACAGTTTCCGAAAAAAACGGAAACGGAGTTCTTGAAAACAAAACGTACACCAGTGTACGGCCAAATAGATAAAATTAAAGAAAAAAAAACAGAACAACAGTATAAGCAGAAGAATGAAAGTAAAGTAAAGCAAATCAAAATGTGCAAGCAAATCCATGGTGAACGATAGGAAGAAGAAAAACGAATGTCACAAAATCACAATCAAGATGAAACGAATTGTATTATGTAAAGGACGTTCGCAGGAAACGCGAACCGGAGGCGGATAATGGTACGATGCTGAGCGAGCGGCAATGCATGATGATAACGACAGTGATGTAATGATAATATACCACAGATGGCTACGTTTTAATGAAAAGCAAAAAAGGAAAAAAGGAAAACACAGAAAAACCGAATCAACAACACAGACGAATGAGGAAAAAATCATTACAATGTATATTATGTTATTAAAATAAATGTGCCATTTTTCCATAATAACCATGCTCGAGTGGCGGTTTCGTCGGGGAAGAAAAATGAAAGAAAAACGAAGGATTAGCTAGAAACGCTAGAAGGTTTTATTGAACATCGTTACTCAGCTACCAACGAACACACACCACGCAACGCAGCAATATGAAGGTAAAGGTAAAATGTGTTTTCGTTTCAGTTTCGATGCAATCAGGACGATCGAAGCATTTACAATCACAACACGCGAAAAAGGATACAACCAGTTCAATCAACACCAAACAGAATTGTCTTCCCAGGAAGTAAGTTCCCGCCGAAGCTCGCCCCTTCCGCCCATCAAATAAGTCAGTGCACGCAAGGGGCTTCGTGCGCCCCCGTTCAGTGATCAATCGTCGGCAGCGACTGTATCTTACGGTGGGCACGCAACTTGTCCTTAAACACCGGCACGCCCGCCTTAATCTCCTTGCCCTGCAGCATGACGACGGCCGCGGCCGGGTGCAGCTCGTTCGAGCGGAACGCCATCTCGTCGCAGAAGTTGGCCGACATGGTTTTCGTGAGCAGCGGAGACTTGATCGGCTTCCGGAGCACGCGCGTGCAGGCTGGCCGTCGGGTCGACACCTGAAACAGCGAGTTGCCGGGGAAGGCGTGCGGCAGGGCGGCACTGAACGGATCGACGTATCCTCCGCCGCCGCCACCACCACTTCCATTCCCTCCTCCTCCTGCACCACCGCTCCCCCCAGCAACGCCGCTGCTCCGCTCGCTGACGCTTTCGAAGGACGATTTGGAGGTGTTTTCGGCCGTCTTCGGCTTCTCGCTGGCGCGCCGTTGCTTCTCCAGCTTGACGGTTTGAAAGTTTTTGATAAAATTGCGCGTCGACTGCGAGATCATTTTTCCATCCAGCAGCACTGCAACGAAGCGATCGGATAAAATCATCATTCCCAAGGTTCGAAGAGCGGAAATGTTACAGATCCCCCAATACTGACACAGCTTGTGTCCGGCCGCAGCAGTCACCTTCTCCCGGTAGTGCACATCCCGCTGCGCCGAGCATCCCTGCAGATCGAGCACGCGCAGCGAGTATAGCGCACTTATGACGGGCGTGACGTCGTCCGTGGATTTGAAGTTGTTCTCGGACGCGAGCAAAACCTCCAGCTTCCAGAGTGGCTCCAGTGCGTCAATGTTGGCGAGCTTCAGCTTCTTAATGTTCAGCACCTTCAGATGGTTCTGTGGGTTGATGGAAAAAGGATGGCAGCACCCAGGGTGAAGGAAAGGTCGTTCGGAAACGGAAGCCCCCACCCCCCCCCCGCCCCACTTAAACTTACCGCTAAAGCGCAGAGACATTCGGGATCGAATTCGAACCGCATCGCTCCGTCCAGCTGCTGGCGCTCGATGTGGACCTGTTCGAGCTTCTTCAGCCCGGCCAAGTTCTCCAGCCGTGTGATTTTGTTGTAGCCCAGGTAGAGCTGTTTCAGATTTTTCAGGCTTTCCAAGTTTTCGATTTTCCGTATGTTGTTCCACTGCAGGTAGAGGTGCGTGAGGTGCGCGAACGCTCCCAGCTTCTCGATTTTGCCGATTTGGTTGTTGTGCAAGTACAGCACCAGAATGTTTTTCGTCGGATAGATGGTGTTCTGAAAATACCACAGGGTGTATGAGGCAATAATTTGGTTGAAGTATGCCTCCCGATAATTAACGAAGCTGAAGGTAATTAATTTATAAACAGCCATGACATGATTAGAGCCTCTTCAATAAACTAGAAAATAAATTCAAACTAGAATGAATTCCAAAGGAAAGTAGAGCGCATAGAAAATATATCCTGCGTTCCCCCAAAGTCAGGCCAGTTTTCACATACTTCCGTGCAACTATTTACGTGTGTGACGAGTTACTTTTCATGAGCATTTTTCTGCCTATGCATTCTGCACGCATCGATTGGAATGTTGAACTTTCTTAAAGAATTTTTGAATTATGCATACTTCTGACGTCTCTCGAGACCATAAAACATTCCACAAACAATTGAGCACCCTCGATACTTCGGCGAAACGCCGGTGAAAGTTTTTCCCTTGTGATGTGTGTGAAAAAAAAAATAAAACCACTGAAAGCATTTCTCCTTTTTCCCTCTCTAGGGGTGGTAGTATTTTTTTTTTTTTGTATTATATATTGTGCGAAATTGGGCGTACGGCATTTTGAACAGCGTTTAGCATCTCATGGCTGACCTTTTCAATCATGCTGACAGTGCAAAATTCGGGACCTTGAGTGGAGGAAACCGGCAAAAGCGGTTCCGGAAGCACACGCCGGCTGTATCGAAACATGAGGCACCTTATGTGTGCTCGCGTCATACCGAACAATTCAATCGGTCATCGATAAACGGTAGCCCCAAAAATTGATTTTGGGGTAAAAGGAAACATAGTAAAATGGCTATTGTTTAACGCTTAAAGATACTATATCAGCAAAGTAATCAATGATATACTTACGATTTTAGTCAAATTTTTGTCGTTCAAGTACAGATGGGTCAGGTTGGTCTTGGCCTTCTTGGAGAACACTTTATGTTTGGTCATCTTAAAGTTTTCGGTTTCTGATGCACACCGGATTCACAAAAGTTTTACAATTAAATTCAATATCAATGCTAATGCTTCTGGTTCAAGATCGTTCAAGGCTCGCCGATCCGGAAGGGAACTATTGGATACCGGTTAATTTTGCGCTCCAACGCTCTTAATGAACTTAAAATAAAAACAAATCGAAGGGCAAACCACACCGCAGCACCATTTACCTCGGCACTATTTTTGTCAAGTTTCTAGTTCAAGAGAACGGCTTCACTAAAATCCTGGAACGTTCTGCGTTTGCCCTGAAGCAGCTTCGTTGGGAAGGGTTACCGACAGACTAATTTCTCCTAGCTCGAAAAGTAAACAACTGTTATCGAAGCGCGCTCGTCCACTAGTAACGGTTGCTATGTCTGCGACTTAAGTGGCTTGTTTAATTGACGCCACTTTGCGCCGGGAATCGTGCTGGCGGGAACGTCGGAGACGGTTGGGCCTGCACGTGGTCGATGCCTGTGGATGGATTTCTAGGCTCGTGGGGAATTATTGCGTTGGATCTATTATAATCATTTACAATAACTTGAAGGTAATTCCCGAACATTCTTATTCTAATACTAAGAGTAATTTGCTTCACTTTTGCGCTTTGTATCTCAATCGCAAAACAACTTTCCCGCAACCGTTATTTCAAAATTGTTTTCTTCACATATTTTATGCGAATGTAGCGACGACCACTGTAGCGGAAAATGGCACGTTTTGTGTGGAACGGACCTGAGGCATTTTTTGCTAGGTTCGTGAACTAACTCGTCAACCGTTTATTATTTTTTTGTCAAATGGGAATTAGTGAAATATTAAGAAATTGCAACACAAGCATAAATTTTTATAAGAATTAATTAAAAAGGTATTTTTCTAACCGATTTCTAACCGAGAAGATTTTGTAAACGTTCAATGACTTGACCTAGGTTCGGAGTGAGTGAACGATTCGAAGAACGTCACGTATGTCAGGGGTTCCCTTGGTGCGTACCAAAATGGCCAACACTAAGCCTGACAGTTTGCCAAATTTGTTTGTCATTCGGTTCGCCGCCGCTGTTTGGTCTCGTTGAAAGTGTTAGATCAGTTCGGTTTTTTGGGTGCATTTAGCGAAATCATATCAAATACATTTGTGCAAGGTAATGCTTACAGAACTTTGCACCATTTCCATCGGTGTACTCAATAAACCGCCTGTTTGTTTGCGCCTGTTCACAAGTGCCTTGTCACGTAAACATAACCTCACTGGAATTTGTGTTGATATTCGGATTTGTTTCAGATGTTCCTGACCCGCTCCGAGTACGATCGCGGTGTGAACACCTTCTCCCCCGAGGGTCGCCTGTTCCAGGTGGAGTATGCCATCGAAGCAATCAAATTTGGGTCCACAGCCATCGGCATTAGCACACCAGAGGGTAAGTGTTGTCGGTACAAAGTTAATGTCAATGACGCTAGATGATGTGCAAATTTTTCATATCGAGTGCATTGTCACTTTCCAGGTGTTGTGATGGCGGTGGAGAAAAGGATTACCTCCTCCCTTATGGAGCCGTCGAAGGTGGAGAAAATCGTAGAGGTAGATCGCCACATCGGCTGTGCCACCTCGGGACTGATGGCCGATTCGCGGACTCTGCTCGATCGGGCTCGCGTCGAGTGTCAGAACCATTGGTTCGTGTACAACGAGCGGATGTCGGTGGAATCGTGCGCACAGGCAGTGTCCAACGTAGCCATTCAGTTCGGTGACGGCGACGATACGGACTCGGCTATGAGCCGCCCGTTCGGTGTGGCCATCCTGTTCGCCGGCATCGAGAACGGTGAACCACAGCTCTGGCACATGGATCCATCCGGCACGTACATACGGTTCGATGCAAAGGCCATCGGCTCCGGCAGCGAAGGAGCGCAGCAGAATCTGCAGGTGAGTGCGAACGATCGTACCTTGCTCCACCGCGTTCAGGAATGTTCGCTAATGTTGCCCATGGTTTCCATGGTTTTGAAGGAATACTATCTGCCTACAATGACGATCAAGGAGGCGATCAACCTGGCCCTAAGCACGCTCAAGCAGGTGATGGAAGAGAAGCTGAACTCAACGAACGTGGAAGTCATGACGATGACCCCGGATGCGCTGTTCAGAATGTTCACGAAGGAGGAGGTAGAGGAGTACATCACCAAGATGAGCTAAACTGGACACTTTCGGCGGATAGGGCATCCTTTCTCTCGTTGCCTTCGCATAATGCATCGTCCGTTTTCTTCGTTTTCGCGCGTATCCGGTGGCACGTTGTATGTCCCTGGGTAGCGCAAACGGTATTGGTTGGCAAGGATGTGTTTCGGTTGAGGAAAGGTTCCAAATTAATTACTTTTTTTTTACTAGTAATGCGCAAAATGCAACGGCGAAGTAAGACTTGTACGCAGCACTGAGGGAGAATAAATCTTGTTTAAGAAGTAAAGAATTGATTCCATTAATAATGTAGAACGTAAGTTGAACTGTGCGTGGAGTCGGGGAGCATGCTTTTGGTTTGGTAGTCAATTGGCCAATATCCTGTAGGAAAGTCGTCCGGAAGTTTTTCTATGCTGTTGCAGCATGCACCAAAGCACCTTAAACCATTAAGATAGAATGTTGCTTACAATTCAATTACCAATATCGAGCATTTACAGCATTTAAAGTCGGGGAAGGTCTTTTGATAATATGATAAAGCCGATGATTGCGATGGCTGCTTCATTTAAATAATTCAATGTGTAGTTAAATGTTCAATAGATTTGTAGAGTTACATTTATTCAATTTGCTATCATACTTTTTAAATTAGGTACACATTTTGGTTTCTTTTTTTGCAGCTTCTCTTACCCCTTGACAGAAAAATTAAATACTGTAAATTGCTCAAAATATCCCCGTTAGTTTTTGGAATTCTAATTTTGGGTTGATTTTATCAAGATAAAAATGAATATGCTGAAACTTTACTTCAAAAAATCATAAAGCCTGTACATGTTGCCTCAGTCGGGGAAGGTCATTAATAATATTGGTGACAAATTGGACACAGGTCAGCTCGATGTTCGGCTTCATGTCATGCGATTCTTGACCAGCTGGATGTGTCGCAAAAGCTGTAGCTACAACTTAGACACGGCATTTGCGTTTTTGTTCGCACAGCTCGACGGTTGCTCAACCGATGGCAGGTAAGGGGGTTTTGTGTCAACGCGAGCATGTGAGGCTTCCTCCGTGAACCATAACCGATGGATACCGCGTCATGCGTCATGTCGATCATTTTGGGGGAAAAATCGTGCAATTGTGTTCGATGCGAGAAGACATCCGAGACACGGTGACTTTCCTGGGCTGGCCAGAAGTGGAGCAAATGTTAAACGCCGCCAGCGAACGGATTGGGATCATTATGGACACTAAATAGGAGAAGAGAAAAGAAAAAAAAGAACTCCACATGTTTGCTGCCGTCCGCTGGATCTTTGCGTGATTCCACTTGAACACTTACGTAAAACGACAAACGACACCGCCGACCGGTGCGGAATAATGTACCGTGAGAAATTACCCGGTGCGCCGGTGGAACGATCGCGTCCCTGCCAGAGTCCACCGTCTGGCACTCCACTACTGGGTAAGTGGAGCATGCGCATGGGAGGCAAAAAGCATTGCACTCGAGTGTTGTCGCTCGGGCTGGGACAGCTTCTAGGTGGCTTTTAATGATTTACACGGCGTGCACAGGCGGAATCGAACGCTCACGCCGGTTGCTTCGGTGTAGGCATGCACCGCACAACATCGGCCACGACGGAATCCGACTGAAGGCGGGGGTGCTTCCCGGGGTTCCCGAGCAGAAACGGCCGCTCGTGGGTCCCTTTGTCCGTAAGTATGTTTTATGTTTCCACTCCCGGTTCCACTTTATGACGGACTTACCGGTGACACGACGCTGTTGGGGTTGGGGTTAAAAGGCAATAAATACATAACGCTAAGCCTGGGCAATTTTACGTAATTTACGCCAATAAGGGCCCCTCTGGGAGGAAACCTATTATTGTAACACTTTAAGAACGGCCGTAACTGGCCGGGTGATTGGATGATCGCTGTCGGTTATTGATTTTAGTGGCGTCATTGCGAACAACATGAGAACTTCCACACAAATCGATCGTTCGAGGATTGGCCTTAATGTGGAGAAATGCATAAATATTTTCAAAAATGCATCCTTGACAGTTAAAACAAATATAGCTCTTTAAAATTTCTTACAGATTATTTAATATTTCTTTTGTCTTGATATTCAACTACCTTTCACATGGTTTTTGCTCAATGGGAAAGAAAGGCAACGCGATTACCTAATAAAGAAAGAAAACTAATCTTTACTCCCACTGTTCGCTTCCCCATCGGTTGGTGGACAATTTGCACCGATGGCTGCACATACATACATGTAATTTGGTTCCATAAATATTATCTTCCCCGACCGTATGGGCAGCGTATACCGCCTGATGCTGCCTCACACCGCTAGCGTTGGCGTAGGGCGTTTGCAAATTATGTAGCCACTCTCTTGGGCCCCATTGTCGACTAAGGCTTGTGGTAGCCTGGGAGAAGGTGGAAAAAGGTAGATCACACACATCGGCTTTAATGAGTGCAGAAAGTGGACCCGATCGGAGGCGAAGAGCAATCGGCAAACCTGGTGAGGAGAGTGTTTTGCTGGCTGCGATCACAATCGGTCCCGGGTTATGTTGTGCGGTGGTGTTCGGTTTCGGTGCTGCAAAAATCACACATCACACGTGAATTTATCATAACACCTGATCGAGCACGTCGGGAATGACAATAATGGGTATTTAAACGGAGCGGTTGTCGGTTTTTATTGCCGGGTCTCGTGTACGTATTCCTCTGTGCATCTTATGCACGTGCATTGCCTTCACAATGCTGCACTTCGCACAGATGCTGTGACACTTGGAGGGAAACGGCTGCATAGTTATGAAATGCTACCGGTCGTGCCCGGGCTGGCGAAGGTTAATTTAATTATGCAAATAAAACATGATGTTTGATTTATGTGAGTGTAATCTACTTGTTTTTATTGCCTCCCGGGACCAGCACGGAACCGTTTACTTCTGTACTGCGATCGAATCAGGACGGATTGGCTCCTTCTTTACGGGAACAGTCGGACCCCCGATATGTCCGGTAGATCCGACAGAGATTTCATAGCCTCACCAATTTGTTTCGTTCACGAGCTCCGATTAAACATCGCTCGTAAAGGTAACGAACGACGAGCAATATAATGCAAAACGGTTGTCGGCAAGTAGCAGCAAGTTTTGGCGACCCTTCAAATAGTAACCATTACATACCTGCACAATTAAGTCATCAATAAAAAAGGGCCACTTTCACTAATTATTAATAGTTGTACTTCGTAGACCGAGGCGCCAATGAAAACGTTCGCTTTGCCATTGGGCGGGGTGCAATAAACGTACCATTTGCATCTGTAGCTTGAAAAGATTGGCTTTATGGACAATTTCAGGATTCGATGCGAGGAAATAACAAACATAAGCTTGCTTCTGAACGGTATTCTTTTGACTGTGGTTAATAATTTGTATTGCCTAATGCTGTAAGAACATCAATTGCATCGCATCGTTTAACGAGAGCTCTCGCCGATAAGATTCTAATGAAGAATGAAAGTGGGCTTTTACACTCGTAACATAAAGGAAACCCATGTCCGAATTGTACCTAAGTTGATAATCCTTTTTTAGGATGACTAAATCAATGTTTTCTTCTTTGGATGTTCCAAGTCCAAATAAATAAAGTTTTCAAATCATAGAAATCTATTTGCTAATCATTTTCACCAAAGGCATTCGATTTTCTTTCGTTCGGCTGACGATGGGTAAATCGGTCCGTATTTGGATTCGGATGTTGGAAGCTTGCTCATGACCAGCGTAGTCATTTTTGAAACGGCAGCAACATATTAACTCGACTAAGGCATTTTCGCCGACGTCCGCAAAGGCAGGCATGCACCAATCATTGCCGGCCCATTTCCTGCGCCGTCCATTCCGATCCGTGAACGCTTGGAGCAACAAAGAAAGGCCACCGCGTGCACTGGTCGGACCAATTTCGGCCCAGAAGACCGATCGCATAAGAAAAAAAAAAAAACGCTCACACACAAGACAAAGCCGTTGGTGGTGGTGTGATTAATTTACGCTTTCCATTTGCCGTTCAGTTTGGTAATTTTCCTCGATTTTCCATGGCCACTTGGGCGGATTAACTTTCGGGTTGCCCGTGCCGTGCTGCAGTCGGGAGGTATGGTTACTATAAGTTGGTTTATGCTTCGGCGGGATTTATTGCACCGGGCGGATGAACGAACGGACGGATTATCGCACTCGCGCTCGGTTGCGGGCTTGTGAGGGAACCGAGCATTATGCTGTTCTTCGTTGTTTGTAGTTATATTTGATGTTAATTGTTATTATTATCGAGGGCTTATGGGCAGCATGGAAAGGTGAATGCATCGCAAGGGGGAAACGCGCCATGAAAATGAAGGCTGATTTATAATTAATCATTGAAAACAATCATTCTTGTGTTGGTACTCGCTTTTTGAGCTGTGCGGGTTTTTTTTAAAAAATATGGAGTGGATTATTATGACACATTATGTCTTGTACTTAACACTATTAACAATAGTTTGCATAGCTATTAATTTTACATGTTTCTTTGGGCGCAATCAAGTACTGCAAGTTTCACCATTCGAGTGAGCCATCAAATACAACTGGATTCTTAAGCAATAACACAACATGACTGTGGCACCTTCTGGAAAATTGTCTTTCTACCAGCGGCTCCCCCCGACGCTTATGCTTTGCCGCTTGCCACTACTGCAACCAATGGCGAGGACAAACATTATTAGCTGTACAAGATGAATACAACGGTTCCCTACGCCGGTCCTACACGAAATGGCATCGTTCAGCTTGCGCCACTTAATTGTGCCCCAGTCGGTGGTCGAGCTGAGCCATTGTGCAAGCAACCATCTCCACCATCAGCATCATCATCATCATCATCAACGTCTCGATCGACACTGCTTTATGATCATAATTATTTTAATTAGATTATAACGCGCCCCTGTTCGCCTCACCGAAAGAAAGAAGAAGCAACAAGGTTGAGCCAGTGGAATGGAGTTCTGCATTCGGAATGAAGATGAAAAAGGGTTAAATGCCACGGGTGGACATGTCTCTTTCCACCGCGATGGGGAGTCCTTTTTCGCCCACGCCGCGCCTCCAACCTGCGGTGGAGAAAAGGGACATCCGTTGAATCGCACTCAGGGGGGAACCCAATCCGTCACCAGACCTCACCGCGCTGGCAAAACCCTCGGCAAGGTAAAGGAGCGCCACCACAATTGCAGCCTAATTAAACCCGCTCGAGCGAGCGAAGACCGTCGTGCAATCGGCCGGCAGCCAGCAAACCGTGGACGATGGGGCGCTTTTTTTTTATTTCTTCTTGGACCACCGTTCACCGGTTGGTGCGTTTCGACGCCTACCTTAAAAGCCGTCCATCGCAAGGGATTAACATTGCTTGCAAGAGATGAGGAACATCGCAGCAAAGGGAGGGAGAATAATGCTTTCGAAAGGAAAGACGCTCGCCAAATGAAGCTTTTTATGTGTGTAAAAAGGTTTTTGCTGTCGATAGCCTTTTTGTTCTCCACTCGTTTTTTTTTGGTTTTGTTTGTGACACAGACCTTGAAGCACAGAGAAAGGGAAGGTACGGTGCGCTCGATTGACCGATTTAGTGGAGGGAAATTCTGCATGCCTTTCGAAGGAGACCTTTGCCTTTGTGGGGTTAATTTGGCTGTTGCATTTTATGCATGATAAATAAATTTTACAGAAAAAGCTTCAAGTCATGAATGACATATTAACGTAAAGTTTCAGTTTTCTTGAAAGCCAACGAAGGTCTCGCAATACAAAATAAACTATTTTGAATTGAGTTTCATCTGATTGAAATGGTTGAAATAGAACATATGTATTTTTTTTTCTTCGTTTTATTTGAAAACTCTTTTAAAACATATTTTTTACCCTTTTCGAGGTATGGTTTTTGCGTTTGTTTTCCGTGACCATCAGGCGTACAATTTCGTCTGGCATTTTCCTTCGTTCCAACTGACTTCACGACATTGACGCTGCCGTTTTGGAAGGTTTTTTTCTTTTTGATCGGTTGTTTTTATTATAACCCACGACAGCCTTGCCATCATCGAACCGGCCACACGCTGACGGACGCTTTCTACTAATCTTCGACGCAGTTTTACGGCTTCCTTCGCTGCGATCTGTATCGAAACGGGCCATGTGCGGGCAATGTCTCATGAAGGCGTTCCGATTGTTTGAATCAATTTTCATCGACCATCAGGCGCTCTGGGTGGGGAAATTGGTTTTGGGCAGTCAATCGGTGTAACGGTGAGGTTCAAACCGTACTGTCGAGTGAGAAGCAGAAAGAGAAACCTCAGCCGCCAGCCCTACACGGTGTAAAAAGTCTTTAGGAACATAGATGAATTACCGAAGCAGTTCACGGGTTGTGGAGATGCAAGCGAGATGGAGGCCGCGTCGACCGAAAAACCGTTCTGCACGTTAGCATTTCCATTATGGGCATCCAATTGACCTTCACACCGACCCTCCCCTGCTCCGGGGGATTTCTTTCTTGGTGTTGGCCTATCTCGCGGTGACGAACGGGGGGGGGCGCAACTGCATCTCCGATCCGATGCGCCACGGATAGAGGCGTGATCCACCCTGTTACGGCTCGTGCAGGGCAGGCGAAAGTTGTGCAATCGTGTGCCGACCGCCCAACACCACCGCTAAGCCGCTAACCGAGCGTAGCCGAAAAACTACCGGCTGGCGTGAAAAGCAAAATCAGGGAAAACCATCGCACGCGGCGCGCTTGCCGCCGGTTACGCATCACTCCGCGGAAAGTGAGGAAAGACGTCAACCGAGAGGGAGAAAGAGAGAGAGAGAGAGATAACCATGAGTATCACGAACGCACGCACGGACGGACGGCTGGATGGACGGACGAGCAAACGCAGATAAGGACAACGAGTTACGACGTTGCGAGCGAAAATCTCGCTGGTCGCTGGGCGAGGGGCTTGTTTTCGGAAATGAAATCATAATCTCCAGCTAATGACTCGCTAGCACACACACGATCCTACGCCGCAGGCTCGATTTGCATCGGATTCCAGCGCACTCCGCCCCGAAGGGAAACGAAAGACTACGGGCAAGCGACGAACCCGCTTTGCGAAACGATCATCAGACGCACGTCCGCGATGGCGATGGTGTCTGGCGGAAAGTAAAAATAGGTCCGCATCAATTAAGGCAAACTGGAGCACGGCAGGGCTAACCTACTCTCCCACCGGGTGGCTCTTTCTCGGATGGGAAACGAGCCACGATCGATTCGCGAAGGGCCTACACGTGGAGCAAACTTCTCTTCTGCGACGGGAGGTAGTGACAATGTGTCGCAATGCACCAGCAGCTAGGAGAAAGGCAGCAGCAGCACCGGCAGCAGTAGCGTTCGCCGCATAAGGGCAATGTCCGAGATCTTCACGACCGGATCGGTGGACCGGTGAGGACGTAACAACTGGATTTGTTTACACTCCTGCGCGCCAGCCATTGCACTCACTGCACGGCACGGCGACAATCTATATTGAAGTCCTGAGGCCGACGAATGCCGCCTGAACGACCGCTCGATGACACTTCGGACCCTCTTGGACGCTCTCGAACAGCCTCCAAACGGTAGTACGATGCAGTCGAACGGCTCGCCGACCTACCGATCGATTGGCAGGAGCGAGCAGACAGCGGTTTACTGGTGGAAGGGAAAGAAAACTCGTTCGTTACGTCACGCCCCTGGTCGGTGGGGGGCCGCTGCATTGACCGGGAAGGAGGCTGTATATAATCCGCGGGAGTTGCGCCGCAATTCGTCATCGGATTGACGCGGACCGTTTTGCGACTCGCAACTGGAACTTCGAAACGGCAGCATGCAAGCCAATCGACCAATTAAGGAGGCCCGGTTGAACGAGACACACACGGCAGGGAATGGGGGTTTGGTTTGTTTGTTTGCTGGCGGAGAACCGAAACGCGCCGGGAAGAATGTAGCGAACTCAGAACTGGCATGTCTGCACGACGCGGAAAGTACCAACTTTCACGGAAAGAAAATGATCAAGGAATTCATGCTTTGATCTGCACCGGCAATCCAGGAATACAGGAATACGAAAGCAGAGATTAATTAAAAAATGATTGTTCTGTTCAAAAAACCTGCAAACTTTTGTTGCTTGTGATTCCTAAGAGATTTTCGTAGGTTTTTCTAGTTCTAAGCTTACTTTCTTAAAAAAAAAAAGATGTTTTCGTGCAATGTAATTTCGTTAACTTCTTTACCTTTTTTATCTGTGTGTGTCTGTGTTAGTTTTAGGGATCCGTACTCCCTTAAACCTTTGTATTGCTCGCTCGTTCGTCCGATCCTGGAGTTTGCGTGTACTGTGTGGTGGCCAGACCTAAGCTCTAAAATCGAGCGAATCGAAAAAATTCAAAAAAGGATCACTCGCGTCATGTATTACCGTCTACCGTGGTCAAGTCGTTATCCGCGTCCGTCTTATCCTGTATGATATCTGTAAGATATGCCGTGTATGGACCATAGTAAGGTATTGATAAGAAACACATTTTTGTGGTTTGGTCTAGACAGTTTAGAACTAAGAAGAAAAATGGCTCAATGTGCGTTCCTACATGAAGTTCTGACAGGTCAAATAGATGCCCCTCAAATTCTGGGTCAAGTTGGGTTCTTGGCCTCCTAGTAGACCTCTGCGAAACCGACCAATGTTGGAGGCCGAGTTCAGTCGGACAACGTAAGGATCTCGGGAACCAATACGACAAAATGTTTAGGCTTTATAATATGACCACCCAAAATGTTGACGTCTGCTCATCAGTTAGAGATTTGCGTTCCGGATGTGCGGATCCAGTCCAGTAGACTTAAGATTTTTATGCACGATATTTTTTTAATGTTTGTGTGATTTAGGCATTATTGTCAAATAACAAAAAATAAATAAATAAATAAATAAACCTCCAAACAACAGTGCTATAATAAAATTGTGTCAAAAAGTTACACGGCACTCATAATCCAATCCCTTTTCCACGGTTCTCGCGCGTGCGCCTCTGTTTTTTCCGCCGCGGAAATCTTCGGCGGCTTTTCTTTGACGGCAGGTGTTGTTCTACATTTCACTTCTCAAAAGGTGTAAGAAAGAGATCGACTGGTTGGATGCGTTCAGCGGCGGCGAATTTATTTCGATGATGGAGTTTTTCTTTCCCGCAGCCAATGTTGCATCCGCACAATCCCCCCAGGCCCCTTTCTCCTGCTTCTTCTTCTTTTTCGTTGGACAACTTTGTATCCCATTCGAGCCGCGCTGATCAGATTGTATGTGTGCCGTTGGCCGATCGTATGCTGCAACAGGCAGCGTCCAACATATTATGCAACGCTTTCTTTCTTTTCTTTTCTATCGGCGCCTGTTTTCCCGCACTTGTCCGCGCGCACGGGCGCACATTTGCACTACTTTACCACCATTCGTTCGTTCGTTCGTTCGTTAACTACTTCGCCAATACATTTTCCTTTCTTCGACCCAGTCTACCCCAACAGCGAGTGTTTCACACAGCTTTGCACAGCTTCTCTCGATCACTGCAAATGTTATTGGCATCGCGCTGCCGGAATGGCTGGCTGACAGCACGCGCACACACACCTCATTCGACCGCTTTTTGTGTGTGTGTGTGTGATTAGGGCAGAGGAACGACGATGCACCCGTGGCAAGGGATATCCCGGCCGGTGGGATTTCATTAAAGCGCACCGTGGCGTGTGGCGTTCGGCTGTTGATTGTTGTTTGACCCCGACACGTAATTATCCTATTGATTTTGCCAACGGGTTTCAAATTTCGCACAAGGCAAACCCAACCGCTAGGAGGGGGAGGTGGGAGAGAGATGCATACGGTTTTCAGGGTGTTTTGTAACAAACCATCGGTGGAGCAATCGTCATTATATAAAATTATGATCTAATCCTTCAGAATGGAGCAAAGAGTTTGAAGATCCCATCGACGTTACGCTTATTTTTGTGTGGATTATTTCATCAACTTTAATTTTTTTAACATTATTTTTTTAAATGCCTACGCCTATACCTTTTGATAATTCCAGCGATGTTTGCCTGCGAGTTTAATTATTTTCTTTGACAAATTGAATAAATCTAAAAAAGATCCAGAACGGGTCAACACAATTTTCGAATACGGAAGGTTTTCAAATATGCAAAATATTGATATTAAATATTTTAATTCTAAATAGAGCTTTGAGGAATGCCTTTTTTTCGTTGATATTTTAAGTTTGGATTAATTTTTTGATCTATATTGCAAGTTTAAACAATTGTTAATTATTAATAATTATATTAGTGACACGTGTTTCAACAATTATTTATGACTCTGCCTTTCGGTTGCTTTGAGCTTCCAGCAACTTAATTCATCCATCTGGTGATCTATCGAGCGAATGATGATCAAGTCTTGCCTCGATTAGATCAATTCACACATGTTACTCCCTTCTTTGGAATGCCACACCAAAAGATGACGGCGAAGGTGTGTTTTCATGCCATCAACATTCAGGCCACACAATTACGATCTTCTGTTCGCGCCAAACCCTGAGCACCAATCACTCCTTCCAGCTTCCGAAATTGATTCGTCATCGACCTAAGAGGTGCATTTTGATGATTGAGTGTTGTTGTTTACCATCAAACACGGGAATCTCTTATGAATCGCATCGAGATACAAACGGTAAGGTTGCTGCGGGGGTTTTTCCCTTTCCTAACACAACAAAATTACAGCCTAAAGCGCATCGCGAATGGACGCGTCGGTTTTCGCAGCCAATGGCGCAAAGGCTGCACCGCACGATAAGGTTCATTAATCTAATTGCACTTTTTAAATGTTTCATTTTTTTTGTTGCTCGCCCTGGGCTGGAACAGTGAATTACGCGCTAGCTGCATATGGCAAAGGCTCGAGAGAGGCTCGACGCAGTGCGCCAAAAAGCGATCGACGCGAACGCGAAAGCGTGAATTAGACGACGTTTTGGGAAACCTTTGGAGCTTCCACCAGTCTTCGCCCAGGATTGCCCAAGTCGATCGTCGACCGGCGAAGGGTGCCCTTTTTCGCCACATTTCTTTTTCAAAAAGGCACACGGAGAAAGAGATAGAAAGAGAAAGACGAAGAAAAAGGTAACGCTAGATACGAAGAGCCAAGCGAAAGGTACGATTCGTGGTTGGGATGCGAGCAAATTCAGCGTTAGTTGCTGCGCGTTTTTTCGCAGTTTCCACATGCGGATTATCGTGAGCGCGGCTTAATTTTCTGCGGCGTCCGTTTGCCGCAACGTTAGGGAATAAAAATCAAACACACGCTTGGTTTTTCCGTTTCCTTCTGTGTTTATTTCCTGCATCGTTAGGCAACAATGCATGCAACGTCCGAATCTGGCTTATGGTTTTGAAAATGGGTTAGTTTTTCCCTACCGAGGCTTTCGTCAAACTTAACCACAGTGATAGTTTTTTTTTTATAAAAGATCTTTCTATGCTGGGTTCCAGAGGGTTCAGATGCGGATGAACTAAACAAATATTATGGTTAAATACTGAACCGAAGTTATAAAACTGGGGTTTTTTGGGAAAAATAATTTTTAAGTGCATAGCTTAGGTTTTAAAGCAAACAAATACTATCGAATATTTTTAAGAACTTTTAATATTGTTTCTAACATTTTGTTTATGTAGTACCGCAATCTAAGCTTCAGTAAATGTGACCATTTACAATCACTGATCAATGGCGTTTGCAATTAAAGCTGAAATTTAATTCCTTCTTAGTCAAGTGGATCCTCTGGACGTAGCGTGTAATTTTGTTATTCGAATGATTTTAATGTTCACTATCGGATAATCAATCATTCCATCATCGTTCCTTGCCGACACAGAGTGAATCTCATTTCCGCTCGCTCCAACCGACCGGTCGTCGACGTCGAACGGCTTCCCCCGTTGTGGTCCGTGTTCCAGCGTCGGCTAATCAATTTCCACCGGAAATTTACAGAGCGGAAATTCGCGCAACGTTGACGGCCGACGATTTCGACGATCGTTTTAGCGAAAGATCGGTGCAAAATGAAAAGCGATGGGAATCGGGGGAAACTGGCGGCGGTTTGTAGAAATCGATGAAAGCTGGAGGGAAGGGAAAATTAGAAGAAAAAAATCTCAGCCAGACCGGGGGCGAAGCGATGCGATGTAATGGGATTTATTTTAGGCATCGAAAACATGGACCAACAGTCCCGCCCAGGGCGCTGACCATAAAGCGCCATCGGGGTTTTTGGCGGAGAGAGAACGTTAGAGGGGAGCCGTCAAGCTGGCGGGTCGTCCGGTTCGAGACGATTATGTCAGACGTTAGGTCGATGGAGCCCCTGAAGCCTTTCGAGAGTCACTTAAAGACCAGGAGACTCTGGATTAATGGTGTTCAGTACATGCCTGGATTCGAACCCGCGCCGCCGGAGTTTGTGTCCCGACGCCGGAGTGCGCTCCGCTATCCATGATCGTTATGTTTGCTTATTTCTTTTCCCTTCTTGTTCTTGGGTTGACCTGTGAAGAACAGCTATTTAATTTATCTTGAAAGCTATATCATGAAACAGCAAATGTAACGCTCTTCATGTATTTTCTCTCAAATCGATAAAGTGTGTTAGATTGCGAAAACCTGTGCACACATTGCGCAAAGGGGTCAGCTGAAGAGAAATGCTTAAGAAGCAGTGGCCTATTCGGATTAAACGGCTCATTTTCGGGCATCGGACCCCTCCGGTGACGCGAATAGTTTAAAATCGAAGGGAAAATTGGCTTTCGACAAAAGGTTTCACGACCCGCTGGGTGGGGGAATCGAATTTCGGGGCACGGACCGATTCGGGTCAAGGCTGAGCTGAGCATCGAGAAAAAGAGGGAGAGAGAGTGAGATCGTCAAGAAAAGCGAACCACCATTGCGAGAGTTCGATTCGATCGTGTTGGGAACTCTTTCCCCATTGTCGAGGGACGGTTCGGTGGACGTGTTCGCGTCCACGATCGCGATCGATGTGATCACAGGAAATGTGCGATGGCTTTCGCCGTTGCGATCGCGCGACGCCAACGCAAGAGAAATCCGAAGCGCTGTTTTTCGTCGCGGTCGCGGAAAACGGAAACTGCATACGAAATGCGACAGCATATGATCCGCCACGTGTGAGTGGTTTCTGGCGACCTTGGTGGACGCTTATTAGTTGTTTCTTTTTGTTTCACACTCGCTCGGCTCAATCCTTCTGGTGGGAGGATGTTTTGGAATTGTTGCTCGAAGGAAACTCGACCGGACGTTGAATTATATCTGCAGTTACCATTTTACGAGCACCATGACCTCCGGTTTAACGAGGAAACTAGCTTGGAGGAATGACGTTGTAGAGTTTAAGCGAATATCATAAAAAACCCCTTTGTTTTCCTCAACTGAACTCACCATTTATGTGGCGGTAACTATTTTTTGGGGGAAATAAATTCGATACCTTTAGTTACATTGATAGATGCTGAAGAAATCCTCTTTTTTAAATTTCCAATCCAAACTAAACTCATTTCAGTAACAGAATAAAACTATTAAATTTGTCAATCAACAACTTCTTTGCACATATTAAACGTGATCTTTGAAGTGAAAATGAGAGTTAAAGGGTTCTTTTAATCTCTATCATTTAAAGACCATCGAAAGGTTTAAGTATTGTTGATTTATTAAATTTTTGAACTGGATCATCTTAATCGATACTTGGACAGAACGGATAACTGCTTTTATTATTACAATTATTATATTTCTCTATAATCAGACATAAATGAGGACAAATGACTTTATTGCCATAAGATATTACATCGTTACAAAGGTTTAAAAGTGATCTTATACATTTTATGAAATCCAAATGGATGAGACATTTTTTTCCACCACATTAATTCGTCCTTCTCACACTTCAATTACTTTTGGCCTTCCTGATTAAGTTAATTCGAACTGAAAAATTTGCAACGCATTAAAGAAGTTGTACCACTTGGCTTTATCTCGTAATCAGTCATTCCGTTGGGTTGTGGAAGTTCAGGCGCAACATCAGGCAAATAGTTCTTTGACCGTTGCAGAATCGGCACAAGTGGCACATCCTTCCAACCATGAAAAGCACTCAGATCGCTCAGCCACGGTTTGCGGAAACGCAGTTTTGCCAATTTTATTACTCTACCGTTGAACGTTTTGCTTATTTGCAAAACAAGGCTCCCGATGCGCGACTTGGTGTAACACAATGTTAGTCAACCGGCCTTTTTTTTTAGAAGAATTCACTGATGGGAAAATTGAGCAAAACTCATCTACGAAAGAATTCGTCTAGCAACCGCGGTCAGGTGGGCCATTCTATTGTTTCCTCTGGACATCTAAGGGGTTCCGCATTCTGCCACCGTTCTGGGCCCGAAAGCCAACCGTGCGTGCGTCGGCAGCCGTCTCCGTCGGTCACTGGCTTTCGTTAATCGAAAAAATTAGCCACCTTCCAGCCCCTCTGCCCTGCTGGAATCAAGATCTTCGCCTTCGGGGCAGTGTACGCGTAAGCAACCGACCAGCTCGATCCATCGAAAGCATAAAATTTAGTGCAATAACAATTTGCGCTCCATCACTAACCCGTGTGTAGCATATGGCGTCGCGAGAAGGGGGTTGGCAGACAATCGAAATCGGGGGATGGTTGAGCTCTCCGCCACCTTTTTCCTACCCAATCTCTCCTCCCATGCGAACCAGTGACGTTCGTGGCGTACCTTCGAGATGCTCCGAAGACGACGGAGAGGCAACGCTGGCAAGCGATGTACGTACATGCGATGTATATTGCATGTGTAAGAGCGAAAGTTGCGCCTTCATGAGCGTATGAGCCTCTGTGGCGCTTTTCAGCCCCCTGTCAACCCCATTTCTTCAACCCCCCCTTTCTTTCCAAATCATTTTGGACTGGTTCAGTGCACGATGGTGCAAACTTTTCTTCGCTCACTCGCCGTTGAATCCCCCCCCTCGCCGCTTTTCTTGTCCCTTTCCACTCGCGACGGACGGAAAGCTCCATCCGATGATCGCGATGCTCCGTCGGTGGGGGAATTGCCCCAGCACTCGAGAGGCTTTTCCGACCCGATGGATGGATCGCGATCGCGCGCAGCGAACGCGAACGGGGAAGGGAACCGTCCGTATATATACCGGTACGGACGGCGTTTTCAAATCAGTACCAACTTCGGTCTCGCTTGTTCTATACACTTTTTGCTCACAATGCGGATGGTATGTGTTTCCTTTGCTAGTAAAACAGAGAAGAAGAAAAAAACAACCCTTTACCAGAGTACCAGACACCAGTTGAAAGGCAGCGCGCTCCAGCAGGATTCAGTTCTCCAAAACCCCGTTCAGCAGTCGGCGAGTTCCTCGGGAACTCTAGTTTTCAAAAGTGATAGCCCAAAGTTTGGCCAAATGGAATCCCACAAAAACAAAAACAAAAAAACAAAAATGAGAGGAAAAAGAAAGCATGGCCAGTTTGTGTGATGTGTGTTCGACGGGCAAGCAAGATCAGCATTTGCCGATCGTTTTCCATTTGCCGTTGTTTAGGGCACGATATGCTCATCTTGTGACGAGAATCTTGGCCGTTTCAATGCAAACCCTCGTAGTGAAGTTTTTGTGCTGCTTTCTTTTGCAGTGTTCGGTAGTCCCTGGTAGTCTGTGGCACTATTTTGGCAATCTCTAAAGTGACACTGCTGAAGTGGTTTTGGTGGCTGGAGTCGCTGCAGTGCATCTCGTCTTGGCGAATTCGCGAAACCTTCGCGTCCTCTTCGGCCGCAAACTTACTGAGTGTGCGCTCGCGCCCTTCTCTCTCTCTCTCTCTCTTGCAGATTATTGTTCCTTGTTGTCTTGCCCTTATGGTGGCACTAGTCACATGCGAGGGTACTGCGCAGGACACGAAGGCGGAAGAGACCCAGGTAGAGGCGAAGGAATCGCAGAATGTGGAGAAGCGCGGCCTGCACTCCAGCTTTGGCGATTTCGGCCATGACTTCGGCGGACACGACGAGCACCACCACGAGCACATCAAGACGGTGACGATCGAGAAGAAGGTCCCGGTGCCGTACACCGTCGAGAAGCACGTCCCGTACACCGTCGAGAAGAAGGTGCCGTACGAGGTGAAGGTGCCGATCCCGCAGCCCTACATCGTCGAGAAGAAGGTCCCGGTGCACTACAAGGAAGTGGTGAAATACCCAGTCCACGTGCCGCAGCCGTACACCGTCGAGAAGAAGGTGCCGTACGAGGTGAAGTACCCGGTCGACAAGCCGTACGAGGTGAAGGTGCACGTGCCCCAGCCGTACACTGTCGAGAAGAAGGTGCCGTACGAGGTGAAGGTGCACGTCCCGGTGCCGTACACCGTCGAGAAGAAGGTGCCGTACGAGGTGAAGTACGAGGTGCCGGTGCCCAAGCCGTACACCGTCATCAAGAAGGTGCCGTACGAGGTGAAGGTGCCGGTCGACAAGCCGTACAAGGTGGAGGTGCCCAAGCCGTACCCGGTCGAGGTCCCCAAGCCGTACCCGGTGGTGGTCGAGAAGAAGGTCCCGTACGAGGTTAAGGTTCCGGTCGACAAGCCGTACAAGGTCGAGGTGCCCAAGCCCTACAAGGTGGAAGTGAAGGTCCCGTACCCGGCGCCGTACACCGTCGAGAAGAAGGTGCCGTACACCGTCGAGAAGGCGGTACCGTACGAGGTGAAGGTCCCGATCGACCGCCCGTACCCGGTGTACAAGGAGGTGAAGTTCTCGGTCGAGAAGGAGGTCCCGTACCCCGTCAAGGTCCCAGTCCACGTACCAGTCCATGTTCACAAAGAAGAACACCATGAACACCATGATCATTCGTATGAACACCACGATCTGCACTAAGCGCTGTCCTCTTCCAGTTCAATCCAATGGCCCTACAGAGAGCTACAGATACACCTACTACCCCTCTCCCCCCACTTCGGACAGCCCATGGCCCTAGTGCCGGGGCGTTCCATGTTGACTAATTAGTTTGTTGAAATGTTCACCGTTGGTGAACTCGTTTAAGCGATGGTTCCTGTCGTTAGTAACGCGTTAGAGGAAAAGACAAAAAACCTCGAAACCACCTCATTCTCTCATAGACGCCCCTTTTCGCCTCATTACACCTAGGATCGAGTTATGTACAGGTAGATGTTTACAGTTTCATGTTGTTTTCACCCCCGCACACACGCTCGCCCGCACAAACCCATCTCGGCATGTCGTAATGCAGCTAAGACTGCAGGCGTGTAAACCATTTTACTGTTTTATAGTTTTTCCTTTTGTTTTTGTTTTGTTTGATGATCGACCAGCGCAGGGTGGGGGCGTGTGGGCGTCCCTCCCCTCCTCCTATCCCCGATGCCCCGCTCGATGATCGCCACGGAAGACGATAAATCGAAGGGCTCGGCGGAGTGGGGCGGGCGGGCGGCGCCACACGCCACCCTTTTTGCTTCGGGCGCTCTCGTGTCGTGATTTTGTTTTCTTGCAAAGACAGTTTCAGTTTAACGTTCCAACCAAAGGCGCAAGGAAACCTCGGTTCCTTGTTTAAAGTAGACGAGTTTGTGCTGTAAAGTTCTTTTTTGTTTTGTTTTTGTTTTCGATTGAAACGATTCCAGGCAGTAAGATTTTTGCAGGAATAACAGAAAAACCAAAACCAATTTCAACCCAACATTTGGCAAAGAGGATAACGAAAGCGAGAGACAACGAGAGATAAAGATATAGGACCAGGAGCAAAAAAAACCAACTCAAGCGAAACCAAGTGTTATCGATCGATGTGATATGTTTGAAATAAAAAACGAAATGAATGAAAAAAAAACAAACTCTCACCTATGCTCGATATGATCCATTGCTGATCCAACTCCGAAAAACAAGTAGCAGCGGGATGTAAAGAAATGGAGGCAATGTTCCCTACCATCCAATTTCTATTGCAAAGGGAGCTCAATCCAGTTCACTTCGGTTCCACGAGAATCAAACTATCTTCAACAATGGGACATTGGGTGTTGCTTGTCTTCGTGGGGCCCGAGCTTCAGGGTGTGTTTTTAAATGAAAATATTGCTCATAAAATCGTTACTCAACCGAACAAGGAAGAGCTGGCGGCGATCGTGTATCAAAATAACAGACCCGATCCGATGATCATCTGCATTAATTTGCAACACAATCAACGCGGACGCGGATAAGCTGCCCAAGGAAGGGAGGGGGGGAGGAAAATTGACTTTATTGCGCACGACTCGGCGCACCACAACCGGTACGACGTCGGTGGAGCAGAAGCCAGGAGACTCCAAGCCATCGAGCCACCAATCTGCCCCGGTTAAGCCGGTGCATATGCGAGAGCATATATCTTTCGTGTATGCTCGTCAAAAGCGATCGTTATGTAAGCCCGTAAGAAGAGAAGAAAAACAACAGCCACGCTCGGAGCCTCGGCAAGGCGATCGACCTACTGACGGCTTTTATTGCTTCTTTGCTACCGCCTGTTTTCGCGCACGGGGGAATGTGGATTTGTGGTGAGAGTGGAGTGGCGAAAAAGAAAATTGAAAGTAACGATCGCAACCGGGGGCCGGCCTCGTGTGTCGTGCCTTTAAATCGAGAGTAGCTCCTTTTCCTCTGGCGGATGTAGGGCTGCCTTGGAAAGCACGTGTTTAGCACCTCGCCACCATCGGTTGCAATTGCAGTGCGGGGTGCAATGGGATAAAAACAATGATGATTGGGTGAATAATAACAATAACGGGCAGCTCCGCCGGCTCCGTAACGGGGTAATCGGCATCGAAAAGTCAGCTCGAAAGAAAGGCTCGCATGCGCCGTTCGCGACTTATGTTGTAACCGCACGCGAGCCTCGGTGGCGATCGAAAGAAAAACAAACAAACAAAAAAAAGATCATTACAGTGTGGGGGGGGGGGGGGGGGCTTTGTATGGAGTTAGGTGAAGCCGAATACTACTCCGAAGTGCATGCTTTTCCTTCACTCGCCCTGCAGTAGGAAAGCGAGAAAGAAATGCAGACAGCCAGACGGGGAATGCAGGCAATGTGGGTGTCGTAAATAGGAGGATGGTTTTGGATGTGCGCAGTTCCATCGGAGGCGAAGGGAGGGGAGCGTTGCATGCATGTTCGAGCGGAGAAAGAGCTTGCGCCTTGGATGCCTTCGGGCCTTTGGTAGCATTTGGAGTGTAGCTAATTACAAATTACCCACATAACGTTACGACTGTCGCTGTAACCGGGCTGAGTTTCTTTCGTCATGTTTGTTTTTATTTATTGGTTTGTTACGTTTTTTGTTTAAACCACGTTACGTTTTTTAAGCCATGGAATCGAGCTTTCTGGAAAATTTCATCGGATTTGAGCTGTAAAAGAAAAAAGAAAGAAACATCACGAATTCATAAGTTAACAAGGGATTTATCCATTGTAATACTATAACCTTGTTACTACTGTTACTGATTTTTAGAAATCCTGTTCTTTGATGAAGAAATCGTCTGCACAGAGGAAATACAATTTTGAAGCACATTTATTTCGAATTTCTTTTTAGAAGACATAAAGCTGATTTACATGATGCCCAAACTGCTAAATAAACACATGAATTATTTGAAAAATCATCCGAAAACTGTTCTTTTCTTCCTGGACAATGCATATTTTTAGGTCAGTATGAATTAAATGTAAACAAACAGTAGAAAGCAAGTGTTTAACCAAAATTAATATTGTTTTCTTCATGCTTGAAGAAATTTTGATGCATTCGTGTTAAAATAAAATTAACTAAAAGTGTGTTTCCACATTGAAGCATTCTTTGAAACATTCGGCTGACACATAATTTTGACAACTTACTTGACACCTGGTTTATCATTTTTTCCCCTCCTTTTAGTTTCAATGCGGAGAGCTGGAAAACAAAAGCTGGAAAAAACTAGTTTGCCCAAAATATATCATTTTTGCCAAATCAGTTGTGGTTCCTTTGACAAATAAGTTTTTAAATTGCACACATATTTATTGCAATCGAAATCAAAGTATAATGTCGCTTGAAATTAAAAAAAAAAAAATGAAACTGTTTCGAATTAAAGTTTTGTTTTGTGGGAATTCATAAAACACAATCCTGTTCCAAAACAATTCAAACCGGGCTCGAAACTGTTCTAATGTTATACTGTCCCGTCAAATCGAATGTCAAAATAATGTTTCAGCCGAATGTTTCCGAGAATGTTTCAATGTCTATACGCGCTTTAAAAACACCATAAAAACACCATAAGAAATAAATCAATACTATTGCCGCTACAGACCTGCTCTCGTCCATGTTCAATAACACGAAACAGTATTTCGTTCCGTTTTTTCCCGAGCCTAACCTTTGACCTTTGATTTTGACATTTCATGATTGAAGTGAAGTTAACTGTCAACCTTGTAGAATTATGCATTCGCTTCATGTTTACACACCTGTACAGAATCCGGTACCCATGCTTAGGTTATCAAACAAACTGTTTTTTTTTTAAAATAAAAAGCATCTTAAAAAGGCTGGCGGCTTATGTAAAGCAAATATATAATTACGTTTAATTAAAAGTTCTGCCACAGAATCCAGCAAATTTGCAGCAACTATATAGATATGTAGATCAGATGCAATCGAGTTAAGGAAATTACAAGCCATCCTATCATTGTTTCTTTATTAGCCTGCCATCAACGTGTGCATCTTTGCCGACGACAATGTTGGTCGTTACGTCCCGGGCGAATCCGTCACTCGTCACATGCGTTCGTTAACTGTTGATCTAGTTTAATGTTTTTTTTTACGCGAACCCAACACGTTTCACGAACATGAAAAAGGCAGGGAAATGATCGTCAGCGTCCCTTAAGAAACATGGGAAAACTCCCGCCCCGCGCTACGGCAACACTCGAGGCTGGGTAAAATAAAAAAAAAATTGAAAAAGTGCCACACAACGAAGATAAAAAATTGATGTTTTGAGTGACACAACACGAGCCCGAAAACGGTAGCGTGTGTTCCCTTTCCATGGATGGCTGGCGGTCGGTTGTCACTCTCCTGCCGAAATACGCCCTCCCTCCAGGAAAGGAAAACGGAGTGTCTCGGCGTGTGTGTGTGCACAAAACCGTAGGCGCGAGCCGACGACGTTGAACGGTTCCGCCAGAGGAGCAAACTTCCCGTGGCACACGCCGGTCGTCGAAAAGACTTCGACTTGCCCCCTTTTGGCCTTTAGGTTAATTTGAAGATCACGAGCGAGATCGTGTGCGGTTGCTCGGAAAGGCGCCAGGAACCCTGAAGTACGCCGGCTATTAAGCTAAATTATCTCCGATCCGCCACGAAGGACACGACGAGCTGAAACTCGGCGCGGAGGAGCATGAAAGCGGGCAACCGAAAACAAACGGAGCGATAGCAACGGAAAAAGTTACATCAAAGCGTACCTCCGCTTCCGGGACCCGGGGAGTGCCGTCTTTTTGTCTTTGTCGTTAGGGAATTGTCCTTCATCACCCTCGGCAGGTGTCCCGGGCGGTCCTCCCTTCCCGATCCCACGACCCGCACGGTGTTGGACTTCGAAGTCCATTTTATTCGTCCCATTTTTCTTCCTCGGAACGGCGGCCGTTCCGGGACGATTCCTTCGCCAGAGATCCTTCGCCGAACTTTCCCCATTTAGAAAAATCATCTTCCTCTCTTAACCCACGACGGCTCGACCCGGCGGGATTGCGCACACACAAAAAAGGCCACCGATTTTCCCAGCAACTCAACCGCGCTAAGCCGACTTACTTTGCTGGTGGTGGAATGATTCGCGTTAATTCGCGTTATCGCGATCGGGCGCTCGGTTTCGGGTCAGAGCTGTGCCAAAAATCGAAAAATCTCATTATAATTGAGCGCAAATCCCATGTCAAACCGGGATCGCTTTTCCACGAATCGTGTTGTTTTCGTGCTCCCTTTTGCCCTGCAGTGACGGACGACGGACAAGGGCTCGGAGGGTGTCCACAGCGCCACAGCATCCCTTAAGTGGATTCATTATCAATCAACACCAATCAACACCAGCCGAACTCTGAACGTCCGCCATCGCAAAACCCGCACCGCCCTCGGAGTTTCCACCGTTTTGTGGCTGCGTTTTTTGTTTGTTTTGTTTTGCACCACCCGAGCTGCCGGTGCTACGATTTTCAATTAAACACCGCCCCGGAAAAGTCAACCATTTTCCATTTCGGGCTTTCCGTCTCCGGTTTGCACGCCGCGACCCGTTGCGGAAAAAGCGTTCCAACCGAAGCCGGAGCGGCACGCTTCAGCCACACCGAGCGAAGCGTTTTCCTGCCGTTTCCAGCAACCCGTCGGGTGGGAAAATTCGTCCCCAGGGGGTAGTGGAAAGCAATCATCACTTCGCTCCTGGACCAGAGTGGGAAACTCATCCTCGCAGTGTGTGTGAGAGAGAAACCATGGGTGCGAGTGAGAGGAATGGACAGAATAGAAGTGGATTCATTTCGGAAACATAATAGAATTCAATTATATTTCCAACATTTTCATTCATTTCAGCTGCGTTATCTGTCTGCTGGCAGGATTTTCAATTAAACCATACGGAAGCCTTCGGCGTGCTCGTCCTGCAAGCCCCCTTCCCCCCCCCCCCCTCCTCACCTCCTCTTGCGTACCGTCCCCGAAGAGGGACACCTTTTCGCATCGGAGTTGCTGGTCGTGCTGATTGGTGCTCTCGGTTTCCGGCGTTTGTGTGGCGTGGCATTTATGCCGCTTTATGCTCGATGCACAATGAAATGGTTTCGTCTTCATGGGAGAACTGCTGACGCTTGGCGAAAACGGGCCACTTGTGAGCGGATTACGTTGACGGATGCTGACGAACCGTTGGCGCACACTGGGAGTGGTGGTATTTTACCGTCTCGTTGCCAGGAATTCAATTTCCCAGAATTTGGCACATCCACGTAAACTTCTTAAATACCATAACAAATATAATGGCATTTTCTTAAAGCCAAATCTTTGAAATTTGGAAATACATTTGTTTTCTTTTTAAGGTGTTTTATTAAAAGTAATTTAAATTGCAATATCACTTCTATCTGAACACCATAAAGAATAAATTGAGTGAAGATCCTTAATCCTTAATTCCTTTAGATTAATCGTGTACACTGTTAAGTTTGGATAAAGTAAAAAATAATTGAAATTTCTCCAACTTCTTTTTTAGATTAAATTTTATTAAAAAAATTGTAAATATTTTCTAAGTCCTTATTTGTTTTGCAAACAATTTGGTAAATTTATTAATAATTAATTTTGACTTCGTTTTCGTTCCTGAAAAAAAATATTGAAACATTGACCCCTCTCATCCATCAACTGAACGGTCGATGCGAATTTATTTATGAAAATTGAATCTGTTGCTACAATAAAACTAACAAATAAAACGGGAAACCACTCTCGGAGCGGTGGAAAACCCTCGCGGAACCTTCTCGGATAAAATCCCTCCCCATGGTGACGCTTTTCCCAACCGTCACCTATTTTGAAACGCCGAAAGCACTATTACACTCTATTAAATCCGTGTCGTGCGTGTTTCCTTTAGGGGTTTAGGGAGGGTTCCGAACATTTCTCTCCTCGCTCGGCATGCCCTCCCCTCGCCAGGCTTAGGTCACCTCAGTTGCCCGGTGTCGCTCATTGATGCTTGACTAGATTTATTTGTTTGGTTTGACTTTCCCAATTTCGAGCAGCAGCGGGGTGCCGGAGTGGCCTCGAGTGGACTCGTTTAGCCTGACGATAGTAATCCCTCCTGTGTCGAGGGATCCTGCAGGGAATTGAGACTAGGCAAGGGGACCGACTCCGGATAACATCGGGCAATCGCTTGCCCATACCGTGCTCTGTGGCGTAACTCGAGGATGCGTTAGGCGCGCAGCGGTTCGCACGAGGATATGACGCCACCCTGCTGGACGAATTGAGGCAAATTACATCGATAATCCGATCTGAATGCGCTCGCCGATCGCAGCCGCGTTGACGGCAAGTCAAACGGCGCGCGCCTCGCCAAACTGTCAGCGAGGAATCGCGTGGCGTTTGAGTGACGTGAGAAACGGCCTGCATCTGGAAGATGGCCTTCAAAGTGGTGCGCTGTCCGGCAGCAAATCATTCCGTCAACGCGGTCTGCCATCATTATTTGGCCACTCGCAGGCGAAGGATGAGTTTTCAGGAGCGGAGAGTTTTGCACCTTGCAGGATGGAGGATTTATGGACGATCATCAGCCCGTCGGCAACGGGAAATTTATTGCAATAAACGGTGCTCTAGGACATTTGGGGTGTTTGATGCACTCACTCAAAAAAAAAAACTATAAACAAACATCAACAAATGTGAAGATTTTGAAGACACAAAACTGCCAACGAAGGCCTGTGTGCCGAAGACAGTCTTCAACGTCGTAAATCTTGCGGCCTTCTCGAAGATGACGTTCGGCATGAGCCTTGTCCGTCGCAGAGGCAAGGTGCACCATCTTCTAGCGATGCAATAAAGCAATTTTCAAAGAAAGAAAAAAAAAAGCCGAAAAGCCACAAACCAAACCGATTACTGTTGGGAACAGCAAACAGTTCGTTTCTCAGATAAGGAGTTTCGGTCCGACCGAGGAAGTTAAAACAAATGTTTAACAAACTAGCAAACATCGCTACCGCGCCTGTCCTCCCAGTTGTCTTGCTTGTCCCGCAGAAAGGGAGACTTGTCCGAGTTGATTAGGTGACCGATGATCGTCCAAGGGTCCCCTAAGGTCCTGGGACGATCTGATCAGCTGCTGGTTCAAGCTAGACGATCAAAACCGTTGCCGCCGGTGTCCAGTCTGCACACACACACACGTTTGCCACGAGCCGCACGACGAGCTTGTGCGACATAAATTTTGAGTTTATTGAATTGTCTTTAATTTTTCCCTCCTCGAAAACAGACAGGGAACCCGGCACAAGACTGTCGTGGACTGTCTTATCGCGCCCGAGAAATCAATTTTCAACGCCTTCAGTTTTGGTTCCGGACGGCCCCGAGGAGCACGCGATTAGCCTTTTCCTTCTTTGCGCCTCCTCCTCTGAGGTGCAGTGCTTAAAGAGCGCAATCGATGGTCAGCGTTACGTCTTGGTACCTGCACGGAACGATTCGCTAGGTTACTTCTCGCTCATCGGGAAGGCGGCAGGTGACTTTACTATTGACCTCAGGGAGATAAGTTCACATACTGTAAGTCCCACAATATCCTAAATAGTTCTACACCTTTTTTAAAAGAACCTCAAGGGTTTTTGTTTTTCACGTCTGGTTACGGTGTTGGTCATTGCGTTGACGTTTCTTCTCTGCTCTGAAATAGTCCGTTTCTTTTTGAATTTGACTTTGATTATTTAGACCTAAACTGTTATTTCCATTAGGGCTTAAACCGAATTTAAACAGACCTATAGAGTTTCTCACAACTTTACCACATCACTCTGGTCAATCTCGGAAGAAATGGAAGTACACTTCAGGGTTTCCTCTCTTTTCCTGTTGTTCCAGCTCCGTTTTGCACTTGATTAACAACTGTATCCCAAACCACAACAAAGGAGAGTTTGGCACCAGTACGGAGGTCTCGACCATACTCCGATGCGGAGTGGAAAAATGAACGCATATGTTCAGCCAATTATGTTGTAATATATTATCCCACCACAGCATCATTATTATTATTGCCCTTCAACTGCAACTCGTACGAATGGATCGAAGAGAAACCCTACGAGGTGGTGATTTCCGGCGATGTGTCCGATGGACCGATGATCCTTGCCTTCATCTGCTTCGTTGACAGTAAAGGTACAACATTGCACTCCTCGCCGAATCCGACAAGCCACAGAGCGCGAACAAAGCCATCCTTGAAGAGCATTAATAAAATCATCATCTAATCCACCGTTTTGTATCGGTACCGGTGGTATCCAGGACAATGCAGCCCCGGTGCGCCTCGAGTCTCCCGTGGTCCTTCGGGAAAGCCAGCTGAACGGTACCGAGGTCCCTTTCTCCGCGCTGCCGATTGTCATTCCCTCTTCCCTCCCCAAGGTCCCCGGGAGGTCCTCGGGCAGGAGAGATTTAGCCGCACCATTTTGGCTGGCTGGCTGTGGCTATAAATTATCGGAAGTGTTTGTGGCAGAAAAAGGCAAGCATTAGTCCTTTCCACTGAATAATATAAACATTTATATTTTACTGCTCCTGCCGCTCCTTTCCGCTTGGCACTGGCGTTGTGGTTTTTGTTTGGACTTTTTGCACATAACCAGCGACGATCGTCGGGTCGTCGAGGGACGAGTCCTCTTCCCTGTTTTTCCCCCGGTGACCTGCATTTGTGGGGAAGTTTATTATTTTCACATTTGACAAAGTGTGAACAAGAAGATTTATGGTCAATTGAGCACAGTTTCGTTTTCACCCTCGGCTCAAAGGCGAGGGGTGTTCGGAAATTGAGATGCGTCTACGGTGAGGTGCTACGTTTTCCCATTTTCGACCACGAATCACGACTGCGGTTGCATTATGCCCGAGCCCTTGCGAACAGGCAAACACATCCAATCTGTTCCATTTCCAGGTTGGTTTCGCGCTGGTGGACCTTCCTCTGACTTCTCACTTTCGGTGGCGTAAAGACGAATGGTAAATTATGAGTCGCGGCGGAATGTGTGATGGATGACCGAACCGCTTCGCGAGGTTTGTCGCCCTCGAACCAATCCACCAGCACCAGGACGGGCATCCACGTGGGGCATTCATTTTTGCATAAATTCTACTCCAGATTTCCGTGCGGTGCGTGCGTTACTTATCATATCGCCGAAAGTCTATCGCGGAAACGTGGACAGAAAGGTTAGCCCGAAGGGTCCGAATGAATATTGATGACTGGACTTCTCTTTTGATGAATTATTTAGCTGACGTTGGCGTGGAAAGTGTCGGCAAATGTTGCGTCCAATTAGCCGAGCCGGCGGTGTTCCTTTCGCGGCCACACGGTGCACGGCCGGCATCTATCATCTGGAGAACTGCACTGGCGCTTATCTCGATGTGGAGAAATGTGGAGTCAAAATTATGGCGTTTTTCCAGGCTGATAGAGAAAGGTGATTAGTTGCATATATTTGGGAAAAGATTTTTAGTTCTCTTGTGTCGTGCAAGGTGATGCAAATGGGAGAAGATACAGCAAATAAAGCATTTTTGATGGATTCTTTTGGATGAAAACGTTACGATATCGCAAGTATTCGGCTCAACACGGAATATTTGAATATGGATAAATAACATTTGTCCTTAGTATTTCTTTAAAATATGGATGAGAGAGAAAATAAATATATTCTAGAAGAAAGCAAAAACAAAAAAGGAAGAAGCAAAGTAACTGGGACGAATCAAAACTTTAGCAAATAAAACAAAAATCGTTGCAAACGTAATTTCTGAGAAGTCGTAAACTAACCAGATTTCTTTCATTTCAAGATCTCATTTAATCAAACGCTGTTGCACAATGTGTGCCATTAAATTTATCTCATTTGCGTCTTTTTGCCGTCCGAAAACTAACCAATTTAATGATGGTAGCCTGCAAGGTATTTTAATCGCATTCTGATTCGGTGCTGCAATGCTGCAAAACGCTTCCATCAGACTGCCAACGTGCGTCCAAAGGTACAAACTATTTTCGCGGTATTTCATGTCGGGGCGGTATCATTAAGTGGAGTTTATCAGCGTTTTAATTTACATTCAGATTTACCGGGCTTTACAAAACGGAGCGAGTCCGTCTGCGGCGCGAAAAGATGCTCCTACAGAAGGGAAAACAGAAGAGAAAACCTTGAAACGACAGACAACGATCGCTGCAATCAGAACTTGCCGGGGTCCCATCACAGACACATTTCGCTCGAGGCTTCAAGGTCCCGGCAGCAAATCCTCTAATCCCCGTGCCTGTGCGTGCGTCCATTGTACTTAATCAAAAAGTAGTTAGTTTCAAAACGAATCTTAAAACAAAAACCCCCCTTCTTCCATGTGAAGATGCTGGTTGTAGGATGCAGCTTCGCATTCACTTGATAGGGAGTTCGTCCTAATGAACAAAATTACAGCCGTTTGCGAATGTGGCCACCAAAGCAAACCGAAGGGTTGGAGGAGTTTTCGGACAATTATTTGGTCTTCTGTTCGCCAGTTTGCAGCTCGATCCGTGGTCGATCTTGGCTTGGCCCTTTTCCCGAGCATCCTTCGCTCACGCACGTCGGATCCGTCCGACTTGACCATAGTCGCAGTAATATCCAAAAACTGTTCCACTCAAGATCATCGAATCAAAGAAGCAGCTCGGTCGCTTGTGGATGCCATTAAAACTGTTCAATTATATGCTAATTATCATCCCCCACAAAGCGCGCCCCAGGCGAAAGGGATGATACAGAACGTGGTCGTTTGGCGTGTTTCGATCTGCTTCTGGTTCGCTTCTGCACTGTGCGGGCGTCGGACTCTGGAGGCGGGCTTTCGAGCAGACTTTGTGCCGTTTTCCGTTCGCGAAAAGGGAAAATCGCAACGGAGCGCACCACCGAAACCACACCTTCGCTTCCTCGCCGTGGCCCCGGCTAAGGGTCGATTCGTTTGTTTTTAACGCTATAATATTGCGTCGGTTTCGGGCACTTTCGGGACGGTAATCGTCTCGCAGCAATTTGCCTCCACGGGACAGTGTGTGGCGTTCGCTCCGTTTTGTGGCTCGAAGGCAGCGGCGTCTGCATGACAATTACGGGCGAAACGGTGCGCCAAACATCGGTCGGTGGCGCTCGAGGGTTGTAGGCCGTATGTTTTTTATTTGGAAGAAATCATAAACGGTGCCCCAGCTTCGCAACAGGAGCGTTGCACAAGCGCTTGACTGCCAGAAGCGTAAGGGATGCGTTTTGAATCGATTTAAATGTTTTGTGATGACGGAAATGACGTGAGGAGGCGATGCATCGGATGACTTGAATGATCTAAATTCTTTAAATTTGCTCGAGGTGCATTATTTCTTTTTTTCAAAGTCGTTTGTATGTTCTTTTCGCTTCTGTTAAATATACACCTTAGCCTGAAAAATCGTATTTCGAAGCCTCGTGAGCATGTTACGATGTTAGCTTTCTTGTATTCAACAGAACATGTCCATACGAAATTTGTTTCTGGAAATTCTACCCATTTTCTACGTAGTAAAAATTACCTTCACTAGCATTGTGTTGCGAAAGCATCATCATAGAGGTTTCAGTTCTGATTGAATCTGTTTTATTCTACGCTAGCATTTATTCTGTAGTTTTTCTTCCCATCATGTGGCTTGCATCTTTCACGTTTCCTGTCGACCTATTCGGAGAACTGTAGCTCCAACGTCGCCTGCAGCTATACAACTCCACGCACGCGAAAGCTCCACCGAGAGCTTTCATACAGACGCGCGCGCTCCACGTGTGCTCCACAACAGTAGCTTTCTTGGAAAACTTTCCCTTGCACCGTTCCTGGCCTACGTGATCCAGAGAAAAAAAAACCCCGTTTTGTGGTTGTTTCGCTAACGACGGTCAGCAGCTTGCACTTTTACCTCTTCACCGTTTGTTGGGTAAGTTTCCGTGAAGAAAAAGAACCTGGTGAAATTTAAAAAAAAGTGCAACATACTTCGTGGCCTTTCCTCATTTTCCTCTCTTCAGCCTCTCGGAGAGTGACCAGTTAATGGAGGACACATTAGCCGCAGTGACAGTTACGAAGTCTGAGCAAAACCTTGTGGAAACTGGGCCGGAAAAAACGGGCAAACCCAGCCGAAAGCGAGACAAATAGGCTGGAAAGTGCTCGAGGTGCCACGGGTGTGCGATTAACGCGATGCGGGTTCCCTCCTAGGAGCGCTCCGGCCCGGGCAGATGAATCCTGCGGAAGGTAGCCCATCCATAAGGCATCGGTTATCCTAAGGGAGTCCCGATCGAATCGCTGGGTGCGATCATCTACCGCATCCGCACGGCGTAGGCTTATGTTTGGGTACATTAGGATAATTGCTATGTTGTGGAATTGCTGCGGCCGATGTTTCCGCCACTGCCACCGGCGGCCGTAAGGACCTTTGATTCGGAAGGAGGCAGAAGCAAGGCAATGCTCGGATGCTTCACTTCACTCCGTCCCGGGGGCTCCCGGTTCGTCAATCAATCAGCAACTGCAGGTTGCTTGATGCGGTCAATTTTTCTTCCGCTTTCGTCGGTACTGTTGCGTCGTCTGATCGTTTTCTGCCCCGAGGACGAATTTGCCGCCAACGTGGGCTTTGAATCGGCAGACATAAAACCAGAAAAAAAGCGGAGGCCTCCTGGATGAGCGATACAAGTTGAAACATTTTCGAAAAGCTGGCAATTTGTTGCTATCGCCGTGTCAAATTGGAGCAACTTCCGTTCCGTTTCGTCCCGTGGAAAAAGACCAGAAAAGCTGAAGCGTGGAAGTAAATAGTGCACCTCGCCGTGCGAAAGAAAAACGGAAATGGAAGGAAATTTATCAAACTGTGGAATGAAAAAAAAAATTATTCGGAAATAGATGTTTATTTTTTTGTCACGCAACGCCCCTTTAGCAGGTGCAAGGGACGAGCGATTTAGAGTTGGCCCAAATGTCGACGAATTCGTCACAGTACGAAAAAAAAAGATAAACGAAATTAAACAAGCGAATTAAACAAGTTACCATATTAGAAAATGGAACGTCTTTGAAATCTTTGGATCCATTTGTCGTCAGCTTAAAAAAAAATGAGAATCTATTGTATTTAAATACCTTCGGTTCATTTAATTACAAAAACTATCAATAGAAGTGTTTTGCCATTAACAGCTTATCCAATAAAATCAATGATTTAAAAGTGAAATAATTTAATCAGATTTCGAAATCGTTGTTAAACAATTTCCAAACAATTTAAACATATTAGTAAACACATTTATCAGTAAAAAAATCAAAATTATTGAAATAATATAAATCGAGAAAATAATGGAAAGCAATGTTTTAATTTGTTGGTAAAACTTGAGGCTACAAGTTTTTAGATACTTCTGTAAAAAACTTTATTGGTTCTACGTTCTATTGATCTTACCGGAACAAAGTTAACCTACTGTATTAACTAGCTAGCATAAACTGAGATAAAAGTTAATAAAATTAAACAAGTTTGACATCTATTAAATCATCGCACAAGTTGGCTAAACTGAAGAAAATTTTATGTTTTGAGAAGCATTAGATTTGCAGGACAATAATCATCTCATCATTTTTTTTTTAAATTCGAACATTAACGTGGCGTAAACAAAGAATTATTAAATGCTTGGTTAACTATAATAGTTTAAAGGAATTGACATTATTGTGAAGATGATTCACCATCGATTTGTTTAAAATAACATATTCCAAAAATATTTCTCGTTCCAGATCATACGTTATGTTCCAATCATCTTTTCGCATTTAAATTTTACTGTAAGTGCTGCGAGTAAATTAAATGTGGGGTTTTTGTATGAAATATTAAATGGTTCTAGCCTCAAAAGTATTATTGCCCCCTCGATAAACCACCGAGTTCTGGTAAAATCTATTCTGAAAAAATAAAGAACAAGGACTTTCAGCTGCTTTTCTTATGCTGCTATGTGCTGACTCCGCACTCCGCTTCCTGTGCAACCGTCTCCCTCGAACGGAGCGACACGCGGAAGCGTGGAAGTATGCGCGACGGTTCCGTCATTGGCGTATGTCAAATATGAGACGAAGCTCCGCCCTCGAAGAAGCGGATGTTGGAAACATATATTTATCTCCGTCCTGCACAAGCATCCCCGGTATGGGAGGGAACGGGCGCGGAACGTTCCGTTTCTACCGTCACTTGAGCGTTTGAGCACAAGGACAACATAATCGACTGGAACTCTCCGCGACGGGCCGAGCGTGTCCTGAACGGAATCCCCCCGACCGTTCAAACCGTTTCAAACGCTTCCTGCTCCGGATCCGCGTTCTCCCCCACCTGCAATCACCCCGGACGGAAGTGACGTTTATCGAGCAAACTGGCACAACACATTCGTGTCGAAGGGTTACTCTGGGTGGAGAAGAGCATTTTCCTGGGGGGTAAAACGGGCGATGTAAGTGTTTTGCTGGTTTCCTGTCACGTTGAAACGGTGGATATTGGAGAAGGAACGTGGGTGGGGAAAATGTGTCGTGGGAAATTTTCATTCTCGGAAAGATGCACCATAATTCCTTTGTATTAGGTAGGTTAGGAAAAATTTGATTATAAAATTTCGCCTTGTGATTGTCGACATTAAAAAATGACTGTTAGTGCCATCAAAGGTTAAGAAAGCAAGTCCAGCAATTTAAAATGTTTTGTTAGCCTGATAAGAATGTATTTGCTCTTATTTCAATATGCCTTTCAAATCTCTTAAGGTATTTTTTTTAGGCAAGTCGAATACAACATGCTTCCAAAGGCTGAAAATTAACACGTTAATAACGAACTAGAAATAATAAAGAACTCAATTCTAAACATTTCAGAGCTATTCTTCTTAAGTTTTTGTTTTTTTTTTTCGGAACGTCCACACCCATCCTCTCTACCAAGATCATGCATAACATATTCTCTTCCAAATCCCATCATACTTTTGAAATGCAGTTCCTAGTTTTTGAAAGACTTATTTACATCTTTATTACAAACCATGATCGCATGAGTATACTCTATAACCTCATTCCAAAACAAACTAAGTTAAAAGTATTTCGAATTCAAAGTAAACCTTCAAGATTCAAAAAAGCTATCTAGTGATATTTCCATCTGCACATTTTCTCATATGTTCATACACGAATAAAATAGATAATTTATAATGTCACATAGGTTTGCCTTAAACTAAGTATGGGAAATCGATTAAATTCGGTCCGTGGACGTTGGTTTATTCCGGATATCCCCTTTAAGAGTATGGACTTTCTTTCCTATCGTTATAGATCATACAAATATGAATAACATTTTTCATATGAATGAAATAACATTTCCTGCAATTGTTAACCGGGGTGATCGTGGGAAACCCATGTTCGCCTCGCATCGGCGGATGGCTGTTCATTAGTTTAATTACCCAGGCTCTCTGGCGAACAGAGCAAAGCGCACCAGGTTTGGAAGGAAATTGTGTAGATGGTGGCTCGACTGTCCACCATTTTGACCATAATTTCTGCTCTAAATAGACAACGGCGGGGAAAAGATGAAGACAAGATTTTAATCTCCGATCGAGATCCCGTACGCCAAGCTCGAAGGGTAAGCAGTGCGGCCCTTTTCCTACGACCATCGGTGACATCGGTGTGGAAAATATGGCATCGGAGGAAGTGCGGAAAGTGGTTCTCCGAAACAAAACGGTCAATTTATTGAAACAGCATTTAAAACATAATGTGTACGCACGCACATCGTAACCGTGTTGGCTTCGGGAAAAAACATGGCGTGTGCGTGTGTGTGTCGGGAGCGAAGAGCTGCACAGCACACACGCTACTACATCCGTTGTAACGATGCGCTTCTATTTGTTATGCTACGCCTGCTGCGGCGGCCTGCATGGAGGATTGCTGGGTTTGTCTCGCTCTCGACACGAGTCGGCGGTGAACCGAAACCGGAACTGGCCACCGCGGACTGACGGGGATGAAAAAAAAGGTGCGACCCTCGCCCGTCGTCGTGCGTCCTGTCGTCCTCTTCACGCAAGCTTTCCACCGACGGAAGCCTCCTTGACTCGGTTCGATGCTCGCTCGCTTTCCTCTTCTAGCATGTGAGGGCCGCCAACGGAACCGGATTCCGACCCTAGCGTTTCCTCGCATTGCGCTGTGTCTTGCCGTTGTGCCAATCCCTCGACGAGCTATACCTGTTCCGAGCAGAGTGCGGTCTCGCTCGCGCGGGACACGTTTCGGTTCCAGCCGCTGACAGGCGAGCGCGTGACAGAAGCTGTGAGGACACCGAGAGAACTTGGGCTGCCAGTAGCGCATGGAGTGCTGAAGCGAGTGGCCGTGATACGACGATCGTCCGTCGAGGTGGAACGTGATTATTTTGCCCGGTTCGGTTGCGACGACGTTTGCGTGGCGGATGTTTGTGTCCGGTCTGTTTCGTGATCCGTCTTGAAGGAACCTCGTTTGGCAATTTCGTTCCTAACATCGTCAAGTGCAGTGAGATCGATGAATAGCCAGTGAAAGGAATTGTGCAATGATGATCAATGCATTACTTTAAATTTGTTTTCGTTCTTGTGAGTACCAAACTGAATGTACCAAATTGTGCTGTTGGTCGTGTTATACGAGTGTTGAAGAATATTATTGTACAAGACGACACACTTACAACCGATTAGAAATGAGTACGAAGATTTGAGTGAGAGCAGCAACTGCGCCGAAGAACACCATCAACAAGTTTAGTAAGGTACGATGGGCTTTTGAGTTTACGATATTAAATGAAAAGTGCAGACTAAAGACGAAGAAAAAAATAAATTTCTAAAATTGCTACACAAGTGGTTTTCAAACAAAATATTTAGCTTGTTTAATTAATTGTAACAGTTAAAGCTAAGTAATGCTGCGAACTCTGTGATCTACAGTTGTATATTGTTTTGGAATAATAGGCTGAAGTTCAAATATATAATTAGAGTCGTAGAGAAGAAGGGTCCACTACAGCTCCACTGAAATCCGCTTGAGCTAGTCATCTCCCAGCTCTCAATGGTTACAATATGTTGGGGCTCCATCCAGGAAAGCTGAGTATAACAAATCTAAAAAGTTAAAAACTGAACTTGGAGCACATTAAAAGAAACTGATAATGTTCTTTTATTTCATCTAACATAATGGAGCTTTCACAACAACAAAAACATTTGAATTTTATTAGTGGACTACATTAAATTGTTGGGATTATATGTTTCCACAAGGATAACAGTCTTATGATAGGACTTTCAAATCTTGCCGCGAAATAAGAACAGAACATAATTGAGATGTGATCAGGAGTCGTCTTATCATAGATAAAACCTAGAATGCATCGAATATTATACTTACTGCCGGAATTAATCAAATGCTCACAGATCTGTGCTTATCAGATACAGTATTGGCAATAAGCTAAGCAACGACGCCTTACAACGAGGCCAATCTGTTCTAGAAAAGTAATAGATTCGTTTTGTTGGACAACCATGTACTTGGTTCGAGAGCTGTAGCTTGTCATTGTTGGCAACCCCATGAAAAAAACTTGCTCATCTTATATTTCTGTGTATAAAAGACATGGTCAAAATTTTGGGTTTCCAGTAACACACGTGAAAACCAGAAGCAAAGTTGTGCACCTTTTCGATAGTGATACATTATATGTTCTCAAATTGCATCAGAATATATTTTGGATTTTTTGCTTTAACTCCGTCCACTCAATCCAAATCGTAATATAATATCCTAGCTTACTTATGTCACAAGTCTCTAATTTTTTTGAGTTTATAGTTTCAACAAGAGTAGGGTAGTTTGTACTTTTTTAGTAGAAGAGTAGAAGTTACTGTAGCTGTAAGTACAGTACGTTATTTTTGGTTGTATGTAGCAGTTTTCCACAGTTGGAAGAAATAGCGTTTTAATTCAGATTACATTTTCAAACATCTAACAACATAATTTCGCAAATAAACACCTACCTCCAAGCGGCCAGAGGTCCACTGAATCTGATTGCTATCTTCTCCTCCGTTTTTTGAGCTCGTTATTATCGTGCTCATGTTCTAATTAGTGAGTCGAATGAAACACCCTCAACCGGTGTGATTAAGCCCACATTAACCAGTGCAACAACTCCCACTGTCCTGATCAACCTCCCGGCCCATTATGGCCGGAAACATCCCCTCTCGTGACAATCTCCAGGAGCGCAGGTGCGAACATTTGGCTGCCAAAAAAACGGGCGCAATCTCAAACGTCGATCTGACGCGATAACGCTTCATGCGTTGGTGCCGTTCCACGACGGCGTGGTTTTCCTTATTTTCTTTTTATTCGGTGGGAGGAAATACATCATCATCATCACCAACATCACCAACATCATTGCCCTCATCGCGGTGCGTAGGTGGATGAATTGGGAAACAAAAACTTTCAAGCGCGCGTTACGACTATTAATACCGTTCCATTTCGGCGAAATCGACTCCCCCCCCCCTCGAAACGGGAGGGTGAACCTCTGGAGTGGGTGGGTCAAGCCGGGTTAAAATATGCAACCGAGCGCGATGAATAAAATATGAAATTATCTTAATTAAAATAATTTTACTGCCGGCAACCGTTTCTGGACGTTTCACGTTCTGTTTGACACTTTGTTTGACGCGCGGTTTGTTGTTTGCGGTTGAAGTTGAAACCATTCATCGTCTCGAAAGTCACACCTACTCGAATGTGGGGTTGCGCTTGCATGCTCTTACATTGAAAGCGAAAGGTCCGGACCCTTTCGGAGGGGGATGGGAGGGAAGAAATCAAACGTCCAATGGAGTGGAGAAAGGAAGGGAAAGGAAAGGAAAAACAAAGGAATACGGTGAGGACGATAATATCTTCAGGTAGCGTGCAAATCGGCCGTTACATTTAAATGTCTTCGGCGAGGCGCTCACACTTTGTAAAGGCTCTTCCTGCCTTGTCCTTTAAATGATCCGATCAGCGGCAGCAGGGGAGTTGCGGTTTTCCTCGTGATTTTTCCACCACGGGCATTGTGTTTCGGCCACGGCAATGGAAACCGTGAACGTTGAGCGCCACCATAAGCGGTGCATGAGCCTAAGGGGTGGGACAGGGGGGGCTTTATCGAATCTAGCAATCGTGATTTTAACACTTTCGGGCCACTTGAGTGGAACTGAACATTTGCGACGGTTGGTGGTTGGGGGAAAGGTGTTTTAGAAGGTTTTGTTGCTGCTGTGGTTGCTCTATTTCTTTTCCGAACGCAATTGGATCGGTGTTGTTATCCTGTTAGGCTACCCACAAGGCGGCGGTGTCGAGCGATGAGAAAAGTGCCGACACGGAGGCGAGTCCCTTGGGCGAGTTAAAAGCCCCCTCCATTATTACGGTGGTTTAGTTCGCGGTCGCAAGTTGCTCTTTCCGAGGTTTCCGAGGCCAAAAAACTAAAAAAAGTAAAATTGCCGAAACCGTCGCATTAGCCCGGCCACATAGCCACATCCCCGGAGCTTGGAAGTGGACGAACAGATCGGACGAACCGAACCTGCCTGCCGAAGGTCCGCTGGCCGGGAGGGAAAATTTGCATAATTACGTACGTGTAAACTACACTTGTATTATGCTAATCCATTGGTTTATAAGTTTTGCATGCGCGCTTCTCGTCGGGGCTCGCCTGGGATGATGGCCAACCGAAACGACAACAAAATGCGCGGCACAAAACGGTCGAAAATCAGCGCACCACAGCAAAGGGCAAACTTTTCATCTCGTGCGTCAAAATCATCAAGCGCCGTTGGCCATCCACTTTGAATGGCTGGGCTGGAGTGTCCCGGGCCGTCCAGAAAAAAAAAAAACTGCACGCCGAAATTATCGGGCCGGAAAATCGTCCCCGTCGGGGCTCGTCCTTGACCGGGTTTATCTTTACTCGCGTCCGCGTGCTTACGGATTCACGGGATTTCGATGAAACAGAGAGGGGAGGGAAGGAAGAACTCCCCATCCGGCACGAGGGGCAATCGTCTGCGCGTCTGGTGCGTGTCCCAGCCGTTCTCGACACGCACGCAGGAAGATCGTAAACTGTGTAGAAAATTGGACTCCCGCATCCCTGGCTGGCGATGGGAGGCGAATGGAGGGGACTCCGATGATGCGCGGAGAGGATAGCGAAACGCCGAAACCGTACCGTTCGCGTCACCAATTAGTTTGCTCATTAGCATCCGGGGGACATTATCTGGTCTTTGGTTTCCTTCTCACCGTCCCCCCGTTGGTGTGACAGTTGGTGACGCTTTCTGGGAGGTGGATCGATTTGGAGACGATCGAGATTTGAAGTTGCCCAATTCGTTCAAATACCTGTTTTGGAAATACTTAGAGACGGCTTATGCCATACGAACAAATTGATATACAACGATTAAGATGAACATAAGAGTTGATAAATTACGGAGGCCAATAATTCATAGACGTGACGCAAAGATGCTGTGTTATTTAAATTGTAAGCAAATGGGTATTTTTACGTTCTCTAGAACTTCTTGTTTAAACGATTAAGTTACTACGAAGAACACTTGGAAGGGATGCACTCGTTTTAGAAGCCCTTTCGAAGGTTTCTGAAAGGAAACTACCATTAAAAAATCATAAAATGCAATCTCAAAGCGGAAGTCCACACTGCCTAAAGAATATTCCACATTTGCAGTCAGCTTTCTTTATCCCCGATATTAGATCTCAAGCTAGGATTAATTCGGTTCAACCTTTACGGCACCTTTAATTGCTCCAAAAATTCAAATATTCCGAGAATGAACCATTTTCTTCACCCTTAAACGGACCCCAATGGTCTAGGGCGTGGGGGAAATTCCATTGTAGGTCGATTCGATCTTGTATTCCATATTTACGACTTCCTGCAGGTGACGTTTCTTAATGTCGCTTTGACAGGCGATCTTTGACCCCAACTGAAGGAAGTGAGTTGGCAGTGAAAGCACTTTAGTAAAGTCGCAACCAAAGACCATGTTAATCGGACCTTCTCGATGGGATGAATAGGTTTGCAGCCTTAGAACAAAACCATTCGAAATAGAGATCAACTTAAGAAGGTGAATCCACCATTTTGAAGGGTTTAGTAGATGACTTTAGTATCCTTCCACGATGCTTTTGTCTTAACTTGTAGAAAGAAAGGAATGAAGTTAATTTCCATGTAACAATAAGCAATGGTTTGTCTTCCCCTATCGATAAATTATAACTGACTGACTTACAGAAGCGATTGCGGCCTATCTTAATGTTTTTCTCTTTCGCTCTGGATGCCTGTGATTTACATGGGCCCACCCTGAGGTCCGGTAGCGGAAGCTCGTTTAGATGACCGCGCCTGATTTTCATTTGCTTCGCCTATCAATTTTCGCCTAACGATCTTCACACGTCGGCGATGGGACATTCAAGATTCGGGAGAGGCCCATTCCAGGGCCTAGACAAACGACCGGTAGCACCTTTCGCCCTGTGTGTTCCGTCCCGTCAAGCAAGCAGCACGGTCGTGTTGTGAAGCTCCTATGGACCTATCAGAAATCATCTTAAAAAAAAAAAAAAAAACCGGGCTGCCGGGAAGTTTGTTTCTTCTCTCTGCGGATCGGTGGTGGATACCCCGGAGAAATCGGTATGATCTCCCCTTCCAGCGCGCCGGAACGCTTCCGATGAAAAATGTGTCCATGTAAATTCCCAACAAATAGTTATTATCTATTAATGAGCCGTTGACTGCCGTTCGGGTCTATGCTTGGCGCTTCTCTGCTTTGCTTACACAAAGTGGACCTATTCGTCGCTGGCTGGACCAAAGGCCTGCTGGAAGGAAGGGCGTCTAGAAGACGCAAGTCGGCACGATCGGGCTTATCTTCGTTTATTCTTGTTCGAAACATCATTGGCGACGACGACCGAGGCAAGGAGAGCAAGATAGAGCGCGACTAGAAGCAGATCCCGCGACCGAGCGGGGCGCCAATAAAATTTAGATAAATTTTTATGCGCCTCCAAATTTATTGATTTAAGGAAACAACATGTCAGTCCGTAAAAGATTATGACTTCACTGGAAATTTATATCAATTAAGGCAAACGGTGGACCGCACGAAGGAGAAACGCAGAACCGTCCGGTAGCATGTCGCCCTCCTCCGGCGCAACCGGCCATCTTATCGGCCAGAAATCTGTCTTTCGTCAAATTAACGAAATACTAACGAATGCGCTTCGGTCAGGTTCTCCGCGGTGCTTCTGGATTGACCTGACCCCCGGTCCGGCGGTGGATGCGTGGACAAGAACACCTTGTTTTTGTTTTGGCAATATGGGGAAGGGTATATGGGTGCAGAGGTTTTCGAAACATTCCTCCCGAAAACCGAAGGAAAACGTCAATTAGGCCCCCGTCAAAGTCTGCACACAGCGCGCACCGATTCTGCATAATCAGCATGGATGGATCAGCAATCCCTCCTGGCCGGGCGGAGCAGGGTGAGGACATTAAAAGAAATAACATCAAACCCCAGCGTTTGCAGCGAGCCTTGATGTGTCATATTTTCCCCCGTGGCTGGATCGCGATCGCGACCGAGGAGGCATGCAAAACAAGTGCCCGAAGATCTGTGTGCTGCCGTTACACACTCCGATCCGCGCGAGATAGTATCGTAAACTTGCACAGGTCGCCCGGAGCGGCTGGACCCCTGCGGGCAGAAACCTTGTCCACCCGGGTGGGTCGTCCTGTCAAGGGGACCCGGTCGCTCCCGGGGCCCAGTTTACTGCCGTGGTGGTCATTATAAAGAGTTTGGAGACAAATTTTCGCCCGCCTCCCGCCGGGCTTGGTCAGGCCGGTAGGTTCGCGGATGTTCTGGGACTGTTGCCAACCTGTCCGGCAGTACCGGTGGGGTGATCGTTGTAAATTTGCGAACGACTACCGTGGTTTGGACCGTGGGGAAATGGTCGCGCGATTCCCTGAATGGGCCCGAATGGGCGCATTTAAGCTAACCGAACTTTCATTGAGGAAGACGACTAGAACCAAAATCTCTACCGGGGCTTGACCATCCCTCCAAAAAAAAAAAAGGTAAACTCTTCAACACCAGTCGTACTTGTCGTCACTCGGTCACTGCTCAGATCGGACAGGTTGCGATGCTAACCACGGGAAACCGTGATACGATGATGCGATCGGAGCCCGGGATAAACGGGCTAATGAATTGAATGTGATGAAATCAGATAAGCGTGACTGCCGCTCGGAAGATCTCCTCTCCGCCCGAAAAACGATCAGGAACGGTGGTCGTTGGCTGTAATGGGTGTGGGGGGAAAGGGGCGCGGGAAAACCGTCAGAATTCCGGTAAGGCCAGCAAAAAACGGAAAAGAACCACGGGCTGCGCTGTAATGTAGGTATTTTACGTGAAGCCATCCCGGAATGGCGCTTCGTGGCGGCAAACGGCTCGTCCCGAAACCAGAGCGCGTCCCGAGCTGCTGTAAAACAGGATACCATTAAATTATACTGCCCGATCGACGGCCCGGATAATGGATGCTGGCGGACCGGTGTGCGATCGCAAGCCAGGGGGGGAGGAAGGCAGTCAGAGGAGATTGTGCGTCCATGGGAATCATGCAAGGTGCAAGAAAGGCGCTCGACTGGAACCTGGAAAATGAGGCTGTACAATGGTAAACGCCAGCAATTAGAATTGGGAGTTTATTCTTCAAATTTTGGAAAGTGTTCTGGCTCTCGATCAAGAAGTTGCCCTTTGGTGTTGGTGTGGTTTTTGAGTGTAACTTAGAGTGGGATAGAGAGTTTTTTTAATCCTCTCCACACTTTGCTCTTGCTTAGATAATTAAGTCTGATTAAATCCATTTTGAATGTTTATTTCTGTCTTCTTACTTAAAAGAACTTCTTTTGACAATTATTTCAACTGTTATCACAATTTAATTCAAAATGTAGATGCTCCAACAGAGTTGGTTTGCAATAAGGAGTCCAGTCAAAGATGATTGTGAGACTTTCCTGGCAGTACTAGGTTCGGCCAAAGGCCTTCCATTTTCTTTTATTTGTTTCAATCTTAATATAAATGGAAATAATAATTTATGACTCTTCAATAAATTTAAAAAGGAATAGGAACGAAATTGATATCCATTTGGTCGTTCTGTGTGAACCGTTCATAGTTTTACTTGAACATTGATGAAAGTCTTAAAATTAATACACTGTTAAATGGTCTTCTGATAGGCTGCTCAACCTTAAGTTTGCATTTTCAATGTCCGCTGTCCAATGTGATGTAATTTGAGTCGAAACAAAATTCTTCCTGACCTCGAACAGTGACGAACCCCTTCGAGCCCGATTCGAGGGGAATCTTTCACCTATAAAGCAATCAAGGTACAACTCCATTTGGCTGTTTTCACGGTTTTACGATTCGATGCAGCATCGGCTGGGGAACCCGGGCTTATCACTGCATCGCGATCCCCACCTGACAGTGCAAAATTAACGACGGCTACCAGCGGGGCGATTAATTAAACAACGCGATACGCGTAGGCGTTTCAACGGGGAGACGCAAATCGCTTCACGTCCGTAATGAGCGCTGCTGGATTCGGAGGATCTCGATGCAGCTCGAGTCGCGGTCCTCCTCGCGAAAAGGGGCTGAGCGAACAAATTGGGACACAACAAAAGTCCACACGCCGAAGGGGCATCAGCTCGTTTTCGGCACCCGTGGTTCGATGCACTTTCCGATGGAGGACGCCGGCGCGCTATCTTCTGCGGTGTCGAGCGGTTCGCGATTTTCGAGAGTTTTCCCCCCGTCGCGAGTGCGAAGGTTGAGACCGCGGTAAGTAACGGTCGTCGGGTCGCGAACGCACACAGCACCTCGCAAACGCAAAACAAGTGTTTATTACAAATCACTCTTTGAATACATTAATATTTATAAAGCCTCTGGCCCCGGGCCGTCGCGCGTCTGCAGGTGCGTATGGCGAGGGCAGCTTTTTTGCGCTGCAGCCTCCTCGGGCTGGCATGGTGGCCCGGTTCGCGCTTCGGCACGGTCGACGAGAGTTTCCCACACCCGTTGGGCGCGATTTCCATCGTACCGCGCGGGCTGGCCTTTAGGTCCTTATTTATACCGGGCAAAGATTGGCGCACCGTATGCAACGCATCGTGCCAGCACGTCTCGCCACGGTGCACGGGTGCAAGGCCCGCCATTAGGCCACCGGGGTTATGCGTGAGCAGCCGGGGTTTCCACCGGAGACGCGATTGGGCGTTTATCAGGCGCAGTCCATCGGAAGGGTGTCGCGTGAGAAGTGATCCTGTCAATCGCTCGCCACTCGTCGCCGGTGGACGGACGGAAAGCCGCGTTGGGCAACAGATCGTGGCAATTAGATTGAAACGGTGTAATTGATTAAAATGGATCCGGACGGGTCTTAGGGGAAGGGGAGGGGAGTAACTGTAGGGGACGGGAAGTCGCGAAAGCATGCCCCAAAGGGTGGGAATTTCCTTTTGGAGCTGCGTCTCGCTCTCGTGCGGAATATGCATGCGTATTTAAAAGCTGCGTGCAACTAACAGACATCGTTATCATGGTGGACCTGACATTTTAAGCTGCTTGGCAATAACCTACACATTTCAGGTTACTTCTTATCTTGCCAGCTCTAGACAGTTGAGCTAGTCTTGCTGACACAGCTTTACAAACTGTACTAATTCAAATTTTAGGGATTTGAAATGACAAGAATCATAAACAAATGGTTTTTTAGTGATCTTTACTTTTTACAACAAGAATCAATAAAATCAACATCAATCCATATTTGGTCGTCTCCGCATTTTTGTTTTAGGTTATAAAGACGACAAAGCAAAGAAAATGTCCAACATTACCGATACAAATTCTATAAGCTATAAAGCATGTTTTAAAAACATTTCAATTCATTAGACTTAGCTTTAACTAATAGAAAAAGAAAAACACATTTGAGAAGCGTAACAGAAAACGTACGAAAACGTTCTTTGCTTCCGTGAGTTTGCTTCATGCTTTGAGTTTTATTTCTACTAAGAACTTCCTTTAAGAGGATCCATTATTTTGTCTTATCCAGATTGCTTCTTGCAATACCAACACGCAAAGCACCAAACTGAAACCTCGGATGATAAAAAAAAAACGAACCGAAACGATCATCTGTTTAGAGCTCCGAGGGGACATAAAGCAGGGGACGGCGTTGGGCAATCCTTTTTTTCATGCTTCCAGAGCCCCATTCCTGACAGCCCATTAGGCGTGCTTATAATAATTTAATTTATGTTTTTATTTTAATATCATTAAAAGATAATTAAACCGAATAACAAGACAGGTATATAAACATCTTTCCACGTCTCCGCTCGGAGCCTTGCTCTGGCGTGTCGGTGTGTGCGCGTGTATGTGTCCAGTCCGGTGGTTCCCTTCGCTGTCTCCCATGCAGCCCCACGTGCAGCCTCCAAAGCACCCGGACGAAACATTGACGGAACATGCTGATCGGAAACGAGGTCCGATCTCTTTGTTGTGGCCTTCTTTGAACACTTCGAAACATGCTCCAGGAACCAAGTGTTAGCGTCGTGATTAGTCCGAAAAGTTTGTCGGTCCTTCGTCGGAGCTCGCGTTTTTTCCCTTTCGCTCCCTGACCAGCAGTTTCCTTGTTTTGGTTCTACCGCCGTTCGCTGTCTAACCTTCTGCTTCTCGGTCTTCTCGGCTCCATGCCATCGTGGTCCGGCAGAGGTCGAGTGGCGTCCTCGGGGCAAGGAAGAAGATGAACCAAGCTCCTGCGAAAGGGTGTGCGCTCCCTCCCGAGGCCCAGGCCGGAATCGGAAAACAGATAAACATTTACGATTTCTTACGCATTTATATCATTTTATACTGGAATCTCCATTTTCTGATGTTGTCGCGTCAGCATCCCCCCGCCGGTCGTCCGGTCGCCCCCGTTCGATCGCAGTCCCGAAGACCCGAGCCGAGAGGATCGGTACCACCGCGACCCCTTGGCACGGCGGACGCGCTCCCGGTCCCGCGATGGGTGTAGACGTTTAATTGTTTTTTCGTCTCCTTGTTGGCGTTGCTTGTTCCCGGTTTATTTTCATTCATAAAATTAATGTTTTGTCTCTCGGCCGCTCTCCGGAGTCGGCCGGTAGTCTTCACTCTGTGTCGCCTGTGTGCCGTTCGTAATCGGTTGTCGGTTTTGGTTTGATTAAGAATTTATCTGCATTGCAAGCCCCTTCGCGAGTCCGCAGGATGTGGTCAAGTCCCGTCGCTGTGTTTCACATTCCTTGCCCCTGAAGGCTGTGTTGCATCGAATGACTTGATTATCAATCAAACGTTTACATCCGTGCGTCGTAGTACATATCAGAGCAGGTTGCAGAATTTGATGTCCATCGGGTTAAACACGCCGATCGATGTTATGGTTTATGGTTGAGCGATGCCTTAGGGTCTATTCTTTGTTCGATGTTCGAGTTGAGATCGTTCCTATCTATTTCAGTACTACATGGAGCTCCAGTGTGTTCATGTTTAAGAACCATTCGTCATTTAGCGACATTGATGTAATGAATGCTTGCCTCATAGAGGATTTACCTAGTGGAAGGGAACCCGTACGGGATGAGAGAATAAATTGTAGTGATCAGATTAAATAAGTATTGCTTGAGCTTGAAAGAGTTCCTCGAACTGAACATTGGTGTATGATTTGTTTCGCCACCATAGTATGATTTCCTTATGATTGAGCACATTCTTACATAAAATATCCTTGTGCAAGATATTTCTTCTTTTCTGACGTTGAAACGTTTCGTTCCAAACTGTTTTTTCCATTACTTCCAAAACAGTAATGGCACACCTTCAACGGTTATATTTGCCTATTCCTTCCGCTGTTTAATTAACGCTTAATTTGGATATGGCCGGCCAGCTACGTGCACCGGAGATCTCCTTCAATGGCGCACTGAATGGATTGTAAACCTCTCGCCGGTGTGTTGATGGCTCCCGGCAGCCAAACGGTGGCCTAAGGCTGAATAAAATAAAATGAAGGGACCGGCTCAGCAGGGCAACAAAGGACACGGCCCGGGCAGCTCGAGCCGTGGTGACTGGGCTACCCTGTGGGAGATTGTCGATAAAAGTTGCAAATTAAACAAACAAAAACACTTGAGCCACAGCAAAAAAAGAAAAAGGTTTTAGCGTTCCCGTTAGCTCCCTGGGACCGCGCCAAACCCGAGAACCGCTGGGTGCGTTAGTAGTTAGTAGTGGACTTTACGATTTTTGCGTAGAAATCTGCCCAAGCTTGTTGGCGTTTAATTCGGCACTTGCTCCATCCACCGGCCCAGCAGGCAAAGAGAAAGGTTTTCGATCCCCACACACCGGTTCGCGAGAAGCAAGGCAAAAGAGAATAATCACCAAATTAAACGGATGCCACTGTTTGGTTGTTAAGTTTCGCGAATGAACGACTGGAAACGGTTTTATCGACAGTTTCGCCCGGGTGGTTGGGTGCTTATTGGTGGTGCTGGCTTCTTCGCAACCGGGAAGCCGAACGGATGGTGACGGCTGTCAGCGGGCAAATTATTGGCGATATGATGCTCCGGTGACATGTAATTTGAATCCGGAATTGCAACGTTGTCTTGTATGTTAAGCTACTGTGGTTTTTCTTTCCTCGCTGTTGGTAAGAGGAAAGACGATACCTTAAGACAAATAATGCTTGTTGACATTATTTTCAGGTGTGTGTGGTTGTATGCTCAATCTTTAAGCACATTTCAAACTCTTACCTTCACTACGCTTTTTGTCACGTTACAAGCGACGGCCACAAGTGCGCATTAAATGCAGGAAATAAATCAACCCTTTTCGAAGAAAGCAAAACAAATATGACGGTTTAGGAAGGATTTATGTTTTCCATGAAAAACCTCGTGATTCGGTTTATAGGTTTTTGAGGAAATATGCCAACATCTTTCATAGTGGACTTTACGCTATGGCGTCAAAGGGAAACTCACTTTCCTCGGAACTCCTGTTTACGGCCCGAAAAAGGTTTCCACCGCGGTTATTGCGGGGGGGGACAGTGCCGCTAATCAGGCTACATGCTTATCCTCCCCTCCAAGCGCCCGAACCGTTCCAATTGTCTACACGCAAAACGGATACGCTAGCATGGCTTAATCAACGAACGGGTGCCAGCCTCGGTGGTCCTAATGGCTCACCCTCGTCGATGTTTTTTTTCTGTTTTTCGTACGATCGTCGGAAAGCCTTTCCGGAACGACGCACTTAAGTCCGCGCGCTTTCACCGCGTCGAGATGATAAATATTAATGAAGAGACAAAGTTCAACAACCATATCCTTGACGAGGGCCGCAACGCTACGCTACGTCCTCCCGTGGGTCCGTAAAACGCGTGACGCAGGACATCAGCTTTCGTCGGAGGGTGCAGGCCGTCCAAGGAACGCGCGAGATTTGCATAAACCTATCACCTGAGCAAGGCGACTTAGCCCCCTTTTTGAGGGTGTGTAAACATAGTAAAATCCAGCGTGCGCGTTTCGGTGTGATCCGATCCCCGTGGCCGAATCCTGCGGGTATGATTAATTAGGCAAAATCAATCATAAAAAAAACCCCAAAACAAACCCAACACCTTCACTCACCTGTCAGCCCTTTCCGAGGCGACCACCGGTTTCACTGCTTTGCGCACCAGTTCCCTAAACCATTCCGGTGCAGAGTTTCGTTTTTTTTTTGTTGCGGTATGGTCATTTTCCTGCAGGTGTCGTATTCGGTAAAGATTTTATGTCTTTTTCGTATAATCAGTTTGTTTAATTCGCACAAATGCGTACGGTGGCAGTATTCGCGAGTTAGGTATTCAAATGGCTAGCCGCACAAATGGCCCCATAAAGGCCAGGACCTTCTCTTCCATTTTTCTGTGAAGGGCAAGAAAGTAGTCCCCTCGGGTCGGGTGGCAATTGAGTTGTATTACCGCTGCGGTACGAACACAAACAAAGGCACAAAGGCGCGGGAAGGGGCAAACATTTCGTCCTTCTAATTAAACACCGGCGGGACGCGTGAAAGCGTGCCCAATTTGCGATAAAGCGCGAATTTGTTTATATTTTCCGCGAACCTTTCACGCACGAGACGGGCCTCTGGCGCACGATTCACTAAAGCATACTATGTAGGCGTTGCGGAAAATAGCGATTGTTTTAATGAGCTACTAAAATGTGTAAGCCCACCCTCGTGGCGTATAGCGTGGAGCGTGCTGAAATGGTTCTGCCTACGTTCCGTTTCGAATTTCCACGCCCGAGCCCGGTGGAGGAAGCCCGGACTGGAACGGCTCTGCATGACGCGACGATAAAAGTATTCGCCAAATGGCGGCACCTTGCGAGGGACTGCGCGGAGTCTAGCGCAGAATCAAAATTGGCCACCGAAAGGGAGACCGAGCAGTTGGGGTTTCCCCCGATTTGCTGATGGCTAATGGTCGTTACGATGGGGTGCTGAAAGGTGGTCGGGGAAAGAGGGTAGTTATTACTATCCTGCCAAGGGAACTGCCCGCTTTTGTGGTTATTTATTAATTTGCAGACTCTACAATTACTCTCGGCGCTAGTGTGGAGGCGTAATTCCGTGCAATATGTCAATCATTTGAAATAGTTTGCCCATAAAGCGAAGCCACTTGTTTTTTTTTTGTTCCTGCTTTTATGACTAGTAGATGATTTCATGCATGCTATTTAACGCGATACGGTCCTGGCACATTTTATTTCTTCAGCTAAATAATTATCAAACCAAAATAAGACAAAACTCAAGAAGAAGAGCTCTCCTTTGACTTTAAACTAAGCACGTGTAACAATCTTCTGGAGGTCCGGGATAGCCGAGCGCGTACGCCGTCTCGAACACGACCCACGATCGTCGGGACACAAACTCCTACTGCGTGGGTTTGAATTCCAGACCGGACCTCCACCGTTACCAAGGAAGAACATTTTTCGGATGAAATCTTTGAGTTTTAAACATTACAGTGTTCACTTTACCAAAAAAGAATCCCTTAATAGTTGATTTGTTGCACATTGTTGAGTATGGACGTCCTTATGACTAGTTCATCGAATCTACATAATGGTGTAGCGTATCCATTGATATTTAAATATTCCTTCAAGCATTGTTAGCCACCTTTTTTTCTTTTTAGTAGTTCATCCTTTCGCGCTCTTAACATATCCTGCATGGAAAGACCAACGTAGTGGAACGGATTTTTTTATGTTCATCCTGCAGGAGTCGATTTCGTTTCGCAGTTTTACGACTATGCCCTGCACGGACTTTCTCTAGGACCCTGACATTAATACTCACCACTCGTCTCCCGTCCAGGCCAGCGGTGGGGGGAGAATTTTCATAGTTTCCCCCCACGCTCTAGCCAACAAATGCCGACAAGGTGCACTTTGGTCCGTGCGCCGTCGGTGCGATATGTTAATTTATTCCCCTTAAAAGGCGTTAATTAACGAAATTACAATATTTTCACAGTATAAATCCGGGCGAGCCACGACACCTTTCCCCGTGTGGGACGCGGCCGGTGTTGAGTGGTGTTTTTGATGTGTTGTTTTCGACTGACGGGTGACGTGGATGTAGGCTTTAATTCGGGAGTGAGTTTTTTTCCTTTCGGCGGAGGTCCTTAACACGGTTTCAATGTTGGACCATCGTGTGCCCGTGGTTCGCAGCACGGGTCGGTTGTTGATTCACTCCGGGAGGAAGAAAGAGTGAGAAGAAAAGCGCTGCAACTTTGCGCTGCAGACTGCCGGGCGTCTTTACCTTCTCCTGGGCCGGCAGGCAGGCCGAAGGTCAAGACGCTCGGAACCATAACGCGTAGGCTTTGGCGTAAATGAATCCAGTGCGATCCGGAGGCACCATAAGCAAGCTTGCAGTCATCGTTACATAAAAATCAAATTTTCTCCGCTTCTGTTGCAGGTTGCAAGGCAGGAGGGTCCCAGCTCGGCGCTCGGGTTGCACACCGGTTGCAGTTGGGGACGCGGCGCGCAAATATCTGATTTCAAGACGGCAATCAACGCGCCGCCCGGCATCGACGAAATGCCCCATACCGGTAAGTGGAAACGATCGTTAGATTACGGCCATAATTTTCTTAGATTAAGTCCCGATTAAGATCGCCGGCAACAGCCTTGGTTGAAAGGTGATGCTGCCGGTTCGGGGAATGGCCGGTGGCAGGTCCGTGCAGTGGCAGTGCATTACTTACCCGATCAGCCGGTAGAGTTCAAGCTGCTCAAGCTCACGGCGGTAGCGAGTGGTGGCGGATAATTTTCCGTCGCTCGAAACGCGAAGGTCGCCTTCATCCGACGATGGCGGCCCGTTTCGGTGTTGCTTTTGCAACGGTACTCAACGCGGTGGCGCGAACAGAACGCGCGTGATCGCGACGGCATGTCCGGCGATGATGCGTATCGGTTTGCGGAATGCATTTAGCAGGTATTATTGGAAAATGATCACCTGTGCCGGCCAGTTGCGGTGGGGGAGCGGAGAAGGGACGGTCTTGTAAATGTGTCTTTTTCTTCTTCATCTTTGCTTCGGTGGTCCTGCGCTCCGAGGCGCCGGTCGCGTTGCACTTGGTAGCGGAATCGAGCGCCTTCCAAGGAGGGCAGAAGACCGGTTGCATTAAAAAGCCATCGTATTTCGTTCTGGATGAAATTACTGGTCTAATTGAAAAATAATACACCGCTCGACGAGCGCTTGGAAGTGGCCGAGTGTGGCTAGATGCTACAACTCTACGAGCGAGGGACGCAATAAAGTACAATCACGATGAGTGCTTGGTGGATTTCAATTTAGAATAAGTTCAACCGGCGGGAAGATTAAAGCTAAACGGTTATTTTTATGCTCTTCTTGCACTAGCGAGACGTTTTGTGGGTAAACATTTTGCCTCACCACAGATTTGTGAGCCCATGGACAACATGAAAGTATGCTAACGTACATGGCCGTATGTTTTAAAAGCAACTGCATGTCTCTCAAATAAATCCCGGAAAAAGGGACAAGTCTTTCAAATGAAAGCCCATATTTTAGAGGCAAAAAAGGACAAGCAAACGTATAATATTTGTAAAAAATCTGTTCCACTGATTGCTCAAATTCGACAACAGATTGATTTTTATTGGGTGTTTCATCAATCATCCGGCATCTTCTGGCGATAGTGCCCGAATCAAACGCAATTATCACCTGGGTAGGGCAAGAAAATAAGTCATTATTTATCATTTAGCAAAATCACTTAATGAAGCAATACAAATTAATTCCGAAAATTCTTCCCCCAATGGTGCGCCCGGAAACGTTGTACGCCGGCGTGGCGAAACCGTTGCAACCCGGGACGGATCAGGTTCTGGTTGGCTGGGAATGCGTTGCTCCGCGCATCCAATTCATATTCCATCAATATGTGAGATGACCAAAGCTGTCGATCGAGTCGAGCTGTGGCTTTCCGATTCCGCTTGGCAAGAGAAATCAAGAGGAAAAAAAAAAACAAACCGACCGAACCAACATCGACAAAGCGCGGGGAAAGATGCGATCCGGACGGGAAGGGCTAGGTTTTGCAACGCTTCCCGAGCAGCAACACTTCACGTCTGCAAATATTAATGTTATTCACTTGAACGGAATAACGCGCGATCCGCCGTTCCCTTTTTTTTTTTTTTTGGACCAGATTTTGGGAGAATGCTTTCCGCAGGCATCCAAGGCAAACGGAACGGAAGGAGATGAGCAGACGATTTTTGAAAGCATTTTTATCCGCTACTGCTACTGTTTCGGTGCATAAATTAGAGGTTTTTGCACACGCACCTGAAACTAAAACATAAAAAACAGGAAGAATCCGATCCGGGAGACTTTGCGCAAAACGCAAACGCAGCAAAACCGAAGCGGACTCGATCGACTCGATCGCGTTTGCCGTTTTTCTCGAATTCCTTCGAGTCAGTCGATATCCTCCGGTTTGCGACCAGTTGGCGTGTAAGGAAGGGTGGTGGCAGGGTGGTTGGCGAAGGAGGGCCGGGAGGGGTTGCCATCGATCGGTAGCGATCCCATCAGCCCATCACATCACGGCCAGCCGTCCCCTGCGACGAGGTGTAGACGAGTGTGATGTCGTTCTCGCCGATTTTCTCCGCTTTTCGTCACTTCGCGCTGCCACGGAATCGTGTGTGTGCGCCGTTCCGTACCGACGCGGAACGGGATAAAATATAAAAATTATATTTACAGATTAGTTAATTTTTTATCTGTCTCATAATACAAGTTGTAATAATTTGAAGAATTTTATGCGCCGAACGAATTCGCAATGGTTGGCGAATTCTTCGAGTCCTTCGTGTCATCGTCTGCCGATGGAAGGAACGGTATGCGGCCGGATGATAGTGATACGTTTCGGTTTGAGTGCGTCAACGATCCGTCCGAGGAACAGTGGGACAGAGGCGGAACAGTTTTGTGGTCACATTTTTATATCCCAAAATTTTGAAGGCAATCGCGCCGAGTGGCGATAAACTCTACACACACAAAAAACCCCCGAATGTATGTGTGTAGACCATTTTTAGCGCTAATTCAAGACGGATTTTGACAGCTTCAATCAAGAACTAAACTAAAACAACATCGTCGTTGAGTTATCTTGCATCCCTTTATTTCCTAATTTTAATTTAATGATTTCAGTACATACATTATCAAACTAAATTTATAATTGATGGTGCACGATATGCAACTGCTAAAAAACGTCAATAAACTGTTAATGTTAGCAATTTGACAGATCCGTGTATCACCTTCGATCGCGCTCGGTTAAGCTGGATGTTTTTGTTCAAGGTTTTTGTCTCGTTAACATTGGTGAAATAATTATTTTTTTGTGAATAGTGAGTATGATTTTAGTTGAAAAAAATGTGTGAAATTTGCCCTTAGCATGTGAATTGGAATTAATATAATCGAATTAATTTTTACTTGCTTATCACTTGCTAAGCGGTAATATTACAAAGGTTTAAAACTGCAGGATCTACGATTTTAAAGAGATATTTTCCAAGGGAATGCATATGGTAGTTCTAGTACTTATATGGATAAGCCACCTCGTTTTAGAATTACGGTTTGTAATAAAAACTCGACAGACAGTTGAAAATTAGAAGTTGTTGTTTCACTGTATGAACATAAATTTGACATTAAAACAATAAGAGGTAATTCTCATATTTTGCCAAATTTGAGAAGCTAAAAAAGGCAATGATTCTGTGATGACTTTAAATAAATTTAATCCTTTTGGCAAACGCTGAATTCACTGAATTCTTTCAATACGTAAAGGGCTCTTGGAATTGGAAAGAAAAATTGTGACCACACCTCGGCCCGGTGTGCGACCAGTTCAACATTGTCCTCTGGGAACTCGGAAGCGCGGGTCCGCCGCCACTATGGTGACAGTCGGCGCAATCGAATCCGCTCGATCCCGTGCACAGCAGAGCAGTGCGTCGTGTGAGAGTGATTTCCCATCACTTTAAATTGGATGCACTTTTTGCCGTGGCGCACCGTGATCGTCGGTTTGGCAGCAACTAGCAGCGTCCTCGGGCAGGCGTACGGATACGGTGCGCGATGGAGTTGGTCGGGCCGGCCCTAGAGAGTGGCGACATTATTCATGCCGCTAGAACCCGATATAAATCAAGCCTGTGCGCGTTGACTGGAAAGGATTGCGTTTTTGCTTGCTCCCATCGGCAAGTCGCGTTCGCGCGAGTGTTGTCGATGCGCGTTGCCTTTTTGCTCCGTTCGGCCACTCCGCAGTCCGCAAGTGGCTTCGGCTTCTTTCACACACAGGGCAAGGATCCAGGTGGAGCGAAAGGATCAGTGGGGTGCGCAAAAGCGCAAATGATTTGGTATCTTCTCGCAGGGTTGTGTTGGGTGATCGACTCCTTTTTTTTCTTTTCTTATCCCGTTCCCCGTTTTCCCGACGGTGTAGGAAAGCGAAGCGTTTGCTTGTCAGTTTTCACGCGTACAACTTCGCTCCCGGGAGCTCCACGCCCTTCGCGGCCCCGCACCATGGTCTTCATCCGTACTCACGAGTTGACAATTAATTGACTCGAAGGATGGATTTATGCAATCGCTTCGGCGAGCGAGAAAATGACGAATGGCGGTAGCTCACTTCGCGTTTGTCGCTCTCTCTCCCCTGTTCGGCGAGGATCCGTCTTGGGAGGATCCTTGCGTTGTACCGGGGACGGGTTTCGTGGTGTGCTGGTGTTGATGGACGTGAAGGAGAAAAGAAGAAGGAAAAAAAAACGCTCCGCTCGTCAAATGATATGGTGCTGGGTGGTGGGTTTTGTCAGTTTATGTCCGAGCCGGTGATTGAAGTGGAATTAATTCATTCTCGAACACTTTTCCCGCCGGAACTTCGAACTGAAACCCTCCAGCGACCATCCAGTCGATCAGCGATCCGTGGAACCGTGGCGTGGAACCGCGAGAGACGTTCGGAAGCCACGGGGAATTAATTGGCTCCGACGCGTACTAACGAACTCCAGAAGTCCGGGAGTCGATCGTTAATAGTAGCCGGGCTAGAGTAGTCGGGCGCACTCAGGGTGAAACCGTTTCGTCGTCGTCGTAACGTTTCTAAAACGCTTGTACCATGATTTATGCTACACGCCGGATGGTTGTGACCGAGGTACGTGCGATCGCAGCTCCGTCAGGGAATTCGGGTTCATTCGGAGCCGGGCGAAGAAAAACTGGCTCTGGATCAAGTGCACGTGGTGTTTTTTTTCTCTGCGTTAAAACCTGTATTTTTTTTTCTGTGGCGTATGCGGTGTAAAGTTTTCGCTTACTACGCACCGCTGTTTAACTGCTTCATTTGCCACCGGTTCGTGCCACGGTTTTAGGCGCATGAAGAGAAACTCAACCGCACGGTTCACGGTTCTGCCGTACGCCGTTACACCTTTTTTCCACCGAAGCCCACGCTCCAAAACCGCTCTCGCCTAGAGAAAAATGATGTTTGCAGGTGTTTTTACCATTTTATTTTCCTAATTAAGACGAACAGTGTGCTCCGGCCGATCTCGAACCCGGTGCCCTTTTTGGGGTGGAACTTCAAACGCAGCTCACTCTCGGGGGGTTGTAGAGGGTTTGGTTGCCACTCTCTCGCTCCGGTGTCGTTTCGGTGGCGCAGGCAACGGAGCAACTGGAACTTCCTGGAAAAATGCGTCAAACGTTACGCATCCTCTGGTGGGAGTGTGGTGTGTAAGGGGCGCGACTGCTACGGTCATAGGTTGACAGAGCCGCGCCGGAGACATCGTTAATCGGGCGAGGAGCAGAGCTACGGAGGATGACCGACGACCACAAAGGCAACCCTTAATCACTTCTCGTGAAGTTGTAACCGGCCAGTTTTAATGGGGATCAACCTAAGTAGGCAGGTTGTATCCCGCGAGCCCCAAGGGGCTACCGGGTAGAATCATCTGAGGCCTCCATGGCTTTCCGTACGAGGTTTGGGTTTTTGATTTGCCCTGTCCGAGAGCCGGCCCCTGGTTGAGTTTTATGGAAGACCCATTTCCGGTGGCAGCCGCGAAGAAGATTAATCTTATTTTGTTGCAGGAAGCACTCGATTTGTCGAAAATGTTGTCGAGGTTCAATCGATCTGACAGACAGTCGAATTCAATGTTTGATTTTGTGTTCTTGAATTAGATTCAATTAATTCATCATTTATTTAACAAACTGTAAGGAATGGAAATATTCGAAAATTTATTTGACTTGAGAATATGACTTAATTATCCAACAGCATTAATGGAAAAAAATATCCTACACACTAAGTGTATATTTCAGCTTTTTAAAGGAAATGCTCATTGACGTTTCAATCAAATTTTGACCGACTTTAACGATCATTTCATAAAAGAACAATTTGAAAATAATTTAACAAGAACCACGAGGCACGCGTAATTCCTTGCCTAACCAGTCCAATGCACCATTGGCCCTTTCGGGATAACCGGATTCTACCTCTCGAAGAGCTGTCGTTATTCGCGGTAATGAACTCGCAATAGCGCCTCATTAACCGGTCTCGTCTCGCTAATGATAACAATTTGCTCGCTAAATAATAGATCGTTTTCATCGAACAAATATCGAAACGGGTTGATCCTTGCTGCGAGGCACCAACGGCCGCACTTTTCCGGTGATGACCAACACGGCGCGGTTTTGCGGATTGTAATTTGTATTTGATCGTCCGAGCTCGATGCTCGATCCGGGACACAATCGATGCCACCGGAAAGCCGGATGGAGTCCTCTGCAACAGTGTGTCCTTCCAAAGGATGGTTTGTGGTTAGAGGCGACAGACGGCAGATGCGTGGATTCTGGACTTGAGGGCAGAAATGCAGAGGTAGCAACTGGTTCTAATGCAGCTTATGCCTTCTCAAGCGAGAGATACTCTAACATTCCGACAGCGGAGACGGATGGCCGTTTGACGAAATATAATCAAAATAATTGATCGCTGCATTTGCGACGGCGTTCTGGGGGGAGCTGAGTTTTGCTTAGGAAAGTGACGCTGGCGTGGTGAAGATTGCTGGCTCCGACATTCGCTGCACCGGGTCCGCTTCCCGGGAAGCCCCCGGGGCGTCGAAGCATCGTTGCTGGTGGTGAGAAAGAAGCCCGATGCGTCGCCCTTTCTGATTAGCGATGCACCGAAGCGTGGTGACGGTGCATTAGAATGGACCGGTGCTTAGAACCGTAGATCCGCACGCCCGAGCCAGGGTGGATGCAGAAATTATAGTGCGTCCCTGCGTGTAATCGACGAAAGGAAGCGCAGGATAATCATAGGGTCATAGGCAGACGATGGGCGGACGCGCCCCGGGAAGGAGGCAGGCCGAAGATTCCCGGCACGGTCTAATGTCGTACTCTCTGTCGGATGGAAACGAATCAAAAGGCAACCCGAACCAGAGAGGATGGCATTAGGGTCGGGCCGTTCACTCCACTTTCGGAGTTGCTTTGCATTGGATCAAATAGTACAAGGATTTTTCCGCCCTCTCTCTTTCCCTCTCTCTCGCTCTCTTGCTTCCACTTCCAAAAACACCTTTCGGCGTTGGATGTAGTGCGCTGGTCCATAAAATATTTTGATTGACTTGAATCAATTAGAAGATATCAGGCGATGGATACGACCGGCCCCGGCCTCGAATATCCGATTTCGGGTCGGCATCGTTCCAGAAATATTCCCTGGCCCACCTCCCCCTCCCTCCTCTCACACACACACACCGCACGCCACCTCATCAAATTCCGCAATTCCCGATCCAGTTTCTCCAGTTCTCGGCGCGCCCCGCTGCAACGACTGATACTGCCTCGTTTTACGATCGTTGATGATTTCGGAACGTTTCGGCTTCTGAATTCTCGTTCCCGGGGGAACCTGCAGAAGGAGCAGCGGCGTATGCAGATTCGTTTTGGACCTTTTGATTCACGCCGTGTCCTGCTGGCAGCATCGCCACTGCCTTTAATGGGCTGACCGGAGTCTCCGGGTCCTGTCGGGGCGCGGAAATCGTTTTGGAGTGTTTTAATTGCCCCGCCAGATCGGTATTTTTTCCATTCTCTCTCTCGCACTCGCTCTCTGAGGGCTCGCAGCCAAGTTGTGAGACTAATTAAACCGCTAAATTCCGCCAATTTGGCAATGGTGGCCGGCGCAATGGGTTTCGGTTGAAGATAGACATAAAACTCACCCTCTTCTCTCGCTCGCTCGAGGTAGCGAGTCATGTAGGCACAGCGAACCGACAGCCACCGCCCTGGTGAAACTTTCGCAGCCAATCAGAGGCGAACCGGCCCCGGGAGGATGTTTGTAGGAACCGGTGTGGCCAGCGAGGTTGATGGGGGGCTCGTCGTAAAATGCGCAACTCCTTGGGACGATGGAAATATCGGCGGACACTCGCTGTTTTCGGCACCGCCAGCTAGCCCGAAGTTTGGGATGTTGTCTCTCTGGTGGTTTGGTGTTTAATTTCGCTGACCGATTCGTTTTCCTTTAAATTTTTGTATACTTTTTTAGTTTCGGGCAAGCGTGTACCCATCCGTCAACGCGGCAATTTATAATGGCAAGCGTAAAAGTTGCTTTCGCGGACACGATCACGACCCGGCTCTTCGGCCACCCCTTTTTTCTTCTTCCCTTTTCCCTTGGCGTTGGGGTGTTTCGGAAAAATGACAAACGGCACCCCGAACGTTAACGGCAACCGTATAAACACACGTTCCGAGGATCAGGTTTATGTGCCACCGCGATCTGCAAGCGATCTTCCCGGGCCCGAGGTTTTGCCCCGCCAGGGTGAAGATGGCGAACGGGTTGAAAGAAGCCGTGGTTTGGTTTTTTTTACGAGCTGAGGCTACACAGGTCGGGGGGAGAAGCCGAGCGGTGGGTGGGAACGGTAGCCAACCGGTAGGCTCAGTATAGGCGTATAGTGAACCGCGTCAGGTACCTTACAACCGGCTTGGGCCGGCGCAGGCCCTACTATAAACGGAGAGTTTTATATGAAATGAATTTTAATTTCTTGCCATTTTCAACGATACCCTGCGCCCGCGTTCCTCCGGGTTTCCCCTCCATTCCGGCCGCTACCGGCAATGGCGGCGGCGGCGGCGGCGGCGCCGTCTCGTGAAGCCTCACGCAACTCGTGGACCACGTTTTTACAACTTACCTTATCTCTCATTTGCTCCGTCTCAGGCTCGAATCGCTCTATTTTGCTCTTGCAACGTGACCCAGGGCAGGGGAGGAGGGTGGTGGACGCTCAGGTGGCGCTTTACGAGACGCGCACTCACATCTTTCGGCCATCGACCATTAGCATCGCCCGTGCAGCAGTCTTACACACTAGGCCGAAGATAAGCCGCCGGCCAGCAGCCAGCAGACGAGCACCTGAAATGACCATAATAATTAATCGGACTGCGCGGTGGCTCATCACGGCCGCCCGACTCATTACGGGGCTCGTCTAGATGCGGTCCCCTTTGGTTTATACTTCGATCTCACTTTTGCGTAACGTTTGCAAACGATTCTGGCCGCCTCAAGCCGGCATTACAATTATTCCCTTTTAAGGCAGCAGCTTCAATATAAATTTAAAGCGGGTGAAACGGATAGTTTGAAGTTTGCGGAAAACAAACAAAGGACGTTTGAGGAGGTGCATTGAGGATCAGTGATTTGGAGAAAGAGCAAAAATTGGAATCCTCATGATGAAAGAATTTAGTTTGTTGTGGTACCTGAATACTTTTGTGGTTATTTTTATCTCATAAAATATTAGAGGTACATCGGCAGAATCGGTAATGACAAAAACCGACATTGGAACGTAATGTGGGTCAAGGATACATCTGCGTGCTTTGGAAGTAATCCAAAGTAATCCCAAAAAATGGGTTCTTTATGGTCTATCCGCAAATAAAACCGCACGCGTCTGCGTTTTTGACGATTTTTATCCACGCATATTGACCGGAGCTGCCATGCGATGAAAAACACACAAAAACGCATCGAATCAGGCGATGAAAAGTCAAAATAGCTTAATATTTTTACAGCTTCCACAATGTTTTTATGTCCAGTGTCTAATTTCAAAAACATATCACAGCAACCAGGGATAAAAGTCGATTGGAAGCTAGCACAGTTTGAGCCGATTGAAAACATTTGAGGGAAAACGAAATGAACGCAGAGAAAAAATATTATTAGAAAAAAAAAAGTTGTTTGTGGTGATTCAGCGACCATAAAAGATCATACGAAAACCTTCGTGCATGGCAAGTCCAGGTCAAAACTAGTCAAACTTTGACAGATGCTTCGTTCTGCGTAAAACTGTATCCACAGCCTTAAATCCATTTCGCAAAAATATTAACAGCACGCCCTGATGCAAACAGAACGAATGTAAAAAAACGTCACTTTGACAGAAAAATCCGAAAGGCTTATCGGAACATCTCGAACCTCTCGGTTCCGATTTTCTGACCACAATATTTCCTTCAAATGCGATTTGACACTTTTTCCCCAAAATCTAATGACATTAAAAACCCTGTGTGTAATAAGGGTATAGATAGTGACCCTTTAACAGTACTCGGTGGTGTCCTGAAAGATTACACCTGCAGGAAAATCCACCGAAGAAAAGTTAATTCACTCAAAAATGGTGACAAACATTAATCGAGACAACAACGGTCAATTGTGCACACAGCAGCCCAGCAGCTTGATTGCATGTTTGGTGTCACAATCAACATAAGGACGCGGGCGCACTTGTGCAGCCACCAGCTTAGTCTTGCCAAAGTGCATTCTCGGCATACCATAGCCAACTGCCCAAACCGAGCGAGCGAAACCGAACCGAGCCACCGGCTCATTCATCGCCCGGCAGTCAGCCCTTTTGGCCGTTTCGCCCAGAATCGCACCAAATAATATGGTTGTTAAGTGAAGGAAAAAGGGGGTGAAAAAAGGCACGAAAACCAGTGAACAGCAAACTCGGTAAACCGTGCGCAGTCCGCGCAATCCGTGTTTGTCGCCAAACACCGTAACCACCGACAGATTGACCGGTCCATCGCCATGTTTCCGTTCCACCGTTCGCATACCATTCATTCAGCGCCGCCAGTTTCTTCGGGCGGTTCGGTTCGGGGGGAGGTTTTCTTTTTTTGTTGGTATTTAAAATTATTTCCTAAATGAGCATAGCGTTCCCGGCCGCGTCCGTCCGGCGGACCGGCGTCACCAGCGGCCAAACGGGCACCTGCGCGCGCATTCCGACCGAACGGGAGCCCCGTAATGAAGCCATATCAGGCCGGCCACTGGCGGTATTTGCGGCACACCAGCAGCACACCGGTTCCGTTCCGTTTTTGCCCGGGACCGGGAAAGCGTGGAACCGGGAGGGAAGCGATGGACAATATTAAAAAGCATAAACATATTTCCCGGTTTCCGTTCCGTCTCGACCGATCGACCGACCGATGCCAACATATCCCAACAAAAGGAACTCGCGAAGCGGAGGGAGGACGATTGGCGACGGTTGGTGCAAGTAAGAAAGACATCATAATTATATCCCATCAATCAATTCGCACACCACATATTTCACCTTGTGACGGTATTTTGTTGCGCTTTCGTGACGGCGTCCCGCGATATGATTGGGAGCATTTTCTTCTTTGCTGCCCTCTGGAACCGGTAAGGCTCGGGTAGTCCTGGGGCTGAAAATGTGTCATTTTATTCGGCGTGGAGCTCCCTTCTTGGGGCTAATTTCGAGGGGAAGCGTTTTGCAGCGTCCCGCAATTGGCAGCATCAATCAATCACGATCGTGGGCAGAAGATCGGCGATCGATTAGGGATGCGAAGGTGATCTTTAAAATCTCAGTCACATCGCCATCGCATCGCGTCGATCCCCGGGGTTGTGCAGCTGGCGATCGTTAAACGCCCAGTTGGTGTTCGAAAGGGGAGGCTTGCTTGATTTCTTTTTGTTTGCTTTTTTGGTTTAACTGTTGCCCCCATTTCCTTCCAGTCTACCGAAAGCAACTGGGCTGCTGCTCCTGGCTCATTATCGATGCTGTCATCGATGTTTTGCGCGCTGCACCGGGATGGTTAAACTTTTATCACGCTCCGCGATCAGGCTGGACCAGACCAACCTGAGGACGCATTCGATATGTACGCATTCTCCGGTTCGCGCGAGTTCGAACGATGCGAGACTCCGCTCCGGTGACGGGCATCGGGATGCATTTGGGATGCCTTTTGGATTTCCTTTTTTTCCCATTTTCCCATCCTTCCCTGGCGCAGGAGCTGAACGGGGAGCTTATGTTTTTTTTTCGTCGCTTCGCACGTCGATATGATGTTATGCTTCCCGCGGGTTGCGATGGTTTGCGACGGTTATGGTTTCTATCATGTTTAATTCATCCGCCGCAGCGTCCGTCACTCACGCCGTGGACAAGTCGCGGCAATTTGGTTGAAGGGTTTTGGTGGCAAGAGGATTGAAAAAGGGAGCACAACAAGCAAAGGAAGGATTTGGAGGTTTGCATACTTTTTTAACAATGCATGGATACTATTTACGCGATTGGCATTAAACGCAGAACTTGGGGCGCACGTTTGCGAAGCATTTTCTTGGGGGAGTTTCCTGAGTAGTAGGATATCGCCTGCCTGTTGGAATATCATTTGCATTGCGTGGCGTTTTCATGATCGCATCTCTCGAACAGTCTAAGACAATGCAACAAAGGGCAATCTAATCGCTGAAGGATATTTGCTCGATTTGCACGCCGAACCAATTTGCCTTCTGTTCGCTCCGCGAGTGGCAGCTGACGTTTTTTTCCCGGCACGGCACTCCAAAACGGTGCCGATTTGAGGCTGCCCCGTTCGCATTCTAAAACATTCCAAACACACATAGCCATCGGCCTTTTTTTGGTTTTGGTTTTGTGGAGCGTTTTATTCGCGTCCGCGTTTCGTCGCCCCTAATCAATGGGCTTTCGATTGCATCGTCCGCCGCGGGGCGGAGGAACAAACCGCCAGGACCTGGACCGACCCTGGCCGGACATTTGACGTATCAATATTTGATTTATGCTACAGTGGCGACCACCGGCCAAAGCGTTTCGACACCTCCATTTCCCGGCGGGTGCGAATCGCGTTGCTCGTCCTATCATTACAGCATCTGGAGCGGCCTCCGGGGTTGCAGAACGTGCTGACGATCCTGTCGCTTTCGGCTCGCATCTCAAGCAGCACGCGGCTCGGTTGGTAATTACGTGCCCGGCGGGGGACCCTTTTAATGTTTCTAAGTCCTGACTCCTCACCAGCGCAGGAAATTATGCGCCGGTCGCAGGTGTATTCAGAGATATGATTAAAATCGGTCGCCCCAAACATTTTGGGAGGCAAGCAAGCAAGTAAAAACAAAAAAAAAACCTATCATCATGTGCCAATCGCGACGGCGAGACATTTTGGCACAGAAACCTACATACGCTACGTTTCGAACGAATGGAAAAATGCGCGTCTGCAAGCGCGTCCATCGTGTGAAGGTCGAACGGGAAGAAATTCCCTTGCGAGGGTATTTCCTTTGGGGTCCAATTTTCAAACGCAAACTCTGCAAGAGCCTCCAATTTTTTTCGTCGGCGAGATTCAGGCCTGAGGAGTGCTGGACAGACGCGCAGCAGCAATTGAATGTGTTCGGACATGCAATTACCACAATTCATTACGGAGTCGCGTGCCCGTCGTCGGTAGTTGGAAGGCGTGGCTGGTAGAATAAGTGAAGGTAAACAGGAAGCAAGATAGAAGGAAGCAAATGGTACTCCACGGCGAAGTATGGAGGATGCGTCTTGCGCAACTGCAATGAATGAGTGAGTTTGTGCGGATAATACGCTGGAAGGTACTGTTTTTGGCCAATTGAAGAATAAATGCTGTATTTCGGAGTAACTTCAAACATTGTTGGTCGTACATGAACGAGATTTTGGATAGTTGGAAATTGAGATAGGTTTGTTATTGCTGTTACGTTTGAGGTTCTTTTAAAATAATTGTTGGCCCAGGGAATGCATTTCTACATGGTTCCAAAACATGGTTCCTACTTTTTTCTCTACCTGGCGCTAATCAAAAAGAACATCCGTATTTAAACAATGATGTTGCTGTTTTCGTTCCTATCACTTGGGTTTCTTGCTGTCCATTTTCCTAAGGGGTGTGAAAAGCACATCCTCGCTAAGAGGATCCACCTGGACCTGGGATCCGGGATTGCCCTCGGTTAATATGTCAGTGCGGCTGCAATCGAGTGGCATCAGCACACAACATACAAAAAAAAAGATGATGATCCGCTTGTCCCGGCACACGAATCGTTGTCGCGTCTGCTTTGGCCCATTCCCCATTTCTAACCCAATTTCGGTTTGATTGAAGTAAATGCACTTTGATGGGAGGTTAGCAATTTTGTCATTAGCCCCGTGCAGGTGTCTGTTGCGCTTTGGGCGGTTTTTGTTTCACTTTTGAGCTGTGTCCTCTTCCCTCCTTTTAGTCCTACGCCACTTTGTGTTCTTGCCTCGTTTGTTGCCTTTTTGTGAACGATTGGGTCGGGCACGTGGCCCAAGGATGACTTTAATTATTGCGCAGTATATAATTAAGCTGATGTGAGCTGATGGATCTAAAGTAACACCGGGTGGTACTGCTGTGGTACTGATGTTACTGTACCTCTTTTCGGTAATGCATTTTATTCCCCCAGAAGAAAGGCTGGTTGCAAGCATGCTTAAATGGTAAGGGCTTAGTTCCCAAAAAACTTACTTCTAAAACTTGTGAGAGAGTTATTAATCTTGATATTTTTAAAATTGAAAAAAGTACACTTTCGTCACAAAAAGCTTTGTTCTGGTTCTCGTAACAGTTCGTCTGACCGATTTTCAACAATTCCCGCTACGGACCGTCGGTTTTCAAGTTTTTCCAGCTTTTGGGAATGCGACGATCTGGATATAGGAAACAAAAAAAAAAAAAAACACACACACACTCGGACAAATGCCTTCTTGGTGACATTCTTCCACCGTACATCTCTCGTCACAGTGAGAATACAATTCCGCGCGTCGAAGCGAAAAACTGTGAAAAATTCCATCGTTGGCACATTTCATAACGCAATTATATTTGTATGACGAGCTCCGATCGACCGGACCGTCCGGATGGCGAACGGGACGCAATTGGCCTCAAACATTGGTCCTCCGAAACCGGACTGTATTTGGTCATTTTCCCGCCGCCAAAATGCCTGAGAGAGAGGGAGAGATGGAAGAGACGGTGGAAAACATGATCTCATTACGTGCGGGTTTTCTGTTTCTGCTCCTGGGGATTTTGAAGCGTAAAATATTCTCATCCGCACAGCAGTTGTCTCCTCTGCTGGAAGCGGTTTTCTGTGCAATTTCGTGGTGTAACACTTTCTTCGGCACTGGCACCGGCAGCCGAAACCGTTCGGGATAGCGTTGCGTTTTAATTGGGAGCCCAATTTTCTTCACCTGAAGCGAAAAGACCGGAGCATTCCGGAGCGGCACGTTTGGTGCCAATGAATGCGCCGCCAGTTCCCGTTTCCCTGGAGTGTTCCTGCCAAGAAGGAGCCCCAACGAAAACTAGCGCGGTTCGGGCCGAACTGCGTCAAGTTCCGCGAGGTTGGATTGTTCGGGTTGATTCCTTGTAGAAAATCGATTATGCGACTTCGTTGGCGTCCGTGAGACGATTAAGGTTCCTTCCATGGTTTACCTCTTCATCCTATCTCCCGGAATTTGCTTGTGCCACAATATATATATTATCACACACTTCGTTTGCTTTCCTCCTGCAACCCCTCCTTCCAGGCCAAGCCGGAGTGAACCAGCTGGGAGGAGTCTTCGTGAACGGGAGACCCCTGCCGGACATCGTCCGACGGCGAATCGTCGAGCTGGCACTGATGGGCGTTCGACCGTGCGACATTTCCCGCCAGCTTCTCGTGTCCCACGGTAAGTAAAACGAAATGGAAGGATTCATTTCCACCTCCTCATAGGGCGATAATGCCACCTCGGCTTAATTAAATCGATAGATTAACCATCTCCCATTTCGGGGTGCACCGTTCCGTTTCCGTTCCATTTCTGTTCCCCTTCCACAGGATGTGTATCGAAAATTCTGACCCGCTTCTACGAAACAGGATCGATACGGCCCGGTTCGATCGGTGGCAGCAAGACCAAGGTAAGATATCGGCACTCTTGTACGGTGGGTTTTTACTTTAGGAACCGAGCACGAAGGAGTTGAGAGATTTAAGGGCGACAGTATCGGATATGCGCCATCTTAATTATTCCCGCAACTCGCAACCATCACATTTCGGACACATTTGTAGCTGCCACGAACCGGGGTGATATTCCCCCGATAGGCCTCGAGTGAACGAGGACGAGAACGAGTTGGATTGGTTTCGTAACAGAACGAAATGACCGTGTTGCCCCGTGCCGTACGCCGTTAATGAACTGTGAAGGAAAAATACCCCGAGGGGCATGGAAGGTGGACCACGTCAAAAAGGGCTGTTAAAGGACACACACAACCGGCCACTTCCCGACGCCGTCGGATGGGGTGGGGAGAGATCAAACAAAATGGATTCCTTTCCAGCCATCCTTCCGGTCGGCGTAACTTACGTTAAAAAAAAAGAGAACAAAAATAACACTTTACTCGACTCGAGGGGACGAGCCGTTGGAAAGTAGGAAGCAAGGAAGCTCAGGAAAGGACTAATTGCGTGTCGTAAACAATTCCGCGTCTTCTACTCCCTCCCCCCTCAAACCGACCTGGGAAACTCCATCTTCGTCGGGCTTCTGCGTGAGCCGTGCGCGAGGACGTTTTTCTCCGTACGTTACGTTCGTTCCTCCCTGTTCGAAGGTCCTGCCCCTGCTGGGAGGACATGGGAAGAGACCGGCACCATAAATGTGGAACAGCAAAAAGTTATGGGCCCCAAATTGAAAGCCCCGATCGGAAGGGGAAGATAGGCGTCGTCGTCCTCCGTCCGAGGCGTCCGATGGAGGATAATTATTTATAATGTGAACCAATATGTCACTGTCATATTTCGTTTGCTGCATGTTGGTACGAGGTACATGGGAAATTGTAGTGTGGGGGGAGGCAGAAAAAAATAATGACACAGGAAGGTAATTTTTAGAACGGGGTTAAAATGCCACGACCGTTGGCAAGATCTCTATTAGCCTCGATGGTGGGTGGATCGTTTTTTCCTATCACCTATTTCCTATCGAGGTCCTGTGGCGCTTTGCCGGTCGGTAAGGGGCTGACGCTGGCGAGGATACTCTCGATGTGGCACAGGACGAGGCGGAAGTAGATTCGTTGAACTATGTCAACCCATAGACGTGCGCATTTTATTCATCGTCTGTTTATGAGGATCAGATGAGATCGGGTTGCGTACGAGCAGTAATGACGCTCTATTACAATCTATTTTATTTCACTCCAATGCTCATACGTTTCCGGGAGTTTACGATAGCTATTACACCTAGTGTCGGTGCAGAAAACGGGTGCTTGAGATTGTGATGGAAACACATTGTAGCATTTAGTCTAACTAATAAACTTCGTTCTGCATGCACTGTCTCCCTTTCATAAGCAGTAAATTGTTAAGGCCTATTTATCCTTATTTATAGAACGCCCGGGTCGTTTGTAGCCCTTTTCAAGAGTCTGTGGAGCCAGCGAGAGCACGAGATCTTTCGGTATGTACCAGAGACTTATTATACATGGATAAGAATGTGGACATATTTCATTTAATTTTTTCATATTAAGCAAAAGGGAACAATTTCGTCCCCAAAAAGGGTTTGTTTGTGTCTCAATCAAGGCAGTGAGATGGATTTGTTTGCACAGCAAGATTTTTTCCACGAACAACAAAAAACGCACACCAAATACGCGTGTCCGATGCGCGGCGGCTGCTACCGGAAACAGTAGCCACTTATCGAGCATTATCGCCGTACTAGTGCCGTGTTTACCCTGCACCATGATACGCTTGCACCATAGAACGCCACGAGCGCCACGGAAAAGGGCAGCATTGAGCCCTCTTTGCTCGAACGCCTCCCTTCGTTTTGCGACTGGGGAGATTCGAGATGTCACCGTTATGGATTCACGGTTCACGGCAGGCAGGGGTAGCCTCTCCGGCGTTGGGGATTGTGATTGATGATTGGGGTGATATTGTTGACATTAAGCTAAACATATGAAAGTAACTCACTACGCTTCCGAAGAGGACACACTTGCGGCCGTTCCCGGGGCATCCGACGGGGGGTTTTCGAGATACGCCGAAACTTCCTCCCACATATGAAACGCGTGGCATGGTGGCGTCGTATTTGGGTGAGTTGAAAAGAAACCTGGAAAAGTGAAAACTGTTTAGACATGGTGGTTGTAAAGAAGTTTGTTATACAAAACATGAACTTCGTATCGATCAAGGATCTCCTCATCTCAAGCATTGCCAAGTTATATTTCTCGAGGTTCATATTTATAAGGCTGAACAGCTTGGAAAAAAAGTGTACTAACATTGAACTGGAAGAAAATTTTGAGTTAAGATTTTAACGAAAAAACCCATTTGAGGTACCTTGACAACTCATCCTCAGCCGGAAAACTGATTCTTGATGAAGTGATTTGTGTAACCACACAGAAACACAAATCCGATAGCAGGGACTTCGTTATCACCCTGCCCTGGTTATCGCCACGTAAAACGTGGGAAATTCAACATACTTCCCGGTGCAGAAGCAACCGATCGAAACCATGCAGTAATTATCAATCACCGGAAAAGTAATCGTTCATTTTTGGGAGCTTTGCCACTTTTTCCGGAGCCCGTTCCGTCGGCTTAAAGGCGGGCTTTCCCGTACGTGCGATCGATATCGGCGGGGCGAAATCATTAAACGGTAATGATAGTTGGCCGTGGTTCGGTCAGGGTTCTTTTTCGGGGTTTGTTTTTCGCGCCACGCAGACGATGAACAAAATCAAAGTGTGCTGCTTTTCCCGCTTCCGTCGCCATGGCAACGTAAACGACAAGGGGGGTTTTCGGTCAGCTGGATGCAGCTGTACATCGATTCCGGTAGAGTTGCACATTAATTTATGCTAATACCATGGTCGTTTGGCCTCCGGTCGGTGTTAGACGCAGCATCTCGTGTTCTCGCCGATGTCTTTCGTCCCTTTTGGCGATGCTGCTGCGACGCCGGTGGTCGAACGATGTCATGTTCACACCATCGTCGTGCAGAGAATGGAGGATGAAAAAAAGAAAAAAAGAAATACGGAACTTACTAGCGAAGACGTATTCGGCCAAATGGAAAAAAGCGTCGAACGCGGCCTGGGGGGCAGCCCCAGTTTTCCTTCCCGTGTTAACCTTCCGGAGGTGATTTCGGTCAGATAAGCGTCACTCATAAAATTCAATTTAAATTTACTAAATCGTTCCCTGCCTCGACGGGCGACCTACACGGTAGCTCCGCGCCGCCTTTCCTGACGGTCCCAGATGGTATCGTCCGGTGTCTGCTTGGCCGCTTGGTTGTCGTATGATTTATGGCCGGTTCGAGCGGAGCGGTAGTGTTCACATGTTCCATTTCTTCGCGATCTCCTCGACGCTGGTGAATGGAAGATGTTTCCATCGAATCCAGCGGTTCCGGGAAAGAGACAACCGCAGTGACATCGCGATGTCGGATCCCTCGGCAGCATCACGGAGAAGCGCGTTCGATTCGCGGTTTCTTCTTCCAGTGCGGCGTCGCGCGAGCATAACTCCTCCTTTTTTCTCCCGAGTTCGCGGGAAGGACGCACCGTGCAGCTTTCTTCTTACTCGGCGCGTGGAGTTTTTGTTTAGCTCCTGCTTGAGCTTTCTTTTTAGTTGCGGGCTTATTTATGTATCGGTTACCTTTAGCAGCATTTCCTGTCGGCAGCAGCTCTGCTTCTTACGAGGGCACGCTTCGGTCGAGCCGAGGAGCAGATGGACGGAACCTTCTCCATTCATTCGCGTTTGCTTCATTCATTTCTTTTGCTACCACACTTTTTCTTGTAAAAAAGTCGACAAGCCTAGTTTTGATTTTTTAAGAGTTGATGTGAAATTTAAAGTCGATTCGTTTAAGCACAAAAATGTGAGTCCGCCATTAGACAGACCGCAACAAATATATAACAGCTTTTGGCAACTTCAAATTTGACGGTGATCAACTGTAGTATTTGGCTGTTGCAGCTGTTACCCATTTCATTCAGAAAATTTATTGGCGAATTTTTGAGTAAAGCTGTGTTCAAAGAAAACCTTCATATCACTATTTCGATTCGTCTTCTAACAAAGTAAATGATACTATAAATGTTTCTCTTACCACTACACATAATATTCATCACACTGCATCGTTCCAATGGCAAATTCTCCACTACAAACTGCCACAATGATCGTTTTCACTAATGTATTCGGTTCGTTTCATCCAGACACAATCGTGATTCGATTCCATATTCCTATCCTTCTCCTCACGGGGTGCTGCGATTTGCGTACGGGAAAACAAAACGTCATGACAACGACGACGACGACGACTTTGATGAAATCGTTTCCATCGTTTGCCCACGATTATGGCCGGCCATAACAAATGATAAACTATCACCCGGGAACCCGATCGACGGCGGACGGGTGCCGTGCAATATAATGATCGGCCGGAGCCTCATAACCCGGCCAGCGAAGTTATGCATTCGCAGCGTGCCGCTCAGCTGCCCGAATCTCACGCCACAAACGCGACGGAGGTGTTAATAATCTTGTAAAATATGCATAGTCCCGGCGGTGGTGGTTTCGGGATGGTTGATCGCCTTGTGCCGGACGATTCCGTATCGCAATGTGTTGCTGGCCCGGAGCTTCGCCCCGTAATGGTCATCATAAAACAATTTCCACTGTTTTCCGACAAATACACGTACATACACCTCTCAGAGATTCGTTACAAACCCGTGCTTGTAAGGCCGAGCCTCGAAATGGACTGTAATTATTTCAGTTTTATGACACCACGGGACCATCGTCGTCCGCCATGAACCCGGCGGCGATTTCTGCACTCCCTGGCACTCGCGACCCTGATCGATGACGGATCGATGGCGATGCACACACGGGCCGACGACACTCGCCATTCCCAGACCATTCCTGCTGGACGGCTGGCGAACGGTTGGCGATTGGCCAAAGCGTTGCAAGGGCACGCCGGGTGCCATAAAACTCGGCGAACGCGAACTGAACCGTACCCCACTCCAATGGTGCCGGTACAGCATGGTGAAACAATAAGGTTACAATTAAAATAATTTGTACTTACTTTCAATTTACATACACCTCCACCGGCCCGGCCTGGCCTGGAATCTGGCACTATTTACGGTTGGAAGAGGAATAAAACCCTTAAGCGCGGTACCACCCCCCGAAGGAGCCGGTCCGTTTTAGTGGTTGTCCTTTTGCCAATCACCCTCGAAGGTGTGCTTTTTGGAATCTGGAATGCACTGATAGGGTTTGTCTTGAGCTTTTTTCTAGTTTTATATGTCCATTGCCTTGCCCCAGGCACTAAACATTGAACAATTACCTTTGTCCATGCCCGAGTATAGTGTGATCGAGTTTTGCGATTTTATGGGATTTACTATATCAGGGTCTGGGTAATTAAAACGATACGAAAGGGAGTTATGATTGTTTGTGTTTATAAATTCAGTCTACAAAGATTCAAAACCGTTGAGAATCTACGATATTGCGCTGTTTGATAGGGAATCTATTTGCATTTTTTGCTCCTTTAATCTTTTACTCGGGAGATATCACAATCTATCCACTTGAAAGGTACCAAAGGACCTTATGTTGCTTCAGTGTCATGAAGCTAAAGCAGTGCGTTCACAATTTCCCCCTTCCCGAACGAATCGTACGGTGTGAATCGTGCTCGGTCTAGTGGAGTATTTAATTATTCCAAGAAAGAAATTGATTCGAGTTCCAACCCGTCAAAAAGCATAGCTGGTTTCGGGCGGCAGTTGAGATAAAATTTAAGGGCTTTGATTAGACTTGAAAGCCTGGTTCCGGGATCGGTTCCGGGACCGCTAAAAACAACGCCCAAGAAGGATAAAAACAGGCGTCCACTTTAACCTTCGTTCAAACGGTTTCGAAAGGTAAAAAAAAAAGCTTGTGTGGAATGTTGGGGCTGAACTGGAAAGCCGTTTTATGGTGCAAATTAATTCCTTTCCGTGGTTGGATTGATTTCAGAAGTTTGTAATCGACAGGCAGTGGTTCTTTTTCTATTTTTGGAAAGTTAAACAATAGGATTAGTGGAAGTGATTATACTTTTAAAGTGTGACCCCAAGGCTTCGATCCAACAGCGGTTACATTTATTGGCGTACTGGACGGATTCTTCGTCCCGGACCGGGGTTGTTCCAATTTTCCCGACCATAAAGCGGCTCGCTCCGCCGTTTGCCAATCTCGTAAAAGCGGAGCGATTTATAACGTCCGGTTCTTGGCCAGGACTCTAACGCGGGTCTCAAACCTTGCTCCGGTCGGGTCGGTACACGGGTTTGAGTCCTTTTCGATCATAAATTCCCTCCAGCGGAACACACCGGTTTTACGGGAGGTAAGTTTTTGATGGATTTTTCTTGCACGGCTCACTTAATGCTCCCTGTTTCGGTTCGCCGGTATGGTTTTGGGGTTTGTTTTTTTTTTGTTTTTTGGCCTGGAGATTTATAATTGAAACCGATGATGGATGCTTTCGAGCAGCGGACAAATTGCCTCCGTCGGTAGCCGTCTTCGCGGTGTTGCACTTCACCTTTTCCTCCCCCCCCCCCCCCCCCCCGGGGCGAGCAATCAACGCGACAAAACACGATTTATTGGTGCAATTTCGCGGTCAGTGCGATATGGTTGCGACATGCTTATGATTTACATAATGGAGTGTGCAAAGTGTGACCCGCGGGCCGTTGCCCGCCGCTGATAAGGCGCTGAAAGAGCGCAAATTTATGGTGGCAATATAATAAATGACCATCCAACGGCAATGCAACGGCGAACGGCGTTCGTTGGCCACGGCTTGGCGTGCGTGTGTGCTTTTTATTATCGTCTCGGTGCATGTAACAATTTTCTACTCAACTAGCAGTGTTTCTTTCTTTTATTAACCACGGATTTTTTCCACCCTTTCCTCACGACAGCAAGTGGCAACGCCGACGGTGGTGAAGAAAATTCTGCGCTTCAAGCAGGAAAACCCCGGCATGTTCGCCTGGGAGATCCGCGATCAGCTGCTGTCCCAGCGGATATGCGACCCGAACACGATACCCTCGGTCAGCTCCGTCAACCGGATACTGCGGAACGGCGGCATGTGGACGGACGACATGACGTCGAACGGTAAGTTGCGTAGCGGGGTATCGGGGATGGGTTGCATACAGCCGCGGCAAGGGATTTATGGTACGCATAATTGTGTGCGCATCGCGAACGTGTGAAGCGTCCAATCTGGTGTGATCCGCCGATGCCGATCGTAACAAAGTAGTTGAACATGGAGGGAAAGGATTAATGATCGCAAATCTGGCGAGTCAATAGCAGCACCTCCGTTCGTTGCGTACATTTTTACGATTATTATAGTCGTTTGTGGAATATCGTTGGCTATATAGAGTTTTTGTTTATTACGCGTTAAATTCCACAGCAGAAACAAGCAAAAGGCAATTTTAGGGTGTAAACATTTACAGGCTTTTCTAAGAGCTAAGTTATAATCGTTAAGTGGCAAAAATATCAAAATAAGCTTTTTTCTGCTTTTCAACGTCGTTCCAGTTAACAAGGAATGCTAAAAATCAACTCGAGACCTCTCACACGCTTCTCACGGACAAGTTTCATGTCTGAAAATGTCCTCATTAATGTTACCTTTTAGTTTATGCATATCTGACACTTGTTTCTTGAATGAGTTCATGTCTAGCAAAAGAAAATCCTATTTTTAATCACTTATAAAAACACGTTTGATATGAATCTACATAATTTAATAGTTCAAATAATTAGTTCCCACGATGGGTCAGATAGATAGCAACGATTTTCACCATCACCTTTTTGTTTAATTACATTACTGGTTAAATACGAGCCCTACTCCTTTCTATAGCCAATGCCATACATTGCAATCGTGTAGGTGTTAGCCTTACAACGCATTATATTTTCTCCACCCGGCCCTGCTATGGCACTTGAAACTGTGTTGAAATGGGCACGACATCGCCGGACGGTTTTCCCACCTTTCCCCGGGAGCCCTCGGAGTTTGTGAAAGTAGTCCTGATTGATCGATGACAGGTGGTAGGCTGCACGGTAGGCTGTAAATCACTTTGGCACGTTCAACTTTGTGCGAAACCCATCGCTTAATTTTCTCATTCATTACGCGCTATCTCTTCTGCTCCATCAGCGCAAGATGCAACAGCAGTTTTAACAACATTATCAGCACACTTTGCTCTGGCATTGGCAAAACAAAAAAAAGGAAGTAACAGTTTCTGGCCGCCACCACCTGGGGCTGAAGCGAAGTGTCGACCACATTCGCGTGCGCACTCGAAGCTCACACGGATGACAAATTTGCTGACATTAAGACACTCATTACGCTGGCGCTGGCTGTCGGGTGCGTTTGTGTGTTTGCAAACTTGCCGTTGGAGGGGCTAATTAAATTTGCATAATTTAACACGCGCCGCTCGATGGGGAGGGATGAAGAAACACCAAGCGGACCGCTGAGCGTGAGACATTTTCGCAGTGGCAGTTTTCCTCCGCACGAGGAAGCAGCTGACCAAACACGGGCCCCGTCCGCAGGTCATTTAACACAGACATCATCATTGCCTTGATCATCATGATCAAAGCCACTGGTGGGGGGGGGGGCACACATTTCACTTTTCCCTTGCGATCCTCTCTTGGCAGAAAAAGGATTGTCCTTACGGGCAGCAGCACACGCCACGAAAGCAATTGTTCTCGGGCTCGTCTCGGGCCTCGGTACGGCCTTCCTTCTGCAATTGAGCGAGTACACTTGAGGCCCTCCGTTTTTTCAAGCACGATTGCACTTGCGCCATACGCCCCGGAGCGAAAGCGTGCGCCTCGTTCGCCCGGCTCGGAAGTAAGGCTGAGGAAAGCGAGCAATGGTGCGGCCAGGATGCTAAGAAAGCCGGCCGTCTCGTGCGCGCGCACGCCCAGACGATAATGATCACGTACGTAAGTGCGCGATGCAATCATTCAATGAGCACACTTTTCCCTAATTTTCTCTACCCCCATTCCAGGGGGTGCTTTTCGTGGTCGTCTTTGCGTCGTCGGCTTCGGGGTTCGTCGCTTGCCTGTTGCAAACACTCCGGCTGCTCCACTTTCCTCCTTTGGCGAACCTTGGCGATCCAGAACCGGGAGCCTTCGCTGGGTGCAATTTGATAATTACACTGCGATATGCACCGGTAATGAGAGCCTTTTTGACAGACGATCACTCACCGTCCGGCTCCGTTTCCATACTTCCGTTCGTCCGTTGGCAGATTGTGCACTTTATTAGCTCACTTAATCACTAACCGTGCGCCCGTTGATCGAAAGAAACTTCAAGCCCTACCATTCACATGTTTTCTTTAACGGCCAGAGCAGAAGAGGTTTCCTAATTGAACCCCTGTGGACAAGGCAGAGGGACGGGACGAGCAAGACGCTTCGGAGACGACAGGGGTTTTTTTTTTCGTTAATTTTATTACCGCGCTTCCTTGCGGTCCTTTTCAGTCGGCACACATTCCACAGGATGCGATAGGAAGGAAAACAAACGTCAAGAACGACCATCGCCAGCTGGGATGGAAAGACGAATTTCTTCGCGTTTGCTTTCCGTTCGGCGCGAAACGTGCGAAAAGAAGGCGCGGAATCGGTGCGCGCGTTCCTTTCATCATGCGTTTATGCAAATGCTCCGCGGAGTTCAGCCAGAAAGGTGCTGAAATGTAATGAAAGGGCTGAAATGAAGGGGTGGATTTTCCTTTTTCTTCTAAGTAGGGGTTTTTTTTCTACTTCCACCTCATGAAGGTGATGATGTGGAGTGGATTTACGTTCTGATCCGTGCGCGATATCGTTGAGGTAGACTAGGTTTTTAAATGTTTTTGCATCTGAAGCATACACCTTGACAGAATTTTTGGGAAGATGTAACAAAGAAGATAATGGGAAAAATCGAAACGTTTCGGAACCGTTGTGCTGCCATATAATTTTCTAAATGTTCATCAAGAAAATATTGAAAAAGTTTGAAAGTAATTTGAAAATTAGGACGAGCGATTTGGATGTCTTCCGCTTGACGTTTAAAGTATGTATGTACTAACAATTCATGCACAAAAATAGAGTTAGATTCTCCTTTTCCATAATATCTTGTTTGTAGACTTGTTTCATAGACGAGAAAGCACGTGTTTCAGAACACATTTTGCAACAAATATAACCAACTAAGGCATCAGTGGACGGATATAAGTACGTTATCACCAACTACGAAAGAGGTTTATTATTTTAGTTTATAGGATTCATCCGCTTGAAATCATTGGGTTTATTTAAATTTGCTTGGGATGAGCAACAAATTAATTTATTGTTATTTGTGCGGTCTTAGGAGTTCAGTTCAAACATTCTTGTGCAGCGCTGCATAAAGAAGGAGGAGTAGGACTTTTGAAGCTAAATGCTATGCTAGCCCGACTCTTCCAAAATAGTACTATTTCCATTGATATAATAAAAATACCTGAGCAACTCGTTTTTAACCCACATGAATCCAATAGTGTAGCAATTCAATGTCCTCATGAAAGAAAAAAAAAATAAAATCATCTTAAAAATACGAATGGAAAAGATCCTTGATTACACATGGCTTAAACACTAATTAATCATTTATTTTTTCCTTTTTTTTAATGGTACAGAACAAATGCTCCGCGAATCGTCCCACTCTTCCGGCGCCTACATGCCGTCCAAATCGATGACGCACCCGCTCTATAGTCAAACCCTCGAACAACACCAAGCGTTGCTGAATCAGTACCGGTACAGCATGGCCGCCGTTTCCCCGGACCACACTACCAAACACCCGGTGCCTCTTGCCCATCACCACCAGCACCACCACCTGCACCACCAACACCACCCAGCACCGTACGGACCTCAGGGAACACCCGGCGGAACTGGCGCCCCCGTGCCGATGGTCCAGCGAACGGCCGCCGTCAACATCATCCAGCACGATGGCGCCACAACCAAGCCCGTCTCCGGCTCCCTCCCTCCGCACCCGCTTGCACATCCCTCGGCCCAGCAGCTTCCGGCCTCGAACCACCTCGGGCCCAAACCAGCGCCCTCCGCCGTCAGCCTGCCCGACCTCAGCTCACCGAAGCTCGCCGGCGACTCCAAGAGCGAACCCTCGTCGTCCACCCGCTCCACGCCCACCGGCGCCACCCTGCCACCCTCTACGGCGCCCGCCAGCGGCCAGATGCCGTACCTCCCGAAGCACTGGATCTGGAACACGAGCCTATTCTACGCGGCCAACCGAGGAACCGTCGCACCACCGGGCTCCACCGACTCTCCGTCGTCGGCGGCGACGATGGCGGCGGCTGCGGCGGCGGCTGCTGCTGCTGCTGCGGCTTTCCCCCACGGCTACTTCACGTACGCCAACCCCTTCGGCAGTGGGGCCGCCAACTATACGACCCAACTGGACGCCAGCCTGCGCAGCGACACCACGGCATCCAACGCTTCCTCTTCCCCGGTGCAGATCACGGACGTCAACAGTGACGACTCGTCGGATACGCACGACGATCTTCGGGTAAGTCACCTGCCTTGCGGGATTTGCTTACCGTACGTTTACTGACCCTCCTACCCCTCTCCAGACGGCCATCTCGAAGAAACGGAACCCGTACTCCATCGAGGAGCTGCTGAAGAAGCCGGACAGCAAGAAGCAGAAGATCGACGGCGTCACGTGCGTAGCGTCCGGCAAGGCGGCTTCTCTGGCGGACGAAGACAAGTACCAGTACCGCTCGTCGCCCTCGGTGTCCCCCTCGAAGTCATGCCCTTCGTCACCCGCCGGACCGCCCTGCAAGGCCACCGACTGCCGCTCGTCCGCGTCGCCCCACTCGGCCGGGGAGGAAGCGGAAGGGGCGGCCGGCATCGTATCGGCGGTCGTGCGCTCCAAGCTGGTTGACTCCAACAGTGAAAATAGCATTAATATCGAAATTTGTGATTAACTCGGCGAGCTTAGCGGGGATGTTATCAAAGAGACTGGGAGAAAGGCAGTCAAATGGGTTCTACTGTAAATACGTCAGAAAAGGGGAATTGTTTTCCCTCAGAACCGAAGGATTAGATTTGTTTTTTTTTTTCCGTTTGGTTCAAGCAACATCCAGCCACGTGCGTGGAAAAGTTAAAGTCCCCGACGATCGGAAGGTGCAACAATTGTTTGTTAAGGTAATTTATTCACCACCTAGGAAGTATTAATTGTTTTTATTTTATTTAACGAAACCAGCTCATCTGTAAGATAAACCGAACAATAATTCAACGCACCAGGAAATGTATCATTAGCGGTCACGTTTGGCAAGGCAATAAAAATAAATGTAAAGAAACGTAAAGCAATCGTGGTTCTCTCGTTTTTTTTTAATTGCGTTTTTTTAATATATAAAACTAAAAGGAAGGTGCATTGACTACACACTTGAGTCGGAATCGCGGTTTAACCAATTAAAATGGATCCTAAATTAATAAACCATGAATCAATCCCACATGCATTATTAAACAAACCTGAGAAAAGGTCCTTTGAAGAAACCAACAAAAAGTCTACGAATCTTCATGAGGTTTTTATTGATTATCAAATTACACGAAATATGCGAACCTTTTGTAAAACCGCACATAAGTAAAAACCAACAAACCTGCTCCAATGGCGGCTTAGAAGCTAATAAAGCATCTGTAGCTTCATTTATGTCGTTCGCCACTGTGTCGATAAGAGACGATTCCGATCGCAAAACGGTATGTACCAGTGTTTACCTCACAACCAGTTTTGCGAACTCGACAACAGTCTATTCTTTTTGAGACACTTGTCGAAGGCATTGGGACATATCGTTTGAGACTTGAGATAGATCGTTTGAAAATACCCCTGAACTTATGCAACACACATTGCATGCAGTGCGTCTTCTCACTTTCATCTCACTCGCATTTCGTTTTCTCATAACAATCGTTGCGATGTAGTCACTAATCGTTTGTAAATTATTTCTAACCTTCTACAAAGTAACATGATATTTTATTAATATTAGTATCCATATAAGCTTTGTTTTTAACTCGCAGTTTCTAATGATTTGTATTCAAATTTTTAACTCACGCACATGTTTTAAAAGATTGCACGCACATGTACATGTACCGGACACCGGTGATTTCTTTAAGCCTTTAACTTTTAAGCAATAAATTCCAGATATTTTTTCGTTGAGTAATTTTGTTAAGCTTAAATGGTTCTAAAGATTTTGAAATATCTACCAAATTAACTTTGTGTGTTTAAAACAAAAATGCAACGAAAACGAGCCACGAAGGGGAGCTAACGAAACGTGTATGTTACACGAAATAAACGTTTTTGTTATAAGTAAATTTTATAGCATCTACCAAAAGACTTCACTAGACTATATTCAGTAATTGATTTTTTTGGAAAAGCAGCGATCTGCTGATGCTAAAAATTTCAAATCATACAAAATTTCAATTAAAAAAAGCTTTGTTACCAACAAAGAAATATTTATGCAGAAGAATTTTGTGCTTCAGTTCTGATTTCTTTTCATTTATTGAGTTTCAACGGTAAAGATTATCGTTATGATAGATTTTCATACTAAAAATATCAACTAGCTTACGCGTGCTGGCCATTTTTACTAGTGTTCAGTTGTCTAAAATAATTTCGTCACACGAATCTACTTCTTTAACTTTTTTACATTTTTTTTTCACGATGCAACTTTTGCCCGCCTGAGCACTTGGGTTAACGAGGCAAATCGTGTTCTCCGAGCAGTCACCATTGTTGTTGGCACACGGGCTGTAGCGGAGCGGACACTTGTCAGAAATGGCCGTCATTCCAACTGGATATGCATCAGTAATATTCACCAAGGGAATAGGCTTCTGGCGCACACCATTCATGTCAATGCTTTCGATGGTCTCCCTGTGGAATGAAACAATGAAAACGGGTGTTGATATGTTGTTTCATGTTTTGGTGTAAATTTTACTCACGATCTCAGATTGGTCCAATAAATCAGGTCATCTGTTAAAGCAAATCTGTCTGGCAAGGTGAGATTACTGGCGATAGTACGGATCTGCTTGTTGAACGGATCAATGCACTCGATCTGCATCTTTCTTGGGTCGACATAGCAGAGCTCTCCAGTGGCGGTGGAAACCTTGATACTTCGATCATATAAAATCTGCGGGAAGCTGAGCAATGTTTGGCGCTCAGTTCCATCAAGATTGGACCACTCGATTTTTTCCCCGTCAAACCAATTCGCCCAGTACAGCTTGCTACGAAGCGGATCGACAGCAATTGTCCACGGATAGAGATTTTCGTAGATCAACACCGTACGTACGTTGGGATTCTCCAAGCTTGCAACATTGATGGTTTTCTTTGTCTTGTCAACCCAGTATAGACGACGCGAGATCCAGTCCACTGCCAGATCGTCTGACCCTTTCATATTTTCCTCGCTGAAAACCTTCTGATCCGTTCCGTCGTACTTTGCACTGAGAATCTGGTTTGTATCAGGATTGCTCCAGTAGAAGTGACCCTCAGCACAATCGTGATGTAATCCATAAACCGCGGATGTCGTAGAATAGCTGATATTATACTCTCCATTCCACGCCACGCGCACGATTTTGTCAAAGTCACCGATAAGCAAAAAATTATAATCGAAAAGTTGCGCGACGTTGCAGGTACCATCTTTGGGAACCTCCTCTACATCCTGTTTATCTCTCCCTGCTCCTCAAGAGCCTTGAGTTACAACTGGCGTCCGAAACGCGACGGGCCACCCTGTGCCGTTTGTTTATTCATTGACTGCAAATAGAACGCCGCCAGCGAATGTCCTAGCGAAGATGTTATCCCTTCTCCTTCACTCTGCCGCACTTTCTGTTCCTTTCACTCAAGCTATCTTAGCATAATTTTTACGTGAGTGCACGTTGCCTCTGATGGCGCAGTGACGTCGACTACGGGATGCCAATGATCCGCGATTCGTGAATGGTGCGATATATTTTAATGCTTCTTTTCACGCGGCAGGGTGCGCAGGTTCATCTTCGATCGATCGATCGCGGTTCTTGTCGCGGATAAAATACTGGCCCCACAACGAAAGGGAAAAATTAAAAGGAATAAAGGCAGTCTTGTACGAATCTGAGTACGAATATGTTGTGTTGAAACTGAGCTACTTTTCTCGCGATAGCAATTGCGATATTAATTGTGTGTGTGGAAACTGGGTTACCCGTCCAATCGCTTAACTGTGGATCCTCTGGTAGAGACTTACGGAGCCGTAGGAAGAAACTGTAGTTCCGTGTCGTTCTCATATTTCTGTTTGCCTCGCAGCTTATAAGCTATAGTTCTTGTTATGGTGATTAAATGTCTTGCAGTGTTGAACGAGATGTGGTGCTTCCTTTCGAAGGTCCAGGTGAAAAGTCCAGCAGCATATGATATTTCTTGTGTTGTTTACGGATTCATCCGTGTTCCGTGGTTCTATTCTGCTTAGAAAAAAACGAAATTTTTTAGTGTTTATTAAAGCAATCTTTCGGATTGAGGCAGGAATTTAGGTAGAATCTTGTTCGATCGTTATTCGCTTTTGAGAGAGTATCGATGGGAAGTATTTATTTCAAATGTTTCAATTTTCCGTTGCGTTTTCGGGTACAAGTTGCATGAAAACCAAGGTGCGCATGACCTCAGCTTTCATTCTTTTTCCTATCTCTCAACTATCTCAATTTCGCAAAACTTACGCTCAATAATAAGCAGGAAAATTAATTAGCCTCGTGGAAAGTATAAACTAAATCAATACTTTGATATACTTAAACCACGGAATACGGCATTTCCATGTAATATTGCTTGCAACTTGTGCCCGAAACCTGAGCTAATGTTATGCGAATTGTATGCAATGCATCTCTCCATTTCTCTCTCACTCTCATCTCACACCCAATACGTGTTCTCATTTCATCCGCTGTGGTGTTTTGAGCAGCCGTTTTGAAAGTATGTTTTAAAAATCTTCTTCAAACCCTCTTGATTGATTATTTATTTAGTTTATTAAGACACAGAAAAAAGCCACCAACACCCGAATCAGTTTCTTCACTCTGCGTCGTCGATAAGACAAGTCTTGGACACATAATTAACGTCGAGTAGGATTGGAGTGGTATGTATGGTTCTAGACATTCAGAACACACAAACAGATTCCTGCAACTATACAGCAATGTTCATAATCTACAAATGAAGTTCAGGCACGGTATGTATGACACAAAGGTTAGATATTAATCTATGGGGCTGCAAACCAGAAAGACCATCCGGTGATAATCGATAAACTAAACTGGATAAATTCATCTGTCTGAAATGCCATCCATCCAGAACGATCTAAGACCCAATCGACGCCGTGCATGGCCAAGACATGGTGAATACAGGGGACACGGAGGTGTTCGCCGTTGTAAACACGTATTAATTTCGTATCACACGCTCCGGGACTATTTCTTTTACGAAGGTGAAACATTTCTTTCAGCAATACACAAAAGAAAATATAAAAACACACAGAATCTATTGTTTTAAAATACATATAATTTAAAATGTCAACAAGTAAGGTTTCCTTTCTACAACACGTTGCCTAAATCAACCCAACATCCAGGGCTCGTGCAAGAAACCTCTCGCCGTGCAAAAGAGGGGAAGTTTATCATGCCGTTGCATCGATGCATCGCTGATTGGTAGTCGTCGCTAGTAGTCGGTTACGGTTCCCGTGTGTTTCCTCTTCTCCCTTCCAGCGAACACGTGTTCGACGCAAACTTCACAATGGCACGAATTCGTTATAGTATGTGGCTTTCGTTGGATCGTTTCGTTGAGTTTGTTTGTTTGAGCCAGCGCAATCGAACGTTAAAACGGATGTTCACACAATTTCCTTTTTTGTATTGCTTGTTTCCTTTTGTTTTGTGTGTGTTCAACTATTGCATTTGGAGGAATATTCCCCGCTTGTGAACGTTTATATGGGGACACCTCCTCTACAGCGCTATCTTAGCTTTCTATAGGCATCCGACAATATTGACTTCTAACCACTAAAACCCTCCACTTAACTAAAATTGGCGTGAAGCTCCGCTCGAGCTCTCCCAACTCTCCTTAAAATGGAGCCTTCCCTACAAACTATCAGTACGCCTAGCCCGCTATAGATTATACTGTTTTAAGGTGTGGCCCTTTCTAGATGCATACCGCCCGTGTATGTACAATATCTATCTCCATCTATGCTCCTTTAAATCATCTACCATCGAAAACAACTCATAGTACGCAGCCGAATGTTTGTTCTAACCGTATTTCCCCTTTTGCTATTGCCGTATTTGCGTCGAGGAGTACACAGAGAAACGGCCGTATCACCGAGGTTGGCCTCCTTAAGATTTAACACAGTAAAGTACGTTACGAAGAAGTATACGAGCCGGATCTCCTTCCCCGGCCGCTTCCAAAGGGTCCATTCCGGATCCGTGTTGTTAAGTAGTCCTATGCAGGCAAGTTTTGGGTGGGTTTTTCCTTTTTCTCAAGGTGCGCAGGGTTATACTTCGCATGTGCGTGTGACTGTTCACTAAACAAAAAAAGAAGAGCTATTCCTATTCCACTAAAGGTATTTTGTTGTTGCATTCTCTGCTTTAGAGAACGCCTTGTTCTTCCGTGCGGGAAATCTGTCCATTGCGTTTTGTTGCGATTGTTGTGTGGGTCAACTTCGCGGCGATCAAGTGCCCGCTTTCTGTACCTCTGCCTTCTCCTTTTCTTTTTTTTTTTGTTGCGACCATGCGCGGGATAGGACAGGGCGGACGCTTACTTAAAAAGGCTTGTAAAACGTACACACAATTTAAAAGTAGTATCACAGGTATTCCAAAGAAATATTTATCCTCTCTCTCTCTCTCTCTTTCTCTGCCTCGCACTTTCTAACTCCTCTTACAATTCTTCCGTGCACGTGCCTCACATCATTCGACTTATAAATTTCTTATAAACACACCGTTTGATTAATGGCAGCAAACGGCAATGCGATCTATATGGTTACTTAATGTAGTCACTGCCTACTATCATCTTCCAGTACGCCAAGTACGTCTAGGTGTCCCTCTTTCATTCGACCGTCGTTGCCAGGACGATGGCGGAAGGTTCAAAGTCAACGGTGACTCGATCCCGACCCGATCCTCAAGACAATTTGACCTTTTCATCCCATTGTACTGCGTTCATACACGATCGATATCGGTGTTGTGCTCGATATTCCTGCCATTTAAGTACGTACTAGTAACTATCGCCCTCCACACTCCTTAGACTCCGCAGCTATAAACTAGTTGTTGTTTTGTTTGTCTTCCCCCTTCTCTTAAATTCGCGTTTATGTACAAATATATAACTCGAATCGATGATCCTCTCGAAGGACGATCGTAAATGCGACACTACCATTCATTACGAACGCCGCACGCACACGAGAACTTGCTACTAAAGGCACATACTTTCGCTAGGTTCTACTTAAAATCAAATAACTTTGCGTTACACCCACAAACCGCCAGCCCCACGTCCTTGCTCGACGGTGGGTACGGGGAAAAACATCCCGAAAGCCTTATCCAGACCCGCACTTGCATGTGTCAGGATGTCAGTCCCTGGTGGCAAGCGTTTAGGTTCCCGTTAGGTGCTCGGGAACTCAGACAGTCGTTTCGTTGCGATGCAGAGGGATAAGCTCCCGCTGCAGATCGTTGTAGTACTCGTGCTCGGAAGAGGTGGCCTCGGTTTCCGTCGGTGAGAGCGGAATGCCGATTGTCTGCGTCGGCGGCCCCTGCTGCTGCTGGTGCTGCTGCTGCTGCTGCTGCTGCTGTTGCTGCTGTTGGTGTTTTTGCTGCTGCAGTTGCATGATCGCCTCCTGGTTGTTCTTCAGCCCGATGCTGCTCGCGTTGCTGAGCGAAGGAGTGTGGCTGATGATCGATGATGGTCCGTTGCCTCCGTTCGGCACGTGACTACCGACGTTGGTACTGGAGGAGGAAGACGAATGGTGCGACGATGCGGATGGTTGGTGCTGGTGATGGTAATGGTGGTGGTGCTGCTGTTGCTGCTGCTGTTGATGATGTTGCTGCAGTTGCTGCTGGTACTGATGGTGTTGTTGTTGAAGCACTTGCAGCGGCTGCTGGATGGGTTGCGTTTGGATCTGCTGTGACTGTTGGGATATGACGGAGGGAGAGTTGGGTGGGGGTGTGTGCGGTGGACCCATCCCGGGGATACCGTGGATGGCCTGCGCCGACCCCATCAGGTACTCGGGATTGTCGACACTGGCCGGCACCCCGATCAGATCCATGTAGCCCGGCGTGGACTGGGCTTGACTTTGGCAAGTGGGCATCAGGTAGTCGTCCTCGTCCAGCGGCAGGTTCAGTCGGATGCCCCCGACGCCGACCTCCTTCGCCGTACCGTCCGTCTCGTCGTCCGTCTTCAGCGGGTCCTTGCAGTAGCGCAGCGACTTCGGCATCTCGTCCGACGGCTCCACCACGGCCGACGGTCCTGGCAGCATGATGGAGGGACGCGTCTTGGGCTGCAGGTACTCGTCTGCCTCGGCGATCGTGCTAGGTACATCTACGCTAGAAGCACCGGCTGCTCCTGCCGCAGCCGCCGCAGCTGCCGCCGCTGCCATCGCGACCGGCGCGAGCGTGCGAATGAGATCCTTCTCGTCCTGGTTCGTGTACGACGGTAGGCGCATGAACTTGTCGCCCGGGATCATCAGGTAGCGGCCTGGATCGCGTGCCTTCTCCGCGAACGTTTCCGCAAGCTGCTTGAAGGTGGGTCGCGCGTCCGCATCCAGCACCCAACAGGACAGCAGGATGCAGTACACGTCGAGCGAGCAAATGTCCGGCTGGGGTAGTTTGTGTCCGATCTCGATCAGCTCCGGGACGTCTTTGGCCGGTACGTTCTCGTAGGGACGCGCACCGTACGTCAGCAGCTCCCAGATGGTAATACCGAACGCCCACACGTCACTCTTGCTCGTAAACACCCGATGCCGGATGCACTCGAGCGCAAGCCACTTGATGGGCATCTTGCCACCCGCCGCGCGATACTCGTCCGAGTCGTAGTCCAACAGCTTGGCCAGTCCAAAATCGGTGATTTTCACGCACGATGGCGTCTGTACGAGCACGTTACGGGCGGCCAGGTCCCGGTGCACGAGCCGACGCTCCTCCAGGTACGCCATGCCTCGGGCAATCTGGGTCGACCAGTTCAGCAGCGCCTTCGAGCCGATCTTGTCCCGGTTGTTGCGCACGTAGTCCAGCAGGCAGCCGAGTGGCATCAGCTGCGTGATCAGCATCATCTGCGAGGTCATGCACACGGCCAGCAGCTTCAGCAGGTTCGGATGTTCCACCGAAGCCATGATGTACGCCTCCTCGAGGAACTCCTTGCTCGACTCGGACCCGGACATCTCCATCAGCACCTTGATCGCGACCGGAATCTTCACGCTCTCACCCTCCGGCATCCAAACGCCCTTGAACACACGACCAAACGCGCCCATTCCGAGCACACCACCCCGTCGGATCTCGGCCTCCTTGATGATGCGCAGCTTGGTCAAGTTCGGCCCGACGTTCGATGGGCGCAGCGGTTCCGAGTCCTCACAGCCAGCCAACGCCATCGTCATCTTGACCGCTTCCTTTTTGTTCTTCTGCCGGCTGAAGAGGACGTACACCAGCGCGAACACGATCAAGACCACCACCACGAACCCAGCATAGATAAGCACCCGGAACTGCGTTTGCGCTTCAAGCCGGTGGCCCGTCTGTGGTGCATCCGCCGAGCAGTACGGATTGCCGGCCTCCTGCGGGTACCGCTTGTACGGATGCGACGGAGGGCACACCGAGGTGCAGTTGAACGCCGTCGAGTTGTCGTACGGATCGCCATCGAACAGCTTCAGATTGCGGCAGTCGTCGCACTGATCCGGTCCGATTCCATGGCAACCGCGGCACTCGTTGTGGCACGGGTGGCAAACGCGCGTCTCCTCGTTCGCGTAATACTCCAGCGGACACTCGTCGGCGCACTGTTCACCGTTCTTGTATCCGGCGCACTCCTGGCAGAACTGCTCGTGGAACCCATAGCCGGTACACTTCCTGCACCGTGGGTGACACTTGCGGCAGACAGCCTTCCCGGTCAGCTGCTTCAGTGGACCCTCCTCCGTTTGGACATAATCGCTGTAGTAACCATCTGTCGAAGGGAAGAAACATTCATCGTCAGCATACATCCAACGTCATATGCCATTGTCTTATGCTAAGCCCTTCTTCTCTTACCTGGGCATGGTTCATCCTTCATCAGGCACCGTTCAATCGTCGCATCACTGCCAATGATGGCCCGCTCACACGATACACACCCATCCGGGGCGATGGTATCCCTCGGTCCGCGACAACCGACGCATGTTTTGTGACAGTTGACACACGTTCCGTTCAGGGCGTACTTCATGATCGGACACTCCGACACGCAGAACCTTCCGTCCTTGACGTTCACGCACGAACCACAGTTGTCCGCGTTCGGACCGAAGCAAAAGTCCTTACACTCCGGATGGCAGTCACCGCAGGTTTTCGAGTTTACTTGGTATATCCTGAAGAGTGAGAAAAAATGAAAGTTGCTCGTTTAGAACAAAGTCTTTTGTTTTACAATATTGTCTTTCCCTCGTGGCCCGGACGCACCTCGGTAAACTCTTGCAGCTATCCAAACATTTGCCCTCGTATACGAAGTTCTTGCACTCCAAACACTGCTCCGGGCCCTTGCCCCAGCATCCGGCACTGGTGCACTGCTCGGAACATTGCATTCCCGAGGCTCCTGTTATAGGTGAAATGGGGGAAAAAAGAAATGTTAACACAGCGCCCTACCTACTAATAGTGGCAAGCCAACACTTACGACACTCGGTAGAGTTGCGATTCTTGTGGATCATCGTTTCGTGGTCGGTGCTTTTCTTGATTTTACTCCAGTCGATCTCGTCCGCAAAGCATAGGTTGCTGTTCTCCAGGATCACGATCGAGCCCGAGTTGACCCGCTTTAGCGACTTTAGCTCCAACGATTTCAGTGATGTCTGCACATTGGAAAAGGAAACACGGAGGACATTGCGTTAGGACAGGATTAAAAAAAGGTACAGTCAATAACGGTGTGTCAATGCTCATTACCTTCACGATGTACACCGAGGCGAAAAAGTTCTCCTTCAGCTGACGCCCGCCGACCACCTCCAGGTTGCGGAAGTAGGACAGGTTGGTAAAGTCCGGATGGTCACCCTGGATGTTGATGAAGCCCGTGATCTCCTTGACGGTGGAGAACACCTCCAGCCGGTCCGGGTGGATCTTGATGTAGCGCGGACCGAACGAAAAGTTCGAAAACACCTGCTGGTAGCCGGTGAACGTCTGATCGAGGATCTCCAGCGAACCCTCGATGATCGTACAGTCCTTGTACTTGCCAATGTTGTCCGAATGTACGACGTTCTCGCCGGGGCACGTCTTCGGGCAGGCCCCGTTGCACGGTACGCACTCGCCGTTCTGTGGCATCTTGTTCGGGGGACAGGTCCGCACGCACGCACCGTTGTCGCGCAGCAGATGCTCGGGGCAGTTTCTCACACAGGTCGCACCGTACGCGTACTTGCCGTCAGGATTCGGCTCCCAGAGGTAGTTCGTTGGATTGTAGCTGTCGAAAGGGAAGAAGGATATAGTGAGCGTCCAACTCGAACGTCTTCCTCTTCCCACTGCTATACTTACATCTGCATCGGAGGACACTCCTGCTTGCACACACCATCATCGTAGAAGTTCTTGCACGCCAGACAGTCCTGCTGCGTGGGACCGGTGCACCCGCCGGCACAGAACAGATGGCAGCACTCCCGCGGCTTCGAGCCGAAGCAGCGACCCTGCGAGCACTGGGGCGAGCAGTTGAGCTTGCTGAACTTCTGGCAATTGTGTGCGCCCTCGCCCCAGCAGCCCGCCTCGCACGAGTGATGGCACGGGGGGCATTCCCGCTCCGGTGACGTGAAGTTGAACGTGTACCGTATGTTGCCCTGCGGATCCGACAGGATCTCGTCCCAGTTGATCGTCTTCACGTGGCACAGGTTGTAGTTGTTGAAGATACCGGCCGACCCGCGGAGGATGTCACGCAGCGCCGGCAGCTCGAGCGTATTCATCTGCGAGAACGACACGAACAGCCCGAACTCGTCGTCCCACTTGTTCAGCTTGAACATCGTGCGGCCGCGGATGATCTGCAGCCGCGGCAGGATCACCTGCGGGATGTCGACGTGGCTGATCAGCACGTACCCGGTCACCTCGCGGATGTGCTGCAGGAAGCTGATGTCGTTCGTGCCGTTCGGGATCCAGGTGATCTCCAGGTTGCCGTCCACATAGGTGCAGTTCGTGTAGCGATCGCGCAGATTCTTGAAGTGGTACTCGCGGTTCGACGGCACCGACATGCGTCCGTTCGTACCGATACATACTGGCAGGGGCAAAGAGGGAAAAAAAAAGAAAACGATCGATTGTTAGTGATTGCGCAAAAAAAAACAACAACAAAAAACATACAAGTTAGACAAGCTGCACGGTGGTGCCACGCGCGATCAGCCTTTCTAATCAATATTTATGACACTTTTCCCCGTTCGGCAGCACGAGCCCGCGAGATGTACAGCGATTCAATTTTATTGATTCTTATCATAAAACGTTGACCCAGCAGTTGGCGGGTCGAGCTCGATGGGCTCGGGAACTTTAATTAGCAGCGACCGAGCGCAACCCGTCCAACATATCTAATCGCCATTGCACAAACCGATTGCCATTTGGCGCGCGCCAACCCCTTGGAATTCGATTGAAGATCCATCTTCAATGCCTTAGACGCACAAGATTTCTGATTCTTTTTTTTCTTCTTCTTCTGGTTGTGTCTTATTCCCCCATCGTTTAGATGTTTTATTTATCATTCGCGATGGCAAACGCAAACAGAGCACTTCGAACGATTCGCGTTTGCCAATCAATCCAGCCGGCCAGCCTTCGCAGACTCGACCGACTTCCTGCCAGCTGGCCGGGCAAGATATCATAAACCACCTCAAAGATCCCCCGTCTACCTTGCTTCGTTTTTTCTTTCTTTTGCTTGAAGCTCCATCGTGCGAAGGGAGGCACATTTTTTTTTTCATTACTTATCAACTGCCGCGCAACGGTCGCATCGGACACCGTCCAGCTGGATGACATTGTTGAACCCCTCTGGCTTCTCTGGGTCGGCTCGTGTGTACCTTTGGACGGTGTGGACATACCATGAGCACCTCCTCCGTCACTTTAGGTACGTCGCGCACGTTCGCTCTATGAATAAGTAATGAACCGCGGTGTTGTGGCCACGCGGTTTTAGACACGCCGTTTTATTGACCTTTTTTTCTGCTGCTGTTCTTCGCCTCTCCACGCCGAACGTTCTCGCGCCACACTCCACCGAATGCCGAACACCACGCGATTGCCAACATTCCCGGCCCGTTCGCTCGTTTACGGACGGAGTACTTCTTCGTACTTTTCCTCGCTTGGGGTTTTTGATGTTGTTTAATTTTAAATTCCCACCCGTTTGTTCGAACTTCGAAACCGACCAAGTTCTGTAGCCCAGTGGCGGTGGTGAACCTCTTTCCGAGTGTCGCCGTTAGGCAGCGCTAAGAAAAGGAACAACACCACTCCGCAGCGGTCCAGGAAGAAGTAGAGACATATCTAGACCGCGACCGGCACACAATATTCAGCTAAGCCAAGACAAACCTGGACACGGGAAGACCTTTCCGTGACACGCCGCGTGTTTGCACGGCGGGAAAAGGGATTCGTGGACGCCGATCGGCACGGCGAGTTTCGTTTCCCCGAAGCGACGAATATGTGGCAATATAAAAGGAAGACTAAAAAAAAAAAACGTTCAAACCAGGCGTCAGTCCTCGGGGGCCGCACTGAAATGTTTGCCATGTACGTACGCGGTCAGCCTGAAGCGTTTTAGTTCCTTCGGTTTCGTCCGGTGGGTTGCGCTCCGGAGTTGGAGATCATGTCTCTGTGTTACTTTTCGGATTCCTACCACCAACCACTCGGGGGTGCACGGGGATGCGTCCGGGTGGGTGAGTGAAACAAAAACCATCACAGTTTATAGCCTTTCAAACATTGTCCACGCGTAAGCCGAGCTTTTCACCCTCCTGAAGCGAAGGGCTTCATCAAGGAGCCCGCAGGCGCACCGTGTGGCGCAGTTTACATTTGTATGTGTGTGTGTGTGGGTTTGTGTTTGTTGCCACCATCGACGTGTCTTGGTCAGGGCACACAGGTCAGCAAAGGGAGGGCGAGTTTTGGGGGCTCTAGTTATTTGACCAACTGCGTGAAAAGTCGGGCTCCTGGCTTTGGGAGGCTTAAGACCATCACTCACTCCAACCAACGAGGCACGCGCCCGTTTGTCGTGTCGGGTAATCCTCAGCATACACGAAGCAAGACGGGCCGATAGGCGAGGATGAGATGTTGCCTTTCAGTTACAGTACTGGACACCACCGGCGCGTTTGTAGGAACGGAAAGGTCCCGGAAAGGCGTCCAAAAGCGGAGCGTGACACACTCAAACCTCCCCAGGCTAGAAGAACGAATCTTACACCGCCTCCAGATCGATCGATCGCCGATCGTCGGACAATGGTTCCGAGTGTCTGCAGCGCTCCGCGCACGAACTCTATGCTCCGCTGGTCGCGGGTGGGCGACCGTAGACCGATGTTGCTTTTCGAATTAAAATTAATCCACACTCTCGCTATTCGGTTCGCCCCCGGGCCGTGGTTTCCATGTATCCTCCAAATGTTTGTATTATATGAGTGTTTCCAGTTTTCTACCATCTCGCTTGCTCCTGCTCCTCCTGCCCGTTGGCCATTTTTAGGACTTTTTAAAAGCTTTCCAATATCAATCTATCTTGCTCGATCGATTCAACTGTCGCGCGTTTTTGTGGTGGTGGTGGTGGCTCGTTCTCACTCGGAAATCGATACGCATACGCGGATGATCGTGGCATTCGCCCGCCGTTTCTTGCGGCCCCCCGGTTTCCCGAAGGATAACAATGGTCTCCGATTACCCGCTAATCGGATTAGTGGTTAATTTATTGTTGGTTAATTTAAAGTGCTTCGGCAGCGAGCACCGGCAGGGAAAGAGGGACGGGCGGCAAAAATGGCCCAGATCGTTAAGGTGAGCTACGACGGGACGGTCCAAAATGGACCGCGGTGGACATGCGTTTCTGAAGGCGATAAACTTGATTTAATGCAATTGTGCAGCCGTTTAGCCCGCGTGAATCGCCGTTTCGTTCGCGGTTCACACTCGCGTTGGCAGGTTGTTGTTGCCGGTCATAAACAAGCATGTTCGGCCGTATTGTTCATGCACGAAACTTCCAAACCACAAAGGAACTCACGAGTTTCGGGGAGAATGAAAATGGTGTCGTCGAAAGGAGAGAAGTTTTTCTTTATGGTAATGTAATCGCTTTCCGAAACCGAATCTTCTGGCCGCAAAGCGCTTGATAAGACATACGGTTAGTGCCGGGTGTTTATCGAATGGTTGTGGGAAATGGCCAGTAAGGAGAGAGCCACACTCAAGCCGAAGGGTTATAGTTTTTTTTTTTTTGGTTTTGTTCCACGACCACCCAAGGAATGGCAGGCGCTAGCAGTTTGTTTTCGGTGCGGGGGATTTTCACGATCCCACGATTGAACGGTGCAGGCAAAAGCACATCATCTAACAACATTCAAAAACACCTCTCACAGACGTTGCCAGGCTCATGTGGACGTGAAGGTGGTGGTGAGACATTTCCCATCGTCACGAGATACTTTCACCCGAACGGTTTACATAACGCCATGTCGTCGTCGTCGTCGTGGTTTTGCGCGTTCCCGGGTGTCTGCAATCTTTTGGAGTCGAGGTCCAACAATGTGTGTGTGTGCAAATTTTCTTCGCTAGAAATCGGCCATTTAATAAAACAAGATAAATTTTACACACCACGACCAGATCTGCTCGGAACCACGAATGGGCAAGATCACGATCGTCTTCCCCGTTTCCCGGGGTAGCAGAAACGAACGTCGATAGGAGCCGGTGGATTCGAAGGAAAGCGCTGTACGATGCCCTTCGATCGATCGTGACGGTCCACGGAAGAAAGAAACAGAAGACGTTTCCCTTCGCCGCGGGGGAACCAACAAACGCTGCGCCCTTTTGAACAATTGTTCGCTTCGATGGTGGTCTACGATGGACACATTCGGTTACAGGCACATTTTGGGGGGCGAACCCGTAGAAACGGTTCCATTGGCGTGAGGTAAAACGGAGGGGGGCCCTTGTCATTGGACGATTATTCCTCAAGGGGTGTCCGGGCTGGAGACGGGTGAACCACGAGGCCGATTAGATGTTGCTCGATTGAACCATTAAAAAAAAAACTATACATACACGATCGTGTATTTCTTCTCTTTTAAAAACCCTCCGCAAAAAACCCTTAACATCGGGTTGAGATTTTGGGAAAGCCGTAGCGGCTGATTGTGGTTGAATGAGACATGATTGAAATTTTATGTACGTCCCAGCACACACACACACACACACTGCCGACCGTTAATTGTGGCCCCATTCAAACGCTTCCGATTTCGATTTATTGCGATCGGACGGATTGGGACTGGTTGGGTGGGTTCGTCGTCTCTCATACACTACTCTCCACACAGGGGGATAAGATCCATAACCCATGAGTGATAAATTAGCGGTCGCCGTTTTTTTGCAGGGCAAGAAATATGTACGTGATGCATCGAATGACTGCCGACGATTGAGGGGAAAACATTGCGATTATAAATTAACGGCTGGAATGTAACCCATTTCGCTGTTACTACCACTCGGAAGGGAGGAAGGAAGAGGATGACGACCAACTGGAGTTAGGATAAGAAAGGGAGAGAAAAAAAAAGAAATGCATACTTCCTACGTAGTGGACACATGTCTCCCGCCGGCTGTCAACTCTCGGTAGATCAATAATTAACGATACACCGAACTCGTCCATTGATTAGCCGCGATGGCACGCGGACGGACAACCGGGAATGGGAGGCCAAGTAGCTTGCGTCCCGGGGGAAAACCCATTCCGTGCCGTGCCGCAAAGCATTCGTGTGCCGCGCTTGCAATTATCGACGTCGTGCGGCTGACAAAATCGCTTCCCTTCACCGGGTTGACGTTGGCGCGTGCCCGATTTCGACGTTTTCGCTTCTGGGACTCGAAACAGGTCAGGGCTCCAGCTTCAGGCTTCCCGGAGAATGATTGCGCCCGCGTACGCAGCCCTGCTGCCTTCTGGTCAGCGCGAGTGATTTAATTTTTATAAATTTCTGATAAATTGGATTTTCTGCGCAAAGGGAACGGCTGGCACATTCGTGCCTGCTCGGGGGGGTTGGCTGGATGCATTATGATAATGGGACCGCGTCCTCCGGTCCAATGGACGAGTCCCTTGCTTTCTTAAGCTCCAATGCCGAGTTTTTGCTCCCCATTCGCTTCGTTTGAAATCTCTCGCGAGTGATTACATAAAATTAATATTAATCACACGTCAAACAGGCAACCTGTGTTCGCTACCGCACCGCGCGTGCACCGGGACGACATTTTTTCCCATTTTCCCCATGCCATTCCCCGCGTTTCCCTCCCACCCATCTACGATGCGATCCTTTCGATTGTGCGTAAGCTGCACCCGTGTGTGTGTGTGTTTTTTTTTTCGCAACATTTCTCCCCTCGAACCTGCGTGTTTTTCTGTGGCGAGACTATGAGTGGAGAATGTACGTTGATCTGGAGTTGATCGTTATCGTTTGCCGGGCTGGAGCCCGCATCCACCATCGATTCCTCCAAGGCGTCTGCCCTCACAAGCTGTCGCCAAGACGAGGACAAGTGAATCAAAGGCTAAACGAGCGAACCGTCAAATAAAAGCAGTTTAACGTTGCTCATCCGGGACCGATCGGTGATCGGGTTCCATTAGATCCAAACAAAGATGATGAAGAAAGAAGAAAAAAAGAAGAAAAAAACAGCATTCACGTGAATAGTAATAAGTCGTGGTAAAAGGGGTCCAAAGCGCCAGGAAGCTAGAGTGAGCGAGAGAGGGGAAACAGAGAATTGCCCACGCTTTCTAGTAGCGCGTACGTAGTGGAAGCGGTCGTGTGGATCAACCCCGTTCAGGTGGGTGGGATGGAAAGTGGGATTTGGGTGCTTTTTGGCTGCCCCCGCAAAGAAACCATCGTCGCGCCCACACACCCACTCCCGGAACGAGGCACGCACGCCACACGCACGCATCATGATCATGATCATCATCATCGGTGCGCCACGCGACTCGGCGTGGAAGTGAGAAAAGCTCCGGCCCACAGCACAACGAGGCAAACTTTAGGGGGGAGACAAACAAAAAATTAGAAACCAAAGAGTCAACAAAAAAAAAACGGAACCCTTCGAAACTGCGCTACACTGACGTTGTGCAAGCCGCGGAGCGTCCTCGTCACGCCGGCGTCAACAATTGCGACCGATGGTCAATATTTGGAGCCTTGCGCTTCTCCCACGCCCGGTACGCAGCGTCATCGTCGTCGCCACTCCTCGCAGAAAAAAAAAACCCAAAAAAACCCGCGCAAATGACGCGCGTGGTCAAAGTTGCACCCAGCGCGTTGGACGTCACGTTTTAATTAGCGAAGCCCACGGAGAGTTTCTGGGTGCCCTTCCCGTGACTTGCGTCTCTAGGGACGCAACGTTTGTAAGTGTTTTCTACTTCTTCTTCTTCCTCTTCTCGAAGGATATCACCCACCCCCATCGTAGCGGGGTGAACCAAACAAACGATTCTACGATCCGTAGGTGTTGAAGGAATGAAGGAACCCCAAAGGGGTTACTGTTAATCACCATTCCCTTGCACCGTTTCCTGTTAGAGGGGGTCTCTTTTTTGGACGAGTCAGCCCCAAACTTAGGGAAGTTTTACTATTTGTAGCGATTCACACTTTCCTCGAAACTATTTCTCACCAGCGAGCAAGCGCAAGTGTGCGCTAGTTTTTACGACTTGTTCATGCCTAACAAGCGACGGTTAAATGGTGAGGCGGAGAGTCCACAAGAAAGCAACAACAATAAAAATAAACCCCCCCAAACGAAATAAACACAGTTAGATCATTCAACCGAAAAGCTGCTGCTGCACACATACGGAGGAGAGAAAAATGCGCTGGTAACGTTCCCAAACTCTGTTCGCTGCGTTCGTGGTTATAGTTCTTGCGCCCTTCTTTTCGACCAGAAGGAGGCCCTCGTCCCCGAACAATACCTAATCTCACGCATGCAGACTCACACACACACACACGCACACACAACTGAATCGCGATGATTACTAGCAGCAATAGCAATCCGTAGAAGGAACAGAGTGTGGCCTGAAAAGAACACCCGAAACGGGCTGATGGTAGCACAGCAAAACCCTCGGTCGGGGGAGGATTGGTGGGGTAGGGGGTAGGTAAACCATCGCTAAACGTTTTCACGTCGTTTGTGGTTAAGGAGTTAAGAGATCCTCCGGCGTAAGGGTTAGAAGAAGAACGAACAATACTTAGAAGAGAGCGACTCCAGCTCGAGCAGCAAGAAATCATCGTTAATGTTTCTTCTGGTGTCCGGCGGACGGATGGATGGATGGATGGATGGATGGCCGAAACGTTCCCGAAGATGGATGGAGGAAAACTGTCTTCCCACCACGTGCCCTTCCGCGCGTTCCCGCGGATGATGGATCGCTTTGTATGGTGGGTTCGGAGGTTTTGGAGTCGGCTGAATTCCCCAACGAGAGTCGTCGAACGCCGCGGTCCACAAACGATCGTCAGCATCCTTGTTGCGTCTTCCGAAAGCGGCCCCCCGTGGAATTTGTGCTGCCGCGGGATGAGTTACACGTGTGCGTGTGTGTGTGTGTGTGTGTTGGATATGATAAAGTAAAACGGAATGAAGCAAAACTCATATTCTCCAAACTCCACTCTCACTCGCCTTCCTTCCCCTCCCCTAAGTCACAACGCGCGGGCCACAACGTTTACAAATTAATGACCTCCGCAAGACCGGATCGTGATTTCGGGTTTTATTGCTCGCGTTCTTGCAACCCTCTGAGTGTGTTGTGTTGCTGACGCTTCTGTCGCTGCCGAATGTTCGCCTCGTGGCGAACGGCCGTGCGCTGTGACCCAAAAGCACCCAATCCACATGTGTTTTTGTGAGTTTTTGATTTTTGGACAAAAACAATCTCCGCAGCATCGTTTTGTAGCGCCGAACGCAAAAGAAAGAAAAAAACACAAGACAGAGGACTGCGGTGACTAATTATTCACGCACGCTGCGACATCATCGCGCAGTCTCAGAGAGCGGGAGGGGGGAGGGGGGGGGGTGGTCGGTGGTTCATCTTTGCGGCGAAATTGCACAAGTTTCCGTTCGCGTTTCGCGCGACATTTCCCAGCCACAAGAAGCGATCAGGTTTACGCGGGCATTGGGAAAAATCGAAAATTCACGCAAACTAAAGTTCACTTTTTGTTCACCGTTCGATTTCGAATAGGGCGAGCTGTTACTGTCGACGGACAACGGAGAGGGAGCAGGCAAGGAGTTGAAAAGAAGACTTCGTCTTCACCGCGAAGTTTAAAACTGCTTGCCAGCGCACACGTCCGCGTGCCGAGTGGTGGTGAGAAGAAATAATATATATTTTTATGATTTCGTCACGAGCGTGCCCGAGTGGTCGGTCGTTAACAATATTGTCTTCTTCGAAATACCGATGGAACAAAGAAGGCAAAAAAAAGGAACCGCCTTCCTTCAATCGCGCATCCAATATCAGATCTTCTACCCAGGCGAGCGCGGTTCTTAAGATGTATTTTCTTTTTCTCGTTCGCCCTTGTGGACAGGCGATTCGAAACTGTCCTTTCCAGCAAAATAGTGCCTCCCGTGCTAGGAAGAGTTGACTAATTAAAAGCGTTTAGTTTATGGACCATAGGACGGCGATTGCGGCTGATGACTATTTTCCAGAACCGTGCGCCGTCGAAGGGCGTAGCGGTGGATGGATGAAATTTAACTAGCTCGTGCGGCAAAGACGAACCAACGGAAGCTGCGGCTCGGCGATCGTCCGCAACAGGCCGACAACAACCGAAAATTCCACACCGAATCGGATAGATGGAGGAAGAATATCGAGAGAACTCTCCTTCATAAAATATACCACCAAGGACTTGCGACTGGATGATTACGTTCGGTTTGTGTAAAGATTATGTGCCACGGGGCTATTAGGACCCAAAGAGGTATTAACTATAATTAATTCTCTTGCGGTGATGTTTGGTTTTGAATTCAACGCTGCTGCTGTTGCTGTTGTCCGCAGTATTTTCGCCGTTGTGCCGGTTTCAACGGACGGAATGTGTTTGATTTGTTGTTTTGTACGCAGCGAACCGGTTCTGATAACAGTCAACCGCGGCACCTTCCTTCAAGGGCCGTTCTATTCGTCGCCATTCGCTCGATTGAGTCACGTCAATTATACGCCCAGCAGGCAGCCTACTGCTGATCGTTACCCGATCGTGATGGAATTTCGTGTTCGACAAAATGCTGGACGAAGGTGGATAAACAAAAAACAGCACTTGTACCAAACACGAATTCCAACAGCGACGAAAAATCCTCCCGAAAAATGGTCCCGTTTGTGTCGAGGCGCATTATTTAAATGCAAACCATTAATCACGCTCCCGGCGTTCCGCGATTATGTGACGATTGGGACAAATTATCGCTCGTGAGACGCGCGTGAGCGCAGCCACTTATGCCGCGACAGTCGCGAATCCGTCGTACCTTCCTGCACCTGCCGCGGATTTTGCCGAATGTAAGAAGAAATAATCAAACGCGTGAAGAAAACGAATCGAGCATGTGGTGCCAAATGGAGGGATCCATTTATTCCACTTGATTCACACCAACACACGCCCTGGAGAATGTGTTGTCTTAAGATCAAAGTGAGCGAAACCACAACAGCAAGCACCGTTAAAGAATATGGTAGAAATGGCTGAGGGTTAAGAACGCCAAACATGGTCAAACAAACTAAAAACACACGGCAGATGCAAATGTTTCTTTTCTTTCTCGGAGGTTTGCCGGATCCGTTGTCGCCAACGCGCCACGTCACTTTTCATCCCTTCTCCCTGGTTTGGGTTCTCGATTTTTCTAGGCCAATTCGCGTTGGTTCGTCATCAGCGCGTTTTGTGGTTGCGCGGCGATGGGGAATCGGCATGAAGATGCTTTTAACCGTATTTTTCGGTAAAAACCTACAAACACGTACCACACTCAAACGCTGCCATTCGGTCCAATCGGGCAACCAATCTGTCAAACTGACCACTTCCCGGGGGTGCATAAAAGCTGTCAAAAACATTATTTGCGTACTCCTTTGTAAGCGCTCGCTTCACATCTTCGGACGTCTTGCAGGGCGCTTTATTTTCGCAGTTGCTTGATTTTTATTTTATTTTTTCGTTAGAACTTGGAATCCGCCGTACCGAGCAAGCGCCAGAGCAGGGTAATGCTTTCGCGGGGCCGTAAAAAGGAGCGCCGAAAATGGTGGAAAAATATTGTCTGCGTTACTTTGATTAACGAGCAAAAGCTGGAAGGGCGAACGACGACCACAACGATGACGACGACGGCGAGCGAACAAAAGGCATAAAGCGAAATATATAAATAACGCGCTGCGTCGTACCCGGTTCGAGCGACCGAACCGCGGAAGTAAACGCGTGTAAATGTGCGGTCGTCACTGACCGCTAGCGGCGTGTTTTTGGCACGGCAGGCGTGAATTTTAGCAAGAGCTTTTCGGGCAACACTCAAAAGACATCAACGCCAGCGACGAACCTCGCGTTCAGTGCTCGTCCGCATCGTATTCGGTTCGCGTCCCTGCGTTCGCCGTTTGCTGACGACGGGAAGGGGGTGGAAATTAATGATGGTTTTTTTTATTTTTTTGGTCCGCTTTATTATCCCCCCCGCTATCGGTATGCGATTATTGACATTCACCAGCGCACGGCAGGCCGTTCCCGAGGGTTGCATAATGGCAGCACACAATGTAAAAATCGAATACTATCCACCCCTTTTCGGGCGATACTTTGCTTTTATAGTTGCCGCTAACTACTCTTCCGGGCCGACCACATCCAAGATCGAACGTCGAATCCCGGCAGTGATGGCAGCCGATTGGACGCGTTACAGGCAAAAGGGGTTTGGAAGGGTCTATCGATATGTGTATGGTGTCAGGGAAGATTAATGAATGTGAGCGGCCGTAAAAGGGAGATTCAGTGAACTGTGGAAAATTCGCGTTTCTGTTTTCCATCGAGGAGGTTTTCAAGCAGTGCTGATTCTAGGGAGCCTAGTTTGCTCTTTTGACCCGCAAGAAGCGCTCCTTTCGACCCGTTTCATCAACTGTACATTGTTGCCGGGAGCGTACTAATCGTGGTTGAAAAAGCATGTGTGCGTTTTTGGCATAAATATTTGGTTATTGAGGTTAATGCAGGCCAATAACAAGCCACAAATCAGGGAGAGAAAGAGAGAAGGAGCCTAGCGTAGACAAAAGCGTCCGGCGCGATTCCGTAAGCAAGGCGTAATTTCAGCAGCAAACAAAATGGCACGCAGCGCTTCCATCTGCGGGTAGTTGCAGCAATTACAGTGCCAAGTTCCTACACAAACTATTACCATATCCACCGAAAACCCAAGCCCCCCTCTTGTTCGATCGGTAAGAAAACAAAACCGTTGAAAATAATCATTTCACCTCACTTGAGAGCACAAGAATCCCTGTGCACTGCCTGCTGCAATTAGCATGGCGTTGGAATTGCCAAAGGCTAAACGCTAAACGCTCGACCAAACGGGGTCCCAAAGTTAGGATTTTGGTAGCTTTGGCCGAGTTCAAACTGACGTGTTCTAAAACCGGCCGGCCAATCTGCGCTTCGCCTTTGGTGATACTTCCAAATCTCGACCGAGATCACAGCGAACGTTAAAATCAATCTTGGCCGCGATGCCTCCAAAGAAGGTCAAATTATAGAGCTGACGCATCACTCACTCGCCTCTCGAACGCTCGGACGCTAAAAGGAATTCAAGGTGAGCGCGTACCTTTTCCCTATCCCAAAAAACTATCGAACGCGTCCCCGCAGCGGTCCTAGCGATGGCGGATCACAACCAACCCATATATGTGTGTGTGTGATAAAAGCCGGCGAACGATAATCTTAGAAATAGGATCGAAAGCGAAAAGTGGCCACCGTTAGATAGGTCAAATCGTTCGACGTCGTGCCTTTCGTTCGAAGGCGGCGAGAAGGTTTGGCAGGAACGCAACCGAACCCTATCATTATCGGTTAGCGCTTGGAAAACGTGTAATTAAATTAAACATATTTTGGGCCCGCTCTCTAAGCATCGGCCTCCGTGTGGTTCGCTCGATCTCGATGCCAGAAGACGCGGTAGCGACGATCTGTGAACGACTTTCGATGACCGAAACCCGATTCCACGATGGGCTGGATGTTTTGATTCGGCCAAAATGCTGAGAAGATTTACCGGCGCATTCTCGCTTGTAGGTGTAAGGTTGCCCTCTTGCATTAACCAACTCATCTCGAGGTCAGTAGAAAAAAGGAAACATTTTAAAAGCTTATTTTACATTTACTTCGCAACGTTAATCCTCCGAAACGCAAAGTGACGCCATACGCGTCCCAAGTGCTCCGTGGGTTTTCGACATGAAACACTGCGAGTAGCAGCATACGGATTGCTGTTGGCCATAATTGTCGAACCTCTGGGGTAAGTTCACCCACGGTGCGCTTTTACAGCGCATATCGAAAGCATTTTTATTACTCCGAAAAGTACCGGAACCGGCGCGTCCCAGGACGGGGACCAGGAGGACAAAACTACGGCTAATGTTACGCGATAACCTTCACCTCTGGTATTTACATGCATTACATTGAAGGAACTGTTTCCTGCCTTTTTGTTTTTATCTAGAGTAACGTTACGTTTGCGACACCGGAAGTCGTGCGGGCTTCCAGAAACGAGAGATAGTGAAGGAGCGAGAAACCGAAGACCAGGGAGTCGATCAAAAATCGTCTCGACGTCCCATAAAACATGCGCCACTTTCTTCCTGTCTGCGTTGCACTAGAATGGAATTCTACCATCGACGACGATGGACGATAAAATCAACTGCATGGTCTTTCGTCGCCGAGGTTAAAACCGGTCATCGATCGGGCAACCGAAAAACAAAGCAAAATGCACTCGAAGATAAGAGAAAGATTGAAAAAAAACGATTGAAAAAAAACGAGTCGACCAGACCCTATAATAAACAAGCGCAATGGCAATGGCGGAAGCGGAAAACGGAACACATCCTTCCGAGCCCGCTGCTGCTACCTACTGATAGGGCCACATTAAAGGGAAGAAGGACAACTTAAAAACAACAACAACAAACCCGCACAACTCTGTCGACGCTCTTCGGGGAGAAAAAAAAAAGAAAGGTGCAATAGAGTGTGGACATTTCCAGGGTGGCGGAAAGTCGGCCGGCACTGGGGCGACCGGTGCAGGAACAGCCGCATCCGGTCGTGAGTACTAATGAGAGTACGATGGGGCATAAAAATAAGGCAGCATACATAAGTGCATGTTGCACCGCACCCTTCGTGCAGCGCGTGTGCGGAAGCTAGCGCCAGCAGTACCGTCCGTACACTGATTGCAGGTATCAGCAATCAGGTCGCAATGCACGTGTCTTGTTCCATCTGGTGCTTCTGGTACTTATTTTTTTCCTTCCTTCGATCATTCATCCAGCGACGAATCTGATCGGAGATGATGCGGGAAAAAACATTCCCCCTTGTTCGGTGAGGTGAGGTTCGGAAGGTTTACCCAACTAGTAGTTGATCGAATTTCCGCAGGTGCATCGCGTTCAATTCTGCAGCAGGTGCACTTCATAATCAATCTCCTATTTGTGTCAAAGAAAGATCACCAAGTGCCATCGAAAAGTACTCTCGGCAAGGACGTATGTCTCAAAGGACTTGTAGGTGGTCAAAACAAATTTAACTGGATTACAGTATTTCTCAATAATTAATGGATATAGTTGTGTCACTGATTCACTCACAACCCTTCGTGCGCTGGGTGCTCGCTTTAATGCACGCGAATGCTGGCGCACTTTAACGATCGATTGCATCAACCCCTCAGCCTGAGCATGCTGAGGAGTGAGGGGGAAAAATGCACCTGCAATCCATGCAAGTGACATGGCGACTTGACTAGAAAAAAAACAGGGTTAATTATTTGCCTCCACAGCGTTCGCCCGACCGGCGGTGGCTTCGCCGTCGTTCGATTGACTTATTAGTTTAATATGCGCTCCACCAGCAACTGCGCACCGTGGAATGTGTGGAAAACGGCAACCTCCTTTCGCGCGAGATCGTGTCGCTGAGGGGGGGAAGGGTCCAATTTCGGTAGCGGAACATGCAGAATCACTCAGCCGCATCCTGCACTCGCCGGGAGTTCGCAGGCTGTCCACGGAATGGAATGGAATTGCAATGATTCTCGGTTTGTTTTCCCTGCGCCACGAAAGACTCCATCTTATCGTCATGATTGAGCGTTTTCTCCTACCCCTGGCTTCCTGGAAGCTTCTCCTTCGCTCGTTGCTTCCAGTGTTTTGACCCACCACCCCCGGCCGTTAGATCACTTCGCTAATCACAGCTGCGGCCAGCACCGTACAATTATCATCCGGCTAACTGCAGCAATACGGCCCGAGTCATTTCCCTTCCGGCGGTTACGTTGCGCTTGCTTGGATCGCTAGCAGGTCCCTCGGTACGCCGTGTGCCAATATGGCATTTGTCGGAATGCAACCGAACGACCTTCGTCCGTTTATCAGCACGGGGCGCAATTGAATATGCACTATCGATCAGGCGACTCGGCGCGGGAAATTCCTCGATCGATCGATGGGGCGAAGCCGCTCGAGGAATGTCGACGGATCGTCACCGCAACGCACGAACATCGCAGCCAAAGGCGTGAAACCGAACAACGTTGCGACCGAGTGCGAGGAGAATGGGAATGTGTGTCGAGATTACTGTTGTGCACTTATCTCATTTACATATAGCTGTGCGCGAGCGTCCGTCGCTACAAGCAGCATCGACGAGGCGCTTCTCCGCGTTAAGGTCTTCCATTAGTGCATCGACAATCGAGCGGCCATCTCTTGAAACGATTGCACATTCGTTTCGTTTTGCCGTTAAGCGTTTGAAGAAAAGACTTGTTGCTGCGTTCCACCAGTCAGTCCAAACCCATAAAACACTCCTGGTTGTGGGTTTTGGTCTTCTTTCTACTTGAGACTTATTTCGAAAACAAAGCAACTTGTACAAAGAAGCCCCACTTCAAAACGGCATTAAGCCACGCAGTGGTTCTCGCACCACTTGAAAGCTTTGGAGAAACGACGATGGCTTGAGAGCCATCTTTAAATTAGAACAAATCACTCGCTTTTTTTTTCCTTCCTCCTTCCAGGAACGGTGTGTGTTTCCGTGTTATGCAGCGCTTTCTTTAACTGCAACCGCGTATCTGTCCGCGTCTAGTAATATAAAAAAAGTGAACCTAAAGATCTTGAGTTCTGCCCCCGTCAGTCTAAGCCCGTGGCACACGTGTGTCTCTCTCTTCACTTTATCGCTTCGTTGCGACACTTCTGTAACGCTGCACCAGTCAGAGTGGGCGACATTGTCGTGCATTGTTGTGCGCTTCGCTTGTCAATTACCCACTCATTTTACTCACACGCCCCTCTGTATGTGTGTGTGTGTGTTAGTGCGTGGCCAAGGGCTTGCTTGCCTTTGTCTGGAAGTTGGCGTTCCTGGGGACGACAATTAGGTACTTCTCAGCTTACAGCTTCTCGGAAGGTAAAAGTGGAAAACGGTGCACTTTCTATATGGCCCGGTGCGATGTCAGTAGGTTTGAGTCGATCTCGTCCACCGAGATGGCGAAACGAAAAGTCCACCCAACTACAGGCGCGTTTTTTGTTGTACCGTTTGAATAGAATATAAAAACCTCCCCCCACCACGAATCCGCTCACGCTGTGTGCCCCGGTGACGTTTCCTTGAGACCCGAAGCTTGAACAGCGAGATGTAAAACAAGCGATGTTTAAAAGGTTGGCGTTTTTTACATGAGTTTCCCTTTTTTTGCTGCACTGCGCAGCGCAGGGCGCCTATTGTTTCTGGCTTGGGGAGGAGAGCACAGCGTGAACCGCGTCCAAGAAAGCAGCCTGCAGACAAAACAGCGAGCCTTCAATCACAGGAAGCAGAAACTCACTGGCTGGAGCTCCAACACAATCCTTCCCCCCCCTGCCTGCCATCTGGGTCGCTGGGAAGGGCGTGAAAAGCGAAATTATACGACCACCTACGACCGATCGATGCGGTGCGTCGACCATATGCGACCGAACCCTTTGCGCCCTGCCGCCAAAGCGATTGTTGGCGTTCGACATGTCGATCTCACGGAGAAGCGTCACGCGAACCGTAAGCGCAAGTGTGAGTTGTGCGATTGGAGCATTAGAAGTCTTGCTACGCAGACGATCAGACGTTGTGAGGTTTGGTTGGGAGATGTTTGAATAATTTTGATAAACGGCCCCCGCCAGAACCAGATGTGGCAGTTGTAGAACCCCGCTGTCTTGTGGGATGCTGCGCTGAACTGGCGGCGGAATCGCTAATGCACCCCACGATGCGCACAGCGAGGCCGGAAAGAGGGCAGAGAGCAGGGAGAAGGAGCAGGGAGTGAAGATGATTCAACTACAAAACATAACACACATCTTCGAGCAACAGCCAAACTACAAACCCCGAACCGGTTAGCTCACAACCAACCAACGCGCGTGGTTACGGTGGGTGAAATCGACGTGAAAAGTGTTTGTATCGGTTATGCCCGCCTCTTCCTCTCTCGAACCGTTCCTCCTCGCCGGCCAAAAGAAAAACCCTTCACCCTTCCCGTTCCACCGCACGCTCCCGATAGCAGCAGCTGAATACGCTGCACGAGTACGATTTCTAATTTCCATAACACACGTTTACGCCCAATCGTTTTTCCTACCAGGTGCCGAGCTGTACACCCATCTCATCGGCCCCAGCCGCGTTTTCCCGCGTGTTGGAGGCATTCGCGTCGCCTCTTCAATCTTCGGCGGAATCGATGCTCCACTGCGTCGACTGTAAGCGTGGGAGTTTCCCATGGCGTTTGCGAGCCAATCGATCGTCGGTGGCGTGTGGTTCCCTCCAGGCGATAGTGGAGGAGGCTGTGGCCATTGTAGTGGTGACGGAGGTGGCAGCAGTGGTAGTAGTAGTCATAGTACCGCTGTGGCTTATATATTATGGTAATCAGAAACGCCTTACAAGGCTCGGTAATCGGCCATTTTTTTCATTTTCATTTCATCTTTTGTATGTTTTGGCGGATCGGAAGCGGCTTCGATCGAGTCGGTGGCGGCAGGTTTTCGAAGTTGAATTGAAGGCACCAAGGTGACATATGGGCGACGACGATGACGACGACGACGGCTTCGGCCCGGAGGAGTGTATCAATCGATCCACGCAAAAAAGACCAACTGTGTCGCCGCTGCTCCGATGGCATTATAAATCGTTCCGGTGGCATGTGGCGGCGAACGGGAATTCTTTGTTTCGAAGCAGGCGATAAATTTGCTCAATTATCGGTGGATTATAATAATGTGCTGCGGGCGGGCTTACTATTAGCTCGTGGTGGCTCCTTTTTCCCTCCTCGGCGGCGGTCGGATCTCGGATTTCACGGTCCCCCGGGATTGCGATTGTGGCGGGATTCGTCACGGCGTGCGTGTTACGTGCGGTGGCGTTCGAAGGCGTTTGGGTCTTAAATTGCACGGCAGCAGCTGCACATCGATCACGCGGTTTGATGACGAATCGAAAGGGAGACACTATAATTGAACGATACATCAAGCAAACACTCCTGCAAGTCATTCGTGGATGGATGATTTACTATACAGCTTACTGCAAACAACGCTCCTGAAAGGTATGGCCGGATGGCAAAAACAAAAACTTACACAAAAGCCTTTCCACTCCTAGAACTCGCCACAACTGCAACGTACGTAAGAATCGCACGAAGAGCAAAACGCTTTATCGGGAGAGCGACTTGAAAGCCGAAACGGACAACATGCCACAAAGACGCTAATAAGCTACGACCCATGTCGTACAAATTCCCGCCTGCCGTGCAAAAGATCAAATGGAGAAGGGCAGCAAACATTCCAATGCGTGTCCGAAGGCCAAACGGGCAGCGATTGGGCAGCGCAAAACAAGGGTCGGCCTCTCGGCATAAACGGGCTCATTAGCGAGTCAAAAAGGTACCCCGATGCAGAACAACGGGAAAAGCGCATTACGCCCGAAAATACCCAAAAACATCGATCGGTAATATTCCAATAATTTTCTCCCATTCCCAACCGGCGGAACGAAAACCAAAAAAACCTAAAAAATGTCACCGGCATGAATGTGCATCCGCTTGCGCTGCGTTTCGGTCGTTCCGAGCCGTGGTCAAATTTCGTTCCTTCGATCGATATGTGTGTGTTTCACTTTTTGGTTTGTTTTTCGGACCCCCGCCCTTCACTCGCCCTTCGCCCTGGCGGTCTGGTAACCGGAGAACGTACGGTTGGCCGCTGGATTCCGGATTCCTTCCTTTTTTGGAGGTTTCCGAGCCGCTCGTGCACTTTCCTTCCGATCCGTTCCGGCAGCCTTCGGTACGATTTTCCCCCTGATCCTTTCGACCTTTGCGGACGGGAACTTTTGGTTTTGGTTGTTTTTTGTCTTTAACGTTGCATCCACTTTTGGCCCACCCCCCCCTGCCCTTCACCCGCTCTTTCCTTGTGCGGCAAACGATAGTGCGAGTCGCCTCCGAATTGTCGTCGGAATCGGTCCGAACAAAAATGATATTAATTGGAAAACCGATACCAATCGCGGAAGGGAACCGGGAAGACCGCATTGCTTGCGCCACCACCGCGATGAAGGAGACACCACAGAAAGCCGCGGGCTCGAATTTCTTCGCCGAGCATTTCTTCTCCACCACCGAACGGGAGATGGAGAGCAGCAGCGGATAGCAAGAAACGCGTTTGGAACGCTGCCACATTGTTCCCCTTCTCCGAGCGCGATCGAACCGTCGAACACGGGCGTCGATCGTGGCGTACGTGTTTCCTCCATCCACCGCCCGTCCGATGGGAGGGGGAAATTTAAAACCTTTCCTAAGCTACCTGGACATCGAGTGGACAACGGCCGGCTCTTGTACGCGCAGACGAGCAAAAAGCTTACCAACGTGCAGCATCTTATGCTCGCGGGAGCGCAAAAACAAAAAGGGTGAACCTCCTCCACTGCACGGGAGTGTGCGAGAGAAGGGGGCCGGCGGGAATTCAATCGATCCGAAAATATCCCGGCCCCGGCAGAGCGAGATTCGGTTAGATGGCAATGGATTGGCGCGGAACTGTGCGACGGAACGGAACAGAATCCGAAACCGATTAACATCATTTAAACATTGCTGAGATAAGTGGCCAGCTTCGGGTCGGCGATGTTGCTGTTTTCTTCCCCACCGCGCTGCTTCGCTTTCATCACGGACCGTTTGCTGTGCGACCGGCGGCGGTGGTCTCTTGGAATGGCAATGGCCGAGCGGCGAAGGTAAAGAGGCACAAAAAAACAGACAAGCATGGAACCAAGGGATTCCACAGCGGGAGGGAATCGAAATGGGATCGAGTTTTGCAAACGCACGGCTCGGCTTCCAGCGGCCTGGTGCGTCATTGAATGTGCGTCCGAGACGGAACCAATCCGCAGAAATCGTTCCGGAATGTGTGTCCGTTTCGAAGCGTCACCAAAAAAATTGGTCCAATGGCGCAAGAATTCGAATGCGGCTCGAAAATAGTCTAAGAGTCCCGTACGACGTGGAATGCTGCCAGCCATTCGATTCCTGCCAATGCATGATATTTCTGCGAGGCATCTTTATGCAGTGCACGACATAACCGAGCGAAGCTTATGAATCTTCCTTTAGAACACTTTCCCGATACGAACTCCAACAGCCAATCCTTATGCTGCGCCTTCCCGATACCCGATCGTACACGTTTTCTTTAGCTCAGTTTTGTTGTTGTCCTTAGTCCCACCCAACAAACGAAGAAGGGAACAATTATATTCACAGCCGAGCTCGAAAACTCAAACTTGATCGCTAACCGGTGTCTTGTGCGGTGCGCTAGGCGACGAACCCGCTCCGCCAAACGCCGTAACCAAACATCACGCTCCGGAGAGGTCATTCTCGTGATGGTGGAACCCGCCGTCGTCGCGCGTCTATTTGCTCCCTGTCCTGCCTGCGGCACCCACCCTTCTTTAACTACACCTATCGTGATTTATCGATCACCCAGCGAAGAACTAGAAGTGTTGTTGTTTTTTCCCCCTTTTTCCATTTTCCTACTCTACTTTCAACTTCTTCCTTGTTGCTCCCTTTAGGGTGAGCACTCCTTTTAGAGCAGTGCACTACAGTGCGAGCCCTACGCCGCCTGACGAAAATAAAAAAAATACCATAACCTGCCGCTTTCCCCTTGCCATCCACTTGGCGCGGGGAGTTTCTTTCTCTCTCGCGTGCGCACTAAATTGCTTTTCAAATGAACAAGTAAACAACGATCATCTCTTGCCAGCCCATCGTGCTGTTTGTGGTGCCTGAAGTCCCTTCTCTTTGTCCCTCTACCTTTTTGCCATTTTTTCCGCGCCTCCAATATCTAGGATTGAGCAATACTAGTTCTCGGTTTTGTGTGCTTGTTTTTTTACTGGACTTGCTTTTCTGCCTTCAACAGCAACAGAATAAAAACGATCGTCACGTTCCTCGGGGAGCAGTTGGAATCGCCAGCTTTGGAACGTGCTCGAGCAGCCTCGGCGTGCTCGGTGCGGTTCAGCAGAACACAAACTTACACCCAGCAGGGGCAACGATCAGTCTCTGGCGCCAACCGGGCCCCGGCCCAACCGAGCAGAGTGATAATAAAAGTGTATCACGTCCGATAACCGGCAGCCGTGGTGGATGGTGAGTGTGTGTGGTTCATTTTTTTACTGGCTTTTGCTACCCGCTCACCGTCACCGCAGGCGCAAGTAATTGGCCGGCCGGGTTTGGCGCACCGGGCCGAGAGTGAGTGCAACGGGACAGCAAGCGCCAAACCCGTTCCTGGCGCCTGGATCCGCACAATTAAACGCTGAATTGATTAAACCCTTCTTTTTCCTTTCCCCCTTTTTTTTTTTGTAGACCGGTCCAGGCACGTTGGTCGCTTGGATTTGCTTTTTTCTTCTTCTCCTCCCTGGCTCGAACTGCGAGCGTTTTCCGCGCACTCGGAGTCTCCCCCGAGCCACTTTCTCAATTTACCCTTTCGAATGTTGACCGAGCCGTTTTTGCGCTCGTGGTTGCAGATTTGCTTCTTTCGGCTGATCTCCAAAGGGACACCGAGGGATTAAGGAATAGGTCAATTAAGGCAGCAAAGGCCGGCCGTCCGGTAATTAGCACCAAGCATCATTCGGAGCACACGAAAAGTGTCGTGCCCGAAAACCGAGTTGTTAGAATTTTGAGACCGAAACCTTTTCCACACTGCACACAGCAGTCCTTTCTTACACGGAACGGATTAAATATCGTGACACCGCAGCCGGAGCCCAAGGAGCCGTAAATCTTCCAGGCACCGCTTCCAGGATCACCGTGCGGAAGAGTCCGGTTTGGCTTCGTGCCTCGACCGGTGAACCCTTCAGCTTTTTCTCTTGCTCCTGCACTGTTCCATCGGCTTCACTCCGCGTTCTTCACCGCGTTCCGCCGGAGGACACAAGTATGTTCAGGGCTGCACCCCCTTTCGGACCGCAACAGCCACTTCTTCGCCACTATCGCGCGCCGTTATCTGCTGGCGTGGAATCTCCACGAAACGGTCTGCCCGACCTGCCCGCGCGTGCGACTTCGTGCGCGCACGAACTTTTATCGTGATCCCGACCCAGGGAAGATACGTCGTTGCCCTTGCCGGCTCCCTTCCTTGCCGGTCCGCTTCGCGGCTGGAAGTGCATTCTGCGGTGGAAATTTGACCCACGGCCAGAGATTTATAGTACTACTCTAATTTACGACCTCGGACACCGGGCAAGTTGCCCGAGTCCTCCCGGGCTGGGGAACGGAGATGGATGATGGTTGCGGGGTGGTTGAAGAGATCCGAAATTGGATGGTCCGTTGCGGTCCTGGCAATATGTACATTTCATTCCGTGACTTTCTTCGCCCGGACACACGGACGCTTCTCGAAGCTTCTCCCTCCGCCGGGAGATCGTACCGTTTGATTGAGATTCGACGATCGTTTTCGGGTTTCGTTTTGTGCGTTTTCTTCGAACGAGTTGGACTTACCTAAAAGGAGGAAGAAAACCGGATTGGTTTTGGGGAAAGGGAAGAGAAAAGAGAAGAGAAAGGAAAATATTTTGATTAGTCACAGCGAAACGTTTTATTCTGATCGTGGAAGATCGTAAACGTTGATGATCTGATAAAAAAGATATCACACGGGGCACGATGGAAAAAAACTAAACCCAAGGGCTCACCCGTGGAGATATGGTCGCCCTTTTTGGAGCGGGGTGCGGGCGTTTCAACATCACAAATAACACAAACTGGAACTTTACTTTTTATTTCGTGAAGCATTGGCTAGGGAGCATTACAGCCGTCAGCAGCGTGTCGATGATATCTCTCAAACGTTTTCGAGTGGAAAAATTTGGGAAAATGAGATCATAACTTTATGGCACAAGTTTCGAAAGCTGAAATCGGATGCTGCAGTCAGCCATCGTTTAGGCGACACACCGTAAACGTTCCTTTCGTTCTGATCCCCCGTTGCTGACGCTACCCTTCAATCAGCATCACTTGGAACTTGGACCAATCTTCTACTCCTCCTCCTAGCAGGGGCGGCTCTAGCAAAACCCCCAAGTCATTGCACTCTCCGGCACTCTCGCCCTTTCTCTCCCTAATGCGCGTCATGGCCTCTCGAACCATCCAACTGCCTAAACCATCGAGCCATCTTCCAGAACGACTCTTCTCCGGGGCCTCTTGCCAACCACAAAAATTCAAATTAAATCATTTTTCCCGCCTTCTATTCGCCTCCTCCTTCCCCCTTCCCCCAGTGCCGGCCCTCCGCAAGCCGTTGGTCGCTTAATCAACTCGAAAGTCTCTTACCTTCCTGCCACGGCCCGAGCCGTGCCTTCGTTAAAGGGAAACGCGCAACCCGTGGCGTGCGGTTTCTCCTAGACGAATGGAAATGTACAATCACGGCTTCTCCAAACCGCACAAATGACGCCCAACAGCCTCGTTCCCCTGCCCTTTTCTGCACCCCACCTGCACGCGCTGAGCTGCTGGGGCTCGTTTCCAACTTCACGAACGTTCGATTAATCGAAGTCCAGAACGAGTGTTCCATTCTCACCAACCGCTCGGCGGACATACTACGGACAGGTCTCGAGCTTCGAGTGGCTCAACTACCCCCCACGTCCGACACGCGCCCTCCCCCCCCCCTTGCTTCTAAACGCTCTCAAAAGGCATAACTATAATGTTGAAAATATTAAAATCATTTCTGATGATCATTTTTATCCGATTTCTGCATCATCATTCACTCCGTTCTTTCGAGTGCGGCGGGAAGATCGATCGACCCGGGCCCGATCTTCGAGAGCCTCGCACCGGTGGAGGAGAAGACGGCCGGACAATGCTTGGTGCTCATCATCATCGCAGCCTCGGTTCGCGTTGGATCATCGCGGAGTCAGGGCTACGTCAAATGCCACACCGTGCTGCCGTCGATCAGGCCGTCCAACCAAAGCCAGACAAAGGCTGTCTCGCACATACCAACACACCAGCATCCATGCTCCGTAGCTATCGCAGCTCTGCAGTGCAGCTCCATCGGCATGTAACACATAGACACGCAAACGGTCGTCGAAAACCGCGAAAAGTACCTGAGGCCTCGCCGTCAGGTAGAAGGAAGCAAGAAGAAATCTCTTCAGCTGATCTTCCTAGCGGACGAGCACAAAGGTGTGTGTTGGCGTTGGACTGTGTGTTTCTGTCTCTTCCCTGTGTGTGTGTGAATCTGCGGTGGTTCTAGCCAGCATCTCGATGCTCCTCCGCCTCTAGGCTAGGGTCGTAAAGCCAGCGCAACCCATCACCGCGGCATTCGGCAGATCGTGGATTGGGCTGCCGTCGAGGCTGGCCTTTTATTATTATCTCTTTTTTCCTTCTCTTTCTTCTCCCTTCCTTTCTTTCCTCTGTTCACCCAGCGTCACTTTTCTCTAAGCGTTTTCTCGTTGGCAGCATAAAAGATCTCCTTTTATCTTTTTTCCTTTCTCTCCCATCTGTCCTTCGCCTCCTTCGCGGTCCTTCGGTTGTCTCGCCGGTGTCTTCTCCTTCTCCTCCCTTTGCACACCTTACCGTGGCCCGTTTACGCCCTGCGCCTCAGGTGAACTGCTGCGGTGGAATGCACGATCTCAGCACGGCCCCTAGGTCATTGCTAGGTTCTTCTTTCTTCTCATTTTTGTTTTGTTTTGTTTGTTTGTTTCCGAGAACCGAGATTCGTCGTCGAGCGGCCCGGTTCGTCTTACTGCTTGACCCAAGCCTAGGAGCGATCCTAGCATAGGTTCGTCGTCGTTCTTTTCTTTTATTCCTTTTTTTTTTCTTTACCCTAGACGCGAGCCTTCTTTCCGCATCGAGCTCCTTTTGCGTAGGGCCTTTAGCTCGAGTACGACCGGCGATAAAAAAAGGAGATTGTACGTTTCTCGAAAATGATTTCTTCAGAATCGTTCGCTCGATCGTCCTCCGATCCTTGCACGATCCATCCCTTACCCTGCGTCATCGCGTCCGGAGCTTCTCAGACTCGCGATCATTTGAAAGTCATTTCTTGTATTCTGTTGATGACGACGATGGTTGGATTCTTCGAGTACAACACACGCTGTGTACGGTTGTACTGTTGCCATGTTCAGCCAGCGATGGAGGATGCCACGGGACCGTCCACGATCGTCTGCCCTGACCGCGCGGCCGAGCGGCGTGGCAACACAGAAAAGAAGACGTGTGAACACACTTCATATGAATATGTTTAATTACCGATGCCAGCGAGATCTAGCACCAGGCTGTGAAAATTCGTCGTCGTGGCGATCGCTCGAACAGAGGGAGTCGCAACACTCGAGTCGAGCCAACGTTACCGAAAAGGCGAATAAAACAACATCACCCGCAGGATCACTTGCACTTCCAGCATATCCAGTAAAGCTCGAGCCCGGGCCAACAACTGCCTCAACTGGTCAGGCACATTCACCAGCAAACGGCCTGCTCCACACATATCCACCGCCATCCGGGTGGGGAGTCGCAGTCCGTACCGCACGCTCTTGGAGTAAAGTTGCACAAGCTGCCAAGTTGTAAAAACCGGTTCCGCGCAGGCATTCTAATCGCACCACGGGCCGCTCGCGTGTGCGCCATTTCCAATCGACGGTGGGCTACACTACCACACTACCACACACACACACACGCTCGCAAACATTCGCTGCCGGAGTGAAACAACTTTCCTTCGGGAGCGGCTGCAGACGGTTGCGGTGCGGTACTGGTCCCGGTCCACTGCGCGTTCCATTTGAAGACAATCGATCTAGCGCCACTTACTGGATGTCCCCTGGTGAAGGAGTGGACCTTTAAACACCGTACAGGCTGGAGGGAAGCGCAGATGACAGCGGAACTTTAATTAGAGGCGACCGGTACGGAACGGCGCGTGATTGACTGACCGTGGAAGATCGACCGATTGACGTTGCGCCGATCGATCGCCGCTTGCGGACCTTGCGGCATGAATAAATTGGAGCGCATGGTACAGGACAGGGGATTTTGTTCGACCGATCGGTAGGACGCACTTCCGAGCCGCTCTTTCATTAAGGGCTAGAACTTGCTGGCGCAAAGATGTAATCGAGTTGCAAATAGAATCGAACGCAATCGTAAAGGCTGATTTACATAGAAGCGCCAACCAGCGAAGCAGGCATAAGATTAAATCGAACAAACCAACGAAAACTGTAATTATGTTTGCTGACCATGTAGACCCTGTATATTCTTGAGTACACTGAGTGGGTCATGAAAACAAACAGCAGATTTTGCGATTATGTAAACCAAAATTAACAGTGTATTATTTCAAATCTTAATTGAATTCAATTGTCTTAAGCTATGGAAGATATATTTGTAAATGTTTTCACAAGAAACCACTGTTTGCGAAAAGGTTTTACCTAGTCCTACCGAAAAATGGTGTTGACATTTCAGGGTTAAATTGAGGTTATCCGTCGACATTGTAGGGTTGTGTAAAAGTGCGTTTTCTCTTCATTCCAACAAGCCTGTTGTGCTTGTAAGCAAGCCTGTATTTAAAGCGCATTGAGGTAAACTTAAAGTAATCGTTCATTTCAACAAGCCGTTCATCGTGCCATATGAGTTTCCTTCAAAAATGTGTCTATAAAGTGCTGCTCCTTATGATCGATGGGATCTATAAATGGCGACCTCCGTAACGGTTAACTACTACCACTTCTGCAACCACCTCGGTTATTTGCCATTACTGGAGTAAATGATGTTCCATCTCCTGTGTTTTATCTCCACCCCGAAGTGTTCAATCGTGCACAAGAATGCAGCGCCTTTAAGCAGGCAGAACACTTGCAACGCCATTTGCTCGAAAACGCAGCAAAAAGCGCCACGAAACGCAACCTCTTCACACCGAGGTCATCACCTTCACGATGTACACGCTTCTTCCTGATGCGCCTGAACATTCTCAGCGTCATTCTGACGTTCTCTACCGCTCAGAACTCAGTATTTGGAGTCATACTTCCAAGCGCTGCTCCTCATGCTCAGAAACGGGGTTGGGGGAGATGTTGACTGGAGAAAACGGAATAAACAAGATAAAGCAGCTTGTGCTCTGCCGGCAAACTTTAAGCCCTTTGGCTCTTGGCAGAATTCTTGCCCGCAAGCAGATGGGTTTGGAGCAAGGCGTGGAGTTGGAGTTGAAAGCAAAAAAACACGTGCCCTCAAGCGTCCGGTTTCCCCACCATTCTCCCCCAGAGAAAGCACAAGGAAATGGAAGTGCTTTTCGGGCATGGAAAGCAATCGGAAAAGTCGACACAACGCCCAACAACGCCCGACATGTCCGTTGCTTGCTCGTCCCGGGTAAAGGTTCGTTCGATTACATCCATTCGGGGTCAAAGAAGTCACTGCCTAGTCGGCTGCATGTGTGCGCTCTGTGTATGCTTATGCAGGAAATTAAGTTTCCACTTTGACCGCTTCCCTCGCTCGCTCGAAGGAAGTGTGTCCAAACACTGTCCCATTTCCGCCGGTACGGGCTGCTCGTTTTAACTCGCCGCGAAACCGACCGCCGTATCCGTGTGTGCGTGTGCTCCAGATTCTCACCCCTTTGGCCACAAGTTTCATGTCACTCGGGTTCACCCTTCCACCTTGACGGACCGTACGGAAGCACGGAAGAGAAAGTAAGTCCCCCCGATGATGATTGATTTCATTGAACCGCGTTCCGTCGTTGGAAACCTACTCATTAGCTCGTTGTTGTCGTCGTCGTTGTCTAGCCGAGGTTCCGGCGACACACTCGGAAGTAGGCAGTCACTTTGGATATCCGACCAAACGGCCAACGTACGCGCCAGTTATCTCCGAAAGGGATTCGTTTAAAAAATCGATTACACCGTGCGGTGGAAAGGTGGGGGAAACCCGCCAAAATTGGGTGATCTTGCAGGTCATCCCTGTTAAGCCGGCACAGAACGTCTTCTTCCGCGAACGTGGCGTGAACAAGCTTGCCAAAGAACCAACGATTTTGGGGCATCGCAACGCACGAACCAACGAAAGAGTCCATTAACCTTCGGGTGCTTTGCGCATTACTGTGCGCGAAAAAAAGCCCGCGTCTTTACCGCGAACGGGTGAAACGAAACGGAGCACGTACATAGGACGAATTTTCCACCCAGCGACGACGATGGTCCTCCCAGCGTGGGGCTCCAGGAGGTTCGTCCAGTATCGGCAGATTAATCAGCATTATGTCGGCCGGTTGCTGCGGAAGGGATAAACGCCCCTCTGCCAGCCGTCGGACTCTGGACACTGGTAAAAGGCATCGAGCAAGATAAAGATTAATAATAATGCGCCTTTCGGGTGCCGGACAACTTCTGCACGCAGCGCCGGGAAAAGGCACGTGAAGCTGCTGCAGGGCGTTCTTCCCGTGAAGTTGATGTTGGGTTTGATGGATCTCTTTGCTTGCCCTTCGCTCCGCCGTTCCGTGATCCGAAAGGGGAGAGCGAGAAAGCATAATCCCGATGCTTCCCGAGAAGACGAGTTGGGGAGGGTCGGCCCAAGCGTCAGCGGGGGGGTGGCTCACGACGTGAAGGCTCGCCAACAAAGGAGCGCCATTGTTTAGGGCTCGCCGCTCGCCTCGATCCCTTCCTTGCCTGCCTGCGGTGAGGCGCTGCCCAGGTTTCAAAACAATCGAGGTTCGATCCTCGGGTGGTTCGTGTTCGACGCCATGAGGCCACAGGAATCGATCCTACACCGGTGATCTCTCACGTCTGGCCGGCAGCAATTTTGATGGTTCCTCTTTTTTTTTTTTACCGAGCGTCTCTTTTCGCATACCGTCCGCGCCGATCACGAGCCGAGTTTCCTGCATTGCCTGTGTGCAAATCATGTTTAATCATAAAGATTATGTTTATTCTAACACAAAGGTAGCCTCTGCTGCTCGCATCGTTCTTTCGCCCAGGCTTCCCTCTTTGCGGAGGTTTTGGGGGGAAAGCGAAACGCGAGACCACGAGCAAATTATAGGGTCCGAAGACACCACCCGTGTTTCGGGGAGCCCAGGAGGCGAATGCTGAGATGAGCCAGCTTGGCGTGAGAGTACGGAGCATCTTCGTCAGGAGTTTTTTGTTTTTTCTTCAGGTCAGGAGGAGCCAGTTCGCCCCCTAATGCCATATTATCAACCGTGTGGAAATCATTCCGGTCCGCTCGATCAATACTTGACTGTTTTATTTAATGAAGATCGCCAGCCCTGCTTCCCAGAAGAAGTCATAGCCGGTGGCGGTTTAGAATGCCGGAGCGGTATCTAAAACAACTTTCGAACGTTCGCAACGCAATAAATAGTTTCGGGTCGATCGACTTGGCTTCGAGCGAACATTGTGGGGCACGCAAACAACGCGGAACTAGAGCAGCTGCCGATCGAACCCGATAAACCTACGATGCCGGAGCCATGGCGGCGGTTGACAAGAAACGTGACCATTCTTTCCACCCGTTGCGTGGCGCATTCTTATCAATCATCGTGGCTCCCTGTGAACCGATCAGTGTGCTGAAGACACGGAACGGTGTAGAGGTGGAAGAGAGTATAGCCCACGAATCGTACCAGGTAGAAGCAAGGAACTTGCAGCGTTGATCGATCCGAGAGGCAAATCAAAGACACTCGATTGTAGTCGACTTGCAACGGGGAAGGAAAATGTGGGAAAGGGTTATAGGGTTTCTTTCTTTTTCTTCAACCTCCAACCGATCGATGTTTGTTGTGGAAGCGCATACAGTTCCAGTGCGGACGGCAACATGTATACCGTTTTTTTTTTGTAATGCTCCGATAAGGGGCGAGGAGAAAGCGTGAGCGTCTTTCGTTCTTTGGTCCAGATAGTTCCATAGTTGACGGATGGCCATTCCCGTGGCAGTAGGGTAGTAAGTAGAACCCGAGTATTGCAGGAGCAGCACCGATAATCGATAACGCGACCGATATGCTCGGCAAACAGAATGTGCTGTTTGTTGTGGTTTTATTTGCTTGTTGTTGTTGTTGTTGTTGCTCTTGCCCCTACCTAGCCCCTACCTTGCCCCTCCCCACCCTGTAACGCTACCACTTCGTCGCTTGGTTGGCGCAAAACTTACTTTTTCCCTTCACGAACTCGGAGTTCTTTTCCTCGCGCTGGCGCAACTGCATCTGGCGTTCCATTTGCTGCCGCTGGTGGCGCTGCTTGTACGCCTCGTACGTCCCCTTCGCCTCGCGCCCCTCGACCGTCGGGGCGGCCGTCAGCAGCAGCACCAGTGTCCCGCACAGGAGCGCCCCCGCCAGCACCACCCACCGGCTCCCGCCGGCTAAACTTGCGTTGTATCCCTTCATCGTGCCGGCATTCCCGACTGTTCGACACACTCTCTCTCTCTCTCTTTCTCTTTCTCGATCCGGATCCGGGTCCCCGTGTTCCCTGCGTATCACCGGTGGCTCATGGCGTCACGTTCGGCAGCAACCCTTACCACCGAAACCCCTTTCTCTCTGACACCTCCGGCTCCGGTTGCAAGATGTGACGCAATTGCCGCTTCTTCGCAACCAACCGAACCGCGAAACCGAACGAAGATCACGAACTATTTACACTTTACTTTTTTTTATGTTGCTCTCTTTGCCTCCCTTTTTTTCTTCGAGTGGCGTCACACCGACTCCCGTTTTTTTTAATCTTATTTTTTTACTTCACAAACTTTCGCTTCCCAAGCAACACGCCACCATATATATATATCACATCGCGGGAGCGAGACACAGTGGCAAACATAAACAACAATCGGTCACAACCCCGGGTTTACGTACGCAGGCACATACACACACACGCACACCGACACGATCAACTCTCATCTCACATGACAGCCCGGGCGAAGCGGGACTAGCAAACAGCGCAGCTCGGATGCTGTGCAAAAGGGCCCGCGGTTCCGTTTCCTCTCTTCGCCGTCCGTTGAAATCACCACACCACAGCCAGCTAAAAACGAGCGGGTGAGCTCAGCCCTCACGGCCCACACTTGACGACAGTACGTGGTGAATTTAGCTTGTCGCCCTCGTTGAGCCCGGCACACGGCGATCTCTCATGTCCGCATTATAAGGGCACGATCTTGCCTGTTGTCGAGGGAATTTTTTGTTTTCCCCGCCGTCTGTGGAGCAAGAAATTGGAAGTGTTCCAATCGGCGAAGAATCTTGAGCGAGCTCGTGCGCCAACAAAATTTACTACACTCCGGAAACTCCGGAGCCGGAAAAACCGCACAGGAAAACCACCGAAACCACAGCGAACACTCGACTGCAATGTGTGTTTGCACCCGGCCGAGGATCGATATCCTTTTCCCGCACTGGTGGCAGGTGGGACACACGGCAATTTCTGCCTTGGAAGGGATTCGCCCTCCTTTCCGCCTTGAGACAAATTTCGACGAACCGTGTGCCGTTGGTTGGTTCACGCGACACAGTAAAACATTCGCGCGCCTCGAATCACAGTTTGCACCCAACAAACAAAACCAAAAAAAAAAGCCGTACAGCGAACAATTTTAAAACACTCTTAAAAACAATTTAAAACAAAACAGGTAACCGAAACAATCAAAACAAACGCGCGTTGGTGACCCAAAAGCGAAAAACCCGCGAAGCACAGAATACGATACGCGCCCTTCCGCACTGTCTCGCAGCCGAACTCGTACTGAAAGGGAACACGAACCGCTCAAGACGTCGCCGCACGATGCGGACCGCGTCTCGACTCGCGCTGTTGGTGTGGGAGAGCTTTTCAGCGTACGTACGTCGTGCGTTGCTTGCGGCTGTGTGTGCGCGGTTATGTGGAGGGCACGAACGCGTGAGCTTAATCGCCAAGAAAATGCCACCGGGGATCCACGCCGACAGTAAAGTTTCGAAGAAAACTGTAGATGCCAACGAGCACGCGGAAGAAAGAGAGGAAGCGAGAGAGAGGGAGAGGGAGATAAGAAAATACCTCAGTCGACCATGTTGTTTATCGGCGAGCTTTGTGGAGAAGGCGAGGAAAAGGGACTCGAACATGATCGAAAAGCGTGCAACTGTAGAGCATTGGCCGTTGGCGCGCGCGCGCTCGATCGCCCTCGGGACCTCAAGTACGCACACTCACGATGGGCCCTGCCTGGTCTAGTGGTGGTGGTGTAGATCACTGATCGTCAAGGGTGTGTGTTTGAGCGTGTTGGTGACGGGAGTTGTGCGGTTCCTCGCGCTAGACTTTAAATCTATCGCAACGTTCGCGCGGAGAACGGGAACAACGGAATGCGCCATCCGACGACGGCGTGTAACCAGATATGCGTGCGCGAGCGGCTGGAAAATGTCGGCGGTAAAACGTCACGTCGAGAAAATACCTGGCCCAGCGGACGCGTTTGCTCTCCTTCACGAGACTTTTTTTTTGTTCGCCCTTTCCGTTCGCCTTCCCGGCAATTCCAGCAAAAGGGCCCTCGACCGGTCTTGGGTTGAGGTTGCGGGAAGGTGCGCACAGGGTGGTTAGTGTCCGGCCAGCACATCCAGATCCCGGCAGAAAACGTCAGCCAGCAGGTACAGCACAGAACGGCAGCATTTGGATGTTCATGTTGTTCAAAAATAATAATAATAAACATTTTTAACTGCTGCGTCAGGTGGCTCGGGAAACAAAAAACCCACCCCGAGTCTTACGGAAGCAAAACGCGGTGTACCCTTTTAAAATGTGCAAACATCGTTTTAGCAGAGTTGAACAAGTGTCACACAAGCTCGGAAGCATAACAGTGGAAAGAAGCCGCAAGGGGACCTTGGGTTGGTTTCACCCATCTTGGGGCAGGCGTCTGGCGGTGGAAAAGAACAACTTGGAAACAGTTTTTAATACCAGTGGAAGCCCTTTTTTCTCTTTTTAAGAATCTTGGTCAGAAAGAGACAATTTGGTTTGTCATTTTATTTTAAATCTTGCTCCAAAGTGTCGTTGGGATCTTAAACAAAAGCCTTTTATGACTAAATTTTAATAATTATCGTCTTCTTTGGCATGGCAGGACCACATTGGTAATTTATTCCCATTTTGAGAAGCTTACGAGACTTTTTTCGATTCCCGAGATTTTTTCGAGAGATCCCGAGTGGATTCAAACCCACGTCATCGTGGGTCTTGTTCGAGCCGGCTTACGCGCTCGGCTATCCCGGACCTCCGGTTATTACTTATCTATCTTCAGTCAATATACATTATGAACCATTTGATAACTTAAATTCATATTTATATTAAACATTGTAATTCATCTGCGTTTTTAATGATGACAAACCAGATAAAGTTGAGTAAATACCCTGTGCTTTGCAAGGATTCGAAGAAAGAAAGGAGAAAAGCATTTGGCGGTGAATAAACAAAAAAAAAAGTATAGCAATTTCTAAGGCACCATCAACCGCCTGAAGATAAAATGAAGTGATCGTAAGCAGGCGAAAGAGCAGGGAACAAACAAAAGCCCTAACAAACTCCGGCCAGCCCTGGAGGAGAAGGAGGAGTAAGCGAGAAGGCGAACGTGAGCATAAAAAAATGCCTTCCAGCTTCATGCTGCTGTACATTATGTCGGGCCTCTTTCTCCCACTATCTCTCTCTCTGTGGTTCCATCTCCGTTTGTTGCGATCGTCGAAGGTGCTTCGAGAGGAAAAAGATCGTTCGAAGCATGCTTTTCTTCGAGTGTTTATGTGTGTGTGTGTGTGTTGTGTTGTTTTCGCGAACCTGTTTGTTTGCATTTGTGTGCGCCGCGGAACGGATTCTGGAAGCTTTCAAGATGCGAGGGCTTTCGATCTTAAAATCACGGCTAGGCACGCACACTAATAAACCCTCAAACATGTTGGCCGAACATTGAGCGTTGAGCGAGCGCTGTAGATTATGCGAAAGAAAATGTGGAAACAAAAGATACAAAAACATAAAGTCAACACCACTACAGCGAGCGGAGAGAGGTTGGTTGGGTCACATTACAGTTCGGGCCAGGACCGGTGTGCAGAAGACAGCGCCAGAGGAGTACCTCCGTGCGAGCGGGGTAGAAGCGAGACGAAAAATGCGCGAAAGGAGAAGAGGAAACGTCAAAATCGAACGCGAACGAGATGAAAGCAGGTAAATCCGTCCCGTCCGACGTTCACCTTGCTCCCCGCCGCCACCGTCTTGAGCCATCGGCCGAGTCCATATTTCTTAAAATCCGTTCCGTTTAAGCCACCACCGCCACCACAACCCCCCCCCCCCCCCCCCCCGGCTCTTGCAGCGTTTCAGCATCCCTTTCATGCCAGCATCTTGAGGCTTCGAACTTCTTCCCTTCCTCGCCCCTCCGAGTCGTGCCCGGGTCCGCTTGCAGCATCTCCGTCCCGGGTGAAGGCCCGCGACTTACAATGCGCTCGTTAAAGGTGAAAGAGGTACCTCAAGGGTCTGCTGCGTCACGACCCCCTTGCGTGCAGCGCTCGGTCCGTTTCGATTGGAATGTCGGCGGTCGACGAAAAACGAAACACACGCGCGCAACGGAACCTCGCCTGCGTCAGAAGGTTCGCTCGATGGTCCGTCGGTGGTCAGCGATGAACTCGACCTCTTCACCGGGAAGTTCGCGGGGTTGGGAATTTGTTTTTTTTTACACTCTTGCAGCCCCTTTCCCGGGCGCATCTGCTGATAGCGTTCCCAAAAGCTCATCCCCACCCGGATAAGAGATGCAAATAAAGAGAGATGGTGGTAAATCACACCGGGCAGATGAAAAACGGCATACGGTGGATTTCTGTGACGCAGTACGCACCGTTGGCCGTTGCTAATACTTTATTAAACATCGCACTGTTTGCCTTTCGCTTCGATCGAAAGTTGGCAAGCAAGCAGGCAAAAAAAAAAGGTAAAGGCACCTAGAATTGAAAACAGAACAGCTAGGCAAATATTAAAAGTCTCTAAGCCCCGGAGGGGGGGACCGTGAAGGCCCTCGGTTTTATCGGACCGCTAAATCAACATCAACGCCACACGTAGGGAAAAACGGGGCAGACCGAGGAGTTCTGCAAACGACCGCGCGAAATAAACGCCCATGTTTGTGTATCGGGAAAAAGTGGGCATTGCTCTGCGTGCGACACCTTTTTCCACGGCAATTTTATCGCAACCGGCAAACCAAATATTTACGTCGCAGGCGGATTGCCAGGAGATAAAAACGGGTGCGTTTTCTCTACGGTACAGCATGGCGCACCGGTGCTGGCGATGGGAAACTTTAACTTCGCGTAAGAAAACACACACGCGGCACCGGCCGATAAACGTGGCCCGGGAGTTCGGTATGACGCCCAAGATTACATCCGCGCTTCGAGTAACTCCAGCGGTCGATAACGGTAAGCGGCCAGATTGGATGGAATGGCGCGAAAAACGAAATCCAAACAAAGCGTTCGAAAGCATAATCCACCTTTAAAAGGGAGCAACGCTGGAGTAACCGTTATCGTTTGAATTTCTGCATCTGACCGATAACGTTTGTTGGGATAAGATGTGAAATTTGGTTATTTACTTTGTAGAATGTCAATGGTTTGAATTATTCCAAAACATTTCAACAACAAACGTTCGCCTTTCACGATTGCCAGCAGCGAAACAAAAAAAAACCTGGAGAGGTATCTCCGCAAAACGTACGTTAGCAGAATTGTTAATATGCGAACCGGTTAAGAGAGACCTCTTGCCTTCGGTTTGTTCATCGGCAGACCACTTGAAACCATCAACTGTACGCTTGTCGGAAAGTGATCAGTAACCCACCCTTCACAATCAATCGATTCAGCTTTAATCCAATCGCACAACCTCAACCGACTGCATTCACCTTATCCGCCACCAGAAAAATGCATTTATCGATTGCACGAGGTGAGACATCGGGCCGTTAATCAACTTCAACCAGGACAACAATCCTAATGAAAAGTGGAATTCATTTTCAAAGGATTTTTTTTAAGAGTGCTTGTTCTTCTTCTCGATCTTAGCGGTCGAATTCTCGCCTCGGCGAAGGTCCCCGAGCGGAGCGGTGAAGTTTGCTTGATAATTAAAATTCCTCGGACCGGACCCGCGGGATTGGGCCACAAATAAACCGCGGTGCGCCATTTTAACCGTATGCAAAGTACACCTTCCCTCTTTCGTCCGTTTCGTCCGAGAAGTGAAGGGTGCGCGCGCGCGCGAGATGAGATGACAGCGCTACGAGGAAGCGGCAAATGTGAGACTCCCCCCGTCCAATAAACGAACCATCGCGCGGCAAAACGATTAAGAAGCTAGGAAAGCCAGCGGGGAAAAACAACTTGAAACAGGGGGCAGTTCGAATGGGAGATGCTGGACGGATTGAAGGTGCCGAAATCGTACACCGTAGCAAAATTCGCCGGTCGCGTCCTGGCGTTGAAACCCTACACCAATTTATTAATTTGACGACGGCCATAAAGTATCGAAATTAATATTTTCACTCTTGGCGCTATCTATTTCGGGGCGTTTGTGTGCCACAGTGTTTTTCGGCCGATCCGTGTGGGCCACCTGCAGCACCGACCACCGAAAACTCCGGTGCAAAACTCCCGGACGGACCGGTCGGCCGTCCATCGCCAGGTCAATTAGCTAAAGGTTTCCATTGGCTTTTTGCCTGCCTTTTCCACCCCGATCGAGGGGTTTTGTTTGCCCGCCGACGAAGTTGGACGACAATTCAGCGCACCAGAGCTCCCCGAGATCAAGATAGAATGCATATAATTTGCACAAAAACCGATACGCTTGTTTCGCCGTGTCGCACCTTTATCACCGTGTAGAACGTGTTATTTAATCACCTGTCCGCGGATTGTGGCTTCGGGTCTCCGGTGTGGGGTGGTCATCGGTCCCGCCAGTTGCCACGGCGACACGGTTGGAACAGTTTCCGTAAGCCGGATGGCAGATGCAGGCAAATGGCGACAACGGCTCGCCGGGTTTTGTGAAATATGCAAAGCAACGGGCCAGCAGTTTTGTCGTGCAAAATGCTTTGGCCAATATAATATATTTAGCAGCACGGCTGGCTTGGGTGTTCGGTGCCATTCCTCAAGCTCAGAGGCCTAACGAATGCGTCCAAGCCACACAAATAATGATCGTTGCGGGGCTGCCGTGAAGCCTTCTCCTTGGACCAGATGGAACTCAAAAAAACAACAGCAAAGCCTCCAAAACTACGGAGAAGCGAAACTAATTCCTCGCTAACACACTTCCACCCCAAAACGCACACGTACAAACTCGCTCCGGGAGCGGACTCCGGGATCGCTAAGTTTGGGGTGGAATTTTAGTGTGGTACCAAAAATGGAATTAATTAGTCGCAGAGGCGCAAGGGCGTGGGGTGTGGGGCTCATCTCCACTGGGATACTCGGCATAGGGTAAGGAAAAGCATTGGAAGAAAAGAAGCACACACGAGGTCTCTCGAGAAGCGAGAACGGGTTTGTTGTTCTCCTCCCGGGGTTTCGGGCGTTGGTCGTAAAATCGGAACCGCGAATGTGTGTCAGGTGATTGCGGAGCGCTTTATCAGCTTTTGAGTGATTAGTTTAGCTAATGCTAATTTATGGAGAGTAGCAAAACAGCTTTCGGTGAGAAAATACTGGAAAAAATGGCTGCGCCGGTCGAGGGAACGGCAAATGTGGAAGGAAGGGATGGAGATGGTTCGAAATTTTCCCAAAGCGGTTGCTGGGAACATTAGCGCTCCGTTTACCAGCCATTTTCTTTTCCAACGCACCCTCCTCCGTGTACTATTGTCACCGTCGTTTGATAACCTTCTCGACGATAAATGCGCTTTGTGACGTTCTATCATGCTCCCTCGGTCTATTGCGACAACACATGTTACGCTAACGTTGCGGTGTGTTTCCTAACCATTCCACTGCCTTCCAGCGAAGTCCGTACCATTTCCCAGATTGCTTACCGAGCGACAAAATCGCCCGGACCTGAATGCATGCTCTCATGGCACTTGCAGAGGCCTGCCTGCCTGTCATTCCCTGCGCCGGCGAAACGTGAACCCGTTGGCGCGGGCCTGGAGCCCAATAACCGCGAGGTTGAAGAAATGCAGACAGGGAGTGAGAGAGCGGCAGAAGAAGGGATGGTTGTAAGTGACGAGTTGCATTAACGTCCAGAATGTGCCGACCTGCGCAAGTCCACCTACAATGGAGCCCAAGCCAAGTGACTGCCGATGGTCGTCGAGCCTCGGGCCCTTCCTACCTCCCATTGCTCACGCTGTCGGAACAAATTAGTCTACAGGTCAACAGGCCTAAGAGCCGCGCACCGAACCGAGTCGAAGAAAAGAACACACACGCCAATTCTGCGGTCGTCACACGGAACCGCCAGAGATTTTGTATGTGAATATTCTTGGATGCGGTTTGTCCAGGTTCGGAAGACTCGCGAACAGAGTGTCCGATTCCGAATCTCGCCCGCACCAAAAGTGGCGTACAATCAATAAATGAATATCAAAAAAACGTTCCACAACGCAGGAACCTGTCCTCGAGCTCCTCGAACGCGCATCTATAGCCCGATATGGCGACCAATTCGTTGCGGACGTTCGGAAAGAGAAAAAGGCTCGTATTACACGCTTGTCAGGGGAGTAAATGTTTTTTTTCGTACGAATGTAAACGATTGAGGTTCCTAGACGTTCGATTGGAACGCTATGGATTTCTATGCTCGAGGAAAGGGTGGGGGGGGAGGTCCAGCGAGGACTAACATTTTAATTTCTCTTGCCACGATCGGCTTGCCGTCTGGGAGGTAAGGAAGGAGCCGGTGTCGCGATTAGAGAACGATCACCTGCAGCCCCAAGCTTCCGAAACCTTGCTTCTCCGCACAACCGAACGCCGAAAAACAAAAAAAAAACAAAAATGGAAACGTTTATGCTTCGTCGTTGCCGAAGCATTAGTATCGTCGCCGGGCGGTTCTCGACGGTGGGCCAAACAACGAAAAACAAAAACCTGACCCAGCAGCTTATGATAATGAACGCAGCATCGCATTCGGTCTCACGTTTCTTCAGTGTGTTTTTTTTTCTTTAATTTCCGTCCCAAATAAATGCCGGTGCCGACAGGTTGTGTGTGTGTGTGTGTATAGTTTATCAATTTTGTTTTGTGCACATTTTATCTCGACAGAGGCTCATTTTTCATTCCGCGCCGAGCACGCTGGAAATGTGTGTGTGTGTGTGTGTGTGCTAATTTTTCGTCTGATTTTCATCGGTATCTATGCTAAATTATGCGCGAGTCCTTCGGGATGGAAGCGCTTATCGCATTTTTCGGACATCAAAAGCATCTGTTCCCGAGCCAGTCCGGGATTAATCTTACCGCGTTCGCTGCAAACAACGGCATCCATCCAAAGGTTCGATAGCGGCAGGTGGATTCAAATCGGTGAAAAGTGCTTACCTATCGTAGAGAAACGAAAAAGTCGGAAAGGAAAAATTAACTTGGTTAAAAATCGTTTCAATGGTATTGGAATTAATTTTTTCATCAACGAGCGTTGGAATTCAATTGCAAGTGTTGAACTACTTCCCAACACAAACAGACCGTCGCGAAGGCATTGGGGCGCAATTGGCGTCACTTTGGCGAAGGTGCGATTAACTGTGGCCGAACGCATTCGCCGCGCGTGATTATAGTTTTTTTTCCAAGCCAAGCCATAACCAAACAAACAAACAACCCAGTAATGACTTAATCAACCTCGTTGAACCAAGCGCTCCATCGGAAAATCCACTAGGGAGTAAAGGGAAGAGGCTGCCGTCAGGTGTAATGGAAAACAAAAAACAAACAACAACCACGACTCATACAATTCGCAGATGGCATCGATCATGATTTTCCGGCGGTTGGAAACACCTTATGCCTCCAAACAAGTTGGTCGCACGGGTAGGCCGAGATTATTCCGTCAACCTGTTGTCCTCCCGGCCTGCTAGGCAGATGGGAAACAGGTGAATTGTATGTACCGACCAAGTATGCTAAAGTATGCGTGTGTGTGTGTGTCATAAAAGATGCAAATTTTCAAACCCTCGTCCTGGTCCCTCTTAAACGTAGGGGTAGCAATTTTGAGGAGCGAAACCCCGAACGGGCCAAGAAACGGTCGCGGCAGTAAAGTTTTATTGTTTTATTGGGCGAGGAGCCATTTAAGGTGAAATTTGGCAGCCGTTTTCTCTCCTTTTCTGCGACTTGCTGACTGCAGTTCGCTTCCCTTGCCATCGGGAAGAACTTTATTTCACCAGTGCCGAGATGAGATATCAATTATCCGCTACGCCATTCGACAGGTTGCAGTCGAGGCCGGGCCGGTCGGTTTTAGAAACGGTTCCTGTTCTTTTCCCTGATCTCCCTTATGGTTGATGCTGATTCTGGGATCCGTTTGGCAGAGCTTTCTTTACGAACCGTACCAACCGTGGGGGGTTTTTTTTTCTTCCTTGAGCCACTCAACAATAATGAATCCTAACTGAAAGAAAACACACATGCTTTCACGCATCGCAGCACCACACCACGTTACGTAAGGGTGGTAATTTAATCGAGACATAAAACGAAACTGTTAGCAGAAAATCCACATGCAGAGAGAAGAAGAGGTGGATAGGGAAGGAGAGGGAGCGAGAGGGAGAGTGATTGGCTTATGGCAGCCACCGGAATACTGAGAACACAAAGAAATTTGTGGCGCGAGACGGTGGCCGACACTTGTACCTTCGCCACGCCGCCAAGTCGCCGCCGTCGCCGCCGGATATTATGAAACTTGTCATATCAGCAGCGCGGGGCCAACGGCAACGTTTTTTGCCCGTTTGTGCAGTGCGAAGCGCATTTTCTTCGCGCCGCGCCGGCAAAAGGTCTCACCACCCCGAATGACCGACCGATTGCGCTTGCGATTTACAACACGTTTAATCGGAATCCGATTTATGTTTTGCGATGATGTTTCTGTTGTTTCTCCGCACGCCGAGGGGTGTCGCCAAAGGGGAAGAGGGAAGAAACCGGAGACAGGCTCACAGAAAAACACATATTATACCCGTTTTGGAAGATGAAAAACAAAAACACAGTTACAAACCGACACAAGAAACTTCAACGCCGCGCGAAACAACAAACCTAACGGAAACATTAAGCACCGGCGCACGCGAATTAAGGTCGACGCGGGCGATGTTGTGACATGTTGGCAATTTGCCGCCACTGTGACACCCTCCCTCCCTCCCGGACACCTATGCCATCGCGGTGTCTTCCACCTGGGTTCGTGCCGGTCGCGTTCGGTGCAAGGTGCGACAGTTATGGGCGTACGGATAGTACGTGCAGATTTTCGGAGTGTCCGAAGCGAGGCGAGCGCACACTGGAATGCTGGGAATTTGCTTTCGGTACGTTTAATTCTATTACACCCTTACAACGGTGCAGTATAAACTCCGTCGGGGGGGAACTATTTTAATTTGAAGGAAATTATAAAGCAAACAATTTCAAATTGGAAGCTAATTGGAAAGTAACCGATTCGAGTGCAACGAGCGACGTAGAACATACAAATGCATAATACTACTGTCAAACTGCAACACAACCTCATGTATCTTGTAAATCTTGTTGTCAAAAAAAGACTCAAAAATTAGAAAACCTCTCATATCACCCGTTCGCCACGTTTTAATTAGAATTTATTTGAAACGATCTTGATTCGAAAGCCTTCCGTACGAAACCCTCATCATTGTAGACGCCCTTTCTGTAATCCACGGTCGAAGATTATGCATCGCCTCTGCGCCTCCCTTTAGAAAACCTCCTCCCTCCTTCATTAGGCGCCTCGAGAGGAGAACGCATATAAAAATCAAGGCCAATAGAATATTCCCCAATGTCATTACGTTGATTGCTTTTAATATCGTTGTATCAATCTTCACTTTCCACGAACAGCCCAGCTTATAGATTCTGATTAAAACGTTGTTCTCACTGGCACGGCAGGCCGTTTCGGGAGAACGTGCTGGATGTAAGAAGCCTTCGGGTCTAGCAGTGGATATCCCATCACGCGCCACTCATATGCATACTCTCCAGTTTTGATAGGCCAGAGGGCCAGCGTGCGTCAAACCAGTTTTCCCAGCGTCTTACGCATTTCAGCCGAACCCTGGGGTGAGCCCTCCGAACGCCCGAACCTGGGTTTCGGGGATCTATCTTGGAAAATAAATTAAAAGCATTTAATTATGAAACGAAAACAAAACGATACGCTCGGTTCCGTTCCGATGAGTGCGATGCGGGGTGTGATTGAAGGCAAGCCAAAGATTCGACAGATTCAAGCGTATGGCGGAAATCGTAGAGAAAAAGAGTGAGAGAGAGAGAGGCGAAACGATGGACGCAGACCAGGGAGTCGTCGACGGGGGGTTCCTTTGGGAGTTCCTTTTGGGGCGCTGAAGCCGTATCGCCATTGAACCAGTTAATTTATAGTTCATGATTTCTCTATTTTCGAACTGTTTCGTTTTTAGTTTTCTTGCCCTTCGTTCCACACCAGGCCGCGGCCCCGTACGTCAAGAACACCCCCCGTCGGAGGTCCCGGCCGATTGTATCGGACAGCATCCATTAGGAGAGGGCCGGCTCTCCCGGCCAGCGCATTCCGAGGTCAAGGGTAGGGGAGAGCAAGCCCGACCTGCCCCGTCTATTCTGCGATCATTCCGGCCTGAAGGTGGTCCACCGCAAATCGGCGTCGGCTTTCGATGCTCGGACAGGCCTCCGGTACGCCGCGTGCGCACTCCCAAAATGGGTACAAATATTGAACCTCGCTCAATATTTACTCTGCCCGATTAATGGCGACACGCCGGACTCGCGTTCCTTGCCCTGGGAGGGGGAATACATTCTGTTTCGGGGTTTTTGGTCCGCAGCCGGTTGGAAAGTTCAGTTGGAGGAAAATCGTGACGAAGGAATTCTTTCCCCCCCCCCCCCCCTGGGTGCTCCACGGGGCAAAAAACGGCACACAGGGATTATGCAGGCGTTCGGCTGGCCGACTAGCTGGGTTCGGATAATATTGTGTTTTACTTAAACTATGCACACACCGCGCCCTGCATTTATGTTCACCGCTCTCCGTTAAAAGAAAGGGTGAAGCAAATTCCGATCGGGGATGGAAAACAAAAATCCCACACACACACACACCAAATCTCGCGTCGTCGGGCAAAATGAGGCAACGATCTTATCTCACGTGGCGCATTACAAATGGCCGGCGATCGACGTGAGCGAACGAAGCAAATTTCAGCCAGCCTCTTCAGTTTTCCCCTCCGTCTTCCGAGGGGCAAAAGATGGCCAACAATTCGGCGCATCGGTGGTTTTCGGGTGATTAATGAGCGAATTTGTTTGCTTCGATCATACGCGAAAGACAATAAACGGTTGAGGGGAAAGGAACAAAAAAAACCCCCCCGAAAGGTCCTCGCACAAACTGTACGATCCAAAACCGCGGGCCCGCGATTGATGGGTCGTTTGAACTAGCGATTCGAAATACTCATAGTTTGATGATCGCGGCTCGAGCTCGAGAGTCGGAAAGATGAAGGATTGCCGATGGTTTGAAAAAAAAATCGGGCCCGATTTGCCACGAGCGTAAAAACACGGTTTGAGGCCTTGAGGCTGTTTGCTTTCCAGCCAGTCGCACCCAACGCTTGGGAAGTTTTTAACTATGCAGATGTTGTAAGATGAGATCCGAGAAAAATGCCGATAAATTCATTGGCCAGTTTTGACCCTCGTGTGAAGTCCATATATCCATGGGGAGCTATGGACATCCCTTTTTTTGCGATTAGAAAAGCATCAAACATGGCGGAGCAAAGGAGGAACGGGCGCTTTCCCAACACGAACGGTCCCGATCGGGTCGAGGAAAACCTTCCATCAGAACTGCGAGAGGCGTAACATTTCCCACACCCCAGCAGCATTCCTTCGACGTTCTCCCGGGCTCCGAAAAGTGCGCTCCAAATTAGACATCCAACATGAACGCCGTTTAACCCCCCCGCGCTGTGATTTGGGATGGAGCGTTTTTACGCTTTTCATAAATTTAAACCTTTCTGTTTTCATGTGCTGGATTTTCCATTTCACTCGGTTTACCCTTTTACCCAACTCTGGTCGCTATCGAAAGTTAGCGCCCCTTACAATCGATTCCGATCAATCCTTTTTTTTTTCCTCCTGGTGTTCCACCCTTCGAACTTTGGTGCTGGCTTGCTGGAAAGGTGCTTCTTCGCTGGTGCGTAGGATCGGCATGCACACTTACATCATTTAGCCCTCCGCGTGCCTTCCATCCAAACCCTTCCCTTTCGCGACAGCTGGGCCATCGTTAGGGTTCTGCCCGCCCGAAACGACCTTCCTTTGCTGGACACTTCTAGCGAGCAAGAACCTTGAGTTGAGGTAAAATCGATTAATCACCCACCCCGTGATGGAAGGGCGCAAGGTGCTGCATAGGGGAAGGTATTCCTTTTTTTTTTTACTCTCCCTTCAGCCCCGATTGCCGGACTGCATCGAATGGTGTTGTGAATCCCGAACGGTGGAAGGAAAATGGAAGAAAAAAACCCAGATTCTTGCCTTGGCCAGTTGCTGCCACCCGAATGATTGACGGGTGTGAGAGAATTTTCCTTCTGGTCTCTGCGTTGCGCTTGCTTCGGGAGCAGAGTTCACCGAGGGAAAAATCACAAGCTTCTTGAGCTAGGAACAGAAACAGGCAAGCAACATAAAAGCCCTTTCTCGGTTGCGGAAGCAACCAGGCTGCATGCCTTCCCAGGTATGCAAGTCGAGCAAGTGGCGAAAGGAGTCCGTTCGGACAGAGATTTACGATCTTCCTTGGCGCTAAACCTGATGCCCTCTCGAGGGAGTTCGAATGCCCGGGCATGTTTCGTTTTGCCCCTTCCCCGAAGGGGCCCGTCCGTCGAGTTTGAGCCTTTCAATTTGTTGGTGTTTCGGTTTGAGGCGTCTCAAGCAAAACAACCCAAGCAAATAAAAGGACCGTCAGGCTCAGGCGGACCGCGATTCCCAAAATCTCCCGCTCTATCTTTCCATCATCAGGTGTGTGTGAAGGGGCAACATTTTAACGCCCGCCACGCCAACCCCAACCAGCCTCCCCCCACCGTGCGAACCGAGCGTTTGCAATATGGCGCGCGTCGAAAAACCGCTCGAGCACGTTCGGCGCCTCCCCCCTCTTCGGTACGCCCCGGGTGAAGTGGTTCTGTTGAAAACGCATTTATTATTAAGTGGAAACTAAAAGCACACAACATACACGTGCTTATCAACGCCACATCTCGGCCGGTGTCAAGGGATCCTTGGGCCGCCGAATATCTGCTGGCGGGGATTGCTTGGGGATTGCGTTTGTCTATCGCGCTCAATCTCGCCGGTGAGTCGTCAGAATTTGACCGCGAACGTTGGCGCGGTTTCAAGCTGCGTGCCGGCGCTTTTCTTCTCTCTCTCTCTCGGGGCGGCATCGTAATGAGGCATCGTGCCATCAAATTTCCTATCTACTATCGCCTATTGATGAAGCCAGCAAAAGGCCAGAGGTTTCGTTTCGCGCGAAGTGAGAATGCCTTGACAGGTTGGCGAAGTGCCGCAGCCGCCGTCAGGCAGATCGATAATAAAATAACAGTTTTTTTTTATTTTTTGTTTTGGTTTTCCAGCGTGATGGAAAAGTTGGAAGTTAAGGAGGCTCCTCGGTTATAATGATGCCGGTGGTGAGTCCCGGCGATGTGTCGGGGGTTGATGATGATAAGCATACATGCAATTGGGAAGCTTTCATCGGACACAATTTAGAGAGGCTCACAAGTAGACGGGCAGCGTAAATTTACCCCCGTCCAATAGGTTCAATACATAGTCCACTTGATTGTGCCACTCGGAAATACGCAATTCAAAAGAAATGAAATAATCCTCCGCACTTTACCAAATCTAAAGATTACTGTTTTTCATACAACTAATCTCAAAGCACGGCAAACTGTACTCCTTCAACCTCAAGACGAGTCAAACCTCAATCATGGCATAAAAATCCTTCGCATCCTGGCAGGAAGCTAATTTGCTAGGAATTCCTCCAGTTTTCTTGATTTGTCGAGCAAACGATTACAAGCAAGAGGGAAGCATTGAACAATAAAAAAAAACTCGAGATAAAAGCTAAAAGAAGAGTAGAAAAAAAGGATCAACCCCTGAAAAGGATCATGCTCCGTGTCGTTTCGACACCTTTTGTTCCTCTTCCCTTTTGTGTCCTTTTGTCATGTGCAAGCGATGCCACCTGATTCTGATCCTGGTGATTTTTTTTATTAAAGGAGGGCGTCGTCTTTGTGCGTCGTTTTTCCGTTTTAAGAATCTCTATTTTTTTTTCGTTCATCCACCATTTTGTGCGCTCTGACCTTCCGTTCCGTTTTTAATCGTTTCCAGCTCGGGTTACGGGTGACTTTTCGGTTCTAGATCTCTTCTCTTGCGCGGGATCATCCCTAGAGCAATTTCCTTCGCACGGTTAATCCTCCCCACGCCACGGAGTGAAAAATGAAACCCAGCAGCACTTGAAAAGAAAAACGTTTGGTTTTATTTTCTCTCTCTCGCTTCCCATTCCTCCTCCATCGATGGCCGAATATGTTTGTAATAATACAAATATTTATGCAAAATCATCCTTCATCTTCATCGAGCCCTGCACAAAATCTTACGCCCGATCAAAACCGTAATGGCGTCAGCGAACGAAAAGGGGAATCGCACGAACCGAACCACCATCGAAGCATTAGAAAGGTGTGATAAATTTCATGCACATCGAACTGACACCGTGTAAGATCGGTGGATGGGTTCGTTTTTTTTCTTTCTTTTTTTTGTTGCCTATTTGACGGGTGGAAAGTTTTGGATGTATCACTTGGCGAATGAACATTGACCTTCACCAGCCAAAAACGCTGACGTGACGCACTCGGGAGGCCCAGCCCCATCCACCCCTTCCAGGGGGATCGGTTCGATTGGTTGCTCACGATTCCAATTCGAACGATGGATCGAACGAGAACTTGCGCGCTCTTCTCGACGCTAGAAAGAATCGTCCCGGTCGAGCCGTCGTATAAGGAGCGGTGGTTTGCCGCTAAGCGCCGATATCTAAACCGAACCGGGTGCCATCGGTGCTTGTTCAACATATCACACGGATCGGGCAAGCGGATAATGGGACGCGAGAAATGAAGTGCAAAAGCCATTAACAGGAGATAATTATGAAAAATCATTTATTATACAAAACGCTCCAGCTCGATTCCCGAGGAAGGTTGCCGAAGGGGTCGAAAGGGGGGAGAGAACGTGAAACCGATACAAACTAATGCCGGTGTCCAGCCTTCGTTCGGCTTGTGGCGTTCTCGCTCCAGCATCTTCTTCCACCGTTGACGTTGATGGAGTGCTGAGAAGTTGAAATGTAGTAAGCCGCCGAAACCGAGCGAGCTGATACGGAAGACGCCGAAGTTCTTCTTCTGGCCGGTGTCAGGACGAGACCAGAGAACGGGTTCCGGGTTCCCTCCGTCTTCGCGTCCACTTCGGTCAGTGTTGTAGCAAGCCAAAGGTTCGCCGTTTTGTTTGTTTCTGTTTGTCGATAAATATTAACTGTCCTCCAAGAAACAACGTGGCGTAGTCATTTTCTTGAGTCAACATTCTGCCTATCCTCGAACTAATGACGGGGCCTTGGACTTCATTTCCAAACATTTCCATTTAAGTTTCCAATCAACAACTTCGTAGATCGTTCGCGTGAGACTAGTTTCTAATCAAAATATGGTACTGATACGGTTTTGCAGAGGGTAGTTCGCCTTTCGCATTCCTTCTTGTCATTTCCATCGGCAATCTTTGGGGGTCTTTGGCCCGACCTGGGGGCGGCCTTTCACCCGATCCATTTTATCCGCTCGATGTAGAAAACGGTTTCGTCCGTCGGATTGTTCCGCAAGCCGCTAACGATCGTCACTCGTCAAAAGCAGCCGACTCCGCCATTTTGTTCGGCGATGCTGGCGTTAGATGAGTGCGTCTTATTAGAAATTTCTCCTAGGAATGTACCCACCACCTCCACCAGCACACCGACTTTTTATCCGCAAACCGCGCCAAGCCCGCACATGAAGGAACACGAACGATCTTCGAACTTACGTTTCGCTTCGGTAAGTTCATTCGGAGTGCGCAATATTCCAGCATCTCATAATGCGCGCCGGCGTTCGGTTTCTGTTCTCCCGCAGGCAGCTTTTCCTAAAACAGCATTCCGTAGATCGTGACGATCTTCTTTACGCCGGCGCAGCGTTCCTTTGTGTGGCATGACGACTTCCACGATGCAAATCAGCGCCTGGTCGGAAAGTTCGCTGTACCAAATGACGAGCAATGCAAAGGCCTCTCTTTAGGTCGGAAACATAAATCACCATCGGGATAAGATTTTTCGAATGTAGCAAGGGAAGGAAAGATTATTGTTCCGCGCAAAAAAAAAATAAGTTGCCAAATCCACACCCTTATTATCAATCTGTTTTTGAGCCTGTATTTTTACAAACAGAGACGAACATCAATGCTCAACATGTTGAGTAAATGTTCTGTGGAACCACTTCAAACCCTCCGCTCATGATCTTCCTCAGAGGACCGCAGCTTTCCACGAAGGACCGCTCATCTGCCTCATACTGCTCCTCTGTCTCACTGTATGGTGCTGCACTGTCGTCGGTCGGTCAGTTCCTTCGTTCTCTTCTTGCCGAAGCCGATGTACTTGTAATACGATTCACATTAGGAACGGTTGTCCAAAATTTTTAACGCCAGCCCTCTCGAAGGTCGTGCCGCCCGTGCTTAGAACTCTGAGCCGTATGCTTGCATGCCTTACGGATCATTCTCTGCCTCCAGAAGGTGTCAAGTAGGCATGTGCTGCAACAAAAGCATGCCCGTTTTGTTTTTGAACCATCGTTCCAAGGTCTTTGGTTTTGTGCCGCACCATCCTGCCCAGGTTTTCTCAAGTACCACAAACATGACGCTGTGTAGCATAGGGCGGAGGAAAGAGGAATGTAGGGGATTCTTCATCTCAAACACAACCATCGTAAAAAGCGATTGGTGCTGAGGGTTTGTTAAAGTGAACAAATTGACTCTAGAACCATCATATCTTCGAGAGGGTTCGTGTTTTGCGTTGCATCGAAGTCACCACCGACGCCGTCGTTCCTAAGAGCTTCGGGTTTTTGAAGTATAGATTCCACTGGCGTAAAATTGACCCCTGCCTTGATAACTCGTATTTTCGTAATCGATTTGATGAGATGCTGAAATCTGATTTATGGCTCACAAATGCGCGTTGAAAGTTCACGCGACGTTTAAGCGCGCTGCAAAAGGGGGAAAAGCCTTCGAAGGGACGCCACCTTTTTTGTGTGTGCTTCCCTTGCCTTGCCTTGCCTTTTTTTTTAGTAATTCAGTCGAATCGGCAAAGTTTTTAAAAATCATGACTAATCAATATTTATGACGACTGACAGGTGGAGAAGTCAATGCCAACCGACACCACCACCACTCCAGGAGAATGTGGGGTCATCTTCCACCCAATGCCAGGTTTGTCGGACTCCGCTGCTCCGTAAAAGGATTCCGCCGGATGATGAACGTCGTCCAGCAACGATGTGAAACATTGCGATCCACTGGGCCCGATAACGGTTGGGTCAATTTTTTCTCAACCTGCGTCGAAGCCTGTTCAAGCCGTTCTTCGGGGAGAAAGATAAAACAGCCAGCCACAGTGCGGATAAGATTTATCCTTCGCCAAACTGTACGATTGGTGAGATCAACTTTCACAAACCTTCTTTTCTACCCCTCTCCTTTAACCGTCTTTCTTCCCGTAGCATCGGTTTCGCTTGCTTCCGTTCCCTCACTCGGGTCAACGGTGCAAAAATAATGGGCTGACCGCCGGCCGAGCGAGGATTTGGCTGGTTCACAAGTAGACGCACAAAAAAACACAGGACATCGCTCCTGTTAAGCCGGGAACTCTTCTGCACGATTATTGTTTTGCAAAGCGATAGCAAAACATCGCAGCGTGAAATGAAAGCTCAGGAAAATTGTTGCTTCAACTCAATCTTGGTAACATTTTTTATAGGATTAAAAGGATGGAATAGAAGTAGGAAATTGCCTAAAAGCGTATGACGAGGTTTGATATCAACACAATTGAAAAGCAACGGAAAATCTTTGCACAACATTGTTATTTATGAAACCGAGCACACTCCTATCTTCTAATACGTTTCCCCATTAGCTTCATTCGCCTTTCGCGTTCTTATTCAATTGTACAAAACTTGTGAAAAAGATTGTCGCCTAAACGGCAACACCGAACAGCTCAGTCCACGCTACCCCCGGGGAGTGCTGGACCACGCTTGGACCAGGTAGATTATCATCAATCATCATTCCGCAGACTGCGAACGCCGGAGACACCGAGGGCCGAGCTGACGACGAACCCATAAATTGCGATTAAAGCGCGCAAAAACCTCTCCCATCGCCGCTGCTCCCCCGAGGAATGATCTTCCCACCGAGCGGTTTGGTGCAGGTTGGCCACAGATAGTATGCAGATTGTGGACGAGCAAACGGCATTCACTTTACCGCCGTGAAAAGCGTTGGTCAAGCAAATCCGCAACAAGAAATATGCACAGGCGAAAGGGACTCGCCGCTTTGGACCCGAACGGAGAAAGAACCAGAACTTCCCCACACTCGGCGGGGCGAAAGGTACCGAAAGGTGAAGCGAAGGAAAGGGGAGAAAAAAGAGCTTACGGTCGCAATCTGCGAGTGCTTTATGCTCATCGCAGCACACACACACACACACAAACACACAGTCTCTCTGGAACGCACAGGGTAATTCGAAAGTTGCAACATATAATTTTAATTCCTCGCCCGGTTCGCCGGCATCCAACACTCCCGGCTTCCCGCTAAAACTGGAGTCCTCGGCGCGTCACGAAGCAGGCCGACAACAAAGCGCCGGCCCAGTGTGTTGCAAAATCACGTTTCATATTCCTTCGTTTACCTTTCCAGGGTTTTTGCAGTCACGAGCGAGAACGAGGGCGAAAGAGTGCGGGCAAGCATCCTCAGTACCCCCTTTTCGGTGTGTTCCCATGGAAAACTCCCTGGCGCGCAACCGGGACGACGGTCGGAAACCGCCAACAGAACAGCAGCTGACGCGCGTCCTTTATCTCTTGCCCGGTTCGTGAGCTGCGAGCGCGAGAAAATGCTGGGCCTGGCAAGGGAGGCAAGCACACGAGAAGCTCGCGGATGTTTTCACCGAAATGAAGCCTCCATCGGGCTCCGGGCATTTGCAGTTCGTCCCGCGTGGTTTCGGGTCCTTTCCGGTTCCCGCGTGCAACCCGCGGAACATTTGTATTTTATTGCGTTTGATCCGATACTTTGCACCGCAACCGATTTTTTCCGTTGTTGTTTTGAATGCTGTATTTCACAAAATTTTTGCTTTGCTTTTGCCTTTCGGAGCCTTTAAGTTTTGCGATAAAAATCCATTCCCTGGCTCCCATTCCGCGGGGCCTTTGAGAGGCGTTGCGATCACGACGTTCTACAGGGGGAGCTACATGGAAAACTACATCGCCGCCATTGTCTCTCCGGTGTCCCGGTGGCTCTGCGAGGGGCCAGCAGAGTGTGAGCTTAATGAGGTATTGAATACTAACGATTCCGTGCCGCTGATAAAGGCGCACCATAAAACCACTTTGGCTTACGGCAGGAACGGCTCGTGAAGCAGATTCTGCGCATTTATTCCTCTTTCTTTTGGTAATTAAACTTTGGGATGCCTTTGCCACGGTCTCGCATGGCCACTAAATTGTGTTGATAGGATTTTCGTTTCTCAGGTGTTTTTTTGTTTGTTGTTGTCTTCTTTTTCCCCGTCAGAAACTCGCTGGATGAGCATTTTACAATGTTTTTGATACAACACCGCGAGGCCGAAAATGATGCTTCATCCCAGACGGCTAATGTTTCCCGTTGGTCGGATTCTGATTTAGCATAATTTATGGTGAGTGAAATTAGTCTCAAATTTTCCATCAAAAGATACCACCCGGCTGACGGCTTCGTGTCACCGCTTTGCCTCGGTCGCGTCCTCCGTACTAGTCAAGGCTTACCCAATGAAGCTGGAACCTCTGGTTCCTCGCGGTTCGTCGAAAAGACGGTTTCTAAGGGTATAGGATTTTATAGTTTGCGCCTTGGCGTTGTTTACGTGTCAGGAATTTATTGCCCGGTTTTTAGAACCCGCTTTCCAACTAGCTAGACTCCATCTCCACGTAAAGTCACTCGACGAGTCAAGCTCGGTGCCGTGCATTTCACTGATCTATGGACCGACAGACCCCCTTGGACCTCGGGAGACAGAAAGTAGAAATAAAGCGTGGAACCGGTGGAATGGAGCGGAGGCTTTACTGCAGCAACTTAGTTTGATTTATTTTATTTTCATCGCAGCCTTCCTTCTTCCTGCTAGTCGGAGAAATATGAATAAATATATTCTTTACGCCAAGTTTATGCCAAGACTGGCTTCGTAGAAATCCGACCGAAGGCGACGACGACGGGTATATCCACTCTCGAAACGGGATCTCGGAAAGTCCGCCAAGTGCAAGATATTGCGCTAAAGAGCATCTTCCGTGAAGTGAGCTGAGCAGCACAATACTTTCCTGCACACCTTTATCTGCGCACCGCTGATGGATGGTGGTTTTCAGTCCTGGTTTTTAACTTCGGATTAACCCGGGGAAGGTCAGCTTGTTAACCTGTTTCTGATTGCGATGGCGCAAAGGGATAAGCCAGAAAGTGGATCGTTTTTCCTCCAAGAGCTCGATGCCAACTTTTTGGGATTTCGAGAAAGCGATTACTGGGAGAAGGAGTTCGAACTGTGTCAACATCATGTTACGGCAAACAATTCGCAACTCACAGTTTCCCAACATCGCGAAGGACACCCCAAGGCAAAGCCGAATAAATCAGTCCATCTTGGCGGACGTGCATTGATGGTTTTGAATCCATAATGTTCGCAGCTTTTTTCGTCGGGAGAGCATTCCTGATGGACACCGCACAAGAAGAAGGGACCACAATGAGCCCCGCAAAAATTCGGCCAGGCGCGGAGTGTGGTGGTGGATAGTCACAACACGTTAATGCACATACACGCAGACATACAAAGTCCGTACGAAAACGGTACCGTGACGCGCAGTGTTTCGACGGGACGCACAGCAGCAACGCAATGCGATCGAGACCGCGTCTCGTCCAAAAACCGGTTTTTGCGCTAACGGGCACATGCTCTCACGGACGACGACCGCGTTTTTAAGGGGGTTTTGTATTTTTGTTTTTTGCTTTCCGAGAACTCCAAAGCTTCCGCCAGCTCTCGCGTGAGATCGGCGACAGCGTGACAGAAAGATCTCGCATTTCGTCGTCGTCGTCGAGGCCCGTGATATCGGGAGAGCAAGCATAATATATCGCGCGGCAGCAGCCATAGTAGTGTGGCGAATCGTGGTAGTGGTGACAACCGAAATGGCGTAATGGAGTGGAGCTGGGCAAGACGTTTTGCGACGCAACTAAGGATGCTGTACGGCCCCTCGGCAAACCATCGTCGCCCGGCAATGGCGACGCGAGTGTGAAGGAGGTAATGTTTTTGTTGGTTATTACCTTGGGATTTACTTTACACAAAACCTTCGTGTTCGGCATGATTTGGGGTTTCTCCCTACGTGTCCTCCCAAGCAATTAGAGCCTCTTTCACTTTGCTGCGTAATCGTGGCTGCGAAACGTTTCCAATCACTTTATGGCAAAATTAAGCTTCTATCATATTGATAAGCAAAGCATAATATGTACCTAAACATTTTCATTAAACCTTTGAATTCATAAATGAATGGTTTTGGTAGGTTATAAAATAGAAACATTTGGAATTTATCGCGAAACACTAGACAATATCCCTATTCCAAACCTATGCTTCCAGTCAAGACACTATGCGCGCCCTCTAGTGTGATCCATTGGAAAGCTCCGAAGTGATGTCTAACTTCACCAGCAGATGGCAGGTCGAGCATTTGACCAGCTTTTTGAAAAGCTCGCGTTGAAAAGAATGGCGGTGTGTTTCTTGTGATGGTTCTGGACTTGCATAGTTAAGCGCCAGGAACGGACTCAAAGTCCCAACACTAGGGCGCCCGATGTTGGTCCCAACGAACCGGTTTTGGTCCCACTGAACCGGTTTTGGTCCAACCGGGCAACGGAGGCGGTTTTTTGGACCGGTTAACTGATACCAAAACCGGTTCTTATCGGTTCAGCGGCGGATCGACAAAAACGATAAATAAAGCAAGTTTTGCTGATTTGCAGTTTGTGTCAAGTTGATGATAAACGTGTTGTTTGTATTTTTCTTTGTCGTTAGAAAAAGGGATAATCCTGCTGATCATTTTTTGAAAAAGTAGCAAATACATAGACTTATTGTTTGTTGGTAACCCCACACTGGGAATGAAGAGTTAAATTGCTTCGAAAACAGTACGCTCTTAGCTTTGCGAGCAACCAGACGTGCTACTCTTGAGTCCGCTCAGACAAAAGCTGAAACAGTTCAAAAAGTTTAGAAGTGAGAATGGCAGTGCAAGGGAGATGGGAGAACTCCCTACGAATAGATTTTTCGGCGCTCCCAGTGAAGCCAGGGGAGCCAGAAGTCCACGATCTGCTGGGCAAAATTGTGGATTGTAAATCCAATCTGTTACGGGCTCACTTGAACGCAATAGACTTCTGTGTCTATTTACAAATGAGCTCACAGGAGCAAGCCCGCGCGTGCGTCGAGAAGCACCAGGGCAAACATGGCAAAACGATCGAAGGTGTTTACTACACGTTCGACATCCAACTTCTCGACGGAGCCAGTGACGTGAAGGTTCTTGACCTTCCATACTACGTCACGAACGAGACGATCGAGCGAGAAATGGCCAGGTATGGAAAGATACTGACCATCAAGGAACAGGTGCACGGTGAGAAGTCACCGCTAGCGGGGGTGCTCTCTGGTGTGCGTGTGATAAGGATGATACGAGAAGAGCCCATTTCCTCGTACCTTCAAATCGGTGGTGAACTCACGCGGATTTCTTATCGTGGGCAAATAAGAACGTGCCGACACTGCAACCAAAAAACACATCATGGCGTTTCCTGTGCCAAAAACAGGCAGGAGGTGAAACCATCCTACGCCAACACACTAATGACTCTGCAGTCTAAAAAACCGCAACGCCAAGACCTCACGCCAAAGAACGCTTTGACGCCAAGGACCCGTCTCACTCGGTTCGAGGAGAGCGCAGAGCGTTCTCACGCAACAAACCCGACAGTGCAACGAGACGACCCGAAGCCGCGGGCGCAGGCCGTGCCTGCGAACGGAGAGAGTAGCAAAAAACCAGGACAAGTAGCAGAAGCACCGCGCACCAACACACGCACGGCTGGATCTGCGAATTGCACTCGCTCCAGAGAGCAACCGCCCTCACTTATCTCCGAGGAGACAATCGTCGTAGAGAGTGAAGCGCCACCGGCTGCCACGTGTGATGAGCAGGACGATGAGATCGTGTTCATAACCCCGCCCGTTCTCCCGACCCTCCCAATCCTTACCGACATGAGCAGCTTTGCAGTAGGGAAGCGCGGGCTCTGTGACGATACTGAAAGCGATGCTTCCAGCACGTCACAGGGATCAACGACCAAGCGCTCCTCCGTACGTCACCGCAAAAACCCGAAGGTAAAGTAAAGCTTATCTCTTTTTCCCTTCCCATCCCTACTCCCGGACAAAGTTTGTCCGATTTGATACAGCCTAATGATGGATAACCCAAGCAACATTAATTTCAATATTGCCACAGTTAACCTGAATGCAATATCAAACCGAACCAAACTCGACGCACTTTCGACCTTTATTCGGACAATGGACTTGGACATTATATTTCTGCAAGAAGTATATGTCTCCGACCTGACTATCCCTGGTTTTAACGTACTGACGAATGTCAACGAAGCCAGGAGGGGGACAGCGATCGCTTTACGTGAGCGCCTAAAATTTTCTCAAGTCGAGCGCAGTTTAGACTCGCGTCTGATCTGCGTCCGGCTTGACAATACTGCCACCCTATGCAATGTTTACGCTCCTTCGGGAGGACAGCACAGAGCGGAGCGGGAGGTTTTCTTCGGCCAAACGTTGCCTTTCTACCTGCGGAATGCACGGGAACCCGTCATTCTAGCAGGAGATTTCAACTGTGTGTTGAAATCGAAAGATGCGACGGGTGGCGGAAACTTCAGTCTTGCTCTGCAAAATGCCGTAAATAACATAGGTCTGTGTGATAGTTGGGAGACTCTCAGAGGAAACGATGTTGAGTTTTCCTACATCACACGTGGTTCGGGCTCACGCATCGATCGCTGCTACGTGTCTGCAAGCATACAGACACAACTCCGAACAACCAACATGCATCTGATCTCCTTCTCTGACCACAAGGCACTGACGGTGCGGATCAGCCTTTCGTCTCTCCCAGTTCCGCGAGGAAATGGATACTGGCAACTTCGCCCTCACATTTTATCTGATGAGGTGCTGGAGGAACTCGAGTGCAGATGGAGCAGTTGGACACGCCAACGGAAGGACTACGGTTCCTGGATGACATGGTGGGTCGAATGCGCCAAGCCCAGGATAAAGTCGTTCTTTCGTTGGAAAACCAACGAAAAGTACAGAGATTTCCGTCTGCATCAGGGTATCCTCTATGCGCAACTTAAAACCTCATATGATCGATATCTAAATCACCCAGACGAGTTGGCGACCATTAACCTGGTGAAGGGGAAAATGCTCTCCCTACAGAGACGTTTTTCCCAACACTTCACTAGGATAAATGAGACCCTTGTCGATGGTGAAAGAGTTTCCACCTTCCAGCTGGGCGAGCGGAGGAGGAGACGTACCAACATTGACAAAATACAGACTGACGATGGAACGACTCTTGCCTTAGAGGAGGAGATCGCCGAGTATTTGTACACACAGTACAAAGACTTATACTCGGCCGACAACATACAAAATACAGAAATACATGACGCTTTCACCTGCAGACGGGTTATTCCAGAGGACTGTGATACCAACAATGGTTGCATGGCGGAAATCACTATAAGTGAGATCTTCGATGCAATAAAAAAATCGGCACCTCGGAAGTCACCCGGCCCGGATGGAATTCCCAGGGAGTTCTATCTCCGCGCGTTCCACATAGTGGGACGGGAGCTCGGGTACGTCCTCAACGAGGCCCTTCGTGGGGAATTTCCTCGAGGTTTTGTCGACGGCGTCATAGTGCTGGTGAGAAAGAAGGGAACTGGGAGTGCAATGCCCTCTTTCCGTCCGATTTCTCTCCTTAACACAGATTATAAGCTGCTGTCGCGAATTCTGAAGCTACGAGTCGATAATATTATCGACAAGTGGCAGATGATTTCCGCAGCGCAAAAGTGTAGCAACAAAACTCACAATATTTTCGAAGCTGTTCTCTCGGTTAAGGAGAGAATTCTGGACTTGAAGAGGAGGAAGAAAAGCGGCAAGCTCGTGTCCTTCGACCTCTCGCAGGCCTTTGATCGCGTCGACAGAAACTTCCTGTGGACGACCATGACCTCCCTTGGATTCAATCCCGGGTTGGTGGGGCTTCTCAGGTCAATTGGAGAGAGGTCCTCCTCCCGTTTGTTGGTGAATGGACAGCTTTCCTCTTCCTTTCCTATCCAACGTTCCGTCAGACAGGGCGATCCCCTATCCATGCACCTGTTTGTCATCTACCTACATCCCCTCATCACTGAGCTTGAAAGCATCTGCTGCGATCAGGATGACCTGATCAACGCATATGCCGACGATGTCTCAGTGGTGACTACATCCCTTTCCAAAATCGGGCGGGTGAAAGAAGCGATTGAAGCGTTTGGCTTATGCTCGGGGGCAAGGCTGAACGTAGGCAAAACCGTAGCGATCGACATTGGGCACATCACACCAGCAACGAGGATCCACGTCCCATGGCTACGCACCGAGGAGCGTCTCCGGCTCCTCGGGATATTGTTCTCGAACAATATCCGCGAGGCCATGGCGCACAATTGGGACGTGGTGATCCAGAAGTTCCGGCAGTTGGTCTGGCTTCATCGTGTGAGAGACCTGAACCTGGCCCAGAAGGTGTTGCTGCTAAACACCTTCCTGCTCCCAAGGCTGTGGTTCGTCGCGTCGGTTTGCAGCCCCCGCCGACTGGACGTCGCGAAGGTCTCTCACATGATTGGATCACTGCTGTGGAACGGATCTGGTGGGATACGCGTACCCCTCCTGCAGATGGCGCTACCACGGAGCCGCGGTGGACTAAATCTACACATCCCTGCCATCACCACCCAAGCGCTTCTAACGAACCGATACATCGCGCAGCAGGAATGCCTCTCAACCAGCCGCCGGCATGTGGCCAACGCCGGAAATCCGCCAGACGTCGGTTCCATTCCAACAACGGACCCATGTCTGCGCAGCGTCATCCGGCACATGGCCTACATACCGGCAAAGCAGCGACACCACACCACAACACGCACTCTTCGGTATACCGCAACAATCAACCTTCCGGATCCGAGGGTGGTCCATGCCTCTCCTAGGATCCTATGGAGAAGAGTTTGGAGAAACATAGGATCCAGGACACTAAACTCTGACCAACGGTCCACGCTCTTCCTGCTGGTGAATGGGAAGATCGCGCATGCGGACCTCCTCTTCCGAATGGGAAGGATCCCCACACCATGTTGCTCGTTCTGTCCCGCCGTCGAGACCCTGGAGCACAAATTTGCTGCATGCCCACGCGTGTCGCTAGCGTGGGCCTGCATGCAGCAACACCTTAGACAAATTGCTCCAGGGTCAAATTTAAGTTTTGAGGACTTGCACCGGCCTGCTCTTAACCGAACTAGAGCAAGCAAACGCAGTGCAATTTTAAGTGTCTTTGCCAACTACATCATCCACATCCTTGGCAACAACGATGCTGTGATTGATGTAGACGTCCTCGCTGTGTGTTTGTTTACGCCGTAGATGTCTCACCATATACGTTTGTCGTACATCGTCGTCGTCCTCGTTCTTGTAAAAACTGTTAATTAGATTGTAAGACATACTTTTTGTTACACACGAATAAACGATTTTTTATAAAAAAAAAAACCGCCATCGGATCAGTCGGTTTTTTCGTTTAAGCGAATCGAGGTATCATTAAAATGTTTGCATGTTGCAGACGATATTCAACACGTTGCTGACTGTGTTGATTTTTTGGCATTTTAAAAGCATTTCATGGTGGGGTTTAAATATTGTTTTTTAGCTATTTAGAGCTGTTTGTGGAGCTTCATAATGTATTCCTTATAGAACGAGTATTCATTTTCCGTTCTTTAAACGTGAATTGAGTCCAGCGATACCTTTTCCATCTGACGAACAAAATCCGTATGAATGAACAATCGAAACCGCTGAGGGCCAAAACGAGCCTACTTGCAATATGTATGTGTCCTTTTGTCAGCACATTTGTGCAAACGCGTTTGCACAACGCGGGGAATGGTTTCGAAACGAGGGCTAGAATCGAATTATTGAAGTTTTATTGCGCACATATCAGTTTGAGCCCCAGCCCCAGGGCGAGACTAAACAAACTAGGTGAGTTTTGCAGATAAAGAAAATATTGCATGCAGTCAATCTTTCATGAATTGTCGCTCAAATCGCTTTCCACGATCGATGCCACTGCAGTGTCCGGTCAATAGAAATCTTCGATATCGTTCGACATACTTCATGTAGATTGTCACATTCTTTCGCAACCCTGGCCACGGAGGGGCATGACAAAGAAATGGCACCACACACCCGACGCACGTCTTGATCGATGACCGTCACGGGTGAAAGAAAGATGCTGAAGAATTCGAATGCATCTCGTCACATCGCGACAGTTGAACTATGGCGCGGTTTATCATACCATAATACCCTGGGAACGGGGAACTGCAGGGCACCCAACACACAACTATGCCAAAGGCAACAGCAGCAGCAGCAGCAGCAGCAGCGGGTGCGTTACTTAACCTTTTGACAAACACTAATTAAAAAAAAAAACCGGCCGATCTCTACAACGACAATCGTCAGCGAATGGCCGCGACGACGATCGGCGATGACCGTTGACGAATCATATTAATGTCTTGATGCAAACGGAGCGTCTGTCGCAGCGACGATCTGTCTAGCCAGTGGCGCCTGGTGGACATCTTTTTTTTCCAAGAAACGCCCGCCACCACCTGAAATAGGCACAAATAATTGGTGATTCATAGTTGCATGGCGACGCGGAAAAATTAGCACATTCGGTTGATGGTTGATGTAACGATGCGCAGGAGATGTTGATGGAAGGCATGATAACAGCAAACCTCTGCTAGAAAAAAATGTCGCGAGTTTGTAAATTCCAGAAGCAATATTTTTCTTTTTTAATTCGATTCAAACGCGTTCTAGTTTTTATCAAAGTTGAACAATTTCGGAAATGAAATGAAATGTAAATATTGCCTTCAATCTTGGAAGATGAACCGCACGACCCTAGGCTACGTTCTCGAGAAATACTCGTTTGAATTTCCATAGGGTCCAAGTCCAACCTCCGGTCGATGCTAAGCGTTTCATATTACGCTCGACCCGACGTTTTCCGACCATTAAAAATTACGGCAAAGATTTTCGTTTTCGACCAGCTCCGCTTCCACCTTCGCACGCTTGCGTCATTCCCACACGCGGGCGATCGAATTGCCGGGGAATTTGCAGTTTCCCGTGGTGCACAGCAGTTTGATACTTTTTGTTCTACTCTTCCCCCCGCTACAAACGAAGGAAATAGTCTCGTACGCTAATGTCTATGATTTAAATCCATCAAGCATCCCGGTTCTGGCCGGCGGAGGTGCTTTCCATGGGGAGCGCTGTGGTTTTTGGCGTTTTCTCCGAAATTTCCGATGAATGAAATAGCCCTCGCCGTGTCCCACACCGTTCTGCCTGCCAGCTGCTGGCCCGACGTGCCCAATCAACGGCGGCCATCATCTCCTCCCTGCCAGAGGTTAACTCGACAGAACTTTGACCGTACAGCAAAGGGAAGGTGCAAGTGGGGGGTGCAAAACGAACTGAAAACGCTTTTTTTCCCATTCGACCCATTAATCGACCGTTCAGGGCTACAGCACGCCGTTCTCTACAACACGGACAACTTTCGTTCTTCTCTTGCCAGCGGAAGGGAAGCTCATGCCGGAGCTTGCGAAGCAGCATCTTCCCGAACACGAAGGAAAATCTGTTCGTGTTCACTCACACTGGAAAAGCCTCTCACGCAGCATCCCGTACGCCTGCGCGTTGATGAAGGTGAACGAAACGGATGGATAGAGATGGTCTTCTCCAAACCATCCCAAATCGTGGCCGGAATGTAGAATGGGTAATTACGGGCCCGGGAGCTCGCGCGCGCTACAATGTTTCTCGAATCGTGCCGATTGCCAGCAGCAATGCTTGGAGCCCGGTTCAGGAAAGCTTTCCTGCCTCGTTGATTTGACTGTTCTGGAAGTTATGTGGTTAAGATGGTCAAACCTACGGTATAGGGCCTTCCATTCCATTCAGCATCATCCTCAGAGATGAGGTCTACAAACCTCGCAGAAAATGTCTTTCAACGTACCTTGAATGAAGAAGGAAAAATGAAGAAATAAACCATTAGATCGATTGGGTTTGGGAGTGAAATATGAATGGATGATTAACTCCGGCTAAAATGTTTCGTCTTGGGCGGAGAGTCGATTTCCCCGAAAATACTGCGTCCAATTGAATACCCCCCCGACAATGGAATTGGTCACGCGATTCTGCATCCCCTCGAAACACACTACTTCGCGTGCACACACACACACACTCAAATTCTAAGAAACGCTAATGAAAAATGGGAAACTGGCCCGCATACCAATTCTCGCCAAACTGACCAAATGGTTCAATTTCGGGGCCGCGTGCCGCAAGGCGGCGGATGCCAAAACTAGGCGATTCAATTTATGATCTCTCTATTTTTAATTTGAAACACCGCCTTCTACCGCCCCCTGTCCGCGGGTGTACCTCTACGATTTGTCGTGTTCGGGTGTCCATGGCTCCATGTGCGTCTTCATGTAATAAATTTCCATCAACGCTCGCCGAACAGGCCGCATCTTCGTCATCACACAAACACACACACAAGGAACTGATTGTTCGCCACCTCTGGAGACGGCGCGTCCGACAGAACACGAGTGTCTTCAACGAACGAGGGCATTTTGATTAGCGTTTTCGCGATGTCCGTCCCATCGATCGATTGATTTTAAGTTCTGCAATCAAATGCCCGAACGCGACGACTGCAGAGTTCCCGTGGAAGCAACGGCTGGATGCGTCGGCGGTACTGTTTTGATTACTTTTAATTGAAAGTAGTTGCGCTGACGGTTGCTGACGTGGCGTCTGCATACGTGAGAAGCCCGGGAAACCCTCGCCCTGGTCGGTTTCTTCCTTGGGATGCACCGATATTGCACACACAGCAACCGAGCAGGTCACCGTTGGAATGCGTAGGGTTACGCTCAGCAAGGCATGACACATGAGGCATTGATCGTGTTCAAAAGTGGTGTTTTGTTTAAGGATCTTGTTGATTTCAGTGAAGTTATTTGGGTTAAAGGAATAAATTAATTCTATTACCTCTTTTATTTTCATATCGAAACCGAAAATGTTGAAATTGATTCCGCTTGATCAGCAACAGCCCGTTCAATCCCTTTGCCTTTCGAGTGCCGCTCGTTGCAAACATATGTTTCCAATCTCACTTAAAACGCCCTTTGTGGAAAGGGGAACCGGTAGAAGTTGCAACAACCACTAAAGATAATCCTAAGGATGCTGCTTGAAAATAAACAAACGATCGAATATGCAGCAACGTCTACGAAAAAAAAAAAAACCACCCACCTCCCGTTCAAGTGGGTTGCACTTAGCGTCATTGCCGATGCAACCAACTTCCGATCCCAAAAAAACAAAACAAAAAAAACTCCCGCCGGACGCACTCGATCGATGCACAATATTTATTTGTGGACCGCAAACGACGATGCGATGCTCCGCGGCTCGCGATCGAAAACGGCCCGCCGAGTTCGGGTGGCGATAATTATAACAAAGTGTTGCGCGTACCACCCGGGGAATGCTCGGGGAGCGGGGCTGAAAAGCGACCATACTGGGGCCGGTGGATTTCATCATTTCCACAGTGAGCAACCGACATGCCCAAATAAACACCACAAAAGGCATGAGACATATGAAAAGGAAACAGCTTATTTTTCCTACACCCATTGGTCATGCTGGAAAACCCAGCATGAGCCTTGTTTTTATTTTTCCCATCCAATGTTTTCCGGGGTTAAAACTGTTCTTGATGTCATGTTTTCAAAGATAAGTTCAACTTTGCACGATTGCGTTTAAGAATCACTGCATCGATCTTCAAAGAAAGTGTTTCCTTATGTCGAATCCAAAGGACCGTCATATGCTTTCAATATGTTGCGCCTAGCTCCGACAACAACATGAAATCTGTTCAAATCTCTACAGTTTATGTTCATCGGTCTATGCGTTTTCGTCATTCTCACCAGTTTTGAATCTTTCTCTTTGATGAATTTTATCACTTCACGTTCAGAGACCTCCGAGAGGGTCATAACTTTTCCCTTGCCAGTTTTGCCTTTTTGGAACTAGTTTCTTTTTTGCTTGGCTAGAATATCGTAATTTCGTTCAAAGCGCAACTCAACTCGCTAACACATATGCTGCTGTGGCGAGTGAGATTTTTTTGTTCTACACTCCCGCCAAAATTCTCACTTCTAATGCAAACAACAAATGGCAGACTTTTTGGGGTGCGATTTATGCGACTTTGTGGCAAAAAAACGTCAATCGAACAAGGCAAGAAACCATCATCGTCCGTTCCTGTCTGTTTGGGAGAACCCCAGAGAAGAACGCGCCCCCCGAAGCAAGGCGGAAGAGTTAGTTGCCTTCGTTCGATCGTGTGTTCTTCGACGATCCCCAGGTCCAAGAGTGAAGCATCCGATTCGGGTGTGTAGACGCACCACGCGGTGGAGCAGCATATGGACACATCTGTGCGGCTTCGGTCCCGGCGCTGCGTGGACTCCCGGCTTGGTTGTGTTGGTTGTGTTTGGCTCCGAATGGGATTTCGAATTGTAAACAAATAAATAATAAAGTGCGTAGCACACACGGGTTTGATTGGGGCCGATAGAGAGAAAAAAAACGAGAAAAAAAAACCCCGACCCGCCAGGAAACAAAGTGTTCATTTGTAGTGTGGGCCTTTTTTTTTTGGACCTGGTTGTATTCCATCGGATCGTTTCTCGTTTGCGGTAGAAAATCGAACCACGTTCTCGGTTGCGATCGCGTATGGACGATGCAAACTCACACTCCCCGACGCTGGTACCAGCAGCGAAACAGGATACAGCCAGCGCACCATGCAAGACGGGCCCGATCTCGAGCAGGATCGAATGCAGGACGAAATGCGTGAGAAATCCTGCCCAAGACGGCAAGCAGCATTCCGTTTTTCGGGCGTGTTTTGTTCATGCTTCAGCACAAGTTCATCCTTCGCGATCACTTTAGTCCTCCTCTTCGCCGGGAAGGACCTTTTTCCTGCATGAGAGTGTGATCTGGTTTTTTTTTTGGTACCCAATCGTCCTGCCGCATGTTGTTTTCGTTTGGTTTTTTTTTTTTTTCTGGTCCTCTCTGTTCCGAACCACCAGCGCCTCAGAGTGCCTGACCCGGGCCGAACGGATGGCTCGGCCCGTCCGTGTGTACATACATCACAAAGTGCCCTTTTTTTGTTTCCAGCAACAACATATGGCGTACGATCCGACCGGATCGCAGCTTGATGGGCGAAACGAAACGGAGCGATGAAGATCGGACACCGAGGGACTATCTGCCGATGGGACGAGGAAACTTGATCTACGGTACCACGCTCTGTGCGATACATGTGCGATCCGACGCATCAAACGTCTTGCAAGATCTTGATGGGAAGTGGAAGGGCAGGACGGTGAAAGGACAAGTAAACGCTTTACGCTTTCCAACACTTGGGTTCCCGAGCTTGGGCTAGGGGACACAATATGCATGCTCAGTATTTGCATTTTGCGAGCTAAACTAATATTTTATCTCCTCTCAAGTTCGTGCCCTGCTTTTATCTTATCTTAAACGTGAAGGATGTTTGAGAGAGCCTTAGGAAGGCACTTTTTAATAATTTATGGCAAGCGTGTTCTATGCGGGATTGAAATCGTAGAACGAAAAAAAAAAAAACCTCTGTTTTATCTTCCATCTTCCGTTTCGACACAATTCGTAAATCTTCCGAAACAAACCCTTGGCCGCTCGCTTTTCAGCAACTCTGCCAAATGGCTTCCTTTGCATCCATTTTCAAATCAAAGATCATCTCGCAAGGAATCGCGAGAAGCGAAAAGAACCTTCCTCCGGAACATGACCCCCACATACACGATCACACATTCACACACACACACACACACGTGGATGTAAGACGCTAATTACAGCTCCGGGAAGGTGGATGAAATAAATCGTTTAGTGAAGCAAAACGAATCCCATCTTTCCTTCTGGGCTGGAGAAGGCGGGCGCGCGTCGTGGAAAGGAAGGGCACTGAAGAAGAGGACAGCGAAATGGTCGGTGACTGTGCGAGAAAGAGAGACAGAGAGAGAGAGACAGGGAGGAAGAGTGAGCTTCTTAGGCCAGTTCGGTTCGCTTCACACGGCCCTTCACCCTTTTTGGCGTGCCGTATGCTACCGTGCGTGCGGTTTGGCCCGGCTGCTGGTGGACGGTGTTCTCGACCGGCATTAATCAACCCCCGTCGTTCTCTCTCTCTCCCTCCCTCTGCCTCTATTTCTTTCTTTCTTTTCTCTAAGCCCAGCGAGAAAGACACCGACAACGTGGGCCGCGAACCGGCTGGACGCGAAGGTGAGTGGAAAACCGGGAGCTAAGCCGATGGCTAGAGCTGAGCTGAGAGAAACAACAAGACGAAAAAAAAAACACATCCCGGAGCAAACTGAGATGAATATCGAAAGATATGAGGCATATCTAAATGCTGGATGAAGGCCCCATGAGCCAACCACTTTTGCTTCTGTTCGGAACGGAAACAATCGTTCACACAAACACACCCGCCCGTGCATATAAACCCCTGCGAACGGGAAGAGGCTGCAGGAACCGGACGTGGCCAGGGCGGAGAAGGTGGACTGGCGGCACAAAGGGGGGAAATGCGAATGCGCCAGAGAGAGCAAGGGCTCGTAGCCGGGGGAGGGAAGGAAAGAAGGTAAAGAAAGCATCGAAACCAAACAAAAACCGGAAGATCGGAAGTGATCCATTTGTCGTGGAAGTCTCCACCGGATCGTCGCGATCGTCGGCATGGACGGATTTCGGCCAGATTCTTTCGCTTTCGCTACGAACCCACGGCTACCGCGGGTTTATCCGTGTGATGCCTCCGAAAGCCTTCCTTTTTCTGTGCGGCGATGGACAAAATGGAAAGGGAAGGGTTGAACAAGAAATCTCCGTCTTCTACACCCGGCCAACAAAAAACCTGGCCGAGCCAGTGAAAGTAGCGGGCGAAAGGAAAACATATATCATACACATTTATTGCGACGACGAAATGCGTCGTCGAGGACAAGACGCACTGGATTCTATCAGTGCCAATCTGAGATCGGAGTGATTTAAATTCTTTTCCGGTACGGGTGCTTTTTTTGGTGAATGAAATCGTTTGTCATTCAACGTTTGACGGTTGAAATACGAAGTTGAACGGATTTCGTGTTCTCGAGTGGATAAAATATTGTGGTTGCCTTTTTTTTTTTTTAAATCTTGTGGTTTTTTCCATGCATTCAGCAAAACAGCAACCGATTAAAATACATCCATACGCAGTTCTAAACGACCATTCCACGGACATCTAGTCGATTTTGGTAAACACTTAGTCAACAAAAGTTCAGTTCATTTACCTGCGTTACGATTTTGCTTGGTTATTATGGCTTCGGTTAAGCTGTAAATGCTCGAAAGTCCTGTTCAACGCAAACACCACACAGAAAAACATGTAACACGCATACAAATTGTAAACCGTGCAACGAAATCATGTAGTGACATTTTCTTGAGCGAATTCTCCAGGGCAAGGAAAGCAGTGGAAATAAAAAACGATGTTTACTCGAATCAGTACAATGACGAACGTTGGGAGGTCGGCCACTGAAACGTGCGTGCGTACTCTAATTCTTGCATTCAACAGAGCTCCCTTTTCGAAAAATGTTCTTTCCCTACGTTTTTTTACCTTTCCTCCATTCACACGAAAGGCTCCAAAACCACCGAAACCACAATTCGGCTGTTTTTTTTTCTTTCTTTTGGGTTACCGAGAGGACATTTATACGCTGACATCGCGAGAAAAGCCCTCCGCGAGCCATTCACCCAACCGCGAAGCCACCGAACCGCGGGAGGAGGCTCAGTTTCATTCACGAGACCTCACCTTACCGAGGTGTCTCTTTCTCTCGCTCGGTGTGTGTCTCCCCTGAAACCGGCCCTATTGGCTACCCCCCCCCCCCCCCCCCCAAATCGTGGCGTTCGAAAATACGATAAAAAGAAGAACTGGTTTTCCCGGTTTTGGCGTTTCATTCATCGGCCCTGGCTTTCGTTGCACGGCGCGGTGAACCGAGCCAACGGCAGCAACTTGTTGCATTTTAATTCGACTAATTTTTATGAATGAAGCCACTGCGGTCAGCGATCGTTGTCGTCGTCGTCGTCGTGCTTCAGGTGTCCAACAGCGTCGACATCGTGAAGGCCCCCAAGGCTAACCGGTCCTGTCCTCTGGAACCCACCATGGATCCCTTTCCAACCGCAGTCACCAACCACCACATCCGCTCCCGGCGTTCGGTTCGGCGCACTCGGGGAGCATTCCACATTACATGCCGTTGGGGATGCTGTTGCGCTCTGGCTGTCCGCGTCCGTCTTCCCCATTCGACCACGACCATTTTCCAGAGTGAGTCTCGAAGCAAAGGGAATGATAAAACCAGATCCCATTCGGCTCAGAGTAGCGAGCAGTACGGTCGGCAACACACGCGAGCTTTCGAATGCGTTCTTCCAAAAGATCCGGACGATCTGACGATCCGAAACGATTAGCGCCAAGAGGGAACGAGACTCTGCGTGGCCCTCTGCCGTTCCGATACGAGATGTTCCGTTGTCTGTTTGCCTTTGCCAAACCTCAAATAATAATCTTCGCTAACGTAATCACACTGAGCAAAGCGGCAAACACGCACCCGAGCTCCGGCGAATTGACAGCCTCAACTCCGCAGAGACGCACAGACCACAGTGCGCCGCGAACCAATTGTGCTGTCTGTGTGGCGATTGGTGTGTGCCTAATTATTTATGGTAATCGCCCACCGAATCGCCGCCCATTTATGGTCCTCTCCTGTCCTCCTCCGTCCGGCAGCATCTTCTTCGCGAGGGATTTTCGGCGAATTTTGGCAAACATGTGGTTAAACGATTTACGTCCACTTGATTGATTCCGACCGTTTCCGTAGCCTTGGAAGGGTGCTGTAGATGTTTGACTGGAGCGCTCGCGGGCCAGCAAGCTGAAATAGAGAGAAGGCGATCGTTCCAGGCGCCCTGAGGTATGCAATTGCACAAGTGTTTAAACATTTTCCAAAGCATCATCAATGGTTTTACAAACCGTTTGCTAACTCTTCTCTGTAGACGGTACTACATACAGAAATAATGTTGCCATTATTAACGCGACAAAACTAGCTCAGTTTGAACATACAGCGCAAACAAGCGTGATCGAGAGGCCTGGATCAGTTTATTTATGTATTTCGATTCTGTGGTTGCATAGCGCATGCCTAGCTTTACTTACAAATTGATATGTTTGAGGGTTTCTTTATTAACACCACTAAACTTGTTAGTTAAGTTCAGAAATACGTATGACTGTACCAGCACCAACTTATATACTTTTCGATGTCGTAGGTTGCTTGGATCTTGTGGCCTACTACAAGACAAATGCCGCATATTAACACAAACTTTTCTCATAACATAAGTCAATAAATTCGTTTCGACTCAAAATGAGCTACCCACAGTACAGCATGAGCAATGGCGTCCTATTCGAAAACTGCCAAAGTTTTGCATCAAATACACACAGCGCGAAGACAACTCCGTTTCTTTTTTTTCATAGAGTTGGTTTGAAGCTTTACAACAACGCTCGCTATTCACCGGGCTCAGCTTATCAATTAGTGCCAATCACATTCCACGTCCCAACACATGCGTCACCTTTGCAACATCAGCCTAACCTTCGATCGATGATCAATGTTTTCGCGCGACGCTAATCACTACCCCTTCACTAGGTCACATCTAATCATACGATGTGCGGTAAACCCCTGGAGGCTATTTGCACGTCAAGCCAGGCTGGTGATGCGCCTGCGGACGGGATGCCACGGCGAAGGCACATTTACAGTTAAATTAGTTCTTCGATCCGAGGGACGAGGCAAACAAGCGTATAACGCAACAAACTTGTAGACAGCGGTGGCTGGCCTTCTCACACGGAGCTTTCAGAGGGTAATTGCTGCACCTGCGGGTAAGTTAGCCGGCATCGAGAATCGAGGAAGCGAAGAGTGCATCATCAGCCTCTCGTTGACTGATAATCACCTCGGGGTTGCGCCGTGTTGGTCTTGGCGCTGAATTGTGGCATAATCCGAGACTGTCAATTGCGATCATCGAGGCATCGAGGCAACCTGTGTGGACGGAAAGAAACCCGTTTTCGGTGTGATATTATGCAACCACTTGCTGACCGAGGTGTTCGGGGAGAAGCTGCATTGCAGACACCGTCCTCCAGTGCACGATCTGCTTCCCTTCTCCAGTGTCGGGCTGAGTAATGGACAATTAGTCAATCAATTCGATCTACACCGGCGAAGGGGGGCGAAGGGCAGCATGCAACGGATGATCAGTACGGCCTCCGAACGGCAAACAAGGGCCGCCCGCTGGATGCAAACTGCAGTGTGGGAAAATCTCGGGCTGGAAGAGCTCAGGGCAATTAACTAATTCTAAATTGATAGTATACGGTCGGTTGGGGATTAGGCAATCACTGTTTGTTCGTTAGGGGGTTTGTGTATCAACTATATTCCTTTTGCATATTGTTTGTCATGCGTCAAACTTTGCGAATAAATTACCAGCAGGTGATTTATGTGACCAACACATCCCACAAATGCTTGCCTACAAAATGCTCCAGCTTTCATCTCCCGTGCAAAACAATAGCTTCGCCCAAGGAAACCTCCATCTCAACCAAAACCCCTTTTTGCACTCGCTAGGAAACGAGCATCACTCTTCGCTCGGGGCCATTTTACCAACAATTCATCGCAACCGCTCAAAACAAGACATCCTGCGGTTTCATAACCCGGCAACCCGACGAACGAAAACGATCATCCCAATGGCGTCGCATTTTCTCACCACCTCCACTACCACCCGATCCCGGACGGGTGGGGTTTGGGAAAATGCGGGGAAAAATGCCACCAAAGAAAACAAACTGCCAGCCGTTTCTTCCCTGCGCTGCCGTCAGCACCTTCGCTCGATCGTTCACGGGCGTTGATTAGCAATGGCTGAGACCGAGATGGGATGGAGGCCCCTTCCTCGTTAGTGCTGATGGGGGAGGAGGGTTTGCCAGTGGCAAAGGGCAGGTGTATTTAAACAAACATAAATATTTATGAGTGTTTGTTTCTTCTCGCCCACCCACCCGGCGGAGCGAGGCTGGAGATGGATGTAAAATGGTGCGGAATGGAGATTTAGCTGCTGATCTAAAACCCTATCGCTCATCTTCGCTAAGCAGGCTGGTGAGTGGAAAACCCACGCTGGTCAGTTTGGAGAGGGAAGCAGGGGAAGGAACGCCAACGGGTGGTGATGGAAAATTTGAGCCACCCTACCGCGCTTGCGGCAGCCGCTCGATGGGAAGCGATATTGGTTGTTGGTGCTAGCGGATGGGCTATAGATTTCCCAAACGGCGCGACGCCCATCGTTTGAGCGATGAAATATCCGACTCGCACATCGCTGAGGAGCTCGGTATGGAACGAGATATGGTTGTTTATTCAACGCAGCCCGCACGAAACCATCATCAACCGAGCTCGGTCTGCGAACAGGCGGAGAACGGAAGCCGTAAGCGCCGTGTCTAAACGGGCGATTTTGTTTATTACACAAATCACGCCATTGCGCGTCGACTCAGGCTAGGGCCTACGCCGTCCAAATTTGGGGAAAAGGAAACGCGCTCTTTGCGTGTCACCTCAATGTGCTCATAAATTCCGGAAACGTTATAATGCGAAGGGTGCTTGGATCTTGGAGCACCCGGAAGTAGCTTCACATTCTTTCCCAGTGCGTGCGGTGCGGCCGGTTGGATGCTGCGCTCCAGAACGCGGCCGAGGTTTAATTAATCCGACTGCGCGCTAACTGGCCGACCAGCGGACAACCAAAGTGAAAAGCGGAACTCTAAAGAATTCGTCGGCGATCCAGCCAGCACGTCGGCAGCTTTTTACTCCGTCCAAGAAACATTTCAATTAGTATTTAAATGGGCTACAGCTCTTTTGCCGGTTCGCCGCTCTCGGGGAAAGGTCGATGATCGTATGAATAGGGAGAAGGTGGCAAATAAAACAAATCTAGAAAACGAGAAAAAACCGGAACTCTAAGAACCGAGAACCGGACATAAAAGCTGCCCATGCCGACTCTACCGTCCCCACACAATTGTGATCTCCTACTGGGGCGGATGCTGTACGCTTCCGTTCTCCGGTAACGAGGCTGGATCATGGCGTGAAAGGTCGCTCGAGGATTAGTGTCAGGCATTAACGACATTCCACGCCGAGGAAGCGCGTCTAAGCTCGCATGCACAAACACCACCTCATCGGCAGAGAGTTTCACTCGACGCCTGGATGCAAGCCGTCCCGGAGTTCTCAGGATAGTCTATCCATCAAACGATCCGGGACAAGTCTGTTTATGCGCGGACGCAGGTACCGTACGATCTTGACGCTATCCAGAGTTCATTGACTTGCGGGCGCCATTACTTCCCCAGTCCCGCCATCACCTGGCAATGGTCTCGTCGGGTATGACATAATTGAATTAATGTCACCACCGGTCACGCCGCGTCCAGAAGGACCAGTCTTCGATCTGCGTTCGCCATCAGCAACCTTCCATCCTGCCGAGTGAATTAATTATAAGGTGACTCGCGGGTGCGCTCATCGATCTTGCGACGATCGAGTCAAGTCCAGCATTCACGGGACGACGATGGCGTCAAATAACAGCTCAACGTCTCCGAGAGTCCAGTTCTTTCCATTGCCAGCCCTTTGATCAACATTCTAATACGGTTGGACGTACCGGCGAGCGAGACAAGACTGTGTCGTCTAGAGTCCAGTATCCTGTTCTTCGTTGGCTCCGGTGGCGTAACGGAAGCGCTTCCATAATGACAGCTTGCAGACTAGAGCTGCCCATTCGTTCATGCCTTCCCTTACGCGGTGGCGCTTACTGTCAGGTTTTATCCCTTCGAGAAGACACAGAAAACCAAATCCACCTCGAACGGCTCCCTCGGGCGTGGGACGTCGGGATCCAAAACAATCACAACTTTGCGTTTAATCGCACCAGCTTTGATCTCTTCGAAGGGAGAAAGGGCCGAGTCTGCCGGGCCGGCTCCGATTATTATTATTTTCTCCACCACGCTCCCAGAACCACGAACCGCCGGAGGACAAATGGTACGAACGGTGCAGCATTCCAATGCCGACGTGTTTGTTGATCGTCAAACGAACCTCGGCGAATGGGAAGATCTCGCCGTCGATCAAAGGGCTGAAAAATGGGTGGATTCTGACGGATTAAACGACGATGGGCGTAGGGGAATGGATTTCTGAACGACTTAAAACGGAAAAAAGTGAGGAGAAATCTTCAAACCCGACCCGACCAAACGGTCTGAAGGGATTTGATATCCATTTAAGCGTTCCATTTGGTGTTTTGGTCGTTTGCGTCTCTTCGAAAGCCATCTTGTGACTGATTTTGACAGGTCGGTTCTTAATGAGCTCCATTAAATGAAAATGGGTAGTAAAAAATTCAAACGATATATTAAGTGGGTGCTTTTTAATGTCGCGAGAGAACGAAACGAAGCTGAAATGAATTTACTTTTCAACAAGCCTCTTAAAAATATTTCCATGATAACGTTCACCATTTTTATTTCTTAAAACACACAATGAACTGCATATATTCACAAGCCATCCTGAAAAAAATGATCTTTTTTTTTAACGAGTCATATCAACTTTTTGTGTCGAACATTCCCTCTTCTGAATCAACGTTATGGAAAATTGCTTCAATAAGGAGACACCTTCCCAAAGGAAGAAATATTCAAAAAACGTTCTTTATTGTCCGGCATGAACCCACCTTCTGTGTAAGTTAGGCGATTCTTTCTATGCAATTAGGTCCCACATTTATCAACGCAATAACCGTGAAGCAACAAATCGCCCCAGGTTTACCCACCCGCGGAACCTCGCAAGGGCAGGGCCAGAGCAGAACCGTTGAAGACAAACAAAAAACCCACCCCAAGGACTGGCTCTCCCCGCCCAACAACGGCTCGTGTCAGCTACGATTAGCAGTTGTTTTACAGCGGTGCAGTTTTACGACAGTCTTTGCATTCATAATTTTGGAATATTTATTTTAAGTGAATGCTCGAAACCCCCGCCCAGCCCTCGGCGGGACATTCGTTTCGGCCGTTCGAGCAGCGCAACATCTAACGATCAGCTCGAGCGTCAGACGTTGTTGGCCCACCGTTTTTTTTTGTTTTTTTGGTTCAGGTGTTGAATGTTTACATTTGAAGCGTTATTGCGAGACACAAAGAGCAATCCCTTCACTACGAATGCACCCCGTACGGGGAGGAGGCGTACAGTCGCGACGGGAAAACGCATTTTCCGTACGCGAAGACAATAACATTCGCGTGAAATTAAACGACCGCACTTCGTCGACAGTTGCCACTACTGGGCCACACTGAGGGCCCGGTTGTTTTCCGATGAGTTCTCGGATTGTGTGCATGAAATTTTCCCTTTTTTTTTTAATGCTTCGCATCGTTATTCTGTCAGATTTGATCGCAACAACCCCAAACATAAACTGGACCGGGATTCCGGCCACGACTCGAAACCATGTTGCGGCGGTTTGTTTCCGTTTGTCGCCACGCAACACTGATTTTGGGGCTCACAGCATTCGCCCGGGTTCTCCGAATGAATTGCCCCATTCCAGCAACAGCCGGAGGTCCGAAAGACAGCACACCATCTGTTGTGCCAGCATTGGGAACTCAACCCCCCGTGTGGTTTGGAGTGAAGTTTACTTAATTGTTGGCTATTGTCAAGCAGCCGAATCAAACCAGATGAAGAAATCCACCTATTTGTTCAAGAACTCGTTAAAAATCGTACACCTGGCCGCCCCTTGTACATTTGTAGCGTTGAATGGCTGGCCTGAGGCGAGTATTTTAAGGCTTCGTATGTTTTACAGCAGACAACGGTTTCATCTTTCACACAGATCCGCCTTGGGAGGGAGCTGCTAGATGTAGTAATTAACTTGTGCTAGTCTAGATCCTCAAACAAACAAAAAGGCGAATCAATTATAACCTCTTGAAAGGCCAAGTTACTTTCCTTCTCTTCAACATTTGGAAGTTCCGAAGAAACATAAAAAATGCCAACCGTTTGTAGCTTACATTCGGCTACTTCCAGCTCCATTTGGCAACATTCCATCACCGAAGCAGCAAAAGACATTAGCATTAAAATACATCCGGATGCCCATTATCAAGCCATACCGCTTCGTAGGGCCGTCGTCAGGTCTTCCTGAACTAAGACGCGCGTTGTACAGCCTGTCGGGAAGACTTGCTTTTAATCAGATTCCAACTCGCCCCGTCATTCTTGATTTCTGCAAACCCACACCTCTCAAGGCGTCCTTAAGGTCGTCCAAAAAAACGCCTGTCTTTCAGAATGCTCCGTCCGTGGACCAGATCAGCCGGAAGTCGAGGGACAGGATCACCGCGCGCGATCTCACTTATTTACATTTTTATGACTCTATATGAAAACTTCGCACGCATCGGATGTGCGCCACTTTTACGAATTCTCGTCGCCCGTCCTATTGGGGGTTTTTGTGTGAGTGTGTGTGGCAAACGCTACGTTTGCGTGAATGAACACTCCACCGTTGCGTGAGATGGGCCGCTGAAAATGGTGCACGTAAAACTGGAAAGGCTTAGAGAAACAAAAAAACAAAAACAGGCCGCGGCGGGAAATGTCTCGTTTTCGCTCGACGTTCCACACACACACAAACACGCACAATGGGTCCCGCGTTTCTGGCGACTTCCGCAAAGAAGCGGAGAAAGAAGCATCTATGCTCCCCCGTTGCCTACTCGTTCCCTTTTGCTTTGTCTCGCTTTTTGTTTCTTCTTTACACTTACGCTGAGCACGTTCAACTCCATCTTCCCCAGGCGGACCTCTTTAGCCCTTCCAAAATTTCCGACTCATCCCCCGGGAAATAAAGGCCGTTTCGGAACTTCACGCGATGGAGTTCTACCAGCACTTCGGGCTTCGTTGCTTACCTGCGGGAAAAAAGGGGGTTGAGCAGGGAGGAAGATAAAACAGAAAGATATCGTTAGCATATGAATGTAATGAGCGAAAATTTGAAATAAATTAATTAAAATTATTAGCCGTTGGCGCAGAGGGGGTTTCAGGGGGGGGAGGCGGTGGCGTTAATGGTTCGTACTGTTGTTTCAGTTTTTTGGCCATCATTTTCATATTCGGGAGTCATTAAGCAAATGTCGACGGCAAACGGGAAAAAATCGCATGGTGGATGAGCATCGCAAGTTGGGTGCGAGGTAATTCGTAGACAATTCCAACTCCAGCACCCGCTAAAAATGGACGATTAAATCCAATCCCCTCGGGAAATCGACGCTCGGTTGAGAGATATCCGAATTTCCCTACCACCGCTGTTCGTCGTGGATTAAATGTCCGTTGGTTCGTTTCTCCAGGCCCTTCCACAAAAAAGTAAAACGCAACCCCCAGGTGAACTCGCACTGCGGCAAGAAAATGTGTCCATTCGAAAGGTGACTGACCAAATCCTTTCCACGGTGCACCACGCGAGCGATTGTCCTTAAATGGAGGTCCGCAATGGTAAAGAAAGCGTCCGAACGTGCGGGAAAGTCAAGACGGTAAAATGTTGTGACATGAAAATCAGCATACGACAAATATGGGCATAATGAAGGGAACTTGTCAGACGACTGGCAACACGCTGGATCAGCGAGCAAGACCGCCGCAAGATGCGTCAGGGAGTCGTCGGGGAAAGATTTGTGAGCTGCACCAACGCAAAGACGACGACGGGTCCTCCGAAAAAGGGAGAACAAAATGATGACCGGCAGCAGGAGTAGTCGGCGTGTACTGCAGGTTGTGCCTTCTGGCAGGTTGCCTCACGGGTAAACGAGTACATTAAATCATTGATAGTTGTCCGCACTGTCAACAGTTTTGTGGCATTTAAATGCAATGAGAAGGTGGTACACTCTGTTCCGACGGTGTATCTTTTCATTCCCAAAAGGTTTAAAATTGCAATTAAAAGTTATTTAAAGCATTGCATAGTCACACCGCTCTGGCGATGACCGTAGCCCACCATCTACGTATCCAAATATTATACTTGTTACTTGTTGCATAAAAAAAGCATTTTCTTAAAATGCACATACTTCCAAAGCAATAAACGAGAGAGAAAAAAATCATCCACTTAGACCCTACTTTATCAGCCCAACTGACAACTCTTAAACATAATAGCCCACTTCCTGCAGCACATCTTAATTCATCAAGGCTCACGTACGGTTGGGAAAAGGGGGGGAACACATAAATTGTAACAAATTAAAAAGAAAGTACAGAAACGATTCAAACCCATTTTCGCACAACAACCGACCAGCTTGCAGAAATGAAGCAGGTGATAAAAAATAAAACGCGCCCCGGCAAAGGGTATAATAATTTCCCAAACGCTAAACATCTGCCCATAATGAGGGGAAGCTCGACGGAACGCCGATGCATCGCGGAGCCCCGGAGTTTGGAATTCCAGCAAAAGGGCGGAGGCTTTGGAAGGCAGCAAGGGCGAACCCGATCGCATTCTCCTGTGGCGGACTCAAGCCCTCTGCCTCGGTCGGTTGACAGTTTCCCAAACCTCCGTTCCTTGCCTTCCCACAGCAAGCGCGGTGCGTTGTTCCTTTTCTAACTTTTCCACACCGTAAGCAGTTTGCGTTCAAGCATCGCCCTTTGGTAAGGAGCACGGCAAACCGGGTGGCGGGCGGCAGCAGGCCGGAAATCATATTTTCCTAATGGACCGGAGCGGGCTTTAATTGCCGACCCGTAGGGCACCCCGGGAACGCCTAGCCGGTGCTCCAATTACGCACACCGTGTGGCTGATGCATGTGTGTGTGTGTATGGGATCGTGCGTTTCCTTGGACCTCCCATGCTGCCGCAGCGATTTTCGGAGCGCGAAAATGATATTCAAATTTATGGCTTTTCCTTTCGACGCGACTGCCCGAACCCGAGCCTCTAATCGCTCTGAATGGGTCGCGTTTTCCCCCCTACGTTTTCCCCCGTTCTGCCCGTGCGTCGTGCCGTTCCAATTTTAGAGCCCAGTTAAATCATAAGATTCGGAAACGACGCGGGTTTGTGTGTGAGCCTGGCACAAAAATAGCGCATAAATCATGGTGCAGCCTAGCCACATCTAACTAGCCGACGATCGGGGGGGGGAGGATGTTGACCTGGAGTTGCCGTTGTCGGGGAAGTTCCTGACATCTGTTTCCTTTCACGGTGAGTTAAGACGACCGGCCATTATTAGGCCGAAAAACGCGTCAAAAGTAAAACATCGCTGAAAGCGGTTGGAAATCTTAAAAGAAAACATCACCCCAAACTCCCTTTGTGGCGTTACTGGCGAAAAATACAGCCAAGGAGTTGAAAGTGTAATTTAATTCATTTAACTCGTCCCCCCGACCCAGCAATGCGTTCCTCCATTTTCCGTTACGAGGCACGCCGTAGTAGGCTCGCGTTCTTGCTTCACTGGCGTGGCGTTCTCTCGCTTCGCTTCTTTGCCGTGTTCTTGTCTGCGAATCGGGCTCAATTAAGGCACTGATAAAACGGCCAAAAACCCTCCCGAAACCAACGGTATCAATTAATTCCACACCACCACCGAGTCGGGTCCCAGCCAGCCTTCTAGAACGGGGGGGGGGGGGGGGGAGCTTCTTCCGAAGCGTCTTGTCCTGGGCAGCATTTTCTGCTCGGTTTTTGTTGTGCCCTTTTCTTTGCGGGCATCACGAGGATGCGTGAGTTGTTTACCGAGCAGAGGCGCACACACACAAGCACGTACGGGAGCGTACACGCATGGATACTATAATTTTCCCTTTAATATCTGCCAAAACGATCGTGGCCATCGTGTGACCGCACTGAACCGTACCGAAGACGTCGAGCTCCAACAAGGAAAAAGCCCACGGTAGGGAGGGGAGACATTGGTGTGCAGCTCAAAGTAAAAGGGGTGAGAGGGAACAAATGACAGAAACCGCTGCTACTGCAAGTCGCACCGCAACCATCCACCAGCGATCCATCGGCAGGTTGCCCGAAAAGGAAGAATCCATTCGCAAACCAACCTCCGGAGAAGGAGAGGAAAAGCGAGCCCGCGACGGAAAGCGGGCATCGCGGGCTACCAAAATAGGCCTTGAAGGAGGCAAGTTGATTGCTACGCGTTCGCATGGAGTTTGATTGGCTCGTTGGCAATTTCAGCTTCCCGCGTGTCCCCAATGGTCTGCTCCATTCCCGCTCCAGGCTTCCGTCTCACACGATGCCCGATGATCATGCGAAAATGGTCTCGTCTACCCCCACCACCATCGCCCCACGGTCATCATCACCGGCCGCCTATCAGCGTCATCGATTATCCCAGCCTTGCGCCGGCGACCCGGATCGCTTCGACCGCGAAAAGCGCGCTCCAGGAAGCGAGGCGCGAGGCCAACGAAAAGCCAAGTCCGGTAGCCGCGCATCGACAAAAACAAACGAGGAAAAAAAACACATCGGAACGGGGGGGAGGGGGAAAAGAAAATGCCACAAGCGTGGATGCGCAGAAGCGAGAGAGAAAAGGCTTTGCGCGAAGGAAAAACCAACTTCGCCGCTGGAGGTTCGTTGAATTCCCGGGGAGCGCGAACGCGCGTACTCTGCCGTTGGAATATCCGAATCATGCGCCGAATCATCACTGCGACTATATGTATTGTGAAGTGTGTGTGTGTGTGTGTGTGTGTGTGTGTGTGTGTGTGTGTGTGTGTGTGCGTGTCTTTTTTTCAGGTTCAGGTTTTCTTCCCCACTTTCTCGAGCCGTTCTTACGTCTCTGATGAACGAGGCCTGAAATGTACGCCTATCTCCGGGCGCGCCCCGTCCTGGGTCCGAAATCGATTCGCGGCGTCGGTTTAATCGGTGACAGTCGAGTGATCATTAATTGGCCATCGGAGCCGGGCGATACCGGTTGCTCTGCGCCCGCTGGAGGACAACACTTTGCATCTCTGCCCCGTGGGCTTGGCGTTAGTTTGGCGCCCCCCAAAGAGACACTCTTACACCGTTTCTGACTCCATCAAACAAACATTCAAGCGTTCAACTTAACATTCCCAAACTGTATCCAAAATTGCATCCCAACTCCAACTAAGCATCGGATCGGTTACTCTCATTCCTCATGTGCAGAGCAGTTGGAAGTTTGGGACTTTTTTTTCCGCCGCAAATACTAGAAATTTAGTTGAGGGGTGAATGTGTACATACTGTTGGTGGTTGACCAGAAGCAACAGCCAACTGTTAGGATGGCATCAGAAACGGTGTATCTGCCTCACGGAGGGGTATCGCCAACTCGCACCTCATCGTCTGAATGACCACTCAAGTGGACTTATCACACGCCGTTGCGCGATCGCTCACCCATTAGCTAAACGAGCCCCATTTGTATTCCGCTCGGACAAAATTCCGTCCAGATCGGACCCGGCCGATACAGCGCACGCCCACGGCGTTTGAACGTGAAGAACTTCGCCCGTAGCGTTGCGTACGGACGACATTTACATTTTCCTCAGCCACCACCAGTAACCAGTGCTGAGCATGGAATGTTTGAGACCCAAAGACCCTGCCCGTGCCTCTGTGTTGGTGGACACGCTAGAGATGGTGCGCCAAAAAGGGTGTTCTGCCCATTTCTCTGACCTTTCGCGTCCCGCGACCGCCCGTACCATAGTGTTCACCTGTTCACTGAAGCGCAACGGTATACACACAGCTCGGGTTGGTTGGAACGAGCGGCGTGTAACGATCGTTGGCGTTCTTTCTGCTCCAAGCTGCTGGCAGCGACCCTTTTGCGAACGCACTCCACAACCTTCATCGCAGTACAGCGGTAGCGTTTCCAAGTCATTCGAGCCGTTCTTGTAAGCAGCATAGAGACCTTCCCCAGGTCAGTCAGGCGGGAGCGATTTGGCTGCATGGAAAAATCATAACGCGCTCGCGGCTGTCGCATACTTTTTCGATCGCTTCGTTCGCACGCTGGAACATACATTTCTTTTCTCCCTTTTGTGTTTGCGCCAAAGGCACACACGGAAACCCGAAGCGTAGAACACGGAGGACACCACGTACAGCCGAAGATCCGAAGGTTCCGTGTTGATTTTTTTGTGTGTCTGTTTTCCTGTTCTTCTCCGCACCGCGGTCGTGGGAACCGTGCGTCTTCGAGATGGTGTGCATCGAAATTTCCATCTGCAACATATGTTGCATCCATTTTCCTCGTTTCCCGGGGCCCAGCCCGAATGCAGCCGCTTTTCGGCTGCACGACCGAATCGACTTGCATCGCCAACCGTTTCGTACCGCGCGGTGGACGCAAAATAGTTTTCCTCTGTTCTGCGGTTTGAAAATAGCAACGGTTTCGCGCTAGCGAATTGCACAAAAATAGCGTACATTCGCTAGCGTCGGATCAGGATCGTCGTATCTTCCGACGCTCCAAAAAAGGGGTAACAAAGCTAAACCGGATTCTGATGCGGTTCGTTATGCGACGGGCGCGAGGCCTGCCGCTTTCCAGCTACCGGGAACTATCTCCGGGGGGCAGGGCAATAGTTTCCGCGGAGGGAGGGCCAGAAGGACGGACAGAGGGAAGAAGGGACGCGCGCGATAAAATGCAGCTTCCCCAGACCCCAGGTCCAGGTTTCCTTTTACGGCGCAGTGGAAACGGACGCGATCGTTAGCCCGTTTGCTGCCTGATTTCTTTTCGACGCGGACGCGGATTTTTCCCCGAGCAGCCGTGCCGGAGGGGGTGGAGGAGTTTGGTTTGGGTACTGGTTTTCCATGGAATGGGCCGTTAACAGGACGGCACGGTGTAAGAACCCGTGCCCTACCAGGGTTGAACGCTGCTGCTGCTGCTGCTGCTGCTGGTAAATTCCGGAACTGTACCCAATTGGAAATGAAGCGCGCGATGAACGAGAAGAACTGTGGGAAAATAGGGAAACCAGCCCGGGGCTGCGTGTGATCGTTCTTCCGTGCAGGCTACGCAATTTCAACAAATCAATCGCATGATAAAATGGTCCAGTTAATGAGATCCCAGCGGTATGTTTCAGGCCCAACGGTTGAGATCAACTTCGAGAAAGTGTTGCAACACATAAGAAGAGCATCTTTGAACTTGTTAAGCCGTTTTTGTTGCTTTTTAATGGTCTAATGGCGCATTATTTTAAAACATTTTGAAAGAATCTTTTTCAGTGAGTAAATGAAATCACAATGACAAAATGTTGTCCCACTTTCTTGCTAGCAACTCGTCCTGTACAGCAGCTCAGCGACAGAAGCTTGAAGAACAGTTTGAGATCATAATTATATGCGACTCATCATCATCGTCAGCATGCTAATTATGCTGATTGGTGCGAATCGGCGACTCCATGCAGTTAATAATGATACATTTGCGGATTATTCAGTCGAGACCGTCACCTTCGCCATCGTCGTCGTCGTCGTCGTCGGTGACAAGTGATCTTACATGCGGTACGCTCGTCTCGACAGCCGGACACACGACGGGGAAGATGCTCCGAGCGCGGAGCAAAAGGCTAAAGCGTAATAACCACACATGCCTCGGAGATGGCTCGGGCTCGCGATGCACCGTTCCGAAACCGAAGCAAGAGAAGCTGCCCCACAAGCTGGATCGCCGTAGATGGGAGTGAACCTTGCGCCCACTATAGTCGCTACGACCATCTTCCCTAGCCCCTTCCGATCAAGCGAACATCCGCTGTACGACAGACAACCCCCGCGTCCGTCCCCAACCGGTGAACATTAGCCCCTGTGGCGCCCTTCGAGGAAGATCTACGAACGGCTTCTTGGCGCGAAGAGCCTACTCTACGATAACGCTCCCAAAAGGTCGAACATGGGCGCAAGTGGGCACGGGAACGAGGACGACGAGGGGAGGGCAGAAAACGATAGAAGCGGGAAAGGGCAGGCTCCCATCAAGCTCCAAAGCCGGTCTGGTTTCCTGTTATTTACTACAGAAGGCTCGCAAGATCGATCGATCGATCGGTTGAAGGTGGTCCCAGAGAAGAATGGGAGGGGGAGAAGCAGCAAAAGGCACCGAAGAACCCGAAAGACGCAGAGGGCAGACGTCGTCAGTGCTGTGTGTAGACGTGTGTAGCGGGCAAAAGGGCTTCGAACGGTTCCTTCTCGCGTGAGGGATGCTCGACTGGATGTCGTAATGCGGCTCCAGGCGATTCACCGAATGCGAAGACGACGTGTGGGTACAAGTCTTGTGGGTCTTCGAAAAAGGACAAGTCAGCAAGGTGCTTTTATTGTGAAATATCGTCGTGACGAAAGCAGCACTACGAATGGCTGTTCGTTCGTGCTGTTTTGCATAATCGATGTCAGCTCTTCAGAAGGACTTGCTGTAACTTTACGACAAATTCGCATCTCGAAACAAAAAAAAACCCGCGATATTCCTTGCCGAGAACAACAACTCTCATTCACACCACACCACGCTACAAGTCATTAAAACTCATCTCAACGAAGGTTCTTCCTCGGACGAAAGCTTATTTCACCGGTTTTCAAAGCTGGGTTGTATTCGCTACAGGCCTTTGTTTTATTAATGAATCCCGACATTAAAAAAAAAGCAATTTATACTGAAAAGCGCCCCGCCTGCAAGGCAACTGGGAGTGTTTGTAATACAAACACGCCTGATCACGTACGATGCGCATCAAACCGTTGCCCAAAATCTTGACGCCGCGGAATGAGTCACAAGAAATCGTGGCAACCCACCGGGAAGAGAAGAAGCTTTTAATTGAACCAGCCGTTCGCGCCGCTGCTGCAGTAAACCCAGCGTTTTGTAGACTTTTTCAGGCCCAAAAAAAATCTTCCCCGCGTCAAACACACACACACACACGCAAAGGCAAACACTTGGACACAGGAAAAAGCGAACTAATCTGTTCCATCGCTCTGAGTTGGACTTGCGGCGTCGTTCTCGGGCTACCTTGAGCCATTCAGCCCGACCGCAGAAGAATGGTGGCTTGTGATTTGTGAATGAAAACTTACCCAATCATCCCTGATGAAGCGATCGCCTCACGCCAGGGAAGAAGAACCTGGCCTGGCTGATGGAAACCGATGGAAGAACGAAAAGGAAAGCCCTAAAAACACGCGCTTGGAAGCTGAGGAGGATTTGGAGTCGGTCTTCTTCTTCCGTTTAGTGCGCCGCATCGCCGCCGGGTAGTTAATCTTCGGTCAGCCGCACGCCGGGCAACACGCGTGAAATGATCAAACGAACGAAGAACCATCGGTTACATCGTTTTCCGCGCGCCCAGCTGCTTGTAGGTGAACTTTAACATCCCGCCCTTCCAGCGCCTGGGGTGTGTAACGAGCAAATGGGTAATCTAGGAGGGAGCGTTTTCTCAATTACACGCTTCTATTACTCATCCAATTCTTGCGCGGAACGCGACCACCGCTCGGATGCAATTGCCGGCCAGTTTTTCGTCCAAACATCCATTCCTTTGGCGCGAGACACTTCGCCAGGCACCCGCAAAGGGCTTCCCTGCTGCGCACTGGCGGCTGCGCTGGCGGGATTCTCTTGTACGCAGAAGAAACACATCCGCTGCAAGTGTCGTGGTTTGTGTTGAGATCGGGCCAAGTGACAAAAGACGGTTTCCCAACTCGAAACGCTCGCGAGAACAGAGCTGTTGGACCAAATCAATTAAATCAATTGACAACGATTAAGTTGCCGAAGGCGGCGACTGCGTGGCGATGGTCGCGAGCAGTCCGAAGATGCTGAACACTTCCCGTTACGCCGTATACACCGAGACACGAATGCATGTCAACACAGGTTTAATGATTTTAGTACTGCAACAGTTGGATTGTAAAATAAGGGACGATATGTTTTCTCGTTTAATTTAGTAAAAGTAAATTTGAAACATAAATCAAATTTATCTTTAATTTATTACATATTTTAGCTTTTTTTTTTTTGTATGGAGTTTTGGGTACACTAAAAACTCGACCAATACTGTACACCGTTGCTTCTGAAACCTTCCACACATTAAGTTTAAGCACTGCAGATGTTGTTGAAGATTTGTTTGATAAATGCTTTTTGATAAAATCGTCTAAATTTAACATTTGAAACTCAGTTTTACTAAACAAACAAAACAACCATGAACGTTCTGACAGTTGTTGACAAAATAACGTCACACCGTGATAATGTTTTAACTCATATTTTTATGGCACAAACCAAAGATTGTCTGCAACTTTCTGTAGTTTAACGGTTAAACAATAATCATTCGCTGCATTATCGAATTTTCATTTCCATTAAACTTAATTTAGAGTCAAAAATTACTCTTATAAAATTAACTATTACTCCGCGTATGCATACAGCGCTGGCCACTACTGTAATCCAATGACGCTGGCATATCTGTCATGGTGTATACATCAAAGCAGAGAAAGGTGAATACAGCAAATAGGAATCGATGAAATATCGATCACAAAGGGGGAATCGATGAATTTACACAAGAAGTTTTTTTCTGTTGGAAAACTTAATGAATTATTTAATTTCTGTTTTGTTTGTTTGAATGATGTTTTTGTTCTTAGCAGATAAAGCAACAAATTTTCTCTTAAAAAAACTTAAAATTCTCAACATTATAGGGTAAAACAAGGTTTATCGGGCCTGCTAGTAAAGTATAAAATATGTCAAGGCTTTAACAGAGTAAACTTTTTTGTTTTTTAAAGTGTGTAAGTGATATCGTTCTACGCATATGCGCATGATTAATTCGCAATCTTTAAATAAAAAAAAAATAATCAAAAAGATATGAATCGCATAGCTCTTAACTCATCCGAACAGCAAGCGTCTTTGTTCGTTACCATTTTTGTAGCACCGGACAAACATTCCCGTTTTATAAGACACTTTAGCATGAAAAGTGGCTTAAGTCCGACGCAGGCTCGATGATCGACGAGGCAACATTTCCAAGGATCACCAATCCCGTACATCTTCCGAGAAATGGAGAAAAAAGAGAGGCAGGTTTTCCGTGTTGCGGGCGTAACGAGTGAAACCCAAATCTCAGCCAACTGGCATCGGTACACAGTTTTTCCCCAGGCCAACATGAGATCATTTCCTTTGCCATCTGAAAACATATGGACCAGAAAGCCGCCACGTAGAAAGCCAAGTTGTGGGTGTGTGTCTGCATTAAAAAAAAAACTCGAACATCTGAAAGCACTTGAACGTTGGCATCGTTTTTGTTTCCTGCGTTCGGTGCCGTTTTTTCTCCGAGCCACTTCACTCCCGCATGCGCACATTGTGCGCTGAGAAACGATCGACGGATGCACCCGAGGATCCGGAGGACCGGGCGGTACGAGCGACAATGTATCTCTTATTTCATTGGGAAAAAAAGAAACGAACTGCTCTAAGATGCATTCGATGTCCGCCTGTTCACACCAGGCGACACGCAGCGGCGGCGGAATGTAGCTCCGGGCTGCGAGCGATGGGAATGGCATACAAATAAAAAAAAGGCAACTGTTGCTGCTGCTGCTGCTCCCATATGCTTGACGCCTTGGCCTCCTCCCTGACGGGGTCAATCATGTGCATTAAATAAATCGTGCAATGCTTCACCTTCATCGTGCTACTCCCCCGATGATCGAAGATCGTTAATGGATGGCCCCAAAAAAAGCGGTGGTGGTCGCTTCTAACCTATTTAACTCACAGCTCTTCCCCTTTCTTTTTGCCCAACGTACGGGAGGGGGGGCGTAAATGGGTTCCACGATCAGTCGAATGCTGATATATCGATTTAATTGGCCATTTTTTACAATCCCACCACTTGTCGTAAGTAACAAAAAAAAAAAAATTCGGCAGCACCGAAAATGGGATACAAATGAGAAACAAACAGCAATTGAAAGACGAAATGAATTATTCCAATTGCTCGTCGCTTCTACAAAACGGGTCACCACGAGGACGCCGGCAGCATTCCCAATTTCCAAATTAGGTTGACATGAAAAGTCAATAACAAAAAAAAACTAAAGTGTTTAACAAACCGATCGACCAATGCAGCTGGAATTCGATCGGCGTCTTTTCGGGTTGGCCGATGACAGATTTTATGAACCGCAGGCCAAGACGCTCACGAAGAAAACGACCCCGAGAGGCCGGCCGGGCAGCGCCACAATTAAAGATGCTGTGGGAATGCACTCGTCTCGGCGTTTCTTGCCCTCGCGCCGCGCTTTTACCAGCCACCGGCGCGAAGAGAGTTCGAAGTGAAGAAGCGCGAATTTTATGTCATAAACATGGGTTTTCCTTTTTTTTTCTTCTTAAAACCTTTTGCGTTCCCTTATCTGCCAGCAGAGCGCCACTATCCGGATTCTCACGATGCACCGATGCCGGGGCTGCAATTATCGGGCCCACTTGAGGATGGAAACTTTTCACATCATTACTTTATCTGCCGACAGCAGTGGGATGCGGCTCTCGGAGGACACCATCAACCGTGCGACACTCGAGAAAGGGGCCGGGCGCGCGATTCTGGTGACATTTTTCTTCCCTCGCAGGCAGCTTTCCACTTTTCTTCGAGCTCGAGAGCGGAAGGCAACGATCAAGATCGGGAGATCACATTAAACAAGGGAGAGAATAAAAAACGGCCGCATACGATCGCGACCGTTCCCTGGAGAACCCTACGGCATCGTAGAACGTCGCCGGTGGATGAGTTCTCCAAAAAAACTAATATTGTTCCAGCCTGCTCACGCACACAGGGAGGATGGGAAAGGGAGCTCCCGTGCGCAACGGGCTTGCCCTGCGGTTGTGATTTATTTATTTGTCAGCAGACCCTTGAGAATAATTTTCGATGAAAAATGGAGGTAGTCCCCGTCGGGGTGGTGATGAGTAGAACGAACATCGTGAAAGAAAACCCACTACACGAAGAAGAGGAAAAGCAGTGCACCATACGAAACTCGGGAAAAAAGGGTGGAATTATGATGAGGCACTATTTTCATTGTTGGGAAATTAGAATAACAAACAAGGATCCTCTTGTGCTTGCAACCCTTGAGGTTCTGGGAAGGAGTGGTTTGCTGAAGGAGATGTGTTTTTTTTTATCTTCACCAACACTCCCGTGCAGGAGAAGAAGCACCCAAAAACGGGAATGATCTCGATAGCGACGTCGCCCCGGTGGTTGCTCAATTAGTTTTCGATTCATCAACGTTCAGAAGCAATCACCGATGCGCATCTCGAGCGGAGTTGCGTTGCATTCCCGTTCGTAGAGTCGGAAGTGAGCTCTCGTGTTTCCGTTGAGGTTCTCGCGGCACAACATCCTCACCAGGATGTTCTCTGTTTTTCTTTTCTTCGTTCGCTTACATGCTCTCTTTTTAAAAGGTCCTTCAGAGTGTCTCCAAACGGTTAGGGGTGCCGTTCGTAGGAATCCTGTTCCACCGGAAGGAAGTCGAGAGTTGAGCATCCGAGTGGTCTAGCGAAATGACGCTCGATGGAAGTGTCATTTGCCTACATGCATCATCGATCTGGACAAACATGGGAAAAGCATCGGTTCGTAAAAAAGATAGAGAGAGAGTTCAGGATAGACGCCCTTGACGCAGCAACGCCCAACAGCCACCTTCCGGTCGTCGCCGGAAGGAAGGAAGGAAACGAACGGCCAAACGGAAACGGGACTGAAGCTGTACGCAGTGGATATAAGGAGTTTTGCATAGCCACGACTTGGAGAAGGGAATTACTGTGTCTGTAGGCGCTTGAGCCCCCGAGAGGCACTCGACAAAATGACGTACACCCGTTCTGCCAAGGGAAGGATTTTTTGTGCGCCTTGCAAACGTCAATTTCATCTCAGGCTTTGAGTTTTTTTTTTTTTCCTTCAGCTCTTCATTTTATCTGGAGCACCGGACGTGGCGGGGTAATTATCACATCCGGGAATCCGGAGGGGAATTCTGAGACTTCTGCAATGGTCCGCGTAATGATGAGGCTGGCTGCAAGCCCGCACCGCCTTTGCCGCTGGAGCAATCGAACGGAAATAAAACTCGATCGTCACACGCCCGGGCGACAATTACTGCGGCGCGGATGATAATAACTGTTCCCTACCTCGAGGCGTCGCTTCCCAGGATAAATTCCCATTCACGATGCACCATTCCAATAATTCTTGCCCAGCGGAAGAGGATTCCTCGAGGCTCCTGGAAGGAATGCCCTACTGGAAGCGGATCGTTAGTCTTCGGTTGCTCAATTTAGCTGACCTGCAATAATACGCCACTCGAGGGTCGAACGAGCGGTTTTTCACTTCACTTGAGCAAGGCTAACAAAGTTAAGATCATCATGTTTTCTGAAGTATGTTAACGGTTGCCTTGTACCGCTAGGATCCAGTATTTGGAATCATTTTTCCAAGATTCTCTTCATCAAACCTACGGTTTTTTTTTACTACAAAGACTTGCAACGCTCTAATTACCCATCGATCCGGACACGCAGAACAAAAAGACTCATTTTCTAGTTTCCAAACTAATCACTTGATCGCGATCGCTACAACAACGACTGTTCGCCGGCTGTCATAGTCTCGCGATCCTCTCCTTCGCCATCTTTCCCTTGAGTCCCGTAAGAGATTCGGCTCCATCTTCTGCGTGATCCAGTTGATTAACCAAACGACGACCGGATGCCGAAACGATTTAACGGTATCGACGCAAAGGGAACGCCGCCACCGACGCGACCCAAGACGGTGCCCCCATCGAGGGTGGAAAACAGCCGAAGCCTGTCTGCCAAAAATCCACCGTCCCACCGACCGAAAGTGTAAAAATGGAATGACTTCCTGTGCCGGAGCACCTCGTCAAAATCATCGTCAACGATTCCCATTCGAGAGCGGGCTTCCAACAGGGCTTTTGCCGGGGACGGAGCGCGTCGCTCGGGATGAAGTTATAAAAGTTTCAAGCCCAACATCGGCCATCTCGCCGGAGGGAAGGTCATGTGGCGTGCTTTCACCTGGGAGGCTCTAATTTTCCGAATTCCATCCCGCGCTGCTCATTAAAAGTTTATAGCGGTCACAAACGTTGCGGACGCGTTTTCGCTGATTATCGGGGCGAAAAACGTTAAAAAACGAGATCTTTGGATCGCCTAACAGTTTGAGGCAAGCTGTCCACCAACTGGACTGGAGCCTGTGGGACCGTTTTGGAGCTGTCGTTTAGTAAGCATCAGTGCGATCCCCGTTGCAATATTACGATCGATTTGTATGCAAAAATACAAAGTCTCCCTATGTCTCCTGCTCGCCTCAGCCCCGGACTCGACGTCTGCAGATGTGCATGCAAACTTCTGGTGAGAGGTTTATGTTGTTACTGTTTCGCTTTGCTGCGCTTCGAACGGCGAAACCGAAGGCCAACCGCGAGGCAGCGCGGTGAGTGAATGGGTATGGAGAAGATTTATGATCATTCCTTCCAGCCGCGCACCGACATGTGTGTAGCATCGCAAATGAATGCAAAGGCGAAGGAAAAACGACCTGTTGCTTCTTCGCGATCGGTGATGCAACAAATGGGCTGTGTCATGACTACTTCTTACTTTGGTTTTTTGTTTTTGTTTTGCGCTCTGCCAGAATCAGAAATAAGTAAATCTTTCCCAATATCAATCGCCAGAGCCGCTCGCCTAGCCGCGGCTAGGACAACTAGTAAGATCTGTTCTATGAAGGCATTCCGATTTCGCACGTACCATTCACACTAACATTAATATGGTGTAAAGGATTGTGGTTTGCTGAGCACGTTCGCGCACACGAACAAATTAACTAAGCAAACGCGCATGTCGAGCAAGACAAGTCTGTAAAAAAATGTTCGACAAAGAAAGGCAACACTGTGGTCGAAAAGTATCGCTCGGAAAACATGACAAGTAACTTTCAAAACATATGTTTTTAAAGTCCTTGAATTTACATGCATTAATTTCAAACTCATTGTTTTAAATGCCGTATAATTGATAATGTTAACGTATACAGGTTTTTCAGTTTATACACACTAAAAAGTTACTGATGGTTAAGGATCTAGCTGTATATAACATAAAACTAATTCATAGAGATTTCGGTCAGAGAATTTTTCAATTCTTACAATAACAATTTACAATTCCATGGTATTATATAACATTGAGATCAACCAACAGGATTTACAGAATGATCTGATGTTACCTTTCAGACATTCTCAAGAAAGCTGCTCTGGTTGCCAGAAGCGTTCTAATTTATGTATATTCAATTACACTGATGCTTTTAACAATTGAATCCTTCAATAAAAAATATGTTTTAACCTTTTGTTTGTAAATCGTTGTGCATACGATTATCAATAATGTTTTAACCTTTAACCAAGTTACCAAAATTTATGCTCTGGACAAACCATTCTGCTCGTTTTGAAAGCTTAAAAAGGCGAAAAGTAGCACACATTCGCGCCACACCGTTCCATGATTAATAAATTTAATAAACCTACCCAAGACCCCCCCCCTCCCCACCCCCTCCCCCCCCCCCCCCCCCAAATCTCGCGCACAAACATTCAATGCTAAGCCGATGCGTGGGAGTTGTGATTACAAAATTTATTATTCACCATCGGCTCGGCGCGGGCCCCGGGATCGCTTGAGCCGGATCGTTTGACGGTGCGCCTTCCGACCATTCAGACGCAAAAGGGGTGGGAGGGAGGTAAGCCGGTAGGGTGGAATGTTTCGCCCCCGGGCCACCCGTTTCCCGGGGCCCGATCGCCTGAGAGAAACCTCCACCAGCAAACCAGCCGCGATCCTGGGCCGCGACGACGACTATGGCGATTTAAAATTCACACTATAAAACGGCACTAAGCCGCGACGGGGGGAGCAGCGGGGGGAGCAGCGGGAAACGTCAAACCTTGCACCGTACAGCAACACACATTTCAGTACGCTGATCCTGCTCTTGGACTGGGCTCCGGGGAGCTCGGATTTCAGCGTACCGAGCAAAACTTTGGCCAGATTAAACCGGCACGAGATGCGGCACTGGTGGGGAAACGGTGTCACCACCACCACCAACGATCTTAGTTGGCATAAAGACACAAACAACCACACACCAGCACACACAAAACATCAGGAAGGCTGCGCTGGTGGGACTTTGACTGGGAGCAAGTAGCTTCAGGTCAGGTTTTTTTTTTTTCTTGAACCGCCGAGGGCGCGACAAAGACATTCAGCAACAAAGACACCGCAGTGTTTCGCTTTCGGTGTGTAAAATGATATTTTTCCCGAGAAACTGTCGCGATTTAACGTGGTTCCGTGGATTACGGACGTGCTGCGAACGAATTAGGGGGCTTAAGTTTTCCTTTGTAAATTGTAAGCTGAGTTTTTGTTTTACATACTGTTCAGTTTCAGAGGGCTATAGCTGTATTAAACATTACCTTGCCTACTCAATTCGTTACGGTGAAGATTTTAGAAAAATCCCAAGCTACCAACAATTGTATATTATATTTATGCCTGATATAGTCCGACACAGTTCACAGTCAGTCCTTCCTCCGGAATAACCGAGTGCGTGTGCCGGCACGATATGACCAGCGGCGGCGTGGGTTCGAATCCAGACCGGATCTCACACTATCCACGTAAGATGAAGGGGGAAAAAAGTATTGTTAGCCCCTCGTATCGTAGAAACGGGTCGGCTTGACCAAATGACGGTCGTAAAGCCAAGAAGAAGAAGACAGTTCCACGAAAAACGGAACATTTTATCTATTGGAATCAAAACGTTTTATCTTTTGAAATTTAAAATCTACCTTCCCTGCTAGGTTAATAATTCCGTTCGATTCCGTCCAAATGATTGACAGACCTTTATATGTGTTTATCAGTTTTTTTAGGCGCGGCCCAATAATCAAGTCCCATCTTCCTTCCCTGCATTACAAATATAAGAATCTTTTTTCTCCTACCAATGCAACCTGAACCGCGGTGGCGCAATGTTTTCCGCCTCTCTGTACATTTGTTATCAAAGCCCGCGGAGAGCAATCAGAGATTGACCGCAATATTGTCCGTAGCCACATCCCAACAGGGCACCGCACAGTGTCAGTGACAGAGGCCTAACAACATCAACCTGACCACAAACGGCCACCACCCGGCGAAAGATATGGCCGTGTTTGTTCGTACGTTTGTTTGTTTGTTTGTTTGTCTGTGCTTTGCTGTGCTGCGCTGCCAGCCTTCTTATCGTAGCAGAAAAATAAACAACCAACGAGCCTCAGCCTAACCCCCCCCCCCCCCCCCCCCCTACTTTTGTCGCCACTCGCACGATCTAGAGTGCCTTAAGCCCTGTCGTTATCTTATCTTATTTTATCATAAGAAAGGTTGAGTGCGTGAAGGTATCTCCAAATGCACCGGCGTAGCGTCTCACTCGCTTCGGCGGCAAAGGGTGGCATCATATATTTGAACTTTACCTCACCTACGAATATTCTGGATTTATTTAGCTCAACTCTAGATAGAAAAAAAAATTCTACTCGGCCAACAGAATTTTGAAAGAAAAAATATCACCTCCCAACAGAAAAGCGGTTTAAAATGAGGTTCGACCTGGCCTATGTAAATCTGGGCACGATGTTCTGAAGTGATTTGAATAACGATCCTAATGCTACCAGGAACTGTGCGATGGTTCGAGGGGACATTATTAATATTCAACTCGTTTCAGCAGAGTTGAACTGGAAAAATGGTTTACCTGGAAGCAAACGAGTTCTATTGGTTCTTGAATGTCAAAGTAAACCGGCAACCCGTTGCACGCGGGACGAATCCTAAGGGCGATATAATTTATAGCGTGTGCGCTACAGAAGAATCGCAAGTGGATTAGAGCACCCGACAGAATTGAAAATTCGGACAACGAACCATCGGTCCAAAGGTTCGAAAATTCTGCAGACGAACAGTACCAGCATCGAAGCTGGACGAATTTGTGGTTCTTCGGCAGCAGCTTTCTCCCCTTCCCGATTAAGTGGTTTGTCACAAGCCATTTCAAAGCCGGCCCCATGAATGGAGCAACCAGCCATACAGTCCGACACTGAATTCGTGCCCCGAAACCGTCCGTTCCGGATGAGTTCAGTCCGGTGGCGGCGAGGGAGCGTGTTTCATTTTCCATTTTCCCCATCACACACACACACACAACACGGACAATGCGATGGCGCCATGCGTTCGCGCGCACCACCGTATGTCGATCGAAATGTGTACTCCGAAAAAAATAATAAATAAAGCAGGTCATCAATAGGGGAGTTTTTCCTCGCTTTCAACCGCTTGCGCACGCTGGTGTTCCCGCTTGAAGCTACGGTACGGTGGAGGATCGTAAGCGGTTTGCTTGCTGGCAACCCAAAACGGTCAGATTTCCATCAGCCGAAATGTAAGTACGCGGACGTCAGCTACGGTTTCCTCAAGTTCTTGTGCAAGAACGCCACATTTTGCAACTCCTTCAGCTAATTGCACGGATCGAGCCCCGGATCTCGGGAACGGGTTTTGCCGGAGGCAGCAGCAAACCACCTCCGGTGAGTGAGTGGGAGAACTTGTACCGAGCGCGGCATTAGTGTACGTGTACATTGGCAATTAATAGACGCCCGACCGTCCACCGGTCGCTCTTCTGGCGAAACCCGCAAGATTCTGGGTGCGATTGGACGCGACGCAAAGGGTGTTCGTCGCCTGGCCGCGTGTCAAGTTCTTTGTTCCAGCACACGGCACGGGGTATCGGGCCGCGTGGTCCGGGCTAGAACGTCGATGCGTGGTCGAGGAACGGGTTCTCACTCCCCGAGTGTGTTGTTGTACACACTTCCCTCTCGAATGTGTTTCCTCCCAAACGTGCCTCCTTTCCAAAGCTTTTCTCTGCATAACGCGACAAAAGCGACAGGCTGTGGGAATGGACAGCAGAGTGGAGCGAAGCAAAGCCATCCAAAAAAACAACAACAAAAACCCCCATCGAACGAAGCTGGGTAATATTTCAGCGCTAAATCATGGCCCCGACTTTGGCCGGCCGACATCGTAATGGTGTTGGCAAAAATCCAAAACATAAACAATCCCAACCAGTCACACACACACGCCGCTTCCATCGAGGTGCGTGTTCCGCGTGACAATGTTTCCGTTTGCTGATGATGCACCCCCAGCAGAGGCTCCAAAAGCGATGCTCGCCCATCTCAAGGTTCGCGAGCAGAAAACAAGAGTTATGTATCAAAACTGGGAACTTTGCATTTGGCTTCTAACACACACACACACACACACACACACACACACACACGGTGAGCTGGCTGTTCGAGCCTTGCCGAGTGTTGGGAGGGTTGGTTTTTTTTTTCGACGCTGCCAAATCCGATTATCCTTCCTTCCCGCCAGACAATGCCAGCCATCGCGTACCGGATCGCATGCAGAAGCTGCTTAACGGCGCGAAAACTTATGCACGCCCGTAAAATGCACATATTTAAACGTCACGGTCAGTATGCGTTTCCCTGCGGGTTTGCTTTGTTTATTTTCGGAGTCGTCGTATACTTTCCTCAGTCCGTCTCAAGGCTTCCAACCCCTCATCAGTCCTACCTCGTTCCTCTTCCAGTTTATGCAACGATCGCGAGCCGTGGAGGGGTTTTGGAATCAACCCGTTGGAGTACGCGAAATAAAAAAAGAAGCGGACGCGAACAAACCAAAAAAAAAAAGAAAAGATCTCCGTAAACGTAAGATCACCGTAACGCCATCGGCAATGACATGGAAAATAAGCCCACCCCACCCCGTTCGTCGCCCGATTCCCGGTTTTCATTCACAACAAATTGCGAAACTGCTCGCTCGGTGAAGGCGATTGTTGGAACCGAGCGGAAGGCGATGAGCGGTGAAATCTATCTGCAAACAGCTAATCTCCTATCGGCCTCCAGCTAAGCCGTTCCAGGAAGGAAGACGCGGTGTAGAGTGTTTGTTTTGAAATAAAGCCTCGCGAAGCCGCGCGGGACCTGCTTCTAGGAATGCAATGACTCAGCCCCATTCGTTCGCTGGAAATATCGTCATCGGGAGTTCGAACAGTATTTACCATCACTTGCCGATTGGAGTGGTAAACCTGCGAACCAACGCCCAAAAGGAACGGGTTTTCGCCCGCTTGCTGCGTGGTGAAGGTTAAAGTAAACGTACCGTCATTCATGGCTCGAACGGTTGCTCACTTTGCAAGATCGACAAATAAAACTACGGGTTCGATCGTGGAAGCTGCTAATAGACACCTTGCTCCCGAGCGAATGCCACAGCTGCCGCTCGAGCTTCTTCAAGGTGCGGGCTGTTTTCCGGCGTTTCCCAGCTTCGCGAGGGGGCAAGAAAGCGGATACTTTGTACCGGGCCGAAGGGCTCCGCCGTAGGTCAACGCCGGGTGATGGGCTACAACGCAGCAAAACCATCGGACCGTGCCGTGCGGCTGGGCAGGGGAAGAGCGCGGAGGAAGTTTTGCACCAGTTTTCAGTTTCTTTTTTCAATGTTTTTGCATGCGAACATTTTCCCTCCCCCCCGGTTAACCGTGGTGGTGCACGCATGCACGGTTCACATGTCATGGGTGAAAGAAAACAAACAGGAAAAAAAAGCACGGAGAAAACGTTTTGAAAACGAGCAAGACAGAGGGAGAAAGATCATGGCAACGGAGAAACGCAACACGATGGGATGAGAAAATAATAAAAGTGAATGAAGTGAGCGAAGGAATGATGCACGAACGACACACGGGTGGCTCGAGGTGAGAAACAGAGAGAAGGGAAGAAAAAAACACCAACCAGCAAAACGGAAAGAGAGGAAAAGAAATGAAATAGTCATTGAAAAAGAAACATAAAGGCAGCATGGCTCCAAAAGGGAAATGATGAGGAACAGAAAACGAAGGAACAGAAGCGAGAAAACAAAACCAACCTAGCGAAAGGTATAAGCAGAGGGCGACATACAAGGAGAGGGAAAGAATACGCTGCACTCTATCACTTCATTCCACCAGGTATGGAGAGCATCGAGCGCATGCTGGCAAGTAAAGGAACAAAAAGAAACACAAGAAGGAACGGGGAGGAGAGCAAACATAATCATTTCTTCTGCCAGCATAAAGCCTTCGAGAGAACCTTCTGGCCCACGACCGATGCATAGGCGATCGTTACGCTAGCCCATCTAAGGTTCACCACCAACACCACCATTGCCATCATCGTCATCGTCATCATCCTCGTCCTCTTCGTCGCCATCAACATCAAATATCATCGTGAGCACAAATCAGGTCCTCACGGTGAACTTTACCTGTTCACCTGTGGACCCCTTGTGGAAAGGCCGGAAAAAAGGGCACACAATCTTTCGCCCGGCAGTTCATGTTGTGTGTTACCTTTTGTTTTATGCCTTCCCTGTGCCCTCCTTCTCCTCCTTTAGTGGTCCTCCAGAGAAACCTCGCCACCGACCCCGAGCCTTGTCGATGCGCTCCGGTGCAACATGTGTTTTCGGGATTCCGGAGATGCGTTTCGGTTCCGTGCGCACTTTTTTCGCAGAATAGCACCACAAACACAAAAAAAAGAAAAGATGAACCAAAGGAAGGATCGCAATCGGATTCCGGGACAGGATTTCTGGCGTTCGGCTTTCAGTTTGTGCGCGGTTCGCCGATTTTGCTGCTCACCCTTGAGTGCGTTTTTTGTTTTTGTTTTAGATCCCCCTTTTTTGTGTGTGTGAAACACCATCTGCAATTGCAGAACAGTTTATCCTCCTCCATCCTCCAGCCGGCTGTAGTTGCAAGCGTTACATAATTGCATACCTGTCTCCGAAACCTGCGCAGGGCTTAGAGGGCTGGGAGATTCGCGCTACTTGAAACCCAAATCGGACGGACTCAGGCGTTGGATTACCCCCGAGATCATCCCGTACTCTCGCTCTGGAACCTGACCACCAAACCCCCGGGGAGGAGGAAGAAAAAAGGGCAGCAAACAAATCTGCATCCAAATCTCGACACAATGCGCAACCCCGAACCCATGAGAAGCTCAAGGAAATTCGACACAACGCCAGTCAGGGCAACAAGGAAACGCACTCTTGTTTTACTCCGCGACCAGGCGCAAGCTTGGAATGGCGTGGGTATGGGAAATCAATTATCTCATTTTCCCGTCAAGGAGAGCGAACGCTGCCGGCCGTTGATCCTGCTTTGCCTGATGTTCCGGAACATCCTTCCACAAAGACGTCGATCAATGACAGGGCAACGGTTCTCTCGACGTCCGTGATTTTATCGCACTGGAGCTCCGCAGCTAGAACAAACCAGAACTCCCCCCCGTTGGCCCTGAGCGACTATCTTATCGGGCCGGCGTATGGTCTGTGTGAACTCGAGGCAACCTCGAGCTGACTGCGGTTGGACGAACTTTATCGTTGCGCGGTAGATTTCAGTTTGCATTAAACAAACTATGGAGTTGTTGGTTAAAGCTGCAGGGAGTTGCAAAGCCCTTTATTATGTACTTATATTAAATATTAATATAAAACCATTTTTTTTTTGGTACAACTTGTCTAACACACCCTAGAGATCCCCTAGAATCTTTCGTATTCTTGTGATGCTTAAACTGAACGACTAATATTATTCTATGAATAAAATTAATGAGTCAGATAAGTTTGAAAATGTAAAAAGACTTCTTCGTCCTAAGTCCTTGGAAACTTTTCAACTGCGAAAATGGCAAACAAAACAAAAGAAAGACGCCAACTCCAAGCCACCTCAACAGTTTGACGGTGCCTGATCGCGTCACGCATGAGGAAAATGGCGATTTCCTGTTTCAGTTTCCGTTGTGCTGAAGAATGATAAATTTGACTCCAATTACAAACGGACGGTCAAAACGGTGCGCGATCGTCGAGTGAGCGGCACGGGGCGACCGACATCCAACCGAAACAAAGCTTCCTGGCCAGTTCGTTCCAGCCCAAAGCAACCCCGAACTTTGAACGATTTGTTGGCGAACCCCAACCGCCCTCGGCACAACATTACGGCTAAACATCAATTGACACGTAAGCACACTAAACGTCCTGAAAGACGAAGGAAGAGAAAACGACCATATTCCGCACGTTGGATCGATCGGAGCGGTGGAAGTGTGTATAAATAATTTATGACGCAATAGGATTTGCTTGATCGAGCTGCTGCGACTGCTGGGTGCTGCTGTTGGATCGCGTGGGAGCCATTTACCTTGAGATGCGAATGCTTGCTGGGTCGCTACATCAGTCAGTTACAGACAGTGCGCGGCCAACGTTGAAACTGTTGAGGAATGGCTACAACAACACAATCCTTTCTACCAACCCGTTGCAGGGAGGTGGAAGAAGAGAAAAAAAAACTGTTCATGATGCTTAGAAGTGAATATTGTACCGCTTCTACAAACAACTTGAAGACTCGCAAAGGGGGTCGCGTTTAAAAATACTACGACGATTTATTCATACAGCATCGTTTTATTGCCGATCGGATTCGTCGAAATGCTTGACACGTCATGTGAAATGTTTGCGACCATGAACGATCATATTTCGAACATCTGACCAGAAAACCGGTGAAAAACAACTACCTTGGCCTGAAACAGTGATGGGTCAGTTAGTCTATTTTTACCACTACGTTTGGATGTACGTTACGCACCGCACATTTTCGCAACACGTGCTCCATTCGTTTTTGTTCGTGTTTCCCCATGAATAACCTGTTTTCCCGCGAACTTGCGCAAATCAAAATGAAGTGAGTTGTAGTTTTGTCACTTATCGATTTTTTAAGTCAAACGTACCTCTCATTTCGTTGATCTCGTGCTTGTGAGCGAAGTCCTTCATGTAGCAGCTACCGGATGTAACCAGGAGCGCCAGCATCAACACCGCCCTCGTTATCATCCTGAACGATGAGAAACCCATCTTCACTGTTTTATCACCGCGCAGCGGATCGATCGGTCGCACTTCACTGCTTTGCTCCGAAGCAACAGGTTGTTGTGTACAAAAAAAAAAAGAAACAACCCACTGTGCTGACTGTCGCAATTTTCTCACTCCGAAACCACTGCTTTCTCACCAGGGCGCCTAGCACCGCTCACACTCACTTGGGCTTGCTCACTCTACTCAACTCACTCACTCACTTGGTTCTTCTCGCTTCGTTGAGTTTAAACCACCCCGCTCCATAGCACATTCCGTCGCTGGTTTTGTGTTTTTTTTTTCTGTTGAGCCCAGCACTAGGGAAGTTTAATTGGATTTTGGGCACGAAGATATTCGCTTTTCGGTAAACTCCTTTACCGGACCTGTGCGTCTCGCGTCTTTGTGTGTTAATTGAGAATGTAACCGCGCAGAGCACGCAAACTTTCCGCACTTTTCAAGTCGACATCACCAACTCCTCGGCCTCTGCTTGTGGCTTGTGGCATCTCCGAGAGGAGGGCTGCTGTGAATGGTTGTGGCGTTGGTTGGCAAGATCCGACGAGAAGAAATTAACACCACCCGCTTTCTGCACAGCACAGCAGCAAGTCGTTGCGTTTGGTCAAACAATTCGGGATGAAAAACTGTCCATTGGTGAATCTTAGTTTTGGCCAAAATGTGGCAGGGCAAACCCTTGAAACACTTCTCTCTACGTCAGCAGTGAAAGAAAACCTGTTCAAACTGCTTGCTGTTTGTCTAGCGTACACTTGGGCAAATATTTTCTATTCTAGCTGCATTTTGCTCCCAGCATAGATATGCCTTTGTTTCTTCCATCACAAAACGAAACACTTGTTGCCACCGATGGCAAACGCCGCGGAACGTTGTTGACACGCCGTAGCCAACAGAGTTCTCGATATCGTTACAAGAACACTCCGGAATCACTGCCGGTAGGTTTTCCCGTGTGGCATGATGCACTTTGCACTCCGAAGGGGGTTGCCCGTAAAGGTATTTCGGCTTTCCACTCGATGCAGGCCCAATCTAGCGCCGTTCTACCCGATTGTTTTCATTTGCCCCTCTCGCCGCTTACACACGGTTGAGACGGTGAGGTCCCCTTCACTTCGGTTGTTTGCCTTCCCGTTGTTTGGCACCAGCGCAACGCACACCACCGCAACACCTGTACAGGCAGGCGGCAGGGGTTGGATGCGTAGAAAAAAAACCGTCGCGATGCGGTCGGTTCAGCACGGTGAGAAAAGCGCGTCACAACACCCGAGCAACCTTCATCTCACGACGCGCGATCACCGAAACAACAGCGCTTCATGAAGAGCACACCGTCGTGGCACAACACCGCAGGCATCCTTCACCGTGATCGCACGGTGATGGTGGTGGTGGTGGTGGTGGTTGGATGGAAACAGGTAAATATGCCCTTAGCCAACATGCACCTACGACAGCGTAGGGTCACACCAGTGCCCTCTTATTTGGTGTGTTTCTTCGTTTCGGTTCCCCGTTTCTTCCACCCGACGCTGAGTCTTTTTCTTGCACTGACACGTTCACCTCAACGCGCACGCTGTTCGACGGCGGTGGCGTTGAACCAGTCAAAATATTCGCTTCCACGCGTGGTAAGGGCCAGCCAAGCGAAACAAAAAAAAAACTCTTCCGTAACACGCATGCACAACGAGTACGCTTAACCTTCTCGTACGATTGCTTCAACTGCACTGACGAACGCGCGACGCTTGCTTCGATGCGCCGCGCCGTCATTTTCTCGCGCACGATCATCCGCTCTCCGCCGCGGGCGTATGATTTTTCTCCTCAATCTCGCTCCTTCTCTTTCTTGTTCCTCCGTTTCCTTATTCGCGCACTCTTGCACGCTTCAAAGCCTCTCCCATGGCAATGTTTCTCTCTCGCTACGGTGTTATTTCTCCGAAAAGAGATGTTTTCAAGAAAAAGGTACGCAAAAGGGGCATGGAAAATACAGGGTTTCCCAATGTCTAAGCGAAGCAATCATGTAGGAAGTTCGTACCGATGAATTGAAAACCAAAACAAACTGCGGTTAAATTTAAATTATTGGTACGATTCTCTTATAAGATGGCCAATCTATCTTAGACACTGGGAAACATTGTAAGAGGCCAGGAAAGGAAAATTATACATAGGTCTGACTGGAAAATATTCGTTAATTTAAATATATTAAATAATTTTTATCGCACCACAGAGGTTTAGATAATGTGAAACATTATCACAACATTTAAATATATCGTTAATCTTTTAAATCAATTGCTGCAATAAGAAAAACGAAATATTTGCTTTCGGAAATGAACTCTTTTACGTCCAACTCATTCTAAAAACCTTCTACACATGCTGAAAAAACATCTTACCTTTATCCTTAGCCTGTAAGAGCTTGCAACCGAACATAATCCTTAATCGATATAAAACACTTGATAGATTTACCATATTTTATTTGTTCCTTAGCCATATAAGAACATTGTTTTTTATTCATCCCATTTTTTTCATTTCATAGTGTATTCATTTGGTTTGCTTTATTGTGACTGCCTTGCAGGACTTTCATGCTTTTCATGCTTTTGCAAGCTTTTTTTTTCCACTATTGGTAGTATCATATTCACGCGTCGCCCGTTTGCATTTTCCTCTATTCTTCTTAATGTGCTGACAAAAGTGTGCACAGCATCGCCAACCTCTTATGCGTTTCCATTGCTTTCCGATTGACGCTGAGACGATCGTTCTATACCGCGGTTCCTTCGTGTTCATACATTTTTAATTCTGTGGCATTTTGGTTTTTAGATTTATCTTTTTGCTAATAGTTGCTTCGTCTACTGTGGCGCTGGGTTTAGCGGATGAATTGTAAGCGTTTGCATTATCCGGAGTGCGCCCACTGCACTGTCCTGTGCCTTAGCAGCTAAGAGATATCAGCGTTAGCTTTGAATATCGTTTGCAGCCACGTGCATTCGCAATCAATCAATTATGTATTTTAGTTTTTCCGCTTGATCTATTCGTCAATTAAATTTTTTTGTTTTTATACTGTTACTTATGTTTGATTTCTTTTTTTTATATATAAAATCAATCACACAAAAGGTTACAAAAAACGTGACACAGCTTACTAAAAGGTAAAAAATATTTCAATAAATGAAATGCACAATATGTTTGTCAGAAACGGTGTGATTTCATAAAGTGTATATTGTTGCTAATATCTTTGTATCAGACAGTTTCATGACGTAAAAAAAAAAGTATCAAATACAAAAATGTACCGGACGATAGGATAAGAGAACCAGTCCAGCTTAACTAAACCACAATTGGGCAAAAATGAAAAATGTTTTGATATCTTCTCTAAACACGTCCTCCGTCTCCACTCGCCTGTTGTTCTATCATGTTCATCCAATTTCAATAATCAATGATTAGGCACTCAAGTGTAACATAAATCTATTTTAGTCGGCTCTACACACTCGTCCATCTGATAACCCGTCCAGCTGTCCCCCGCGTACGGCTACGTTCTCGTGTGACATCTGGGTCTGGTGTTACATTAGTAGTTTTAAGTTGATGCATTTTTATTTGCAACTTTCGTATGCCGGGCGCTACTTCCCATCCTGCTTGTCGGGATACAAAGTTCAACGTGTGCGCTTGCCTAAACCCTTTGATGGGACTTGCTTCACTAGTGTCTCTGCCACTCCTATCACAATGGTTCCACGCAGGAAAATGCCCGGGCGCTTCCATTTCCGACACCCATTCACTTTCCGCTAGAGAAAGCGCTCGTACGATGCGGCGATTGTTTAGTATTAAGTAAGAGCTAACTTCCATCGCGCTAAAGCGAAATCCATTGTAAAACATTGAAATCGTGACGTATACCGGCGTCGACCGTACAACACAAACCAAACCGTTTGAAGCGATCTGCTGGTACCGGAAAGCATACAGCTACGATCTATTTATGCGGTCCAGTGTAGCTATAGCCATTTGATTAAGATTACAAGATCCTTTTGTTCGCTGGTTGCATCGTGTTATTCCAACTCCACGAGGCTGCCCTCGCGTATCGACAGTTAACGACGCAGCGTGCCATGGTGCGCTGCGGCTGGACTACTTTTAGGCGGAAATAGCTTCGCATGCGAATACATGGTTCATAGATGTGTTACTCCACTACCGCTAGTGTGAAGTCCTTCTCGGGTTTCTGCTACCATTTGCGGGCATACGCCACCATTTCTCAACGATCATGGGCGTCCATCGCCCGATACGTTTCATAGAGTGAAGAAAAAGGGGCCTAGAGTATTGCCAAGCTAACACATGGGAAGTATCTACAGATAGTAAGTATTGTAAGTATGTCCTATGTAACTTTGTAGTACCTAGCCCAACACGCTCTCCGTTGTCGTATAATTGGTGGTAGAATTGAACACAGTTCAGTAATGTTGTGCAAATCATTATTTGAAGTTGAAAACGTCAACCAATTAGCAAACAACCGCAAGTAGATGATAACATCGGACAAAAATGGATGTTTGAGAAGCTGAATAATAATGCTTGAAAAATCTAATTGTTTGGGTACCAAACATGCTTACAAAATGTATAATTGCAATAATTTTTTTTAAATATCTTAAACAATTTATATCTTCATTAAATTGGCACAATTCTACCACCAATTAAAGACTCATCTGCGGCTTCCCAAAAGAAACCTTCTGCAATCAAATTCATTCCGTGGCGTAACTTCTCTAGGGCAAAGTTAAGATTAGTAATAACCGACAGCTAAAAGGTTGTCCTTACAACATCACTACGAGAGAGTTGGACTTCCCCTTGTTATGCGTTACTAGTGGTACCGTCATCTAGGATAACAATTGTTTCATTTTGGTTTCTGAGTTTCATAACTTCTTCTCTATCAACGAAATCGATGGATGTGTGTGATCATGGTCTCGTTACACATTTACCGGAGCACACTAACGCTACTGATTCCGTTGGAATCGCCGCGGCACATACGCTTATTGTTAGCCCTCGCTTAGTATCGATAACGTTAACACCAAAGTGTTGAAGAGAAATGTATAAAACGATTCGAATAAATTACCATAAGTATTACTAATACGACGTTATGTGAAATGTAATCAATGTCAAACGGAACGTAGGATTGTGTCATTATATAAATAGCACTCATGCTACAGCTTTCAGGCCTATCTAACAAACAATCAACATGCCACCACCGTACACGATTCTGTGTGGTTTTTCTTCAATTTGTCTTGTTCGCGCTCATATATTGTTCTTGTGTTTGCTCGTTGCTCGACGTCTCGTTGCGTGTTATTTCCGGAGAAACATTAAGAAAGATGTAAGTAAACTATGGCAGTTGTTTTTTTTTTCATCGTTTAGAAACGGGGTTACATAGATAGGTTTACACTGAACATAGAGACACTTTCACATACTGGTTGAGAATTAGATTTCGATCTTCGATCGGGTAGCCTCGAGAGTTTAAACAGAGATAAGGTTCTTTCATATCCCGATAGTGCCATTCGATAGAAACTGATGCGATGCATTCTCCACTAACAAAATTGAGTTCGTGCGTGTTTTCGATAAGCAACGGGGTCCTTTCTGGTTCTATGATCTGTTTTCTTTTTCTCTCCTTATTTAATACGTTTCCGCTAACTGCAGAACCACTTGTGGCAGACGGCGGTTATCTAGAAGTTACGTTACGGATTACTCGCTTATTAGCTTAGTTCGTTTTAACGATATGCATCTCACGTCACAGCAATTGCCACATCTTCTGGTTGTTTCTGAATGTTTCTTTTTTAAACTATTTTTTTTCTGGTAGCCTATTTTATACGCATTACCATAGTCTTCTCACCCGTTCGCGCATTTATACACCTTGCCTTCCATCCTTGCCAGCAGGGCTGGAATCGCCGCCGGTTTCTTGCGCTTGGCGCGTGACGCTGTCCCACCTTCCAAGTCCCTACGTTCACAGATTTCCTGTTGGCCTCCATCGTTCTAGGTTCTAGTTTTGTTTTCTACAAAATGTACAGTTCCTTTTTTATACTCCTGTTTCAGCGGTGTGGTTTAACGTTTCGGTGCAATCATACCACCGCACCATAAATCGTAAAACTCGTCGAACGAAGACAGGCAACGAAAGCCTACCCCAAATGGGTAGTACATTAAGAAAGTGATATTCAGCTTCCAATTGATTATGTCTGCCGTAAAACTGATTGGTCACACACATGACATTGAGTTAATGACATGTCTTCATTGAAGTCTTTTTCGTACAATTAGTTGCCCCTCTTTTTCAGGGTTCAGTGTTTGCTCCTTTAACTTATTGCTATTGCTTATAATTTGTTTATCCTTTTACATGTTTTAGCTGTCGCAAAACCGGCATCATGTGCTTGGTAGAAGTTTAAAACCGTTGTTCATTCGTCGAGGCCGAAGAAAGCTAGTAAAAGCAAGTGATAAATCGGTTCAACTGTAATGTAATCGATTTCGATATTTGGTTTTTAGTTACAATAATTTGTTCTTCACGTCATTCCTACGATCCACAGATGCGATCAACAAACTATCGCGTCCATCGAAATCGCGATCCTGGTCACTTTAAAATTGCATAGAAAATATTGCATTCAACAAAACCTTCTCTACCCGATACCGTCTGTTCGTCCATATCTCGTCTACGTCCTCCTCCAGAAACTCATCTTCTCCGTCACCGCGCCGCTTTTGTCTCACACACTGGTCCAACGGAAAACTGTGCTTATCGTCCTGCCGGGTGTTTTCCTTCGCGCGATCGTCCTCCGGAACTTTCACATCATCATCATCATCATTATCATGTTCAACACCATTCTGCACCAGCCGGCCGTTCCGGCCCGATATGTCTCTTTTCTAGCACGCCACGTTCTCGGGCAGCGGATTTTCCGTTATTCGGATCGCACCGTTCTTCGCCCGGCTCTCGTAGATGGCCGCACTGGCGGCACTTCCGCCGATGTACGCGCTACCGGTGCTCGAGATGTTCGCCGTTGCTGTGATGCCGATGCCACCGTTTCCGTTTCCGTTGCCGTTGCTTCCAGCTGTTGGTTGTTCGGAGCTATCGCCGCCGCCACCGCCACCACCACCGCCCGCCACCAGCACGTTCCCGTTCAGCTTGTCGAACTCTTGATTGTGGTTATTGCACGACACCATTTCATTGTTGTGTTCGTTGTTGTTGTTGTTGTGGCGGTTGGTTGCAGTTGCAGCAGCAGTAGCAGCAGCAGCAGCAGCAGCAGCAGCAGCAGTGGTAGTATGGTATTTAGCATGCGGTGAAAATGTTGGTGCTGCCTCAACACCATTAGTACGATTAATAGCTGTAGCTGATAAAAGCGAGGTGCGTGTCTTTGATGGGATGATGTTTCGCAAATGAGCTAGTCGTTATAATTGGTTGGTTTTTATATTTTCTCTGTTTTTGGTAGAAAATATACACTGATTACATTTAATTAATATGATACCGCACAAAGATTCAATGTTTGTATAAGGTGAGGAAGAATGGATGGTTGCTAGTTTAATTTGAGTCAACAGCGAGTTTCTAACGATCCATACGGATAACGCGGACTCGGTGAAACTGAGAGCTCAGACACAGACGATAGAAAAGTTCATTGTATTTTTTACTATCTCCTCCCTGACTATCTGCAAAACACCTCTTCACCATATTCAAAAACCTTCTGAAAATATTCTTGCCTCCCAACACGGTGTGCCCAACAATAGGAAAAATTATCGAAAACCGAAAAGTTCGCAATTGGCAGCAAATTATAAACACTTGGAAAACAAATGCACGAACAAATATCATGTTTTCGACAAACAAAACATCCGTCAAACAAATCTATTCAAAAAGCGAACCATTGTACAGAACAACTAATGTTTCGGTATTGGAAATGACAGGGATGGATTGGAATGAACATTTTGTGTATGAAAATGATTGTGGGTATGCGATGAGGTTGATGCATAGATGCTGATAGTGATAGCAACAATTTGATTATAAATTTTCACATCCGATCGATGTACGCGTACAAATCATTAATATATCCTTATATATTTCCTCTTATCCTTTTATTAGCAGTGCTGCAATATCTACTGTACCATTCCTCGAACAATTGCGTGAGGCAGTTCCCTAAAGCATCCGATCGGTTGTATTCGTCTACTGAGGCATAGTATTGGTTCATGCACATTGTACTACGATCGAATAAGTGATCAGGAGAGGTTGATTCATCGTTAATATCAATATTGGTATATTTGGAGTATTTTCGAACCAAATAACAAAAATTTCTTTGGTAAGAGGACATCTAACTAATTTATACAAAAGTATTGTTCAATTTATGGAAATCTGTTTGAGCGGGCAACTTTTATCCAATCCTGAATTCAATTGTTGATCTTCAACGTAACACTAAGGTCCTTCTGTCTACTTTCTTCAATAACGCCACTGCTCCTAAGCGAACTCTAATGGTGCAAATAGTTTTCTTTCTTTCAAAACTTTATGTGTGTAAAATAAATGCAAGCATCCGCGGGTTTTTGTTAAATAATTTATTACATATCGCTTTATGGTATACAATTTTTAACGCAACAAAAAATATAATGACAATCATAAACAGACAAAGGTACAGGGCATTTAGCAAAACATTTGATGGAAATCATACACAAATTAAAATTGTAAACACAAACCGAACGGGCAAAGTATATCGGTATGCAAAACGTAAATACGGAGATGTTCAACGATAAACGATCGCGTGAAGGATAAGAAACTAAACATCGCAAATTGATTGCAGGCAGCATACGTGCTGCTTTATCAGCTCTATCGGCGCAAACATAAACAAACGAAAAAGTATAATTAAAATAGTTGGAAAAGCGAACGCGCGCGTTCTCTCTCTCTGCTATCGCCGCACAAGCTTTAAAGCAGGGTAACATGTTTTGTTTGTTTAGAGACCAGCCGGTGCCTTTGCTTTAGTGGGTGAGGCAATTTTCTTCGAAACTGTGGAGAGAGAATACATTCCACGAAACATTAAGCTTGCTTCCCTGACAGTGGAAGAATGATGGGTAAGATTACGTGATCACGTCAAACGGCGATCGGTTGCGGCTGTGCGGCTTGCGAATGAAGGATATGCGTTTGCCGGTATGTGAAAGCATTTACTTGGCTTTTCGGAAGCAGGCTCATATTTTACAACAAACAAACAAAAAACGATAGCAACGGTAGCAACATTACATCTCTTTTGCTCTTTCGCTCATCCACTAATGTAATAGGAGTATAGGCACTACTTGAAAGAAAGGCATTAAACCTATTTCCCCTTCAGAAAATGCAACAATGATGTAATGGAACTATTACAAAACCAGATTGTTTGATACGGTTGTGTTCTCACAAAAGACAACACTATGATTCCAATTACTAAGGAATTGTAGGACGAATTAAGAAAGGTTCTTTTGGCTTTAACAATACAAGAAGATGTTGAAGATAAATGTGACTATTCATGCTACGTGCATCCATAAAGGATGTCAGCAGATGATTTTGGAAGATTGCCATTAATCTGTGTATTGTACATAATTTATCTACTTTTCCAATTTGGACCTTCATATATTCTTATCAAACTGCGCCTAGAAAAGCGCCCCGTACGCAGCATTACCTAGTCTTATACTAAAACACTTTATGATGGCAACCTGAAGCGGACCAGATTCGCCTTTCGCTAACTTATCACACAAAATTGAATTGAGGATGAGAACACTATGCCGTGCGTACGTTTTCCAAAGACCAAACCAAAAATGTAGATTTGTTTAGGCCATTCTTTGGTTTGCAACTATACAATTTCGAAGCATTTTAAGCATGTTTGGAAAACGTACGCACTTGGTTCCGATCCACCTTTGTGCCTGGGTACTGTTCAGACATGTTTCATGAATTTAGTTTATTGTTTGGATTTAAAATGCAGGTGTTGATCGAATGATACTGTGTTTGTTTTTCAAAACGTATTGACACAGCGGCGGAAACACGAGGATCGAAACATCATAGCGTAATGTCTACAGGCATATATTCTATTTCAATTTGGTCCGCTGCCGCACGACCGATAGAAGCAAGACCGATCGGGGAAGACTAAAACGGAAAACGGGTCCGTGGCGTTCTACTGGGACAAACTTTCTACCGTGCTCGAGCGAGATAGTTTGCCAAGTTTTTGCAAAGCTCCAACGGCTAAAAATAAAGGATATAGATGAGGTTATGAGCAACATAAGTAGCGTAAACTATATCGATGAAGTACGAAAATGTCATGTGTAACGTATGCGTATGCGTATGTGATTTTATCATATCAATACAATTGTATACAAGAATGATTAGAAACAGTTAACAGTAAAATTATAATATTGAGCTAGAAGCGTCCGGAAGAAACCCCTGATTGCCGACTTCTCTGACGATCTAAAGATGGCGGTCGAATTATCTCAAATAAATTCACACGCATGCCAAACAGCACCGTGACAGACAGTTATTTAGTATTCGCATTAAAGCTAGGGCAAATATTATTATTTGAAGCTAGCTTGTAATGAAATTATAAAAAAATAGTTCTAGAGTAGAAGCATCCAACACAATCTTCAACAATGGCAATGGAGGAGGCCAATTGAAAAACTGTTTGATATACACGCTGCTATACACTCAAACACACATACACTCACACGTTCCTGAATACACACAGACACGGTTCTACCAACATAATTAATAGGAGATCTTAAATAGAAAATTTACGAGCAACATCTTTCCACAGGATACGAGAAGGAAACAAATAAAAATTAATGTAATGTTGAATACGATTAATTTATATCTTTAATACCTAATGGTCGTCATATAAGCTGAAACGTGAATTTAGTTATGTTCTCAAATGAAAAGTCTTATGACATAATAATATGACACTTACTAAACGACAGTTTTGTTTAACGATGAAAATCTACATTTCATTACTTATTACTCTGTAAATAGGTGCGAGTCATCAAGACGTATTCAAAGATCAATAATTGGATCGAATATTAATGGCAAGACGACTGCCCAGAGATTTCGTCCAGAGGAAAGTGAAAAAAACCGACGAGAAACTAAAACCAAACGCAATACTAAATGAAAAGCTGTAGGCAAGTGGATTTCAATATGAACTTCAAGCTTGTCTGGGTTTGGTAATTTCAAAGCTCAAACAAACTGATCTCCTTTCGGCTTTATTGCAATTTTAAATTTTAAGTTTTCTATAAATTCATTTTAACACAGCTTTCCATCTCCCGCTGATCAATATAATTCTGCTATTTTATCAACTCACTTTCCATCCCTTGCTGTTTCTCTTTCACTCCACTAACTGTCGTTGAAACGTTGTCACATAACAACAATTTTATTTAAACCTTTCAACCAATCATCCTTTCCGCGTGAAAACAGAACAAACGAAGTTTTTGACAAAAGTGAATACTCGCTAAAAGAATTGTTTGATAAAGTAATTTAAAAATGCTATTTGTAACATATGCGTGAAAACGCACAGTATGAATTAAGCGTTTACTTCTTTAAACTCTGCCAATTGAGGCTTCTCTACATGAGCTTGTCCTATTCATCAGCTTCTGATTATATGTGTATGGAGGTTATAACTATTTTCCACTATATTTTTGATTCTCTCATTATTGGTTTACCGATTTATTGTTCGTTTGTTCGTTTCCCGTATTTCGATGCGCACAGACTGGTGGTACAAATATTGAACATATATAGCGATCATATTAATTTATAATGAAACCAATGCTATCGGCTAATGAGCGGGTTGTTTGTAATATTTGTTTAGTGGGCGTATGTGTTGACGAATGATTGGATTTTTAGACTTTTTGTTTGTTGTAAATTCTAACTTCAATATGCCGATGGAAACGGCCCGAATGATATGATAACGTGAGTCGCATGGTTTTGTTGGTTCGGTGAAACAAATGTGTGATTGTGTCTAGGCCATGTGATGTATGATTCTGATATTGCGCGTCTCCTACTGATCCTTATTTGGTTGATGACCATTTTGAGCGTTTTTGTCATTATGAACATGTGTAAACAATGCTTATGCTTTGTGATGGTTTTCTAGCACGCTCTCGTCCCTGTGATAAGATTAGCGAAACATGTATGGCAGTGTTTATGGCGTAAAATGGCGCATCCCGAGCGATACACTAATGCACGATCAATGATGCAGAGCGATTCTTATCAAGCAAACAAGTTGTGAAAACGGTCATTTTTGTAGTATATGATGCGATAAATGCTTTCGTTCCGGTAGCTAATTTCCCGCATTCACTAAATAATAGCAAAGCATATCAAATAGCGCGATTTCTCAGTTCGATAGCGTCCTTCAATGGATGTCCCTTAGCTTTACCGCTATCCCTACGCTTTCAGTGTGCCCAGTGTGCCGCTGGTATAGCGTGTGTGCGTTCACATAATGATGTGTTTTCAGTGAGCGCGTGTATTTCAGCGTGTATGTGTGTAGGATTATTATTTTCTTTAAACTTCTTTTGCTATTCTGCCTGCCTTATAGCATATAAAAGATCTCACGATCGATGCCAAACGATCTCAGAAAACACTGAAAAGCAACGCGAATCAGATCTGCTAGATCTGCAGAGTATCTTTGTTTTTTTTTTTTGTTCCGACTTCCGAACATATCGATTACTCTATGCGCCTAGCTGCCTCTCATGTACGGTGGGGTGGGCTCTAGCACTCGACTGTTATTGATCGGGTTGCTTCAAGTTCAAATGGGTGTACTATGCGCGCAATACTCTTACATCACTAGTACGGGTGTGGGAAGTCGGAAAATTTAACACTTACCGTAGCCTTCACCCTGCAGGAACAGCCGGAACGCTTCGGCCAGCTTGCCCGGTTGCTCCTCCAGTACCAAGCCACAATCGGAGATCTAAAATGGAATGGAAAACGCTTTAAGAACGGGCAAACATCAATTGATGAGGTATATGCATGAACAATTATTAGGAGCCTCCGGGGAATGTTTCTCCTTTCCATTTCCATACTCCTAATCCCACCGGAGCGCAACTGCAACAAATGAAAATATTCGAATTCTGCTTTTCCCTTCATTAGGCTACGTACGGAATTGTCCCACAGAAACTTTCGCAGGCCTTTTAAAAATTATTACTTTCAACATCGCGCTCCGTTCTGTCGAGTTTTCAAGTTGTGTTCTGTCAATAAAGAAACTCCACATTCTAAGATATCATTAGAACCAAAACGGTACGTGACAACACACAGTGTACCGTGTATCAGGAAGCTTGCTGCTTTCCTTGCCCCCATCTACCACATTTGTATTCTACACTGCACTATCAATGAGAATGTGCTGAAACATTCCCATAACAGCGCAGTTGGTGGTCCCGGGAGTAATTAAAATAATTCACTTCGCTACATTAATATCTGTCCCTTTCCGCACGAGTTGGAGCATTCTGTTTGGAAACTTTTTCTAAACTTTCTTCTACGCCCCAGCTCGTGTTGAAACGTGCAGTGACGAAACAAGATGTACTGGAGGCAAAATAAAAAAAAAAAACAATCTTATGATTTGATGAGTTTGTGTGTTTTGTTGTTGTATTTATAGCATTGAAAATTACTCGAAGAACGCTATGAAGGAAGAACCAGGGGCGAAAAAGAACTCAGAACACATTACATAATTGCATTATTTTGGATCGATAATGCGCAAAACGGGAGCGGAGTGACGAAATGCAGCCGCATCCCTTATCCATTAGCTACCGTTTTCAGCCCCTAACCACACCCAAACTACGCCGCCATTCTCCACAACACCAGGGGACAGCAGGGTTCGACGGCGCAAGTTACATGGCCCACGTGTTCCACACACACGCACGCAACTAACGGAACGCATATGGGGCGAAGAACCGCTCGATTGACAGTGGAATTAAAATGAAATTACCTTCATCCAATTAGTCTTCTCGGGGATAAGTCTACCGTTGAACGTTACTGTATCATCGATGTGGGGCGATAACGCGCCAGTAATGTTTAGCACCGGCATCTTCAGCGAAGGAGCAGCTGCTGTATCGGTGGCGGCGAGGGGAGAAAAACAATTTAAACAAAAACAAACAAACATTAAAAGGTTGCCCATTAGAACGCGCGAATTTCTACGTAGTGTCCAGCCAGAGTGGTTGAGAATCAATTAACGGGATTAACTAAATTGAAATTAAATAGAAACCCAATGCAACGGAATCTGATGTGCTAAAACTCATTACTTTGTGTTTCAATACGATGATATTTTGACAACCGAGAGAATTACTTTGAGGCTCATTTAGAACCAGTTTAGAAACACACAGATGGTTCCCTATAAATGCCGAAACTGGACGAACAGAAACATCGCCGCAATGGCAATGTTTTCATCACTATAAAAAGGATTGAAGGATGCGCCTTCGGTCCTTCGGTACAGTAAGAAACTAAACGCCAGACAGTTTGTTGGCACACCCGATTAACATTATAATAAACGGTTAAAGGCAAAAAAGCTGGATGCTTCTTTATTTCCCGATTAAAGAGCAAAGTAAGGAATACTCTGTTCTTAACATATTCATTTAATTTTAATGACAATTTAGAAACTAAGTCATGCACCTCTTCGTGGCATTAATTGCTTGAGAGATAAATTATTTTAGCAAAATAACATCATTTAGGTATGCATCATCGTTTAGGTTAATATGCTTACTGCGAACTCATTGTTAGTATCATTGGACATAGGACGGCCATTGCTTGCCTACCTGTTTGCGGTGAGCCGGATGGTGTTCGGGCAATGTTCAAATCCGTACGCTTAATGTACGCGTCAATCAGCATGGCCAAATTAACCGGATTAATGGAACGCTCGAAGTTGCTCTTGTACAGCTGCACACGGGAAACCGAGGCGGAAAACATGTAACGGGCGATAGAGAACGTAGACGTATTAGAACGATAAGAGTTGAACACTTTGCACCTAGTTCCGGATAGATGCACTCACCTGAACCAAATCCAGATTGCGCTCTTCTGGATTCCGCCCGAAGTGATGCCACATCAGATACTCCAGCACGCCCTGGGTCATACCCTTCGTGCGCAGATTACGGGTGTTCAGCAGCTGGTAGCCCCATTCGATCCAGCCGGCTGCCGTGGAGCTGCAGTTGATAAGGCAGAGGGCACCGACCTGTCGAAATGGAAGAAATCGTATTGTACTTCCCCATCGTTCCATGATGTCCTTGCTCTACTGAATGGTCTACACATCGTTTCTTATTTTTTACCAACACTCGCGATAGTGATGTCAACCACACGCCTGTGACAAACGGGTGGCTTGCTGGTTATCAGTACGCTTCCATACGGCTCGCTTCAACACTCACCTTATCCGGATTGGCCAGGGCGAAGCGGGCAAGAATGTTTGCCCCAGCACCGATGCCGAATCCAATGATGGATTTCAAATTAAAATGTGTCATCACAAATAGCAGTTGCGATGCCAGCTCGTCGAACGTTGGGTACACGTAGCTGCGGGCAATTTGGGATCGACAAAAGAAAGAAAGGTTTCCATTAGCTGCTCCACATATTTGCATGGAGCAAAGCTGGGTTCCACGGCGAAACTCACTCTTCCGGGAACGTCGGAGCACCCTCCTCCTGACCGGGCGCGTTCACGTGGTACACACAGAAGTTGTCCAGCAGCGACCGCATCGTGGGGAAGTTAAAGAACCCGGCAAAGCTCGAGGCATCTGAAATGAATAGAGAAAGCATCAGTGTCAACACACTAGTTCACACTCCGTTGGGACTAGCACGTTGTAATACTCACAGTTCAATCCCAGATCGTGGTACGTCACGATCGCCGGCTTCGTTGAATCGCCCTGCACCGCCACCAGAATGTCACCCTTGTCCGTCGGGACGCGCCGTAAGTCGCACGAGCCGACTATCGAACCGCGCTGGTTCGGATACTGTAGCTGCACCGAGCGCAGCTCAATGTCGTCCATCGGGTCCACCGGCATCGCTCTGCATGCGGAATAAAGAGGATCGAAGCGGATGGAATCAGTCTTGACCGGTACGCGCCTGCTTGCTACGCTGTGGATCGTTATGATTCGAGGTCGCACTCGGGGACGTTCCACCGATTGCGTTCTGAGATTTCGATGTTGCCGCATCACGGCGGCAGGGCACAGCCGAAATAAACATTTTACCTTGGGCAGTAAATCTGGTCCTTTACATGCACGACACGGCAACGCACAACGTTTATCTTTATTTTCTACATAGCCTATAGTTGTTATGTAAAATCTCCCTCTAGTTCAAGGAACTAAGAAAATGTCAAAGATTTTCTAACAGACGGTTGAGAAATTCACTTTAAAAAAAAACTATACTATTAGCTATTAACTCCAACAAACTCTACGGAGCTTGAGCAATTCGCTAATACTATGTTTAATTACTGCTTTGTCTAACAAAGAAGAAACATTTCTACAAGCTCATCTCTAATTGGTTGGATAGTTTTAAAAGTAAAATAGCACACAAAATATGTTGCACAGCATGGTCGACCAGATTATTTATTAAGCTGTGAAACGCATGACGAAAATTAATTTATTTTTTCAATCAATTAAATTATAACATTTTTAAATGTACAAGGTTGCTTTGCGAACTGGTTCGTAAGCTTTGGAGATTGGATACGTTCCATGGTAGGGCTATGAACTATTCGCATTGCATCGTAAGATTCGTCTACGAACAATATAAAAATACAACCCACGTTAATTAGAAACCCATACAAACAGAAATGTTTTATTTCGTTATAGATGCCTTTTTTGGTTCGTCTGGATTTTCCAATCAAACGCCAAGCAGAAGGGCTCGAAAAACTTGTCGGCCTTTGGTGTCCTTCGCAACTTTCCCGACTAAAGCAATAAGCGCCTTCGGCGAACTTTTCGTTGGACACAGATGAACGATCGAAAAAGGCTGAAGAAAATCTGCAGCCCAACCTCAACAACGACTCGGCGGCAGACGTTTCATTTGGGGGATGATTTTGCTCAGAAATTTGTAAACTGTTAACTTTGCGATATTTTGTGTTTTTCTTAGCAAATTCATTACTTTGCTGTTGCTGCCGGCCAGCTTTTGCAGCTTTCATCAATTCAGAACAGGCTCGTGTCGGGCTCGGAGGCGCGATAGAGAAAATAAAAAGGCGAGTCAGGCGAGCGTTACGTAACGCACCACCGTCCCACCTGTGTCCGAACCGTTCGAAGGGAAAGAACGAACCGAATCGGAAAAAATCATGCTCCTTCATTTATACTACAGGCAAGGACGGCAAAGGAACACAAGAAGCCACAGCGCACGGTATTTTTTCCGTGGCTTCTACGTTTTCCAACCCCCTACCCTTGTGGTTCTCTAGCTGGCAAAAAAATCAAGTGGTGCAAGAGATCGTTTATTTTTAGCGAACATTCGAATCTACAAAAAAAAACCGTAACAGGACGATTATGTCCTTCGACAATTGTGTTCGATTTCGGCCGTCAGGTGGTTTTTTTACTCACACTAACCACCGTTTTATTCTCCACCGGATCGCCTATGAGCGAGCCTTCGAGGGGGTGGAGACAGTTGCCGAGAAAAATCGAACATACCGCCGACTGGCTGGCGCGCGTCGGACTACCGGTGGTTGCTATGGCGACCGAAGGGTGAACACAGAATTCAACAACAGTTCCGCTGCACATGCCAGTGGAAAAAAAGGGAATACGATCCATACGGACCGAGAATGCGCACGCTTTTTGGTGCTGTGCGGAGAGAGTGCAACGACATGAGGGGCGGGTTGGGCAAAGATAGAATTGAAAGGGCCATTCGCTGCTCCCGGAAGCACCTGAAACCTCCTCAAGCACCTGAAAGAGGACACCGTCGTACCATCACCATTTTTTTCTACCATTCGCCAGGTCAAAGGCCACATACACCCACCACTTACCCCCCCACCGGTTGGTATTAAACGATTTTCCACAGTGGAAGAACTTTTAGCAGTCTGTCATTGTTACGACAACCTGCGCCGGGGAAAGGTTTCAATGGAACAATTTATCATTTCAACCTTTCGGCCGTGATGTGATAAGGGGCGGCTTTTTGACCTTCCGTAGGCTTTCCAAGAGCGTACAATGAATTGGTTGAACGTTGCCGGACCAATAGCAAAAAGTTGCGTTATTTTCCTCGAGGGTCAGGGCAGCCTTCTGAGGATGAAAGCATAAGAAATCAAGCATTCCGTGGACTGGTTGGTTGAAGAATTCATCAATTTAAGTTCCATGTCGGAATACTTTCGCTGATCAACTTTGAACTTTACTATTTAAAAATGATTTTTATATAATTTATTCATGATAACGTTGAGATAAAAAAGAACTGAATTCGATATACCTCTTTTCGGACGTCCTTATAACCGCGCAACAATTGGTAGGAGAGCGGGAACATTGTTTACAAAAACCGACATGTCTGTTCAAGCAAGAAAACACGAGCAGCGGATAGGTTTTTCATGACCCAACGAGGAGTCAACATGGAGCCCTGTAATCCATTATAATCGTTTTCAGCGCTCCAAACGAGCGACGACGAAATTGATCTGGATTTGATAGACTAATTAATTCGTATCCCCATGAAAGGACGATTTTCTTTCCCCTCGGTAGGTGGGATTGTTGACAGAGCAAATATGGTGAGGCTGAACTTTACGAGTTTGCCAAACCGTCCGCATCCATCCCACCAACCATCCGCAAGCTATGGGAGAAATGGAAAAAAACATACCAACTGCAGGAAAAAAAAAACATAAACTCATCCCGCAGCCATTCGGATAGCCTATTGCATCCAGTGACACACGGCTGTCGTGTGGCGTCCCGCATGGTTTCCGCTTTGTGCTAAATTTAGTCGACGACTGATGTCACTGATTAAACTTACCGGAATCCATTTCCAATCCCCGACAGGAACTTCTGTCAACGTCAAGGCAACATGCCAAAAACAATACGACCGGGGACTCGATTGCGCAACCAACGAACTTTGGGACAGCACCCTTTTTAAGCATCAGCTCCGGGTTGAAAATGGAACAGAATCTTTTACCTCCGAATAAATTTGTCTCTTCTTTCCAACTTGACTGGTTGCTGAGATAAGGAGCAACCGGGTAGGAAACTCGAAAGGATACAGTCCGCATTGCGAAACCATTCGATGGCATACATCCTGGCGCTTTTGGCGATTGCATTGCTTCGTGAACGAGCGTAGCCTAAATGTTGCAAACAATGCCAACATTTTTAAAATGAAACATAGTTGAAATAAAATTTGCATAGATTTTACACGCATGCAGACAAAATTATTCAATCACTTGGTCAGAACATGCTGCAAAAGATAAGTTTCTGCAGATATTTCACAGCATTTTCTTAAGACCACTCCACTCACTGTACTTCGGAGTGTTTGTGAATATCAGCACGGAACCGATATCCAGCCGTCTGCCTCTTATCGAAAGGACGCAAAGCCAGGCTAATGAATACTATCAAACTTATTCCATCGAACGTTAAGGGGGGATCATTTCAGCGTCTCGCCGTAATCGGGTGACTTCGACGTAGTCAATCTTGCGTATAATTCCTACCGCGGGGTTGTTTACTTCGGCAGCTTGTTTTTTTTTCCCTCCTTTTGACAAGCGGTTGTGCGTCGCAACCCTTTCCAGATAGTACCGGTTGGCTTTCATACCGTAGGGTGACGGTGCCGCTTGACGAAGACGCTCTCGAGCATGGCAGCGTAAATAACGTAAACGTAGTCAGCATAAACCAGTTCCTAAGGCGCACCCATAGCGGCTTGCTCTAGTCGGTTTCTTCGACCCCCAAAACAGTAGGGCACTTCGGGAATCTCTTTTCAACGTCGAACGCCTTGTTTCGAGCCGTTTGCTCGACATCCGTCGAAGATGCTTGATGTGCCTTGATGCCTCTTTTTTGCTTTGCGAAATTTTACAACCTTCTCTCGCATTTACTTCGGAAGTTTCCGTTTGTCTCTAACGCAATTTACCCTTTCCTAACTACTTCACGGTAACCGGTTGGAGGAAGGTGTGATCTTCTTCACGGCATTGCGCAACTTGCTCACGGTGTACTTGTTAATTTGCGAAACATGTACTGAATCCGTTCAGTAGGGCTCGTTTACCACACCTTAATGCTCGCAGTCGGGTTGGGTTCATTTTTACTTTAACAGTATGGCTCACTTCAATACATTGAGGATGCAATTGGGGTAAGAAAACGGAACCTCTACGAAGCATATGCTTACGTTAGCCATATTTGTTCATCAAAAGCACAATATTTGATGATATCAATGTTTACCCCGGTAAACAACTAGCCGATTTATGTAGCACCGGGAATTCGGAGCATTCTGAATGATGCCCCGCCACGCCTGGCTTATGCCAAAGCATACATCGCCTTCCGTCTGGATTGGCACGACTCGTTAAAAAATTGCAGACCGACCGGCAAGACGGAAAACGCCGTATATCTTGGGATCTTATTAGAGCTCATAAATTTCTACCCAAAACGTGTTGTTTGTGCAGCTCATTTTTATGCTGCTCGTGCAGTTTTCCTTTGTTGTGCTCCAGCAAAGCAACGTAACAAAAGCACGCCGTTGTGAAGCAACGCCGACGGAGACTCTTGGTGTTTGTGTGTGGGTGTAGATCCCTTTTTTCGCCCACGGCTCCGTGCACGAGCTACGAAGGGACACAAGCTGAACAAGAAATCGGCCCCCGACGACGAGGCATCGAACGTGAAGGGTAAACAAAACACTTCGCTGTGATGTTATTTCACCGATTGTGAATGGCGAAAAAACAGCCACATGTCGTTCTATTCACGGCGAAGATATGATGTACGCGCTGCCAGTGTTTCGTGAAGCTTGCATCAATGCACTACTTTCCTAATGAGGGAAGATCCTTGAGCCTTCCCGTGCCTGGATGGCATTCTTTATGAATTATAACCAACCGCCCAGGAAGTGGCCTCCGTTTTCCACGATACGAATCGCTGACGGAGAAAACGGGGGCAAGTTAATGCATTTTACCTCCCCGGTAGCCTAAGGACCTCTGCGGCCGCCTGGTGATGCACTCCGTGTTGCATAAGAGCTTTTGTTCATTTTGCTATCGATCCATTTTCCACCTCCAACCGGCATTTTCCCGCTCAGCCTTTTCGACTCCTGATTCGTTTTTCTTTTCTTCTGGGGGCGGAAAGTGTTTCTATGCTGTCGAAACGACGACTCGGAGAGGTTGCTGTTATGAAAATTGTTGCATAATGGAAATAATACTAAGGGGGTCTTAGTATCTCTCCCTTCTGCTGCTGGATGGCGGTTGTTCCGGGTGCTTCTGTCCATTATCGACACAGTTTCAAGCGTACGCATCCGTTCGTCGTGCCCCGGCCAAATGGAGTTCGGCGTGATGGAGGAAGAAAATGTAATAATACGAAAAGTTGGTGACGGACGGTGGGGCACTTTTAATTGCCTACGGGAGCGGATAGGGACGCGAAAGAAGGTTCGACGGGGCCGGCTCTCATCGGAAGAGAGAACGATTTGTGCCCTCCGGGGGATGGTTCCATTTTCTATTCCATCCCAGTTGTTTCAATCGAAGGCAAACCCACGGCATGAAGAACTTTCCTTTCGAAAGTGCGTTTCTTATAGTGTAGCCATTCTTCTAATCAAATGAAGCGCAAGTTCATTATAAATCTTTGCATACGTAACTGAGTACAGCTCCTTTTCAAATATCGACTCTATACTTCGAACACATGCTCAAACTCCAATGGCTTTAAGACAGGCTGGATTCTTATCAACCGACATAGTTTCCTGTACAAAATCAACATGTTCAAAAAATAAAAGTAAATATGCTTGCAACTACATGATGGTTCAGCAGCTTGCAAGTACAAGCACAAGGTGCAACACTGATTGATGTCGATCTGCCACTATCGATTTATATTTTCACTGTAGGATGTTGTCAAAATGTAGAGGTATATAGGCGAATATAAGAGTGTATTATATAAGTAAATATAGGATTGCCACAAAATGAGAGCACTACGCGCGATACGGTGAGCTTGAGAGCATGATAAGAGGAGCCATTCGTCGAGTGGTATATGTTGAGCAGAGTGTGGGGTAGCTGTTGTTGATTTGTATGTTTGTTTGTTTCTTTGTACATTTCTGTGTCGCTAGGTTGGAACGGTGTGTTGCGCTTTTCCTTCAAGCAGGTAAAATTAGTTAAAGTAAAGAAAGGTAACTGAACAAACGAAACACAACGGAACGGGTCTGGTTACACGGTAGTAATTTAGTGGAACTGAAAACAAAACTTTAAAGCATACTTCAAACCATACGGTTCCAAAACCAAGCGCCATACACACGCGTCTCGCATTCAATAGGGTCAGGGCTGGGTCGGTGGGTGGTTTTCGAGCCCCACCCACAACACCCAAACGACGCGGCGTTAGTTATACAGGAAAAGGGAGAAAAAAGAGACGAAAAAAAAACGGAAATCATAAACAAAATGCATCAATCTTACCCAAGCAGGCGAGCTTCCTCGGCAGTGTGTGCTGGTGCGGATGGCATTCTTGCGTTCGTTGCTTTGCCGGTTTTGTCGCGATCTCTGGAATTAGTACTAAATCACATGCAGAGGCCGAAAACAAACGTAGTAAAAGTATAAACAAAATCAAGGGGAACACAAACGAAGGGCGGGGGGGGGGGGGGGGTTGATGGAAGAAGGGAGTTGCCAAGTAAACAACACAAAAGGATAACAGATTGCAAAAAAGTAGTTAGTAGGAACGATAGAGAGGAGACACACGCAAGGACAACAGAGTGGGAATTTCATTCCGAAAAGGTTTGAGAGAAAAGAAAATTTTGCGATCAACATAAGGGAAAGGACGAGGGAGATACGAGTAGGGGAGGGGCGCGAGTAGTATTCGGTGTGGAATAGATGTGTAAATCTGTTTTCTGTTTCTCACTGTCTCCACTTGTGGAAAAACGATTGCTTTGAAACAAGATTGATCTTAATTTGTTTTGAAAGTTAAGAAGGTAAAATGGCTGCGCGCTAAGCTGATTGCTGATTTTCGGTTAGCGGACATTGATTATTGATCGTACGCAATGTGGTAAGTCAGTTCGATGAAATGATTCGCAGGCAGAGCACATTCGAAAAAAAAGATGCGGGGCAAGGATAATGGTTTGGATGACGGCAAAGCACTCATTTCGTGATAGCAGCAGTAATGGCGTAAATTGTAAAGCAAGCACATCTCCAAGAAGCAACGCAATGAATCTGGTAAGCATCAACTCAGTTAGCTTACCTTTATGATCTCCGCTATTTTTAACTAACTATGAATAAGTATGCCTTGTATTCTAATTCAGACCAACGAGGGGACGTTAGTCAAGTGTTTGCAATTTGTCCATGAGAGTATGAGAGTCCCGGAAAACTTGCTAAAGTGGTTCGAGGAAATTACACCCACTCCGGCAAGCAGCAGTATTTTCCACAGCAGTAGCAAATTGTAATAGGTCGATTCGGCTCTTCCGCGACTCCAATCCGACAATATCAAACAATTCCATTCGATAGGTAATTGCTACGATTCACTGCAATCTTCCACTCACCCAAGATTCACGCCTGACAAAATCCTCATTTTATTATTGCGAGGCAGACAAAAATAATCTTTCCGAGAAACCCGCGAATGATCTGCAGGTACATACAATATAACATGCCGAGCGGGGGCGTAAAAAGGAGAACAAATACTTTTGGGAGCTGCCAAGCTGAAGGAACAACTTCTAACGCGCTTCCCATCGAACTGGAAATAATTTAATCACAGTGCGTCGAGCGTCAAAAATACCAGAACGAACGACGAGAGAATGCGAAGCAAAACATTCCAATGATGCAGAGTAAATTTGTTTCCCATAGTAACTGGAGGAAAAACCTCCAGCCCGGGGATGAAAAATGATTTGAAATATGTTGCCATAAGATGCTATTTTCTAGCAGCTTTGAAGAAAGAAATTTCTCCCTTGTTTTTTTTTCCTATAGCACGGAAGAAAATCGCTAGAATGACGCCCACGGACCAAATTTTCTGTCCACGATACGTACGTGTGTTCGGAAGCGAATATATGGGCTGAACAGCCAACGAAACCGTGCTCATCTCGCAACATAATGCCACAATTAACAAGTGGTTTCGAGTCCATCCCGGTATTATGCTGGCCGGTCGTGGAAAGTTGGCTAGCCACACTACTCTGTCCGTCGCTCATCAAACAGGTCGGTCGCCTCACAGAACGCACAGTAAAGCGGATTAAAAGCTGGTGGACAAAATGAAGCGCTCGGGAAAACCTCGGGAGACATGATGTGGGCTCCGCCGGTTTTTCCGGTTGGTCTTAGAAAAAGAACCAGCGAACAGAACACACCATCTCTGCACTTTCGCAACACAAACTCGTCGATGAAATGGACGAGATTGCACAAATGCGATTGACAAAAAAAAACCCTCCCTATGCTACGCTTTGCCGGCAAACACTGAGCCCAGTTGTGGCGTGCTGCTTGCCAAACCAACTTTGCCGACCCAAACAGACATAAAGATAAGCCCGCGCGTCGTTTGCGGTGGAAAAAAACGTTGCTGGCGTGTGGCAACCGGGGGGGGACAAGAAAGGTGGAGTCTCTGGGACGCCCCTAATGACTGCGGCGTTTGATAAGACATCGAGGCTATCGATCTGTGATGATACCGTAGCTCCGGACACATGCTCGCAAATGTTTGTGGCGTGCCCGAACTCCACTAGAATAAACAAGTTGGAAGTCTGCTGTATGAAACCTCCTGCTGCCACGATGGAAAATTGCTGACCGATAAAAGTGTGCTACAAATCTTTAAGTAAACATGATAAAAACTCCTTAGAAAGACTTTAAAAAGATAAAACTTTAAGTCTATTTTCGAGCAGGCAGCAAACTCGGATCAACCGGAGGTTCCTTGTTTACCCACATCCAATGGTTTTTACCCAGCATAATTTGTATTTACCGAACGTCAACAACTCAGTGAAGCGTAGGCCCGCCGGTGATCAGCAATTTGGGCAGGAAAATCAATACCATCGACCGGAAATTGATTCACCCGTTCGGCGAGCGGCGAGAAGGAGGAAGAAGCACCGAAAGTACTGCCGCTCAACTTCCATACCAAATGGCGCAGTCTTCAGCCATGCGCGGCGCCAACAATCCGTCAGTCCATGAAAGTCCCCCGTGCGTGCCTTACGTCAGCACGTGGAATGGAATTCGACTTACAACGAAGCTGAAGCTGAATGAAGAGTGCACAATAGAACAACTTCCGAAGGAGGCTTCCAACCAAATCCGAACCAAACGGACCGCGGCCAGCTCGCCCGATGAGCCTTTTTGTTTTTTGCCAAATTAGGTGACAGCACACGACGGGCTTTCGAGGAGGCAGGCATCGCCACACACTACTATCGGGCACTATTTCGTGCTCCGCGAGGCGCAACAACCATCCCCGGGTTGGTTGGGCAAATTTCGGCTCGGTATTGATTTTCCGATGCCAAATTCGCCGGAAGGAAATTTGCCGAAGTTCGGACTTTTTCCAATGCTTACCGGAGGAAAAAAAGCTTGAGCACGCTCGAAACGTTTCAGTCCAGGGTGAGCACAAACACACATGCTGATTGGTGTGCCTTGTGTGATGACAATACTAAGACCTTTTTGTGTTACTTTTTTTTATTGGCTGGCGGAAGAACCAACTGTCATGAAACGTTTTTCTTTCTTTATGTTTGTAAACCCTAATCTGTAAGAACATGTAGGATTCAGTGACGCATCAACAATTTACGCCATCGCTCTTGCAATTTGATTACTTTTTCCTAGAGCTTGTTTTCTTAGTCCTTCGTTTGGAGTCCTTCGTTAGGCATAACTTCAAATGCGGCAGTAAATCTCTAACAATTGCAAAAGTTGCAACCAAAAATTTAAAAAAAAATGCAGAGCATCCAAATAATAGCAAATGGAAATATGAAAGATTCCTTATTTCCCAGTCAACAGTTCTTAGGGGTTACTTCCAAAATATCTAATCAACTGTAAAGATGACTATTTTTAAATTATTTGCACATGTGACGGATCGCGGATAGGCAGAGGTCCTAGTGGGAATGAACAACCTGCAAACTGGAAAGCAAACATGTGATTTGCTACATATTTCATTTCATTTTCCTTTTCTATGTACCGACAAGAATTTCAAAAAAATCCTATCCAACTTCTAACAAAAGTATCCTAGCCATTTATCTGCCCTTTACGTGAAAAGAAAAACAAGTAAAAAGTTTGTTCCTTTCGGCTCGAGATCTATAGCCGTATGGTTTTCCTGTAATTCAACCAACCTACATACATAATAACTCTCCCTATTGTACACACCGCGCAGTGGAACAAAAACGTAGCAATTGAACCCCGTTTGACCTGAATTTCTCCGTATGTTTTCCTGGATTTAGCCCGGCTGCGATTGAGAAAACTCGTTTCCCATCATCCCTGGACGCGCTGGATGCTTGCCATACGTAATCTGGCCCACGCTTGCTATCTTTAGGACGAGTACGTGCCATCAACGAATGGGTTGGAATGGGAGGCAGGAGTCGGAGTCGGAAAGTGCATCATGCAGCGATTGCGTTACGACACTGACTGATGTTATGCTGGATGTGTGACATGAGGGCGAAAGGTTGAGGAACGTTTGGTTGAACGTGCAAGATGAGGCGAATGGAGTGGCAATTGCGGACCTGGCCAGGACGAGCGCAACGTATGGGTGAACCTCTGTGTGCTGTGGGCATGAAGAAAATCGCAAGGAGATGAAGAACCCGCACAAACACGCACACACATTGGCAGGCAGGCGGCAGGTTATAGCAGCGGCAGAAGCGCCAGAGACAACAGTGGCAGCAGCAGAAGCGGCAGCAGAGGCGGCGGAACTTCTTGACTGGCGAACGAAGGGCAGGGCGGAAATCCTGGCATTACGTCCTTACCTGGCACTGACTATGTACGGCTGGGCTCCTCCGCCCCCGGTTCGCTCCAGCAGCGCGTGCTTGTCCTGCGCCCCGATCGCCGTCCCGATGACGCGCTTCACCGTCTCCATCACCGACTTCGGGCCGGACTGCGGCTCGGTGGTGGAGTTGTAGATCGCCGTGTTGGGCCCTCCGCCCCCAAGCGAAACATAACCCCCGTCGGACTGGGGCATCTTTTCTGCACGGGAGGAGGTTGCGGGTGGTGGGGGTCGGTTGGAATTCGGTTTCAATTTTGGTTCGATTTAAACATTAATTTTCGTCGCGACCGAAGCAAGGAACGGATGCAAAGCATTTTTTTATCGCGCGATCCAAAACCGAAACGTATATCAATTCCGGGGAGCATCCAATCGCAAACGCAAAAAAAAAAATCAAAACAAACACAACCAATAAAAAGATCAAACCAAACCACGCAAACACAATCGAGAGAGAGAGAGAGAGAGATGCATTTTCCGGAGATGAAGAAAAAAGACCACCAACAGCAAACGAAAATGGTGACCAGAGCGAAGTCGGTGTCGAACAAAGAAGAAAAAAAAGAGAGAAAGAGAAAAGAAAGAAAACGGGAAAACCGAAATTTAGATAAAAATTAAACTTAAACACGAACACGGTAGAATCAACTAAAGCTATCTAAACGTGGAATTGAATGAAAAATCCAGGGATGCAAAAAAAAAACCAAGCACCAAAAAAAAAAAAAACCTCTTCCGAATGATAAAACCAAACACCAACAAACAACAAGCGAACGCTGAGCTGCGTTTAAACGGAAAGCGTAATCCTGAACGAACCGAACACGGCCGTTCCGAACTCAACAAGGACATTAAGAAAGCATTAGCCAGGGAGAGGGGTGCCAGATGACCGACCAACTAAAGGGAAACGTAACGTACAGCGATATAAACACGCACAAAAAGCGGGTAAAACTTTGTCCGTTTGATTGTGGGGGTGTGTATGTGTGTGTGTGGTGGAGGTGGTGGGTGAAGTGATACCGGGAAAAGTGGTGGCTTTTCTCGTAGCGATTAATGTTGGAAATTGGGGGGTGCTTTCACCATTTCTCTCGGTGGATGGCAGTGCGTGATTGTGTACAGGAGTGTGTGTTTGTGGCAGGAATTGTTGTAGTCCTTTCTCGTCGCCATTCGGCACACAGTCCCCTCTCTCACTTCTACCCCCATTTGGTGGGCTCTTGATTTACCCTCCTTGCCCTTGATGACCCACGGGGGAAGATGATTGAGGGAAGCGAATGAACAACGAGAGAAATGGCGTAATTTGCGATGACATTTCCTTTTCATACGGCTAATGACAGGCAATCACGCAATCCTACTGGCACTGCCGCCAAGAGACCTCTAATCGGCGGCGGTTGGGAAGTACTTTCGTTGTTGTTTGCTTGTACGGTTATTTACAATGGACGACTTATCTCTCGAGCGGAGTCCGCCCGATGCCTTGCGAAACGAACCGAACCGACATTCTAAAGCAAGCCCATCCATCAGTAGCATACAGTTAGGCGAGCAAAGCAACTACCACCACCACTTCTACTACTTCTACTACTACTATTGCTTCTACTTCTAGAGCTCAAACAGCTGGTGTGTGCGGTGAACGGTGCATCGTGGAATTCCGGTGCATTGCAGCGATAACCTCCGAGGTGTAGGGCGGCCCGATGAACCGCTACCATGTACTTAAGTCGTGCGCGTGGGCTGAGATTTCAAAAAAGGAAAAGTCCACCCAGCACCCTTCCCCTATGCCCATCCGATGGCAGTGACATTCTCATCACTATCAAACACCCCGCAGCATTATCTGTCTGCCTTACTAAGCTCCTGCTAGAGACGGAGTTCGAGACGTTGATAAAGTCCATACGTCACACACCAACAAAACACACACATTTCTTTGGCATACCACAACTGCGCCGAAACAATCATGCAACGCAGCACGGGTTGAAGTTACGGGCGCGAGTGAACAGCGAACTGCCAGACGTGAACAGGAAGCGCGCGCTCGCGTCTTCATTTGCCGTAATTGAGCCCTGGGGCCCGGGTTTGTCGTAAGTTGTGGACAAAAAGGTTCTTCTTCGCATGGAAACGAGCGTTTGGGACATGAGGAACGATTGGTTCGGACAAAGAGATACAGAGTGCGAGACTGAGCAAGAAGTAAGCTGAATTGAGTGAAAGTGACGATTACGAGCAGAATGCTAGATGTAGAGAATACATCTGTTGGCCTAAGCTATACTATCATAAGTAAGGGGTTGTAAATCAATTATCTTAATAGCCATAAATTAACATCTCATCCATGCAGGAGCTTCCAAATATGGATCAAATGTTCATTCACAGCTCTTGCACGTACACTTGATTCCTTATGACATTTTAAGCACTAACTTTTAACTTAAATTTACTAAAGATATTTCATTCTTCGACAAAAAACGAATCTTAAACCATACAAAAATACTCTGCAGGCTTGAACAGGAAATTCGTGGGAGACGTTAGCCGATTTCACCCGTCAAGGTTTCTCCATTTCTTCGTCATTTTCAACTACACTTCTTTACTATCGCGTTGGTGATGATCAAGCTTATCATATGACTGTCGAGAGACATCTGCCAGCATCGTTTCAATTAACGCCTTTTGCAAGCCTGACGCATTTATCGAACTACTCAAAAAATCACACAAAATGAAATACCATTCCAAACGACGTCGCGCCAGCTTGCCTCAAAGCCTACGGTTTGCGACTTGGTTAGCGCCATCGGAGGTGCGAAATTGCTCATCCACCGTAGAAAAACCGTGTGTTCCAATCCGGTAGCAACGGGCTCGATCGACACCAGCTTCCAAACACTCATCCCGTTTTATCTCCCTTGCCCATGTTTCCATCTCGAACACATCCGGCGTACGTACGCGAATCGATTTTCTTGTTCCTACCGAAGTCCATCTGCATCGCAGAAATCACAGAAGAAGCGCAATACATTTATTGATCGATAATGTTATTACCAAACATGAAAGTGATTCTGCCAACAACCGGATTCCGGGATAATAGAGCAAAGGGAGATTATCGAGCTCGCGCCACCTTCAAAGAGAAAAAAAAAATCGGCCAAAAGCCCCGGTTCTTGTATTTTTTTCGCGTCGACTGTAGGCTTTCTTTATCTCTTGCTTCGTCTGTGAACGAGACCTTGTAAGATGATTCATCATCAAAGACAAAGGAGCAGAGATCGTGAAGCAGGCAGAGTCACCAGTCGTATCGAGGGTCACGATTATCTTATTGGTGATTCAATATTTATCCTTACCCCCGCCTTTTGAAGGTAATTCGTTTACAATGTCTTTTGCCAATGCGAATTATTATTTTATCCTCCCGGTACCGGCAACGGCCGACGTTGGAGATTCCACAAGGCGAGGAAACGTCCTGTGCTTTTATTGAACAAATTGACATAAATTTTGGACCCGTTCCAGTTTATTCTCGCCATTGAACAAAGTCGCAAGAAATAAAAAAAGATGCAAGCGACACAAACCGTAACAAGAAACCCAACGCGTAAGAAGATAATTCTTCTTGTGCTCGGTGGTGCGACACAATCCCTTTGATTATGCAAGACCCGGTACACAGACCACGGCACACCACAGCACGAGCTTCCCCTCACCCCCGCGGCCAGCGGTGGTGGTTTGCAAACTTAAAACGAGCGATCAAATCCAAGTACCAGCGTTACGCTTTCCGACGCCAAACCCATCGCCGTCGCTCCATTTACGGGCACGGGTTTACCTCGGTTGTTCTACGTTCACCCGGCTGCGCCAACCGTGACCGACAAGTGGGACAATTCTCAGACCCACCAGCAAAACGGCTTACCCGCACCAGACCAGGACGGGATTGCGGCGACAGAAAAGTTGTCTCATCATTTATAGAGCTTGAGCGAGAAATTTATTCATTAAAACTTATGAATCATTCCGGTGACCCCGTTTGAAGGAAAGAAGTGAAAAAAAGGGATAGCAACCATCAGCAGCGTCGCTCCTGTTGTCGTGGAGTCTTGCAGTCGTCCGGAGGCGGTTGGCGCTGTCAACTAATGGCCGAGAATAACCGGGAGGATTATCCACACTTGGAAGTAAATCCATGCGGGCGCAATTGCAGCGAAGCAACTCTACGTCCGACCGCATCCGAGCGGGATGTTTCGTGGCAGACGCATCATTTACCATCAGCCAGTGAAAAATGATCAGAGATTGAATGAGCAAGTCGGACGTGGGTAGAAACAAAAATGGACACCAAGGCAGGTGGAGGTGGACAAGCAGTGGTGATACCGACACTATTACTTTACTGCACTTCCTACGCCTTGAGGGACGGAATGAATCGGCAGTAGTGCAGCTGCAACTGGGCGTTACAATCCAGCCAAGTCGCATATTCGCAAGCGAAATGACTTGCCATGAATTTATATATCGACCAACTCCACGATGGCACTGGTGATGGCAGGCAGTCAGAAACCCTGGGAAGTCATCGGACAACTTTTCCAGCCGGTCTCCAGCGGAGATCTGCATTGATTTAGCCTCGTTCCGTAACCCGGAACAACGGCAACGACGATGACGACGCAGCAGCATCAGGTGCTATTTGTCGCCTGCTCGTTAGCGTCATTTGCCATGCCAAACTTCCATCCCGTTGCTCCTGGTATTCCCGGTCACTACAGAAACCCCCACTATCCGGGTGTGATGAAGAGGTCCAACATCAAAGCAGCCTGTGATGCTGATCAACGGTACGGATACCAGACCACTCGGGAAGGGGGAATATAGATCACAACGCGCCAGTAAGCAGCGAAACTCTAACACAGCTAACCCCGCTAACCAGTTGCCCGCTGTTCAAGGCGTGCCAGACCTTAAGGGCAGAAGGTGTTTGCGGTGCAGCTCTTTTGCCACGTCACCCCGACGGCTCGAAGTCGCTGCTGGCAAGCTTGATTGCATGAAAATTGATACAACGCCAGCGGACACCACGGTGCTGTCCCTGTTCCGGATCGATTGGTGGTGGTGGTGCACAACTTGCCAGGGGTGCCTGGTTAGAGAAGGGAAGGAAAGTTTGCGCGTGCCTATGCACCACACTTCCACTACTGCCACGTCTAAGGCTAGTTCTCCACCCGTGCCCGTGGTGGGAAGTTGATTAGTGCGCTATCGTATTACGCTTCGTATTCCCCTGCAGCGTGACAGCAAGTATGACAGCAGAAAAGTCTCTTGTCTTGGGTCTTGTTTGACGTTCCTGGACTATCGAAGCTTCCTGCTCCTAAACGAACGCGATACGCACGCGGCTGTTTAAACTACAAGCACGCGAGCGTCAGAATGTTTGTTCGTTTTAGAAACGGAAAGTCATTCTTGCGGGTGAAATTGAAATGCCAAACGTAAACGGGGCGGTCCTTGCCAAAAACGGCAAGGAACATGATGTCAATCAAAATTCTCCAGTTGTTTCGGTGACCCCAATATCTACAAACATAAAAACACACTTTTGCCGACAGTTGATGGCTTCCGAGCGATGTGGTTACGCTGGGAAAGCTGTAAATGAAAATGGGACACAATCCTCTTGATGGAGAGCCCAAAATCAAACCTCACCAACGTTCGCTCAAAACACACAAACTCATTAAATGTCCCAACCCGACCCGTACGTCCTGCTGATGTCCCCACAATATGCCATTCATCCCGGTGGAAACAATCCTCCTAATGGTTCCGAGTTGATGTCCGGCGATGACACTGCCATCCAGATCTTCGAGAGCTTATGTGCTCGCGTACCCAACCCGAACTCGCACTCGGAATGTGTTGTCAACGCCATCATCATCTATCCATAATGCCCGTCTCCACAGCTCGTCCCAAAACACCCGGAAAAATCCCACCCCTAAAGCTCGTCATGTGCTCCGCCCGAGGACAGGAGGGGGCGGTGGGGACTGCTAAATTTTTAATTCCAAAAACGACCCAACGGTGGAGAATTCTTCGGGCGGCTGAGCACGCGGCTCCCGGGAGCGGAAAACTTTGCCAGTGACAATGTGCCGACACTTTGCTGAATTCGCACACACACGCACGCACATTGTCAGGGCATTTGTGATGTCGAAGCGGTACGAACGTGCGTTAAGTTCGGTGGCTGCTCGGTGGAAAGTTCAGCCAACTTTTGTCATTGGTATGCATAAGAGCAAAACCCAGAGCCCAATTTTACCCCCCTGCGACAAGTGGTGCGAAAATTCTGCACCGGCCCGGAGACAGATTCTCTTCCTGTGTGCTGCGGAGGGATGCATCCCCGGAGCACAGCATTATTCGCCCCTGCTGATCCTGGCAAACATAAATAAGCCGGTTTTTACCCTACACGAGCCTCACAGAACGAACGAGTCCACCACTCGCTTTTTCCGCGAATTAATTTGATCAAGTTCGCCCTTAACGCTCCGACGCGCGTTTCGAGGCGCACTCGTCGTTGCTCGTGACTCGTGCGCCGTCGTGTGTGTGGAGAAGTGGATAGGCCAACCGAGCCGGCGAACGTTTGCTGTGGAGTACTTGCCGGCGCGATGCGAGATCATTTCGTTGGCTTCTCGCGGCTACTCGCCATCAGAAAATCGATCGATGGTTTTGTTGGAAGGTCTTGTTGGTGCCACGACAGCTCCCTCCATCGAAAGCTCGTAAGGCGCTCGTAAACTGGATCCTACCGTAACTGGAGATTCCTTCAAGTTTGATCCAATGTTTTTTAACCGAGTTATTTTTCTTAGAATGTCGTCGTGGACGGCTGCCTGCTTGTCTATACGGTTCTCACCGAATCTCACCTTGACAAATAAATCCTCAACGCACAATTTATTTGTGCTTTTTACCGATTTCCCAGCGGTGCTTTTTTGGAAGAAGACCTTCCATTCGGTGATAAGATTCCCATGGAGTTAGAAAAAAATCAAACGGAACGTTCTAAACGATGTTTTAATAGTTTATCCATACCGAGAAGCCCCCGTTGCGGGTTGTTCGCGCGTGGCACGCATCGCATGCTGTGTGCTAGGTGGAGTGGAAGAGCTCGATAAAGGTCTTAAATATTCATCAGGCACATTGGCACTCCGAATCGATGTGCTGCATGTTCCACGCCGACCTCCTCCCGAGCCTCCACGTTACTCTCTCGATCAATAATTTATATTAATGTATGTTGGTTGTTTTTTTTTTTTCTTTATCCTAATCCTCCAAAGTCTCCATTCCAACGAGCACAAACACAAACCATCGCGGCTGTGAGCCATAACGCGACGCACGTTACCACTGACCTATTTTGCGGAGGTTGTAGTGTGCTCGCGTTGCAATGGCGAGTGCAACGGCGACGTGAAGTGCATTCGCGTACGTGGCTTTGCTTGGGCGGATTGTGCGAGCTGCGAGCCGCGGTTGTGGTATTAACGCAAACACCGAGCGGTGGTGTGTCACGTGGCGACTTACCGAGATATAATCGTTGTGGACATTTTAACAGTGCCTTACTGTCGTCGTCTCCCCCTCCCCGGGGCCATCCACGGCTTTGTTCGTGGTCAGTTAATGGAGCACGCGGTAAAAAGAGCCGCAGTCTATAATTTCTCCCGCTCGATATTACACGATGTCATAGTTTTCAACATTCTAGTCTGCCAGGAAAGTTGATAATATGCACATTCCCCTGTCCCCATTCTTCGACAACGCAATTCCACCGGATTCGACATGGACAAACCCCCCGGGGTTGGATCTCCAGGTTACATTAGATTGCATTTTTATGGCATGTCGTGCGATTTTGTCGATTTGCCAAACCAAACTGGTGCTTGGCGGCGCATTGCAGGCGTTTCTCCGAAACTCAAAATTGGATTCTACTGTTCCTCCCCTCCTTCCTGCTTAATCGTGCAGTGAAAATACGTTGATATAATAGAGTAGTTTTTACTTATCAACATCAACGACCCTTTTAAGTGGGGCGAAATATACACCTGGTGCAAGATTCTTAACATGTCGTCGCGGAACCAGACGCTTCCATGTTGTCCAATCTGAACTCGAATAAACCGGAAAAAGCACCACCAAGCGTTTTTTTTTACCTATGGAGATTAAAATAACCGGTTCCACAGTGTAGCACCAAAAAGTACCGGCTATTTTATTGCCTCCTTTACCAGAGTGTCCATTAGGTAGGCAACATAAAACAAAGACAGACCCGCATTCATCGGCGGAAATATCCATAACCCGCACCGTACACTACGCATCCGATTGTTCGGAGCTCACTTTTGGCGATGAATACTAATGGCGACGCGCCGCGGTCGCGAAAAAGGAAACCCAACATGACTCCAACCGCGCACGTGCCACCCGTACCAAGCGTCTTTGGACAGACAGGCTGGCTCCCGGCAGGGTCGTAAGCAGATTGGCATTTTGGCACACCTTAATGCCACCGAATTCGTGTTTTAACTCAAATCGCTCCGAACGCCAACACCGCCAGGCAAAAGACTTCTCTCTTAGGAGGTTTTTTTTTTTTTTTTTTTTTGTTGGTTACGGAGACCTTGCTTTCTGGCGGTTCATTTCGGTTTTGTGCGGTCATTCGGGCGATCAAGGTGAAGGTTGATCGGAACTGTTGTTTCGATTTCTTCAAGCCCAGTTTCGGTATGTTTCATTTCAGTCGAACACTCCGAGCACTGAGGCGTCGCTGTTGCACGAGCCACAAAAACCGCTTACGTAATGCTTTGGAATGGTAACTCTTGCGGGTTCGCGAGCGGGAAAATCTGTAGCTCGTCCATCGCGAGCCTTTCTTTCAAGGATCTTTCTTCGCTCTACTGGCACCACCTGTGTAATGACCACTTTCTATTCGGAGAAAAAGTTCCTTGCGCGAACTTCATGGCACATCTCCGCGCTTCGAGGTGGAGCGATTACCGGGCCAGCGCAAACACGGCTAATTAAGTCCCGCAATGCCATTCGGTAATTAATAACAAAGCCTATGCGAGTACCAGTCTCTCGGGCCGCGGAGAGAGAGAGAGAGGGAGGAAAGTGGGCAGCCAAACGATGGAGAAATGACTCCATTCTGGGCCTTCCGTTCTGCCAAGGCCAATCTGGGCCCACGGGATTGCGAACGGAGTGCCTGGTAACAGTTCCAAGCACAACATTAGCAGCTGCAAGGTTGTGTAAACTCAACCACCGTCGCGAGCTAATAAAATTCCAGTATACCTTCGACATAACTCTTCTGACCACAACAGCCAACTCTAACTGACCATTGCAAGGGGTGATGGATAACGTTTTTGGCTAATTAATTTCATATAAAGCAAGGAGGTGGTACTTCTAGTTTAAAGCAGTTGGTCCAACTATACAGGATCTTGAATTTCCTATTTTAATTAGAAGTACCCAAGCTGTTCGTTTGAAATTCATCTTCCAATGTGCACAAAGCTCGGCAACTAATTCAGCCAACGGTAGCAAACAGACCTTGATACTAAATGTAAAGCTGCCTCCATCAGATTTATGCTTAATCCTTCCAAACCCTCTATCCCATGAACCAAAAGTTTTGAACTATTAACTTAATGCATCAGCGCCCAATCAAAGTAGATTAAGATGTTGTTAAGTCCCACCCCTAACCCCTACGTAGGTTCAAGAAGGACGAATTCGTTCATTCATATTATTTTACGAAGGAACATCTCAGATCTCCCATCAGGTAACGAGGTACCAGTCTCCGGAGTACAGGAGGCGTATTCGTTTAATTGTAGTCAAAGCCTCCAGCTACCAGTGGTTGGCAATGTAATGCTACAAACAAGACCACTAATCCTTTTTCGGCATCCCATTCAATTTTATTACATCCTGGGCTCAGGAAATGCTCACTCCTATCGCCGTTTGACGAGCCAGATTATGAACTGCATTATGATCTGAAAGTATCCTCCTTTCTTAGTGGGGATAAGAGGCCCTCTGTAGAAGGAATATTTTTACCATCAAAAAATAAAATTGAGCATTATTCATTCGCACCTGTTATTCAGTTAAATGAAAAAAAAACCCCAAAACGCGGTCAACAAGGAATTTTCTGTGAAACAAGGCTGAAGAATGTAGTGATTCCCTAACTTCCGAACGCTATGATTACGAAAAACTGTCACTTTTCCCCGCTGCTTTCCAACAGCCCCGCATTTCTTATAAATCCTCGGATTTGTCTGACTAGAAACACGCAAGAATGGGAAACAAAAGTAGATTTAAAAAAAAGCTTCAGCCGCTGTATCAACAAGAAACATGCGCCTCGTTCGCACTATGACAGTGCTCTTTTGGAAGAACTAGCCCCCCACTCCTCTCGTTCGTCCTCTTTCCACTCCGCGAACATGCAATCATAAATTTAAACTATTTTCCAGTTTTGCCAACGGCAGTTTTGGACGGCGCGACTGCAGGGAGCATTTGCAATCGATAAAACAATCAAACGCAACCGAGCCAGTCGCGGGAAAAAAGGTCAAAGGGGGCTTGGAAAATTGGAAAATTTAACATTCATAGAACATCTTGGATCGTCGTCGTCGGATCGCCGGAGCCGGCTCTCCAAAACCCTTTTTAAAACTCAAAACGGGAGCAAAATGTACTCGTGTTGCGCCATGTGCCATTCGTTCAATAATAGAGTAGAGGGGGCATTCCATTTTCAAACTACAAAAGGACACATAAGAAATGGGTAAGGAAGCAGGGTACAAATAGAAGTGTAAATATTAACACCACCCCGAAGGTGAAATGTAGAAAAAAATCCAGAATCCGAACGAAGGTTGACGTACCTCCTTACGTCACGAGGCTGGGGTCGAAACAATTGCGGAAGAGGAAGTTTAAAACTAAAAATTCAAATCCTTAAAAAAGAGCGTGTGCACTTCTTTTGTCTGCACGGTGCCGTATTATGTAAGCAGAAGGACTCCACGATACTGTCAGCGATCGGGGGGCGGCACGTTGGAGTAGTAGTTGTACCATGTGCGCAAAAGAAAGACTTCCAGCAACCCGCGAGGGGTGACATTCAAATGAGCTACCGAGAGGCTACAACTAGCACCAGGCAGCACTTAGCGTGTAGGTGAGAACATGATTAAGACACATTTTCTCCTGCTGCCGGACGGCAACACTCCACAAAATCACCTTCCACTTGCGTGTGTAGTGCAGTGCTTGGCCTGTCAAAGTGTCAACCGGGTGGACACTGCTCTCCTCCGGGCGAAAAGTGCGTAAAACATTCGTTACAGAGTCACAATAGTTGCTTCTCTACTACAACATATTACTGTGCGCCACCATAAGGGATGGATTTTCCTTGCTTGCTTCTCCACAAGTTTTCCACCCATGCTGTCTCTCGCAGAAGAAGAACCGACTCGCGGTGGGGTTTTCCGATATTCTGCTTGCAAATGTAGCGGCAAAGGGAACCCCCACTTTTACGCTCGCTAGCACAACTTCTCTCTTTCCATCTCGTTTTTCCGTCACTCGCTCAGTATCCTTCTGAATCCTTGGATCCTGAGGAAAAACCAAACATCCCAAACTGCCAGGATGCAAGTACTCTCCCGCTTTGCTGCCATTTGCGAGAGAGAGAGAGAGAAAAATTCGTTGGCGAGAGAAATTCCTCTGCCAAGCGAGTATCTGACAGCAGGAGCCGTTTTTCCACTGCAGACAGTGTGTGTATCTATGTGTGTGTGTGCGCAGGACTTCTTTTCCTTTTCCTTGCTTCGTTTTCAGTGAAGTCTTCTTGTTGGTTTCCCATGACGAATCCATTCGGGGCTACTCTGGGCCGGGGATTGCTCTCTTATGTAACGCTCGATGCACCAAAACTTTTCCGCAAAACCCTTCGCAGGGAAATTCTTCCCCACAGACGGAGCCGTCCGGAGCCGTTCCGTTTCGCTGAGCTCATTCGCTACGCCACGCCATATATTCCGAGTCCCCAAAGGCCTGAGGTGCAGGCAACTTCGATCACAAGCGAACAAATGACACACCGAAAAAAAACGCCTACTGTTGCGAACTGCATCGAACGGGGAAATGCGTGAGCTGCATAATTACCTTGCACAGAAACGGGGCGCTCCTCTACTGACGGGACACTGGAAAACTAGAGCAAGTTGCCACGGGACGACACGGGAACACGGACTCCTTTGTGGGGGACTCCGAAATGGAATTGATCCGAAACCGAACTGTGAAAATTGGGCTTTTCCTCGGTCTGGTGCTGCTGCTGCTGCTGTGGCTCTGGCTCGATCACACACACACACCGTCCACTGAGGGATAGCGCTGGAACTGGACTCGGTGGTGCAAAACCCGATTCAGCAAGGTGCCAAATCCAGCGGAATTTTGGATAGTTGTGTAACGTTTTGTGCTCTGGACTCGAGGCGCTGGCGAAAGGATACTGACGTTCGTCGGCTACGAATCGGCTTGTACCAAGACGAGTGGGGAAAAAAAAGCGTACCGTTCTCACCTACTGCGATGCCCATTTTGGTATCCTTTTCACACCATGCTACTCCCTCTCTCTCGCTCGCTCGCTCATTTCTCGCGATACTTGCTCCCCCGGAAAAGGATACATTTGACAGTTGCGTCCCACAAAAACCATTGCCCTGTGCTTCGGCTGCACCAACACTCGAACGGGAGGGAGGAAAATTTCACTATCCTTACTGTGCAGTGACACTGCTTGTTTGCATCCGTATGTGTGCGTGTTGTGTAAGCATGGTGTAGATGGGTGGGGAGCATGTAAATGGAAAAGCCGGAAGACAGCAAAGTACACCGCCGAATTGTGAAGTACGAGAAAAACCAGTGCGTCATGCCATGGCTCGTCGAGCTGGTGTGGTGGCCTCTACCACATGTGCGTTTATCCTGTGTCTGTGTGTGTGTGTCAGCGGTGAGACGCGATGGTCAAACAAATGCACTCTCGGGGTGCAATGTGCACGGCACGATGGGAGTTCGCGCTCGGACAGGAGACGGTTATGACACAGTTTTCCTTTTTCGTCGGTTCCATCAAGTCTGGTTACTACATCCAGGACGGAACCTAACGACGGGACGCTACGGGAAACAAAAACGGACGATAGGATGCTTTCTAAATACAAGGAAAAAACACACAGAAAGCAGGATTGCGGATACAACAATGTGATGGGAAAATGTGTGAAATGGTGAATGATTTCCCACGATTATCCCGGGGGCAGGTTTGGGATTCGCGGGGAGCACATTACGAAACACGGCGAAGAAAATCAATAATCAATGCCTAGGTAGTTGCCATTGTCGCGCCTAAACTAACGCCTAGCGACCAATTATCCTCGCTTTCCTACCCGCTCTACCAAATGCAAACCACTGTTAGTTGACTTGGAAAATATAGGTGAGGGGTTAAAGACCACGCGACTACGTTAATGATGTCTACTTGTAAACCTAAATGTTTTTACGTGGGAAAATCGGTTCGAAGGTACAGTCTGGAAGGGGGGGAAAACCGGGGAAGGACTCCTACGTACCTTGTGTGTGATTGTTTGCTCCTGCTTTAGCGCTTCCCTGAAAAACTGTCTGTCTCGCACGCCGATCAAAACAACGTGTGTGACGTTTCGATCGAGTTTCCCTTGTTTTTGCCTTGCCAGACGAACCAGCGGAAAGCGCACGCCTGCTTTGGAGGGGGGATCACCGAAATTACACAACGAGTTTCGCACCCGATCCTTTTTCCACACCGACTCGCTAAGTTTTCCACACTTCCTCGGTACCTCCAGCAAAAACGGACTCACTGTTTACACACGAACTGCAGCGCCCGAAAATGGGAAAAACAAAATAAAACACAGATCAATCAGCTTTCTTCCAGCAGCACGAAGAAATCGTCTACACTCGATCACGCCAATTCTTCTCCTCTAGAGTAGCAATTTGCCAGCGATCAAACGTAATTTCATTGGTGTTTTCACTGCCCAAACTAGTAGCGCACCAGTGCACACGGAATGTGATTTTCCTGTTGCCACCTTGAAAACCTTAAATTTAGAAATGTGCTCTGACCTTCTGCCAACCAACCACGATGACTCTCGGACTACGACTGACCGACCGAGTGTTATCTCCAACGTGCAGCTGTCATTGGAATAAACTAGAGTCCCTTGTTGCGTGGAGCACCTACACGGATCGACTCGTTCCTAAAAGAGGCATGATGCAACCACAGCGAACACGTTTCGTGCTTTCGAACTAAAGTAAAACTGGTTAGAGCAATCCACGAAATTCCCTTCAAAAATACGAAAGACAAAAATGCGGAAAGACTCGAAACGCAAATTTTGGAACTGGAACCGTTCTTTCCAGAACTGGAAAATATATTTATGTCGAGTATTTTTGATCCAGCTCGGGCTGCGTCTTTTTCGAAAGCGGAACTGTTCATCCGGAGATTTTGCATAAATGGGACCAAACAGAAAAACGGCCGAACCCGGCAGATCCAGCTTTTCGAGTCCGTTCCCTGTACAAAAAGAACCCAGCCCCGAATCGTTCCGGAGCAATAAACAAACTGCCAACACTAGAATGAATCCAATTATTCGAAATGAATGTACCCGCACACGTTCATCGTGAACTGAGGAGTCGACTTTCGTTCGTCGTGAACTCCTGTAGTCGACAATGCGGCGACGAAATATCCGGTTGTGTGAGGAGCGCCATCTGTCGGCTACTATCCATTGTGATTCACATTTTCAAACCATCCTAAGAAAAACCGTTAATGTGCGTGAATGTTAAGTTCTCCCATTTCAAATAATATTTTTTTGGCCGTTTGTTTAGAATTATTGCATATTGATAGATTATAAAAAGATTATATAATTAATAAAACATTAAAAACTAGAGAATAACCAACCGTATTGAGCATAAATGAAAACTCAGCTCGTACGGTAGAAATATACTTACACTTGCCGGTTGACACGTTAAATCTACAATTTCATGAATTTATTTTCCACATCGATCGCGGTTAGGCTCATCGTACACTACGTAATGCTCTCATTTTGTGGTCAAATTATTTAAATGAAAGGGAATACAAAGTAGTACTAAGTTCACTTACGGAGGCGTTTCGATGTGCGGCATTTGAATTGCTGCCATTTTTAGAACGTTAAAGATGTTCTGCCAAGTTGATTCTGCTCGGCTGATCCAATCAGTGATGTATTGTTGTTTGCAGGACAGGCGCCCGGTGCTAGGACGGATCCAGATGATATATCTGACACTTCACTTTGGCTCAAACTTTTTGCACTTTACTGCGTGGTTGATAAACAAAACAACAAAACAAACCACATTAACCTTCAAATGAAATAGATGTATTTGCTAAATCTACAAACAGAAACACTTAAACATCCACTCTTTGCACTGGGCTGCACTTTGGACATGATTTCGCACTACATTTCTACACTCGTCCACTCGTTAACGAGAGCACTGCACACTGGTGTTGCTCATACTCTTCGCCACTAGGGAAAAAAGCGGTTTCACATGCGATAAACAATTCCAAAGCAATTCTGCATGTGGCGTGAATGCAGTCGTCTTCAACACACGCATACACACACTGGCGGTCCACAACTGATGATCATCAATGTCGTACGTGAAGAGAAAAAAGTTCCCTCGTCAACACATCATCCCCGCCGCACGTTCATTAGAGATAAAGAAAGAAGACTAATCATAGGTTTTCACGTACGCCCAAGCAGAGGGCCTCTACTTTGGCATTGCATCGGGCCACCTGCATGGCAAATATGGCGAGCTGGCGATCCCTGGTGGCGACCAAACACCGAAACCGTTCCGATCAGCATGGGGATTACGACAAACTGGGCCCGGTAGAGCATGATGGTTGGTTGTGCCTTGTCATGTCATACTTCTTCGTTATGCTGATTTCACGTATCACCCGCCAAGGCTGGAAGGTCGCGAACGCTGGAAACGCAAATCCCCGACTCGAGCCGACCAACGGCGAGACCGATCGGGAGAGGTGATGATCCTGTGCTGGCGCGGAGGGTTGGTGGGCTTGCTCGGCGCGGAAACCTGTTCTTAGGAAACCCGGCAGCCTCGGCCGGGAGAAGAGGAAGGGATGATGATGTTTTTGCGCGTCCTGTGTTGTCCAGCGCCATCCACCGGCGAATGACTGACGGTTCGTCGAAAGAAGCATGACCGACACGATTTTTTCCTCTTTTTTTGTTGTTGAGGTGTGTTTTGGTGACCATCACGCGCAAACCGGCCTCCAGAGGAAGGATTGTAGAGTTATCTAAAAAGGCTGTTCAACAATTGAGATTGTTACCTTTCATCCGCAGCCCATCGATGGATGGGTTCGATCTTGGAGCGAACGAGGTACGACAATGGAAATGGAAAATCAACCCGGCATTCCACCTCTCCTGACTTACTGAGCTGCGCCTTACTGAAACTAGTTTCCTTTCTCTCCCCCACAAAAACTTGCCTCCGATAGGGTTCGATAAAAAGTTGATTCTATGGGATGTTTTGCCGTCCCGTTTGTGAGGTTTCGGTAGCATATAAAAAAGTAGAAAAAAAGTATATTTTAAACGTCGAATCCTGCTAGACCTTTTTAGTATTTTGCCTGCCAAGAGCGCATCTGGAAGAGTGGAGTACAAACAAACGGTTGAATGTTTCTTGAACAATTTATGACACTTATAGCCCAGCCGGTAGCATTTATCCTGATAGTTGCCATCGGTGTTGGCTTAAGAATAGAGTGCGAAGGAATTTGTAACTAGAAGGTAGATAGTGCGAATGCGATTTAAACACTGTTGCACCTTTGATCGAATGCTGTCTCTGTCATGTTGAGCGATCTCCCGGTGAACGTGATACTGCCAGGCGCGGGTTTGGGAATCCCTTCAGCTCACGGCCAGTCAACCGGTTCTCAAGGGACGGACCATAACAAAAAATTACCCATTCATTTATGTGCCTTTCAGTTCAGTAATGCATTCGACGATCGTTTTATTTTTTTCTTCTTTATTTGCCATTTTTTGTACATTTCTTACTCGTCTCGGAGGATGTGTTCGGTTCACTACCTGGGCGCTCTACTAAAAACGGTGTATTTTGCGGCCTCACACTCCATTGAACCGCTGTGGCTCGTCCAAATGATACCACTTCAGCTCGCGACGAGTTTCGTGTTTGACGTTGGCTTTTCGCACTTGAAAGCCGAACAGGAACTTTCCACTTCGCACAAGTTTGTCTGCCTACCATCGATCGATTGGGATGCCGATAGACAAGTGGGTGTTGGATCCGAAGAAAGATTTTGATTGTACTCCCCCAGGAAACGCCCCGGAGTCAAGAGAAGGACGGTGGGTGGGGGTGGAAGGGTTTAGGGTGTTGTTGCATTACAGGACACTGTTGTTGTCGGCCTGATGCATTCAACAGCCAAACAGTTCGCTGGGCAACCATCGTCGAGTGGGGAAGTAGACCAAACAAATACTGTACTATGGTTTTCCTTATTTGACTCAACTTAAAAAAAAAAGCTGTATCGTCAAAATACTTTAGATCGGGTTTTCTCTACTTCTTTGATTAAATTCTTCAGCATTTTGTGTGGTTTGCATTTGTGTGTGAAATGATCACTTCAAACGGCGTGAAAGGAATCTCTATAAAACAACTTGTTAATATCGTGCGCTGAAGTACTCACTTAAACTGTTTAACTCTATAAGGCCATCAAAAGCTTCCAACCTCTGGTTAATTTTGAATATCCAGATAGCAATTCGCACGGAACGATCGCGACGAATCTTAATTGGAAATCTATTCCCTTCACAGTAACATATGAACAGTGTATCCCACTTTTGCCCTCGCTTCTCGCACACAGCCGGACCAACGAAAATTCAATTATTCATCAGTTTGTAACCGAGGAAGGGGGAGGCATGTTTGAAGTAAAAATAAGATACAAAAAAAAAAACAAGGTGTACTCCACCGAGACTTGGTCGTCTGATGAAGAGTGCTCATCTCGTCTACGATGACCGGCGACTGTTTGCCGAATGCAATCGATTGTACAACAAACAGAACACGCAAAAAAAAAAGAAAAGATGGACTTGGCCACATGGTTGCCCTGCCGATGTAAGTGAGTGATTGTTGGGGGGTTTTTTGTATTGCTATTTCGCCATCGCGTTTTATTTGGAGGACGACACGCCGGTCACCATCATCAGCTTCGTGGGGTCAGGATCGTGACTCGAACAGTGTGGACGGCCCGATGAGATAATGCATCATCGTTAAAAGATCATCGCCTCGTAACGATCTTCTACGGATTCGATGAATCCAGATGGATATTATACCGAGGCGGGCGTTTCGGGCAGCATCCTGGAACAAGACCGTATCTCAGTCTACCGGCCAAGATGGCCATCTACACGCACTCATACAAGCGTTAGGGGAAACACTTTATCGGCACTGCGCTCGTGTCTCGGCAGCTGGACGTGCCGGCTCATTAAACTTCGCCTGGGTTTTTTTTTATGCTCCCATCTCCCGGGGACGAATAAACACACAATGGCACACAGTGCACTTGCCAGCCCGACCGGGACATAATCTGATCGCACCGCCAACCGCCCTCTGGGAACGCGCGTTCCAGCGCATCAGAATTGACTATATCCGTTTTAAGACCAATCGAGGGTTGTGAGTGTGCTTGCACCAGCTTCCCTTTTTTATTTTTCTCTATCGCGAATATGGATGTATCGACAATGTTTTTGGGCGTATTCAGAGCCTATCGCAGCATCACGGCACGATCACGCACGAGTAAGCACCAAATGTGCAGATAGGATTTGTTGTTGGGCCGCTGTTCGATCGACTTGAACAATGGCTTTTGTATTTCTTCGTCATCTTTCTTCTCGTTCGCCCGCAAACAAACTGCCATGATCTTCTTTTTCCAGTACAATTTCATGGAAAAATTTTCGTTTCTTTTTTGCCGTTTTTTCATGCTTGTTATACCAGTCCACAAAATTACAATTTTTAGATTTTTGTTTGCCAAATTAACACATCGGCGTAAACGACATGAAATCACTCGATCATTCGTGGATAAAATCCATATTCCGTGCTTAATAATAAAAACCAAATTGACTTCCAAACAAGCGGGCAAACATGGCAAGCACTTCCCAAATATCGTTCGATTTTTGGAGCTTTTGCATTCGTTATTTACGTCAGAGCATTCAGGACGTTCGCGTTCCCCCGGCCCGCTCCTTCGCCGCGCGTTAGAAATCGGGCACCGCGCGGACATCGGAATGTCATAACTTATTTTTTGAAAAAGCGAAACAATCGAAAAGAGGAGAAAAAAAATACCAGTTTTTACCGGCTCACGTGAGCTTTCCGATAGAGGCGATTGGAGACTTGGGGGGGAAAACACCGAAAAACACACACGCGCACTAAAACTGGAGAAACCTTGCGGAATTTTTAAGCGGACGGGTTTACGAGCACGCGCACTCGACCAAGACCCAGACACGACTGCACCCGGCGAACGTTTGACGAGAACTGAAACGCAAAACAAAAAGCATTCGACGAACGGACCCCAGCTCGGCTAGTTCGGGTGCGTTGCTGCCCGAGCTGCCCACGGAGGGAAAAAATCTCTACTTTTCCCGTCACTTTTTTAGAACTATTGGAGGATTAGATGATTGATGAAAATTTGATCAAACTGTGCCAATCGACTGTCGATTTCTGTTCCCACTTTGATTGCGTTGCTGTGATTTTTATGAATGCGGTGCTCATGGCCAGAGACATTTAACATCAATTAAAACAATTATCAATTTTCTAGTCGATGTAGTGTAGACGAAACACACAGGATCTTATGTATAAGCGGGGCACCATCACGAGCAAGACATGGTTAATGTTTAGGCAAACATGGCCCATGGGTGCTAATTGCACGAGAAACTAACGAAATTAGACGACAAAGGGCTTTTATTCGATTGCGCATGAAACACCATGAGACAATGATTTTCGAAGGCGCGGCTTGAAGAATAGCTTTTCAAAATTCAACTAAAGGTGCACTGATAACCGATAAGATCGAACGTAAAAGTAGGTAGAATAAACAGTATGGAACGTTGGTCATCTTCATTGAATAATAAAACCATTAGTAAAGGCTTAAATACTTGTGGATTGCGACTGTTAACTTTGCTGCTCAGTGTGCCGTGCAGATTGAAAAGTTTTTAACTTTTAATTTCAATAGTAATTAATAACATTACTTACTGAACTGTTCCTCGAGTTGTGGTAGAATTGCATTGAATGTCCAAGAATTGGGTTAATAAATCCGTTTCGGAATCCTCTTTTTTCTGAATTAATCTAAATTTTGAATTTTTGTTCATTGAAATCGTTGTGCCTTTTACATACATTTCAGGAGCAACGATCATCGTTCCGCTTCTCCGTTCATCGAAATCTCTGTGTTGCACCTGTTGCATACATCATGGGCGGAGCCAAAACACAACTGAACTAGTGGTGGGTAGTTGTGAATCTTTAGAGACTGAACCGGTACAACCGGTTTTTTGCCGAAGGACGGGCCAGAAAAGCAGGCTTCCTGAGGTTCGGGCGTTGAAGTGTTGTGACCCCATTAACTTAGAATCACCGGATGAACAATTCCACTTCCGGCAAAGAAGCAGCCATGGTTCAAAAATCCCAGCACCAACTTGTATTTTATCGTTTTATGATTAAAAGGAACGGTAGTTCCAGTCGTCTTAAACGATATGTCTCATACGTTGAACCGGTTTATACCTGTTTGAGACAAAACCTATGCCTGCGTGTAGACACAACCACGAAGCTCGCGATTGCCAAAGCAAAAAGGTAGCTCAATTTGTAATATTCTGCGCCAACGAGCGCGAAAGAAGGTCATGGACCAGTTGTTTGAATCACCAGTTGCATATCGTGCAAACTAAATTATGCCAAATTTGGCATCAAATGCGCACAGCGCCAAGAGAAGATGATTTTTTTATATAGAGTTTGTCCTGTTGATTTGGCCATTTGCCAAACCTCGCGTTGGCATTCGCCAAATCACGCTGCGTCTAGACGCAGGCTATGACTCGTTATACAAACGATAAGACTCGTTTCGAGACCGGAATCTCTGCAAATGTTTTTATCGGTACAGCGTCGAATGACAAAAACGATAGTTAAAGGTTTTTTTTTTTAATACGAAATTTCAAATTTGTTCACCGATTTGTTTAAAAATATTTTGGTTGTTGCCAATCTCTGATTTTGATTTTTATGTTTACCATTTATTTTTTCAATACATAAAAGCTAAACTTAAAGAATGTGCTTTGCTTTAAACAATTGCATTAAAATGATTAAAATCTAGCATGCATATTTATTATTAAATTAATCCTCTACTATTTTGTGCGTGGGTAAAAGTGTTCCTCTTGAAACTACCCGTAATATCCGCTCTACTGGATACTTTAAACTGCGTACTAAAGCCACCATCTGATTGTAAGCAAACTCCTCAGCACCAAGCATTCCACCCTGTAGGGAGATTACTTGGCCGTACCCGCAGCCAACCAGTGCCGGGCGTACGTAGTTGTAAAGCCAGACCGTCGGCTTAGCTTAGTGTTCGTGGAAGGGTAAGAGTCCGCGACGATGTAGATATTGTCCCCCTCCGTGGAACCACGCGATCCGTCAAGCGCACCGTAAACGACTTTGTTGATTAGCGCCCCAGACGTCGGCGCGACCCGTTTTTGTTGATTTCGGCCAGTCTGTGTGGAGCATCGCGTTGCGTCGGACGTTGACGTTTGCCAGTGTTGTGTGAGGAACCGAGCCTGTGCGATCGTGCGTACTTCAACCCTGTGACGATCGTCTTAGGAGAGGAATCTAGAAGAAGAAGAAAAAAAACGAATCGGCAGCCGCGGTCCAGTAGTCAGCACATAAAGGTGAGAACGGTTTTTCAGCGGTTTTAACGAGATTCTGGCCGTGCCTTGCGCAGGTGTTTGTGAGGTACACACCGGGTAGCACACGTTACGAGCCGTGATTGGCTGGTGCAAGGAATTGGGGGGTTTTTTTTTTCTCAACTCTGTTGCGCCCGATCGATCGCGGTCCATCGACGATTATCATGCTGGTGCTCTATTCCCACCGGCTTTTTTAAATTCCACCCCAGCACTGCACGCTTACGGGGGTCAAACGATGGCCCTAGATTCATTTGCAGATTGGGGGTGTTGCCGCGCGTTCTGGAAGCACAACGTGGCACCCCCTAGGTGGGGTTCCTCGTGGCAGGCAAGATAGTGCAGCTCGTGCTACGTAGAAGCGATCCGTTTGCCTGCTCCCGGAATAGTAAACGTCATCGTCTTCGCGCGAGACCGCTTTCGCGCTATCATGCGTGTTTTTTTTGTTTGTTTCAGCTCGCGACGGTGCAAACGGGACGGAGATTGAAGGGAACCGCGCGTTTGCTTTGCCCGCAAAAAGGGAGAGATAGCAAACCGACTGATACTTGGGGTTGGAGGGCCGGTTAGAAAGAGACAGTCGGAACGGCGCGCGCGTGTAGAAATACAGTTAAGTAAAACATGAAACTTCACGTTGAAGGAGGGTGAAGGGCGGTGGGATTCCCTTCCCCATTTGGGGACGAATGGAGTGGATTCCTTCATCCCTTCCGTTTGCTCCACTGCGCGCTGGGTCCACCGACACCGTATCCCACCACTACTCTCGACGCTGTCTCACTCTCTCTCTCTCGCTCTCGCTCGCTCGCCCTTTCGCGCGCTCGTTCCGTGAAGCCGCGAAGAAAGTTTACTGCCCGGGAGCATTCCGGACACTCGCTGCCTTCAGTCTGCATCGTTGTCTCGTCGGTACCGGCTGGGTCGTTTGTTTTCCATACGATTTTTCCCACTGCAACTACTCTGTACCGTGTGTGCGTGTGTGTTCGCCAGTGTGTGTCGAGTGGAGCTTTTGTAACCGTCGTTTGGTTTTTTATTTCAAATTTGATTGCTTGGAAAATATTCACGCGAACCGAACCGCGATCACCTCTCGAAAATCGGACAACAGTCGAAGGTTAGTACGGAGTGTGAGTACGTTTCGTTGGTTCGTGCTCGGCCGTGATCGAGAAGCTGCGAGAGCTCCCGCGGGGGGGGCAAGGGGCAACGGGCAAATTCCGGTTTCGGGGAAGGGAAGGAAACCGGATCCAAAACGGCGACTAACGGCTGCAATCGAATGTCGAAGGAAAGCTACACCACAAACCGCCACCGCCATCGACCGTTCGGTTGGGAAGAAAAGTGAACGCCGTGGGACAGCGGGAGACGGGGATGGGGGTGCTGTGGAGTGGAGCGAAAGATGCCAAAAAGGTCCCGCGATCCCTCTTCGATGTCGGTTTCGAAGTGACTTTCAAATGCCGTTATGCGCCAGAGTCGGCCAACGTGATCGTTTGCGCGATCTTCTGCGTTCCCCCGGCGTGGAAAGAAGGGAGTGGCACACAGGGTACCCCGGCTGGCTGGGGAGGAATAAAAGAGAAAAACTTTCTTCGCGTGAAACATGTTTTTCGTGCACTTCCACCGGTTTGACGTCGTGGTTTAAAAGGCCACATCACATTGTTGGGACCGTGGAAAACCGTGCTGGAAAACAGTGCATAGTAATTGATAGGCCGACTTTGAACGAGGCGATCGCATCAAATTGCAAGTGCAAGGTCAAACGAGATTGCATTTAATCGCGAGTTGATTCGCTCAGAGTCACGAAATTTTGCAACCGTTACGCAAACGCTTATCTTGAAATTCCAAGCTTGTGACGACGGTGGTGGTTGTGAAGAAGAAAAGGTCTGCGAGGTTAGCCCCGATAGCGATTGCAGGGGTTCCGGCGTGCAGCTGCAAGGCTGCCCTACAAGTGGCGTTTGTTGCCAGATGAAGACGCTTTGATCTTGTTAGACGAACGCAAATTTTTCTAATCGACGTGTCATTTTTACTTGGGAAACGCGTTGTCAGAGGAACTGGTTAAATTAAAGTAAATGTTGAAGGAGCATAAAAATTGGATTACTTTTATAGAACACTTTAGGTGTCTAATCTTTTTTTTTAATTCTCATTGTGAGTTATCAATCAATCAATCCACAATGATTAATTACTCCTAGTAAAATGGAAGTATCCTTCACGCAGGAGAGATTGGTTTAGTGTTTTGCAATTAATTTAATCACAAGTTTGTTTGCAAATAAAATGATTGACTTCCATTTCAAGTTTACCAATTGCCCACGAAAAAGAATTTATTAAGAATTAAGTTATAATCACTTTACTGTGAATCATGTTGAACAACATTATGAGTTTTTTTGGGAACCAGGAGGATCAGTAAGATTGAAAAAATGCAAAGGTAATTCTCTATTTTTGCATGGAATCCATACTAAACAGTGTAAAAAAACGTGATTCTAATTTTTTTTGGTTAGAAAGTTCTACTCCAGGCATTAAGAACCACCAAAAGGGCCGTAGAGAAGAAGGGTACTCTAGCGCAAGCTTCTTAAGTAGATCGAAATCCCTGAAAGCAATCATTATTGCAGGAAACTTGTACAGATACAACGAGGAATCCAAGGCAACATTTATCGCATAGGTACTCGCTTTTGCCGTACAAAGCTGAGTTTAAATTCTAGTATCTTAAAAAAAGTGTGGAGATGCAGCATACTTTCTCCACGTTCCAGCCGCTGCCTCACGCTAACATGTTTCTCCCTCATTGCAGATGCTTTCGAAACTCGTCATCCTGTCGTGTCTGGTGGCGGTGGCCATCTGCGAGTCCAAGCTGAAGGTGGACGTGGTCAGCGTGCCGGAGGGCTGCACCACCAAGTCAAAGAACGGCGACATGCTAACGATGCACTATACCGGCAAGCTGACCGATGGGACGAAGTTCGATTCGAGGTGAGTTCGAAGTGTCTCCCCACGGTGCAGAGGAGGGGTTTTCAACAATGCGGGGTACTAGCTAACGGCCTAATTATGTCTAACCCCTTTACGTCGAAAGGTCTGTGCGCTGGGTGTTTGTGAGTGTGGTTCCATTTGCTCGCGCACTTGGGTGACGCCAGAGGAGTCGCGAGAAAGTGGCCACACGCGCCACCGTCCAGGAAGCGGTTCTCGTTTTTGGTGGAGTGTCAATGAAATCGTTTCTGTTTATCGTGGCTTATCGCGTCCGCCACGATGCTTTACACATTGACACGTCCATGCCGTCTCTGCCGGTGCCGCCATGCAGCAGGTTCGCGTTTGCCACTGACGAACATGTGCACCAGGCGACCGAACCGGAATGACACGGTAACATTCAACCGAAAATCCCTCGGCCCATTTTCCGTCGCTGGCAACGCCATCGTTTGCGGCCCGGTCGACCTTTGATCACTTTTATTTTCCATCCACCGGTTTTCCCTCGCGCTGGGGCCTGGGAAAATGGTAGACGACAGCAAGTGGCGTCGGGCAATATATTTTACAATTTGCCATAAATTACAACCTCTCAATAAAGCTTTACGCACACGCCACACCACGTGCTGGTTGGGTGTGAATGGAAAACCGCAATGCGTAGCGCACGAAAAGTGATGCCGGGGATAATGAGTGAACGCAATCTGCTGGTCGGATGTGCCGGAATTGCGCTCCAGACAATGAGCGGGTCTGCTGAAGGTTACGCCATTGTGAAACAGTGACAAACAGTGTGTACTGTGTCCATTGTAGGGCTTCTTCGGAAGCGCTGAGATGTTTATCTTCTCGTTTTGATTAATTGATTTTGATGGTACGTTATTGATAGCTTCACTTCAAATAGATGCAGTGCCATCGCCTACAAAAATATTGTCATTGTTTGATAAGTAATATCGGGTTTTCTGTTTTTCAAAATCTCTATTTTTGAATGGAATCAATAGACATTTTTTTTTTCACTTTTGCTCGTTACTTATTTTTAATTCCTGGAATTTTTTAAACTTTCCCTATGAAACATTGAAGCGCAAATGTTTGCCATTTTATGCATGGCTCTGCTTACGTTCGAATAGAAACAATGTCCATAGCAAATTTAAGAGATTTTACTCAGCCAACAAATAACTCAGCATATTCTGATGGTTTATAATAGCAGCTTGCTTTTGTACAAATTTGACATTTAAAAAAATAATACTGCACGTCTCTCTCTCGTCGCGGACTCGTCAAGCCCTTTCGACAGTTGTCACCGATTTCATGCTCATGAATTCCTCCGCATGCCTTCGCGAGCGTTCCAATCATTAAACGCTGCTGTTATTTTTCGTGTGGCCAGTGGTTCCATTTTCCACCGAACAACGAACGCCTCATCATTTATGTATGAGCAACAACCTCTCGGGGAGGCTCTTTTCCTTCGAACTACCCCTCGGTGTATGTGTGTTCCATCAGTAAAACGATTTACGACAAGAATCTGCTCACCCCTCCCCACGGGAGTTCTGCGACGACCACGTCTCGGTGAACCAGAGGAAGAGAAGGGCACGAGCCCGGCCTCAGACTGTCGATTTATGTGGGAACGCATTTTCTTGAAGTGACTGATTTTCCCGGCCGGCCCAACTCGGCCTAACCTCGTCAGCAAAACGTCCACCCCCGATAGGGTGGGGAAACGGAAGAGCGCTTCCGGTTTTACCTGCGTTTTTCGCATGTTCCGGTGCAGACTGTTGTCCAACAATCCAACACGTTGGATTAGGCGGCGAGGGTATGGAAATGAGCGGCCAGCTTCCAGCGTAATTGGCATTTGTGTCGTAAAATATGTTCCCGATTGGGGTTACGCTGGAAGATGAATCCGATCCGATCGGGGCTTTTGCGGACGAATGTGTCTGGCATTGACAGGCAATGCACGGTCCGTTGGAAAATCTGAATGTTTTATTTTAATTATCCCGTTCTCGTTCCTTTATCTCAACAGATCTAGGGTACTTTTGCAGGTGATTCTACTGCTCATCTCAAGCCTGCTCAATGCATGTCAGTGCGCCGTGAGAGTCGTAAACCTTCTGGTCAATATCGAACGGAGTGCTAAACCATTCGTTTGGAATAGCAATATTTGCTTACTGACGAGGAACGAACGATACAATGCTCACGAAAAGGAAAGCAGTCGGTCGGCGAGCGAAGAGATGATTTAAAGAAAATGGACCGATCTATTGGACTCTAAATGTTACTCTATCTAACCACGAGGAGCGCCCATCTATGCCATGTGCATCGTCAATTGGTAACTTTGTAATTTAAATCCTTTACCCATCGGAACCCCCGCACTTCTTAACGATGCAAAACACATTAACTTTCCCATCCATTAAATGCGGCGGGTCGTCAATTCTAGCGAGCTTCCAATGTGAAACCAGTGCCGGGTGGTGAATACTAAATCTAGCCGATAGTTTAATTTTTTACCGTTGTCATAATGTTCCCCGCCATCGGTGCGAAACACTAATTGCCCGGATTGGGGCCAAGCGGACCGGATGCCGGTGTTCGTCGCCTTTCGGCCCCACGAAAATCTGTCGTCTCACTAAAGGGGAGTTTCTTTCCTCCTCTCTGATTGCAGTGATTAGATAGTTGACAGCCATGTATGCGGCATACGGTGGAGATAATCTGCTCCAACGCTTGCTTCCCCTGCGTTAGTTTTTGTGTGTGTTGTTGCTAAAATCCAAAAGCCCCATTGCCAGCTGGTGCGCAGCGATCGTACGCTTTTCCGGCTACGTATTTTCCTCTCTATTATGCATGCATAATGCGCCTTCCAACGAATGCACAACGATTAGTAACGCCACCAGGTCTACACACTTAAACTAAACGTGCCGGTGACTTCTCAAATCTCCGTGACATCGTTGCTTCCATTGGAAAAAAAAAAACACAAAACAGTCATTCCGGTGCATCGTTGGGCTTTCGCGGTGCGCGTCTCAATCGTTCCAACTAACCGACGGTTAATTGAAGAGTCTCGGCACATCTCAGCGGTGAAGGTGATTGGTTTGGTGTTGGATCTTTGGATTTGGTTTCGCTGTTGTTTTCGCTCCACAGACTTTACGCGTTCGTTACGTAAACCATGCGCCGGTGACTGCTAAAACACCCTGCGGCGCTCGTTATCGGCCCGACTAGGCGACGGGTCGTGGTGGCAAACGTCGACAATCTTTGCGCGATTACATCGGTCTCCTGGGGAAGGGGTCTGGGGGAACAGAATTGAGAAAGGTGGTTTTGCGTTTCCAGCAGGGCCAGATCACTTGAAATGCGCACCGGCGGCGGGCCGCGTTTGGGCTACAAATACTTTCACTTCTCCCGCGGTCGGAGCCGGACCTGGCCGAACCGTTTAACCAAGCGCCTTGGGAAGTTGTGATGGCGCCAGCAGAAGCGCAGCCGGGGAAAGAAAATGCTGAAGCGATAAGTACCGCACGACGCACCGACCGCACCGGGAACAACTGTCACCACCGCTGGCGAGGTCCGTCGCGATCGTGAGCTTTGTTTTTCCTTTGGAGTCAGTTCCCGTGCTAGGCCAGGCAAAAAAAAAAAACAGCCCAACGTTTTACCGCTTCAAACTAACACCGCCACGATGCAAACAGTAACCGACATTCCTTCGCAAAAAAAAAAAAAAACACCGTGGAAAGAAAGTTTTTTTCTTCTCCTAGCCTTCGCTGTGCGCGGCCTCCACCGTTTAGCCCACGAAGGCTCCGGGGTGAAGTTTTGCACATATTTTGTACATTCGCCGTAGGCTCGGAACTGTCGGCTAAAGTAGACACACAGCGTTAATGCCCGGCATGAGAAGCGGTGCAATAGAAAGGGCAATAATCGTGGAGGGAAGCCGCCAAGAAGGAAGTGGCATCGCTGGAAAGGGTGGATGCACACGGCGGGGTGGATGCAATGTATGTTCTGTTTTTATTTCCCGACCGGCACGTGGGAATTGTCCAAATGTCTTACAATGCGGGGTGCACTCGTGCACATGCTCCGCGGGTGCCAACGCTTCTTTTCGTTTACCGTGACGGGGAAGTATTTGAGGATTTCGCTGGAGAAGGTCTTCGTTGGTAGAAAAGAAAGAAGCAAACAAAAAACAAACAAACAAACAAACCTGAACATATCGTTTCCACTGCACTTCTTTTATGCTGCGATCATGATCGAAGGGCGATCGCAGGGAAGTGTGTTAGATATTCCCCGGAAGTAAAATCACTGAGCATGTTGTTAGGAGAGGCTCGTGTGTTAGTGCTTTGAAATGGAAAATAGTTGTTTAAAAATGCAAGTTTTTGCTGCTTGTTTTTGCAATCGAACATAACCATCGTATAGAAAATGCAATTTCTTATCGAGCAGTGCGTTGCCTTTCACGCACCGCTGAATTGATCAGTTGGATGGTTTCGATAGCAAATGGAAATGCATGTTGTGCAATGTAATAAAACAAAACAAGAAAGGTATACGTTTACTTTCTATTGGACTGCTTTTGCGATATGATTGTGATTGCTGAACAAAAACAAGCACTTAAATAAAATAATTAAATACTCTACAAAAACTTTCTTACGAAAGTTTACCATGGAAGAATTGGAATAAATAAATTTGGGGTGATTAATAATTGAATAAGGAGTTAGCACAGAAACAAATCATGAACGATAAAAACCGTCGCTCAACATCGCTGGAACCTCATCCAACGCCAGTTCTCATCTGTGCAATCGCCCTGGAACGCCATCTTAAGTGCACTATCATTTTAAGCATTTAAGCCACTTTTGGTTACCGTGCAGCTCGCTTCCTTAATTTCCACCTTAAGCTTAATGCACTTCGCCTGCGAGGAACTGGCCACAAGTAGAAACAAAAGATTTCAACACCCGCCGGAAGCGAAAGCACCTGATGAGATTTATTATGCAACCTTCACCGGCGACAATCGCGTGCCGAGGGAGAAGTACTGACCGGTTTCTCACCGAAAGAAGAAAAAAAAAACACAAGTACACCAAACCCGCACACTCAACGGTCAATTTGAAAATTAATCCGACTTATTCGCACCCGGCACGGAAAAATGTCGTTCGCCCAGCCGCTAGCGAGGTCGCGTCACCGGAAACCCGGAGTGTTTTTTGGGGTGGAATAAAAACAAAACAGAGAAACATACCCACAAACAGGCAGATAAAACCCACCGACCGGCACGGAGCGCCGCGGATGATCGTGGTCCGTATCGTCCCGTGGCCGTCGCAAAGGTTGGAGCAAAGTACCAAACGGTATTTTACTGGCACTTTAATGTCGTCCGCTGTAACATGTTTATTATTCATGCACAGCGCTGGTTCCCCGGGTTCCCCGATGGGGCCGGCGTTCGCCTGTCGGGAAGATGATGATGGCTTCGGAGGAGTGCAAAAAAAAAAAAGAAACGGCAAGGACCTCTGAAGCGAAAAGGAGAGAATAAAAAAATATATATTTCCCTTCCCAACTCAGTCAGTGCAGTGGGAGGGAGGGGTGTTGCATAGAAACTAAAGGCAGCAAGGTCTCGTGAAAAATAGACCGAGAAGGACAGACACTGGAGACTGAGTGGGTTTGGGAAACAAACTTGAAGATCCTCCCGCTTCCCGGTTAAAGCCGACCGAGGTCGACGGGAAAAACCATTGCTAAAGAGCCCGGAAAATGGAACATAATGTGTCGCGGCCGCTGCTGGAGAGCTGGAGGCTCGTTTCCACGTTGGCCACACGCTTCCCGTGAGTACTTTGTCGGGCATAAGTCGTCCCCACCAGCTCCTTCTCCCGGCTGGCTCGGGGGTTTGCTGGCAATATGTATGTTGCCGATGCGCCTTTTTATCGTCCTCGGGGACGAATGGTCTCGCATCGAGGATATCAAGTTTTGTCGTATCGCAAACCTTTTCCTTCGGTCGGTGCGTATAGCGATGTTTCCAGGCAGGACGAAAAGAAGCAGACGGATAGAGCAAAAGGCCGTAAGAAAGGGCAGAAAGATGAGCTTCAATTTCATCAATTATGGAGCAGATCGCTCGTGTTCAGATTCCGTTGTTCCCGCAGGTTGCTAGAGTGTGGTTATGCTTTTTTTTCCTCACCCCTTCAGCGATCGTCCTTCACCGAGATGTATATTTTTCGCGCTCAGAGTAGGCAACAAAAAAGGGCACACCACTTCATTCTTCACTTCCCGGCCGAAGCCGAGTTGACTCCAAAAAGGACCAAATTAAGGACTGCTGCCTTGAATCGGGCGCCTTTTCTGCTCACGTCGATCGCTATTCGCTGCTCGCTCCCAGAGGTCCCATCGGTGGGAATGGTTTTGATTGTCGGGGAAAACATGAGTGATTGCTGATGTAATGCCGGAAAATCACGGGCCCCGCATTGATGTGTGCATAACAATCGTAGGGAGGAACAGAAAAAGAAGAGGAAAACAGCCCGTTGCGGACCGATAGCTTTTCCGGTGTGGCAGGAAATATGGAAATCAGCGCTGGGAATTTGTCGGAGTGTATTCAATCAATCAGGGCATGCACGCGGAGGTAAATGCAATTTAACGTATTCATGCACATCAGATTTTCTTCAAAAACTTCTTTCAGATGAAACGTAATAACATAAACTTATGAATTTACTAGGAGAAACAATCATGGGCCGACGGATGTATACTTCAAAACGGTACGAAATGTAAAGAAAAATAATTAAACGTTCGTAACGAACATTCTTAGCCAACCTTCTTCCTAAACCTTTCCATTTTTTAGCACCGACAGCCAGCGTCAAGTTTTATGTCCGTCATCGTACGCTCACTTCCTACCACAAGCGCTTATCTAGCGGCAAGTAGCGACAAATTGAAACATAATCGGGTCATTCTGGGCGAGTAAGACGTCTTGCGGCTCCGGCTTCTGGCTCGTCTGGACCTACTCGTTCCTTGTGGCAGGCCCGGGTAAAGTTGTTAATAAATCTCGAAAAAGAAAGACTGCTTCACCACTGCGCGAGGGCGAAGAAACGGGAGAAGAACCGCCAGTTATCCCCAATCCCAAACCCCGACGCGTGTCGTGCGAAGAACACATTCTTTCCCTGCCGGCACCAAGGGGCGAGTAACGTCCTCCCTAGGCTAGCCAGCTTGGGAAGATAATGACATCCTATGGAGCTAATTTCCGGAAATATTGCACTGGCCTCTGGCATGTTCTCTGATGTTGCTGACTTGCTGTCCCTCCCGCCGGGGTCGTACGAGAGATGGCAATCGCTCACGACAATGGGCGGTAAAAGAGGAAGGTGGAAAATCCCTCCCCTCCCGCCAAGTGCAGAAAGTTTCCATTTTTATGTGATGGTATCTTATGCACCTGCAAGCTAGAAGATGCTGCACGGCCAGAGTCTCGGCCAGGGATTGGCAACCTTTGTTTAATGTTTTTGGCATGATTTTTTTTCTAGGCCCAAGTAGATGTTTTTCGAAAACGTTCCATAGATGAAACACGAGGTCAATCCCATGTTGCGTAACCAATAGGAAAACAAAATCTGTTTTCGGTCAGATGGGACTCCAAAATTCTAAGGAACAGGTCAAAGGGTTAATCCAATTCTAATCTGTAATGTAATTTTTTTTTATAAATCGCTCGTGCTATCGCTTCTTAGAATTGAAGTGCCTTATAATGTCCCCGGCCTCCGTTTATATTTGGAACTCTAACCAACGGGTCACGTTGTTGGTCAATTTCAACAGCCCTCATTCGTCGTCTGAGACGTGTTTTTGAAAACATTTCATAGATGATGAAACACGTGGTCAATTCCGATGTTGCATAACTGATAAGGAACCAAACCCTGTTTTCGGTCAGATGGGACTCCAAAATTCTAAGGAACAAATCAAATCTTTAATCCAATTCTAATCTAATATATTTTTTTTTTTATAAATCACTCGTGCTATCGCTTCTTAGAATTGAAGTGCCTTATAATGTCCCCGGCCTCCGTTTATATTTGGAACTCTAACCAACGCGTCACGTTGTTGGTCAATATCAACAGCCCTCATTCGTCGTCTGAGTTGTCTGTCGTCTGTCTAGTCTTTGCATTTGTAATCTTTCTCAGTACTACAGCAAAACTTCGTTTTTTTTCATAAATGATTGTCGGCCCCTGATAAGCTAATGGTCAACCGCATATGTTCAAAGGAACGACACACGAACGTGTCAAACCAGCTTGACGAAGATGATGAAGGGTTTCTGAGTTTGTTCCTCATTCACTCCATTCATTTTTTTTAGTTTTTTACTTTTGTCCAGCTAACACTCAACCGTGCCGCCGTGCGCTGCCGTTTGGGAAAAGTGATAAATTAAGCGATCTTATGGCGCGCCCTGCGTTCCACCGGATGTCGGCATAACATCATTATAAAATTTTCAACAGCATGCCACCGGGCCAGCCGACGGCAGGACTGCTTTCTCCTTGCCACGAAAGCATCATCCTCGTGTTCGTGTGCATCCCCTTCAAGGATGTTCAAGCTCGAAGTGGCACGAGTGGAGTGGTGTGACGTACGTTATTCAGTTTTCCTCGCCCACTCGCCCGACGACGAGATTCATGCTTGGTGGAAAATGTTTTATGAGTGGGAAATTTGTTTCCCATTTGATCTCTTCCCTCGCACTTCCCTTCGCTTCGTGCCCTTCGCGGCGTTTGCTCGTGACGGTGAGGTGTGTATGGGATGAATTTGGATTTTTTCCATATCTTGCGGTAGGTGTGGAACTCTGTAAATCCCTTTAATCGACCACTCAAGGATGCTCATATCCGGGTGAGGAGGTGTACACCGTAGGAAAGAAAGGCCTCTCGGTTGGACGATTTGAGAGCAACTGAAGGGGGAAAGTTCTGCAGCGTTTTCAACGCTGTTGAATTGCTGCTGCTCCCTGGTGTTGTTTTAAACTGTTTCGTTCGAGAGCTGGAGGATCTAAATTTCCCTGGCAAAAGAGGGCAGGAAATCCTCCTACTTCTCGTAGCTGCAAACTGCCAAACAATACTGCAACGTTGCTCTACATTGCGCTTAACGATCCGAGGCTGCGATGGAAACGACTAGAGAGGGAACGAAACAAAACAAAAAAACAATTGGATAAATCAGATATTCATGCAAAAAATCTAATATGTATGATACACTTGTCTCATTTTCATAAGACTACACACCAGCACGCCGGGAAAATGCTGGTGCGGTGCATGAAAAGCGCACTTGCGGGTGTCGTGGGTCGGTCAAAGGATTAGGGAATCTGAACGTTTGTTGCCTGAAGGAATTGTGCCCAGAACGCAAATAAATGTTGTAGGTTCGCGAACGTCTGGATTACCGGAAGGCGCGAGTGGCCCCGTTTATGCCGCTGGGGTAAAGCGTCGGTATTTGTTTCGGATGCTATCACCAACTGCTGGCTTGAACGGTTTCGGCCGGGTGCGAACTGTTTTAACCTGGCCTAAGCCGGGCTGCTTCCCCCGAAGGGTTTCGGTGGTAATGTAATTTTGAATTTAGATGTACACATTGCCATTCCCTCTGTGCCGTTGTTTAAACTGAAACTGGGAATGCTCAGCTCTGGTTGCTTTAAAATCCTCTTTTGCATTTACTTTTATGAAGTTGTCCAACTTTATGCAATCCTAAAGCAAACTCACTCCAAACGAAATGGTCAACCATTTTCCAAATCCATCGACACGTGGTACAGCTTTTTCTATTTCTAATCAACCTGGAAAACTCTCGGTGATCGATTATAAGGTCAGTGATAAAATTCCTGACATGTAGATAAGATAAATCTAACCGATTTTGACAAAGCATCCGCCACGGACGGTACCCATGTGCTGTACGTTGCCTATACGGTGAATAATTTATCGGCACACGCCCATCATTCCTCTTTCACACACTCGCAAGCACAGATCAGAGTTTTCTTCTGGGCAAAACAGGGCACAGGAAAGTCCGAAGAACGTTGGAGCAAAATTAAAGGGTGTATCCATGTGGCAAAAACGAAAAGAAATTTGGATACTGCTTCCTGTAGTTCCAGTAAAGGGGTTACACTCTCCTCTCCCTGGCGCGGAGTGTAGTCTAGAATCGTAAAATGTAAGTGAGCTCTCCAATTGCTGCTACCAATTCGTGTACAGAATCTAGGAGCAGCAGTAGGATCGTCGGCTCGAGTCAAGTCAGTCAATCCTTTGCCAAAGACAGCCACAGATGGAACTGTTACGGCAAACAAAACCCAACCGGCGAAAAAAAAAAACTTTAAGAAAAAGGGGTGAACAAAACTTTTCTTCCAAATATAACATTAATTTTTAAAAAGGTCATGTTTCTCGACGCCCGCCAGTACAGTGTCTTAGCATACGGGGCGCGTTGACGTAGAAAAACGGCCCAAGCGGTGCATATGGTCGGGTGGCCGAGGTCGCGTGCTATAGCGTCGTAGCCAAGCGATACGCCACAAGAATGCGCAACATTCTTCACTCCTCTCTGCGCCGGCAGTGTAGAGACTTTGCGAAACTAACCAAACACCGATTACAAGACAACCCGATCCCATGTGGTCGCGGAATTTGTTGAGCTGGCGGGGGGGAAAAAAAGTAACCTTCTCCTGTCGCCCTGTCAACAATGGCAAAGTTTTGCGACACTTTCCCTTCGGCTTTCGGCTGCTTTCTTTGGCGGTCCGTTGAAGGAGGCGATAAAAGTTTTCAGCACTACAGCGATTTGATCGATCGAACAGACGACGGATTGTTGGCGAAACTGTGCTTTTGTTTCGTGGGACGAGTTTTAATTGGCGCTATGTGAAAAAATTAAAATTTGTTTGAGACTACAAGTAAATAATTCTTTGTCTATGGAAGAGTGTTGAATTAAGTATGAAAGATTTTGTTTAAGACATGGAGCATCTTTTTTTCAGGGTTTGAAAGCATTCAATTGCATTAAATCTTGCTGATTCACTTGACTGAGATTCCAGTTCAAATATTATTGAGCTACATTTTATTCATCCTCTACAAAGATGCAACAGCAATCGATGAAGTGTGTGCTTCAAAAACAAAACTCCCCAAGTTTTGTTTGTACTTAAAGCACTGCTCGATAGAAGCATCGCCACGCTACGGTAAGCAGGAATCCCTTAAAAATATACAACCGGATCATAAACGTAAATAATGCACTCGCGCGAGTAGAATCGTCTGGAGCAAAATCCTCCGCCAGCGAGAACGGAATTCCTACAACCAAGGCACATCGCGCGAGGTGTAACTACTGGCCAACTTTTATGTCGTCCAACCCCTTTGGAATCCTCTCGGAGTGGTAAGGGAGAAGCGGGAAGATTGTGTCGATTGCATCGTAAAATAAAGTCCGTGTAGAGGGAAAGGGTTTGCGTCGGAGATCCACGTGACGCGATCTGAAATCTTTAAGGACAAATTTGCAACATCCGGTACACTGTTCCTCCCTGCCTGTTCTCACCTCCGATTCGGAGCGCCACTTATTGCGTGTTGGTGTTATTTTCGTTCACTTTCCAAAGAGCAAGACTACATACATTCGAGCGGCTGGAGTTTGCGTAGGCGCGATTTGTGTTGTTTATTGTTATGGTTATTGATATATTTATGGGTAACTTCCGCATACAGGCGACACGGTGTGCACGACCGCGGGAATATCCGAGGAACACATATCATCCAGTATCTAGGGAGCTTATAATTTGGCAATCAACGCCATTGATTCCGTGTGGAAAATGGGAAGAAATTCGTCTCAAACCATCGTCGAACGGTCGATAACGGTTGTGATCGCATGTAACGTCTTTGCAGAAATCAAATCAAATGTCTCGTGTGGAAGCACTGGATATTGCAATTGATCTTATTTATTGCCCAGTAGGATTCGTTGAAAAAACATGCGCATATTACAAAACAAACGTAGGACCGCAAGACGAATATTTAGGCTAAATTGTTTGCAATAGGAAAAATAGTTATATTTTAGCTAACCGATTCGGGAAATGTGTCGAAAGCTAGTTGAAATGAAAATGAAAAATCATATGTACCTGAAAAATATGTAACGCCCAAAAAGAGTAAAAATTTTGAATTACATTTTACGATATTCATACGAAGCTGCCAAAGTGGAAAAGATATGGAAAAATGGAAAACAATATTAAATCTATTAACCATTTTTATATATCAGAATGAAAAAATTGAACTTCTGTGAAAAACTTCTGTGGAGAAAAAAATAGAACATTTTCGGAACTTTGGAAGTTTTATCTATTTGTAGTTTTTCTTCATGGTTTTACTTCATCATCAAGCAAACAATCGTACATCTCTTCTTAATGTAGCTGTGAAAGCTCGTTTCATTTGCTATAACCTTAAACATTACGATCGTGGGAGACAATGATGTACTCCTAATGTCGTTTTCGTTTTCTTCGAACCAAATCGTGAGCAAATGTTTTGTTGTCTTCAAACTATGAGACAGATCGGACAACAAACGAATAAGCGGTAGTGTTCGAAAACAAAAATCACAAATCGCTCATACGGTCCGTCCCAGCAAAACTTTCTCTTGCACACGTTTTTTTTTGCACGATTTACAACGAAGATAAATAGGATTGCACCCATTCAAGATCATCCCGGACACGACGCGTCCGGCATCCCACTCACTTTTATGTTACTTGACTTTTTTGTCGCGACTTCTTCTGCGTCCCGCTTTCAAATTCTTGCGGATCAACGCCTTGCATCGGTGACGTGTGCGAAATTTCTCCCAAAAACCCCAGAGGGGACCATTTGTCTAGCTTCCCCGTGCCAGCCGCGGGTAATTTATTTACAGCCGCGTGGAACTAAGAGCTACCGGGCCCAATTTTGTGGATGGATTTTAATTGCCCCAATCAACGTGACGGAACTGGAAGGCGAAGATGAGCCACCTCACTTGTGGCAATCGGTGTGCCTCCCCTTCGGGTCGTATAGCATTCGCCCGTGGATTACACTTCACCGAGAATGAAAAATCTCTCTCGCCATCTCTTTCGCCGCAAACATTTCACCGAAGATCCCATGAGGAGTTCAGCCAAGACAAATAAATCCTGTTGCTTGTTTTCCCGTCCCACAAGGGAGCGCGGGAAAACAGTGTCTACGGTTAGTTCATTTCAGTGGCGTACCGGGACAACCAACACCAAGGGACGATGGTGCCACGAGTGTTGCCGAGAAGGATTTGACGAAAAATGATCCTTCTAATTCCGAGCCTCCGAGAGATGCTGCTGCGGGAGCCTTGTCACATTGCTTCCACTCCGCAGTCCCCCGGCATTGGCTGGTTGTGGCTGGTGGTTTCCTTCGGTGAGCCCGTTTGCATATGTCTGACTGACGTGTCCTCGGGAGAGGACGTGGTGGTGTGCGGACGGAGCTAAAACATTGTCGCCTGCTTTCAGGAGGCCGTGTGTCTCAAGTCCTGAGATCATAATGCAAAAGACGCTCGTCGCGGTCGCTCGTCCCCCTCGGGGGCGGTGGCGTTTGTTCATGAACGTCATTTTTCATGTTTTTCCAAGCGCAAAGAACGTATGTTTGCTAGGATTTTGTTTCACGAGAAAAGAAGGTGGAGTGATTTTAGACAAGTTCGGAAAACCCTGGCAAGATTGTAAATGTAATTTCTGTTTTAAAGACATCTTTTATTCAACAAAAAGTAACATGGCACGGAACGTTCTCTAAGAAATAAAAAAAACACACATTTCTTTTAAAGTTTAATAAAATTAAAGAAGAGAAGAATAAAAATAGTTATATTTTGCTATTAACTTTTGACTCTGTCTAATGGATTGGGTAAAAGTTTGCACGGATAAAATTGCATATCAATGTGTTCAAAAACACGAACATAACCATTTATGAGTGTTTCAAAAATATATTTTTGGAAGCCTAATGGCTTCTGCTCAAATAAAAATATACATTGCCCCTAAAACTTCCCTCCAACCCCAAACGATCGTTTGAAGATTGTGCAACGCGCAGTCAAATGTAGGTTACTGCTCATTTCCACTTGGCTTAATAGTCACGAAGTGCAATGAACAGCAGCACTCCAGCTCGGCTCCTTTACCATCGCCACCTTGCAAATCGGTGTAACCGAAACGAACGTTCCGGAGTGGCCTGTTGAATTGAAGTATTCGCGAGGATTCCACCCGGATAAAACCCAAGCTGCAGAAGCAAAAACCGGTTCCACAGGTCAGCTTTGGTCGAAGGATTGCGTAACCGTATGGTGCTTCTTACCGTCACGTCCGCCATGTCCACAACCACAACGTGCGCCGAGTGCGAATCGCAATCCGCAAATCGAGTGGACACAACGGCGACACGTTCCCTTCGCCTAACGGGTCAACAATCTTCTTGCAACCCCATTTCTTTCTTGCAGTCGTACAGGAAATAAAAAATAAAAAATAAACTTGTGCGCCATTTGCGCGGAAGAACCTTTCCTCCTCGTTCACTCATTTGAGCGTTGATTTGATAGCGTTTTGATAGCTTAAGCGTTGAGTCGATATTCTTAAGATGTCCCCACGAAATGGTTGGATGAAGGGCCGGGAGCTCGCCAAAGCGCAAGAGTTTATTTCTTTTTCGATTAACATCAGTCGCGAGAAAACCTGCGAAACGACACTATCACATTTGCGCCCCAGTTCTGTTTTTCCTCCGTTCCGTCGTCGGAATGCCGTTAGATTTCTCCATTTGAACGGCGGCGAACGCATGAAACGGCCATCGTGGAATGAAAGTCACAGAAAGTAAAGACACATGAATGAAGCGACAAAGCAAAGAAGTTGTGTGGGTCCCCTATACTTCCCGGTCATAAATAATGCTAAACACTAATTTCTCCGTCAAAAAGGGCTCGACGTGCGGCTGGAGAGGTATTTAGGGCATTTAGCGAATGCAACGCGGGCAACGCACTCGCACGATGGGCTTTCTACCATTGATAAGGGAAGTACAAATAGATATGGATCAAAACCGTGACCGGCTAATTGACGGTGACGTTGGTCGCCGTCGCTGGTGAGTCATAGAAAGTTGAGCTCTTTCCCGGACAGAAGATGAGTGTTGGCGTAGGTGCGGAGTGACAATACAGTGTGTAAAAGCTTGGTTGGGACCACAAAGGTGTGATGATGTCACATAACCATTTTTATCCTAAGAGAAAGTATTGCCTGTTTTTGTGCAAGTGTTTTTAATAATACATACACAAACACACACGATTCATCTCAGAGAATCCAAAAAAGGATAGGAAGTATATTTTCAAAACAACGATCAAACGTTTTTATAAACGACTTTCATTAGCATATGAAAGCCTAATGATGCTGCTAGTTATAATCGATTGTAATATAAAATTGTAAGGTCGAAAGTTGAAGAAATTGACGGAAAACTTTAAAATTCATCTTACTTTTCTCCTAGGTAATAAACTGTAGCACTATGGATATTATATTTTAAACTTCAAGTTACTAATTTTAGTCCAAGCACCACAAAATATAAACCCGCTCCAGGTCAGCTGTTTCTGCAAACGTGCTGGCCAGCCAAAGTACAGGCGTTTCAACCCTTCTATTTCTACCCTTCTACCCAACCGCCATAGACTCATGATTATTTGATTTTATTACCCAACATTTTGGTGAATAATTCCACGTATCGAGCGCAACACCAGCTGCTGGTGCTGCAGACGTCCACCGGTGGCGCAAGACGGACGTAAGATTCTGTCCGAATACACGCAGAGCAGTTTCTGGCTGCGGAATTTTCTTTGGCGCGATTTAAAAATTAAGACAATCGCAAAGGAACGGAAACAAGCCGCATCGAACTCTGCACTGGTTGTTTTTTTTCTTGTGTTTGTGGATGAATTAGGAGGAAATCCTTCAGGAGACGTGGATAATTCCTACAAGGATAACCTCAAATTATTTGTTTTACACCCCGAAAAACATTGGACGTGGTTCTAAAAGGATGCACTCACGGAGGACGGGGATACATTTAAAAACCAGTACCTTTTATCCGTCAGTGCGGTGTTATTTACACCGATTACGTGAATTTCCGGTGATGTTCTGCACCCTTTCCCTCGTCACGAATTTCCATCAACTGCTCACGCTGCTTTCACTAAGTGGCACATCTTTCTTGTACGAATCCACAACAAACACACACACAAAAACACCTCGCAAGAGATTTGATGGCACTGCAGTTCGTTCCAGTCACTTTGGCAGGGAATGCCGTCGGGTTGATCGCTTCTTTCACTCCAGCCCAGTGCGAAAGAGCGGCCGAACTCGAATGAAATAAATCGAGGGGAATTTCCTCACCCATATTCGGGTGCTTCCTGCGAGCGAGTGTTCCAATCATAGGATCGACCGATGGTGTCGACTTCGCAACTCTTCCGGTTGCAAGAAGTATGGCAGAAGGGGGTTGTAAAACCTTACCACAAGCGGAGGAAACAGGGAGGAAAGCAAGGATACGTACGACCCTGGGTGGAACGGGATAACCTCACGATATTATCGCCCTGGTGCCGTCGGTGCCAGAAGCGTTTTCGTCGAACCCGAAACTAAAAACCAATCGAACCACTGCTCAATTATTAATGTTAACAGTTTGTGTGTGTGTGTGTATTTTTTTTTGCTCATCCTCCTCCTTTCCTTCCGGCAATCGGTTTCCGGTTCGTATCGTGCACGAATGGCCCAACGCGGCTGACCATTTCTTGTTTCGCACACGGCCCATCAATTCCTGTAAAATGTGAATACAGTTTTATTTGCAAACTCTCCTCGGCGGGCATTGGATTGAGCGAAAAAAAAAACAAGGTTCGGGCCAGTTGTGCAATAGGATGTTTATTTCAATTTCTCCTCATCGCATCTCTCGAGAAACGATCAGTTGAGATGAATAACAAGAAAACCGAGGCTTGAGTTTCTTTAAACATTCTCAAGGAAAAAGGCTTCGATATCGATTACCAACACCATCTCCTCCGAGAGACGCCATTGCCGGTGTGAAGGTGTTGAAAATGCCATGTGTTAATATTTACTTTTAATTACAAAAATAACATTCCTCCACACCACGACCATCACGCTCCCGGCTTCACGAAAAAGAACACGATTATGTTTGATTATTCATTATCCTTTCATTGTTTGAATACTGTTCCATGCTGGAACATCCTAGGAATCACCTAGGAACGGGTAAACAGTTTTTTTCCTTTCCAGAAACAGCAGAGTAGTGTCGCAAATTTTCCATCGCATCCCATTTTCCATGCACCGGCAGCTTTGGAAATTTATTCAAGTTTAATCTTGACAATTTGTTTGCAGACGAATTATTTTGAACGACCGTTTGTACGTTCTACACAAAACCCCTGCAGCGTACGAAAGTACTATGTTTCAAAATTTGTTTTAAAGCACAAGGCAGCGTGGAGTTGGTACAGAAAATGTTTCCCGTTTCACTCTCACAATATAATAAAAAATAATAATAATAATAATAATAATAATAAGTGGAAAAGGAGGAACAAAAGAACGTCGGTTTCACTACGGCTACCAAACTGAACTAAAGGGATTTAATGTGGAATACATGCACACAGTCAGTGCGCAATAATTTTAATTCTATTAAAATGAACCAATTAGCTAGCAAATTGTCAGGAAATGAGAAAACTAATTCAAAGGTTCCCGATTTTATTCAAATTCCAGCTTCGACCGTGACCAGCCTTTCACCTTCCAGCTCGGAGCGGGCCAAGTCATCAAGGGATGGGACCAGGGACTGACAGACATGTGCGTCGGTAAGTAACGTCTTGTAGAAAGGATGTGCGTGGGAGCAAAACTGGTGCTAATTTACCCTGCGATGTTTTTTTTCAGGTGAAAAACGCAAGCTGACCATCCCGCCGGAGCTCGGCTATGGTGACCGGGGAGCCGGAAATGTCATCCCCGGCGGCGCCACGCTGCTGTTCGACGTCGAGCTGATCAACATCGGCGACTCGCCGCCAACCACCAACGTGTTCAAGGAGATCGACGAAAACAAGGACATGCAGCTGAGCCGCGAGGAGGTCAGCGAGTACCTGAAGAAGCAGATGGTGGCCGCGGACGGGGGCCAGGAGTCGGAAGACATCAAGAACATGATCGCCGAGCACGACAAGCTGGTAGAGGAGATCTTCCAGCACGAGGACAAGGACAAGAACGGGTACATTTCGCACGACGAGTTCTCCGGTCCGAAGCACGATGAGCTGTAGGACGCCGCAAGCAGCGGAAATTTGAAGTGCATCGGAACCTGTTACTGTTTTCCGTTTTAAGTAATTTTATTATTTTCTGTTTTTTTTTGTTTTACGTTAACGAACATTGTCCAACACTATTTAACGTACGTTAGTTAGTACGGAAATAATGAAACGCAGGGGTGCTTCGCACAGGGTGTTGCGAAAAGTTTTTCACGAATCATTTCGTGCGCTACCTACCAACATTTGCCTGTTGGTGGTTTGTTGGTTTTGAACGGTGCATAGTTGGGTTTTCCGTTGATTGACTGATACCTCTCGAGATTCATTCCAAGGCTCGACGGGGGAAAAAAGGATTTAATTATGACAGAAATCCGTTCCGGTTCGTTCCCTCAGCTTGCCGACTGGCCCACGTTGGCATGGAGGAACATTTTCGAAGCTTAGCATAAAACGATAGCACATAATCACCGTTGCACCATCATCGGTCCCATTGCCAGGCGATGGGAGATTTTTTGTTTTCGTACATAGTAGCAAGAACATGCATGCAGAATCTTTGTTTCCCATCTTTTGGTCGTGTAAATACATTCACATCACGCGGAAGGCAATTTGTGCGAGACCGAAGGCGAGATCGTGTTTCAGTTTTAGAGGAATATGATTAGCAAACCTTCGTAGCTAAACCATGTGCACGTCACCACTTAACGACAGCGGTCACATGTACTACACGAAATACATATCACAACAACGGAAAATACACTGTTTGTACGAAAAAAAAGAATCCAATGCGGTGTGTGGGTGTAAAACTATTTCGATTAGAAAGAAAACAGTACTTCGGAGCAGGAGGCGCTTCTACGGTTGGTGTAATTAAAACTTATCGTGCTTACGCTGGTACGCTCCATTTACAAATGTCTTCAATTCACCGGTGGCAAGAAACGGCATCCGGATCTAAACCGGATGCAAGGATAATGCAATTGAATGTTGATATTGTCATTTTACAATTTACACTGTGCGTTCCGAAATTTTCACAAACGAGAAGCCCGCGTGTCTCACGTATCCAGCATGTATTGGCCATCCATGCCTCAGACGAATAAAAAAATTAATCCGTGAGCGCAGATGACACCACGCGCAATGTTTCGAGCCGAAAGTTTATCTACCGGCACCGATAAAAGCAGAACCCTTCCCCAACCCATAACAGTACCCAACAAGTTTTGATTTAAAATTCAACGGTTCCACGTAAATCGTGCTGTGCTGCCTCCGATTCTGGTATCGCGAATTTTGGTCCCATTCTTATCGCATTGAATTGACCCTAGAGGGCAGAGGAACACATTGCAGATTTCGCTAGTCCTATGCTTGCGGATGTTATTCGCGGTTCAAATGGTGCGAGATTAAGAAATCATTGCCATTCGCCAGTTGTGCTTCGTTTCGTGCAGACGTTCTTCGCTGTTTTTTTTCGTTTCCGTTGGAGTTGCGCAAAAATGGTGCTTAGTGAATCTCAGCAGGCTAATTTATTACGCAATAGCGGTTCTTCGTTGCCTTTTCGAGTGAAAAGACTGCTTGTGACTTTTGCCATAGTATTGTGTGCTGTTGTTACACCATGTGAAAGTCAGAATGTTCAACTTGGTTGTGGAAAACGGAAGGAGAATGCGGTGTCCACGCGTATCATAAGGGGTGACGATGCTAAACTAGGGGAATGGCCTTGGAACGCAGAAATCTTTGCCTCAGCTGACAACAAACCGAAATACGTCTGCGGCGGATCTATAATTCACAAGAGGGCTGTCATTAGTTGTGAGTTTTTAACGTAACTTTTAAATACCCGTTACCTTCTACTATTTTAATGAGTCAATGTCTCTTTCAGCTGCCCACTGCTTTGTGGCATTTAATCGCCTGGTGCATGAGGATCTTATAACCGTTCACGTGGGGCGACTCGATCTTAATGCATCTTCAGACGGTCTACAAGTGTTAAACGTGTCGAAAATCATACCCCATCCTAAATTTGTCCTATCGATTGGTATAGAATATGACATTGCCATTCTGAAGCTGTCCACGGACATCGTAATGTCTTGGTCCGTTCGTCCAGTATGTGTTTGGGATATGGGCGATGATGACAGGCAACTTGTGGGACAAACCGGCACTGTCGTTGGGTTTGGCTTGAACGAAAATGATGAACTGTCCGGCAAGCTTCAAAAGGCGGAACTTACCGTCGTGGATTTGTATGCTTGTCTTGACAACGATCGTGAAACGTATGGAGATGTGTTACCAGAGAACATGTACTGCGCAGGCGGAAAGGCAAATGGAGATAGCGGCGGTGGTATGTTTTTCGAACGAAACGGCACCTGGTACATTCGTGGCATCATTTCCTTTACCGCAAAGCGACCCAATGTAACGCTGTGCGACTCTTGCAAGTTCACTGTATTGACTGATGTGAGAGGATACAGCGGATGGATAATGGAATCCATATTGGGATCCTCGGCGATAAAGCGGCCATGGTATCAGACGCCATGCAAGGGTAAAACCGTTCCTAAAGATGGCATTTGCAACGTTGCGAAAATTTTCGATTATAATTTCTTGCTCGTCGGTGGGCACAACAAAATGATGCGGGTGCCGTTGAGAGGAGGGAAAAAAATCAAAGTTTCTACAATGTATGACATGCAAGGATTAGATCATGATTGTGCCGAGGGTCGCTTCTACTGGGGCAATAATGTTACAAACCAGATTCTCAGTGCAAAGTACGACGGAACGGATCAGAAGGTTTTCATCGAGGAAAATATGAAAGGGTCAGACGATCTGGCAGTGGACTGGATCTCGCGTCGTCTATACTGGGTTGACAAGACAATGAAAACCATCAATGTTGCAAGCTTGGAGAATCCCAACGTACGTACGGTGTTGATCGACGGAAATCTCTATACGTACGCAATTGCTGTCGATCCGCTTCGTGGCAAGCTGTACTGGACGACGTTTTTCAACGGGGAAAATATCGAGTGGTCCAATCTAGATGGAACAGAGCGCCAAGTATTGCTGAGCTCCCCGCATGTTTTATTAGTTCGAAGCATCAAGGTTTCCACCGCCACTGGAGAGCTCTGCTATCTCGACGTTGGCTACATTAAGATCGAGTGCATTGATCCGTTTAGCAAGCAGATCCGTACTATGGCCAGTAATCTCACCTTGCCACACAGATTTACTTTAACAGATAAGCTGATCTATTGGACCAATCTGAAATCGTGAGTAAAATTTACACCAAAACATGAACCAACATATCAACACCCGTTTTCATTGTTTCATTCCACAGGGAGACCATCGAAAGCATTGACATGAATGGTGTGCGCCAGAAGCCTATTCCCTTGGTGAATATTACTGATGCATATCCAGTTGGAATGACGGCCATCTCTGACAAGTGTCCGCTCCGCTACAGCCCATGTGCCATCAACAATGGTGACTGCCCCGAGAACACGATTTGCCTCGTTAATCCAAGTGCTCCTGCGGGCAAAAGTTGCATCGTGAAAAAAATGTAAAGTAGAGGATTCATGCAACTAAACACTAGCAGAAATGGCCAGCATGCGTTAGCTACTTGAAATTTGATGTATCAAAATCGATCATAATGAGAATCTTTACCGTTGAAACTCAATAAATGATAAGAAATCATCGGAACTGAAGCATAAAATTCTCCTGTACGATTTTTTTAAATGTGTTTTTTGTATGAAAGCTTAACTAGTTTTACTCTTTAGATAGCTTCGCATGAAATCAAACCTTTTTTTTAAATTGAAATTTTGTATGTTTTGCAATTGTGAGCACCATGGCTGATGGCTGCATTTCCAAAAAAATCATTCACGGACTGTAGACTAGTAACGCGTTGTAAAATAAAAAATATAATAACAAAGTTTTTTTTTAACAACTTGCAAATGCAGCTCCCATTTGGGCTCGTTATTGGTGCATAAAAAACTCGTAAAGTTATTTTAGTAAATATTTCAAAAATGGATAAAAAGATTAACAAAATTGAAACACTGGTTTCAGGTACATGTTGCATGAAATCCAACGTGCGTGCAATCTTTTAAGCGTTCAAATTATAATAACAAATCTTTACGACAAGTTAAAAACAAAACTTTTATGGTTGGTAATATTAATAAAATATCATGTAAGTTTGGAAAAAGGTTAAACAGAACTTACAAACGATTTGTGACTACATCGCAACGATCGTTATGAGAAAACGAAATGTGAGTGAGATGAAAGTAAGAAGTGAGATAACGCCCTGCATGCAATGTATGTTGCATAAGTTCAGGGGTATTTTCAAACGATCTAAAACGATATGTTTCAACACGTTCAACAGGTGTTTCAAAAAGACTAAACTGTTGACCAGTTCCCAAAACTGGTTGTGAGAAAAACACTGGTACATATCGTTTTGCGATTGGAATCAGCTCTTAGCGACACAGCGGCGAACAGTGGTTCTGTAGTTTTGAATTATTTTGCACTCCCCCCGACACTAATTAAATACTCTGTCCTTCTGAAGCGTAGGTTTTGAGAAATCCATTTTCCTTTCGTTTATAGCTTTTAAAATAATTGTGGAGCCCAACCATTTATAGCATGTCTATAGCATACTTATAGCATATAGGAAAAAGGCAATTGTGAATCAAGAAACAAAACTCTCTGAAAAAAATAGAGCATCCACGCGGCCCCACAAAGCAAAGTTGAGGAAAGCTAGTATTATGTTAATTATGATTCGTTCCACGGGCTGCTTTCAACCGTGGATCTACAACCTTCCCGAAACAAAAACAAAAAATGTGAAGAACCTGCGGTTGGGTCGAAAATCGGGACGAAATGTATCGTAAAATTTTGCACAAGAAGGCTAAAACGTTCCACCATCATAATTTGGGAAGCAGTTTCATGCTCGTCCAATCAGCGGCAGACGTCCGGCGCCGCTATTGGCTCCGGTGGCAAACGGTGGAAAATGCTTCGGAACATTTTCTGCCCGTCATTTCACCTGTTGCGGAAGAACTCTTTGCTCCGACGGGCCGGGATCTGCCGCCGATACGCAACTGGCAACCGGGTTCCTCTCGAGACGCCCCGCATTGCCTTGCGAAAAACAAAAAAGAAAATGCAGCAATTGTTTCGCAGCTCGGAGCGGTATCAGCTAACGGACCTGCTTCAGCACCGGTCTTTTGCTCTCTGGATCTTTCAGAACACTGAACGGAATTGAAGCGGAGGTGAGAGAATGCACGCATGGAACAAAAGCCCGTCTTACGTAACCGTTGCGGGGCAGTCTTCGCCGGGCGTTTGGAAACTAAGCCAAAGAAAAGGCAACAGCACATATTGATAACAGTTGCACAATCGCACCTCCAGGAAGACGCGAAGAGCTGGCCGGAAAGTGTTGGGTGCGTTGATGGGAGAGAGCATTTAAAATTGGGGACAAGTTGTCGCGATGCCACTTTAATTACTTTCCTTCTCGAATTCCTCATAAATTAGCATACCGTCAAACGTCTAGCTTCCCGGGTTGTCGGTTCGTTCATTTTCCCACCGGGCATGCAAGAACGCGGATAACCTTTTGTTTCCCATCGGGAGCCCGGGGGAAAACTGTTTGTTTACTTTTAAATGCCCATTGTCGAGCGCTTGGGGGCGGCATCGGCCCGGTTTTAAGGCTATTTCTGGACCGAAACTGTTTCTCCCGTTTCGAAACACCTACACTCTCGGATGACACATAAATGAGTTTTGCCATAAAACAAAAAGACACATCCAAACGGTCGCTTCTTCCCTTTTCGGTTGCCGTCCAATTTTCCGGCCACACGAAAACGGGGAAGCAATCGGCCCGGACCTCGACCGACGGCGTGCGGCTCGAAACTCGAGAAGAAACCGTAAAATAGATTCGTGGAATTTACAGCCGACTCCACGCCGTGGCCTTTCTACAAAGATATTCGCGTGCGGCCCGGTACGCATATCGATGCGCAAAGCATCGATCTTGATGCGAACGTGGGCTCCCTTCTTTTGCGTTCCTGCTCTATCTTCGCGCAACCGGTGGCAATACATCAGTATGCCGGCGACGATTTGTTCTCTTCGTCGGTTGATGACTGACCCGTCCGTCGTTGGTTTATTTTCCTACGAAACGCCGACCGGCCGATTGTTTCGGTCACGGTGCAATGGCCACCGCGTCGGGTGGTAAGGTGTCCCCGGCGGTCAGGGACTTTCCGAGCGGAAGGGTGACCGTTTAGATCCGACGACGTGTGGCCTAGTGTGGCCCCTTTTGGGAGCAATTCAAGGCATCGTCATCGCATTCGCATAATCCAAAGGGACACATTGGAAGGAGAAAGTGCAGTGAAACATTGCGCAAGCGATGGCTGATGAGGGGTTTACAATTTTGAGGTGAGGTTTAGGTTGAGCTTGTCTTCAGGATCTTCATGTCGTCTATTTCTATATGTTTAAGAGAGTAAAAATGTGCACCGAAGAAATTTAAATCTAAGTTTTAGATTGTTTCCTAGAACGCAATTCACCTATTTATAGGGTTAACGGGTTATTTGAAGTAAACAGTAGCTGCGGTCTTTCATCAACATTTATCTTCACTCGTTGCAATTGAGTCAAAGTATTTTTGGCGACCTCAAGGCACCGAAGCAGCCCTTTCGCAGAAACAAAACCGCAACCCCAAGCGCCTTGATAAGGAAACGTCAGCTATCTTCGAAATCGGCCCCGGGAAATCGGTTTTTTTTATCAGCTTCCTGGCTGTCACGGTGCTTCCTGCCAATATTACTCAAAATTCTGTAAATCAGTTCAAAATCAGGCACGTCACGATTTCTTCGCGCACCCATCTGACTTCTTATCGTTTCTGGTGTGGGGGTGGTGCGTTGAAACAGCGCAGCACGGAAACGAATTCAACCGTATGATCATCATCCATCATTATCACCCGGTAGGCAGGATGGATGAGCTAGATAAAGTCGAGTGGAGCCACTGAGCCGCGGTCCGATAGGCTTCGACCGTCTACAAAAGTGCGGTTTATCTTGCAGAGCTTCAAATCGCCAAACATAACGGCTCGATTTATTGGAATATATTTATTTCACGCAAATAAATTCCAAAATGCTTAGCATTCACGGAGGTTGTGGGCAGATAAGAACGGGGAAGCTAGAATTACTTTGAATAAACTTGAAGTATGCGAACGTAGGTATGCTAGAAAATATAAACATTCGCCCTATTTAAGCGCTGCATGCTTAGAAACAGTGGCAAAATATTATATCATACAACATAATCTATATAGCAATCGTGGATGAAATTCAAACATCAACAAATATTGAATTATGTATAATAGCGATTTTACTTGTAAAGATGAGAAGTATAATAAAAAGAAGCATGAGCTAGCTTAGGTAAAGTTCTAGCTTAGGTAAAAAAGGGATGCTTGGAAAGTTTTGACCAAAAACAAGCGAAACTTTTTTTTTACTAGCGAAAAGTCCAAAACAAATGATTTGCCGCATGTAACATTACAACTCCAGTGCATACGAAACCTCCACCGGTACCGGCCTGTGTGTGTGTGTGTGTGTCAGTTAGCTCGAAAACACAAAACATCATGGAGTTGCATCTGCCCGCCCCCACCCTCACCCATTGCTGGGTGCAACACAACCCCTTTGAAGAGGGAGCGAGAAAACGAGGGGCAAAAATAAAGCGATAAAAAAAACCAAAACACTTCGTTGGAACGCGCGTTTCTTCGGTGGCGGTTCGATGGAATGTTTTTCATCGCTGTGTGCGTATTTTCACCGTCCGTCCGTGTTAACACTTTAACGAAAGGAGACCTACGATTTTCCTTTATGTACCATTCCAAGGGTCAATATGACCCATGGAAGACGGGTTCTGTCATTGCTGAACTGATTTTGAAAAAAGCTTGACATCCATTTTAAATTACAATAATTAATTGATGCATAAATTAAATAGTCGAATAGGGAAAATTGAGAAAAATATGACCAGAATGGACGACACGTCATCCATAAAAATGCAACAACAAAAACTACATGTTTTCGAAATCTTCACAAAATCGATCAAAACTACCAAAAGGTCCAAGCTACCATTGCTGGTGCAGTTAGTGTTGATGGCAACCGTTCTGTAGCAACCGCCAAAGGTATTTTAGGCCAGGTGTACATGCCACAGTGTGTGTACAGGGGAACTGCTTTGGATTGCTTTCGTGGCGCGGCGCAGCCACCAACACAAACGCCGCCTTGCCGCCGATATGTGTGCGGAGTTCAGCGATCGCACCGGCGCGCCGCGGTTCGCGAGCTCAACAAGTTTCCGAACCGAACGCGGCGGTTAGTTGCAAGCAAACGCTGGAGGAGAGTTGATGGGCGACGAAACACACGGCATTTTACACGGAGAGCGCGCTGTTACACTGTTTACAACGCCGCAAGAAGAAAGAAAAAGGTAACAGGAAGAACAAGCTGTAAGTTCCTTCGAGTGCTGCACGATCAAGTGATCGAAGTGAGAACGGTGCTTTTCGCCGGAGCCTTCCCAAGGGTCGAGCCGAGTAATTTTCCCCAGTGGTGCTAGGAGAAACCGGATAAAATCTTCCCTCGTCGGTCGCGTTTTCCGTATGGTTCGCAGAAATTCTTTCGCGTCCGTTTGTTTGGGATTGAAGTGTACTTGTTTCCTCGATTTCCTGGCCTTTCTTGCAAACTTGCCCTCCCGGTCAGGTGAAGTTGGTTCTCATACGCGTGTGCTATCTCTCTCCATGGCAAACTAGTTTTTATTTTACAGCCAACTAGTCGATCATCGATCTAAACCAACAAATCAACACGAGATACGTCCGCTCGTTTGGTGTCGCTGCAAAAAAAAGCAAAAGATAAATGCATTTCGTCCGCGCACTTCTTGCATTGGCACTTGAAGTGAGGCACGTGCACGAGGCGTCCATAAATCTGGAGGGTGTGCAACTAGAGCGAAATATCGCCGGTGCTTGATCCTAAACTGTAGTCCTGTGGTGGCGAAGTGTGCATTCAAGTGTACGGTTGTAGCCAACCAAACCCGTCCCGTTTTCAGCAGGACACCTACAGTGGGTCCTCCAGTTCGTTTGTTCGTCAAGTTGTGTGCGTTAAGATTCCGGTTTTAAAACGTGGTTTTTTGTGTGTGCATTTCGGCAGAAAGGCGCAAGGCGAAAATAAGTTGAATCAATCGCAATCGTTCGTAGGCGAACGAATCGTTTCGTGGAAAGGTGGCGTATTGCGGAGCTTTGCCCGGGCCTTTGCCTTAGGAGAGTGAGTGCGGGGAAAAAAAAATCAGAAGTCAGAAGCCTACACCTCGGGAAGGGACGCGGCAAGTGATCGCAGCGGACCAGTGGAGAAGGGTGTCGAAAGTTGCGCAAGCGTCGGCACGCGGGTTCGATCGAGTACGATCTCTGCCAGCTAAATACCGGGACGACCGTTGACGCCACTGGACAGGGTGAGCTGTTTTATACGTTCCGAGCCAGTGCCCCGAAAAGTCAACGTCCCCGCGAGTGGGCGAGCTGTTTCGGACCCACCGAAAACCGACCGCCAGAGACATATCCTGCATTTCAGGTAGGTACCTAAGGCTACTGCCGAGGACCGCAAATCCTCCCACCATTATCACAGTTGTAATAACAGGTTGGCGATCGAGGAGCTCCAGCAATCATATCAGAACCTTCCCTTCAGACCTGTCATCCACGTTGTTTGGAGGGCGGTTTGCTCGATTGTGGGACCCTTTCCGTTGTTCCACACCCAAGAAACACCAAACTGGTCATCCTGAGGGGTCAAACCTGACTCCATCTCTTTCTATCTCGTCCCCCCCGGTGGAGTATGTGGTGAAGTTTCGAAGCAAGAAGAAATGCTCCATTGCGCAGGTGAGATCGGAGTCCTGCGATAGGCCGAGAGTCTTGCCCTCGCGTTCCCTACGCGTTCCTGCGGGTTTGGTTCACTTGGTGCCTCCGGCCCGGTGTGGTTCTTTTTTTTCCTTACTCTCTTACTTTGCTTCACTTCTTTCCCTTCATTACCTGGTGTTGTAACGCTTTTTGGTTTTCCTGTGATGATGTTGCTAGTCAGACCGTTTTTTTTTTCTTCTGTCTTGCAACTTCGTCACGCAACCGCAGGCACACGCACGGAGGGAGCGTCGGGAGTAGTGGGATTGTTTCGGTCATTAGGAACATGAAGGGCCTTCAAGAATGTCTGCCCTGCACTTCTTCGGCACCGAACCAGTCTTCAGCACGTCATACAGGTTCGTTAAGGTTTTGGTTTGGCTTTCGTACCTCCGTCCGTCCGTGCTGCATGCCCCGGTGTATGCGAAGGGCACTCCTTTTGGTTCCCGTGTGCGTGTTTCTGTGTGTGTGCGTGTGTGTATCCGATCCAGGTGGCACGAAAACCAGTTTTCTTCACCGGTCAAACCTCTCCTTCGTGTGCCGCAAGTTTGGTGTGCATGTTGGAATGATTTCAATGCTGCTTCAGCATTCATTCGCGTTCGAGATCGAGTTCGAGTTCTACTTCCACTGCGCTCGGAACAGGTTTCCTGATCCCCTTCAGCGTCCACGCTTCTTGTATCCACAAAAGAGCAAAAACAAAAATGGCATCGCATTCACGGTTTCCGCCTGGAACCATTTTTTAAAAAGGCAATTCGTTATCAATGGACAAAGTGAGGCTCGTTCACATCCAACCTAAGATGCCTCCTTCTGTGAAATGATACCAACCTTTGCTTCCTAGAGGGGAAATCCCAACATCAACGGCATGCTGCTCAACTCCCGTGGGACAAAAGAAAACACTTCTATATGTGTCCAATGCAACAACCTCGCCTTAGAATGTTCCTCTGAAGTGAACGGCTCGTTGTTTCCCAGTTGTTGTCGTCGGGATACATTTGCTTCATAAACATTCCATCGAACAACGGTGAACTACTTTCCGAACCGGGTGCGTTACAGCCGTATGCGTCCCTTGACGAAAGAGTGGTGTTATATAGCCGCGGCGGCTCATATGTTCCTGTAAGGTGGGCCGGCGGAATAAGTCTTCCGTCGCTTCGCTTCGCACTGTGAACGAGGTTCTTGTGGAAGATTCCCGACGCAATGTTGTACCTAACGGGCATAACAATACAGAAACAGGCAGCCATTTAAAGAGATGTACGTTGTGTGCCCGATTGATAACGATCGAGGTTTCTTTTCTCCTCACAAACGATACCAATTGTGCTAAGCTGCCATCGATGAAAACCTCGGGGCTTGCGGGGTGTTCTGCTTTATCGCTGATTGAAACTTGAAGCTCCAAGGCTTATCGTGGAGGTTTCATCCATTTGTCCATGGCCTAGCAGATATCAGCGACGGCTTGTTAAAGGCTAGCAGTTATTTCCTTCCTACATTGGAAACGTTAGTCGAAGTTAGTAAACACATCCTTAACATACTAATTTTTTTCCTTTAAACGGGAAGTAAAATTGGGCCAGCAAATTACCAGATAAGCCAAACGGATAACACCGGTTGTAATCTTTTTGTCTGTTGTAGCTTACACGCACGCCCAGATTATCTCTCTCTAACTTCCTGGTTTTCCAATGATAACAAATGATCGCATTAATATTAAATAAGGGAAACCAAAAAACAACCTTCACTAAATTTAAGATAAAAACATCCAATTCGCTTCCTGTTCTATGAATTTTACAATACGCAAGCATCTCCCTTCTTCCTCTGAGAAAAATATCATTTTGTTTGCATCGAAACGTTGTCTATTAGCATATTCCAAAAGAAGCACAGACGCTGGCAACACAAAATCCATCATTTACACCTTCCGGATCATGTTTCGCGGTGTTAAGTCTCGGCCCGGCAAATTGTATGCAAATGATCGGTTTACCTTCTTAGGAATTCCACCAGTCCATGAAAGACGATACCACAGCGTTTGTGCCCTTCCCGCGCGGGGGTTTTGAGTTTACTTTGGTCGGGCCGGTTACAGCTGAGCCGAAAGTTAGCCTTTATTTACCGTTTAATTAACATCCATTGACACTCCCCTTGCATCATGTTACCTTTCGTCCGGCTGCGGAAGGATTTGCCTGGGTCGGGTTGGTCATTCTTAAAATCGATTCCGTACGGGGGAGCCACGTTTCGGACGGACCCCTAACTGTTGTCGGCAGGGAAAACCCTCACGTGCGCCATTGCGTTTTGCCGCTCACCTTCACGTGGTCAGCGAATTTCGGTATCGATCGTCGTATCCGCCACCCTGCCCTGCTCATGTGAAGCCCCCGAACGGGCGCGACGGAAACTCGTTTTCAATATCACTAATTCATCATACGCGTGCAGGCCAACGGAACGGGGGCCATATAGGCTGGCGATGCAATGTCGCGGCGTAATGTGGTTTTCCTCGGCTCCGTCGGCAGGAGGCCGTCGGTGTCCGTGGGGGTAATTTACCGTAAATTGAATACAGTTGGTCCAATCGGTCCGAGGAAGGGGCGTTCTTGCCTACACCGCACGGTCCATGAGCAGCCCCATCGAACCATCGTCGGCGGGTTTTCGTGCAGAGCTCCGCAAGTCTCGGCGACGACGCGTACCGTAATCGCGGATGCACACACGATCATGGTGCGCGTCCATGTAACACGGAACGTTGTTGCTCTTTGCGTTTTTTTTGGTTGTTGTTGTTATTGCTTCGTTTGGCAAAGAAACCGGAAAAATGCCTCCCCTTCCACCCTCGTTGGGGCCATACATGGCGTTGCAGCGAGTCAAAAGCCTGCTGCCGATTGCATTCCTTGCGCTGCACGAGAACAGAACTCAATCACGGCACGTAGCTTGCACTTGAATGTGGTTTTTCCTTCTGGTGCATTGTTTTCTTTTTTTTTTAATTTGCAGTATGGATTGATAAGCTCCGGAACAACGCAAGGTGGCGTTTATTTTTTAATTATTGAGCTTTGAAACATAAATAATATTTTATCAATAGTTCAGAGAAGGTTTAACAAATTTCAGTACGACCTATGCTTGGACCTTTGAAAGGGTTGGAATGATTGGAATTGAAACTCTTACAATTGAATAAAAATCCTTCATCAGAAATAAATTAAACTGATAGCGAAGTAAGCCTATTAGTTTCATAATTTTTTTTCTAAATCATACTCGCTTTTGAGTTGTAGACATGTTTGGCTTCTGTGAGCACATTGAAAACATTTTGTCAACAGCGATAGGCAAGAACTTTTCAATCGAAACCATCCCTTTCCATTACAGGGCAATCGGCTCGATCGAGTCTATCCATCGGTCCATTGATCATACTTGGGTGGACGAGGTTTGCAATTGTGCATTTATTGACAGCTGTTGTAAACTTACAACATCATCTCGCTGTCGGTCTGTCCCCCGGTCGACCCTTTCAACACCTCACCATCACACCTGCAGGTTGGAAGCCTACGAAAAACCCACCGCAATCGTGGGAGGAGAATCTATATCAAGCGTTCACGCGACAAATGGCGTTTGACCAAATGCGGAGCTATGTGTCGGGGAATGATAAATCGAAACCGCGGCCCAAGTGGACGGGTTGATACAGTCGACGAACCGGCCACCACCGTGACCACTACGGCTGACACACTGATGCACCTGAGAGGGTGAAAAAAAAACAGAAACCAAACTTGATACGGTGAACGTGAGAGGGCGTAAGTGAATTAATAGATATCTCGACGATGGGGCTGGACGAACAAAACTGAACCGCGGTTATGCAACTCACCTGCACGGATTTGGAGATTGTGTGGCTACGGTCGGTCGGAATCGGACAGCAAGGCAGCTGACAGAAGTAGCACGAGCTCTATGGGTCTCTAGGTGGATGAATGTACACATTAGATAAGAGACTGTAAACAAACAGTTGCTAAGAGGCTCTCTATAAAACTGTCGTTAAACATATCGCTCTTCCCTCCCATTGGTATAAGCAACGAAAAGATTGAATTGGATTGATGAAACGAATGCTTAAGAGGCTGATAGTGATGTTGTGTTTAATTCTTTTTGAAATATACCGTCACAGGTTTTGTTTAACAGTTTAAATTATTTTAAAATAGGCACCTACCAATTAGTATGAGTGGTACCTTTACCTTCACCTTTATGCGATTGATTTAAATTTACCTTTACCTTACCGAATGGTAGTTGGCTTCAATTTCCCATGGAATGAAGCAGCCTGAACCTACTGAAATTATACTTAATGTTGATCGTTGGTGAACTTTCAAAGTTTTGATCTACTTTCACCATTTAGTTTACAAAGCCAGCAGCATGCGCCGCTCGTTCTTGCCAATGGTGGCAACGCAATGACAACTTAGTTTCAGCGCCACATCGCGAGGGCCATTCGCACGGTCGATTAACACGAACGCAGCTTACGATTGTCGCTTTTAGCAATCGTCGATTACGGTTCTATTCAGAGCGTGCCGTGCCGTGCCGTTACAGATCCGGATCCGGTGCCGAGCCGGTCGCAGCCCCGAAGGTAATTTGCTCCCTGGGACGCACGCTTCGGAGCTGTAATTAGCGACATTGGCGCTGCATAGACTTTTGCGCATCGACAAACCGGTGCGCTGTGAAGCGGGCTTGAGCAATGTCGTCTCGCCAGTTGGTATTTATTCCCGTTGCCAGGGACACGCTGCTACATAAAGCTAAAGAATTGTTTCGGGCGTAATGGACGGGTGCGGGAGATAATTCGCACGCCGAGGGAATCGCCAGCGGAATGGCGATTCGCGAGATAATCTTTCGGTGACATCAACGGGTAATTTTGTCTCAGATCTTAAGGCTTTGCACTTCCCACGCCATTGAAGCCGACAAGTGCGGGTGGGTGAATTGGTTTATGAAAAGTTTGTGAACGGTGAACGCTGGTAAACGTACAAATTGACCGGCTGTAAACTTAAAACCCAAACCCATAGTCAATCTTTGTGGGTACAACCTTGAGCTTAAACGGAGGCCGCCGTTTCAATGCTAATCCCGTTGGCAAAGGATGTTTTTTGGTGCCTTTTTCATGTTGAATTTGGTTATTTTTATGGTTTTTTCAAACCATATAATGGTCATTTTTAGTTTTGTTCATAATGCCTTTTCAAAAAATATTTATCTTTTGTCATTGAAATTTTGAGGTTACAATCAATATCATGAGATATTTCGAAAATATCCGTTGCGCGTCTAGGAGTTTCGGTCACTGTGTAAATACCTTCTCTTTCTTAATGTTACTTCGGTGCAATTTTATCACAAAATCACCAGGGAGATAAACAAAATAATTTTTCCTCTTTTCCTAATGGGAAAGTGTACAGTGGAAGAAAGAAATGATCGTGAAAAATCCCATCCACCCGTTGACCCTCGCCGTTAATTGTATCTGCAAGCGATAAGTTGATAAATGATCTTTATAATAAATGCAGCCGCCAAACCACGCGGGGCAGCAATTATCGGTGGGCTAGGGTTAGCAGGGAAATGCGACTATAGCGAAATGGTGAAAAGTGGCTCACGCCCACGACGAACGCGCGCGGTTGTAGGAAAAATCGCAATAGAAAACAGAACGAACGATGGGACGAGATGTTCCATTCACCGCAGTAAAGGTCCCGGCTGTGTCGTGGGTCGCCGACTGTCACGCTCACCCAACCGTGACACCGAAATGAGTGTGTGTGAGAAAAGAAAAACGGGAACCAATGCAGAGGCATAGGCAGATTTATGCAAATGCGCCGCAATGTGGAGCTTCCCGTCTTCTGTGCTGCAGATGGATCGGCCCTGGAGGATCAGGTTGTTTTAATCTATTTTAAACAATAGCAACTGCATCAGCTCTCTCTCCCTCTCCGTCCTTTCTTTACGCCCCTTTGCATCCTATTGTGTGCCACCTTTGGCCCTTTCAACTGGAGCATTTCCACCCACTGGCCCCAACGGAGTTTGACATCGAGGAAACACCCCGTTCGATCCGAGACGATCTTGCCGTCTTGCAGCAGGTCTTTTCGTCTTTGAAGCGGCTCTTTTTTTTCGCCATGGCACACATTTTGCACACAGGTCGTCTTCTTCACCGATGCTCGCTGCCTTTTCTCTCTGTGGGGCCAAAAGACAACCGATCGAAACTAAAAACCAACCGTCTCCAGGCGAAAAAGAGAAAGATGGAAAGCGGTTTTGAGCGGTGTGCACAATGACAGTGTGCGAAAGATTTCCGCGGGGCTCACACGCGAGGAAGCGTTTTCCAGCGGCTGATGGTGGACGATCGTTTTGGCATTTGATGTGTTGCTTGCTGTGTATGTGTGTGTAGGTTTTTTTTTGTAGTTCTGTTATTTTCTTCCATTTCCAACACATTATGCTTCACCCTGGGAAGGCAAATTGTAGGTCTCCTTGCTTCCTCTCCCCAAGTTCATTAGCGTCACTCTGCCAGGGAGAGGGAGGAAGGGGGGGGGGGGGTACGCAAAGCTTTGTGTGAAACGATCGTGACCGTGGCAGATGTTTGTGGTGCCCATGTGTGTGCATATGTTTGATTGGGAACCGTCGCTTGGGTGGAGTATCATTTCCACCTGTGTGCGATTGCAATTTTATTCGGTGCCGTAGTGTGTGGTGGGAAAAAAGCAAACCACCCGAGGAGGGGGGATGGTTGGGAAAACAAAAAAAAAAGGGGGAAACAATCCCCCAAAGAAACCCCCTTCAACGCCCTGCATATTCAGATCCCGATATCCGCCGGCGCTCGTCGAAAAGAGCTCTTTTCTTTCAAGGCGCGGAAGGGAAAGAAATTTAGGCAAATATCGAATCACGAAGCAAGGAAAAACACGAAAAACCCCCGCGCTGAGGCATTTTGGTGGCGCGGCGGCGAAGGTTCCAAATAACAGAGCCCGGAGTCTCTGACGGGAGAAGGAAAAGCACGAACTTTCTCGCCGAAAACGAAACAACAACGACCGGGGCTTTTCAGTTTCGATTTTGATCGGCAGACCAACCGCCAACGGTGGGCCCATTTCACCAACGAAAGTTTCCGCAAAAATGGCACCCGATCGTTTGTGGAGTCCGTGGAAAACCCCGTTCGGAAATGAAAAAATACCAATATTGGCATCAGCTAGGGTGAAGCACGCAAAAGGGTGTCGAAATCGAGGGAAGGCTGATGGCTAGTGAAAAGTATGATAGGAAAAGTAGCCTTAACATCGCTTGGTGTGGCTTCGCTTCCGTCAGGGAACCTAGCTGGTCACAAGTGAATCGTAACCGTGCTCTCGCGAAACGAGAGCGAAACACCTGGGGCGGATTACCGGGTGGAAATTGAATGGGAAAGTGTAAGTTCCCCGTTGGTAGGATCGGCGGATTTTCCTTATATTTTTCCCTTCGTTGAATGGTTCAAATTGGGGTCACAAAGGTGACGAAGGCAATCGTGCGCTGGTTCGATCGGTTCGTGATGATCTTACCGGAAAACAAAATTGGAAGCAGAAGGTCGTGCAATGGGTCGACTATACTTTTATTTGATTTTCGTGCCATGTAATGACATGATTTCCGTGACTTACTTTTCCCACCAGCTACACAGATTTTGTTCTTTTTTCCAACCCTCCCGGTAATCGCAAGCATCCTTTCGAAAGAAACTCAATCCCTTAGTCAACTGGAAAAAAGCAATTCATGAACGAGAAACAATTATTATCTGGTCATTTAACAACACTGCCTTCGTTCTCGTCTCGTGCATCTATTATACAAACTGCATCCAATTACCTTACAATTGAACGGAAATTCTTGGCACTTCATCACACCGCCGGAGCTCGAGCCGTTCCGGTTTGCGTTGCCCTTGAATCCGATCTGCCGTTCCGTTCGCACATGGTTCGATTTTAAGACACGAGAAAAATAAAACTGATGGCGAACGTCAGTGAAACTTCGAGCTCACGTTGTGCCGTTCATCCGCCCGTTGCCCTAATGGCCGCAATTAACCGTGTTGATCGATTCTATCGAAAAAAAAAACCTCCAGTCGCAACGAGCGCCAAGTGCCCTCTCGCCCGAGCCTCTCAGGTAACGCGACCTCCTTTAGCCTCCTTTCACTGCGGCACGAGAGGCAGACCCTTTTCCGGTTGGGTTCGGAAATTGGACGTGCAATGCAGCGAAACGCGTTTTCGAGAGTGTCGAGAATCTCCAAAACAGGTTTTTTGGAGCCCGCGGTTCGTTCCTCGCCAAGTGTTGTTAGATCTGGTCTACCCGTGGCATGGGGTGTTCCGAACGCGGCAGCTCGACCTTATTTTCCTTTCGTCGGCCATTTCCGAACCGAGTTTCGATGCGACAACCGGCGTTAACTTCCCGGGTGGGTAGATGCCGCGCGGTGCGGCGACCGTGAAGATAGGGACCATCGGGATCCACGAGCTGCTTTCCTCATTCCCAATTCCACAGTTTATGGAGGCGCACAACAGGAGCGGGTCGCGATCGCACTCCCGGGCTCCAATAAACCCGTTGGTTTCGATCGGTTCCGCTGAATCGGATCCGATGCTGCTTACCCCTTAGTGATAGGGTGACTCTCCAAAAAAAAACTTCAAGTCCAAGTTCCGCTTCCCCCTCCGTTTCGGGCGCTCGAACGATAAACTGCTCGGTTTGGGGCAAAGGTTAACAATCGACCGGCGAAAGCAAAGTTCGGATTTCCCTTCGAAAGTATGTGCTGCATGCAAGCGAGCTTGGCTTTATCTCGTTCAAGACTACTGCCGTGTCAATGGGTTCCAATTGAGGTTGACCGTTTTAAGCGGTTCGCCCAAAACCGAGAGGAACCAAAAACCGGGTCTGCATGGAGTGGCGAGTCTATACTGGCAAGTTCTCCCCAAAACAAAACCGGTTGTAGCATGCGGGATACTAACGAGTCTGCGCTCTTCTCTAGCCGATTCCCGTAGAGTTCACCTTTTTTTTGTGGTGAAAACTATTTGTCATTAGCGCGAATCCTATCCTTTCCAGTCCGAGTGCCGTTTTATCGGTGGACCGTTTCGTCCGCCGAATGCCGCTCCAGGGCGTTAGCTGGGTGTGTTTGCTTTTTATCTTATACCTAGGGCTCGGTTTAGCCTCAAACATCCGACGGCAAAGGTTGGAAGGAGGCAGAAACGGAAACGTACATAAATACAACACTAATTGGCCGGTCGCGCCTTGGCCGAACAACTGCGCTTGTTACCTAGCAACCTGTAGAATCTCGAGCCGGAACGTAACGTGCGCCGCGCAGTTCATGCAACGGGTTCGCCAACGGGAGACGGCTGCGCGAAAGTTTTCACGGTGTCAAGCCGGTCGAGGCGACGCGATGGGGCCGACCGGGGGGAGTTGGGAAATCGGTCGTGGGACACCCTGGCGCGGAATGACAGCTTTATGAGTGTGTGTGTGTGTGTGAAAGCTGGAGCGGCGAACGTGGGCTTAATGCAAAATTTTGACCAGTTTCACTAGTCCCGGGACCTCTTCTGCTGTCTCGGGGGGGGAGTCATAAATCTTCTCGGTTCAGTTGTTGACGCCGTAGCGTGCTGCCGCGTCTCCCGTTTCGTCTTGGTCCCGGTTTTTACGATTTGCCGGACCTGGATCAGTGCCTTTTGCTGACGATCCCGTTGGATCGTTGGTTTGGTCAGATTCGTTCCATTAAATTAAAACAATTTCGAGTTTGGACATACCATTCGGGAAAGTTGAGAACTCATTTCTGTTGCACATCAGTATCCTGTAGTTTGATTTCCTACGGTAGGCATGATTAAGATGATCATCTAGCTAATAACACATATTTGTAAGGGTAATGGAAAAGATCAGCTCTAGCTGAGCCGGATCTTAAGTTTCACAACAACAAAATAAAGTATAATATGGAGATCTAAAAAGGAGTTAATGATCCTTTGCAAGATATTATAACACGAAGAGCAAATGCGATATAGCAGAGATCTCTAGATAGTAAATCATTTTAATTCAATGGAACAACACGGGAACGATGGTTATTTCAACATATATGTTGATACATTTTCGATTAACCTTCATGATGAAGTCAAGGGCATCAATTGAAAATGAACATTTGATTATTGAAGCGAAATGAAAAGAATGATCCTAATATAGCAAAGCTAAGAATTCTTCAACAAACAATCTGTTTGTTGGTTATTCCCTGATTCACGTGAGTTTAATGTTATTTCCTGCGATGATCCAACCGATGCTATTACGCAGGTTTTCTGCGACATCAGGTGCCTTCGATTCGTGTCGATGCTAGTGCGACCGCCAGTCATCATACCGACCGAGTTGAATCATACCGATCAGAGCGTAGGAAAGATGACGTGACCACAGCTGGTTTATAAATCGGTCAAACCGATGGCGGAGGAGGTCCGTGATCGACCGTGACAACATTCGTGTCAACAGAGCGGGAAGGTGGACCTCGCATGGAACGGTCCGTTCGCGTTTGCGCCCAAAGTTGCAAATGGAGCTTGATTGAGACTAGACTGTGCATGTGGCGCACTAGAGCACTATGATTAAATTCCCTCCCGGGAGGTTTCACCCGACACAGGTGTGTGTGTGTGTAGCCAACTACATGTTGGGAGTCATATGTTGTACTGTGTAAGTCCGGGTACATGATCGTTATTAACGTTGTTTAAAGCGTTGGGAAAATATTACGTAGCTGTTCCATTCGTTCTTGTTGATTTGATTGCGCTTGAACAAAGTATGAAAATAGAATCTTCAATGTGAAACACATACGCTTGATGATCGTTCGATAAGCCATTTTTTTTATTTACTTTAGGCTCATATCACGGTGATTCTGATAGAACGTCGTCCATCTTGCTCACTCCTTCGGCCCGTTTGTGTTTCTTTTTAACATGACAACAAATGCTGCCCTGAATGACGACGTTTTTTTTCCTGCACTGTGGCGTTAAAAAATCCTCAGTCCTGGCTATGACTTCCCACACTACGAGCAGCCAAATTCCATTTCGGGGCTTGGCCAAGACGTGCGCACCGATCATACCCTGCGAAACCGGCAAACCTGTCTCCCCGGTGAGATAAAATGGCCAGCGGAAGATGATTGGTGGCCGAAGTGTGCGGCTCCCGCCGGCAGCAAAGGTCAGTGACAATCAGCGAGAACCTCAACTCCTGGCCGGAAACGCATTTAAGGGGGGAAAATATGTTGCCGCAAAAGTTCATCTATTCTAACCCTTCGCGGTGGTGGACTCCGACCGTAGACCGTTAGTCGCTGATTATCAACCCGACCCGGGGCGGGACTGCGAGAAATTGCCCGAGGTTCGTCGCTTTTAAGACAAAGACGGCGTGAAGGATGCGATCTCGACCGTGCTATGGGAACGATCTTGCTGGATCTCCTCGGCGTCGCTTTGAGCAGGTCTGCCTTAAGTTAATGCGTTTTGCGACACGTCATCAAGCCGCAGCTAACTTGGACAAGCGGGTGTCGGTGCTATTAGCAAACATTAGGAAGAGGATTGTTATGGAGTGTTAAAAATGGCAGACGGTTGTTTCTGTTTCAGTCAAGGTTGATTTACTTAGTGAACGACAATGGTGATGAATTGTTGGTCAAAAATATAGTCGAATCACAATCAGTGTAGGAGGATCTTAAATGAAACATTCGAAGCAAAACGCGGAGATTGTGTAGACAAACTTGATTATCACATAATGTGTTACCTTGACGTCAACGCGTCTTATGAATCAGGTTTCATTAATTGAAGTCATTTAACCATTGTTTAAGATAAGTTGCAGCCACGCTTGTCAAGGTAGAACTAATATTAACATTTCGCACACATTTGAGAAATGTTGAGTTCTAGGTAGTTTACACGATGTCAAGGATTGCGGAATGGCATCATCGTTTTGTTTGTCGTTTAACGATTGCACCTGGGTGATGCATTATTTATTCCTGTGGTAGAAAAGCTGATCAATTAATCATTATTTACTACCACTATAGACACATACAGGTCTTTCAAACAGAAACACCCCGATCGCACAACACATATTTTTCTTTCTCTCCGACTGGAACGCTAAAACGGTGCTGCTGAGAAAGAACTTCTGTGCGCGGTAGACGACGAACCTCGTAGACCTGCATCCCGGATGTAAAGACAATCGCACAGCGTTTAATGAATCCTAGCTCCATTTCCTGGTTGTTCCATGTGGCACTCCCCCTTTTGTTACGTGTCCAACGTCTTGTAGAATGGTTTGTGGAGGGTGAACTAACACATTTTGAGAGGTTGGCAATGACAGCTGAAAGTAGGATAACCATCTCAATTCGCTCTCGATTGAAACCGGCTCTTTCGATTGAGTCATTCAAATGGTTTGTTTCGCCGTCTACGCTTGGAATAGAAGCATTAGAATTGCGGTTGGGTGGGACAGTTGCTCTGCTTTCAGCCGTGCCACGTTGAGAAACGAATTTGCGCTCGGGTCCTGGGTCCTCCTCGGTTATAGAGTTGATCGCGGGGCGAATTGTGTTGTGCCGCACATTAGCATAAATGGGCCCTTCTTGGTTTGAACGAATTGCTGAACGAATTGTGTATTGTGTTTCTTGCCACGGTACTTCTTGGGGCGAAGAGAAAGGTCGGGCTGCACTTATCCACGTGGTGCTGACAAACAATCGAGGTTAATCTACTCAATTAGTATGCAAATGCAGGCTGCAGATTTGGTTTGCTTCAAAACGTATTGCAATTGATTGGAGTAAAAGTTTTCAAATTGCAAATCGAGCTATAAAGGTTTTGGGTAAAAAGGTGATATGTGAGGGATTTTTGTTTCGCCAGCCTTTTCGATTTGCTCATGAGATCCTAATCCGGTGGAGCAGCGGCGTACTACAGACTACGGCGTGAAGCGGAGTAATTCGAAGCCGTTGGAACGAGCATGAGGGGATGGATGTTTGGGGTGGCGGTGCTGTGCAATGGGAATGCTACGGAGAGAGGGTTTGCATATTTTCGATGCTGTAGACAAGATCGAAAGCAAAATGACCAACCGGCACGAAGCGGCTAGGCAGCTCACTCACACCGAGTTGGGGTTGGGGGCCTTCTTTGCACCCGGCGGGTGGCGGTGGCAGGTTTTCGGAGGAAGTAACGCTTGCTGCAAACCGAGTTGCGAAAGTGAGAAATTTCCCATCCACATCCCAGAGGACGGCGCGGCGTGGCGGGGGGCATTTACTCAAAACCGTGCAACGTCGAAGGGTGCCTCCGGTCGTGTTCATTTTCGTCTTGCGTGGAGTGGGTGTTTCTTCTTCTCCTTTTTTCTTTCGCTCCCTTCTACTGTTGCAAGAAAATGATTGGCATTTGCAAATGGACGGGATTGCAGCGAAACTTTCGCCCCGACTGCGGACCGCGGACGACCGATCGTGCGGATCCGTGGGAGAGCGCGCGGAGGAAATCGCATGGTATGACATCATTTAGGCGTGAAGTGGGACTAAATCGCAACTGGCGCAGGCGCAAAAGGTGGTGATCCGTGATACCGAGAGATCCGCCAAAGTGTCGCCCCGGCGGGGGGAGAGTTTGTGTGCTTAACTTCTTCAGCTTTGGTTTCTTGCATGGTACATGATACATAAGTAAAGACAAAATCATGACACGTTGCATGTTGCACAAAAGCTGTGAAAGGCGGTAGAATGGTTAGTTTATGAGCGTTCTTTTTCTTTTTTTGTCTGCACAAAAAGCAAATGCTTTTTCGCAGGCAGGCTTTTGGTGAGATCACTGCACCAAAGTCGTATGACGTCGCCGTGGCGGACGGAGGAACCACTTAGTTTATCTCGCCTACAGCGCATGCCTCCCAACCTTGACTTTACACCGGGGGAACGGACGCGTGCAAATAATGCGGCCACGACGAACGTCACTGCACGTTTGCGATTGTGGCGATTGTTATCTGTGAAGAAGTGGTACATAAACAACAAACTAAGAAACGCTAAGAAGTCTGAGTCCCTCCGGCTCTGGTGACGGTGCGATAAACGAAAGCGCATGAGCAGTTTTGATTATTTCACCAGACATCAATATCTGTAAATTTCTTTAGACCTATATTTTGTTATTTCAGCGTCTAGCGATTAATTTGCACCTTTTTTCAAAAATTGACACGTTTTACAATCGACCGTAATTCATGTTTTCGATGGACTCCACTCGCCGGAACCAATTGTCGGCTGGCCTCAAAGCCAGTGGAAAGGTGTAGCTGAGGGGAAATAAAATAAAAGCCTGCTAGGAATCGGCCGCCCACACCCTTCCAGCACGCCCACGCAAAGCGTGGTTTTGTTACTCAATCAGCGGTCGTAAATTTCCTCCACGGCGAAGGGCGCTTGACAGGGCGACACTCTGTTTTTTTTTTCCCCCCCGTGGGCTCTCCCAGAATGTGTCACCCGGGCATCTCACCTTCCCGTGGACCGGCACTGATTGCCATCTTATTATTGTGGAGACAGTTTTTTTGTTGTTGTTGTTTTTTTAATCTCTTTTCGCTAACGTGCCTCGTAGCGATCGTAAAACCAAAAAAAAACCTCCAATCCCCATGGCACAACTTGATGGGCGCGCATTGTTTGCGTCGGTCGGAAACGCACCTGTGGGGGGAAGAGTGGAGGAGGGTTGAGCTGCAGAAGAAAATATGCATGAAAACATGGAAAAGAAATTTGCTGCCCAAGAGTTGCGGCCCAAGCGCATGTAATTTTGAATGCTGCGCACATTTCCACACCACATTTTTCCTTGCGCTCGAAATTCACACGCCGCCGACGGCGTTGGGAAACGGTGCACCACCCCCTTCGGTGCGACACTGGCCAACGGCTGCGCCCCGGTGGTGATACGACGATTTTGTGCGGCTGCAGGCCAGTGGACTTCTTCACCACAGGACCGCCGCTTTGGCCACGCACCAAACCGCATGCTGCCGGGGAAATGAGATCGAGTGAAAGTAAGCGCAGCGCACCCGGCCGGTCCGGCTTCGAGGGTGTTGAATTTTCTGCGTTTCGGTTTTTAATTTCACATTCAAATCGAATGAAGCCGAACGGCGACAAAGGAGCCTTGGGGGGGAAGATGGAGGAAAGCCATGGGAGGAAAAACTGATCGCGATCGATCGATCGAGACGACCGCGGAGCAAAGGATCAGGCGTGCTCGTTTGGCCAACGAGTTGCGGTCGGATTGGTTCTGCTTGCGTTGTCTAATATTCCGCACACCGAGCACGAACATGGCCACCTCGAGCCTGACCGGCGCTGTGGAATATCGATTGGGGGTTTGGGATTTTTTTTTTTGATCTTCCAATGCTTGCACCTCCCGTGACATGCAACCCGCCACACCGCCGCGTTTCGTTCGGTGATTTAGTGGCAGGCTTTTATTTAATAAGAATGCGCGTGCCTTTCGTATCCTTGACACTTTGAAAGGTATATTTCACCCGGCTGTCAATAATAAGTTGAATGCAAATTGCGCCAAGTAACGAAGGTATGCTCTAACGTGCCCGTTGCTGCATTCGAAATAGGCGAAGTGTGGTTGAAGAAAACCACCTAAAAGAAAGACAGAGAAACGCAACCGGTACGTCGTGCTTTCGGGGTAATAAATAATAAAGTCGGTTTGTTTGCTGCTTCTTTGTTAGACGAAATTTATGTGCAACATGTTTGGTTTTGTTTGCTCTGCGTACCACATTCAGGAGGTGAATGATCTCATAGGGGGGTTTTTTTTTATTTCGTAAAAAAGGAGTTGATTTCCGATTCCGAACGTGTGAACTGTTTTTAAAAGCACCGTTGATGGATATTTTTTTAGATTAGGAATTAATATGTATCGTGTTAGGTGTACAAAAATAAATGAAGCATAAATTGATGTTAAGGTGAATGATTCACTACTTTAAAGCAAAATAATTGGTTCGCTTTTCCCTACAATTTGTGCAATTGAGCTACATTTTGAGCAAAAAAACCTCAAAAAATTAAATCAACCTTAAAAAATTCTGCTTTTTTCTTAGTTCCAATGGAAATAAAATCGTGGGCACCCGAATTCGATACGTTGTTTCGTGTAGGCATCAATGTCGAGCACTTTTTACCTGGCTGCATGTAAAATGAGCGCAAGGCTACCAAAGCCAAGTTTTGTTATGGGAACTGGGAGTTTTTGCCCGCTATTTGTCTGCTCAGCTTTAACCGCCGTCGTCGTCCACATTTGTGACAGCTGGCGAGCAAATGCTTGGGCCAATGGTTTCGCAAAAACAAAAACCACAACGAAAAAAAACTCCACACGTTCAATCTCACCGCACGAAACAAAAACAAAAAACAAAGTAAATCTTGAGCAGGTCCCATCGAGCCCTCCGGTGCTTTGAAGGTGCATAGAGGCATTATTTTATTTTGTTTAAGCTAATTTCCTCTCGCTGCAAAAAGACACACTCGGGCGATAGTTTATGCTTGCTTTAGCCGAGTGCCGCGCGCAGTTTGTAGGTATGTTTTATTTTTCCGATAGCTGCATTCGTCTTTTTTTTTGTCTCAAGGAAGCGTCACACAAGCGATGCCGAGCCATGCCGACAGTCTGGTGGTTGTTGAGATTTATCGAACCGATAACGGCCGACGACGCCAAAAACACCGACCCCTGGTGACGCGCTGGGTAGCGGTGTAATGTGCAATCAAACCAATCGTACCACGGGCAAGGAGATGCGGAGAGTCGCGAAGAAACGTACGGCGGGAGATAAACATGTTTCCGCGTGCCAAAAATGGGGGAAAAAAAAATAGCCAACATGCTGCCAAAATTGCTCATTTTATTTTCGACCGAGGGGAAGGGATCCGGTGGGGATTAATTGCACGATGGGAGTGAGAGAAAGCAATTGTTTATTGTGCAATCGTGCGCATTGGTTTAATGGACTGCAAAAAAAAGAAAAAAGAAAAAAGCGGGGCTCCACTAATTATGTGCTCAATTTTATGCAAATAAAAAGTCGCGATCGTTTTCGCTATTTATTTTTCAATTAAATCAATCAATCCTGTACACCAATATGCGCTGATCGTACAATGCCTAGTTGCATTAGTTGAATAGCTTTTTTGTTTGTTGTTTAATGTCATAACTCCATGCTTCACAACTTTCCCTATCGTCTTGATCAATTTAACTGTCCAAACTGAAATATGTTTTATTAGTCATATCACGTAGCTCCTTTAAACAAATTAAAGCACAGCCTTCAGGACGTATGTTACATTTTGAACTAACACTTGAACAAAGACTTGAGATCTCTTCGAAGGCTGAAAAGTGCTGGGCTTGTGGACAAAGAACCACTACCTTTGTGATGTAACATTGGCAACACATTGGATCGCCTTCCTGACTGGCTTCGTGATAAAGATTCCGCGAAAGAAAAAACAGGAGCCAGTCAGCTAATGTAAAATCAATCTTTTGCCACCGCAGCTGAAGCAGGCGCTTTCCTTTGACGCAAAATTGCGCACAGTCTATAACAGGATTAGGTTGAGGGATTTATATCCATTCCTTGCCTCCGCAAAAAAAAAACCATTGTGCAAAATGCTTTAATTTAATAATTTCACCTTCCAAGAGGTGATCGGGAAAGTGCATCGTTCATAATGCGCCTCGTAGAAACCGTCCCCTTCTTCGTAGCTGATGTGGTAATCTGTTTGTATCGATGGGATTTGAAGCAGATGAAATAAGTCAGTTTGTTCTGGAACAAATGCGCCACGAGACGGTGGGGACGGAGGTTCGTCAACATGGAAAGAGCATTCGTTCAGATGCAGAAACAAAGCGTTCATTTTTGCGCACGCCAAAACTCCTCGAAGAAGACACGGCAGCAGGAAACGGGACGAAAAAAGCTCTCTACTCGCGAAAAGTATTTTTGCATAACTGGCCGTTATGAGTGTGCCTGCCGGTCGGTCGATGGAAAAGGTGATGGAAAAATTGCCGGCAGGGATGGCCGAAGAAAACTTTATACCAATATTTTGTTACGAGACCGCCCGCCGCCCACCTCCCGCACCCCAGAGCGGCTAGTTTTATCTTTCAGCGCCGAAGCATAACTGATGGGTTTGTTCGTTTTTTGCTGTTCCTACTTTCGGTTTTATTCTTTACCGATGAGGTGAAAATTGCACCACTTGATAGGGAGGTAAACTCATTGAAACGAAACCCATGAGAGACGGGCCGGAAATGGAGCCAGCCAGGGAAATGACGGAAATGATCGGAATGCGTTTTTCCTAGCTTACAGTGCCGCCGCTTTTCTCTCTAATCCAATGGTGGTTTCAATTTCCACGGTCAATCGGAGGGATTTCTGCTTACGTCTTCTTTGGCCCCACCCCCCCCCTTAGGTGCCGGCCATTTGCACAAACTCGTTCCCCGAAGGGAAATGAAAATGCATTTCCACCCTTTTGGTTCCCGCGGACCGATCGAATCGGATGAAATTTCCGATCGATGGTCAAACGGGTGGAAAAGAAAGGAAATAATAAGCCGCCCAACGCCGTCGGTGGAAGGCACGTAGAAGAAAAACGAAAGTATTTAACCGGCTTATTAACTGTTAATTAATTGACTCGGTCGCAAATGTGCTTCGCTTTACTTTTATGCTATCGGTAATCGGAACAATGTTGTTGATCAGCTCGATTAGCGAAGAAAAGTCCCGGTGTCATTTTTTTTTTAATCTTTTTCCTGTTAACACATTTTCTAATCAACCTCGTGGAGTGTAATCGATCGGTTTGAAAGTCGTGCTTTTCTGGTTTTGATCGCCCTTGCTTTTAACGTGTCCAATTATACGAGAGGAAGTCGGCACATTCTCCTCGTTTTATGGTTTTGAACGCTGTATTTCACTTTATGCTGCATGTTGAGTCTTAAGATGTCTTTGGATTGCTTAAGATGTCTATAGGAAATTTTTCTTTTGGAAAGGTATGAGCAAGACATTCTTCTAACTTAGCAGTCCAACAACTTGATCGTAGGACGTTTAAGCTTAACCCAACCAGGCCTTATCTGACAGAAATGATTTATAATAAAACAAAAAGAAAGTGCTAGAAACCATTTGAAGCCTATTATGTATGCTTTAGTGCAACAACAAAAAAGTAAATGAGATTGATTTTCCATACAAATTTAAATTTGTTAAGCTTATTGATTCCTCCTTGTAATGTCTTGTAAAGCAAAGCGTTTTTTACACCTGTCTTCACGTAGAGCAATTGTTACGAATAAATTTATCTTTTTTATAATAGGTAGGCGATCATGTATTTCAGACAATCATGTGGTACTGTCTGAAATACATGATCGCCTACCTATTATAAAAAAGAGAGTTTAGTAATTAATCCATCAAAAATAATAATTGAATGAAGCAATATAAGTATTTCTAAAATGCTTTCATTTGTGTGACATAATGTTCTGATTATGGTAATAAACATTGGAAATTCTATTTTAAGAAAACTCCACTGGAAAGTTTTAACCACTTGAAGTCCCAACAAAGGGAAATGGCACTTGCAAAATATGCTTACATTAAATTTGTGGTGTAAAAAGTTGTAAAAGCACTCGTGATCGTGTGATCGAACAAAGTGTGAAGCAGCCACAATGATGCCACCGATGTGTCCAATCGATCGAGTTTCGTACTAATGCATTTCGTTGACCCCAAAGCGTTGTGCCCCAGTGCCGCCACACTCCAATAAACTCCTAATGAGTCGATATAACGCCCGCAATGGAGCTCATTTCCAATCCCATTACGCAACGCCAACGGGCCCGGTGTGGCCGGATTGTGTGAAGGGATTTATTTGTGCTCCGGTTGCATCCGTGCGCGGTCAGCCTCTTCTGACGGCGTCGTCCACGTGCTCGCAGCCCTCCGGTGAGCCGGTGTATCATTACGCGACCGTTGATGTTGCTGCTGGACCGAGGAAGAAATATGAAAACGCTCGAACCGATCCGGTTGATCACTTCCGCCCGCGAGCTTGCACGTGCCGGCAACAAACCTGGTGGGAGGAGCACGAGTGCAAGACGAATGCACGCGACTCGCGGTCACCCACGCCTCCGTGAAGTGAAGGGCTAGTTACGCGGAGACACGGTGACACTTTACAAACGAGCGTTACGCGTGCATTTATCGCATCGACCGTATCGCGATGGTTGACGGTTCTGCGTGAAGTTTACGGTCACCAGCGGCGTGAGCCTAAGTTCCGCAGTGGTGACTTCGCGACAACCGCGTCACCACATAACGTGTTTAGACCGTTCAAGTAGACGTTGTTTCACGTTCCGATTAAAGCCACCTACAACGTTTACCGTTCGGGGCGCCTCGGTCCATATTTTCCCCCGGTCGTGCTTGTCCATGCTGTTCGCGTTCTCCCGTTGGTTCTGTAAAAGGTTCTGTTAAATCAAATTACCATTCAACCCACAACCCAAAACAAAGGGTGATAATGACACAGGCAAACATAAATAGAACCACAGATGATCGTTTTCCATGGGGCCAACATATTGTTTGGTGCCTGTACCTGTTCGTAACGGAAAACAAGACAAACTTGAATAAATTATTCCTCCTATCCACTTCACAGCCGGCGAAACGGAGAGACCTTTGAGTGAAGACAACAATTCTTGGTATGGCGGCTTTCCGGGGGCATTTAACGTTTGTAGGACATGGTCAAGATTAATTGGCATCCACAATTATGCACACTTGCCTTCGAGGCAAGCAAAACAATTTAACGCCCGTTGACAAGTTGCGTATGATGATGGGTGGTCGCGGTCGGTCTACGGAATTTACTGGTTGAAACCAATCAGTTTATTTTGTTTGTACGCCTTGGTTCAATTCCTCATGCTCGAATGGTGTCGCTTGGCCGAGATCTTGTTCCTTAATTCGACCATTTAGAGTTCCAAAGGTGACTGAAATTTATATTTGGTATAAACACAAAAATCATTAAAGGGATCTGGGCAGTTGTTTCTATTTCTCCCTTTCGACCTAGTTTGACTTGGTTTCACGGCAAGAGAGAGCGAGGGAGAGAGAGAGGTAGAGGTTTCTTAGTCGAATTGTTTTTGACATGCTATGATTTCTACAAAAAATTAAACAACAAAATTAACCAACATGGTAAGGTTAAAACCTACACGGTAAGATTTAATTACAATGAAAAAAAGAAAACCAGTGAACCCTGTTAAAAAAATAAACCCTGTACCACATTTTTGTCACATTTTTTTATTTAAATGAATGAATGCTATAAATGTAATTTGGAACGATTTGTTTCAAATTCGCTAGCACCTTTGGAAACAGAATTTGTGGCAGTGAAAAACGGAGCCATTGGCTGGAACATAAAAACAAATTGAAAAGCTGCAAAGCAGAGAGCTCAAACAACAATCAATCTGGGATTTGAATAATGAAGCGATTGTTTTATGGAAGGATTACGCCGATCTTCCTCCACCTTCGAAAGTTTATTGGTACATCTCATTTCTAATTCAAATGCTAATCCCCGCGCTGAAAGTCAATCAATGTGTATATTGCAGCCAGTCTTGATCGGAGCGGTTTCGAGCGTTTTCCTTTTTGCCCTCGGCTTAAATCAAACGCAAAATCAATTCGATTCAGTTTGCGATCATTTTCGTCGATCGCTGTACGAGCTCGGCAGTCATTCGCTAGATCTTCTTCCCGGGGTTTTGTTGTTGTTGCTGCTTCTTGGATCTCTCGAGCAAAAGATTGATCGCCTATCGCACCGGCGGAGAATGGGGCATTATTTTGGCTTCATCTTGCCCTCCTAAATGCCACTTTTCTAAAGGTTTTAGCTGCAGCTCCAAGGGGCCCGCGAAGTCCAGGTGAAGAACCTCACCGTACACTCCCGCCCGGCTTGCTTGAGCGGTGGTTGTGTGTTGCGTCTTACTTCCTATCGAGTTTGAAGAGACTTTGCAGAAACGGTGTGGAAGTAGGCCTTGCTGTAGGGTTTCTAAATGGTACGTCGTCCCATTCGTCGTCGTGGCGTTGCTTTTCGTGGCAGAAGTTGCAGAACAAAGCAGGATGGAGCAGGCGAAACACAAAACAAAAAATCGACACCAGAGGCAGCAGGTTATGAAATATGCAGCCTGTAGAGGATTGGCATGGTGCTGATATTTATCCATCTCGAACGGAGAAGCCTTCAAAGAGGTGCAGCGCTCAAGAAAGGTTTCGATGGGCAACAGCAAAGCAACACTCAACCGGCGGAGTAAAGTAATAGGAAAAGAAAAGAAAACATCAACAAAAAACGTTTGCAACAGCTGTGAGGTGGTAGTCCTCCTACGGCTAGAGATGAAGAATTTGGCCAACTTTCAATAATCGAAATACCATGATCGAGCAAAAAGCAGCATTCTCCGAGGGATTGGCCATCGTTTGGAGTGTTTAGATCCTTTAAATGGCAACAATCCCCCTTGCTGCACGGAACTGGCCTGTGGATATAGATGAGGGGGTGCGTTGGGTCAGAGGAGAAGAAAGGAAACTGTGTCAACCTTTTCGCTTCGAAAGGTAGGATGAGTTTTGAAAAAGACACGAACCTGTTCAGATCGGAAGATGATCGTGGAAGATGATGATGATGTGGATGATGGTGCGTTATTGTAAAACTGTGTCAACACGGTAAACCCACACCAAAGGAGGGTTTTTTTGTGATGTTGTGCAATTTCGTTCCTTGAAAACTACTTCTTCTTACATTTTTTCTCTATTTCTTTTACCACAGGGTGCCGTCCGCGGAAGATGTAGTGAGAACAGTGATGGAGCAGAACATTTTCGACGTCTCGGATGACATTTCGTTCCCCTGGTTGCCGGCGTACGCCGAGGCAACGGAAGCGAATCCACTCAATGGCAGCACCGGCAGCCGGATGCTGGAGACGATCGTCGAGGAAACTTCCGACGATGACGATGGGCGCGAGAAGGATCGGGACAGGGATGATGATGATGATGATGACGGGCAGCAGCAACAGCAGCAACAGCCACTCAGCTGGTCCCAGTACGATCACGTCTGGAGCTCCGGTGGCTCGGACGCAGAGTCGGTGATCCGCGTCGAGACACCTTCCGGTAAGTGGAATCGTAGTTCCTGTTGCAGTCCGCCGTGCTCTATTTCTTACCCGCTCCATTCGGGGGTTTTTGTTCTCCGGTTTTAGACCAAGACACAATGTCGGAGCGCGATTTCATCTGCCCTCCGAAGCGTCGCAAGCAGGAGACGCCGTCGTTCGGTGACGAGTTCCTTTCTTCCGATCTGGCCATCTACGGCAGGCGGCCGCGCATTTGCGTTGAGTCGGTCGACGGTCTCGAAACGAATGAATATTTCATGAAGCGACACAATGAACAAAGGTACGTAGTTTTCTGTAGACACCTCTTCCCGTAGTTCCTCCGGCCTTAAACGAAACCTAGATGAACCCGTCAGGCGGAACGTGTCTGTGTCATGTCGGCGATCTAGAGACCATGTCCCATTGTGATTAGAAAAGTTCGTGTTACAACGAGAGCGAGAGTACTAATTTAGCACAATCTGCCGGGTTTGACATTTTAAGGTCTTGAACATTCCACCAAACACCAAGCCAAAATGCGTGTTTAACAGCTCTCCCGTGGAAACGGATTGACGAAATACCTTCGCTTTCCCACATCGTGCGAGATAGAAAGGGGCCCGAAAATTGATAGAAAAATAATTAGCTGTGCTGATCGTGACACTAGGCTTTTAACCATGGTGCAAAAAAAAAAAACCTGGGTCATTAATGAACTTTTAAACAGAGTCAAACTTAAACGTTCCCACCGGTCAGCAAGCGCTACGCAAACAGAAAATTGAGTGTATTGGCCTGTTTCTGATATTTATGTTCAATTTTTCATTAATTGATTTAAACTGCCTGAGGTCGCGTCGGTAGACAAACACGGAATATGCTACGCATAAGCATATTTCCTATCTCAAAATTAAAAAAATGTCCATCACCATTCCGAATGAGAAGAAACTTGAAGCGTTTCTATCCAACTGCCAAGCACTTGAATGTAAACAGCGCCATCTGTTGTGTAGTAGTTGTAAACTAGCAGTTTCGCTTTTCGTCGCCAGATGTCGCCAACCCGAAACGGTTTACACGCGAATCGCCAAAATGGTTTCAAAAATGCCGCCTCGTCTGCCCGGTTTGCGAATCGATCATCGGACCAAACAAAGCATATTTTGCCGATTTGCAGTTTTTTTGTCAGGTTGATGAAAAACGCGTTGATTGTTTGTATTTTTTCCGTTAGAAATCAGATAACCCTAGTTGATTATTTTAAGATAAAGTGGCTGATTTCTGCTTCTGATTATAGTCCAAATCTAGCACGGTGATGTGCTTCCCCGGGAACTGGATTACCCATGAAAACCCAATTTCAAAGATGCGGGGTTTGAACGTATTTTGAAATATGTTTTATCTATTTTTACTTCTTTTCTTTATCGTACACTTGTTTATTATTTTAGAAGTTCAAGACGCGAGAAATGTATGCCGAAAAAAAAAACAGAACGGACCATAAAGGTGCCGGTTGTTCAAATCTCAAATCTCTTCACAACATTTAGGTTGATTCAGTATTCATCATATCTCAAATATTTTCCAGCACTGCAGCATTAAATTGCATTCCCTCCCATCAGTGTAGGAAAGCATAACCGATGGGAACGGTGATAGGGAAATTGTTCCTGTAGGATTGAGAGCAACAATCTCGAGTTCAAGGGTCTTCCGTGTTTAGTTGCTTTGAGTGGCTCTGGAGAAAATCCACATGGATCGTTAAGCCTAACGGGTATCATATGTAAACGTATTCTCCTAGGGCGCTTCTAATGCGATGGTGCTATAATTTCAGCCCCCTTTTCACGCCGTGAATGATGGGTGTTCCGGCGAGATAAAATTCATAATCAGGTCGTTAACCGCTTCCGCACGCTCGGAAACCGTGGCCAAAGGGGAACGCAGATCGCCAGCATCGCATGAATGAAGCACGAAATAAGTGACCCAACCAACGGCAGGAGGGAGGATGTGTTTTTAGTCGACGATGTGCGACTATTTTGCCACAACAGTCTGTCGTTGTTGTCTGATAGTTTTTGAGGGGCTTGGTAACCACCGTACGGTCGGAAGCGAGTTGGACGCTTGGAAAGCAACCGGCACGGACAAAGGCGGCCTCCGGAACGGAAGATGCCAACTGTCAGCAGTTATTAAAGCTGCACCACGGGCACCGTGACAGTAATGCCCCCGTTTTTCAGTGCGAATGAACATAAACTAGGCCTTCTAGACAAGCCGTCGCGTGTCTTCGTTGTGATCGCTTTGCCCCGATGTGCATACAGCCCATTGCTGCATAGACGGGCTGTCGGTACTCTGAGCCCTTCTTCGTAGCGCTTTGTCTGCATCGCTGTTTCCTTTTAGCATAGGAATGTTCTTTCTTTCTTCCGATGCACCCGCTCGTTGTCCCATGGGACGCCTAAACGCAACTGTCCCGCATTGGAAGAACCGCTCTTATGGTCGGGTAGATCGCTTTTAAGGAATGGTGTACAACCGATTATAAGAGGCAACTCATTCCCTCTCTTTGACCACTGTCACCTTTCTTAATTGAGCAATGCGTAATGTTGCCGGGTTTCCAATGCGGGAACCAGCGGGAGTTTCCTTACTTGCCGTCGCTTTTAAACATGAGCACATTAAATAATTGATGGTAGTACGAACAACTTTCCTTCTGATTCATCCGTTCCACCACTTGAAGGCAGCAAGCAGCGAGATCGTGCAGTATGGATGGAAAGGTTTAAATTTTTCGAAGAGTTGGCTACTACAACATCCCCCGATGATGTCATTAAGCATCTGCCATACGAACCGTCGCATTTGCAGATGTGCACCTCATTCATATGAGCTGGCCGCATCTGTTTTTCTACTTCAATCGATCGGATCGTTGCAGTATGCAGATCACGTGCTATGACGCCTCGGTATCGGTGTGTTTGTACAGCCTGGAATGTCGCTTCGACCGCGCGTGGATATTTGCATCGCGTCTAAACACCTATGCCCTCGGAATGATAACAGCAACAAGCGGCCGGGATCCGGTCATAACCGAATAGAGGAGCACATTCCTTTGGTGAATCCACCATCCCCGAGGGGTGGAGAGGGTTCGCTCATACGCAAATAAGATTGCTTGTTTGTTTTTTTTTTATATCTTTCTTCACCCCACGCAACCGACAGGTGCGACAAGGGGAGCACATTCGAAGGTAAATGTCTATGTGGGTACTCTTCTATGCGAGCCGCCAGTAAAAGGCGTGCAGCAGTAAAGGCTTTAGTATGCCAAACACCAAGTACCAGATAAAGATTCGGCTCGACCGGGCCACTCTAGGGAGGGTACGCGCGTTGTATGACATTTTCGCCACCACATCGCACACTCCACTTCTTGACACCAACTACTTGCCCCACTGTCCGGCCCTCGGCGTTTGCCATGCCAATTGCTAATACTTGCTACTTGTGGTCGACATCGCCTGCCGCGGGGTCCTACAAGCCCACGATCACGAGCGTACCCAGATGGTTTGGAAACGTCGGCGGATCTAAAACGATCCCATGAATCGAGCGATGTAAAGAGTGCGCGATACTCCAAAGACTGGTGAGTGCATGTTTTTAACAGCAGCTTCAGAAGGGCTCCCTGACGCCTGCCGCCTTCCAGTTGGATTTGTAAAGGCAAAAGACAGATCTCGAAGGGGATTTGCTCGGGAATTCGAGGTCGTTTGGCTGTGAATAGGCGTCCGTTGTTGGCTGTATCGCGTGTGTAGCGTTTGGTATTTTAAGACGAAAACTCTTCAAACACGTTTCGTGGGACTTGTTTAGTTGCAGTCTCGTTGGGCCTCAGTAGAAAGGTTTGAATTTCAACTCTAGCTTGTATCCGTAAGGATTAAGGAAATCTTGATAGCCGCCCAGTCTCACAATGTGATCGGGGAGATTGATGTAGAAGCCCCGTCATGAGAGAAAGAGAGACTACCACGCGGTAGTCACAGCTGACTACGTAGCATCCGACATTACGTCGCAATGGCGCAGTTCGCAGCCAGCCCGACTAGCCCTAGACAAAGCGAGCGATTCAAGTGCCGTTGCGCGGTTCTTAAAGAGTCCCTAAGGCATATCAAAATCGGCGAGTAATTGGACTTCTCTGTTCCTGAAAACGAGCAGGAAGGTGACAGCGACAAGAGAAGGGAGACGAGAGACAAAAAATCAACCGCGATCTTAAGAAAGCGTCTCGGTGCCTCTGACGCGGGACGATGGCAATTTGGCAGCCGGGAGCAGTTTTCGAGAGGTTGTTTTCGTATGTTCGTTTTTTTTGCTCCTTCCCTCGTTTTGCCGAGCAGCATCAAGCAGCCCCACCCGGGTCCATTAGAGTGTTGCTACTGTGGCCGTTGTTTACATCCCCGCCAATACTTCGATCACGGCACGTTCACTCCCAGCTCCAGCGTGCGACGGATACAGTGTGTCTCTCTCCGGTTCGGCCCAGCGGAGACACGTACGGAGATACCACTCGAAATCCTCAGCCTCAAAAATGCGCGTCCAAGGAGAATGGCATGCTTTCCGGTCCCCGGGAAGGGAGCAATTGGGGCGATCGGTCGCCCGCGGTGTGATCGCCCCAGCGAGTCAATGCCTCTGGAAACGGCCGCCAAACGGAAAACAGCGCTCACTGCAGTGCTCTTTTCGCTGCGTAGCTCTGAATTCCGTTCGCTTTGAGGCAGGGGTGTCAAACATGGTCGATTCTGCGGGATAATCAACTAGGAGGAACTAGGAGGAATCTAAATTTCTAAACACTAGACAATATGTAATTCAATGAATGTTCTTTCAGCATTCCAATCCAAATTGTCTTTTACCCCAATCAGATCCGGGATATCGATTTTCAAATGATTTCTATGCGTTAAACTTAACAATAACTTGCAAAAATGCTTGCTCTAAATCATGCAAACGAATTGTCCAGTTAATTTATCAACGGACAATTTTAAATCGAATGGAACTAAATTTATTTCTTAAGTTAGGAATTACTTCTCGGTCCCTACTCTCTTTTTAATTGAAATTAACTTTGACCTGGCCCTGTTTTTGCTAGGAGCAGCCTCACTGACAAGGATGCTCCAAAAAGAACATATTCCAATACATTATAATACTGGAAAACCTTAGGGAGCGTGGGACGCACTTTAGCCATCCCTGCCTTTCTTAAGTGTTTCGCGGCCGCCTCAGGACCGATAGGCGTACGAGTGTTTGGGTGTTAGCGGCGGGGAAGCGTCGGACTCGCGGGCGTGTTGGTGACGGGCCCTCGAGAGCACGTCGTCACTCGACATGTAAGCGACGCCGTAGCCGGCCCGCGCGTTCGCAGTGTTTGGATCGCGCACAGTCACGCGGTAGATATTGACGGGAGCGAGCGTCTGTGTATTCTCGCGCGCGCGCGCGCAAAACCATACCATCGAGCGGCCGACGCGACATTCGAAGGAAGCGGAGCGATCGAACAGGGCGACGACAGTGCGCAGGGGGTGGCTGGACCGCGGCGTCTTAATCGTTGGTCGATAATTTAATTATTGCACTTCGGGTACGTTGGCGGTGGGTGCTGTTTTAAGGTTAAGGTAAACGGACGAGCGCTCCATGCGAACGTAAGTGCGCGCGATCATTGACAAGCGATCGTCGGGCAGTCAATTGCAGGAGTTCCACGCGTTCGGGTTGATCCGAGGGCCGGAGTGAACCAATTTCCAACCTAAATTAAGACTCCCCATGCAGCCGAGCAAACCGTCACTAATCCATTCGGTGTATCACATTACCGTTGTTCCCTTTTCTTCCCCGGTAGGTTACGATTCGACGAGATTGGACATGATCTATTTGCGGACTCCGATAGTCTATCGTACGCGTCGCTGAGCCGATCCTCCTCGCTGATCCAGTTCGAATCGTTGGAACGCCAGCTGCAGAATGAGACGTCGGTGAGCCAGCATCCACTGTCCGGGTCCTCTCCGTCGCTGTACTCGAGCGAATCAAACTCGCTGCTCGCACCGGGCGGTGGCGACACGGCGGGCGTAATTGGAACCGGCGCAGCGAGAGCCGCCGATGCACTCGGCTTTTACGCGGTGGCACCGGGTGTCAGAGGAAAGGGCGGCAACGGAACGCCGGGCCTCGGGCAGGGTAGCAATCTGCTGACGACTTCGAACCTGATCCAGAAGAGCATCGGCCAGTCGACGGCACTGAACATCAGCGACTCCGAGCTGTACTCGACCTCGTCCAGTGTGAGCAGCAGCAGCAGCAGCAGCAGCAGTAGCAGTAGCTGCGGAAGTGGCGCTAGTGGTGTCAGTGGTCGTGGTGACAGCAGCAGCAACGCGAGTTCCACCGGTAGCAGCGGTTACCGGTTCGCCAGTGACGAGTGCAACGTGGCGCGCGCCGTGACACGCGATCCGTCCTCCTCCGGCCGCAACACGACGGAGTCCCCGGAGGACACGGGCGACACGGAGGAGGAGTTGCTCAGTGCAACGGTACGCGGCTGCAGCTCGGCACGGTGCTCCGAACGGCGCCAGCACTCGGGGGGCAGCACGTGCCGGGGTAGCACCGCACGGAACAAAAACTCGATCGAGAGTCTCAGCGAGGACAGTGGATACTGTGACCATCTGCACGTGAGCATGAGCGGAATGCGCGTCAGGTCGAAGAGTTTGACCAACTTCGGCTCGGCCGAGAACATCACGTTCATCTGTGGCAATGGGGGTGCGGGCGGAGGTGGACTGTTCGAACCGGAAAGACAGCAACTGCCACCGTCGGTGTTGATCCCGGCAGCGGGACGTTCATCACTATCGATGACGCAGCCGCATCATCATCATCACCATCAGCAGCACCAGCAGCAGCCGCTCAGTATGGATTACATCCCGGTGGAGCCGAGGCATGTATCGTTTAGCGAAAACCGTCTTTCAACGGTGTGCGATGTGGACGAAGAAGAGGAGGAGGAGGCGGAGGACCAGGAGCATGAACAGACCGGCGGAAGGACAACAATCGAACGGAATCAAGAGAACGGTGGTGGTGACCACCCGAGTGCTAACCAGCCGTGTTGGACGAATATTAATAATGGTACAAAAATAGAGCGCGATCTGTGTAAACAACAATCGGCCGGTGAATCGCAACAGAGGCAGCAACAGCAGCAGACGCATCACCATCCGTCGGTCACGACCCATCTTACCCCACCGACGCCCCCCAGCAGCCGCGGTTCGTCGGCGTCCTGCAGCGGTCCAAGTTCCTCCGCGACGTCGTCGTCGTCGTCGTCTTCCTCGGTAGAGTCGCTCTCGCGCGCACCGATGGTGACAACGCTGATGGCGTCGCGTTCATCCGAGGCGACTAAAAATAGCCGCCGTCCCGTGGCGCGCCGCCGCATCCCGCTGTCGCTCAGCTCGCCGGATCTGGTGCTGTTCGGGGCGGCGGATCGTTACCGGCGACGCGCCACCGAACGATCGTCATCGTCGTCGTGCGGTGGACCATCGGCTCGCGTTGGCCTGTACGATCCGATCAGTTTCACCGTGTCCAGCGTGCCGGAGTGTCTCAACCTGTACGGTGGGGTGCGTGACTCGGCCCGTTCGCGCCACGACAGCGACAACTCGCTCGGTAGTGACAATTCCAGTGCGTGTCATAGTGGCAGCTACGGCTACGGCTACGGTGCTCCGGCCACGGTAGCGTCGTCCACCCGCGAATCCGTCGCGAGCAAGAACTTTAACCTCTACGACCTGCAACAGCACCAGCGACATCAATCGCCGGTGACAGTGACGGTCGGGCGCGAGACACGGTGCACGAAAACGGTCACTTTCCAAACGGGTTCGGGAGGTAGCATCGCGAGTCCTGCCCGTCCGAAGCAGAACATTCGTGCCAGTTACGCAAACCTCACCGCCCTCAACTACAGCGACGACGACGAGTACGAGGACGGCCATCCGGTGTACGGTGGGCGGCCGCGAGGACATGAGTACTATCTGAGCCGTAACACGTTTCGAACGAGCAGCGGCACGAAGCTTGGCGGAGGAAGTAGAACGACGACATCAGCGTTAACGACGTCAGCGACGCAATCACCCTTGTCGGCGATGAACCGCGCGGTGGGTAACTTCCGCCTGGCGGAAGAAAAGAAAAAAGAGAACGGAGAGGAGCACGTAGAAAGGGTCGGTGTTGGCGAGCAAGAGAACGAGGTCGAAGACGACGAGGAGAGCAGAATATTCCCCCTCGATCGCGACGAGAAGAACGTGTTCAACTCGCTGCTGGAGGAAATCTCGGCACACTTTGACCGCAATCTGTCGATCATCAACGACCAGGCGGAGGCGTACGAGCCGATCGCGGCATTCCTGCTCGAACAGAAGTCCATCGCGGGGGCCACGCGGCTACAGACGTCGCTGGGTGGCGCAGGGGCGGGCCTGTCACCACCGGTTCCCATTTCGCCACCACAAGCACCCCCGCGGCGGACGCAAATCAAAACAAACCCACATCACCAGCAGCAGCAGCAGCAGCAGAACGCGAGTCCCACCGTTGCTCCCGCGAAGGTGACGGCGACTTCCGCCAGCGTTCCGCCAGTGACTTCCGCGTTCCCGGTGACGCTGGTGGGCACCGGGGTCGCCCCGAAGGGTCACAAAGCGCCGCTCGCCGGTGGGGCGGAAGCGGGCGGCCAAAAGCGTACGTTCGACCAGGACCCGACCAATTTGGTCACCTGCTACGCGGCCAGCCTCGAGCGGTGCACCTTCGATCCGAGCGAGTCGGCCAGCAACCTCTGCCCATTTGCGGGCGCCGGCCAAAGCCAGTCGAGTGATCTGCATACTAATCGTGTCGTCGTCGCCGCGTCGCGCTACTCGACGGTGCCGGTGAAGCGTGAATTCGTTGCCAGTACGCCCAACCTTAACTACTACCACGGTGGCGATGGTGGTGGGGAGCAGGGCGCTCGTGGTCGCGGTGACGCTGGTGGTGCGGAAGAGAGCGACGGACGACGATTGTGCGGGTCGGCCCTGAGCGTGCCGGACCACCACAACTCGCTGCGGAACGTTTCCTCCTGCCGTTCGACGGGCATCCTGACGACGGCGGCCACAACCACCGCGTCCAGTTCGCGCTGCGGCCTTTCGAAGGGCGTCAGCTTCTGCCCGATCGTGTCCGAGATCATCTGGAAGAGCAACAGCGCGTCCGACATCGAGCCGGACGACAACGGGAGCATCATCTCGAACCAGGACTTCGAGATCGACATCGACGACGACGACTTCGATCCGGACGACTACGAGCACGCGAACCTGCTCACGCAAACGAACACGATCATCAACTCGAACAGCGTCGAGCAGTTCGAGCAGCTGGCTGCGTACGGTGACGGTGCATCGAGTGGCGGCGGCGGTGCTGGAATAATGGTCGTAACGCGTAACGCTTCCTCCTCGCTCGAGGCGGTAACGGGTGGTAGCCGAGCGGCCGAATACGACGACGCGATCGCCGATCGCGAGCGAACGCTCGTGCGGGTAGCGCGCAGCGAAGGTGCGCTAGAGCGAGACAGCTCTAGCAGCGCCTACCCTGCTCGCGTGAGTCAGCTGGAAAGCGCAGCGGACGACGCTACCGCGCTCAGTCGAACGATGATCAGTGTCGAGAACGGTCGGGTAAACAACGGATTGCAATCGCAGCAGGCACAGCAGCCACAGCAGTCACAGCATCCAAATCAAAGGCATCCGTCTAATGGTACGGTCGAAGCAGGCAGTGAATTCGTTAGTGGTGGTGCAATGATGACATCAACAGTTATGTCCGCGCGCAGTAACGGTGACGCTAGTGGTGGTTACGGGGCCAGTGGAGAGGATCGGTCCGTCATCGGTGGTGGTGGTGGTGGTGGTGGTGACGCAGATGGGCACAGAAGTAATAATGGTGGGCCAAATGTCGGTGCAATGGCGAGCAAGAATCTTATCGCGAGTGAAAGTGTTGAGCCGGGCGGCAACCGGGGCGCATCCGGGGCCACCACGCTCCCGAGCCAGTACAACAACAGCAGCCTGATCAAGAACTTCAAGAACGGCAAGGCGGAGAAGAAGGGCAAAACGTTCCTGTCGCGCATTTCGTCCGGCTTTCGTTTTTCGTTCCGCAACAAGGGGAAGAAAGGAGCCTCGGCCCTGAAGGAGACGACCTTCGGTGTGACGTCAGCGAACAACCATGGACCGTCGTCAGGCTCGCAGGCCGGGAACGGTGCTGCGTACAACAATAATAACAATCTCAAAGCGAAGCCTACCGCCTCCAGGTCGTCGACGATGCCGGGCGGAGCGGGGGGACGCGGGACGGACAGTGCGTCGATCGACTTCATCTACATCCCGCTGAAGGACCCGCGGGGCCAGCGGACGGACGAGTCGGCGGCGTACCACCTGCGCCAGATGAACACGAGCGGCGTGACGGTCGACGACAGCTTCACCGGGGCCGAGGATGAACCGGACGACTGCGAGATCGCCGTGACGCGCCCACCGGGCGCAGCACCGTACCGCTCGGACTCGAGCACGGCACTCAACGGCGACGGCGGTGCGTACGCGTACCAGCAGCATCCGGTGGCGAGTGCCAGCACCGGTGGAAACCACCGTGCGGGCGCCAACCACGTGTTGAGCTCCAAGCCGCCGCTCCCGAAGCAGCCTCCGAGGGTCGTTGGCGTGTGTGCGAAGCGGTCCAGCACCTCCCCGGCTTCGGCGAAGCACGCACATGCGCAGCGCGCCTCGTCGACGCCACCGAGAGAAATCGATGGCAGCGACCACGACGAGCTCGACTGCTCGGCCGGCGGTGGCTCCTACCAGCGCCGAAGCCCATCGCAGCAGCAGCAGCAGCAGTACGCGGCCAGCGCCAGTCCGTACAGTGGCGCAGATACGGTGAGCGTCGAAGGAACGCTTCCTTCCGCGGCTCTGTTACGGGCACACTACGCCGACTACGGCGACGAGTACGAGCAGGAGGAGGAGGACGACGGGCACCGGTTCTACTACGGCCACCCGCTACGTAGCAGCATCATGGGCAGCGAGCAGAAGATCGGCCTCATCGAGACCAACCTGGACACGCACGAGACCGTCATCTCCGGGAAGACGCGCTCCCTGATGGAGCTGGGCGGCGGTCCGCATCACCACTATCGGGGCGTACACCACCCGGGCCAGGCGAACGCTGGCCATCAGCTGTCGGTGCACGACCCCACCTCAAGTGGTGGACCCGGCCAGCGTCGCACCATCGGCGGCGTTGGTGTCGGTGGACAGATGAACGGCCCGGGCGGTGCGGGCGGAGCGGGCGAGCAGCGCACCAGCGGCGGCCCCGGCAGACCCCACAAGAGCATGGAGTTTCTACTGGACAAGGAAAACCAACGGAACGTTCTGGTGAGTCTCTTCCTGAAGCGGTTTCTCTGCTTTTTCGTCAGCCACCGGCACGACCAGAGTTTGTGAGGTCCCCGTGTCGAAGTGGAAGAGGGGGAGGGGATGGACAGCCCCGCGCCAGTGTGTGTTTTGAGTGACCATAAATCATCGGCCAACGGCAACACCGCATCGTTTCCAGTGGATTGGATTGTACATTGGATTGTATTAGGCATTAAGGTGGAATCGGAGAACGACGAGAAAAATATAAATGCGAAACCATAGGGTTGTTAGGAAGTAAGGACGAGCGCGCGAGAACCGAACCGAGAAGGATTGTCAGGACATATAATAAACCAGAAGCGAACGGTGTACTACGAACGACATCGACAAACCCATCCAGCGGTTCGGATGATTTTTGGAATTCTTTTTCGCTTTCCATCGTCACTTTCTCTCCCTTCCCGGGCGAATGATTAGTTTCGTTCGGTTTGAGCCAAGAGGCCGTTAGCCTTCACCCAAAAGAATGTCCACTTCGGTCCGTTCAGGCGCAGGCAAGGAAAGAATGCTAGGCAGCTCTTGGGGACAGGATTCGTGCGCTCAACGATGGCGATAGAAACCAAATAGGGAAAAGAGGAAAGGAATACCCATCGGGACATCATCGGACCTCTATCCTCCTCTTCCCTGCGCTTTTTTCTTCCGGACAAGGGATGCCATTGTTTGGCAGCGTCTCCTGTGTCCCCGGGCGAACGGTGTGGATGAACCGAGTTCGTTAAAAAATGTACGACAACGATGCATCCGGTGATAATTTTCCCTTTTGTGTGATAGTTACGGCTACCTTTCCCATTTGGTTTTTTTTTTGTCCGCGACAACGCTCCGCAAGTGCCTTATGAGTGGCTATAGCATAAAAGCAGTATGATAAATGTAGGAAAGGAGAAAATATAAAAAAGCGACTGAGAAACTTTCCATAGGGATGCAACAAATTGGAATGTTTTGTGAATCTATCCACCCATTGCGACATTGTGTGTGTGTGTGTGTGTTGCATTAGCTGAAATTATTTTGTGTCCACCTCGTGGGTGCAGTTGCTGTTTTTAAATAAGGTGAGGCAATAGACAGGATAGTCGCAGAAAAAGTTGGCGACAACGCCATGCCAAATGGCAGGTGGATTTCGGGATAGTCAGCAAGGTGTAGTATAGGTGGTGTGCGATAAAGCAAATGAGTTTCGTCCAATGTCCCGGTGTCCCGACCGTTGGTTCCATTTTTAGAGAGTGTTTATTTCGGCTCGTAAACACGATGGATGGATGGTGGCTGGTGTACCATCTTGCTGGTCTGGTTGATTGTTTCCAAAGCTTTAATAGCCCATGCTTGAACAAGTGAGCTACCCATCGTTTGCTTTCGTTGAGTTAAATTTAGCATGGGCCAGGGGTTTGTCCTTGGACTACCAACTCGGTTTTTGGCAGAGGACGAGAGGAATCGATCGATGGTAATCGAAGTATTGAGCGGTTCAGTCGGTCTACCGGAAAGCGAAAGGATACGGGGTCATAATCGGGCAGATTTATGGGCGCACGTGTAAAAGGAAGCACACTTTATGGAAACCCTCGCCAGGATCGATGGACGGGTCCATGGATGTGATCCAAACATCCCCATCGCCGAGGAATCCGAGCAGTTCCAGTGTCTGTAGAGGCGTTCGCATGCTGCTGAACCGAAAACGTTAATGTTTTTGTTTTGGGTATCAGCTTTCGTGCCCACACTCCTCCTATGCCCGCTCAACATCTGTTCCTGAACGTGTGTGTTCGAGTGGGAAGTCGTCTGCTTCTGCGGTGGTCAGTCGAGCGCAAACACTGTAGCACCAGAATTTAGAAGCCAGTCCGTGTAGCAAAGGCTCAGGCAAGGCAACATTATTTTGTCCATGGTGTTACGCATGAAGGCACCGGGGTGGAGGTGTAACGTTTTTTTTTTGCTTTTTGTTTGCCTTCTAAATGAACGTGCTGCATGATGTCTACCTTTCTTTCGGCATTACCGGTGTAGGTATATGTTTTGGGGTAGGTTTTGGCACCGTGGGTTACACCAAAAGGTTACGTTAAGGCGTGGGATTAAAACGATGGCTGGAAGGTAGCCTGTTTAGGTTTTTGGGTATACACGAATAGTTTGGGGTACGACGAACCACTATCGGAAATATCGAACATATGTTTCATTGCCTTTCCCAGGCCTGTAAAGGATGATTTTTGACGATAAAAAAACTTTCGGGCCATTGTTTTGTACCTTTAGTTTGTTTGGAGAAGCAACGGATTATTTGATTATCGGTTTACCTGGTGTTTATTTTTTTGTTTCGTATGCGCTGTGAAACGTGCTAGCTCTAGGTAAAACATGTGTATATCATCGCTCTGGATCAACCCTTTAAACAAAAGGATTTTCTTCTTGACAGCTTATCTCTACCCCCGGGTGAAGGGGGAGTTAGATAAATCCTAGCGGGGAGTTTGACGCGTATCTTGAGTCTTCCGTACCCAAACGCGTCGTCTGCCCAACACGAACACAACAAAGTACATCAAAGCGAGCCTCCAAGGGAAGTAAGCGATAGAGGAGCCACTCCAGAAAACCCTTTATCATATCCCCCGTCGCCGTCAAGGTTGGCTTAAGCTGTGGGCTCGACCCTCCAGCGTCTGCTGGAAACGCCCCGGGTTCAAAAGACTCGCCTCGCCTCGCCTCGCCAAAACCGATACGGTTCCATACCCCAACGCCACACAACCGGAGCGTGAACTCCAGCGTCGCGCACGCGAACACCGACTCTACCGGGTGAAGTATTTACGAGGAGGAACCCTGGAACGGATGGATCACGTCCGCGAGCACCACAGCATGCCTTTGCAAACGCTGCGTCTGGGGTGGGATATTCCGCACTGTGTTACAGCACAAACCGGATAGCTTCCGTGCCCGAGACGCCCCCCGAGACGTCGGGTTTGTCGGGTTGGCTTGGGTGCTGGTTTCGCTCCCAGGAATGGAACTAATTGAATTAATGTGCCCTCCGCGGCGTGTAACGGGATTGCGGGGCCCACTTTTGTTTTTTCCCCTCTGCATTCACATCCTTCGCGTTTATCTGTTTTTCTCCAGTAGTGTTCGGTGGTGGATGGCTTTTTTTCCCCACGCTTTGTACTTCCGTAGTTCCGACCCCGCACAATCGGAAAGCCGATTTGAAACCGTTTAAACGTGGCAGCACAAGTTTTTAAGTCGACAGACCTTCCACTTTTTCCCCCCGAGGCTTTCGGCTGGGGTTCCAAGGGCGCCCTCAGGCCTCCGGTTTATCGGTAGACTTCCGTGTCGGTTTTCATTCTCATCGAGCATCGTTCGGCTGCTCTTCTGCCCGGAGTGGAAAGGAAAAGCTTCTCGTCGGAACATTGAGTGAATGCAATCCGGAGGACAGTGTTTTCTCGACGACCTGCCTGGGGACGGTGCCATTTGTTTTGCACCGTTTCTGTTGTTTGCCCAATGTCCGTTGCCTGCGCCACGGCGGAAAACCGATAGGCCGCTGCCGCTCGTCGACGACGACGCAGACAAGCGGATGAAAACCAAAACCGTCCGAACCGAAACCCAAAACGTACGGACAGCAAAAGAGTCTTTTTCCAGCTACTGCCAGCTGGACAGCCCGGTGGGCATCCGGGTCGAGAGCATGAGAAAATCGATGGTGCACATTTAATGCTCCGCTGCAGCATAATACATGGTGCACGTCGTCGTCGCTCTAGACTCGCTAGTTGCAAACGGGATAGACGAAGCCTGGGACCTCAAGCGCACCGAGCAGCTTGTGTCCGGAGTCGGACCAATATTCCGTGTGGTGTGGATTTTGGAATATCTTTTCCGCAGAAAACCCCGTGAGGATTTGTGAGTGGAATCTAATTATTGGCAGCTCGAAGCATATCCCTTTGCCCGGGGTCGTCAGTCCGCTTTGGTGACACTGGCAAGGGATCGGATCGGGCGCAGACATCGGACCTGTCGTATGAAACCTGTTTCCGCCAGGAATGGTCCAGGTTATTTCAGCTGGAGCTGGAGCGCAGCGAAGTGTGTGTCCTTCTGCTTGGCTCACCGGGGATGAAACCGAATGGTTCAGGATTGGGGTTTCACACCAAGCGTTAAAACATTAAGGGAGGTAGGCTCGTGTGGGATTAATATTTCACTGCATCACCCCACGGGTAAAAGTTTGATAGACAATTAAATTTTAACTACCCGAAAGTGGCTGCCAAGAATGTGTTTTCAATCTCTTCATTTCCATTATATCTCCCTCTTGCCGCCAGGCAGGACCGGTGAGCGTAAAATTCATTTTTCACACCATGCTTGATTAAAATTTCGATCATCGTAGGTTGCGAGTGGCTCGTCGAGAAACAAACGGACGAAAAAGAGGCAAAGTTTCGGCTCTTTCGATGAAACATTTTCTCCACCTTTAAACGACGCCAACGGCGGATGCCCTTTGGCAGTTGGAAACTCATACGGACGCGTCATTCCACCGTCGTTAACGTCCGGCAAGGAAACGCCGATTCTGGAAACGGGACCCTTCGTACGGTTTTGCATGCGTGTCTGCGTTGTGAGACGGGGCGCGCTCTGCGGTGTCGGACGATTTATGCGCGTGTTGGCATAAATTTACCGCGCTTTCTTCGTGCGTCGCGTGCCTCTTCCCTCATCGACCGTTCCTTCCGCTTCCCGTGTCCCGAAAACTAAACCCGGAGCAGAGCACCGCGAGAAGGTACAAGCATCGCATTTTCGGATCGCTACGCAACAGTGCGGTTGGTTGGTTGGGACCGCACGAAGACGGAGGAGAGTTGCACAGTCGCGACTAGACGCTTTTGCGGACGGTCGATACAAATATTTACGGTCGTCGGCCGTGCGTCCCGCGGCATGACTTTATTTCGTTAACATTATTTGTTGGCTCGCGTAAATGACGCGGCTGTTGCTGCTGGCTTTCAGCCAACTCTTTATGCGCCTCGCCCGACAAGTACAAATAGCGCGACATCGAATTTACATCGTCGGGCGTACGCCACCACACCCAACTCGCGAGCGAAAGAGAGGAGCGAAAGGGGGGCTCTTTCGGGACCTGACTTTTGCACGCTTCTCTGGTATGAAGTCGGGTACGCAACATTGCCGCCATTCATTCATTTATTGACTTGCGGCGATGATGGTTTGTGGCATTTCGGCCACCATAGACGGCACCGGAAACAGGATGCGCGGTTGAATCGGCCGGTGAAAAGTTAATCATCAACCAAACCGGACGTTTAGCTCTCGGCTCACGGCTTCATTCTGGCGAAAAGGCTCTAGAGCAGAAACAGAAAGCACACAAATCCCACTGCGCGCAATAGAATCTTGGGACACGGCATGAATAGAAAGCGTTCCTCTTCACAATAAACTTGTATGTTGAGGCGCCCTTTTACTTTATGGTGGATTGTTTCCGTGTTTTACCGAGCCGCATCTGTACACTCTGCGGTATAACGTGTTTGCTTTACACCGAACCGAACCGTATGCCGCCTTATCGTGACAAATAACTTTCTTTGTACATAAATGAATTCTTGCAGATATGCTTTGAAGACAAAGCAATTTTAACGTTGTATGCCTGTGTGCGAGCGCTTCTCTCCATTCCATTTCGGATCCAGTGGCGGAATCAAATTACTTTAACCTTGTGCAGCGTGACCCGATTCGCGTGGCGATCTACGCGCTGACGCTTTTGTTTTTGATTTATTCGAAACTTTCTGGGGCTCCGGCGAAAGATACGGAGGAAAAAAAAAAATCTGGCCACATCTAGGACATAGGGGTAAACGTTCGGCAAACCGTATGTACGTTCCGGCGGATTTGTCCAAGGACAAACAAAGAACGTGTCGTGCGAGGGATTTAATTTATTTACTTTTTTGGCCAGCCTCGATACGTCATCGCAAAGTGAATAATCCTTTTCATCATTCGAGTCGCGGGTGGGTGGGTGGAGTTTTTCTTCGCGCGAAGCCAATCCCGCGAAGGCAGATGAAATTCCGTCGTGCCACGAGCGCGAACCTTCTATCCCGGAGCGAAGAGCATCCCGGAGATCCGACAAGCGAAGGAAAACTAAGCAAGGGCAAAAGCGGGCAAAAATATTCCATTAGGATGTTTCCATGCGGCGTGGAATGTCGGTCGAGATGGCGCACGGTCGTCTGAAGGACGATGGGGACTGTTAAAAATTATCTCTATAAATCATTCTCACAAGCAATGCTATTACATGTTGCTCGCACTAGTTGATTCTTGCTGTTGTTGAACGGGGTTTTGTGAAATATTATCGTGTTAAAAAGTGAGGGAATATTTGAGGTATGGCTAATGAAGCTGTGTTAGAAATGGACAATCGTTATGGAACATGCAGTTCAAATGAAAAACGAAACATATCAAACGAGCTATTGCTTAATATGCTGTGCGAAAACTAGTCGGACATTTTATTGGAACCATTTGTCAACTGCTGACGGTAATCTAATTCAGAATCCCTATTGTGTCACTGTGTCACCTTGTACCTGTTACCATTGGTCTCACGTGAACACCAAATGGCTGCACACTTGTGCAGCGAAGCGCAAGTAGCAACAACACAGATAAAAGCAACTTCAGCGCATATTCCAGGTGATGCGGGCGCGTGCAGTCGATGCATTCCAGCCCCACCGGCAAGTGCAACGGCGAGGGCGTCAAGGGCATCGCCACCCATACTTCCATTTGCTTAACACCCCTTTTCTGCGTTGGAGTTGCACTGGTGCACCGATGGCGCAACAAATTGCATTCAATCCAGTGGCGTTTTTTCTTGCACTTCCCCCTGTTGCACCTCACTCAAGTGTTCCTACCTTGTACCTTGCGTACCACTACAATGAAGGAGGGAGGAAAAAGAAAACTTCACCAGCACTGTTTGCCCGCTCGGGCTAGTTCCTCCGGTTTGGTCGGAGTCGCGACGACGAAGATGACGGCAAAAACAATCGGTCACATAAACAAATTAATTCTCATTATGACGCTAAGATGCTGTTAAGTTGTATGCTATTTTAAGCACCCACCGTCCTTCCGGCACGATAACAGACCGGTATGAGCGATCGTTGTGCTTTGGTTTTTTTGTTTTGCTAAGCAGCAATGTACGCATAGGAAAGACTTGCAGGGTGTCGGACAACAATAATTGTGTGAAGGTTAAATATGATTAGACCAAGGAAAGGATTAGAGGTAAATGAATTTCTGAAGACTTCTTCGAAAAAAATATCGTTATTTGATAAGTTTTACAGCATTTGGGCGTCTTTAAGACAAAGGATAAAGGAAAGCGGAGTTTGAACACATGAAGCACAGGTTGATAGCCAACAACTGCGCCACCTGAGCAACCCGATGCGTATTTCTTTTTTGCTAAGAATGCTAACCAATAGATGATGCAATAATAATCAATATACGCAAATATGTTCATTTTGATGGTAACTGATAAACCACTATTGAGTATAACAACATACATCTGTTATTGAAAAAAATTAATAACGTACTATAGATTACATTTTAATGGCAGTTTGAATCCTTTCTATTGCCTGTTTCCCCACAAGTAGAATTATTCCTTTGCGCGGGTAGTGTCAATACCCTTACTTACTGAATAAGCCAATTGTTTCGTGCATCAATCCGCGCTTTATTAGAAAAATACAATCAGGGCTTTAGCAAGAATTTTCGATTGTGTGGTGAAACAACTTCTTTCACTGTGCAGATTCTTCCCTTCCTCCAGGAGAAAGGGTTCTCCGTCTCATCTCAGACATATCAAACGGTGAAAGAATGCCATGAATTGTGTCCTTTCTTTTTTGCGGCTATGATTGGCTTCGTTCATGCAGAACGAAATGTGGCGGCTTCGGTTTGTTAGACTGGCTGTCGCGTTCGAGTCGCCGGGAAGAATATGTAAAACTCCGCACAAGATTCGCGTCGACCTGTGCCACTCCGTCATCTGGTGCCAGCTCTGGCTTGGTGAAGGAGAAAAAAAAACCCATTCCCCACATCGGAAGCGATTTGGACCGAAACTCCAGCCGATGCACGGCTCGCACATGCGGTGCGGAATGCTGCGATTACTGCTCGTAAAACGGAACATGTTAGAGCACGAAGCAGGGCAGCACACCAGCTGCGGATGAGATGTGTGATCTCCGGCTTTTTCGTCTGTGTACATACGTTCCCGGTTGATCTCGCATCCGTTTACCTTCGAACGGTTCTTGTTTCACAACGGAGTGGTTCTTTTCTTCTCTAGCATCCTTCGCATCGTATCTGCCTCGGTCTTCGGCCAGGCTTCAGAAGTCAAAAACTCGTGACCTCTGTAGTGTAGTCAGCGGCATCGACTTTTTGGGAAGGTCTCAGTCTTCGCAACATCTGTCCCAGAAAGGAGCAGCCGAGTGTGTTAGCCGATGGTACTCCACTGCACGCCTAACCGGATGCGACGGGAAAAGAAAATCAAGGATGATGAGGAATGAGAACGAGCGAGAAATATGGGATTCCTTATACTTTGTCGAAGCATTTCCATATCGGAGCGGAACTCGGGGCAAGTTTTCATCGCTCGCCCGTTCGTTCTGATCTTACTCTGTAGAATCCGACGCAATGGCGAATTGATCAGTTGGTTCACGGTTTCAGGCATGGTTTCGATTTTCGAAAGCGTGTATCAGCAGGTCTGACGGATGTCCCGCCTTCCGGTGGGTACCTTTTGGTGGCGATATCAACACAGGAAGGTTTCGGTCGCACATGTGGACGAAATTTGAGAAGAAATCGGATGCCCAATCGAATGGTCAAAATTGAATCAAAATGAGCAACAAACGAGCTTCAAACACCGTGATAGAAGTTTCCGTTTGTGGTGAATATCTTCCGCCCCCGTCGAGGGTGCGAGGTTTTCTTCCATTTTCTTTTGCAAGGAGTAGGTAGGACCAAGGAGAACATCCGGCACGTAAATATTTCACCAAAGGCAAATATTTGTCTGCTCGATACTATTGTTATTACACATTTTTCCCGCTGACTGAAGTTTAACCCATAGCAAACCAGGAAACTCTTGAGTTCATACATGCGGCAAATATTTTTCCCGCTCCCGCTCTGTTATACACAATCCCGCCCGGTGTCTGGCATTTCGCATGTAAGTTGGTTAGCATGCGTCATACGATGTCGAGATATGAGCCACTTTCTTCCCCACGGATGTTTTTCGGACCGGTGACATTTCGTAGCAGGTCGGTTTGGGGTACGGTACACAAAGTTTTCTAATTGTATTACACAAGGCTGGATGTCAGCTCGGAGCTTTTTTCGATGGCTTCGGCTTGGGGGACATGTTGGGGGCGTTTGCCATTTACCTTGAGCGAGCTAGAGCACGAAACGAGCCGCAAATGTCACTTCGGTGCAACCGTATCCCTGGGCAGTTTGGGTAGAAGTGAACAATTTTGTGTTATTTAATTTACGTCCAGGAAGAATTGGTGAGGTGAGCCAGCATGATGAATTTTTGAGAACATTAATTGACGAACAAGAACTTTCTACAAAATTACAATGAACATTTCTGGTTTAAGGAAAATAGAATGAAGAGCTTAAGAAGAAACAAAATTTGCTTTATTATCATGCATTTTCGTTCAGTTTGCAATTGTGCAGTTGGTAAGGAAAAGGTAGTAAATATTAATTGAAATGTCGAGTCCGTATACCTACGTCCACACTTGCGTATCATTCGTTTTATTTAACTCACCAAAAGCAAAACATAAAAGCCAGCAGAAAAAAGGGTTGCAAAATCATAGATGATTAGAAGGTGTCACCGACAAGGCAGGTCCGGTGGCAAAACGCATTAATGTTTGTCCTTTATTCCGCGAATCCACTGGACGAGAACATTGCACGTGTTATATTTAACTCGTACCGTGGTTTGCTGGTCCGTTGGTTGGGTCCAGCTCAGGTTGGGTTTATGTTGGGCCAACTTTCACCCAAACGCTGACATCATTGGCCGTTTCGCTGGCCGTCTATCGCAGCCCGCAACTGCTGCTGGTGGTGTAGGATTCAATTAAAAGTTTTCCGAGAAAGTTTTACCATTACCTTCCACCAGCAACACGAGCACCGTTCTCGGGCCAGCTCTCTTCCATCATTTATCACGCGTAGGAGAGCAACCGAGGGCAACAGGGCATTGGCACGTTGATGGGAGTGACCTTATGCTCTCATTATCTGCCGGTGCTTCGGTGGCGAGAAATGGTCCGACCAAGGGTTGCTGAGCTTCCGTTGGCTGTTTCGTTCGCAGGGTTAGTAAACGTTCGGTCATCCGGATGGAGCTAGATTGACTGTCGATCGGCAAGGTCGAAGGCAAACTATTCGGCACTACCGGTCACGAGTGTGCTCGACGTGTCTTTATTAGAAAGATAGCTGTCATTTGATGTGCAGAGGGGGGTTGTCCAATATTGGACATGGTGGAAAAAGCCATTTTCGAGGATTAGCCAACGTTGGAAATGGATTCCTGGAAGATGGAATGAAATGAACAAATTTCATATTGATTTCCTCAAGGGAAGCTGACTGGTTTGCTCCCAGCTTTAGTGTGGTTACCTTAAAGCTACTCTCGTTTTCAAGTTGGCATGGTTTATAATTTAAGTAACAGTAAAGCAACCCCACAGAATGTGTGGTTGTTAGAACATTCACCACGAACCACCAGTAGAACCAGAGCATCACCACCAAACCTTCCACGAACGGTACAGCGCTGCATATGATGTGGTGCGCCTGCCGGATGTTTACAAAAACAAAACCGCTTCCCGGGACGCCATCCGCTACACCATCGCCCGTCCGGATGGTGCAATGTATGCGAAAGCTTCCTCCGGGTGTCGCCGTGAATATTAAATTGATTGTGTCCGTGAGTTTGTGGCGCGCTGGCGTGGCCCACACAGATCTCGGCACAGCGCATGGACAAAAAAGGCATCACCACACCCTAGGGTGCAGCAACGCGAGATTCGAAACCCGGCGCGGGCCTGTGTCGGGGAGGTGGACCTTTAATATAAAACCATCAACCTATCGTGGCCGCGGCACCTATGTAAGTGACATCATCCGATCCATCATCATGGGTCAGCCGGGCGGTGAAGGTTGAAGCCGTGTGTAATCACCGTAGCCACAAATTGGTTGCAACTGTATGTGTTTACGCTTGAGCTTCCCAAGTGGCAGTGGAGATTGTGGCCTAGTTCTCCCGATGTCCCATGCACTGAGGGGACCGGCGCACGGATTATCAACTCGTCCAGACGTATCGTTCCCGCCGCATCGGGGGTTATCTGAGGCATCTGCATCTGCGTCTCTCGTTCATTTAATTCTATTTTTTCTATTTGCACTCCACTCTCTGTTTGATTTGTCCCAATTAGAATTGTGCAACAGTGATGGAATGCTGCGCGTGTTCTGTACCATATGGGGAGTCACCACGGTCGATGTTTCTGCCGCCACCACGCACACTTGGGTGTATCGTCCGATGGAAAAACAAGTTTTTGTAGCTATTACCACTGCGCAGATTGTATTGCAATACCGCCTCAGCAGGATAATCGTAAAACGAGTCTCTGATAATGGCCACTGGCGACAAAATAGAATGGTAGCTGTAACCTACAACATGATTATTGCATGACTCATCCCAAGATATGGTTTGTTGTTGTCGTCTTTCGCTCGATGCATAGAAAGCCCCCTCAGCAGATGACACAATCTAGGTAGTTTTGTTTCAACGACAACAGTGTGTCTCTTTTGGGAATCCAGTTTTTTTTTAAATAAATGTAAATACTCTTTGCAGGCATGCTGATAGCACCGAGTTCTTCAGCTGATTGGAGCACTACAGAAGTAGGGTCAAGGCGTACCAGTCGTATTTCACTTTTGAGCGGTTTCAAGTATTCGCGCTCAACCTTCGTTTTTTTTTGCTCTCCTGTCGTGTTTCGTAGATTTGTTTGTCCCGCTATCGCTGTATGGCGCGCACCACAAAAAGTGGTCGTTTTCGCGAGGCCAACAAGCAAAAAATTGCTTAAGGCAACTGCGTTGAACTAGAGCTCAACGAACGGGGTTGTGTGTTATCCCGTGACCGGCCCCGCGGATGGCGAATAGTTCGTGGGAACCGGTTTCGACAGCTTCCTGTACCAGTTGAGGTCGCGTGTTTTCATCATTCTTGTCCTACTAAGTTTTTACCCAATTCGTACATTTCTCGCACCGAGCTGGCTCCAGCTGGGTTGGCTGGATGTGAACAAAAATGAGCGTACAGTTGGTACAGCTCCGGGTGATCGGCGATGTTCTTGCGTCAAGTTTTATCGTTCATTGAAGCAAAAGAGAAGCCCAAAATTGAATGTGAGATGTGCCGAACCTTCCGAAGGCTACGAAGAAAAATGCGCGTATGCCAAGTGCCAAGTACCGCAGCTATAATCATTCAATTCAAAGTTGGAGCTATCGAGCACTTCCTGTTTTTTTCTGTCTTTTTCCCCTCGCTTTTTCTGTCGTTGTCAACGAGCCCGAGCAGAAGACGGACAATGGTAGTCACTGTTACTAGAGTCCCTCGACAGGCGTTGACCAAGACGGATTCCCAGTACATACGTCTCCTCCCCGACCGATCCCACCGATTGTGGCATCATTTCTTTTTCAATTCGTCAATTAAGCACGCATCATGCAACGCAACGAACTCGCGGCTGGCGCTGGTGGAATTTCTATTGGTCGCGGTACCAGTCGGGTGATACTTTCTTTAAAATATGCTTCCCTCCGCGTGCACAATCTACCCCCCCCCCCCCCCCCCTCTTTCGCGTAACTAGTAAGTAACCTTTTTTTCTAAATTCATTTGTTACTTCACGAGAAGATGGTACTCTTCCCTTTCCTCGTCTGGCAACTCTTTGATTGTACGCCACGAACCGATGCTGGGTCAGCGCGAAGAGATATCCGTTCACTTGGCCCCCGACGGAATCTGCAGCATTCAGCGTGCACGAAGGCCATCAAACGACCCGACGAAACCGTTCCGTCGAGAAGTGGTGGATGAAATTTTTTAAATGAGATTCCATTGGTGCTTACTCGCCGTCCGCAGGCCCGTATGACTCGCTATGGGCACGGGTTCCGTCGTGCCAACGCGAAATGAATTCCATTGAAATCCGCGCACGCCGATCCGTCGCGGGATGCGCCGGATGGGCCGGGATGGGGATGAGTGTTACTTCTTTTCGTGATTAAACTAATTGCGCCTCCCATTACCATTACCAGCGGACGGGGCGAGCTGATGGTGTATTAGAAAGTTTTAAAATTTGTTTGACTGAATCGCCTGCCTAATGCCTTTTTGATCGTCGGGTAATTATGCATCATGAAAATGCTAAAGATAATTTATCCGGGTCCCGGGTGGCCCGCGCGCTCAACCCTGGATAGCAGTGGAGGCGACGGTGATGTACTTGCGGGTTCAAGAGGATTATTTAAGGATCGATTTAATTCGGTGAACCCTGATAAGCCCCTTTTTGGTGCTAAATCGTCGCAATTGGTTTGAATTTAATTTCACTTTTGAGGGATGTAATAGTCCCAAATTTTACTACAAGCACATATCGAGCACAACCGTGATGTACTAATGAAGGTTTTTTTCTTTTCTTTTTCCAGGTGAGTCATTGGCATAAGCAAATCTTATATCATCCATCGGTGAGTCAGTAGACTGCAAAAATAGTACCCCATTGAATCGTTTAGCTGCAAAGAAACCGGATTTTATGCGAGCGTTTACAACTGAGTACGCGTGACACTAAACGTCGGAGTCAATTTCCAGAACCATCCTCCTGCAGCGGAGCTATTTTCTTTCGCGAAACATGTTAATTAACATACAACCGTGTTGAAATAACTATAAAATGGATAAGTAAAACACAAGGGCTGTCCCATCCTACCCAACGTGTGAACGGCAGGAAGTGCACGATAAGAATAGTTTGACGCGGGAGAAGGCCGTAGAGCGCACGCGACCGTGAGAACTGGCGGTGTATCGCACCGAGCGCTCCGCATCGAGGCCATGACCATGGACAATGGTGTGTGAAGTTGTGCTCGCCGTTTCCTTATCCATGTGGACATTAAGCACCCCCCACCCGAGGAAACGTGGGCTGTACATGCTTTACATGGCATCGAGGAGGCGCTAGCCCATTTTCTGGTGTCTATTCGGTCGCGGGTAATTGTGCGCCAGTTACCTTCTGTTTCTATTTATCTCTTCCTACCGTAGGGTAATGAAAGCAAAACAAGCTGGTGCCCCGATCGACGAGCAGTTTTTGAGAGCAATCGGTTTCTGTGCATGTCTTGCGCCTTAGTCACGCATGTCAATTGTCGTCGTGCAATTAATGCGTTCGAAATTCGAAAGATTTGTAGTGTGTGGCGCGTGTGGCACGTGTGAGGCGCTATTTTTAGTCCACCGGGGGCGCCTTGACGATGACTAAACATCGAATCGGTCTGTTCTGCACCGGAGGCTATCGCAAACAAATGCACATGGCCGTTGCCGGATTCGGTCGGATCGGTTTCCCTTCAGATGGCGATACGGGATCAGCGCTAACTTCCTTAGGGAATTGGCGGGGATGTTGCTTCTACGACACCACCGGGTGGAAGCTACCAGTGGATAAGTTTATTTTTATTTGTCCGGTCTGCGTGCAGGCACAGACACCTCTCCTCGCTTCCAACTAGTGTTGAACACAGCATCTCTTTTATCTGACCGATTGATCGCTCTGCGATGGTAGGAAAGCGTTTGGTTGGAAGAAGTATTCATGAATCGTCACCGGATAGGATCTCGTGCGCGTTTCCGGTCGTGTCAGTATCAGCTCGTGTCGCTGTGTCCAAAAATAAATCGATCAACACCTCCGGTTCGTTCGTCACTTGCATTCCCTCCACAGGAGTGCAATCGAAACCCAACATAATAGCCTTCATTATTCGGTTTCGATGCTACATTTGCTGCTACCAACAACCGTTACTAACTTTTTCGTTTGCCGTCATCGCAACGCCACGTCAGCCTCTCCTCTCAGCGTTCTTCTCTTTTAGCGCTGTATCAGTTCAATCTTAACGACAGACACGAATCAAAATTCGCCGCTCGCTCAATTGACGTAATTGAATCGATGTCACGAGGGCGTACGATATCGTTATCCAACCGAAGGCGGCGAATGTCGAGTTATGTCTCGAGGCGGCATCAGCTGCGAGCATTCCCCCGGACCGGTCGATTCTTCGCGAAAGATATCGGTGACTGCTATATAGCGCTTCGCGAAAGGATTCGACGAATTGACTGTTTGGTGGGCACAGGGATGCTATAAATATATACCTTAGCGGTAGGATGCCGCTGCGATGATATACTCGCAACCGCGAGACGAGGAGTTGCCGAATGCCGTCAGCGGATTACCGATAGCGCAGGCACCGGGTTTCGGTAGTTCGTTTGCGGTGGTTCCTTTCATCGTGTTTCTTCAATCAAGGGTTTATTGTGCCCCGTCGTTATGTGACGGAGAAGTATACGGCGATCATCCCGTCTCCCTCAAGTAGATTGCCATTCTCCTGAAGGAGTCCTTGAGAATGTCAGGTGCTCGACTGTGGTATTGCTGCTCCGCCAAATTAATGCACTTCCAATTCGCAATTTATCCCACTCAACTGGGCTTACTTGGGATTAGCGGGCAATTTTCTTGTCGGATTTGTGTTGTGTCGACTTGATCGAGAAGTGTATGAAGTTCATTACTACTGAGAATATGCTGCGGTGATGTAACGGCGGCGCGTGCTTCACCTTGCTGATTTAATTGATAAATCTATTCAGGCATTGTGAAGGATGTGTCTTTTCAATAGCGAATATATTGAATGACGCTACACGCGAACCCAGCGAGTCCTTTAAAGGTCAAACCAGCAGGGTTGTTTCAGGGCCAGTGCCTTCCACGGAAGCCTGTTCCGCGAGTGACAACCTAACAACTTCAGTCGCACAACTGGGACTGGATACTTAATTAATTCCGTACAATACATGTGCCCCGGGCGGGGGTTTTTCTACCCATCCCATAGGGTTTTGTGGACTGATAAAAAATAAACTTGAATTTGCCACTATTGCTAAGCCATGGGTGACATAATTGTAACAATGGGACCCACTTCCTATAAAACATAGCGGAATTGCTTTTTTCCCTTGCTGGGGTAGGGGAGTGAGTGTAACAGAACGCTTTGCTGTTTTGCTGGTCAAAGTGTGCCACCCCCACCCGGCGTGAGCATTTTGATGAATGGCCTGTAGCAATACTATCATCATGCAGTGTTGGGGAGATAGTATTAATGTCAATGTCAATGGTAACGGTGTGTGTTTGCGAGTTGGATGGTGCTAATGTTGGATTCTAGAGCATCTCCAACACGATCACCTCTTCCAGTCCCATTAGAACCCGGAGAATAGTCATAGGCGGAGAATAGGCGCATTCAACCAACCGGAGTTCTTGAAATAAACCCTTCCCCTAGATGGACCATTTCGAATTGTTTTTTTACGAGAGTTAGGTAGAGGGTCTTAACATTCTTAATCAATGGTGCTTGCAATTTATTGCAGATGTTGCGAAATGCGCTGGTAATGTATGACTAACGCGAAAATGTTTTTCTTAAAAAAAATAATTGCATGAATTATTGCGTTTTCGTAATAGTTTGAGCAAAACAATCAATTTGTAAACGGTTGGAAACGAGCTTTGAATACAACAAAGCTTTCGCATCATTCTCATGTAATGATTATATTTTCCGCCTTAACACTACTCTTACTCATTCCCACACTCAACCTGCACACGCTGATGCGACATTTACATGGTGTGTTTTCAGCACGCACCAGCAGAACTTTAGCACCGGAACTATCGAAACCTTCAGCGAACACATGGAGCGGGCCGAGACGACCGGAAGCATCGGGGAAGTAACAGCGGTTCCGGAGCCGGATGCGTTCTGGGTGCGTCCCCAAGTGTCGGAGACAATTAATGGTTGGTTGGTTCCAGCCCCACTGGACACGATATTGCGAACTCGAGCTCGGTGTTGGATGGAGTTTTTGTTTTGTTTTGTTTTGATGTGTTGGTGCGCATCGGAACGGAAATTCGTCGTGGCTTCGGGCCGTTTTCTCTGATAATACATATTTCAGCCCTGTACTGCGTTGTTGTACGTACATTTGGTTGGGAGCTGATAATTAGTAGCATAATTGCTTTGAGCATAATTAATGAACGGGCGTTAGTGGTTCTTTTTTATCGAGAATTGTACCTTGCTTTAGGCCAGAAAATAGGTCCGTGGTAATTAAGTAAGTCAATATCTTATACCTGCACTTTCCACGTCACTGTTGATCTCGATCGTGACAGAACCAATTGCGAAAAAAAAACGAACTACGAAAAAGTAGCTGAGCTTTGCATTTTAAACACAAACACAATTCTAGTTCACTTTAAATTTCGGAGGTCACCATTCAAACTCGACCTCCCGCATTTATTTACGAAAGGACTCGTAAAGAACCAGCCATTTCCGTCGTTCGGTTTAAAGTTCCCAGCGTAGGCAGTCAGGGATTATCTTTCAACATGTTTTCCCTTGTGCAACATTTGCCCTCAGAAGTGAGGGGCCCATGTCGCAGGGCTTCCATCTTCACGCTTCGGCGGAAATTTATTTTTTGTTGTGTTTAACTTCCACCAAAATACACCAAACCTGCCTGTAGCTCAGGTGCACATGTTCACCACTTACCTGGCGCCCGCCTCTTGCGAAACCGTCTCACCTAAGAAAAGACGTTTTAACGGCCCGAGTCGTTGCTGCTGCTGTAAGTTTTTTTTATTTCATTCTGACGATACAACTTTCTTTCGGTATGGTTTCGTCTTCGCACCGCAGCCACTTCGGCTTCAGAAGTCAATCAAACATGACTTTTTCGTTCGCTTACACAACACAAGCAAACATCTGCGGAGCGGAATGCCGAAGGAATGGGCAAAATTAATGTACTTTGAAGGTAGTTTTTCGGTGCGGGAAATGTTGTCTGTTGGCCGGAGAAATTTATCCTCCGTTTTGTGTTCCGCTGGGATTGTGTTCTTGGGAGTGGAAATGGTTCCAACTGCAGCACTGATAGCCGCGGCAGCCCGTGCCGGTGTTGAGCAACGCAAGATCCAGCGGAATTTTTACGATCAAGTTGCGCTGGAAGGGACATAAATTATGATGCTCCTCAGTGTGTTGCTTGTTACTACACTGGCATGTGTGGTGATGGAGCTAATTCGGATATTTCAGCTTTAAAATTTCAACACCTTTCACCGTGCGAGAAGTTCTTTCGTTTCCAAAACGCTTCTGCGTGGTTGTATTCTCCGGATAAAGTGTTGACTCGTTTTTTGTTTTTCTACGCTGGAAGTACTAGATATTTTGTCAATCTGATAGATCGCTCGATAAGGAATCATGGTAATGTGCGTTAAGTAGGGACAATTTGGCGCAATTGGTACTTGGTGGGAAGTGCCCGATTGCTATCTCGAGCATCCCGTCGAGGTTGAACAATCGTTCGTTCCTCTCGATCCATGTAACGTGTTTTCCAAGGAAGTTTTGTTGTGATGTATAGACTTTTTTTTTTAGTTTGTACAATGTTTCCCGTAAACGCATTTTTATGCGCGTGTTTGGGTTTCTGTGATCCACGTGCTGACATGTGCCGCGCTGCTGTTGTTTTGTGTTTGTTTTTCATTCCGCGAAGCTCCACCATGCGTTGGATGAGTTTATTGACTTGTTTTTTTTTCTGCTCCCAACTACAGTCTACCAGAAGGACGAAGAGATGATTGTTTGCTCAGAGAAACGCTTCCAAGAAAATTCGCTGCGTTACTCTTCTTCGAGGTGTCGCTCGGGAAACGGGAACTGTCGATGCCACATCACCGTGAATGGGCTGATCATGCAACTTCTCCCTGCCCTTCTTCTCACCGGTCCTGCGTAATAGCATGATTTTATTTAAACCAGATGAAAGGAATCATGTTTCTCTGGTACGAGCCAGAACGGAAGATGTTTACGTCGTTCCAGTATTGCCAGCATCAGTGCTAGGTGGCATGATTGTTTGTGTGTTTGTGTGTTTTTTTTTAATCCGTGTGCGTTTCTTTGCTTCTCATAATCATTGTTTAAAGACCATGGCCGAGCAGCGTTCCTCCAGCTCACACCATATTTGGTGTTTTATTCCAACGTTTCGATCGTCCAACGCGACGACCTGAAGCGATGGGTCTGTAAAACCCAAAATAACAACGGCTCGCCAGCAAACAACACTTACTTCCGGTGAGAATTTCCAGTAAAACCCATTGGGAAACATGAAAAATCGTGCGTCCATTCATTAAAACGCTAAGTATCGTGCCAGACGGCAAGTGCCCTTAACATGGCTGTCGACGTTGAGTTGAGCTAGCTACGGCACTTGATGAAACGGTTTCCCATTTCAGCGCAAAGCCTTGCTGGGAAAATGTTTGACACGTATCAAATGATCCACCACTTTTACGGAGCTGGACCATTTTGATGGATTATGGCTAATTTTGGTGGAAAAATTATCACCACCCCATTTGATGGTTGGCTATGTGCAATCACTTTTCACTCTCGCAAACAAGGGAAAAGAAAGTTAATGCTGGGCAGCTTTGGTTTGCAATGAATTTGTTTGCTTTTGAATGAAACGTGGAAAATGTAAAGCAAAATGGTGGCAAAAAATCATTTGTGGTACATGCAACCTGGAAAAAAAAGAAACTCCTGGCTGTGTGCAACCAATGCGTGGCTTTTTGATTCTCAATTTTCAATGGCCGCAGATTATTGTTATTTTATTCTTCGCCAACTCGGCACGAGCGTTCGGGCCAGTCGGCCAATAGTATATTCAATGCAAATTTTCTATTTGAATACTCGCTACAAGCTAGCTGCTCGAGAAAGCAGAATCTTAAATGGATCCACGTTTGACTGAAGGGTGCATTGATGTTTTGCTTTCCGCTTTTCTACGGCCCCCGGGCCGGGCTCGAATATTCATTGCAACAGTGCGGAGACCATTAATTCGACTTTACGTTTGAGCAGTGGCAAAGGAACATAAAACGACAAAGAAATGAGCTGGAAAGTTGACTGTAGGGAATTTAATCAATAGACCCTTCTAGTCATTGACCGTTGAGCTTCTTTCGCTGCTGGCCATCATCAATCTTATAATTCCCATGCGATGGACTCCGTAAATATGTATTTATGCATTGGTCCAGTGTTCGGCAACGGGTTTTGCGGTGAAGCTTCCAGATGAAGTTATAATACCACACATCAGCTCATAAAATGTATCTTGAATTCAGTTCGTGTTATGAAACTGTTTAAGAATGCACGCTTTAAGCCATTACGTAGAATTGTAATTAAAAACAAACAGTCTAGATAGTAACAGGACAAGCAAAAGTATATTTTAGAGGCAAATGTGTTTTGGCGAGCTTCCGGCTTGTCAACCCCTGCAATGTTCGATAGCGTTTCAAACGTATTGAATTCGTTTGTTTATACAACACAACTTAATCGCAGAGCCAAACCAATGAGTAACGATGAAGCTAGGTGGGAAGCGATGGGGCGAACCATTTTCTAGGCATTGCTTAGCTATTCCTCCCCTCTTCCTGGTTTGATCACTTTTCTACAAAACTGTTCGTGCTCGTAGGCATAATATGCAAATCGTGGAGCACGCGTTCGACTCAACAAGGGCAGCAGTCTATTCGTTCGTCACCCGGCGATGCTTGGCCTTAAGTTTCGGCTCGTACTCAACGCTGCTCTGTCGTGTACACCTGGAACTTGCCAAAGAAAAACGTTTAGAAGTTAAGTTGTGTGCCCTTTCCGACCGACCTCTCTCACTACCCTTGCGGTAATCAATGCCGAAAACACACTGACATCTCCTTGGAAGGCACGCCGTTGCCTTCCGATTCATCAACACCCGAGAAGCCGGTGGTCGCATGGGCTTAGAAAAGTTGGAATTGCTGCGAACCTTACCAGGACTTGAGCGGTTCTGGTGTTTCGTGGTAAACGAAGAAAGTATTGACAAGCGATTGACGCACTGTTCGTGGAAAAGTCAGCCTGGAAAAGGAAAACACGAACTAAAGACGACGTGGGTCGATGCGGGGTTTGTCGGTGGAGCGGGAGAATTTAATTATGCGTCCATGGCATTTCCACCGCACGCATCTTCTCCTGATTGCTGGTAGTCCAGACGAAGTGGAACCGGGAAGTAATAGAGTAATTTAAATGGACTCAATAACCGTTGATTGACTAACTTTTCCTCCCGTTTGTGGTCCTGTTTGTCGTTCAAACGATTGGAGTTCGACCGTTCGACGGTTATCGGCGATCGATAAGTGGAATGGTCGAGTCCATTTGGGTTCATCAATGGGGTTGGTGATGAAAGTAAAGGTTTTTTTTCGTCCATCATTTTTTCCGTTCGATAGACGGAAGAAAAAAATTGGAATCGTTGAACTTTTCGTATTTCAAACAGTTTGAAAAACACAAAAAAAAACAGGGGACGGTGTTGCAATTTTCAAGCGATAGTTCAAACTTTCTCTCCCAATCATTGATGATGGTTCTTCTCTTTTCCTAATCATGTATACCTCATCGACTGGAATCAATCACATCTTCTTTTTTTTCGTCACAATCCACTCAATCGACCCAATCGGAAGCCGCCAAAGGGGCTTGCGCTGGAAGCAAGAAATTTACGAACTTTCCTTCCGCCTGCCGTAATTCACGAACTCAATGGCGAAAGCTGATGATTTGCTTTGATTTTTGTAAATTACAGTCAATTGAACCGGAGGCGGCGAGAAGTGAGACAAAAAAAAAAATAGAAGCAGAAAATACACCCGAGAAAATTAAGCTAAACCCTCCACCAAACCCGCCCTGGCGCGAGCGCATCCTCGCGAAATCTTCGTGGCAGAGAACGTTTTCAATTGACGAGTTTTGCGTTTTGCGCAACAAGAGAAAATGCGGCTACCGGAGGAAAATTTTGCGAAGATGTTCACGAGTGCTCGGTTTTGGTGGCGGGAACTGGTTCACACAAAAAAAGATGAAAAAAAACAATTACCGGCTTCTTGTACCGGCGTCTGGGGTGTGCAATATACTTTGCATATTTAAATACATCCTTCCGGGCGCCGCCATTGAGCCGGTCTCTTTCGGCGTTTTGGGAAAACTTTTCCGCAGAATCATTATCGTCCGCTTTCTTGTACTGCTTTTTGTCTGGTGTGGATCTTTACCTTTCATTCTCCGTTCTTGTTGTTGTCTTTTTTTTCCTATTTTTCACCTTTGTATCAGGTGCTTTGATCGAAGGTTCCAAAGTGTCGAAAGTGTGGCAGGTTGGATCGCATTGATGAACAACTTGAGCGAGAATCATCGAGGGTATTGAATATTAAAACTTCTTCAAGCGACCCACGAAAGTTCCGTGTGCTGCGCATTTTCTGGGCGTCGAGAAAGGAGGAAATTTCTGCTGATCGTCGAGCAAGGAGCAACTTTTTTCCCGATTTCCCTTTTCATCCCACGAACAACACCGAACGCGAACGTTCCGGGAAAAGATCTCGCCCCGAAACTTTGAAGTGTAGGTTCCTTTTATTGTCTATTTTCCGGCAAGTGAGTTAAAAGTGAACTCATTCAAAATGGCCGCGAAGTGAATTGGTGTTGAATCACGTGCACGACGCTCCTAATTATCGGCTGGAATTTTGTTTTCGTATTCGCTGCCGATAATATAATCCACCTCGCGTTTGCTCGTAGTGCTTCTGGAGTTTTCGCATCCACTAAGCCGCGGGTGCGAGTTTTTCTCTTGCATTTTCCACGATGAGAACACGCGGATGTGAGTGTGTTTTTCGATGTTTCGGAAAGGGTGGAGAGTGGGTGAGGGGCAGTTTAAAAATACCCTCATGAGATCATGCGTTCCGGGTAGTCGTTTTTTTGTAGCGAACAGCGCGATCGCTACCGAGCGATGATTCGTTTCAGCTGGTCGGGAAAATGCCTTTTGTCGTCGTGCTGGTTGGTGGAGTGGGGGTTTTCATGGGGGGGTAATGCAAGGAAAAAAAACAACAAATGCAACCATTACAAAGGGCCACCCCATCACGGTGGTTTGGAGTGTGCGGTGGAATGTTTGGATTATTTCGCTCGTGCACAAATTAGTGACGAACAGTCGCGCATCGAACGTGCGTGTCTGCGGCTAGGTTGGGAAAATGCTGCTACACGGTCGGACGCTAATTGTGAATAATCGCGAGCGGCCGATAGACCCACTTGGTGGAATTGTTAGCACGCCGCTGCGCTGGCTGGTACAAGTACATCGGTGATGGGGCGGCCGTACTACTACTACTACTGCATGTTGGTGATGGCAAAGTGATGCTGTGCTACAGGGGGCGACCTCGGCGACCGCTTCAACGGTTGGGAAGATTAAATTAATGCGCAGAATATTCTCCGCTATCTGGCATGCACTTGACCGATCGGACACGGTTCGAGTTGAGTGCTAGCAGTCACCAACTGTGTCGAAGAATGTGTTGGAAGGGAAATCTAAGCAGTAAATATTCGTAACGATGCATTGGGTTGAGTATTTTTGAGCATCATCCCAACCGTAAAGCGTTTCTAAGTTCTAGGTTCTTAAGAAATCATAATGGCAAGTCCCGGACTGTTACTCATCTTAGTACCAATTGAAGTTCATTGGACCGTTACCATTTCCTCAGAGAGATTTGACAAAATGACAAAATCCATTACCAGACTCTTTTCAATGCCTTACATTTACATTAATAATGATAAGTTTTATTTACATTCTTCATTTTGAACTTATTTTAACCAGTTTTTAAATAACTTCGGAAAATGTAACTTGTAATGTGCGATTCGGAAATTGGATTCTAATATATTTCATGTTTTCCTTTTCTTTTTTACAGGTGAGTAAACGACCCCTCAGTTAATCCCGGCAATTTGAGTTCATGCATAATTTAGTAAGTACTGGAAACCTAATGTAGTGTATCAACCCCCGCACCTAACTATGATCGGTGCGCATGGTTCTCCAGATATTGCGAATCCCCTTCCGCGCCAAGCTGTCACAGAGTCTGCGTTTTCGAACAATGCAACCCTTGGGTGTTCCTTTCCGGCAAGCGATGAACGAGGGTAAAATACACCCTTTACCTACATCCGAGAAGTTTCCCTGAGAGGCGCCGTAGCGATCATTAAATTGAACCATTCGTCGTACTTACTTATTTCACCGAAGTAGAGACGAAACGGGGAACACACCAAAGGGATGAAGGGTAGATGGGGCTGATGTTCCATCAGTTGCAACGGAAGTAAATTTAATTGCTGTCGGATGTCGGATACTGCTCACTTTTACCGCAACGGCTGAAACCATGGGCTTCATCGGAATAACGTCTCTCTTTTCGGCCCGATTCTTCCCCAATGCCTTTGCTGTTAAGTTGAGTGATGAAAATGATTGTTTCCCCTTAGCTAACTGCTGGACCTCCCGTTGGTCTCACTTCGCTAATGAACCATTTCAATCCAGGACTCGCTTTTATTTCTGTTGATAGAGTGTCCGGTCGAACGGAGAAAAATAAAAGAGAGAAATGGGCTTGGTTTGCAAAAGGAAACGAGAAGCCACAGTGTGGACGTAGTTGTTTTGCCCATGCAGTTTCAAGGATCCCAACCACTACCGCAAATTACTGCTCGCTTGTTGTCAATGTATTATTGAGGGTTTGGGAATTTATCTGAGTTAATTAAATTAGTCCGAATAAATCCATCGAATGAAGGGCTGCACTACGGGGTGGATCAAAGCTTAAGCAAGTTCAAGTGGTGCAACAAAATCGGTGACATAATCGCCACCATGGCCAAGGCTTAATTGTTCCGCAAAATGATTGAAGCCTCGGTGGTTGACGTCGTAAGCTACTTATCTCAGTGTCACTAGCTCCGTGGAGTTTAAAGGCGACCAGTGCTTTGATTACTCCCGGATTCCGAAAGTCTGTGGTTACGTTGCCGGTCAGCCTGTTCACAGCGTTCGTTAGGCACGTGTGGCGTTCCTTCTCGTCTACACCTGTTGCGAGCCGGTGCATTCTACTGGCAAGCCTCGGAAGGAGCTCATTAGCCGGAAACGGGATGAAAAGGATCCACAAATGGGCGTCATTTAACGCGTGTACAGTGTATCGTGGCCGGTCGGACGAGCTTAAAAAGACCTTTCAAGAGGAAGTTGCACAGTAGGCAGTAAATGAACGGGAAACTGTTTCCCCATCCTGGGTTGCGGCGAGTCCTGGAGTCCTCTAGCCTAGCTTTTTCTTCATATGCTTCTTGTATTCTAGCGCGAGTTGAAAGAGATGTTTTGTGCTTAACCAGGCGTAACGGTAGGCATGTGAAGCAAACCTATCTTCTCAGCGATGTTATTGCTTTGTCGAGGGGGTTCCGTAAGAAAATGTACAAACTTGGTTGCGATTATCATTCAGTAGAATCATTTTATTACGGATTTCCCGACTTGAACTTTTGGGTTCTGAACAACAATTATTTTTCACATTAGCAATCATATTTTAAATATAGTAGTTTAATTTCAAACAATCGAAAATATGGTAGATTACATACTCATCATCCATTTTGCGCAAATGTGCCGCCCCAAGAACCATCTCTGCAGCCACTTGCGCTGCCTTCGTAGGAGGGAAACGAGCAACACATCGGCTTGTGGTTTTATTATGTCGTCGTGGGTGGTGCGCTTGACGAGCATTAAGTGCATCCTTTCGGCGCATACACCAAAGCCCCGGGCCTCCGGTACCATTCGACCCCTCGCCGCTACATCTTAACAATCGCGGAAGGCACAATCGGAACGACGAGAGCAATTGCTGCATAGTCACCCTGCTGGAGTTGCATCATTTGAAGACGGCATGACACGAACGTGTCGTGGGATTCGTCGAAGTGCTTGTGCGAAACAATGCTCCAGCTGATGATGACGATGATGATGACGTTGACAACGGTGCTGGTAAGGACACTTTCCTGCCGCAGTTTGACATTAAACCCTTTTCAAGGCTGCCAATGGTACAATGGCGAACGGATAGAGAGAGAGAGAAATGTGTTAGTGCAGAGTGGAAACATCGTAGTGGTTTCATGCCGAGGGCAGATATATGTCATTAGGAACATACCAACCCCTCTATACGCGAGTATCCGGCAAATGTAAGCTAGCTATGATTGATGGATTGAGACTGCGATGCCAAGCAGCAAACATCAAACCTTCAAGAGAGATTTCCCACTGTCGGATATGTGATCTGTTCTAGTTAACAGCTGTCAAGATGTGAACCGACCTGAGGAGGAGGCACCATTCTGAAACGCTTTCGTTCAAGAGTCTCCGGTTTACATTTATGTTTGCGTATTCTAAGAACGAGTTCGCTTTTCCACCTTGCGACTATCTCGGGGTGGAAATTAAATAATGTGTAGAAACGGTGCAGGGTTAGGCATCCTGAGGAATGGCCCACGCGGAATTGGCCATCATGTACACATTAATTCCATTTGCGAGACGATTTGTAGCGATTTACTACGCTGGACTCATTTTCACTTCTCATCTTGTGTTTTAACCTCTGAACTTGGAGAAGTGTCTGGTGCGGATTTAGACATCCTCGGTACTCGGGAATTTCGCTGGAATCGGCGTCGTTGCGACGCACGGTTTCATTTCTCATACCCACGTCTCGAGGTTGAGCAACGCAACCGTCTTGTCAGATGCGGTGGTTGTTTGCGGCTGCTTCTCCGCAATTCGGGGAGGAAAAACCATTTGCCCACGACGGTCATGACGTCCCACGAGTCGCGCCGCGCGGTTTATATAAATGAGCCCACATTATGTTGTGATTTATTCGTAGAACTTTTCAAATTTGTTCCACCTCAACCGGCCTCCAGCTTGCAGTCTCTGTTGCTCCACGTCCCTCCATCGCTTGAGCTGCTGCGCGACTCTGTTGCGTTACTCGTTAGGCCGGATGATTTATGAGATGGATCGGATAGCTGCGGCAGCATGGCGGCGGACCTCTTGGAAAATCATTTTCCCGGGCAACACGCGGGCGGTTGCTACAGCGCGGTTGACGCAATACGGCTCTTCGTTCGAGAAATCGTTCAAAATCATACCCGTAACGGTGATTTTCTTCAGAACGCCAAGGAAACATTGTTCAACGACCAACAGGGTAAATAAAGATACAAAATGCAAGGAGAGCTTCCTCGGCAGTACAACCGCTTGCTGCTCCTGAATAAAATCCCATCAAATTCCTTAACCACAGTAAGCAGAACAGAGAAAATGGTTGCACCGGTTGGATTTGAACCGGAGCGAAATCGGGATCTTGCATGGATTGAGAAAAGAAAAAATAACATTATCCTCCCGAATTCCTTTACGGCACTTAATCTTCAATCACCAGTCCTTCGGTTGAGTTGATCCTGCGGGTGGACAATACTGTCAGTTGTTTTCCTCTCCCCATGGAGTGCTGTAGAATGGGTGCTCACCCGCGAGTCTGCAGACGCATCACGTTGGCCTCCAGCGAGCAAGCAGCGAATGGGTGTCTATTTTTGCGCTGCCCTGCGAAAACCGGGAAAACCCTTTCCCGATGGCATTACGAGATACATTGTGCGCTTTGCGGGGCGTGAAATCTAAACCGCGTGCAATGATCGGCGAACGTGTTCGAACGGTTCGGCGCAAGACGTTTTCCGCTGCTTCTTCGGTCGAGGAATCTCATCGGACGTGCAAGACCGCGCTGGCGTGCACAAGGGACCTAAAAATACGATTCTCCACTCGGCCAACGCTTCCGGCGGTATGGCGTGGTGCCCAGCCGTTGGCAAAAGTTTGCACATGGTTTTATTCTCACGCCCGCAAAAGTTTTCCCGTGCAGCAAGATTCTTGTGTCGATGTTGCTGCGAGGAAATGATGGCGCTCTTTCTTGCAGGGGAGGCAGGGGAGTTTTACTGTACAATCGAACCCTTGTTTTTCGCATGTGTTGCCCCAAGGACGACATCGAACCGAAATCTGATAGCGTAAAGAAAGTGCTCACACTTAATCGCGAGTAAAGAAACATGTGAACAGTGGTGGAAGAGAAGCCGAAGGTTTCTTTGGGTCTGTGTATTGGCTGCACCGATAAAACAGTAGGGGCCATTCATCAAACAGACTGTATACGGACTTTACGTAATCCTGTGATTGGGGATCCTGTCGGTTCGGTCGGCACCTAACATCGGCCTCCCGTTCCGTCAATAGACGCATCGATTGGTGGCGGTATGCGCGAAACTGCCCAACCCAGCAACCCACCGACTCTAGCCCTCGTGCAATCGTGAGGCGAGTCACGTTTGCTGACCGACGTGCCGCTGCCGGATGCTCGGCTTGTCGGACGAAAATGCGCCACGCCAGAGACCCCTTGCACATTCCACCGGAAAACCACGGACTGTGACATGTGAGACACGAACGAATTAATGAATGACCGCAACAACCGCCAAGCTGCTCGAGCGGGAGGATGGACCGGGGACCGCCGGGGGCGCCATATACGCCTGAGCTGACAGGTTGACTTTGATCTGGCGAGGCAGTGGATAGGAAAAGTGTCCGTCGTTCTTGTCACGCAGTTCGGCAGTAGGAAGTGGTTTTCGGTTAGAAAAAGCTAAGCAGGCGGAAAACGACCGGAAAATGGATTTACTTACTTGCAAGAAAAAAGAAGACTTTCATTCTGTCCGATGCTCCACTGACAGCAGCAAATGTCAATCAATTGGGTTGAAATTGTTCCCCTACAAATAAATGTTTCGTGTCTACTTTCGTGTGGAAACCGCATGGAAATTGTCGCTTAAAATGCATTCCTCGACCATGGCTGCCTTTATCTTCTCGAAGCCATCTTCACATGATGTTCGGTTCATTCATCAGCAGGTTTAAAAAACGGTACTGGAATACATTTACATCGTCCCCTGTCCGACAGCGGCTCTTTCGGTATCGATTGTCTGCAAGTAAATCAATACCACATCGAGCACTTGCAAGACATTTGATTTGGTTCTGCTTCGCACCACCCCAAACGGTTGTGCAAGTTTAAACGCACGTTTCCTGCTGGTTGCAGTGGAACGAAAGGCTTGGGTGAAAGAAAAAAAAACACAGAAAACGGTTTCGCCCTACCAAACACCATCATTTGCATACAGATTAGCGCGGGCCGCATTGTAGCGCACCCAGATGTGGGTTTCCGTTACAAAATCGATTGCGTACTCGTACCATGTTGTTTCCACACGCTCCATACCTCCATGCGCTGGGCTCCCACAGCTCCCTTCAGATATCTTCTGAGTGGTTTTCTTTTTTGTTATTTTCCAATGTAAAAAAAAAAGAACTCTTAAAGCGGATTAAGATTACCGCTAGCAAGAAAGTTGCGTTGCTGCACGAAGTCTGCAACCCCATAACCCCAACGGCTTGGTTAACCCATTGCTTTCCCTCACTCACCACCTTTTTGCCACCTTTTTGGTGAGTCTTCTACACTTTCTTCTCTTTCGTCTCGCGGTAACGTTCCAGCAGCAACTTTTCGGGCATCGTTGCTGCGCGTGTAAGTGGGTTACCATATCTTCGCCAACATTCGCCGGTGACCCAGAATTTGTGGATTTTCTCCCGGCTTTCGATGCATTGTTGGGAAAGTTTTCGCGGTGAAGAATTTTCTCCCCAAAGCGTTCACGGTCGTCTCCTGCCCAAGCGTCTCGTTTTGTTCGGTGGCGGATGGATAATGTGTGTGGACGCTTATCGCTTTAAAATCGCGTCGCCCGAACGGTTTCCGGCTGTTATTCCGATATCGTGCCGTTCGTTCATTTATCGATCGACAGTTGATGGCTTTCGCGTGATCCTCCACCGTCCAGAATTCTCCCCGACAAAAGAACGCGTTGTCCTCAAACCTTCCGCTCGTAGACACTATCGTCCCGATACCATCGCACGAGTTGGGTTTTTTTCCCCTTCCGCCGCAAGTTTTTCACGCTTCAAATGGAACCACACACACAGAGACATACGAGCACTCCCCACAAAATAGGGCTGTGGTCGGTTTGCATTTCCGCGTGCCATGTTTCCATCCAAACATCGCGACTAACGTGCCAAACTGCTCGCGGCACTGGCACGACAAACGACAAAACGATGACGACGGAAATGATGCGGGGGGTGTTTTAGGTGGATTTCTATATTTAAACCCCCCCGCCAACGAATGTTTCCCTCACGACTTTCCATCACGCCATTTGCGATGAGTCGATAGCACTTTTCCCCCGGCTACTCGCTTCCCGTGCGGGGGCAGGTCGGTGTGACTGGCATGAGGGAGAGTGTAGTAATTGCAGCAGCGGAGAACGTTGTTGCAGCTGCACCATCTGTATGCAAACTCCCACACACGCAGACTGGGACGGACGGAGTTGGTGGCTGCAATTTTATCCTCTTCTCGCGCGAACGACCCGTCGTCGAACTGGGTCGGACGTTTCAGTTCCAATTGAATAATAACATTTCAAAGCTGGCTGCTATTTTGTGCCGTGTGGACGCGAACGTATCTGTCTGCACTTGCAGGACGGAGGCGTGCGGGATCGGCAGTAGGACGCATACTGAGTTTGCTGTATCACGACGAAAGCTGAACTCTCTATTAGCAGTGATGTGATGAACGATGACGTTTCGAAAAGATTTATGCATATCGATCCTGGGTGTGTTATGGCTGAGAGTGGCAGCGGTCTCTCGCCTACCGATTAACTCCTTCTTTGCAACCCGAAGGGCGTAGGATACTAAGTAAGGGAAGGTTGAAAACAAAAAAACAAAAACAACCCTACAAGAAGGTAATCAAGATAGCGGAAGTGGATTTTGCTTTGAGGGACTATCCATCTCATTTCCGGTAATGTTTCCTGCAAGATCACGCTGTGCCAGGGATTTGGAAAAGCGCTTTCCGTCACTCGAAACGGAAAAGGGATAAAAGTTTTTTACTCTGTTCTTCGCTCCTTCTTTTGAAATTTTCGCTCTCCCTAAGGCGCAGCTACTAAACACTTAATTGCGCTGCTCCTTTTCAAAGAATCTGTTTCGGGTTGAGTAATTTTTCTTTCTCCAGGATCAAGCGCGTTTATGGAATGACATTTCCGTTCGCGACCTTTACAGTGAAAACTTTTTCCTCCTGAAGGAGTAAGCACCTTTAAAGGCACTGAAAACTTTTGGCCTAAAGTAACGTATAGTTCCTTGCGTTTTTCATTACGCACTCCTTATTCATTGGGAAATGCCTTTTGAAGTTTCTAGCTAACGAAGTTGTGCATTTTAACTTAAACAGGAAAAGTCTTTTTTTTTCTGCCATAAAACACTTATGCTAAGGGTTGTGACGGTACGGTGTCTTAAATGTTGCCGAAATTATCTCTCTGGCCAACATTTTCGACCATGAACCATCACGGACTGGCTGTAATGTTGCAAAACTGGAGCTATTAGTTGAGTTGTGTTCACCTTGGCTTAGAGTGTTTGTTTTGCCGAGTTTATTAATACTCCACGCAAACTGGGGACAATGCTCACTTGTGCATTATACTTCAACGTTTTTTGTTGTTTTCTGCACATAAAGATTGGCAACACAAATTTGGGGTTTCACTGCCTAGCTAGGCTAGGTGGTTATAAAATATGTTGCAACAAATCTCTATTGTTCATTGGATCCATTGGAACTTTTTTTCTTATCCAAAAATGCCATGAGCCGTTCGATGCAAGGTTTTTGTTCCAAAAACATATCCCCCCCATTTTACTCCATATTTTCGACCTCTGTTTCGATTGATATCATAGAACTGCAGTAAATGTTTCAGTGCCATTCATAAAAACAAAGAGAACGAGGGAAAAACTGACCGCACCAAAGCTTCCCGCCAGCATAGGACTGCACGAATTGCTGCACCATAATTGATGGTGTCTCCCTGCATTTCCCAGGGGTCATAAAACTTTCAGCCATTCCGTCAGCTCAATCACTAGGATTGTTTTGTTCGTGTGTGTGTGTGTGTATTTACTGTTTTTTTTTCGCTATCCCGTTGTTTCAAAACCCGAAGGCGTTCCATTTATCTTCACACGACCCCAGCTGGCAGCGGCCTGCACTTTTTTATTGCCTTTAAATTATTCATGAATCCAATGGCGAACTTAAGCCGCCGAAAGCTACGGGCGGTGTCCAGTCTGCGGGAGTTGTTGGTGGCTGAAAAACGTGCCCCACCCCCATCGATTGATATCTCCCAACCCGACGACAAGCGTTCGAGCAATGTCGATCAGTTTATCAGCCGTGCCGTGCGCGATAAATGATGCCACCCTGCCGTTTAATTCACCCTAATGATGGGCTTGGCTTCACAGAGCTCAAGAAGCGCAGGGAAAGTGGAACCAGTTGCATAAAAGGGCGAAAAATAGACCTGAAAAGGTAGAGACAAAAAAAAACAAAGGAAATTGATTGGGGTCTTGTGCCGGAGAATGCGCTGCAGCTCTCGATTATTATGTTGGTTTCCTTTTGGACCAGTGCCGCCACTTGCTCGGCTGTCATTTGCGTTCAATTGCACCGAGAGTCACGTACTGGGTCAAGTAACTGCGGCAGAACGTTATAGAAATGCTGTTCCGCCGGGACAGAGTGTTATTCGTCGGCTGGTTGGCCTCTGAAGATCAAATCACCTGCTCCGCAGATGCAAAGTTAGTAATTTAATTTAATTTCTCCAGGAAATGTTACGGGTTTCCTGTTTCCGGGGAGGAACGAGATGCTTGGGGAGCCACAATCGTGAAAGAGAGTTCTGCTAAAGTTGCATAAATGCCCTGCCACCCCGTCATCGGTTCCATTTTCCCTCCTGCAGCGTCAGTGGGGCTGGTAGTATCCTTTCGTGCCACTAGAAGCGTCTGTTGACATTGGCTTTGATGGCTTCACAAAGACACGCTCACAAGCTCGCTGCCGGATGGGGAAAAGGACGGACGGGAGGACGATGGGACGACGCTGCAGTCGCGACAGACTACACGACGTCGGAACCATTTGTCTACTTCCGGCGGTGCGCACGAATACATCAAGGATGCAAAGATCGGCCTGTTTACGATAATCGTTTGTTGGGCTTGCGCAGGGGAAAAAAAAGGCTTTTCCCCGTCGGTGTAGTGGCACTCGTGAACGCATTTTTCCCGTCCATCGCAGCTGCACATGCGCAGAGGGAAACTAGGTTAGCGGGACGCGTTAGGCCTGGGAGGGGAAATTCGCCATCCGGCGCTCACTACCGACACAAAGAAAATTGTGTCAAAAGGTTCGACTGTTGGCTAAAAGGTTGGCGTAGCGTACGCGTACAATGCCGCGATGGCACTCTTGAGGGGATGCAAAAAAGGAGCAGCATAGATAAGTGTGCCACTCGGGGGGAAAATGTGACATTTTGACAGTACACTTTCGGCGGCGCGACATGTGGTGCCATCTGGCGAGCAGAAGCTAAATGGAGAAGGTTCGATTAAGGAGTTTTCTAAGGTGTTTCATTTTAGATAAATCCAACCCGACACAGCCATCATTAAATTGGTGTATTGTTATTATTGAAAGTAAGCGCAAACAACACCCCATTGCCATCGTTAAAACCCACGTTTCCTGAAGACAAAAAGACACCGCTCCGGTTGCAAAATGTGTGTCCTTTCAATGGGCCTTTTATCCTGTGAGCTTTCATTGCTCAAAGCTTCCTTCGAAAGCTCGCTGCTTGGTGTCCTTTGGAGGCTCTGCTGTAGACACCTCCACCCACAACGGGACGGGTATTGTGACGTGTCAGTTTAGGGTGGCGTCAGGAGTACACACCCCCCCAAAACGGGGCACACATACAACGGTCGGTTGGATTAAATTATTGGAGCAGTGACACAACCGACAGCTGCTGGAGGCAAAATATATACAGCCCGCGAGTGTCGAGAGTCAATGTCAAACGTGAACCGTGGAGGGTAAAGTGCACAACTCTCGGTTATCGCGGAGAAGGATATGCCTGTCTGTTGCGAGATAAAGGTCTCTGTCTCTCGCGAGAGAGAGAAAGGGAGCAGTGTGTAAACTTCTCCAGTGAGCGTGCGAAGGCTCGCCACTATTGCGACTCGCGGGTTTGTTGGTAGTATACATATATCCTTACCCAACGCTGCTCGCAGTCGAAGCTGGTCGAACGGAACGTCCGCTCTGGCGCCGGCAAAGAAACGCTCTCTCGAGTGTACGGGTGTATTTTTTTCCTGCTAGTTTCCGTAGTTTTTTTTGTTTGTGTGTGCGCCTCCACCGTAGTCAATTTTTCCTCGAGGTCATACAAACGTCACGAGGCGTCCGTCGTGAGTGGAAGTGGGCTGCCTTACAGTGGCCGTAGTTGGTCGTCATCTTCGACCGTGCCGTGCCGTGGCTGTGCAGTCGGTGGTGCTTTTCGGGGTCCGTCCGAGGGCAGCAGGAAAATATGTGAACCGTTTTGGGCGATAGACGCAAGGCTCGCAATAGTGTGCTCGACGCGTTGTGCAACCTTTGTGCAAGTGAAAGTCGTATCAGCGAAGGACACGCCAGATTGTAGCCTACGCGATCCCGAAACCTCCGCTCGAACAAACTGATTCCGTGTGTCGGGTCTTTACTACTTCTCTTCCGCTTTTGGCACGCTACAGCTTCCACTATTTCTATCAACCATTTCCATCCATTTCAATTCAGCCTCATCATTGCCTTTCTATCGCATTATGATTTGCTGCATGTGGAGCACTTAATCTGGGGCCCCTTTTTGGCGAGCGGTCATTTTCCATTTTTGGCATTTCCTTCAGCTCATCGGAAAACCTGTGTTATCTCTCAAGGACTTTGTGGGCATTCGCTTGTTCACCGTTTTTTTCCCCATCCCCTGTTATTGTCTATCGTTCAATTTGAAATCATGCGAGAAGCTTTCTTCATTCCGTGCCAATGAGTCCTACCCATCTGCCGTTGATTTTGGAGGCGTTGCAAAGGAATTCACGTGTTTGCTGATTCGTGAAAAGCTGCACAGCCGTACCAATTGGTATTGTATTCCTCCTTTTTCCTTCAGTTCCCATCTAAACCCAGCTATCTTCCTTCTGCACTTGTACTATTCTCTTCGCCTTCTTCCACTTTTCGTGCTTTGCTCGACTCGGTTCTGTTCCACCACTCTGTCCTTCTACTTTCATCCCCCAAATCGTCCATCGTTTCCACGCCTGGCAAGTGGGGCAAGCGTTGATACATGTAGCTGTTGTGAAGTGCTAGTATTGACGACAAACGCAAAAAAAAATTATCGGAAAAAGCTCACGTGAGACGGGTGGAAAACGGCAAGCCAATTCGGCACCCTGCTCACAGAGGGATTACAGATGTTGCTCCCGATGCTGCCTTAGCCTGGTGTAACAAGAAGATGTGAAAAGGATCGAAAAGAAAAGGGTGCAGTGAAGGTGATGCACTAGCCACGCTGTGTTCCTCCTGCGATGCTTATCAGCAGCAGCCTGTGCTGAGCAAACGACGAAGCCGAGCATCGGTGGTCCAACAAACAAAGCAAGCGAGGGGGGGTGCAGGATTATCAGGAGCGGTAGTGATGATGGTAGCTGATAGCTGCCGCCTCCGTGAGCCGGAACTGCCGTCAAAGTCGGCCTGCGGACAAGAGGCCCTACGTCGCTGGGAAACGTCATCGGCGCTGCTCAACCGATACCGATAGCTGATATCCGTCGGTTGTACGTGTGCGCTCTTGGGTGTGTTTGTGCGCTCGGTGTGTGTGTGTGCTTGCTTGTGTACGTGTGTAAGGGTAAACAGTCGGAAGCATATTAGTGTGAAAGGAAAAAAAATAATCAGAGAAAGAGCCCAGCGAAGCAAGAGCGAGAGCGAGAGTGGAGCGAGAGAAAAGGGACGCGTGTCCTTCTCTGGATAGCCGCCTTCGCCAACCCCACGACCGCGGACTCCGACGCACACTGGAACACGCTCAGCTGTCACGTCACGCGTGACGACGGATACGACTACCACAACAGGGAAAGCACCGAGGACGACAGCGTTTTGCCACGCTGCTGTCGGCCGCAGAAAAAGAAAGGATCACCGAAAGCTTCTGCGGTGCAAGGCGTCCCCTTCCGAGGTGGGAGGTGGTAGTCGGCGGAAAGGATGATTAGTTCAAACTTCAAACAAGAGGTAGTGTGCTATTTTTAGATGAACACCATGCTTCTCACCACCTTCGTGCTATTGATGGTGCACCTGCATTTCCCAAGAAGAAAAACAACCGGGAGACCAGAAATGATTTGCTGTGCTCCCGGAAGGAAATAGAAAAAAAAAAACACGAGCAAGGAACTGGCGACGTTCTGTCGTGCCGTGCAACAGGAAACCAATGGTGTACCGTTCATTTATGTGTTTGCAAGGCAGGTCTCTCTTTCCCCCCCCCCGTTCCTGGTGTAAACAAACAGAACGATTCTCCGTTGGCCTAAATGCACCCAGCTGCATGGCAGCAGTGCAGCAGTGAGCTCGGCGATGAGCTCGTTATGTAACGCAAACGATGCAACGAATAATAGCAAGCAAACCCCCGCCCAGCCCAGGGCGGGGTGAAGGAAAAACAAAGCAAACGGAGACCGAGGAACACCGCCAGTCACGTGTGGCTCTGGCGCACCGTAATAGATCATGCTCCGCTCAACATATTTTCCGTGGTGGCCTCTGGCGTCTGCCCGAGTTGCTTCTTGATAGCGGATGAACGGTCGGAGTTGCTCTTGTGCACCTTTCGTGTGCCATTTATGTTTTTCTGGAATGATAAAGGGAAGAAAAAACGGTCGTATCACCCATAACCTAGTCACCAGTACAAATGCTGTGTGTTGAAACGGTCCGTTTTGCATAAAGCGATGCTTAAGATGATGGGTGCTACTTTCCTTTGAATGTGCCCTACAGGTTCACTGTAACATAGACTTTCACTAGACACGCCTCGGTACAACAAAAAAACCTATCATCTCCAATGGATGGCTTCGATCAACATCGCCTTTCCTTTCGAGTTCTTGGCTTGGCGATCGCTTGCGATTTGGAGCACGTGTCATTCGTTTACGCAACCGTCTTTCCATTTTCGCCGAGAAGCATAATCCACGGGAGATGAGATGGTGGGGTCCGTTCATCGTCCGTTCACCTGCTTCCCCAAGCACTAAGCGAACCTCGACCATGGTTTAGTTTGCGCGAGTTGCGACCGGTAGGCATACGTCAACCACGCGTCGAAAAAGAAGCGCACGCCAGCAAGCGTGTTTGGCGTGTAATTAATAAATCTTCCCACCGGCCCGAGGAAGGTTTCCCGGGGCGTAGGTAATACACCGGGGAAAACTTGGCACAACTCGGCATTGATTGAGAGTGAGTTTTCGACTTTCGGCAGTGCGGGGTGTTACGTGGCAATGTGGGGCTGAGGGTTACTTGTTTCTTCACGCTCGGGTTCGTTCGTTCGTTCGCTCGGTGCAATGTGGAATAATTTTTCATCGCTCAATGATGTCAGCTCATCGAAGGGCTCGAAGGTCTTTTTGGGGGGGGGGGCCGAAAAACGGTCGACTTAGAGAAAGAGTGAAAGTTGCCAAAGGTTGGAAAGTTTGGGCAAACGCAACACAAACGATTAAACGAGTTACACAATTGAATTGACCATACATGTATCTTTTTGTTTAAATGTTAATGATTTCTTAGGAGCATAATTTACCACTTTTCAATCTGTACGGATCGCATCCCTGGGTTAGAGTGAACTGCATCCACCCAACGCAGGCTGAAGTCATAAATAAGACACCCGTTGGCTCATTGGACCGATCCACCGTTCTCCAGTGCAATTGTTTGTCCATTCCCTTGCCTTTAGTGGCACCAAGAAGGGATTACATAAAATGCCTAGGGTACAACACTGGGGTTGTTCTTTGCGTGCGTGCGTTCAGCCGCGGCCAAAGAATGCATAAACGCGCGTGTAAAACGCGCTGCTTGGCAGTGTGGTCCGATCGGCGGCACGGATTTAAAGGAGAAAGCAAGAAGAATACTCCCGGGCGGAAGTTTGACGCCAGACTGTTTACAACACCGACTTGTGTGTATGTAAGTTTTTTTTTTTTTGCTTTCCTGCTGTTCGTTAGAGCACGACGCACCGCGGACCTCCAAAGCTGCGGTTGGTCATGAAATGAAATTCTTGGTATTCCAGGCGGCCTAACAAACTTGTGTTTGTAAATAATTTATGCTAGGTCGCACAAGAATGAAGTTAAATGTAGTTTTTTCCCTCTGTTCCAGCCTTTCAACATGCTTGATGAGAACAAAAAAAAACTAATGTTTATGTTTCGATTTTCTCTTCTTTCGTTTTAGGTGAGTACCGTTCAGCACAAGCTGGAGAATGCGGGTTGCATAGATTAACGATTGCATTATGCCGGAAGGGTAACCTTCACGAGGAAACGTACAATGTACTGTGGTAAAAGTATTATTAAAAATGCTTGACAAATTGTCAAGCGCCATGTCAGTACATCAGACGCAGGTCGATAAGACGTATTTCATCAAGAGGAAAAAGCAAAGCAACTTAAAGTGTTATTGGCAAAATTAATTCTCACAGGTCTCTTTTACGAAATTGCCCAGGGAAACTACGCACTGTTACCCGCAGAGGATGCTTTTCGTTTCGAAACACTGCCTGCCATAAAACGCACCATAAACTACAAAGTCTCAAGTGGTCCCTCGATGAAAAACGGGCGTTCCCCTTTCTGGACGTTCCCTACAACAATGACGTAACCAATAGTACTATATACCTCTGGGGAATACGACGGAGGAGTCCCTGTTGTACCCGTCTGGCACCAGGACTTTCGAACATACGGATCCCTGGATCCTGGGTACATAAAAATGGCAAACAAAAACCACGCGTACGATGGCGTCCAAAAGAGCAGCCGCGTGAACGCAGGACCATCTCTGACGAAGCTTCTGTCGTCCTATTTCTGTGATGCTTGATACTTTCCTTCTTTTTTTGTCAATAGAAATGAAAATATCTTGCACCAAAAAGCACACCGACCGAGTACGAGGCAAAAAGGGTAATGTACTGCCGCTGCTGCGTGTGCCCCGTAGGGTTGCCAATGTAATGGCTTGGGTAAGCAAACGGAGAATCTCCGACTTGTAAACAGAGGAAAATGTGTCATACCTAATGAGCAAACCCATTGTCGACGAAACAATGGTGGAAACTGGTGCACATATGTTTCCCAACGGCAAAACCCGCAGCCACAGCAGCGTAACTCCGAAAGCGTTTGCGGGATGCTGAGATGCTGGGGACAGATTTTTGTCCATCCTTTTTCACCCGTCTGAGATGATACGCCCATAGGGTACATTTAAATTACATCGTGCACATCTACAGACAGCCAGGTGGACGTTTAAATGGTTGGCCATGTCAAAATGTCACCTTCCTTATACCTTGCCCGAACGCTTCACCCTGCTCAGCTGTTTCGCGCGCCCCGAAACCGAGTGTACCTTGGTGTTACACGCAAATTGGACACGGCGTTATGAGCGCACGATAATCAAGAATAATATAATTTCCACCTCCAACATCCGAAGCGGAACTGAACGCAACTTCGACAGGACAGGCCGATTTCAGGCGAGCCTGTTAACACTCTCGCATACATCCCATCGGTTTGCTTCCGGCGGCGAATCGTGGCAATTTGCGAGCAATTTGTTTCGAGCCCGAAGCCATGGAAATGTTGGGGTTGTTGTGTCCTCCGAAAAGCGCTGGAATATTGCGTGCTTCGGGGTTGATTTTTTTTTAATGGCGCACAAGCAGTAGAAGATTGTGTATTGCGACATAATGTATAGCATTTGTGGCGCACTAGCGTCTGTGTAGTGTACGCGCGACAGTCAAAATAAAGAAATAAATGCGTTCCAGAAATAATTCGAAGCTCATATCCATTTCGATTCCTAAAACAGACAACTCTGGACCTTTTCGGACAGTTTCCTGGGGACCTACAGATGAATGGTGCATTATACTGCCCATTTTTTAATACCATTCGAACCATAAACCCTTGGATCTCGCCAATATACTGTATGTCCTCGGCTGAGAGCTCCGGCACACCCGGCCGTGCCGAGAAGCATTTGCTACCATCCAACGGACGTGCAATGGATCAAGCGTGCCTTGGAAAAAGAATATCGATCGGTTGGATGCACGCACTTCCGTAGGCACATGGAATGTCCTAGATTTCATTCCCTTTTTTTTAGATACCAATTCCGACATCGTTTGCAGTACGACCTATCGCCCTTTTGCTCGACCCACTTGACGCGACGGAAGATGAAACCTTTGCACCTTATCAATCTTTCGTACGAGGACGTTCCGATGCGGCCAGTCCGTGATGGATCGCCTTTTTCAAACCGTTGACCTTTAGCTCGGTATTGATGGGCAGCAATCGATCGGGGCGTAATTCGAACTGATTTATGTTTCGCTCGGAATAGCCATCGATTTGAGTTAGTGTTGGACTGTGATTTTAGGGCACATGCCTTTGATATCGAGCGACCGTATGCGTGTTGACTTATTTTTAACGAAGTTCAACCGAAGGTGCCATATTTGCAGTACACATGATATGCTTTATTTTGATGTACTCTCACAACATAGCGCTGGAAATCTTCAACGGATTGTCGACCGGTATACCTAATATTTTTCAAGGATAAATTAACAATCACCCAACGAAGCCGAGGGTAAGCAAACCAACTGGAATGCAGATCCGAGCGTGTTCATTTCTGTAACTAGGCTACAGGTAATCGGGGCTGTTGCTAAACGTTTGTTTTTACCTGTGGGGCAGCGTTGGAAACTCGTTTAATCCTTGGCTTACCACTCCCTTTTTTTTGCTCACCAAAGATGTTGGGTAACGTGCATGGTGAAAGAAGAATATTCGCGCTTACCCGTTGGAAATTACCGATGGTTTAGAATTTCTTTGCCAAAAATTCCCTTCCCAGGTATCAGTGCGGTACGATACCTGCACGTTTGAAATTTCCAAATTAATCACCTTCCTCCGAAACGCGTAGATGCCAGTAGGCTCAGTTAGCTAACGGAAGTCAAGCGTGTAACTGTTCGAATGCAGCTGCAGAGCGTCAAGCAATCCGAATTAGAGGGAGAATAATTTCGAACAGTGAAAAGCTAAAAACACAGACCGAAGTCTACTTTCGATCAACTTCAGATAACAATAATTGATGTAATTATTTGCAAGCAGTGCGTCGGAAGAACTGCGTGCACCAAAAGTGTTTGTGGAAGTTCGTTCCGGTGAAAGTTTGACACGAGTGTGATTAGCGCAATTTTGGTGGAAACAACAATCCGTGTCAGCCTTTGCGTGCGGCGGCAAGCGTAAACGAAAGGAAAATCCGACCGAAACGATGGCTTCGATGCGGTTGGCCAGCAACGTTTCCATCAGGCCGCTGGAAAGCAAATTCGACGAAATGATTGACGAGAACACAAGCTACTACATCGACACGAACTCGTTCAGTGCGGTCGATTTCGATCGGTTCATCAATTCGCTGGAAGAATCCTACACCGTACACCATCGATCCGAAGTGAAAGCCACGGAACGGCAGAGTGAAACGTGCGCCGAAGATGACGACGACGAGTACGGTATCTACCATTCGCTGTCTGGGTACGCACGGACCGAGCAGGTCAGCAGCTACGGTGGCACCCCGTCCACCGTGTCATCGGCAAGCTCGTCCGTGGAGTCGCTGCCGCAGCTAAACGCACCTCACAACACGATGCTCCACGCCGAACGGTCGCCGATAGTGACGCGCAAGAGTTTCCTCAACATCTTCCAGTACTTCGACCAAGACGTCACGCTGGACCGGGACCTGCTGGAGGAAGATTCCTCTTCGGATGAGGCACGGAGTAACCGTGTCAGCCGCTATTCGATGGTGGAGTTGATGGAGGAGAAACTCGAGCCCCGGCGTGGTTTTGCGTCGAAGAAGAGCAACAAATTGGTGCTGCGAGAGTGGGACACGAATGTGGAGCGAGTGAAGGAAGTGCGACCTCCGACTGGCCGCGTTTCGGAGCAGCGGCGCGTCGGCCGTCTGAACGAGCAGCTGTTGAAAGTGTTCGAAAGTGAGGAGACCCCTTGCGCGAACAACAGTCTGGTCCGGGGATGGCGAACGAATGGTGGCAAAGCGAACGCCACGGCGCCCGAGAAAGTGTCCATCGTGCAGCATCACCACAACCCGATTGGGCAGCCGAAAAAGTTGGCTAAAAGCGCCGAGAAGAGGCAGAATCGTGACGCTGACGGGAAGAAGACGGACAGATCGGTAGTGGCGAACGCAAGCGCACCCGTGTCGAATGTGGCTGCAGACGCCCGTCAGCAAGTGAACCACGCGGACTCGCGGAAGGCGAAGATCGTTAACGCGGCCCCGAAGATTCAGCAAGTGTTGAGCAAACCGGCGCCCAACCAGCGCAACCTGAAGGACACGAGCGGAACGGTGCCGGAACGGGACAAGTGCTACGTGCGGAATATCAACGACCTCTTCCTGCAGTACCGAAGCCGGGAGCGCACGGATAATGGGACGTTCAGCGACTTCAACCAGCACGTGCGGGAAGCGATCGAAGAGATAGAGAAGATCGAGGAGAACCACGTCCGGTCGGTGCTGGGGAAGCATGCGTTCGAGCAGCCGCCGGGCAACAGCGTCAACGAAAGCAGCAGCCCTAGTTACGTAGGCGAATCAGCGCGCCCTTCACCGGTGGAATTCGCCGCAGCCGAAAGCGACTGGGAACCGGTGACGATCGAAGAGCCGCCAAAGCTCAAGTTGGAGGCCACCCCAGAGAAACCCGCCGAATCCGCCGTCGACATGCACTACCGGCTGCGGCATGACACCTACCGGCACCAGATGAACAGCCTGATCGAGACGGACCAGTTTGTGCGCATGAGCGCGCCGGATCGCAACCGCCTGTACCTACTGGACACCATCTTCAACCGGTCGCACCTGAGCCTCATCCATACCGTGCTCGCCCTGTTGCAGGAAAACATCGGCAAGGGCGACCGGGTGCTGCTGGAAGCCAGCATTAATGGGCCCGTACCGAGCGCGACCAGCAACCGCTTCGTCGACACGCTCGCCGGTGGATGCTACCGGATCGACGCCATGACGACCAGCGCGTCCGGCGAGAACTGCGTCGAGCTGGACGTGCTCGCCGTCGACGAGCGCACCGGGCGTATGCTGAAGATCACCGTTGAGTTCGTGATCGACGTCGCCGACAAGCTGACGTACGTGCACTCCCGGAAGGCGAACAACGTCGACGAGTTCCACTTCGTGGTGCGCATGGTGTTCGAGGTAAATCGTAAACGATCGCTCAAATCCGGCATGTTTCCGTTTCCCCCCGTCCAATGTGGAGCGCTCTTGCGGGAGCATCTGCGGCGGGTAGCCGATTGTGTGAAGACGTGGAAAAGCACGGCGATTGATGTTCTGCGGGCTTTTCCGGTGCCGAAGCGAAAGAGTCACAGAAGGTGGTGGCATTTACTGAACAGTAAACTTATCTGACCGGTTTTACTTCTCGCTGCTGGAACTGTGCAAAGTAGATTTTTTTATATGTTAAAAAAAACCCCTATGTTAAATTGTTTATAAGAATCCGCATTGAATAATTGTACATACTGACTATGAAGAAGAGAAATAAAAGATTTCAAACTAAACAACAACTGGTGTACATTATTTTTCCGCTCTCGGATTCGGTACTGGCTTTTGTTGTTTAGGGAATCGATTTCTTTCTTCATCGAAAGGGTACGAGGTACGGTTCATGTCACTTTAAACTCGTAGCTTCGGCTTCAAGGAGCCCCCTATTTGGAAAAGATGAGCCTGAAGAGGAAGAGCACGAAAACATCCGGGGTTTCCTTCCACTAGTTGGTTCTGGTTCGTTTCAATCAATTGAGGTTCATGAAGCGATTGTTCACAATTTATTAGCAAGAGCTTGAAGAGGGCGATGGAAGTAAGCAGTGTTGGTTTCCCAATCTGGAGCAGTTTCACTTGATCTCCGCTGTAAATAGAATTGGCTCGCGGGAGAAAAAAAAAACGGGAAAGTAAACTAGCCTTGTAGTTTATCACTCAGGTGAAAGGCGTAAAAGGGAACGTTAACGAACGGTTTGATTTCAACAAACCAAAAATGTCTGTAGAAATGCCAATGAAATGAATTTTCTAACCTTCGTCATTTTCTTGTATTGTCCTTTGTAGCCCCCGGAGAATGAGCTGCAGAAGTCGCACGAAACGGGAACCAACCTGAGCGAACATCAGTTGCGCGTGCAGGCGTCCCTGCAGCGGCTGAACATCCCCGACTGGTACAAGCAGTACTCCGGCAAGGATGGTCCGGCAAACACGACCGCACCGGTGCCGACCGCCGGCGCTCCTGGCGGCATTCTGCGAAAGCGCAACAGCGACGTCGGCCGCTGGACCGGGCTGAGCTCGAAGACCACTTCGCTCAGCTCGCTCGGATCGCACCGGTCGGACCGTAGTCCAGTGATGCTGAGTCCCTCCGCACACAGTCACCACGGTCAGACCGGGTTCTCGCGGTGGTCCACGTCGCACCTGAACTCGAACCAGACGTCGCCGAGCGTCTCGACGCGCGGCTCGTTCACCCGAGGCGGCCTGAATGCAAGCGCCATGTCCGGCTACTCGACGGCGTCCACCACGGCCGGCACCGCTGGCACCAACAGCAGCGCCGGCGTCGGTGGCCCCAGCACCATCCGGAACTCGTTCCGTCAGCCCTACCTGGGCTGGAGAAGCCAAGAAAAGCTGTCCCAGCCGAGGACACCAGCGGAAAGGTATGGCGTCGCACGTCCCTTGCAAAGACACGGTGCGGTGCAACATCAAACTGATCCTCTATTTGTTTTTTTTTCTGTTACAGACTGGCATCATCACTGCTGCAGCAGCAGGGCAACAGCGGCAAGCAGAAGGAACAGCACCATCAGCAGCAGTTGAAAGAGCATCAACAGAAGGGCAACCGGCAGCAGAAGGAGGAGTCCGTCGTCACGCCGGAAATCCAATCATCAATCATAGAAGTAACGTCAGCGATTGTACATTATGTAAATGACCAAACAAATCGACACTCACGCAGTAGATCCACTAGTCCAAGCCAAAGGTAAGATCGGGTGAAGCAGGATTTTTGTTTTCTCTTTGGAGACGATACTGTACATTACCGCCGACAGCGCTATCTAATTCATTTCCCCTTGTGTTTTAGATGTTGGCTAGAAAGTTCATTTGTTGGCACCCGGCCGCTCGATTCCCCGCAAACGCCAATGATCGAGAATAGTTCCGTTCTAGGATCCAGCCACCAAAAGCAGCAGCACCAGCAGCAGCCGCAAACGGCCGGTGACCACTATCGGTTTAACGCCGGGATGAATGGCGTCGGTGAGTCGACCCTGATCTGAGAACTTGTGCTCGTTTCTATTCCTACTCCCACCCCCTTTTTTCTGTCGCTCTTCAGTACGAACTTACGTTGCGTTACGTTTTGTTTACACGATTATTTTCCTGTGTATCATTGTCACATCTTCATCAAAAAGCGTCATTATCATCGTCGTACTTTATACCACCACACAAGTACTGTTTCTATCATTATGTGACGTTCTTTTCTTCTTTTTTGTTATGATCACACACGGTCGAGAGCGCAGTGTGTTTCAAACGCGATGCTCTTTAGAGACGAACTCGAATCCCATTGTAGAAACGCGAGACTAGGGATTACAAGATTTGTATTTTGTTTATCAGTTCGAAACCCAATAGGTCCATATTTGGCTCTATTATTAGTTATAATTGTAATCTTTGTACGACATATACAAAACCGATCGGGTGACTGGGAGGGTTATAGCGGAAAAAAAAGTTTTTACCCCGTAAAAAGAAAGCAAAAAAAGGTAAACTGAATCCTTTCGAATGCTGTCTATTAGATCGTATAAGTGATGTTTAACGTGAGTCCAATTGCTCATTGACAAGGAAACCGAAGGTGCACTCTCTACAATTTGTCAGTTACGGTTGTTTTTTTTCCGTTTCGCCCATTTGTGTCAGTTATCGTTTATTTTTAAACACAATTAAGTTGTGTTGGTCAAATTCAATTCCCGACGCAATAGAATATCGCGAAACAAAAGGGGCTAGCGCGTGTAGTAGAGTTCGAAGCCCAGTAAAACTATTCGTGTTTTACTATTAACCACTCGATCAGTTGTTTGTTATATTTGGAGGAGATTTTTGGGACGAAACAAAAGAAAAGTACAACACCAAGAATATTCTTATACCTATTGCTATTGCAATATCGGTTTGTGAGACAGTTAACTTCCGCAAGCAGGACACCGGTTCGTGCGTGACGCAAAGGTAGGGATGAACAAACCTACCGAACGTAGCGATAGGCGGTAGAGCAGAGAGCAGCATTTTTGTCTGCATACGAAGTGCATTTTGTCCCCCTTGATAAGCACGGTACGGTTGTATGGAAAGAGTAATTTTTTATAAGAACAATAGCCATTGTGAAAAAAATATATATATATAATTCGGGCAGAGACAATGTTCGGAATTGTAAGAAACCGGTACCAACATCGAGAGTAAATTTGTGGAACAGGGATAGCAAATCATGTCATATTTTCTTCTTGATTCAATATTTTGAGGTTGGTTGGATTTTGTAAACAAAAATAGCTAGAAAAAGTCACAGAACCGCTCTAAAACAGTACCTAGGCTCGTATGTAAAGACCAAACCATCACCGACACCGCAAACGTATTGCTGGGAACGAAATGCCACCGATCACCTCCTCTTATTTAAAATTAACATTAAATTAAGGAGTGTTTTGATTTGCGGCGTTAGGAAGGGGTAAAGAAACTAACACAAACAGACAACAACGTCAAGGGCCAATTGTCAACTCTCAAAAACTCCGTTTGGAATTGCAATGCACTGCTGTTTCGTGCAAGAATATTCTTCCCTCGCACTCCCAGATCGAAGCTATGCCTTCGCAAATGATCAAACCCAATTTTTTTTTATAGTGCCAAAATTAGCTTTCCCTGCGAGAAATCAAGATCGTTCAATTAGGATCGCTTAAAGTGCATCATTTTTTACGAGATTATATTTTAAGTGCAAAAAATGCTGTAGAAACAACGCCAGTACATACGAGAGAGGAAAACAACGTACTATCCCATTTCCAATGTCCCACTGGTTGCAACAACGGTGTGAAATATCGGCTTTGTTGAATGGTTTTGAGACAATTGTGACGATTATCCACATTTTCTGACGCTCTTTTCTAAACATTTCTTGGAGTAACGGAATAAACCGAACGGCTCTAAGTATCAAGTAACCGAGTAGGGTTAGGGGTTTTGCTAAGTTCACGACAGAAAGAAAAGAAAAAAACGAACACGATCGAACGACGAACCTGCGTAACTGTAGATGCTTTCCTTTTATTAGTTGACGGACAGTAGATATACAGTGCAAACGATACGAACAACACCTGTTTTGTTTGGGCTTTTAGTTGATAAGTTTTAAATGTATAACTTTCATCGTATGATAATTATTATTATTTAAATATTTTGCATAATTTGTATAAGTATTATTATCGTTTACAATAAACAACAACCTTTTCAGCTGCAATATATCCATGATAAAGAGATACACTTGTTTTGTTTGACGTGTTTTTGTGTTTCCTTTTAGGGTGACGATTTGCCTTTATTAGAGTTTTTCTTTCCCTTATGCCTCTGTTACAGTTTTCGTGTACTTTATTTAGCTGCTTACCGGGAGATTCTCCGTACGTTCGACTGTTTGCGAAGATATTTGCGGGGGCTTCAAAATTGTTTTTATTGGCATGAAGTTTGCTTAAGTAGCGTGTACGTGCCTTGTTTTTTTTTTCGTTCCTATCTACCAAATGTTCTTCTTTGTAAATACCTAAAACCGTTCCGTCGTTGGATACTTACTGGAGAAGGTCTTCACCCCACATGTTCACTGTTGGCCAGTATTGGGAAAAAAGAAGAAAAAAAAATTACTCTTAAGCTCTTTGCTTTGTTTGCGCTTGCCATCAACGTTTTCAGTTTCAATCATCCAACGCTTGGTGGAAGTACTTTTGTGTTTCTCTTTCTTCTTCCCGCAAAGCAGCAAGAGAAGAGAAAACTATATTATACAAAAAAAAATCTAACCACCGCCCACTGCCCTGCCCTGCAATCTCACTCACGATCGGCCCTGATCGCGATCACTATTCAGCGTAGATATGCAGCCCCGGAACGTTTGAAGAGATCCGTTTTGTATGTTTCCAATATTTTCTCTTTTCTTTTCTCTCTTTCTCTCTTTTCTCTCTCTTTATCTCTCTCTCTCTCTTTATCTCTCCCGTCGGGTGTGTCCGCCTTTTGCTGGGTGGTTTGCGCGATCGCGGTGTGATGTTGATGATGATGTGTTGATCGATGGCGTTGGCGTTTTGTCACACAATTACATCGTAAAACAAACACACAATCCCGCACCCGCACATAAAAACACACTAATCCTCACTTACCCCGGCCCAATCACAATCAATCCACTAACAATCCACAACGCACATGGCCGGTGCGCAGGGGCAGCGACGTCGTCAGCGGCGTCGGCGGCGTCGGCCGCGTCAGTTCCATCGTTCTCGCTTCCGCCCGAGCACCAGTCGCCCGGATCGGCCACCCTCGAGGATGTGCTCGCCTCGTTGCTCGGTTTGCCGGCCGACTCCCACAGGTCCTCAGGTATGAACCTGTAAGTTTTTCTCCAATACAAACCGGAAACAAACAATTTCGCCCTCCACACAACTCACTCGCCCACTCGTTCTCCGTGTGCCGCGCGCGTATGTCGATGGTCTCTATGCTGTAGTATGCTCCCCAAGCCCTGCGCCGGGTGCCGGGCCGTTAGTCGCGATCTGCCAAGACGCCCCGTGGCCCCGAACTCTGCCAGATGTAGATGAATGTCGGTTTTTTCGATGTTTGCCGTTGGGCGACCTAGAGCACGCCCTTCCGTTGCCTTTCTCCCGTTGTTTCTCAGGGCCGAGCCGAGGGGGAACCAGGAGCCGGAAGCCGCTGGCCCTAAGCCCTAGGAAAAGCCCCCTCTGCTCGGCCCTGCCGTACGCGTTGTTAGTGTGTTTGCGTGTGCCGTTTTTGTGTGTTTCTATTATTACTCCAGTACTGTGTTCTTGTTGCTTTTCCTTTCCATTCGCCTCCACTCTCTAAATGCGACGTTGCTCTGGCGCTGCTTCCCAACGTTTGCGCTCGAAACTTTACTCTCTGTAAAACAAAACCAAACCCCATTTCAGTTACAATTTCGTATGCCTGTTTTTCAAGTCAACTTTGTTTAACGTTCGTTTTCAAATGCTTCCACTTCGTTCGCCGAGCAACTGGCTTGTGCGCCTGCGTTTCGAGTGTTTCTGCTTGCCCTTCCCTTTTGCTTGTTGTGTCTTGTTTGTCCGTTTGACCGTTTTTACCTACGAACCTTTCTGTCTGTACCGTTTGTCCTGCTTGCCATATCTTAATATCTTCCCGCCAACTAGGAACCGTTAACCACCGAATGGATCCCCCCCCTTTGACGTTGAGTTGTATGTTTTCTGTGTGGATGCCTGTTTCTGGTTGTTTCTGGGCCAAATAGATTTGTTGAGATAAACCGAAAAAACACGATGGAAACTCCACTAGAACGTTCACGAGACTAGAGGATTTGTGTTAGTGCGGCTAGTAGTACCTTACATAATCTAACATGTTTTATTGTTTGTTTGTTTTTTTTTCTCTTCCGTTTGTTTCGTGTGTTGTTTCCGTTTTTCAACTATCATTAAACACCGGACGAAGCGTAGCAGTTAGCAGAAAGTGCGATAATGTGCGCTGTCGAAATGGTGGCGTGTACTAGGGCCGAGCAAATCCCCCTAGTTTGTGTTAACCGTGGTACCCTTAGATTAACACACGCACACAGCCGCCGCCCGTAGAACGCGTTAACCAAAATGCTAGAAACCAAACTCCCCGTCAGCGCCCGTTACGAAGCAAACACAAGTTAACAGAGTACGTATCGGTAAATGGTAGAGTTAACATGAACAAAACAGCTAAATATTTCCTACTGGCAAAGCATACCATTCTGTCGCAACCTTCCACACACCCGAAACTAACCAAACCAAGCCAAGTGGAATGAGATTTTCCTCCATGGAACATGGAACAACGTGTCTATACTGTGTCTGTAATCGAAAATGTGATCCTAAACACACAAAAAAAACAAAGCTTCTTTTAGCAAACATATTTTTTTCGATTTGTTGAATCAATTGGTATGTTGTGAGTTTTGTATGTTTCTTTTAATGTTTGCCACTATTGAAAATTTAAGCTTCTTTATTTCTTTAACTAATTTCTAAATTTAATTAAACTTTTGTTTGTCCTTTGACGAACTCGCGTCGAGTAGAAAATTACTTGCTTTTTTGTCCCCTTGTTTTCTTAGTAATCTCCCATCAGTATGTTTCGGTTTTGCACTTGCATACAGCGATAGTTCATTAACTTCATAGTAAAAATGAGCAATGTAAGCTGTCGTTTCAAAACCATCGGTTTTTTAGATAAATGCTTGAAGTTAATTTGTTCTCATCAAATTTTTTGTTCAACTCCCGTGATTGATGTTGTTTCATAGCAACGTTATTTGGTGTGAAATGGTTTCAAATGGAGCGCAAAACAAAAATTGTTTTATTTATGATTCGACCATTTTCATGAAACACCAGGCGTCTCCATTAGAGGAAGTGCAAATTATGAGGTACCATGCGCCTCCATCGTAACCGTGCACATAGGCGAACAGAAATTATAAAAAAAAGCTTGCCTGAACGAAATACCTTGTTTATTATACGCTCCATTTCACACCAAATATCAGCATGGAATGTTTCTTGTGGTTCTCCAAACCTGTATTGCATAGAGCAACCCAATAACAACAAACAAAAATATCGCTTTCACCTTACGCTCTCTTTGCTTTCTTTCTCTTTCTCTTCCACCCCGCTCTTCCGTGTGCCATGCTGCACATCCATCCTTATCCTTTCTATTCCGGTTACGATATCGTAACCTTCCAATTTTTGCATTCGCCCTTCCTTTCCCTTTTCAATGGCTTTTTTCCTTACTCCTTACTCGCCATGCTGCCTATGTGTGTGCTGTTCCTATTTGATACGGTGTATTCGATGGCCAATGTCCTTACCCCTCGTCCATTCGCTTGTATTGTCGAAAAATTTTAAACAAAAAAATCAAATATTAAATTAAATAATTTCCTTGTCCCTTCTCCCTGCATCCTTGATGTTACCGTTGTTTTCACCACCGCGCGTCTGGTGTTTGCGATGGTGAATGGTTCTTCACCCTACCCTCTCCCGCTGCCCTTCCGCCACCGTTAGTAGTCCGTGTAGCTAATCCTTGTCTCACGCCAACAGCAGCAGCAGCAGCAGCAGCAGGAGCAGCAAACAGCAGCAACACTAACCACACGCTGCAGATCGAGCCGATGCAGACGCGACGGCGCAGTGAGGGCGACGCGGCCACCCGGAAGCGCAACGACAGCGGCGGCTCGGTGGCGATCAGCAGCATCAGCGCGACGACGACGACGAGCGGCAGCACGAACCAGAGCGTCGTCGGGGTCGTTCCACGCTCGGCGGACCTACTCGGGGCGACGCTGGACGCCCGCATCGCCCGGCGCGTCTCACTCGATTCCGCCGAGGCGGCCGGGCACGGCGGTGGACACGGCGTGGGACACGGTGGAGGTCATGGCGGCGGTCAGCATCAGCTGCTGAAGTGCCGCAATCCGCGCTGCGACGCGTCGGCCACGCTGGCGGAGGCGCGCCGGAGCTACAAGAGCTGCCACAACTGCTCCCATCTGTACTGCTCACGCGAGTGCCGGCGGGCGCACTGGGAGCGGCACCGGAAGGCTTGCCTGCACTCGCGGGTGTCCGCCCTGTGCCGGCTGGTGCTGTCGACGTGCAAGGACGACGCGGACTCGCTGCGCCACCTGAGCGCGCTCGCCCGCCGGGGCTACTTGTCGCAGGGGCGAGGTGTTGTTAGAATACTGTTCCGCAGCCCGGAGGCGGCCGACGCGTTCATCAAGCAGGGCTTCCAGTGCCTGGGCGAGGTGTCGTACGTGCGCTGGCCGGACCTGCTGCCGGCCGAGATGGGCCCGGAGCTCTACTCGGAGCTGCTGAAGCTCGCCACCGAGTACAAGCCCGACTCCAAGATGCTGCTGTACGTGGCGATCTGCGTGGTGTCGGAGGCGCCGGGCAGCGCGACGGCCGGTGCGGTCAAGTGGGAGCGCCAGCTGGTGTCGCGCTGCGCCAAGCTCAAGCTGTGCCGCTCGGCCGTCGTCGGCGAGCTGGGTGCCGGGAGCGGGGGCGCGGTTGGGGCGAGCTCGGGCGAGCGGCCGGCGCCGGCGCGCAAGGACACCGTCGGCGACGTGCTGGTGCTCGCCTTCAACATTCTCGCGCAGACGACGCCGCGGGCGCGCGAGCAGGTGTCGCGCAACGTGCAGGCGGTGCTGCGGCAGCGCGGGGTGCACCTGCGCAAGCACTACCCGGAGGTCTCCCAGCGGCTGGCCACCTTCGTCGAGGGCTCCACCGACCGCTTCCTGCCGGTGACGCTGCACCCGCGCGACGCCGTCAGCGGCCGGTCGTTCGTGTGCATCATCATGCCCAACTATGGCGACGCGGACCGCGTTCAGTTTCCGGTGTCGGAGAACAGCGACGATCGCGTCGTCACCGTCGACGTCGGGGCCGCCGATCTGGGCGACGATCTCACCAGTAAACTATAAACATTTTCTCTGCTTTCATTCCGCCAGACCAGACCAGACCAGATGTGTAACCTGCGTGCTGGGAAGTTCGGCAATTGAACGGTTGAGAGCAGGCAGCTTCAATGCAAGATGCAGCAACGCCACAGAGTCCTTGCACAGTATAAGAGCATAGAGGGCTACCACACATCCTTGTAGACGCCAGATGTGTAAGCTGAGTGCAGGGAAGTCCGGCAATTGAACGGTTGAGAGCAGGCAGCTTCAATGCAAGATCAAGCGACGCCACATAGTCCTCGCACGGTATACGGTCATCGCAGGCTATATCCACATCCTTCTAGACGCTCCTCATTCGACCCTGACTGGCATAAGGAGGACAGTATATTGTCCATGCCTCAGAAGCGATTGTGAACACTGTTACAACAAATGTTGCATTGTCCCAGCATCGATAGACAACTTGAGAAGTTTCGAAAATCTTTCTCGTTGATTATGATTCAGATTTGGATTGAAACGTTTTACACTCTCCTTCACCAGGCAAGTGAAGTTGAAAATACACAGTTGATAGAACTACATCTGTGATGAAGAGTTCATCTAGTCGAGACATGACGTGAAAAAGGAAGCCTTCGATCGTTCATAACTCGGGCATATTTGAATCAATGTCAAACATTTTAAATCCAATTGATTCGAAATAGATGTATGATGTTTGTGGCGAACCTTCCTCCTGTTCTGTCTCTATCCGAGCCATGGCCATAGAGTACGATGGTGAGATACATAGAGATAGACCCTTCCATCGGTTTTCCTTCAGAACAATGCTCTCAGTGGGAGCTGGAATGATGGGAGTTATTTTTCTTTCTGCCAGGTGGACATTATGAAATGTGCACCATGAAAGGCATCTTGACCATCTTGAGTATGTTTCCTACCAAAAAACGCGTTTCAATTGCCGGACCCTGCGGCGAATGTTCTTAACTTACCACACAAACTTATGCATAAAGGGAATCTGGCTGGATCGTTTCGGGACGTTAATTAACATTTAGAACCAAGTTTAGTACACAGCATCTTCGGCAGCTTCTGACTGAGCTGAGGAAGTCTTGACGTCATTTGATTCCTTTAGTACTCCAATAAGTATTACGGAAGTGCCACCATTCCCGGGACCTGGATGTGAGTAGGTTTAGTGTGAATGTTCTCTGTGACGTTCCAGTACCTTGGTGAAACTTTTAAGTACATTCTACAGACATATCTTTAGTACGCCAGCACAACGAGCTCCCGATGATATGGGTACTTGTATGCGAAGGGCAGAGCTCGTTTGGGTAGCATTAGGGCTTTCGGTTTTCGGACAACGAACGAATGCTAGTACATTTTCCGCTCATTTTAATCGTGGTTTGCCTTTTTGCTTTCATCAACCGACACACGATTTTATCTACTATATTTAATAGATTGAAAACTGATAATAACGAAAATGTGGCAAAACACAACCAAACGATGAGCACAATGCATGCATGGGTGTGAGTTTGTGTAGGTTACTTTGTAGGTAGTCGAGGACAGAAGGTTAATGAAGAATTAGTGAAAAACGGTGACCCCTCAATAAGAAAAAAAAAACGACACTAAACGCCAAAAACGAGAACTTTTTATACCTAGATGAGCAGTAGGATAACCCGAATTCTGTAGCCTAGAAACATTAACCAAACAACAAAAAGGAAGAAGAAGCAAAAAAAGACTCTCCAGTCGATGTCTTCTTGAACGATGTCTGCTATAGTTTAAAAAGAAAACAGCAAACATAGTGAAGAAACGCAAACAAACAACTCATTCCTCTACCTTTTACAGCTGCTTGTGCCCCGCGCTGTGGGGTAGCTTTACGTTTTCTTCCCGATCTTTCTGTATTCCTCTTGCGAAAGGCTTGCCATCTGCTCCGAAGGATCTTTGTCCTTTGTTCCGCTTTGCCAAAGGACAAAATGATGCGTAGATTGGAGTATTGCAATCATGAATTTCTCTTTCTCTCATCACGTTGTTACTAAATTGGTCCGAGGTATCGGCTAGTGGTTAGTAATTGGAACCGTTTTCTCATCATGTAGTTAAAAGAATAGAAAGAGAGAGAGAGAGAGATAGAGTAAAGTAATAGCATGCTAACAAGCGATACGAATAGCCGTGCAGGAGGAGCAAAACAAAAAAATAACACATTTTCATATCTTTCTACGTGTGTTTTAGTGAATAAATGGACGCAGGGACGGACAGCATTGGATGAATGGAACAAAGTTTTACAGCTGACAGCTTTTCCATGATTTTAGAAATATTTTTAAACGTGTTCACGCGTGTCAATCAACACGAATGAAACATCTAGCATATGTTCTGCCTTATCCATTCCCGGTATTCCGTGCTTGTTTTATCGATAGTAAAAAAACCAAAGAAACATGCTATTCGTGAGCCCTAAGAAACGAACCAATTTACACCGAACAGACCGTTTTGATTTTATGCATAGAACCAATTGTTTGGAACAAGAGCTGCACGTTATTCAATGATGAGAGAATGTGGGGATAAAAGAAGTCCAATTTTGTTTTTCTCCGGGGGAAATCAATGAACGTCATTCGATAGTCATACCAAGAATGGAGTGGAAAATGATTCTGATTTCTCCCTTTTTATCGAACCAAATTGTACACTTAGCTCAAGCACCATCTATTAACCCTGGCACATCCACATCCAGCAAACGAACCGCACCTCCAAAAGGCATTGAAATCCTTTGATTGACACCGGAAAAGGCGTACCATTTCTGCAGCCCGCTTCGGCAACCGGAAGGCTGCAGAGGCATTGCGCCGCCAGGCTCGCACTCGGCCCATCGCTGTACCGTGAGTGGGATGGGGGGGAGTTTTGGGCTGCAATCCCCCACCAGGGCCATCGCGGAACACACACCTCGGAAAATTCCTCCACCCCCCTTTTTTCCCCTCGATCACGATCACAGTATGCGCTATTCCAACAACACATCCTTCACGGCGACCCAAGTGAGTCCCTCGTCCTGTTTAGTTCAGATTTTGCGTTCACCTTCTTTCGTTTGTTTCAAGCTGCTTTTACACAAACACACACATTTGGAGTGGAGTCAAGAAGCAAAATTTAGAAAACCATTCTTCCCGCGGACGAAAGACGCACACATGCGCATGTCGGCAGTGCAGTGGCGGAACATTCCCGCACGAGTCACGGCAAGTTCTCGCGGTGCAACCCGCAGTACGTTGTACCACTGCGGGACAGCAACACCCCGCTCACTCTTTTGAGGAGGAAAACATTCACTCCGCTTCGCAACGAACAGCAGTACCGATGGGAGCAGTCAACGGTAGCCAAAGGACACCAGCCGTTCTGCCCCCGCCAATGTCTTCGAGGAGGCATGCGAAAGATGGAAAGCTAAAAACACTCCTTGCTCCTTGCTCGAACCATATTCAGAAAGGCAACAAAAAATGGATGCAATGGGCGAAACACTAAAAATAAATGTTACTACGAGTGAAGCATTGTTCCTTACAGATGAAATCCAAGCAAAAGAAGAAGAAAGAAGCGCAGCTAGTCAACATTCCTCAACATTCGTTACATTCTGGCTGTGAAACCAGTCACACGCGGTCACGAGCGAAGTATATTTTTCTTTCTACCCCAGCTTAGTGTGTCCTTCCTAGGTCAATGAACTCAATCGGGAGGAAATGATGTACGAAAATGTCCTCAACGCAGCCCGCCGCACTGAAGGATGAAGAAGAGTACATTAACAAACTAACATAAAAGACAGCTTGGCTTAGTTCAGTTCAAATGAAAAAAAAAATCAAAACACAAACATTAAACTCGAGTTAGACAATAAGAAATGAAACATAAAAGCATCCGTTCAGTAACAAGAAAAAAAGAAAGCTAAAACGATGTACAACATGAACAATATCCGTTTTCGTAGAAGCTCTGTACGGGTCAGTAGATTATTTACCAGTAACATTCTGTTTATGAATTCAGTCCATATCGAGCACAACGTCTTTCCTGCTAGTTAAATCTACGTATTTAAGTTAGTTTGAGTTTCTTAATTAAAAAAAGATTACGCATGCTGATAACGAATGCTAAACAAGGCGTTTTTGTATGTCCAAACCATTCAAAACTAGTGAAACCACCAGAAAAAACTCACTATGCTTCCATTTTGAAATAACTGCGTCGTAAATCATTCAATAAACTAAATGCATTATTCCTTCATCAGGGAAATGATGATTCCCCTGATTTTGTTTTCTCCACTTCTCCTTCCTAAAACTAACTCGCTCGTCCCCGTCACATTCCATTTTCGGGTTTAACTCAGCTTTGTTGCTTTGTTTGGCTGAAAGCGAATTTCTTAACATAAGAAAAAAAAAACATATTATTCAGATATGAAAGATTATTGCTTTGAGCAAAGAACACGTTGGAAATCATATTGCATATTTTCTAAACAAAAAAAAAGGAGAAAAAAAACACACAAACCAAACCAACTGTTGACGCATTTGAGGTGAGATAGATGCGCACGTGAAGGAGAACGGAAAGGACGAAGCGGTGAGATCGTTATACATTTAGCAATGAATCTTTAAAACTTTAAACGAAATTCTCAAACCAATACTTAATAAGGCGAGCAGGGGCGAAACGAAAAAAAGCGAGAAGGTAAAACAGTAAATGGCAACCGAACGTTACAACTCTGCATTCAACATAAAAGGCTAACATCCCTCTATCTCTCTCACACACACACACTCTCCCCTTCCCTCTAAGTAAACTCATCCGAAACAGGAAATCGGCGCATAATGATTTATGTACTGTGCTTAGCCTAACTAGGAATGGTAAGATGGCTACAACCCATCCAGATCGAAATAGGCCCAGTTTTCGGTGTTCGAAACGCGTAAGAAGAAGTCAAGGAAAAACTGGACAGACAAGTAAAAATCCAAACCAAACCACTTCAATAGATCGCTAGCACATGGCGGAGAGGAACGCGAGGAGAAAAAAGGAACACGAGCAAAGAAAACCCGGCAAAAAAACCACATTATATATTTAGATATATTGTATTTTACTATTACCTAATGAATAAGGAAACGGACAAAATATAATACTTGTTGAAAATTGCAAACTGTTTGGAATACTCTTCTTTTTTTTTAATAGACACGAAACTTTCCAATAGTCTCAAACAATTTTTTTCAATTCATCATTTGATCACGCAGTTTTCAAGTTGTTTAACTAGAAAAGCATGGTGTCCTGCAGCAATTGTCGCTACCGAAGAACACAGCCGAAAAGTTGGACAATTTTATAATGCACGAACGCATTTGGCCTAAGAAAGAAAGGCAAAGAAACAAAAAATGGACTGGGTCGGAAGTAGTTTGTCCGCTGGATTCTACCTAACCATCTCCGGTGACTTCCTGGGGTGACTTTTTCTTATCATCCTTCTGCTCCAGATCGCGTGTGGGCCTTTCGAACGGCTTTTCGTTGAAACTCAAATTCGTTAGGATCGTACAATTTGTCAGTTCTGATACTAGGGTCCAAGAATTGGCAGAAGGTGTCCTATCTCTCCAGACCAAATCCGACGCGACGCGGACCAATCAGCGCAGAGTATTTTGGAACATAAGAAATCACTTCGTAATGACTGTTTACCGTTCGCCAGTACCAGACCGATGCGACAGCATGTGACAAAAGAAGCGAGGAACGTGTTCGTTAGAGAGAGAGAGGGAGCAAGAATGTACTGCAGTCGCCATTTGTAGTAGCCATTGATTTTCTCGTGTACCAATTTTGATTGGATGCTGTGTTCAGTGACGCGATTGGTTGATTCGGATCGAGTGATCGAATTTTAAACGATCTCCTTTACTGTTCTGCTACCCTAGTACCGACAAAAAGATCGACGGTTTGATTTCGGTATTGATCGGAAATTCCAAATTTTAAGAGACCTCCTTTGCTGTTCTTCTTCCCTGGTACCGAAAATTCGATTTCGATAGTGATCGGAAAGTCTTATTTTTAAGCTGCTGTTCTGCTACCCTGGTATCGAAAATTCGATTGAAGCTTCGATTTGGGTATTGATAAAAAAATTCAAATTTTTAAGCGGCCTCCTTGAATGTTCTGCTACCCAGGTATCGAAAATTCGATTTCGGAATTGATCAACATTTTTCTTATTTTTGAGCGACCTCCTTTGCTGTTCTGCTACCCTGATTCTGACCCCGACAATTCGATATAAGATTTAATTTTGGTAGTGATCGACAAATTTCAAATTTTAAGAAACCTTCTTTGGTTCTGCTACCGTGGTATCAACAATTAAATTGTAGTTCATTGTCTGCACTAAATATTGAATTCAGTATTGTGAATTGGTAATTTTTTTTTTCAGTTATCCTTATGGTTTTTCTTCTCAACAAATTCCACGTCAATTGCACGTTTATTTCCACAAGAAGACAAGGTCAAACTCATTACTCTTCGTCCATTATCATTGATTCGCCAATCGCTTCACACTAAAAGGTCGTTCTACTCCAAGGGTACTTGTTTTTCAAGGGACAATTTCCATTTAACAAAGTTGCGGTTTTTCCAACAACAAAAAACACCTGTCAGCGCGTTAAATTGAATGCAAAAGGAAAATAAAGTAACAGACAACGATCGAACGAGGTAAACGATGCAGTTCAATTCAATTTCCCGGACACATTTTTGAATGTGAACCAAACCGAGTATGAACAGTGACGCACACTGGTAAAATATAAGCTCCGAAACCAGACGATAGACACTATTTATTAAATTAAATTGAATGTATTATTTTACAATAAGATGTATACCAAAAATCGTTGATAATCTTTCACCGTGGTTTTTTCAACTGAACATATTCAAAACTCTTAGCTTGTAGGACTGTTTTTAGTGATAATATTTTAATTAATTGAAATACTATTCTCAGCTGTAAATACTGTACATTTCTTTATTATAATTTCCTTATTTTCATCACAACAATACGGTTATTAAAAACGACTTGTTTATGAACCATAAACTATCATTACCAATGTTGAAAAAAGCTCATTTATAAGCTATCTAATTCATTTTAATTTATGTTTCATTACTCGTTATCCTCTCATTCTAAGCTCCTCAGTTTCCATTTTCCAATCCATTCTACCAAATGAAACTCACTCAATCAGCGTACCGAATTTGACCGCTGCCAAGAATCCTCCACCGACAAAAGAAAAAAAAAAGGCAACCGCAAATCGCAATCGTTATAATTTTACATTAACCTCCTTCCACTTTCGTGCCCAACGCTACGATATGCACAATTTCCACGCGACCGTTTGTTGCCGCACGCGTTTCCTAGCGAGGAAAGCGAGGTGTGTGTAATGAATTTCATTACATTTTCATTAACCTAACCAGCGAACACACACACACACACACACACAGACACAGAGGCACCCAAAAGAAACACAAAAATCACACACAAAAATCCTGGCAAAACAAGAATCCTCGGTCGTCCGGTCGTTCGGCGTCGGCATTGTTGATTTTGTGTTCTTGTGTGTTCGTCCTTCCGTTTTCGTATCCCCACCCCACCAACTCCACCCGGGAATGAACAACGGTGGAGCCTAGGACGGTGGGCCCAGCTAAACGAAACCAAAAACGACTCCACTCGGTAACGACACGTTACACCATTTGCGCTGTAATGGGTGTAATGGGCGTCATAAAGGACCGACGGTGAAAGATCGGAGAGGAAAAAAAAAGAAACCGACGCCAAAAAAAAAAAATCCGAAGCTACGGTGGAAGGGAAGCGAACCATGGTGGTCAGGTAGCAAGTGGCCAGGGTTAAGTAATTGAATTTAATTTCCAGTGAAATATGACCCCAGGGGCCTAAACGGAGCTCCCAAATTGGAACGATTCCGTGTCTCCGGCCGGGTGCGTGACAACGTCGGAACCGTCGGGTAATCATTTTCTAAATGGTTTCGATTACTCAAAACGAGTGTCTCCGGTAGCGGCAGCGGGTCCCATCAAGGAACCGGACACAGGAGCGACATGCGGATGCAAATAGTATCAAAGAAAACGATTTTGCACTGATGCGAGGGTCAAACTCAATCAAAAAATCTAAAACTTTGGTGCACAAAATCTCTCTATAGATCGGACATCGTTTTGAATTCGGATGTCGGAACAGAAATGTCTTGTACAAAGAATTTTAAACAACGATTTGACCCTTGAAGGGTAATGAACTGACTTAGAAATCGTGTTCCCTTATATGCAATGTTCATCACAATTTTAACTGGTTACTTCAAAACGAACTTTAAGGTTTTTGTTTAGAGATGTTTAACTTGGTTAAAAAACATTTAAAAAAATACTTCAGATTGAAATTGGCCACTCTAGAAAAACTAATTATACTATGCAGTAGACTTGCGTTGATTCGGACTCGTCGCTTAACTTGTTCTTATCGAGCGTAACCGATCTGTAGGTTTCAGAAATCCATTCGACGAAAAGAAATGAATATGAATCACAAAAAGATATTCTTTCGAACAAGGCTTCTCTGGTGTTATAACTTTTCAGGTTTATCTATCATTGATACGATCAGTTTGTGTTCGACTTGAGTGATAAAAATCAATTAAATCCTACAGTCGACAGGTTCCTATGTTAAAATAAGGCAATAGAGACCGATCCTAGTTAAGCTAAGGTTGTCACAGTTGCTGTATACTAGAAGAAACATTCGAAGACTCTCTCAAATCCAGCTAAACTACAATTTATAATCAAACGCTAGAACACAGATGAAGAAATACAGATACGAACTCCCACTGCTCCTAGCTTCTCCACGGACTATAATCTCCCGCGATCGTGTTTGCCGGCACAGGAGAGATTCCCTTTTCTTTAAGGTAGTTGGAACCCAAAAAATACCGCTTGAGTCTTGGCGGATGCGTACCGTACTGAAGGAAGGCAACTTTTGTGAAACATTCACAATCCACCGTATGGTGCAGATCAAATGGCATTTAAAAATCTGGCAACGAGAGTAAAATGCCAAGTATCCGGTCATGCGTCAGAGGAGCATAGATTTATTGGCTCTGATCTGATCATTCTAAATTGTGCCTTTCGGCTGTTGTTGGCATCAAGGTGAGGGGTATTCCAAAGGCCAGATGTTCTCCGCGTTTTCTTAAATATGAAGCCTCACTTCATGCCCTGCAATATCGAGAATACAAGCGTTTTTCTTAGTCGTATTGCCAATTTTGACTGACTGAATGAATTTTCGTTAAGTATACCTGCCTTACATAAAGAAATCGTTTCGCCTATCGTCATAGTAACGGTAAATCCCTGCGAGTGGTTCAGGGCGTGCGCAGTTGCAGCTTCCTTCTTGTGTGGCCAATGTCGATTCACGACCGATCGATCGATCTTCACGACCTCAAATGCAGCCAGACGATGGTGAGCCTCCGCAATCATGCCACGCATCCCCCGGACCAAAGTCCACGCATCACGCACGAATCGTGGATCATTGCCATCCCGTAGCCGACGTCACTGCGCCATCAGAGGCAACGTGCACTCACGTACGCATTAAGCTAAGAATACTTGAGTGAAAGGAAGAGAAAGTGCGACAGAATGAGGGAGAAAGTATAAGATCTTCGCAAGTACATTCGCTGGCGCCGTTCGATTTGCAGTCAATGAATACACATACGGCACAGGGTGGCCCGTCGCATTTCTGACTGTGTAACTCAAGGCTCTTGAGGAGCAGGGGGAAAGGTAGAGGAGGTAGAGGAAAAAGAGGTCCTCGTGACTACCGATGAAGTTAGCCAACAGGAACTGATTGGGTTGGTTCATATTGGGTTTTGTTGTGACGGCCGATTAAAGCAAGACTAAATTTAATCGCGAGGGAAGTGGCGGTAGAGGGTTGCTTGAAACACGAAAAAAAACGTTGGTAGATATCTGCCCGGCTGCCATGACAGGGGCAGGAATAGATCAGATCGATTTCAAATTTCGCACGGATCAGTCGACGGTCGCGTTTAGTGTTCGTTTAGTAGTGGCGCTTATCGGCAGCGCAAGAATTCATCAACTGACTGCCGAATCCTCTCGTGAAGGGGAAACGATCGACGGAGCCTGCTTTCTAAACAGTAAAGAATTGAAAGCACTCGGTTGAGTTGAATCAAACATCGAAAGAGCAAAAGATTAGCAACGCAGCAATGGAATACAGCAAGTGCATAATTTGGAAAAAAAAGCGGTCCGTAGAAGTTTATATTACCTTAAAAACTGTGCTCTTCTATAAAGTGTTGTCAACTCTTCGTACCACCTCAAATTAACGCTTCAAATGCAATGGATATCTTTGATTCCTGTTTTCAACAGTAGCCGACAAATTTTGATCTAGAACATTCAACGCTTCCCCGTCAATATTGCAGCTTCCGATTCTGGTACAAAGATGTTCGACGCAAGACACAGGAACACATTGCAGACTTTGCTAGTCCTATGCTTGCGGATGTTATTCGCGGTTCGATTGGAGCGAGATTTAGAAATCATTGCCATCCGCCAGTTGTGCTTCGTTTCGTGCGGACGTTCTTCGCTGCTTGATGACATTCTGAAGATTCGGTGATATTTTCGTTACAGTTGCTCAAAAATGGTGCTTAGTGAATCTCAGCAGGCCAATTTATTACGCAATGGTGGTTCTTCGTTGCCTTTTCGAGTGAAAAAAGTACTTGTGACTGTTGTCATAATATTTTGTACTGTTTTTACGCCATGTGAAAGTCAAAATGATCAACTTAGTTGTGGAAAACGGCAGGACAATTTGATGTCCACGCGTATCACATGGGGTAACGAAGCTAAGCTAGGGGAATGGCCTTGGCACGCAGCCATCTTTTCGTCAGCTCATGGCAAACCGAAATACGTCTGCGGCGGATCAATTCTTCACAAGAAAGCTGTCATCAGTTGTGAGGTTTTTACGTAACTTTTAAAAACCCGTTACCTTCTACTATTTTAATAAGTCAATATCCCTTTCAGCTGCCCACTGCTTTGTGGCATTTAATCGCCTGGTGCATGAGGATCTACTAACCGTCCACGTTGGACAAATCGATCTTAATGGAACTACGGACGGTCTGCAGGTGTTAAACGTGTCGAAACTCATACCCCATCCTAAATTTTTCCCACTCATTGGTATGAAATATGACATTGCTATTCTGAAGCTGTCCACGGACATCGTAATGTCTTGGTCCGTTCGTCCAGTATGTGTTTGGGATATGGGCGATGATGACAGGCAACTTGTGGGACAAACCGGCACTATCGTTGGGTTTGGCTTGAACGAACATGATGAGCTGACCGGCATGCTTCAAAAAGCGGAACTTACCGTCGTGGATGTGTATGCATGTCTAGACAACGATCGTGAAGCGTATGGTCGCGTGTTAACACGGAACATGTACTGCGCAGGCGGAAGGGCAAATGTGAGCGGCTGCAACGGAGACAGCGGAGGTGGAATGTTTTTCGATCGAAACGGCACCTGGTACATTCGTGGCATCATTTCCTTTATCGCCATGCGACCCAATGCTATGCTTTGCGACTCTTCCAAGTATACGGTGTTCACTGATGTGGGAGGATTCAGCGGATGGATAATGGAATCCATAAAAGAATCCTCGGCGATAAAGCGGCCATGGTATCAGACGCCATGCAAGGGTAAAACCGCTCCCAAAGATGGTACCTGCAACGTCGCGCAACTTTTCGATTATAATTTTTTGCTTATCGGTGACTCTGACAAAATCGTGCGCGTGGCGTGGAATGGAGAGTACAATATCGCGGTTTCTGCAAAGTCCCTCGTGCAGGGATTAGATCATGATTGTGCCGAGGGTCGCTTCTACTGGAGCATTTATTCCTATCAAACAAAGCAGATTCTCAGTGCAAAGTACGACGGAACGGATCAGAAGGTTTTCATCGAGAAAAATATCAAAGAGCTAGGAAATGTGGCAGTTGACTGGATCTCGCGTCGTCTATACTGGGCTGACTGGGGAAAGGAAACCATCGAGGTCGCAAGCTTGGAGAATCCCAACGTACGTACGGTGTTGATCTACGAAAATCTCGAACCGTACGCACTTGCTGTGGATCCGCTTCGAAACAAGCTGTACTGGGCGAATTCGTTTGACGGGGAAAAAATCGAGTGGTCCAATCTTGATGGAACAGATCGCCAAGTATTGCTCAGCTCCCCGCAGATTTTATATGTTACAAGCATGAAGGTTCCCACTGCAACTGGAGAGCTCTGCTTTGTAGACCGAGGAAAGAAACAAATCCAGTGCATTGATTCGTTCAACAAGCAGATCCGTACTATCGCCAGTAATTTCACTGTCCCAGACCAATTGGCCGTAACCGATGAGATAATTTACTGGACCGATCATAGTTTGTGAGTAAAATTCACACCAACACATGAAACAACTTATCAACAACCGATTCCATTGTTTCATTCCACAGGGAGACCATCGAAAGCACTAACTTTAACGGTGTACGCCAGAAGCCTATTCCCATACCGTACACAAACCATATTTTTTCAATGACGGCCATCACTGACAACTGTCCGCTCGGCTACAGCCCGTGTGCTATCAACAATGGTGATTGTCCCGAGAACACGATTTGTCTCGTTAATCCAAGTTCTCCGGCGGGCAGAAGTTGCGTGGTGAAAAAAAAATGTAAACAAAATAATGAGACTCAGATATGTAACGAAACTATTTTAGACAACTAAGCACAAACAGAAGAGTTCAACCTATCTTCGCTCCTTGAGATTTAAAATTAAATGTATGAACATGGATCGGAATGCGCTTTCAGACCTAACATTGAACAAAAACAAATATTTTTCATTGAAACTCAATAAACGATGAGAAATCACCAACACTGTTCTGCATAAAATCTTTTTATGTTGATTTTTTGTTTGTGTGAAAGCTTATCTTAGGTTTACTCGAAAGATGGTTTATCTTTTTTTTTTCCTTTCATATTTGTTGGTTTTACGCAGGAAAAGTCAGACCATTTTGTTTTTATTTTTGTTGGAATTTTCTGCATTCTGAAATTATATGAAAAACTATGATTTTATTAATAACATATCATGTGGGCATGTAGAAGATAATTTAAAAAATTGAAATGGTTAGTGACAACATTACAGTGATTGTAATGAGAAAACGCAATGCAGGTGAGATGAAATGCAAGTGAGAAGTGAGGAGACGCATTAGAGCAATGTTTCTTGCATAAATTCAGGGGTATTTGCTGATCACTCGTTCGATCTTGGTGGGAATGAGTTTATCTTTTAGAACAATTTATTCTTTCTCATCTTTAATTAACAATATGCTTTTAACCGATTTATGTTGCATAAATGAAAGATGTTACTACCATATGCACCTCTGCAATATGCGTTCGAGATGCCCTTTAAAGCATAAACTTGTCTAAACCATCGATGGGGACGATCCACTTCAGCCGTTTCACCAAGTAAGTATAAGGTAGTCATTGAAAAACTTGTGCTGACGAAAGTTGCACGAAGCGCACGCGTTGCGTTTCTTACATCCATTCCCAAATCCCACGGGACAAAAAATTGACGAACGAACCACGATGCCAAGCGACGGTGGTGGGCTCTAAGCCCGTGCAAGCAGCGTGTCGTTGGAAGAAAAAGTTTACCAATGACAATAGCTACATCCTTCCAGCCCCGATTCCATCGTGGTGCGTCGTTTTGACTGAAACTTTCCTGTTCTTGCTGATAATAAGACCATCGCAGTTTCAAGAACGCCTCGGGATGTGATATGGGACAACTTTCCGTACAAGCAGTTAAGCGCTACAGCCGAAGTTGAAATCTGATTGAAATTTACAACTGCGTAATATCTGCCAGTTAAATTTTCATCTACAAAGTCATATAAGTATTTTAAGCTCAAAATTAAACATCGTTTAAAACGTGCTTTAAACGAATAATAATCAACTGAACAAATACTGTAACGTGATATCGTCTCATGTTGGCTTGAAACAAGATTGCGTAAACAAATGCACTCAAGCGAGACCAAAATATTGGTTAGTTATGATAAATATTTGTTTTAAAATAATGGATTTACTGAAAATTATGTAATTCGAAAGTTGCTTGAAATGAGAAAACTTTTCCTACATTATTTACTCTCTAAAAGTGATATCTAAATATGCAGAGTTCTTTCAAAAGCATGCAAAGTAAATTTCCACCTCACAACATTATACAGACTTCAGTGTTGAAAATGTGAATCGCACTTTTATATTTCAAGCAGTAATTACAGAAATGATGCGAATTGTTCGAGCGTTATGCGTTTTTTGTTTAAATTTACTGCATTTACTTGCTAGCTTGAAAGTGTGAGATTTTGCCTTAGCTTGACCGATACATTTAGCTTGGTGTCTCCATAGAAGATAAGCTTGACTTAATTGAATTTTCTTACTGCACTTACTTACACGCTAATTCCATTGCATGCTGGAAGCTCCTGGCTCCTTCCATCAAAACTCCCTCACGTTGCCACAAGCCTTCTCCGAATGCCTGCCCTACATCTAATCGGCTAGACTTCCTCCGTATGCTAACTGCTAACCCACCGGATCTTACCGAAGTACCGCACGACGGTGCTTGACCCTCATGTGCACCGGATGCGCGAAGACACCAACGTTAACCGCGCCACATTTGTCGGCAGCATGTGAAACAATCGATCAGCTTCAACGGCATCGGCACTCAGCGGGAGCACCAGGGTGCGGCGTTTGCGGAAGGCCGTTCTCGCTTACAATTAATTGTTCATAATCTTTTCCTCGCTGCTGAGGATCGCGGACTTTGATTTAAACTTTGCAATCGATTTTTTTTTCATAGTTCGATTGGTTTTATGTACAAGCCTTACGAGCTACGCAAGAGGGCGAGCCCCTAGGAAAGGGGAAGCGAAGAGGCTCGACGGGAATGGGGTTTTACACTATCTGCTAGGTAAAACTAAACGATAGAGAGAGAGAGAGGAGTAGAAAATTTGATACAAATTCCTAGTAAACGGTGCAGTCGAAAAAGGAGCTACCCTCCACAGTGAAACCAACAAGAAAATTCCTGCGGTGAGAAAAGCTCAAACGTTCGGGGAAGAAACCTGTGCACGACCTACAGTGACTGTGTGCGAAAGATAGTGTATGAGATAGTTAGTTCCGGCCTTTCCATTTCCATAAAATGTAGGAAAAAGAAGCTCGCAGTGAGATAGAGCATCGATAAAGGACTTCTTGAGGAAAGGAACATGCGATCGCGACCTGAGACGGCGCAAGGATTTTATGTTAATTATATTATTTTTTTTTCTTTTCATTCACTTCAGGGTATCTTCCATTCGGACATACCAAAGGGTACATACATACACTCAATGTTACTTTGGGAGGAAAGATCACTAACGACTACCACATCATCTTAATGCAACGAGTAGTTCTGGGATGCTGCTAGGAAAGATGCTACTGCTACTGTACACGAAAGATTCCTACACTTTACAATTGAATCCATTCCGCTTTCAATCGGTTACAACTTTACAACGTTCAGCATAATTCACCGCTGACTTGATCGTGCTGGAAAACGGTATACAAAATGTGTCTGCTTCTGCCATCTCCGACAATTACCGGAAGAGGCCTGCTTAAATGTATGTGTGTGGGTGTTTTTTATATGATAAGCAAAGTTTGCGCGTCCATGCGCCTTAATATTAAGAACAGTTGCAGTGGATAACTCGTTCACCCGATCAATCAATGATTTGTCAACGGGATGGGTTGGTTTTGTTTTTAAATGTAAATTTCATACACCCCCCAACATCGCTAATCGATGGCCAAATTTATTACATTCCTGTTTTCCCTATACTTTCGATCGTCCATCGTCTCCAGTGTTGGACCGTAACTACTATTACATCTCCTGCCACCTACCTTATCTGCATCTAGCGTTTTCTTAGGTACGACCTGACTCAGTCAGAAAATTCATTTCGAATACATTCTCCCCCGCCATAGCAGCGACCGACCGGTCGCGAGAGATCTCTTAAACTCTAACTAAGCAAACACACAATAAATAGCGTTCTGTTCCTCCAGCCCCGACAGGGGATTCGATCGAACCCGGGGTTCGCAGTTTCCTTCTTCTATACATTTGTCAGCCCGGACGCCGGGTTTACTGCGGGCGAAAGAGGTCCTTCGACTGCCGGCCGCGGAATGCCGGCGCCAGGAAGCGAAAGATCGCGGTGACAATGGAGCTCGCGATGATCCAGAGTACTGCCACCGCTACTATACACACGCCGACCACGGGTGATCGGGCTGGGGGGTGGCGGTGGCGGCCGTGGGGAACCCCCGGCGGAACCACCGACCACGCGCACTCCTATTAAATGCTGCCCCGAACGCGGGCCGTCGGCTCCGGTCACGCGTAGCTCTGGGCGAGGTTCGGCTGCTGTTGCGTCTGCGTCTGCTGCAGTGTCCCGGCGCCGCAGTGCTCTGCCAGATGGCCACTGAGGTGATGGGGCCCACCGCCTCCGCCGTCGAGATTGAGGTTGACGTTGCAGTTGCCCCGCTCGACCCAGTGCTTCAGCCGACCACGCAGCTCCTCCAGACTCTTCGATTTGGCCTTGTTGATGCGCTTGTACTTGACGTCCTTCGGCTTGGTGACGGACCGGTGGTTCGACATGACGCGGTTGAAGTTGGTGACGGCCCCCTGACCCTTGCAGCCGCCCACCAACGATGGCGTCTCGCAGTCCCGGTCCGAGTCGACATCGCAGCTGCTACTGGTGATGATTACCGGCGCACCAGCCGTCTGCTGCTCGGGCTGATCCGTCGAGATGCACTTCTCCGTGCGGTTCTTGAACTTGTCCCGCTTCTCGCTGACTGCATCCGGTTTCGGCGAGGCCGGTCCCGATGACGTCGTCGTGGCCGTGGGGGACGCCTGCGATGCGGCCACGTTCTGCGGCTCCGGGTCCTCCTCCACGCTGTACACGGTCTCGAGGATCTCCGGCCGGCGCAGGAAACAGTTCGAGCGGCGGGTGTTGTTGTACTTCAGGTTCGTCTCGATCGCGTCCGAGATCGAGCGCACGATCGTGACGTCGTTTGACATCTTGCTCGAGCCGCAGCGCGACTTGAGACTGCCGCCACCGCTGATGATACTTCCGCTGCCGCCGAAGTAGATCGAGCTGTTGCAGTCCGAGTCGACGTCCTCGAGCACCACGGCCGAGTCGGAGTCGTTGAGCGAGTCGAAGTCGTTGCTATTGGCGCCGCTGTGCATCGGTGCGTCCATGCCCACGTCCATGATGCCGTGGTCGATCAGCCGGCTGGAGAGCGCCTCGATGATCTTCTGCTGCCGGTAGATCGTCAGCTCGCGCTGGTAGATCACGTTCGAGACCTGCTTCTGCTTGCGCATGATGCGCGACTCGAGCAGCAGCAGCTGGCTGGTGAGATAGTTCAGCTGCTCCGCCTTTTCCTTCTGCATCCGGTGGGTTTGCTCTTGCTGTCGAAGGAAACAGACGAAGGGAAACAATGTGAAGGATCGTTACACTAGTGAACTACAAGCGGCCCGCTAACAAAGAGCCTTAAAGTACTTCGGTACACGATGGTTCCCTTTTTCCCCTTTGTTCATTCAACTCACAAAGCACAGTTTACCTTATTTGAGATGAAGTGAAGAAAAATGCTTTCGAGTTTCCAGTCCACGAACACGTGAAGTTCCCTTTTCTAGCTTAAATGAACCAACTCGCCAAAAACCAACATCTTCATTCCAGCCTTTGTCCGAACATTCTTACATTCCTTGGTACCACGATCTCGGGCCAGAAAATGGGCAGCCATTCAATGAAACATCTCCTGCAGTATAAGTCATCTGGTTCGTGTTTTAAAAACCTTTGCCTCCTACTACGAAGCTTAGCAATTTCCACCGCGCAAGGCGCGTGAGAAGCATTGGAAAAACTCGACTCTGGTTTCTGCACACTTTTCCCTTTAAATTTGTTCTCTTCTGCTTGTGAACCGTTGTTTTTAACCGCCGGGAACAGGAACGAGATAAATAGATTACATGGCGAACGTGAAGGAGTTCATTGGCTAATGGAAACGTTCGCCACATCCGCGGTCACGAGCAGCACGTTCCGTGTTTGGTTTTTGTTTTTTTATACTCCATCACAAACTTCATGCAGCTTTATTGTATCGGTTGTTGGCAACACCATCCAGAATGCACTGTGTGTAAGCACGTTTGATGGGGGGATTTGTTATGCTGCCGTGTTGTAACCACCGGAGGAGCGAGTAATCCTATTTATTGATAGGGTTTTGTTCTGAGCAGTTTTGACCGATCCTCGATTCGCGGATGCCAATAGGAAAATTATGAAAATGCAATTTTATTCGAATTGTAGCAAACATGCCGGTAAAATGTTCAACGTTAAAGGTTTTTTTTCTTCTTAAGGTAAGATAATTCAATTTTATTGGCGATGAAGTATAAAATAAACCAAAATCAAAATTAAGTGAGCAATCAAGTATTAAGTTAAAAACAGTTGTGTTTTTCATTGTTACCTCCTCAACACATCAGGATAAAAATTATAAGACAAATGAAAATAAATATTAATCTTAAATTTATATAAATTCAATTCACTACAACAAACATCTTTTCATCTATTATGATTACTAAAACGAACCCTGATCCTAAAAATTTTGGACATTACGAAAAATTAAAATACAACAAAATATCGAAATGACCACCGATTAACCTTTGATAAATCGAACTAGTTCGGTACAGACGAGGACCGCCCCATGTACCGATGGCAATCAATCCACGTTTTCTAAATTACCATTCGTTAGCTCGAACCCGGAACAGCGAGGAAAAACATTTTCGCTCGAAAGAGAAGCAAAACAAAAACCAGCGTGAAGCCCCAAGCACGTTTCCCGGCGTGCCGTCTCGATCGGTATGGCAAAAAGCGTCGCATCGAACCCGTTGTAACGAATCACCCAAAGGGGAGCGGCTTGTGTTCCGTAACTTCCCGGCTGTCTAAAATCTAATTTGTGACTCGTTCTCTGCTCGTCCAGTTTGCTGTTTTGTGTAGTTCCATGTTTTTTTTAAAGCTATTTGTTTCCCGTCCAGACACCCCCACCTTCCCCCTTTTCCTCTTTTGGCCGAAGATCGAACGTGTTGCGGCTGGAGCCTTGTGGCGTGTTTGACTTGTGATAACACACACCCCACTCTTGTAGTACAGCTTCCAGGTGACTTCACCACCACCGCTCTCCGGAAGCGAGGCGGGCTCATCGGAACTGATTTATGGCGAAAGTTAGCGCACCGTTGGAGGTGAGGCAAAAATTAATGAAGTACGATTTGGCAGATGGCCCCTCGTGACGGACGCCGGACAGAAAGTGCTTCAGGGAAAGGTTCAGGGAAATGTTCAGGTACGAACCTAACTGAATCTCTGCTTGAAGTTCACTCGATCGCCGTGCCAATCTAAACCTTGTTCCGCTAATGGGCTAACCATTTCTCAAAAATCGTTGAGATTCCGTCCGGGTACTGCGCTTTCCGAGCCAAATTATCGATGAGCCAAGGTTTTTCCTCCGTTAACCATTTCCCAACGGATTTCCCATTTGTTAGCACTTTTATCGCTCTACACCGGGTGAAGTTTTTCAAGTCCTCGCCGGCGTCTCAGATCGACAAACGAAGAAAGTTTTTCCCTGCTTACCAACCTCGTCCCTGTCACACCCCGTCCCAGTCATCCGGAGCCGGTCGACCTGTTGCGAGCGCGTAAGATATCCAGCTTTATTGTGATTTCATTTTGCTTTTCCACATGCCAACTTGTGCCAAGGACTTGAACCTTTTCCTCACTTTATTAATCACCTTCCGAGGAGCGGGAAGGTTTGGCCACGCGGTGCTGCCAAGTTTCGGACGGATGACAGTGGAGTGTAAAGGTATGAAATTTAATTTCATTTCCCACATCAACCGGCGTACCGGGCGTGAACAAGCTCACCAAGACCCTTGGACCTCAACGCAAACCACAATGCTTCCATTCGGCGTGCGCTCAGGCTTCAAAGACACGGGTGGTAATCCTCCGGTTTGCCGGATACTTACGAGCGGCTTAAAACTAGCGAAATGGGCGCAAGAACCCATGCTCAGCCGCGTACATGATCATCCGTTTCCAGAAGAAAAAAAAACCCCATTCGATGGTCGGGTGTGGTGGCATTTCCATGTCAGAAATATGCTTTCAATGCTTGTCTCGGGTAATGCGCCGGGGCGGTCGAGGATTAGCTGCGCCAAGGAAAAGAATAAAATGGCACCCAGCGTGGGTTTCTACATTTTGGCGTAACAAAAAAAAAAGTGTGTTCACCATTCCAGCCCATCGTTTTCCGATCCCCAAAGGAGCGAAAACATCGGTACGCTCGTGGAAAAACAACGGCGCACGTCAATTGTGTTTAAAGAAAAATAAAATACTAAAACACAGAACACGCTTCTCGAGAAAAACCCATCAACCGGCTTCCAGCCGTCGGGATGTCAGAGATTTGCTGGTGGGGTTAGAAAAATTGATTGGATTTACCTTTCGCTCGAAAGCATTTGTTCAATATTTTCAGCACTACACTCGCCGGGGGAGAAAACATTATGTTTCCAAACCATTTGATTGCTCGTGGGAGTCCGTGGGCAATTTTATTACCCTGTCCATCGTCAGGTTCATCAGATTCCATCATAAAACGAGATTCGGGTTAAAAACTGGTGTACAGGATGTTCGGAGGAAAGGAGCCTTGGCTTAATTTTTTTTTTATTACGAGTTAACATATATTTCCGTGAAAATTTTGATCTCCGTACTTTTGAGAGCGGACAAAAAAGGCATAAACTAAATGGAAACACGAAAGAATGGAACATTTTTTTCATCTCACAAAGAAACGAAAATTTTTCGGTTACCAAAAACACCAATGAACGCATACGTTTGTGATGTTCTGTTGATCTACGATTATCACCTCTCGTATGGGCATTTGCTGGAAAATGCCTCCCGAATGACACAGCTGGCAGAGTATCACCGGAATAGCAGGTGTCACCACCTAATCAACCCCCGAACCCGTTTAAGGTAATGGTATTGGTGGCGGTGGAAAGTGAAGAGCAATCGAGCCGGTCGTCGTTGAGAATAATTTATCATCCCCAGCGCCACCGCACTTGGCATTGGGCCAAACGAACGATGTGACTTTCTGACTTTTCCAGCGGGTTGCGCCGAACTTTTCGTGGCGAATCATTTGCCACCTGGAGAGCGAGAGCTTTTCCAAATTGGCAACCTTGCCACGCGCATCACGGACGGAATCGGAAGGCCGTGGCAGAAAAGGAGCCTTCACGGAGGTGCCTGGGGTGCAACACCTTAGGAAAGGTCCGAGAGGCGACCGGTTAACGGTCTCTCGAACGATGCCGGATGAAGATAATGGAGTTGATGGATTAATTCGGCCGTCCTGCGTTAAATTGAGCGCACCCAAGCTGACGTAATGCTATAAACTAATGCGGAAGTAGAAGCACCTTTTTCCCTGCCATTGCGAAAAAAAGGCCCATCCCCCCTCCCGTTCCCTGTGCACCGGATCCATGGACTTTTGTGAGCGTTAGTATCCTTGCCCATCCGAAACCGTTCCGTACCTGTAGCGAGTAGGCCTTCTTCCAGGCCATGATTTGCTCCGATTGATTCCGGCACCGGGTGCGAAGCTCGTTGATAATGAGATGCGCATTTTTCATGTCTTTTGGTTCCTCCTGGAAAATGTGGAAAGTGCGGGAAGAAAAAAAAAATAGGCGCATGAGAGTAAGAGTTAGTCTTCGCCGGAAGGGTAAGTAGCTTTGCGTGGCTTGAATGCTTGACTTCTGCAACGGACGAGCAAACAACCCTAATTGGATTATCTACCGAGTCGAGTGGAGCCAGTCAAGTGATCCTAAGGTTTGCTTAGGCTCAGACGATAGGCATCCGGAGCAATCTGCTTCGTTCCTTCGATAAGCCATCCCTATGGGTAATCAAATATTCCCCACTAATTACGAACCGCTGTTTTGACTTATGCTTCTCGGGAGCCAAAATCAATGGCCCCATTTGACGTACCTCCTCGTTATCACAGTTGTTTTGCTGCTCAGTCGCCTCGCTCTTCACGGTTGTCGCCGGCATCTTTGCTCCTCGGGGAACGGTGGATCGATGATTGATATCTTCCTTCGCCTGTTTGGCGGACCAGATCTTGCTCCTCCGTGGCTGGCCAACCGATGCCAAATCTTCCTAGGCTTCCAATTCCCCAAAAACCGTCTACCCAACCCCGGCCACTTGTTGCCCGAGCCTGCGAGTCGTGGTTTTGGTCTACGTTCGCTCGAGTTTCAAATCCGCATCGGTTGTTGCGCTGCCACGGCTGTTGCTGCTGGAACTGCTGGTCATGATTTTCCGGGCCGCACTATCAATCATCCCGTGTTCCGGCGTCGGCAACCGGTGTCGCATACTGACAAAAAAGGGGGCGAGGAAAATGATAAATGCGAACCGGCGCTGCAAAGAAAATTGTAGATAAATGAACGGGAAATTAATTACAAGTGTCTGTGCTCGGTTGCTGAGTGAAATGAAGATTCTCTCCTGCCAGTTCGTTCCCGCAGACGGGCCATTCTTATTGAAACCGTGTATTAATATCGCCCGATATGGAACGCAATTTCTCTATTTGGATTTTATTGGTTAGTTCTGAGCTTTTTTTTCTCATGCTATCGGATTTGTGCAACTGGTACAGACTGGTTCATTGTTTTGCTAGAGTTAGGGTTCAACAAATCCTCTCATTTTTCCCAGCGATACACTTAGCACCGGCATCCTCGGATTATGAATTGTACATTACGGCGCTGCCATTCTGCAGTCCTTCCAAGAATCCTTGCCATCCTTGGGAAACCGTGTGGGGGAATGAATTCAATAAATAATAACGCTGCCAGGGCGGCAGTGTTAGGAATCCAATCGATCATACACGACGAGTACGGCGGGGAAAGGATATTTATACACGAGCAAACACGTACCCTTATGTTCCGACCCCAAAAGCCAGCCCTTTCCATCGCGCCACCGCCTCGGATGCAAACTTAATGATGATCCCTCGGATCGCAAATAAAATATGTACATCCGGGAGGGAGAGCCAAACTCCCTCAATGCCAAAAGCGAGCCAACACACGAAAGAGGCTGCAGGAAGCTTGGGGTATGATTTTGACCGTGGTTCCAATGCACGGTTTTCCTTGGAAATTCTTCACGCTCAGGTGGAAATTTGCATACCTTTGTTCATGGGGACATTTTTTTTTTTCTGAACACGCGTAAGAATATTTCCGCTACAGCCGAGAATCGGGAGTAAAAGCTTAAATCATGAGAATGTGCCCATGAAGTGAAACGGCACGTACGGAGAAAAATATTGCTTGCGCCGGTTCGTGCCCCAAAAATGCCGACGAAAGCGTATCATATTGAGCACACTGGAGTGAGTGTTCAATCTGACGATGGAAACAACAATTTGGAACCATGTGTGAAATCCACCGCCGGAAGATCACGCCGAGCAGAAAAGATGGCTCCTAAATAAACGATTCATAATGCAACATCTTCCGCGAAAAAAGGCAAAAACATACACGCGCGCCTTGTGTCCCACCTTCAGTCTTCCCCTCAGGTGGAGTAAAGTAGCGTTATCGAATAAAGTCATGACATTCTGCCAGTCTGGTAACCTCAAGCAAACGCAAACAATGTTTGCCATCTTCCGGTGCCATCTCCAAGGAGCCTCGTGTGTGTGTGTGTGTGTGTGCCGGAAGGAATGAAGCTGTTCTGTTCGTCGTTCGTCCTGCTGCATCTTTTCGTCAGCTTTTCATCGCCAGCGCCATTCTAAGCGCCAGCGTGTGCCCCAAAGGCAGGATATTGTTTTGCATATCGAGCGCACACATCTACACACGTTAGCGGAAGGCAGGGAACGCTTTGGAGAATTTCCCCAAGGATAAACATGTCAATTATGCGGAAATTCACTGCCTTGCGCAAGTGCTTTCCAATATTTGCCGGAGTCGTGGTGGTGAAAGAAATCAATATCCGCTGCTCGGAGGTAGCTTCCAACAACCATTTATCAGTTACCTTGAATACCATATCCCAACTGTCACCGAAGCGACCGCTCTCGGACCCCTCCGGCGCCCCCGCACAACGAAAAGGGTGTTTATATTTATGGTCTTTTCCTCGACTTGCGACAGTTACGGTCTGCACAAAAACAGTGCCCTTTCGGCCCAGTTCGATTGATTTTCCATCACCGTCACGACGGGACGATGGAGCAGGGGATCGATTGTTGTGTTTCCCGGGAGGACGGCGGTTGCCTGCAAGTACCCTATTAAAAGTGAACAACATTGAAGAGCTTCCACTCGAATGGGGCGGGAAAACCCCTGGAACGATCTGCAAATAGCAACCCGGTGGTATCAAGTTCTGCCAGACCGTCGGCACGGTTCCACTCGAACTTTTTCGAGGCGCTACGGATCAGGAACTACATTGTACCACATGGGAAACGCGACTTTCCCCGCACCGCAGGCAGTCGTTGGCGCGGGGAAACAATTTTCGGATTTTAAAGACTCTCAGAAACATTCGATGAGAGGAGATAACGACGTCATTTTTTTAAATCTCTGATACAGGGTTGATGATTGCTAGGAATTGCGACAACGAGTAAAAAAGAACCATATTTTCCTAAAGTCATACGCAACCACAAACAAATCAAAACACAAAATTTGGAGTTTCACATTCATTCCTTGAACAAACATGGTTAGGTAAATCATCAATGAATCAATATCCAAATCGGAATGTGTACCGACCGGAAAAGACTTGCTTATGATTTCTCGTTTGCAAAACATTGAACCATTTAAAACAAATTCCGTGCCGTTGCGTCCGAGCGTAAGAATTCATAGCACTTTCCCAAGCATGTGCCCGATCAGGCGGAACGGGAAAAACTCCCGGGAAGTTCTGCGCACGGCAGCCATTCAATCGCAATCGGCTGGAAGACGAAAACTTCAGCCCTCCATCCTTTCCGGACGACGCCGAGCTTGAAGCGGAAAACCCAAGGGCATCCGTTGGCTTTTGTTGGGAAAAATCAAACCATTTCCATTATTTATTTTCCTCGCCCTCGCCCTCGCTCTCACTCTCCCTCATTTGTACACCGCAAAGTTTAGCGTCTGCTTCACTGCACTGCGGTATTACGGGAACCTTTCCCGTAGCAAATCCGTTACCGCAACTGTTGCACACTGGTAAGATTTTGATTTCTTTCGACTTCACAAATCCGGCCCTTCCGTGGAACGGGCTCCTGAACGGGGTGCCGAAACGTAGCAGCAACCCGGTTAGAATGGAATTTGTTCATTAAAATTGTACCCTTTTCCATCTGGAAAGCCTCCTAACGAGTTCGGTGTTATTCTGTGTACGACGAGAAAAATTGGCAGGAAGTTTTTTTTTTCTTTGCCTCACGGAAGGACAAAATGCGCCCGAGTACGAGAGGTAAGGAAAACTTATGACTTTTCTTCCGATAGAGTCTGACTTATGCGGCTCACTTTCCGAGCAGCAGGGTTTCGGGTTTGCATCGCTCGAACCATCCCGGACAATGTCTGCACTCTGCTTGGGTTGTCCTGGCGACGTTCGAAAGCAGGTCGTCCGAAGATTCGTAAAGGAGCTCAAATCCAATTCCGTGATTCAAATGGAATGTTATTTGTAGTGGAGAAACTCTCCGCTCTAACAACCCCGCTCTAAGAGATTCACAAAAGCGTCGGACGCTGGGAACTACGACAAATGGCACGTTGCGAGTCTTCCAGGCAAAGGCAAATGTATTCCGGTCGGCTGATTTCACGTTTATTTGGCAGTTTCGACAAGATGGGATGGTGAGAGTTACATTTCTTCCATTTCCGTCTTAGCCTCTCTATACGAGCAATAGGAGTCGTATAACATTGATCAAATCTTTTGCTTTCTTCTAAATACACGACTTTGAATATTATTGGATGGAAAACATATAGATTTACGCATCATTTCATGCACTCAACGCGTTGAAATATACCCTTTTTAGTGATAATGGACTCATCCAAACGGCTGGCTGACGCGGTGCATCACTCAGCAGCATCCGTTTGAAGTCACGGAAGAGTATGAATTAAAGCTGACGTCAAGTGATCGCATCAAAACTAACGTAGACCGTACTCCGACGTCCCAGCGCGTCCCAGGCCAATTTAAACCCACTAATTCCTCGCGTAATACCATGCTTTCGCATACCGTCCAGTGGAAGCCGAGTCCGAGTGGGAACCTCCTGGCCTACGGATACCTGACCAGCCACCAACAAGAACCACCGCGATGGGAGGGAGCGCCTGCCAAATTGCTTCGTTTTAACGATGGACTCCGCGAGCGACGGTTTCGAGTAACAATATATGTAGTCCCACCACAACAAGCCAAATACGCGCTGCAGAAGCACCCGCATCCGTCGGTAAAGCTCGCTTTCACTGGCTTCGAGCGTTGCGCAACGGAGCCTCAATTAGCTGCAATCATACATTGCATTAGCGGTCATTATTTCGCTCTTTTCGCTCGCTCGCACCTCCCCATCTGCATGGCCACCCAGCGGTGGGAGGCCATCAGCCGGCACCTTGCACCCGTTTGGCGGCAGTTACCGGCGTTTCGTTTCGTTTTGTATTTTATTTCACTAGACAAAATGGCAGCGAAAATGGCAGTGCGCGTCGCCTGGGAAGCCGTTTGGATAGAAGTTTTCCCAATGCTGCCCCATTTCCCGAAAGGGAAACTAGCGCTCATACGCGCCAAGTGATTTTCCGCCACTGATATTGGACGTACGCTTTACGACGGTTCCGCCCGTCTTGAGAGGAAGAAAACATCTGTACACCTGGAGTGTCACACTCGAGGGAACCAATGCCACCGGGAGCCTGGTTTTATCATCTAATTTGGCGCGACATATTTCAGACGTACGTACGGTGCAGAATTGTTACTGCAGCTGCACTGGGAACACAACCACGTGTAATGATGAGATAACAGTGGTGAGATCGCTACAGCGGTGGTCTCCAACCCGATATGAGCTGCGCCGCGTTCCGCGTAACGATAAATGGCGGAACAGCGCCCCATCGTGACAATGTGCATCCGCAGCGAGTGCATTCCGTAACATAATCGTTGCAATTACCTTGGCTTGAAGCGTCGCTCTCCATTCGGACAACTGACTGGTGCACTCGTTTGTGAGTACAAACGGTCAATTCCGGCTTTAAGAGGAAGTTTACTAAATTTTGTCACACCCAAAACTATGCCTAACGAAGCATCGAATCGAATACCTTTAGTAGTATTTAAATTGTACATGAAAGCCTAGTTAAAAGGCCGTTTTCTAATATCATTAACCCTCCCGACAAATGCCTGCTCGTGCGGCCGAGAAAATTCCTTCAACGTGCGCCTCGAACGGGAAGGATCCGAATGCCGGTCCAATTTTTCGATTAATGATTCGGCACACGCGCACGTGCCGGATGAATTGATCCAAGTTTCCGAAAGGCGCAGAGCACCGAGATGAAAAATTGCTAAACATTTCCTACCGCGCGTTGCGTGATACTATTTACACGCGGCGTACGCAGTACTAATGTCATATTTATGTCCCGACCTGGAGGAAATGGTAACTTTTCGCCGCACGTAATCCGTTCGAAGATTTCTCTGCGGCACAACGGTACAGCATCACGGAGCTGCTAGAACCGGCACCACCGGTGGGATCTTGGTGGGGTACAGCAAACAAATCGCAACCAACACTCGGCTCACTTTGTGGGCGTGAATCGCCGAGTTACGTCGGGTGGTGATTTATGGTTCGACCAGTGATAAGGTGTATCCGGCGAGTATTAATCAACCGAACCCCACAGTTGCCCTGGCAACTGGGTGCGAATGGCTGCTTGTACCGCGACCAGCCGGGACGGTAGAGATTAACAATCAAAATCAAACATTATGTTCCACCGCAGCCCGCTACTCAATCGTTCGCGAAGGAAACACCCAGGAAAGCGGCGGAAAATCTGATCGCCCACTGGAGGCAGTTAAACAACCTCTAATACCCACGTAAGGTGACCACGATCCCCAAAAAACGGAAACTAATGCACGAACATTCGTTTCCCGAAAATGTGGTGTGCAAGCTTTACTGCCCACAAAAATCTGAGAGCCGATAATTGGAGAACGATTACGGGGGGGGGTGGCTTACAAAAGGGAATTTAAAGAACGTAGTATCGAAGGTGGAAAAAAAAGGCGTTCGGGCTTAAAGGTTTTATGATGGATTTATGATAACACCGAATGAGCAATGAGGGTAGCTTTATTTTAAGCCTTAAAGATTGACGATAACATTAAGTGCCTCCGGCGTCTCGAAGTATGCGGTAAAAGGGCATTAACAGGAAGTGACAAAGTTTACGGCTTTTATTTCTTGGAGTACCTTCACGAAAATGTGTTCTTCGTGCATTACTTATACAACATTTGGTGGTGCATATTTCGTTCTTTTTTAACGTCACATTTTCCAGTCTTTAAAATCTGTTTTCCTTCCAAACCAAACATCAACAAAACTGTGCTCAACTGTACTCGAGAAAAACAGTAAAAAAAATCTGTTCATCAGCATCATGCTGTTGTTTGAATGGCCGTATTCATGGGCCGTACGTATTGTCTACGCTCAACATAAATCTCCAACGTGCGCCTTTTCTTCGCCCAAGCTCCTCGGTGCGCTCCGTAGATCCTGTTCCGTTTTGAAATGACACGAGTGCTTCCGACACGAGGAATTCACAATTGTTGAGCCGAAGCACAATGCCGCCCTGCGGTGAATGATATTGTTTCAGTGAGCCCAAACAATACCTCTCACAGGTTCTAACGGTTTGTGAATGGATTTTTGTGCTTTCTTTCGCTGTCTAAATGAAAGCCATGTTGCACCGTGAGATCACCGTGAGATAGTTTGGTTGCGTAACTAAGGAAATGTAGGAAACCATCATCCTAGAGGAGCCACCTTTGTATCGGATTTTAGTACAATCAAATCAGCGGTCGTTTTGGGATTGCCGGAAACAAATTGCAAATCCTTGCTCAAAAACCCCAGCAGACTTTGCTGCTCCACGGACCGTTCAATCTATCCTCTCCACGAACAAGCGAACATGATAGAAAATCCCGTCTGTCCTTGGCTGTGATCTTGATAGCTTGTGTGCGGTTCCTTCCCACGCATGGCTTTGATTATTTTCCGTCCATCCGAGAAAGCTTGCATGATGGTGGACAAATTGCCATTGGCGAGCACCTGAACGGGTTTCCCACATCCCCTGAACTGACGCAAGACCGGAAGCGCAACGGGAGGTGTTACGGTAGGCAGCGACGGGCTCAGAAGATTAATCAGACGGAGGGTTAAATTGAAGATCGCATCGTACAACCACCACGGGACTGCTGGGAGCTGAAGGGATGACTAAGATATTTTACCTGACAGCTGACCATCGGAAGAAAGATTGGATTGTGCTTGGAAAGTGGATAAACGTGTGACAAATTGACACCTAGCACATGAGCTTGGGCTGTAGCAGGCAGTCTTCATCATATCTTTCTCACACAAGACAAAAAAATCGAACATCAACAACATAAAAGCCTTATTTCCTGATAAAGTCTGTTACAAAGAAATGTAAACAATCTTCTTCCTTAAAAACACCTCTTCTACATGGTGAGTCCAGAAACCTAACGCAAGTCAAAAGAAAGAAATCAGATGCATGAGTTTGAGATTAAAATGAATTGAAGATTATGCGATTACGAAGAGTTCAATAAAAAAAAAAAAAACAATGTCATGAAGCGTTTGGATTTGACTCCAAAAATCTACTTATGTACACTCTCATCTTCCTAAATTCTTCGGAAATGGGTTCCTGCCGTTTGCTTTGTACATTCCTTACCCTTTCAATGCTTTTCATCACAAAATCTATGTATCCCTGACGTGCGGCCGGCGTCAGAAACGCTGGAATGCTGAGTCGCATTCGGTTGCTTTCCCCCGTCGACCACGGGAATAGTTTCTTTTTTTCTTTACCCCACCTTGCTGGTCAATAAACATTTGCATTCCGATGACTGGACAAACAAGACCGCACGATGCACTCGATTTTGAGGCCCAAAGCGCATCGGCAAAGCCGGCATTGGCCGAGAGGTCCAAAATCGTGATGTCCACTTCGAAGTGCGCTAGCATTCACGCGAGTCAGTCGATTGTTTGATCATCGATTTCAGCTTCTCCAGCTCGCATTGGCCCGTTGTTCGGCAGGGCATACCGTTGGTGCATTGACCTAGGATCTTCGAGAATTTGTCCGTTGGCTTATGGTGCTGTATGTGTTGTGTTAGCCTACGTCAATGATGACGGCGCACGGAGACAAACCATGGACCATGGCACAAGCCAAAAGTGCTGATGTTCTACCCGAAAGATCTCGCCAGGCGAGGACGTGTTCTAACGGAAAGTGCAAACATACCCAATTATCCAGCTGGGGTCGATGTTTGGGCACGCCGTCGGAAAGAAAAACACACGCACCCAAGAGAGAAACAGGGAAAGCAAGGGGCACGGCAAAATCTTCCACTTTCATTACCGGAGTTCCGTGCCGGAGCCCTTTGCTGGAAGACGAACCCAAGCGTGGACCGCGGTGGCGGGCATCTATTTTCCCGCCGGGTGGTTTTCTAAAAAGTTTTTCAGAACGAATTCGTAAACCACGCAGTCGTGCACGTGCGCGAGGTGCGCGACGGCCCTTCCGAGGTACTAATCGGATCGGGAACCCAGTCTAGCGGAACATGACCCAAAGCTGGATGCCATTAAAGAATGCTGCCGTCCTCCAAGCCCACATACACACTGGACACAAAGACCGCGAGGGGCCTACAAAACAGTCCTCGGTGCGAGTCACGCGGAGAAATCATCGGCCCGGAACGCATGACGTCGCAGACATCCTCCTTTCGCGTGGAGGGGTGCGTTTCCAGGGGGGCAGCCGCAACCAACACCCAACAACGCACGGACGGTTGTCAACTGCTCACACGCATTTGCACAATCATCAAGACGGAAGACCCAAACGACACCGGCCGAAATGCCCTCCCAACGACTGAAAGCTTCTTCGCTGGCAAGCAGCAGCAGCAGCATAATAACAGAAATGACACATTTTACTTACGGATAATGCTCCCGGTTCGTCTCGACGGGGGCTCGGTTCAAAGAAAGCTACTGCTGCCCTGGCCCGCCGGATGGAGGAAGACGACGTGCGCCACGTCTTGTGCTGACTTTAATCTGCTGCTTCCTCCTGTTTTCGCTTGCCTCACCCGGAACAACTTTGCTTCTTAGCTTCTGCTGCTTCTGCTGCTGAAGGGAAAAAAAGAAAGAAAGCAGAGGAAGAAACAAAAAACAGAAAGATAATGAATATTTCGCCGTAATGAATAAATTACACGCCGTTTATCGCGGAACAATAGAATACTTTTCATTCAACTTTGTCCGATGAAAACATGTAAGCGACATGTCGACTCGTACTGCTCTTTTTACGCTGATGCTTTAAAAGAATATAGAAGAGAAGTTTTTTGTCGACTTTTTTCAACGATTTTTATACGATTTATTTTTTGCTAAGTAGAGGATTTTAAGGCAAATAAAAGTTTTACACAAAACGAGGGAATAATGAGCGTTGATTGACTTGCTTCGCGTGCAATAACTTCCACTAGAAAGTCTGCTAGGTCCTGCTAATCCCAAAATAATATGCAAGCACAATAAGCGGGCTTAAGGACTTTTTCTCCGAAGTTACTTTTCACTCCGGCATGCTAAGCATGCTTCCATCCTGGACGTTAAGTGTGGCAAGTTGCCGCATACCGTGGTACCGTTTCAGAGATTAAATATTACTTCATTGTAAAGCTCCCTTCTAATCCTGCAAGAAAACTTGCCATCGTGGTAAAAGAAAAAAACCAGGGATCCCCACCCTGATGCTAAGTGCAGAGAACCCCTAAAAACGCCAGGAAATAAAAAAAATACTATCACGTTGCTGAAGCTCTTCCGTTGCACAATGGAAGTAAAAGGATCTTCAGGAGTGACTATCGCCTCCTTCCGGAGGAGCTCGGGTGAAGTCTTGAAGACAAACCGTAAATAAAGGACACCGGCCCGGGCCACCAATGCAAACTCTGTAACGGTGTGTGATTTATTGTTTGTCGTGCTAGCTTCTCCCGGCGAGAAGTGCTTGGGAATATCCTTCCATTTCCGGCACGGCCGAGAAAAGACACTACCAGTAGGTACTCTCTGCACCAATCTCAAGCCGTTCTTCCGTAGCAAAACGTTTGTAGTGCGGCTGCTGTCGTTCGTGACTAAACCCGGAAGCATTTCGTGGTGGTAAAGATGGAAAGAGAAATGGGAAGCCAAGGATGGATCAAATAAAAAGGGCACCACAAAACGTTCCACTACAACTGCAAGTATTATCCACCTTTCTTCTATTACTTTCTGCTCGGCAGATGAAACTGTAGACACGCGACCGAAACGGGACCTTCAACGGTGGCAGGTGGACACCAGAGCACACACCATCGTTAAGCCAAAGCGATTGCTGGCGATTTCTTTCACGTTCGGTGGAAAAGTGCAAGAAGGCAAAATAAATTGTCAAACAAAAAGTGTGTGAACATTTGCGAACTTCATTCATACTTCATTCTGGGGTTTCGATCGCACGCCCAAGACACTCCAGTTGCGGCAATGGAACGTCCTTCACGGAAAGGCACAATTTCCTTTTGCGCTGAGTGTGGCAACATTTCGCTGCCAAAAAGTGCCACCGCAACCACTTCCAACCAACCTCCCTGGAACGCAAATGGAATGGAATGTGCAGTAACAGCTACGTGAGGCCTCAAAACGGCATCATTTACAGCAACGGAGCGGCGTGTGCATATTTTCACATGGCTTTTCCCTACCTTTTTTTTCCTGGCTTTCGATAGAGCGTCTTTCCTGCTTCTACGGCTGTCATTGAAGAAGCCGAGTGTCCGCTGGCGTTGCAAGTGTAGGTAAATTCGTTCCAGCCAGGTGTAACTGTACCAACGTGGCTGACGGCGTCTCTTTTTAATTGATCGCTTTTCGCACCGTCATACAAGGGATGGTTCCAGCACATTTAGCTGGTCGTGTCGTAGCTCAATTTAAGAACGAAACTGTTGCAGCAGACGACACACTTGATATGAAAATATGTTTCGATATACAGTTAAAAATAAACCAGACTGTGCTGCTCATCTACAGGTGGATATAAAAGTACCATTTTTGCATTGATTCTCTCAAGCACGCATCGCATAGCTCTTCGACCGGGAATGCCATCGATCCGGTCGACCTAAATTCGCACGCCATGTCTCACTCGGCGAGTGAGCTGCAACTGCACCAAGGCTCGGGGGAATGCAGTTTGGCGGACGAAAGGCAAATAAAACCGCAATTACAAGTACCCGGAGTGAAAAATTCTCTTCATTACCATTGATCGCAACCCGTAGCATCCGATCCGGCACGTCTCGCGTGCCACTCTCGTCGCATTTCGATTTCGAAGCAAAAGGGAAAACGTGAGAAAACGACACAGGGAGGACAAAGGAAAGGGGGGAGCTTAGCAGTCAACGAGATGGCATGGGTGCAGTGAAGCGTCGAAACTTTTCATTTATAGCATAATTTAATAGCCACCGGCAGGCCATCATCGGAAATGGAACGAGGACGAAACCTGCCAAACTCGCCCCCGTTCGGGATAGGACGTCTGGGGCCAGAGGCAATCTAGGGAACGTCGCCCGCGTGTCCCCATGCTCCATCGTGTCGTGACCGGAAAGCGTTCAACATCGTCCTGATCATCGTCCCCCCGTCCCGTCTCCAGCCCGTAATCCGCAGGAGGCGCCGGATCGACACATGGTGACCACCCGGGCGATGCCGCTAGGGAATGAACGGAGGTGACATCGTCTTCGTCTTCAGCCTTGCGGACTGACCGAGTCCGGGCCCCGAGCACCGCGTGGTAAAATAAATATAGAGAGGAATTAAATTTTATTTTCCCAATTAAAACTTGTCCATGGCATGGCTTGTCGGTTCTCGGCCCTGGTTTACGGTTTAACTTGGATGTTAAGTCGCACGAACTCGTGTCGTGAAGCATCGGGCTGAGTGCGAGAACATTGCAAACCGCATCTCGTGTGAGCTCGCGTGAACTAGAAAAACATTGATTTCGAAATCTTATAAAAAGAAGCACCCTTACCGTCTGGCCTTTCCCGGCGAAGAAGTTCGCGCGGCAGAAGCTCCCGCTAATGAACCAGACCAGTTTGAATGAGTTTTTTTTCCCCCCGACTGGGAACAAAAACGGGTGTCGATTAAAAAAGGAAAGTTATTATGCTGAAGCGCCTTTTTTTTTTTTTTACTGGACCGTTTACTGATTGGCAATTTTCGGTACGCGATCATAAATCGAGCCCATTAGTCGAGCCGACCGGGGAAGGAAAAGCACCTCTTGCAGGTAGCAGTTACATTAGCGACGTGCAACAATGTTTAAAGCGATGGGACTCTTAATGCAACACGTTTGTTTGAATGTGTTTTATTGTGTGCGCGTTTTGTTTGTTAGTGGTTTTCGGTGAGTCTCAATGTAGGAGAAATATTATTATTGATCCTTCACCTTCCCCCAGCCTTCTGCCGCGGTTCGATTCGAATCGTGTGTGGATCGAGATCTCTCAAATGTTTCAACTACCATCGCACCGCCTGAAGCGCTGCACAACCCCAATAATGTGCATAATAGATGAGCCCGGGCCCGCGAACATGGCGCGAAAACACAATCCACTTTCAACGCGCTAATTACCGAGGCTTTGGCGTGATTGATGAGCCCGGTTAAAAGGAGCACCCGCGAGTCTCGGGTCGATTTGCGGTTGGCCGAAACTGTGGCTCACTACGAGCTACGAGACAGCATCCCTGTGGCTGGGATGGCGCATAATAATATGCGGCCAAACATTAATGTGGAGTAAACGGAAACCACCCCCCCCCCCCCCCCCCTACTGGAAAAAGAAGCAAAGCGAAATGAGATGCACTGAAGGCGGCAAGCGGGGACTAAGTTGGAAATGTGTTTCACTTCAACACTACCAAACGGGCTAACAAGGGAGCTGTTTTGAACAAAGTTTGGCGTCGTTGGCAACACGAGAGTCTATAAAAAAGAACAAAGAAACGCATCTCCGGGAATTTAACACACACAAAAAACCTCTTTAAACTACATTATGGTGCAGTCAACCGGCGAATGCTCCTCCTGAGAATATTTCTAACAGAAGAAGATTTTGAATAACACATCATATTTTGAGACATTGCTTTATTTGCTTGCGTCTGTGGTTTATGATTAACATAAAATGATTTTAATACTTAAGTCATCCTATTTTACTGGGTTAAGTTTGCTTTAAAAAAACACGTCTTGAAACATAAAATTTATTTTACTTCTACCATCTGTTGCTTCTCATAACTTAAGCCTTACTAAAAAATGATTTCTCTAGGCAAAAAAAGGTATACCAGTGTATCCTTGTATCTCCACACACTTCAAACAAGTCTCACACGCTTAGTTTCTTCGTTTCGATTTCAAAATCACATTCAACACCCTGTTTTCCATCAATTAACTGCAGTACCATGATATACCTACTGGTTTGTAGATGGCGAAAGTTCGCCCGTTCAAACAAAAGTTCAAACCATTCACACTAATCTGGCCATAAATCAGCGACTGTCTGTCGTTTGTGTTAACAGTTAGTGGAAAGTAACGCGCGCCCTCAAGCGTTCTTTTTTATTGTGTAACGCGAGACCAGCACAAGCATTCCTCCAGCGTTCTGTACTGCACTTCGTCCAGCGATTCTCCGAAGCGCCCGCGTCGAAGAAGAAGCGTCGAGTTTTAACTGCCGCCAATAAAACCGGGCAATGAGATTATAAACGGAACGGAACTTTATCGCTCCAGAAGACGCCATCGTCGAATGATTGATCGAGCAACTGTTTCGCCGTTGCGATGGCTCTCGAAGCCTCCGGCGAGCGAAACCGTCAGCGGACGAACGCACGGTTTTCCTGGCGATTGCTAAGCGAACTTGGGAGGACCTTTCCCCGACCGGGGAGGACAACTAAAACGGTACGGACCAGACTGGCTGCTAATTTTCCCACACAAAGAGCGGAGGCGCGCACCCGACGCGATTGGCAGTGATCTTCATCATTATCGTCGCCATCTTCCACCGCGGTTTGTTTGTCCAACTTTCGATTGAGTGCGAGCTCGGGAACATGGGGGTTCATAAAACCACACACACACACACACACACAAGAACATCCGACGGGTTCCTCAGGGCGTTAAATTCGCAGCTCGCCCCCTTCGACCCGAACTTTCACCCGATGGCTAACGATGTTTTCTCCGGTTTTGCGCGCTCGCGGGAAAAACTTTTAATGAAAAAGCACCATCACGCAATAACGCCCGGTCCGTCAGATAAACACCCCTCCCCCGGGTGACGTCCCGTGGGGCGAATGGGTGAGAATTCGCCAAGGATTTATTCCGGCCGGCCAACGCGGGAGCAACAGAAAAATAATCCTCCCTCTCTTGTTTCTCGAGACGCAGCGGTTGCTGGCGCGAGGATGGGAAGTACATACGGTTTATAATGCAATTAATTTCAGCTAATTAGACATTGACATGGTGAGGCTTCGATGAGTGCGTGCAGCTAGGGTATGTAGTGATGTAACGCTCCAGGGAAGAGAATTGCCTGTGTAGCCGGAACCAAGTGTTGATGGAAGCGAGCGACCGCGACTTGCTCGCGATGGGCCAGCGAGTGAGTTAGTTCCGCACACGATTGTTTATCTTGCAGCAACAGTCCTAACTGTTAATGAAACGAAAATATTGCCCTTCGCCCTGTCGTGTTGGGGACCGTTGGCAGGGAGATCGCGAGGCTCCATTACCAGAGCGAAATGGAGAATGAGGGAAAATGTGCGGAAGCTGGTAAACATTTTAATTAATTTCAGTTGCTCGGAGTGAGGAAAATGTGCGCGTACCGTGAGTCTTGGGCACGTGTTGCATGTGTTTTCTGTTTGCTGTCTAGTTGAATGTTCTCATCGCAAAGTTGCCAACAACAGCACAAAAGCCTAGGAAAATTACGCTGAACAAGTTAGGATGTCTTTATTACGTCGTATAAAATGAGCTTTTGGCTCAAATTTCATCCCGCAAAGAACTGTTATTCTCATGAAAAAAAAAGAAATGTTAAAGAGGTACTTTTAATAAAACAACACTATTTATTTTGCCCATAAAAAAATGCAAGCATTGCACGCTTTTGCTGAAAATGATTCGACTACCTGCCATGTTTCGACTTCTGTCCGTTTTTTTTTTTTTTTAGTGTTTGTTTGCTCGGAAAAACAAAACTGGAGCAAATAAACAAACTTCGGGGTTTTCCCTTTCCGTCGGATTGCTATTTCCGCCACAAAGCCTGAACGCACAATGCAGACTCCTTCTCCTCCCCTTCCCCCTTTCCTCACCTCCTGCCAAGCGACGCGGCGCATTCGTTTTCCTTTTAGTTGCCATTCCAACGTTTCCACCGTCCAGCTCCATTACTCCACGTGGGAGGAGGGGGGGGGGGGGGGGTAGCGTTTTGTTTCCCGCGCAGCATTTGTCTTCATACCGCGCCAGACCGATGGGTGAAAATAAAGCACACTTTTCCATCAATTATTACCACGGCCGCGATAGAAAAAAAAAACAAACCCCCCAAAAGATGTTGCACCCCGCACCGCAACGCGTGATTTTCTTCCCCAACCGGAGAGGCGGCGTGATCCACAATTGAACGCAAATGAAAACCACAAAATGGGGAAAAATTTAACGCAGCAAGTTCTGCAGCCTCTCTCGATAGGCGGAAACATGGAAACCAAATATAAAGATGTTTGGTTGATTGTGATGGGGCTTTTAATAAAATTAACATGGCGCTGGGTGCTGCTCAGATGAGATAATTATCACACATACACATACACACATGCAAAATGCAAAAGAGGGCACACGCATAGTGAGAGAAAATCGCTGTTTTTCCTCCTTTTTGTGTGTGTGCAAACGTACGCCTAATTCGGCTTGGATCGTACCCGTGCACTAATTTGCACATGTGCGGTCGTTTCCGATTGCAATCTCATGTCATTTGGTTTTCTTTGCCAGCGTTCCCACCAGCTCTGCTGCTCACATTTCTGCGGAAAACTGCAACGACTTTTGTCAGCCTGATGGAGTATGATTAAAATCATTCGAAAGCCACCGTTTTCCATTGTGCCGGTTGTGGTGGTCGAAATGTCACCGCCATGATTAAATGTGCAACAAGAGGTGGGGGAAAATGTGCCACTGGAATGCTCAAGGATAACTGTGTGACCCGTTTGCGCAGCAGAAAAAGGCACCCATCGCACTAACAATACCATGGCTGCCAAATGGAAACCCCGATTGCAGATGATTTTCCCATTTTCTGTTAAGTTGTAGTGGAATGTTTAGAAAGAGCGCACAACTATGAGGCAGATGGTTTTCCCATTTTCTGTTAAGTTGTAGTGGAATGTTAAAAAACAAAGCCACAGCTATGAGTGCCGGAAAAGTATGTATTTTTAGCTTCAAAGTAAACAGTTATTTCTCTTTCATACTAAATAGGAATTATAATTAAAAATACCATTAATGTTATACATTTACAGCACATTCGAATGAAGGTTGTTAAAAGACAAACAAGCTCTATAAATTCCAAAAAAACCAGGAACGAACTGCAATGCTATCATGTTGTTGCTACATAAATTGAACAATTATGGTCTTCCTTAAAATAATTAAAATCCTGCGAAAACAAAAGCACGGTTTTGAAAGGATACACGACTTCTATTATTTGCATATGGAATGAGAGAGAGAGAAAAAGAAAACGCCAGCCCACTAATCTACCTTACCCAGACAAGCAAAACCATCTAGAAGAAGTGACGGATGCTAATCGGCAAAGTTAATTAATATTTCCTTGTGAAAAACAAAGTGTTTGCTCAGCTGGCATTTGCCTACAGAACTCAGCTGGCACTGTGCCACCCAGCGAAGAAAAACAATCACCAACGGAATGAGGGAAAGACTCACCGGCTTCGGAAAATGCCCGTTAAGATTCGGTGCGCTACCACGGCGCTGAAGACCTTTCCAAAAATAGAAGCCACCGAAGTTTGACGGCCGTGCACGGGAGAGACATCCTGGAGCAGCACATTTTTCTTTACTCCCTTTTATCACAGGCCTTTGCGGTTAGTTATTCATTTTCTGCCGTATAAATGAAATATTAATAACCCACATCAATGTAAGCAGAACAACGACACCGAGGGAAACTTCCCAAACAAAAAAAAACCCCCTTCGGAGAATGAAACTTTCCTGGAGCGTGTGTCCGGCCGCTCGTTATTTCCCGTATCCTTGGAGGTTGCCACTGGCGAACCGAACGTTACGGTGACCCAAATCCGGGAACCCGGGGACCCCCGGCCGGGCTGACCAGCTACCCGAACGTCACGGAAGCCCTTGGTGAAGCCTTTTATTTCCCTGTTTCCTGCACGTAAAAGAGTTACCCTTCCTAGACAGTAACGCCCCATTCTCACACAATGCGCTGTCCGGTTCGGCGATGACTATCTTCCGCCTTCTATCCAACTTCACCGGATATGCACGCAGCCCGTTGTCAGTTGCGGTTAACAATTAACGCCGGACCCTCGCATTATTCAACGCCAGGTGTTACCCGTACGGTCGCCTTTCGGTACGCGGCTTGTTGCGTATCGCGAAGAAGGAACCAAGGCACGGAATGTGCCCGACTGGGCCCAAGACGCGTGGATGGGTAGCGGATTAAAATTAAAAAATAAAGCGAGATAAACAGGACATTAAAGCAGCCGTTACGTCCGCCACAAGGAACGAAAAAACGTCCAACAAGAAAAGCCCTACCCTACGATTACAAGGCCCAGCAAAAAGAAGCAATTTATTTAAAAAAAGGGAAAAAATGTAGCGATTTTATTTTGTTTTCCTCCGGGTTGAACGACACATGCTTGCCTAACTTTTTAAAGCTTTGAAACTTTTGCAAGGTTTACACTAGGGGGGGGGGGGGGGGGGGGGGTGGTTCTGCAATTGTTCAAACCATATTTTGGATCCATCAACGTGGGCCACCAAGTCACAGGGGAGTATTAAAAAACAAAACTTTTACACCAGTCCCATAAGTCTCCTTTGAACAACAACAAAACAACAACATTTCAATTGGAAAATTGACTTAAGCTGGGGGAAAAGTGTTTCGCAAATGATAAGTGACAGTTTGTATTTTATCTTTTGAAATTTCAAATATATTATCTTTAAGGTTTAAGGTTGCTCCAATCAAAACCATTAGGTTTGTAACTCATAAAAAACATCTCTACTCTATCGGATTCTTCGCAAACTCCAGGGCCTTCGGAAGTGATATAAAAAGTTTGGCACTTCTACTGGACGTACCGCTGTTATATTTTTTGATCTTATATTCCTCAACACTTCCTCAAAGCCGACCACAAATCGATGGTTAATGTCGGAACGGTGGATATGTTTTAAGTTCCCCTAGAGTTCCTTGCCTTGCACTTTAATGACGTTTTAATAGAACCTGTATTGTCTTCCAAGCCATATAGATTTCTTCTTAATTTGTAACACCATAGGCTTGCACTAGCCATCTCCATCTTTTAAAAACTCATAGAATTCTGCAACAAACAAAATGAGCCTGAGTAAAAGTGAAGCCTTTTACAGCTAAAAAGCTATTCATTGTAATCTCCATAATTTTTTTGAGACAATGCTCGGTTTGAGTAGAAAACAATGGTAAATTATGTAACACATCGTGAAACCAATTCCATTACACTTTAAAAAAATTACAATCAAACTTGAACAGCATTGAAACCTCTCAAGCCGCATTGAAAATGAACACCAATCTTTTATGACCTTCGGGAAACCCTTTGCTACTGAGCGCCTAGGGCTTTTAGTATTTTTTTTTCTTTTTTTTTCCTTTCTGGTTGGGTTCACCATAGAGGGCTTCTTTGGCGGAGTTTTCGAACCCTTTTACTGCTCCTGACGCACCAGCCGTTCCTTGTCAAAGTTATTTTCGGGTACAAATCAAGCGATAGAGTTACGTAACTCGATCAAGTGCATTGCAAAGGATTCTCTTAAGGGTTGAGTCACAAGGAAACGCTTTCATTTGGAAGCGAAGCGAAAAAAAAAACCCACACGGTAGGATCGATCCACCTCCGGGAACGTTATCCGGACGAAAGGATTCTCGCCCGAACGAAGATAAATGTGCTCTGTGCTTCGCGGCGATTGTCAATATTTATTACCGTTTAAACGACTCGCCAAGGGAAGGATGCGCTTAATCGTATGGGGACGTACGGTTCGGAAACGGTGTGGAAAGCGTGTGGAGCACTCAAATATTCATGGCTCCAGTGAGGCAAACTCTGATACATCTGTGATGTATGTGCTGTTATGTTTTAACGATCAGTGTGTGCAGATGAACCTTGGCGATTCTACCGGTGGAAAGGGATGCAGTGGTGGCGAAAGCATTTAATTTATTATTTAAATCCGACCTTAATTTCGACGAAAAGCTTTTTTCCGCGTCATACAGTTTTCATAGTAGCAAAAGCACATTTTACGCAACGCACATAACTTCATAGTTATGTTTCACATCAGATGTGTTGCCCTCGAAGTCAGAGCCTTTACCGTGCGCAAAACACAGAGCACAACGTTAACCCAAGCACGGTTTCGCATTATCTGCTTTCCAGCGGTCATCGAGCGAAATATAACAAATAACTTTATTCCTACGATTTTGCCTCGACTTCCCACTCGCAGTCGGGGTGTGCTAGGTTTTCTTCTGGGCCAACAACCCCAGCAAAACGCTCCGCCGGCAGCCCATCGGTGTCCCAAGCGTCGAGGACCGGACGCTAACATCTCGCCATATAATCTGGTCCGATTTCACTTCTGTCGCCAGATTGAGTCGCACGCAACACCTTCGCGTTCTTCCCCGTGCAAGGCAACGGGGCACAGGGAGGAGCGCCAATAAAACAAAAAAAAACAACAAAAAACAACACACATTAAAACGCCAGATTACCCCCCGGACAAGAATGAAAAACCTTCGCCAGTTTGCAGTCGCCAGACGCCGTAGGACGTATTGTCCTTTTTCCATTACGTATCTCCGTCTGGTCCGCACTATCTGCCACTGACAACAAGCGACAGGGGCGACTCCAGGGGCGAGTGCCGAGCCGAAGGTTGCACACACCTTCAGTTTTGTTTTTGTTGTTCCGTTTTTCAACTTTTCTTAATTATTTCCCTAACTAAGCGTGACATTCGAACGCCGGCATCGCACCCTACCACCAATGGGAAGCCTCGGTACGGATCGCACAAATCGGGACGCCGGACAGAGCATACACTTGTGCTTTACCACACATTGCCGGGCACCCCGGGCGTCGGCGTACCGAGCGAAAACCGTGCCGATGACACTAACATGCCTTAATTGCGCCCCGAGTCCGCTCGGCCCAGGAAGGTAGGTGCAGGAGAGGAACGCTAGCGTACACCAGAAAAAAAGGAATGGAAATAACGGAAAACAAAAAGAAGAAAAAAATACATGTCCTCCGTTTGCCAGCATCAGCATCCACAACAGCAACATCAGCAAACGGTCGTAGGCGAAGCCAGGCACTCTCCGGGGGTGTGACATAAATGTGACATAAGATAAGCCGGACGGCCGGGCAAGAGTGAGAATCAAATTGAGCCGGAAAGGAAGCACATGGACTGGAGAGAAATGAAAAAGACCTAGGTGACAGTACCGCCAGGGAAGGTATGGTTCTTGGCAAACGCGGGACATTACATTGGAACAGAAGGAAAAAAAGCGATTGTGATAGGTTCTCAACCAAAACTCAAAACCAAGCAAGCTAAATTATCCATCGTTGCTTTAAAAAGTTGTATCATCTAATACAGGTTAAAATCCAGATCATAGGTAAACTTTGTGTACAGTTCTTGACGCTTGGTTCATATGTTAAAAAACTGAATCTGTGGAAATTTGGCAGTATCTGACAGCGCATAATTCGTCCAAGTTTCGGTATAAACCCTAGCAAAGCCATGTTTACCAACTTGCGTGGTATCTCTGTGCTGTAATTCGATGGGTGTGTTATGTACACATCAAACTGATAACCATTGCAAAGGCATCTCCAGTTTTAGCTACATTACCACCCAAATTCTGCGAAGTTGGGTGTTGTCTTCCCTGGGCTCGGCTTTCCATTCCTTCATTCCACAAAGTGTCCCACTGCGAGGACGAAGGTGAGCCGTTGAAAAGTGCAAAAGCAGACACCCTGACCGGGCCCAGTCCTTTATCCACAACTGCGATGCCATGCTGCCACCAACGTTGACGACGATATCCCCGGGAACCCTCATTTCCCGGGGAATCGTTTAATGAGTTCCGGATGATACCGTCTCACCTTTCTGCCCGGGGCCCAATCGAAGGTCGGCTAGGTTCGGCGTCGCCCATCGGAGGCTGGCTGGGGAAAAATGTTCAGCCCGAACGGTTAGTCCTCTGACAACAACCGACCACCGCACTCGGGTTGATACAAATCTGGTAATGGAACCCACCGCGCCCTTCTGCCTTGCCTTGTGCGCACTTCGTGGTCGAACAAGGGTCAGCCCTTCAGAAAAGAACACATCCACCGCTTCGCGTCACGTGAAGAGTGAAAGGGCTCTCCACTCTCCCACGGTGGATCCGGGGGGGGTTGAAGCCTGCTTGGCCTTTTCAAATAAATTATTCACAAGACACGAGGGTTCGCCGAAGTGCTCTAGTTTTACTTTTTCCCGCAGCCAAGCGACGCTCTCCATCCCCTCCGGGGTAGCGGCCACCACTTACTACCGTCCAAAAGATACCGTCTCCTCGTCGCTCACCCTGTACTCCATTTTCTAGCTCTCTATTTGTACATCGGTCGGATGTTACCTTTCAAATTGAACCCGAATCGCGCTACGTGACCCATTCTTGTGCCGGTAGTGGAGTCTCGTTGGAATGGGCGCACGGTGGACGGTGTGTTGTGGAACATTGAAGGCAAAACTTTCGCTTTGAACGCCCGATCTTTGATGGGGCACGATTTTACGGAAACTTCCAGCTGCATGACACTTACACCGCAGTGTGGAAAACGTTGTTCCCGGTACTGCCAAATGGATGCGCTCCGCTGGCGGGATCAGTTAGCCTCCTCTCCGCAACGAAACATCCCCCCCACCCCCTCATCAATCGCTGACACTCGGCTGACGGAGGGAAAATCTGTGGAAAAGCCCGACGATCCCGTCGCACGATAGGCAAACTGCTGCGTTCAAAACAAATTAGTATGTCGAGCGGCTTCCCGGGGCTCACGCTGATTGTGCAACTGATTTAGTATCCGATTGTTTTGCGGAACACCAACCACGGATCTGACAGCTGCACTGTCAGGTGGCAGGGCCGAGGACGCGGGTGCGGTTTGATTGAGTTTTCTAGGCGGAAGTGCGACAGCGGGACGGCCGGTCTTTGCAGATGGCGGATACTTTGCTACAGATAAACGTTCTGTTTTCTTTGCTCTCCCCATTAGCATAATGTAATAAGCGAGGTCTTTTCTTTTTTTTTATCTTCAACTGTTGCCTATCGTTTGAGTTAATATTATGAGCAATATTTACCATCGACGTCTATTGTTAAAATGATTACGAGGTTCGAAAAGGGGACACGATTCAATGGACCTTAAATTATAGACGACTTTGCGGATTAGAGGTTTCTTTGTCAGGTTTTCCTGTCTTAAGCAGAAGATAAGATTGATCAACCGTAGATTTTCTGCTGCACCACTATTGCAAGCATCCCTAGCGAACGCAACAGGTCATGGACATGGTTTATCTATGTTTCAAACACCTAATTAAATCTGCAACAAATTATAGAACGGTGAGAACATTTTGAACGTGTTATACTCATATTGCAGCACAATAAAAGCTTGCGAGTGTTCGCGTTTTTGTTTAAAATTGTTTTGAAAAACTTAAGAATTGTTAGTTTTCTCAAAGACAATCCTCTCGTCCACAGTGGCATTTTCAGTGACGAAATCCCTAACTCTGAATGATTTTTCTTGCAACAAAAAAACGTACGAATGAGTCTCAGCCGTTAAAACTATGAGATGAGATGTTTTTAAGTTTCTCAAGGAATCATTTCGCCTTGGCAATGGTGGATTGTAAACTGTTTCCGCCAGTGTTTAACTCCATCTGAGCACTGCTAACAAACTTAGATTTCCGTCGTACCTTGGAGCAATAAAGAGTTCCATCCCATGGAGACAAAAAAGAACCACCATTCGCTACGGGAGTCCAAGCCCAAGCCTGGCCTGGTAATGGATCAAACTTTCGTGGGAACGCTGCGACCATAAGAACGGAACTGCCAGCAATCGAAGGGTTTCTGGGAAAAGCAAGCGAGACACTCGGGCAGAAAATCCTCACAGCGTTACAATCGCGCACACAGCGAAGTGAACAGCGCTGGCGCTAAAATTTTAATTAAATCCACTAACGTCATAACGTTCGGTCTACCGGGGAGCTTGGTTTCCCGGCCAAGTTTCCGCGGGTTTGTCGTAGAACGTTGATAAACCTGTCGAAGCGCTCGAGCGCCGCGGCATTACATCGGAAACGCTTATGCTTCACCGCGATGGGGAGGAAATTGGAAAATGAAACAAGTTTTCTACCCCGTTCCGTCCCCGCGTGTTAAATTGCATTCTTCTCACGTTCTGCACGAACGGAAGCCAGACAATATTGAATTCCAGGTGGAAACATTTATCAACACCGGTCGGCGGCTGGGAACCTTAAACGAGTGACATTGTGCTGTACGCCTTTTTTATGCTGGAGCATCGTCCGTGCGTTCGTTTCTCTCCCGCGGAGCACCCACACGTGTTTAGGGTGTGTTCTTCATGAGGGTATTCTTAATTTGAAAAAGACCTTCGAAACCGATTCAAGATGATTAACCTTAACAACAATCTCATTTCGTTCTTCTCACAAAACACCCAATAAAGCACATCAAGGTTCCGCGTTCCCAAGCCCCCTCCCGGATGCTAATGCGAACCCCGCACACTTTCCCAACTCCGCGCAAGCAAGATGAGCCTCTCAAGAACCCGACCTGAAAGATCGGTTATCGATAATCTTTATGAGTTTCGGGTAACATAACGTCCGCCAGCCCGTTACCTAATCAGCGCACCAAACCGAAGCGCGTCTTCTTTTCGCCGTGCGACGATAAAATCCTTTTGTCCACCTCGGAAATCGTCGTACCATTAAACCGCCCGACGGCGTCGGGTCCTTTCCTAAACCCTCTTCCGCGTGGCCCATAAAATTTATGTCAAAATCCTCCATCTCCCACAGGTCCCGCATTGGTTCGGTTGACCCGTGCGAATCGATTGCAAAATTACCTCGGAGAATGAGGTCTCGCACTCTGTTTAATCCCTTGGGGTGGAGAAATGGGCGGCTCGGAGGACAGGGTAGGGACGCTGAATGACGCTGCTAATCATAACATCTCGCGCCCCATTCGATACACCGGGCGAGCAGAATCAAAGAGACAGCGCCGCCCCAAATGAAGAACGCAGATCTCTGTTCCCTTGTCCCACCGTCGTCGTCGCCGTCATAAAGTGTGCCTCGCGTACCCTTGGTCTCCGAGAGTATAAATCAACGAGTATCATACCGAACAAATTTCAGAAATCTTTCCCCTCGCCAACCCCTTCCTTCTTCCTGCGATCTGCAAGACGATCCCGATTTTGCACGTCTTTGAGACCATTAATAAAAGTCAACAGCTTATCTGCGCGGATCGATCGCGAGCTCGGTAGATCGGCTCCAGGTGTAGCCTGGCGTTGTTGTCCGGGGGGTTCTCCATCCAACTTCCCTACCCCCCACTCCGCCAAGGAACGATTTCAACATGACCCGACACCAAGCTCGGGAGAGGGCAATAAAAGCTTCCCTTCTGATCCCCCCTTTTCTCCCGACGGTCGCCATCGCCGCCAGTCCACAAACCGCCGTAAGCTAAGCCGGGGACCCAAATCGCCCGACTGAAAAAGACAATCCCCTTTCCCCGTACGCTGGTTAGGGTGGCCGAAAGATAAGACAACGAGCGTACCAGTCGGTAACAAAGCCGCAGCTGGCCAACTTTCTTTTCGCGCTGGCTCTTCGCGTTCGGCGTTCTCGCAGCACGTCGCGTGACCTACACTCCACGCTCCGTCGCAGGGTTCCGCCTGGGTGTATGACTTCTGCACCCAAACCCAATTACCGTTAAATAATAGATTAATTGTTGTCGACAGCAAAACAACGGTTGCTGGTTGGGGTCGGCAGTACGGCCGTGGTTCCGTGGCTCCTGACGCGACGATCCGCTATCTAGGACGGACTCTCTTCACTCGATCTTCCGCACCGGGGGCCGCATCTCTCAAGCGCAGGGAATGGGAGACATTTAAATAACTCCACCAGGTCCCATTACGCCACCCGGACAAGCCTACGAATCGCTTGGCCTTTACCATCCAAATCACTGAGAAAGGCAAAGCGAAAGAACACCGGAGACCTTACGGAAACCTTTTGGGCTGACCTTATTGTGCTCTGTTTACCTTGATCGTCACTCTTCGCTGCAACCAAGGAGCACGTGGCACGGAAAACCTTTTGATAACGAACCACGCCAGTACCACCGCTGACGGCGCTGCCAGTCCTGGTTCTTTTATTTTCTTCTAATTTTCATTTCCACCATTTCGCATTACCCTCGTGTCAGCACGTTTCAGGGCTGGACGGACGGTTCCCCTAATTAGACGCCATCACAATCCGTCACGGTAGATTACGCTCACGGGAATGCGCGGGGATTCGTCCGTCCGAACGGCACTCGACGAGCCAATCGAGCCGCTCAAGTACGCGGGATAAAGGCTCGCTTTAATCAAACGCTCTCGTCATACACCGTCTCCGGCACCGAGCGGCCGGGACATGATTGACACTGCGACTTTTTAATACGCTGGTCAAACGGAGTCGCCCGGTCCAGCAGGTTCAATCCAACATTCCGTCGGCGTGGCGTCCGCTAACGGTCCGTAGACATTTGGCATGAGGCTTTTATCGGGCGAGGAGGGAAAGCTCGTTCCACCGATGTTTTTTTTTTTTTTTTGCTGACGTGAACCCGCTAGACCACGCGCCTGGATCGACTGCAGAGGTACGCATAAGTAAAACATAAAGCTAAAAAACCGGCCGGAATCAGATCGGAGCCGGTAGATACGTCAAACGTTAATTCTGGCCGCCGTTGGTTGCGCGAAAACGGGCGATGATGAGATATTTTAATTTGCCACCACCGCAAACGAGTGCTCCCGGTCGTCCGTTTCGGGAGGTTTGCCCTCGTTACACAACATGGAGCAGCATCGCTTTGAACCCCGGAAGACATCCAGAAGCGTTCCGGTGTACACGTAGCCAAAAGGCAGGCAGGCTTTCCACCGGAATTTAACCGTTCTGCCAGTCCAAGATTGAAAGTCGGGAGAAAAGAAACTAATTAATCTCGGTGGTTAATTTCGGATCAACGTCGTTCACTGTGGCTACAGTGCTGGCAGCACCGTATGGCACGGTTCGATGGCGATTTCCTGGTCAACGGGCAGGAAAACGTGGCCCAAGCTAACGGTGGCAGCTGGCGTCGCTTGAAGAGATTTCGCGTTTGTCAGAAGACTTACAAAAAAAAAACTGGTAGGGAACTGGTCCACCGGCGGGTTGAGTCTTGATCTGGAGGTTTATAAATAACTCATCACTCATTCATCACCTACAGGACCCGAGGGATGGTGATGGTTATGTGATCCGACCGTCCCTGTACTGGCTGGCTGCTGCGATTTCGTCAACCATTCCAGGGACCCACCTGGAAAAAACGACCCCCGGAGAAAGAGAGGGAGCGAGAGCGATCTAACCGTATCGAATATCCACGTCCAAACTAACCGGCAGGTGATTTGATCTCCCAAGTCTGGCAAGTTACAGTAGAACGTTCCGTGGATCATCTTGACAACTGCCGAAGACGGAACGGTCCTTGACACTTCGATTGCCCTTTTGCTGCCATTCAAACAGAACTGATGGTAGAGATTCGAGCGCTGGTACATGCTTGTCGCACAGGTCGCCGCTCTCTGGGTTTGCGCTCCGCATGACAACGGCCACCTGGGAGGTGCACATCTTGCCAGGAAGTAGCTCTAAAAAAACCGGTCTCCCCGCGGCAGTTCCCCAGTCCCAGCCCACTACTCCTTCGTTTTAGCGAAAGCTAACTCCGTCATGGTCCAGATTGTGCTCCCGTGGGCCAAAAAGACACGAACCGACCCGCACCGCAGCTGCATCGGCTACAGTGTTGCACAAGGGCCGAACAGCCCATGGCTTCCCGGCACGGCACGGTTCATCGGGTGCTTTGTGGACCATTGAGCGACCGGCATGATTGACGCGCTGCATACAACGAGATGCAAATCACGGCACACGGAGGTTCTTCCGGAGCTCCCGGGGTCGCGAACACCTTACGGCCGGGATGCGCTGAAGTGGAACATGACAGCAGAAAAGGCGGCGGACCTGCCCATCTATTGCACCCGACGGTTTTTTGCCCTCCCTTCGGGGGACAACAAAACCGGCAGGAGGAAATTAACCTCCCTTCTTCCATCCACCGACAAACGGACCGGACGGGTGCAAGATGGTTGCAAGTAACACAGCGACTCCGAGAATACACGCTCCGTCCGATTGACATTTGAGATCTCTATGGATGACCGGCTTCGGGCCGACTCTACGACCGGATCGGGTGTACTGGTGTGGGAATGGTTTTATTTATTTATTTATTTATTATTACCCTTTTTTTCTCCCCGCTTCGAGACGCCCTAACCCGCCAGTCATAGTGCCTTCCGTCCGAACGGGTTTTTGTTTCATGTTCCACTCTACTCTGTTGCGAAAGTATTAAGTTTATTAAGTCCTTCAGCCATCTGCCGCTCGGTCGGGGTTTTTCTTTGTTTTTGCTACACTCAACTAGATGCGGAGTCCACGGGGAAAGGGGTGGTAAGCCGCTTCCTGCCCGCCATCCCACCGTCCAGCCAAGTCAGTCAGTCAGTCAGTCAGTCAGTCAGTCTGTCCAAGCACCATCCTGGCCCGGAAAGGCACCCCGGATCAGATATCCACCATCGGGCCACTTCATCGCGATGCTCCTACTTTTCGCCCAGTTCCATCCGTTCGCGTCGTTGGACGATTGTTTTTTGTTTTTTGTTTTTTGCCTCCCTCCAAACGACGATCATCGCTTGGCCACAAATGGTCAAAGAAATTGGCATCGAGTGGAGCTTGCAGAGTATCTCCACAAAAGCAATTATTCACTTCACACCTTGATGCCTGCGAACGCACCAGGAGGTGTCAAACGCGGGCCGTGCTAGAAGGACGGCGACGTTAGGAAGAAGAAGATCGATTTCGCAGGATCATTTTTCAAATTTTCCACCCCACGTGGGAACGACCCGGTTTGGGGTGGCGTATCAAGATGATCTATTTATTTTGCACGTTTTCATGTTTTGTTTTATTCCGTTGCCGGCCGTTTCTCACAGGACAGTAACCTCACGACTCCTGGCTGTGCGTTGGCCGGATTGGGGCAGCGTTGGTTGAAGCCACGGGGCAAAAACACCCCAAGCCCAACGCAACCCACGATACAGCCCAGACGATATTTCATGAAGCATCGCCTCCCACGGCACAAGTCCACAGTCAATCAGCAAAAAATAGCCGCCAAACAGCCACCATCGTGCCGTTAGTTGGCTCCCCACACTGTCCGGTTCGGTGAGGTGAATCTTTTGACTCAAACATATGGGACTGGATCGTATTTCATCGGGAAATTGAACAAGGATTGCGCACCACGTGAATCCCGGGCAAGTGGCTCAATTTAGCTCACTGCATGTCGCAAACGGGTGGAACAAAGAAGAGATTACTCGAATGCTCAGAGAAAGGAGAACTTGATATTGCTGTTCCCATAGCGTACACACATACCGGTACCGGGTGACGCACGATGACGCAATGGCTTATGTTGGGACCCGGTATTGAGTTATTCGTCGGAATCAATCAGATCGTCGCCAGTAATCAGATCGCCACTTCTCAGCTTCCTCATAAAGTCAGTCAATATGGAACACGGTGACGAAACCGAAGGATCCACTCCACGTCGGGCTCGAATGCCGGGCGTGGGCCAAACTTACCTGGAACGAAACAAAACAAAAACTCCATGTAGACATACGGTAAATCGATTACATTTCCATTATTGTGTGTGAACATGTCGATCAACATCAAATATCCTCCGAACGATGGGTTCCGAGGATACGCGTGATTGTTTGACAAAGCGCAACATAATGGCTACGTACACGTCTAATTCGGCCGGGCTCATACGAATGGAATGCATAATTAAATTCGAGCCGGGATATAAACCACCATCCATCGGCGATTACGTGGCGTACGAACGTCGGCCAAACGCCGTAGGTATCATACCGTCAATCAAAACCGCTTTCCATGGCATGGTGGTAATTGCATCGAGTTACGATAAATAAACCTTGTGTGGTTGGTTGGCTGTTAATTGGAAAAAAGAGTGGGCTCCTTTCGTACTTTCGCGCCTATGCTCACGAACGTCCATTGTAGGGGATTAAACGAAATCCATTGAATGAAAATGCAGCGCAATCGGGCCGATTTTTTCCCACCGACTCTATTTGAATAACGAAAGATTCCAGAGCTTCACCGAAGGGGTTTATTCACGGAAGCAAACGGAACAAAAAAAAAGTTATGTTTCACACCAGAAGATGTCCAATAACCAAGTGCGAACCAATTGGCCCGTCCAATAGCGAATCAATTTTCTATTGTCCAAAAACTAGTTCAACAAACTATCACATTCATCCTGAAAGCGTGTGGAACCTTTTTCCAGCCAACGATATTGGAGGGAGCAATATATTCACTACACAGCTCCCAATTTGCCTGCAAAACTTTCTCGTGACCAAATGAATTCGAACCGTGGAGTCAGACGACCCACAATTGGCGTCTACCTCTTATTTTTTGCGATGTAATCGATCCGTCAATCGGTCGGGCAAATATTATAATAAAAAAAAGTACTCGTACATACACATACACATAGATTGGAGTAATAGCGAAGTGTAGCGCTACAGACAGCCTCAGTAACCATAGTTACCCGTGCAGATGCAAAGCGTACCTCGATTCCCTTTTCCGTTTCGCGCAAGCAGATCACGACGATCATACACCTCGCAACCCCGCACATCCCCGAAGGAAAGGAAAGGCAAACAGCAAAGAAAAGGCCCTCAACATAGTTGGCGATCAGCACCATTCACGGGATCGACCTGCGAGGGGTGGTATGGGCGCCGCCCGTTTTGCCCATTTCCTGCCCGACCCAGTTAGACCGAGGGCCGAGTCGTGCTACGCTGGAAGCTAGCAGCTCCGCTGGCTGTAAAAGATGGCCAATCGGTGGCGCAAAGTGAGGCTTTTTCTCTAGGCAGCACACGCCAACGTTGGGCCGTAGGCACTCTCGCACCTCGGCACCCATCGACGACGACGACGACTACTACCACTGACTACTGACCCGGTTTGTAACTTACGATTTCATAATAAATCTTTCCCCGTGCTCATGCTCGCAGCTCATCACCATCATCATCATCATCATCATCACCGCATCCTGCAATGTCTGCAGAGTCGCCAGCCCAAGTCCACAGACGAGACCCGAAGGGAACCGCCTCGAGGGGCAGCAATCTAGCCCTCGTTGGCCTACCTTCACATCTGGCCTACGTTTCACCTGAAACCAACTGGTTGCATATCTCTTGCAAATGTTGACACATGAGGTGTTGCCGGTCATCTCTTGCCGCCACCGCTGGCAATGAGGAACGACGCATTAAACTGGGTAAGTAGTGTCGCCAGCTTCTTCGACGGCCTCTGAAGACGACCCACCGTTGGCGTGTGGACTGGCACATCCAGTTTGGCACAAATGAGATAGTGTAGGTCCCCGCGGTCGTAAGGCTAGCGGAAGGGCAGCAGCTGCTAGTCGTGTTTGGCGCACACACTGGCTAACTGGCCCATCTCTCACAGACTGGCTGACTGACTGACTGACTGACTGACTGACTGACTAGGTTGCCTGACCCGGTGTACGGTGAAGCGGGAGTAACTTGAACCGTCAGACATTTCAGACAACTGCAGCCACACGGATGTTGTTTTATTTTTTCTTCTACATCTGTTGTGATGTGTCCACTTTTGCTCTTTCGCTCACTTTGACGTGGCTCAAACCAAGGCTCAACTGGCCAGCAGTCGTGTGAACATCGGATTTATTATCCCTGCGTCCGAAGAACGCAACTCGATGCCTGAAAGCAGCACATATCGATCGAAATGAGACTTGCGATCGCCACAACTATATCGTTCCGATCGTCGCATATGGGACCGTGTCCCAACGTATGTTCTCTTTCGGTTCTCTTTCTTCGTTACGTAACGCGCAATGCGGAGCATGCAATGGCGAATTTCAGCGTTCCCCACCGTAGGCCCCTTCAAGGCTCCCCGGGCCCTATGGGACCGGAGTAAAGCTACTCTGGCCAATCGGTTCGATCCGATTCGGGCACCGCTGGATTCGTCTGGCAGTGCAGGTCTCCGCAAAAGACATCACCACCGAGTGGGTGCCCCCAGCCCGAAAGTCCAACGAGGCGACCTATACGCCTTACAAGCAACAACAACGACCACAAAACAGAAACAAACACCAAAACTCGTTCTTACCCGCTGCAACCCGCGTACTGCAAGACTCGGCCACGCGAGGGAATACGCCATCGGTCGCACGGGCGTAGAACGCCGGAGGAAGCGGCCTATATTTAAATGTCAAACCGGTTTCAAAAGGCACACATTTTCAGTCACCAAACGGAACGGTCCCCCCGAATGAAGTTGGAGCACTCTCAGCGCCTGTTTGCTCCGTTGGGGCCCGAGGCACCCGGAGCCCTACGCTTGATTAATGCAGGCAAAATGGGACAGTTTTGTAATTAAATCAAAATGAAGCCGTTGATGATGATTATGTTGTTCTGCTTCCGCTGCGAATCTGATCTTTCTTCTGCTTTCGTTTTTGGGGGCGCGCTGGGAACGGGGGGAAAAAAAGTACGCCCTTTTGGAAAACGGCTACAGCTATACGGGCAGCTAATCAGTGCGCCTGCTTCAACAGGGTAATTAAACGCTGACAGTAGGTGAATATGGCATCGGGAGCGATACGATATCGACCCCATTCCGTTAGTCCCTTGATTTACATGCCCGTATCGTTTATCCATCATATTCATACCTGTTGATGATGATGATGATCCCACCTCGTACCCCTGCATAGGTTTGAGATGGCCGATTCATCTGAACGATTTTTTTTCCCTCTGTATTAATTACACCCGATATTACTTTTGTGACGGGTGGATGAAGGAGAAGCAATCACTTGACGGGCTAAGATGGGACGTCAGGTTGCCCACCTGTAGAAATCAATTCGAACGTCGCTCACCTCATCAAGTGTCATTCTCCTAGTCCACACGTACTAGCGCGTTCATATCAAGACAGATTTATTCCTTTAAATTTAAATTTGAATTTGAAATTGATGGAGGATTGGTATAACTATTGGTAGGTTATGGCGCAATATCATAAGCTTAGCAAATTGTATGCCATCGGCATGAAAATATAGTTATTCGGTCGTACTGATTCTTAAACTTGAATTGAATCGTATCGCATGAGACACTGACCAAAACAATGCCATTACAATTCGTAAGGTTTCCCTTGATCCTCGAAGCGCAATTATTGGTGCAACATTTGCCTCCCAACACAGATTCCACGTCGGCTTCCATCGAGCGACTTCTGTCGGGGACGGCGAAATGACAAGTAACACTCGTTCCCGCGCTCGTTACAACGGGCTGCTACACGCCGTTAAAAAAAAAGGCGCCTAAGTGTTGTCCAACAGCTACTCGAATGTGTCCAGATGTGGTTGAGATACAAAACGCTTTCAACGTAGCGCCCGATTGGCATCATCGGCACTCCTTTTGGACGCGCTGCACAGTAGCAAACCGTGGCGACTTTGTGCCTAGCACTGAACAACGGACATACACGCGTAAACACTCGTTTATATCTTATATTGTGGAGGTTTTTCTTTTTTCATTTCCTTTTTTGAACGACAAGAAACAGTTCACTCGACGCAGTGGACGGCCGACCAGTGTGCCAGTTCGTCCCACGCACAAAAAGCAATTTCATCTTTTTCCCCTGTCCCAACCCCCTCCGCCCTCCAGCCGCTCCAAGATCCACTGCCGGGCGGAGATCGAACGCCCCGAAATCCCAACGCGGTTAAGTAACGAAGCGCCAAACGGAAAGAGCGTCAGCCATCGTTTTCGTGACTTCTTTGGCTGGCTCGTTGGCGCCCATCGTCGTCGCTGCCGTGCCCATTCACTCACGCTGGCCTCTTTTAATGGCTTAACTTCCATTCGTTTATGCTTATTAAGATGCTGCTACTTGCGACGCTTTGCCACGAGAGATGCTCCGCGAGGAGGACTTTCGATCCGTCGCTCGGGAAAGACCGCAGCCCTGCCGTGGAGTCTCCATCACCACGGGACGGGCGGCAAGAGACGAGTTACAAACAGTCGTCGCGCAATTCTCCTTTTCTCCCGCCCTGTTGGACATTGATGCCCAGGTCGGAACGAATGTTCGAGCGGCAAACCGTAACCGCCCGTTAGAAGTTAGGCAGGGAGGGTCTGGAGGATCCCTTACAAAAAAATACTCTCCCCTGGTATACCTTTTGCAACCGCCGTCCACAGTTTCGCCAGCCGGTTGGAAGGTTCGGCCCGGGAGCTTAGAAAAGCCAACCGTCCTTTTTTTTTTTGTTGGTTTTTTGCTAGCTTGGGAGGAAAATTTATGAAGACATAGATCGTGACCCACATCCGATGGGCTCTGGTACCAAAACGCCGCCCAAGCCTCCCGGTGACGACGAGCCCGCAATAAAACACAACTTTTCCTTCGGTCCATTTGAAATTTTAATCCAACCTCCAACTCGAACCATTTGACGATTTGTGAGGCCGCTCACTGGCACCTTCGTGGAGCGGCGAGGTTCCATCAGTTCGCACGTCATTCCATCAGTCCAGCTCGGCAGGCTGCTGTCACGTCAAAGCAAGTAAGCCCAAGCGCGGATTGAAACCCCGGGGGGAGGATAGCGAGGGTATGTGTTTTCCCGAAAGCCCGGAAATGATCCATCAGCAGCACTGCCCATCACCGGCGATTCGGTAAGGAAGCCCTTCGAGAATCGAATCTAAACCCCGAGATTCTCGCACGCACGCTCGCAAAGGCATGGCACCGCAGTGATGGGCACAACCGGTGACATTCAATCCAATGAAGATATTGAATTATCGCACCGTTACCCCCAACGACGTGACGTGTCAGTCGGAAGACCAACTCGAAACCCAGAAACCTTCGCTCTCGGTCCGTGGGAAGAGAAACCAACTGGAGCTGGGATCAAAAGCCGTGTTCCATTTCGATCCGCCTCAAGATGACCTTCGTGATCGTGGAAAAGGGGTTAGTGTCGCGTTGGATTGAATTTCGTCTTGAATTATTGTCCCATTTCCGGGCAGGTAATTCATTCCTGACATTTAATAAATGCTGGCTAGTTATGGTCTGTACGATGAGGCTCAATTTAAGTTGTATAGAAACAATAATTTCCTATCTGGAGTTACCTGGTCCAGTTAGAGTCAGCTAAACAAATCTAAGCTCATAACTATGAAATTTAAATGCTATTACAGTGCAGTGAGATTTGCGAGAACTAAACCATAAATGCCATTTGATACAATATTTTTCAGATTTTAACATCGATCTCATAGACACATGCAAGGTTTGAGTATTTGTGGTTAGTTCCTAAGCGCAATTTGTTGCTTAATAAAAAGCAATTATATACAACACCTCCTTAAAAATGTTATTACACTGCAAAGTGTATGGGAGCGAAATCAAAAGACTCATTGAATATCAAACGTACACCAACTGATCAAAGACTTCGTGCAAACACGAGGAACTTTTCTCTATTTCTGCGCCCAGCTCATACCGCCTTCCAAAAGAGATGATTCTAATCCTTCTCCTGGCGCACATCACGGGCAAGAACTGTCGTGAAAGTCTGTCCAAATATGTCTCTGCTTATTCACGATGCCATCGAACCGAACCTATATGCTTGCGGAAAGGGTCTCTTTATCATAATACCGTCTTTGAGAGTATTATCATTTTGTGTGCATTGGATTTTCCCCATTCTCCCCTGCCTTCTTTGTCTTTCGTTGTACTTTTCGTTCGATAAGCTCCTGGTAGGGCGATGTACGATTTTCATAAAACCCTTGTAACCGTTCCATAAAGTGTAGTTTATGAACTGCCGCTACTCGCGGACGCGCACATTTTTCCTAGCACTTTACGATCAGCATAATATCAAAGGAAAAACAACTTGACTGGACCCGGTGGGTGGGTGGGTGCTGGAAGTGGCCAGATTTGCCAGCATCTTTCGCTCGACTCACTCAACCTGTGCGGACGATAGAGCGAAAATAAACAATACGGATGTAGCTTTTGCCATTACGACCCGTCTAATCCCGTCGCTTAATATCCATTTGCAGACGCCCTACGGGCGGCCATCGTTGGCCCTCGCGTACGAACCGAACGGAACAGCCCATCCGCCCAAACGAAAAAAAGGTATGGGACATTTGCATAAAATGTACAAACTGCCGGTACACGGGGTCACGCGTTTTCCCTTCCAACTTGTTGTACCGTTTTGTCGTACTGCCCGAGATCGTCGGCAAACCAGGGAAGAAAACATGTCCCCAACGTCCCAGCACCACCACCACCACCCAATCGTTCGGAGAAAATCTTTCCACCGGTTTCCACGCTCGAACGACCTCACCATTACCTGCCATTTCGGTTCCGTAACCTTCGAAATGTACCGTTCGTCCGTGTTTTTGTGTTGTTTTGTTTTTCGCTTGGTTTCCATGTTGGTCTCACTGTCAAAGAATTTTCCTCTCCCCAACAACGAAGCATTATTCCGTGCCAGCACTCGGAAAAACACGCCGAATCGACGTTTGCAACTTTTACCGTTTGAACGGGAAATTCGAAGTCACGAACTGGCTCTGGCCCGGTAATCGGCCGGGTTCTACCAAGACGACCGCATCCTACATCCGAAAGGCGGCCGGACTTGCGAGCGGTGATTTATGGGATCCCCACGTACAGAGCGACAACAAGCGACACGGCTCGCTTCGCTCCGGAGCGGAGTGTGTGCCTCGTTTTATTCTTTCCATGCGTGCTGGCGGTATTTATCATTCTTTTGTAGCCTTCCCGGCTGCTTCCTGCCGCACTCAGCCGCACATCTCGATCCGAATAATAAATTCAGTGGACAAACACATTTATTTATCGAGCCCCGAGCTCCATTGTCGCGGGCGGGATGCGGTGTGTTCTTGCGACCATTTCGCCAAAAGGTTGCGCTTTTGTGCAGAGAACACGAGGGCCCCTCCCCGGCGAAGAAAAACAGGCCTATCCTCGGTTCCATTCAACGGAGAAAGCTCGACCGATTCTTTTCCGGTGCTCGGCCCGATCGACGGCTTCAGATAGATTCTTGTTCCACCTACCGAACCGGGCCCGGGCCGAGGTTAAAAAGCATCGATTTATGATCCCGTTGGTGGGTGGTCAAGCGTAGGAGTTCTGTTTTTCTGCGCAAACCTGCTTACCTCCGCCTGCACTGTCCCTGGCGATCATCGGGTCTCAAGCGAGGTGTTTGCTTAAATTGAAATCCACCACGGCGGTCGATTATGTTTCCGTGAACTAACTTTCGAAGGAGCTCAGGACTTCGGTAGCTTTGACTACGCGATTCTCCGAGCCAGCAGATGATTTAGATAAGGCACAAAAAAGTTAGGCGCAACTACGGTACGGTGGACGAAAAGTTCACAGCATCCGGCTGCACCCAGCGGTGGTCCACCGCGGCGAACGAGGCTTAGCTCTTGAACACGACCGTGATGACGTCTGAGACACGACCACGACCACGACCAAGACGACGACGACAACGACGGAAGCTCGTTGACTTTGTGCTCTTTTGACTCCTGGGCGTACTTTTCCAGCGGGAGTGGCGACTGGCAACGCGGTTTTTTTTTTTTTTCTTTTCCATTTTTAAAGGGTGGCAACCGTGCTTAGAACCGACTCGATACCATCGCCACCGCCATGGGAACCGCGGACAGGAACGTAATAACTTGAGTTATTACTCCAGCCAAAATAGCTCAATCAACACTAACCTTGAACCACACCGGTGTGAGCGATGACAGGTAGAGATGGTTTTTTGATGCCGGTTTTTTTGTCAATTTAACCTGCCCTGTTCCGTGAGAAAAATGCCTCTACGGTCTAGTTACTTACAGGCAATTAATTTATTTTTTCTTTTGTCGATGAACGTTTTTTTTTACCGCCATTTATCAACTCGCAGGAACGCAGGACGCCGATTGTGGAGGGCAACAGTGATCGATTTCATACGCCCCGCAGGACCTTTGAAGCTCTCCACATAAAAAAGTGTAGTTTTATCAACTGTGTGTCTAAATGTGAAAAATCTAACATGCCGAGAACAAAAGTTCCAATCCCAAACCGATCAAAACAAACAAAAGCTATCGATTGAGCTACTGATTGCATTCTTTTGAGGTTTTTTTTTACATTCTGCAGCAGGGTATTTGAGGGAAACAAACTTCTGTTGAATGGCGAACATTTCAAATTGGTGCCATGTACATGTTCCTTGAATCAGCAACAAACAAAAGCACCGTTGACTATCGTTTAACAACCATCATTTTAATGATATTAATAGACTTTATAACTTGTTTGTCCTGGACATTTACAACATTAATACTATAATTTCTTTTATACACAATATACTATAAATTAAATATTAAACGTCCATAGCATCACCGAAACTCGGCACGGTACAGTTCATCATTATAAATAATTCAACTCTACTTTGTTCCAGCACATTACTGCTACCTTGAAATGCTTGTTCCATCAAACGATCGCATAAAATTTCACCGCATCCATTTTTAAAAGCATCCACACACTAGACAAAACTGCAGCTTAAGTGACAAACCGGGTCATTCTCACCTTCCCCTTCACGGGAAGCTTTCCCCCGGAAAACTGCGCCATTTCAGCGGGAAAATCGTGCCGGAGTGCTAACGTCGAGCACAACCGACGACGACGCGGGAACGCACTTTTTCCAGCATAAATCGAATGAATGATAACAGCAAAAAACAATTACCCACCCGTCCCCCCATCCGTCCAGTATAACCACATCAACCGTAGTTATAGCATTCCACATCAAACCCACCACAATGGGGAAGAGGAGCAGGCGCCGTGGAGGTTGTGAAAGATTTATTGCCCCTCATTTCCTTCATATACTTTTACGGTGCGGTTTTGCTGGGGAGCGACTCGCAGTGGGAAAAACAAAGTACGAAAAAAAAACCCCTAAGCCTCCAAAACACGTCCACTTGGGTTAGGCATCATATTATTGCCCGTACTTTGCCGAAAATATGGTCGTCCCGTTTTCTTAGGTCACGCCAACATATTTGAACCAGCCCGGGCATTGCTACATATCCTTGGATTTTCCTATGTTTTGTTAAAGATCGTTTCGCCACAAAACGCTCGTTAACATATATATCCTCGGCAACAAACTTATGTCATTTTCATTTATGGAAACGATAAGCAGAAGAGGAGAAGAAAAACACACACAGCGGCCCAAAGGACAGGTCTCGGCGATCCGCAAAGGATTGCTGCACAAACCGCGTGTCCGGCGCAGGAGTCAAACTAATATCCCACCATGCCCCGAGTCGGGCAGGAGTTGCATGCAACCCGGGCATCCGACGGCGTTTCCTGACTTCGAGCGCATCCGCGGCGTCCGACGAAGAACGCCGAGGGACATAAAATATGCAACGGCGTGTTGGTTTGAAGTGTTAAATAAGCAATGCCACGATGGAGTAAGGCCGCGTCCCTTTCCGGGCAATGCGGAAGACAGGCATATCATTGCCGATTGTTGCCGACCGAGAACACTTGTATCATGGACTGTTCCAGGTGTACCTGGTACCTGCCTCGTCGGAGGATTCCATGATGGACCCGTCGGGAACAACAACAATGGTACCGATTGGACCGAAGACGTACCGACCAAAGCGGCGTGTTTCGTGTAACATCCTGAGTAAATACAACTCGGCCGGCTGCTGACACCGTTCCTGTTGCAGGCGGGTCGGTGTCATCAAACAAATTACACTCCTGTTGCGTCGGTGCTTCGCCTATCTCCCGGAGCCGATTTCATAGGCTTCGGAGCATCCATTTTCGAACCACAACCATCGCGGCTGCGGTCCCAACGATGGCCCTTGTGTTCCGCAAGTGATACAATCCAATATCACGTGTTATGCGTCCTCGGGCACAATTAATCTTTAGCAAACGGGGATTTATCCAATTCACGTCCCCGATACATCATTTCGGTGCCAGAAGCATTCTCCACTCTCGGTTTGCCGCATGCGTGTGGCATCAAGTTAAAGAAATAATCGCATCGAGGATATCGACCATTAAATGAATGCTGTCAGCGGCTGTCAGGAGAATTATGTTTGATTTTGGAAACCCTCTCGCAGCGTGTTGAACCTGGCGTCATCTACCGAAAAAAGAAAAAGAAATCAGTGTCCTCGGCATTGCGTGAAGAAAATGTCAACGAGAGTGAGAAAATGCCACGGTTAAGAAAAATATCTTACGCGTAGCAGAATCCCCGTGCAATGAAGTGGTTCTTTCTCCTTTTATTAATGCGCGAATGCATGGTAAAGAGCACGAAAACGATGTGTCATGTTAAGCTTGATCGATCTGCCGAAAGTCAAAGGAAACTTGTCGATCAGACTTCCATTCCATAGGATTCCACTCCTGTCCGGCCTTTTGTCCGGATTAAGGCCGTAGGTATCGTAACGTTCTCGACGCTCTTCGCCTTGTTGTGTCATGTCCTCTTTTATTCTTGAGCAAACATACCGATTTCCGAACACCAAGATAACTGTAACCAATTTTTTAGATCAACTTTCTTTGCTTTTGGAGATGGCTTAAATCCAACTGTCTCCGATCGAATCAGGATGGGAAGAGTGTAAACTCAACCTTGACCTTTCAATCTCTCCAATTCCAATATCGCTCCGGCTTCAAACGAAATAAAGACCAAACATCATATGGACAAACGAAACACCACTTCCATCAGGCTGAAAGTAAATATTTGTGGCATTCATTTCCATCCATTAAAAGGCAAACAACTTCAGTCTTGCGGTTATTTGATCAAATCCTTAATGGCACCGTATCGTTGGCATTCGAAAAACAACATCCATCCGCCTAAGTCAACAGTCGTCTTCAACGCTTCCACAACATTACACAAACTAATCTGATAACGATCAGCAAATCTTGCGGTGGGGTGCCCATCCTGAAAAAAAGGCTAGTTTAATTAACCATCCATCAGTGATGCGCTACAAAACCGACATATCCGTCGTGTCGGGAATGTATGTTTCTTCCGCCCCCCTGTGAGGAACCAACTTATGGCTTGCAGGAACGAACGAACACTGGCGAGGGTGTTACAAACATCATTAGCACCGATCGGCAGAAGCTACCCGTTCTTCCATCATCATCATCCTCATCATTGCCTTCATCATGATCGTTGGGTGGAAACGAAGCGTAGCCTCGTTCGATAAAAACACCTCCTTTGCCTTGGACGACCATTATGTCATCGGAATGGGGAAGGAGGAAACGTGCGCTCCGTGTGGTGGAGGTTTCATCGTGGCATCATAACCACACCGACCGGCTCGTCTTATGTGGGGCTGGGGTTTGCGCTGCGGTAGCAAACTTAGGGTTTTACTAGTTGATTGGTCGTCGCTTCCGAATCTCCCGTGAGGCCGCCCTGTCTGGCATCCATCCATTCACTCCCTTCCCGAGAAACCTCCAGAGCTCCAAGCACTCGACATCAAAGCGAGCAGACACCCGGAGAAAACCCACCGCCTCATGAAGGTAACCATCCGTTACGGCCGGGGATCGTTTTGCTGTCTGCCCCGGTTACGCGCGTTGCCCTTGCTGATTTCCGATGGTGACGGTGGTGTTTTGAGGACCGAAACTGCACTGTATCATCAACATCATCATCCGCTGCCGTCGTCCGCCCGTCTGCTCGGGAGCCCTCGAGCGGGATCGAAGGTAAGCGATTGCACGAAAAGTTCAACATGCTTTACCAATCATCTTGCTCGCAAGTACTCCCCAACGCCACTACCTCCACGGAGGTATTAGCCTTTTTGCCCCCGCTACCATCCGCTCCCGACGCCTCCTGCGCACACCGTGGCCGGCCAGGGTCCCGTTAGGATGCCGTGAAGTGCCGCATCGGTCTTCAAAAATGTGTATCATCGGAAGCCAGGAGCCCGCCGAAGCAGCCGAGAACTTCTGCACCGTCAGTCGCAGCCAGTTCTCTGCGCGCCGTCTTCTTTTAGGTCAATCGAAACGTTACCTTTCCCCGTCGTCCCGAAACCATGCCATCATTACCGGTGCTCCGCAGAAATGGTGTGCCTCAATTATGGGAAGGCAAGAAACGAACCTTTCTACCGTTGGTTGGTGAGATTGGCCCGTCGTTCGTTTCTTCTCGAGCGATCGGCTGTTGCTGATTTTTACTACCCATCAGTTCTACCGGAGACTTACCCCATTTCCGGCCCGTGATGCCATTTAAGCACTTTTCTTGAGGAGAACAAATTATACCGTCCAGAAAAAAATTCTTCTTCAAATAGTGAAATAAGAACCACCCTGAATGGTGGATTAACTTATACCAAACTCCCGTGAGAATAAATCCTTATAGACATAATCTGCCTCTCTCTCATTCTCTCGGCGGTCTTTTTTTTGACTAACTGACCGGATCAAGGTATCATCGCACATCAAAAATTAATTAGCAACTTCGGTGGCTCATAAGCCACAAAAACTGCGGTTAACGACGTTCGACGGCAACGCGAGGCATTCAGAAATGAAGGAAAGAACTAATCCGATGCCCCAACAAAGCCTGCCTGCGCCACGCAAAAAGCTTATTCCCGACTTACGAGGCAAGTTTCCGATCAATCAACCAAGGTTCAAAGCGAAAAATAAACAATAGTCAGCAAAGGAAGTCACGGCAGTCGTTGAAGGGGCCCTTAATCCCCCTGGAAGCAAGGCAATGCGAGAGTCCCGGTACATACCATTCCCACAGGGCCGGCTGTGCCATAAACCGTTCAATGTGCTCGGATGAAGTTCGCCTAGAATCAACAGCAGCCGTCCGGCGCAAAGAAAATTTCCCCCACAAGACGGGCGGCAATCGGATGATGCTCGTAAATCAACAGGTTTCGGCAAGCCCCGGGACGGTTGCCACCAGGGGTGGCCCTGGTGGTGATGGTGAAACGGTGGCTAGACGGAGCTCCTCTTCCAATCCAATGTGTCAGAAGAAAACTCACGGCAGAATCTCAATGAAACAAAACAAAAAAATTTCTCTCCACCAAATCTTCAGCAATCGTGCGACCCCATTACGAGTGCAGGGCGGCACGAGTGGTTTTGAATAAAATTCCCTCCATTCGGCATAATAATAACACGCTCGAGGAGCATTCCCAAAATTTCCGCTCGCATTCGCGCCGGCCACCGGAAAGCGCCGGTTGCCCCGGCAAACAACAACGGTTGGCAGTGCGGTTAAGAAGTACCGGACGGTTCGGTGTTTTGGAGAGGTTGGAAAGTACGGAGGGCTTCAGAGTCGCTCAAGATCGATCCCAAATCGAGCACCTTTCGGATGCGGATAATAAACATCTTCGAGCAAAAACGAAAAAACAATCCGTAACTTTTTCCAGAAGTTCTTCAATTTTGCTGAGGAAAGAAACCGCTATCAAACCGGCGTACTTGGGGTTGGGAGAGCAGTTGGGAAAATTTCCATGCTTCTTCTTCCTCTCCTTGCTAGGCCCGTTACCGAAACCGGCCTGCTGCTGGCCATCAACTTGTTGAGCATCACCTGGCCCTTCCCGTGCAGAGAAAACCCCTCGAAACAAACAAAAAGCGAAATGGGGAGCGAAAAGCCTCACAAAACCATCCAAAAGCCCTCTCCGTAAGCGGGCTATCCAGTGATGAAAGTAAACAGGAAAAAAAAAACGCTGAACCCTGCCGCAAGTCCCAAATAGGTGAAAGAAAAAACGGCAATCGGCTGCCGGCCGCTGGAGGGACGCCGCTTTTCATCCCCCTATCGAAATCGTGCGTTCCTTTCCGCGGCGCAACTTACCAATTGCTTCAAACGAGCGTTCGATTAAACGCGAAGTTGGCCTACTTTTGAGCCCTGCGCCCGTCCCAAACGGTTTTGGCACTGGGGAACTGGTAAGGCCGTACGTTGTTTTGTTCGTCTGTGATAGCGCTGATCTGTTCACACTCATACACACATAGCTGCACGTAGGTCCCCCACCCAGCACCTCCCCGTTTCCCGCGATGTTGCAGCATGTGGTGCCACCATTAGCTGCACATTGTTTGACATGCCGACACATACCGCGGTCGTACTTGCGCGGACGTCGCTCATCTTACGGCGAGACATGTTTCCGACTCCAAAAAAACCGCAGCTCACCGGGAGCAACCCGAGGCGTAACCTCGAACAACTGCCAAGGCCCAGATTCGAGCGTCCCCTTCCCTTTTGGGAGAAGAAGCTTAGGGCACGGGGTGGAAAACGCGGTGGATAATAAAACACTCGTTAAAAAAACCCCCCCATACCCAAATATGATCGCCGCGAACTATCAACGCGACCCGCCGATGTTGACCAATGTCGAACTTCGAAACGGACCGCAAACCGCGGTTTGGAGTGAAGAAATAAAGGAATACGACAACGTGCGGCACTGGAACTACTGGAGGGCAGGTAAATCAGCCAAGGGTAAACTAGACCTCGAATGCGAAGTAGAATCACCAAACTTCTCACACATATACCGCGTACCACCGTGAGCATACGACGACATATAGCCGTGTGACTCATGAAGCCGGCAAGTGTCGCATGAGAATGGGGACGCCAGAACTGGGTTCGCTGGGTGGATTTGGCCACCGATAGGCTTCGGGTGAATGGGAAACAAAACACATTATGCACCGCATAGCAAATGAGCTCGGCAGCGACCCCTGCATCACAGCATAGCGACAGTGTTGGATCGAATTATGGTCGGTTTATCGCTTCCCCCCTTTCAGCCCCATTACATTATACAACCTTTGGATGCGTTACGCCAAATGTTCCGTGCAGGATTTCGATTTACCATCCGAATCGTACCAGAGGACCCTTCTCTTGGCTACTCTACCGCCTTCGGTGAGGTCCTGAGGTCGGTACGATAAACTTAAGAATGTATATTGTGCCACAATTTCCCCCCGCCCGGTGCTCCCCAGCTTCGATAAAGCAGCTGCCAACGGTGGCACTATAGTATTTCGCTCATCTTTCAGTGCCAGTTTATTCCATCTGCCATCGTTGAATATTTTTGCATTCGTTCGACTATAAGTACGTTTACTGGGGTTGCTCGGGATATTGCAACAATAAAAAATTGTGATACTCAGCACTTCATCATCGCGGTAGAGCGCTGAATATGGTTATGGTAAGCGAATTGTTTAGATGATGAACGTCTGTGAAAGATAGCAGTATTAAAATATCCTATGTTCCCAAATGATTTCAAAAGATCTTCATTTTTACGTAGAGGATAATCGAAGAAAGAAAATACTTTCTGTAAAGAGAAAATAATCGTCCATCTTATCAATTCTTATATATCTGACAAAATTGTGCTATTACATTTCTTTCCCTTGAGAAACATTTTTAAAAAAACACAATACATGCATTTTGGTGTAACTTTTACTAGCATGTTTAATTTCTCATCTTGTCAAGCTATCCCAGATATTTTATTCTTTCCATGGTAATTGACTGTAAAGAGTGGCAAAACAGTCAGGTTTTATCTTCATTTTTAAATCCATCTTAAAGCATCATAAAGTAGCGTTTCACTGGACACGATGTTACGCCATTCTTTTTCTCGTGTAACAATCAAAGCACTTTATCAGCATTGAGGTGGCCCGGCAAATTAACAAGATGCCTTTCCCGCCAGCTTCCAACCAGGCTCATCAATTTTAGCAGCAACAACGAAAAAAAAAAGAATAGCCTTAGAGTTGGCGCATGGCGGGAGTGAAAGAATGCAGACATAGGCCAATAATGATGGCATAAGGTGTGAACTTTAACGCCACTATCTTGACCAACTTGATTGCTGCACGCAACGCCAACATCGTGCGCATCGCAGGTTTTTGCACATCGAGATCCTCGTTATTTTTTGCCATTTTGTGTGTGTATGTGTGTGTTGAGCCCTGTTGCATAATGCACTTTTAGGGAATTCCACACGCTCGGCCAACATGCAAATGCTAAATCATGTGAACGGTGCCATGCCTCACGGTTTTTTGTTTGTTTGTGGGTCTTCCAATGTTCCCATTCAGCGTGCAGTATAAGCCAAGATCAGTTACGAAACCATCTGCAGTGTCGAGAGATGGAGGCGAATTTTCGCTCCCTATCATCACCGGGACACTCTTTTTTTTTCAAATGTTACGGTTGCTGAATGGTATTGGCATAAGCAAAGGGGTTGTATGTTAACCAGATCTTTTCCCATTCGCTTGTGATTGCGACCTCTGAGAATTTCCTAAATGATGATGAACCGTGCCATAATATTTAAATTAGAGAATGATTGACTCACCTTTACGCGAGCGTCGCCTATCGTCCTGGTTCAAGGTTGGCGCGTGTCTTCCGCCACATTCGCGTGCGCAAGGATCACTCACAAACGGCAGGAGGCGAATCGCGCAAAGAGTAGAGTTCCCGCGTCGCTGGCAACGTCAAGGTAACGCCAATCAACACGCGACGCAAGCTGCAAAGCGAACCAGGCAATTCGCTTTCAAAATACAAAACAAAAAAAGGCCACAGGAGGTCCTTCCGCCGCCGGGATCGCTTTGTTCGTCCGTCCCCCCGGTGCTGGCGCTCGGGAAGTTATTTAATTTCGCCCTTATTTATGTGTGCGAAGGGTTCCACTTTATTTCGCATCAAACACAGGTGAAAGCACCTTCCGCTCGGTGACGACGTTTGGCGAGGTTCTCGTTGAAGGAAAAGGATTGGATCCAGGAGCGGCAATGAGACGGAAGATCCTCGGAAATGGACGCCGTTGACGAACGGCGCCGGTTTCGAGCGATAACGGCGAAATTTTGGTCGGTGGGAGGCGGCCGGGGATTTGGAGAACCAGAACAGCCAACTGGTCCGGGCTTCTGTCGCGGTTCGGTCGCCACCCGGTTTTAGCAGCCGGTGGTGCCAACAAGGAAGTCCCGCGGGGTTATGTGGCAGGGTGGGCTGGAACACTTTCCGTTCTCTTCCGTTACACTCGCGGCTTTCTCCTTATTCTTCCCGACGGCACACGCACGCACACACACACATCGCACAACTCGCCGCTTCACGCCAGCACAATACAGCTGGAGCTACAGTGCACTGCGCACTTTTCGCGATGGCACGGTTCCGATAGCACGCGAGCACACGCGGTGGTTTAAACAATTTTCTCCACCCGTTTTTTTTTATTTCCGCGCACTTTTCCGCCACTCGCTCGCGATCACTTGTTGCGTCTTCACACACTTCAAGCCTCGAGGACTGGCGCGATCGTTTAGGGCTTTCCGCTCGATGCTTCTGAAAGTTCAATTACACCTTGTGGCACGCACGCACACACACACACACACTCTAACTACTTGCCGGGAAGGTACTTGGGTGAAAGAATTCTTTCTTCCGTTTTGCGCAACGGGTGCGTAGCCATAAATAATAATAACAGACCGCTCGGGACGCTGTTACAGGGGAAAAGAAAAGAAAGGAAGCACATCACAACGGAGGAAAATTACAACCAAATACACTTCACGACCAACGCCAACTCTATCTATCATCGCCATCAACCGTCGGCGACCGGATCCGCACCCAGGAACAGTAGAAACATTTCGTCCCCCTTTCGCTGTAATTGGCACTTTTCTACGCGCAAACACTAAAACCAGCCGCCGAAGAAGGCCGGCCTGCGTTGCATTCGTCCGCCATCGGGTTGTTGTTGCGGCAACCGTACCTTCGCAAACCAGCAACACCTATTTAGGCACGTTGTTGTTGGTTAGAAATGTTTTGCTCGTTGCTAGAACGCCATGCCCGGCGCTGGGTGTGGGTGTTTGCTTGGATTTCTGCGCGACGGTTCGATGTGCGCAGTCGGCGGCATTTCTTCGGCGTTGCGATGGTGACGGTTGCTAAAGCAGGCTTTCGGCACGGCAAGTGCTACAACATTGCCCCGGGGGAAACCTTGCAACAATGTTTTCATTCTCCCGTTCTTCCGTTTAATTTGTCTACACAAGGGCCAACCGTATCATTGAAGACTAATTTTCCCACCTACAGCGCACGTTCGTCAGGCCTACTGCTTTTTTTTTATTTCACTGTTTTTTGACACGTTCAGTTATGTTTTTGTTATGAGGAAAATATTCATAATAAACAGAAGAATCACATTTCTTTTACCACATAAAATAAAATTCGCCTTACAAATATTTCCTACTGCTGTTTTTTATTTATTTATTTTTTATTTTTTTTTATGCCCGCTTTGTTTATCAGGCTGAAGAAAATAGGCAAATCAGAGCCTGCTTACTCCAAATTTCCCTTTTTATCTGGCACGCTCAGAGTCGAGCATACTCGGTCTACATTGAATTTTCTTTAATGAATCTAAATCATACAACAACATGTCGTAACGCACGCAAATAATTACTACATTTTTCCGCATGCAGAATGTGGTCAACAATGTAATGGTCATGATCCACATATTAAACGGTTGCGTAACGTACAATGCTGTCCCTTCTACAAACCACCATTCACGCGATTGCAATCCTTCGTAATTGACCCAGTATCGATGGATTTCTTCTAGAGAACCACAATCCACCCGGTTTAGGTGCCGAGCATGCAACCGTTTTGCCCAAAAGTAAAAGTGCACTCGATGCAAAAACATTTAAAAAAAGCCCCCCCCAACTCAGCATAAAAACTCCACTGTAAACTCCACTGCAACAATCAATCGTTACGGATCGGCTCGGAGCGAATGTACCGCGAAGTTACACCCCAAAAACTCAGGTGACGCCCGTGTCCGGTACGGGTCGCCGTCGACTCGGCGAGAAAAGCCAAAACATGCCCACCGTACACCGACGAGCTTAACGTTACTCTTACCAATTATTTTGCTATTTGTTTCGTTAGAGTTGGACGGTTTATTTTATTACATTTTTTCCCTCAGTTTTTATAGCCCTATTTTGGTTTAGTTTTTCGCTAACGTGTGCCAAGAGCTGGTTTTTGATCGGGCCGACTCCAGACGGTCAGACAATGTTGCCGACAGGGTAGGGGACTTTACTGTGGAAATTGCATACCAGTTGGAAAAAAATAAACCTCTCGCCTGCAAACAAACACTCAGCGACAGCAAAAACAAAAAAATCCAGCCGCAAATCAATCGCACACGCTGGCCTGGTCAGTTTCTCGTCTGCGGCATCTGCGGCCCTTCCCGAACGACATTTCTGCGCAATGTGTGCCATAGTTGTGGGTTATTTAACATGTCGGCCTTGGTTGGCATATGAGCAGAGGATTAAGCTTGGTTCGGCCCGGTTATCTACTCCTTCGCCGCGCGGGCCACCTTCGGGTTTAAACACTACCGGATTGCGAAACTCGTTGCACCAAAAACAACGTGGTCTCGTGCAGCGCCCGCATTGGCAATTGGAAGGTCCCTGCTGACCGCACAGTCACTTGTTGTTGCTGTCAACCTGTCCGAAAGGCCAACAGCAACAGCAGCATCCGTTCGGTGCGAGTTAACGATTGTCTGGGCGCACTTTGGAGGCCGCCTGCAGGTTCTGCACTGCACTGTTTGCTGCCCGGATTTTTTTTCTTCCTCTCTCTCTCTCTCTGCAACGGACGTTTCCATTCCATTCTTTCCCGAGCCTCCTTTTATGGGACGCACGATCGACGATCGACGATCGTATCGATGGCAATGACAGGAAAAGAGGGAAGATTTATTCGATTGTTTGCTTCGCGGTTGTGTTCGCACATATCCCTCAGTAAACCACGCACACACGCACACACTGCCCTGGACGGGAACCAGGAATGTGTCGCGTCGGCGAACCTTGTGTGGAGTTCTGGCGACGCGGCCATCCCCAAAAAAGGGCACCACCGACACCGGATCTTGCACGCGCCAGTCGGGCCCCGTTGAGGGCCGTTACAGTGCGACACGAGGTTCACTTCACAGGGTTAATTTTTTGTATTCTTCGAAAACAAAGCGCCCTTCGATGACAGTTCCATTACGATTGTCCACTACCGTAAAACACGCGTGTTGGTGTTACGAGACCGAGGTCCGTTTGCTTTTCCCCAACGATCTCACGTTATCGATAGAATAACGAGATTTTTGTTTTGTTTTTGCTTTGCCCCTTTTTCGGTTTACAGCCTCTTTTGTTTCACTGGGGTAGGTACATTTGCATGACGATTGATTTCTGTCTCGCTTCGGCTGCGTTTCGCTTTCGTCCACCCGCACGCCGTCGCTGATTCCGTCGATCGTTTGCTATCGTCTCGATCGATCGTTCTTATCCTAACGAGTTGTCATAAAGCTTGCGTTAGAAACCATTTCGCCTGCTTTATTGCAACCACTATCCGGTGTCAGTGCACTCTTCGCGCGCTTTATAGCCCTTTCGGAACGCACGCGGGGCAGATCACGGAGCGGCACATTTCCACTAACGGCACACGGAATGTCGAACAATTTCTACAAGATCGCTGCACGATCGTACCGCGTTGTTGCGTGCTCCGTTGATGGGAGCTAAGGGCAGCTTCACTTTTTATAACCAAGACTTGTATGTCTTCTTCTGGGCGCACTAACGGAAAAAACACGGAACGGTTCACACAACGTGTACGCACCGATGAACGTACCGAACTGAACTGAACAACCCGGCGGAGACCAACGGTCCGAACGGCAGCGAACATTTTGAACACGCTTCGCCGCGTTTAGCGTTCGGTAGAATTCATCGCAGATGCACAGTGGGATAAATGTGCGTAAAAGTTTGAGTTTTTGACCATCAGGTTCATACCATTAGCAGAGGCTGATTAATATAACGTAAGTTTAAATTGTTAAAACAAAATTTAAATAATTCTACTGTACAACATTCGCAGGTAATGGAGTCAGTTTTAATGAAAAACGGGTTACTATTATGATACGGGTCTGTATGTGAATGATGCAATGAAATTAATTCTTCCAAATGCTTTTCCTTGACAACAACAACAAAGATATATGCTTAGCTGATATCATCGTCCTAGATACAGCACACAGCTAAAAAAAAAGGTTGTAAATAGTATATAATGTTCACTTTAAATATGTATTCTAAAATGAAAAAAAATGTCTATCCTATCCTTACATACAATTATCAGTACGGCTCTCTTGACGAGTGATTAAATTTAGACCGGCTCTCATGTTGGTTTACTGCTTTTCAAATTTGTTAAAAACTTTCAAAATAGGAATTAAATGACACATGTTTAGGCTTACACGCAATTATTTAAACTGTCCGCATCATTGTCCACCTCCGATTGGTATGCAATTGGTTCTTTTGTTGACTTTATTTTCACAATTAAGATTTAGAAATGAAATATCTAAATAAAAATTTTGTGAGATTTTTGCTGGTGAATGATTCTTAGATATGGGATCAGACATAATTATAAAAAAAAGTAATGTTTTACCTTTTTCAAGCGCATAAACCTATAACCTTTTTATGACCATCATCCCGATACAAATTCCCCACAGTGTAGGTGTTCACTCGTTCGGCCTTCTCACGCTCGCTCACTCCCGGCTCACGAGATCGATCTCGCGATGAACTGTTCCGCCGGGTTTCTCACGCTGGAAAGCTCAACCGCGCAGTGCCTTTTAGCTCACTCTCTCTCCCTCTCTCGCGGGCCATATGCTATAATTGGCACCTGGACGAAAACAACCTGGGTGCATTCGTGGTTCGGATGCTGCAGAGAAACGACCCGCACCGGAGCCCGCAGTACCGTTCACCGCGGTGTTGGTGCCGAACCTTGACCGCCACACGCCTACCCGCCGTGGCTCATTTGGGCGCAAGAAAGGCGCACGGGGGCTTACGCGCGGATTGATGATAATTGATTGCCTCGCAATTTGGCCTTCCGTCGAACTTCCAGATTCGTTAGCAGATTTGACTGAGGCATTCTTTCCACTTCAAACGCTGACGGGCCAAACCAACACTACCGTCCCCGAGCACTGCAGACACCGGAATCGCATTCGCAAACCGCACCGCGAGCGTTTTGCCCTTGCCCCGTTGGGCGAGATACCTCCCCCCAGAGACTCCGCCTCGTCTGCCGGAACCACCCCACCTAACCCGGTGCACCGAGACCGTGAGCGATGCGCTGCATTGTTTGGGTGCTTACCATTGTTACCAGCCCATCTCCACCCGCCCGCAGGGGGAGGGTAAGCTTGTAGGGACGCGGGTCTTGTCGACGTCAAATTAAGCCAATCATTGCCTCGGTTAGGTAGGCCACAATCGGACCAGTTGGCGTGGCGTTGGCCGTTGAAAGGCACACCGGAGATTGCACCGATGGGCCGATTGAAGGCAGGCGTACAGTTATTGTAATTCGTTTCATAACCGTTCGTGGCCAGCGATCGTTATGCTACGCGGGCGCACCGATCAGCGGGGCCAAAGGTTGCCCGCGGTTCAAAGCAATGCAATTAAACTAAATTGTCTTTCTGCATCTTTCGCACAGCTGGTACGTTCGATCAATAGAAACCATTCTTGTTCAGAAGGCCAAGTTCAGCGGGGTTTTTCACGGGCGCACGCGCGGTGGTGGAGGTGGAGGGGAAAAGCGAGGGAGGTTGCTGATGGTGCTGTTAAGCTCTATTAAACAATAGGGCACCATGGTTACTGCACTGGGCAGGTTAACCCCCTTTTTCTTTCATTCTTTTCAAGCGTTGAATCTATTTTCATCTCGCCCATAAACATTCCGATCGATTAACGTGAGGTCTCCCGCTGGGGTCATCGAGTATAATGGGAAAAAGGCTCAGCCATTCTTGTTCGCCGATGACCTTCTGACAAATGGTTTACCCTAAGCACTCCTTAACCGATGAATAGCGGTTACATAAACTCTCGCCCGGACTGTGAAACAAACGGTGCCCGATGGATGGATGGATGCTCAAAGGAAGGAATAAATACCCCCCAAAATGTCCATCACAATTGTACCACCCATTAGTTTTGATCGATTTCAATCGATCCGCCGGCAGCGTCTTGATGTTTTGGGCAAAAACATTACACACACATTAATAACACCAATTCGTGTGCACCAATTTAAATCAATCTCCAATCTCCGCCTGCCCATGAGCTGGGGATCTAAATTTCTCCTGCACGCGTTAATGATCTGCTGGAAAATTATCGCATCAACCGAGCACCATCCTCCATCCTCGTGGCGTGATTTTGTCCCACATCGAAACGCAGGCATAGGTCGATGTTGCCCGCGGAAAATCAACAACAAAATAATCCACGGTGAAATTTCTCCAAAATCCCTCCCCAGCTAACTCGACGCCCGTTTCAACCGTTTGTTTTTTTTGGGTAGCATAAAAAGCCTCACCGGATCTAGCGGATGATTCCGCCAATCCACGTGCCCCTTCCTTAGAGGCCCACCACGAAGAAGGTGAAGGTTAACCGAAACCGAACCAGCCGGTCGAGCCGAACTATTCGGGCTCACCTCCAAACGGCCCCCGAGAAAGCTGCAGCTCCACGCGGCTTCCCGCTGCTTCAGTTTCGGAGCGGTTTGGCGCTTAATAGCCACATTCGCTCACGTGTAGAACGGCAATAAACAACCGGTCGACAGCATCGGGGCCCAAGTGTCCCGGCCACAAAACATAATTCGTTGCAGTTGCGGAGGGCCCGGCGGAAGGAGAACGGAAGAAAAGAGAAAAGGAGAGTGACTAGGCTCATTTGTAATCAGCTGACGATAGCGATCTCTCTCCCCGCGGACCTACCTTTTTCGCCAGAGTACACAGCATACACTCTTTTTCTTGGGGCATCTTCCGTTTCTTTCATTGTCTCTCGCCTGTCCCGCTCTGCCGCTGGGCCCGAGGAAACCATGAGCCTTGGCTGGGCCGTTGCGCGCATAAAACTTCCCATCAACCGTTTAAAAACAACAACTCCCTAGCCGGAGTAGAAACTTCTGCAGCCGGAGGAATTTCTAGTTTGCAAAACATTCCTCACCCCAACCGAACCGACCAATGCGCACCAATTTGCAAATGGTACTCGCTTCCCCGGGCAGCCAAAGTGTGACAGGCTCCGGTGAAATTATATTCACAACTAAACACGAGGCGACCTTCGAGAATAACAAGTGCCTCGCCCGGGGATGGCTGCCATTCGAGGTGAGATCGAGGAGAAAACGGTTTGTAAATCAACTGCACACCCCCAGCAAATTGGTTTCCAATTATAAGGTACTATAACCATCCTTCAAACCGACTTGAGTTGATTTTGCTCCATAAATCAGTCGGTAAAAGGATGGCTAAAGGGAAATCCCAGGCAAGGCTCGGTAAGGATTGACGCAGATTTGGAACCACCCGAGACACGCAACGGCAAGCCAAGGCAAGCGCCTACTTCCCTTTTTCGACTGGGTCCACCAGGTGCCAGGAGCATAAAGTCTTGGGGGCAGTTTTGGGACGAGGGCAGTTCAGAATGATTGATTTTATTCATTTCCTTCTCTCGATGGGCCGCGGTTGAGGCTCGTTAAAAACCGAAAACTTGGTGAAATTAAAAGTTCCGGGTGGGCCTTTAAGAGACGGTCAAGTAAAACCAGCTCACACGGGCTCATCCCAACAAATCCAGAACGTCCGCAGTGAACGTCGGCGAGAGCTTTCGGAGAGAGCTGCTGTCAAAGAGCGACCCTTCGCGGCGGCGGTGGTTCTCTCACGCAAAAAGCTCTAACAAGCCTGTTGCTGCAGCGTGAATGCTGTAACGGCCTACGTATACCGCATAGCTCCCGTGCATGTTTTGACTGTCGTGCTCGCACGGCCTAGCACGAACTGGTTCGCCTTTTTCATCAAAACCCTCGGAGAATGGTTGGCGGTTGGCGGAGAGGCACGTTTGCCCAAAAAAGGGATACCCGGAGGCCGCAACCATCGCGACTAGGTGTGTGGCAGGTTGCTGCTGCTATGCGCCTTTGCCCGGCCGAACAGAGACGCACAACGGTGGCAACGCGATGCTTCTGCCCTCGGTCGGTCAGTCGGTTGAGCGGGCTCCATGGTTTACCTTGGATTATTCCGTTTCCGTTTCGTTTCCTGCTCGCTCGGTCGGTTGACACCGCGTCGTTTGATCTGAGCAATGTCGCTCCGGCGTCGTCGTCGTTCGCCAGCCTCGTAGCGTTGCGTGTTTCTCGTGCGATGACGCCATTCGGCCAACCGCAAAACCATACTGTCAACGGAGTGCCCGGACAGCATCCTTCGCCCGTGAATTGTTAAGGTCGACCGGAACCCCGGGGCACGGCTGCCAGCTGCCACTACTAATTAAAAGCTTGCGGCGGAAAACAAACGAAACGAAGAAAACGGTCACCCTCTTGGAAATACCACTCGAATCTCGCCTTTCATCCAGCCTTCTCACGGCGGAATCGGAGTGGCAGGCAAAAAGGACGAAGGAAGATGGGATTCCGGGAACGACGGTGGAGGTGGTTGGGTTATTCTAGTCAGGTACTCGTACCGAACACAAAATTAAGAGTCATCATGCTCTCTTCCGGGACTCTTCAGGGTATCCTTCTCGGGTTTGCCGCGGTGGTGTAGGACAAACGAAAGTAGCTCCTAATTGAGCCAGGTTAATTCGCATATTGTTGTTTTAAAGCTGGGGGAAAAGAAGCAATCACACAAACAATAACATTTGTCGGCAACCCAAGCAAGGATCAAACAATAGTGGAACATTTTGTAACGACTATTTTTGCTGACAAACCTTATTTTATCTCTCACCTAAAAGTTATCTTTCAATCCGTATGGTTTTTGTTTTGCGAAAATAATGCTTTTCGAGTACATAATTGCCAGCATACTTGGAAATTGTTGTATGAAAGTACCGATTGGATTGATAATTTATCTTACGTGACGGAGGGTATTTTCACTGAGATAATAAATCATAACGACATGTGAAGTTGGTCTCTCAAGCTTCACATGAAGAATATCGAAAACGTGCGGAGAAAACAAACTACGATTCTATTCTTGTGAAGTACATCCGACTCACTCTTGGATCCTCTCGTATTTTGACGTTTGGTTCACCTTTCTTTTATCTTAGTTTCTATTTCAAAATATAGCATTGCTAAAACTGCAAATATCAAATGGGAAAAGCAAACCTTTACCGTAAATAACGTATAAGGATCCTTCATAAATAATGACATACACACATTCCATTCACAGTCGATTCAACCCGTCCAACATTTCTGAGCAGCTGGTATTTGCGCTGAAACTCCTGCCGAAATCATGCTCTAATCCTGCTCTGCAAATCAACAATCCGAAATTTTCGCATCCACTGCATTCCCGTTCGATGGGGAAACACATCCCTTCAGCTTTCCAGTTGTGCCATTAATCCACGCGAGAAACACCGATGTGTCCGAGGCAAGCTTCACCAAAACTTCAAAGCCAGAGGTCGGCGGGAGCACGGTGTGAACAGTGTGTTTTCCAACTCCATCCTCCATTGCAGCCAGGAGCCACATCTGCAGCCGGCGACCTTGGGCAAACGTCGGGTATGTGTGCAACCAAGGGTGCCTAGTTTATGGAAGCCGTTTTTGGATTTGGCTGAGGAAAAATCGCATTTACAAAAAAGAAACACATGAAGCGCATCGGATGGTACGGAAATCAACGGGAGAAGCCAGACCAGCTAACGAGCGAACTCCCGGATCCACCCGGGATGAGGCCCCCTTGTGGAGTCCCTTCTCCCTTATCACACGATTGCCATCTTCCACGGCCACTGGCAGCCAGCTGCTGGATGCACGCTCGTAGCCGAAACCGTACGTCGTCGTGCGAATAGCTAGGAAAGTCGGCGACAAGTCGTGCGCACGAAAAAGGCGGCCCCAAAGAAGGCAAACCATAATTAAGGGCTTCCGGTGGGCGAGTGGGCGAGTGCGAATGGTGTGAGGATCGTAGATTATGCTGGCGAAAGGAGAAGAACTCCTGCCCGAGCCATCGCCCGGCTCTGGTTGCCGCCGGATCCGGTTGCCTAAAAGCTTCCGACCAACACGGCGAGGTGCACAATTGGTTTAGGGTTCCCTCGTTCGTTCGGATTATCCCGCCGATCCGGCGGCTGCCCCGGAGTCAGCGACGGGCGAGAACACTCTCTATTTGATTTCAGCGGAAACGACAGACAAGCCATGAAGTCGCCCCCAACGCTGCTCTCTGCCCTTCGTCATGGTTTTCCATCGACACATCCTCGTTGCGTCCACCGGAGGAGAACCCCGGGTAAAAGAAGCCCGAGTAAGATGAATGGATGCCGGGCGTTCGTTGGCCGGAAGGAGTATTTTTAAAACCCACCGGGATTAAGTTGTTCATTTACATTTCCAGCGCACCGAGGAGCGGGAGCGCAAAATCGGCAATTATCCTACGACCCCGGGTCCGTACCAAGGTTTTTCTTTTTCCATTGCCTTCTCCAGCTCTGCCGACCCGATGGTCAGGTGAGCGCAGGATTCTTCACATACGAAAATCCTACGTTCGACTTGCGGGAATGAAAACGATATTTGAGTAAACGGCCGAGAAATTGGATTATAATGGACGCATCCACCTTCCTGGTGCGGCGGTTGCGCGAGTTGCTGACCAACGCTTTTGTTCGGTTCACCGATCTTTTTTTTTCCCTGACTCATCGTCCGCCATCGTTGGAGAGGAGGCGCGGGCAAGGCTCCGAAGTACCGCGTTACCCGCAAGGAACGAACGAAAGATCGAAAGAACGGAAGTACTTACACCTGCGGTACGAATTCGTAGGAATTGCTGACAGTACTGGACCATCCACGCCACCATCATCTTCACCATGATCGTAATGATAATCAGCATATTCGCTTTCAATGCGGAAGACACAGATCAACACTCTCGGCGCACATCCTCGTGGTCGTTTTTAATTTCACCCGTTCTCACGCTATCCGTATTCTGAAAATGAATTTTCAAAAATTTGCTAAAGCTCCCCAGGGGAAGAATACGGGAGGCGGGAGTACTTTTCGGCAGGCGGATCACACAATTAGGATATTTATTATTGCGTTCTGTGAAACGTGGAACAAAATAATTGGCCACGGGGTTTGCAAGTCATCTGATTTGTGCTATTGACAGAAGCGCAGTAAAGCGAACTAAACGGGCGAGGTAATCGATTATTTCCCAGCAATAGATTCGAACAAGCTTCTAGCGTTCAAAGTATTTTCTGTTTGAACCACAATCTCGTAATTTGTAATAAAAGCAGTGGCCGAATTTCCTATAAGCACAACCCAACCCGACACGACCATTTTGTGGGTTGGAAAAGCGGACTACGTACTAGGAATGACTTTTAATTTTTGCTGTATATAATAAATTTGTAAAAAAAAAGATTTTGTGCAGATATGGAATTTACTGGTGATTTTTCAGTTTTGCAAAAACTCTTTTTCAAAGCAGTTTTTTTATAATTTCTAGTTTTTAAGGGAATATATCTTTTGTCATCAAAATTTGGAGCCTGCAAAATGCAGAGTGTGCTTAATGAAAATTCTGGCACTATATAATAAGATTATTTGTCCATTCACATGCTTTTATTATTTTATTATTATTGTAAGTGACAAATAGTCGACAGCTAAAATATGACGATGTCCTAAAAGACAAAAATTGAACATTTTATTGAAACGATCTACCTAAAAATAAACCCGGTTCAAATTATCCAGTTCCAACGCCTAGGAAGATGCAGTGGATGGAAATTACGCAAATGCAATTCGAGATGCCATAATTAGAAAACGGCAAATGCAGCTCGCTCCTAGGGACATTTCACACCGCAGTTCCAGCCACTATTCCGCGCGCTTCGCTCCATAACCGAGACCGAAATTATGAGACATCTGCAGAAGCGGCCACCGCGTTGTTCGGTTCGATCGGTAAATGGATTGCGCAATTCCGCGACCTTTGAACGGTCCCTAGACGTGGCTAGACTATTTGCACCGTTTTCTGGCTCCAACCGCTGCACCGGGCTGCACTCGTGCGCTCGTTACTTTTTCTCGTTCGTACTGCTATATTTAGCGCCCCGGTGGAAAACTCGTTTTGTTGTTGTTGTGGTTTTTTTTTTAATCATGGAGCCTTCTAGGGCGCTCTTTGTTGTGCTCGCTGTGTTTTCGCGGGTACGCTGTGTTTCCCACTCCTATTTTATATTATTTTGTTGCTGTACTTTTTTTTATCCATTTGAAGTCTCGATCGTTGCACCACTCGCGGGATCCCATTGCAGTCCGATGCAGCTGCCATGGGCTGCACCGGAGCCACGCGTTGACTTCGTGCGATTCTGGACGGCGTGATATATCCCTTCCTGACCTTTTTTTTTCCCCCCTTTGCTGTCTTGTCTGACTACACCAGCGTACCGTTTCGCGTCCCACGCCATCTCGGCGGTGTTGTGCGGCACAAGGTAAGGCCACCGTTTTCTGATCTACGAAACTGCTCCACTGAGCTAGAAAAACCCCCGTAGGCTTCGTGCCCCGAAACGGTAACGCAGAGATTAACCAGCAGGGTCCATGGTCGTTCTGCTGCGATTTAAACGAGCCGAAAGGACCACGGGGATCGAACGAAGTACTTTGTAAATTAAATTTCAAATGGTTTAGAGCAAATGGTACGGATTATAAATTAATCTCGGGCCTCGGATGTTAAATTAATTTAAAGGAACTATGAGCATAGTAGCTCACATTTTGCAACATAAATCAAAGGAATAATAAATGAGCAGGAAATTTAAGATAATGATATCAATAATACTACTTTCGGTACAGGCATTAAAACTTGTTTTTTTTAAACTACCAAGTTTCTAACTTCAACTAACTAACAAGGTTATATAAGATAATACATTCGTAAGAATAAAAACGAACCCAAAAACATACAAACCAGTTACAACAACTCGACTTGAACAGCATGAAGAAGTATAATTTAAACATATGCGAAATGAAGGAGCATCTGTCCGTAATGGTCTACTTTAAATGAGTTTTTGTTGTTGTTTATACTTTGCATCTGATTCTGGCGAATGTTTGCAGGTCGCTGTTGCATTCTGCTTCATACCTAACTCCGCTTCACCTCGCTTGCAGTTGACTTAACATAGGAAAACATTGTGCTTTATCTCTGGTGCGATTGTGTGCTGTGCAGTGAGTAGCAAAACTAGCAGCAGCTCGTTCCACGTTGTTGTTCCCGTTTCGAGTTGGAGAGCCCACGTTGAAGAAAATACAAAAACAAACCAACCCCAAACCCAACACGACTTAACCATTACCAAACATAGCCCGGAGAAGCTGAAGACCGTCCGCGGTCGGTGCTGCAGTTCGTTCTGTTCGCTCCACTCGCTCCTACTGTTTATGCACCGGCGTTCGACTGCAGCCATGTTCTACATAGTTTTTTTTCTTCTTTGTTACCGAGTTACCTTTGCTATTCATTCCCCGCTCCCCCTCGATCTCTGCCTTGCTTCGCTCTATCGGCTTTGTTTTATGACTGTTGACTTCACACTTCTGGCCGGGTGGTGGGAGTGAACCACTAAGCCTATGCAGCGAGCATAAGCCCCACCGGAAAGCCAACGGCGAGGGAGGAATATCGATGCAACAACCAACGCAGAACAGCGATTGTGTTGCAGCCTCTACTACTACCAAGCACGACGATGCTATACCAGAACGACCACAACTGTTGCGTGCCACTGGAGCTGCATTGAATTCAAGGGCAAACCCGGTAGACCTCGCACTCCGTATAGGCCCTATGTAAGTGCTGCTGAGAGAATCAGAGAAGAAACTATCATTCGGTCTTCTGGCGCTGGAAAATTTCACCCCAAACCCCCAGCGCACACCGGTGCACGACCGTGACTGCTCGCAAACCACCGATGTGTGCCGAGCAAGTAATGAACTTTCCTGCCCCGGGAATGGCGATTGCCAACCGCTCCTGGACCGAAACGGCCGTACGTGCGGTACGTGCGGAGAGAAAACTCCAGGAAAATCATGACCAGCAATCCCGACCCCGGGCCCGGACCGCTCGGTTTTATGGGTTTTTAGCAGTTTCTTGCAGTCCTACGCCTACGAACGCTGGCTCCGGTTATGTCTCCCCGCTTCTGGCGGATGTTTATGCTGCATGATTTCTGCTCCGGAAACGGCAGCAAGCTCACTGGGAAACTTGGGGAAAACCCATCGAACTCGAGGGCCTCTACGCAGTCACCTACGAACTGTCTGTTCCAGAAGCTAACGATGGCTGCAGTTCGTTTCGTTCACCGACTGTGGTTGCCGGTTGTCCGTGTGAGCTATGTTCAAAAGCTATCACTTTTTTCTTTCTTAGCCACGTTATTCTCAATGCATAAAAGTACAAGAGTCGAATATTTAATAAGCCTCCTTTTTAAAGGACTTATTCTTCCGTTGAACGTACGTTCCTTCGTACTTTCGGCTAGGTCCGGGTCTGGATTCGAACCCACGCCACCGGGGTTTGAGCTTCAACGCATGTGAGAGTCTGAGCCGGCGTACACGCTCGAATACAGCGGTTATGTGTTCATTACAACGTTATGAGGCAGCAACATTTGAAACTTATTGGTTTGTTGAAGCAGTACCTTATAATATTATCTTTGCTAAGAATAATGATCTTATTTGCCTTCCGTTATTCCTTTATGCCCACAGTGTGCCTGCTGAAGACAAATTGAATTTAATAATGTAAATGGCTCCCACCACATTCTCGGCATTTTCGACGTCCACGGTGGTTGTGCGGCCGACGTTCTGATGACTCGATCTGCTCGCGATGTTCGCTGATCCAGTTGTAACTGCCCGGGTTTCGAACTTGGCCAGCTCGTGCATGCTGACGGTAATGATGATGTTGCTAATGATGAGCATGATGACGGCGGCATCGGGTAAGTGCAGGCAATTACATAACATCTAATAGTCATCGCGGTGCAGCGGCGTCGTCCCACAAGTACACGCCGCAGTCGGACGCGGCTTTCGCGTAGGTGAGTGGCGCAAGAGGCAAGCGTGATCCGCTGACACCGGGGTGCATCGATCGGGCGACGCGATCCCCGCTCCAACCCACACCTACCTCAACGTCGGGACCGGTCGCGATATTGCTCGCGTTTGCTTTCGTCTCGATCGTTTGCCATCGTGGCGAGATAATGCAACCCGTCGCCCACCACCACGGGGACGATTACCCCGGAGGGCGTGATGATGGCCACGGCATGGTAAGAAAATAAAATCTCCGCGACCGATCGCAGGCAGACGCGCGTTCCCATTCGTCCCGTGCGGCTCTCCTCACCCCCACCGGCCCCAGTGTCAATCCGAAGCGGAGCAAATCGAATCGATGCATCATTGAAATGTCATTGATTACGCGGCGAAAAATTGCAGATGATCGCGATCGCAGCGCCGACGACGGGAAGTCGTCCGTGCAGAGATGCCAACGATGCCGCCGAACGAACGGACGACTGCAATCCGTGCGAGTGCCGTTTGATGTGACACGTGACAGAGGGGGTAGAAATGGAATGGCAGAGGTCCCGTTTAGGTCATTGCTACGAAAATTGCCCATCTCAGCAAGGAGATAATCGGTGGGGACAAATGGAGTCATCGCTGCATGCCATCGTGCCGACAGTATTCTATTTATTTCAATATGATTTACTCTAGGATAGCTTTAGCCTATGTGGAGGTAAAGCAAAAAAGAAAGAACGTATTGACAATTTTTTTTATGGCAATCTAGGATGGAAAAAGATAGCTTGATAAATAAAGCATATCTGACTGGTACAACTTCTTCAGGCAAAACCCAACAAAGCTTATCTATTGCGTCAAACGGAATTTCACAAGATTATAGGTCACGAGAACATCGAACAATCATGGCAAATTAATCATGATCGATCTCTGGACGCAATAACGCATAATAACGTTGAAAGACACATTTTGAAACGAAAAGATAGTTGTTTCTACTCTAAAAAATAAAATTCATTACATCCTAGTTTATCTTCAACTTTCATAAACATGTTGACACTATAAAGGAATCCGACTATTCGTTATTTTAAAGTTATTCAACTTTACGAACCAATTATCTTTTGCGAGACGAGAAAGCGGGTTTAGGTCTAGCTAGGGAATAACATGAAAGTAAAGTCTTTTGATTGTAGTTAAATATGGACGAGAGCAGGTTTGTAGCGACAAAAGTATGTTTCATTTGTTTTTAATCAGATTTTCCCTATGATTATAAATTAATTTCTTGAATTTCGCATAAAATTAAATCTCCAATCAATATTACTTTTGCTTGAACGCTACCTCTCCGCTGTTTGTTTACATTTTAAGAATATGTAGTGTCTACATAATCCGAAAAAATGAAAGTTATCTCAGGTTTTACTCAATTAAATCGTAACAACATGCTCTTCGTCTGGATCAGCCTTAATGGTACCGTCGTAGGTGTGCCGGTGGATCATTTAATAAACCCAATTAGTGCACAGAGTTGCTCCTTATTTGAGGAGACACACCAAAGCAGCATTCTGCCTGCACGTCAAGGTGTTGACTTCAATTTCGCTAATTCTATTACAAGGTACGGTATGTTCACCGCATGTGCCCTAACCCAACCTCGTCAGACCGATGACATCATCGTAACATATCCTGCGTGCGAGAGATCCGGCTTCGCGAGCATCAAATGAAATTCCGAGCATAATTAATCCTTTCGCCACGACACAGGGACACCGTCGCGTTGGCGTGCTGTCATCGTGCGTTGTCCAAGCCTAGGTGGACCTAGGCCACGCAGCCTTACGCCAGGTTAACAAAGGTCCATCCATCGGTCTACCACAAGCCAGCGATTGCGACTTCAATGCCACCGCGGTGTGCAGGAGTTGCTGGCAAGCCGCGCTTACAATCGAACGCAATCAATCAAACCCGCGTCTCGGGCAACCAGGCGGTACTCGGCACTCTAGAAACACGGTTTCGGATCCGTGTTACGATTTCCTTCCAGCGCGGAACGTACCGAGAAACGAACACGCCGGAAGAAGGTTAAACAAAAAAACAGAAAAAACGGCAATACGAAAAGAAGGAACGAAAAGACACTCTTGCACTCCTTGGGTGGGTGGCGTTGCTGGCGTTTGTTCGTGCGGGGTGTGGTGGAGCAACACATTGTTGCTTCCCTTGGAACGCAGCCCGAACGATGTCCGCCCGATTGTGGGGTGCCTGCTTTCCGTTCCGCCATCCTTCTCGCCACCCATTGGTTGCACACACAATAAGTGGACACGCTGGAAGCACGCCAGCGAAGGGGCTTCCCTTGCTTCCGGTAAATATTTGCTCTAGGCAAATGGCGGCCCGCGCACGCCACTCCACCTACACCGGGAAGGATCTCGCCCTGCAACAACGCGGAATTGTGCGCACCGTTCGCAGCGGGGCGCACATTCCGAACAAGATGAAGTACAAACGATTACCGACCGCCGGCGATGCATGGCAGAAGGAAGGTGGCCAATAGTTACCGCGAATACCTTCTCGTCACGCGGGAGTGCAACGTGGGGAGGGGTCTCTGCCCGGCGACCCTTGTCTTCATGCGTTCATCGCGTGAAGAACGGCTGCGGGATCGGGACCGGGCGTTTTGTTTGCGCCGGCAGTGACGAAGGCTACGACCGCGTGGCACCAATTTCCAATTTCAATCCGAAATGTAATGCCAGAGGAATATGCATGCATTCGCATGCGTTCGATTACATCTCGATACCCTGTGTTTTTTTGTGTCATCCCTTCAACTCCCCGGGACGCATCCTCCACGGCTTGGACGAGCAATCGGGTGAAGATGAGCTCTTGGACGCGTGTGGCGGATGTTGCGAAACCGATCGGAGTTCCTTCTTTCCAACCGAGCCGCAGGAAACGAGGCGAACGGGGTGCGATCCTCTTGGGATAAATGTTTTATGCAATTTTAACGATCAACGCGACCACCGGTCGAGCGCGTCTTCTTATGATGTGCACATCGATACTGGTGAGACCGAGATCGAGAAGGGGTTTCGAATTATTTCATGTCTCTGCACGCACAAGGCTATCTTTATGTGAGGGTGCTTTTTGAGCGAAGTGCTTTGTTTCGCAGTGCTTATCATAATGTTCTTCAGCAACAACGCGAAGTGAAAATAACGTTGACATTTGCGATTTTGTGTGGGTTTTGCGCTGAAAGTATTTTAAAATTACCGATTTACTGAACAGTATGGGTGATAATAAACATTCAATTTAAAAATGTATTTCTTAGGAAAAAGTAACCAATTCTTACTTCAATGTGTTTAAATCAAATTGCGTGTATTTTAAACTGAAACATGAGTTATGCTAATGACATGTTTTAAGTGATGGAGTAAACTAATTCCAATTTAATCATAATTCAATAAGTCCAATGCCTCGAAGCTATAGCCCTCTTATAGAGTGAAGCCTATCAAACGCCAATAATGATTGAACAAACTACCGTTTACCATTCATCAATCCGCTGGCCGCCCATCCGTGGCGAAGGTATGGAAAACGTTTTTCCTCGACGCAGCTCCTCGATTGCATCATCGTCAGCTGAATGAGGAAGCTCCTGTCTATCGGACAGAGCATTCCGAGCCTGTCCGATCATAGCCGTACAAAGGCTATAATGCAATTACAAAACGCTCGTTTGCTCGTGTATGAACTGCTTAATACTCACCATCACTTCCCTTCAACGAGGGCACTCGGCTGTGTTTGCAGCATTGTGAAGTGAATGCTTTCTCCGCTTTGCCGAGCAATTAGTAGTAGACCATCGGCACGTCAACGAGGGGGCCTTCCTCAAACGGTGGGCTTGATTACTGCAAAAGGAAATCGATGCCAGATTCTTCATCTGAATGATCCGCTCGTAGAGGACTTGGCCGTTCCGTCGAAGCAATCAATTGAAAAAGAAGAATACCATTCAACCATTTCATTCAATTCATTTCCTTAATTAATGAGTTAAGTCTATTATCCCTGCGTGTCTATAACATTAAAACACGTACACGAAAAAACAGATCAACATATTAATTTAATTCATATACGTAATTAGGATTTATATGTTAAAAAAATTTTACATATCCTAAATTTGCGCAAGATCATCGATCTATTGTAATCCTGTCCATAACATTTTCATTAACTCCGCATTTAAATTTATTTAATGCCATATGCAATTCATATTTTTTTTAAGTTCACAAGTGAACAGCAATCTCTAAATTATTCAAATGGAATCTTTTGGATGCTTGAGTTCCCAAAAGTCCCGAATCTATAATTTGCTTTCGTATTTGCGCTGACTGATTGCGATAACTTCTGGCCCTCTTCGAAACCCTTTGTGAAATGATGAACGAAATATGGCCAAGATTGATTCTCCAATTGTCCAACTCTAACTCCTGCTGCTTATTTCATTATGCTAGATACAAAGAAAATTAAATTAGCTTCCACTTGCCGTTGAACACGAGTTGAAAAAAACTGTACACATTCCGATGCTCCAAACCCTGCTTTTGGACCTTTGTTTCTTTTCTGTTTCTTTTTTTTTCTCTACACGCTACAACAAATTACTCAACAATTGAGCTGCCTGCAGGTTGGCAGTACCTATGCCCAGCTAAAGCTCCAGATCTAATGCTTGGTTTGGCGAGGGGAAGAAGAAAAATAACAGCTCCTCCTTGACCACGGTAAGCACAGCCCCCCCGTTACACCTCGCCACCAAGTCATGTAATTGAAATTGTTGCCCCTAATTGGCATATTCGATTGCAAAACTCCGGAGCACGGAAAAAGGGGAACAATGAAACCCCCGCGGACCGCGGTCACCTGGCCATATTTTTAACCGCGGTTTTTTCGGAAAGTTAGCGATATCGTCCCGATCCGCATGTCGAGTCGCCGAGGGTGATAGATAACCCGTTAATACGCTAATAACACCTGCCAGCGTCTCGGGTCCGTAGACGGTGGAGCAGCTAACACATCATCGAAAAAGATGAAAACACCCCTCGAGAAGCTTTGGAAGGTGCTGCCGGTGCAGCCAGTAGGTCATCGCTGAAAAGTAAAACTCAGCCGGCCGATCCAAGGAGGTATTGATGTCGATCCGGCCTGGCATCGCAGATCGGACAAGTTTCAGAGCGCCACTGGACGCCGTGATGCGCATGTTTCGTTGCTCCAAACAGAGCCGGGTCAGCAGACACGCGTTAGAAATGGAGGGAAAAACAATCGATCAGCCAACAACGGGCCGAACGACAGCTTGTCTTGTTTGTATGTTGGGCTCCTGAATACCCGTGAATATAAAATTAATTGCGATTTTGATTGCAACACCACGGGATACAACGCTGCGAGCGCAAGAATCGATCGCAATACCTTAACCGTTTTTTCTAAGAACAACCTTCCATCAAAGCCATATTTCATTCTTCGCAATCGTTGCCTTTCAAACGCCCCGTTTGAAGCATCGTTTGCAAAGGTGTAAGGACCCCAATTGTGGCAGAGTTGAATAATCGATGAATATACTGAACATATTGTTCACACCATCCACCTCCATTACACAAAATTCTAAGACGGTACGTGCTTACAATAAACACTCGTCGTACTTCGGTCGATGCTGCGTATCCATCCTCGGGAAAGCCAAGTCGTTGTTATTTTCCGAGAGCATAAAAAAAAAAACAGCAAAATAAGCTTCCACGAGACGTCTGAGCACCGGCGTGCACATTTTCCCGGTATCATTATCATGCTAGTGACAAACACCGAAAATGGATGCCTGATCCGCGAATACCGAGAACCAATTCGGCAGGTATTTTCAGCTCGGCATCGTCTGACTTCAGTGGAACCACGGTGTGTCTGTTTTTGTTGCTCGAGGACGGTGATTTGCGGATATTATTTTAGCAGGAAATTCGTCCTGAACCGATGGCTTAGCGTATCTTAACAAGAAGTAATGGATTATATTTATATTACACCTGCACCTGGTTACATGGCACAGTGAAAGTTACCAGGAATTCGCACATAGTATTTCTGTTTAATTACAATTAAAACTTCATTTTTATCATGATAACACTGTTATCATTAAACTTATATATTTTTATGCAATTTTAATGAAATAAAATTAAACGTTTGAACATTACACCACAAACTTCCATTTAAAATTAAAACCCGAAAGAAGAAGATACTAAACTATATTTATCCATTATGTAATGTATGGTATCTACTAACTTTAGCTTACTCCTTTATGCTATTAAAATAAAACATACGGAAGTCATTTAATAAAGTTTTCAACTGAGCTTTTGTTTAATAAATTAAAGAGAAATTTTTTATGTTTTCTTTCCTTCCGTGTCCTTACATTACAGCTTAGTTTAATCAACTATTCGAATAAAGTTGCAGCTCCATCAAAAGCCATAGAGAGTTTTGACAACAGCATTATGCATTTCAAACTCAACATTTTTCTTCTTTCTAAGGCAAAAACCACTCCCAACACAGCGGGTCAATCATGCTATCATAAACCCGGAGTAATTGCACTGGTACGAAAAACTCCGATAACCCGCAGCTCCGAAAAGCAACGTGACGCCGTCGGTGCAAAATGTGGAGCATTTGCTGAAGAAAGCAGTGCGCTTTCTTGTGCCTAAATTGACCGGCCGCCAAATCGATCGATCATCGATCACACATGGGGTGGGGTGGAAAGGTGTTTGCCGGAATAGCTTCGAAATTGGGTAAGAGGCCCACCGCCACCTCCAAGTCTTTTGGGGTGCAGGGGGTTTCTCCATTGCTTCACCCGCAGGCCATCGACCGATGGGAGGATTATCGACGGAACCTGTAAGTAAGATCAATCGGCACGGGAAAACACTCACCAATCTCCGCCCTCCGGCCCGCGTGAATGCAATCTATTCCACTTCGTTTATTGCGTGAGGGGATAGGGTAAGAAAAAATCTTTATTCACCAATTCCATGCACCGCCATCGGGTAGGGTTCGGAAAATCTAAATGTTCCCCAAAATCGGACCCAACTTTTGAAACGCTAAAACCCAACTAACACCTTCGAGCGCCAACATCAGAAAAACAACACTATCACGCCGTCTTTCGACCTTGATGTTTTGGGGCAGTTTTCCGGTGAAATGGAATACCGGTCGGCAAGGCAGAGTGGTGGTTGTTCGGAATTCCGCAGCGGTGTCTGCGTGCTTCGATTCCCGGTGTTGCAACACCTGACGAGTTGTCGGTGATCGGCCGGGCTCGAATAGAGAAACGCAACAGATGGGAACGGGCACCCCGGGCCAGAGAAGCCCTTGGGAACAGTCCAACGCACAGGCGGATGGATTGATCCAGGGGGTGGGAAAGCCAGGGGAAAAGGGAAAACCGACGGGCGCGGCTGCGGGATGTGTGCTAATTTACGTGAGAAGCGGCCGGAATTCGTGCAACCGCAAGCATGTCGCATTCCAGCACCGAATGCCCAGCCCTGGAAAGTGGGGAGTGAAAGAAAGAACGCGTGGAGTCGCGACTCTCAAGCATGCAAGCAAACAACACACACACAAAAACCTCGACAAACGAGCAGAATGAAGAATGGATGAGCTACACCCGATTTTCCCCTCCGGCCCTCCCCGAACTCCCGGCACAATCGTGCATTCAAATTCAATGAACCGAGCTGACCGCGCGGTTCGCGAAATCGGCCTCCACCGGACCATATGGAAGTCCATGGCCCCCGTCGGCGCGTAATCGAAACCAAAACCGAGCAGAACGTCCCTCACGGACAGCCCCAACTGCCGCGCAGCCGATGGCCATCGCAAAGTCCACCCGAGCGAGCGCCGGGGTTTGAAATCGAATACACCGAGGCTCGATCGCTCGTTCGTTTGTACCTCCGCTTGATGTGAACCTCTGGGAAGTGTCGAGTGTTGGCAGTAACCGAAATCACGGAACACCGAAACCGAATCTGGCAGCTCTTACTTTCTACAGAACTCCGCCGTCTGGCGCCGTAACAGATGGTTCCGGGAATGGAATAGTCAGAGTGAGAGAGAGCGAACTCCATCTATTCTGGATGTGTCGAGCTCGATAGGCAATTTATGGTGGCGTGGAAGAGAACGTACGACCGTTACATGAAACCCGTGCCACTCGATAACTCATTGTGACTTATTCATCTTTTCCGGTTACAGTTTTTTTTTTTTAGGAATTTCCACGACGGTATCGATTCGCAACGCACGGTTCGTTGAATGTTCGTCCTGGTAGGACGTGGACATCCTCAGAAGACTTACGACCTTGGCGTAGTGTATATCCCACACTCCCAAGAATTTTTGTATGGCTATATCTATCAGCTATTGAACAAACGGTGAATTATCTGTCCCTTCCCAGGATCGGTTCAACGACTTCCTGATTAAGAAGGAATGCGCATTCCTAACGCAAACGATTTTCCATCTGAAAATCTGGTTCCATAAAATAAAAGTAGAACATTAATTGAAACCCCGCCGCAGCAGTCAAAGCGTTGGTGGGAGTAATGATTTTTTTTCTGCAATTATCATTTAAAATATAATTTCATCAATTTTGCTAACTCCTTCAAAGGTGTAAAAGAATGAACGGTTTATGCCCAAGAAGAAGGCTTCCCCGTCTGCGGGAAGCAAATGGGTAGCTATAAAATTTAAATTAAATTTGATATCCTCAAAGTGCCTGCGGGAATGTTATCCAGTTGTCGTTACTCCAAACCTGTCTTTTCCACCCGCTCCACAATCGATGCCGGCCAAGGTGGTTGTTTATGGTTAGCACACCCGGGTGTGATGATCTGACTCCTCCATCCGACTCCACTTGGTCCGCATCGGCCATCGTCAAATGCCCGCGAGGATGAAGTAATGGACGACCGATGCCGACGCATATTTCTGACTCCGACACACCCAAGCGCCCATTTGCCCGTAATTATGATTAATACAAATGATAAAGACAATGCGCAATCTTTGTCAATTATTTTAATACACTCCAGCACCGCACTTGGAACCGGATCTTGGACGAGATCGTGGTGCGCCCAATCGGAGAAGTCAGCAGTTCATGGTTCACCATTTCATTCCTCATTCTCGGTCTTGAGCATCCTTCTTCGCCTTGTCGCAACCAGTATGGACTTTCCGGTTCCTCCCCCTCGGCGGCCAAATCATACAACTGCTTCCTCGCACCCATTTGAAGAGCAATTATTGCACTATTCCATCTTGTGATGCCCCTGCCGATGCCGCCACTTTCCAAAGAAACTCAAACTTCATTTGCGCCGCACTCACACTCGGTGGTTTTCTCCTGCGCTCCACAAGTGCTCTATCCAGTACGATGTTTCGAACGCCAATTGTCTATACACTGTAACTAACGCGATCGACTGTTTTCAGTTCGCGTCTGACGAGAAATTGGTTTCATCGCTCCTCGACGGATGCCCATACCCTCCCGCGAAAAACCGATTCCCCGAAACGCGCTTCGCCCGGAACGGAAATGGATACTCACCCATCTGGGTGATCGGTTCGGGCGGCGTTCTGTATTCCAGGTTTGTTTTTGTTTTGTTTCAGTTCCATTTTCGGACTTCCCGGAGGTCGTACGGGCGAATTTCTCGGCGCATTCCCTTCAGGGTCTCTACCGTCGGCGGTAGCAATAACAATTAGAGAATGGTATCGATGTGCGCGATGCGTCTTCATGCGTCTTCTCGTGAGCCTTTCCGGACGTCTGTATAATTGTCGATCCCCTCCCTCTCTCTCTCTCTCTTCTTCTCTCCTTCTTCTCTCTACGCGATGGAAACCTATGGCGCAATGGCATTCGATCGTAATAATGCAATTTGGAACTTGGTCGGTATTTATTTCCATTTATACTTCCTTCTCCCGCCGGGAGATGAGTTTCCGGTCAAGCGGAGCCGAGTCGCGGGATCAACTTTTGACCGGAGTGCCGAATTGATGGCCTGCGGGGGCCTGGCGGTTTTGAAACTATTCTAGGGATGTTGATGAGCACAAACCGACACAAGCAAAGATGCGGAATAGAAGAATCAAAAGGGGAAGAATTCCTTCGTGAAAATTGTGTTAATAAAGTATGTTGAAAACTTTACTTTATTCATTTTCTTCCTTCTTCATTGGCCTAACAACCGTCATCTTGTCTGGGACTACCCAGTAATGGCCAACGAGACGTTTTGTCCCCTTTAACGCGCGTTGATAGTCAAACATTCGTCCGGTGATTTTGAACCTTACGCCGCTGGGGTTAGGGCCGGTGTACGTTATTTTATTTTTGTTATAACCTCAACTGATAGAATATATAATTTTCTTCTTTCTTCTGTTAAAAGGTAACATTTAAATAATTATGTTTAAAAAGGTCTCAATGGTACTGTTTAAAACAGCCCAAAATAAATCTCGTAACCCACGCATTGCCAAGTTGGGGAAAATCCTGAACATCTTGTAACGCAGCAGTACTAGAGCTTTTCCAGGATTAAAAACAACCTCTGGAGTGAAACATCGCACGACAATTCTGTTTATTATAACTGCCTTTGCTTTCTTTGCTCGTGGTACGCTCGTGTACGTTTACGTATGTATGAATGTTTTCTTTTAACCATTTGTATGTTTGTTTTTTTTTTACTCCTGCCCTCAATTCGACCCCATTTGAACGAAAACACAACTGTAGATTCCGCCTGGATTCGCAATTCTTGCGTCGTACAAACACTGAACACTGTTTGCTCAGCGGGGCCAATGTTATTCGGTCCAATTTTGGGCAAAATCACGCGGAAGCTGCAACCTTCGCTGCCGCCTCTAACCTGAGTGCTACCGGAAAGGGAAGCTATGCGCACGTTTTTCCTCCCCATTCGACGGGACGGACCTTCGGAGCCGAGGGTTTTCTTTAGCTCACGCGCGTGTCCTCGACTCTCGAGCACCGTGTAATATAATATTTATTGTTAGCTAGCTAGCGTACAGCCGCTCCAAACCGACGCCAGTGTCAACGCCAAAGGATCGCAGGGGTTTTCCTCAAAAGGTGCGAATCCCACGCCACGTTCACATCGTACTGTTCGGTGACTTGCAGAAAGCTCTTCCACGAATGTGGCAGTGGCAGTGTTGAGTTACGATTGCTTATTTCACGTGAACCACTTCACGGGCCACTGGCTTCGATGGTGGCACTCGAGCCGGCGCCCTCCTTGGCCTCGTGAGGCTGCGTCTGGCGAGAGATATTGCCAATCCGGGGATTAAATCGCATCCTAGCGGAGCGAACGTTCTGCCAGTAAACCTGGTACTCCTTCATGCCCCCAACATATGCCACTGTTGCGCACGTTCGAAAGCTTCCCGTGGACGTGAAAACGCGTGCACGTGTTGACATACCGGCGCGTTTTTCGGCGTCTAGCTGTGCTGGTTCTGTTTGGCGTTTGTAGGACGAGTAGCATGAGAGTTTACTCAAGAGTTTATGAGATTTTCGAGCACTGCACACGCCCATGGACTCGAATGCCCGTGGAGTATGTTTTTAATCGGGCACGAGATTACGTGCAAAATTGAAGCATTACTGAGCACGGTACCCCTTCAAATGAATTATGTTTTCATGAATAACGGAGAGTGTTGGAGTGAATCAGACTATGCGTACCGCCATGAATTATTAGTCTAAACTTCTAATTGAAAACTCTTGTGTGTTGGTTCTTGAAAGAATATATGGTATTGTTTATCGTGAAAATGTTTCTTTCAACCAACTGATTCGTGTTAAAAAGAACACAATTTATAAAAATGAAAAGAAATAATTTTGCCCACGATATGCTATAGAAACAGTAAACGAATCCTATAAAAAACCAGTACCGTGAGAGAACCATTTACAGCACCATTTTACTCACATAGGATAGCTTAATGTTATTCGAAAAATGTTTTCAATTGTTCTGTATAGTTTTTAATTGTATAATTTGAAAATTTCGTTTATCATACTTCTTATTACATTGTTTTCTATTAAGATTGTATTCTACCATCTTTTGTATTCTACCAATTGATTTGAAATCATGGCAGTCTATGGTTTTTAAGTTCTTCCATTTCATACCCTTAATAGCCTACCATGCTTTTAATGATTCGGCTGGAATAAGGGATTGACAACGTAGCTACTCCCTCCGTTCGTACGTACGTTATGGCAACAGTATCGCTTTCAAATGGCATTTCCACCTCACCGTTGATTAAACCATCCAGCTCACCTTTGGAACTGAACATAGAATTAAACGTGTTCCTCCCTCACCTTCACAGTCGTCCGATGTTCGACCAAAAGTGTGACCCACCGCGAAATTCGTGCTCGTAAACATTACCTCTTTACTCCTCTGATCTGACCGGGCCTGTGTGGGGTGATATTTGGCTCGTGGGACCGAAATTCGACCCGCGACGAAACAAAGCGGTTGGCCCCATTTTATCGCGACAAACGCGCGAACCAGAATCGGCTTCGGCGGTCCCGGGGAAAAGGTCAATACCGTTACACACAACAACAACAAAAACACCGTTGCACTTTAGCAGTGCGCAGATCGCGCAACGCAAATCTTGTCTCCACCAAGTGGTTTGAGAAAATTTGCCAAACAAAAAACCCCCCATCCACTCGCTCGAACGCGTGGAGATCCGTTAAGCTCTCCCCGCCATTTCCGTTGCGTAACGTTGCGCGCCATAAGTAAGCAAGCAAGAAAGACCGCATCGAATGACCGCAGTGGACGATATTCCACGGTTTGCCCCGCGCTGGGTCACTGGACGGATTAACCGTGATGTTGCTGAGCAGAAGCAGCAGAGGAAGACTAGATGGACCGAATGAAGGATGGCACAATTTATTCGGATTAATTTACTTCTCATTTAAATTTGTCATCGTTTGGGGAACGCGCTTCGGCAAAGAATGAAGTGATAAAATGCGAACGTCGCTCCTAAAACCCACGCTCACTGCCGACGCACACGGGGGAAGGACGTCACGTACCGCAACGTGATGGGAAAGCGAAAATAGCAAGACACTTCAACGGCCCTCGCAATATATGCTCCTCGATCGGGACCGCGTTTGGTCGATCAAAATGGCGCTGCAATTGTCACGCAGGGCTCGATTTCATTGACCCAAATCCAGCCCACCATCCGTCGGAAAACGAGACCCATCGTCGAAGCATAAGCTCCGTTCAGACTTGACTATCCTTCGATGTCCGCTTATCCTTTGGAGGCTTTGGATCAGCTAGGAACTAGTTTCGGATCAGTTCGCAAATTGTTAACCTTCGCCGTGATAGGCGTCGCCAACGAACTGAAAGGGCAGTTACTTACGCCAGATAAAATTTGCATTCACTGAAGCTTAAACTCTCTGTAGGAAATTTAGTGTGTCTTCGACAGACACAGTCACCCAGAACCGTCCCTTTGCCCGGAGGTTGATTGAAACAAATTAGGATCCATTAAACTACTCAAACGAGCGAAAGCCCTAGACGGTTATTGTTACCAGAAAAAGCGAGCAGCAGATCCATTTCGTGAAAATATACAAATTTGCGCGTCGTTGACGAACGCAAAAGAAAAACCACGGCACTTGCTGGTACCATGGCGAAAGATTCAATCTGCGCCAAGCAAGGCAACCGATCCCTACCGACAATATAATATTCCAGACAACGTTGAATCACTCGGAAAAGCGATACCGTGGGGAGCCGCGTGCTACGTTAGCCAATTCCCCCGGAGAAAGATGACGCCGGTGGGGAAAACACGGGAAAGTGAAAAACACGCATCGTTTTCTACCGTGACAAAAGTTTGTTTGTCACTCCCGATGGTAGAGCACATTTTCCCAGCACAGGTATTCTCGCTGGAATTCCAGGTGAAATGCTTAATGGATCCCTCGTTCACGAGGGAAAGACGCATCGGAGCAAAATTTCAAATGAATTCAAGACCGGGGCTTTCTTTGTTGAAAATGGTAACGACGTTTGTTGCGATACCGAAATGGATAGGTAGTGTGATTTCTTTATTTATGTTTGAAATCTTTCAAAAACGTTATCGTATGCTGTTCCCTGGGGAAATTTATTATCACGCAAAAGAAACATCAGTGATCGAGAAAGATAATCATTTCTAAAGATCATTGACGAAAAGCAACTTATTATTATCAATACATTTTGTGACAAACATTTTTAGCGGCTTTAATACGGTACTCAAGTGCCACATAATCGTCGCAAAATGTATGTACAATAATTGAAAAACAGTTTAAGGCCACGAGATCGCCATTATCGTAAATACATGCATCCGACGCAATTGTTCGATTGGACCGTCCACATCCCCAACCGGCTAAGGGGTGACCAGAGAAGGTGCTGTTAGTTGTTTGCTAACCACGTTATAGCTGCAGCTTTTCAAACAAAACCTCGATGCAGAATGCCGCCTATTGCCTCATTGGAGTACCATAAGCGAACCTCCCCATGGCGTACATATTTGACCAACATCATGCTGGAATAAATTTCATTCCAACGGTCACCACGGGGAGTTGGTTTCGGTGCGTCGTGCAGCAGCCAACGTCCAGCAGTGGATGCTGCTGTTCATGCTCGTAAAAGTCAACATCATAATCGTCATAGTATCCCAAGGGTACTCGAACGGTGGAACAACGTGGCCGGCTCTGCTATCATTCGCTATCGTCCATGGAAACGAATCCAGCGAAATAACCATCCCCCGGACATGGTCCTCCATGGTTGTTGTTCCTCGCGCATGGTTTTTCCCTAGAGTGAAAAACAAAAATCCGAAGCCTCTTGTTGACTGCCCGTGTGCTATGCACGATGCGTGAATGTTCTAAAATTCAACAAAGGACGCCTCAAATGGGGAAGGGAAAAAGCGCGCAGCGCTCCTTCGACACGGCGCCGTTCCCTCAATTTTGCCAATCTGTAAAATGGGGCATAAAATCATTGCTCCACTGATACATACCAACCCCAGTGCGGCCGCTGTACCGGAATAATCGCGTTGAAGTTAATAAGCGAAAGCGGGGAGGATTAAATGTGATACGCCATTTGAGGAAAAAGGATGAGCCACTCCTTACCCCCTTTTACCTTTTTTTTAAACATATGTGATGTGGCAAACGTATTGATCCCATCGCGTACTGCGGATGGCGATTATGCAACTTGTTGACAATCGGCGCTGGTACAACATAATTCCATTCTGAAATCACCAGAACCAATACCCCCACATTGGTAAACACAATTGATTAAAAAAATAAAACCTGTGTACCATTGCAGTGGCTTTTTAATCAGTTGTGTACGGCAAGGGAATGTATAGGTGCTACTTTTTTTTTGCTCCAACCACCCTAACGAACCACTCCCATGGCCTTTCACTTTTCATCGTTTACTGCAACTAAAATGCACAATTAGCTGCACCTCGATGCTGCAAGCCAGGGTCCACCGGTAAGAATTATGATTTATACAAATTTAAAGCAGAAACAAACGCATTACATTGTTTGCAGTGAAAAAGGAAGAGAAAAAAGCCCCTCTATCGTTAATGCCAAGTGGTGGCAAAATGCAACTCACTTCTCTACTGTGCCGGTAAAAAGCAAAGAAAGTAAAGTGAGCCAACAGAAAGAACCATTTAAACAATCGCAACAAGCATCGTAACCTTTTGTCAGTGGAATGCATAATGAATCGGGAAAGGTGAAAAAATAAACACACACACACACAAACGCCCAAGAAAAGGGAATAATATGATTATAAATGAAACAAACCCCAACGGGAGCAACATAATCGGATATGCTTTTTGCTGTGTTTTGCATATATCTCTAGTTGGCATTTTTGCTCCACAAACTTTCACCTCCCACACGCCCCGGAAAGTGCGCCGGCGGCATTCGGCGCGAGTTCGAAGCACATTGCACGCAGTGTCTATCATTGCGCCACCATTGGCGCTGTTGGCCTTTAGCCGCGACGATTGTCTGCAAATCAACTTCTCATTAACACGTCTACGTCTCTCCGCGGCGAACGCGCGGGCCCCCGGGAGGCACAACAGATGGTTTCCGCGATGGTGAAACATAAGGCCACCACTGCTATCCACATCACCCACCGGGGATCCAACTAAGCCTGGTGTGGTTGATAAAGTAGAAAGTAATGACATGCGCCGCCTGGGAATGTGCTGTTTAATCTATTTAATTTAATTGAAAAAAGGAACGGCTTGCACATGCATCGGCTATAGAGGAGAAAAAAAAACAATGGCGCATTTGTAGAAATGATAAGCTATTATTTCTAAAGGAAAAGCTTAATTACGATTTAGTGTGGAATCACTTTAGCTTTGCCGATGCATTCAATTATTTAAAAAGTGAACTAACCAAAAGTTCTTTGAATACTAGAATGTTTCTGTCAAGGTCCTTACCCATAATTATATAACAATATCATTACCACTGTCATCTAAAATACCCACGTCATTTGAGGGGTTTGTTACAAAACATTCTCAATTTTAGATTAATCCTCCAACACTCAAAGTTAAAAGAAACCGTTTCATTATGTTTGCGAATAAATAGTGTTTTCTTCTAGATTTATTTGTCTCTCCTAAAGGTTTCCGATGGGTTCAGCAACGTTTTACAACATACATTGTTCTAATTCATTTGAACATAGAACCCACGTTGTCTACACATTGAAGAGGTGAGATATATCCAACTCTATTGCATCTTCTTCTATTTGCTCTATAAACCTCTACCACAGTTTCGAGTACATTACAAGAGTTTATGCTATCGCCATTTATTTCAACCCATTCTCAATTACGATTGTTCAACGAGAGCTGCTTTTCATGCTTTCGGATTGAATGATTACTTTCATTTATTCTTGTCATCCGCATCGGTTGAAAATCCATGCGGTTTTGCAGCATGGTCGTGCCTGTTCCAAGCAGCTCGGTTCGATCGATCTCCTTTTCTGGTTTAATGTTTCAATTTTCATTATTTACACGGCTTGCCTTGCGTCGCAGCGCACCAGAGTTGATGGCCACCGGTTGTCCATTTTGGAGAATTGCAATTAGTTCGATGCGTTCCCGTCTGCTTCGTTCATTGATCCATCAATATTTTAAGCTCGGCGAGCTCTACGCATTTCGAACCATCGTTTGTTGACCACTTCGGTACAAAACAGTCCAGGCTGGTGCTAGTACGTGCTTGGCAAAATTATTCCCTTCCCCCCGGACACGCGGTACGCAACCATCCACCATCAGACCGGGCCCCATCATTTTTGCCCCATTTGCATTTGTCAAATGCAAACCATCGGAGGAGCAACGTAATGGAGTTGATCTAATTAATAACATTCGATTACGGTGATGACGGGCGGTGAACGGAGCGACTGGACCTGAATACTAAATCCGATCGGTCGCAGTGAAACGTGTTCAAATGTTGGCAGGCTATCGTGAAGTAGAGTACGGAAAGGTAAAGCGAAGCTGCAGTTCATCCGATTAACTAATGAACGATCGTAACAGCGTATTTTTGACGGAAGTTTTCACGAAAGTTCTGCTTCATATCCAGTGCTGGTTGCGATAAAAGTACGAGAGGATGGTTTTATTTTATTATGTTTTACTATTAGCTTGCACCTTTTCACCGGGAAAAGGAAATGCTCAATCCCTCATGTTTCAATTACAAATGTGCAATTGAACCGAAATTGAAACAAACCAATTCAAATCTATTTTGTTTCACCTTTCACCTCACTAGCAACCGAATGTTGACTCCCAATGCCTTCCGATACACATCTTTGAAATACGACTACACTGGATTGTTTCTGTAGAAAGGTTCGATTAAGTTTATATTCTCAAAAGGATTCTTGTTCCATATGATGCCTTCTCTCACCAGCAGCTTCATCATACGATAGTACTAACGGTAGAGCGATACAGTAATTAAATCGATAGCGAACTTGTACATGCCTACAAATCGAACAACAAATAAGCTATTAGCCGGATTAGTATTGCCCCCGATTAGACAACGGCAAGATAAACACGCCGAGGATGTAGGTGTACCATTTCTCACACGAAAGGGCCCGAGTAGTAGACACGCTTCTTCCGTGGCAGTATGATCGGCTTCGAGCACAATCCGGAGTCGTCCAGGAAGTGCTCGTAGTTTCCCGTGCTTGGACCGTTCTCCGCTCCACCGCCGGCGGTTGGTGCCGTCTTCGCTTTCCCCTTTTCCGGCCCAATCTTGGGCGTTTCATTGAGCTGCATCAGCTCCTTGAACGACAAGCTGTTGTACGGGATTTTACCGTTCTTCGGTGGTGTCATCGGTGGTTGGTGAGCAAGAGGGCTGCCGTTCTTCTGAATGATGTCCGGTGGTGGCTCAATCGGACCGATGCTTTTGTACTCCTCGTCCAGGTTGTACTCGACATTTTCCAGCTCTTCCTGGCACTCACTGCCGTTTTCCTCTGCCTTGGTCGTCCTATCATCCGTTTTCGAAAGTGCTCCGTTGGGTGTTTCGGCCGATTTGTTGTGGCCTACCGTTCCCGGGCCTTGCGTCCCGTTGACGCATTGACTTGCAGCGTCCTCCTCGACGAGCGCCCCGGCAAGTGTGTCACCGTTGGTGCATGGGTCCGCCTCGACAATAACGTCCGGTTGGTTGGATTTGCCGTACTCGGCGTCCAAATTATACCAATCAAACTCAGCTTGAATGGGTAATTTGCTATCCTCTGCAATGATAACCGGGGTAGATGTGGTCGCCGTTGCACCCGTCGGTGTGCCCACCGGGGCCGAGGAACTTGCGGTTCCAAGTCCCTTCTTCAACGGCGAGGAAGTTTTTGCCGGTGAGCACCCAACGCTAGAACTTCCACCGTTCACCAACGCAACATCTCGTGCGCTTCCGGACAACGCACCGGTGACGTTCAGGGACTTGAGATTGGGAATATACGAAACCGATTTGACCGGGCTGCCGAACTGGTTCAAATTGTTACCCAGCGATAGGTTCGTGCTGGAAAGTGCCTTCGTCGAGAGGGATGATTTCAGCAGGGTGGGTTTTATCGCTGGCCGTCCGATCGCACTGGTGGTCAGTTTCGGTGTGTGGTTTAGGCTCGGTATTGACCCGGAGGTCGCCTTCGACAGGAAGCTAAGCTTATCGACCGGTTTCAGTTTCGATTGGAAGGCCACACCCGGGATTTGGCTAACTCCGCGAAACGGGGAGCCCATTTCCTTGACCGGGATTTGCTTCTTCGAGGCCGTCCGAATGGCCGGTGATTGTTTGTTGATCTCCGCGATGATCTCCGACAGCTGCTCGCGGAACTCGCCATCCTTCTTGCTTGGAGTCGTCACCGTTGCACCACCGGAAATCGCCGATGGCATCACCTTTCCACTGGAAGTCGTACTCGAACCCGACGACGACTTCGTGATGTAGTTATCCTGGCTGATGAACTTGTTCAGCGAGTCCTTCTTCGGCGGAACCACTATCTCGGCTACGTTAGGCAGCTTCGGCACGTCGGCGAACGATTCCTCTAGCTCCGACGAACTTTTCTTACTGCCCGTATCCACCACCGTCTGCTCATCAGCCGCCACTTCGACTCCGTTCTGCCCTCTCTTCACCACCTCCCCACCCTCCTCCTCGTCCACGATGGAGTAATCGTCCTCGCACGCGTCCTTATGAATCTCCGCCACAATCTGGACACACTTGACCGAGTCCTGTATCTCACTAATGGAACAGTAATCGGGCTCGGACTCGGCAATGTCGCTCTGGGCGGATGACGCAGGGCGGGACCCCTTCGCCGGCCCCACCATCGCCCGCTGCTGGTGATTCGTTTTCGACAGCTGCTGCAGCTTCAACAGGTTCGCCGGTTTCGGTGGCAACGCCGGCGGTGTCTTGCGCTTCTCCGCCAACGCCAGCTCCCGCTCGCGGTCCTCCGAGCCCAGCTTCGACTCCATGTCGACGTAATAGTTCGAGTAGGAGTTCTGCTCCGATCCGATCGGTTCGTACTCGTTGCTGTAGATGCTCTGAATCTCGTACGTGGGCGAAAGTTTATCGTCCTTCCGATTGCCGCTTCCGGTGGGCGGTGTCGTCCCGGGTGTCGCTTGATGCGTTATCCGCGGCACCTGCACCATGCTGTTCTGGGTCGAAAAGTGCACCCGCTTTGAGCGCACGGCCGTGTGCTCCTTCGGTGGCGGCGGTTGGACCGGCTCCTGCGCCTTAATGTACAGTTCGTCCTCCTCGTTGCCGTTACCGGTGGTGTCCTTATTGCTATCTCCGAAACCATCCATCGATTGTTGAAGAAGTATCTGGCGGGTAGAAGAAAACCAACAAATTGCTCGGTAATACATTCGAAACCAACGCTAACGGATAACGGCCTTTCGCCTACCTGATTGACACACTCCAGCACGGGATTCACGGCGGCGTTGCTGTACGGTTTGCCGAGGGCCGTATCCGAGTCCTCCATATCGCTCGCGCTGGCGTACCAATCGTCGTTCGTTTCAATCGTCTGCTTCATCTCCATCCCTTCGGTGTACTTTGCCTGATTGCTCACGCTTCCACCGCTCGTGTTGGCCTCGTAGAAGATGGTCCCATCGTCCAGCTCCATCTGTTCGCTTCCATCACCTCGTGTCGACGAGGCAAGATGATAATCATTTCGTCCATCCACGTGCTGATGATGATTCTGCTTCTGCTGCTGTTGCTGATGCTGCTGCTGGAGTTGGTTTTGACCATCGTTCCCGAACCGTCCACTGGGTCCCCGTTCGTGAATGCCGTGCAGCGTGTCGATACGGTTCGAGTACGGTTCCACGTTGTCGTAGTTGTTGCACTCCTGCTGTTGATGGCGTCGATTCGGGTCCAACCGTTTGTTCTCCTTGTCGCTCTCGTAGTTTTCGTAGATCACTATTTTAGGCACATTCGCATTTGGTTCTATATTGACATACGCCTCGTGGCCACTCTCGGCGTCCTCCCCGTCCCGTCCACGCTGCAGCCGAATGGCATCGCGGCCTTCGTTGCGTTCGGTCAGCTTCGCCAGCGTGCGACCGGTGGTTGGCCCGGAAGCGTTGCTCTTAAAACTGCTGGCACGCGACGCCGTCCCACGGTGGTGTTGCTGCTGATAGCCCTGGTAGGACCGCTTGCTCGTGTACTTCCGACTCCGGCGGGCATCTTTGAATGAGTTTGCCCGGACGTACAGCGACGATTCCTGTTCCTCGCTCGACGAAGCGTACTCTACGCTGTTAAGGGATAAGTTTTCTGCAAAAAACCACACACAAAAATACAATTCAAACAATCCGGGCGATGCAGAATTCTATTACCGAGTGCACCGGTGACCAAAGGAAGTGCTTCTATCGCTCGCTCACTTACCCGTATTTACACTCTCCGCACCGTCCTCCCGACAGTATTCGAACGTTTGCGTGCCATTGGTGCGACATTCAAGCCGGTAGTAGTTTTTGCGACACTTTGGACAGTACTGGGTCACTTCATCGACGGCTCCACCGCTGTCCGCATCCTCCCCGTCGCTCCCGGCGGTCCCATCATCGGCGGCCAGCTTCCGCTTCATTCGATTGATCGTACAGTTCTGCCGGTTGATAACGTCATCCTTCTCGTACAGCTGCTGCTTGATGCGGGTTTGCTCGTTCTTCAGGCGCGTTTCGAAAGCAATCAGCGCCTTCAGTATGCGGGAGAGCTGGTCGTCGCGAAACTTCCGCTCCCACTCCAGCTCCTGGCTGACTAGCTTCAGGTGGGCCTTCGGGCCGATAACGCCCTCCAGGATGGCGCTGCACGGACGCTGTTTGCGCCGTACCTGCCCATCGACCAGCCGCCGCAGTGACTCATCCCGTGGCCCGTGGCGCTGTTGGTGCTGCTGTGTTGCCTGTGTTCGGTGCTGACGGTGCTGCTTGGACGCATCATCCCCATCGGATCCGGTGGTGGCCATTGCGACCACGTTACCGGCATCTGAAGTCGAGCAGCTATCGTCATTCGTCATCGCATCGTACTTCCCCCTGGCTTCCGTCGTCTGTTTGTGGAGTAATGGGGAGGGGGGGGAAAAAAAGATTCAAAAAACGTTAAACATGGCAAGAGCTTTGAGAGAAAACAAAGAGGAACCTAAACGATACACTCCCCGGGCTGTGCATGGTTGCTAGCATTATGCAGTGCCGCTTCGAAATATCTGTCCTTCAAAACACACTCCTCCTCGAACCACTTTCATTCCCTTTCTCCTTTGTGCACCGACGGAAGTAAACTTTACCACCTTTCCTCCTGTAACAGTGGTTAGATTTTTTCATTTCTTATTACCCCCCCTTTATGTTCTAGCTTTTTCGCAGGAAAATATCATCCACTCCTCCATTAGCATATTCATTGCTCACTTCACTTGATGGGAATTACGTTGGATTAAAAGTGTTGTTCGGGTTCTCTACTGGCTCTACCATGGCTACGAGATGAAGTTTATAAAATGTAGCGCACAAAGCACAAGTTCTGAGAGTTTTATTAAGTGGAGCAAAGAGTTAAGCCAGACGGTTTATTACGAAGTGCTTACGACAAGCTGAGCGTAATAAAAACAGTAGTAGCAATAAATTTACTAGTTTTACTGGTCAGTTTTCCTACACCAATGATTTATGAACGACTCAGTTTTCCGTAGTGGATTGTTTGAAGCTTAGGCGCTTATAAACATAGAACCAATGTTCGATGAAAAAAAAAACATTCAGGACTTGCATAAAAAGTATTGCAAATAAAAATCATTCTGCTCTTCTGAAAAATATTATCCGTAAATATTGTGTTACATGCCTTTATATTACACGCTACATAACAATTTTGCATCACATTGAACAAGCCAGAAAGTATGATTTCATTTAGTTAACAGCAGGATTGGAAAGCGGAAGTGTTAAGTACCGGAAAGGGCACAAAAACAGTCAGCACACACACAAAATCCGATGGTAAAATGCAACCACCGAAAGCGAAATCTGTTCGATATCTCACGGTGGAGTGAATAATTCCATGAACAGGTAATTATGCAGCTGATCGAACGCCACGTGTGTAAGGGAAAAAGCTCCATCGGCCGACGGCATGATTTCAATTTCAAGCTAATCAATATTATTTTTTCCCATTCCTCGTGTAGCGGCCCTTTGCGGCCAGCGCATTGAAGGCACTGGCTGAATATAGATACGTGGGAAACATTAGCAAATTGGATACTGCAGCCCACGTTAATCGGGAGGAAAATGCATCAAATACGGCTTTATTACACTCCCATTGCGAAAGCGAAGTACGCGGTCGAGTAAAAAGAATGCAAAGTGCACTGTTTATAGTATGTAAAAGATTTATTACCCTTCGCAACCGATGACTTTTATGTTCCTTAGGCGGATTTCACTTTTCGGGACCACACCAGCAACGAGCTTCTTATCGATGGACGAAAATATGTCTCCTGCCAGCCGATTACACACCGCCTTACCCACAGTAACGAACACGGGTGTGCTCTGCAGCACTTTACACCCAACACTGGCCAGTTCGAACCACTTTCCATTATCAAACCACCCGACCTAATGGGCCCGCCTGGAAGTCGTCGAATTTTTATCGTACCCATGCCATCAAATATTTGCACCATCACGTACAATCTCACACGAAGCTCCCAGTCTACGGTAGATAAAACACAGCGGGAAACAATTAGTTTGAACTTACTTGTTTTATCAGCCCGTTGACATGCGTGCTTCTAAATTGGTAAACGATACGCTTTTGAGCAATCGATCTCAATACACCTACCGCATGCTCCGTAATCTTTCGGACAACGTTCACGAGGAGCTGTTTATCGTATTAATGCAGCGGCCCTTTAATCCCCTTTGTCCCTTATGGGTGAGTCCTGGGGGGTTGGAACAATATCCGAGAGCTACGACGTATGGGGTACACGCATCAAGTGAATCATTAAGCCATTGGAATTAGGGTTTTCCTTACAGTGCGTGACTAAGCGTGAATTGTGAATCATTTGTCTTGTCTTCAAAACATTCTAACGACACGTGATTGGAATTTTTATCTTATTTTCTATTTATGACTAGATAAGTTAAATTATCCTAATAAATAGCTGTTTTCCACGTGTCGTTTCGACTACTCCTTCTGGACACGTCGTATCGAATATTAGATTTACATGCTTCAAGTCTGCTTAAATTGAAAAAAGGGAAAAGACATAAGCGACACCAAAAGCATTACGCGCATCCGCCAGCTTTCTAAACCGTTTAGTCTGCACCGATCAACTAACCAACAATCAATCACACTTTCTCATGCAATAAAATTAAGACAACATTAATTGGAAATAATTTCCCCCTTCCATCAACGGTTGGTAGCGACCAACAATTTTATCATCGCCTCCGACGTTGACCTGACTAGTTTAAAATGCATGTCAAGGTACCCGTCGCCCGGACACAGTATCGGCACAATCACACCTCGCGGAATCGCGACTGGCTTGTGATTGAATGTAGCAACACTGAGGCGACACCCAGTATCGGTGGTGACAGTCGATCGATGCTTATCGAAGAAAGATATCGTACGTGCTGCTTCGAATGACAACGTGTCTAACCCTGTGGAGGAAAGGTATCGCTATGGCGGACACGTGCGGCCTTCTTCGCCAATCGCCATAATCGTTCCCAATTAGGGCCGATTAGGCCCGGGACACAATTTGCAAGGAATGGAGGTGATTTGTTAAAACAGAATCCCTGCTGAACCTGAAGTCGTTCCTTCAAGTTATCGAACAAGCCAAATGTTATGTTTAAGGCACAAACAAAATCACCAGTTGAGGACACAATTTTACTCCCACCGTCTGCCGAGACCTGTGGGCGATATCTATCTATTATTCATTTACGGCAGCTTTTCTGCACCTTCATTGGGGGTGTATCATCTGTGAATAATTCCATAATGATTTCAGTCTCCTACAAAACACGCAAACAATCGTCAAACAAACGGATGATGCAACTGCATCTGTTTGAACATCGAGCACCTGATAAGAAGGCGATAGTGCGAAGAATCAAACGCTCGGATACAGCTGCAGATGGTCAGTAGTCTTCTCACTGCACATCGCATAATCAACGGTTTTCTACACTATTTTCCGACCACACGCGCGGTGTGTGCATAGTTGTGTGTGAGAGAAGTTGGTTTTTACTGTTCAATCTCTGGGGTGATCAAATGCACGATAAAAGTCGGTGATAAAACCCACGAATGAACCGAACGCCACCAGCAACCCACGGCTGATGAGATAAAACGATCGAGTGCATTCAAATTCAACACGATAAGCGGCACTGCTGCTCGCCCAACAGCGTGGTGTCAAACGACGTCATACCTGACACCTGATGGTGGGAAACGCAACGTCGCGGATGGGACGCGGGTAAGATGGATCGAATTTCCCACAATCTCCGCCCCTGCCGGACGGGAGCAGGAAGACAACGCACTGACGATGCCTACAACTTGTAGTACTGCGTGTAAAAACCCTATAGAAATGTTAAGCGGCGTATAGTTTGCATTTCAATTGCACCGATGTTTTGTTGCGTGTTGCCCGTTCGATTTACCTAACGAGACCACGTGGGGCGTGGGGCGTGTTCTCCCAAAGGTAGGGAAACAACCCGGGGACTCGACCACGCCGTTTTTCGTTGAATTTTTCCAATACTTTTCGCCTCTAAAAACCCTCGAAAAATTCGACGAAATTCATGGCTTTCGAGGGTGCAGCCTCGAGATCCGCCCACTTTTTTCGAGGGTGCGTCAGTGGGTAGTGCAAAAAAAAATCCTCATCCACTTTCGCTCGTCTGCACCTGCACTTGCCGCTGCCCCCGTCAGCACCGTTCCTATTGTATTGTCTTGTCGACTGCCTGCCTGCGCTGTGGTGTCGTTCGAGGGGTCGGGGACTTTGTATGATTTATGGCCTTTGCTTAATGTTTTCCGTGTATCGCTTTTTTCTACATGTGTTCTTTTCTTGGTGCCCCCTCGTAGTCTGAGCCTGCCGGTCGGTGGTGTCTGGTCTGTTTGGTGATTATCGCCTTTTGCCTGTGGTTTGCCCTCGTTCTACCCGTACCCCCTTGAATGCCAATACTTTTGGGTCAGTTGCTCTGAGCTATTTTTAGACTCTAGTGAATTATCGGATTGAAGTTTTAGCGAGTGCTAAGCTGCTGGCTCTTTAGCCGTGAAAAGTTTTTGAAATTGCCCTGTCGCTTTACACGCGAGGCCACAGGAGGCCTGTCTCCGCGTGGAGTCAAAAACGGTGTATGAATCCGATGGGAATCGCAGAGTACCGCTGTTGACTCTTGATTGACGCTACGCATACGTGATGGAATGTGTGACCGTAGCTACACGGTGGGACCTTTACGCTACCATAAATCTGCGCGGGCAGATTAAACCATTGGCTGCCATGACTTGTCTTGCATGCTGTAATTTTGGTTTGCTACTATTGTCTCATATTGTTTCAAGGGCATCCGTGGTTGGAAAATATGATATTTAAAGCGTCGTCATAATGCAATATTTTTGTATTGCCGATTTGCGTTGATCGATCTCGCGATAAATCAACGCGTGGACAAAACACATGTTGAACATACGTAAGAGCGGTAACGGGCATGAAGAAAACAAACACTGGACGCACTGAAGGGGCAAAGCAAAATGTGCAAATATCGATAACAATAAATCCGAGTGGCTCGATACCGCGGCAGCATCAAGTACGAGTAGAAAAAACTCTATACGATCGAGGGGACGAGTGGGTCAAAATCTAAGAAAAGCAGTTAAAACCAAATTGTGCGGCACCCCAGAGCACGGCACGCCAGTACAAAGAATAAAGCATTTAAATACCCGCCCGGTCCCTGACGATAGATCGGACAACAACAGCAGGCAGAAAAAACGCAAGCAGCTCGGACCGTGGAGTACAGCACGCACGGCTCGCAAAATAAAATTTTATGGTTCTTAAGAAACGATAACGCATTCAAATGCCCGGTCGATCACCAAGCCCCCTCGTATTGAGGGAAGCAGCGCGGACGACAATACAAAAGAGGGACCGTCCCGGCTGCAACACAGAAGGGGGCGGTATCTTACGAATACCGCCGGGCGGGTCTTACGAACCCGTGGACTTTTCGAGGGTCAATCATTTGCGGGTGTGCGAGCGAAGCGATATACGAGTGCGAGCGAGCAACAGCGATTGTGGGTTGGAACTGCAGCAAAAGCAAAAACAACTCACAGGGGGTTATAACGATCGTGAGAAAGACGGCATACGTAATAGAGCGAGAGGCAAGTATAAAACGCTCGAGAGTTTTTCCCTGGGAAGTAAACGAGAACTCTCGAGAATATAAGTGAACAGCTAACACTCATCTGGGTTTGCGCAAGGGTATCAGAGGTAGATTCATGTGTTCTGAATGTGTTGTAGAAACATAAAGGTAAGTGTATTCTATTTTCCTCACCGCATTGCACTTACGAACCCTTAGCTCTCTAGCTTTTTTAAAGCAGACTGTGTGATTGTACGTAGAACAATTGTGCGATTGTATATGCGTGCCATTTTTTCCTCAACCCTTTTTTCGTGACACAACTTTTCGCCACTTCGGCAAGTCACCCGGAAGTTTTTGTGGTGAAAACAGTTGAACGAATGCCGTGCGGAGTCGCCTTTTTCCAGATGTTTTCGCCATTCTTGCACCGCCTAAAACAGAACAAAACAGGCACCCTTAAAAAGCTCCGTTCCGTTTTCCATTCGCAATTTGTAAGGCACGCGGGCGAGCGCGTTCGTTCTATGTCGGAATGTTATTTGCCACTCGATCCCCCACGAAAAGAAACAAAGTATTCCGACGGGCACAACCGCGCAAGGAATGGCTGAATGGGCATTGTTCCGTGGTGTATGTGACCGAACATGACGCCGCCCCGAGGAGCGGGACTGTTGCATTCGTGTTGACCTGCTGTTTATTTTTTATTTTTTTATTTTAAACATTGTTGGTTTGTGCACAAAGAATTTAAAACTTTGTGGCAGAGAAAACATCGACAAGACAAAGAACTTTACAACAGGTTCTAGGTGTACATTTCAAACTGACAAACTTTCACTATCGTATTCCAAACTTTTATGACTGCACAATTATTCATCGTTAAAAGAAATCATAAATTAGACAAAATAAACAATTAGAAGCACCACTGTCCATCGTTGCAGTTTAGACACCGGCACCAATTACTAAACCAGTAAAACCTTCACAAATAAGGGATGGTTACCACTTTCTCTGCAAATCCATAGAAACCTCTATTCGAAAAGCCACCCTGGGACCCGATGAGACAGCACGTGTGTCCTAATTTCCTTTCGATTTTAAATCGTGACAGTGAGGACGGTCATTACCGACCGCACGTCGCCACCCCCCTCCTTGCGTTCGCCATTGCGTTCTCCATTAGGTTTTTGCTACGCAAATAAACCGCCGCCAGTAGGTTGCGCGCGACTAGCCGACCATTTTTTTCGCTGACGCTGCACCATTTACAACCCTTAGGCCAAAACCCTTAGCAACATCGACGGGAACGTCGACGACGACGACGACCACGATCGAAGGTGCTGTACAGGGCGAACCCATTCGAAAGTGACTAATCGCTCCAATTTCTCCGGCTCGACCTTCCGCTTACGGGGCGCAAAATTTCACCTTTAAATTAATTTTAATAGCCAAACGGTGTCCGGTGAAGGTTAGACCTTCTTGCCGGGCTTTCTGTTGTCCCTCCCGTTCGATACAGTTTGGTAGAGCGTTTGGTGGAAAGAGGTTTACACAACATAACGCCAAAAAAGCCAAGCCGCACTAAACGATTCAAGGGCGAAACTCAGAGAAGTCGAAGTAGGAGGTGAAACATATCGACACGTTCTAGAATTAACGAACTATAAAGAAAAAAAAGTTAAGGTTTAAAGGTTTAAGTTACTTTAAAAAAAGTCATTTTTTTATTTTAATCACAATGTAAGATCTCTGAAATCTGTTCGATTCTCCTGCTTTCGAGCTCCTAAAACAAACAACAAACAACAAACTCGGGTCAAAGCCTCTAACGGAAAGGGAGACATTGACCGGAGAATGGAATGGCTCCTTCCGTTTGCTTCGTATGTATTTTCTTTTTGTCTCCCTTAATCGACAAGGCACCGAGGAGAAATTAGTGCTGACTTGCGTTTCCGTCCCCGGCACCACCCCGTCGATTCGGGACAAGCCGGCGACGCGATCCCGCCGTTTGGCGTTGGGTCGGCCCACCCGAGACCCAGGAGGAGTGCCACTTGGCGCATTCAGAAGGCATGGCAAGCGCCCGCACCGTACAATGACAACCGCCGATAAACAGCAGCTCTTAAATGGCCAGCTGCTGCAGTGTGCGAGCAGGGAAGCCTATTTCCGTGAGTCACACACTTCAACCGGAGCAATCAAGCGTCGAACGGATGGTCGAACTCCAGGATCCCGCATGTGCTTGTTTTTGAAGTCTCGCTCCCTCGACCGATCGGTAGTTCAATCGTCTTTTAATTTGTGCACCCAGACGTACGCTCAACACGCACGACTGCGCCGAGAGTCGCTGACACGAGGCGGAACCACGCAAATGACGCTCGCACGTCCGCCAGCAGGCACGGGCGGATGGTCACTTTCGAACCCTTTTGACTTTGAACTTGGACGTTTAAGCATGCGCATTAAGGCCCCGGGCAAGGCGATCTCGCGCATGTCATTGCTCGCGAAGGGGAAGAAAAAGCCGTTTACGATCCTGCTTCCTCCGGGCCCCAGTGGACAAAGTTTGACCATACGTTGTAAGGCTGCAGATGTGAGCGAACGTGTAAATATGTGCGGATGTGTGTTTGTACCGCAATCATCTCTTTCTATCTCTCTTTCTTCTTTCCTCTAGCTCTTCTCGCCCTTTCCGGGAAACGTTGTCATTCCAGACTACCCGTACGCAAATGAAGAATGTGGATGGGCAAGTTTTCCATTCCGCCAACTCGAGAGACTTCGCCGACTGCGGCTCCCTGATCGAGCGATGAAAGATTAAGGCGAACCTCCGCACCCGGGGTAAGCTGGTCGGTCGTGGTCGCGTCTTCCGCCAGCCATCGTTCCTTCTTCCGTCCTTTCCATTTGTCCCCAAGGTGAAAACCCCTCTAATTTGTTGATAGATATTTTATCTCACCTCGATACTGGTTTTCTTGCGTCCGTCTTGCACCCTACACCGTCTTCCCATGTGACTGTTTTCCCCCTTGCTCGCTCATGCTCTTCTTAACGACGAGTTGAGCCTGTTGCGTCCAGACAAACGATGCCCAGACCGCCCGGCGTGACGTACGGTGTCGATGATCCGCTCATATCCCTCGTGGGGCTCCTAACACGGTACCGGTATGCGACGAAAGTCGCGCACCACTGCAGCCAGGCAGCCTCCCCGAAGCTACAGCTGTTCCGGACCTTGTCATCTTCATCGCAATGCGCTGGCCAGACGTGAATCTGACATGAAAATATCACACACGTGCACGAGCACGCCGAGAAAAAGGCGCCTCCCGGAGGTCTCGGGTAAAGAAGATGTGATGCGTGTCTACCACGCCAGCTGGTGGTGCGCGGATGGCTCTTTCTCTCATTCTCCTTTTTTTTTCTCGAAACGAAAGAGAGAGTTTTCTCCTTTGCCAAAAGGTGAGATTGAACATTATTCAAATTAGTCTAGTCCCGCTTTTGCATCTCGCCCCACCAGACCCGAGGGGGCAGATAAGGTGGTTAGCGAAAGGGATGGTAGGTAATTCCTAAGCACGACGAGGAGCCGGCTGGCAGGCTGCCTGAGCCCTCGCCTTCGTTGGCTCGCCCGTTTCCGAAGATCGAAGATCGCATCACGGGCGGTTTATCGCGTTTCACATTTATTACCGAGAAACAGAAAACACCAAACTTTCCTCACCGAAACCAATGATAGAAGAGGGTAGCCGAGTGCCGAATTGCCCAAACCAAGACCCCAAAGTAATCCTTCGAATAACTACACGACAAACACCGTTAGTTCATTCGTTCGTTCGGAGCCTAACGGTGATCGTGAGTAAAAAGTTTCCGTTTTCGACAGATCGGCGCGTTCGCTCGAGTCCCCGCGGGATTTCCCAATCAGCAACATCTGTCAGACGCTCCAAACCCTTCAAAAACCCCGCTGCCCGGAGGATAGACTCCACCGGCATGCATTGCCACCTGCGGAGACTTCTACCGCGACCTGACGCTCACGACCGCTCATCCGGGGGGGGGCCTCATTTTTCCCCTGGGTGGAAAGTCTATCGGAAAGATTGTCAACCGTCCCGAAAAATAAAGACCATCTCCCTTCCCCCTAAACCTTCCATTCTTGCTGGAGTTAAAAGATCGACGAACAATCACATAATTGAAGGCCCCCTTGCGCATTAAAGAAGCTTTCTTTTCCTTTTACGAACCCGACGAAGTCACGATCCGCTCGTCGCCAGAATTAGGGCCGTCGTTGCCATCGTCGTCGATCAGCTGACAGGCAGTCACAGGCTTAGGCCACAGGTTCTGACAGCGTTTAAGCCCGTGAGCCGGCTTAAGCGATCGTCACGAATTGCCGTTCGCTTTGAAATCGTCTTGGATTCGAAATGATCCACTCCGTCAGAAAAAAAGGTGCCACGGTCGATGAGCTGAAGTACAGCCGTGAAAGGGGAGGTATTCGACCTCAATCCCCTTCTCGGACGGCGTGTAATCTATTAAGACACATTTAAAGGATCCACACCAAAGCCCCGCTCACGATTCCCGTTAATTAAAGATCATGCGTCTCGTCTCGTGGCGCGTGGAGGCCTTAATGGGGACGATGCGTCAAATCCCCAAAAAAAAACTGTCCCAGTAGACCCTGAACCAATCTGCTCAGTCTCACGCGATGACGAGTGTTTTAAACCACACCAAACGATGCGCAGCCCGGTACACTCTCGATACGCACGCACTCTGAAGAGCCGGAGAGGTCTTGGGGCAATGGTTTCGTTTTGTTTTCCCGCTGCCAATCAATCACAAAGTCGCAATCGCCTGCCGTCGATCGTAAAAGCTGTCCATCACCTGATCCACCGGGCCACGGATATCGATGCAGAGCAATTCCCTTCTCGGAGCCAAAGCCTTCGAGCAAAACAGGCGACCCGGTTTGCCCCGAATTCCTAGGCGACCCGGACGGACGGACGGGAGAAGATTGACTGGCCGGGCCTCCTAATAAGATTGTCGCCATTGATAGCCATGTAATTCCGTAGCGTCATAATTAAATTAACCGAACGTGTCAATGCTCCGTTTCCTGCCCGGTAGCTACGGGTCGGACCATAAAGCAGATGCGCCTGGCATGGCCCGAGGACGTTTTGGATGTTGGGAGAACCTTTTCGGTGGGAACTGGGCGCCGCCGAATCCGTTGGAACAATAAAAATACAGCACACGTCAGGGTCGGTGGTTTCGCCGTGCAATCAACATTTTTGGTGAGATCGCGTCCACCCGCCAGTGAACATCAGGCACGAAAGGGCACACATTCTTCTCCGTCTCCCGTAACGTGGCAGTCCCCGAAAAAAAAAATCCCCCTTCCACACAAGCTCCACACCAATGGAAGGATCATAATGGGCGGTTCGTGCACGACACGAATGTGATTTTAATCATCCAAACAACGAACCAACCACTACAGCTCTGACCGTGACATTTGAACGATCAATCAAGCCGGAAAATGGTCCCGCCACCTGGGCGGGGGAGGGATGTTGTGGAAAAGTGTGTGCCCCGGAGCGGTGGGATCGTTTTACAGAAACATGATCGCAACGATATGAAAATGTTACCACCTGGCCCGGTGTTTACGGTACGGTGCTCTACCTAAAGGGCCTATTTGTAGGCTGGTAGGCAGGAAGGCCACAAATTAGCATCTTATTAGGTATGTTTTCCGTAAATGTGGATTTTAAAGTTACATCTTCTTGAAGGTCTCGAAGGTCTCATGAAACTATCTGTGATACTTTTAAACATAGAGCCGGAAAGAGAAAGGGGCTGTCTGCACAATCAGATAATAAACTCAGATACACCACCAGCAACAGGTTTTCCATGATCATTTTATTTTAACGGGATCACTTGCTGGGCGGATCTAAAAAAAAAACACACAAAATTAAAATATAGTAAACCTTTTTTGAGAGAGTGTGAAAGTAAAACAGTGTCACCACACACTGTACGGGGTACGGAGTCCGCTTGATCGGAAACCACGATCAGGCTGGGAATGAAAAACTTGAGACGCGAAGAAACTAATTTACATAATAACGCAATTAGCAATCCGGGTACACCAAACCAAGTGCGCCAAGCAAACGATCTCACCTTCGCGGACCGGATGGCGGTTTGGTACGTGGTGTCCTCCGCCTACGAAAATCGCCAAATGTTTTTTTGTTGTTTCTGCTTCCCCTGTCAGCTGAGAAACCAGATGGCCGGTTGGCGGTTACTTCGCGATCTTGATGAACCTTTTTTTTTCCCCGCCCGGCGCAGAGATTCCATCGTCTTGAGTTGGTTAATGTGAACGGTGGTTTCAAATGCCAACACTCCGCAACGACACGACCTTAGCTGCTGTGCCGGGGGCAGGGCACGGCGAGGATCGCCCACGCGGAAGGAAGGAGGGAAGAAAAGGCCTGCTTCGCCGCTCCACCGGAACCGTACCAGCTCTCTTTCGGTTGCAAAATAATAATAAAAAAAAAACCGCGGCAAGAATCGTGATGCATTTATTAGAGCAAAATTGACCTACAGCTGTATCGCTAGTCTCGGCAGGCTATATAGTTTGTTGCAGCTCGCCTTGTTTCACGATGATCTTCGGCCATCCATCATGGAACCACCATGGGGTTGCTAAACACCATCCATCAACGCCACAACGAACCCATGGTGCGCGGTGATTTACCCCGAAGGGTTTGCAAATCGTTGCCACAGTGTTTTGGGCGGCATGCGCTGTCCAAACAACAGACAGCTTCTAAAATGGATCGACCATCAAAACGAAAGGAACTTTGCAGACTTTGCTCGACGTTTCATCCGTGTTCGAGAGGGGCGAATTTGGATCGGCTTTGGACGCCGTCGATCGCTATCGGTGCAACAGGTTTCGGGACGGTGAAGCGTGGTTACGAAGCGGACGAAAATCGTTTTCACCATTTCATCATATCTCACACGTCGTCCGGTTGTGGTTCTCGCGCAACTACGTTGGGAAGGTAATTCGATACGTTTAATTGAAATGGGGCCCTCCCCTAATCGGCGATCTTCGTTCCGGTCGTTCGCCACACAGTTGCTTGGTTGGCCCACCCGTCCCACTAACCGGGAAAGGACTACTGCGCCCCAGCCAAATGGAAAGGGTCCAACAACGAATGCACCACCTACGGCTGCGGCTGAGGCGCACTGTCGTGCGTTGTGAAACGATTGCCGGCCGAACTGGTTCACCGGCAGCACACCTTCGCCGCAATGTCTTTGCGTTCACACGAAATCACGAAAATAAACGCCGAAACGAGGCTCCAACGAAATCCAGCTACAAAAAAAAAAAAAAAAAAAAAACAATCAAAAGGCCAACGTGACCTCATCCGTGAAAATGGAAAACCCTTCACTTGCCGCACGCGATCGCACGGTGCACGATGCGCAACCCGCGCGCAAACCATCAAGATCACATGGCCGTGGCCAGCAGGGATGGCGGATGGGGGGTTCGAGGGGGAATGTGGGGGGGGGATCCCGAAGGCACCTTTCGGCAACAAAAACCCCCCGAGAGATCGCGACACGGCAACGAAGCAACGGGGTTAGGTCACGCTGACATTCTTCTTCCTCTGCGCGCGAGAAGCATTACTTGAACTGTTAAATATTCATTAGCGATGGGACACCGTTTGGCGAGGGAGGGCGGAGTGGGTGGGGAATTGGGCACCGCTGGGGCCTGGGAAACGTGAACTTCGGATCGGGTTAATGTAAGCCGCCTTGGGGACGATTATGGCGATTGATGTCGGTCGTTCATGACACCAGTACGTCGTTTTTTTTTTCAAAGACTGCAGTCAGGCTAAACTTTTACCGGTAAGCTATGCTAATGTGCGGCACGGTTGAAGCGCATTGTTCGATGATTTCAATGCTACCGAAACGGTTGAAATGAATATTGGATGCTTCTTGCGGGCGCGCAATGTGGGTGACGAATGCATAATGGTGTTTCAAACGAACCGTGAACGAACTATCGCTACATATTCAAACACCTTTCCATCACTCTTTAAATTAAGCTTATCATTTTTCATATCAATCCCTTCTTGCAGCACAGTGTGTGGAATAGTTTTGACTTGCTTTCAGAAATAGTGTACAAACAAAAGCTGTAACATTTCAGAAAAAAACAATTTCTACAGTTTTCTGTAGACATCAATTGATACATAAAACTTTAACATGAAAGTTCCATAGTAATGTTTGATGTTTTTCAATGCGTTTGGTTTGCGAAAGAAAAAAGTTACATCTTCAAGGGACTGGAAAGCATTATTTGCCAGGCAGCGTTATTGCAAAACCGTTTTTCCCAACCAAATGGCTTCTTTTATCGGCTTCCGCCCATTGACACGCGGGCTCAGCAGGGCCATCTTCATCGCCGTTACACCGGAAACGGTACGCAATAGCAAGCCACCGCGACGAATGCCAATACACGCTGCAGATGTGGCAATTTATTTTTGGAAGATGTTCCATTTTGTTTTTTTTTTTTTTGCTTATTTTGAATTTAGTAATTTCAATCTCCAACAGACGGTTTGCAATCTCCTGCACAATTGAACTTCCAAGCGGTGGTACAAAAGGCAAAGGGGGAGTGAAAGGGGAGGTTTTGAGGGTGGTCACGGTGTGGTCCGATAGTTGCTCCACGATCAACGACCCTTCCGGCAGTGGACCGCGGGCTGGGCGGGGACGGAGCATTTACCGATTAGTACCGGAAATCAAGTACGATTGGTTCCACTTCCACGGGCAGAGCGCTTCTGGCCCAAACACGTATCCAAGGGCGTGTAGGCTAAGAGAGAGAGAGAGAGGGAGATTGTTTAAAATTGAAGAAGAAACATCAATGACTCGAACGCGTTTTCAAGCATCCGAGCGGACACAAAACAATCGGATTGAAGACGAAAGACACCGAAACAGCGAACCCGGACTTTCCACGTGGCCTTGCTTTCCCGTTAGTTGCGTAGCTCAGGGAATCAATTATAAGGGAGACGTCCCTCCCGGAACAGGTTTGGGGAGGAGCGTTACCGTAAGAAAGTTACGCTTCCGGTTCCGGCGAGCGTCCGAGCCTCAGGCTCTGCCAGGCTGGGCGGGTGGATCCGATCCCAAATTTAACAGATATTTTTCATCCACACCGGAATTAAGCGTCCTGTTGAAATTTAGAGAAACAAATAACAAGCCACAAACATACAACGATGGATCAATACCGAACCACCCGAGTGTCACCGAACGCGTAAGGGAGCAAAGCGAGCGAAACCAAAAAACCCCAAAACATATCGAACGCTCAAATCAAGCCGAAGGGGATTTATGGCGTCCATTTAGCGCTATTTATTGTGGCTTCCCTTTTACGGTAACGATGCCCATCCGGACGAATCGCCGGGGCTCGCCGGTCGCTGCCAGCCCATCAGCATTTATGGTAGGATTTAGCGTGGGATTTCGGCACGAACACGAGCTTTTGCGCGCCCTGGTGACACGATGCGATTCTCGCGGAAATCCATCCTTTCGCTGGTCGGTACACGCGAAGGTATAATTTACAACGTCACCGACCAATGCGAAATCGGATCGAAGACTTGAAGTGTTGTTCGTGAAGTTTTTGTGCGTGCATATTTATGAACATTTTCTATTAGCTCCAACTGGCGCTGGCGTTCCAACATGTTCGACCAAATTTACTAAGAGGATTTGCCTTGATTGGACGCAAGACACCACGCGTGGTACATGGTTTTATGGCGATGAAATGTCGGCTTTTCACAGCTCCTTTCCGGAAGCGAGTTCAAGAAATAATCATAAGCGAAATTCATTGGCTGTGCTAAGCCCAAACAGGAGTTGATTGACGAGTTTGGTTGTTCACGGCGAGCGAAACTAAACCTGAATAATGAAAATAGCTTATACAAGGCATTAAAAAAACAACTTCAAAGAAAAACCGGTGTCAAATATGAACAACTTTAATTGAAACACCAAATGTGCTTACAAATTAAATGTATCTTATCTACAAATAACAAATGTATAGTCAAACAATGTCAGTAAATAATTTTTTGGACACTGCTATACTACGCTACTGTTTAAAGCTTATTGATGTCTCACACATTGCATTCCACTTTCAAATTAAATTAAGTTAACATGTCTTTTCATGTCGAATACTAAAGACTACACGCATGAAAAAACATGTCGCTAGCTAGAAAACAACATTTTTCGAACGTTCGTAACGTTCCAAAATAAAGTGCCCTCGAAAACAATCTACTTCAAAGGAAGTTACCATCCCTCAAACCATCTGTTGAACATGGATGAATCCACCATTTGGACCTAACGAGACAGATTGCGGCATTGCACTATGAACTTTTCCACCTGAGATCATTTATCTTGCAAGCCCGGTTCGGCGTAGGCAAAGTGCTTCAAGTACACGCCAGGTAAAGTGCCATCGAAGTTACATTTCTTGAGAGTATCTGCTCAAGTCTGCTCGAGTTAGTTACCATTCGGTGGTAATTAATCTGCACCGTGGTGGCATCACCGTTGACCCTGGAAGCGGCACGCGAGACGCACTCGTGAAGCCCTCCGGTCGGCCATCATCCAGTAACGAAAATAAACGTTCACCAACCGGCCCGACAGTGTAACCTCGCTGGGCCAGCAATGAGCACAAATTTACATCACTAATGATGCCTCGAGGGGTGGGTGTTACAGGACCCCCGGCGGGCACCACCCACCCGGGCGTCCGAAGAAGGTACCGAAGCAGGGGTGGGATCGAAGATGTCAATGTGTGTGGATTTTTCACGAGCCTTCAGGCCGCCGTCTCAGATGTTTGAGGATGTAATTGTTGTCCTCGAACCAGCAGCGCCCGCTGCGATGGGATGTCACTAAGCTACACGCAGCCACAGCAACCTGATGTACGACGTTAATGATCATCCTCTTTCCCCCCAAGCGACGATGCCGCGCCAGAGACACGAAACGAACGAATTACCGACTCCGGCCGAACCGAAGCGCAAATGTAGCAACTGAAACCACCCGGGGACCGCCGTTTTATGATACGCGGGCGGAAGGCCACGACACTTAAATTGGCCGAACAAGGAATGCAAGACTCATGAACTCCGGCCCGGTCCGGTTTTGCACGCCAGCCCGTTGAACAATAGCACCATAAAGTGATCCCAAGGATTGTGCACAGATTCTACGGCGAACACCGGCGAGAGTGGGCTGGGTTTAGCTTGATCAAAGTGGCGCTCATAATGAAATTTATCGTTTGATATACACATATTTTATAATTGGTTTCATAAGCAAGCCCCGTGTACCTTGAAAACCGCAGGTTGCTCTCGTCCCGGATGATCGTTAGAGGGTTTCTTGCTTCTCCGTCTCCTGCAGACCCCTGCAGCGGCCTCTGCCGCTCGCGACTACATGATTCGAAAATTTGATCCACCTCATTCTGCGCCGCGTCGACGAAGCCCGCATTAATCGCGAAGACGGCGCCACATTATGAGGTAACAACCGTAGACAGAGAGTATTACCGCGAGCATCCGGAGGTCGCAACCGAGGGCCAGCAAACGGCACACAAAAACACGGATCGACTACTAATGCACGCAGAAGGGAAAACTTCCGACCGATGCCATCATCTTCATCCCTCCGACGGTAGTGCACACAGTTACCACTTATCTTCCCCGCATCCCCACTAACAAGCCCAACTTTCGATTTCGTTTCCTACATCAGGGCTTTTCTCGCGGTGTTATAGTTCAGGTTTTCTATCATCGGTGGTACACGGTCACCATCCTTACCAACGTCGTCGGGAGCGTAATCAAACGGTGAACTACTTTGCATTTATCTCCCCCCCATGGCATTGTTCGTGCATTACCGATGTGCACGATGGTTTACCCCGTTCCTTTCCATATTCTCCCGAGTCTTACGAAACACTTTTTGCCTAACGAGCAAACAATGCCAACGGGCAAACAATCGAAGGTAAGCTAAATAGTCTAGCAAATTAAAATGCAACCGCTGCACTCGCGGGCCGGTTCATGGGGAACCAGTATGGTACCTGCATTATTCGTGCACCTCTTTCTCGATCAGAGGAATCGATTTCCATCGAAGCAGACGGATGGAATAGTTTGATGCCAGCATCAGCCGATGATTGCCTTGGTGAAATTATTAACAAGATGAACAAGAGAAAGTTACGCGTTGCAGTAAAACTAGTTCGTTGTAACAGTAGTGATAACAACTAACAACCATACTCAGTCGTTTTTATAGGTATTATAAATGGCGAGTTTTACCTGCAAATCATACCATGACGTTTCAAACGGGTCTAAATTATGTTATTGCATTGGTATATTTTACCACGCCATCATGGGGGCGGTGTTTGGAAAATTATTAAGATATACGGCTTGAGGAGCTTTTGCAAAACATATTTTCATTCTCCCGGCACATTAAAATTTCCAGTTGCCTTAGAGAGAAAGATGTAAAACCGGTGTTAAGAAATTAAACTATATCAAATCTATAATATTGTTAAACATTCGTTCCAATTTGTTTGGCAAATGCTCAGGCATAAAATGCAAACCGCCTTAAAATCCATATGACCCATCATCTTATTCGAAGTAGTAAATCTGAGATATGTTAAGTCACGAGAGCATATCCGTCTCAGTCAAAACGCATTAAGATCAACTTTAATTTGTATTTTAGAGTCGACATTCATGACAAATGCATTGTGACCGAAGATTTATCAGAGAAAAATTACTTTCCTGTACGCCTTTGATGGTCCACTAAGCCAAGCCCGCAGAGGAGCATCAGGATGAAACGAACGATTTCCACCATCGCATTCAGTTGAAAGCCCCCATCACGGCCAAACCTCGCTCGCGTTACGTTGGCTAGCAAGGAAATCGCCTCTTACCAGTAACAAACGAAGAAAAAAAACCTTTCCTTTCATAATGGGTTGCCGCACCGGTAAAGATGTGAAGCCGCAACCTCCCTGGCGGCAATGAGTTTTCCTTTGCCAAAATCTAATTAGTATTCCACACACTTAATAAACCATCCAGCCACCGATGGTCGGTCCAGTAGATAGCCTAAGTGGTGAACGAGCCCTAACACACTCCGTCGTATTCGCCATGGCAACGAGCGGAATGAGTCGATTGAGATGAGGAAAAATTGGATAAAGGAACCAACGCTAACCGGTAACTGTTCCAGGCCAGTACCTGGCAGCATTGCATAACGCGCCATTCCGCACAACGAGTCCTCCACTAAGCCTTCTTCCTAAGCTGCCAAACAATGAACAATCTTCAAATCGAGATCTGCGCGATGTTGCATCAAGGCCCGATGCGATTCCAAGAAGCACTTCTTCGACCACCGAGCACGTTAAGCGTTCCACTGTCCGCCCCAGAGACGGAGACCTACTTCGTGCGCACGGTACTTTTTTACACTCCGACGCTCTCGATCGGGAAGGTTTTTTTTTTTCATCAAATCATATCGGCAACAACCGTCAACGTGAATTCATTAGCCGATCGTCCTCGGCGTGGCAAGCGGCGTGGCATTTGCATCCAGCATGGTTGTGCACTCGCTCGCAACAGCCGTGCAACCGTGACACGGAGGGGAAGCAAATCCCGAGAGTACAGTGACCCCAAGCTTACCCGGCTGCTCTGATCGGAATCGGGAACGGGATCGGTATAGAAGACGCTCCGGCGATCGCTGCTGCTGCCGAAGCTCGAGCTGGAACTGTTACGTTTAACGCTCGCCGCTGGACTGCTTGCTCCGCTTCCGCTAGAAGATTTCAGTGAACTCAGCGTCCCACCGCCGCCAATCGATGAGGCTCGGCTGACCGGGCGCAGGATCCCACCGGACGACATCGGACTATCCGCTTTCAATGGTGGCAGTCCGTTAAACGAATGCTGCACGAGCTGCGCGTTCGAGATGCCGAACATTGTGGGCCCGGCCACGGCGGATGTGGCTACTGTCAACGCTGGTGCTGTTGCTATCGGTTCGCGCATCTTTCGCCGCGCTTCGCCACAACATGGCGCACTGGGCACTCTATACGCGGTAACACTCGTGCGCGTTATACGTGTTCGCTTGGTAATTTGTCCAGGATCACTAGGGGTATATTTCGATCATGTATGCTCATGCCAGTCAGATGTCAGCTCACACAGTACCTAGCTGTAGAACAGCTACGCGGCGTGAAATCCCTTCCTGTATTCTTCCAAATATTTCCTCCTTAGTCTTGCTTTCGAGTTTCCTAAAAAAAATAAACAAAAAAGAAATATTTTAATAATCTCTATAAATGTACAATATTAAGATCAAAACTATTTTGTTAAGTAGGCACAGCATTCATGAACTACAAGATTGACCAGATTTAAATTTGTTTTGTAGGTTCAAAAACACAAATAAGTACATGACGGACAATACTGTTGGAATCAATTCCATAAACAAGCCTTATTTAATAAGCACTCCCAGTGCATTAGCTTGCGAAGGCGCAGGGCGTTTCATAACCTTCTGGTTATATATGTATATGCTCATTGAAATCCGTGCACTCTTTCAACCACGGTAACCTTGCGCCACAAACCTCCACCAGCCAAACAACCCTACCAAGGTGGTGGCCTTTTCTTCCGGTCTTTAATAATTTGCCACCGAAGAGACTGCGGGGGCTCGCATTTTCCACTCGTTACGGCCGCGACCGCGAATCGATCGATCGATCGGTCCAGCCCGGCGGTACTTCGTCGGTTTCGGCTAATGAGATTAAATGTATCAATTTTCATCGCCATTTTCTTGTAGTTTGTTTTTTTTTTGGCTTCTTTCGCAAGCTCGCTCGTTTGGTCTCTCTCACACACACATTCTTTGTCTTCCTCCCTAACTGCCTCACTTACTTTATCCTTCACGAGCCCCCGTCCGGATTTGCTATTACTATAGCTTCCTTTCACCACCTACGCCCGGGCTGCCTGGGAGTCCGTCAAACCGGCTCAGCGGCCCTCTCGCGACGGTCGTTCGCTGTGGAACGGTGCTGAAAGTGCGGTTTGTGGTTTTGATTTTGTTTTTTTCACTTGCTTATCTCGGCCCCGATTCCAGCTCGACGACGACACGCGGCGACCTAGAATTTGCATTATTTCCGGCAATGAAAAACGACACCTCACTTACTACCGGACGGTTCTGCTAGGACCGGAGAACGGAGCGGGTACCGAAACCGAGTCGGTGGCTTTATTGCAGTGAACCATTAAAACGGTCTCAATTAACGAATCGATCGCGGGACGTTATGTGGTACAAACGGCCATACGGAGGCGTTTACCATCGGTTGCTCGCTAATGGTTAGGTAAGGCTCTAGCAAACCTAGTTTTAGTTTACTTTTTTTCAATATGTTATGGACATTAGGGTAGGGTCGCCGATGCCATAGATAATTTCGCATCAACCTTTGCACAGAAATATAGCGTGAAAAACTAATCACATTTTTTTCAAATGAAATTAGGTGCCCTCAACCGTAACCACTCGCGAATGCAACCGGCAACAACGCGTGCCCTTTCAAGGGAAGCGGCGCCGACAAAGATGGAGCAATTTCTGCAACGGCCGATCCTCCGGGTGAACCAGCGAAGCCGCAGCACCTTGGCTTTCTTTGTGCCGCCCAGCAACAGAAACAGACCAGCTGTGAGTCACTTGCACATAGCGGTGAATGCAATCGGACGACCGCACTACGATCTCACACGCCCGCCAGAGTCGGGGGTTTGAGGCACACCTTAAATCCAACGCGACTTTCGGTCCAAGAAACGGCAGAAGGAAAATGTCCCTCGGTGGACGGAGAAGTAAACAAACGAAATAGCGTCGCCGCGAAAAGGGGGGCAAGCCTTGGGGGTAGCGCGGAAAATGAATTTAATAAGGAGATAATTCGTCACGCCCGGCGGAGGAATTGGATCGGAATTTCGGTCGATCGTTTCATTTTCTGGGGCAGTGGCGACGTGTGTTTGGGTTGGTTGGTCATTTTTCCCTTCCCTTTGTGTACCGTTGAAATATTGTCACTGCTTTCCAATCAATCAAACTGGGACTGGGGCATAGCTCCATGTGGCAGTAGTGAATTCTGCCAATCTTCGGGACATAACTCGCGTACAGTCGCGCAAGTCGTGGTGCAGTAATTTAATTTAATTTTTATTTGTAGAAAGCTTCTGTCCACTAATTCTTCTTTTCACTTATGAAGAAATTTTATCCCTTTTTTAAGTTTCGGTAGGTCTTAGGATGGATATGAAAAGAATCGATTTTCTTTCTACTTGCTATGAGGAGGAATTCATCCTTCTAACTCAAGCTTGAATGTTTAATACTTGACACATCACCTCATTTCACACAATTTATGCCGTAGCTAATAACGTTCGACACTGATATGCTTTTAATACAACTCAAAAAATTAGGGTAGCCACAAAAATCAACTTCCAAACCCTCAACACCTACCCTAAGCTGCTATAAACGCCCTCAGCCTCATCTCGTGTGCAGCAACCTTCGTTTGGATCAAGAAAAAAACCTTCACTCAACAAAAAACGAAACCAGTTCACCCATCGAACACTTCTCCCAGAACCGCTCCACACCGTCGCGACAAGGGACCTCAAGAAATGGTGAATAGTCTGTCCCCTTGCGAACCAATCAATCAGACCCCGAAAATTGCATCCGCCTCGAACCTCGAAGCCTAAGGCGAACTTGTTCACACCTTTCGGTGCGGAAGAGTGAACGATGTCGAAGGAACGAACTTCCAGCTCTGGCACAGATCCGGCACCGAATGCTCCAACCACGGCGACACAGTGGCGCCCGGTGTTGGCTAACTCGTTCTCGTCCTTGAGAAACGATATTATCCATTTTTTAGTTCGAACCACTGCGCCCCACCTAGCACGCAAAGGCACCGAACAGCTCGCTGTGGTTAGGCAGGACGGATACGAACTCCTAGGGAGCCGTTCGGATATGCACACCCCTAGTCCACAAGGTACGTGTGAGGTTAGATCTACCACCACAAAGCTCGGAAGGGCAATATAAGCCAACCGATAGGCTAGCTCGATTTTCAAGCCTAGGCTGGCGTGGTCGCTAAGTCTGATAAAAAAAAAAAACCACGAGTCCCCGATCACCCTGCGGACTATGAGTCATGCAATTTGCGTTTGGTTCAAACACAACCGCGCAAGTAACCAACTCCGTCGGCAGAGACGCAACGGCTGACGCATAGACCTGCAACCTTTAAACGGAACAATTTATGTCAGTAATGATCGGCGAATGGCATTCTTTCGTAAGGAGAATCCGCTCCGGGGCAAGACGGTTCTAGGTACTTCCTCGGAGGACCTTTCCCCCCTGACGTTTGCGAACCAACTTTTCGAACTACATCGTCGGCCCCAAAGACGGCAGACGGATGGCAGCGTTATAATGAGGTGAGTAAATAAACACTTCACCGGACCTCCGCCGTGCGAGCTCCTAATTGTGATATAAATTGTAAATCTATTTTCGCAACATCTCTTTTATCGCTTTATCGCCGGAGCGTAACCGGACCAGTAGCGAGAAAGGCGCGTGGGTATGCCGAAGACGCGAACCGCCGGGCGCCGGGCGAGATCCGGTTCCGGTGCGCACTCTGACCACCATCATCTCCCCTTTCCTTAGCAAACGATGGTGTACGATGGAAACGTTGTTGCCGATACTTGCCGAGCAGCGAGACGGGGCCGCACCGACGACTCGGTAACTGGCAAATGCATTTACTAAAATTGTGCTACAGGCATTTATGGAACGCCAGGCGTGTACGCTCTGAAAATTTTCTCCTCGTCGTAATACGTTACGAGCTCGACGAGGGGCTTGATACTGCCACCGTGGACCTCGCACCGAGCTACAGGGTCCCTCCACGGTGGAGTTTTTCAATGCGTCCGACCGAAAAATCATCGTACACCGTCGTGAGCCTCTAGGAAGGAGTCGAGAAACTGGACACACTATCGAGCCGGTACCACCCCGAACCCCGTTTATCCAGTTACAGTGAAACTAGGCGGACGGTGGAAGTCCTGGTTGGAAATCTCGCCGCTCGCCCTCTCGATCCATTTCCAATTACTGTCGGTGGTGTTTTTATTACATTTTATGTGTGTTGCAGCAGGATTTTGTTTTCTTTTTTAAAACATCACACCGCCGAAAGTTGTTCACGAGCTGTGTGGGTTGAAGGCAGCGTAAGGAATCGCACCGGAGCCAGAAGGAGACCGGGTACTCTCTTGCCGCTCCCAAACCGCTCCTCCTGGGCCCAATTGCAGTCGCAGCAATCGTTGCAGTTGCACCGATCGATGAAGCGTAAAATTTATCGTGTTTGCTTTACGAAATTGGCCCCTAGTCACCCGATTGGCCCAGAGCGCTGGATGGTGGTTTGCGAGTGTCCGGATTTACCATGGCAGTGCGGCGTTATGGGCCGGACACTACCGGAACGATATGGTGCACTTCAACCTCCACTCCAGGACGTGCTGGACTCGAACGTTCGGCCGGAATGGATAAACAGCACTGAAGCAGTGGTCGTTAAGCCATGAGTCATAGTTTTTCCACTTATGAGGGAAAATTGGTAATGAAAAAAATATGTAGAAACTTGACACACTTGGTAGAGTTGGTGAGTGTTACGTTTAGCCTAGCGTGTTAAAACCTTTTTTGCTACTGATGAATGCCATTTGAAGTAACTGTAAATTAATTAAGGCATAAAGCTGGAAATGATTTTCCCTTAAGTATTTTATTAGTGCGAGTTGCAGCGTAGTTCAATACAGTTCCTTTCAAATAAAATTATTTAATTTGGTATACTACCAAAAAAACATAAAAATAAGCATAACATTTTGAGCATTCATGATTATATGAAAAAATTAACGGACTATACAAAAGTAAGTACAGTTTATATAAGTTAATGTTTATTATTTCTTTTTAACTGGATTGGGCGATATGACAAGTCAATCCACATGTTCTCTTACATAATTTTAACAAGATTCACTGGGTGAAAGCTTGCCGTCCTCTGCAAAAACACTTACGAGGACACCAACAATCATTGGCCCCTACCGCGTCCTCCGTATCTCTTACCGAACATTATTAAAACATTATTATTCTCCACCCGAATGTCTCCTGTGACACTGCCAGTAGCAAAAAGGGGCAGTTTATGCTGCGTGGACAGCTCAGTTTATGGAGACGGCTTTATTTTTCTGAAAGCCTCCTCCTCCTACTCCTTCGCTCCTTGCATAATGGATATCGCTTGCTCCGGTTTCGATAGGGCAAAATTAATTCAAATGGGATTCCCCAGCTGTCCACCCATTTCTCTAGCAAACCGTGGCGGCCTGTGGTCCCCGAAAGATTTATCATTTATCGTTGCACTTGTTCTTGCACACGTTCGAAAAAAGTACTCTATCGCCAGCCACTCACCATGGGGCCAGTGTCCAACACCGTTTTTCCCTTCATCTTTCCCCCACGAACAAATCAGTTATCTGTTGACATGCACAATAATTAGCGCCACGTCGTTCGGTCTGTTTTGGTTCAGATACAAACCATGCACCATGTACAAGGCGGTTGCGTAATCGTGGAGGAAAAATTATGGGGTTAATAATTTTCAACCCGTTCTGCTGGAGAGCGTGGCACATTCAACAGATCGATCGACTTTTTACATCCGTGAGGGCTATAATCAAGTCTATTTTATTACAATTTTTATCGTTTCGGTCAACCTATTTGTTTATTTACCGGCAACTCATGTTTGACGTCTTTTGGCATGTTTTACTTTCAATTGCAATCGAGAAAAAAAAACACTTACTTGTTTCAAAGCATAAAACAGTGGTGGAAACAATTCCGAAGATTTTCTCTCTTTCTTCTCTTTAGAAGACGTTAGTTGCATTGATTTTCAAGTTCGAAACACGACCCACGACGGCGTTAAAGGCAACGTACGTTCAAGGGAAAAAAGTCTCGGAGGTCCAAATGAGGTAGCCATGAACATGAACATAACCAAATTGATTGTTATGCCATCCGAAGAAGTTATATAATTTGGTTTTGATCACTTTATTAACCCTTTTAAAGCTTCATGACATTTTTCTTGCATTTATAAATATGTCGGTGTTATATTTTCCTTTTCGTTCTTCACCGCTAATCATTTATCGAAAAGTTTACATAGTATTCGAGCCCTTGTTTATTTACCCTGCGTAGATCGGTCGTTCTCAATAGCATTCCAGTCTCGAAAAAGTGTGTGTCAGTTCCTTCGCCATACCTTCACTATCAATCAAAGTGTCTCGAAGGCACACGGCAATTTTTCACAGACACATTCCGGCGGACGGCAAGCTAAACAAACATAAGTGGCAAACACAAACAAAACTCACACACCCTCCTCCATCCCAGGTATCCAACGCGACCCAAACAATGCACACAAAGTTTACCGTGGGAGTTCCGCGAGCAAACTGTGAAATGTTTAACTTATCAACGAAACTGCCGCCGACTTTTGTCGCACCTTTTGGGATCACCCGAAAAAAAGGAAAGAAAAAAACATGGGCTTGAAAAACGAAAAAAACGATCCAGTATCACCTGCCCCTCGAGAGAGAAAAAAAAAACAAGAACTATGGCTTAAAGTTTGCGAGGATCCGCTCCATGCGAATCGCTTATCTCTAACACCTCCCAGGTTAACCCATTCAATCCCAGCAGCAGGGCACAACACGAGGGGGTTCATATTTCCCAACCGCCGTAAAACCCTGACATTGATTTACGAAAAACTTTAACGTTCAAATGTTTGCCGCTGGATGGGAAATTGACTGGGTGGCACACGACGATCGGGTGGGGCTCGGCGCGCTTGCGTTGTTGTTTGCGCCGGGGGAGAGTGGAAACCATTTTTTTTTCCTACCCAGCCCCTCTCTCGACGCCTCAATGGCACACTTGAAAAATGAAATAATGGAACAGATCCATTTGGAAAAGCGCACCGGCGAGCGAGCGAGGTTGGCCAACTGGCACCGATAAAGCGCAAAGCACTCAGCAAGGAAAACGGAGGGCAGCACCAAAGCGTGGAAAAGAAACAATTCCCGCGGCCGACGGACGTAATCGCTCGCTCGCGGTGCTCGCGAGATAGGGCGGAAAACTGTGTCGCACGGAAGCAAAAAGTAACCGAAAATCCCGACCCGTAGCAAGGTGTTTTGGGCTGGCGAACATTAGAGGCGCAGGTTCCCAAAAAAAAAAAAAACATTAAATAAAACAAACCTTTCAGAGGAGACGAAGCGCGGGCAGGCGCGTAAAAAAGGTACGGGGAGGGATGTAGGTAAAGGTCGGGAAAAATGTTAACTTCACACAGCATTCCGAGCGAGCGACCTTGCTTGCGCCGGTCTCACGTTTCACAATTCCCCGGGAAGCCATAGTGTGAACTATGAATTGGAGTGGCATGGTGCGAGACTTTCGGAACGAAAAATCACCTCCAATGGGTCACATTCAAGTCAAGAAGAAGGGGCGTGTGAGAAGTTAAACTACTACTATTACAACAACTACTTCTGACAGGAAAATTTTTGTCAGTAGCGTGTGATGGAATGTGGAAGCCGACAGGTCGGTTGGTTGTCACTTGCCCAGCCAGGCACTTGTTGCATTACAGCATCGTGCACCTTAAACTCAAAGCGAGGCGTTCTTGAATGTTTTAGCGCATGAGAAAAAGAAACAAACACTGACTGCGAACGGAGAGTTTACCCTTTGTGTGGGGTTGTTAAATACCATCGCCGAGAAGCTGCATCCACACAGCAACACCACCATTGCCACCGGAAACTAGATAGCCACCCTCGCCAGGCACCGTGCCCCACTGATGACACATCAAAAGCACGGAAAACGGCTCATTTTCTGACCGTCTTTTGCGCATCTCGTATGTCGCTTGTAACCACGGCCGAGCTGCGGGTGTAGAACAAACCATGGAGAAGATAAGGGGCACGAGGAAACTTGTGCTGTGGAAAAAAGCTCCCGGGCAGAAAATTAGTAAGTCGTTTGTTTGCTAATCGAGCCGAGAGGTTTTTTTTCTTGTCATTTGCGTGATGATGAAGCAACCCTTCTTTCTCACCTGTCCGGAAATAGAAATTACAGCAAACAGATAGACGAATAAAATAACCGATTAATGGCCAAGTCATCTGCCTGCCCCCTTATTGTGACCGCTGCTGACACACTTTATAAGGTTGGCATAAATTAAGGCCTAAGTCCGATCGCGCACATCATCACAGCGGCAGCGACACGTCATTCTTTGCCCTGCAGCCAAGATTGGAGCAAAAAGCACGTAGAAGTTTGCATCATGTTTAAAATTAACACTCCACGCGAAACTGATGCAATGTTTTTTGGTTTTTCGCTACCATTTATACAACACGACGTACCGACTGTTTACTGTGTTCCGTGTTGCAAACAGCTACGTGGCGCGAAATTATTTCTTTTTGGTATGATCACTACACCGTGGGTCCTATTCTCCTTTGCTGACATTGTAAATGTATAAAATTGTGTTTGTTTCCCATAGTGTTGCATTATCTTCCTTCACATGCCACACAGATATGTCTTTGTTATGTTTTTTTTTTTTTGTACGTCGTTTCTTGTAGTTATTAGAGTTAAAAAAATTAGAACAAATGCTTCACTATACCAGACAGATTAGTTTTCATTATTTTATGAAATACATAAAGGCAAACATGAAACATTGTATTGCAAAAAAAAAACTTTGCATTGAACGGTTAATATTTTTTTTAAAACAAACATTTGTACATATACTTATGATTATTGCAAGCCATCTGAAGTGCGTTAAAGACAATTTTCAATGTTAACAGCTTTCCATTAAAGACAATAAAAATGTACATCCATTTTGCACACCACGCCCGAGAAGAAAAAAAACTAAAACATTAACGTTTAGTGCCGTACGGTTCCACTTCAAACGGTAATTAATAATTGCTGCCCAACCCATACAAGTCGAAAAAAAAGGTTATTCTCTTGAACATTACCCAATCTGCCCGAAATGCGTAATGGTAGTCCACCGGCGGTTTGAATTGAAAATAATAATTAACACGTTGCACGGTGCATTTCACTCGTTTTTTTTTTCACTCCTTACGCAGCTCCACATCTCGATGGACCCTTTTACAGAAGGAGATCAACTGTAGCGCGAAACCCAAAACCATCGTCCGATCGGTGTAATGTTAATGTGCCCAAGGAAAATTTGAAACCATCATCACATGAAATCGATCATCAATTAAGATTCCGACACCAGAAACTATTATCTTCCTTGCGGACCGTCGGAGATTCTCGGAGGCTCTTGCCACCCGACAGGGCACACCGGCGATCGGAATTTGTGGAATGCAGCCATCGCGTCACCCAAACAGAGAGGTAGAGAGAAAGAGACGGGACGTTCGTCGACGGTTGTCCACGGTCGCCTCAGCAACGTCGTGAGATCGGCCGACAAGGATCTTGCGGGGAAAGGATTTATATTTTGTGTATTAAAAAAATAAACGCATGGGAAACAAAACATGGCTACGGAGGAGCGCGAAGAAAAAAAAACAGCAAGACAAAGGAAATTGGCCGGGAAAAAAGAAACTGTAAAGCCACGGGCCGAAACTCCGCGTTACTCGCGGGGCCAAACAAAAGTGAAACAAACCACAATGTGTGCCACCAACGTGGGTTCAGGGAAGAAAACAACCAAGAACCAGTCTGTGGGGTGGGATTTGTTTTGTTCTGATTGTTCCTCTTATAAGCCCAGGTGTCTTGAGAGTACGGGGGACGGGGAGCACACACACACCAACTCCACCCTTCTTAGTAGCACCAATCCGACAACGACATTCTTCCGATTCCCCTTTGTGGCAAGCACGCCGCTGTCATTCAACCCGCGGTCATTCAAGGCGCGACGAAGAAGACCAACAACCGGAAAGAAAGGAAACGTCGCCCAAGGGCTGGGGAGAGCTCGCAGTTTGAGTCACTTGTTGTTGCCGGGTCGTCCGAGAAAAACTCGCCGCATCTGCACAGGAATTCCTGCGGATGTATGGGATGTTTTATCAAAACTGTCCGCTCCATAATCGTTTCCACCCCGGATGATCCCAAGCAGGGAAATGGCCTGCCCGCTCAAGCAGCCCTCCCGGATCGCGCGCATCGATTGAAGCAGAGGCATTCTTTCGTCGATTTTCGCCGACAGCTAGTTTCGATTTCGAATCCCGCGATGACTCGCGCTGGGCTTCATCGCCCGTGCCGTGGCCTTTGCGCTTTCTCTGCCCACGAACTCCGGCCTCGGCCGATCTTCGACGCAGCCATTCGCGCATTTCTTGTAGGGTGGTTTTAACTTTCCATTTTCACAAACGCGCTCAGCGTCCGGATTGATCTTTTGCTTAGTTTTGATCGTCTCGCCTTTCCCCCGGCTGACTAAAGCGTCGCTCTTCGAAGGAGGAGCACGCCCGGTTGGTACAGGCTTGGGACCTGTCCGAATACGAACGGGTCAGGTCAGCCTCAGGTTGTTTCATATTGGACAACCACCGGACGGTGGTGTTGAGTTAACCTTCGCGCGCCCCCCAACAACAACCTGTCCGAAGATGCCGTCACCAGCGGCGAGCGATTGGAATCTGTCAGCAATGCGGGACCCGAACATCTTTACAGCCTCCACGGAAGGGACAGGCGAAGGGCGTCGATCGTAAAATGTCATGCGGTGATTCCGATCCAAAGTATTTTTGGGTGCTTCCGACGGAAGTTAATAAATTCACCGGTTTACAACCTGCTGTATTTGTTCGACTCACAAAGTCGATTGAAAATAAAAACATTTCAAAGGGAAATGAGAATGAGCTCAATCTCCAGGAAACCAGATATATTTATGGTTTAAGGCATAGTCAACATATTCCGGAGCTTATTTTTTAGGACCACCGGAGAAACTCTGAACGGAAATCTGGCAAGGAACACTCCCAAGTATTTTTGGAATAATTTCAATTTGAACTACGGGTGTAAGGCCCTTGCATTTATATTTTATGTGGAAGATTTCATGAAACAACTCTTAATGAGCAAACACAAATGTTCAATCTATTAATCTTCTTACCACCTTGTGTAGCTTATATTCTAAAGTTCGAATCATCCAGTTGAAAACTTAATCCACAAGACATGCCTTAAGCCCGTACTACATTACGGTACCTCCGTTGACTCCTCGAAATTCTCATGAGTTCATCGGGGTTTTCATTCTAGATTAGGAATTTCCTCTTTCCCCTTAAAGCCTGTCTATCATATCACAATCAATTCTTATTGTCTTTCAATTGCCTGCCTCGGGCGGTACCAACTCAGTTCACAACACCCATCACCCATTGTGGCGAGATCCATAAGTGCGTCATTAGCCCGGCATATGTTTCTATCGCAAACTTGCAGCGAAACCCGCGCGACGACGGGGTACACACTTTCCCGTACGATCCGCTGGATAAACGGCCTGCGCCAGCCCGTTCGCGGTGGGTGGGTGAAGTGCGAAACTGGTTTTTAGCACGCCCTGCTCCTTTCCGGACGATTCGGGGCTCATCTGCTTCTTGCCGCCGACGGTCTCCCCAACTCCCGCCAGTGCCAGTGGAGTTTATCCCAACCCTGTCGAACTCGTCTCTGCAAGCCAAGCGGCATGATGATTACACGGGTATGGGATGCTGCTGCTGCTGCTACTGGGGCCATTGACATTGCCGTTGGCTCGCAGGCTTTTGCAGCTATCTGTTAGCTGTAAGTAGAGTGGGATTCTAGTGGGCAACGCTACTCCCGCAAACTTTCCGCCCGATGGAAGACCGATCGGTGGCGGGTTTGGAAACGTTTTTCTCCACTCTTATGCTCCAGAGAGACTGGTGCGGTGGTGCGTGGTTTATACGTCGTGGGTTGATCGTAAGATATTGGACGTTTATTGGTCAACGGTTCCCTAACGGTGGTGCTATTGGCCGAAAATCTTGTCCAAGTCCTAGAATCAATGGACGGAGGAAAATGGTCCTCTACTATTGATTTTATTTTTCCACCATCATTAGAAGGGATTGGAATGACAAATCGAATGGGATTTTTTTTCTCCTCTCACCATGATTCCTACTCTTTCTCTCTTTCTCTCTCTCCATCGCTGATTCGTCGTGCAAGGGCGTCGAACGGTGGCTTTGACATTATCTAAGGAATTCATTCAACGCCAACATGCAGCATTCAGCATCCAGTTTTAATAATACCCTCGGATCGGTTTCGGTTCTCCCAGGGACCGGCCTGCGCTGACGCTTTTGGTCTCAGTAAAAAAAAAAGAAAAAGAAATGAAACGGCCTCCATTAGCCTCTTCCGGCGCACAGGTAGCGAGCCCAGGTTCGGACTATGGGCCGAGGAAGCAATATGCCATCGCCGGGCCGATGATAGATGAAGGAAATGGATCTTGACGTGCGTAGCGTTGGCAAGGGAATGGCATGGATCGGGAGGGCGAGGACAAGATCAAAAGGCATGGTCCAGACCAAAATCAAACGTTTCGTTTTGCGGGATTGTTTGTTCTCCGTCTTTCTCACCTCTGTCTCTTCCCTTTTCTTCCCGGCCCTGCCCGTTGGCCACCCGTGTGAGAACATGCTGCACGGACACGGAATAGAATCGAATACACTGGCCCTTTTTCACGGTTCCAAGGAGGGACCTAGGAAAACGATAGTCATCTTGAAACGTCCGTTCCTTCCATGGCGCACGATAACAGAATAAAGCAAGATATAGAAAAATAGGACAATCGACGACCCGGTGTGTTGGCCTTTATTTACGATCCACGCTTGTCCACGCCGAACCACGGGAATGGGTACCCGGGTGTGTAATTTGAATTGTCCAGGCCCGTCGGCAAGCGGTATTTGTGGTAGTTATTTATGGTTTGTTATGCAAAGTATACGCCTCGCAGCGGTCCTGACAGTTGAATGAAGACATTACACTGGCGCAGGCCCTTCAGATTTTCAAATAAATGCGCCTTGACAACAACGCCGATGATATGGTTGGTTTGGGAAAGTTTCTAAAATCTTTCCAACCATAAACGAATGCTAGAGAACATTCTGCTTCACTGGCCGCTTCTGGCATGATCGTCATTAACGAAGCAGTAAGAGCATTGTTATAAACAAAGACTTGAAAGTTGTGTCACGTCGTACTTTCATCTGCGCAAAAGCAGTTAATAGTCATAAATATACAAAATGCATTAAACCATATCAATGTATTCAGATCAAAATTTTAAATTTAGTGGGAAAAAGCTACTTAACATCCCGTATGGGTTTATCTTCAATATAAACATATCTGTGTAAGCACAAAATTTGTCTCACAAACATAGTCCCTCAAAACAGTCAACAAATACCACTGGACGTTGTACAAGGCTTCACTGAGCTCCCCGTAACAAATAATGGAAAACTGATTCACTGCTAATCCAGTCGCCGAAAATCCAGTGGTCCAAGCAATCCGAAAGGGTGAAGCCATCGCATTAAAGGACCTTTTGTCCGTGGCCCGTGTTAGCCGTCCGCCGTGGTAACCTTTCGCTTTGTTCGGTGGTAGCCAACTTTCTCAGCTCGACCACAAATCCTCGCCAGACGCGCCAGGAATTGGGCTGTGATTCGAATGACTTTCCCTTTGGCGTGTACGCACACACATTCGTGGCTGCGGGCAGTTCGTTGTTGTGCCTTTAGAAGGGCCTATTGCCTGCTATTGCCGAAGCACATGCACAAGAACGCAACAAGGCAACCACCCCATTGACGTGCGCGCGACTAACTGACACACATGGTCGAAAGTCGAAACCGTACGAAAACTCGTTTCCCGGGCACACGTCACCCCGGAGAAGGGGTGGTGATCCGCCAGGAGCAGCTACTCCTCGGGCTTAGCGGTTGTTCCCCGGTGACGAGGTTGCCGTCCACTAGTCTTAGAATCGATCGACGAAATCTGGCCTCTTAGGGAACTGTCTTGATCTCTTAGGAAGTCTTGCTTGCCTTCATATAAAACGTTACGTCTACACGGTCCACGGAATAGCAAATAGAGAAATCACTCCCGCGAGCGTTTAGGGCCGCGTTTTACCGAACATTTACCGTTCGTGGGCCAGCATGAATCAGCAGTAAACGACACCCGGGTAAGTATGTGCTGCAGCAATAAGCGTACTGCGCGTAACGATCGCAAGATCAACGATCTTCGCACCGTCGTTCTCCGTGGGTCCTCCCGAGATTGACCTGCTTATGGTGAAGTTAAAATTATTTTATATTTACTTATTGCCCATTTTAGGGTTTTTTTTTCTTCTGCATTCGTGTACTTGCTTTGCTAGATGCGATCTTAGCCGAAATGCCCAACCGTCGTGAAGATCATGACGATTCTTGGCAGCATCGAGAAAGCGTACGTTCCGGAGGTTTCATTCAAAAACAGACAAGAGTCTCCTGCGCTTTTGCTCTGTCGGTCAACACCAACACAACGGCACCTTCTTTTCTCCCTTTTTCGGATATCTACTGCGTTCTCAAGCATATGCTATGTTCGTTCGTCTCCGCAGCAGCACCGCTGCTGATCGAGCCTTTCGAAAGCACACAAACATTGGCAAAAGATGGATTGAAGACGGGAGACGAGAAAAATAAAACAAGGCGCACGAAAATTGGTGGCCTCTGCCTTTAAGCTGCCAGCGGTGCGGATGATAACGGACGATAAATATGCAGAGGCGCTTTCGACTTACTTCTGCTGCTGCTGCTGCCGCTGCTGGAAGAGATATCGCAGCAGCCGTTGTTGTTTTTGCATTGACTTTCGGAGAACCGTGTGGCTTAACAGGTTAGTCGATTATTGGTTGGTTTGCCGCAAGAGAAAAACACACGCGCGCGCACACACACAGGCACACATACACCTCGCGATCAGTATTGCGTGTGGCGAGTTGCACAGTGAACTTCACAACTTGGCCCGAATTCAGGGCACCGCACAGGGCACTGGGGTGACAAACCGAGGGAGGTTAAGGTACGGCACACTGCGACACGCCAACGTACAGACGCGCGTGGCGAAATACACAAGATTGCGCACACAACACCAGGGAGATGGAAGGCCCACTGCACTGGCCCAAGGTACAGTTAAACAAACTAACGCAACGGGAGGAAAAAAAAAGATCCGCTCACTGCACAAGCTGCAACGACGTTAGCTGCAACCGCGACGGGCGCACACTGCAACTTCACGAGAAACCCAAACGCACTCTGGGCCGGCCGGAACGGAACGCGGAGCGGCTATGTGCAAGTTCTGGAAGACTCCCTGCTCAACGCGCCACGGTGCACTGGCGACGAACCCCACCGCGCGTATATTGGAAGAATCTTATTTCAACTGGCAAACGAAACGAAAAATAAAACACACATCACTATAAGCACTCGTACACGTCGCCTGCGCTCAGCATAAACTGCTCGACTGTCAAGCAGTGACTGCGCGAGAAAACGAACGAACGAAACGCGGCGCGGCAAGACGCAAACCTCCTTCTTATTTTTTTTTCTTTCCTTTCTATCGGTCTTTCTTTCTTGCTTTCCTTCTGTAGTACGACGAATGGGCAGGAATGACGCGGTGTGTTCGAACGTCTCAGCGTCTCCCTCTCGCTAGCCTTTGCTTCCCGCTCACCCATTAACGACCGCCCGGTGTTTCCCTTCTCGCTCTCGCGACAAGTCGCGATTCCGAGAGCGCGGGGCGAACGAAAACGAATGAAATCGTAAATTTGTTTCTTTTCTTCTCACGCCGCAGGTCGTCCGCGGTCTGCATTCCGCGCGTAGAACCGCGATCACGCGACGGCGATGGTGGCGGGGCAGGAATCGATTTTGGTGTGGATCGTCTGGGCTTGGATCGAGCGAGGTGCTTAAGCGGTCACTGTATGAAGTACGGTCGCCGTGCCCGTTGTTCCTTCAGCTGTGGCGAGGCTGGAAAAGATGTGGATATTTAGCGGACGAGAAACCCCACCGAAGTCCCGCACGTTGTGTTGGTATGGGCAGCAGGCGCGTGCTCTCTACGCGACGACATCTAGACCGCAAGTTCTCCGAGCCATCATCTACGTAGACAAAAAAAAATAACTTGATCTCCGCTAGATCTTGCACACGCGAAACTTTTAACGCTTCCTCTGTCGGATTCCTCGAAAGATCAGTGCAAGCTTTCTTCACTGGGCTTGATGTACGGAAAAGGCGTGGAGGAAGCGGCTGCAAAACTGAAACGAACGAAATATCAGCCTCTTTGTTTACACGCTCCAGTAACGGCAAGCAATGAAATATGCAACAGAAAACATATGAGATTTTCGATGTGCATTTTGGAAAGTGTTGCGTGCATGCAACCGCTTTTGCAGTGGATATATTATAAAATGGTTTTTCTTATGGTACATTTTCTGATAGATGTTTACAAACAACGTCAGCTCTAGACCTACGAAGGATTCTGGATTAATAAAATTAAATTAGCAATTCATTCAAATTCAAGTTTAGCAATTTTCATCCAAAATTTAAGTTATGCTCGAAAGCTTCAGCTTCACCCGTGCAGATCTGACGGAAAGCTTTGCATTATGTAGCTTTATGCTGCAAGAATCGCGGCCGAACCAAACTTAAACCTCCGGGAATCTCATTCCGATCATCGAACGCATGCAACGGTCCAGATGTTATGAAACGAGATAGTTTTGAAATGCGGTTGGCAGTAATTTTTCTTTTCTTTAATAATTAATATTAGTACGATCAACATAAACGACCAAAATTATTAACGAATCAATTTGGCCAGCAGAGAATATAAACGAAAAAATCTTACCAAAATCCAGCTGAAGTGGATCAACGGTTTAAATTCGAAAATTGTAGAATTTTAAAACGTCTCCCAGCGAAAATATGACAAAAAGTCGCTGACCTAGCCGCCCGGTGAAAATACTTTGCCCTTTTCTGTCTCGACTTGACAGATGCGTTAACGGTGTTTTTTTTAAATTTTACTGCAGGTTTCATTTGCAGATTTTGAAATGTACTTAGCAATCTATTTTAAATATTCATGGTATTTATTGTTGTCTTAAGAACTATCCTCCTAGGCTTCTAATTTTGCGCTGGCTTGCAAATACCAAGAATATTGAAGCAGGGGTGACCAACCCTCGTCCTTCGTGCGATGGTTTTGTGATGTTCGTGGAGCTGTTTGCTCATAAGCCATAGCAAGGAAATCACTTGTCCGCGAATTTTACGTAGAACGGGATTCTTCACATAAAGTAAGTAATCTTTCTACATACGTTATTAGTTTGTTTTTAATTAATTGAGAAAGAAAGATGCGTCTGGTTGCTAGAAGATTACCCCCATCGCTGCACCGGAGCAAAATAGGAGGGAGAGATATGTGTCGATTCGTTTTATTTCTCAACGTTTCTCGTTTTCTCGCACGCTCTCCCGCTTGCTTCTCGGTCGCCGCGATAGCACCAACACTATCTTCAACGTGTGGGCCAATTTTTCTACCGCCACCCGTGACTTCAAGCCCCGACTAACCACAGCTGAACTCGTGTCGTCCTCTACCCGCTAACGAACTGTTTTCATAACCGCGCGCGTATACAATATACCGTATGCACCAGTATGTGTGCGTGCGCGAGAGTACGACGAACCTGCGACAAACGTCGCGCGCGAGCGATCTGCCTCTCTTCTTTCGTCCGATTTGCTCTCGTGCGCTCTCGCTCTCCTCGTCCGTCCCGCTTTCGGCGCTGCGATCGATTCTCACTCTCACGCGCGGCCTCGCAAGCGTACGTTCGAGCCCGAACGGTACAGACGACCTGTTCCCTTTCATCTGTGCTGACTGCCCGTTCGCTGCGATTATCGTCGTGCTTCTTTTTTCCGTGCCAGCGAGTGTGAAAACGGTGTTGAGCGTGCGACCGCCATATTAAAGTGAGACAAAAGACGGTTTCGCGGTGATCGAAACGAAATCGGCACACGGGGCGACGCACCAGAGTGTTGTCGTCGATTGAATAGTGATTTGTTGTTCTGTGGTCCACCTTTTTGAGCCACAGCGCCGGAAGGAATAAAAAGCCCCGCGGCCATCGCGGGAGCCGCTGAAGCTGCTGCCCAAGCAAGAAGGTATGCATATGGAGGCACCCCCCGGAGGCGCTACGCCACCGTGGTTCGGCGCACACCGAATGGCGGCGGCCCCGTTTTGGCAGTGAAAAAATCGATCCACGTTTGGTCGGGCAACGGGCCACAACGGCCGCCCGATTCGCCCGTTTGCAATGCACATCGTTGTTTTTTTGAAAATTCGATTCACATTATTAATGCCGCGGGGAACGCTTGTGCGTTCGGCAGGCAGCGGCTTGCTGCAAGATCAAGATGTCTACAGCCCGTTCTATTTCGTCACAGATTTTTGCTGCTTGCCCTCACAGCCCGTCCGGATACCGATGCGAAAGCGTACGCGCGAGAGAATCCGACAGATAGCGCGAGAGAGGGAGAGCGTGAGAGCGAGAGAGTGTGTATGCGTGCGTCTCAACGCTCTCGTGCAGGGCGGCTGCTGCGGCGGCGAAACAGCGCACCGCGTACGCTGGTGTACGTGCGCTGCGGGCCGCTGGCAAAGAGTGAGAGCGAGTTAGCAAATGGCCGCGCGCGCGCTTGCTTGGCTGTTGAACGGAAGCGGAATTTCGGTGTAGTCTGGCGAACGCTTTTAATGCAACGCTCGCCGTTTCGGTACATATCTACGTCAGCCGTGCGTGTGCATTACCGTTGAGCAGGAAAAATTATAGTGGAAAAGTAGTCGGAGTCATCATCTGCTTGCTCTGGAGAAAAAAGACGCAGCCTTTTTCCTTGAGGTGAACTTACAGGTGACACACCGATACGAAATTTGCGTAGTGCCGCCGACGCTCCCTCGCAAGACTCGGACCCGACACTCCATGGTGGTCGGTGCATAGTGGCGTGCAAGTCTTGTGCATCCGTCCATCCGCCACGGCCGCCGCCGTCGATTGACCAACATATATTATTTGGGCGCACACACGCGCTTCGACAACGCGTGTCATCCCGTTTCGGCGAGGACGCTCGTCTCCTCCCCCCCCTTTCACACGCTTTCTTCCGCGACGAGCGGCGGGTGAACACACATTTCTTTTTTCCCAACACACCACCATCGCAGTGCGTTCTACTTTTGTCTCCTTCGGGAAAAAGAAATTGGACAAAGAAAAGGGAAGGAACGAATACAAGCCGTCGGCTGTAGGGCGAGCGCGAGCAACGGTGTGTGGGTCGGGTGGTATGCGTGCGAATGTGCCGCGCTGTGTGTGCGCGCACGGGCAGCGTTCTCCATCCAACCCGCCTCGTACACACCGGGCAAAGTAGGCTGTGGGCCGTTCTCTCGCGGATATCTTGGCGTTGCCGTGCGGTTTCTCTTTTCCCCGCGCGCTCGCGATCGCCCGACGGCCACCGACCACCCGTCCTTCCTCCCATCCATCGGTGCCAACACGTTTTTTTTAAGACAAACGGTACAAACAACACCGTACGGCCTTCTCTTTCTAGAAGAAAGTAACAAAAATATTGCTGGTTTGTGATTTCCCCCTCGCAAGCAAAAGAGCAGGAGGCAGCAGAAAGCCACCCATGTGCGTATCGTTATTTCGCGGTTTATTTACGTGTTTTTTTGTTGATCCAAGACGGATTTTTGATCCTGAGAACAATGCACAAACTAGCCCGCCCAATTTGTTTACGGTGGTTATATCCACTAAAACCATTAACCATTAGTCACAATGGATTGTAAATGTGGGTTTAAAAAATCCCACTTGAAAAGTTGGTCTCAAGGTACAGGCCTGGCCTGGACGTCGAATCAGCAGCAAGAATTCACACAATTCGATACCTCCTTCGAGAGCACAAGGTGAAATCGCGCGAGTCTACTTTCAAAAACACCGAGTGGTGTGCCATTCGCGGCCTCCGGCTCCAAACCCCCAAAACGGCGCTGAAAATGTCACAACACAACTGAGCGAGCGTGCGCTCGCATACACAACCACAAGTGGGAGGGAGGAGGCGGTATCGAGTCCATGTTAATGAGTATTTAACAAAATTCGAGCATCACGGGTGAATGGCGTAGGGTGGATTTTTAAATACACATCCAGAGCAGCGGCAGCAGCAGCAGCAGCAGCCTACTACTGCTTGTAATCATTGCGCCTACTTCGATAGCATCAACATGACGCGCCTTGCACGCCGTTCCATTCTCCGCACTTACTCTCTCACTCTCCTCCCGACTGCGTGGCTGCGACTGAAGCAGCACGTGATGGAATGCACGCTGGTTGTGGCACGGGGCCAAACAATTTTACAAACCAATAAAATGTTGATCTTATCAGCAACATTCAATAGTCTTTCTTACGCTTCCCTTCTCCACGGCAGATTTGGCTAAACAGTGCAAGGAAATTATGCTGAAACGATCGACGTCGATCACACGCAAGTAGAGCGAGAGAGAGCAGCGAGCAGCGAGCGCGTTACGTACGAACGCGGCGGCACGCGGGTATAATGTTTACCACCAACAACATCCAGACGGCAACGGGAACCCCTATCGGAATACAGTATCAGACCACCACCACCGACATCAACAAGGGCAACAAACTGGAGGGCCAAAAGACGAACCAGCAGGCGCCGGAGTTCTCCACCTTCTACGCCAATGTGAATATGATTCAAAAGCTAACGCCAACGTCGCAGGTAACGTCACTGGCGGTTGGCTGACGCGCTTTTACACGTGACGTGCGGCGCCGGCTAACGGGGTATCCCTTTTTTTTTTTTGCTTCGGTTCCGTCTCCTATTTTAGGCGTTGAGCACCGTGAACCTGGCGCAGCTGTCCGATGACAACAAAACGGTCCAGTACCTGCAGCCCTTCGGGTATGCGAACTGTGCCCTGGTCAACCAGATGCCGATACCGAACGGCGTGACCGGGATAACGGTCGATGGAAGGCAGCTCGTGGTTAATAAGCCCATTACGGTAAGGTTTAAATTTTTTTTGGGAAAGTACATATTGATGTTGACAGCGTTGCTATATTTCTTTGCCCTTGTAGAACACCATATCCAACATCAGCTTCAAGTGCGATGTGTGCGGTTTGATGTTTAACCACCTGACGCTGCTGAACCACCACAAGCGCACCCACAATCAGGACGGTGAGACCACCTCCGACGCCATCACGGTCGTGACGCAGGCACAAAATCTCATCTCCGAAACCGGACAGAACTTGGGCCAGATTCAGATCGTCGCCACCGAGGCCCTCGATCCGGTGCCGCAGCAGCAGCTGCAGCACGCCCAGGAAGCCCAACAGCAGCAACAGCAGCAGCAGCAGCAGCAGGCTCAAGCACAGGCCCAAGCCCAACAACAGCAGCAGCAGCAGCAACAGCAACAACAGCAGCAGCAACAACAGCAACAGCAACAGCAGCAGCAACAACAGCAGCAACAGCAACAGCAACAACAGCAGCAGGTCACCACCCACACGACCAAGGCGGACAAATCGCAAAAGTGCATCTCCTGCAACGGCCCCATCCACAGCAACCCGAAGCGGAAGGGTCCCAAGCTGATTCGCTGCGAAACGTGCATCAACAGTGATGGCGCACAAACGGTGCCGGCAAGAAGTAAGCATGCGAGCAGCTGATTGTTTCGAGCACGACCCTACCTCTAATTCGCTCCCATGTCCGCCCCGCAGCCACACAAATCTTCGTCGCGCCCGACGGGGACATCAAGTTCGAGATCGGCGAAATCCCGAACGCCTCCAACAGCAACTCGTCGATGGACTCGCTGATCCCCGGGCAGATACATCCGATCAAGGCCGAGCACACCATCGTGCAGCAGCAGAATGCGCATCCCGTTAAAAAACGTAATTTAGCAACTGTCACAAAATGTAACAAATGTAACGGTTCTGGTGTAATTATAGTTGGTGGCCAGAAGAAGCACATGAACCAATCGCAAGTTCACCACCAGTGGGTATCCTTTTTTCAGTGCTTTTCTTTTTCTTTTCCTCTTGGAACCCTTGTAATGATTAAACCGTTTGTTTTGGTTTGTTTCTTCCCATTGTAGGCCCGAGAAGCCGTTCACCTGCAACACGTGCGGAGGCCGTTTTTCGCGCTACTCCAGCCTCTGGTCGCACAAGAAGCTGCACACGGGCGAAAAGAACTACAAGTGCAACGTGTGCGGGATAGCGTTCGCGAAGGCGGTCTATCTGAAGAACCACATGCGCATCCACACGGGCGAAAAGCCGTACAAGTAAGTGCCGAAGCAGATCGCAAATGGGGGAAATATACGCGTACGCGCTCGGACTAATGTGGTCGTCTCCCTGGTCTTTCCGTTACAGATGTGGAACGTGTGGCATGCAGTTCTCGCAATCGCCACATCTGAAGAACCACGAGCGGACCCACAGTGGAGAAAAGCCATACGTGTGTGAGGTAAGTGCGGAATGGGGAAATTAATGAAATAGGAAACGAATAGGAAATTGGTTACATTACTTCGGAAAGGAAATATTCTATTGATATTCTATTCTATTATTATTATTGATCGTAAATGATTTACTCCAGTTATTGACAGAAACATGAAGGCCTAGTTCCAAATTTCATAAATATGAGCCAAACCATGTTCGCTAAGTTATATAAATATTAATTTTTCTTTATTTATTTACTTATCTTGTCAAACACCAAACCTACCCATTAAATCTGTACAGTTCATGTATCAAATTGGAGTTAACTTTGGTTATCACAAAAATGAAATTTAATTCAGTCGAACTAGACTTCAATACCATTATACAAACTCCACGTAAGACAGGATAGGGCCAAGAAATTCTGAAGTATCAGTCAATTTGTCCCTGTCCGCGCCAGTCCAAAAAAATGGATCGAAATGATTGGGATAATCCGTCTGATGAATGAATGATAAAAAGTGTGAAGTTTGCATCGAACCGGTGATGGATGCTAATCTACTGTTTTCCCATTCGCAGGTCTGTGACAAAGGATTCGCCCGTCACGCCACCCTGTGGAACCATCGGCGCATCCACACCGGCGAGAAACCGTACAAATGTAACCGCTGCCAATCGGCGTTCAGTCAGGCAGCCCATTTGAAGAACCACGAAAAGGTAAAAGCGTGCGGGAGATGACATCGCGCGAGTGTTTTCACACTCGAAAACACCAATATGCGCATATATTGACAATTGTTTTCCATGCTTTTCGTTTGCCACGCAGGTTCACTCCGGTTTGAAGCCCTTCAAGTGTGACATCTGCTCCGCCGCATTTGCCGATCGTTTCGCACTGAAGCGGCACCGTGGAATTCACGAAAAATACGGTATGTTTGGTACAACCTTTCCCCAAATTTCAACAACTCATGAATGCATCGGCGTTGTTAATGTGCTCGTTCGCAGGTCAAACGACACCACTGCATCAGAATCAGCAACAGCAGGCTACCCAGCAGGTGGTGCACAAGGAAGAGATTATCGAAATGGATGAAAAACCCCGGGAAGTAATCATTACCGGAATGTAAAGAAGTGTTTCGGCAAACGATCGAATGCGGAACTCCAGCTAATGATATGGCATGCGCGAGGGTGCATTTTACGACGGATCATAACATGATAAATGCATAAGTAGGAAAGTAAAAACAGTACTCTGTAAGAATTTGCAAGCACCCACAATATTGCGGTATGTGTGCTGCACGCGTTACTGAACCCCCAATAAGATGAATGGTTCTCCGGAACATCCGCGGTTAGTTGAAGTAAGCACTAGGCCATCGGATCCCCCCTTCCTATCGGTAGATAAGTTATTGCAATTGTCTTAAAGGAGCACAGCATACGCGTGGATGTTTCAGCATTGCAACGTTTCAGCATTGGCAACTTTTTAAAACGATCGACGAACCAATTGGCGTGTGATGTAAAAACGACACGTTGCGATTGAACCCACGCTCTTCTTCAATTATGATTTTTAGGCATGCAGTTTAACTTTTCCTCGGGATGGCGCGAGGGAAGGCATATTTTAAGACATTAACCTATCGATGTAATTACGTATTATGAATTTCGATTCTGTATGCTACTTATGACCTTATCGGTTGACAGCACTCCAGCGCAGTGCGAGCAGCACCCCCACACCTGATCAAATCCAGCGAAGGAAATTGTTTAGAATTTCACTCCCGTTATCATCCCCCGCGTCTTGGCTGAGTCGAAGATCATTTTTGTAAGGTGGCCCCCAGAGGCACCAACGGAAGATGTGTTTCCGTTTTAAACACCCCGACCGCATAAGGCCTTGTACATACGTTGTTGCTGTAGGTTCGAGTGGCCGACCTGCGAAATTGTACCCCAAGGAATGTAAAAGCATCGCACGCGGTCGTCGCATGTGAGTAAAATACGTTAGCGAATAATTGAAACAGCAAGGCGTAGAGCTGCATTTCATTTGAATTAGCGAGTAATTTTTTTTTTCTTATATCACTACTAAACGTACATCGTCATCTAGTGTAAGTGTAACGATTTTGAAGACATTGGAATTCTAAATCAAAAGGAAAACGAAAGCAAGTAACGACCGATACTGGCGTCTGTTAGTTTGTTAGTATTCAAAAAAAAAAACTGCTGCAAGTGTTGTTGCGTACGTTTTCTTTCTACGGACATGATCTTTATTTAAAGTTAGCAATTTAAACAACAGAACATATGTACGACATATAGCGCCTGATGAGACAACAGAAGCGGAATAATTAAAAAAAAACACTTACATAAAGAAAGATAAGCACATGCAACCAAGTTACACGATAAGATCAGTCGCGCATAACTGCGCCTTGTAAATAGGTTTTTAATGTTACGCTAAACTTTACAGCTACAAAATACAGTGTTGGCACAAGGAAAAGAAAAAAAAAATCCCGGTGAAGCAGCAAGAACAAACAGAAAGCAAAACAGAATACACACACAAAATTCGTTTAAATTTTTACTGTAAAAAACAAACCCCCCCAAACACACCTTTGGACCTTAGGCGAACAACTAACTCCCGAAACTCGTAGTATCTAGAATACAGTGCAGAACATGCATACCTACAAAATAAGTGAAATAAATCATTTCAAGCAAAATCGAACGACGTTCATTATCGCATTCTGTGAAGTGGATCTTCCGTTGTGGCATGCTCACCAGAACCAGCCGAGTTCCCAATTTGATTTGTATTCGTTTCGACATACGTTGATTTTTCCTTCCGTTGAAAACGTTCTTTCAAAAAGTTAGAAAATTAGTAAAAGATTACACATTCAAATGTTTTGTGACACGGTATTAACTTTATAAAAAAGTGATAATTTTCCACAATCACTTGATCGTAACAGAATTGAAAACCAGTTTTTTGATTGAGAGGAAGAATAAATGCGGTGTGTTGCGATCTTTTAGTGGCACTATAATGATCAACCAATGTTTTAGAGTTCATCCGTAATGAAGTTTGTTTGAACTGGAGCACAGTGTTTCAATATTTGACACACAGATAAAGCCCTTTAATTGAAATCATCTTCAGACGAGGTCCTCTGATGGATTTGTAGTGGATGAAGAAAATTAAACATGATATCGAAATCTAACATCTCGCGTTACCAAGATGAATAGTTTTAATAGCGATAGTGTTCCGGTTTGTACGGTCCTTCCGCCGGCATGTTCAGATATTCCGACTGCTTGGGTGTCAGCTTGGTCAGCTTAACGCCGAGCTTCTCCAGATGCAGGGCGGCAACCTCCTCGTCCAGCTTCTTCGGCAGCACGTGCACCCCAATGTCGTACTTCTCCCGGTTCGTCCACAGCTCAATCTGCGCCAGTACCTGGTTGGTGAACGAGTTCGACATGACGAAGCTCGGGTGGCCCATGGCGCAACCGAGATTCACCAAACGTCCCTCCGCCAGCAGGATGACGTGGTTGCCACTCGGAAGCAGGTACCGATCGACCTGCGGCTTAATGTTAACCTTCTCCTTCGCGTTCTGCTCCAGCCACGCCACGTTCACCTCGCAATCGAAGTGGCCAATGTTGCACACGATCGAGTCGTCCTTCATGTTGAGAAAGTGTTCCCCCATGATGATGTCCGTGCAGCCAGTCGTGGTGACGAAGATTTGCGCCTCCTTGCTGGCCTCCTCCATCGTCGTCACCTCGAAGCCCTCCATGGCCGCCTGCAATGCGTTGATCGGATCGATCTCCGTCACCAGCACGCGACCTCCGGAGCCGCGGAGCGCCTGAGCGCACCCTTTGCCCACATCGCCGTATCCGGCGACCACGCACACTTTGCCCGCGATCATCACATCCGTCGCGCGCTTGATACCGTCCAGCAGCGACTCCCGGCAGCCGTACAGATTGTCGAACTTGCTCTTCGTGACCGAGTCGTTCACGTTGATCGCCGGCATGCCGAGGCGGCCCTCGCGGAACATTTTGTACAGGTTGTGCACACCGGTAGTCGTCTCCTCGCTCAACCCCCGGATGTCCTTCAGCAGCTCCGGATGCTCGGCGTGCACCAGGTTGGTCAGATCGCCCCCATCGTCGAGGATCATGTTCAACGGCTTGCCGTCCGGGAAGATGAGCGTCTGCCGGATGCACCAGAGGTACTCCTCGTCGGTTTCGCCCTTCCAGGCGAACACTGGGACGCCCGCCTTCGCCATGGCGGCGGCCGCATGGTCCTGGGTGCTGAAAATGTTGCAGCTGCTCCACTGCACCTCCGCGCCCAGCTCCAGCAGCGTTTCGATCAGCACCGCCGTCTGGATGGTCATGTGTAGACACCCGGCAATGCGAGCCCCCTTCAGGATCTTCAGCGGGCCGTACTTTTTGCGGCACGCCATCAGACCGGGCATTTCGTTTTCGGCCAGCATGATTTCCTTACGCCCGAACTCGGCCAGCGTGATGTCGGCAACTTTGTACTGTGGTTTCGACATCTTTGCACTTGATCTGTTCTGGTTTTGGGCACGGGTTTTCGACGGAGACAATTTGCGCAACACTGATCTTCCGCGTGCAACGAGCTGAAACTGAAAACCGGCGTGCTAATTTTGGCGTTTATAACCTAAACACACATGCAACGGTGGTGCGGGTCAGATCACGGGCCTCAGTTCAGCTAAGAATCGATCAGAAAGCGAACATAAAAAACACGTGGGGTCAGTAATTGACGATAAAAATGTGCTTCACAATGAAAACTACAAATTTTCTTTAATTTCTACGTACTTGGGCATGCACAGATCTCGAGCGAACTCGAGAAAAATTAACTCGAGGGAAACGTCAACTTGCCGAAAAATGAATAGTCGGTCGGTCTATACACCTCATGATCTTACCTTAAGATGTAAGAACCTCGATCCAAAATGTCAAACAGCACACAGGTAAATAAACTCATGCGGTGCAAGGGCCTGCAGGCAACTCTGATCATTGCCCGACTCGATACCGTGCGCAGTCAAATCGCAGTCATAAAATGGATTTCTTCGTGATTGATACGGTAGGTGAAACCAGTCACCATGGTCCTAAGCCAAAACTGCCAAAGGTCAAGCTGCCCCAAACGTATTTGAGTGTTTTCGATGGCAGTACTCCCGCCGCCGTTGAACCGAAACAAGAGGAGAAGGTGGAAGAGGAAAGCGAAGAAGAGGACGACTATGGAGGTAGGTACCATTTTACATTCCCAAAACCAAGAAAAAAACGATGTTAACAGAAGACTGTTTCGCTGCACAGGACTGCCACCTCCCGGTGAAAGTATAGCTAACATCTTAAGCAAAGATATCGACGATGTGCCCATAGTTCTGGACACCCCGAAACGGAGCGGAAGTTTACCTTCTTTCCGTGCGGACACAAGAGCGGGCACATCGAAAGGCATGTACACCCGACGCGGAATAACCAAGGAGAACGAGCTCAATCAGACGGATGTTAATGCCGAAATGAAACAAACTGTTTTGACCCCCGGCATTGAGAAGAAAGAAGACATTGCACGGTTGGGGATGAAGGACGATAAACTGAAGAAGTTAAACCGGGTAAGACTAGGTTGCCCGAAGCGCAGCGTCACCGTATAAATCCTTCTACTGATGATATATTCGACAGCTGAAATGGTTACTTAGATGCTCTACTAACTTGCCTAGACTCAACCCGTGTTCGTTTCCTCTCACTGTAATCTTAGCGGAATGTTATTCGATACATCGATTCTGAAGCTTTGCATTCCGTCGTAAGGCCGGTGGGATAGTGAAAATGGATCGATCGTTGGTTTGCCCTTTCGTTAGGGTAAGCGTCGGTGATCGATCCGGTAGGACCGGGTACAAAATGTTGTTTACAAGTGCAGAACAACGTGCTAGTTGCCAGGGTCCAACAAAGCTAAAACTTCCGAAGGGCGTAATGAACACGGGTCTTGATAAGTTTTTCAGAGATCTCTGAACCGATTGATGTCCTCTTTAGTAATCTGATTTAAGCAATACGGCATACAAGCATAAGCATTCCAAAGTACGATTGCTAATCGTAGAGCTGTTCCATTCTCTTTTAGGCCGAGCGTAAAAAGACCAAGGGCAGAAATTGGTTCGATATGGCAGCTCCAGAAATTACACCGGAGGTAAGCAACGAACTGACGCTGATTAAGATGCGGTCTGTGTTGGACCCGAAAAAGGTGTACGGGCGTGTGGAGAAACGAAAAACGCCGAAATACTTCGAGATTGGCACAGTTATCGAGTCCCCGCTGGACCACTACAACGAGCGCGGTATAAAGCGGTCCAAAAAGCAATCGCTCGTGGACGAGCTGCTAGCCGACGCGGAGTTCCAGAAGTACAACAAACGCAAGTACGCGGAGGCACTGGAAAAGAAGAAGAAGAAAGCCTACCACAAAGCGGCGATAAAGATGAAGCACGACAAGAAAAAGAAGAAATAAATAGCACCTTTTTGTTTATTCGTTAAAAAGCTGATTACCTTCGTCGCGATGGAGTCGTACGATTTGGCAAAAAGGGAATTGGGGAATTTCAGGCAAACTGGCGTACCAGCGTCGCAGCATTGCATTACATCTTTTTCGATCGGTATACGGGCCAACACCTCAACCGAAAGCTCCTGCGTGTACCTCTCGACGAGGTTATCCGCCAATTCAATACGATGTTCGCACTTTTCGCATACGACGTGACTCATGTTTTCCACCAGCCCTATCAGCGGTACCTGAAGCGTGCGATACATTTCTGCGCCCTTCTTCGTAATGTCCAGTGCTGCCGCCTGCGGCGAGCTGACGAGCACCACTCCGTCGATGGGAACATTCTGGCTGAGCGACAGATGAACATCGCCGGTTCCGGGCGGTGTATCAATGACAAGGATATCCAAGGGGCCCCAGACCGCCCCCTTAAGCAATCGTTGAATGGCGGACATCACCAGTGGACCACGCCACACCACGGGTCCGGATTCGACCAGCAAGCCCATGGACAAACTGCAACGAACACCCTTCTGTTAGCCTACAATTCGCTTACGCTCGAGGATAGTTATGTTATACCATTTTACGCCAAAGTTGACCAACGGAATCATCATGTTTCGTTCGTCCACCAACGGAGCCTCACTGATGTTCATCATCCTCGGCACGGACGGGCCAAAAATGTCTCCATCCAGAAGGCCGACGTTTTTACCATGGTTTGCCAAGCTAACGGCCAAGTTTACGGCCGTGGTCGTTTTACCTACGCCACCTTTCCCCGAGGATACGACTACGATGTGCTGAACGCCGGGTAAAGGCATCCGCTTAGGTAAACTTCTGGCCATTAGTTCTGCCTGTCTTTGGTCAGGTTTTGAAGATAACTTTCTCACTGTCGACACTCCATAGCGACGGCTTGGTATGCCTAATCGTAGCATTTGCAGAGAGTTTTGAAAAACCATTATTGATCTACAGCATAAATTCATCGGTTGTTTCGTAATGTTTGACAAACCGGCCCGATTGTTTACATTGCAGACTGTTTGAAAGATCCATATGTGATGGCCAATATTTTTTCGCTCTGCATCCGTGAATCGTGAGATTTTAGGCTAATTGGAGTTTAAAATACCTTTAAAAATAGCCGTAAATAATACAATTTCCAAAATCAACCGAATTCCTCCAGATTATTAATGTTCGAAACCGTAACGCAATAGCGTAACACATAACAGCGTAGCTTCATGTAATCACCCTGAGTGATAACGGAATGTTGAAGGTTTGTATATGCCGAACAAAACAAATTGTGCTGAATAATTCTATCCGTCAGTTGCAAAGTTTGCCATGAAGGATTTGCTGAATAAATCCGAACGCAGTGCGGAACCTGTTGTTCGCAAGCCTTTTGGAACGAGACTGCTAAACAACATGAACCTACTTTAAGAAAATATTACTGAAATCCAACGCGCATAGTTAAAGAAAACACTTGCAGTGGATTTGAAATAATCGGTTTGTCGGATGGTACGACTTCGTCTGCATGAACCTGTGGTTCACTTTTGCCCATCATGATGATTGTCTGCATTGGTTCCCCCTCTAGGAACGGACCGATTCCTGAGTAGGTGCCTGAAGGAGCTCTCCACACTACCGGTCGTCAGTGTAGAAACGAATTTCGGTACGGGTAGTCGTGTCGTTCGTCTGGTGCAAAGCGTTGAGGGCGTTGATCGGGTCTGGCTCGTGGGGTAAATTAATTTTCCTCTGGTGGAGCGCGACTGCTGTTTCGGCGAGAAAGGCGCAGCATAGCGGAAAAGCAAAGGCCGAACACACAATGCTGGCGGTTCTGGTGTAGTGTTTTGCCGCTGCCGGAAGAGTCCGTTCATCCCCAGCCACCGTTGCGCTTTCGGTCGGTGTTAGTGAAACGATAATGCACACCTGATTTCCACCTCACACCGGAAACAAACGGCAAACAACGAAGACACCTATATCCCGCGAGCCCGAACGTCAATTGTCCAGTAATCATCGTCCCCACCGGGAAGTGGAAGCGTTTCTCCTGCACCCCGGCACCGTCGACGAGGGAGAACGTCTTCTTTTTTTGTTGTCACCAAATCGTGTACAGTGTGCGTGCAAGTTTTATGTTGCCTGTAGCGAAGTGAGGTGTGCCCGGTAAGTGGTTAAAAGTGGTATTGGCTTAAAGTTGAAGGAGCTGCGTGCAAACCGGCCGCGTTTCGTCCGGTGCTACGATTTCCCCAAAGCGAGCGGATAATTATCAGCAAAAGTTTTTTTTTCCAATCTGTTTTTACTACAACCCTTTCCGTTTTGCGGGTGAAAGCGTGCGGGCGTTGCGTGTGCGTGTGAGTGTGTGTTCAATCAAGTGTTTCGAGGGCACCGTTTTTACAACCGTGTGTACCAGCATATAGCGAGCATCCCTGTACCGTGTGCATTATTTGTTGCTCGGCGCCGAAGGAGATATCGGGGATTGCATTATTAATTATCCCGTGCACTTGCGCCCGTGTTTCGTCTGCAAGGTAAGAAGCATAAAACGTTTGGCAAAGGATACATAATTTTGTGCCTGTGTCTGTGTCTGTTCATTCGTCCGTGGGAGTTGGCGGCTTTATTACTCTTTTGCGGCATGGAAATGGAAACAGGAAAAAAAAGCCCATTTTGTTGTGTGTTTAAGCAGGCGCTGGGCGTTCCCGCGTAGGTGTAGTTGTGCACGGTGTGGCCCAAAAAGAAAAGCTGAAGCGCGCATCCGGTTGGCAAAAAAAAAAAAACACAAATGAAAAAAAAGGAAGGAAGGAAATCGTAGCCTACCGTGAGAGGATGAGATGAACCCCGTAAAGAAAAGCATCCTTGCGGTGGTTGCGAGTGGCAGAAGAACACAAGACGGCGACGGAGCAAACAAAATACACGATGCCTCGGTGTCAACAGAGAAATGTCGAAAAACATATTCCATCTGCGGCGAGTTATGCTGATTTCCGATGAACCACACTTTCAACAACGAGAGAGAGAGAGAGAGAGAGGGCATCATCGAAGCATGTTTGTCGAAGATGGATTTGGTTCGAATGTCCTTCGGTTTCGTTCGTGGCAGAAAAGTGGCACAAGCAGGCGAATTAGTCGAGCGATGGTTGCCATATGACATTTGCCAGTTTTGGGCTTTTTTCCCCTCCGCTTTTCTCCTGCAGCAGACTCGTTTGTTCGTCTGGAGGCAATAAAACGTTGAAGCAAAAGCCCACAGCGGCGACACAGAATCTCCACCGTCGTAAGCGGTTTCCGTAACGTAGGGAAATAGAAAGGTTGAAACCCGTCGCTTCCCCGTGGCATGCAAAGAAGCAACCTCACCGGACACAGGTGGAACGGACGCGGGGCGGTTGGGGGAGTACGGTTTTGATGGAAAAGCGAAAAAGAAAGTTGGCCTACCACCACCATTTGTGCCAAATTCGCCAACATCCATCGAACGCTCCTCATCATCATCATCGTCAGTCGTCAAGCGCCAGTGTGGCACGCATACAGACGGCCATTCCTTCTGTGTCTATGCGCTTTGAACATCTAGTTTCAGCATCACCATCGGTTCGGTTGCTCCAACCGTTGTCCCCTCATCCGGACATCCGGCAATGACGATGTGTTGTTGTGCATGCGAAAGCATTTGGTCCCCTGGTCGCTCTTATGGTGCTGCTGCTTTTTAGTCATCATTGAAGAAAATGTCACCCTCTCCCTTCGGCGAGCATTGGAATTTGAAGCACTCCGAGAAAGCAATCGCGAGACGCCACGCGAGAACCACGCGCTTCTGAACGCAAAGTCACACACAAAAAAAAGGCCATCATCTTCAGCCCGGCACACCAACACAGCCGTACCGGCGTGGATGCGTTGTTATTGTTGTTGTGGGGAGAGTATTGTACCCCATTCCATTTGGCATTGGACGCCGACGGCGCCGTCGCCGCCGGTCGACGTCTTCCCGTCGATGTCAAGGAGATTCTAAAAATGTACCCCGCCGTATGCGCGCACATTGCGTGCGTACCACCACAAACTGCCTCCCTCTTTCAGTTTTCCTTGCTCCTGCGCCGCAGTGTTTTCCTTGGGTTTTCTTCACCTCGACCCTTCAGGGGGGGGGGGGGGGGGGGGGGCGGGGCTCGTACCAACACCCGGTGTTCATTCTCCTTCCGTGGACACGTGAGAAAGAAGATTTCGGATGGGCGGACACTACACACCAGCATCATTGCATCCGTGGATGAAAGTGTTTGCAGTGTCAGCGTCACAATCTCCTTATGGGTCGCGCCATTCCTTTGGTCGAAAATTGTTTTTGAAAGAGATGCCACCGCCAACCGCCGACCGAGGAACCCATGGCGTTCCTTTTCCGGTCCACATTTTGTTTACCCAAAGAAAATGCCTCACACCAGTAAAGTTCTCGTCGGCGGAAACGCCGCATGCGTTCCTCGCGGCCTCTAAACGGCAGAGCAGACTAATTACTCACAGACTCAGACTCCGGGCTGTGTGTATATCAGCGTTCACAGCCGGCGAGCAACACGAGATTAGCGGCCAACTCTCCTCCGCTGGTGCGATTTTTCCTTCCAACCCGTAAGCGATAAACTTAAATAGTTCAAGAATGCGACCGACCGATGAATCTAGTTCATACTCTCATTTCTAGCACTGGCGGGAGTGGGAATGAGATTTATGCCCGCCCCCCCGATGTGCATTGCTGCACCGTTTTCCTTTGAAGCGCAGTTGGTGGAAGGCCGGCGGGGACCAAATACCCACTGTCAGAATAATTGAAATGTCTCGTAGGGCTCTCGAGATTCTGTCTGGGTGGAATGCGTTTTACGACACCGGTGAGGATCGACTGGAAAGAAAGGAGATCTCGGATTGTACAAAATTCCACATTTGACGACATGAAAATGTGTATGACTCGTCTGGATTCCATCCATATTCTGCCTTGGTTTCCAAGAGCTTCCCAGATGACTTCTCGTAAGATCTCCAACGTTCCATTTGCTGTGTGTCGTAGCTAGTCTGACGCTCGGTTGAACTTGTTGTGTAACTAAATCTCGGCTGCTGCCGTTGCTATTACTGTTTTTTTTTTTGTTCGCGCCAACCATTGAAGCGTCTCTAATGGTCCACCCTTTTTATTGTCTTGTCATCGAGTTATGCCCCGTGCTGTTGTCGGTATTCTTTTTCATGCCACCATCCGACACCTTAAGCTCTCCAAAATGGGAAGAGTTCTATTTTTATGCCTGAAACGGTTAGAACACCAAAAGGCAGCCGCTGTGCCGCTGACCTAGAAACACTCGCGGGACACAGGAGGGGATCACACGCGCAGCGTGGAGAACCCCAGTCCACAAATCCCGTCCCGTCCGTCCGCTTATCTGTTGCAACCTGCCCTTCCCAGCCGGATGCGTTCCGCATAAGGTTGGGTGGGGCCGCGGGACTGATTTGTGGTCACGGAGGAGCAGCAGTACTACCAGGCCGCTCCAACGTACTACCTACCGTATACTTAGTGTGCTTGCAACTCGGTGGGAATGGGTGTGCCAAGTCGGTGGCGCCCGTGGCTCAGATGGACTGAGAGATTAGCAGCAGTTTATGATGTGCCTTCTGTGTGCTTGATTACCAGCGGGTCTACTCGCTGCCGGTTGGTCGAGTATTTTTATCTTGTTACGTTCCTTCCTCTTCAATCTTCGCTTAATTGTTTGAGGCATTGGTTTTTTTTACTAATTAATTTGTTGTAGCTTTTAATTCTACTCTTTTCTTACGGCTCACCTAAACATTACCTTAGGAGGATGATCAATAATAATACTAAAGTAATTACAAGACTTTTTTAAGTTTGCTTTATTTGGTTTTCTGAAATCGCAAAGTCAATGTGTCTCTATGCCTGAGAGAAATTGGAATGGACATCGTTTAGGAATCGTACTGATAAATTGAATAATTAAGCGGGTTTGTGAAGAAGTTGCCCATAAATTGGAGAATTGTTCGCAGAGATCGCGGATTACTTCAACACAATATTTTGGATGCCTAGTTTTATAAGAAACAATTTACACCAACTACCGACCTTTTACATTCGACATATTTACGATTTGGGACATATCTTCACAATTTGATTTATCGGCAAACCGGTAGCTGATTTCTTTTGGACACTTTGAAACCCTGTAATGCCAGAGAAGTAAGAGAATGTTGCCAGTGGCTTTATGTGGTATTCAAATGACATTTAAAATCTATTCGTTTCGTAGATCAACGGGTTTGCGATCAACTCTAACACAAAATTGCCTCACATTAACGATGGTTTTAATTTTTTTAATGCGCTGCATGCCATTGCAACACGTACTTTGCATAAAACTAAAACAAAAAGAAAGATAATGAATGAATTCACTTTTAAGATGTCAATACACCGCAACTGGCTTGGGACTTCCCCATCCCTTCACCCCGTGGTTAGGATTTTCTCAATCACGAAACCACATGAGAGCACGAAATTATCGGTGTGTTTGGCCAGCGACGATGAGCGTTCGTGCCCGTTTTGTGAACAAAAAAAAAAAACAGTACCGGTTTAGTTTGCAAGAAACACATTCAAACTCAAGTCCAGAGCATCATGGATCCTCGAGGGCATAAACAAAAAAACCTTAAAGCTTTCATATTTTTCCCCCTTCAAATTTCCATTTCGAACGTTTGTCTAATTAAATCCAGCAAACTGCCAATCAACCTGCATGCATCCGAGAGTCGTTCGCGCGGTGTCGGAGAACCTTTTTCCAAATGGTTGGCTGAACAGCATATTGGGCTTTAAGTTGGAATGCTTAAACAGCTCCCCTTCACAAGGTAACAGGTCCATTTAGTGGCAACCCTGGCGCGGAGCCTTGGCCTTTGCATGCATCGGGGCGCTCTTTTTTTTTGGGTGTTAACCGACGGGTTCTTATCAGCTGGCGGCGGCCGCAAGTGCATTGCCACAAGATAAACCTTGATCGCTGTCGTTGTGTTTAAGTGCCGCTTCGGCGCACCCCGAACCCGAAAGGGGTGGTGCAAATCGTGGTCTCTCCTTTCCGGTGGCTTATCAACGCGAAATCGGTTCACTGCGGAAGGTTTTCTTGTTGCGTTCCGAATCGCATTTCGCGTGGATAACAAGCGGTAGTTTCGGGGGTCCGTTTTCCCTCATTTACCGAAGGTAATCTGCCGCCGCCCCGTGTGTATCTACCCTCGATGGAAAGCGAGTGGCGGCCCGTGGAACATTTATTTTCCACCACAAACCCCGGTGGAAGGTAGGTGAGATTCCCTGTCTGGTGAATGTAAATCGGAAATAAATTTCCCTCCCAATGGCTCGATGGCCGATCAATCGCCGCATCGCAACGTCGCCAAATCGTCCAATTGCACGTTTTATGGACCGTAACACTTTCTCCGATTTGTCAGAGACGACGCCCGTACGCGATGTGGAGCTGGCGGTTTTCTTGTACTCTCGCCTCAAGCGGAGCTAATAAGTGCTTACGATCGGTTACATTTACAGAACGAAATCGTCCATCGTCCGTCCGTCCACCCAGCGGTTCGGGTGTTTCGACAGCGCACCACCACCCTAAGGGAAGGCCAAGTCCATCCGTCATAACACCGGGAGAGGAACTGCGGGGTGCGCTCGATGATTGATGAAGGATGTCACCCGGGTCCGTCGCTGGCTATTCGCTAGCCTCGTTTGTTTGTGCGATTTACGCAAACGATCGCCTGCAAACGATTGTTTTCGTTTAGCCATGTTACTTTATTATTGGAACTTCTAGACTAATGACGCTCGTTCGTCTATTCGGCCGGTTTCGTGCGTTCTATCGCTCCTTCAAGTGTTCTTCTTTGAGCTTGTTGTGGCAGAAAGGTGAAACTCGTGAGGTATGAAATTTGAGAAACGGCTACCGTTGGTGGAACTAGAAAGATATGGTCCGTTCTTCAAGAAATTAAGAAAAAAAAACTTGAGTCGAATGTTCTTGTCGCATTCGTGAGGCAGAAAACAGAAACAAAAATGTTGCTATTTTTTTAAGCAGGTAAATCACATTCATTCAAAATTTCCTTGCTCCGGTTTTGCTTTTAAGTGCAAATTTTATTCCGCATATGTTACCCTTTCTTTTGATGAATAAACACCGAAAAAAGGCAGCTCTTCGAAACCTCGGCGGTCGGCACAAGCTTTCGCGATTTGTAATTAGAAATTCCGCCGTGATTTCATCGTATCTCACCATGGTGCAATGGCGGCCCGCGAGGGGTCAGCATTACAATTGCTCGCGCACCGAGACGGCACGTGGATGTTCCCCTCCTTGTCGAACGGGGGTCTGCGGTCTACGGGCGGGACTCCGGGGGAAGGAACCGAGGTTGTCCATTTTTGACTCAACCAGTTGATCCCAATTGCCGCGCTGGAAACATCGTCAAGAACCTCCTGTCGAACGGTTCCCTTGTTCCCTCTCTATGCCGTTCCAAGAACGCACGGTTCCTCGCGGAAAGGTTAGCGTCGTCTACCGGCTCGATTCGTGACTGGAGTCCATATCGAGAGCCCGGCAAAAAAGCACACTGCGGTGGAAACAAAACAAAAAAACCCCGTAAAGACTCAGAAGCGGCAGAAGCCGGTTGGCTTGGCTTTTGTTTCTTCTTTTATTGCTTGGGGCCGCGCGTGGCTGGCCTCACGGAACTGAGACCCACGTTTTCCTCCACGGTATGGCGCTAAACTACGGTGTAACACACGGCCGGGCAGTAGTACACGGCTCGGTGTCAACGTACTTTATGATTTATGCTGCCGTCGTGCCCGGCATCGACTTTTAGCCGAGCCTCGTGTCGTTTGAGTGCTGCCCTACACAGACAGCATAAAATAATCTTCCAATTTAGAACAACCTGCAGACGAAGCTTTTTATAGGCGGGAGCGATTATAAGTGGCTTTTTTAAGTGAAAATGACGTGAAAATGCTTTAAATTGGGTTCATTAAAATACAATTTTTAAAAAATTTACGAACTCCATTAATTTGAAAATCGGCAAAAGGTGACTTCATTAGAAAATGTCATTCGTTAGAAAATTCAAATCTAGCTATCCAGCTACTTTGGAATATTATCAAATTGCATAACATTTCCAGCCAATCATCATTTTGCACATTGTACTCGAGATATGCATAACAGTTTTCGTGTGCGGCATCTCATACATAAGTTTTCCATGTAATTAGCGACAGTAGAGCATCTCCGCCGACAAAAGCCTAAAGCGGCGCATGACGAAGAGACGAGACTGGCAACAATGGATACACAAGTGTTCCTACGAGGCACGTTACTCATAACTCGGAGATGAACACCCACACGTGGCGGCACTTGTGAGATGTGCTGAGGTCTGTAGAACAGGAAGATCCTCCTTGTCGGTGCAGGTTAATTCCACTTTTATGGCGGGACACGATTCGCCTATACCTTCTTGAATGGCACAACCTTCGCGAGGACGATTCTGTTCCCTTACGGCGTCGGTGTCAGGTAGTGTGCAGGTCCGCTGCCCATAAAGAGGCTGTCTGATGTGGGACTCATTGCCCTAGTTTGTACATCATCGGGTGTATTCAATGGAGGTACCTGCGAAAGGAGTGAGTAACTTTGCAACTGAACTCATAAACAACTCATGGCTTAACTGTTTTCGGATTGTCCTGCACCTCCTTGGTGCAAACCTACGCCAATGGTCGAAACCTGCGTGGCTGCCAATGACACATTTCACAAAAGCTGATTATATCCATTTCAGGAGATTCGAAAAGAAACGCTCGGTACGGACCGGGTCGAATGTGCTTTGGATGTTATCTTGGGTTCGGCCGGATGACGTGAACGCAGTTCCATTTTATTACACGCACACACTGCTTCGGTACCTCCTGTTCCTTTTCCCTGACCGAGGGCTTTTATTTTATCGGTCGTAAGGACCTTCCACTTTCCCAAAGGTACTCTTGGTTGGTCGGTATGCCAAGGTGTCACGCAGACGACGATAGTACCCCTCGAAGAAGAAAAAAAAAAATGTAACTTTACCCTCCACACCAGTGCCCTACTTTTAAGCTAATCTTCTTCCGGACCTTCTTAGTTTCGCGGCTCACGATGCATCACTTCCACCTGATAACGCGTGTGATGACGGTACATTGTGAGGTATCGTGCGCCAAATCATTTGACGGCTACAAGGTGGCGAGTAAATCAAGCCACCGAGCGGCCATGGGTTGTGGTGGGCCAGAGGGAAACTAGTGTTCCAGTTTTCTTTTATTTCCATTTCCACTCGCCCAATTCGTTCTGGACCGCGAGTCGCCGCTAACGACTCCCCGGTGGCAAATGGTTGGGTAAGTCGGTCAATTTCTTCGGGAGAAATCCATGGATGGCACGAGTAACAAGAGTCGCTTTTTATCGCTGAAGGTTGCCGTTCAAGGGGGACAAGAAAGAAGTGCTGTTGCCAATGTGACAATGTAGCGGAAATGTGCGCTCATCTAATGCCATCTTGAGCTGGACCAGGTGCCTAGCCTTGAGAAAGAGATAAAATCATGTGCATACTCCGCCGGCCCATGACTGGTGGGAATGAATCTTCGATGGATGAGTCACGGTCGCGTGTTGAAGATACCACCACTAGGAACTTCCTTCGTTGGAAGACAGCGAGAGACAGAGGGAACAGACTCAACGGCGGCGAAGAGGCGATCAGAGTCAGTACGTTGACGACGTTCGTGAAGTCGCTGTGTAAACATTCGCAGTGCATGTTCCTGGGAGTAAAGGAAAAAACGAGAGGATCGGGTCGACTTCCGTCCTCCTGTAAAGTCAGGGTCCAACCCGCGCAAACACACACATACTCTGTTAGATCCCGGCGATCATATATTCCGCTGATTATGCAAAACAAACCGGTTCTGGTGTCGCCGTTGGTGATCCATCCAGCCGTCGTCGGTCGGGTTCGTTGGGACAGCTTATTGCCTTTATTTGGTGTGAAGTCATATCGGGTGTGCCATGGATCATGCCATTATTGAGATTTTGAGAAGGAAAGCCCGCGAAAGAAGCACCTCGCGCGTTGATGTATCATTATCGTTCCGAGGCGGGGGCACGACCATATACATTCCGCAGGACGAACGAAAGGGAAATCAAGCATCGGGAAGAGCTTTTCCTCACGCTATTAGTTTCAATTTTCCCCACTCTCTTGTGAATGATTGACGAGTGGAATGCCACCATCGACCATTTTGCTTGCGTTTCCAGCAGGAAATGTTAACGCGTGCAGGGAAAACGTGACAATATTTAAGGGTCTCGTATTGTTAGTCTGATCGAGACTCGCCCTGCTCCGTGACACAAAGTGATAGATATTCTGACGTCATCCGCTATGGTTTGGTGTGTCTTCACTCTTTTCATTTTGTTTGCCGTGGCCCTGAAACTTCCTCCAGACGGTGGCGGAATTCCAAAGGCTTTAGTCACTCCCGGGGAAATATGAAGCATTGGTTTGGGAGTTGGAGTGCTAATAATAAATATGTTTCACTTCAATCTCCGGTGGGACTTTGTGGTGCCATTGATGTCAAATCTAATGCTTTTGGATGAGTTATATTAACTTCTTTTTCGTTTATTTCTTCGTTGAATGCATCCAAAATTGACATCGTCTACAGCGCAAAAATAATCACTTTCACAAGGACTTAATGAACATATATTTTTAACATTTGATTTTTTCCCAAATCCTGTTTGATAATAAAAGTAATTTTGATTTATACAAACAAATACTAATATCTAGCTCATAGAGATCCTGCTGATTCATTGCCCATTAAAAACAAAACAAAGTGTTACGCTAGAGGTGTCTCAATGTTGTACTTAATTTGTGAGTTAGGTTTTTCCCGGCACATTCGTCTTTTTTGCCGACCCTAAAAACGCACCATCATCTGGGAATATATGAGGCTTGTCCGTCCTGAAAATGATTGCAATTATGTCCATAAAAGTAAGCTATTATTTTCATCCAAACAGGCCCAGAGAGCGCAAGGAAGAATCAGGCCTACGAGTGTGTATACGTTTTCTGAGGTGCTAAGGAAGTTGCAACCGACCGACCTGGTGGAAGTTTGGCCCCCCGAATGAACTTTGGCACAGTTCCAGCCATAAAAGGATCATTAAAAGTGTTTCTTTTCTCTCTCACACTCTCTTTCTCTGCACGCTGCGCTCCGTTTGACTTAAGACAACCTATTTTCTGGTCCCCGGACGGGACCGTATGCTGGCTGGCTGTCGTTCGCCCGCTGCGTCGAATCGTTCTAATGCGAATTGATTTTTGGTCAGCAAGCCGAATGCGCAAGGAAGGCACACAAAAAAAGGAAAAGGACCCATCTAGGATAGGAGTGTGCTGTAGAAGGAACCGTAATGAAATAATAATTTTACGGTTGTTGGAATTGGTTCGGTTCGAAAAGCGGTCGAGGTGATCCGCCGCGTGGATCGGGCCACGTCCAATGGCAAAAATACAGAAAATTCGTATCAATGTTTTTTATACAACCGCTGGCGAATGTTTCAGAGGAAGCTTGCGGCTTCCCATTCGGGTGGGAGGATTAAGCTCCAAAGGCAGTTGGACACGCCGGACGCATTTTTATCAGTTGCGAAGAACGTCTGCCGTGTCAACAACCTTTCGCACGTTAGCGAGTTTTCGTTCAACTTTCGACCCAACGGAACACTGGCACGGTTCGGTGATTTTTTGGTGAACACAATTATCACGATCCGCCGCACTAAACTGCTCTCGGGGAGGAAATTGCTGGCTAAACTGTCGCAAATGCGGCTCCCATTATACCCCTGTTCATGGGAAGGGCTTGCTTTAATGGCCAAATCTCAAGCGGCGTTAAATATAGGAACGAACAGCACCGAACAACATACAGCTTGCCTTGTCGGAAAATCATTTATCATAACTAATCTCCGAGGATCGCGATCTCGTTCCGTTCCCATAACGTCCCGTCCTCCTGAGGTGCGAACGCTACGGAACGTTTTATCTGTTTATTTCTTTAGGTTCTTTTTGGGCTGTTGTAATCTTTCTTTTTCTTCAGTTTCTGCTCGCCTCTTGCTTATGCGATCGCACATATCTTTGGGGTTGGTACGTGGTACGTGGGGAAAGATTTTAATTGGTGGTTGGTAAAACCGTGGGGTCTTTGGCACGGTTTGCGTGAATATGTGCCTAAGCACTGACGACGATACCCTTGACCTATAAATCAGCCTAGCCGTCTGTAATTACATGTCCTGCCATTTGGTCGAAAAGTCAAAATCAGATGTACATCATAGAGAGTGATCTGGTCCGGTTACATTCAGACTCTCCTTGATTTTTCGAATAGTTTATATGTTCCCTACATGCCCACAGTTCCGCAAGGTGACCTTACCGAATTTATGTTTCTCCAATCCCACACCAATTAATTCGGTTTGTTAACTCACACAAACCAAATAATACTACTCCTCAGTGGAATCGGGCTTTTTCGCATCCCATTGTTGCTTCCTTTTCCCCGAAGCAGCGGTATTTTACGATCGTTCATAATATCTTCATTACGGAGGGATTAAATTTATCTCTCCTTGGGCAAACAAATAAACATGGCCATTTAACAGATTGTTTTCCGCGCTTCACCCGGTCACTCGCTCTCTATCCCTTACGGTGTAGATAATTCCACACGCTTGCAGAGCACGATGTTCCACCGAAAAAAAAACTTGGCAACACACTGCCGTCGAACCAGAGTTGGTGGGCAACGACCCAAACGGTTGACGATGCTAAGTGGCGTGTGGCTGTGTTTTTCGGTCACTTCCGGCCAGGAAACCTCCTGCCCGGCCTCGGTCATTTAGGCAGCTTTCGCTCGGGCAGCAAGGCTAGAGCCAGGTTCTGCCTGGGAACGGTGCTGAATTTTCCGTTATCGATCCGAACCAAACCCCACGGAGCCACGGGGCTTAGTTTGCACGGCGGCGTTTCGGAAGATGAAATTGAACGTTTGCCAGAAAAACACCCCCCACACCCAACAAGCGGTTTGGCTCCCTCTTGCTCCAGTAAGCGGCTCCCGGTGGTCCCGGAATGGAACGTGTTCGGGATTTATTGGTAATGCAAAAAGCGCGTCGTTTACTTCAACGTTCCGCTGGGCCGGCTAGGCCGGCTCCCGTAAGTCCGTGGCAGAACGGCACGGGTTCAATGACACTGGACGGTCGAACAGGCGAGGGACCGTGGACTGAAGAAGTCAAAAAGCGGGAGGAAGAACTTGGTATACCGGTGTCAGCAAGCTCACGGATTTTCTTTCCCCCCTTCCCTCGGGGGATGATTCGTAAATCCCTCAGGTGGAACATTTATTAATATTTTGATAGCAAAACCCGCTAGGGGGAAGTGAAACGGATCGGAAAGGGCAGCCCGAATTCACAGATCTTGAAGATACGGCGCCGCCGTTTCTTATGCATATCATTCTGTTTTTCCTTGCACACTAAAGACTGAGCTGGCTAAGCCAAGTACGCCAGTATCATATCGCCTTACACTCGACCCTTCAAACAGCGAAGGTTCATCCCCCTCGGGAGTGAGAAGGTTTTGGCGGATATAGCAAAGAATGGAAGGAAAGTGTAGCACCAACTTTTAAACCTCGAACATTAATCAGACCGAGGCCAAAATGTCGTCGTACGATGATGCGCCCGCACCGACGACATTCGTCGGACTCGTTATCGCCCTGCTGCGGAACAAGGACAAAGGGAAGAGAGAGGGGTGGGGGGGGGGAGGGGTTGAAGGTAATGCCGGACGAGAAGGCAAACAAAAATGCGCGGAATTGATAGGCCAGATTAGTGCCAGGCCATGCGGACGTTCGTCGTTTCCCTTGGCCGCACGATGGGGTGACGTTTACCTCCCGCGTTATGAATGAATATCGATCCATCGACAAGGGTGGAGGACGTATTTGCGCTAGAGATATTGCCTTTATTGATGTCGTATTTGTTGTTCCTTCTAATTGTGGGTTTTGCAACGTTTTCTTAAGTTTTTTTTAAAGAACATTCAAGTATCACATTTATCTTTGTTTCATTTATTCTGTTCAGTCCATTTTGACTTTTAAGGGCGTTTTCTAAGCGATTTGTATATTTTTAACCTATTCTTTTTCCTTTTTTTTCCATAGTAAATGTTCTATTCCTCTTACATCTTTACCGATTTGCTAGCAGTATAATCTCTTTGTAAGATTTGTGTCATGTTAATGACGCTTCCTTCAAAGCATAATGTTTCCCTTTAACTCTAAAAAGAACTCATTACGTTTCCCCATGTAATGGTCAGTCTAAAATAATAAAATGACGCCACTAACTCTGTCCACAAGCGATACGGTGCATATTTCGCGATGATAACATGTGCCGCAACAGGCCACCATCGGGACACATTTCGATGATAACCCAGGTGTCACTAATGTAACAGGCATTGATTAGGCATGGTCGTTCCGTTCGGCACCCCCTTTATGAATCCGTAGTAGTGGCTTTCATTTCCACCTTGTAATTGGATGAGTAAAGCACAATAAACTGTTACTTTTCCGCCGCTTCTTTCACCGAGCTGCGCGACTCATGGCGGACGAGTAACGAGCATTATTACAGGGCTTTATGATCCATCGATTTTTCGGCTTTCTCTCTCAAGACCTCCCCCTCGATCCCGCATTCGGGCTGAATAACGTAAAATATTATGATGCCACCTTTCTTCCTTTAGCTTACCGTTGCTCCATCGGTTGCCTGGTTGTTCGGTGGTGTCGGTAAGAGTTTATGAATCAGTCCATCCCGCCTCCGAGGAGAAGGGGGAGAACCGTCCCTCCGGGTGGTTTACGCTTCCGTGACCCGGCGGAACGGAACGGTACCGACATGGAGAGGAGGGCTCACCAGGTGGAATGCTGCCGGCGCACGAGACTTTGATTAATCACTTTGTTTTAAGGCTTTTTTACACATCGTTGTTAGTTCTCCTTTTTTTTCTTTTTTGGATAAAATATAGCGTTTCTTTTTCCTACGTAACCGAACGTAGCACGTTTTAGGGCCTATAAATAAAATTATTTTTAAAGAAAAATCACCCATTAACGGTTGTTCGAGGGCCGGTCTTTTTCGAGAGGACAGGGAAAGAGGCACCGGTGCTTCCGTTCGCATCAGCTGAGCGGACGCAGGAAAGTGGTCTAAAACTCTAATGACAATGCGGTGCGATGGCGTTTTGGCTACGCTTTCTCCCGAAGGCATCCGGCCCCGGGCCGAGGTTTGCGTTTCCGTATTTTTCTTCAATGGCGTCTTGGCCAGACCCAGAGCCGTTTTCGATGGAACTCGGTGCTCGGTGCTCGTTTTCGAAAGGGAAAGCCAGGGCCGGGAGTCGAGCCGTCGTGTTTCGTGCGTGCGTTGGCCCCCCCCAAACCCCAGATGTTGGCGATAATCATAATTGCTACCGGGTGGTTGATGGAAGTGGGGTGGTGCCGTTGTTGCTGCAAGGGGCCCGCCTGACGTTACAATTAATTCTAATCGAACTGGTTGTAAATCACTCGCTGGGCGTTGAAAGTATTTACCGCGATCGCGTTTCTCTTTGGCGTGTGTGGCAATAGGCATCGGTTCGAGGGCTGGAGAAGGGAACAATCTTTCGCCCTGCAATGTATATGGAACTGTCTTTGTGCCTCGCCTCGGCAGTGAGCAGAATAGACACGAGCACGAGAAGGAAAAAGAAACTCACATACGGGAGTGTATGCGGTAGCAGTAGAAAACGACAGTTGTGTAAGGCTTGATTGGAAAAAAAAGACGACGATGACGAACAGAACACACTCGTCCATATCGCCCGTTTATCTGTTTGTATTTCCAACTACTTCGCCTCGAGCAATAGAACATGTTCCTCCTGTTCCGATCTCAGCGCGATGATGATGCTCGATGTTGTTTGTACGATCAACATATCGATTGTGTTGCAACAAACACGCCACAAGTATTAGAAACTAACGGAGAAACTGTCCGTGTGCGCGCGTCTGCGTCTCGATGAGGAAGTGCGCGAAAACGTTGCCGACAAACAAAGCTGGCCAGCGTTGGGTTGTAGAATGTAAATCAAACCGCCGGACGGCTGACATTGAACTTAATCGGTCGGCAAACAGGCTGACGAGCCGTGCGGAAATAGGCAGGAAAGATAAACGGAGTATGTAGTGCACTGGACCGAGGGGTTATCTTTCCTAGAGCTACGGTTTGTTACGAGGGCGATCTATGCCTTTGCAGACAATTAGCTTTAAAAGATCTTCAATTTAACTCCATTTTGAATAGCAATTGTTATTTAACCAAGGCAAGGAAAGCTTAACACACAAACACCCGAGTTAAGGAGTACACCTACAGATGCGAAATAAACTGAGCATCTTTTGCCGGAAATGCCGGAATTCCTTCTAAACACCTTTAACAAATTGTGAATATATTAAAAAATGGCAATTGGATGGACCAAAAATATCTGAAAAATACTCGAAATGTATAGTTTCAGATTCTAAGAAATCCACGCATTTTGTTTTGAAAATGTTGTTTGGGCGATATTCAAAAAAGAAAATTTGAAAATGGTCAAAATGTCCGCTCTAAAAATTGCGGCCTCTAAAATAGATTTTCCTGAAATTTTTATTATCTCAAAGTCTCGAAAGTCTCAACTTCAAAAAAAGTCACCCCTCTTTTACAAGTACTGTCTTGTAAAAGAGGGGTGACTTTTGAATCAATAGAATTATACTTTGGTATCTATTTAAAACCTCCTCCTGATCTTAAATTTGTGTAAAGTTCAAAACTGTCATCAATCATCCACAACGATGTTGCCATTAATGTAAAAATATCGCCTGGATGGTGTAATTTTCCATCTATTTATCCATTTCAGCTTTTCTTCGTTTATCGGAAACGTTGTGAAGGTTAATTAACCATCGGACCGACCCCATTAAACTTACCCGACCTATCCCGCAAACGATCTCCCTCGATCGCGGATCTGTTCGACCTGGCGAGGAGGAACTCTTTAATTGATTCGAACGAAACAAGATCATGCGTCGGAGATGATCGGTTGGATGCAAAAACGCGCTTCCGGTCAATTTTAGGAAGGGTGATCCATATGAACATTTGTTGATCCCGTCCGCTCCGAGCGATCGATCACGTTGGTTATTGCCGATCTTGAATTTGTTTTTACAATTTTTTTCTCATCTCACAACTCCCCCCCCTTTTCCGCCCGTCCGCAGGTGGCCTGGAAGGCGGCAGCGCGATACCAGCGGAACCGCGAACCGATACAGCTTATGCAGTAGTAGGGTCGGCTCGGTTCGGATCGATTCCATTACGCCACGGAGCGAATCAATCCCAGTGGTGGGAGATGAAAGGAATGGGGGGTAGGGTGGAATTATCAAACTTACCCCCCGCACCCCATCAGCGGATGACGGCAATGTCCAGTGCTGTACCGGGTGGTGGCGAGTTTCGTTTCCGTTTCGCTGGCGTTGTTGCCGCAATTCCCACACACACACACACCTTCCTCCCCTTGTGTCCTGCGGAAGCGAGGGAGGGTGAAGGAATCGGTTTCATGTGGAGTGGTGTTATGTAAATCGCAGGTAACGCGAAGAGGAATCAATTATCACGCATGTCTGAGCAACGGACGCGTTTGACGTCTGTATTTCGCTGACTGGCGAACGTTGGGAATGAGGACTATTTTCATTCCGTCCGCACAACAACGCGGGGGCATTTCTGCAATGCGATAAAGTAGTTCGAATACGATGATGATACGTCTCTATTAACAAAACTTGCATTAACTTGCATAAAATTGCATCCATTGGAGACGCCACGGGAAGACGTGGAATAAAAAGGCGCGTAAGGGCCGACAATGACAGCCGTTGCTAACTGGAAACTTCTCTGCAGTAATTCCTAATTAATGGACAATATACTCGCTTCTCTCCTGTCGTGCACAATTGGTGCGCTCTGATAAACAAATAACACAAACCGACTGCAGAGAGCGCACTTGGTTTACTCCGGTGAAAGAAAAAGAAACGAAGAATCAAGTCGTTAATGATTGCACGCCATTGATGGCGGGTCCGACTGCAAAGGCGTCAATGCACCAGGAGGCCGGAGACAGTTAAAAGCCGGTGTGTGACGTCTTGTGCAGAATGATTCCCAGCACGGCACCGATATACGTTCGCCTCACTGCAGGCGGGTTCCTCGTTACCGGAGCGCGTGGTTCGTAGTGGTGGCCCGTTATTTCTGCTCTGGCTACTCCGGACTTCCCCCGGAGGTTAGGTTCCGTTGTGCATCTTTCGGCAAAGTTGTCGACACACCGAGAGTTGCTCAGAGTGCATCAAGAGTGCGCGCACACTTTACCCGTTGTCGTTGCGCACTTGTCGTCGAGGGAAAACTAGTTTCCCCTCCATTAAGGATGGCCCAAAGAAATGTTTAAAAAAACACCAACAACCTCAAATTTGTTGCTGCAAGCGGACCAAAGCTAGTTATGCAGGGGAAGGCAGAATGTGCCGTTGCACAGAAATGCAAGAAAAAACATGCTCTTTCTTACACCCGTCCAAAATTGAAAGACGCCAACCTTTTTAATCCACCTCCTCAGCCTGCAGCCGTGACGAGATATGATGGAAAAAGTTTCTCCTGCAGACAAATCTTTTGCTTTTGGATTCAATTGGCGAAGCACCGAGTTACAAGCAAAATGCGCTGCTGGTTCAAGGTTAGATGGGTATGGTTCCATTTTAAAAGGTTATAGAAACGGCCATTAAAAGGTCACAAAGGGTGTGCTGCTTGCTCACTTGACCGTTTTTTAATAAGCCCTGCACGTGCCACGTTATTTGTGTAAGCGGCGAATCATGTTTCAAACGACCTTCTTTCTTAGAAACTAATGAAGGGTTGCATGCATTTGAGTTAATAAATAAAAAGGGGATCTAGGTCTAACAAGTCTTGCTGTGTGTAAACTATTAAATAAAATCTTATGGTAAAACATGACTTTCTTTCTCTAATGCCTTTGATCGCAAACGTGCTTGACTACATTTTCGATTGATACTTATGCTCACGACGATGGTTTGTTCCGTTCCGGCGGCCAAGCAGCTCGGAAGGAAACAATTATCTGTTAGCCCATTTTCGGAAACGAAAGTAAGATTTACCAAGTTCCATTTTCGATTCGATACGCCATGCGGAATGGAGGTTTTTTTGTGTGTGGAACCGTGCGTCAAATGTAGCGTAGTGGTCGATGGGGCATGGAGAGCTTTTCCGCTTTTTCCAATTGGGCGTTTTCTCAATGATTGACGTCGTTGTGCTATGTGCAATACACCGATGATAATGGTGCTAATGATAATGCCCAATGTGTGCGGATGTTTCGTCGTGGTGATGACGGGGAGTTAGGAAATATATTTCCGTTGTAATTGAAATGCCAGAAACCCATTTTTCGTCGACCCGCCGGCATACGTAATATTCATGCGTGTTCAATTTTCCTGCTCTCATTTGTAACAGGAACAATATCCCCATTCGAGGGCGGCTGGCGGTGGTGGTGCAGTGGAAAGAACAATTTCCAGAGGGTATCGCCGTACGTAACCCCATCCAGGAAACGCGCATTCCTAGCGAAGGAAAGAAGTGGCATGGAAGTAAGCACCCATACAACTTCGACGCTCAGTCGAAGCAACAGCCGGACCAGCTCGAACTCGGAGCTGGAGAAGGAGCTGATCGATCTCGACCTCAGCGGTGGCACGCACAACAAATCGAATACACTGAAGAAGCGCATCTCGAGCAGTCGGACGCCCGCGAAAAAAGCGAAAAGGATACGATTTTTTCGTAACGGCGACAAGTTCTATCCTGGCAGTACGATACCGGTCTCGGTAGAGCGTTACAGGTAAGGTCCTATAGTACAATGACCCAGTTGAAATCATCCAACTAAACGCTCCGTTATCTTTTTTTTGTTTTTTGCAGGTCTTTCGATAGTTTGACGGAAGATTTAACGCGGCTGCTCGAGGACAGCGTCACACTGACCGGTGCGATACGCGCAATCTACACACTCGACGGCAAGAAGATCGAGAAGGTGGACGATCTTGAGGATGGAAAGAGCTACGTATGTTCCTGCAACAATGAAGGTTTCAAGCGGATAGAGTATAATGTATCAAACACTAACACCAAGAACCCCAACAGACTGTCTAGGTAAGGGATCGACTTGAGCAAAGGGCTCGAAATCGGACCCGATATGTGACACATATGAGTAGTAAATGATTTTGCTTTGCTTTCCTTTTTTTTCGTAGAATAATACGCCCACTTTCGCCGGTAAAGAACGGAGGCTCCAATGGTGGCACTCCGTTGAAAGAGATTGACTCGGTGGTGCATCCCCGGATCGTGACCCTCATTAGAAATGGCGTGAAGCCACGAAAGGTAACCAAGCGAAAGCTGATTATAGCCACACATACATACACCATGTTGCGTGTTGTTCTGACGCCGGAGGATTTTTTTTTTCTCGCCGCTCTCCTACAGATCCTACGGTTGCTGCTGAACAAACGGAACAGCCCAACGTACGAGCACGTGCTGACGGCCATCACGCAGTGCGTCAAGCTGGACACGGGCTGCGTGCGGAAGGTGTTCACCGTGTCGGGCGTGCCGGTGCATCAGCTCGCACAGTTCTTCGGTGACGATGATGTGTTTTTCGCGTACGGCAACGAGCGGGTCGGCGTCAACGATTTCGAGCTGGAAGCGGAAGAAAACAAAGCCATCGCCGCGCACCGGAAAACGCTCCGCAGCAGTACGACGCGGACGGGACCGAAGCCCAAGATGCCGGTCAAGAGCCACAACGATACGTTCGTTTGCGTGGACGAGTCTGTGCTCAATGGGGGCATCTTGCCCGACTCGTTGCCACTGGAGCTGCAGGCGAAGTACACTCTCGGGACGGTTATTGGTGAGTTGTTATAGTTCCCGTTCTGGTTAGTTCGCTCTGTACCGTTCCTTTCTTTACCACCCACCAGGTGACGGAAATTTCGCCGTAGTACTGAAGCTAAAAGACATACAGAAAAACACCGAATACGCTTTGAAAATCATCGATAAATCGAAATGCTCCGGAAAGGTAGAAATGTCTTCAAATCTGAACTGATCGTTCGCGAACTTTAATTCTTAACACTTTTCATGTTTTTTTTTTCGCTCCCCCAGGATCACTATCTAGCGGCAGAGATACGCGTGATGAAGAAGCTGAACCATCCGTACATCATTCAGCTCGTGCACGACATCGAAACCATTAAAAACATGTATCTCGTGCTGGAGCTGGTCCGTGGGGGCGATCTGTTCGATGCCATTACGCGGGTGACTCGCTTCTCCGAGAACCAATCAAAAATCATGATGAAGCACCTGGCCTCCGCCATGGCGTACATGCATTCCCTTAGTATCGTCCATCGGGACATTAAACCGGAGAATTTACTGGTGAGAAAACCGCGGTTGCCGCACATCCGTGCATTCGTGGAAAGGTTGTTTCCAACCGTCTCATTGGAATTGTCTTTGCAGGTGGAACTAGACAACGATGGTAATGTGGTCCTGCTGAAGCTCGGAGACTTTGGGCTGGCCTGCGAGGTGACGGAACCGCTGCTTTCTATCTGTGGCACACCAACGTACGTTGCACCGGAGATTCTGATGGAATCGGGCTACGGCGTGAAGGTACGAACGGTCGTTGGTCCTATGTTTTTCTTTGAACGTCTTTTCAACCGGGGCATTATTTTCTTTCTCGTTGCTCCACAGATTGACGTATGGGCTGCCGGGATCATACTATACATTTTACTGTGCGGCTTTCCGCCGTTCGTGTCGCCCGAAAATCAGCAGGAACAGCTGTTCGATGCCATCCTGAACGGGTACTTCGACTTCCCGGCCCCGTACTGGAACAACATTGGCGACAGTGTGCGCGATCTGATCATCAACATGCTGCAGTCCGACCCGGAGCTGCGGTTTTCCAGCGAGGACATTCTCGACCATCCGTGGCTCACGAGCGACATCGTGGACGACACGCGCGATCCGGACGGGTACCGAATTTTCTCCAACCATATGTATTAGACCCACGTGCGTTTATGTACGCTGTGATTTGCGCATCCGCGCCACGATAGTTTATTGTGTACAGACAGTGTTTTTTTTTTTTTTTTTGTTCGTTTCCTTCGTTCCCGTTTGTCGGTAGCTGTCGTCGGGCCCATTTGCGTGCGTGTTTTATTATTATCGTGTTTCGTTAATCCGTTCGTTTGATTGCGTCCTGCTAGCGCAGTGCAATTTGCTGGTAGAAGTATATTTTCTGTGATTATTTTGAAATTCACTTTTGCTTTAACTCTTTTTTCAAGATGTTTTTTGTATGTCCTCCACTGCCCACTTTTGCATTGAAATAATTGTTTGTTGTTGTAGAGTCGTGACAACCACCGGGCAGGTGTTGTTGTGCCGTAGTGAGCAATAGGCTCCTGTTACATTTTCCAACTGACACGTTCTTTTGTCTTCTCTCCATTCCATACTCCACTGCCTTATGGTTGAAAATCCAAACTAATGTCAACACCGAATACCACAGGATCGTTGTACTCGACGAAAACTGTGGTCCACACGCGACGGTAGTGGGTTTTCCGATCAGCACCCAGTAGTAAAGGCCGGCCTATACCTTCGGCGAACGCTACGATAAACAAACACACAATCAGAGAAAACGAAATTACAAAATGCAGCCAGTAGTGCATCATTTGGCAGTCACGAAGAGAAAGGAAATCTCGTTCCCACAAGCGCAAAAGACACCTCATGCTAATCTCACGCGTAGGCGCATCATGAAGGGGGAAACAAAGCATTAGCGAACCCCGCGAGGCGTACCGAACGACGAAGGTTTGTGTCACTCTTCTCCTTTGTACCAAATTATACTGAACACCATCACACACACACACACACTGGTTTGACGACACCGTATCGGTAAACATATTGTTGTACATATTGCTTCACGAAGATGTATTTATTGCTAGCGTGTATTATGTTATGTAGCGCAAGTGTGGTGGATAATTATCAAATCCCAGGTATTGTTTCCCGTTTGTCTAAGATTTTTTTTTTTTTCGTAGCACCTCTGCATCACATTAGTTAGTAGCAGCTATTTAGTGTTTCCCTCGCTTTACTCCCTCACTCTGCTGCCAGTCTAGTGGGGTCTTGCTAATAAGACAAACGCTGAAGGACTTATCGCCGATCAAGTGCGAAATAAATAAAAGTAAAGCAAAAATAAGCGAACTTAGTAGCACCTCCAAGCAAAAACCATTACCACCCAGATACAGCCACACACACACACACAGCAAGTTTATTTCTATTTATTTACCACTGTAAGAATGTCACCATAGATAGCGCATTATAAAATTATGAGAACGAAGGGCAAAAAGCTCTCAGAAAGAAAGGATAACGAGAGTTGCTAAGCAAATGTTATTAAATTTAGTCATTGTCGAAAATTGTGAACGGTATGTTTGTTCTTTTATGTTTGTTAAAACGAAAGGAATTATGCTACTTTAGTTAGTACTAGTGTGTTATCAGTTAAGATAGGCACGGTTTTTTTTTTGTTTTTATGCATATTAGAGGTGGATAATATAGGGAGCTTTCATGCATACTGGTCGTATGACTCACGCAAAGAATAGGTAGAAGAAAATTGATGGCTTCGTGTTGCAAGTCCAAAATTTAAGTATAATCTAGGCTCAAAACAACTGTACACGACTGTGACGCTCCGTTCGAGAGGATAGTAAGATTTTTGGCAATGAGAGAATAGTTGAAAGAACGAAATTAAACGAAATTTAAGAAACAATACCAACCCCCCTCTATTGTAGGACGCTTTATTTTCATCAGAACATGAAATACACTGAACGCTAAAGATGTAAGATCTCAAACGCACGTTTCGTTTTCCTTCCGTTGTCGTTTATTATTTCGGCTAGGTAATTATTTTTCGGTTGTTTTTTTTAACACCTAAACACAACCTAAACACATCAGCGTCAATTGCATCACCGAATCGGAGCCAATTCAACTGTACGATTCGTCCGATATTTTCTTTCTCCTCAACAATGCTCGAATATTAATCATTCCACCTTCTCTCACATTTGCAGCACATTTCCGTAACTCAGTTCTATAAGATCGGTCCACTGCAGAGCGGGCTCAAACCTCATTTCTTGCTGTAGCTTTTAAGGATTTTCCCCCCACCAGTTGGCCGAAAAAAAAAAAAAACATTACCGAGGGAAAAGGAAGAGATCAGATAAATCTGAAAGTGAATTATACACAGCTATGTATGAATATATTGTTTGATAATCATATCACCTTCTCCAGAGTGGAATTAACACTATCTCGCCGGAATGCTATTAGTTTTGGCAGCATATTGCATCAAAATAAATCTATACATATATAAACTATTATGTAAGGTACTGCCCACTTACTCTCATGGTGCTATTTTACTGTATAAAAGGCAAAAAGTATCTATCATGGGGGAAATGGCAAATGAAATGAATCAACAGGAACTAGGACGATACAGAAACAACAATGAACGATGAGGAGGAACGATTCTAGTTTCGTTGAGGTCTTTATAAATTGGTTCCACTTGGTTACAATTGCGCAGAGGACACAACAACACAAGTGGTAAACGAATGAATAGTAGTGGTTGGGTTGGAGAACAATACATCCCACATACAATCCTTGTAAAATAGTATCTGACCAAGAACGGCACGATGGCACAAAATAAACGAACAGTTTAATATAATGTGCCTCAAGAATATGATATCCGAATCCTGTAAAGGCTAAAGGATCATCATGAATGAGTCGAATGCAGGTGCAGATAGTGAACGGTTTTATATAAAGATATGATATACAGTTTATAGACAGCTTATTGGCTTTTTAGACACGTTTACGATCGTACACGAAACTAAAACATCAATTTTGACCGAAAGAGATTGGCGACGGAGAGGGTTAGAACTGGAGAAGCTAAGAAACAGGTTTCTCTACACACACTACAACTAACGACGAATTTCAAAACGGAACAAACTTCTATCATCCATCCATCGTTTCTGTCACGTTTCTCTTCAACGTACAACCACAAGGTTCGACAAGATCAGCTAGAACGTATTAATAACGTCAATTAAACTCTCAGTTAGATTGTGCATTCCATCTGTACCATCCGACCAGAAGGCAGGGAGGGAGGGTACCGTGCCGAAGGCACGCGGATGCAATTTTGTGCACAGCTTTCAACACAACCGTCTTCACCATTCTGTCCATTTGAGTGCGGGTAGCTTCATCTGCAGCTCGGTCATATCTCTGATTTTCCCGCTTCATAAATCTCCACCCCGCTTTAAGCCTGTTCACGCTTACTGGAACGTCACGGTGCGTTGACGTAAAAGGAACCTCAGGCCGTTTCTTTAAGCCGCACGGAACGAGCGATAGTAACGAGCCACAAGGACAATAAGAGATAGCGCAGAGAGAGAGAGAGAAATTTCTCACACCAGCGATCTGGTGGACAGAGGGTGGGAACATATGAAACATTATCAGCATTAGAACACGCTTCCAGATCAGCATTAGTCAGCCTCGCAAATGGTGGCCCCAGAGATCACAACACAAGTAACGCAAATCGTCCAACCAAGAGCAGAGAAAAATTGCCAGTACACAATATCGCATATAATCGCACACCATCGTTTCAACCAGACCGGAAATCCGTCTCGGCTGGCACTTTGCATTTGTTTTTTCTTTGGACTCCTCTGCTTTATGATGCATTTTCCTTCGCTCCTTTCCCGCAACTATCATCAGCGACCCTGTAAATATTGTCCTATAAACACTGTTAGATGGGAATGTTAAGCGGTAGCATTAAAGAAATAAGCAAGGACAAGGAAAGAAATCAGTGCCGAAGGATATTTATAATCACATCTAGGTTCTCTACATTTTGCGTGATATTTTGAAAATGAGTTTGAATTGGCTTACGCAAGTGATAAAGGAATGAACATTTGTCAACGAACAAGCATTAGCATTTAATCAAGATTTCCTAACCGTACCGGCGCATGTTGATCGACGACGGTGGCGTATGAACGCGCTGTAAAAGCTTGTTGTTTGGCCGCTGCGGTACGCTTGGGAGCACAAGACAAAGAAATTGTAAGAAATGTATTCGATTAGGTACGCAACGCAGATGATGCATGCGTTAACGGAAAAGAAGGTGCGGAAATCAAATCGTCTCTAGCAAGACGGTGAGTGACATCAATCAATGAATAAATTATTCTTTCGCGAGCAATATAGATTTGGGTTTGACTTTCTACACTAAGTGCTTGGAAAGAACTGAACTGAATGCACGTATACTTGTGATTAGACTGGACGACGTGGTGGCGATGGAAATAGAGGGTAAGAGAATTAAATAAACCTTGGCGTTCCTTTTGACCATAAATGATACAATATTTGCCTAGTAAGTGGATGAGTTTATGTTTTACGTTGCCTTAAATCGATTACTCATTACTCCCACGTGTCAGGTGTAGACCAAATGCATCTAAAATGTTGACTGAAATGCTATTGTCTCATCGACTGATCAGTTCTAATTACGCTTAAAATCGGATTACCCGTCGTTGATTCATTTCAAGTATCGGCTTTGTTTTCATTCAGGTCGTAGAAGAGTTTGCAAAAACAATTTCTCTAAGTTTATTTGTTTCAAAACTGTTCCCTTCCGGCAGTTTCGAAAACATGCAGTATGTTGACAAACAAGGTTTTGCCTTCGCCTGGAGAAAACATCGAAACAACAACTGCGGGTCCATCGGGTTCGACCGGTTTCACAATCTGTCGTTCATCCGATACCAACCGATTCCGGATTGAGGCAGATCATCCTCCGCGCGTCGCAGTTTTCTTCCGGATTTTTACGACTAGGTTTAGTCCTCAATTGCTGCGGTTGGCTCCCTGGAACTTATCTCATGTTCAGTAGGAGAATGGTAAGCAATATCTTTTTACAACGAACACACAACTATTTTTTTCCTTTTCTCGCGAATATGTGGAAACATTTTTTTTCTCGATGAATCATTTACCATTGTGGCCATAATGACGCTATCCCATTTGTACTTGTATTCTAGGGGTTGCGTGTGCCGGCCCAAGGGTTGCCCCATGCGTCGAGGTGTGTGTCACCGCCGAAGATCGCTTCGCTGTTCGCCGGGAAAACTGCAACGTGCGGTAATCGGTCGCAATGTGATCGCAAACCTTACCCGGCTTGAAAATAATCATCGCCAATGGCAAGCTAATTGCGTTCAATTAGTACAACATTGGAAGACGGACTCGGTTGCGCTGGGTGGACGCAGTGGGAACAAAATTGCACCAGAAACACCGTCCACAGCCAGGATCATTGTGGATGCGTCTAGAACTTTTCCAATCGCAACACAGCCAGTGAACGTACGTTTCCAGCTCTCTTGTATACTACTTTCGTTTAAGTCACATCACGTCCCAGCCGTTGAGGCAGCTTCCGCAGCTCTGGGCACGCGGTAAAATATTTAAATCACGACCGAGGCGCACATGGGTGGATCGTATACGACGTTCCTCGATGGCACCCGCCCGTCAATAATGAGGGACCACAGCAAAAAGCCACATAGAGTCACGCAATGTCTAGAACACATCGATCGAGCTCTGCACTCTAGGGGCAGCAAGATCTGGTCGTGAACGATCGACAACAACAGCGGGATAGCACGACGACGAAGACGATCTTAACCCGATTGACGCATCGAATGGTGCAGCGTAGATAGGTGACATAGGAGAGAGTGAGAGGATGTCTCTAGGTTGCAGCTATATGGCCACCCTCCCCACCGGGTAGGAGAGTGGGGGCGCACACATCTCCGATAAGGGCGCGCGGCACTATGGGATGGACGCAAACCTGATATTCACGACTTCTTGGTTCGATTAGCTTTCGGCCTTTTGTGCCTTTCACTCACTGCCCTTGTGGACAGACATAAAATACGTAACGGGTGTTGTACATTTCAAAAGCTCTATTCTTCCAGCCCTCATAAGCACTCAAAGCCTGCATTAGTATGGCGAAACTAATTCGCTACATGAGGTCCTCAGTACATTTAATAGATCTCGTCTTTAAAAAAGGCTATCTGGAAGTTACAATTTAATTTCATTTCATTCCTTTACTAACACGGCTGAATAGGGAAGAAGGGTGATTTCAACAATGTCCATGCTTGAGGGCTGTACATATGTTAGTACATTGAACGTTTCAGACAGTTTCCACTTCGAGTTCGAGTGTCCCGACAAGTTTTAAAGCATGTTTCTTTAAGCTCCTTCAAATATAAAACAATTGGTTTTCATCTGTTTGGAAGTTTTGGAGCAGAAAGTAGTTCTATATCATCTACATAACATCCAGTTTTCTTAAACAGCTAAAAATATTCGTCCGCGTGAAATTTAAAACGTGACATAGGTGAGGTTCCATTTCAGTTTTCCATCCATTTCCATTTTCCAAATAACTAATTTCTGTTTGCCATTTTTCAGCAACGGGTCTGGATGAATTTAAAAATATCCGTTACTTCTCTTCCTTTACTTTGCCCGGAAATGGTCCCATAGTTTCCGCCGGGGCAGAATCGAGCCGGCATCGCCACATCGAGTGTGTGGTTTGGTAATCGCGGTGCCCACGCGGCCCTGAGGGCCCGGTTGTGGTGCGGTGTGCGTACACACGCGCACGGTCGCAGTCGAACTTGTTTGCCTGTGGCGGCGCTGGAATATAGGAAGTGATAATGTTTTAAATCAACAGACTACACCAGACTGTTGGCTCTCGACGACAAAGATTCAGTTCTTCGCTAGCAATCCGATCGAGCGGACGCACTTCGCTCTCGTCACGGCCTCACCATTCGGTGGCGTCGCTAGAGGTAAAGTTTGGTCCCCTTTCTGGGAGGTCGTAGGGGAGGTTATTACTTTGAGTGAGAAGAAAGTGCATTTACTTAGCAAAGGACTGTAAACTCAAAATGAAAGTGTTTGAAGCGAAGAGAACGGCGTGCGTTGCTGTGGCGCTGCTCGGGTTGTTCCTGGGTCAGCAGCTGGGGCTGGTACACTCGTTAGAGGTGGCCGATTACGCTGCAGACCGCTACGAGCTGCCGCCCGCCCTCGCCCGGAAGCTGGAACGCTTCGCCACCCAGGCCAATCTCGAGGAAGCGCTCGACTACAGCCTGACGGTGTTCGAAAAGTCGAAGCGCCTGGAATGCGCAATCGCTGGCTCGCGCGTGAAGGTCGTCCGCGGTGGTCCGACGTACGCGCAGATCATCGACGGCCTGCCGACGCCCGAAACCCAGCGTCAGGATGTGCTGGCGCGCAACGTGCTCCGAGCGTCCACGTTTTTCGTCAATCGGTTCTGCGCACCCGCCGGCGTGCCCTCGTACGAGTGTGGCCTCCACCTGGGCGGCCTGACCGTGCCCGTGGGTGCGAAGTTTGGCCGAGAGTGTCGGACGCTCGTCGAGGCGAAGGAGTACAAGGACGAGTACCGGCGGCTGCTTCCGGCGGCGTACGACGACGGGATCTACGCGTTCCGACGCAGCACGGCCGGCGGTGAGCTGCCGCTGCCGAGGGAAATTTCCAGCAAGTTCCACTCGCGCAGTGTGGACGCACGGGACGCGACACGCTCGGTTGCGCTCGTCCAGTGGAGCCAGTTCATCGAGCACGACCTCGCCAAAACGACCGTGCAGACCATGCACGACGGGGTGGACATTGAGTGCTGCTCGGCGGACCACGGCCAGCTGTTGCCCCGCTACCGGCACCCGTCCTGCAAGCCGCTGCAGGTGCCCGAGGACGATCCGTACTACGGGAAGTACCGGACGACGTGTCTGAACTACGTGCGGAGCGCACTCACGGTCGGCGATGGCTGCCGGCTCGGTCCGGCCAACCAGCTCAACCAGGCCACCAACCTGCTCGACCTGTCCCAGCTCTATGGGAACCGCGCCAACATCACGCTGCTCCTGCGCACCGGCCAGAGTGGCCGGCTGCGGTCGCATCTGTTCGATTCGGCCGAGTACCTGTCGGAGGCTTCGAGCGCGAGGCTGTGCGCGGCCGACGCCAACCTCGAAATCGTCTGCTACGAGTCGGGCGACACGCGCGTCAACGTGAACCCGTACATCACCCTGCTGCACACGCTGTTCCTGCGCTCGCACAACCGGCTGGCCAAGCATCTGGCCCAGCTCAAGCCGGACTGGAGTGACGACCAGGTGTTCGCGCTGGCCCGCACCATCAACACGCGCATCTACCAGCGGATCGTGCGCGAGTGGACGGAGGCGGTGACGGGCGAACGGACGCGGCCACTCGGCGACACCCCACCGCCACTCTACCTTCTGGACGAGCGCGTCAGCAACGAGTTTGCGACGGTTGGCATCCGCTTCTACAACACGATGTGGCCGGGCGACATCACCAGCGCGACCGGTTCGTACGACCTGGAGAAGCTCTTCTACCGCCCGAAGGATCTGCGCAAGCGTGACTACTTCGTCCACCTGGTCGGCAGCGTGCTCGGTCAGCGCGCGATGGCCTTCGACACGGCGTACGTGGACGATGTGGCCCATCTGCTGTTCGGCTCGCGGAACGTCGGCCTGGACGTGCTCGCCCTGGACATCCAGCGCGGACGGGATCACGGACTGGCGCGCTACACCGACTACTACACGCTGTGCAACGGCAAACCGGTCACCGGATGGGCCGACCTCGAGTCCGCACTCCGGCCCGCCGATCTGGAGACGATACGCGAGACGTACGCCAACGTGCACGACGTCGATCTGATGGTCGGGGCGCTCGCCGAATGGCCTCGCGCTGGCGCCACCGTCGGACCCACGCTATCGTGTCTCATTCGCGAGCAGCTCGACAACTCGCTGCAGGTGGCCCGCGGACACGCGCCGTCGTCGGTGGTGAGCGAGAGCCAGCTGGATGCCCTGCTGGATGGGTACAGTGCGGCCCGGTTCATGTGCGATACGGCCCAGCTCGAGCGGGTCCAGCGAGACGTGTTCCGTGTGCCGGCGGTCGATAACCCGGAGTTCCCGTGCGCCCAGCATCCACCGCTCGATCTTGCTCAACTCGTTTGAGCGCGCACACAGGGTGTCCCAATAGCAGGCGAGCTAGAAGTAGTAAACGTTAGGCCAGTCACCACGCAACTCAGACACCAGCGAGCCCCACCTACGGCGTTAATTAATCAACGGAGAGAAAGGTCAAACGGCTCGCGGCCGGAGCCACCACCATGACACTTTGTCCGGAAATGGCGGCACGATTCGACGGGGATCGATTAGTTACGATACATTTGCGTTTCACGTGCCACCGCGTGGTGCGTAGCCTGGCCGAGGAACACCATAGGGATGTTTACTACTGCCTCCTTTGGGTTTCTCCATCCACTAACGTCTCTTTCTTCTTCTTTTTTTTTTCGTGCTCGATCGCATCTTGTCTCGCATACATCCATAGTTAGGGGGCGGATCGCTCAGTGCCATCCCGCGTGCAAGTATTTCCGTTAGTAATAATCCGTTAGAAATAATAAGTAAGCATCCGGTGTGACTTATATAAATGAGGGGAAACAGTCTGTGAAAATGACAATTATTTCTCTAAGTGCTTTTGCGCATTCCGCTGCGCCTTGTTGTGAAAATAAAAACTCCGTACCGTCCCTGTGTACTATTTACAACAGCCTAGTCTTCGAACGACGACGCCTTTATTTTAACGACTGTGGGGACGTTGTTTTTCCTTCGCCCAACGGTGCCTGCCTGCCGGTCCACCTTCGGCCTCCAATGGATGGATGGCCCATCTATTCTAATTGATTTGTTTACAGATGCTTACGAGACGACTCCGGTTGGACCGGTTTTGGCCCGGAGGCGCACAGCGCTCGCGGTACATCAAGTGCAAGTTCACGCCGTGGTTCGGGGCTGGAGGGCCTGCCGTTATCAACGTTCAGCCACCGGCTGTGTGTGTGTGCTCTGTTGAGCAATCGTCGGATGAGATAGGTTGTCCTCGATGTAGCTGCGCTGCGGGGGTTTCGAAACACTTGTCCAAAAGATTAATTGTGTCCTATGCTCGCAACCAGTTAGGAATTCGAGGGAGAATCCGGGGATGCATGCATTCTAGGGGATGCATGCCCCTAAGTTGGTTACATTTTCCTGCAATTGTATACATATTTATATGAGGTGGGGGTACCGGAACCATTAGCTCAGATAAGATAATGAGCAAGATGCAAGACCTTTATGCTGATCATGCTACTTTTACAGTCTTTCTTTTTTTTGTGGAAGTGAAAATTGTTTGTTGTACTGATGGATGCATAATGATCAATCAATATCACAAAGAAATATCGTTTAGTTTTTTAAAAGTAGAAACCCATAATTTTCAAACAAATGTGTGGTCCTTCCTTCTTGCTCCAAAAAGTGAAAAGCAATTACAATATTTAAAATTTGGTTTGCAAATACAATCAACACCAACTATTGAATGGTCAAATTGTTCAAATGTTCAATTTGTTTTTAACAAGCCAAAAAATACAATTTTTGTGCAAACAGAATGTAGCAATTATCTTTAGTAGCCTACAGACTGCGACCTTAACAACAATAAACCGTAGGAGTACATTTCATTTCCTCCGATTTTTTTTAAATTCTAACCTCAATCTGTCTCAGCAGTGTCGTCTGTCACAACACTGACTGGCTCGCGCCTTTTTTTGACTTGCCGGAAATCTCGAGCGAGCTGAAATAGTATTAATCAATAACAATTGCTGCTGCATATCGCCGCGCAAGTATTGGATACGACGGCCAGTTGTTGATAGGCTATGATGCAAATGTCGCATCAAAATCAGCAACAGTTACAGATAAACGCACAGCAGCAGCACACGATGAGCCACCATCAGCAGCATCAGGTCATGATGAGCCAACAGCAGCACCAGCAGCAACAGCAGCAGCAGCAGCAGCAGCAGCAATCGCACATAAACATGACCTCGCAACACTTCGGACTAAGCGCGTCGCATAACGCGAACGTCCTCCATCAGTCGGTGGACAACTTGCCGATGGCGCAGCAGCCGCACTACATGAACCAACAGATTAATCATAGCCAGGTCCAGCAACTTGAACGGCAGCAGTACCAGCAGCATCAGCAGCAGCAGCACCAGTTCCTTCAACACCAGCAGCAGCAGCACCTGTATCGACAGGGTCAGCTGCAGCAGGTGCAGGTCGCGGGAGTGGCTGACAAGGAAGCGGTGCAGATCAAGCCACAAGCAAAGCACGAACCGGCCGACACGAATCCTATGCTGTGCGTACGGCGAGGCTGCACCAACCTGGCCATCATCAGCGACGAGTGGGAGGACGAATACTGCAGCAACGAGTGCGCCGTCTCGCACTGTCGGGAAGTGTTCAATAGCTTCCACAAGGGCGACCCCTAGCCCAACTACACCCACCGGATGTTTTAACAAGGCGCCGGATTAAGGTAGCAGGCGAAAGCAGGCAAGCCTTGCTTTCCACACGAAACAATCGTGTGCTAACTAAGCAGGCTATGCGTTTAAAATATTTTCTCTCGTGTTCTTTTGTGAACGAACATCTCATCGTTTTTTTTTCACTTGAAACCTGAATTGAAAACTGTAAAAGAAACATTACAGGCGTAAAATAAAACATGAATTTGGTGGCTTTCACAGTATAGTATTTTTCGCTTTTCTTTCTTCCCCGCGGCAAAGCCGGGTAAAACTGCTAGTAGACAATAAGATAATGAGCTTCGTGTGGTAACCGCTTTAAAATATTGTTTATTCCTTAAGCTAAATAAACAAAAAAAAACAAAAAAAAACCTATGAATAGTGCTTGCATGCTTGCATCCGCAATAGTTCACCACTCCTCGTTTCCCTCGTCACCCCAACCGTCCTCCGTGTTTTCCATCTCATCCACCTTAATCTCTAACCGCCTGCTGTTTACCAGTGGAAGTTCTTCCTCCTTATCGACTAACTTCAACGGCCGCTGCGCCGGTGCTTCTTGTTGCTCCGTTTGCTTTTCTGGCGGTGAATGTAATCTCTCCAGCGAACCATCACCACCAGCATCGTCATTCCCGGCCGTCTCGTCGTCGTCACCGTCGTCAATGAGCAGCACGTTCGCTTTCTGGATGACCGGTTCCATGTCTTTGAAGAAATCGAACTCCTCGCCGGCACCAGGGTCGGTCTTTTTGACTTTGATGTCCAACCGCTCGAGGCTTTCCGCTGTTTGGGGCTCTCGGGATGGTTTTCTTTTCGATTCGAACGCACTATCCTGCGCTCCATTTGCTTCCGGAACGTGTTCTTCCACCACACCGTTACCGTTGGTGGCGCTGGGAGGATCTTCCGTTGGACCGTTTGGGGCCCAGCTGGCCAGCAGTTGATTTACCGTCCGCTCGTTCCCATCGTTCTCCCAGTCGCTCCATTCGTCCACGTCGATCTCCACGTCGGAGTTGGTCTGATAGATGTCCTCGCCCTCGGGCGAGAGGCGCTCGGGCATGATGTTGAAATTGCTCTGCGTCATCAACACCGACGATAGCGAGGTGCTGTTGTCTCCCCCGGCGTCCGGCACCGGGCTGCCCGAGAGAAACTCGCCCGATCCGATGACCGGCGTTATCGAGCGCACTCCGCTCCAGGGATTCGCTGCGTCCGGTATACCCTGCGGTCGTCCGTCGGCGAATATTTTACTACGATTTCCACCGATCACCACCGCCGAGCCAAGGATGGGCACGAGATCGGCCAGACAGAGTAGCGTTTTCGCTACCAGCACATCGTTGGTGTCCTTTATACCAAGCAAAAGCTGTAAAGATCAGATCGGGAGAACGATTTTGGTTGTCATGAATCCAGTGATTGATCAAAGCAGTGGTTAGTAACCTTCTGGCCCGCATACGGACTGCCCTTTTCTTACCTGAGGTAGTATGTGGTCTTGCAGATCCTCCTTGGTGAAAAACTCCACGTAAGCCGGAAAGTACTCCAGCAGCATAAGCCGTATCTGCGCGTCCTGCACACAGAACACCTGTTTGACCTTTGGCAAAATGTACGTCGAAAAGATTTTGGGCGTAAACAGCCCCGGTGAAAGATCGTCGTTTTTCGGGCGAAGCACGTACGGGGTCACGCACAGCTGGGCGGTCGTGTCGAGCAGCACGATGCGCGAGAGCAGCAGCGAGCACATCTGCTCGGCGACCGTTTCCGGATCGAACGAGCGCAGCCGGTCGGCTAGGCTGATGAAGAACTCCTGCTTCGCCTGGGTGCTCTTCAGCGGCAGCTCGGTCAGGAAGGAATGTATCAGTATGAAGTCATGGTTGAAGATGGGGTGCAGCAGGACGGCGGAAAGGTTCGGGCGCATCGCTGGATTCCCGTGCTTTAGGTGTGTCGCGCAGTAGGCCTTGAAGTCTTCCACCGCGGGAATGTTGATGTCCGTTTTGTTGTGCAGTATCTCCTCGCACATCACACCGAACGCAAACTGTTCCAGCGATTGGCCCTTGCTCGCGAGTTCGTTGGGATCGATCGCCTTGGTGTAGCGGTAGGGTTGTGATTTTTCCAGCAACGTCTGATTAAAATCGGCCGTCTTCCAGAGGTGCTCGAAGCCGGCCAACCTCCACGCCCCATCGTCCGTGACGTAGATGGACGAGATGCTGATGCTCAGATGGCGCACGGCCGCCTGCTCGAGCAGGAAGATGAGCGCGCAGAGAATGTTCCGCAGCCCAAGGCAAATCTGGACGTCGCTCGTAATGTTCAGGCACGTCGCCAGCGGTCGGCAACGTTCCGTGGCGAGCATTTTCAGCGAACCCTTGCTCCATGATGCAAAGTATTTCAAGATGTACGGGTGGCGATAGATTTTCAGGTTTTTGATCGCCCGCTCAAGCGGATTTTGGTTGGTCCAGAACTGTCCGTTGACTAGCGTTTCTCCTTGGAATATCGATATGCTGCTGGGGGCACCGTTTGCGTTTGGCAGCTCGCCATTGTACAGCGACCAGTAGTCGGTCACCTGTATGGCTTTCTTGCTGATTTCAACTCCTTTTAGCTGAGATTGTTCATTTCCCATAGCACAAACTGGAAACAAACCTTGGAGGGCACTAATTAGTACATTTTTTCCCCTTGCAAGCACTTGAAGACGGTCAGGATTCGTGGAGGTATGTTAAGATTCAGAAAAGAAAAACAAATCCGGCAGCTGTCACATGGGACAAACGGACGCCGTTTACAGTGTAGGGTTTAATACCTTGATTTAACTTTTTTGTACAACTATTTGTTTTTTATAAGAAAATAGTTAAAAACCCGTCAAAACCCAGTGATTTGTTGTAAAAAAAAAAGGAACCTCTTACCATATTAGTACCCTTCGCACAAATAACACAATTCGAAATAAAAACTGGAGTATAGTAGAAATGTGTTGACAAATTGATGAGAATGATATTCCTACCCCCCGACGTCATCAACCAGCTCGTGCTGTCACTTGCACGACGTTCGACCGACAGACCAGCGCCATCTTCTTTCTTTCTTTTTCTGTAGGCACCGACGTGTAGAAAACGTGCTGAACGTTTCGTGTGTCGGATTTTTCCCAAATTAAGTCGAAATGGTAGGTTTTCTGCGCTGCAAATGAGTGAAATTGTTTCATCAGTTCATGTTTTATTATTGTGAAGTGTTTTTGGCCCGGCCAAATGGTGGGAAGTAGCAATTTCGGTACAACATAACTTGTCGGGGTTTCGCAGTACCCGTCCGTGTGGACGTGGGTCGCTCTGACGAAATTTCAGCATCAGCGTTGAACGAAATCGTATATCGTTGCGTGTCTATCTTTTTGGTAGTAATTAACGAAATTGCTTCTTTCCAAATTTCCAATTTTAATAGAAAATGGACTGATATAAACAAAACGAACGTACTGTAGGTGATGGGGAAACCCTAACCTCAAATTCTTCGCTCAACTGATCCGGTTGTTTTTCACATTCCAGGGGTTCGTTAAAGTAGTGAAGAACAAGCAGTACTTCAAGCGGTACCAGGTCAGGTTCCGCCGTCGTCGCGAGGGAAAGACCGACTACTTCGCTCGCAAGCGCCTGATTTTCCAGGACAAAAATAAATACAACACGCCGAAGTACCGTCTGATCGTTCGTCTGAGCAATCGCGACATCACCTGTCAGATTGCGTACGCCCGCATCGAGGGCGATCGTATCGTGTGCGCGGCCTACTCGCACGAGCTGCCACGTTACGGTGTTAAGGTTGGTCTGACCAACTATGCCGCCGCCTACTGCACCGGTCTGCTGGCCGCTCGCCGTATCCTGCAGAAGCTGCGCCTCGATACGCTGTACGCCGGTTGCACCGATGTGACCGGTGAGGAGTACCTGGTCGAGGCAGTCGACGATGGCCCGGCGGCCTTCCGTTGCTACCTGGACGTTGGTCTGGCACGCACCAGCACCGGAGCCCGTGTGTTCGGCGCGATGAAGGGCGCTGTCGATGGCGGACTGAACATTCCGCACTCGGTCAAGCGTTTCCCCGGCTACAGCGCGGAGAACAAGAGCTTCAACGCGGAAATGCACCGCGACCATATCTTCGGTGTCCATGTTGCTAACTACATGCGCACGCTGGAGGAGGAGGATGAGGAGGCATTCAAGCGCCAGTTCAGCAAGTACATTTCCCTGGGCATCAAGGCCGATGATGTAAGTATCGCGCAGGAGAACCAGGGGCAATTTAAGCGAAAATCATCATTAATCAATCCACGTCCACTCAAATTTCTGTTGTCGATCTTTAATTAACGAGTCGCGATAGTTTCCGAAAGTGGACCACAGTAAGCTACGACCAAAACAGTTCGGAGTGTGCGGGATACTACTCACCTAGCAAACTTCCTTGATTTAATCGTACATTGACTCTCGATCATTGCCATTTTCCAATCATTATTTCCGAAAGACATAACATTAACAATATCTCTTTCTGATCGCACTGGTTTTTGTTTGTCTCTTGCAGATTGAAAACATCTACAAGAATGCCCACGCCGCCATCCGCAAAGATCCTTCCTTCACGAAGAAACCCGAGAAGAAGGTCACCAAGAAGCGATGGAACTTGGCCAAGCTCACCTTGGAGGCCCGCAAGGAGAAGATCGCCAAGCACAAGAGCGATTTCATGGCCAAGATCCAGGCCGACGTCGAGGCCTAAACGAAACGTTTCGCTTAGCCGCCGCGCGTCGTTGTCGACTTGTGCAAGTGTTATATCCTTACTCTTACTTCTCTCGCGCAGATACGGCGAGCAACAGAAAACATTCGTCTACAGTTTGCTTCTTTTCGCTGAAGATTAACATTATGTTTTAAGTGATTGTGGTTCATACGATCGACCGCGGTTGTAGGGGTGACATGCGTGTGTGGTGTGTGTTCGCAGGACAAGCTCATACTCATGCAAGGCTCAAAATCCTTTCCTCCTCCCGATGGCCGGCACATACCTTCCTATGTGCTGCTGGTGAATGAGAATCGGATGCTGATGATGATTACGATAAAATAGTGAATAAATGTAATGTTTCTATTCAGCTGAATTGGAATCAAACAATCTGAAGTTTGAATTTTTGTTGTTCGCGTTGTGTGGCCGGGATGAAGGGAGGGATAATGGAGATTCACTCATTTCATTTATTTAGACTATAAGTTAATATTGCCTAGAAAGGAGCAAAATATATGATACTTTAAGCTTATATGAAACAAAAAGAAACTACACTCTTCTTTTCCTACATTTCAGAGCAATGCCGCAAAGGAGGGCAAAGGATTAGCCCAAGTGTTGTCACTTTGTTTCAAATTGAGGAAATCAATTGGATGAGAAGTATTTGGAAGCTCACTAAGAGGTTGCTTTTGACCAGCTTAATCTCCATCCAACTGTATCCAATCGAGATTTTGATATTTTGGAAACATTTTTAAGAAAATCCTTATTGAATAGTTCTAGCGCACTAGGACCATACGAAATGGGAAACATAATTAGACATGTTTATTCTAAGTAAAATAGAGTACATTTTGTTCGGTGTTTAACGATAAAAAAGTTGACTAAGAATAAGTACATCTCCAAATAATACGTAAAATTATTTGTGAAATGCATATAATGAACTGACGTTTTAAAAAAAAAAACACCAAAATGACAATCTCGTTTTGTCCGGTGTGCATCGGTGTTTTCGTATTTATCTTGAAAATGTTACCGCTACAGAAACTTCACTGCACATTTTGACAGTTCACGCAAATATCGGTTGCCCTTTGTCAGCGAAGTACGCAGCCAGCGTTCGAAAGCGTTAGTGTGCGTGTGCCCCGTCGCCCCGCTCTTCGGCCTAAACTGCGGCCAAAGCGAGAGAGCTTGTGCAAAATCGGCTAGCGCCGTGCTGCTCCGGCCCGTTGGAAAGGCCACGCACACCAGCGCAGCCGAGCGCGACGGTTTTTTGAAAGATTCTCGCAACAAATGATCCAAATAGAGGTTCCGAAATAAGTGTTCCCCAGTCGCAAGACGAGTTAATTGTAAATGATAAATTGTGCACTCGCTTTCGCGCTACGGTAGCTCAGTGCCAGCGTAACGGAATAGGGAAACGTTGCAGGGAGTGTGTTCGTTCGTATTTCTAGTCGTGGTTTGCCGAATTGTTCGGTGTGCAAAGCTAAAGTGGATGGTACTCCCTTGCTGAATTGAGCACGGTATACGGCCATCTTGAAAGTGAAGCAACACAAACACACGCACAAACGCAGACACGTACGTTGAGCCGCACGCCGTTCCCGCACATACACAGATCGTCGCCGCCTGTGGCCGTGGTGTATAGTAGCTGCTGATTCTGTTAGAGCGGTTTCCGAGAGGAATCGCGGTTTGCCATCGAAAAGAATCCCGGGTTCGGCCGAGCGCCTTTCCCGCTACCCTCCCCGTCAAAGGCCAGGCGCACTAGCCGTGGCCAACCGCTCGAACGCCCCACTCTCCCTCCCCCCGATGGTGATTGCCGTTGGACGGTGGAATTAAGGTTTTTGGAAAAGCAAAATCGGGGCCTGTCCCCCCCCCCCCCCCCTCGAAACAATCACTACCACACTCGATCTCTCGCGCATACATCGTTGGTTACACGCGGCTACTCGCCAGTTGGGTCTAGTGGAAGGAAATCGGGCAAAAGCGGTGGCCGAGAAAAAGGATTGCATCCGAAAACTGCTTCACAATCCATCCGGAAAGGGGTCCTCCCGTCGTTGAACGAGCGCCGCACCCCCGGCGGAGCAGCGGCGAACGGCGGCGACGGATTGCTCGGAGCAGCGGAGCATAAAAGGTCGAGAAGCTTTTGGCAACGCGCGCCAGAACCATTCCAGCGGCCCGTTTTGCATGAGTAGATTATGTCTGATATCTGTGAACAGATGTGTACATAGCCATGGCTGCGACGCGAAAGTTGCAAGGTGAGACACATTATGGTTTTAAGCGAGAGTACTCATCGTCGCGATGGTGGTTTTTTGGTGGCGGCCGGAAAAAAAAAACGGAATCAAAGGCGGCTATGATGGACCTCCTCCAACCTCGTCCCCGATGTGTGGTGTTGTGGTGTGCTGAGAACGGAGGAACGTTAGATGCTTGGTCGCAGCTTGCTTGGTGGAGCTATGTAACCTGTTCCTTCGCTTCCTCTTGTAAAGTTTAGGGTCTTCACATTACATCCCTTCAGTCCCCCAGCCATCGCTGGTGCTTGTGAATAAATCTCAAACGAATTAAACCATCTTCCGTCCAATCCGGGTAAGCCGGGATAGCTCTGGAACACTCGGAGTGTGGATGTTGCTCTCTAGTCTTCGAAGGGCAAACCCATTAGGCGCGTTTTGGACATTTTCTTGTGATTTCGGAGGAGAAAATATCGACCCAGTGTGTATAAACATTGTGCATCGAGGGAGAACGTGAGACGACAGGCATGCGCTTCTTTTTCCCTCCCGCAAGATGCTGCATAAAACAAACGTTAGATTGTGTCCTGCTAGTTGCTCCCCCCACCCGCCATCCCCAGGGAGTTAAATCGGCTCTATCGTCTAGAAGGCGACAATGAGAGAACGGCAGCGTTAGGTGATTATGAGGATATGTGTGAAATCGGCCAGGAGAAATTGATGCTAAACGATGGGGGGCTGCTGTTGGAGAGCTTGCTAGAGGGGGATGATAAAGGGAGAGCTGAGCTGATCGTGTGTTTTTAACGTTGGAGGAACCCCCCTCCCAGTAAAACCCCTAACGAGCGACCCCTTTTATAAGAAACGTAGAAAAACAATGTATCGTTACCCTCTTCGCTACATCTTTAAACTTGCTTTTTTTTTGTTTCTATTGAAAGGCACTTGGCGCTTTCCGCGATACTGTTTGTTGGTATTTGACTCCGCCTGTGGCAATGGGGCAAAAGCGATACCGTCATTTACAGTAGTAGGCATTCCCTATTACAGTTGACAGATAGATGGAAAGCAAAGTAGTGGTGTGTGTTGACAGTAGAGAAATGACATTTGACGATCGCGTACGTTAGTAGGACACCAGTTTTGCGAAGAGGAGGAACCCAACCCCCCCGGTTTGATTCACCTGCTGCTGCGGCGACGAGGCCTGCAACGAGGAGAGAGAGATGCCACCACCAGCCACAATACGTGCCGTATCTTGCGATTCCACCGTGCGAGCGTGCGTATCCCTTACACCTTTCTTTTCTCATCACGTCCTCCGTCCGTTCTGCTTATTTCACAGGTGAAATCGATCGGTGCCTGAAGAAAGTCACTGAGGGTGTGGAAACGTTCGAGGATATTTGGCAGAAAGTTCACAATGCTACAAATAGCAATCAAAAAGTATGGCCGCGATTGCGTTTACGGTTGCGCACAGCGCCAACCGACACCGTACCCGAGTGCGTAAGCAGTGTGTGATAAAATTCTCGTTCCCTCGTTTTCGCACAGGAAAAGTATGAAGCAGATCTCAAGAAGGAAATCAAAAAGCTGCAGCGGTTACGTGATCAAATCAAATCATGGATCGCATCCGGCGAGATCAAGGATAAAAGCGCACTGCTGGAAAACCGTCGGCTCATAGAAACCGTACGTTTCTTCGGTTCTCATCCGTGTGTGCGCGCCGGAGGGAGGGGAGGGGCAGGGTGGCTGCCCGCCCTTCCCGTCCCTTTGTTTACTCATTGCTTTGCTTACTTTTTCTGTTCTCTTTTCTTTCGTCGTTTTTTTTCCGGTTGCAGCAAATGGAGCGGTTTAAGGTGGTCGAGCGGGAAACGAAAACGAAAGCATACTCGAAGGAGGGCCTCGGCGCGGCCCAGAAGATGGATCCGGCGCAGCGGGAAAAGGAGGAAATCAGCAGCTGGCTGACGTCCTCGATCACCTCGCTGCAGATACAGATCGATCAGTTCGAGTGCGAGGTCGAGTCGCTGCTGGCTGGCAAGAAGAAAAAGCTCGACAAGGATAAGCAGGACAAGATGGACGAGCTGAAGGGCAAGCTGGAGAGGCACAAGTTCCACGTCACCAAGCTGGAGACGCTACTGCGGATGCTCGACAACGACGGCGTGGAGGTGGAGCAGATCAAGAAGATCAAGGAGGACGTAGAGTACTACATCGACTCGTCGCAGGAGCCCGACTTTGAGGAGAACGAGTACATCTACGACGATATCATCGGCTTGGATGATGTGGAAATCTCTGGTAAGCCTCCGTCCTACGATGGACAAAGAGGGAGGGAAGGGAGGGAGAGACAGGGAGCGAATCGAATCGAATCTATGAGCAGGAGGAAAATGTGACATCTTTGTTTCTACGCTCCTCCCTTTCCCACAGGTATTCCGGTGTCGACCGGTACGGACAGCAATAACAGCAATGAAACGGCAGGCTCGCCCAGCAGTCTAATATCTGGTACTAGTCCGGCGCAGTCACCGGTGCTAAACTACAGCGCCAGCACGTTACACAATCACAGCAGCGATCTGTCCGCCGATAACAACAACCTGAATGAGAAGCGTTCGAAGAGCGAAGGCACGAAGATTACGGTACGTGATTGCGTTTCATCATTACCCGCTTTGCAAAAAACACAAGCGGCGCACCGGGTGCAGGAGATTTAAATGATTCCCCCGTTTTTCCCCGGTTTTTTCTTTCTTCTTCCGCCGCCGCCAATCCGAACAGCCGGTGAAACCGACTGCAATCCGCGCTAAGGTGGACCCGTCCGCGGCCGCTGCGAGCAATGCCGTCAACAACAATGGCAGCAGTAACAGCAGCACCAACAGCAGTAGCAGTAACAGCACCAGCAACAACAATACGTCCAAGAGCGGGCTGATCAGCTCGACGCCCAGCAAAAACCATGCTGCCGCGCCGGTACCGAGCATGCTGGTGCTACCACAGCCGCCCAATAGCATACCCATCATTGGACCCGCGTTCGCTGCCGTTGCAAAACAACATCCCAGTGAGTATAGTTTAGTGAGCGGAGTGCATGGTCATGCCGAGGCCAAAAGACTCATCCACAGTCGATTGCTTTGACGTTTTTAGAAGTCAAAGGAGGCTTTGACAGTGGCTAGCCTGCCTCGATATGTACATCGATCCATCCTTACAATCCTTATCTTGAACCATTTTTTTTTAATTTTAGAAAACGGCTCCATACTCCAGTCGAGCACGCCGGCAACGGTGGCCGGATCGTCAGCGCCGGCGCCTAGTGGTCCCCTGCAAACGCAAGCTCCGAATGCATCGAATGTCTTTAGCAACCTCAGTCAGATTATAAATGCATCTCAACCTAAGCTTAGTCAGCAGCTGCCACCGCAGCAGCAGCAGCAGCAGCAGCATGGGCAAAGCAGCTTACCGAGTGTCGCCGCCGTGGTCGCTGCGTCAAATAGTGGTACCGGTCAGTCGTCGGTGGTGCAATCGGCAGCATCGTCTCAACAGCAAACCCAGCAGGTGCAACAGCAGCAGCAGCAGCAGCAGCAGCAGCAGCAGCAAGCCCAGCAGATTCCTCCCGGTCAGAATTCCATGCTACTTCACAATAGCAACGCCCTGTCGTCGGCGTCAAGCACGGAGAGCAGCAATCATGTAATGAGTTCATCGTCCGCGTCTACCATCAGCAGTAGCGGGGCGAACGTTATTAATAACTGTGTCTCACCCAGCAATTCCGCAGTCAGTAGCAGGTAAGTGGCCCGTACCGACGATCCGGAGCTCTCGGCTGCATCGTGCGCTTACCTTTTGTTCGTTTGCTTGTTCCGAATCAGAGCATCACCCAGTTTGATGTCACCACCGCAGCAACAGCAACTGCTGAACGGTCCCACAACACTCGGTAAGTGGCTTTCCCTCGCCTCGACACGGACGAACCGACCGCGGTTCGTCGAAACGCTCGTCCGAATGGCGTAGTGTTGTTATTGTGTAACGTTTTGTGAGGCGAAGCAATGATTCATTGGCTCTATTTCGGTACTCGTGTGTATTCTAGCGCAAGAAGTGATAAATAGAACGGGAGTTCTCGAAACGGTCCCAAGCGCCAATCCCAACGCGTTAATGCAACAGCAACAGAGCCAGCAGCAGCAGCAGCAGAACGCCCAAGGTGCATCGGCAGCGGCGGCAGCCTCTGCCCAGCAGGCCGTGGCCGCGGTGGCAGCCGCTCATGCGGCAGCGGCCCAAGCAGCAGCGGCACAAGCAGCGGTCGCCGCAGCCGTGGCCGGTCAACAACAGCAGCAGCAGCAACAACAGCAGCAGCAGCAACAGCAGCAGCAGCAGCAACAGCAGCAACAACAGCAGCAACAACAGCAACAGCAGCAACAGCAGCAGCAACAGCAGCAACAGCAGCAGCAACAGCAGCAACCACAACCACAGCCAGCGGACACGAGACAGGCTGGGCAGATTCCTTCGAACCAGACCGTGCAGCCGCAGAGCGGCGGCCCGCAGTCGTTCATGGTCGACGCCACCGGTGCGCCAACCGCGGCCAACCTGCTACCAACGTCGTCAGCAACTGCCATCACGAACGGACCGAACACGATCATAAACACAAACTCTAGTATTTCGAACGCCACCAACGTGAACAGTGGCGCCGGCGGAGGCATGAAGGTGGCCGGCACGCACGATGCCTGCATACCGCCGCTACTCGGCGTGGCACCGCTCGGAACGTCCAAGCTGCAGAAGGAGCATCAGATACAAGTAAGCACGAGACGGCATATGCCTTGCCTTGCGCAATTCTTCAAATGGTGTGTGTCCTATTGATAATATTTGCTCTTTCAGTTCCAACGGATGGAAGCCGCCTACTATCATCTGCCAACACCAAGCGATTCAGAGAGGCTCAGGCCGTACTTGCAACGTCAACCCGTGCAGACACCACCGCACTTTCCACAGGTGAGTTAAAAGAGAGTCTTTAAGCGTGATTATCGAGAATTGCGGTCAAAGCGTGGCCTACTTGTTAAAAGTAGGATATATTGGTAGGATGGAACGAAATATTTTTTTTTTAATTCTGCTACCATGAGACAGATAGATAAAGTAAACTGTTATAATCTAAGTAGCTTCAGGAAACGTAAGCTCAGGCTGAAAAGTAGGCTCATTCTGAAAAGTAGGCTTAGGTTGAATAGTAGGCTCAGGCTGAAAAGTTGGCTAAGGCTGAAGTATTAAAAGAAACCACCAAACACACGACTTTAACAAAATCGACGTACGGGGGTTAAAAAAAATGCAATGCTCGATCCATCGATTGACTGTAATAACTTTTAATAACTTGTCTCAAGGATTTTTTTTCGTGTACCATGTTATGTGTATCAATTGTACGTAGTTCACACATTCGTTATTGTAATTGTTCTTTGTACGTTCCATTTGTTAGCAGTATTATAAGGTTACTTACATGGCAGTTACACACCGTAGATATTCACTTTATACATGGATAATTGTTTGACCTCTGCCTTTTTCATTTTTATCTTTGGCCCAGTATTGGTTTGCATTTAATATGATGTACTCTGTTGTATGGATATTCGTTAAACGCGTAAAAATTTACATTTGTTGAATAATGTTTGTTTTTACCCTGTCTCGTTTCAGCAACAAATTCCACATTCTGACACGATTGAGTTTTTCCAGCGTCTCTCGCCCGAGACGCTCTTCTTCGTGTTTTACTACATGGAGGGAACGAAGGCCCAATATCTGGCCGCGAAGGCGCTGAAAAAGCAGAGCTGGAGATTTCATACGAAATATATGATGTGGTTCCAGCGCCACGAAGAACCGAAAGTGATCAACGAAGAGTACGAGCAGGTAAGCTTTCTTTCTGGGTGTGGGAGGTCTCCTGGGAAGGATGAAGGGGAGGGGGGGGGGGGGATTATTTTTGACCCCCAGCGGACATGTGTTTGATCGTGCCGTTGTTATGCTCATATTCTTTCTTTCTCTCGCCCCTTAGGGAACCTACATCTATTTTGACTATGAGAAATGGGGCCAGCGTAAAAAGGAAGGGTTTACGTTTGAATACAAGTACTTAGAAGACAGGGACCTGAATTGATCTTTACAGATTACGGAACTCTTTTTTTAAAAAATATTGTGGAAAAGCGAAATGATACGAAAAAAAAATTGATCAATAAAAACTATAAAATGTTCTGAAAAAAAAAAACAAACAAAGCAAAACAAATCCAACCCCAAAAATAATCACACAACTCAACGAACGAGCGGCAGAACAACCATTGCAAATGCAGCCGGGCTCATGCTGGAGGATCACGACGAGCAGATGGTAGTTCACTGCTGGAGAGCAAGAACCCTGCAACACCCTTCGTCTTGCTACACTTTTTAAGTAATGAGGATCATGTTGAAGATCGCTATCGATCGATGATGTGCGATAAAGAACGATGTAGCTGACGAATCGTCTTCGAAACTCCGGAAGGGCTCCTTGGTTCGCAGCTATCCCGCCGGTATGGTATATACGGCGAAGGCATTCTCTACTGTTTTTTTGTTTGTTTTTGTTCTACCTTTTTAGATCGAAACAAAAGGGGATTTCCCTACTATTTCGTCCCAGCTGTGCGTGCAGGTTCAATTCTTGCTTTTTTTTTTACTCTTGGTGGGGATTCCAGAGCATGAAAGAAGGTTTCCCTAAATGAAAGCCCTTTCATCTGCGAACAAATGGACTCGTAATGGCACCGGCACGGACTCCCTGCATTAATGTTGGAAAGGCCTGTTTCCTTCCCATCTCAGCCACCCAACCCGGCCTGTGCGTTTGAGCAGCAAATCCGTGATCCTCTTGGTTGATACTACAAAGTTTCGCCATCATCGATCAACTGAATACTTTCCCTCGGAACCGAACCTGGCGGTGAGCCTTCGAACAGGCGAATTGGTCAGCTCATTAATTTACCACCAAAACCGATTGCATTTTTAGCGTGCGCTTGTAGCGGATGTCCCACAAGCTGGGACGAGCGACGATGAGGAGTAGTAGCAAAAGTTCGAAGGTGAATGAAACGTAGAGGCGAAAAAAAAACCAACATATAAATTCATTCATACACAGCGTAAAATAATCCCCTAGATTGATTGTTTTGATTTTTGACGATAGGAAATAGCTTTTAAAACAAACGAAAAAAAAAAGAGGAAAACGAAACTGAGAGGAAAATTAGAGAAAACCATAAAAAGTATGCAAAACACAAAACCGCGATCAAATAAGCGTTAGGCTCCCTTCGCCCCGCGGCGACGCATTGCCGACCGGTGGTGACGTGTCTATCCAAGGGTCTCATTCCAATGAATGGGATGCATGGGAACCACGGACATCCGGTGGTACCTACGGACATCGGGGGAAGTCGTTCCATTCCGGGGGTGATGTCCGTTTGTTTAGGTTTTGCGGTTTTTTTTTTTTTAAACGAAGCTCTTCCGTACGTCGTGCGAGCGAGAGCAGCAACCTTGTAAAAAGCAACTGGAAGCCAACAATCATGTCATAGGTTACGCATAGGGAGAGTTCGTTGATCACCACAGCATAATGTAGAGAGCGATCGTTCAGTAGCCGAAAAAAAAAAAGGTGGAGTTACGAGATAGAAGTGTAAAGTGACATTGTTTCCCAGTATTCTCGGTGCACAACCCAACTCAACCCCACAACACAACACAACACGACAGCGTCAGATCCTTCCTGCCGCACCATCATCGCGGCGGAAGGACGTTTTCAGTCCTCCACAGTATGTGTACCGTTTCGTTTTCCGTTTGTTACTGTTCCCTTTTTACTTCTGCATGTTTTCAGCGCTTTGTAGATTTGAGAAGACGAGCCAGAGGAAATCTCAGAGGCAATAGTTAAAAGAAGTATCTGTTCTTGACCGAGTAGTTTGTGTTTTAATGCGAAGAACTTAAGAGGACACACGTATGGCAGAAATATTAAATACCGATAGGTACTGGGATAGGTTTCCCCCGCTCTAAAAAAACGAAAAAAAAACCATAAGAAGTAGAGTTCGTTGGCCATCGAGAGCAGGGGCGTCGGAGATGGAAGGGTAACACAATGCCCTACCTGCAGTTCTCGAATATGAAATAGTAGTACATGACAACATGAACAAATCATTCGAAAAGGGATAAGAGGAAAAAAAATCACAATAATGAAACATAATTGCAATTACAGCAACAACAAGAAAGCCACTGAATCAATTCCACTCCGTTGCGTGTTGTTGCAACTTTCAAAGTTATTCGGTGGGCAAAAAAGAAAAAGCCGCACAGGATAATTTAAGGGAAGGGGTATTCACATCGGTTTTCTTCATCGCGCACGTGTTTGCGCTAACCATTTTTGATGAAAAAATGGCTCTCAAATCCAAGCCATGTCTTACCACCCAGCGGGGGTCCCATCACCATCGATAGAAAAACATACAAAAAAAAAGTAAAACTATCCGGCAAACGGCAGCAGTTTTCCCCGAAAGGACATTTCCATCTCTGTTAGTAGATTGTGTATAAAAAAAAAGGAATGCGAAAAAAAAAAGTGTTCAACAGGGTGAAACGGAACGCAACTGCTCCATTTTGTTTGTTGACCGGAGACATAATAGGCTTACTACTTGCGGTTGATGGTGGCGATCGGCGCCGCTTATCGAACCGGAAGAGATGGCGTTTCCGGGATAGGATTAATTACAAACATCCCACCCCGGCCCTCCGTTCCCCCACGGTGTACTCTCCGAATCCGAAGAGGACACCATGGTTGACGCGCACGGTTTACGCGGTTGCAGCAGCATCCCAACAACAACACGGGTTTTTGTGAGCCTTCGAATGCGGCAAAGTTTCATGATAAGCAAAAAAAAAAAAAAAAAACAGACAAACAAATTAACGATCGCTCAGTAGTAAATAAAAGAAAAGAAAAAGAACTGATTCCGAGTGCAAAGAGTGTCATTCCACGTGTGGAAGTGCAGTGCAGTTTATTTCTTTTTCCCTGGTAGGCTGTGCACTTCCGAAAAACGTGAATGACGCCAAAAGGTGGGGCAATTAACGCGCTAGAAAAAAAGAAGATAAGAGCACATACAAGACATGATGGTGTATGTTTTTACGAGCAAAAAAGAAACAAACATTAAATTGAACAAAAAAAAAACACACAAAACAAAACAGAAAACGAATCACGAAACCCCCTGCGCATTAAAATGGGAGAACAACGGCCACACCACACAATAAACTTTACCGTGGGAGGGAAATGGAAAGCAGTTGCCAAATGAAGATCAATCGCAGCAACCTGTTTCTCTTCGACCTTTGGCAGCGGAAGCACGTGGATACTTCTCGCGACACGAATGACGATAAATGAAATGAACAAAACAACTGCATTAAAATGTGATTTATAATTATAGATAAACTGATTGAGTAATTATTAATGAAATAAAAGCTCTATATATTAACGGTGTGTTTTTTTAATTTCTTACATTACAACCGGTGGACTGTCCGAGGTGGACGTTTAAAGTGTTCGTTAGTTTGCATGTTGTTGAATAATTTTGCGTCTAATTTAAATATTGAAGTATTCTTGCAATGAAATGTTAGGCCATTTTGAAATTGATTTTTGGACGCGGCTATTGCACCTGATGTGTGTTTTTTTAATTATAATTTTAGCCTCTGAATACTTGTCACAGATTACAGAGTTTTCCTTTAAGCATTTTCTTTCTTAATGTTTTTCCTTTCACTTCCGCGCGTGACAAACATGGTGCTGGCTGGTTAAAATCAAAGTAATCGCTTGTCGTTTGAATATAACACTTTTCCACTCCAATTTCCATAGGGGTTGTGCAGGTGCACCATAGGGATGTAACGTGCGCAGGGAGAGAGGCTCAGGATGGACGGCATGAGAATTAGAGACGAGAGAATGAGAATGGAAAGCCAACTGTAAATTTAAGTTGTGTTTCTATCCTCAGGTTACTGAGATTGATTGACTCGTCATGGACCAATTACTTGTGTGATAAATTTAAAAGGTATATTTATGAGTATTTACAGTGCCTTGCGAAGGGAATATTATATTTATTAAGTGTAAGAAGAAAATAAATAAATGTTACATTCCCCGGGACACGACGGGCTGTGGCCACTGCGCACACTCGCATGCTGGCCCGTCACCTGTTGAACGGTCATCGGCGTTCCGTTGTCACTCCATGGACCATGTAACGCCTGGAGGGGCCCGATGCCCCGACGGGTTCGGCATATGCTGCGGCTATTTATAATGCACCGTGAAAGTATTGATCAAATACTGGCAACATTTTGAATGCCCGTAGTGGATCCAAACGTGTACAAACGTGTGCAAAATGGAGCTGTCCGACCTTCCAAATGAGGTGAGTATGCATGAATGAGGCACAATTTTTCCTTGGACTTAATTGTCCAGTTATACTTGCTATTTTAGATTTTGGGGAAAATTTTCACCCACCTGCCCGTGGAAGAGCTCGCAACGGTTTCGCTGGTGTGCACGGGCTGGAGTGAGATCATCCGGACGTTCATTCTACCGAAGCATGCCCTGGTGCACATCCGGCCGGTTCATCCCGTGACCCACCGGCTGGTTCCGATGGAAGCGATCCTGGCCGAGCTGACGGCCAAACCGTTTGCGCGGTGCAACGTCAAGCTTACCATTCCCAACGACGAGCTGCCGCAGCGGGCCGAGTTTGGTCTATTTTTCCAGCACCAAGGTCACGCCCTGAAATCGCTGGCGCTCCAGGTCACGCAGCTGTCGGCGGATGTGCTGGAAGTGTTTCCGACGCTGTACAATCTGGAGTGCCTCACCGTCACGAGCGAGTCGGAGTCGCTGTATGGTGGTGCTGCGGTTCCGGCGAACATCGAGACCGCCCTGCGGTCCCTCAAGTCGCTCAGGCGCCTCCGGCTGCAGCTGGCCAGCTACTCTATCCTGCGCAATGTGGCGTTCCTCGCCGGAAGCCGGCTGGTGTCGGTAACGTTCGAGCGGTTCGAGATGGAACTGCATCATTTGCGCCCGCTGCTCAACGACCACCACGGGACGCTGCGCGAGTTGACCGTTCGTGTGGAGGAGCTGAAGCCGCTGCTGGCACTGCTGAACTCGTACGAGCGGTTGCAGTTGTACCGGTTGAACGTGAAAAGCGCTGGCAACGAGGATGATTTCTCCGACGAGTTAATACGGCTGTACGGGGCGCAACCGCAGCTGCGATCGCTCACGATCGGCTCGGAACTGTCGCTGCGGGCGGTGGAAGCGTTGCCGAAGCAGCTGCCGCACCTGCAGGAGCTGGACATCATCGCTGAAAGCATCAACAACTGCAAGGCGTTCCGCGAGCTGCGCCACCTGCGGAAACTCACCCTATGCCTGTACGACGTGCGCGCCTGGGACGAAACGGTGGCGCTCGAGAGCGTTACCGAGCTTTCGCTGGCCGTAACCTTCCCGCTCATTTCGCCGGCCATCTTCTGCTCGTTTCCGCGCCTGTACCGGCTGTGCCTGGAGGACGTGGACGACGAAACGCTGATGCGCGACATCGTCGTCGTGCGGACGCTGCTGGAGCAGATGCGCCACGTGCGCGTGCTCGATCTGGAGAACTTTGTGTTCCGCGAGCGGGAACTCCTGGCCGACGGTGTGGTGCGCTTCGAGGAGATGGCGAACCTCACCTGCCTGCGGTACAGCTGCCGGGACATGTCGGACGCCTCGCTGCTCACGATGAGCGTGCCGAATCTGCGCGAGCTTGTCCTAACGCACTGTCCGCACGTGACGCTGAAGGGCGTCTCGTTTCTGGTGCGCAACTGTCCGCTGATCGAGCGGCTCCATCTGGAGTCGAACAAGCGCGGGTTCGACGACGACTGTCTGGCGCTGGCCGTGAGAAAGTTGACGCACCTGCGGCGGTTGGGGCTGGTGAACCTGCGCGCCCTAACGAACGCTTCCGTCGAGGCAATCGTCACCAGCTGCTTCTATCTTTTGGTAAGGACGGTGGTGCGATCGATCGTCGATAGAGCTTGTTTTAGCTCCATTCTATAATTGTTTCCTTTGGACTTTTGTACGCAGGAGCTGACCGTAACCCACTGCGTTGGTATCACCCTGGAAAAAGCGGATGCCATCGAGCGGCTGTCCGCGGTGAAATCGTTGAAGAATTTAGTCTACAGCTAAGCATCAGGTTCATCACGCCTCGCAACAAACGCGCTTACGCTTTAAAGTGTGTTACAAACATACTATTTCGATTGCTATCAATAACAACAAGAACCTCCAGGTGCACGTGCTGAAAACATTAAAGACAAAGTCAAAAAGTAATCTTATATCCATAATCCTTTTATTTACTTTTGTTTACTATATATCTTTATTATCTGCAGTACAATCTAATTGTCGACGATACCATACCCTTTCCTTCGTGTCCACTGCAGTCACTTTCCCGTTTCCGCATCGATCTTTAACAACTTTCCGCGTTTTCCCATCCCGGTTGATTAAACACACACACACACACAAATACGTTCGGTTCCTACACTGAGCTATCATACCTATCCATATATATATATATATATATATATATACTTCGATCGGTTTCCGGGTTTTCCCGGGGCCTCTCGCGCGTTTGGATGACAATTGGCTATATCACTTGATGTTGTAATTCGCTACAAAAAGGGCCTCCGTGAGAATGGTGATGATGATGATGATGATAAAACCGCGATCAAATGGTTTTTGCGGAAATATGCGAACTAACAAATCCGTATCCGTATAATTGGTGACTACCTTTTAAAAAGCATCTAAATGTGTAACGCCAGAGGCGGCCACACGCCATTCAGGTCACACGCTTGCAATCGTATAATGTGGTTTGTTTTTATCATTGTAAAAAAAAAAACAGAAGCTACCTTCTAACGATTTCGTACCTTTTCACGCGCGTACGCGAAACCTACACCATCGCCATAATGGATCCAATTATTTTAAACACCTAATTAACAACAGTGCCCGCCCTTCAGAGATTTGCTTTCAATATTTAAAATATTAACCCTCAAGCAAAATTAAAAGTTTTTTCTTTAGCTTTAGTTTCTTTTACATAGCTGATCCTTTTGACAACATCCCACCTTTTAGTATCATGAATGAGGAAGTTAAAAAACTAGCAGGAGAATCTCTAAACTTTGCGGGTCACTGGCTTGCGGACACGCGACATCATTGTAGGATTTGAGAAGGATTTGTGTGTTTTTTTTTAAATTTAACAAAGCGCACAAACACGGTTGTGTTTCAATTTTCCAGAACCCATAAACAATCGTGGTTGTATGGTACATTGTGTATAGTTAAATAGTTTTGTTTCTCTTTGCTTTTGAACATTCGTTTGGTTGCAATGCGATACGTATTGTTGACATGTGTTTAGACGTTCATTTACACCTTTATCTGCAATGTTTCGTCGTTTCCCTCCCTGGATTTCTTTTGTTGCGATCGGTCGAGCCAGCCCGCCTAGAGCGTAATTATTATCCATGGTTCTTACTTAAGAGCATGGTAAAGAAGTAGTAACAAACGTAACGAAAAGCCCGCATTGAAAAGTTGTGTTGAAAAAGCCGACAAACATTCGAAGGAAAAGTAAGTAACTGCACAGTGTTTAAAATGTCGTTAAGAACGTATCAATTCATAATTTGATTTCAGCTTGAAAACATGGACAAAACTGAACTGATTTTAGTGGATTTTCGTTTGCACTTATGAGCTTATCCTAAGCCAAACACGTTGCTATAATTATAATATCTTACAATTAATTCAAAACATAAAATAATGAGACACACTTTCTAACAGCGCGCAATGTATCACTTTTTTGCTGTTTACTACCTGCATTGATTGGGTTGACTTATGTACTCCAGTCGATGTAAAACGCATGAAGAACGCGGGCTTCGAGCGTCAGCATCCACTCAAAAAAAAAAAAAAAAAAAAGCCGATATGCGATAATCTTGCTCCTTCCGTTTGAGCCATTTCCCTACACGAACTACGTTGCCTAAAGCCTTTCACCACCCTCACCTCATAAGATACTCCCTTCGCTACTTCCTCGTACTACTTGTTGTCGTTTAAAAACTGTCCCCCACTCCCGGGAATTGTGCCTCATTGTTGGCTAGTGTATTTGACCCATCCCCTCCCCACGTAGTATGAGCTCTTTTGCTAAACTGTACTCTTCTGCTAGTTCAGTTGCCAGTATAGTGAAAACAACTATGGTGACATTCTTATGCTCTTGAGTTACGCCCTTCCTGTTACGCCTTCATTATTTACTTATGTTCTTTTTTGTTCGCTCTTTACGAAAGCTACTTTATGTATGTCGATGCAGTGGCGAACATTAACTGTATACTAACGATAGCTGGTGTTTTGAAGGGATGGTGTGCATGGCGGCTTGCATAAAAACAGGTTTCAAATTCGGCCAGCATAAACCCTGGACCGTTGTATGTCATCAAAATCTCCGCACGCTCGAGATCGGCTTGCTGCGATTTGACTTGTCTCTTCTAGATTCATAGGCTCCCTAGATCAACGTTGCTTTTTCTCCATCTTTCATTTCTTTCTTCTCTATCTCCTCCATTCATTATTGTCCTCTTCACGCGGGGACACGACACACAGATGAACGCACGGGCCTACTGGGGACGGCGGGCAGGGAACGAGCGTTGCTAAGATACCTAAGAAACGGCTTCCCATTTGCTACAGTTACACTTGCCCCAGACAGTTTCTTCACTATACGTTTCTTCTCTACGAGATCCTTGTTTGTGTTGCTTGAGGGATTGTTTCGGTTTTGTTTCGCTAATGTCCGCTAATTGATTATGCTTCACACTTTTCCGTCTTCTAATGGTGTTCATAAGTTATTATAATGTTTCTTGTTTATCATCAGTATATCGGCATTCAGAACTGCCTCTAGGATAGTCATTTGAGATTTTGTTTGCTTTTTTTTAGTAATTCGATTTCCGTTCCTGTTGCTTTCAGTTTCAGTGCATACAACCTTTTCACGCCACCAGCAAAAGGGGCTAAGTAGTCAACATGTTTGAAAGATTTTTTTTTCTTTTGTTTTGGTAAAGGTTTTGCTTTCTGTGTAGATAAGATTCACTTTTAAAAATAGCAGATGGCTATGCGACGACGAGATTCAATGCTATCAAAAAGGGGGAGGGCGAATGAACGGTTTCCAGGGGTGGAGATCGGCAAGCTAGTTAGCAGCCGACGCGCTGCTAGTGATGCGGGAGCACTCTCCCTCTATCGAGTGGGTGGAGGCCACCGGGGCGGCGCTCCGGTCAGTCTCATGCGTTGCTGTTCATCATCGGGATTGTAGGCTGTTTGAGGAGAATCCTGACTGCAGACTAGTCATCGAGCCCTTGTAGTTGGCCGAGCTGAGCACCTCGTGGAAGTACATCAGCTGAGCTGGACCGTCGGCAGACGGTGGGCACATCCACTGTAGGACGTAAGACCCAATGGTGGCCATTTCATGGGAGCCCTAAGGAAAAATTAGATAACAATTGATAGAATCATTCATAAGAAGTATTATTTAGGTTGGTTATGATTGTTTAAATAAACTGAAATACATTCAGTATTTCTACAGGCAGTTAGTTACCTGAACTCCTTCTTTTGGGCGACATTTGACGCTCTGTTCAATTTTCTTATAGCTCACACCTTCCTTGAACTCTGGCGAGTCAAAGACCGAAGAGAAATTGTCTGCAAAAAAGACAAAACAAAAAAAAACAGTAAACCAAATTATTACCCACCATTTCACCCTGCTGCTCCCCCACGTGACTAAACCTACCAATCCCGCGCGCTCCGAGCTCCTGGTCCGTGTGGTAGACCGCAAACAAGGTGTCATGTTTCAGCACCTCAAAGTCCCACGTCAGGACGCTCTTCGGATCGGTGTTGCGGATGATCAGCTCGAACAGCTGGCCCGGCTTCAGGTCGACCGACTTGTACAGCCCATGGTGATCGGGCGCCTGCACCGCACCATTACTTCCTTCGATCGATTCCGACTTGTAGAGGTGCTTCGGGACCAGCCCGCCCTCGTGGATTAAGGTCTGTATGAGTTTAGGAAGAAAGAAATGGGATTAAGTAATACAGAACCAACAAGTGGAACCAAATGCGGAGGACGAGAGAGCGGGTAGAGCTTAACGCAGAGCTAAAACGCATTGCATGAACGTTTGTTTTTTTTTTTTAGAAAGCGGACAAATTCGGGTGATTTACCAAACGGCAGCATTAATGGTCGGTGTTTAATGTAAATCAGTTGTAGGACAAAAAAAGTCTAGCTTATTGTAATGAAGGACTTCGTTGCAAGCCCACTACAAAAATATGCGAGATAAAAAGAGAATGAGAGCAAAAGCACGTGGATCATGAAATCACAAAAATAAGATGCAGGAGACTAAGGACAAAATACGACGCGGTTCATCGACGGTAAATTGGTGAACAATCGAATGATGCTATTTTTTGACACTTTTTTCGAATTCAAGCGGCTAAATATGCGATATGAGCGCGCTAGCGTGAAAGAGGAATCAGATCAAACGGGACAAGAGTTAATAAACGAAAAACAAAACACGAAGAATATGTACATTCTTATCTTACACAGTGACATGCGCTCAGAAAGCAGCGCGTGTACAGTTTTGCCGGTACCGGTTCCACCACCGTCAGTATGCTTGGCTGCACGAATCGGTGCGAGGGGTGTAAGGTACGGTACGTGTTAGTAACTTTTAGATCAATTCCCCCGGAATCCGCCGACACAAAGTATTAGAGAGAAAAAAAACGGAGGAATAGGATACTCGTGCAAATTTCCGAACCGATTTCGTGATTCCAGGAATCAGATCACTAAACAGACCGACTGTTGGTACAAGGAAAGGAGGGAGGGAGCGGGTTCTTTTCATCGTTTCTTTTTTTCCTGATCTACTCACACTGCACGATCCACCCAGGAAGCTGGGAATTTTGTCCGTGTGCACGTACTGCTCGATCCCGTCTTCTGCGTTCAAACAGTCCGGTCCGCCGAAGAACAGAAACTTGGAGCGGGTGTTTTCATCTGCAAACAGTGGATAAGATAAGACCAATCATGCTACACGGACGCCAAACCGGTTTACGCCAAAACAAAATAATAATAAACAGTAATAGTAAAACCGTACCGATAAAGGCGCTCACGATGGTCCACAGGACGGGGAATACTCGCGGCGCGCGTACGATCAGCACCCGGCCCATCGTTTCCGGGTAGTTCGTCTCGACCGTTTCGATGATGCGCAGGAGCGCCTTCACGCCCGGCCGCCACAGGTGCCGCATCGAGAGGCCGTCCAGGTCCACCAGCAGGCACCAGTTCCAGATCGGTTTGCCGAACACTTGCGTCGCTTCCTTCATCAGCTTCAAGCCTTGCTCGCAGATGTGCAGCGTCTGCAAGAAAAGCAAGAGGAAGAAGAAAGGGTGAAGGTAGCAAAATGTATTGATAACAACCGGATCCGGAGGGGAGGCGTTTAAGCGGCGTCCGCGACCGAGTGGTTAATTTGCGCACTGACCGCAATACCACGCTGAGCTAGAGCGTGCGGACGATAAGAAAGGCACCGGGAATGGTTCTGCACGCTCTTTGGCCTTTTAGTTGCAGATAGGAGGAAGATGTTTTTTTTTTGTTTCGCTTTGCTTTTCGTGTGAACGCAAACAACCACCGGATTTTTTAAGCGTACCAGTTTGAGTAGTTCGTCTTCGCCGACCGACTTCAGCAAACCCTTGACGTCCATCGTACCCAGCCGGAGGATGTAGAGCGGGCGCCCGTCCTTGTCGTGATGATGCCAGCCACCCGGGAAGTACTTCTCCACGACGGCCGGCGTTTTGTACTCGCCAAGGATATCGTCGATGCGGTGCTCCTTGCGCCACTGGAGCGACTCCTGCAGCAAACCGGTGGCCTTGTCGATGCTGAAATCGCGCGCCCGCAGAAACCGAAGCAGCGTTTGGTAGTCCGGCACCGGGTGTTCGGTGGTTTCCTCGAGTCGCTTGCGGAATTGTACCAGGTTCGATTCCTGCAGCGGCGTCAGCTGCCCGAGGTGCTTGGCAATGTAGTCCGCGTCCAGGATGGAGTTGTCGCGGGACAGGGGAGGCTTCTCCGACATGGCCGTGTTGGTGCTGGAGGTGTTGTTCGCGGTGGTGCTGGTCGCCGTCACATCACTTTCCGACCACCTGGACAGAGAGGAGGAAGGGGAAAAAAAAAACGATTGAAAACTTGCCGTTACCCTTTCAGAGGGCCGTTCGGGCGCTCCTACCTGTCCACATGCGTGATGCCCTCCTGTCGCAGCTCTTCGACGAAGTACTCGATGATCTCCTTGCCCTTGAGCGTCGTCTGCGTGTACTGCTTCATGCCCATCTTCTCCATCGTGTGCTCGATGCCGAAGAAGTTCTTGATGTCAAGCCTGGCCGTCTGGTCGAAGCACGTCCAGTCCGGGTTTTCAGGGTGCGCAAAATAGCGGCACTTCTCGAAGATTTCCACCCGCGTCGCAAACGACTCGTTCGTCGCCTCAATGCTCAGCGTGCGCGCCTTCATGTCGAGGAAGTTCTTCTGGATGAAGTACACCACGTCCACGCCGATGATCTTCTTGATGAGGTACGGTGCCTCGACCGCGATTCTGCATCGCCGCTTCGTTTCCCGCCGTGCCCCATTATCGAACACGTTGTCCTCGATCACCTCGCAGTCGAGCACGATCGGCATCTGCGGGCAGACCGGAAAGCGCCGCTCGTACGCCTGTGCAGTTGAACAAATGAAATTGATCGTTGTTTATTATACGCTCAATTCTTCGTTGCATATGGATTAATAATGCTTAAATTTGTATTTTTAAGGGGTCGTATTGACGTAACGGGTATTCTATCTCAATTCCCTCAAATTTATTATCATGGAAGCAGATAAAAGGTTGCACTTTTCAATTTTTCCACACCTATTTTGGTTGGCTTAACCTAGAAATAAAATTTATGGAAATAAAAGCATGCTAGTTTGAATACAAATTCAAATGTTTGGTAAAAAATCCAGAAGTCTTAAGTTTGGTTCAACATTTTTTAATAATATGATTACAATCAATAAAAAATCTAATTATTTAGAATTTGAAACGTTTATTTAGCATTCATTCAATAAGAAAATACTAGAAACAAAACATATAATTGGTAAAGGCAATGCAAACCTTCATGATGATATTCATTAATTTATAGATTCATTTTATCATAAAAGAAAAGTCTTTCCATTTAAGTTACTTCTGAACGCTATCACACACATTGCAAATAAGCCCATTTGAAAGCCAAAAACCGATATTTGACAACAAATTTTTATCGTGAAAAACGGCAATCATTAAAAACGGTTCTGCTAATGACGACCTAAAGATAAGTGTATTTGAATTGAAGTGTATTTGAACTGGCTGGGATGTAACAAGGGATTCAATTAGGATTTATAGTGGTACACAACCACCGGTCGTAATCTAAAAGTTTGCTACCATCCCTTTTTAATTACATTTGTGGATTTGCAGGTCCATAAAAATGCTGTTGTCCAGCAAACTGGAATCGATGGCTAAGCGATTTCGTAGCGAGTGTAATCGAAAAGCCACCGTAGGGCTTAACTTTGACATCGCTTTAGTATCCCCTGAAGCTAGTTGCAACACAAATTTGCTATGGTAGATACACAAACCTGATGGAAAACAAATAACATTCCCTACAGACCCGGACAAACAGCCATCGCTCCCGAGCGTAATTTCAATGCTGTAATTGTGGGTTGTGGGCAACAAATGGACAAAGTTGCAGCGCAGAGTTGTCGTTACGCCACACGCGAGTGTATGTGCCAGGATTTTGCGAGAAGTGCCCGGTTAGTGCCATTGCCAAACGGAACCTGTGGTTCCCGGATAGCCCGGCAACCTTCATCCTTTGTCGGTACAATCCATCCACGTTGATTACAGCGGACCTAAACCACCCACGGCCAATTGCTTCTTCAAGCGGGCTTGTGCGTGCATGCTTGTTGCGAATGGAAGGCAAACAAGCTTCCGGCTCTATCCCTCTTGAAACGCCACTTAGGAAGCCTTTGCCTCCAGGCAGGTAGTAGATGGTTCTGTTCCCCAGCCGGGTAGTTGGTGTTTTCAAAGTTTTATCAATAACCTTCATCATCCTTGGGACAATGTCAATCAAACTGTTTTAACGACGTTCTGCGGTAGTTTGCGGGTTCGCTTCTTCTTCGGTCGGATACCCGGTGGGAGGATAGAGTTCGTCAGGTTGTGCGGACCTTGAAGAAGTTCCTGCGAAAACGCGCTCGCAAAATCGCTATAAACAATGGAAATAAAGGTCGATGATTGTCCTTGAAGGTCCTAACAAATAAGTAAGACGAGTAACGTTTCGCAACAGAACGAAGAGTGGGGAAAGCAAACACGAGCACACCTCAAGCAACGGAGCCAATCAACTCCCGGAAGTATTTGTTTTTCCTCTTCCTGTATTTGTCCTAACCGGTGTCCTAATGATCGATCAATTAAGTAACAATTAATGGACCCCAGATACGGGTTTACACCGCGTGCATCGATTGGGACGCTGGTGGTCGCTTAACCCATAAAACAAACATCGAACAACAAGAAAATTGTCCTCCATCGTCCGCTTCGGGGAAGAAAAGCTGGTTCCGAACGTTCCAGAGCTTCTCTTTTCAAAGGACTAGAAGTATGTAACAGGAGGATGGAACACAAGGGAAGCCTCGTCGGCTCATCCTTGTCAACGTCCGCTTTCCACCGTGCAGTAATCGCAGCGCAGTTCAATTTATAAATAACATTCACCCTGCAACCAGAGCCCATGCCGTCGTCAAGTGGGAAAGCCACAAGTGTGGGGTGAAGCTTTGGACCGCCCCATCACGTTCGCGGGGTTGTGGGGACCACCTTCACCCGAATGCCATCATCCGACGCCATCCTTCCCGATCCGATGGGGCGTAGGTGTGGACAAATGATATTTTTCAGTGCCACTGACAGGCACGTGGGCACATTGGCGTGCACTATCGTCCGTGGCAGGGGGGACGGCAGACTCGGTCCCTTCCACTAGCACTGCTCTCGCATAACGTAACAGGCCGCAGCGCACAGCACGGTGCCGCTCATAAATGAAACCTTTCATACGAACTAAAGTGCAATCACACAGGGTGTTGCGCGGTTGCTTATGCCGCCTTTTCGCCCTTTTTATGCTCGGCACTCCGCCCGGCGCCGTGCGCCTTGCAATGCTTCGCAATAGTTTTGCACGTTTCCCGGCGCTGGGTTCAACCCCCGCCGCCGGTTTGATCAATACGCAAGTTGCATTAGACCAACCGAATGGCTGTTGGGAGACTGTGGCCAGGAATGGAGTGCAAACGAGGCGAATAGGTTCAACTTGTTGCGTTTTGACGGTTCCGAAAATTGGAAGGATGCAGTTTATCATTACGGTCAGAAATGCAGAGTGGCATATATATACATATAATGTGATCAACGATCCGCTAAATGGGGCAAATGATAAACAAGCCGACACAGAAACAAAAGGATGAAGGCAGGGAAGTAAAATAATCAAACCAATTATTTCTACTATGTAACTAACTGTAACTTCAATCTAAGGATCTTTCTTTAACAAAAAAAATATAAAGCCTTATGTTTCTTTACTTTATCGAGAGCTTTATTTTGATTTTAAAATTTATTTTATGGACTGATCAAATCAACAAACAAACAAACCTTTGCATTTGTCATACGATTAATTGTGTTTGGATTGTTGGTCCTTTCTTTTTAACTTGACCATAAAAATAACAAGCTCTATTAAGTGTTACAAAACAGTTACAGTTACAAAATAAAATAATGTTCATATGTAGCTAGTGAGGAAGCTGATAAGCGTTGGAAGCGAAAGTAGACTGATTAGTACCGGTCGGTTCATTGTGACACCGTGTCGGGCGACTATTCAAACATTTACAATTCATCAATTACTATTGCTCCATTGCGCATTGCTTCGTGTCAAGCGCCGCAGCTTCTCCGGACATGATCGATTGGTTTTAGTACAGCTCGGCGGCGGCACGTGACAGAAGTGCCGCACATAAAATGGCCCTTCCGCGTGAGGAGCATCAGCTTTTCAGTGGAGTTTGTGTCCGGGTGAGGTGGTTAGAAGTAGGATTAGAGTAGAGTTTAAAAAAAAGCATAAACCAGGGCAACATGAGGATTATCCCTCGAGAGTCTCTTTCAGTCTTGGTGGGAGTTCTCCTGCTTCAAGTCGGAAGTGAAACGGCGGCAGAATGTACGATCGAAGTAACCGAAGACCTGATGCGACCGTTGCTAAGTGCACCATCCCCCAGTTGGCGCTGTTGCGAGCTGTGGAACAACTTGTTGCTGCAGTTTCACTACACCCGCCGGAACTTGACCGCGTGCGAGCAGCACGAGGAGACGGCTGGTACACCTGAACCTTCGTACGCCTTCTGCCAGCTCATGCTGGACAACGTCCGTGCCGACCTGGAGGGCGATAGGCGGATGCATGAGCGCGAGATGACGATACGTGTGCAGGTCGCACAAATGGAAATCCGTAAGCAGGAGCAGGAAAAGCAGGCCATGGGCAGCGAGCTTGTAAAGATGAACAACGAATGGCGTCCGCTGTACCTGGAGCTGCTGCTGACCAACATCGGCATGGGCTACGTCAGGCAAGCGCTCAAGTACTACCATCTGTACCTGGAGGGCAACTCGCCGGACACGCTGCACGGGCCAATCATCCAGTGGGTGTACCGGGATCCGAAGCGCGAGAACCAACGGCTGGATAATCTGTTTACGTTCGTGCGCCATCTCCCGGGGAAGGCCGTCAAGCTCGCGCTGTACCGACTGATCAAGCCCGAGATACTGAAGCGGCCAGGCCAGCGGGAAGGTTATGTGGCGGCCGTGGCCGGGCTGGACGCGGCCCGCATCGTGTTCGAGGATGACAACCAGAACGAGTACCACCTGTACACGGATCTGTACGAACCGGTGGAGAAGCGCTGGAAGAGCCAGGTCGTGGCGGGGAAGTACGAGGAATTGATAGCATTTGCCACCAGCCATCCGATGCACTACGGCGAGGTGGAGAACAGTTTCTCCACGTTCAAGCCGGAGGAGTGGAAAAAGCTCAACCTGAACCAGTTCATAACGTTTCCCAACCGGCTGCCCCTGGCGAAGCAGCGGCTGGAGGCGCTGCTGATGATTCTGTTGCAGCTGAAGGAACGGAACCAGAGCGACTTCAAGAACTATCTGGTAAAGCTGGCTGGCGAGGTGGACATCTGCGAGGCACTGGTTAAGAAGAGCAAGGACAGCGACAGCGCCCAGGATAAGCTGGCGGAGGTGAAGCGCAAGTTCTTGGAGATCGATGGCAACAACGATTACGAGTATTATTTGCGGGAATCAAAGAAAGGGCAGAGCAAATCAGGCTAGCATCAACTTTATGCAATGGAGCACAGTTACAAAGCGAAAGGGCGCCCTTGCCAGATTTGAAGGAACTTAGCTTAGAAATTCACATATGATATAACCGCACCACACTACGAGAGAAGTTCAACAAACACAATCAACGTTCTATACCACCGAAACCACGCACTTAATAAATCCAATATCAAATATGTGGTAAATAAAACACCACATAAGCATGAGAAGTCCATTTCTTTTGTGCTCCTAATATTCGTTGCATGTAGTAGTTTGAAAAATTTGCTGAGCAACATGTTTCTGCATGGCTTTGTGTTCAATTTGTTGAATTAAATAGTAGAAGGTCAATACCAAAGTATAAGTTACAAATGAATATTATTAAAAATCTTTACTATACCAAGAGTAACAGCTATTCGTTAACCAAACTAAACCAGAAAAACATCGTATGTTTAAGCTATTATTTTTAAGAAAGCTTTTAGAGGAAATTTAGTTTAAAGCATTGCTTGTTTTATGCATATTGAGTTATACAAAACTGTTCAGGAAATTTGTCAACAACAACAATGTTAAAATGTACTTTTTTATCAGTTTTAGTTTGTACAGAAATGTTGTATCTCACTATCTATCGATGGCAATAATTTCAGCAGGAGCTTCCTATAATTTGAGTTTGAAATATAAGGAAATTTAATTTAAGTATGTTCTCTGTATGTTCATGTTAATGAATAATGCTCTTTTGAAACAATAGTTGCCTAGAGGGTCACCAACGTATCATCATTCCTCTTGCTTGTTTATTTTTTCATCGTTGGTATTCAATTGAAAGTGTTTAAAATATCATATGCCTCTTTTAGCCAATTAAAATGCCTACAACAGCGTACTCCGAAGGGATGCTAATAGATACCTAACGTCCCTGGGAGACGACCGGTTGTAATTGTACCCTTGCTTTCATCACACACATCACCGGCGGTCGTGTGTGGAAAAGACCATTAGTTAAATACGTTTCCAACGACCGTTGTGCTGCGGTGTATAATTTTCCTCTCCCACCCCTGTCATTAGGAAATCTGTCGTACGCCATTATCGACACTCGTTGGGTGTTGGGTGATCAAATCTTGTCTGCCGGGTCAATGACTGACTGTGTACCTCCTCCATGCAAAGATCCAATGGGAAGAGGATTTTTTGGAGAGCGAAAGCATGTGCGCACATTGGAAACATTTTTGCCGTCGGTTTATGGTTTGCTACAAGCGCGTCGTGGAATCGCTTTGAACTTTGGCATTTCCTTTCGTTTTCGTGCCGGTACACACCCAGCAGTTCAAACACCGGCAAAGAGTGAAGCAGGGCCGCCTCACGTTTAACTAGGTCTACCAAAGCCCCTGTTGGCGGTAGGTGCGTGTCAAACGTTTCTCTATACATCCTGGCGACGATTAAATCAAGCGAAACCCCATGACGGCGCTAGGGGGGGAAGAAGAAAAAAAAAAACGTCATGAGAACGCATCGCCACTCCTGGAGGATTGTTTGCACTGGCAAGGACATGGAAATGTACGGGGCTCAGGTAAGACAGAACTTCCTTGTGGTATAAGGCTTTGCGGTTGGTCTTCACCTGGGTCCAGCCCGGAGCGATCAATACTAATTTCTTCACTAATCACTAGTATTGAATGTTGATTATCCAATCAGCTGGAAGGGCCTAGACGGGGTGCGGTTCCCTCGTCCACCGAGGCATATTGTGCGTTTGTGTGAGAGAGAGAGTACGGCGAGGGCCTGAACCAAGTAAGTTTTCCTAAGGACAATCCACCAACTAGCGACCGGTTTGGACCTTGGGGCCGCGCAGTAGAACAACGTATCGATCGAGGTTAAACTTTTTTGTTTTAAATCGAGCTGAAAGCCTTTTCCTATATCTTCGTTACCACAATGCAAACCGAACGTACGTGGGGTTATTTTCCATCAAATTTCCCACACAAAAACGCTCAATTATGCAGAGGAAAAAACGCACCGTTCGATTCCACACCGGTACCGAAACGATGACACTTGTCCAGAGCCAGGAATATATAAGAAAAAAAAAACAAGAGGATTACTAGTTCGCTGTTACAATTTGCTGTAAGTGAACTAATAATAAAAAAGGCCAATAAATAATAGACGCACCAATACGTGGCAAGTGGAGCGGATGGGAGCGACTCTTCCACGGCTTAGGATACGCTTTCCAGCGAAAGGCGTGTGCCACGAGCCGAGGGTTAGGCCAGTTGTGTACAAGGACAAACGGATTAAGTTAACTCCATGGACATAGACAAGTGCACTGTTTTTTTTTTCTTTTCTTACGCCCACAAGCACGTCATATGCGTCGAATCAGTGTGAAGTGCAGGCCAGATGTGCCATTTACTCGTAGTGCACATTTAAGTGGATGGTTGAGGCCGGTGCCATGATATGCAATTGCGTCTCTTTTCGCAAGTTTCTTGCGCTCGTGGACGCCAGCGAAAGGGTTTATATCGAATTTTATTACGACACGTTTCGTACGGGACCCATAAGGTGGTTTTGTGCCAAAGTTCTACCACAGCTGGAGCCCTTTGAGCTCGGGGACATTAGGGAGGAAAATGTGGCAAAAGTTTGCTAAACAAATATTACCCACAGGAAGCAAAACAACGCTGGAAAGTTTTGCTATTTAATTTACATCAATTTCCCTGGCGGATCGAAAGGTTCTAGGCGAGCGCACGCCATCGGGTGCATGTGTTTGGACAATGCGACAATTGGGTCACAACTATCGTTCCGAAGTGAGCCACCGTACCCCACTAACCTTTTTTCTTCTTCTCTTTCCCCTTTCCCCACCGAAAGTACGCCCGAAACACTTTGTTTGATGTTTGAACTAGTTTTAAATAATTCAAACAGTTCGTTCGCCGCGTAACGTCGTCTGCAAATGGGCGCTTGGTTCTGCTGTCGGCATTGGCGTGTCTCGTCGGCTGCCGAAGCCCCGCAAAAGCTACCAGGACATTGTACTTCCGGAGGCACAACGGCACATATGGGTCTGGACTGAGGGGAAAAGCAAGGCGCTGTGCTTAACCTGTGAGTGGCTTGCTTTCCTTCGCTTCACTTCAACAAGTTGTTGCATGTGTTTGTGGCCGGCAAAGGTGTGTAGCAGCATGCACACAACAGCAAACCGGTCTCCGGCCCCGCCGCTGCTGCTGCTGCTGCCGGTGGTCGTGTTACGTAAAGCCGTTTTCGTAACAATTATTTTGCAACGATTAGAAAGACGTTGACGTCGCGAAAGAAACGCGGTACGACTGGGAAGAAGTGAAGCATTAGCATTAACTTGGCTGCATTTGCATAATTGCGTCCGCTGTGCTGCATTTTTGCTTTATGCTTTTGTGCGTGTATTTTCATTACATGTTTGCAGTTCTTTTTTAACAGGTAAACAACATGAACGACACTTAAAGATTCTGCTCACTCGAGAGCCAAGAATGGAACCATTAAGAATTTGTAAGTTGAAACAAAAGTGTTCATGAATCTGCCACAGATTTTGTCAGAAATGGTGGTATGTTTTCTTGTTAAATTTAAAAAAAATCAGCATAATTTTGTGAACGTGTGTCAATTAAAGATCAATGTTTTAAAAGCCAAAAATACTGGAATATTGAACCTTTTGGATACTGAACATGTGGATAGTGTTAATTTCAGGCAGTTGAAAAAGTATGAACAGGACAAGACAACCATTTATGATTGTCATTTAGATTGGACAGCACTACGACGGGATTACGTGGTTATTAATTGCCATAGTCAAATTCGTGCTTATTTCGTGCTTGGACAAATAATTGCCACCTGACAAAAAAAAAGGAACCACTTGTTATCAAGCATACAGTTTTCTCTAATGTAACCTTTTTCCTCAGAGTGATCAGTCGCGTAACGCTAAATGGCCTACATGAACGCGAATGGCTTGTAGTTGGCCAGAAGAATGGCTCATAAAATCCGCAAGCCGGTGTTCGCTCGTTTGCACATCGTTTCCCTATCTTTCGTCCAGCCGGGGCCGGGGGGCCACCGACCGCCAAGCAGTGTGCTTGGGGGGAAGGAAGCAGTGATCCGTAGACGCCATTAATGTCGCACCGAACGCACGACGCACGCCGTTCCCGGTCGTTTGTTTCGTGTTTCGTACTTGGCGTGTAAAGTGTTTTAAAAATGAACAGATGGCCCATCCCACCGCATCCGTCTTTCATCCTAGCATTTGGCTCGCTTTATGAAGGTTTACACATCGCGAGAACATAACCATCCGTCTGAACACTTGGTAAGAAGCATATGTGTCTACAGTGGTGCACGAAACGATGGAGGTATCCATTCGAAATAAATTTTGGCCATCCATTTCCCAGAGCAAACTGTTGGGATTATCGGAGCATCAGGTGATGTCTAGATACAGATCACAGCATATGTATGATTGAAGATCTAACGCCAATAATACCACTTCCAATATACTTTAAATAATTTGGAATAAACATCCACACGACTTTATAAGCCAACAATTGAGCATTTTATGTTGTCAATATCAGAAACGAATAGCTTGAAAAAAATACTTTGAAACGTTGGTTTACCACAACGAAGGGAGATTTTTAAAAAGCCCCTCAGTTCATGGTGTAACAAATGCGGCCCTCCACTGTAGCTCTGGAGTGACGCAGGAAGCTACATTTTTTATCACCCTGTTTGGCCAATTTCTCGGCAATTCCGGGAGCTGCTGCCTCTGCTGCTGCTGTTGGATGTGGTGATTTTGGGGAAGATTCTTACACGACCCAGCTTCTGGTGCTTCTGGTGGTGTTTGGATCGCCGCCTTGCGCTGGTTTGGCAGACGACCAGCGGAGTAAAGCATGCTCGGGCGCAGTAAATGCGAGGGTAAAACAATCTCTGGCCCATTCGGCGCCGTTTGTTGACCTTTAAAAGTGTCCTCACGACTACATCTACGGGGCCGTCCCAGGTGTGGCGGCATGCTGCTGTAGTCAGCTGTTTCTTAGGAGGAGTTTTGGCAACAGCGATGGGGGGGAAGAGAGGGATTTAAAAGATAGCCCGCCGTAGGAAAGCATTTGAAACCGCATATGTTTGGTACGCCAACGAGGGGAGTGATTGAAGTGTTGTTGTTTTAAATTTATTACTGTTGCGAAAGTTGTTTCCCCACTCCCCAAAAAATCAAACGGGCGGCATGCCGCGGTGCGCACAAACACACACACACACACACACGCTCTAACATGCCAGGGCATTTCGCGAACCATGTTCGACATTTTCCTCGCGACTGCATTCCTCTGCGTTTTTCTCTCACGCTCGGTGCACGTGGCGGGGAAGGTGTATGGATGTTACTCGATGTTGGAAAAATGCACAAAGGCGTGTGTGTGTGTGTGTGTAAGAGAGTGAGGGGATACACGCGCGCGCGCGCACACACCCTTTGTGAACCGTACCTTTCATCCAAATTCTTACAGTATTACTGTGGAACCGCCGCTCAGCCACCGCATTGTCGTCATCCATGCGGAGACGTTGGTGCAACCTTGAAACGAATGGAGCACCGCAGTCGCACTAGCCCACACTGGGCGAAGTGGGGAAGGCTCTTCTGCCGTTTGCATTTTCACACGAGTTTTCCTCGAAATGTGGGTTGCAAACATTGCATTGGAGAAACAACACACCCATTTCCCACTGACCGCACGACGTTTCGGCACGACGAGCGGTGCAATTTGGACGCCATCGCGTGGTGCGGTTTAAAGGCCACGGTCAGCATGGGTTGGTGCAGGATTTAAAATAGGCTCGGCAAAGGAAAGGACGAGCAAACCAGCGTAAGCGAAAGGACGCTCGAACGCTCCAGGGACTATTTCCGGCCCGTAATGTAACTGGGGTCTGGTTGAGTTTTGATTGATTTTAGTATTTGTCCTTTTTGTCCCTTTCGTGTGTTGTACTTCCAAGAAGTCAGATATGAAAACCAACTCTGGAGGGAACGAGATCCGTCAGGGAGGAGATGAATAGAGGGGTAAAAAGAATAAATGAAACTTTTTGCAGCTTGACCTTCCACGAGTCCTGCTGATGGGAAAATGTCGCTTTTCGCGGTATTTAATTTTGAACAAAATATGGTTTCCACTTTGACCAATTTGAAATTAATCTTTGACATACTTTTTTTTTTCAAGCAATGGAGTATCGGTTCTTTTTACTTTCTTCAAATATGCAATTCCCATCGACAAGATTAATGCAGAGTTCAATCCCTGCAATGGAGAGGAGGGTCGCCCAAAGTGGATTTACGGCGCCGGCGGCGTTCGGGATGGGTTTTATGGGAAAACTTTCACGTCCGCCAGCCCCATTTGGTTTGGGGTGCATCGTTGCATGGTCGGAACGCCAGTTAAGCATTAAATTGATAAAGTACTCGCCCGAGACCACTAAAGTGCAGGGCCCTGAGGGCCTCACGTCGGTGGACAGGTGTGTTGTGTGTGGTGGAGGGGTGGTGCGAGACTCGTTGAACGGTGGATGGAAGCCCCGCTGGGGGTAGAAACTTCATCAGCTGTAGTTGGTTGGAGTAAACCGCCGCTGTCTCTTGGGTAATGGGAAGCGACGGAGACACGTTTTTTTGTTTACAAATCTTTTCCGTTCTGTTTCTATTTTTGATTCAGTTTTACTCACAGTCCAAGATAATCTTTGTAGACGTCTCTTTTAAAAGCTTGTATTGTGCTGTTCTGCCTTACTAGGTGTTTCAGCAGAGATAAACCTTTCCATAGATTACAGCACTAGAAAGTTGCATTGCATTGAAATTAATTTACCTGAGTAATGGTCCACCCCACGGATATTCATTAAACTAGGCAACTTCACAAGTTTTTTTTGTTTTTTGTTTCGTGTACCACGACAGAGCGCAGTTGTCCTTCGGATAAATTTCGACCTAATGTGTCCTTTCCTTTTGCTTGCTCTACTTCGTGCTTGCGATTGTTTCATTCCGAGCCCCGCTTCGCCAAAACCTCGACCGATTTCGACGGTACAACACGGACCGTGAACCTTGGCTTGTCTTTTCGTGTGGAACACGTTACTTTCATTCTGTGCTACAGCGACGCGACGATTGTGGCGTTATAATCAATACCCAATGGCGCCTCGGTGATATTTGTTACTCGCGTTTTGCTTTCCGTCGGCAACGCGTTGCGCGTTGAATTTCCTCCCAATAGCGCTACTGATTGTTCGCCTCGCCGTCCCGCAAGGGGGAATTGGGAACTAAAAGGTGAATTAAAGGTAAATAAATACATTGGAGGGGCTTACTAATGGATTTTATCAGGAACGGTGCCCAAGTTGGACGTCACATCCTTACGATCAAAGGTGAATGGCGGGTACCTTTTCATGATTGATAATTTGTTTACTTGGCGTGGTGCGTCAAGTGGAGCGAACCATTGCATTTTTTTTTTCTAAAGATAGTCTGTACCATTTGTGTGTGTCCAAACTCAGGGTGACGTCATAGCCTAAGGGTTGTTTAAAGATATATTTTTTTCTGCACAAAATTTTTATCCGAATAATTTTTCTTGAAAACGGGTCACATGGGTTTTTGGGGGGACCTTTTACTTTCAGGTCCGTCTCGAGTAACGAAGGCTGTGACATGGATCAAATTGAAACATTTCAAGATCAAGCAAACCTACACTTGGTAGACAAGGTAGCAACCGAGCGCAGTCAAGTAGCCCTTGAATTAGATACCTCCGCAATCCACAGAACCATAGCAGCCACCAGCCAACGGAATCAAGGTTAAGCCGAGCGTCTCCGGAAACCCTTCTTGGAAGGCGAAAGGTAAACAACAATGCGTGGTCCATTGTTATCGTATGATTTATAGACGAAATGAACGGGAATGCATTTAGTATTAACAACTAGAAGGACAATATTTTTTAAACTACCATTAAAAATAAGACAATTTGGAATAGTTCTAAATAGTTTAAAATAAAATTGAAAGTAAAGTAAAAGTTTTCAAAATGCAGTTGAGCTTGACACTTACTAAAACATATTTTACAAACTTATTTTACAAGGTAGTCTCATGATTACCATTAGGTTAATGTTGGTGCCGTAAGTGCTTTCCTTTTTTTCTTATATTGCGATCATTCTCCGACCTTTATCTCTTTCAGCTCAGGCTACTAGCATGGAACAGTACATAGCAACGTGATTTCCGCCAGGCAAACCCTTGTGACGAAGGATAACAAAAATAAACAGTGCACAAAGTTGGCCAAGCGAGGCGCGCAAAACATGTTTTGCGATTCGTCCTCGTGCGCGCTACAGATCATCGCACACGGCTTGTGCCGGCTGCCACAGTGTGTGCCATTTTAATTATCGATCACTTGGATGATCGCGGGCTAGTTGTGCAGCAGCTGAAGGAGGGTGATGCTAAACGGAAATGCGCCCACCGTCGTGTGAAGTGCCATGCGATTTTAGCGAGTGTCTTCTTCGCGAGGCGCCAACTGAGATGGGATAACCCGACATCTCACCCGAAGATCGACGGGGGTGAGGTGAGATATGTCGAGAGTGATGGAAGGGAACGGGGTGGAATAAAATTAAAATATCCAACAACAACCACCGCACGTGGATGGCACCTTCACGCCGTTACTTACCGCGACGACCAGCTCGAAAGGATATTTGTAGATCCTGACGGGAGATTCATACTTCTGCACCATTGCTCGGGATAATCCTTCGTGGCGCTAGGCGTTGGCGGAACAATTATTCACCCGTGGGAACGGGGTTTTCTCCCGGGATGGATGGGTTTTTTTTCCCCGCCCTTGTTTCGGGTTTTTTTGGGCAATAAAACAAGTTTTCGCAGCGCAGCTCGTCTCGCGGAGTGCTCCTTGTTCAGCAGCGATCAGAAGCGATGGAAGTGGGTTCCCTCTTTCACGTCCGATTTGTTTTATCGCTTCCTGTAATAACACACCCACCCTGGCCTGGCCTTCAATACACAAGCAGGCGCAAACACTTTCGCTTCCGGAGCGCACGAAGGAATATATGATTCTATTTAGCTTCACTTCCGGCCCCGTTTAAGGTCACCCCGCAGAACCGGTTATGGGCGTTCGCCAGCGTTGCTTCTTCTTTCGCTTATCTTGGGGCCCCGTTTTCCCTGTAGCTTTCCCGCCAGCAGCCTGTTGTTGTTGTTGCTGAGATACTTTCTTCACTTTTTCTTTGCTCGGCGCAGCACAAAACAAACCAGCATCCCCGTGGCTACTGTGTGTAGCCAATTTCACCACCGTGGTTTGCGGTCGCAGGAAAATCGCTTGCTCGCGGCGCGCGATAATTTACACACGCAAACCCTCTAGCAAGAATGGACTGGTGGACGTAGTAGCAGTAGACGACGGCCCGTTTGTAGATTTCGGTGATGGTGAGGAAAAGTGAGAAGAAGAAAACTGGTGCTAGCGCGTTAGTCGCGAATATTGCTGCTGGGTAGAAGCATCGGAACGTGGCGCGGCGCTCTCGGAGGGAGGAGTTGTCACGGGTTGCACAATTATTCACTCACGAAAAGGGAAACATTTTGCGTACGTTGCTCGCAGAACGACAACAATGAACGGCGATTGTTGAAGCCCGTCGTGCGGAGTCGAGACGTGAATCGAAAACACAACGCTTCCCGAGGAAAGTTAAACTCACTCTGAGATTAGTGTGGCAAGTTCCTCGAAGCACCTACTGGGATTGATCCGCTCCGCGAAGAAAGATGATTAACTCAGTTCCGGGCACTGGCAGTCTACAAGTTATTCGGATCGAAATCGTAACATTTATTCCAACAGGCGCAGGTACAAACACATTATTTTTTCATTGTTTTCAATACATTCCTGCATGAGAAGAGGAATATGTCCCCTCTCGTACGAAACGGTACCGACATTTTGTTCACTTGTGGAACTGACCCCCCAGTTCCTTGCATGCAGATTTTAGCGTAGGTGCGAACCTGGAGTAGGTGCCATTTTGTCGTTTTTTATACACGTGTAAGTTCGGATTATGACGTACACCCCACCCTCGATAAACCATGAATGAATGAATGCATTCATTCAATTATGGCCGAAACGATGATTATTATGACCACGGCGAATTTTAAACGGATCCAAAACAGTCGCCGCTCCTAGCGCAATTTGTTTGCTCCTGCTTCAGTCCAGTGAACGAATTGTCCTTTTATTTCTTTTCTCTGCCTTGCCATGCCATCATTTAACGATTATTTGCTTGTGCGTTGTGTGTTTTTTTGCTTACGATTTTCATTGCGCCAAACCGTAGTCGTGCCAGGATCTGTGGCGCTTGCAACGATCAGCTATAGTGATCGATCGACTGTTGTCGAAACCGCGTTTATGTTGAAATAAAAAGGAGGATTTCCTTTGAGAGGAAATTGACAATCATTTACTAAGCACGATGTTTGAGCAACTACAATACAAATATTACCGGATTTGTCGAAAATTTATAAGCAGCGAAGAACGTCCGCACGGATCGAAGCACGAATGGCGACTGGCAATGATTTCGATCTTTATCCTGCCCCATTTGGACCGCGATAAAGATCGGCAAGCAAAAGACTAGCGAAATCTGAAGTGTGTTCACTTCGTTCGAAATTCGTTGTATTGACGAGGAAGCGTTAACAATATTCATCACGTTTGCGCATTGATTTGATTCGTTAGGAATAATTGACAAGACTTTCGCTTCGCCGCTCTGTGGCTGGTCTATATCAATCTCAATCATTTTTGTTACGCCTTGAGATGGTTGTCGAAAAAAATATGAACTTGTATCGAATGTCTGGAAAAAAATGTTGTGGGGATAAATGCTGTTTTTTTAATTTTATCCACCCCTCTCCAACAAATACCCTCGCATTTGCTGAGGTCTGCTCGGAGACGCGATTAAATTTTGTTTTTTTTAACGTTCTGGCACAATGGCAACAGAGCCAACCCAATCGGGTCTTCTCGACGAACTTCTTCGGTAGCTACAAGGACCCATACTCCTTGTCATCTTTCGCTCTCACTCTGCCTCACTTTCTCTTCCAACTAACAAGTTCCTGGCTGTACTATACAAGCTTCGGAGCGATCGTAAGCTTGCATGCCGCCTACAAGTTCCTGGCCCGCCGCATTCCCATGCAGTTGCCATGCAGTGCCTTTGTCGATGGTTGATTTAGAGAGAAATTAAAAACCCGGTGGATCTTCACTCTCAGGCAGATCCTCCAGGAATTCCGAGAGCACCAAATCCCCCCATACCAATTATGCATTGACCTCAAGTTGACCTGCGAGACGTCGTTTCGAGTTAAAATTTTCCAGTCATACTAACTATCAACAAGCCTATCATCAACGTGATAAAAAAACTGCTTAATCGGCAACAATGGCTTCATTTATCGTTGATTTCGTTTCCCCTCTGAACGGATTAGAACCAATTCCGACATGGCTTAGATTTTGTCTCAACAATTTCGTGAATTAGTCGCCTGAAGCGGGATATTCGAGACGAATCCCGTATTTTACCGGTTCAAGTACGGCGACCTATCGTTTTGGATTGGGACACATCGTTATACACGTTACGCACGCACGCAGCCATGTTGAGTACAAGTAAATCATACAACATGCATGAGCTATTAAGCCGCCCGTGCTATAAAATGGTTTCACACTGACTGTAGTTCCAAGAACGATCGCCAGGTGGAGTTGCACACTGTATATTCGGCGGAAACGCGAGCTTGATTTCAGATTTTCACCGTTTGGCTGATCAGTCTCGGTACTCGAACAACTGGAGTCTGGGGTTGTAGAATGAAACAGTTGCAAAGGTATGCTGCATTTTCTTTAGACGGGCTCGAGGAGTTGGTTGCCAAATAGCCAATTTGGATGGATAAGGTCTTTTTCGGTAGCGTTGTTGAAGGGCATTTTAGATAACTTAAGTTATTGCATCGTTCTTCTGTGTAGAAAGATTTATTCTGCGAGAGTGATCTTGTGGACATTTTGCAGGTGTGTTCGATACTCTTTTTGAAAGTTCGTCCCAAAACATCTACTCGTTTCTGATTGCTGGCAGTGTTTGCACTCGTATAGAAATTTGCCTTTATGCTTCGACGTAGAAATAACATGTTTTCGAAGATTTTCCTGCAAAAGAGAAGGAAAAATGATGAACAATATTGTTGAAGTTCAAAGCGAAAGTTGTACTTACTATATTGTTGCATGAATAATCACAGTGTGGACAAGCGTACGGTTTGTTTCCGGAGTGCACCAGAAGATGTCGTCGAAGGTGTGCCGGAATCCGCGAGGCAAAGTCGCACTGTTCGCACTTATATTTCTTTTCCACATTCTCGTGCCGGAGGGCATGCCTGCGAAGGTGACGAAGAAAATATTAATGATACCAGTTGTAATCCACCGTTCGCAAGATATTATTTAGCCGAAGAAAAACCACAAACTCAACGCCACTAAGACGCGTAAAGGATGGATTAATGTATGGTGGAGGTATGGCCTGGCCTTGCGCTAACTCAAACATGAGTAGCTTACCCTCTTAAACGGTCATAATGCTGGCCAAATTGGCATAAAGGTTATAACCTGCTTGTTGTTTCCTCCCTACTTCCCTGCACAGCCGTAGAAGGGAGTTGATAATAAATTCACTTGATAATCCCCCGATTTGAAGAACCTGGGGAAACAGCGAAATGAAGAAAAACAAAATCTGGTTCACTTTAATTGTCCAACGAGGTACGATGGTACTCCTCCGACGGATCGATCGTTTGGCAGCAGCAGGAGCGCGGGCCGGCCCGTACGCAGCATAAGCATAATGATCGACCGTGTACTCTTTATCCCGGAGAAAATGGCCGGTTTCGCGGCCTTCTCGGGTGGAGAAACAAAAGCGCAAACCGTGGTATGCGGTTCCCGGCATCGGTACGATTCGATCGGTCGGCCCAAATTGGAACTGCCGTAAAATGAAGAAATCGTGACTTATTAACTGACCGTTGCCTCAGTACCACCGTTGCTCCACCACCACCTCCTTGTCCCGATCCAGACCCCGGAAAAGTGTAAGGCAAAGGCGCACGCGTCCTCGGTGCCCCCGGTGCGTCCAAGAAGGTGCGGTTGGTGTCTTGTTCGATCTCGGGGATTTAACAGAAACTACACCAAATACGAGGCTTAAGCAAGTATCGGGATCGGTACTGGCACACAAACACTCACACACACCGCGGACGGTGCAATGGCAAAACGGTTGCACTGCGATCATATAAATTATACGCGTTGATGATATCGTGTCGATAATAATATGTATTAAGGTTTTTCACTTCGGCCCAAAGCCGGCATCGATTACGCCGGGGCCGACGGAAGCTCGACGGCGTGTGGCGGGTGGGTTGACAAAGGTTTAACCGAATGAGAAATTATGCGGCTATGGCCCGACGACGACGACGACGGCGACACCATATCGTCCGTCCACCAGGTCCAAAGGGTTACGGGCACGTGATGGGAACATGATCACCAAGGGGGCACAGGGTGGTATGTGCTTTATTTTCTCGTTCATCACATTGTAGGTGCTTCGGTGGGTGCATTGGAAAGTATCGTTTACTGGGGCAGTGGCAGTTTTTGTGTGTATGGGATGAAAGAAGTAAGGGAATGTAACCAAAAGTATATACGTAAAAAGAATCCATGAAATGGTTTAAAGATGAGCAAATAAAAAATTAAAAGATAGTTTTGCCTAAGAAATGAATACTTCTGCAAGTGAAGCTCATTTCGAATTTAATTTAATCCTGTATAGTTCTTTGAGTAGCATTCCAAGCAAGAAAAAACTATAACGATAACTGTTGTAAGTTAAAAAAGTTAAATGAGACATAACAAGGAAAAAATGCATGGTGAAATGGAGAAAAATATGTAACAGAATAGTCAGGAATAAAAACAAATACATAAGACTAAAAGTTCGGTTAGATAAAAATTTAAAAATGTGAAAAAGGAACAAAGGAATGATAAAGTAGCGTTCCCGGTTGAGTTCTTGCCTTCGTCACCGTTCGATTCACCCTTCTCACCCTCCCCCACGAGCACACCAGTGGTCGCGTTAGTAGCGACGATTTGAACCGACGTCGAGTAGCGACATGAAATCGGTTTCGAATTGTAACAATTTCACTCCGCGCCCAAGAAGCAAACGGCAGCGGCGGTGGCGACGGCGGCAACGATCGCGTTCCTCTCGAATTACAAAAAAACGGGGCAGGAAAATGGGAGGGAAGAAAATTGAAAACGGACCTCTTTTCTCACACCGACGTGAAACGCGCCTTTTCGCGCACAATCCCAACAGTTCGCAAGTGGTTTTACTTACTGTGTGTGCATTATAATAATGTCTCCCGTCTGCAAGTCTGCACTTGGCTGAACCGCGGTGGCAAACGGGAGCGGGGGAAAAGAAGGAAACGGGAAATGGGACACCCAGTATGATCGGTTGGGGGCAGGATTGGTGGCTGGCGATTTTCCGAAACTGAATTCGATCGTGTCCCGCTGTCCGGCGAAAGGGCGCATCTTGATCGAATATCAACCGGCGGCTCTGGCGAGGGAAGACCAGCAAGCCCTTGGCTCGTCTCGCCCTGGGGGCTGCCTGGGAGATGGGCGTAAATATGCACCAAACAACATGGACAGCCATGGACCGGTAACTTAGTAACAACCGAGCCAGAAAGAGAGGCGCGTGCATTTTCAAGTTCGATCGTTCGGCGTTGTGGTGACATTTTTTTGTTTGTTTTTTATTTGCTGTTATTCGTTCTTGCCGCGCGAACGCAAAAAGTATCGATCGTAACTCAGGCGGCATTTCTCTGCACATTTGCCTTGTGGCATGGCGGTTTATGTAAATTGCGATCACTATGCGACAATCGGCATTTCGACATTCGACATTCGTGTTCGGGTTGGCGGACGGGGCACTCTTTCGGAAGCCATCGAGTTGGCCGGCGTGCACCACCGCCATCGGTTGTCCATTTTCTTGCGCCGGTCGGGCGATTCCTTCAAGCCTTTGAGCGCACTGCACCGGCTGGAATTTGAGACAGTTTCTGTTGCAGTTGCGTTCGTTGCAATGTTGGGGGTTTTCTTCGTTCAGTGTTTTCATTGTGTTTGCCTGTTTTGGCCTTAAACCCTATCCTACCTTTCTTTTTCTTTCCACCGTCATCCATCCCGGCTTGTCGGCTTGGCAGCAAAATGTTTGCGCCTCTGATTTGCTCGCGTTTTCGGTATTGAATTTCGGAATTTGATTCCACACCGGATCACAGCTGCAGCCATCTCTCGTTGGTGGGGTCGTGTATGGCGTGAGGGAGGGAAATACTTTACTTCAATGGCAAAATTCGTTCCCTTTTTTCCTCTCGGGCAAAGCTGTCAGTAGTTCTGTTTACTGTTCGTAGTGACGTCGTATGGCGGAATGGTGAAGGAAGAGTTTGCTGGATGAGCTTGAATTTGTTCGGTCGGTGTGAGCTCCACGAGAATTTTCATCAGATATTGCCAAAGATATCAATATGAACTTCATGTTCAATATGCTAGGAAATGTGATGCGATAGAAGTTAACTTAAAAAACAAACTTTGAAAAGTAAAGTTAATTAAGTATTTGAAGTATTTACAAACCTAAATTTTATTGAAATATGTATGTGTGATAATAGTATGAGGAATCATGTTTTAGTCTAATAGGATGGGCCATCCTTATTAGACATGCCATACTTATGTCTGTTGAATCATAGTTTTTTCTATACATAAACACAACACAGTTCGTCCTTCGAGAAGAAAATATTCCACAAAACATATTTCTACATAGCAAATTAGGGACGTTTGTCGGAATATCATTTCTCATAAATTTGAGGCATGAATAAAATTTTAAAAGACTCTTTACGCCCTGATCGGAATGTAGCTGAGTTCTAAATATTATTCAAAAAACCAAATAAAAGGAAATCAAAATTGCGAAAGCATGAGAGTTAGCTCTGTCTTTTGGTAGGAATGGCTTCTATTTTAATAAACCATGATCAGATTTAATGTACTACAGAAGATCATAACGGCGACGGAGATCATCATTATTTATGTACGGTTGTTTCGGAATATTGATCTTAACCTACCGCGAGGCACCAACCAAAACCCGCTACGAGTGGCCAAACCGTTGGGTGTTGGGCATAACGCTGCAAAATATGAAGACATTTTTATGCGCAACAACGACACGAACTCAATGTGCTGGATGTGGTATTTTGTAGGAAGTGGCAGGAGTAAAAAAAAAAATAATAAAAAAAATACACTCTCAAAGCTCACCCCGAGCGGGCGAAAAGTTTTCCCCACCAAACTCCCCCCAGAGGGTCTCGTTCGTCTATTGCTTCCTATTTACACACTGCAACCGTGCCGGATTGGCCGGATTCCGTTGTTGTCGGTGGTCTAATAAACCCATTTGTGCAGCTGGGAGCGTTCGTCGCCGTTCGTCATAACCATAAGACCAGCCAATCGACATTCCCGCCCCAGGACGGTGCGGTCCTGCCCGGCTTGGCGCAGAAAGGAAACGACGAGGAAGCTAATCCATTGCCAGGCGGGAAGAAAAACGGAAGTAAACAAATCGTTCCGAACCGACGTGAGGCAGGAGGAAGTAAGGGAAGGAGAACGATCACGCTAGATCCATTTCGGCGCAGCGTTCCGAGGACAGTTGATTTTCATTTCCTCGGCCATTGTCTTTGTCCGTTTTTACAATTTCACTTTTGCGATCCAAAACCACCTCCCATTCGGCGCGCTTCCCTCTGTGTACGAACTCTGGAGCATTTTATCCCTTTTTCCTTGGTGCAAACTCCATGTAAATAGCACACGATAGTGAAGTGAAGCTTCTTAATGTGCGTATCGTGAGGATTGTATGTTTTGATTAAGCCCGTGTACGATGGTGTGCTGCTATGTTTGCGCCGGACGCCAAATTGCATTTGTTTTCTGCCGTTTGCCACGGCTTTGTAGTTGTTGTTTTCTGCCGTGGCACGCAAATCAAGGCAAACGGCGTGAAAAGACACGGGAGTCCGGGAGCAACCGGGTCTCCAATCTGTTCGCGTTCCTCCCCCGCTTTCCCCAGGGGGAAAATATTGATGACACATCCAACAGCGTCATTAACATCGTCGTCCGCCCATCGACCGAACCCCATTTGGCCGCCCATTGTGCATTATTATGCATTTGCAGGCCCCCCCGGGTGGGGAATGCATAATAATGCAAATGATAATAAAATGAAATAATAACATAAAGAATTATCTGAGCGCAAGGGAAAAGTTGGCGCACTGCCTTTTCGACCGACGCACGGCTTGAACGCGTTCTTGGGAGAAATGGGCGCGCGTTAAGGAAGGAAGCACGGAAGGGTCATCTGGCTGGATTGCAAATGGATGTGGAAGTTTACGGAAATGCACCTAGGAACCCAGGAACCCCGAACGAGTTCGAGTGGACGGCCAAGGGACGGGGGAGGGTTTTACATTTTTTAATAAAAATAATAGCAAATGTAAGAACGAGCGGCTACCGAGGACGATCCACTCGGGACGATAAGTGGAAAATATGCATGGCCGTGGCCGAGTGAAGACGAGCCGGAGAAGGCAATTGAAGAAACAATGGAAAAGTGGAATATTAACTATGAATACCACCCCCCTCCCCCCGGGGGAGTTTGCCGGAAAGCGAAAGAATTCGTATCAAAAATGGGTGATAAATTCGTGACCGTCGAAATAATACTGATCCAGTATCGAGGTGCATGCGGACTGTGCAACTAGCGTCTAACATTGTCCCTGCCGGGGCGAGTTTGAGTTATGGTTGGAAAGTTTTCAATTCAATAATTATGCATTATTCATGCAAATCAGCGATCGAAACGAATGCAACAGAGTTTATGGTCTCATTTAAACAATGTCATGCGGTGCATGACTGTATTCTAATTTCTTCTAGCAAAGCAACTATTAAATGTAGCACAACGAATAGATTTGTTGTTTTACAAATATTACCCATTGTTTTTCATTAAACATTAACACATTTTCGTTTTCCATCTGTCCACTGATAAAAGTGCCAAGATTGAAGCTTATCGATTCTAAAGGAAGGAAAAACTGCAAAAAAGCCTTAAAAGCAATTAAATTGAACTACGTTAAGCCTCCAATTGAACAAAGTTTAGTAAAGATTAGTAAACACCTTATAAATGTTTCAATGTTATAACGAGGAATTTAATATGAATATCTGGATTTTTGGGAAAACAGAACGCATACACAGTATATGCAATTTATGTTAATATGAAAAGGCAACTTTTGACGTGATGCTCCCTTTTATTGTGTAATGAAATAATTTCACACATAAACCAAACAGTTCAGTTTGTAAACTAAGTGGTGAGAGATTTCTGGTCTTTTTACATGTGGAAATTGAGCCTCTAAAAGGTAAAAGCATAGTAATTTTTGCCAATTATTAGAAGCTTTCGATGAAATTTCGGAAACGAGCCACTGGAATTGTCGTTTACATTATTTTGCTCTGCTTTTGCTGTTTCCTCGAACTCGCACGAACTTTGATGGTCGGAAAATCCCCCCTCGGACGGTTTGGGAGTTACTCACCCGATCGAGCCCATCCAGCCACGAGGCAATATTGTGACCGTGAGCGAGAGATATCTTATTTGATCTCGTTTTTGACAATATTACGACCGTGACAGACGGGTATTCCTGCGAGAAACGTCCGGGAAGGGAAGATGTTGTGGATACACGCTTTTTTTTTGTTGGTGCTGTTTGTTCCCGTCTTTGTTTCCACGATCTCTTGATGACCACAAAGGAAGGTATGGGTCCCTGAAGGCCTCTCAACTCGCTGCACTCGTTTTCCCTATCGCGTCGTCATCGTGTGAAGGTGCATTCCTGCCGACGGAAGGTATCGTTTCCCTTCGATGGACAATGCGGTGGGAAGAAGGGTGTGAAGGAGCGCTTCCAAGAGCCTCCTGGAGTTTCGTGCACATTTTTGCATCATTCAAGAGGGGAGGCCGGTGGGGATTCGGGTGCCTAGTGTGTGTGTGTCGTTGTCTTTAAAGACCCATCATCGATATCGCAAACCGTGCCGCGAACAATCTTTGCTTCGCCTCCCTCGACACCGAAACATGCTTTAGCTCCACCACCGGGTTTGCGTCTTCTTCAGCTCCCTTCTCCTCGGCCCAACACAAACAAAAAAGCAAAAGGGTTCCCGATTCGGGGCACTACTCATTGTTGTCTTCCCTTTTGGCCTGCTACCGACGGCTGCAATGCAGTGCACGGAGATGCACCGCACTGACTGGCATCACACAACATATGCATTATGTGGACGCATTCTTGCTTTGCCTCTCGCCAGACGACAACAACAACCCCTTCAGCCGAAAACTTGAGCGCGGAATTCCCCTTTTTCGGGATTGGTCCGATGCGATATCGTATTTTTTCCGGCGCGTTCCAACTCGGTCATACGTCGTCGTCGTCGTCGTCGTCGTTGTCGTTGTCCTCGGCGTCGTGTTGTCGGTTGATTGGCTATGAAATTGAATTGATCGAATCGAGGGGATGTTGGTGTTCAATGGAAGATGGGTTCGGCAACATCGAATGTGTGGTTTTTTTTTTAATTTCCCCTCAATAGAATTACAAGATATAAGAGTATGAAATTTAACCAATTTTGAATAATCTTTTTTGAAATTGATACGACTAGGTGAATAATTTCACAAAAATAACAGAAATCACTTAATCTGAGATCGATGAAAAAATTTGAGCAAGCAGAGGATCTTGTAGAGAAAAACTACACATTCAAAGTAAACCCTTTTCGGATAATTTTAATACAATGATTTTTTTATGTACCCGGCACTCCCCTAGGACATACCAAACGGAGCATAAGTATCAAACGACCGCCAAATGCCAAGCGAGGATGAAAAAATGTCGAGCAAAAAAAAAAAAAACTGAAACCGATCAGCAAATGATCAGGTTTGTGTCTATTGAATTTACGTATTTCTTCGTCGTAACTTTGCGCCATCGCCCCCCTCGGGTTCCATACCAAAACCAATCTCCCACGATCGATTCCTTCCCTTTCCCAACCGGGTTTCGGCCGGCCACTTTTCGGCAAAACTCGTGTCCAATTATTTCGATATCCTTGCCGCACAGTGGCACTTCAAGTGTGTGTAGAACGGGTGTGTATTTTTTTTTCCTTCAAATATATTGTTGGTTTGGTTTTCCCTTCTCCCTGCAGCTTCTCCCTGTTTCGCTCAACTCAATCTGGATGGCTCGCTCACATCTTGCACGTTATTTATATGCACACGCGGGAGTTCAGTTGATATCCTCGCACCCGGGGATCGCCTTGCAAGGGCCCTGCCCTCGATGCCCCCGCTCCGGTATGACGAAAACGGTAGCCCCACTCCCCGACCAGTGGCCAGTGTGTGTAAGATGGGAAATTAAAAACAATAAAAAAGCTGCTTCGATATCAAAGGAATTCGGTATTAATTTAATTTAATTATTCTCCATTGCCTTGTAGTTGTTTGCGTACGGAGGTTTTTTTTTCGCTTTTGGTTTTGGTTTCCTCACTGCGTAAAGGCTAGGTGCTGCTTACCGTCTGGTTCTGCAGCTCCAGGCTCATGCGGCAAGTATTTCATCGCAACGGCCCTACCGAACGAACGGTGGACTTATCGACAGCGCAGCGGAACAAAGGTGCAAATCCTTCATGCGTAAGATTCACGCAGCCGTTTATCGGAAAGCTCGTTACGCTCCCCATGGAGCCTCCGTGTTGGGCGAAAAAATCAATCGTTGATACATAATCTTACCCGGGCCGGGTGCAGCTGCAGGGAGCACAGAGGAGGGGGGGGGGGGGAGGGGTAGAAATATTTGGTCCGGAGTTTTTTTCATCCGGCATCGCGCTGTTGCCTGGCAGGAATCTCCTCGCTCGCAGTTGTCGCTGTCACTTATCTATTTGCGTTGCTTCGCTGTATTTACGCGCAAAATGCAGGTTGGGTTTTTTCCCTTCCCATCCCAAGAATCATTCTTTAGATAAATCCTGCTTTTTCTTTCTTCACTCACTTTAAGAGCGAAGAAAAAAAAAAAACCGGACACAATGGAACCAACATGTACCAGGTGAGTGTACCCTCCATCCCTCTTGGCGTGAATGTCCTTTTATAGTAGGTTAAGAGGGGGGCAAAGAAAATTCTTCCCCACCCAACGCGGGGCTAAAATATCGACACGCGTTAACACACAATGCGAGGCATTGAATGGTAATTTTTGCTATCTTGGTGATAGTTCCGAGCCTCGGACACGTCTGCAAAAGGGAGTCCTAGGGCGGAGCACGGTGCAAAAGAGGGAAGGAAAGAAAAATGCTAATGCGTTTCCTACGGCCCATGCACGTACGTCATCGGCGGTTGACGGTGGTGCTCGGAATATTGATAAAGTAATCAACAGGATGGAAAAAAATGGGAAAATTCATTACCGACTTATCGCATCGCTCTACGAAGGGTTTGACAATGAGCGGAAGATGATGGAAAACGCCCAAGTTGGTTGATCGTGTTCGCGGCCGTAAGTATTCGCGAGCAAATTAATTGATTGTTTTCGCTGACCGCAAGGGGAGCCCAAAACCCAACCCCGACGGTGTGACTCGTTAATGAGGCGAGGGAAAAAACGCCTCCCCCGAACAACCATCCGTCAACGTCATGCCGGCGAATCCCACAAGTGCACAGAAGGGACTCCAATTATCATAGAAATCATCGTTTAATTAGTGTGCGTTTCCAGGGAGCCCTGGATATCGCGCCTTACCTTCGCAACTGGGCCAACGATTTCCCCCGGTAGTCGCAGCCGTCTTCGCCGCAGGCAAAGTTACGCTCGTCCGAGTGCGATGGCAGGTGGCGGCGGGCGTCGGCGGCCGAGCGGGCCTGATAGTGGCAGCCCTCGTACTGGCAGGCGAACGATTTGATGAGCCGCTGCTCGAGATGGACCTGGCTGTGCAGCTGCATTATGTGGCTGCTCGAGGAAATGGAGAGAAAGGGAGAAGATGCCACACCGGATGGTACCGGTGGGAAATTTGTTAATGTACGATAATCGAATTAATCATTACTTTGGTACTATCAATCATAAGGGATTTGACATTCCCGCATTTGGCATTCGCAAGACTTTCTTCAAATATGTTGGGAGAATGTTTGGGGGGATGTTTAGGAGAATCTCGAGCAATGGAAAGATCGATATGTATCGAACGAGAACGTGCTAAGAAACTAATTTAAGCACGTCGGAAACATACATATAATTTTGAATTTTTGATTTCATGTTTAAAAAATAAAAGAGATGTAAACTATGACAAGCCTGTAGACAAAACATGCATCGCAACGGCTGAAGAAACAAGGATGCAATTCAAAATGGGATTTAATATGAATAAATCTTGCCCTTATGTTACAAGAACATTACAGTGCACCTTTCTCAAATACTCGTCGAATTGCAAGACAAAGCAGATTAAGAAGAGACTTAAAATGACTTAAACTTAACTAATGAGCTTTTGAAATGTGTTTCTATATAACATTCTAATGTTTTAAAAGGCCAACAGTATAACGCCATTCTTGTCCGCTGTGATTCCACTGCCGCCATTTCCATTACTTATGATTAATTTGTAACGCTCCAACTAGCGCCCCGCGCGGGCCTGTGACTTCCTGTGGCAAAGTGTTCCTCTCTCGCTTCGAAAGTTTTCCTTGCCACATCCGGCTACTCCACCGAACAAAGAAGTGGTCAATTCCGATTGTGCCCCCGTATGCAAAACTCAAACTTACGACCATCGGGCACTAAAAACCATTCATCCCAAAAGCGGAATGCAATTATCATAATATATCTATAAGCCGGCTTGCCAGTGCTGCGCTGTCCATTTCTTTCGTGGTACGGCTTCCTTTCTTCGGTGCAGCGTGCACTTTCTTCCGGTGGCAGTTCGGATCCCATCAACTGGAAAGCGTCCCATGCCGTTCCGGCTCCGTCACGACGCTCCCCATCTCCTGCGCTGCATGAAGTGACATTTTACGTTCGAAATGCAAATGACATTCGTCGACGTTCGTTCCATTCGTTTGAGACGCGCGTTCCGAGGACATGTTCCGTTCTCCGGCGCTCGTTCACCGTCTCTCTCTCAATCTCTCTCTCTCACTGCACAGCTTCCGTCCGTCCGCCATAGAGTTGCGAGTTTCGCTTCTCGAAGCTCATCGTTTTGCTTCACTCGCTGCATGTGCTTTTTTCTTTCGTCTTGCTCTGCAAAATGGATGTTGCGATAAATTTTTATGTTTATTATTATAATCAAGTGTAGTTTTTCTTACGACCGAACGCTGCATTTCCCGGGGGCACTTCCGTTCCAGCGAAAGGACCGCACATTTGCAGTGTCCCTGCGCTACGTGCACTCGATGGCCAATTTGCATCCCTGGCGCACCCAAACGCTCGAGCGCCGCTCCGGGGGAGGTGTTTGCCCCAATGCCAAAAAGTGGCCATCACCGGAACTTTGTCCCGTTTTGTGTCATCCGTCCGTCCATTCTTGATGAGTTTTTTCCCAGCCCTTCAAGGTACGGATCGGGTGCGAAGAGCTCAGCACGGGCGGACGGCTGGTGGTGATCGTTTCCTCATCCAGACGAGTCCTGGTCGGTCCTTGGAATCGGTTCTTGAAGCGCGCTTGATGCATCGGAGGTCGTTTCGTCACCGTCGTCGGCGCCTGTCTCCGCTGTCGATGAAATGATGGTTGCAGGTTGTCTTCCACCCCGCTTAGAGACATCAGCTGCATCAGCGAAAGAAAGCAGTTGCCGGAATGTCTGCAAACGAGGGGTTTGCGTTGGAGTTGATGGTACTGTCCAAGAACTTCTTCGTTCGTATTCTCGCGCTCTCCGGGTTTCCACTTTGTGCAGCCAGACCGGTTCCGCAAGCGTTTTCTTTCTGAAAGAAATTTATATTTTCACCCCACCGGTGCTCGGATCTAATTTTTTAATTTTTTTATTCCCTCGCAAATAGTTTATATCGTTCGAGGTTTTTCGCTCGCCTTTCCCATCGATGGTCGGGTAGTGTTTAATTTAACTTCGGTCGTGGTATTTAACGATAACGGTTAGTTTCGCTGGAGGAAGAATTTCCTTCGTCCGCTTCTTCGGTTTCATCGATGACACAAATTTCAATGAGTATAAAAGCTTGATTCAATGGAGTATATCGAAATAAAAATATTAGAACGAGCGGCTTCCGGTGGCTAGCTTCTCGTTTTTCCCCGTTTCTACAGGGACGATTTTTCCCACCACCAACCATGCACACGCCATTACGGAATGCAGCGCGATAGTTGGACCACAATCAATTAGGCAGAACATTGCACCATAATTTGCGAGTAATTTAGTCCAGCCAGGGCTCGGGATCTTGGGCCGGAGCAACGGTGTGTGTGTGTGCGATCTTAGGAAAACACTTAGCAAATTGCAGCAACCGTAAGCCATTAGGTATTCATCGCGAGGAAAAGGATGCCGAATGGTGTAAGTACATGCAAACACCGTGAGATATGGTTCGTATCTTCCGCTGGAATATGAAATGGCACCGGAACGATCGTTTTGGCGTGCAGGAGCGAACGTTCTGTTTGTTTCTTAAGCTCAGGCGCGGTGGCTAAATTTTTCCTCGCCGAGGAGTTACCGTTAGAACGAGAGGATGAACGTGGGAGCGAGAGGATGTGAGAGCTCTCGCAGGCGACAGCGGAAGGAACATTTTAAAATTCAAAAGACAATAGAGCAGCACCCGTCGTAATTAACCAGGCAGGCAGGTAAGGGGGTCGCGGTTGATCCGCGGGGAGGGTTTGCGGAGTCGGAATGAAAAGTCGTAAGAAAATCGTACGTGAAGAAGCACCACCGGTGAGCTCCTTAACCTCGACCACCATAGCTCTTCGGTGTTTGGTGCCGCAGCCGCACACAAAAGTAACACTTCTTCGCTCCGGTGCTGCTCCGGGAGGCCCATTTATCGTGCGGCGAACGGGTGTGGATGCGGTGGAAACATTTTACGATTTTCATTTCCATTAATCCTCGCCGAGGCGAGCTGCCGTTTACACGTGTGTGTTTGTTTTTCATATTTATGGCACTTCGTGCGGTGAGAATCTTTTGCTCCTTTTTGCTGCCTGCCTTGCGCAGGCGAAGGGTTTCCTTTGAGATGTACTTAATTTTTCCTTATTACTTCAACCGCTTTCCAACTCGGGCAGAGGGGGGGGGGGGGGGGGCCGGCACGGCAGGTGGTGGGAAATGAATCCGTTGAGTAAACGGCTCAATGAGTGAGTGCACCTCGTACACACCTTTGGCGCTTTTCGCGGAAAATTAACTTTTATCTGGTAAAAATTATGGAAGAATAATTCTGGAGAAAATATTTCATCCTCCAGCGGGTCGCGCACGTGTGGGTAAATATCCTTCGCTCGCTTCTTCGGCTATATTAGTGCGGATGCGCCAGGACGAGTGAATGCGTAATAAGGCAATGTAAAAACACCTTCCCATACTGTCGGAGGACACAGTTGTTCATATCATTCGTTTTCCTTGGCGACCGTGGGCGGAAACGAGGGGGGCGGTGGGCAAAGTTCGTCCACACGTGTGCCGTTGTTTCGTAGACAGTGTGTGCCGGTGTGAAAATATGACATAACAGCACTACAACCACCGCTCGCACCGGTGCGCCCTTGGTGGCATAAAAAGGAGCGTGTTTTAAAATTGGCCCCCGAAATGAAGAAGAAATCGGATAAAATCTCATGTTCGGTGCTGAATATTTCATAACGCAAGGTTTCAGCAGGCAAGCTTTTCTTCTATCTCCTCTATTTCGGATTTGGATGATACGGTGCGGAAGGATCTTGCAGGTGGTGGAGATTTTTGAAGAAATCCTCCGGGAATACCGTGGGACTCGGAATTCTTTGGAGGGGTTTGGAGGGAAACATATACAATGCTTCAAGTAAGTGGGACGGCGAAGAAGGTCGTGGCAGATCCAATTATAATCGACCGGGCTAGGAGCATGTAAAACCAACGAATGAGCCAATTTTTGCAAGGAACTCCTTAACAAGAATTGTCTACAGAGTACTGTTGAAGATTACGAATGAAATTCTTGTCATTTATATATCGTTGTAACCAACTTTATTTTAATTTTTTTAGTAACTCGCGACGAAAATAAATAATTGTAGAATGATGTCAAAAAGATTGGATTCTAATGATTTCTCAAAAAAAAAAAAAAAAATCATTCCAAATAGAAAGATTTAACATAAAAGGATGCTAAGTTAATTTTGATTCATTTTCAGATAATAGAAACATTTGCTTGTTACTTGTACTTTGAGTCTTATCTCTTAAGGTTGGTTAAAAAAGTTACTACATTTGAAAGCTTGTGTTGAAACTAAAGCAATTGCTGGCTTAAGCCAACCAAGTAACCTAAAACTTGAAACGCTTTCGAACCGTTACACATTGGAAGAACGGTTATCGCATACTCCCCCCGAACCCCCCTCAACCGGTGTCTTAAATCAACCTTACGACGTCAACATCAGACATCAGTGGTGATCGTTTCACCGAAGAAAAAAAAGGAACAAAGAAACAAACGACCAACGCCAACCATCATAGACACCCCAGTAGAACGCTTCCATTGCCCGGGTTTGGAAGTGCAATCGTGTCGGGAGCCGCTTCTCGACGCGAACACGATAAGGATGATTTGTTTCCCATAAACGGGACACACACGGGCTTTCCATGGATCATCGGCACGGGAGTCACGGCCAATCACTCGGAAACGCACGCACCGCGCCGTGTCGGGTGTGGTAAATACTTCCGTGCACACTTCATTACCACTTCCAGATGCACGGGGCGACCGCGAGGGATCCCGTCCATCCGTGGTTGGGTGTTACTTTCCGGATCGTTGGTGTCCACCGTCATCATCAACACCGTGGGGGGGACGGAACTCGCGCGCTCCTCGTCGGAGAGGGGAGGACAAAGCCAAGGATGTGTACGCTCGCTCCGTTGATGGACGATGGAGGGAAGCCGTTTGAAGATTCGCTTGGTGTCTGTGTGTGTGTGTCTGATCGCTGTGGAGTCGCTGTGAAGTCCGGATATCGGAAAGATTTATACAGGCACTTTCCGATCGTGGTGCACTTTGGAAATGGAAACGTCAGACAGCAAGGAACGAGCCAGGCGACTGCTGCTCCGTTGTCCTTTATAAATCGCTTTTCGATAAAACTCATCCCCGTGGTGCGGCTCGGCTGCGGTTTCCGATGATATGTGGAATGGCCTCTGCGGTCCGATATGCGATGGGACAGGCATCAAACACCTTCACAGCCGTACGAGCCCTCTGTGGGTCGGTCGGTTCCGGCGGCGAAGAATTTGTCGCCATTCGAAAGCCAAACGAAAGGAGCACGTCAGGCGCATGGGGGAGCGCATTTCGCATGTCGGAATGCGTGTTGAAATAAATATTTCTACACTTTCAAGGATTTCACCTTTTTTTGTTTGTTACGACCTAGAGCTAGATGGAAGCATTTTTTTTCCTCGTGTGCCTTGTGCACTTGTGTGAAACGCCACTTCTCTCGGATAAAACGGCCTAAGCAGAGCAGAAGTTCCTGGGGGCGAAGGATGTTTAGGGGCCCCCGATGGTCGTAAATCATGTAACGGTGGCGTTGCACGGGAAGATAAAAGTATTCAATCGTGCCCTGGCCGCCGCACAAAGTGCGCCATAAAATACAAACTGCAGTCTTGGCTCCGAGGGGGTTCATGAAATACCAAACATCCTCCGTCGCCGGGTCCTCTTTTCTTGCCGTTTCCCTGGAAAGCTACCCTCCTGAGGAAGAAAGGTGCTGAATAACGGAGCTAGCCGGGATTTCATTCGAATTTCAGGAATTCGCGATAGTCTTTTCGCATCCCTTTGACTCGCCGCTATGTGTGTGTGTGTGAAAGAGGGACCGTTTTTGGCCCTTAGAATCTGGTTGGACATAGACGGAACGAACCAACTGTCCACGAGGGAAATATATTATTATCACCTGCAGAAGAAAACGGACGTTCCGGCTAGTGGACCGTGGCCATCGAAATGCACGGAAACGATTCGATGCGATTTGGTGCAAGAGCCGGTGGATTTTGGAAAATATTTATAGACATTTATGTTCTGGTCAACTGAAATAAGGAATATTTTCTCGCCTATCAAAAACGAACCCGAGCTGAGGTTCCGCCATCGCATTGGGAAGGGGTGCATCCGGGACCTACTGTCCCCTGGTTCTGGAAGTTGTCGCCGATCCGTTGGCAGAAAGTTCTAAGGCTACCGTCCGTGTTCTACCCCCGTGCCAAGATCGCCTTCTTGCTCGCTTCCAGATAGGGCCACCGCCATTCTGTTCCTCGTCCCAATGGACACCATAAAATAAGCTGACCATGATACTTCGATGCAGCCCAATAAAACCATTGGGAAGGCTAGAGGTAAAAAAAAAACCTCATCCCAAAGAAAGATTCAACATTGTTGGGGAAAAAGTAAAGTACAAAAAACACACACACCTACACACATCCAAGAGCACTCGGAAACGATTGCCGTGCATCGGGACGAAAGAAATTAAAAGTAATGGCCATCGCTATCCCTAACGCCTTGCAGGTTAGTGGAAGATTTCGGTTTATGTGTATAGGTTGAACCGTACCGGGGCCATTATCTCTTTCTCCGGACCGTTTTCCGGTGGTCCACCGCCGCCCGTTTTGTCCCCCGGCGCATCCCCGTGTGATGGAGCGGAAAATATGTCCGAAACTGACCAACAGATAAACGTCTCTCAATGAGTTGAGGAAAAGGTTTTTCTTTTCTGAAGCAATTAAAACCGAGCATAAGAACCGTGATGCTTAGGTTAAACTATTCCTTTAAAACCCAGAAAGCGAGGGAGTTTTAGCGAGGGAGTTTAGGACAGAATATTTAGAAGATGTGCTTTCAAAATGTGTGGGTCACGTGTTTGATGGCATTGAACCACAGCACGTCATTTCTCCAAGTTTTGAAATTGTGTAAAGACGTCAAGGAAAACTCCAAGCAGTCAGGCGAATTCCACTCCCACCCGATGCAAGCAAATCAAAGAAAACCATCGTCACCGGCGAGAGACTGAAAACGACATTTTCCGCTTTCGGCATTTCGAAATGTTTTCCCATTTTGGGTTGACCGAAACCGACTCAAACGGCGGCTGCAGACCGAGGGATCATCATAAAAGGGCCGAAAGAAAGAACCTAAAAAAAAAAAAAACACAAACCCAAACGCTAACCCAAAAGTATGCATGCGAATCCGTATTCCGGATGGATTCCGGCTGCAGTCCGGGAATGACTTTTCTCGGTGGCGGACATAATGTCCGGTTTACCTGGTGGTTCCGCAGGTTGGTGGACAGAACCGAAAGCGGACAGACGATTTACGTAACCGATATGTGAGTGCGAGTACCGATGCGCCCCCCGGAATGGGTCTTGGAATCAGTTTTGGTCATTTTCGATGGTTCCTTGAGCCGTGGAGCGGGAAAAGACCAAAAAAATAAAATAAAATAAAATGACGCTGGTCACCCGTTGGCATTAGGTTGCAAATATTCGAAACGGAACGTCGACGAAATGGCCACGACAAAATAAAACAAAATACACTCAATGGTCCCGGGTCCACTTTACATTCGGGTTTACACCGTAGCAACAGTTTGGTGGCGAGGAAAAGCGTGCGGAGGAAAAGTGATTCCGATGCGGCTCCGAAAGGCGCTCAATGGTGGGTCAAAAGTTGCTCGTATGCTGGCGGTTGGCTGTTCGGTTTTTGCAGGAAGAAGATAAACCGTTGAATCCCGATTGGAACGTCGAGGAGGGCGGGCAATTCGGACCGGCTGAAGCTGTAGCAAAGTGTTTTATTTTCCGCATAGATGTCCATGGGCGAGGACCGGAGCGTAGAATGCCTACAACTTGTTTATTGCCGGCCACTGTAATTATATAGAAAAGAATTTACCCAACACCAAGAGGAATACAGAGAAAAAAAAGCAACAAAACGACCCATTACCGCCGCACCAAAGGGATGAATGGACACTGCGAGGACACAACCGGTCCGGACATCGTCTAGGAGGGAGCCGAGAGCCTGATCGTCTGTGGGTTTAGCTTTAGTGCCACCATTTGCTTCTTAACGGTGTTTTATTTGTGATTTCATGTCTGTGGATTTGTTGCGCGTGTTTTACTTTTGGTACTATCCTGTGTTTATTTTTATTTTTGTCACCCCGGTACGCCTCATTGCAGGATGTTATTTTGTGTCATGCCTTACATAAATACATGCTGGTTCTCTTTCGCCTTTTCCCTTCAACCTTGCACGGAAGGGTACAATGACCAACCGGATGTGTGTTGATGATGCGGGAAGTTTCGCTGAATGCAGTTCACCCAGGCAAAACAATATATCTATTGTTGAACCGCAGTAAGGCATGGTGGAAAGAGATCTTGCGGATTTACTAAGGATACTTTTAGCGGTGACTAACGAGAGACCTATTATTCAGATGCGACTTATTGGTTGCTCTGCAACTGGCAACTGATAGCGCATAGTTGAACAAATGGAATTGATCAGTTTGGACAATATTTGACTTTGCAAGTACCACTTCCCCTAGAAGAAGTATAAAGACATTGTAGATATGTTGTCCCACAGAACTGAACATTTCTCGCTTTCACACTGTACAAACATTACAAAGTGTACAGCTTGTTCATAATTTTAAAAAGTCCTGTAAAACTTAAGCACTTTGTACAAATAAGTTTGCACTGATCAACACCGGCTGGCAGCATTAAATGACCACATTCGTAAGTCCCGGGGAATGGAAAGAACATACATAGGTAGGAGGATCGTTAAATCCGTAGCCGTTGTTTTCCTTTCACAAAAGGGACAAAAAAGCACCAACGTCACTGCACTTTCCCTTCCGGTCCAGTACAGTGGGGGGGGTGGGGTGGGGTGGCTGGAGAGTTTACAATTTTGCCGAAAACAAATAAAATGAAAATCTTCATAATTTATTTGCTATTTAGATTTATACTTATGCTTAATGGGGTAGCGCACCGGCCGATCCCGGGGACACTCGCACCACCGGATGGTCCGATACACCGGAAATTCAAACGGAAGGCTGTTCACACCGCGCGACAAAAGACGGATATGGCAGCGGGCTACCATCGCCGAAGGCCGAGGAGCGATGGGAAGGCGGCTCCGAGAATGGCCGAGTCTGGAAGTCAGTCTTACACCTATGACCCTTCCGTTGTGCCGTGTTTGTGGACCGGGTTTTCGAAAATAATTTTAATCTTTTCCTCCATTTGCCCGTGCCGGATGGTCGGGAGGAGCCCGAACCCAGGAAGCCCGGCTGCCGGACAAAGCGAGTGCCCATTACGACACAAAGTATTACTCTCCACGTGTGTCGTTGTGGCGCTGCTGGCCTCGGCGTAATGCAAACGGCGGCGACGGCATTTAGATGAATTGGCATTCTGGTGGTTTTGTGCGGATCTGTCCTACGGTTCCGGCCTGGCTGCAGGTCGGAAATATTTCGCGGGGGTGCCTTTGCACGGGGTTTGTCGTAAAGTTCTCTTCCCCTATAATGAGCTCCAATGGTTTGGTTTGCCCAAAACACAGGGACCTTTCATGGTAGGCGGCCAGCTGCGATATGTGCTCCGTGTCCGTGAAGGGTCGGTTGTTGTTTTTTTGTTTGTATGTTACCAAAACCCCTTTCGGTGGCGGTGTTCTACTCATAAATTACAGGAAATGTTTCTCGGGACTTAAGCTCATTTCCTTGCTCTGTTTCCAAGCAGACCTAAAGCCGCCGCCAAAGGGACGAGGAAACGACATTCCGGCCATGCGTGTCGCTATTAGAGGCAAATCATCAAAACTCAATCGAATTATCTTCCACCTTGCCGCTCGTCCCCGGCTGGACTGTTCGAGATTTGCTTACACGCTTCCCATTGCATCCCCGGCCGTCCATCCCGTGCCAGATCATCGGATGAAAAACGCTACGGTGTATGAATATGTAATTAAATCTAGCTGCTCCCAGGGCGAGAGGGCATGTGAAGGAGCAAGATCCAGCCGAAAGTAAATTGCCTTCGTTTTCACGCAGCGCAGCGGCATCCAAACGCGCGGGGAAAACAGTACGGCGGCCATTCGGCGGTTGCATATGGTGTCAGAAATTTATTCGATAAATTTTCGGGATCATACCCGCACCGACAGGTCTGGTGTGAGACGGTACTTTATGCGTTCTAAACGATGGTGTACAGTTTAGCGCCAGGGGAGGAACGTGAGATCTGAGGGAAGCAGGCCAGTTCGGAGCAGATCGATGACAAAGTTGAAGTTCCTTGTCCGTATTTAATTGAAATCTTTCCTCTACTATCTAGAATTTGGTTACAAATTCTTGTTATAAATGAGTTGAAATGTATTATTTGTATGTAAGTAATGCATAAGATATTCAGTTGGGTAACTCTGTAGGATTAAAACGATTCAAATTACTTAAACCTGTACTGTAATTTTAAAAACATAATTGTAAACTTATTATATTATTAGGCACAAAAAAGCTTAATATTTTCTTTGGAACACAAAACATTTTCTTCCGAATGATATTAGTAACGGATTCCTAAAGGTCTTTGCTGATGCAGCACGCAAAAACAAATGAGCCATCCCTAACGACGCCTAGTTATGGCGCACTTTGATGAACCCCAGCAGGATTGTGTTCCGGTCGCGATTAGCAAGCGGCCCGACACGGGGAGGGGATAGTAAATCTTAAAACAACCCCTATTACCAGAACCCCAGCGAGTGGCACTAAATATATGTGTTGGGGCAGTGTATATCACCGGGGCCTTGTCATATTAATATCGTATATCCAGTCGCGGAGAAGGGGAGCGCTTGACGTCGTTCGGTGCCGGTGCCGGAATTCCCCATCTGTTACGGTTATGGTTACGGTACGCTCGGATCGCCTGGTCGTCGTTGTCCTTGCCCGTCCCGTTTGTCAGCCCCCGCCGCTTCCCCCCCCCCCCCCGACTCGGGCAAGTTTATGTCGATGAGTGCGTACAAGCTGATCACAAAAATGATGCGTCCTTCGTCCCACACAGTGCTCCGTCCAGACGGGTGGAAAGGAAAAACGACACTGCGACCCGGCCCCGGTAGCGCAAAAGGTTCGTCCGGATGGGGCGAAAGTTTATGTGCTGGTATGTTTATGCGCCAACTGGGCCACCGGTCGGTTGTGGTGGGAGTTACTTGTCCACTCGGTCCAACATCGGACCAATTAAGAAGCGCCAGGATGAACTCCCCGGGCCAACCGGGCGCCCGGTGTCGGGCGCGTCAGTGTCGTCAGCGTGTCGTCATCGTTACGCGATACGGTCCACCTAAATGACAGGATATTCGCGCATACACTTCGGTTTGTTCAACATCGGGGCGAATGGCACGACCGGGAGGTCCATTTTGGGGATATTTGAAATTTATCTACATTCGTGCAGCTGCCAATTACAAGCGCTCGACGAGCTGCTGGAGTATCGTACTTGCAGTGACAGTAGCTTCTTTTGACGGGAAAATGTAGTGTTTGCTAGAGAAGGTGTATTAAACTCTCCATATCTACATGTCTACAAATTGTTTTATCATTAAAGGCAAGAAACAACTGTTATCGAAATCACACTAATGTTTCTGCATATATTTGGATAATATTTCCAATAATCCAGATGCTTAGTTCTGGAGTAATGTTAAGACAAACAAACTTAATAATTCAAGTTAAGTTTATTCTCTTTTCTTCCAACAAAAGCTTCTCCTATCATAAGCGATTGATGAAAGGTAACACTTTTGTAGAAGTAAAATATTTCAGTAAAATAAGTCTCTTATCTCATTTATATCGTTTTTTATTCATCAAAAAATAATGAATAGACTTGGACATTTTAAACCAAGTTTGACAAGTTGGAAATTAAAATGGCTAAACCAAACGCTTGCCGAGCTTTCTATAGTTTAGCATGTTTCTTTCCCTTACACAAGGAACCAAAATCCTTTAATAGTTCCAAGCGTAATCGAATCCCTGTATTCCATTTCTTCCTCTTCGGTTATTGGATCCTCCAGATTGGCATTAATTGGTCATGGTTTTATAAGCACTGCGGTACAATTTGCTCGAAAGGTGCAATACGAGCAGAACCAATAACAGGTGACACGACAGGATGAGAAGAAAAAAGGGTAAGATACGCCACGTCGAACCCAGCCAAGGGTATCCAAGCGAAGAGAGGCAAGAGATATTTTTTCTATAAATCTATCAAGTCAAGTAGCTATTTTCACAAATTACGTTAGATTTTCTGTAATTAACTTTGCATTTTATCGTTCGGATATGCGCACCGCCGGCGTACAGCGTTGAACGTAAGCCATCCCACTTTTTGCCTCCGTCGAACTGGTGGACTTTTCCGCTTCATTTGAGTTGCCCGATGCCAATTAATGCTAGGCAAGGTTACCACCAATCACCGGGTCACACTAATCGGGACACGACCCGGACCCCCGATATGCCGGGTGGTAATGGGCGCGCGCGAAACCGGCCCGGGAAGATGCCCGGTAAAAGCAGTTATACTGTCGCTAATGTGGGTTGTTTTTATGTGTCGCTTTAGCGTTGCTCCGAAGCGAAACGAATGTGCGAGCTTACTCCCTCCAGTGCTCCCACTCCGCACACGGGGGATCTCGAGAATCTGACCCAAGCACTTACAATGAATCTTTTACCTATCCCTAGCTTTCCTGACCGCTGGCCAAACCGTGGCCCCCTGTCCCATGATGGGAGAATTTGCAACGAGAAAGAGAGTCGCAGTCGGAAAATCCTCACACGCTTAAGTGATCTTGATGTGCGATTCATGAATTAGTTTCACCGGTCCATACGGCTACAGGGCTACAGGTGAAACGTGGGACATTCGGTGGTTTGTGCGGTGTCCAGTGCAGGGATAATTGCTGAGTTATCTCGTTTACGTTTCGAATGGGATTGAGAAGAAAGTAAGTACGAAGATTGAGACCGGATGATACGTTTCCACAGATGATGGTGAGACTAGGCTGGAGATGTTTCTTCCAATATCGGACATATCACTGCGGAGGACGGAATTTGACTACATTGCTTGCCTTTGGATGTTATCTAGAAGCATTATTGGAGGGAATTTTGCCTACACCATCCAGTAAATGATGTGCAATCCGCTTTACTAGCCGAAGGTCCAAGCAAAAGCGGTGACCGGTTCCGGCGATGAAGGCTAATCCAACCGGATCCGTGCTTGAATGACAACGTGCCAAAGGTGCCCAACACTTATGCTTATCTAAACACTCGTAAAGTACGGTGGGAGGATATAAAAATGTTTAATTATTTACATTGAAGCCGACGGGTGGACGTGCGCCTTTGCAGGAAAGGACATCCGCAAGGCATTCTTCGCAAGAACTCTCACGACCTGTGAGTGTGTTTTACTCTGAACCGCTTCCCAGCGCTTTCACTAACACTTGGTGACATAGGGAGCTCGGGTGAAGTTTGGATGTCTTGTTGAGGTTTGCCTTTCGGCTTGGTGAATGACTGCCATTTTCGTCCGTTGATGCCCGGCCTGCCCGGTCCATTACCACACGTCACCGGATGGCGGAATGGTGCGCCTGGCAGGTTGCTCCGGCCTCAGGTTGCCCTTCGCTTACGTCAGCATCCTTGGCCGTGTTGTCGTCTTTGCCAGCGCCACCGGCACATCCACCGGTCGTTCTGCCTGTGTGCGCTTGGTCGGCGTCGGTGGTCACATAAAGTTATCAGTTTTAGCATCATTACACTTGTATTCTTTCCCTACATAATTATTCTGGCGCCGCCACCGTCGTGTGCTTATGTAAACATTTGTCAAACGAAACGAAACCGAAACGTGCGTGGAGTGGACCAATTTGCACTGAGGGGGACGGGTGAGGCGCGCCGACCGGGACATGTTGGCGGATTTGTGGATGTAACGGATGTGTTTTGGGGTAAAATTAGCCTGCTTCAGCAAAGTGGAGGTAAAGGCATTTCTGGCAAGGCTACGGTTTCGACGAAATAAAGTCTCCACCCAGACATTCATCCGTCAGCACTATGTACAGGCGTGTGGGGCAATTAAAATGGAAGAGTTACACATTTGCAGGGACAATGTCACAATGTATGGTAGTTTATGTGTAACATACCACGTGGAACATTTTGAAGAACACACTGTATCACATCTAACAATTTAGTGAATCTTTTAACTAGCTTTAATATTATCTGTTTGTAATTTTAATGTCATTGGTATGAGCGCCAATGTATTTTATTAAGTATTTTTTTTGTTTAAATTGAATTTGCGTTCTGTCGAGTAAATTCAATTGAAATTAGAAATGTTTTAATTCAATCGTGTGCTTTGCGACATAAATTTGAAGCGCTCAGATATGCCTCAATACTTTTAAAGACAATCCACGTAATACCCGTGGAACACATTGTTATCGAATGATAGCAAATAGTTTTCATCGGCCAACAAAACTCCCATCGGACCGCATATTTACATTCCCTTCAACTGTGGAAAACTATACGCTTTCCATAAATTTATCGTGCCTTTCTCAAGACAATGACAATGTTGGGTGAACACATTAGCGTTGGCGCAGCATCCCACAACCCTCGACCACCTTCCACAAGCCTTGCCGACCATGCCGGCGAAACATTTCCATTGTCGACCGTTTCCGGCCGCACCGCTATCCGCCGAACCGCGCCGAAAGAAACTGCTAAATATTTAACCATTCCGATATTATTTCCCAGCGGGTCATAAATTAGCTGGAAAATGCGTCCGGCCAACCCGAGGTCCACTCGTTGAGTGGGTCGGGCCGGTCGGAAGGTGGCCTACAATGGGACGGAAAAACATGCACAACAATTACACCGAAAAACTATACTCACCGATTGGCGAACGTTTTCCCGCAAGTAGTACAAACGGATCCCTGCTTCGGCTTGGGTTGGTCGGTGGCGGTGGTGGTGGTGTTGATGTCGGTGGTGGTGGTGGTGGTGGTGGTACTACTATCCTCGGCCTCCGGGATGGCCTCCGCACTGACCTCCCCACCGTCGCTCGTCACCGTTGCCGTCGGTTTCCGGCGCCGGTGGTGAATGTTATCGGTGTGATTTTTGAGATTGGCCTTCCGCGTGAAAGCCATCGGGCAGAGCGGGCACGGGAAGAGACGCTCGTCGGTGTGCTGGCGCAGGTGGCAGCGCAGGGACGCCTTCGAGAACGCTTTCCCACAGAGGGGGCAGGTGAGCTTGGGGCGACGCGGCCGTAGAAGCTGACCGCCGTCGTCCGATGGGGCCGGTGGGGACGACTTTGCTTTGTCATCCAACTTTGATGAGTGCAAAATTTCGTGAAACAGAAATTCGGCCTGCGATGATGTGCTGTTGGTGGAGGGAGTGGAAAACAGCAGGAGGGGGAAACCGGTGAAAGGACACCCGAGGTGCGTGGAAGGGACGAAATAAATGAAATGAGAAAATTTTAATGAAGGTTGAAAAAGCGCCATTTTGCCCTCCTGCGTCTCTCGAAAACACTTCCCCTCTCCTCGGTATCAACAACAATCCAAAGCGGACCTACGCTGGGCCTGCGTTTCAGCACCTCGTTCCACTCCCCTTCTCCCTTCCGTTCCCCCCCGAAACATCCGACAAAGTACGGCCCACTGGCCCTATTTGCGTGCATGTGCTTCCTGTTCCGTCGATGCCGAACCAATACGGGGGTTTCGGACCGACACTAAAAGGATACGGCAAATGGACATGTTCGCACAGCGACGCAACGCACACGGACGTCCGGTGCCGGGATGGGAAGATATTTGAGTTCTTCCTCGACCAGAGGGGAGCCGGTTTTACCGGGGGGGGAGAAACCCAAAGTGTGAAGGCACGAACGAGAAAAAGTGGAAAATTAGCAAGGACAGCAACAAATAAGCAAACAGGTAAACACACTCCGATACCCATCCGGCTCATTTGGTACGCAAAGGACAATCACCGAGTAGAGTGCCTTACCCCCCCTCAGCGTCCTCTCAACTTTGTTGGAAAAGCCACAGCGACGGAAGCTCGAAAAGCTATGGCGGTTCTCGGGGAAGGGAGGGATGGATACGAAAAAAAAAAAAATCAGACACATAATCAAAGCAAGGGAGCCGGAAAATTTGTGCTTCCAAAATTCATCTCGGGGCACGAGTGTGAGTATTTTGAATTGGACTCGCACGAGGGAGCAACGGAGGGAGTGGATGGCCTTTTCACGAAGAGACGGGAGTGGAACGGTGCGTACGGTGTGCCGAGGACGAGCGAACTTCTCCCCAAAAAACCCAAACAGCAACACCACAAATACCTGAATGGGCATATTTTACACTGCCAGCAAACGACCGAACCGTCCTCGCCGATGGTGCCAACAATTTCATCAACGTAAACAGTATTATTCTCGGACGCATTATTAGCCAGTGCGAAAAAGATTTCTGCTGACGCCTGCGGGCCGCTGCGCACGGCGACAATATTATCGCAATCCGAATTTGATACCGCCGTCGATGATTCGCCGGCGTCGAGGCATCCCGGCGTGATCGTGCCCGGGTCGGACGAGCTTGCGGCACCGGGAGCCGGTACAGATGAGCCCAATTTAATTCCACGGGACGGGTGGTCGTCCGCCGTTTCGGCCTGCGATGGGGTGGTTGAGTAATTTTCCATCATATCAACTGTTTGTACAGAGCGCCGGGAGCCATTTTTGATGCCGTTTGACGCGGTTTCGGCCACGGACATGAAACGAAAGGAAAGTAAGTTAAAAATGTTATGAGTCGCACGTTTAACAATAATGTCAAAGTGGGGTAAACACTGGGGCGTGACGGGCATGTTCCGCTGAAAGGACAACGGGATGCTACGTAGCGTCGAAGGTGCATGCGTTTTCTGTTCCTTACGATTCATTCTTTTTTTTTACGAGAAGAACGAAAAATTAATTAAGATTTGGTAAATTTAAAATTTCAATCTGTCAAATTCTGATTTTTTTTTCAATTCAATTGGTTGATAAATTGAGAGAAGCAAAAACGTTGTATTTGAAAAAGTTGATTTTTGGATAATACTTTGAGACAAAAAACAAACTAAAAAACAAATGGCTCGTTTTTGGGAATATTTTAAATTTTTTACATCAGCTCAAAGCATGGCGCAAACTCTTGACAGCACAATTATTTAGCTGCCCGTCAGTTTTCTTTACGGCAGCATCCAACTGCACCGGATTAGTCACCGGCGTGCGCGCTACCAAGCACCGGACCAGCGAGTTTGTGCAAGGGTTGAGGGAAAAGTTGTTCTTGTCCGGCCCTGATTTCCATTTCTATTCGGCGAGGGATGCGCTGCAAAATGTGAGGAAAATAAAAACGAGTGAATTATGTACGCCAACCAACCTTTTGCGGGCCCATCAGCTGTGTCCTGTCGGGGCACTCCAGCAACGGACGCGTTATCACCCCCGGCCTTCGACTGCTGGCCCGGATCCGACGCGGACCGTACCACGGTGGCGGAGTGCAGCTGTGACTCCTTGCCTAGTTTACGATCATTCATATTTACTTTAATTGAATCATTCGAGATAATTGAATTTGTGCCCGGAAGATGCGACCGGGTTGCTGATGACGACGGCGAACTTTGCGCCTCCGGTGGTGAGCCCACGGACGGAAGTGCAGCGCCCGGCGAACGCTGATGAGTCGCAGACGGACCCGGCGGCACCGAGAGCGCATCCGTTGCTACGAGTGGCCCTGGGAGCGACGTCGACGGTGTCTCTAGGCCGTCGGCCGGAGTGGACGGCGTGGCGGTGTTGAAAAATGTACAATTTTTGTCACGTACGTGTCTGCCAAGTTCCTGCGCCAGGACGAAACACACGCCACAGCGGGGACAGCTGGAAGAGAAACGGGAGAAAGATGATGACCGAATGAGAACGTGTGGGGAGGTGAAAGGCAGTGAGACGATTTCTTCTTTGGCGTGAAATCGTTTCCCGAAATTTTTGGGAGAAGGTTCGAGAAATGAGGCGAAACATTGCTCGACATGAAATGACACTCGAATACCATTTAGGGCAGAAAAAAAAAATCATTTCAACATGCCCTCAAAAATTGATAATCTGTGTTGGACTAATGTGTTTTTACCTTATGATTGAATGTGAATGCTTTTAAATGATTTCATGGTTATTAAGCATAAAGTAATGAATTCTGGGTATTTACTTTATTTGTATTATGATTTCATTTTTGCAAAGTTACATTTCCGTCAAGGATTTTAAAGGAAGACAGTTCGATGAGTAGTTCGACACGTTTATAAAGGAACAAGATAAAATTAGAGCAACAAAAGCAAGAGAATTATCCAAAAATGTATTCTTAATTGATTTGTTACATTTTTGTAATGTAATGCTGTTAGTAGCATTCTTTGAAATTCTAGCTCACCTATATTTTACTTCCGGATGGTAAGTCGCAATGTGTTGCTTCAGCTCCAGCACATCCGCCAGCTCCTTCTTGCAAACGAAGCAGCTCTTTCGCGCCAGGTTCAGCTTCTTTCTGCGTCTAGCCGACATAATCTTGTGATGTGTGGTACGCCGATGTTGCATCGATTCCTGCGCCGTCCCAAACGAGCACTCGCAGATGGAGCAGTAGTAGTGCGCCAGCCGATGCAGCTTCTGGCCGTGCTGGAGCAGCCGGATTCGGTTGGGAAAGGTGGCACTGCACAGCCCGCACAGGAACGTGTTCTGCACACGGGTCCGTACCTGCTCGATCGCCTCCACACTGGCCTCGGTGCAATGACGCTGATGGCGACGCAGTTCCGCGTTGTAGCGAAACTCCTGCTCGCAGCAGTCGCACCGGATGCGCGTGATCTTGCGTATGATGATCGGCACGGAGCGGTTGATCACGGCGATCACCTCGCGATGGTTCGCGCCACGCAGATGCTCCGTCATCTGGAAGTTGCTCTCGCACTCGAACTTGCAGAAGCTGCACCAGAACTTGCCATTCGGGGACGCTACGCGCTGCTCGTGCTCGGCCGAGTTCCAGTGTGCCATGAAGTGCGGCTCAACGTTGGCGTAGAACTTACACGGCGCACACTGGAACGGGGACTCCAGCACGATGCGATGCATGTTCCGGAGCACCACGTCGAAGCAGTGGCCCGGGTGGTTCAGCATCCGTCGGTAGTGGTACCGGGAGATCAGGTGCTTCCCGAGCAGATGCGTCGGAAGTCGCGTTTTGCACACCGTGCACTTGGTGTAGTAGCATTTGCGCTTTCGTTTGCCCTTGCCGGGTGCATCACCGGCTTGACCTGCGTCCGGATCTGGCGCCATCAGGCTCTGTTGCTTTTCTTCGTCAGCCTCCTGCCCAGGGCTGGAGCTCCCGGGGGGTTCGGGTTTCGCCAACCGACCCGACAGCTCGTTCGCGTACAGCGGCCGCACGGCACGTTCGAGTTCGCTTTCCTCCTGGGCCCGCTTGAGGTGCAGCCGGGACTTGAGATGTCGCTCGTACACGAACCGCGACGCCAGCCGCCTGTTGCAGATGCTGCACCAGAAGCTGTCCTCGTAGCTGCGTGCCATCGGCTCGTGGACCGGTTTGTACTCGAGGCGCGTGATCTTCGAGCCCGGTACCCACTTGCCGCGGGTGTGCCCGGGCGGTGGCGAGAAGCTCTTGAAGCCGTCCGGTTCGTCCTCTTCCAGCGTCGTGTCGAGCGATTTGTCGAGCGGTTCGGGGGGTGTCCAGTGGCGCCAGTGGCTCGACCGGTGCAGCGCGTTCGGCGAGGGACGATTCTCCGGCTTCCACTTGCCACCGGTGTGCGTGCGGGGTGGCGCATCGTACTCGTCCTCGTCCACCACCACCGCCGGCTCGCTGTCCTCGTCCGACGGGTCCGGCGACTCCTGGTGGAATATCGGATACAGCTCCACCTTTTTGTGCCCACTGATATCGCTGACAGCTTTCATGAGCTTATCGGACTCGTTCGGTCTTGCCAACCAGGCGTCCGGCAGCTGATGATGGTGGTGATGATGATGTTGATGATGTTGCTGCGGCGTTTGCGGCTGATCCGATTCGCCGTGGGGAGGCGGAATCACAAGGAGCTTCGGTTTCGGCTTCGGCTTTGGCTTGTTCTGCGGCATTCCACCTATCTTTGACGCAGAACTGCAACCACCGGTCCCACTGGCACTTCCGGCCGGAGAAGCCCCAGTTCCAGCCATCGTTCCCGATGCAGTCACAGCAGCCGGCGGCCCGGCGGATAGATTGGTCGACGACTTCTGCTTGATGATGCTCTGCAGCTCGAGCGAATAAAAGAACAGATCCGCTCCCAGGTCGTACTCGTACGGCTCCTCGTTCTTGAAGTCGGGCGCTTTCGCGCCATCGGACCGATGGTGGTCGTCCTGGTGGTGGTGGTGGTGGTGGTGATGGTGAGCCGGCGCTACATCCAGCTCGTAGTTGTGATAGTCGTAGCTCGGCACTTTCTTGTGGCGCTCCGGTTCCTTGATTGTTTCGCCAAAGTCAAACGGTGTCCCAAAGGGAGCCGACGTTGGCCCGCTGGTCGACGGCGTGCTGACGACGCGCAGTTCTACCGCCGGCTGATCGGTGTTGCCAATCGGATCGTCGCCACCGGGACCACCATTGCCACTACCACCGCCACCACCACCACTACTGGCGCCGGCAGCTCCATCACCATCAGCGCCATCGTGCGAGACTGACTTGGGCCGGGTGCAGCTTACCTTGCGGTGCTTAATGTAATTTTCAATTCCCACCACGGTGCTGCCACACTTAATGCAGAGATGAGTGTCATCCAGCTCGGTGTCGTCCTCGTGCAGCATGCTGGAACCGGTGCAGACTTGCGGTCGCGCCTTTGACACCGCACCACCGAAGACCTGCGAAAACAGGAAGTAAATCAAACTTTAGACATAAGCGTACATTCAAGAAGCGATGGACTTGGTATGGGCGACGATGGTTCCACCCGAGAACCGGAGAACGGGCTTCCCGACCAACTCCACCTGTGCTCCGGCAGGCCTTGAAAGATAACTGCACAGGTAGAAGTAAGCGCCACCGGACCATAGGGCCGACTCGATCGTCGGGGCAAAGGGCAACGGAGAAGAAGGTTCATAATTATGAAGACACACGGATGGCGAATGTGTCCTACCTGGCGAATCCACGGGCGGGTGCATGTAGATTACGGCCTTGTCGCTCGTCCAACAAAGCCAGTCTCTAATGTAAGTCTGTGTGTGTGTGTTTCCACCCTCCCGAGAAGGTGATAAAGAACTTTCTGATAAATATATCATGTAAAAACATTTATTGTCCCCATTCTTCCCGTGTCTCCTGCTGCACCGGTTTCTTGAGGGAAGCACATTGCTCCCTGCGGTGTGTGGCGCTGCAGAACAAATTCGCCACCGGGTTACCCCACCACCGATGGACCCCGGCCGCGCTGCACTTCGGACAAGTTCGGAAGCGTTGTTTTGGAGAGATAAAACATTGTCGGCTGGTCGCCCCTCTAACACCCTGCTCCCGGGGGCCGGTCGGAAAACATGACGATGACGGTTTGCGGTTGAAGTTGGATGGAAGTTAGTCTGCCTGTGCCGGTAAGCAAAGTGTCGGCATCCGAGCGGGGATGGTCCCCGGAAAGCCGCGGCGGAACATTTCGGTTACGGTCGCTTTGATGGAAGGCGGATAAGGCACGATGGAGTAGCAGCAGCAATGTGCATCGGTCTACATGGTGGTAATACTTATGGGGGAACGAATCCATTACATCCCGAGCCGAGCCAAGGCCGGCTTCGGCAAGACAAGGAAGGATGGTCGCCTCCTGAGGCACCTCGAATGCCATCGGCGTTGATACTCTTACGACAAGGCCCCAACCGGTCCGACGGTGAGGGGGAGAAGGACCGGCTAGGATACAAAGGACGAAGCGCATTAGAGGGACGCCCAGGAAACCCCGTATGGACGTTTCGGAGGACATGACGAAGGAACCGTTGGAGTTACTACACGTCGGAACAATGTTCGCTCGAAATGGAAAACAAGAACGTACGCGTGTTCGTGTGACTGTGCCTGTGTCCATGACCATCACGGATCGGACTCGGGCGTACAGGCGATATCTTTTAACATACTGGCATATCGGTGCCGCTAGTGGCACACCGCCGTCGTCCCCGGGCTGGACCTGCTGCTACCTGTTACCGCTGGACCACCGTGGCCGGGGCCGCCGCTACCGGTGGAAGCTTTCCCGAATGTTATGATCCCTGAGGAGGATGATTATACTGCCATCTAGAGCTTATTATGGTCATAAAACTGAAATCCTTATTTTGATGAATGGCCAAAGTTGTTGTCTAATTGTTGGAATAAATTCTGTTTGATATATCACATGGTTATTACACAAATTTATGTACACATAGACATGCCGACCCGGAGAGCTGTTAGGCAAAACTTAGCAGCTCATTCCGTGCGGACCAACACCCGTGCGCACAACGGGAGCAAAGCTTTCGGATTGTGCGGTAACGATGGAAAATGAATGGTTCGAGCTTTTAGGTACAAATTTGTACCAACTGTTTCATGATGCTTGTATTTGACTTCAATAAATAGAAGATCGATCCAGGTACAATACATTTTTCCAAAAACTGTAAGATCAGTAAAAGATTGCAATTTTGTTCCTTTTAAGCTTTCAGTTTTTCTTGATTTGTTTATTCCAAAATCGATTTCCTAATTATCTTACATCTAACAACGAATTATAAGAACAATCATCGAATGTTTCGTAAGAATATTTTAACCATCTATGTTTCACAAATGCTGCTTCAACTTTTGCCCCGGCTGTGCGCGTTATCAAATGGTTCTATTGAAACATCGGCAGTAACTCTTTTCGACCAACGGCCCAGACCTTGCTACTTTTCCTTGCTTTCGTTCGACTCCGTCTTTCGGAAGGTCGCGTGAGTCGCACCATCGCTCTTTGGGGCTAGCAGGGATGCTGGAGCAGGCTGGGGTAGGGCCTGCGGTCCGGCGAATGGGTCGGAACGCTGCGAGAAAAGGGTCATCTCTCATCTCCAAACCCGACCGTTGCCGTGTGTGGGCAACTTTTCTTCCACGGCCTCGGACCAACTCGGACGCTGCCGGGTCCCCACGGTCCGGTTCGTTCGAATTTTAGCGCGCAAAGTCCGCCCTACGTTTCCCCATGTGTTTGAAGGCTGGTCCTTCTGGTTTCTGCCCGTGCCGGTCACCATCCGAGCTGGGCGTGCGAGAAGCTTGGGCCCAGGGAAATAGGAAAGTAGTTTGAAAGATACTACCAGCACTAGGAACACTAATAAATATATCTAATTACGCCGGAAAGGTTTCGGGACGGGTTGGGCCAAGGTTGGGCATCCTCCAAACGGCGAACGCATTTCTTTACGCCTCCCCCCCCAAAATGGACAACGCGTGCGTTCGGCATATTGGTCGCAAGGTGATCGGGCTCGTACGCCCCACAAATCCCTGGACGTAACGCTCCGATGGATCTTTCGTCCATTTCGTTGCATGGGAAACAAATCAACAGTTACGAAATGATGCACCAGCCTGCCCCACACAAATGGGTGAAAATTCATCATGCATGCAATGCACTACTATGTGCTCAGCGTACTCCGTAAACGGAGCCGTTCGATGCTGGCTAGGCAGAAGGAAAATGGATCACGGGCAGCAGCCAACGAGCGACCGGGTAAGAGTATGGTTATTACCACGCATGCAAAACGACACAGCCGAGAGCCGGGTAAAAGATTGCGAAGGATCATAAATTTCATAAACTGTTAATAACTCATGATTAAGTCCCGGGTAGCAGGAACATTAGTGCTGTTGTTTTAACTGTGGCCGCTGCTGCCATTCGCAAGGGGCGCCAATTCACCGGGAGATCATGCATAATGTTTCACAATTGCGGGTTTTGTAATGCTGTTTGAGCTGTTGTTATCACATAAAATGGAATCAGTGTCGGCTTTATAGTTTCCTCAGCCTCCAGAATATGTGGGAAAGACAACATTTCCACAATATCACATCGCGGGAGTGGAAGATGATCACGGAAATGTAGGAAATGTGTGAGCAATCCTTTGTTTTGGGAAGGGTGGAATAAATTTTGGATTGTCTGCAAACATCTTAAGAGAAAAATAAGAAAATATTATTTTCTTTGCTAGAGTTATATTTCATGACATGGTTTAAACAACCATTTGTCTTTGCTTGACTTTTGTACATATTGTTGTATGAAACAGCCATTTAGCCTATTCAGAGTCATGTAACTTTCATTGCATCCGATGTAAAATGTCTTAGGCATAGAGAAGAGTAATGTTTACATTGAAAACTAAATATTAACATTTCGTTCTTAATTTTGTATACCTTTGAAATAAGCATGGATTCTATTCTCCAGAAAAGATAGTCAATATAATGAGATTCACTAAACAGATTATATTTTGCGAAAGAAAAAAAAAACAACTAATAAGATAATGTATTCATCTCTAACTAAATATTAAATTTTCCGTATCATAAACGCGTTCATAAACCGAAGTTTTTTTTTCGTAAATTTAAAAAGATTGTGGAGCGCTACTGTGACTCAAAACTTCTTTGCTCACGGCTTACTCGCTACACGGTAGACCGTTGCTGCGGTCCGGGAGCTCTACCTCATATGCATGCACAGGAAGCGGATCCTGATTTGCAGGATATTGAAAACAATAAAATAGTCCCTGAGGTCTCTTAAATTTTCTCCCAGGGACTCTTTCCGGTAGTAAAACTTTGGCCAACATGTGCCCCGGCGAACGGTGTCGTTCGGTTCTGGTCGGTTCTTCGCTCGGTTTGAGTCCACCAACATCCAGTTCGCTTGACACCCTGGCGAAACGCGTTCGTGCGTCGCACGGCCACGGAAGCGGATTGTGTGCTGTATGAGGGTGGCGCGTTCGGTGTTCGGCGGAATGTAAGTCTCGCCCTGTCGCAACCAACTTGACGACATCGGACCCCGAGTCAAGGACTCCCGTGATACGACGTGTCCATCCACGGGGCCCACGGTTGTTACAAAGGATGCCGGTGTCTCACGAGCAAGCAAACCTGCCCGGGAGGCCATGGAACGCGCCGCTGATGCTGATGAGGTCGGTCGCCGGGCTTTCGTGCTTGCCCGGTTGGACCCTTGCCACACCCAAGGGACACGGTCGTAAGCATACGGATCTTATGTGCACCATGCACCGAGTTCCCCGATTGCGGCGAATCTTATCGATGGGAACCCCTAGCAACCCCGGTTACATGATCGGTGGAACTTGAAAGCGATGTTATCCGTTTCCGCACGCCGGAACTCGGACAACGGCGGCCGTAGCGCTAGGGGAAAGGACGTCGCAAAAGATAGCCGGTTCCGCTGTAATGTCACGGGTAAAATTAGTGCTACAAAGAAAATTTCCAAAGGCTTGCGGTTGCCTCTCGTGGCGCTGCAGATTGTCGTCTATTTTGTGCGTGTTCCTGGAAAGCACGACTGTGGCGAAAATGTGTGTTTGTTGAACGGCATCGAAAAATAGTTCAAACAAGGCGAACAGTGTTGTCATATTGCTATCGAAATTCATTAAGACAATTGACAGGGACGTAATGGTTCGAAGAACATTGCAAGTTGTTTATTTCGAGACTTAGGAGACTTTTCCTGAGGAGGTCCGGTCTGGTCTGCATTTGAACCCACGCCATCGTAGGTTATGTTTGAGCCGGTGTACGTGCTCGGCTGTTTCGCACCTCCCGGGATAAATCAATGATAAGGGAATAAACATAAAATTTAACAACGATTATAATGTACTGATGACTGAGAATTGAGGAAACAACTTTCCAATTCTTATATTGTTATAAATTTATTTAATTGGAGTTTGACAATGCTACCACTTTGCTAGAATATTTACGATGAATGGATGAAAGATTCAATTTATTAAACCTACGTTTGACAAAATCGAAGAACTGTAAACGTTACCTAAAAAAACATATTCTAACATCACAATTACATCAAACCAACAGTGGCTGCCCAAAAAACCATCCTGCCTTCCGAAATTCTTCATCGTTCCGTCGAGGTGTTCGCGTACCTGCGTCCACCGGACGCGTAATAAATACTTGATATAACAATTGCTATTTAAAGTGCTCTAATAACTCGCACTGATTTAACGTTTCGCGCTTCAAATTCCTGCGGTTATTAGCCGCAATACCGCAAGCCGTAACGGGTGCACCCGCTTAATGTTCGCTGCTCTTGTGAGCGCGTTGGAATGCGCGATGGTTTTCCCCCGAATGGCTCGGCGAACGGCGAACGTACGGAAAAGGCCATTCCCGCACGCCAGCGTTCGTAAGGCTACGTGCGGCCGGAGCCCCCGAAAATCCGTTCGCCCAAAAATTACCGGACCGGAATCGGTGGAGGTGCAGTGGAGAAGTGGTGCGGGCCCGGTGTGCGAAATTTCAAGCCATTTCGACAGGCAGCGGCTCGTTTTCGGTGGCGTTCTCACACGGCCACACGGTGCTGCTCGTTTCGCTGGAAAGTCGCAAGTCGATCCGGCCGTTCGCAACCTGCTCGCAACGATGCTGGTGGTTCCCCGGCCCCGGAAGGACATGTATGTTTTGTCGTCGTATTAGCGTGTTTAGCCGAAGATAAATGCCTTCCTCCGACGGCCCCGGGGTTCGACGGGACGAGCCACGATGAGCTTCCGACTGACACGCCGGGTCGGGCGGCGAACTGGTTCTCCGGAATGGCTGGATACATTCACCGTCGTGGTCGGCCGAACGGTGTGCACCGTAGGAAGGCTCCATTTACCCTACGGTCCGGTTCGGTCACGGTCTTCCGTGCAGCGTTGGGAAGTCTCTCGTCAGCGCAGAAGGAAGATGATTGCGTAGAAACGGCGAGCGGTTTGTTTATGCGCCCGGACACACTTGACGCATTATTTGTGGTGTGGGTTGGCCAACATGGTAGCTCCGTTCGGCGAAAGGAAACAAGTGCTCTAAGCAGAGCGCCACCGGAAGGATGCGTGCCTTTTTAGGGACAACGCGCAATATGCAAAATATGAACCGTTACGAATACTTTACGCACTACACAGTAGGTTAATTTGCCACCATTTAGGTGCATTGTTGGTAGTGACCCGTACAACGATGCGATTTCTGGTCACAATATAAAGATTCTTGGAAAATCTAAGTCTGAATTATAATAGATCTATTGAATAAGCCAATAACATATTAATATGTGTCATTCCTAATGCATAATTGCTTCATAAACGCTGATAATAATATGTTTTAATCTTCTCTGAATAAACATTTTTGTGGAAAAAAATGCCGTTCTTATAAAATAATTGAATAATAAATTTCTATAAGATGGTATATTTGCTTTTGATATAACACATTTTTGAACAGTTTTAATCGTACCAAAGATAGCTTCTATTAAAGTCTACTTAATCTTATAACCTTTTGAAGATATAATAATGTAAAAGCTTGTTCCTCGAATCCTCCGATATATTGTTCTGTCCAGAGGAAGAGCTGTTCCACTGTCCAGGTTTAATATTGTGCACGCCTCGAAGAATAATCAAATCTCGAGAGTAGACGTTCACTCATCGCAACATCGTCTACGTGGCATAGCATTCCCTTTTGCACGGCGCTTTTCCACAAGGCCGTGCCCCCTAGCCCGGGGGGTGGGAGACAATTTTCACCATTTAACGGTAGATTTAAATCAAAACACCGGAGAACTGCCTATTTCCTGCAGCAGGTCTTGTGCAGTGTTCATCCCCAACCCGCTACGGCAGCATGCAGTGATGAACCGACGCGCTATGCGGCACTTGGCCACACCGAAAGACAGCCGACGGTTTGGTTTGTGCGTTTTGCGTTGAACGATTGAAACGACACTGGCGTGTGCATCCTTGGGACTTTGTGCGAAGGTGGACCAGTCCCATCCCATAGGAGGCCGTCGGATGGGCAGCACTCGGCAAGAGAGATATGCGTCATGCGTGCGAACGGGCGTCGGTTTGGTCAGGCTACGACAAATTGACGATATTATATCAGGGGGTAATGAATAATTTTGCATTCCCACGGGATTCATCAATCGCTTGCAAATGTTTGCACACACGTGCTCGGAAAATGGGTAACTTTCCTTGCGTTTTTGTGGCAGTATTTCCTAGTGCTGCGTGGTGTACAAGGCGAGTAGGCAAATATGTTCCTAAAAATAGAAGAACTTGTACTTGTAATTGTCTTTTTTCTCATTATTTTCTTAGATAATTTAAGACACTTTGGTCTTTTGTGAAAATCACGTTAAATCAGCATGTAAAAATCAGTAGACACTGTTAATTATAATAGCTTTTTATGTAGTTCAAAGCTAATATTAAAATAGGATTCGATGCAACTGGAGAGCTTAAAGAAAATGTACACTTTCATCCACAAATTAATATAAAATGTCAACATTTTATTCCTTCCTTAAAGGAGGATTTCAAATGCCTAAAAATATTGGGCGAAACTCAACAAATACTGTTGGTTTTTTTAGAACCTAAATGAAATTCCATCGTCTTAATTATCTTTTAAATAAACGAAAGTTTCGTCTACCCACGGTTCGCTACAATTTATGAGGTATTGAAATTCTTTTATATCATCTTTCGGTCCTCTTCGGGAAGGCTAAAATTAGGAAAACAAGAAAGGCCCTCCCCCTCATCCCCTCATCTTCACCCAATTCCTAGCATCCCGTGTGCTAAAAGGCGTTAAAAGCAGTTCGATTCACCAACCGGGGCAACCGGCAGAAAGCTTTTCGCGCAAATTCGGAATGCTACCACTTCTGGTACCACTTCTTGCATGACAGCCTTCCATCTGGAAACTTTCAATCAACACAACCCATCGGGCGGCCGTCCCATTTCAGCTTGCGTGAAACGTTCCCATCGTTCGTCCACGTTCCACGTCCTTTCGCGCCCCCGCAGTACGCTGTTCGGGCCGGCGTAAGGGTAACGGTGCACCGGCACGGGGGAAAGGAAAGCAGAGAACCGGCGGAAACAGCGACCCAACAAATTTAGCGACGCGTAAGAAAAACAGGAAAATTTAACAAAATTCATTGCCATCGTTTGGCGCCCGCCGTGTGGGTGTGCGCGTGCTGGAAAGTTTTCCCAGTCGATTCAGCCAACAGCTTACACCCACCCCACCTACACCTGGCCCGCCTCCGGTTTGTGTTCCCTTGTGTTGGCAGATCTTGTCACTGCCCGCAGCAACCGTGGTTGAAGAGTACATAAGCATCAGCGTATCGTCGTCCTCGTCCTCGTCGTCGTCGTCGTCGTCGGTGTATCGATGTTTGCGAGCAGCTCGGTGCGAACCGGAACTATCACTGTAGTTGTAGGACGAACGTGCAGCGACTGTCTGTGTGCCGTCTTCGCACGTCGTACGCGGAAGGGAGGGGTGCGCCGGACGGCCTGCGGCACGTCAAAAAAGGCGTCCGTGCCAGCGCTCACAGTGACACGTTTATGTCTAATCGATGTCGGGATGCGCTCCGTCGACTTGACGGTGAACGCTATTACGCACCTTTACGGCTTCTCCTTCTCGCTCCGCCGAACGCCCCTCGACGTCACCAGGCACCGGCGCCCTCGTCCTGCGGCACACAGCGTCTCCCTGTGTTGGTTTGTGCTGTGTGCGCAGGCAAGCTCCTTGCCCTTCCCGTTCCCAGTGCGGCTGTCTTCGGTGCGCTGTCGGTTGCTCGTCAAAGCCCGCTCGCGACGGTATGCGCCCGAGCATCTCGCCTTGACTGACACAACACATCCTGGCGAACGACGGACGGCAACAGCAAAAAAAAAAAAAACAAAAAAACTGTCTCCCCGAACAATCCGCCATCGGATACGGATGGGGTGGTGCTGCTATCAGTCCATCGTAGCGACAGGATACACAATACAGCCACCGCTTCGCACCATTGTACAAATACACAGTAAGGGCTGCTTGGTGCGAGGAATCACACCGACTCTTTCCTTCTGGTCCACTTCCTTCGATCGCATTTCTTTTTCCTTCTCTCTCTCTCGTACTCTCCCCCTTTTTCTCACCCAAGGATAGATACCCTGCCGAACCTGATTTTCACAGCCAACCTCGTTCCATCATTTGTGCCACGGATGTGGCTCGTTTACTTTTCTCTCCTTCATTCGTTGCTCGGGATTTGTGTAAATGATTTTTCTCGAGGGAATTCCCCGGGAAAATCTATTTTGCGGGTGAATTCAGGGAGATTTAAAAAAAAACACACACACGAGAAAACACAAATAAAAACCAGGAATGATATGTAGAATATCTTCTTGTGCCGCAGCGAAACATTCGCATATACTTGTTTCATTTCGCTCAATGTTGCTGTACATAATTAAATGAAAAATGTAGCTGCTAAAGTTTGCACATTGGGTGAATCATTTGAATATTGAATATTAGCTTCCACAGATTGCCTTAGAATCAAATGTTTCGCTTAGCAGTTGAGTGAAGTGTAGGCTTTTCCAAAGTAAATTTTTCAAATGCGCGGTCAAGTGCACCAACACTTTTTAACAACCTGTTAATTAATAATACTGCCAATGGGAAAGAACCAAGTAAAGATTTAAATTTTAAAGTACACATATTTTCAATTTAAGATCCATTTGTTCAACTGCGTCCTTAATTCAACCCTTTTGCCAAACTTTCACTGCACCGATCGGCATAAATGTTGAACGACAGCTGTTAAGAAAAAGAGGACGAGTCATGTCGGCCACAATGGCCACATCTTTGGCTTTTTTACGACGCAATTTGCCGTATGTCATAAATTTAATGGTTCGTTTTTCCTCTCCATCTTGAAGGTGGGAGGGGATATGTTTGCTTTTAAATGCTGTTTCTTTTATTGTCATCTCAAATGCCACTACCTCTTCCGACTGCCTATTCTTCCTAGCTTGAAATGCAACAACAAGAAAACTTTTAAAGTATTGGCTAAAGAACAAAAAAACAAAAAAACTGCAGTGAAATCTCTCCGATGGCAGATCCCTAGCTGTGCGTGTACGAGGGATTTTCACGTCGAAGCGGACTTTCGTGTTACAGTTGATTCCCGAATTGATCAAGTAAGGTTTTACTTTTTGACGGAGTCGTAACAGGTCAACGACAGTCTCCTCGTACAAACGAAGTGTGGGCAAGGAGCAGACCTTAGTCCGCAGTATAGTCGAAGATTATGAAGGGATGAAGGGATCGTGCGCCTGTCGCGGTCGAGGGGTAGCTGGGAAGATTTATGAGCCTGATGATGGCGGCGGTGCTTTCGGTTCCGACCACTAGATGGCAGTGGTGGTATTGCAGAGCGTTGAAAAAGTATACATCAGTACAGGGGAAAAAGTAATTTTCCAAAATATGCTGCACAGCAATCTACAATATGTTTGGTTTCTATTCGAAATTAATCGACGTTTTACGAACGAACATACGAATTATTTTGCAGTTCCATTGTTATCTACTAAAAGAGAGAGGAGTAGGATTACAAAACTCCTACGCTCTTTTCAAATAAGAATTTTCGTCAGCTTATACGGTAGCTGAACTGGAAGAACACAGAATTCCACTTTTCGAATATTCCCACTATATTCTCACTACAATTTCTTTTTCGTATTTTCAGATTTCATGTTCGTAGAAATTTTCATATGACATTTGTCCAATCAGGAAAACAATGTGACGCCTATTAAGCGCGACGATAAGTGCCAAGGTAAATGTTGCACATAGCGGCGTTGATTGGATGACACGCAAATGGTGTCCGTGCACACGTACATCGTCCGTAATGGGAATTCGGGATCATACACGACGGGAACATAGAAAAATACCACTGCTAAAAGGGACAGGAAAAAAAAGAGAAGAAGTTCCACATCCAGGAGCGTAGACGACGCATGATAGAAAACATAACACTTGGCGTCATCGTGTTCCTGCTGGAGGTCGATTGCGCACGGACAGGATGAATGGGGGCCTTGAGGACATTGTCATGGACATTTTCTTGATTGAAAACGAAGTTTTCCCATGGCTCATCGGAGTTATTTCTTTGTTGTGCTCTCCGTTAGGCAAGGAAAACTCTGGCCGACGGTACAAATAAGCTGGGCGTTTCATGTGCGTGTGTTTGTAAGTGTGTATTTGCGCAATGTAGGCCACCAGCAAACACTTGGCCCAGCTCTCTAGGCGACAAATTTATTATTGGCCCGAGCGAACATGGTGATGATGAGCAAGATGCCCCGATTCGATAGCGCCCGTGTGCCATCCATAATTAGGGAAAATGGGTGTCCGGAACAGAATTAATGGAAGAAAAAGGCACATAGCCTAACGAGCCCAATCGGAAGGCCAACGATGGTTCGGCTTTGGTGAGAACTCAATCACAAACGGAATGATGCAACCATCAAATCATGGCGTGTACGTAAAGCCTTGAAACCGCAAAATAAAAAAAAAAAGTGGCCCACCACAATCTTCGGAAAGTGGTTTTCGTTCGTCAGCCCATCAGCATCTTGCTGTGGCAATGGAAACAAAGGACGTATGTTCGGAAAAATGGGTGAGTCGAAAGAATCGCATGGAAACTGACAGAATCCTCGCAGGCAGAGGAGAAGAAAAACCTTGACAAGCAACGGCATGTTTCCAGCCTATCCGACGTGAACGCAAACGATCGTTCGGGGCAAAATGTCTTCGCCGACACGATTTCGCCATTTCGCGCGGCATTCGGCAGTGTCAATCTTCGTTTCATCTATTTCCATAATCGTAATCATATTTTTCGTGCCGATGTGGTATGCTTTTGATTTTGAAGGGCGAACGTGGCACGCGGTGGAGAAACCAGGCCGCACTAAAGGCTCGTTTGCCGTAGCGGTGGCTACAAATTGGCAGATTCCGTATCGCTGCCAACGAATCGAAAGGGCGTACAAAATATAGGCAGAACTCGTCAAACCAAACCCGTAACACAACGCTGGAACTTATATGCCGTTGGTGCCGTTAGCTCCAGAGAAGCTGCGGAAAACGGCGGCACCAAATTTCGGAACATCGAGTGGATGACAGACGAAACCAAGATGCAAGATTGAGATGCTTTAGTCAAGATAGCAAAGGTGATGAAATGAAAAGTGTTTGGAGTGTGTGCAAACAAATTATCAAAAATATGTACATCAATTAGAGCATCAAATAACAACGCTGTATAAGAGTTCTTTTCAAATCGTACGGATTTTTTGTTCAAATATATTTAAATTCGTAAATGTTCTTTATCATAAAACTTTTTTATATGATCAAGCACAATTGCAGCTTTCAATAAGACCCTTGTGTGCATGAATCCTTTCTGTTTGCGTTATTTTTATTTGCGATTTTGTTTCATCTATTTTCAACCAATCAACCTTCAAAAGCAAACAACGGAATTGCAAGTGTTTAAATGAAATATTTGTAAAATAAACCAACTGCACATTTGCACGAATCAATTCCACAATTGCCGATGGTAAAAAAAAGAAAACCCCCCGAAGAAAACAGATGACACCGGGAAGTCCTTCGGAACAATAACAAGGAGAAAGTGGCCTCTGCTCGCCGGAGAAAAGCGGCGCATCTATGTGCCCGAGATGTAGACGTCGCCGTCGCCGGCGTCGCCGTTTGCCGGGAAAGAAATGAGATGCTAGTAAATATAAACAATAACTTAGGATAACCCTCATAAGTCTCGTACGTGTTATTGCCGCTTCGATGCTGGAAAACAAAGCATTCGCCGGGGCATCCTCCGATCACGATCGGGTTATGTTACGACCGTAAGTGTCCGTACGCTGGCAGGATACTGCCGTATGTGTGCATGTGTGTGTTATGTTCGTGTGTGTACGTGTGCTGACACTGATGGTGCTACCGAGGGCCCGTTTGCTGCCAATGTTGGATTGTGCCGATGGTGATGGTGAGTCGTCGGTTTGGAGAAATGGAAATATTGCACCGCTCGCAGACGTGAGTGGGGAGGGTAAAAGGACCTTCGAAACGGGGTTGAGTGCGGGTTCGATTGGGGGAAAAGAAATGAAGGACAGAGTGGAGCATGATGATGGAGCAAGCGTTCTTCCTTCAATGTCGAACATGGCACCACTCGGAACGGCTAGAGCCCGGAGAGTGATGGAAAATGCCGGAAAAACCGGGGCCGGTTTCCGGGGGCCGAAATGGGGGGCAAAAAAGGGTACCGTGGTGCGGTGCCTTCCCTTCATATTTATGTTACGACTCTGTTATCTACGATAACGAGTTCCGTTTGATTGGATGCCGTTACAGTGCGATGGGTTCAAATTGAAGGCAGAAGCATCCGGAATAGATGATACGGGTTCTGCTCTACGGGCGCAACCCGTGAGTCGGTTTTGAATAAGCGCTCTGGTATGTGTGCGCCAAGAGGGATGGAAAACATTTTTTTGGACCCCAAGCAGCGGGATCCTTGCCGTCGGGCAAAAACTCCAAAAGGGCTGGGAAAAATATGACAAAAATAAATTAACAGAAATACCCTGGGCGGCGTCGGGTATGGAGATTTCCGACGAACGAGTGGATTCCATCCGAAGCAGGTCGGTCTGAAAACTTTCTTACAAGTTACAAGTTGTTTGAGACTATGAGACGTATGAGTTTTGGAATGATATTTCCGTCTTCTTCCAAGGGCGTCCTTTGTTAACCATTTGAAAGAAGATGTCAAGCTGAGGTATTCCTTCAATTCGATGTATTTATAATTCGACGTGTTACAACATATTTTGAATCTAAATCTAGTGTTACGGATGGCGTTGGCTTTTATAAATGAATACACGCAAGGGAATTTCATTGGTTCCTAGGAAAGTCTAACCAAAAACTTTAATCTGCTTTCCCGTACGACAATCGTATAAAAAGAGCCCCGTTTCGCCCTTTCTTGCTCTATTTACACCTTCGTGACCGTGACTCGCTAAAAGGACCCTAACTGACAGCTCAGGCAGCGTTACGGCGTGTAACGCCCGTAACATCTAGAATAACGTAATGTTTTACCTTCAGCCAAAAATGGCTGCCGATCACCTTTACTCAAAAAAGACACCGCTAATTTCATTGATGATGTTGTTGAGGCTGAAGAATCATTGAATTTCTTGAACACGTTTAAATCTTGCACATTAAATGTAATTCATTATCTGTACCAAATCATCCCGGGGCCATCGCGGAACTTTTAAATAAATCTTCCTCTAAACCCTCGAAATTTGTACCATCTCCCGTTTGCTTTCTTTCGAATATAACTTGAAGATAGAAAAGGAGAAAGAGATATAAAGGTAAGATGGATTGCAGTGGGAAGCATTTTTCCTACCATTTCCTTCTGCTCCGGGCAGTTGCTCTCTTTCTTCTAGCTGCTGCTGGCCAAGGTAGATCACCTATCGGAAACCTTCGGGTTTTTAAAATTTATGTCACCACCATTCGGGCATTCCTGGCGCATTCGATCCTGCTCCTTAATTACGCTCGCCCGGTGCAATCGGTCCCCGGGGGTGCTTCTTGGGAGGGAAAGAAAGTTTTCTCCAAGATGCACGAATCGATCACCGGTGCCAAAAACCTGCCCAAGCAGCGACGGACGGATCCCGGATCGAACGGAATCGCTTTTCCTTACGGGCCTTACGTTTTCCCTGCCTACCCACCTCCTGGAAGATGTGGTAGCGGCTGGTTCCCGGAGGACTTCAAGGAGGTTTTTTTTTTCGTCTTTCACTTTTTGCACTCCACCTTGCGGCCTTTTCGATTTCCCCAGTTTTCGTCCGCTCGGGAAAGAAAATCTTTCCCGTGCCGCATCGCGGGGTTTTCCGCCGTCCGTGCAGTGCACACACACACACACACATATTTGAAACACATTTCGCATCAAACCGCACGGCGGCCGAGCGGCACGGCGTGGCACATAATTTACTGATGTGTCTAATAACAAAAGCGTTCAGTGAACTGTGATGCAATTCCAAGCTTGGTGGGCGGGCGGGCCAGAGAAAGCTCCCCCCCCTACAGGTTGCCCCCTGCAGGACGTGGCCCAGCGCGGCTCTCTAGGACGATGCCGGATGCCGGAGCCAAAGGTCGTCACTGGATGCACACACCGGGAAAAGAAAGCGCGCGCGTTGGCCGCGAGGAAACTGCGCGGCGCGCTGCGGTTTAGGGCCTGAAAGGGGAGGGGCAGCCGGTGGGAAAAAGCGGCGGAAAATGGAATGGTATTGACGTCGCAGCGTCGGTTCTTCTGGACGCGCGTCGCCTCTCCCGGACTTGCCGCCGACCGACCCGATGATCGATGTCGATGTGAAGGAAGAGAAGCGGGCGCGAGCGAGACGGGCCATTTTCTGACAGATTTATTACATTCGGCCTGTCTTGGAGTTTGAATTATGTCCGAAAATAGACGAAATGTACTATTTACCCCTCAAAGTGTCGGTCGGTTTTTTCTACCCCCGGTCCCGGGTCCGACACCATTTGAAGAACTGCCGCAAAGAACTCGCCCTTCATTCTTTCTTTCTTTCTTTCTTGCTCAGTTTTTCCGTTCCGACATGCGCCCTTCCTTCTTCCACTGCCAATCTCCCTTCGCCCGCGCGCAGTGGACCGATTTCTTCGGCCAGGGGATATCGGGATTGCTGAAGTGATTATGTTCCGGCTCTTTTCACAAGCTTTCTCCCTCTCGCTTGCTCCCTTTTTATCTCTCGTTCTTCCAGCCGGGAGATTTGTGTGTCCTGTTGGATTTGGTGCAACTGGACTGCCTCCTTCAAAGGGAAACGGCAAGTACTTCACATTCAGGGAAAGCAAAGTCAATCGAAATGACAGCAACGGCTTCACTTTAAGGGTGAACTTTGGATGGATTTAAATTTCAGACTAAAGAACGTTCAGGCGAGCGAATAAAAGTGCGCCTTAAATTTGCCAACATAAAGTTTCGGGCTACTTCAGTTTTTGTATTCAACAAACGCTACCAAAAATTCTAATCCAGAGCAAATATTTCTCCTTCAACAAGAGATCCGTAATACTATAGGAAAAAAAATGAATGAAGTATTTTTTTTCCAAAAAATAAATGGGAAGATTTAAAAAGCAAAACGGCTCCATTTCAGCAATAGTTTATATGCTTATTTTCTCTAGAAAACATCGTCCCCACCGCAACGAAACGCAAGAACTGAACGTGTCTAACCTCGCAACACGTCAGGGGTTTTTTGTTGTCTTTTCTATCCCGACGACACTCTGCTGATCACCATCATCACCGTCAGCAACCACGCAAGGATTTCAGCCAGTGTCGCCAGCGTGTTGTGCGTCTTTTGCCCAACATTCTCCACAATCGGGATGGAATCTGTCTCTTTCTGTGCACGCTCCAATCCCCGGTCTAGATTCATACTCATCGGGTTCGTTTGCCTCGACTGCTGACGACGTCGTCGTCGTCGTCGTTGTTGCCCTCAGCAGATTCCTTCGTTCGTCCGTCAGTTGTACGGTGCAATGTCCTTGTTTCGCACTCCCAAACGGAACTCCTTTTATATTGCCGTTTTTCTGCTTCTGCTATTTGATCCTACTGTCGCTAGACTAAGTGCTCCTGACGGAAACCGGGGAAAGCGTTACTCATCAAACCCGTCGGCAAGGGGCAGTGAGGCAAGGTCCAGCCAGAGGTATCAGAACTGCAATCAACCCGAATCTGTGCGGGGATGACGCACGAGGGGGGATGGCAATCCAGCAATGGGTTTGTTTCTTCTGCTGTTGCTTGCCATCGGCAAAGTCCAACGCGCCGGAGTTGCGCTTGACGCTATCGGAGTTGGAGGAAAATAAAGGACCAACTCTCTCCGGAGCGTCGGAGAGGACAAAAAATCAGTCCAACATTTCCTTTCGGGGGGAAAAACTTTTCCCAATGACAGACACCGTTTTTCACCTCCATCTTTACGGGCACCGGTGAGATTTGGCTCCGTCTTCTGCGTTTCCCCCACTCACTCACACGAGCGCACGTTTGATGCAAGGGTATAGACGCTGCCAAAAAAATACTTCTTGTGGCGTTTATTCCCAAAAGGGGATGAAATGATCCGTTCATCGATCTAGGGAGCACGAAAGACAGAGAGGGAGAGAGAGAGTGTACAACGCCGGGGATGCAAACAAACAGGAGCAGGCGAGGGAAAGCTGCTGGGAAAATGGCAAGAAACGCCAGATGGTAGCGCTCCTGGCATTCGTCACGTTGATATGTTGATATCCTCGCTGCCGCATCTATAGTAGACTGGGAGATGTGAAAGAGATGGCAGAGAAAAGGAACGAGAAGGAACCGCAACTGAGGGAGAGCACAGTGATTGATGAACGAGCGAGTGAGAAGTTTACTCAACTGTTTCCCCAGCAGGCGCCGGTTGGAATGAAAAGGATAAGGCTACGAGTGGAAATGTTGTGAGCACAGATGGATGGATGGATGGCAGTTGCTCTCGGAACGGATCCGTCCCTCGAGGACTCTAGGGAGCGCCTGACGAAGAAACAAGACGAAATGACATGGACGGGCTACGAAAATCAAGCACACCATTGTGTGTGTGTGTGCGAGATTGCGAATAAGAAGGATAAGGAAAAACGAGATAGAGAGCTGGGAAAAGTGGCGCAAGAAACGCTGCTCAAGGACGAGCGAAAAAATCGAAGCACTGCTGGGAAAGCGCAGAGAAATGTGTTAAAAATGGACGGATGATGAGGATGACGACTGCGATTCAGATTGTTTGTGTTGATGTGGCGTAGATGTGCGCCCGTGTGTGTGTGTGCGAATGAAACGCTGCTGGAGATTCGCGTGGAAAACGAAGGTGCGGCAGAGAGCGAAGATCCCGCGAAATGAAACCTTTCGCAGAACGCAAGCAATCCCATTCGATGGTGGATGTTTCGGTATTGGTTGGATGTCCTTTTTTGCAGAGGCACGCTTCGAAGAAACTGTGCGTTTAAGACGTGGTAGTGGTGGTGATGGTGCGACTGGAAGGACTGACAGGACAGGCTGACGAACTGACAGGACGACCGAGCAATGGCTGCTGTGATGAAGCATCTCGAGAGGAGAGAAACAAAAAAAAAACTCCACCGGCGCAGTCACGTCACCGGAAGGGATTGGAATCAAGTTGTCGTAGTTTGATTTTTCTTGCCGAGGAGCGTTGGATCGGAAGATGGGTAAGTATATAAATAGGCGCTTTGGGAGTGTTGGTACACGGTTTCGTTGGTGGGATGGAAAATTCGATGCCATCTTCTAGGTTGAGGAATTACGGTGTGATTCTTATGGCGAATCATTTCACAGTGAAACGTCCATCGGAGAATGCTAATTTTTCGCTATTTTCATACGATTGGTTGATTTTATCATCATACTCGGAAGGCTAATATTGACAGCGACAATATCCAGGATTGAGTCTTGAAATAAATTTCTGTAGCAAATGGATGCTTTTATTATTTTCATTTTAAACACAGGATTTTCGATTATTGATCAGAATAAATTCAGGATTATAGGGTTTTTAAAATAAGAAGTGTTCATAAACGATAACGAAAATAAAGAAAAACGCGAAATAATATACTTAACCATAAACACAATCCCAAAGTACATTGCATTGAACAAGAACTTTACTTTGCAACCCCAGTAAATTTTGTTTCATGTTTTCTTCTGTAGACTTAACGTATTTCCTTCATTTTATGGACGCTACATAAACATAAATACACAAAGAACCGCATTTCTCAAGCTGCCAAACAAAGCCTGCACCGTTCGCGTTTGCTTAGCTGACGGGAAATTATTGATTTTAATTCAGTTAAATTTAATTTCCCTGATACTCCCATTATCATTCCGAGCACATCTCACTCAATGTCGTTGTTGGAGCCGAAAGACATCCGAAACTTTCTCGAAAAACCCCGCTCCAGTGGCGTTGCCGATGGATGTTTGGCAAGGGGTAAAAAGCATCGGTGCGCATTTACATAAAAGTATCATATCTACACTTGAGTTGAAGTGATCTACTACCCTTTTGGTGTCGTTGCCGCTTCGTCTCGAGCACATTTCGGCGAACGACACCCCGAGCAGAACGATGCTTGCCGGTTCAACATGAGAACACCAGCACAACCGGGTACGGTGGTGTTGGCAAATTTCGGCAAGGATGTCATTTCGCTGGCGTCACTCGCGTTCAACGCCATGGCTGACGGGGTGAACGAGGGGGGAGAGCGGTTAACGTTGCGTAGCGACGCTTGACAAAGTCTTTGTTTGGAAGAAAATTGGCTATAATATATTAATGAAGCGCAAGTTTCACTCCGGGTTCAACGTAATTAGCGATGTGCTGAGGAAAGCAACCATCAAGTGGATTCTCTGAGGACAGATGAATGCTGCCATTTTATCTTTGTCAGTGTCATGCATCAGTATTTTCGTAATAAAATTGCCAACACGGTAGCTAAGCTCTTTATGGAAATAGCGCAATTCAGTCAAGAAAACGTGGCATTACTGCGACAAGTAAATATTTGCTATTTGTACATTTCCTTTTTGTGTGAGGAGGAACAGATTTGACACAGGACTCAAATTTGATAAGTATAACAAATATAAAAAATATAGATTTAACACGTTACAGAAACGGTGAAGAAGTGTTTTCCAACATTGGAAGAAATATGGTTTCTTGTCAAGATTTTGTTAGGAGTCATCTCATTCATCTCTCCTGCTATTTACTGCATCCTATATTCTGGTCGCTCGTCCCCTAACACAAGGATTAACCTAAATCAACAGTGGTTATCTGAAATGGTTGCAGCTTGTACGTTCGCTTTCTCTTAACTGCGATGCTAAAACTCTAAATACCATACATGGTACATGCGTTTTCACTTCACCAGGACGAAAAAGACGCCTCGGGCCTGGTCGGGTGAACGTCGAACGTGCGGACAATAAAATTAGAACCAATTTTATAAGCAATTAAATTTTACGATCCTTTGTTTCTGCCACGAACAGGCTCTCGATATTAAGATGCGCATTTCTCCTACAAGCGCACCGAAACAGAATTTCTGACTTTTCGGTTGACGGAACTGAAATATTGGCAGGCGTTGTTTTTTATGTTCCTGACATTTTGTTAATAAAAAATCCTGGTGATTGTTTGTCACTTCATTTTTACTCAAGCCTCGCTCACCATCCACGCAAAGGTGCGCGGCCGATTGATGCCCTACGAAAGGTGCCACTTTAAGACGTATCGGATCGATAAATAAAATTTATGGATTAGAAGCCATCAAGGCGACACCGGGGTGGCCGGTGGTCAGGACCGCGGGAGAACCGGGGACCGTTTCTGGAATCTCGGAAAGACGCATGAATGAATCGGATGGGGGAAAAGTTTCCAGTTTCCTATAGGTGTTTTTGATGGAGAGCCATAAAAATTAAGTCCGAGCGATGTGGGACACGATCGATTTTTCGAGTCCAAGCTCAGGAGGAAATCACAAGGCAGGCAGCGGCTCTGTATCCTTTTTGGAAGCGTTTTAATGGACAAACACGGGCGCGCACCACTCTCGGGGACGAGGTTCCGAATGGTCTCGAGGAGATTGTGAATGAGGAATGTATCAAACGCGCACATAAAGTTGAACAAGTAATAAAATCTTTTTATGGTGTTTATCTTTCGCCTTTCATGAAGTGAGTCCCGCAGTCCCGGGCGTGTGACTGCGCCGTAGAGTCGGTTTAATAAGCGAGCAGGAATGCTTTAGTTTTGTGAGTCTTTTCACACAACAACCGTACTCGGGAATGGGTAAGAATACATTCACAACGGTAAGCTTCAAAATAAAACGCATTTCTTTACGTTTCACCTTTTACATTTCCAATTTTTGATGGAAGTAACTGCCAGCCAACGTTTCCATCTCCGTCAGTCACAAGATAAAAAAAAAATCCTGATGGTTGCAAGATCCTCTTTAAAAATAGCATTTGTTTCTTTTGCAGAAGGTGCCTTGTTCTTTGATTTTACCAAATGTTTATTAGGATCGTCAACATAACGCTATAAATATTGCGTTTGATTGATCGGAAAGGCAAAAGCGACGGCTGTGATCGAACACATGTGACGCAATGTGGTTTGATTTATGACTGTGGAGCTGAAGTTGAGCTTGATTAGGCTGGTTTGGTAGGATACAGCTACGAATATTCGGCCTACAGAATGGACCAATGCGCCATAACATATGCGTAATTTGCGCCTTTTTACACAAACGTTGGGTTGAGCCAAACTGATTGGTATCATAAATGACGGACCGATTGTAAATCATGTCGCAAGTCAAGCTTTGTTGGAATGATTATCGCGGCAGGATGGATGGAGTTGATTTAACACTTTGGAGCGAGGTACAATAAAATACCTTTCGGCTCCCGAGAGGCTCGTTGTTAAACTCGTCTTGACATGTTTATTAGCTGGTCGAAGAATGGAAGTATGAGAGAAAAATCTCAGCAAAGCAGATGTTTTCAGCGCCCATCGCCATATTTGCAGACATTGGTGGTGTCCGTTCTATGGAGTAAGGCATTTAATGTTTTCCATTTGAAATTTTAATAGAATATGTTATAAAATGGGTGTTTTTGTTCTTAAAATTTCTTTGGTTTTTCAATGGTTTGCACACCTGCTCGTATACTCGAGCAAGCAATTGTGCGGAAGATGGATGAGAAATCATGATGTTAGAGAAACATTCCAATAAAACAAAAAAACATCTTATATCTTGTCACTATCAAGAAGGCAATTATTCTTCAAGCTCCATCAGAATCGGCCACTCCTTTCCCCGTCGCCTTCCATTATTTGTGGCCTGACCCTAGCAAGACATCTCCATTCTCCCGAACGCCTCCTTAGTCTGAGATCATGAGTTTGTTGGCGGCATGTATAGCGTGATGAAAGAATGCTCGATGCTTGTTTGAGAACTTTCAATCGTCTTTAGGACACTCCAGGCAATCGGAGGGCGGATCTCGCCCGTTTTCATCGGGTGGGCTGGGAACCCTTGGGATGAGGTAACATCAGTCGGGGCAGCTAGTTTGAGCGATTAGAGCCCACGATCGAACGGAGGAACGAAAGAAACAAAAAAATACGGACGCATGATTACATTACAAAAAGGTATAAATCATTTGGCCATAGTTTTATATTGAGCTGTAGCTTAGGGTGTGTGTGTGTGTGTGTGTCTTTTTTTTTCTATAACTTCTTCCCACCACGACCCCTCACTGTGGGACCTTTCTCTCACCCCGAAAGGTTCTACATTGCTACATCTTCTCCGGTGCTGCAATGCGAGCGAACACATGGTCGAGTTTGTAGCGTCGTTTGATTTCTATCGTCCTCCGGATTCGATGGACTTTTTCGGTTTCCGAAACCGACCAGCATGCCTTCTGCGTTCCTCACCTACCCTGCCCCGGGGTCAACACGCACGCACACATTTTCTCCACGCCCCGCACTGGACGGGCCAAAACTTTCAAACGCCGACTTTGCGTTGCCTCGGGGCATCGGTCGGTCCAAACCAGGACCAAAAGTGAAAGCGTAGCGGTCCACATTTCCTGCTGTGTCCATTTTTGGAAGATCCGTTTCGTTAGATTGCCTCACCGTAGCCGGGATAAAAAAAAAAAAAAACTATTGTATCGGTACATCGAGCATCGGGTGTTGTTGCAAACGTGACCGAACCGATGTTCGCTAGCTGCCGGATTGGAAAACATATTAGAAAAACCCCATTCCTTGCGTGCTTTCCCTCCCCCTCCTGTACCGGAAGTGCTTGCTCGCTTACAGGCCACCGGCCTAATTACCTCCCAAAGCACCAAAGGAAGCCCTGGCCCAGGAACACTTAGGTGACCGATCGTGGCCGTGCAGCCGGAATGAAATGTTATCATTTTAATGAATCTCTCCATCTCGCCCCCTCACGGTTCTCGTTTGGTTCTTCTGGAGCGTTGCTGTTTTTAATTCATTGTTTCTGGCGTTTCCGTTACTGGTTCGTTATCAATAATTCGCAAAAATGCCCCCCGGTCGTTGCATCCGGAACACGAGCGTCGGCCACCAACCGGTAAGGCAATATTAGTGGCCGGATAGTTTTGCCTGCCTGCTCGTGCCCGAAAAGTGGAAGCTTAAACACCCCCCCACCTGCGCCGTTCATTTCCGCCAGCGCCAAAGCAACAGCAGCAACTCCAGGTGGCCATTACCATGTTTGTGCAACTCTACCCCCCTTACTCTTTCTGCCAGCTGGGTTCCTCGTGAACGTGCTTGAATATTATCTCAACGGGGTCGCGACGGTAACGTCGGTGGATCGACGGTACAAGTAATGCTTAAGCAATCGTTGCACCTTTTGGAAACGAATTAATCCGAAAAGCAAATCCCATTCCCTAAACGGAACAACGGGCGTATAGTCGTCGGGCACCATTTCCCGGGGAGCCCGGCGGCAGAATCGCCTGTACGCGATCGTCGCCAGGAACCCCCTCCCCCCCTCAATCCCTCCCCTCCTCTCCAAAACGCACACTCCTAATCGAACACGGTCAAGAGTCGCGTCCGTACGCTACCACGGTGCATAATTGGATGCAATAAAATGATTTAACACTTAAATGATATCATAATTTAGCGGAATAAATTGTTAATAAACGTTTTAATAAATACCAACATTAGGTGCTATCTTAATTTAACATCTTCAGCAGCGGTGCGCGTTGGTTCGGGGTTTTTAATGGCACGCCGAGGTTCCGTTTTATGTCGTCCTCCGTTCTTGGTGCAGAAGACTCTTCGCTGGTCGGCGAACAACTTAAAGGTTGTGCGGCATGATTTACCAGGCATCGCTTGGCATTCCTTGAGCCGGCATAGCGAATATCTTCGATCTCAACGAGGAATAAAGATTTGAATGCACATACTTTAACTGCTTAAAACAAATGAACAGAGCACAACATGTTGTTGATTTGATTAATCGAAATCAAACAAAGAAAATTAGTGTGATCGTTTTATTTTCATTGATTTTGTTCAGGTGTCACTTTAAAAAAAGAAATCAAACATACTTTTTTTGGGCTGTTATAGACAGCAGTATCCACATTAGAAGAAGTTTAACAATTACTGATATAACTTCTTTTTTCCTTATTTCACTTTATTTTGTTAGTTAAAACAATATTCAATGATTGTTCGTATTTTACAAACTTCCCTCGGAAACAGTTCATGAAACTAGTTGATGATAAATCGGTTTCAAATCACACCGATCAAAATGATTCTAGAAATTAATTAAACTAATAATTTGCGTGCAACGTTGTGCTGCTAATTCCACAAATAAATAACTGGTTTCCTTTTCCCTGCGTCGTTCCAATGCTCCTTTCAAACCTTCACAGGATTACATTATTTAGCATTAAACAAGATAGGAACTGGTGCAGTAGCAGCGAATGCAAGTATCACACAGTTTTACGAGCGTTATTGAATATTCCCTTCGCATACCAGACGCCCTCCCCCGCTCTCCCACCCCGGGGAAGACACGCGGACAATGCCCAACGCGCAAAGCGTCTATGCAAAGTGGCACGAGCGTAAGACAAAATGGGCGAAGGCAAAAAGAAAGAAAAAAAAAACGGGTACAGCTGCCCTCGGTAACGAGAGTGGAAGGATTGGTACCCCGGCTAGGGTTGTTTTCCCTGACGCCATGGGGGTGGAATGTGGACATCTTCTGTGGCGGGCAGCGATCGAGAAGGCACATCCCCTGCTACGGAGAAGGAAGACTCGCCAATTGTCTTCGGAGCCCCTCGCCCCTGTGCAGCTGAGGCGCAGAGGTATTTATGATTACGGATGGGTTTGATCGAGCTTGTTCCTGCGAGCTGGCTGTTTCCTTCTTGGCGATCCCGCCCCGCGATTCAATGCTGTCCCGTTCCATTGTTGTGATCGAGTGCTATCGCGCGGGTCGTGATTGAACGAACGTCGCCATATATAGGCTTGCGGTGCGCGAATGCGGCAGATAAATAAATATTTCCCCCATGTAAAGCGGCACCCGGTCGGTGGAAACGCGTGAGGTTTTCTCGTTGCAAGTGGCCCTGTCGAAGGGGATTCGAAGCGAAGAAATAAACGACGAAATGTTTGCAGTACGCTCTCGCGGCGGGACGGCAAGAAGATTTGAGTTTTGCGATAAATTTTCGTCGTGCGCATGTTGTTATCATTTATGTGGCTGCTGTTACGGGCTTTGCTTGGTTTTCACATCTTGGCCGTGCTTTACGAGGATACGGGAGCCGTCTTTCGTGGGGGTTTAGGAAAAACTTGAAAGCTGTAAGCAAAGTCAAGGTAAAAATCGTAAGGAGTCTTATGTTGCACGCATTTTCATCCACCGATTTTAAAACGAATTTTTTGCCACAGAATGCATTCCGTTTCCCAATTTTTTTGGTTGAATTAATTTTAAATTCAGCATCGAACAGGGAGCCTGTATAGCGTAATGTTCCCTTTTTCTCTGTTGATGCGTTAATTTGCTGCGCGGACTAATCGACTTAGAATTTCCTTCGAATTAGATAACGAAGGCTCCGTGAGCGAGAGGAAAACATTTATCGATTATCGTGCACATTCACCTGCCCAAGCCGTTGGTTGGTTTGTTTTTTGTTTTTGGTTCTGTGCAAACGAACACATTAATTGAGCTCCTTTTGCACCTGATCGTAACGATTCTACATTTGTTCCCCGGTTCGCCTTCTCCTCGTGCGGCGTTAAGTAACGTTTTTTTCTCTCCCTTTTCCAGGCTCACTCAGAATGTGAACGCAGGACACACCGGACCTGTCCGGTGCTGCAAATGGGATTGTCACCATTACGGGTCGACCAGATAACCGGCCGGCGTCGGAATGGAATGGAACCCATTTATGAGTGCAAGAATCCGGGGGCCGATGGCAATGCTGGGCCGAAAGCGGAAGCGGAATAGGAAAGGACATCGTGTAACTGGCGCTTTGGCTGGTGGTGTGGCGGGCCAGGAGGGGGGAATGGGGAAGGGGTCGCCGGTCCGCTCAGCACGCAATATATTGCCCGTCGATGGTCGCAAAAGGTAGAGATCAGAGAATGGTCTCCCGAGGAGGGAAAATTAAGCATCGTAAAAGTTTTACGAGCTTTTAATTTCCGACGATAATATTCAAACACCAGTGTGCTCGCACGGTGCACCAAGCGCTGTGTGGCTCTGTGTATGTGTGTGTGCACACAGCAATGATGGCCGGATTGATCCATTTTTGGTGAGTCGCTGTCCTCAAGCGTCAAGCGGGCGGAAGACGCCCGACCGAGAAGCAAATCGAAAAAAAAATTCTCGCTCGACGAAAGCGGATCAAACCGAGGGCGAGGAAGGGACGAGAAAGAAAAAAAGTTGGAATGTACGTATTCATAACAATTTATGACAGTGAATTATGGCACCGGGATTCCTGAGCTGGTTTCTGCTTTAGTGTTATTGGATTAAAAACCAACACAAAAAAACCTGGGGAAAGAAGAATTCCTGCAGTCACAAACCAGCGCCATAAGAGCCAATCTCTAAATGAAACGAGCCCGACGAGATGGAAGCGTATGAATATGAATCTTAAAAAGTTCTCGAAGTCATTTCGATCGATCGCATCGCCCCCGGTCCACACCACTCCGTCCAAGGGTTCCACCATCGCGCCGTGGTCCTTCCAATAGGATCTCGATCCGGGAGATTGAATCCCGGGAGAATTGAGGCGATCGCGGTTACGATCGAAGCACGATTGAAATCGGCCGGGCATTTTTGACTAATTTCCGATCAGGTTACGCATTTTAATTATACGAAAACCTCCCCCCGAAATGCTTTGGTTTATGAAAACGTTCTGGACCATTTGTCTGCCGGCCGCCCGTTCGTTTCTCATTTAATTTTTGGTCTTTGCGTTTGGCCGATGGCGTTGGTTTTTGTTTTGTTTTACTGTTGTGGTGAGGTTTGATATTTCCTTTCGTTTGGCCATCCGGCACCGGAATCGTACACGAATGGGCTTTTTCGTTTGTTGCTTCGGGGGAGAATAAATGTATACATACGTATTCCACCTGATATATCGACGTGCGTCCGAAGATCGAAGGGAATGAATGATCCCCACACCCTTTATTCGGGGTGGATTATTACAATTCCGCTCGCCGAGCGCTGCGCGATCGTTAGCTCCACATCGATCGATACGTCGATTTCCCCCATGACAGATCACACTTTCAGCGGGGGTTAATAAATTATGACGCCAGCCATGGGACGAGCAAGAGTTTGGGTAAACGGGATTGTCCGCTGGCCCCCCTTCGGTGGCGTTTAGGAGGAGGTGGACGGAGTTCTCTTCTTTATTTTTGAGTTAGGATTGTAAATTACCGAAAAGCAACACCCCTTTCGGGATTTCGTTAAAACCGGTGGAAACGCGAAGCAGGGAAACGAACCCCCTTTGCGAAGGTAGGACGGTTCCTCTTCCCGCTCGTGAATTCCAAACCGCGTTCCAAACCTTCGGCTGATGCTTTTCTGTCACACGGACCCAGGACGCCATTCCGCGCGTTTCCGTGGCAAGTCCGATCGATGGTCAAAGCGCGACGGGCGGAATCCGAAGAATTATGAAGCATCCCAGGGCAATGGCAGTTGGATGAAGTATTTATGTGCGGCATTTGAGGTATGGGGAAAAGATCCGATCGGAGAGGAGCCCGAGCACAGCGCACGGTGCGAGGAGCCAACGGCCAGCAAATGGGCTTTTTTCCCGCGAGGGAATGAAAGGATGGACGGAAAATAAATTATTTTGATTCTGGTACAGTCCGGAGTTCGATATGATCACTCGCGAATTGTGGCGCGGCCAACGACGGCGTTGCTGGAGGAATTCTGCTTTGTATCACTGCCCATTTTTGAGAAAAAGAAACGGCGACACGAGCAGAAGAAGGGGAGGAAAAGAACGAACGGTTTGTTTCCGTGCCGTATTCCGCATCAAATTGAATTCAATTCAATCTCCAGTGCATCTTGAAGCGACCGGGGATCGATCGGAGCGTAGTTTGCGCGTACCCTTTCGCTCTGGAAGGGACCATTTGCGAAGAATGCCATTTTGGACATCGTCAATCGAGGGCAAAAAAAAAAAAACAAGGGGAAAGCAAAGTGATCCAAAGGGAACCGCTAATGCTCGAGAACTTCTTGAGCCGCTATACCCCGCTAAGAACGGAGAGACGGCATTTGATGGATGGTTTTTTTCCTTCCCATCGATGGCCGCATCGTGAGTGGTTCGGGCACTTCGCGAGTGGGTGAAATGGTGCCCAATCGAAAGGGAGCGGGATAAATCATGCTCGAATCTAATGCATTGATTGCGGGAGAGCTCGGGCCCTGGGAAGCGCACACCCGCATTCCGTGCGTGATGTTTTTCTTCGCTCGACGCCGTTCCTCCCACGAGAAAAGTCACCGCCGGTCCCGGCCGTCACGATGCGACCGACCCATCGACTAACCCTCATCGACAGCCCATCTCCGACAGGCCGTCATCGACAGTCGTCATATATAGTCGGTTTGTCGTTCCGTCCCATCCTGCGTCTTTCTCGCCCTGTTCTCTGCCTCAACCGTTCTCCCTCAACCATTCGTTTCCCCTGCCACTTCGCCACGCCAAGATGCCGTGTCGGTGTCGTGTCTTCTCGTCCGAGAGACTGCTGCTGATGCCGCCGCTGCCGCTGCTGCTGCTGCTTTGTTTCGTTGCATATAAATCATTCATTAAGAAAATGAAATGGAATGAATAGATTGAGTTAAGTATAAATCTTCATAATTTATGGGTTTTCTTTCATTGTGTTATTAATATTTGTGTCCTCGTCTCGGCCCGTTCGACCTGCTGCCCTGCGGCTTAGGACCCAGGGTTCTGGTTTTCTTTTTCGGGATTTTAGTTTTTCAGCCGCAGCGCAGTTCTGAAGACACTCAAAGCCACGTCAAGCACCGAGCAGCCATGCGGGAAGGAATGAAGCTGGCAGCGGAAACACACACGCGAAGCCACTAGTGCGAGGGCCGATCGATGGATGGTGATGGGTTTCTGTATTTTTTATCCACTGCGGCATTAGGAAAAACACAACATCTCAGAAACCAAAAAAAAAATACAGATCATCGAGCAAAAACTCCCTTTAATCGAGGAATCTTTCGAATATCGGGGAATGAATATTTCGAGGAGCGTTTCTTGCGCAGATGCGCTGACAGATTGGCAGACGTTTTACGGCGGCGCTGATAATGGCCGATGTCGTGTGCCACGCAACGAAGTGATGAAGGTGGCGTGCGAAAAAAGGCGAGAAATTTCGGACACTCTGAGACGCTTAACTGACAGTTATAAGCGTATCAGAGGGTGGAGAATTCATTTAGTTCTTAAAACGTGCTATTAAAAAGAAGATTACACTTGCGGTGGAAATATTTGTTGGCTTTGTTTGTGGTAGGATTGTCGTACCAACAAGTTCATTAACGAAAAGCCAAAGTTGGCAGTGTTTTTTGAAGCAAATAATTTACTTTGAAATCAATCATTTGGGGCGTGTCCCGATACAGGGCAAAGTAAGAGCACAAACTTCTTTTGGGCAGGAAAACAAAAAAACACTCAACATGTTAATTATCTTAATGGTTATTCTCTGCCAAAGTATTCCACCCCAATACAGATACAAATGTTGAATCGAACTTGATTGAACATCGCACTGCTACCGAATCGAACGCGGCCCAAAAATGGTTTCGAGTGGATTCGTTGACGAATTTGGCCCATTAATTATTTCCAGGGTTTCGTTTTTTTTTCACCGTTGTTTTCTCTTCATTTCGCGAAATGCTATTCTTTATTCGGACGTCGTTATGCAAATGTCGATTTCCTGCTAATCAATGGTGATTAATTGCGTGACCAAAAATGTGGCTTCTACTTATTTTCAGTTGGGTCTTCGTTTTTCGAGCGAACGAATCTCTCCTATCGCGATAAAATAAAGCATCCTCGTTTGGTGTTGTTCCCTTGGAAATAAGTTGATTTTGTAAAAGCGCCTTGTTGAAGGGGAAGGAATGTGGGAAAAAGGGGGTTTTTTGCTGTAGTTTTGCGATCGATTACGACGCGAAACGGTTCTAAAACGGGAGCATTGACATTGAGCGCGGGCATAGGATTGTCCAGACTGACCACATATCCATTCCGGTGGCAATCGGTCGCTGTCCGTCAGTCTAGTAAATCGAATTCAACCACCAATTTAGAGAGCACCGTGAGCAATATCCGGCCCGATGCCGCTGGAAATCCCGGCCGATTGACGAACATTAATCTTAATTATAAATTAGAAAATTACTGCACCGTCACGCGGACCAACGGCAGCTCTCTCTCTCTCTCTCTCTCGTTTGCCGGTGCGTGCGTTCGTTTCCCTAGAAGCGCTGGCGGTCTGCAGACTAATGGCAGCGGAACATGGAAGAGTCTGACAATCTGCCAACTTCGGACCACCAATGTGACGCGAACGTCGGCGTGGTCATCTGGCTGCTGTAAGCCATGTCGTCAGCCGGAGTCGGGAACGGAATGGCATAGCGTTTAGCGTAAATTATTCAAGCATTCAGATGCTCACCTGGGCACAGCGCTAAAAGGTAGCTCAACATCGGCGTCCGCAAAATGGACCGGTGGACCTCTTAACGCACTTATTAGAGACAGCAATAGTGCCGATGGTGAGATAAACTCGTGCATTTTTGCTACGAGCCAGTGAATACTTTGGTACTTTCCACGGACATGCGGTGATTGCAGTGTCCATTCGACATTCCAATCAGTGTAAATTATCAATTTTGTCCGTGAGCACAACCGAAATGGTAGTTTTCGCTTCAGCGATAGATGCTGTGTTCCCTAAATTTGAGAGTTGAAGTTTAGGTTCATTCCCGGCCTTTTTTCCATCGGCAAAATAACAGCTTACTCAATTATTTGTTATTACTAAAGATTTCGGTATTGTTTGTAGGGAAATTTAAATCATATTGAATTTCAGTTAATTTCTATACTTGTGTTTTAGTGCACTTTAAAGTTTAAGCTATGACCCGAAGATCTTAGGCACATAAATACACGTGAAGAAAAAGTCCATCAAAGATATCACAAACACTCTTTCGTCCAATGCCACCCCCGTACCGTTGAAAATCATCGATTGGCCCTAAGACATCCATCTTCTGCTGCGTCGCGGATGGATCGGTTTTTTGTTTCTCTCTTACCATTTCCCCTTCAAGCAACACAATGGAGCTTCCATCATCACTTGTGCCACCATTAGAACCGGAAGCACCATCACAGCCACTCGGTACTTTGGTGATTTATGAGACACAACGCTCTCCTGCACGTTTTCCTTCGGTTCCTCGCCCCGTTTCTTCCAGCCAACTACGCCCCGCTCCAGCACGGAAAGTTAGACATCCGCACGGGTTTTCCCCCGAACAAAGAATTCCGATCAAATTCCGAACGCGAACCAGATGGCTGCTGCTATTGCCGATAAGAGGGCTGAAAATGGCAATCGAAATGTGCACGGACGAGCGAGAAATAGAGTGGCCAACCGAAAGCGGCACGGCGCATTGCACTGGGAACTTATCTCCGAAAGCAGTCCGTTTGGAAAATTCGGATGATCGCTGTAAGAACCAATGAAGAAACTGTTTCACTTGATGTGTTTTCCTTGGAAGAAGCTTTCCTGCGGCGAGTAAGTGCTTGAATGACTCAACTCACAGTGCAAGGGTACACATGTTGGAAACATTTTTTGGAAATTTCATATGACAATAGATGTATTTCTACCCCGACGATCAACTGTTGTGCGTCCCCATGTGTTGGTGTATCGTAATAGAATGTACCGATAGAAAATAACGGTACGGTGCATTCTCAGGATGTCGGTTGGGTAATTTTTTTTTTCGCAATTCTGTTGCCACTTTCTCTTCCAAGGCCATCCTTGGCCCGGGCCGTCCTTCGGGACATAGGCTCGGCCATGCAGTTTGAGTTGGAATTGCCCGCCAGAACTTGCCTGGTGTTGGTGGTGGTGTAGTAAGTGGTGGTCCGCACGAACGCAACACCATGACGTAACGAAGCAAGTCGGGTAGGTCGTAAAAAAGAAAGACGACAGCCCCGGCGGCCTGGTGTCAATCGATATTTCAAGGCCAACGAAGCACTTATGTTTTTATGGCCCTAAGGTTCTTCTTTTTTTTGTGTATGCCTCCTCTTCACTGGCATAAACACGCATACACGCCGAGGCAAACCGATACAGTCGTCCTTCCCCATCTCGGTGCTCGGTGACCTTCTCCAGGGGTCGACCTTTGCCACCGCATACCGTCGACCTGGGCAGCACCGCAAGGCAGCGACCTAAAATTTCGGGCAACAGGCAAACCGGCACCGGCAAGCCTCGAACCATGACCTCCCCCCCCCACCCCCTCTAGGACAGCACACGGGACAAAAGAGAATGGAAAGAAAAACCCACCACCAGCAGCTCCATCGCACGCCGGCCCCAGCCCAAACTCCCGTCGTCGGCGCAACATTAGAATGTTTTATTGCACGCGTAATGATTTTCCCGTTCTCCACCATACCCCCCCCCCCTCTCCCACGACCCACGCTGTCTGGGCTGGGTTGGATGGTGCGGCAAACTTCCTTTTTAACGGGCACGAAGATTTTATGGCCATTACGGGGTGCGTGCAGCAGTAGTAGTTGCGTGGCATGGCGAAGATTCTTGTCTGGTCTGGTGGAGGTGGTCGGTGCGGTGCGGTGTGTGTGTATGCCGCCACCCCTGGTTTGCCGGAAGAGAAAAAGATTGCAGCCTTAAAGTTCTGCAGCCGGACGGATTCTGCCGCTGCTTTAAGCGACCTTCAGGTTCGGCCGTTAATGTTGGAAAATGCGGCCACTTATCGCCATTACAACCGGGAGGGTGGAAGGTTGTTTTTATTGCCAGCCCGGTGGTCGGTAAAGCAGGGATTGCCGTCGGCAGATGAAACCGGAGACGCAACAAGGAAATAATCTTGAAACAACACAAACGCAGGTCGCCCGCATATTGAACCCTCACATTGGGTCGTAAATAATGGACGTCAATCACCTGGGATGGATGGGTGAATGGTGGATAGCGAAACGTTGGTGCACCGCGTTTTGACAGCGACGCGCCTCACGCTAGAGGACGGGCAAGGAGGGCGGATGGCGGAACGGCAGGCAAGGCAGGCGATTAAGCAGGCCACACCTTTAAAAAGGGCGGTACGAATGCCGTGCGAGTGAGCGACCGACCGTCCGTCCAGTCGCGCCGCTGTTTGTATCGCCGTACACGGCCACGAACACCAGAGGGTACGGGTGCGCGTTTCTCCGTGTGCGAGAGCGAGCGAGCGCGAGAACGCGGTGAGAGCAGCCGCACGCCGCGAGGTGCTGCCATCTGGTGGAGCAAATTCGCACAGATGAGTGAGTAAGATTGACAGCTGTTTGCAGCTCTCGACCGGTGTGAGCCACAATGTTTTCGTTTTGTGACCACTTCTCAAACCGCAGTTTTAAAGGATATTCTCCACGAAAGTGACCGACCGGTACGCCGCAATCGACTACACGAGCCGTTTGGTTGTGAGAAACGATGGAGTACAAGTTCAACGAGGCATGCCCGACCGCGAAAACACACAGCACAATACACCTTCCCGGCTCCGAGCTGTCCCAATCAAAACAAAACACCACTGAACCCCGTCGGTGCACCGGTTTGTTCGCATGTGTTCGATTTGCCTTACCTTGCCGGGCCGTTTGTTTAGTAATTTAACACACTGCTGAACCGATAAATCCCGTCAGGCACCTTGCTACACTTCACTTTTGCACCCGTAAGCAGCGGCGCGTCCGTACCGCAAACCAAAACACGCACCGCACTAACTGACGCCGCGGAGCTGTCAAACGTGAGAGGGGGCTCTCACAGGTTCGGTCGAAGATTTTTGCAACATAAACACACACACAAACACACCAGCAAGCATGTGGAAACGCACGTGTGAGGAAACGGGAAGAAAAAGCGCACGACGATGGCGATTCTCCGACGGTTCAGGTGATGGTTGAATCGTCCAGTTTGTTTTGAAGCTTATGCTGTGCACTCGAGATTATTAATGAGCAGTCGTTGGCCATGCTCCTCCTTTCGGTCAGTACATTGATGCACCGCGGGTGTGGAAATGAAAACAGGCGAATGACAGCTGATTGACCTTTACGGTAGCGTGCTCGTAAATTGGGTCCGTTTAACGAACCATTATTCAGCTCAGGTGTAAGGTTATGTTCGATGCATTTCTGGGTTGAAAACCAGATGTTAAGATGTCGCTAAAGTTTACGATTGTTAAGCTTGTCGGATTAATCATCCATCCAGCCCAGGAACTGCAGGATTGAGAATTGCGGAGAGAACATTTCAGCCCAGGACGGATTTGATCCTTGGTACGGTAGTCTGGGTAAGAGACCGCCGAGAACCAACAGGCATAAGCTGTTGGCCGACACTTCCTATCCGTTGATTGTATTCGGAATTGGATGATCGTTTGGCTATCGCGAAGGAGAGTGGGGCATGCCGTTTATCCGGGCGCGTTTGTCTTCCTGATTGTATATGAAGTCCGGCTCACACGCGGACACGGACATGCTTATGCTTTTAAGGAGAAACCCCAGAGTGCTGCAGCGAGCCGATCGGGTCATCGCTTCGGTGGCTGGAGCAGGAGCGCTGACCGGTTGTGTGGTGGAAATAATGAACCAACTCGCGCAAAACCCCCATCGCCATATCGGCATTCGGTTGTCGTTTGTCGTTTACGACGATCCTTAGGATGCTGCCGCCACCGCGGTTGTATGCACGTTTTGCCAAGAGGATGGCACAAGCACATAGCAGGAAACCTGCTGCTGCTGCTGGGAGCTTCATCATGCACAATTCAAGTTTCATGCCTGGTTCGGAATTCCACGAAGCGCCCGAAAACGGTTGGGGACACAGAGAGAGAAAGAAAGAAAGAGAGAGAGAGGGAGCAAAACGGCCAAACGACCGACGCGACCGACCGAATCAAACCGGCCGAACGATGCGGTCGAGAATGTGTAGTAGTAGTTTTTAGTACTTCGAGAGAATCGTCCTCGGCGTTCGCCGATATCGCCGTTCAGTGATTTCGTTTTCGCGAAAAGCCGCGCTCGTGGATCCGCGTGCTGCTCCGTGAGATGTGAGAAAAGAACACGTCGTGTTGGTCGAACCGCGATTTCCCCCTTTTTTTCTCTTCTTCTTCTTTGCCGCGAATCATCGACGTGCTCGTTGTTGTTGGTGTTGCCTTTTTCTTGCTCCGGGAGCAAACCAGAAAGGGAAGACGATCGATGTTTCGCCGCCTGCTGGAACCGCGCCGAGTATGCTCGCCCCGTGTCGACCTTAACATACAGCCCCCGATAATTGTGTGTCCTCATCTTATCATCGGGCTTGTGTGTGCAAGTGCGTCTTTCCTGTAACCGGCTTCCTCCTTCTCGTCCTTCGTTTGCCGTCGATAACCATCTTCTCAATCATCACCGCATTAAACGCCATCATTATCCGCCAGTTTCCAGGGCTCTTTTTTGCCACCACAAAGGCCTTCAGCCGTACTACGACGTGCGGCATCAGATTGATCGACATAAATTAAAAGTGCGAGAAAATCCCATTCCAGCGTACGATCGCAAAACTACCGCGACCGATCTCTCGAACGTTCCGCGATCCCGATACATCGAACTCCGCACGTCGAGTCCGACGAAATCGAACCTTTCGCGGGCTGTTGTGTTGTTCACAAATATGTGATCATGTGCGTGTGCCTGGCCTGCGGTGTGTGACGTCATGGATGCAAGCCATCAGGTCGGTTGACAATGTGTTGGTTTCGTGTAGGACGCGTTACAACGCTTACGGTCCACGGGAAGAAGAGACCAAGTGCGACGCCTTGCGACGGGTGAGTAAGCAATTGGAAATGTTCCTCCCGCTAAAGATTGCCTAGGGGATTGATGTTTGGTGTGAATGAGTGCGTGTAAGTGTGTGCCATTTGGTGCCTACGGTTGAATTGGTTTTGATGATCATTTGTTTCTGATTTGTTCGGATCATGCTTCAATTGATGAAGAGATTGTCTTTGGTATGGCGGAGTGCCTTCACGAGCTGGAAGCAACATGCTGCCTGAAAGCGGCATAAGGTAGGTTAAACAAAACCTTTAAGTCCTTATAAGTTTTACAAACATTTTTGTTTCAAGCTTTATTAAGCTTATTTATTTCGATAAACATAAAATTAACATCAACGTATTTGTATTCGTAACCTTTTTCATGATGAGTAACCAGGAGAATATCAAATCGAATTTAAGTTGAAGGCTCAGTTGAAGGCGAATTTAGGTTGACTGGCTTCATGTTTTTAACCTCAACTTGCTTGGCTTCCTTTCTAAAAGATACGTGCAGTTATTGTGATTCCACAAAACCTCAAATCACTTCTTTGCCGCAGTCATGTCTGAGAAAATTCACCTGCCATTTCTTCCGGCAAGTGAAGGGTCGTGTCATTGCGCATGCTTGGCACAACATACTACACACAATGTTTTGCTTCCTGTGCCTTTTCCTTCCCCATGGTCCAGATAGACTCACCGAGATAGATGACTTGTCTGTTGCGACTCGAAGAGAGTGATAGAGATGACGAGAGAAAAGAAAGCCTTCCGTCATTCTTGTATGCAGCATTTGTTGGCAGATTGGTTTTGCTCGAAGATGGGAAGATGGCCATTTTTTTTTTGCTGGAATAATTGTGCGTTTTCGTATCGCAGTTTTCTCGAGCTTCCATTACTTCTGTTCTGACAACCTTTTCCAGGTGATTCATGGCTCTTGAACATTGGTTTAATTAGAAAAAATCACTGTCGTTTCCTTTAATGGAATTAAATTGTTATTATATAAATTTCAGTGTTGTTAGTAAAGTAGGGTTAGTTAAAAATATGGAAAACTCTATACGTTTCATATGCTTAAAAAATAACATGCAGCCATGTGTGGAGCGCTCTTTGTTTGAATTGCATTTTTTCGTTAAAATCCTTGCGCAATTACGATAAAAAAGAGCATGCACAAGTCACATGTGCAGGTGCAACATAAATCAAGCATATGCGAGTCGGTGCAAACCGGTTGATTTTTATTGGAAAGCCATCGACAATCTTCGATGGAGCCCAATCCGACAGGATTCCGTGCTGGACTACTACAAAACCCATCGCAGTAGAGTTTTGCTCGATTAACAAAGAAAAAAGAAGAAAACATAATACAATCCCGTCACAGTAACGACATGGAAACAGAGAACGAGAGTGTGTGAGAGAGAGAGAGCGTAGAAAAAGGAAGGAAAAACGTGAAGCATATGTTAATTGAGCTAAGCAGTGGCTCACGTTTGTGGTGGTGAACTGGTGTTGGCAGCCGCTTGGGGCATTATTTATGTGCACGATCTGGTCTTTAGTAAGCGATTAAGCCGATCCGAGATTGCCTTTTTGCCGATGGAGCAGCCCGTAAGGTGTTTATGGGCATGGGCAATGTGCAATTAGGGCCACGGAGATCGGGCGTCTTGCGGTAGGATCGAGCAGACAGAAGAGCGAAACGACAAGGAGAGTTAAAAAAAACAACAAAGGTTTGTCTTACAGCTGTGTGGGATCGATATGTCCTATTGAAGGTGGCTTTCGTTTACTCACAGCCAGGGCTTCCCCGTCACGGCTGGTGAATGGCTAATGGGGGGCATGATATAACAAACTAACTAGCGAACAAATAAAGCGGCAATAGACGACCTTACGGTGCGGTGCAGGTTAAGTAGCAGGCAGCGAACCAAAAATCAATACGCACAAGGGAAACACGTTCAATTTGTTGTAATAGACCATAATTGTCCCAATTGAAGTGTCAGTAATAAAACATGGAGGGCGGTTTTTTTTTCTTCTTCTTCTAGTGTCCCCTACACACTCCCATCCCTACGAAAGGGGAAGTAATCCACTCAGCTACCGCGGTACATTCTTGCGCGGAGTCCATCGCAACCATTTTATAGCAACAAACTACCCACACATGGTCGTACCACCGGCAATTGCATGACATTAGCGCACCCAGACCATTCCGGCCACGTACGTCTCCAGGCTACGCATATATGATGGACTGTGTTTATCGCGAATGTCGTCAAAAATATGGCTGACACCGAGTAGGCGGTGGAGGTGGTGATTGCCCTTTTGCAATATGTTACCATGCTTCTGCTGCTGGTGCGCCCCACGGAAATGCCACACGACACACAGAGCGGTGGTGGTGGTGTTGGTGGTGATGAATATGATGCGCAAAAGTCGCGTCCGCTGCTCCAACCACCCGCTTGTTGCCGCTCGATGGGTACATGAATAATAGCACACGTCTTCGGCGACATTCATGATGCATATGCCGTTATTTATGTTGTCAACTCACATTGACGTTGCCCGACATGTGTAGGTAATTTTGGCGACAATTTCACGTTACTTTACGAGGCTCCGAAATGCTGCGCCGGAACGAATGCTACGCCTGGAGGAGTTGTTTTAGTTTCCCCATTAACACGACCTGTATCGTTGAGGTATGAAAATTTTAGGTCATGGATATTCATGGGCCATAGATGTGTTCTACAAAGTATTACATTGGTTATTGGTATAAAGAACAACTTTCAAATAAATAGTAAAAAGTGAGAACAATTTTGTTAAGCATCCTTCCTTCTTTGAATGAAAATCAGTTCACTTTATAAAAATTGTTTTGCCGCAATGCGTTATAACTGTTTGTCTTTCTTCTAAAAAGCCTTTCAGCAATACATATCTAAACATTTTGGTATAAAGTCCTTCGCAAACTAGACTAGGCCTCCGAGGCCATGCCGGAAATTTCACCCTGCTTTTCATTTGCTGTCAACCAACGTGCCAACATTCCAGCTCGGCCAGACATCTTGTTGTACACCTTTGCGTCGATTTACGCGCCACATTCGCGCATCATAATCTCGCGAAAGTCTATCGCTTGGTGGAAGATCAGCAAAAAAAAAAGCTAGGAACCGATCAAGGGACAGCGGGTGTTGTGTCCGTGTTGTCATCTAGGAACGCTGAGTGAAATAAGTGCACACATTGCACCTCACAACCGGTTGTTGCAATCCACGCTGGCGGCGCGTGAAGTGGTGCGGAATTTTCTCTCCATCCGTTTGCTGGTGGAAGAAGCGAAACACCCGGTCCGCCTGCACGGGTCGCCGGAAGGGGCCAAGAATTTCCTTTCTTTCATCGCACCTTGAGGCGGTGCGCTTGGCAGAGACATTGGCAGCAACATTGGCGAAGAGTAGTAGGAGTAGTAGTGCCAGTGGTCAGCTGCACCGCCGGTGCATGCACGGATTCCTTCAGCCGCCCCTTTGTGGATGGAGTTTTTACTTCTCTTCCTCCCGTGAGCCACGGATGTGGTTACCGCCTCCAGCCATGGCCAGAAGTCGCCCGGTTGAAATACGTACGAGTGCTACGCCGGAACGTCGATCGATCGGAACATATGTTACGAAAAAAGTTTCCATTCCAATGCTCCGGGAGTTGCTCTGCTGCCAGTGCGCCTACACCTGCGAAAGGAAGCGGTATCCTGGTTTGCCCGAGGGGGCTCTGTGGGGACGGTAACTCTTGGATAGCATGGGGCAAGAAATAAGACACAGACATCGATGGGATGCCAATGCCGAAGGTGATTTGTGGCCACATCGGTCGGCGGGTGCCGGTGTGGTGTGGGGAAGAAGTGTGCGCTTGCCATGCCGGCTGCTTGGCGTGTTTCTTGAGGGAGTGTAGTGCAATTTTCGTTATTGCCATTGTTGACGAGCGCTCCGGGGGACAGCTTATGACTGTGACAGGTGTTTGCCGTTCGGACCAATGAGGAATAGTTGTTTGATTTGTGGCTGGGAAATTATTTTGCCGCGGCTTCAATTATGAGAAATGATCCTTGGAGGGAACAGGGACACATGTTGTGAAACACACAGGATACGGTTGAAGGGAGAAAAGAGTTCGCATTTTTTTCGAAAACGATGTTTTTCTAATATGATAAATGGCAAGCGTGGTTCAGTTTTTATAAACAATTCTTTCGATTAAAAAAAAAATCCAAAGCATGACAAAAATTTAAAATTATACATTAAGATTATTGATGATTTCACATATTTTTATTGTTTTGCGTAATTCTTAATAATTTGAAGATTTTTTGTGAAGTTTTTTGCAAATTTGCAATTTCAATTGTAAATCAATGAACCTGAGCGGGTCGATTTAATTGCCCACAAGAAAACAATCCCCTAGCCTCTGTTTCAACCTCTCCGAACAAAAAAAAGAAACCATTGAACGCGTACCTGTAAAATGCATTAGCTGCACCTTGAACGTATCGATGATTGGCGATTATTTTTCCACGTACCGAACACATCCTTCCCCGTATGGGGTCCTGACGCGCGAGCGAGCAAATGGCGGCTACCGCTACGCTACTTCGTATTTGCCTATCGTTTACGGGCGCTGATTGAATGCTTCGCTTATCGCCGGTTCGCGCCAGGCCCATTTGCGTAAAGGACGCTGACTGATTGTGGGTAAAAATAGGCTCCAATTATATGCACGCGCAGACGGCACCGGTATGCCTCCGCAGGTGGGGGAACCTCCAGGGCCAGGTGGCTTGAGGGACCAACGAATAAGCCGTCCAAACGGTGCACAATCTATCCCGCAACCCGCGCATTGACCGCAGGGGCGATCGAGTAGAGTTTTTCACGCTATCAGCGCACCCCAGCGCAGCCTCCTCGGTCGCCATGTCGATATATTTAAGTCACTTTCGATGTGCGTCGGCAATGAAAAATGTCAAAACTGCCGCCAATTTATCTTTCGAAGCGCACCGAGAGCCCCGCAGACATGAGCAATGGCCTCGCCAAGTGGTTCCGCGGGTTCGCGCAAGCGCACTCAAGGGCAGGTTTTCGATAGTGCCGTGCCCGTGTCGCTGCCCCGATGTTTGTCCCCTGGAACAGGTTTCGACTACGAGAGACGTGCGAAAGGAAGAGGCGATCGATCGGTCCTTGCCAGGCACTCCACAGAACGGAGCTGCCCAATCGGTGCTCACCCGGCCGGAGATGGAGGATCTTGTCCACCATATTGCCGGGGACAGGCCATCATTGAAGGACGATGACGTGGATGATGATTGGCTTAATCTCCTCGAGAGGGACTCCAGGCGCAGGGCTGACAGTTGATAGTGGACCGGGTTACTTCTCTTAGGTCTGCCTGATACGCCGCCGAAGCTCAATCGAAAACGATCGCCGTCCAAACTGTCGGATGAAAATGGTGCGCCCGATAAGGGTGCGACGTGTTGGTTGATCGTGTTCGATCAGCGCTTTAAAAAGAAAACCAAACTCGAAACCGTTTGTTCAAACCATTTTACCATGCACGCGAGCCGATACGGTTTGGAGATTTTGTGATCCTGTTTGTTCCACCACTGCAGTCAGGGGTGACGAAGAGGGTGTTGAATAAATTATTGTTATTTAAGATGATAAATTCCCTTCCAGATGGAAAGTGTTCTCTTATTTTCAATTCGCCACCACGCAGTGCACTACGCGGGGATAATTTGCGGACTTCACGATCGTCGTCTTTTTCCAAGGATCGATCGGTCTACAGCGTGCGACAAAAAGAGACAACCACACCATCCAGGGATCCTTCTTCAGTGATCGATTTCGCTGCTCGTGCTGAAATGAGTTAATTTAATCCCAACCGCAGTCGATGGTGGAGCTGGGGGGGTGACTGAGGACACCTGGAGCCCGGTACCTGGCGGCGGCGGAGGCGACGTTGATTAACGAACCATCAGAGAAACATTCCAACTGCGGCTGGTCGATGTCTGGACTTATCAGATTCGGTTTCGGAATCGGAGGCCTGTCGGATGGGGTCTCAAAATGGCATCTCGGATGTTTGTCAGACCCGCACCATTTGCTTCCATCTCCTACAGGCCAGCCCAAAACTGGCCGACTTTGGTGGAAGGGTGATGACGGGTTTCGGTACGTGTCCTCGTGTCGATCGATCTTTCTCGCTTCTCGATCGATGCAACTTTTTAAACCCGATCGATTTCGGCGGAGGTGGTGAGTTTTGCTGTAATGAGATGCAGCGAGCCCGCATTTCCGCGATCCTCCGCAACGCCGCGTAGGGATGGGGGTGAAAATGCGCAACGCCGTTTAAATTATTGCCCCCCTCCCCGCCTTCCCTCCCTCATCAACTCAGCTGCCCTCCCAGGGGAGCTAGCCGTCTCCGGTAGGCGATACGTCGCGACCAAAGATGGATGTAATCAATTTTCGATTCACTTTGTCTTTCGATGAGACGACCGTGCCTGGGACGGGAGAGTTTGTTCCTGTTTCTGGAGGTTCGATGTCCGCTTTCTTACAGCTTGCTGGCAAAACCTGTCCGGCCGAATTTATCTCACATGCTCATTTCAGAAGCCGATAGTGCATGAAGTCCACGACTTCAGAGCGAATTCAGCTTGTGGACGAATGACACACCGTGGGTTTGCGGAGTATTTTTTATTTAAATTTTTTGCGTGTGTCGTCTGTTATTGGCGACGAATGTTAATTATGAGTTCACTCCGTCCGAAATGAAACGTCGGTAAATCGAAAGTCGGACGACGGGAGATAAATTATGCATTGCTTTTTTTTTTTTTAAATTTCGTTTGTTTTGACGCAACGCGGAACGGATTGAAATAATGGGAAAATGTGAAAGGGTTCAAAACAGGATAGCCAGTTTGGGAAAGCAAGATGAATGTTATTAAAATTTATGCAAATTGTTTGCATACTTTTAACAGGAGAGAGGCGGATGGAAGACAATCATACATACAAGTATCGAAATGGAAACACTTGTGTTCAATTTATTTTCATCTTATCGAATCGATCATCGTGATGTGAATTGCTATGATCCTTTGTGTAGAATATATCTCTTGTGTAGAAAAAGAAAGGAGAAACCTTTCCTATTGCTTCCTCATTAGGTTATAATTTTACAACGTTACGATTACTGTTCCAAAGCATATGCCGCCTCCTGCATTGATATTAAGCCTGAAAAATGTGCTCGGATAATAAGCCGACTACAAAAATCCTGTAGCGTTGTTCCGGGAGGATACTCGCCTCACCTTTCAGGTCGATTGTGACAATCGGCCATCGGTTCGTGATTTAGCGATAGCACCTCCGACAAGTACGCAATACATTACTCATCCGTGCCGCTCATTAATATTCAAGATGGCGCAAGGTAAAAACGACATAAGCTCGGTCGCCATTTATCTTAGCGTCTTAGGGGCGCGACGAGCGATAGTACTGCTCCGGGTTCTCGGTCAGCTCGGTCGAGTTTTCTCGAGTCGCGTTCGCGTCAAAATCTGTTTTACGCTGATTGCATTGCGCCGAGTTCCTCCCATTTCCTCGAGATGTCGCCTGCTTTTCGCTCGTGTTTATTCACCCCGCGCGAAGATTACATCTCAACCCCGCCGGAATCGGTAACGAAAATCCTATTTTCTTTGCCATCCACCCGAACGCCCGGAGCTGACAATGGTCGGTTGCTCCTCCTGGCAGGCTGGGGGTTGGGTGTTCTTCTTCGGTTGATAAATTGCTTCGACATTCCATCTTCGTCGACGAAGCCCCATCGATGCTGTTCCGCCGGGATGTTTTCTGGTGTGCTGCTTGCCCCGGCGAGGGGCCCACATTCTTCTACAATTACAAACACTCCGACATTGTCCTGTGTAGATTGCGATGTTGTATCTCTCTTCGGCGGGAGGCGGGCTTCGAAGTTGGTACGAACTGTGGACTGGGAGCGAAACGCATGGCTGGAATCGGTATTACGTCGCGGTGGCTCGACATTCGCACAAATCGTTGCGACCTCCCCCCCCAATCCTGCTCCTTGCCGCGTTTGAGAAAGCCCGCACAGCGATAAAGATCCTTCGAAGTTCATCATTACTTCATTCTTCAATTAAAGCCTATGTCGACCTGATCGACGGCCGATGGTGTCCCCCGCGGTGTGGTCAGGGGTTGGGGCAGAGAACCCGGTCAGCGACGTCGAATCGATACCCTTTTTTGGGTGGAACAAAGCAAACCCCTGACAGGAACGCTTGCCAAGCGCAAAGCTTGCTTGCTTATGGTGTGATGGTTCTTGGTTGGGGTTTTCTACACTGAATGTTCTTTTCCTCCCTCTTTTTTTAAATCATCTCTCCCACTCCCGGGGGTTATGTGTGTTTTTTTTAAGTTTCGTGATGGGAGGTGTTCGAATAAAATACCAGTCATCAAGGAAGAGCCATCGAAATAAGATGGCGAGAAGGTTTGAAGTTCTGAGCGGCTTAGGTGCAACTGAAATGTAATCGAAATCGTTTCCTCCCCGTCCGAGAGTCCAGTCTAATGATCCGCCTGGATGCTGTGGGGGTTTGTTTGAAAAATAATAATATTGAAAAAGGAATACAAGACCCGCCGATCCTTCACCGTGATCTTTTCGGGTGTGTACTGGTGGCGTTTAAAGAGGTGTGTGTGTGTGTGTGTGCACGAGGATGGATGGCTTTTGAGAAGCATAAAGCAAATGGCGAAGCCAATTCGCTGCCCATAATAGGTAATTAATCAAACCGTTCGGAAGAGGAAAAAGAGGGTCGGACAATGAAACGCAATGGGAGATAAACAATTATTTCAGTCTTTTTCTTCCTCAGTTGTTCACTCTGTTCGGGTGCGTTTGATCCGTGGTACACCACGGTGAGAATTTGTAAGAGAAGTTTCAAAATGGACGAATCGTTGTGATACGCAATCAGATTGAGTAGGGTTTTTAACGGCTTTTTTGTTAACAAGTCAAAATTTAATTTCGAATAAAATTTCACACCGAGCTATAGATTATGCTACTTCAGTTAGGTTTTTCAAAGAACAATGTGTAATATTAATTCAAGTAATATTTTAATAACATAAAACGGTATAACCAACAACTTCCAATGTTTTTGATAAGATTTGCCAACTCTGGGTTTGTTCTGCTAGGATTTCTCTATTTCCAAAGCAATTGCAAAATGAATTTCCACCATAGCAACCGACAACTTGAGGCCGCTTTCTTCCGTTCCCAGCCTCAACCGCCATTCGCAGCCATCAAAACAATTGACAAACGTCCAAGCGCACCATCAGCTCCGTACGCTGACGTTGATAAATTGACGTTGAGGAACGGCAGAATCCAAAGCATAAAAATTGATTGGTTTCTCCGGCCGGCCCAATCAGGAAAGATTCCCCTCGCGGACGTTTTCCTACGCTGCCACGAATGTAGCCGTCAGTTTCACCCCTTGCCGACCGCGTGCGCTTTCATCGGTTTCCGCCATCGGCGGGGTCCATTCCGGGTCGGTTCCCCGGCTCGACTGTACATAATGTGAATGTCTGTATGTGCGCGAGGGTGGTTTGGTGCGGGGCCCGCCAGTTTTTGGTTTGGTCTGCAGGCAGGATAAATCCAGCAGTATCCATCCGGGTGTGCGGTGGAAACAAAAAAACATCTCGTGGAAAGGGGGCGAAGGAAAAACCACCACCACCATCTCACACCGAAAACGGGGCCATGTGCCCCGTCCATCTCTTCGGGGACCGGAGTGCCTTCGTGACTCCGGTTGACGTTGAAGGAAACGGCCGGCGAACCTAGGAGCTCGGGACTCTTTGCCTATCGATGGCAAAAAAAAGCTGCCGCAGCACCCTTTTGATCCCTTCTTCCCGCGTCCGGCCACGAGCAACGCGAGAAAAAAAAGGGCCAGCGAGAAGAGATTGTGTGAGTGAGAGGGAAAACGAGACTGAGAGAGTGGTAGAGTGGCTCCTAATACGACGAATCCAATGACGGCCAGCCCAAACACGGCCACAGGAGGAGCACGGCGCAGCAACTACGAACAAACTCTATTTGTAATGAGAGATGACAATGATTGATTACCGCTCCGCTGGCTTTCGGTTGATTATTCACTCCCTTTTCTCGAGCTGGGCATCGAGCTGCGCCAGTGTGCGTTAGCCGCGGGCCCCGGGGGGGGTGTTGGGTTGTGCTTTCCGGACGCGCGCGCGTTTGTGTGTTAGTTCGGGGGCTGGTCGGCCATCGTGAAGTTGGCATCAACGCCATGATCGAAGCTAGTAATGTTGCCTGTCGTCTACGTTGTTGTCGGCATCAACGGTATCATCCCTGCGAGATGATGGTTCCTTACTGAGGCACTTGGTGTTTTCATCTCCTCGCAAGGGAGGTTTTGGTTTAAGTTTGGAACCAACCCAGTTTGGGAGAAACTTCCGAAAGAAGTCGAAATGTAACCTATGTTTTCGAAATGTAACTTTTCCAGCTGACTTTTTTATATTTATTTAGCTTACTTTAAAAACACTTTTGCGAATTTATATTCCCTTTACCAAAGTGATTCTATTGTTCGCTACTATCAATCCTATCGTTATCTTATAATGCAAGTCACTTTCCTCGGCAGTCACTTTCCAGAGTGCAATCGTTTGAGGAGGGCCGAAACGGCAGTTTGATAAATTAGAATTTATTTCCCGCGTCGAACTTGCTTCGTTTTTTTTCTTCTCATTCTTCACGCGGACACGGAGAGGGCTCATTTTTCGGGATGGATTTGCGCTCGGCGAGAAAAACCAGAAGGGTTCAGTTTATTTAAGTTTTTGCAGCCATTAAGACTGATACCAATCCCCGCAGGGTATTGTTTTCCCTTCCGAATGAATTTCGCTCTCCGGGGCTGCGTCTATCAAAATGTGTCTGGCACCGGTTTTTTTTTTGTCGTTCTGACCAACTGAAACATTTTTTATGATGAATATTTTTCCTGCATTAGGTTTCTGATACATTTGCCCGGAGTGTGAAACCCCATTTACATTTTACCATCTGAACCTGCCGAAAGGGATGAGGCACATAAAAGTTAATTAGCTAAACCCCTTTTTACGGTTTCCCTAGTTCTTGTGTGAGTGTTAAATTTTTCCCAAATTTAAATTATCACTTGAGTGATAAGATTTTTTATCATCCCAATCGGGCGAATCTTTTCACTGAAGCGTTGCAATGAGTCATTCGATAGTGTGAGGTCAATTTTGTGCCATGCTTTGTGAAGGGTAATTTACTTCTTTTTTTTTATTAAATAAATTTTGCTGACAATGTTAAATCGTACTTGCCGTCAAGTGCAGAAGTGCTGGCTGTTAATATTCACCCTTTGAATTCACTGATCTTCCATCGAACTAGTCAGTCAGCGGCGGATTTGACGCACCCCAAGCGCGGTCGGCGATAAATGAAGTTTGGAAATTCGGAATTTTCCCGACGAAACATTTCAAAACCAAGCACATTTTTTCATCGCAAATGAGGATCCGAGTTTGTGCCCGATTGGCTGCAACAGCGGGAAGGATGCGGCAAGATCAAAGTAGCCATCATAGTATTCCACCAGAGTCGGACCCGAGTTCCCCATTTTTCATCCAATTATGTTTATTCCAATAATTATAACATTAATCAATTATTGATGCGTGAAATTGAATTAAATTTCTACTGTGATTTTTTCGTGGGCTGATGAAGCCGGCCAATGAAGCACTTTACTTTGCTGAAGCAGATTTCTTGCTGCCGACGTGCAACGTCAGGACGAAAGGATGCGATTTTGGTTTGGGTTTTTTTTGTCGCTTGTTGTTGCTGTAGCAGTAACGGAACTGTTTATCCTTTTTTGTTGGTCTTCTTTTTTCCTGCATGATGCACAGTGCTATAAAATGTATGCTGTACGCAGTATTTTACGCTCGCTTGCGTTATGTTGTTAAAATTTGAAGCAGCAGCCCGTTCCTTTGGGCGAACCAAATCGAAAGGGGAGTAAAAAATCACGGCCGTAAAAAAGAATTTGATTACACATTGCACTGCGTGCGGGTCCCTCAAACTAGCTCTCCGCGAAAAATGCAAAACCAAAAAAAAAATGGGCAGCGTCCGAAAAGAGTTGAGTTTAATTTAGCCGCTGCACCGGTGTACTCGTAAATTAAGGTTCCCGGGAAAGGGCGACAACTGGACCAATTGGATTTGGAGAGCGCACGTTAGTACAACACTTTGCCGTTCAAGGTAGCGCTTGATGTCTCTGCACCGTTTTCTGTTATCGTTGTGTATTGCAAATTGGTTTTTAACGATCCAATTAAACTTCGATGAGTCTTCATATGATCCCAAAAAAAAATGGACAACGTTTGCATGACGGCTTTGCTTGTTCAGCATTGTTGATCGAAGTTTTGCAAATTTAATGCATATCGTTCAAAGATTGTTGACACATGTTGTTTGAGTCTTGGGGTGTTTGTAAGAAACAAGGTTTGAAGTTTAAATAAATTGATTCCAAATCTAAAATAAGGTTCAGAGCATTTTTTAGTTGATGTGTTATTTTTTTCTGATTATTTTCTCTAGTCAAAAGATATAATGAAATTTAAAGTAAGGAGAAACAGTACAACTGCGGATCAACTCAAGGAAAGCAAATTTTAAACCTCAAAAATCACTCCAGTATAGAAAACGTTCGTGAGGGCGGACGAATAAAATATTCACGATCCAGGAACTACCAATTTTCCGCCCCAATGCCAGCGTTTGCCTGCTGGTCGAGTCTTTTTGCGCCTTTTGGTTCCGGTGGAGAGCGATTCAAACGTTAAAAAAAAAAAAAAGAGCCCGAAGAGTAGCTTAAATAATTAATAAAAAAAACCTACTCCAGGAGCAGGAGAATTTCACACTTTGTTTGCAGCATGCTTCACTTTCATAACCGGGTCGGAAAAGTGTCGCAGTGGTTGTGCGTGTGCTGGGGTTGATCCTGTCGGCAATGATTTCCTCAATTAGCTCCAGGAGTCGCACATGGCCCGAGGATACGCTCAAAAAACTCCACCAACCGTCGAAGGATGAAGCGAGGCTCCAAAAATGTTTGCTAGAAAAAAATGGTAGAGCCACAACAAAATGCGACACAACGAAACTACGGTGGGTCCAAAATTGAGTGCCGTGCCCACACGTACGTACTTACACAGACACAAGGATCACAAACGAACAATCAACCAAAGCCTGTTGGAAAATATCAGCTTGCAAATCCTGTGTTTCGTTTTGTGTTATTTTTTTTTATCATCGCAAACTCTTTTCCACCCCCTCCGGCTTTTCTTTTTTTGTTTTGCCTTCATCGATGAAGTGGTCGGTTTTTGGGTGGCCCTCAGGTCCCTCAGCTTGCTCTCGGTGTGCGTTGGCAAAAGGGAAAAGGGAGAACGGGAAAAGGTAGAGAAAATGAAGCGAGGGGAAGAGAGACAGGTTGATATCGTTTAGCTAGTGCGAGGGGGACGCAATCGGGTGCGGGGGCTGAGCGTCACACTCGTGTGTGTTATATTAAATTGAAATCGGCAATTTGACAAAATCGTTTCATGCTCTGGTCCAGCAGGATATAGGATAGTTTTTATTTTTTATTTTACGTTGCTCCTCGTCCTCGGGGTAGGCTCACACTTTTTGTTTCCTTTAGCAGTACGCAACACTTTGGGGGTTGACAGCAATAATGAAACAAACAAAAAAATCCCTTCTTCACACCGACTCCTGGTGGGAAAGGGGGACACCGACGGGACGATAGGGGTGCGGTGTGCGGTTAGTAGTGGCTAGCACAACAACAGGCTCTCCAAATCCTTTTTTTTTAATCCCCAACTTTCCCCGGATGTGTGGTTTGGGAGGTGGGTTTCAGCATAAAGCATAAGCCTAAATCTGGCCATCCTCGGGGGAGGTGTCTCCTCCTCGCACAAGTGTATTGATAGTTGTGCTGTGTGTGCAATTGTGTACGAACGTGTGAACGTGAATTGTTTTACTACGGCTTTTGTTAGTGTGTTTGTTTGTTTTTTTTTATCGCTCCTGTTTGCGAGGCGTTTTTCCTTTTTCCTGCCGCACTTCACCAGTTTGCCAAACACACCAACAGCAACCTGTTGGGCCATTATGGATAAATTAATGTTTTTTTTTCTAACTCTCACCGGCCTGAGAGCCACTTTTTGCATGCTTTTACTCCGATGATACTTCACTTTAATCGCGTGGGCCTTTTTTCTGCTCTTCTGTGTAAGCAGTTTTTCACTTTTTATCTTTAATTGGCTTGCGGTAAAGCATATATTTTTTAGTGCACAAGCTAATGGGCTGGGAAAGGGGAGAGGGGGGGGGGGGGGTGGAGAATTTATGCATCGAGTAAATCGTTTAACCAATTATATCATCATTAGCACTGGAAAGAAAACGAAGGTTTTTAAAATAGCATGTATGTTTTAATGGAATAGTATCATTTTGAAATTGTTAAAAAAACAAATCAAGTTATTTAACAATCTTATTTATTTTTCATCACAGTTTAAAGAATTTCAAGTAGTATGATAGTATTTTTAAAGCAATTGTAAAAGTGTGTTTCTACAAGTGTACATTCTCGTAACATTCGGCTGAAACATAATTTTGACAACTTACTTGACGACTAGTCTATCAATTTTTTCCCTCCGTTTTGTTTCAATGTGGGGAGCTGGAAAACCAAACCCGAAAACTATTTTGCCCAAAAAAAATCATTTGAACCGAATCAGTTGTGTTTCCTTGAAGAAAAAATTGTTTTAATTGCACACATAATTATTGAAATCGAAATCAAGTGCAGTTTCGCATGAAATAAACAAACAATTTGAAACTGTTTCGAATTAGGTTTTGTTTTGTGTGAATTCATAAAACATAATCCTGTTTCAAAACATGTCAAACCGGGCTCGAAACTGTTCTACTGTTATAATATCCCGTCTAGTCGAATGTCAAAATTATGTTTCAACCGAATGGTTCATAGGATTTTTCAATGTGTATATAAGGCTTTTTCCTAGAAAAAGATCCGCGAAAGTTATACTAAATTTTGTTTCATTTCATCATGACAAAACAAAAACCACGCATGGAATTTATGTCAATTTCATAAGTTATTTTTACGCAATCGTGCGAAACTATTATTAGTTTGTTTGTATTTGCATTTCGTCCATAACGTTTCCAGTGAAACAATCAAATCAGATCGACCGTCTGTCTGCCAGCAGCACCAATTAAATGCTTGTCTTCTTCGAACAGTTCTTCCGAAGCTTTTAAAACTCCCCCCAGGGTTGGGGGGGGAAACAAAAAAAAATCCCGCTCCCGTCCATCCGTCTCCATTCGGTGGCTGAGATTCGTGATCGGCTGGATTTCGTTAATTTAAAACTGGTAGCTGTTAATTTATGCTCGGGTTTGCAGTTTTATTGCACTTTGGTGTGTCCTCGGCGTCCGGCGTGTCGTGCCCGTGTTCCCCCTTGCCATTTCACCTCCCCCCCCCCCCCAAATACGCGGACAGTAGTGGGATTATGCGACACTTTTGTGGTTTTCACGCGGGAAAACAGGTTTCGTTTGGCGTTTCGCGTCCGCGCTCCGATCCGCACGACCATTTCTTCGCGGAACCCCCTATCGCCTAGCGCCTGGTCGAATCGTTGTGCCGCATGTTTGCCAGTGCCAGGGTGTGTAGATGAAGATGATGATGACCGTTGGCCGTTGATTGGTGCCGTTGCCGACGGACGGCAAGGGCTGGGGAGCGAAATCGCCACGCCATCCGTCCGGCAGTGCGAAAGGCACAATGGGTAATGGCGCTCGATGATGGAGCGGCAGTCCCGGCCGATGGTGGTGGCCGTTTTCTGATTGTTATTAATTGTTTTGCGGGATGCATCCCAGCTGCACCGCCGGTGCAGCAGCCGCGCTGTGGCCGACGTGGACGGACGCCATAGGCGAAACAGCCCCGCCCGGATGGATGTTCCGTGCCGGGGTGATGTTTGTTCCCGATGTCCGTCATCTCGATGTGTTCGGCACTGCAACTGCCTGCACAGCCGTTCGGGGCGGCAAATGAATGGCATTCGTGCATCGCGTGCAGCGACTTGGGCTGGTGATTGGTAGAGATTAAAACAGGATTTCACGAACGCGAATCCGAGTGAATGGGCGACTCGCCGACTAATGCTACCGATGCTACTGCTGCGTTGCATGGCATGGCAGAGGACTGGGAGCGAACGCAGGGAAAGGAACCGAGATTGGTCGAGAGGAAAGCTGGTGTAATTTTACAGCTGCTGATGTTTCGCACACCGAACACTAGATCGCGCTAATGGTACCGTTTGGTGAGGTGCTAAAAATGCATAAACCCCTTAGAAAGGTTACGATGCATTTTAAAATCATGTGGAAACAGTTCATTCTTCTTCTTCTTGGCGCAACGACCCTTTGGTCAAAGCCTATCCATTTTTAACGCGGAAGAGACTTTTTCCCGTTTAACGTACGTGGATAGTCAAATCCTTCGTGCCGGGGGAGGTCCAGACTGGATTTGAACCCACGTCATCGTGGGTCGTGTTTGGGCCGGCGAATATCCCGGTCCCGGATAAATTCATATTTGTAGATTTTGGAGAACATTTAACATATTTAGTCCTGGGAAGGATTTTTGGGAAGAACTACTTATTATGATTTTCTCATTGTTTGTTATGAAGTTGATTGATATGAAAAGAACTCATTGCAAGACAAAGTTTCCTTCTTAATGTTATGAGCTTCGGAAATTAAAAATAAAGTTTGGTTTTCCATCAAATTAACATCTCCGCATGGTGATTGACGAACTGGTGCGCAATAATATATTCCGTATCTTAATTAAGGGAATGAGAACAACAAAATTGGGAAAAAATCGAAACATTTTTTACCGATACGTTTGTACATGATTATTTATGGACGCATGATCACCGTCCGAGTGTGGTCAAACCCGTTTTCTGTCTTGCGTCTGCAGAACACTATGAGAAACAGAGTTGACCCGAAGAAACCTTTACTCGTGCACAAGCTGCGTGAATGAATAAAACACGATCATGTGGCCGTCCATTCCCTGGTCAATAAAGTGGGCCAGTTCCCTTCAGCTGTCCATCACCGAACCATCAACCTTCGCCTTCGTGTGCTTCGGTGTGCTCCTGCCGCCGCCAACGATCAACCGGTGTCAGCGTGCGCCGCCGTAATGAGCCCGACCGAACGGCCGAAACCGACTGGCCGGGGAAGGCTGGCACAACGTTAATCAACGCGGCGAGCGAGTGACGAGATCTTCTCGGGCTATAAAGACGACGACGGGCGGAGATGCATGCGTATAATTTAATGTACGCACATAAAACTCGAAAACAAGACAATAAATCAATAATATTCGCGTTTGACGTGTTAATTTATTTTATTTACATTCCTTCAATCGTCCGGCTCGGGGGCAGACCGGGCCAGGGCCAGTTTGACCAGGCCGGGAGGACGCCACTTCTTCCACGCACGGCTGCGACTGCGACCTGTCGATTTGGGTCAGCCACCGGAGGTATACCGACTGTCGGGAAGATTGTCCGCGTAGGTCCGGGGGGATTCCGCGGGAGGACTGGCAGGACAATTTCTGCTGGTCGCGCTCCGTTCCCGCAGGAAAGGTGTTCGCCGGCTTCGTGCTCCTCATCGTCATCCTCGTGTTAGCAACTCGGAAATGACTTGACACAGTCTGAACATTCGTACGTCTAGCGCGAGATGACATCATTCCAGGGATAAATCGTTAAACTCTGCCTGCTCGGTCCCGTCGTGGCAGTACCCTTAACCCCCCCTCTTTACGACCGAGGTACGAGTTCCATTTTATTGTAATAAGTTTTATTTTTTATTTATTACCCGAAAGGAAAATTTATGAGTGCGCGCACATGGCGCGTTCGCACGCCGAGACGCCATCCGTCTCGTCAACGGCATCACGGCTGTACGGCACTGGCAGGCAAGAGGCGTCTTCGGCAGCGTCGAGAATTGCTCGGAGATACTTCTCCCTCCCAGGCCCGAAACGCATCCGAAATGCTGCCCGCTAATAATGATATTTGCAGCGATTCGCGGGATTGCCACTTTCTGGTTCCTGTCGATGGGGGTTTGGAAAGGGAGCGGAGAGAAAGTAAGTGGTAAGTCCGGTTGGTGAGCTGAAGATCGCCCCAGCGCTCGAGGAATGTCAGTACGAATGGACATTCGCTTCGACCCACACTCTTCACTCGACACAGCGCGAAGACTCCTACGAGGAAGATGGACAATTTGCGTCCTTAATAATTTAAATTATTTTAATATTACACTCGCATTATTTATTAGAGCAATGTTTCTCTCAACGGGTAGCACGGTCTGATTGATTTGGTTTTTTTTTTGTTCAATAAAGGCGTTATACACTTAGCGGTTTGAATAAATTGGTAAAATAATGGTACAATTAACTATGTTAATTCATGAATAACTTTCCAAAAAAAAACCAATTTTGATAAAACCTTATTCAGTTACATGGCTTCGTGAAGCCCAGGATAGCCGAACACTTAAGCCGGCTCGGATGCGACCCACGATGGCGAGGGTTCAAATCCAGCCCTGTAGTGACTTTTCACGTGCGTCTCGTTAGTCCTATTATGGGTAGGCATGACCAAATTGGTCGTAAAGCCAAAAAATAAGAAGAAGGATTACTACGATCGGGTTTGCAACGCATTAATGGTTTAATTTCCCGATTTTCGAAAAGACCACATAATTTTGTTCGTATTTTTTTAAATGTCTTACTAGATATCTTTTTCGATGTATTTTAGGGATCTAGAGCTCTTGAATTAGTTACATACCAAAAAAAAAACAATGTTATTTTTGATGTGTTTTGAAGGTGTTTTTTCCCACCTTTATGGCAACGTGCAGTTAAACCCACCGTGCGTTCGGGATCTCGTGTTCTCACTCTCGTTGCACTACATTCTGGCGTGGTCGGGATGAATGTGAATTTCACTACCGCCCTTTTATTCCACGCCTCTCGCCGTTCGTGCCCGCTGGCCTTTGCTAGTAGTGGTGGCCCATCACAACCACTAAGTAGTCACGCATACGCCGCACATGCCCGGGGACCTCGCAGCGGTGCATTCCCGGAGTGACATTAACGTTCTGATATAAGATTGAATGATTTACAGCTGTCAAGCAGCGAATGCGAAGCTGGTGCGTTGGTTGCTCGTTGCCGAGCGAGCAGCGTGTTCTTTTTTGGTTTCTTGTCTGCATTTCCAGTGCCTCGGCGGATGTCTCTGTTAGAGTGGGATTTCTTGAGCATGGCACGCATGGGGCGACAGTAAACGGCAAGTGGCAGGGGCCGGGATGGCGGAATGCGAAATGTATTTATGTGTTTATGTAATTTGCCTATAAAGCATGGTGCGAGATGAATGACATACGATGGCGAGACGAACCTCCAGGCAGCCCGCGCCCGTCCCGCGTCCCTCCAACGATCCGTCCTCGGAGCGACGCGCCAGCAAGAGCTCCGGGCCGGTGTGCGGAAGGGCTCAGCAATGTTTGTGATTTGATTCGAAGCTGGCCGGCCTCTCTGGCTCTGCTCGTGCCCTTGGGCCGGCGACGATTGCGGCGATGAAGTGAACGGTCCGCTGCACATGTGAGATGTCGTAAATTAAAGACCATGCGTCATGTGTGATGGGCCAGACTCATCAAGCACAATTGTGTGAACAGGGCGCACTAGCGAGCGGCCATTGGCGCCCCCAGGTTCACCCCCTTTTCCTGCCCAGCTTCCTGTGGGCCCGCCGCCAGGGCCGAGGACCCTTCGACGGTTTGCTCGTCCCAGCCCTGGGAAGTGTTTATTCGCCATCAGCGTTAATAGGGTGCGATGGGGGCATTGAAAGGAGGTTAATGTTTGGGGATCACTTTATAAACAATTTGTCAACATTGTCGTGTCAAAGTTGAGGTATTTTGGCTCGAAACGTCCCGGAGGGATTCAGCTGAAAGGAATCGACAAAGTGCAGTTATTATTTGGAAAAAATAACGAAGTGGACACAAAGGTTTGAGTTTGAAGACAAGAAATTCGTAAAAGATAAGGATAAATCTTGATTAAACTACTTAAACCACCAAGATGAAATAAAATTATTTGCATGGATTAAAATTTGTCCCCAAGTTTGCAACTTCATTTCAGGATAAACGAACTTTTGGGGTCTGGAATACGCTCAACTTATAGAGATTGATTGACTAACTTGGTTTTGATGCAGGAAGAAATTATTCGATACTAATTAAAACCAAAGTTTCCTTTCACGAATTTTAAATGAAAACTACACATATTTCTCATAAATTGGAAGGAAAAACGAAAACCGATCATCATGCCTACGTTTGTTTAAATGAGAGATGGATTATCTTCCAAATATTTGGATTTTGTTCGATTTGGCAAGTATATGATGAAAAGGACCCTAAGTGAAGCAGAATTATGTATCTAATTGTGTTTATAACTATTTGAGAGTATGTTTGAATGTTCCGACTCATTCAATGTGTTATTTAATGTACACAATGCTGGAGATGGGACATCTTAATAATCAGGATCCAACAACATGTCGTTTCACCTCCTTTTAAGTATGACATCACACATAGACAGACATTCTAGTCACCGTTTTTCACTATTCAAAACTAGCGAAAACAAAAAAAAAAACGAATTCATTTATCACCAGGCAATAGTTTCAAAATTCATCTTCTTCGCTCTCGGTTTTTGCAAAAACCCATCTCGGCGGGCCCATCTTGTTCCAAGTGCCGTCAAAGCCGAAACTCTAGCCGAACAAAAGGCCTCGGGAGGCTGACGGCGCGCAGTTTAGTTGCGTCTTCCTCCGGCGCGCCGTACCGGGACCGCCATAAATCATAGCTGCTTCTGGATATTTTTTGAGCAGTGATCATTCGTCACGGTGAAATATGGAGCCGCAGGCAAACAACCGCAAAAATATAGCTTCCCGGTTTGTGTTTGTGGAACCGGCCTCGGACCAGCCCAGTACCGCCCGGGTCCATCCGCTCCATCCGGCATAAAGCGTGAACGAAATGGTTTGGTACAAGGGCGATGCGCCTGGGCATCGTGTCTTCGGTGTAACGTCCACGTACGAATGCACCAAAAACGAGACAAGGGCAAACGCAGGGGAGCGGAAAAAAAAACAAAAAAGAAACTGAGTCAAATGGCCATTTACATCCATCCATCCTCACGAGATCGCCCGGCACACGGTGGGTTGGTCAGTGCCGGTGGTCGCCACGGAGAAGCAGCAGAGGGCAGGGACCGAATTCGGTCATTCATAACCCTCAACTGGTGGAAAATGGCAGTGGATGGAATTGGAACCCGTGTCCCGGAAAAACTCCATGGAAAGAAGTCGCGAAGCAAGCCAGCAGCAACGGCCAGAGTGTAGGGAGGGCAAACAGCAAAAAAAAAAGATTCCCATTTCGCATCCCGTGGCAAGTCACCGTTCGATCGAGTTCCGCGGTGTCCTCTGGGACGCACAACCTCCACAGCCGCAGCGCGGGTTTCGACCGACAAAAAAGTGCACACAACCTTGACACGATAATTGTAAATTATTTATTACTCACGTGGCAATTCAAATATCCTGAGTAACGACGATCCCGAAGAGGGGTCCGGAAGAAAAAAGAACCCGGAACCCGGGAAGGACCTCTACTCCGCGAACCGATGTACGGGGCATGCACCGTTTTTCGATGGATTGGTTTGATTCGCGTTCTGTGCGGTGGATTCGGTCATCGCCGCTGGACGAGAGATGGAAACGGGGGTAGAAAAAGGATTTGGGAAGCCAAATGATTTGTGTGATATGAACACATACTTCAATTGTAAACGAGAGCGAAAACGTGAACTGTTTCGCATCGACGAATGGGGCCAGGCTGGTTAGGGAAGGAGAACAAGGTAGCGCATATCCGTGAGTTGCATTCGATTTATTGATGCACCGGAAAGGCAACCCCCGCTCCCCCGTCGGCTGGAGGGAGTGACAATTGCATAGAAAACGCACACCATTGTGGAGCGACGGAATGCCGCTAGAGCCGTGCACTATCCGTCTGCTTGCGAATCCGATCCGATCCGACATCCGGTGGTCGAACGACGGGACCGAACAACGACGTCCAGATGACAATGCACCGAAGATATGATATATGGGGACAGTGAATGCATTTTTATGCGCGCCTGGTAGTATTGTTTTAACAATTATTTTTACGACTTTTACTTAAATCATACACTTTTATGGAGCTTGTTATGTCTCGTCTCGTCTGGTTGGCGGAGTGGGTTTTGCTGGAGGAGCGGAAAAGCGGACGGCAAACCGGCGAGATCGGTGACATGATGTATCGGATAGTGGAGTCGGCTAGTTTTGCACACAAGTGACAAGTGCGTGCCGTTCTTGGAGGGGACCGATGCATTTATTTTTGCCTCGGTTTCGACGGCAGAATGTCCGGGTGATGCATGTGCACTTTTCCTGCCGCATGACGACGATGACGAGGAAGGCGCACGACATCGACGGACGCTTGGACGAGTCGATCACATCCCGCTTCCTGGCAATGAAATATACCAATATTTATTTTCTCCTGGCCGTGCTGCGTTCGTCGGGCGTTCTGGATGGCTTGTGCTTAGGACAGGGTGCTTCGGAAAAAAATCGTGCGTTGAGCAAGAGTAATATTATAATCAAATCATAATTTAATATTGCATAATTCTGCATAAAATTTCTGAGGTGGTAACTTGAAAATTTATAGAGATATAATAAATTCAAGATAGCACACAGGCTTTTAACGAATAATAAATTATGATGAAACTTACCTTAATTAAAAACAGTCCTAATTCATGCACATAATTTACTGAATTGAAAAGGCGTCGAGGTTTTTACATGTTGCTTTTTTGTTTTTCGTTGCTTTTCTACAATTTCTTTTCTGTCAAACTTTATCGGATATTTTTGTGTCACCCAACATTGACTTTCCACCCTGTAAAATGCACTTTGCCGAAGCATTCTGTACGGCACAACAAGTGGGACGAGCTTTGAGCCGTTTGCCGCTGCGCACGTCGGCCAGCGAGCCGTCTCGGCTTTAGTTTAAAAATTATATCGCATAAAATATTGCTCTAGTGCATTGGTTATTTATGGATTTTAATGGGCACCCCGCCGCCCGTTCCGGTGCGGCACGGTTTTGGGCGGAGGAAATTCGGTCGGGTTATACTTTTATGCTTCCCGGACCCCGGACGAGTTTGAAAGCTGATTGAAGGACGAGTGAAGAGGACGAGATGCAAGAAACCAAAAAGAAAGAAGATGAATCGGGAAACGATCATAAAGCATCGATCGGAAGTGCTGGCAAGCGTTTGGAGTTGCCTCTATCGGACGCAACCGGCGTCGTCGCTGCCTGGTGACGATAAATCGAAGACCGATGTTTCGCCCGGGCCCGATTGGACGGGGGAGTGGACGGGGTGAGTGGACGTACCGCATAGCTACACCCGGAAACTAGACGAAATGACACATCCTCCGAGTGGCATACAGCCCAACCAGCGGTGCAGCGGTGCATCAGCCTTCCCGACAAAAGGAAAAGCGCCTTCGGATTCGCCTTCGTCAGCGTCGCCCGGAGAAGTGTGCTGGAAAATCCGACAGGAATCTTAATTTATGGCCCCTATTTCGATGCAAAATTTGTGGGATTCGTTAGTTTTTCTTCTTCTTCTTCCTCTTCAAAGTTTGTGGACTTAGAGGGTACAGCCCAACGGTGCAACTGTGTTTGATTGTGTACGTTATGCTTCTTTAAAAAACTTTTTCTCAATTGTCGTCCCATTTCCTCTCCATGGAAACCATCTCCTGCCGCTCGGTGATGGATCGTTACCCGTGTGTATGTGTTTGTTTGCGCTATGTTATGCTGTGTTTTTTTTGGCTACCCTCGCTACTCCTATCTCGCTCTATTTCACTTTCGGCCATGATGGATTTATGCTGGTTTTGGGATTCGTTCCGGAGCGTGTGAGTGTTTTTTTGTTTGCATTCTCCACAAACTTCTTTTTCTAACACCCTCCTTTCACCCGTTGCCGGTACCCTTTATCCATTTGCTCACCGAGCTCTCGCGTGCTGTCTCTGGTCGATGGGTTTTTGATTTATACTGGAAGCAAGCATTGCAACCGGAACGACTGTGACACAATGGTATTTGGAACGAATTTTATGCTCCGGCGTCCATAATTCCTATCATCCGACGGGTTTTGTGCCGGGGTGCTCCTCGCTCCGCGGGGAAACGGTTTTCCATTCGTTGGCGATACATTCGGGATTGGCGCAGAGGCGCCCTGCTCGGCCAGAGATGTGGTCGATCGAGTGCCAAGAAAACTGGGAACGTGTTTCAATTTGTTTGCTTCACGGAGCGGGGATCACCCGGGTGGTAAGGCCGAATGGCGGGGGTTCGAATTTGGAAAACGCGGTCCGAAGTGGAAGTGCCATTTCAATATTTGAATTATGAGCTGCCGTTGGCCCAAATGGCCACGGAAGTATTTTGATGAAATATGTGTATGGTAAAAAGGAAATGTTCTGTATCAGAATATTTCGCTGTTCCATAAAACAACAAAAAAACCAAGTGTCTTGCAGGTTAGGGTTTTTTTTCCGCTGCCACAAATTCTTGAAATTGATTATTTTAATTTGATTCAACACATGTTGATTGCTGGTTTTAGCAATTCACTTTTGATTTCGACTGCCGAGAAATTAATCACAGCCATACCGCAAATCCCATGCATCGTTCTTCCGATTCATCAGCGAGGAACCAAAAAAACCCAACTCGGCACCACACACCGGAACTCTATCCGTCGAACGCTGTTCGATCGGTAGGGAACGATCTCTTCTTGTTCATCGCATCGCACACATGCTCTGTCAATAAATTGTTCACAAAAGCGAAGCGGAAAAGAAACAGACAGCAGCATCATCGCATCCTCACTGTCGGGTTTCGGTTCTGAAGACTGCGGAAGAACGATCGAATTCCGAGCAGAAGGCAACAGCATCTGTCTATCGAACGCCGGACGAGCATTCGATGGTGGCATTGGATTCGCATAAATCTTCCCAGCAAGCAGCGTGGAAGCTAGAGCTATTTCGGAAGAAGAAGAGCATCAGTCACTCGTTTGTGAGGCAAATGCGTTTGATGTTGATACGTCTGTGTGTGCAGCTTATGCGGATGAGCTACTGCTGGCACGTTTCTTTCAGGGTAGATTTATGGCCGTTGAGGGTTGCTTTGCTGAAATGAAGTTTGGGTTTCGGTGAAACCGTTTTCGTACACTGCTTGATGTTATGCAGCAGGAAATAAATTTTTCACTGAATGGAGACGAGTGACGGAATATCTACAGGCGGAAGCTTAAGATTTCAATTGAATGCTCACTTCTTCAAAAGAAATTGCTAGTCAAGTCAATACAAGGAGTAGTTACAACAGAAGCATATTTAACATTCTTGTAATTTTTACAGGATTTTTACACCGTTTGTTTCCTTTCTCATTAGTTACTCTCAAAAACAAACATTCTGTATCGTCTATCGTCTTCCTGAAGTCAACGTTAACTGAAAACATTGAGCTTTCCGAAGTTCAATAAAAGTCGAAATTAAATCAATTAAAATGCTCAGAGTCGTAGTACTAACGCTTAAAACATCAATTTTATTTTTTCATTCGTTTTTTTTCTTAAATCTGTCTCTTGTTGCAAGTATGCGAGGAAACTAGAACAATCGGAAAATTGCGAGGAAAAGTATCAGTTCTGCATGTCGCTACGCAACAGTCCATCCATCACGATCATGTTTGTCGACTGATGAACTGAATGGTTCGGGACCTGCCAGGCTGAGCGCTCTACGGACGTCCAGCAGCCACTGTTGCGGACGCGACCCGTTCGTACAGGATTCCCGGCAGTTGTTTACAATCCATTTAGAAAGATAGATTGCTTAGACGCTTCTGGCCTCGGGAAGTCCGAGTCCGAATGAATGCGGAACGCGTGCGGACAATCGAAAGACAGCACATTCCTGGCGCTGTGGATTCCAACTCCCGCCCTGTGGCAAAAAAAAAAAAAAAGGAAGAGGGTTGTTGCGACTCTGCGGTCAAATGTTTGCTCCGTTTTGGCATTTTTTGGAGCATTTTTTACCACCCCTGTCCTCTGTCGCGCTTCGCCATTTCGTCAACGCGTTGTCTTTTGCGGCGAGTTGTGGTCTCTGTAGTTCGTTTGTCTCTGTGTTTGTGTTTTTTTTAAGGTTCCAGGTTTCTAGCGCCGGAGCCAGTTGGGCAGAGCAGAGCAGGGGCTTTTATCGCCTGTGTGCACGCGTGCCGGAATGGACAGGGGTGACAGGATGGAATGGATACCTGGTCATCAGTTGGGGTTGGCGATGCAGCTGGCACAAGGGACAAGGCCTTTTTTGTCTCCTCCTCATTCGATACAGCCACTTCACGGTGGTCAAAGGCAACCACGGCCATCATTTAAACCGTTTTGGAGCGTTCGTAGGTCCACAAGGGGTTGGTTGCGCAAGGCGGTAGGCATCGGCAGGCGCGGCTTCCGGCGTTTTTCCCTGTCGCAGGAGCAGGAAGCAGGCGTTTGATACGCGTGCAAAGGCGAGTGCGCCCGCAAGGGGCAGCCGAACAAAGGCCGAACCGCGGCAGGAGCGTGGAGTAAAGTGCGCCTGGAAGCGCTAACGTGCGGTGTCGCGTTGAGTTGTGACATGAACAACCTGCCAAGCGACAGTTATAGGCCGTCAAGGATCTTTGTATGTCATTCGTGTTTCAGCCATTCTTTTCTTTTTTTTGTTTTGTCCACTCCCTTCCCGGCTGCGGTTCGTCCGTATCCCGCGCACTACCGTTTTACTCCAGTTTCTGCAGGTTGTAAGCTTGGTTTTTTTTCTTCTCTCCAGTTCTTTCCTGCACACTCCTGCACGTCGTGTCCGGAACGGTGTCAGCTGTGAGTTTCATTTGCTTCGTCGCGCTTCTCTGGCGACTCCAAACCTGCGTCTTCCTCTGGATCGCGATCCACGTTGGCACCGATAATGAAAGCTGTTTCGGTGTGTACCCAAGTTTTTTGCTTCTAGCCAGCCTGCTCGGTGGCATTTAACCGGTTGTGGGCCGCGGGCGTGAGCGATCTGTTTGTTTATGACTGCAGCGAATGCAGCGTGGAGGAGGCCTGTTGCGGTCGTAAACAGGACCTCGCACCGAGCCGTGGCTTATGTTGTGACAGGTAGCTTCCCTCCCCCCCCCCCCCCCCCCCATTTTTAGCCAGGCGGTTGGCGGGCTGGACGCGCCTCTACGTGCGCGGATTGAGCTCACGTGGTTTGCCGTGTGAGATTTATGCTGGCATTCTGAAGGGGCAAGGGCATCGCGGTGAGCTTCGGCGAGAATGATTTACACCGTTGAAGAGTGACGTTAGCTGGACCGGGGCAGCAGTGTAACCGTTACGCGACAGATGCTAACGTGTGCTTTACGTTACTTTGTCGTTTGAGCTTTGGGAGGGAGGGTGTTGCAAAAATTTAATTAATTAAACTACATCTGGCCTGGCTTTCAGCGGTTGTTTTACCTGTTGCAAGGATTTTCATTTATTTTTGTTCCAAAAGCTTAGATTTCTGAAGTTCCTGATATTCAAGCACAGAAAAAAAAGTTAAAATGTTTACTGTTTCAGAGGAACAAAGATAGTTGTAGTTTAAGATTTTTTAATCAACAAAAATGCTTTTCAGATTCTCATTCGTTGGCAAGATTTCTTGAGAAGATTGATGTTTTTATGGTGGTAATAGATCTCTGATTTTTCTCACTTTTTTTCGGTTGGTTTGTCCGCCCTGATAGTTATATGATCGATCTCATTACCGTCGAATGATTCAACTCGGTTGAGGGCATCGTTTTATGTCTGCTCTCCTGCCAGTCTTTCAAAAAAACCTCGTCCAATCCACGGCAGGTCCAGGGGGAGCGCACTATGATTTTGATTTATAAGCCCATTGACCCGCGCCTCTCGGTTCTGCTGTAATTTGAATAAAAATCCTTATCGATGTCGATCCGGCCGGGCAGGGAGGCATCGGGGGGCAGGGTGGAGCTTGCACTCGAGTGTCCATAAAACGCAGTCTGGGTCGGCATGGCGATAGAAGTGAGGTCTATAAATCTTGCACCCGTTAATGCGCTCCGAAAGCAATTTCTAACGAGTTGGCGAGGAAGTTCGAAACGGAAAGAGACACACAGACGGAACGTACAAACACAAACCCAGATGAAAACCTCCAAATGGACCAATTCGTCATTCACGATGCGAGGAGGTCGGTAGGGATTGGATTCGTCTTCTTTTGTTTTTTTGTTTTGTTTCTGGAAGAATAAAATTGGATCGTTTTCTGATCACTTTTATGGCACGGCACCTCTTGACACACATTTCTCCAGGCAAAAGGCGATCCCGCTATCGTGGTTTCCCCTGTCTATCATATGGACTCCGCTCGTTCTTGTTCCGTTTCATCCCTTCCACGTTTCCCTTCGGTTTGTCCAGGGAAACGATCGAAAGTGGCGATTGTTCGCCAAACGGACGCTGTCGCTGACGGAAATGTAGGCAAATAAAAATCTATCCAAAATAAGCGCTAGTAAGCAAAATGCATGTACGCAGCAGAACCAAGCAATGCTTGGCACGCCGACAACGGCGCATACAAATGTAGGAAATATGCACATGCTGGTAAAAAGTCGCCGACAGCGGTGACCAACACGGCCACATACATGTAAGCAATTATGTCGACTAAGGAAAATTTGTCAATCAGAATTACTATATAAGAATCGATAATTGAACCAATAAATCAGTAGTTGATGAAAACCCAAATAGTTGACTACTCTTGGAATTCTCCAACATTGCCCTCAAGTCGGTGTTCAATACGCCTGTCTCGAGGAGTGCTCCGAGGTTAATCTTCGTGTGCACAACAAATGGTGGCTCCAGAGAGGACTTAACCCCTCACAACGGAGAATTCCTACACATTGCGCCCCGCTCCGAGGTTAATCTTCGTGTGCGTCGCACCAGAACTCCGAGGTGAATCCTCGTGTGTTTGCAACACGGCAAGTACCGCTCCGAGGTGAATCCTCGTGTGCACCACAAGCCGCATCGAGAAAGAACGCAAGAACTCCGAGGTAAATCTTCGTGTGTTCACAACACGGCTAACCGCTCCGAGGTTAACCCTCGTGTGCACCACCAGCCCAGCGTTCCATCGAACAACGGTTGAGGAGCGACGGACGGTCGCAGGTAACGGACGGTTGCCCAGCCGATATCGGAAACGCCCAACGCACACCAGCTCAAGGGTTGGCGCAAGACGTCAGCTCCCGGCGGTGAGAAGCGAGGAAAGCAGAGCCGGAGCGCGCAAGCTCCCGGCGTGATATTGGAGATAGACGCACACCAGCTCAAGGGCCGGCGCAAGACGCCAGCTCCCGGCGGTGGAAGGCGAGGAAGGCAAGGTCGGAGCGCGCAAGCTCGGCCTGATCAACTCTGCAAGGCAAGCAGAACGGAAGTTTGGAAGCCGCGGACGATCACCCCAGCCTGACCCTTTCGGATCAACGGACGATCGCGACAGCCGAAGCAGGTGGTAGGTGGTAACTCCGCGCACCAGCCAAAATATAGTGCAACGCTCCACAAGTGCATCAGTTAGAAGTGCGTAAAAGAGACGGAATTTTAGTGCGACAAAGTGAGCGCGAACGGTAAAAAACAGTGGTCAGAAACGGCGTCTGACAAAAATACACGGCGACATAACGCAAAACGTGTAAAAAACATTCCGCCGAAACATTAACAGTGAAGCCAACGAGTAGCCAGAAAATCAGTGCCAGATCAGCAAGTTTACCAGCAGTGTGTGCGACGAGGTGCGTGCCCAGCAACTCCAGGACAGCGAGTGAGGAAGCAGGTAGCAGCGTCAGCAGCGAGGAAGAGAGCGCGCAAGCTGACGGCATCGGAATCGACGGACGGTCGAAACTCATCAGCTCAAGGGCCGGCGCGAGACGCCAGCTCCCGGCGGTGGTCAACGAAGAGCAGCGAGTGACGTCATCAAGGCAAGGTCACCATTTCTAGCAGTGTAACGAATCGTAAGTAATATGGAGTTCGTTTTTAAGCACAATCCCAACGGGAATTGTAAGATATGCACGCAGGCTGATAGCACAGGGAAAATGGTTCACTGCATAGAATGCGATAGATTTCTCCATCAAGCGTGCCTAAACTTGAGAGTAATTCCTAAGAACTATGTTTGCCCTAAGTGTAAATTGATAGAAACTGAGAAAAATGAAAGCAGGGAAGCGCTTCAGCAAACGCAGAAGTTGCTTCAAGATAGGTCAGAAAAAGAGAAAAAAGAAAGGGAGCAGAAACTTAAAATAGAAGAAGAGCTAGGGAAGCTCCAAGACGAAATTAAGAGACAACAAGAACAGGCCAATATGAGCCTTCTAAATGAATCGGAGAGATATTGTCAAATGCCATCTGCAACCGAGGACGTAAAGCTTTTAACGGAGAGTATTAAACAAATGATAGATTCATGGTCGCTAAAGAACGACAAAACGACCCTTTCCGAGCTTCCAGAGTTTAACGGTAATTACAACATGTGGCCTCGATTTAAAAGCATTTACGAGAAAACCACACGCGAAGGTAACTTTTCGGATTTGGAGAACTTGAACAGGCTCCAAAAATACTTAAAGGGGGATGCGCTACGCTCAGTCAGCGGACTGATGCTAAACCCAGATAATGTAGGGAAAATTATTGAACGTCTTGAAAGATTATACGGAAACACGGACAACATTTACACTTCGTTGTTGAACGAACTACTGGCCGTGAAAAATCCGTCCTTAGAAAACCCGGCATCATTTATTAGATTTTCAAATGCCCTCCACGATCTGATAGATAACATGACGATGCTCAATCAGGGAGAGTGTCTCAACGATCAGAGACTCTTGAAAGATCTTGTTGCTAGGCTGCCGGTCGATTTGAGGAACAAATGGTTATCCGATTCCCTTCTGGAAGAGGCAAAACCAAAGACACTTATAAAATTTGCGGAGTGGTTAAAACCAACAGAAGATTTAGCAACGCTATTGGTAGCTAACGAAGGAGGGTTCAAAAGTAGTACCCATCACGTGAATCCGCATCACGCACAGGGCAGAATCAACCAACGAGGAAAAAAATGCATGCTATGCGGTCTTCCCCATGACACGCTGCATTGCAAATATTTAAATGGCAAGACAGTCGGTGAGAAATTGCGCACACTGTCACAAAACAACATTTGTATTAATTGCTGTGCACTTAAAAATCACAACGCACAAAATTGTCGGCTACCCCCACAATGCAGGGTATACGGGTGTGGGAAAAAACATAACACCGCCCTGCACAGGAATGAAACCGCCGAGTGGCAAGCGCGAGAGGCTCCGCGCAGAGTGAATCACCACCACGGCAGGCATCAGCTGTTCTATCAAATTATCCCTGTAAGCCTACGAGGCAACGGTAAAACAGAGCACACATACGCTTTCATCGATCCCGGTTCTTCTACCAGTCTGATTTTAGATAGCGTAAGAGAAAAATTGAATATCACCGGGCCAAAAAAACCACTAACTTTGTCGTGGACTAACGGAAACGTTCAGGAAGAATCAAATAGCCAAACGATTCACCTGAAGCTTGAGGGCACAAATAAACGCGTTTTCGATGTAAAGGGTCTACGAAGCGTGAAGGAACTTGATCTTCCGCTGCAAACAGTTGACAGTAAGGAACTTACAAAGAAGTACAAGCACTTACGCGGGCTGAACTTTGCGGGATATAAAAATGCAATCCCCACAGTTTTACTTGGATTGCCGCATTCTTACCTTGCGCATGGATTTGACTTCCGCGAGGGTGAAGAATATGAGCCGATGGCTCAAGAAACCCGACTTGGGTGGGTAATATTTGGAGGAAGTGACGCAACAAGGGATAACTGTAACTTATTTACAATCATGGAAAAAAAGGAAGAAGAAGAAAAAGCCATGAAGCAAGTTATGTGCGGTTACTTTTCGACCGAGGAGTTTGAGGTTAAACCCGCTCCCAATAAAGTGCCAAAACAGCTCGAAAGAGCGTCACAAAGAATGGCAAAAAATGAAGTAAAATTTGAGGAAATAAGACCAGTGCACACAGTAAAGACGCTGGAAAGAAAAGACTGGAGCGTCATTAACGTTGACTGGTGCTCCGACTGGAACAAGCTCAAACGAGCATTAGCAATTTGTATGAAATATATTGAATGGCTAAGAGCGAAAGCAACAGGATCAAACTTTAGTGCAACGATCACTAACGATGACCTAAACAATGCAGAAGTTCTTCTTCTGAAGAAAACCCAGTGGGAACATTATACCACGGAAATGACACAGCTTTCATTACAAACCCCGATTAGCAACAATAGCTCGATTCGCGGTCTTTGCCCAATACTGGGAGACGAAGGAATAATGAGATCAAAGGGTAGATTAGAAAACGTAGCCTTCTTGAGGTACGATACAAAAAATCCCATCATCCTCCCTAAAGGGCACCACGTAACTAACTTAATTTTGGCCAGATACCATCAAAGATATATCCATCAAAAGACAGAATCTGTATTAGCAGCTCTACGTCAAAAATACTGGATAATCGATATACGAGCAGCTTTGAAACATGTCGTAATGAAATGCCAGTTCTGTAAAATAAAAAGAGCTAAACCGACACCACCAATGATGGCAGACTTGCCAGAGTGTAGAACCGCTGTGTATCAGAAACCATTCACTCATACAGGAGTTGATTACTTTGGTCCTTTATTAGTGACAATTGGAAGACGATCAGAGAAAAGGTGGGGCGTGGTATTTACGTGTCTTACGACCAGAGCCATCCACATCGAAATTGCGTCTGATCTTAGTTCCGACGCATTCATACGCTGCCTTAAAAATATGCAGCATAGAAGAGGAAAAGTGTCCTCGCTATATAGCGATAACGGCACCAATTTCGTAGGTGCTGATAATGAAATTCGACGACTTCAAGAAAGATGCGCCTCCGAGAGCATCAATTGGATATTCAATCCTCCAGGCGCACCCCACTTTGGTGGCTCGTGGGAAAGAATGGTAGCCGAAATAAAAAGTCTTCTTCCGATCGCCGACAGTTATAGGGAGGACGTGCTTGATGCCGTCTTGACAGAGATAGAATTTCTGACTAATAACAGGCCACTAACACATATCCCATTGAATAGAGAAGATGACGAGCCTTTAACACCTGCTCATTTCTTGTTAGGCTGTTCAGGGGAAGCTGAACCAAACATTTCAGACATCACGAAAGCTGAAGCAACCAGATCTGACTGGAAAAAGGCGCAAGCAATTGTGCAGGAATATTGGAAACGGTGGATAACAGAGTATCTTCCGAAACTCTCCAAACGGGAAAAGTGGAGAGACCCCGCCAAGCCATTGGCCATAGGTGACGTTGTTACCTTCCCAGACGAGCAACGAAAGGGAAGGTGGATCAAAGACATAATTTGCGAGGTATTCAAGGGAAAAGATGGACAAACGCGCTCAGCGCGCATTAAAGTAGGAAAGAGTGAGATTACCAAGCCCACCGTGAAACTAGCGGTACTAGAGGTTCGGGGCGATAAGAGCTTTCGGCCAGCAGAAAAACATATTAGCTTCAAAGGAACTAACGATACCAAAACCGCCGATCACGCAGTGAAACATAATACCGAAATCTTGCACAACCCGCGTTGGGGGAAGAAGCGAAGCTTAGATATAAAGGCAATCAAAGAAAGAGCCGCTGATCTTACAGCCAACAGTAAAAACAAGAAACAAAAAATATCAATTCGACCCGGTCACGGAAGCGCAGAAAGTAGATTTCGTTGTTGAGATAAATCTGTCCCAGGACTGCAAAATTCAAACAAGAACACGTGAAATACTCCCAACATTCAAGGGAAAGTTTGAAACGTTCAGAACGTATTTCAAACCATCACGTGAAGATCTATCCGACAAAGCAAAAGAAGAGAGAAAAGAAGTGGAAAAAGGAGATAATGTAACGCTTAAGATAATTATAACATGCATAATTGGCACAATTTGTGTCGCAATTATAGCGGCATATGTAGCTATCAGGATGAAAGAAAGAGTGAGCCATACTTTAGACCCACCACCCTTTAGGCCCACTGAAGAACACGAATTGTAACCCCTCTGCGAGGAATTACGGGGGCGGGGATGTCGCTGACGGAAATGTAGGCAAATAAAAATCTATCCAAAATAAGCGCTAGTAAGCAAAATGCATGTACGCAGCAGAACCAAGCAATGCTTGGCACGCCGACAACGGCGCATACAAATGTAGGAAATATGCACATGCTGGTAAAAAGTCGCCGACAGCGGTGACCAACACGGCCACATACATGTAAGCAATTATGTCGACTAAGGAAAATTTGTCAATCAGAATTACTATATAAGAATCGATAATTGAACCAATAAATCAGTAGTTGATGAAAACCCAAATAGTTGACTACTCTTGGAATTCTCCAACATTGCCCTCAAGTCGGTGTTCAATACGCCTGTCTCGAGGAGTGCTCCGAGGTTAATCTTCGTGTGCACAACAGACGCCAAGCGGAGCAAAGCTCGTGGACGTGAAAATGCGCGGGGGAAAATGCCACGTGAGACGAGCCATGATTTACGGCAGCATGGATGCCGCACTATTCGTTATCGATCAAATTCAAGCGTGCGCGCGCGTGTGTCAGGTTGGAGAAGTTTTATTATCACATAATTAGTTTGTTTAGTGTGAGGAAATGATTTGCCGGCGTGCACCGGCTTGTGATCATTCCGTGACAAGTTGACGTTTGATGGTAAAGATGCCAGCGCCAGCGGAGAAGGTGAGGCTGACGGGGTTTTCGAGGGTCCTGCTAGGGGGTCGGTGGGCTGGACCGAAAGGAAGCACGGGTTGACTTGATTTCGGGCCGATACTGGAGCGAATGAGCTCATCGGTGCGGGGGTCCCACGACGATGGCGGCGTGCTGGAAATACGGACAGATTTATGGCCCTCGATCATAAATCAGTGGAAGCTAATATTAAACTCCATCAAGTATATCGCCCTTGGCATTTCCCCGGCGTTCGACAGGCAGGCTGCTCCCTCGGTCCCGTGGCCGCGTGTCGCTTGCTCGGGTCCGTTTTTGGCGAGGGCGATTCGTGCGAACGAGAAACGAGAGCGCATTGTGCAGCCACGGGGGAAACGCGGGGTGGAGGGACATGCGGGTCGATTACCGAACGGAGGAACGGCGAGTGATTTGTGTCTTCTTTTCCTCGCGCCAGAATTACGCAGCGCGACTGACGACGCCGGGTTTCGATCCGCCGACCGGACGGTTGACAGTTGTTTCTCATGCGTTTACATCCTACGCCGCCCGGTTTCGCCATAAATCAGATGACAAATTCCCGTCCAGAGTCCGTCCGTGGTCGTCACCACGTCGCCTCTGTTCCGTTGTTGTCGCAGGCGGCATTTGCTTTCTTGGATTTTGGGTTCAGCATCACAGTAAGAAAAACGAAAAAAAAAACTTCCACAAGCCACAAAATCGGCATTTCGTCGAAAATTGTGTGCGACCAATTTGCAGCAGAGGCTTACTGGTTGCGCCATTAGCATTGGGGGGTCCAAACAAGGGGGGGGGGGGGGACATTTGGTTTGATAATTTTTCAAAACCCCCGTATGCTAATGCACATGGTTGCTCGGGGTTCAAGTAGGCCGTGGAAGATGCTCATCCACACATGAAATCTTCCTCCTATAGGCTTGGTTGGTTTTATTGTAACTGTTTTTGGGGAAGTCCCCACAATGTTCAGCTCCAAACTCCAAATTTTCTGTTGTTCCACTCGATCTTTGAGGCCATCCATCTCGTGCCCCACATGGTGCTGCACCCGTGCTTTTGAGGTCATCGTTGCAGCATTTCCGTTAGGAGTTGGCCACTGCACACCGAGAGAAGCCGCTCAGCGAGCGTTCCCGGGAACCCCTAATGGCACCCAATTAGTAGCCTATTAGGCGATGATATCGAAACATTATTGAGCCGCAAACGCTGTTCGAGAAGATACTCTTAATTATCGCCGCATAATCACCGTGGCTCGGGCACGGCGAGCATCGCGCCTTCCTTCCAGACCTGCCGAATGGCGAATGGCTGGCGCACATTCACAGCCGGCCCTTTTGGTGGTGGCAATATATTAGGTCACACCGTCATAGCGTACGCCCGACGTCATCGATCCGAGCGCGCCGGCCGCGTAACGTGGAAAACGAGTTTCTGGTCCGGTTCTGGAAGGGCGCGCGCGAGGTCTCAGGTTTTGCATAGCCCCGCAATCGGACACCTCGCCGGACGCACGGGGGGCAAGATTTAACCATCATCTTTTACCGTTCGCTTCTCGCCGGCTCGTGTTTGCGCGTTTGCGAGGAACCGACGACGACCGTTCGCCATTTTTGTCCTAGTTCCTCGTGGTCGGGGTCGATCCGGTCGATTGGGGCGGGCAGGCGGGAAACTTAAGTACCGTAGGTACGTGTCAGTTCATCAATCATTTTAATTGACAATTTTATAAGATCCCCTCCAACCGCGTCGCGTCCTGGGGTGCTTTGGCCCCTTTAGGTCGCCGAAGTGTGGCTCACTTTTGGTTCCGGTTCCAGCGTGCTACCGAGCGACGGGAGGTCCTGGGAAGGTGCGGGCTGCTTCTCCATCCAAGTTCCAACTTGACCGCAGTCGAAAAGGAAAGGAAAAGCCCGAAGAAATCACGCGGGGAAAGATGACCCCTGGTCGATGGTTCCGGCACACTTTCGCCACCGCCTTCGTCCTTGGTTGGTGGGGCGCGTAGGGCTCGTAAATTAAACACGACCCTGCCTGAGCAACCATTCTCCAACCTCCTCCCCTCCCCTTTCCCCCTGTTCTCATCGGGGTTGCAAACATAAACGTCACAGCCACAAACTAATTACTGACAATCGATGATTTATACTGGACCGTAAATTTAACCCTTCTAATCATTCCCTGGCCCGGCCCCAGGACCTGGGAATCGTCCAGCCTGGCGCGTTTTCCACCACTTGGCACGGGGCTTTTAAACTCGTGTATGTGTGTTTTTTTTAAACTTTCCTTTTGTAACTCACTGGCACGAACGAACGCAAGACCCTCGGGTGACTCCTTCGCCGGCGAAATGTCCGGCCTTGCGAGGGGGAGGAGGGCGACTTCAAACATTGTCGATTAAAAATGTGTACCTCCTACCGGGAAGATTTTTACTCGGTTTGTGTGTCCTGCAGCAGGCAGCCGGGAAAGCGGGATTCCACAATGGCCCAACGTCGGTAACGTGGTTGAGGAAAAGTTTTGCCCCGGTCCAGCTCGCTGCCCTGGTTCGGGGACCTCCGATTCCACCGGTGGCCGACTTGAACGTGAATTATTCTATCCATCGACACAATAAATAATAATGCCCCGCAAGCTTCGGTGGTGCAAGGGCCGGCTCGGTGGGGGAGTCCGCTTTTCGCAAGATTGGTGAGAAGTGCATCGCAGAGAAACACCCTAGGCGAGCGCGTCGCGGGTTTGCCTTCTACGGAAGTGACAAGCTTTTAGCACCCAGCACCCGGGGGCCAATAAATCAAGCGGCTGACCAGCAGCAGCCGGAGGTACCCGTGATTAACTTTGGACGTGCCCCGATGTTACCTAGCTCGCGGGGCCGTAATGGTGAGAAGTGTGCACCCGCGGTGATTGATGGCATGCCAAATTGAGCCTTTTAGAGTCAACTCTTTTCCCTCCCGCCCGAAGGTGGAAAGTAATCATGATTTTCGCAACCGACGGGAAGGGCGAAAGTTTTATTAACGATTAATGGGAACAATAAATCGTTCCCCGATTGGTCCCACTGCGCGGTTTTTTTTTTTGGCGTGTAGTCTGTGATTCTTCTGCTTTTCATATTGACCCGGCAATCGAGCTGAGATTTTTGGTTTTACTACAAATAGTGTTTCCCTGACGCCAACCTCTTCTTCCAATCGAAGTTGAAATAGTAAACGATGAGTTATTATTGCATGTCCAGTGATAGCCGGTGATCACTGCATCCCACTGACCAACAGCTTTCAACTCTCATCGATTCAAAACGGACCGGCCCCGGGTTCCATTAGTCTAATATTTATGATGATGGGTTGCGAAGACCACTCCTCCGTCCCAGGCAAGTGGAAGGCTCAACCGCACCGGGCCCCCGAAGTGGCAGAAATGGTCCAAGTATTATTACTCCGCAAACACTTATTGAACACATCGAGTCGTCGAGTCGGAATGGATCCTTTCGGTAGAGGTGCATCGGTAGAGGCTTTTTCGATCGACGGCACGAGAACCTGACGATACGGATGGCCGAAGCCGAAAGCAAACCACACCCCCATAAGGTGCCCACACTCTCATCTGTGTACCGGGGAGTCCGAAGCCCGGTCCCGACCGAAAACCAGAGCGCAAGGCAGAGCGGACCGGGCAAACAAATTGCCGTGAGCGGTGTACATTATCACGGTACATGCATGACTATATTATAAGCGCAAAGTATCCAGTAAATTATTATGATTCATGCGAGCTCTTTGCCGGCTCGGAAGGATCCGGAGTCCTGCACGGGGGAAGCACAGGTTCGCCGATCCACAGTTCCTTTCACCAACCGGCGCGCGTTCAGCATTTGAGCTGCAAAGTCTGCAGCCCGTTCCCAGATGGACCGTAAGGTGCCCGAAAGTGCGCCGTTTGAACTATGGTCGGTTCGGTTCGGGGATGGGTCTTTGTTTTCTCGGACGGGGCGGGAAAATCTTCCCCGTCCGGAGCGTATCATAAGAAGCGTTGAATAAATCGTTGGCTTCTGATGTATCAATGGTAATAAATTTGCTACGGCATCAAAACGCTTCGCCACGCGTGAAGGGCAGGGATCTGCTCTAAGCAACGCGTTTGTCGATCTTTACCGTGACGCAAGATTGCAGTTCGATGCATCGCCGCTGGCGAAGGTGTTCATTTGCTGACGCGCTTAGGGCTGAGCGGGGGGGATGGCGGCAGTTTGGCTGCGGTTGCGTTGGTGCAAATTTGACGCAAATTGATCGTTTCGATGAAAGGTATGATTTAGTCTTTCCCCTGCTTTTTCCGGAGGGCCTAGAGAGCCGCGAGGAGCAGGGCTGCACACGCCGGTGCAGCGGGGTGTTGTTATTTTGCATGTCGTTTACTGCGCCCGTAGGGTGACTATTTATAATAGAATGATTGTTGTGCCGTACCATTAGAGATATTTATTCAATGGTGCACGCCGAGGTGGAAGCGATACAATGTTTCATCTTTCGCCTTTCGGTTCAGCAAGCTTATTGGCGTTGATGAGTTTTTGCCCGTAGCGTTAATCAACTGACGAAGCGAATTTATTAGCCGATAACGAGGCAAGATAAATGTTGTGAAAATGTTGTGGGAATAAGGTTGGCTTGCTTTTATTTAGTTATAAATTGTATGACTTCGGCAAGTACAGTGGAGGTTTTGAATTTTCGTATTTTTTTAATAAAGTTTTAAAAATAAGGTTTTTGAACCATGTTCGTTTCTTACTCTAAAGAGATCCGGAATAGGCGAGTGGGTACGCCGGTTCAAAAACGTTCCACGTAGAATCGGAGCTTTTTTAAGGCCCTCGGCGGCATGAGTTCGAATCCGAAAGGCGTTCAGTGCGAAAAAAAGTCTCGTAAGCCTTTTAACGGGTAGGAAAGACCAAATTACGAAGAGGAAAACGGCTTTCTTATTTTGGATACATTTTAAAAGTCCAACATGTTCTACGTATACAGCGTAGTAATTTCCACGAATTTCCTGTGAATAGAAATAAAAAATAAATCAAATTGAAAATTAAATTAAATAAAACCATAGTTCAATACTTCAGAAAAAAAGACACCACAAAGGAAATCCATCGGCATCGGCAACCATCGCTCTACAGTTTTATAGTCTGCCAAATCGCAGCTCAATCGGATCGCAAACTCAAAATTATTACTATTACAAGCAATAAAGAATACATTTTCACCTCATAATCACCTGCAATTAGATTGGTCCATTAGGTTTGCGCTTGCATCCGTGTGTTTTGCATAAATAATTTACGGATTCCGGCGGTTGTTGTCCGACGCTGATAGGACCGGTCCGCCTCGGTGCGGATTTCCGTAAGGGCGAGATTTGGTGGCGGGAAGGATGTGTAGTCGTGCGTATGTGTCAATCGAATGCAAATGCACTAGAATGCATTCGAGCAATCCGGGGGAGGGTGGATGGTTGTTGGGAGAGCAGGGTTAAAACATCAACCACGGCTACGCAAGTACAACCGAACCGACGAACTGTACCGGTTTCGAACAGCGACGAAACGAAATGCATCATATCCTTCCTTCCGTCCCACGCCTCTCGCTCACTTTCTCGTTTCCCACCCCTGGCCCAAAAATGGCCCCAAATGTCACACTTGTCCCCACGAGTCCCGTTTTTGCAAAGGCCGCATCCAGGACGTCGCGTTCCACTTGGAACACTCAACTTGTTTTTTTTTTTCGGTGGTCCAACTCCCGACTTTCATGCCGCAGGGCTCTCTCGTCCCGAGAGAGAAAGAGAGGCTGCATTCGGAGTTTGAAAGGAACTGGTAGTGGGGGGTGGTGCGGGAAAAACGGTGTTTTACCGAAAACTACGCCAGCGCGAAACAGGCGCACACACCGGAGATATTTTCCCGCTTACTCCCGGAGAACACCCCGATAAGTTTTATTTATATGCGTTTATATGTGACAATGACAGTTAATTATTATTAAAACGACATCTATACGGACATGACATACAATCAGTACGCCATCCAATCCGTTCGAAGCGCCCAAAAACCTGGGATGGGGAGTGGTGGTGCGCCACGAAAAGGCCAGATCCAGTTTTCGGCGGCGGGTGGGAAATTCGCGAAATAAAATTAGATACGCTCCGGCTTCACACAGCCCCGGGATAACGGGTACCTGTCCTCTTGGGGCCGAGTGGGTTGGGGGGGGGGGGGGGGGGGGCGCGGTGTGGCACTGCACCGACGCATACCGACGCGAACGAATGAGAGGGTTTTTAGGAGTTTTCCTCCCCATTCCGCCCCACGCCTCCCAGCTTCCGGATCGGCGTGGTGCGTGCCATCCTGTTACCATCTTTCATCGCAAAACTAAACAGCTATCTGTTTATGCTGATTTGGCGAAACCGTGAACACATCAAGTGGTCTGATACGGTGGCTGCGACGGGCCTGGCACATCCTCCGGCCATCCGGCCGGTGCGGGAAAATGCGGGAAAACTGCGGGAACTAATGCCAACGGCTGAGGGCGGGGGGCGCTAAATTTTCTCATTTCAAATATTCCGAACACGCGGCCAACACAATGGGGCAGGTCGGGGACTCGGGAGGAAGGCTGCGGGAAAAGGGCGTGAGAGCAAAGGGGCGTATGCTATTATAATGTTTTTCGGTCCACCGACCGCGGTGTTATTTTATAATGAACGACCACGGCGACGGAATGAATGAATGAATGAATGCGAACGAATGCAGGAGCTGCATTTTGTGTGGCAATGCGGGGGAGTGGGGTGGGGGGAGGCAGGGCATTATAAAATTGTCCGGCATGCTGTACGGCATTAGCGAAAGCAGCTGGCAGCTCCGTTAGGGCACATTATATATCATATCAAATGCGCGTTCAACTGTCCGAATTGTGATTTAAAAGATGCGCTTTGCGGTGGCGGAAGATGGAGGAACAACGGTGGGGGGCCCTTTGCGATCGCGAGGGTTCGCTGTGTCAATGGCAAACAACCACGATGATGAGTGGGTGTCCCTGTGCCTGTTGGGCTGGTCCACCGAAAAGAAGGGGCCGCTCCTGGATGTCCTTTTCCAACGCCTCGCCGCTCCCGACAGTGAAGTGCCTGGTGTGTGTCATGCCTCGGAGGCTTCTGTCACTGTTCGTGTTGACCGTTGCTTGGCCTGCCGTTTAATGAACGACTGGGCGAGCTTTCGAGGGATGACATATCTGTGTTTGGCGGGAAATCTTGACACATTATCGTGCCGTTTCGAGGTCGCATTGAGAAAAGTGGACAGGAGTGGACTGAGTGGCACTGTTTTGGCGTCGAAAATGGAGAGGCAGTTTTAAGGCAGGATTCAGAACAACATTTAAATTGAACCCTGCAGGGCTTGTATCCGTTTAGTTGTTGTGAATGTCTTTATTTATTTTATTTATTTTATTTATTTTAATTACATTGCATGGCACACGCAGGGGCCTCAGCAATACTTAAGGCTATACTTAACTATAACACAATTCCTAACAATAGTCTAAGATGCTATGCATTCGGAAAAAAGACACATCGATTTAAAGACAGCTGACGAAACATGGAGATCAAAAAACTGAGAAAAACTGTTAAACGCAATGAACATAGAAGTCAATGGGTCGTTAGCACCCCTTAGTGTTCTCGCAAGATCTTATTTTAAAAGGGTATTGCGAGGACGAAGCGCATGGTCAAGAGCATAAAAATTAACTCTAGCGAGTAAATTGTGTGCGTCGTTTGCTCCTAATATTAGTTTAGCAATAAAACTGCCTGAGTCACTTTCCTCCGCTTATCTAGAGATTGCAAGCTTAACAGAAGCCTTCTCGATTCGTACACCGGGGGTTGTTCCAAGTTCCACCTCAGGCGCCCGATTGCCATACTCGTGAATCTACGCTGAATGCTTTCGATGCGAGCAGACCAGGTCACAGTATGAGGTGCCCAGGTTACAACATTAAATTCGAGGAGAGAACGAACAAGAGTGACGAATAATTGTTTCAGACAAATAGGATCTCTAAAGTCAGTAGTAAGTCGATGCAGAGAGCCTAGTTGGCGATAAGCTTTGTCGATGATACATGAGATGTGTTCACGAAACGAAAGTGAAGAGTCAAGGCGTGTACCGAGATCCTTAACAACTAAGTTACGTGATATAACGCATTAGTCAAGTGTGTATTCCGCTAATATCGGGTTGAGTCTTCTCGTAAAACTAATGACGCAACATTTGTCCACACATAATGATAGACATTTCACGGAGCACCAAGTACTGAACCTGTCTAGATTCATTTGAAGCATATTGCAGTCGGATTGGGATTTTATGTCTGAGTAAATCTTAATGTCATCGGCATACATGACTAACGGCTGATTTGGGAGCGCATATACCAAGTCATTAACAAATAAAACGAACAGCAGAGGGTCGATGTTACTACCCTACGGTACGCCAGACGAACTGACAAACCTTTAAATGAGGTACCACGATATCACTCCACCTTCTTGTGGCATTTGAATTACACTACAAACAAATGATCAATCTTTGTAAAACGTCTATTGACATTAAACGCTTCAATTGTAAAGGAAAGAAAAAAGACCAAATAAAAATGTTTTAATTAATTTATGCTATCTTTCAAAAAAATCGAGGTTACAACGATTCTCCATGTTATCGCAGGAAGGAAATGTTTCTTCTTTTTCCATTGCCATCCGACCAAGTTCCGTGTCTTCCTTTTCTCGCTGCTTATACTCTCCAGTTCGTAATGGCGTCACACGGCGTCACACATCGGTTCATCGCGGGACGCGGGATATTAATCAATCAGCAAGACTCATTAGTGTTGTCTGCCTAAAATCCTGTCGTCATCATCTTCATTTTCATTTTAATTTCTGTCTACCCACCACCCCCCTCCCTCCTTTACTTTCCTGCCGGTCGGTGCGGAAATCAAAGCTGTTTGCTTTGATACACATTTATTTTGCCCCTTCGCGCGTTCTCCCTGCCGAGGACGGAGGTTGTACATTTGTATTATGAAAAATTTGATCCCGAGGCGAATGGTTTTGAGGAAAACAAAAAAAAAAAACACCAAAATTCAACCGCTGCCCATCTTCCACTAATCGACCAAAAACCTTATCAGAGAAGGATGACAATTTGATCTGGCGGCGATCTTGGCGAAACCATGGCCGAACGTTCGACCTATTCGCCAGACGGCGTCAATTAGCCGGCCACGCGGTCCATCGACATTTCCTGTGGTTTGACAAATAATCCATATTTCACCATCACGATCGGGGTGGCGATGATTTAGTGGCCAGGTCGTTGCTTGGAGCCGTCCGGCTTGGAGCCTCAATTAAGTGGCTGAAATATGACGGTGCAATTCGGCTCGAGCCGGTTCTCTTCCTAATGATTCGACGTGTTGTTTATTGGCATATAAAATGCTATCTGCGTTGGATAAAATTGTTTTTATACGATTCGTGCGCAGATAATTCGAATGGTTCGGAACAGGAACAGGAGTTAAAAAAAACCTTTGTGTCAAAAAAAATGTTTTTTTTTCTCTTTCTCACCTTTTTTTATTTTATTTTTTATTTTATTAGAATTTGGAATTGGAACCGTTTATATGTTGCAGAAAACACCGCTTAAACAAATACTAAATTTTCTCCCTGCACAAATTTATTTTCGGCCATCCCATAACCTCAATTCAGCCTGTCCCAGGTTCGTCAACTCTGTCGACCCAATGTTTGTTACAAGAGCTGATCCCATCAACTTTGACACAATGCTCCACGCCCGTCGGGATGGTTTTCTTGTTGGAAAATTCAGTATTTTCAGATGCACCACAGCAAAATAAATAAATAAAACGTGCCAAAACCAGCCGAACGAATAACTCTTGCCCAACAACATGCCATCGCCCGTGTGGGTGCTGCTGGCTGTTCCGCTGAAGGGTGCCATAAATTATTCCATCACACATCATTTTCGTCCGAAGCGCGCGGTAACAATTTCGTGGCGAGAAATATTGTTCCAAATGTTGCGGATGTTGCCCCTGGATCGGTCCGGTCGGCCCCCTTCGGGGTGAAAGCACTGTGGAAAAACCCGACCGCGTTGGCGAACGCACGAGGAGCGGATTGGCATTATATATAGGCACTTAGCAGTGTCTCGTAAGTGACACAGTCATCAACACCATCAATGATCATAATTCATTTTACGGTTGACAATCGGTGGAGGACACTTTCGGTGCACACGTCTGTCACTCGGCGGATCGTGTACCGTTTCGATGGCGGCCTGGCACCAGGATTTGTTCACACTTGAGCTTTCTGCTGTTGGAGGAACCCGCTCGCTTGGTCCAAGGAACGCGTCCCCAACGAATGCATTCATTCGTCGAAAGCAAGTGACCGCGATCGGGGGCCCCGGGAATGGAATCGTTGTCACCGTCGTCGTCAGCGTCATCTTTCGATCCACAGACGTGCCCGGCCTGCACCGCGTTCCTTTGCTTCGCACCACAGGCTTCGGGGCTGAAATTAATGAAATTTTTATGATTTAATGACACTGATTTATATCCGGCTGATAGAAATAAGACAGCGATCTGTTGAAACGGACGTGCTAAAGTTTGACGTGTTTTCGGGGGCAGCTCTTTTTCCTCCTGGTTTTTAGGTCGAAGCGACATATTTGTGTTCACTTGCTCGTGTTTGACCGATTTAAACGGGTGAGACGTCTTTTGCTTGTTCTACTTTTAATTGTCTCCATGAGTTTATTTAGACGCGATTAAACGAAAGCGAACCGTGTGTTATAAGAAGAGTGGAGTTGAGTTATTATATGCGTGGTTGGTGATGGCTGTGAATCAACTGAACCTCCTCGTCGTTTGCAGAACACATATGTCCGCCGTTATAACCAATATGGCACCGCACGCTGGTCCATCCATTCACAATTGATGAGTCAAATCGACGCGCCGAGTTCAATCAACGCGATCGGAGGGCGAAAGAAACCGCACTGCCATTCGCTGATTAATAGAACCACTATTGGCGTATGGAAAAGCAGGTTTTAGCGGGTGCATTTGCTTCCCCGTTGACGTTCGTGATCGAGCGCGAGTGTCGCGCGACAGAGGGAGAGAAGTTCAAGAATCGCTTTACGGACCGGGGTGGGTCGTAACTTAGCTTAATATAAACTTTGCGCCAATATTAAAACGAATAATGTAAAATAATGGCTAATTAGGTGGATAGGCAATTTATCTGGCAAACGGGTCCCCCCGGGAGTGCATTTGCATATTTCGTTCCACCGTGCCGCCCGCCTCCATCTCCCGCGTACTGCATTCTTGAAGGCACGCGCATCTCGAGATTGCCAGGATTTGTTGCGCCGTCCTTTCGAGTTGGAGGCCCACCGTTCCCGGCCCCAGTCTTGCGATTGATGGCCGCGCTGGAAAGCCCTCGCAACTTGAACAAGCATAAATAGAAGGCTTCCATATTGATCGAGCGCGATGATGGCGCGCTGCACCACGTTCTACCAGCGTCTTTCGCCCCGCTGCATTCCCGGCGACCCGGCGACGCACATAAACGTTTTGATTTATGGCCACACCGAGCCTGCAGCCGGCCCGGCGTGCGGTGTGGATTTGATCGTCCGGCAAGGCGCGCAACTTGTCGCTGCGAATGTCAAGGCTTCGCCGCGTCAAAACTCGCCGGAACCCGGGAACTAACAAAGTTCGCGTAAGAAAGCGAACGGACGGGTAACTGGTGGTGCTGGGTGCGATTGATGGTTCAAAGACCTCTGCAGGCCGGGCGGTTTGTTCGGGGGTTGGGTGGAGGCGGGTGCTGCTGGATTAGCACTAAGTTTGTCACCTTCCGCCCAATGCACCGCCACGATGTGGCGATATGTGGGGGGGGTGTGGGAAACGATGGAAGATGATGGCGATCGGCTATTATCAAACCGTGGGTCGTAAATTGTGCGAAATGATTGCCGATTTCTTCGGATTGCCCGCCATCGCGGGTTTTGCCGCTGAGTGGAAATGGCTTTCGGCGCAGCGGCGATTATTAAGAAATTATTTTCGCTACAAATTGTATTTGATTTCTTTCCAGTTGGGTACATACACACATTCAACAAAGGGACAAAGTTTGAACAGTGTTTTTTTTTGTGCTGGTCTTAATCGAAATTTGATTTCTATGAAAGGCGATGAAAATTTAGAGGATTAAATTCATACAAGTAACATAAAATGAACCAAGCGTGTAATTGCACTCAGTTGATGCATCAAAATCTTTGCTGAGTAAAATCAAAATCATCTTTTGTCAACCTTTTTTAGAAATATTTGATCATCGCCTTTTTCAGAATGATTTGATTTGATTTAAAAAAATTTTTAACTTTTTTAAATTTAACTAATTTATTGAACACATCAAACAAAAAAAGGCTTGTGATGTTTCTCAGATCTTTTTTTATTTGTTTCGACGTATGATTTTTAATTGTTTTGATTTTATTTATTTTATTTTATTTATTTCTATATTTGATTTTTAGTTGTTTCAACACATTTGACCTCCGCTCGTCCCACCGTGGCCAACGCGGAATGTCTATTATGTCCTTTATCAAAAACTGAACTGAATGAAGCAATTCATTCAACACGAAGAAAGAAACCAACCCGTTCCATCGATTAACAATCATTATCGCCGTAAATATTTTTCAATATCGATTCTCTTCGCGGACTAGCCCGGACACGGCCGCGATCAGAGCAAAAAGCAGCTTACACACACGAGCAAAACCCTGAGAATGCGATCATCGAATTTATGTCGGTGCCAAAATTAAGACAAAGTCAAACGGTCATCCAACACCAGCCAGGTTTTTGTGTTGCCTTTTTGCGGCTTTGTCTCTCCTGCATCGCGCTGCAACTTTTAAGCGGTTTGGATTGTGATTGTGCAGATTGTGCGTATTTCGTGTGATGTTTTTTCTTCCTCTTCTCTTCAGGGAGTGCAGACTCCCTGCTCCCTCGCTGTCCCTGCTCTGGGGCGGTAATAAAATGGGCTGAAAAATTGCACCAATAACTTTAATCAATGTGTCAACGGGGATCCTTTCGCGACGCTCGCGCCCAGGTTTTATTTCATACCGGAAAGTGGTCCGGCGCTCGCCTTTTAGCCAAATACCCGGGGCCGGTTGTTTGCGCACACGATGGCGGCCATAATTTAATCGCCTGTGGACCGTGGGCTGCAGGTAAATGAACCAATTTTTTGGAGCAACATGATTCAAGCGGATTATGATGTAATTTTTGCTGCACCGCTCTCTCGCACTTGGCGGGAACATTCGGCGGAGAGTTGGCTGCAAAGTAATGTCATCATTAAAATATGAATTCCGCTCATAACTTGCCTTTTAATTGCCGGGGGAAGAAAAAAAAAAGAGTAAACTAAATTCAATCGGCATCGAAAATTTCCAGTGCATCTCTCAAACCCCGTTTCCTCCCAAAACGCTCCCATTTGGAAGCAGGACCTGACGGACATTTTTTAGATATTTTCTACAATTCTGCAAAGGGGCAGTAAAAAAAAAGAAAGAAAAGAAAGGGACTGCAAATGGCGTTAATCGATACACTAAAATCCCATCCTTCCCTCGACCTCTGTTGTCAACACAGCACAGAAAGCGGGAGGAACGGTGATAAATTATCCAGGGCCGATCGCAAGACTGCCCCAGCGGCCCAAGCAATTGCACCGCGGAAAATGCACCGAACCGTAAAGGTACGGATGCAGTTGCGTCCCTCCCCTTCGGCTCCCTGGCCCTGGAGCAAAACGGGCCCGCGACGGGGCGGACCGGGTTTTAGATTTACAATGGAAAACCTGTCCGCATAAATGATGATTAAAATCGTACATTCGATAATTTATCAATATTATAGTAATATTATTTAGTTTGCAATAAATACCGAAATTGCGTGAATAGAAATGAAATTTGGATGATTTATTGCGGATGCACGGCGGCGGTCGGCTGCTTTCGGCGCTACGTTTCTCGCCGGTTCGGGTTCGGGGGCATGTTTTCCATGCTGCGGGGAAATTCTGGACGGGGAGCGAGCACAATTTAAACATGCCGCTTCTGGCAGCGCACATACTAATGATTGTCCGTGTGTGTGTGCTCGGTGTATGATTGCTGCACGCTCGATAACGCTGTCGATGTGCATTTGCAAGTAAATCCTCCGTCGAAACGGGAGGACGATTTTTAAAGCGCCCCCCCCCCCCCCCCCCCCCCCCCCGGTATGTTTTGGTGTGACTAAACCGCTGCCGCTCATAAATATCAATAGTGGGCCGAAGCGGATATGCGTTCGCCCATCCCGGAGCAGGCGGTGGGTGGGTGGATGGAGCGGGTCCTCGGGCTGCAAGGTAAAGCTCGGGAAGCTGCGTAAAAGTGCAATCAATTCGGAAAACCCGGTGCCAGTGGATCACTGCCAAGGGAGAAGGGGTGTCGGGGTATGTGCGGTGCAGTGTGCAATTTTCCAACGGCTGTAACTCAACCGTAACCAGAACAATCGTCATCGAAATGTTTTGATAATTCGTTTAGTTTTTGATTTCGAGTTGCGAGCTGTTTTGCATGTATGCATTCGGAATGAGGGTTTCTGGCAACGGGTTTGTGTCTCTGAAGGCTTGATCGAAGTTATGGGCTTTTTTTTAATGCTTTCTCTCGCTCTTTCTCTCCCCCCATGTTGTTGTTTACCCAAAGCTCCACTAATGTGATTTTCCTGACCTCCCCCAGCCCGGCAATGGCGATTATGATCTCCGGCGAGAGTTGATTTACATCGTAGTACAGAACGTTGCAGCTAACTGCATCGCGGGCTGATATATTGTTCTGGCGTAAGGTGTGCATCCGCTGTTCACAAACCGTCATCGTGTAATATTTTTAACTCCACTTTTGGGTTTGTTTGTTTGTTTTGTTTTTTTTTTTTTGCTTCCCTTACAACTGTCCGTGCAATGCCACCGGTTGTGTTTTATGGCCGCAACATTAGGTTCCGGTTCGCTGGTGCCGGCACTACATCACAGCGATGAGCTTGTGGTTTAGTGTATGAAGGGAGGCTGTAATGTGGCTGAAATGAGGCATTAATTTGATGTACATTTGAGGAGCAAGTTGGGTTGAAATTTATATGAAACCGGAACAATCAATTTGAAATGTAATTTGTCTATATTTTTATTTTACTTAGAAAGCATTTGCAGCATTTTGTTGCTGTAAAAGGCGTTCATTTGCTTTATGAAACACTAGCAGGCCCGGTAAACCTTGTTTTACCCTATAATGTATGATGTTGAGAATATTTGTTTGTTTTAAGAGAAAATTTGTTCCTTTATCTGTTAAGAACAAAAACATAATTCAAACAAACAAAACAGAAATTAAAGAATTCATTGAGTTTTCCAACAGAAAAAAAACTTCTTGTGTAATTTCATTGATTCCCCCTTTGTGATCGATATTTCATCGATTCCTTTTTGCTGAATTTACCTTTCTCTGCTTTGATGTATACACCTTGACAGATATGCCACTGTCATTGGATTACAGTAGTGGCCAGCGCAATTTTATTAGAGTCATTTTTGACTCTAAATTAAGTTTAATGGAAACAACAAGTTCGATAATGCTGCGAATGATTATTGTTTAACCGTGAAACTACAGCAAGTTGCAGACAATCTTGGTTTTGTGCCACAAAAATATTAGTTAAAACATTTTCACGGTGTGATGTTATTTTGTCGACAACTGTAAAGAGCGTCCATGGTTGTTTTGTTTGTGTTAGTAAAACTGAGTTTCTAATGTAAAATTCAGATGATTTCATTAAAAAACATTAATCAAACAAATCTTCAACAACATCTGCAGTGCTTAAACTTAATGTGTGGAAGGTTTCAGAACCAACGGTGTACAGTATTGGTCATGTTTTTGGTGTACACAAAATTCCATACAACAACAAAAAAGGCTAAAATATGTCATAGATGTAATAATTTGAATCGTTCATTTCAACAAAATTTCATCATCGTGACGCGTCATTAAATTTGCCAACCAACAAATTTATGTCAATCCGAAAAACAAAGGAAACAAGGCCAGCAAAACCTGTTCTTGGAAATCCGCAGTTGTTGATTCAACAGAAACCAAAAATCCCCCTTTGCAAACACAAACCCCCCACAAACAACACCGCCCGACCATGTGACAACGGTTCATTCATCCGGCATTTCGCAGCTATCCGGTTCCACCCTGCGTGCCGATGTTGTCAATGATTTATGCTGTCCATCATAAATCAATCAATCCACCGGCACACCGCTGCCGATGACGTTGTTGGTTTTTATTTGCCGCTGCATTCGCTGACTCCGTTTTATTTTTGTTTTCGGTTTTGCTAACGCATCGGGATTCGGCCTGAGGCTGCACTGCACTGCACTGGACACGGAAACGCTTTCCTTATTATTTGATTAAAAAAATGATATCAATTCATCATTAATCTTAATGCAGCAATAAATCGCTCAACTCACACCGGTTGACACGTTCGCGCCTGGGTTTGAGTTTTATGCACGGGCGAAAGGCGGCCCAGCGCCTGGTGAAGGTTGATTTTGACATTCTTTTCTTCACCTACGGCGACGCGTAATCCATCACTCAAGGTCCGGCACCTTCGGCCCGCGTGCAACTGCATCCGGCCCAGGGACCCCGAGGGACTGACCGAAGTGTTGCGGCGTGCGAACCGCTCGACAAATGACCGGCAAAGGGTTCCGGGGGGGAGAGTTGGTCACAAGAAGAATGACCACGGATAATGACTGCGGTCGGTACAGGCCGTCAATCACCTGATGGGGCGATCGGTGCGACAACTGTGCCAAAGTTACGCCACACGTCCGTCTTTCGCTCCCTTGGGATGGTCGCTGGAGAAGACGAAGAGCCAGTTCTGCTTCTGCTGCAGCTCGGTTGACAATGTGCACCGGACAGCATCATCATCAACATCATCATCATCAGCTTCATCGACGTGGCTTCGCGGACACGAGATGACCAGAAGAGCAAACCAGCTCTGGACACGCTGTCCATTCGCTCGGCTGGAAAAGAGTCCACCACCTTCAGGTTCGATCAACTCCATCCGAAGGTTTCGTTGGATGTCGCGATTCGATTTCCCACCGTCCTCAAAACGCCCGATTGTTCTCCGATTTGTCGTTTCGCTTTTTGTGAGCTCTCCATCGTGGGGACTGGTGTGGAATGCCGTTTTTTTGTGTGTATTGCTTCACTGATGTATCCTGTCTCGTAGATCACTTTCTCGACGTTGAAAGGAGTGTTGTCAGTGTCCACCGTGACTGCGATTTTTCCATCTTCATCGCAAGCCAAACAGGCAGAGGAAATCATTCAATCTGTTGCATTTGAACGGACTCGTCACTGGTGAATTTACGCGTCTTCCGAATGCAATTTGGAGAAGGAGAGGAATATTTGTTAAGGTTTTCTCCTGGCTCTCGAAAGTAACAGTTGAAGGTTCCATTTGACATCCTGTCAATCGTGGTTGTTTAGTTTTCAAATATTTTGATGAAAGTCCTTTGCAACAACTGTCCGAATAGGCGAATTTAGTGGTTGACTTAATCGTCAGTAATTGAAAGCAGAACGAGCGATAACTGTCATTTCTATCGCATCATGTAGGACAGTCCAGGACACTCTACTTGGCCGGTGTAATTAATATGTCAACAAACATTGTAGAGGTAGCTTTTAAACAAAACAAATAGCACTTTAAGAATTTATTTTAAATCCTAAATTAAGGAAACTAGTGGTATTCGTAGTTAAGATCTTATTAGGAAACAAATAACACATACTATTGTCGCTGCAAGCCACCACTTCAGATAACAAAATTGAATGACTTGACCTGTCAAACTGACAAATAGACCTGAAGCGAATCTGTCCTACTGCGATTGTACCCAGCACGTCCTGTGCCACCGTGGAGTGCAGCTTTTACAAACGGATTCCTTTTACCATAACCTCACTGAATGCAAAATTACTCAACTTTGTTATGGTTCGCCAGTTGTCTTTTGCATCTATTGTTTCTACTTCGAAGAAGTTTACAGCTCCGATCCACTTTCGCAGCAGGGTTCGATGGCAATGTTGTCTAACATCTTGGGTGACGCACATCGTCCGTTTGTCCGTCAGTAAAACTTTCTCTCGCTCCTCCCGAGCCGTCCAATTCTCCGTACCGCCTCGACCCGGCGTCATAAATCAACGTGCAAAACTAGACCAATCAGCTTCCCGGATTCGGCTGTAAATCCCACATCCCCGGCGATTGACATTTCTAAGGCATAACTTTCTACCTTTTTTGACGGATGCCCAAAAAAGGGACATCGTTGCATTCGGTGCGCCCAAGACGCAAAAGACCCCTCCGCTACCTGCCTGAGGTTTGCAGCTTAACGTTCCGGGGTGAAATGCGTTCCGGGTGTTGTTTTGGGTTTGCAAGTTTTGCTTTTCGGAAAGATTCAACAATTGCAAATGGCATGTTTTTGCCAAACACGCATCGGACACGCACCGCACCGCCGGGGGGGTCGGCGGGAAGCGGGAGGAAAAGCTGTCAATGGAGCGTTTTAAAATGCATCGCCTCCGGCGGGCCTGCCGGCAGAACCCTTATGCAAAGCAAGCGCCCGAGCCTGCGAGGCTGCTCGATTTTGGCTCGGAGGAAGGAATTTTAATTTATGGTCCACCATATATTACGCATTACGGGGTTTCGTTTCGCCTCCCGGGAGCGGGAGTGGGTGCTATCTTTGGAATCTGCTTGCAATGTTGATGCCCCCCACCCCGACCCGTCGTCTCCCGCTTCTTGGTGCGTACGCGCCTGACCCACTGCGAGGGAATTCCGTCCCGGGGTCCCGGGACAACACAAATTGTAGCATATCGCTTCCGCAAAGGAATTACAACGACGATGGTGACATTGTTTTGTTTTTTTTTTGTTGCTTCTTCCAATGTGTGCCAATCTTTTAATCCTTCGCCGAAGGAGTCGGTGTCGATGTCGCTCGGGAAAAACCACGGACCGATCGATGCTCGGTTTGCGGTTTGGCTTCCGTTCGGTGAAATTCGGTGCACCGACGATTGCTCCAATCGAGAAGGGGGGTGGAGCCGTGCTCGTCTTTTAGTTTTTGCCCCCAAATCCGTCCTACGGGAACAGCAAAGTTTCGCCTTGAGTCGGGCTCGAAAACGCGAACTCCCTTGCGAAAAAAAAAAAAAGACAAACACCCAAAAGCAAACCGATGGCGTGCCGTGGCGGATGGACTCGTTGCGTTTGCCGTTGTGCCGTGGCGATGTTGGCCCGTTTTCGGTGGCGTTGGTCGTGGTCTCGTGGAGAACCTTGCTTTGCGGTTGCACACCGGCTTCGAGGGTGATACTACAAATTGATAGCGTTTAACAAGATTTGTGTTTAACATATTTAATTAATTTAAAAGTACACGATTGTCTTCTGCCAGACAACAGGGCCATAGCCGGGGTCGACCGGTCGGTCGCCTCGGTACCACGGAAGGTGCAACATTACACAGCATACAGGGAAAAAGCGTGGTAGCATAAACAAAAAAAAAAACAACAAATAACACAAAAAAACACCTTTTTCCCATACCACGCGCAACGCAACGGGAAAACAACGGCAGTAACGACGGCAAACACACGCTCGTCGCCGGGAAATCGGGCATCGCAATCGGAATCGAATTAACAATAGTAGCCGGGGCCACGAGTCGATATATTGTGGTACCGGTTGCGGTGTTGTCGGTCGAAAGAAAAGTCAGCATTCTTCCCGTGGTGGGGCTGGGCGAGGCCCTTTTTCGATTTAGATATGCGTGTGCGAATGCATTTTGTAGTGGTTTGCACGTTGAAAATCTGGCCAACTTTTGCTGTTCTTACTCTTCTCTGCTTGGGAAGGCCGTCCTGCACAGTTAGGCTTAAGAGTGAGGGAATCCAAATGTAATTGAATATTTATATGATACTACTAATTTGCAACCCCTGTGTGCTAGTTTTGTAGAACAGGGCAAGTTTGGTTCATTAACTTATTTGCAGAAAACAGTTTCTTGAGAAGTTTATATCATAACCGTCGTATTTGGTGCTTTCTTGATGTGATCTTTTTATTATTAAAATTTCACCCTCAAAGATCAGTTTACTTGATTTGATACAAACTAAGCCCCCTTTTTCTATTCAAATTAATGGGTTTTATTGAACTCGTAGGCCTTGTCACTCTATTGGTTTTTTTTAAACAATAATCTTCTGGTTAAACATCGACTTGTCTTTAAATTGATGTACTTATTGGCCGTAAAGTAAAAGAAAGACAATGCTTTATTTATTTTGTTAGTACATTACTTATATTTTAATCATCTTCGAAGCATTGTATTGACTTAAAGAAAATAAGTGTCTTACGGTGTACACTTCTCTCCCTATGAGAGTTGCTTGGGTGCATTCGTAAAACTCTAATTTGTTGTCTTTTCCCACTGTAAGTCAGCAGTAGGTAAGTACCAGCATCACAAGACACTAGCCCGTGATAAATTACCATAATGCATTACCAGCTCTATCAAATTGCATCATAAATATTGATCTCCTTAACTATTTAGTGCCATTATCTACTGCCACTCCGATGATCGTTTCGGTGCATCCCTAAGCGCACCTGCACAACACATGCCGAGCGTACCGCTTCCGAATCGGATGCCATCACCCCGCCCCAAAATAGGCCCGATGATGAACAACTCTCGACTCAAACGGCCGGCAACTCTTCTGCGTGCCGGAAAATTCGCATCCGAAACGACGACCATTGAAGACTGAGAAGACTCATAAAATCTTAACTCACACCCTGACCTCCCTTCGGTCGGTGCTTAATCTGGCCTAAAATTCATCAGTCTTGTCCAGGTCCGAGGGCCAGAGCCAGACCTTCGACGATGCCGAGGCAAAACAATTCAATCTTTCGGCCCTAAAAACCACAATGATTATTTCATTGTTTCTGTTTCGGTGCATGATTGTTTTGCTATCGACGGAGTGACGTTCCTGCAGGGGCGAGTGATGAGTGGGAAGGGAGGCTTTTATGTTGGCAATGTTGGATGTGCGTGTTTCGTTTTTTGTCCCCCCGCTCCCCGCCAGTGTCTCTCCGCTCCGTGCATTCGTGCCGTTTCGAAACACATTTCCGAATCGTGTCGTACATTGTGCGTTGTGCAACGCATTGCACTACGGTGTCGCCAGTCCTGGGGAGTGTGAGAAAGGTTGACATCTTCGTCGTAGTTCTGTGTGTTCCCCAGATGTAGACAAGCCCTTGGAGAAAACAGAAGAAGGCCTTTCAATCGTTCCACGTGCGACCGATACTCCAACGCCAGGCCGCACCGACACGGATCCTACCGGGACACGATGGATGGCGTTTAAACTGCATCAACGGGGAATTATGTATTTGCATAAACGCATCTCCCTACCCGGCCTCCCTCGCCGCAACGGGGCAGCTGTGCTGTGCGGTATCTCGATACCGTAGGCGCATGCATTTGGAGTCATTCAATCTGCAGCAAACGGCGTGTTGGTCATCTATCTTTGCCTGTCCACCGTTTGGCTGGCCGTGTCCTTCCGTGAAGTGCTGGTCTTTTATGCACCGAAAGCACCGAACTGCCCTCGTTGTCGTTAGTTCGTTTTTCCCGTGGGGGGGGTGGGAGTTGGCCAATTTTCCGAAACGCATCGTTCACCGGATGACGACGACGACGATGACGACGGCGATGTCGGTGAAAAAGGACGAACGCTAAAAGCGGCGGGTGGAGAATAATAATGCGTTTTCAAGCTGTCCACCTTTGCGCAGCGGTTTTTGGGCTGGGTCGCGTGCCGAACACAACACTCCTCGTCCCAGCAGGACGATGGTAGTGCCTCAAAAGAACGGCGGTGGAAAATGACGAGAGTTTCTCCAAATTGGCAGAGATTTAAAGTCACTCGGGTGCGGCGGGAAGTGGCCGAGACTGGGACATCCGCATCCTTGCATCGAAATGAACACCGTGTGAAAGATGCATCACCGCACGGTCGTTTCCTTCTGTGTCGATGGATTGCACTTCCGCCGGCACGCAAAATTCGACACGGGTTCCACTCCGACGTCCGGGGAATAAATCGTTGGCGTGCGCTTTTCCCAGCGTGCGAGGCACGCACAAATCCTTGGAAACCGGGACCAGCCAGATCGACCGGGACCTCGGACCGAACGAAAGAATGATGTTTGCCTTATGCATCGCAGCATCGGGCGGGGACGAGTCTCTTGGAGAGCTGTTGATGCAATTGAAGCGGTCACCATCCATCGTTCACTTGTGCGTGCCGGGGAACGGTTTGCTGCCCCAAAAAGGCAGCCTCCAAAAGCTAGAGAACCAGTGCTCCCGGAGGTTTGTTGACCGAAGCAGACATTCGTCTACACGTCTTGTTTGCTCCCTGTATTTTTTTGTTTCTCTTGAGGGTTTATGTTTTGTCCGAGTCCTGTGCGAACTTTTGTGCCTGCCCTCAGGGAATGCCGGGGAATCCCCGTAGACATTCATTCGTTTTACACGCAGAGCAATGTTTTCTGCCGATGGGAACAATTTCGGGGGGGCGACGATGGTTTGCCAAACGGTCGGGTTGAAACAAAATAATAAACCTAAATAGGACGTCTATTACTTGCCGTCCTTTTATTGGTTTCTATTATTGAAAGTGAAGTCGTTAATTCTCATGCGCATCTTCTGGAGACCGAGAGACGGAGAACATGCAGCATGACGTCCAGGATGCAGCTCGGCGCAATGGTGGATGCAAGCTCAGCCGCACGCCCTGAAGGATCCATGGGAGGCCTATGTGCTGTGGAGGCCTGCGGGTACGACAGGGTCGAGTAGGGTTTACTTGTTTCGCCCCGGGAAAACTGATGACGCTCCTCATCCTGGAACTAGGTCCATCGGCATCCGTACGTTCGTTGTTTGGTGGTTGTTCCAGGCTGAATCTCTCGCTCCTGAGGGGCCACTCGTTCTACTTGAGGTTGAAATCGTTCGCCTCTTTTTTTCGTGTGTGTGCCTTAACTGTACCCGGAGTCGTACTGCAATCTACCGATAGGTTCGAGCTTCGAACGAGACTGTGAGTTTTGGGGTAGGTTTAACCCTGTAAAACAAGCGCTGGAGGTTGGTCCCTTGGCGTCGATTCTTCCTGTCGCATCCGGCCGGATACTGCAACCGCAACGCAAAGGGTTGGACACTTGTTGCACTTGTGTGTGTGTGTGTGTGTGTGCTGGTTTTCTTTCGGGCAGCGTTGCATATTTTTCCCACCAGCTGTCCCCGATGGACTTCTCTCGGTGGTTTTCTCGAATGAATGTTTGATAATGTTTACAGTTCCATCTGGTTCGGGCGATGGGTTTTGGAAAATTTAAACCCCTTTCTTTCCCCCGCCCCAGCAGAGAGTGTGTGCACGTGTAATTTGTGCCAGATCGATGCCATCGGAGAGGCTTGTTGATATTTATAACCATGTAAAGGGAATCGTTATCAAATTATATTGGGCTTCGAATGCGTAGTGCGTAGTCCTAGCGCTGGTTTGGCCTGGTTGTTTTTCAGATTGGATTTCAACGATTGAAATTGAAGAAAATGCAACATAAACGTGTAGTCCTTTCTCTTATAGGATTCGGTTCGTTCGGTATGGTTTTTATAACGGAACAGTATTCTTTGTCGGAAGTAATTTTTTTTAACTCTTGTTAAAATTCCTCCCTTAAGAATGAAAGAATGTGACACTTTTCAAGGAACAGTTTCCGTCACAACGAGTAACATCCGGTTTAGGGACAAAAATGCATGGACATGTAGAGCATCGTAATTTCTTTGTGTCTTTGTGTCTTTTTGCTGTTGCGATTGCTTCCCTTATTTAACACCCTACTTCCGTCTTGGAATAAACTCAGCTGTATAAGGTTTCGCTTTTCGTGTGTTGTCTAGCGAAAGGCCTGCAATTATGTAATCCGATGCGTAGATTCTCGAGCACCCTTCCTCTGTGTTCTCTGTTGTGACAATCTAGCGCATTCTGTCACTCAAAGTGACGGACAAAGTATAAACACGTATCAGATGCATAAATTAACCATTTAATTTATGATCAGAGGTTCGTTTTCTTCGCAATTAAATTCGTTTATCCAGGGAGGGCCTCAAGGGTGTTTTTGACGCACACATATTTTGGCAAAAATGATCTTCAAAGAAACGGTGTTGATAAATTTATAACATTTACCAAACAAGGTTTGCCATTTCTTGTTGCATTCTTTAAGATCAATAAGTCAATAACCGTAAAACAATACACATCCTGCTATTTTTTTTCTAAAGGACTCAGGAAACGCTGCATCTCCACGCGTGACGTCAGAACTGTTTGATACTATCTCGCCCTCGCGAATTCGGCCAAAGATTTATGCGCTACCTTCATTGTTTAGCGTTTTTCGCTTTTTGGTTCGTGCTTTCGTGGCCGCTTCGTCGCAAGGCCCCCAATTTCCCCTCTCCCCAGTTGACTCGCGGGACCTGGACCTCGGAACAATTTCGGATGCATCGGAAGGCGGCAACGCATTGGCAGCCGTGGTGCATCGCATGAGCACATTTCGCGCGGGACACGTCCACGAACGTTTGTGCGCCGTCCGTGACGGTATCGGTAAATGGCAGAAACAATTTGAGTTTCGCGGAAGACGTGTGTGTGTGTGTGGGATTGTGGGATTCCCTGTGCACCCTTGGCCAGTGGATTGGGAAGATCTCGTTCCTCCCAAAATGAAGCTTGTTCGCGATCCGTTTTGGCAGTTAGGGGAAGACCAAACAAAGGACATGGCATCGGAACACAGGCCGAAAACGATGAAGACGACGACGACGACGACGTGAGATCTACCGGGATGCATGATCGGCCCGATCGGCTGCAAGGAGCAGGATTTATGGTGAAGAGCCACGACAGGTGAGTTTGGCAGAGCCGTTTTGCGAGCCGTGCATCTCCGTGGGCACGTGGGAACAACCGGCACCGGCAATCCCGGAGGACGTGCGGAATGTCTTGCGGATCAAACGAGGCGTTCCTGTCCTGCGCTGCTTGTGGACGCGCGGAGCGAAACTCGGGACATACATTTACCATTATGCGCTGCACCGGCGAAACAATCGATAATTTATTGAAAATGAAACAATACCGAAAAGTCAGGGCTAGCCGGTAAAGTTAAAACGGGGGTCGGTTTATTTTTCTTTTTCGGGAAACTCGGAGCGATGGGTCCTTATCTGCTTTGCTTTGTGCATCCGCTCGTCCTGCGTTGGCACGGCGGAAGAACCGGCTCAAGTCACATCAGGGGAATTAATTTTTGGAACAGCTTTGATCTCGGAGACTCGGAGTTCTGGGAAATGGAATCTTGGATGCACCGGAACGCGAGGGGTACGATGCTGTAAGTCGAGCAGATGGATGCACACAGATTACACTTTGTAGGACGTGTGCGGTTTTGGGAGACTTTTGCCCCCAGATTTTCATGAGGTAGCTTTGATTCGTATTATTCATTTGAAGCTTTTGTTTTTTTTGTAGATGCAAAATTTATAGTATTTTGATGTAAATTTTGTTAAAACCCGAAGTCACACAAATCAATTATAACAGGTTTCAAATGTATTCTTAGACATGTAATTGATGTGGACAAGGTTTCGTAATTGTTTCAATTTAAACCTTAATGCAATCTATGAAAAAAAAAAGCCAAATCCTTTATTATTATGCACAAGAAAATAGAATGGAAAGTTAAAATTGTTAAATTAAAATGTTAACTTGGCTGAACATATAAACTTTAGTCAATCCGGTTGACTCCTACGTATGTTTTAAGCTACATTTTGACTTTAAACATATCTTCGCATATCTTTAATTTGTTTAGAAATCCTACAGAAGCCATTCTCTGTCAAACCATTTCCCCTTTTTTCCGTAATTGATTTCTTTGGCGCGTGAAAATGTGCTCACACAAATGAACTTCCTCCGACGTACACACAGCCACGCATCTCGTCATCGCCCGAACCGGTCGCGTTTGATTGCGTGCTCATAAACACTTCCCAGCCTAAGAATTCCGCCAGTTTGCGAATGATATGCAAGCATTTATGGGGGGCTCTCGGCAAAAACCGCACGCATCACCGCGCAGTCGACACGAGTGCGTTTGCATACAGGTTTATGATTGCCCCGTCTTTCTCTTGCTTGCAGGGGAAGTGCATTTAATGAAGAAATTAATTTCAGATAGCGATTGATTTACGACGATTGATGCCCGTTACCCGTTTGATGCAACGGCGGACGAGGCCTGACTGCGCGCCTGGCAAGGATGATGTTTGCGTTTTATGTTACCCATTCGCTTTTATTTATTTTTCACCGAGTGTATGTTTTATCTGTTGTGCTGTATTTTGTGTGTGTGTGTTTTTTTTTGTTACTTGCGTTTGCAACAAATCTGCAAGCGTGTAAGTCGGGCAAGGCGAGGAGAGGCAAATAGACTCGCTGACAGGTGCCATATCTCCTATGGGTCTAGCCGAAAGAGAAGGGCTCAGCGTTCCAACCGACACGGACGCACGGCTAATTATGAGGTTTTGCTCCTACGAAAAGCCACCCGACGAAGCACCAGTCCCCCCGTTTCCTTCGCCTCGCGCCGCGTAAGAAATGGACGAACATTAACCTCCTTCTCCCATCAGCGATCGGTTCCAATTCAAATTGATGCGCGGGATTTGTGGGAAAAATATTGATCGTTAGTTTTAATTGTTATTGTTTCGGTTGCGTCTGCCTGATGAGCGCGCTTCCTCGTGGCCATCGTGGCAATGCAGCGTGGCAAAAAAAAAAACCCCCATCGTCATTATGCAGCGCCGCCGCGGTTCTAGTGGACCCCGGTTTTGGCCACTCGATCGGCCACTCGGAAGCCTGATGAATGGTTTAATGAGCCACGAAATGTATGCGATAAATTTAAACCCATGATATACGTTGATGCGAACGGATTCTTAACGGTACGCTACAGAGCGGTGGGGGTTTCGGGGGAAATATGATTTTTCTCGCTTCTCGCTGGGACAGAATTTATTTTATTTCATTTCGAAACTTTCCTCCCGGAATTGCCCCGGCGCTGGGGGCTCCTAATGATCGTTGATGGGGTTTGATTAGTTTCGCACCGCCCAAACTAATCGCCCCGCTTCTGTTGCGTGGCAAAAGGTGGGGAAACGGGTTGAAATTGAAGGAAGGATTAGTGGCATCAGTTTGAGGACTAACTCTTCTAATGATCCGCACCTATCAGTAAAGGGTTTTCTGGTAATCAAATAGTTTTGAGTCATCGATTGTTAAATTTAAATGTCTAAATAATACCACCGATAAATTGTGATTATTTCAATGGAATGTGTCTTCTGTGTTTCTAGATAGAAAGAAACCGTTTATTTTACTAAGAGGTTAAAAATTAACCGTATTATTGTAAAGACAACCAAAAAGTACAACACCGAGTTGCAAATGCCACACTGCCAGTCGCCAAAACCCACACAAACAAACGACAGTAATTCGGGCCGAACAAAAGAAACACAACACAGCAGCCAAAACGGCAACAATCACACAAAAAATGCAATACATCTCGCACAAACTTGGGTACTACATTAATGATCATTAAGATGCAAACTTGGCGTGGTGAAAATTTACAGCCGCCTGCCCTCCCCCGCCTGAAAGTTTATCACTATATTTTAATCTACAGCGAAAATTTTCCGATTGTTACTTCCACTCGATAAATTCCGGACAAAACCAACACCAACAACACATAATCAACAGCGACACAAACAAAGAGAGAAACGGTGGCGATGGTGAGGGAAGTTTTTCTTTCCTTCCCTTTTGAAGCCCCCCCCCCCCCCCCTTCTTCTCCTCCGCTCCTTTACGCAAGCAGGAGGAAACGGTCCTGTGGGCGAACGATCGAGGATAATTGCAAGTGTGTATTGCATAAATTTATGCAAGCCATGTCCTGAGCTGAGTTCTCTTCCGCCCGGACAGAAGGTCGAAAACCCCACCCTGTTTTGGCCAGCCTGCGGAGGACAAGCGGAAACAGTTCGCATTTGCAGAACACTTTCCTCTCCCACACACACACACACTACACGTCAAAAACAAGCACGGTCTGCAACTGGTCCATCTACCCCCAAGTGCGGGTGCATAATGGTGTGTATGTATGTAATAGCTGCCGGAAGGGCTGGAAGGGACGGTGAACAGTTCGGGGCATCGTTGGCAGCATACTCATCTCCCGCATCGTCGGTTGGAGTAAGACTTCAAATATTTTAATTAAAAAATTCTACAGAAAATTAACCACTTAATGAAACTAATGACTTTCGGGTGTGGATTCCAGATGCAGCTGCATCTGGTGCAGCAGACCGCGGGGAGACAGAGTAACTCGAAAATCCTTAAAAAAAAAAAAAGATGGAATGGTTTTGCAGCAGAGCGTGACTTCTTCGCCAAATGCGGGAAGCACACATTCGTTCGCGAGTTCGTTCCTGCGTTTTGTTCGTTAGCCCTTGATTGCTGAATTCCAGCACGTCACAACCGCTGTCACTCAATCCATCAAGTCTGTGGGGGATGGTATATTTATTTTCTTTTTTTTTTTGCTCCTTCCTTCCAAGTCGGCTTTCCTTCGGGAACCCCGTTCCGCTTGTCCCAAGACAGCTTGGCAAGGGACTGAAGAGTGCAGTCACTTGGGCAGGTTTTGGAACCACTCATGTTGCGGTCTTCCTCGAGGGGAAGCCTCGCCGACCGGACGCCGGATCAAGTTTGACGATCAGGTTGCAGCCGGGGATCGCACGGTGATGCAAATCAGAGTTGATGTTGATCTCTGATGAGATGAAATGCGTGTGAGAGAGCCCCCGAGCGTCCGCTAATCCATTTATGCTCCGTTTCCGCTGTTGGAGGAACTACTCCATCGAATGGGGAGGACGATGCAGACGGAGCCGCCTCCCGTTTTAGCCGCCTATCGGAATCGGAATGACCTTGAAAGATAAAAACCCGTTCGAGCTAAAGGAAACGGAACCGTACCCTGGTCTCCCACTTGCTGGAGCTGTCTCCAGCCCGTAGAGAGTGGTTCAGTGGAACATACGGAACACAGCCGTAAACAGCCGACTTCGATCCCGTAGGGACGCAGGCGAACGACGACACAACGACGCCGTTGGCACGGTAAACTAGTTATCCAGTTTTTATCTCTAGCCGTCTTGCTCTCTTCCCGCTCATAGCGCAAGTCCACGATGTCCTACAGGTCTACAATTGCACTTTTATTTGCTCCCTCCCTCGCCCATTCCCTCACTACTACCTCCTCTCGGCATGAACGGGGGTTTGCCGTAGCTCCGTGGCCCCGAGAGCGGTGGGCGAACGGATTCTGCATTCAAATCATGCGCAGGCATCATCAACCCCATCACGGGCCCATCATCGTAGCCTCGTCACCTGCCCTTTCCACCCGCGGAGGTGGTCTAATGCCAAATGCGAACGGCGAAAACACACGCCCGGGGGCGTTAAAACTCGTAAAAAGGGTTGGGAAACTGACGCGCAAAAAAACAAAACCATAAAAAGGGCCGAGTGAAACAGAAGAATTTAAAAAAAGGCAGAAACCGGGCAAGTGTTAGACCAAACACGGGAGGATTTCTTGATAAATATTTTCAAACAGTTTTAAACTCTTGTCACTCACGTGTCCGAGCGCTGGGGTTTCGTCCGTCCGTCCGGAAAACGGACTTATTATAGTGCAACGAAAAGCGAATGACTTTGAGGCCCAGGGGACGTGCTACGTGCGGTTGTGGTTTTGATAGACATGCAGTGCAGCTAATGGAGGGGAGGGGGGGGGGGGGGGGTTGCATGCTCAGAAAGGTGGGGTATGATCTTCCACGTTCAACCGAGGGGGGTGAGAGGGATGCAAAAAACACAAGCGTGTTGCAATCGTCCAGTTGACGGTTTTAAAAGTGATCCGACGTGGATGTGATTTGAAGGGAGTTGAAACATTCCCTTCCGAGTGAAGAAGCTTCAACGGCGTCGGCCTTCATGTTGCTTGTTTTTTTAACCCCAACCACACACACACACACACACTCCCTTCCCCCTGTGATACGTGATTTCTACATATGCTTTGGCGAGCGACGCCGGCTGACCTTGTTTTCGCGTTTGCATCCGTCCAGCTGTCTGTTGTTGGTGTTGAGGAATCTAATTAAAAATCTGCACACTGCCGATGCACCACCGTATGTGTTTGTCTGTGGATGCAAATGCCCATGTGGAATCGGAGGGATTTTTTCCCGTCCCTCGTGGGACGTGGGGCTTCTCGTTGAACGCGCACGTCGTTCCGAGTCGTTCCCTGGTGCATTGGTGCTGCTGTTTCTTTATTTTCCACTGCAACTGCAATCACTCAATCAAAGTTTGACGCGAGGGAAGCGTTGGGCTTCGTGTGAAGGTTTTGAAAGGCGCTGGAGAAAAGGAGGGTAGGGGGGGATTATGCTTTCAGTTTTTTTTAAAATAATATTTGAATACGAACTTTCGTGATGAAAAGTGACGTACGTCTTGGAGCTGTTTGGATTCCGTATTCTAATTAATGCTTTTCAGAACAGACCCCAAAATCACTTTACAAGAGTGCTAGCATATATGTGGTGCAATTCGTTTTATTAGGCAATGTTTTTATGCTTGTTGGACTCTTCAAGTTGAATGCAGATGAAAGTGATAGTACTTGTGGACCATCCTTTCTTAGTGATTTTACCTCAATTATTTTAATGAGCTTGTAAACTCATCGACGATTAGCTCGGTGTGTAAGAAAGGAAATTCACTTTTTTACGAAAGAAATGTACCTCAAAAACGAACATAAATTGACGGATAAATTACAATTCCTCCCCGTCTCCTAATTAGTCTCCGGTAAACGCATCCATTACCTAACCTGGCCCAACTGCTCGCGTCTTAATGTGTTCAGTGCCGCCGCGTGAGGAGAGAAGAAAATTTGGCTTTGGCCAAAGATTTATATCTTCATCTTGTGCCCGTGCGCCAGTCGCTTTGCTTTGGCTTGCAAAAGTTTTTGCCTTTCGTCTGCCGCCGTGCACAGCGAAGCTGTCCTTGACGATCGGCACCGGCAAGCCTTCCGGTTCCGGAGCGGGTGCACCGTTCTTTTTCTTCACCGTTTCTCAAGCTAATCACTGTAAAGGGGCTAATTTCATTGCGCGGCGTTTATGGTCTGGGGCCTGGAATCACTATCCACCAACGTGGCACAAGAAAGCCTGAAGTTTTCCATCGTATTTTTCAGGTTCCTCGCTCCCGAAGGAACACTATTTTTCGGGCAGCAAACAACGTCGTGCAGTCCTGGGGAGGATTCATTGCATATTTATGCAATCAACATTTTCCGACTAGCTGGGCAATATTTCTCCTCAGTGGCAATAGAGTCGCAGCAAATCGGGATGGATTCGTTTCATTAGAAAGACCTTATTACCAATTTTATAAAAGAACTGTCTACGAAGTAGCCAAACATTTGAAGGCATTGGAAAAGCTGGGTTGAAGAAAGTGTTCTGATGAAATAATGTTATATTTCCTCTGCGCTTTTGATCACAATTACATTTGTCATTCCCGTGGAATACAATAGGAAGCTCTTGACTATTTGTTTTAACTATACGTGAATTTCCCAAGTTTTCTTGTTGAAACTTCCTCATTGATAGAACTCCCTGATCAAATTGTTGAGCGTACAAGAAATAGCTGGAATTTAAAAACAACGTCTCAACCGTCGGGAAAACACCCAACTGATCCATACCTCCGCCAGAGTGCGGATAATGGTGGTTCGAGCGCAAGGGCACGTCCCTCAGGACATGCAGCGATTTGGTGCAGTGCGAGCGTGCCAGAATTGGGAGGAGTCACGAAATGTTCCGTCCTGTCCATCCATCTGGCCTTCCCGTCTGCATTGATGATGGGCTTCCGTGTTTGTTGTATTTTCTTTTTTTTTTTCTAACCTCATTCGCTCTTCCAGGGGGAAGCACATAGGAAAGTGTAAAGTGCACCGAGTTTCCTGGCACTTTCCACAGGATTCCTGCAGATTGGCAATGTGTCTTCGCTCGCTCCGGTACAACTTTGTTCCGGGAACGCGCACCCGTTCCCATCGCAAACTGTCTCATTCGTCCTGCGGGACGTCTGTCGAAGGGACGCATAGTTTAAGGAAAGCAAAAAGAAAGCACAAAGAGTGAGAGAGAATGTGAGACGGAGCGATAGAACGATGTTCAAAAAAAAAAGGGGAAGAGAAAGGCGACAAGTGAGAGGAAGATCGACAGGACGGGACATTCTCCGGACATGGCTGGAAAGAAATTCTTATATACACAATATATTTGGATTTTCTGACATTTACTGCTTTTCCTCCCGGTGGAAGTGTTGAGAAAATTAGAGTGAGAAAAAGAAAGGGAAAGGAGAGGGAGCGAGATGTACTCACACTGGGGCAGTGTGAGATTGTCTATGGTTCAGGATTTATTGACATCGCTGAAAGCGTGGTGCATTTTGTTTTTTTTTTTTTTTGCATCCTTGCAGCGTCGTTATATCAACGTTGGCCGCGACTGTAACCAAGGATCCTTGGAGCAGTTTGTTGGTGATTTCTTGCACATGCACGAAACCGGCCATGACGAGGCTGAAGGATGGCCTTGGTCCGGGGCGCTTGGACCGAGAACGGCTAACCGGAGATGGAGTTTATTTCAGGGAGCATCATCAGCATTTCCGGTGGTATGGGAGTGATAGTTTTTTTCTTTTTTTTGCTTCTTTCGTCTTCCCGGTGGTGTCAGCTTTCTCAGCAGCAGCCAGCATGCCAGCACGATCGAGCAGTTCAGTTTTACATTCTGTGAGGCATGTCACCAAACGCTGCAGGAATGCCGGGGTAACCTTTTGCGATGTGGTTGTTATATATTTATACATTCAGCGCTCCCACCGGTGCACTTGAATCGTGTCCTTTCGCATTGAGTGTCCCCAGGGGGAGGGCACTTTTCCCGCAACCTTCAACGAAGGCGCAGAAGGAAATAAGCTGGTAGCATTGGCTAAAGCACCGATTGACAAAGTCAGTAGCCTAGAAAAAAAACCTCTTCCCGTCAAATTTGTGTTTCAATCATTATCGGACTTTTATCGAATATTTTTGAAGGATAAAATTAAGTTCAAATTAAATCCAATTATCTTTGCTTAATCTTGAGTGTTTTACATCGATTTAATCTGCTCTTACAAACAAAGAACGTTGGAAATGTTTTGTTTTTTTCTTCTTCTATGATACCGCCTTAATTGAATCATCCTCTTCAATTAGTTCATCGTCTGTCATACGCAACACCAGCCGGATACCTCGCGGATCGGCACATCAAACGGGGGGCGCGCGGTATTATTTCGTGGAAAGTTTTCCATAAAACAATCGCTGCAGCTGACGTCACCCGGTAGCGAAAAGAAATTATTTCACCGGAGAAATTCCGCTTCTTCGCACACGCACACACACCTCAAACGGCAAAAGTGCCATCTCCAAACGCGCGAGCGCTCGATGGAACGATGATCAAACGAAAATGGGGAATCATTTCGGGCAGAACTTTCCGCACAGAACTTCTCCGGCAGCGGTTTAGCAAATTCGTCCCGCAAAAAAAAAAAAAAGAAACATCCACTTAAGATCACACGCCGCTGGTGCTCCAGGGTAGGACCAGAAAGTCTTCGGGCACTTTAGGAGCGAGCTGATGGAGGGAAAAAAGGAATGTAAAAGAAAATCATCTCTCCGGTTGCGCACTCGCACTTTTCTGTCATTTACTAGCTGAAGCGCATTAGGGGCATAGCACGTGGATGAGTGGCAGAATGGCTACGATTTGGTACCTTGACAGAAGTTGTTATATTCTTGCCTTTTTTTTTTTTGTTGCTTGAATTTTTAACACAAGATAAAATGCTCTCCGGGTACCTGTCCGTTGGAATCTTTGGTCGGTCGTTGCCCGTGGCTGTCGATTCTTAAGAAGATTTTCATTTCATCTTCAGCGGGGATCTGATGGGTTTCTTTCTTTTTTTTCCCAGGAATCATTTTTGTATCGCTAGTCTACAAACTTTTCCTTTCCGTTGTTTTATGATGGTTGAAGTTGAAGCATTTTAAGGCGCAACGACTCTCTTTGTTTTATGATTTCTTATCACCAAGAAAATGGAGAAAGTGAATTTTTAGGGGAAATAGATTGACTTTTTCAATGGCAAACTGTACTCTATGGAAATGTTCAGCTTAAGCTGCAATGATGTTTCCAAAAACCTTAAAATAAGTGTGGAGTATTTTGAACTATATTAAAGTATCGTCCTTTCTGGTTTCGCGAATTTCCATACAATTACGAGACAGGCGTTCTTAAATAACTTCTAGTCATTCTCTTACACTTTGTTAAATAAACTTATATAATTTCAATTATGTGTTGTTTTAGATCGCGTTTGTCTCTCATTTGGCATGAGTAGTTGCAGGTTTACAACCTGCTTCCCTCCAGATTGATCATGGACGGTATGAGTGTTAGATAGCGCGTCAGTTTCGATTGATCGAACATCCAACCCGGGAACTGCTGGCGTAAACGAGCCCCATCCCCTGAGACGTCGTCGTCTTATAAATCAATATTTATACTTGCCACATCGATTACGTACAATTAATAACCGTACGCATATTAATTTGATTGATTTATCGACATTCGTTCGAGGTGCTGCTAGGTTCTGCAATCCGAGTGCATCCCACACGCTCCTCGGAGTGCTCGGTGGCGGGTTGCGGTTTGCTGAATGCAACCGTTTCCTTCCTTCACGTCGTTTGACACGCTGGGTTTTGTTCGTCTTACACCGGTTCGGTACCGATTGTTGCTCGAGGCGCATACCAAACACCAGAATAGCAGGCAGTCGTCGTCGATGTTCGAGCGTCCAGCAGCACGCCTGTCATCTTCATCGTGCATTAATAACTTTAATGATTAAGAAAACGCACCTTGGGTGAGACTAATTCACTCGATTTATTACGTTCGCTGCCGTAAATCTGGAGCCGGGTGTTATTTGATTTAATAAACGTTCCACCGAACCGGGGCTGAGTTCGAGCAGAATGTTTCTAGCAAATAAATGGAGTTGAAACTGGTCGACTCCTCTCGACGCGACTAGAACAGCTCTATTCGGTCACCCAACAGCACCCAAAAACCGACGGAATGGCTGGAATCCCACGGGAGCAGCAAGTGAAGACATTACACTCGCCGCGACAACGTCGACGAGACCTCACGGGATTAGATGTTTATGCATAAAATTCAAATTAGACGCTACGAACGAGGTGGCGCCGGTAGTCGCCCCGCACGGCAGCGGCAAGCTACCCGTTGAAAGGTGATTTCCGGTGGAAGCTGGACAGTGAAAAATGACCCCGTACTCGGGCCCGTGGTACGGTCGGCCGTCGGTCGACGAACGGTTGTCAAGATGGATTTCCCTCCGGGAAGGACCGCTGGCCGTATGTATTAACCGCTTGTACCACCCGGTGAACAAGCCGTTGATTAGTGGAAGCATTTGTGTGCTTTGCGTTTGGGATTCCTTTCCTTCCATCGCCAGCGTTAGCTTTCATGCTCGCGTTACCTTCAAGATGAGAATAATACTTTATCTTTCCGATCTGTCGAATCCGTTTTGCCTGCGCTGAGGGTTAATTAATATACACCAGCTGTGAGCCAACCGATCTTCAACATGGTTGATATCCTTAAGACGGTAACAGCAATGCTAGTGAAAATGTGAAGGTCTTTTCCGCATGTTAAATGGGATGCAATGTTTTTCTCATTTTGCATCCAATAAAATTGTCACTGACGATTGTTAAAATGTGATGCTAATTTTGTAAGTAACTATTGATTTTTGCATATGTTAGCAGAAGAACAGATCCACTCTAAATTTAGCTTTTAAGATTCGATAAATTCTCTAAGCAATAAATTTATTTTGAAAAGATGCTGCTTCACCATTAGTCTTTTCTTAATATTTCACTCGTAACCTTCTTTAAAACAGTGCCATACATTGTCAATAACGGCTTTCAAATCAACAAAACTCATAACAGCACGTGTGGGCAACAATTTGAGCTGGGTAAATTTATTTGAAGCGAAGCCGCCCAATAATCTCATGATGTAAATACCGTCTCCGTTCAATGTCAAATTTTGCCCTCGAGAATCGAGTAATCTTAGCGACCTAGGAAAGGTAGTTTGTAGGGTTAAGTTATTATCCACCGCCTCCCAATTGTTCCACGAGCTCCGGGGAAAACTGCACCATGTATCATTATCAGCCTCTTCATTCCCCAAGGTGTTCCATGTAACTCGCCACTCGAGAGATTTCCGCTTACAACAAACTAGACGATCGATTTGTTTTGTTTCGGACCATCTCGTCGTCATCTTTCGCACTTCGTTTCATCGAGATGCACAATAATCGGTCAGTAGTGTGCCCAAGAGCGTGTGTGTGTGTGTGTGGGGGGAAGTTTTCCCTCCCGTGGCGTCAGTGAAGCCGGGCTCAACCCGGAGGTGGTGTGTCCGTCGCCAGACGTAAATAAAACACGCCTGCAGTTCGATCCGTTCGAACGCCAGCAAGTGGCGTCGCCTGGCAGTGTCGGACTCATTAAAATATTATTTACACGTGCACACACACTCGCAGCAACGCAACAACAAGCACCATTAGTAAAACGCAATCGATCGATTTTCCCGAGCAAAACTAACGCTCTCCGAGCGAGAATCGGCCAACAGCTCGGGAGCTTGATCGTGGAGTTCCTGGTGCGTCTTCCGGACCCTTTCACCGGCGATACCCATGCACGAGAGTCTCGATTTGTGCACCGGCAGTGACGATGGTGATGCAAAAGGGGTTTTCTTCTCCGGCAAGAACCGAGAGGTGGTGGTGTTAATGAGTGCAATTCACAAAGTGTGTTCAATCAAGAAATTATCCGTGGTCGCTTCGCACTCCGCTCAACTCTCGAGACGAAAATACACAGAAACCTCGCTAATTCCTGTCGGCTAATCCTGCGGAAAAGAGACCGTGGAGAAAATGGCTAGGGGGGGGGGGGGGAAGCGGGAGAAAGCAAAGGAGAGGAGCCGAGGCAGACATCGTATGAGAGGAAACAAACCATCCATGGCGCGTCCCGTTTGGAGAGGGGTTTGATTTATGGCTCAAAAATAAGCATCATCCGCGTGTCTTAATCGTCTGCAGAACGATCTTTAAGTACACACAGCGCGTCCCACGATTCGGCGAGCGTCTCCACGGTGCCGTACGGTACCTGCGAAACGAGCAGATCCGTACGTCACCGCCCTTTTCCCCCGCCACCCTAAACCCCCGGCTGGCCAAAGTCCAGGGGAACGAAAATTGAATTAGTTGATGAGTTAAATATTTATACATCGGTTCGACAGTGGGCAAACAAACGCAAAATTATTAGTGCACCAGTGGCGCAGAAGCTGCACACCCAATTTCCCCCCCCAGTGGGCCGCCCTTCCTGGCTGAGAGTTGGGGGATTTTTGAATGAAGAAAAAAAAACAGAAACAACCGTTCCCTTACGGCGACGATCGCTACTAGCGCGGATCAGTTTGCGCTAAATTACGAGCTCGGGCGAATCGACGACGAAATCGTGCGAGTTTCTCGGAACGGCTAACACGGCGACACACAAACACACACGTACATGCTGCGGTCCGAAGGGATGTTTCAAGGTTGGAAAAGTGAAATTAGATCGACCGGGGCAGAATGCTAGACCACGCGACCACGTGCACGGAAGGAACCACTTGCGGAAGTGATAAATTGTGGGCGATTAATTTGTTTGTGGATGCGAATGGATGCATGGCAGAAATTGCGGTGGTGTGGGGGCGAGTGCCTTTGACTTTGTTGTAGAAAATAGACTCAAGATCTTCGTTCATCATGCTGCATGAGGAAACATAAAGATAGATTGAGCATCGTGAGCAGCATGACTGCGTTAGAAATCGGCGTTGGTGAGGAAATGGAAAATTCGGAAACTTCAAAGCAGTTGATTTGTCATACCTTGTCTAAGCAAAAGAAAATTGCAAACAATGAAAAAAGAAAAACAATTGAAATAAAACTAGGTTCAACGCTAGGCGAAGCTAAGAGCTTCTTATGGAGTCAACTATAAGTTTAGTCTTCAAGTTTCGTGCGTTATGTAAGCCATATGACATTAATGAACTCTTTCCTGGCGTAACGACCAATTTGGTAATGCCTACCTATTTTTAAGGGTTTACAAGACATTTTCCCCTTCAACGTATGTGGATAGTCAATCCTTCGGACTGGGGGAGGACCGGTCTAGATTCGAACTCACGCTATCTTGGGTCATGTTCGAGCCAGCGTATGCGCTCGGCTATCTCGGACCTCTAACCTAAATGAACTAAATAAATAATACAATAAATAAATCCATCATTTTCCTTTTCCAAATCCTAGAAAATTGGATACCAAATTCGGCAAGGAAGAAATAGATAATTTTCATTATAAAAAAAATCATAATTCATTCTGATTAAGGCTAGGACCGAGAAGGAGTAAAATATTTATTCAGTTTATAGATATCACTGAAAGAGCTTTATCGTAACTTATTTGTTTAATGTCCAATAAAATAGCTTTTCTATTTTGTTAAGGAATAAAAAATAACCGTTAAACAAATGGTTGAATTTTATTACTCTTTCTCGTCGATCAGTGTTATGTAACGCAGAGTTTGATACACTCGTCAATGCGTCATTTTATCGTATCCATATTTCATCCCAGGTCCAAAAAGGGAATTGCCCAGCGGCGATCCTCACCTAAGATCCCTTCACCCGACGCTCTGCTGAGCTTCCCAGTGAACAAACGCAGTTCGATGCAACCTAGTTTTACGATATGATGATTTTTTCCCTCTTGCACTAAATCATCGTCCCAATTTGATAGAGTTTCTCAACCCGATGCCATAAATTCTGACTTACTCCATCAAAAAACGGGTGCACCCAAAGCGAATCGCTACACACTCACACAAATACACAGATATATACCAGAAAGCATAGTCCGGCCATGCTATATTACACTCTGGCCGACCATAAATCACCTCCGAAAATGTCCGGAAAATCGTGTCCCCCATCAATCTGCCGTCCATCAGCGTGGCCAGCTAGCTGCAGGGTTGGTTTGCGTGCCGCGAAAACTGGTGGAAAATGGACGGACAAAACGTGGGCATTAAGAGACGCTACGCTGCAGGGAAGGAAAAGCCGCAGCGGGACAGCTAATCATGGTGGCGTGACGCAATGACGTGAATTTTCGAGCTTCCACGCAAAAAAAAACCGCGTCCCCGATGCGACGAGGGTAAGAATTATGAAATTATAGTTTTTATTTTCCTTCGCTGTGTGTGTTCTGAAGACGCAGTCCCGGGCTCCACGGAGTCATTGGGATTTGTGGGGTATTTACACTCTAGCACCTTTCCACGGCGATCATTCTCGATGATTAGCCACGATAAACCAGCGGCGGCCCCCGAGCAAAAGTATCCATCAACGGGTTGGGCTCCCGGGGTCCATTCTCCGAATTTTCATTGCTTCCCCCAAGAGCCACACCATGCTAAGCTCCGGTAGCGAGAACCGTTTACCCGCGTGATGGCTATAGTTTCGCACCGGCGAAAACACGGTTCATCTCGGGTGGCATTTTTATGGGACGCCTCGAAGGTGCCAAGGCCCCGCGGCGAAATGCGCTCGCTGTGGCGGTCTCGACTGTCGACACCACCGAAACTATGGGCCTGTGACTTCACCGTAGACGCACCACAAACGCGCTCCCGAAGGCAGTTGGAACCGCTGGGTCTTCATCGTCCAAAAAGGCTAGGAGGCCTCAACCCCGAGTTGAGGCGCAACTTTGCAGATATGGGGGACTCTCATCGAACGCGCGACGGCATCCTCCACGGAACTGAGATGGGCGAAGGAAAAAGAACCGGCTAATAGGTCCAAATTGGTCATAAAAATAATAACATAATTGCTCGGAATGAAACCGTCAAAGTTTTGCGCCCTCTACCGTTTTGTTTGTGTTTCTGTTTTCGCCTTTACTTCTGTGTTCCAACGTCCGCTGATGCTGATGTTCGGTCTGTTTTTCTTCGCCTCTTTAGCATTCCTTTCCGTTTCTAGTTTGTCGTGTTACTTGCTTGTCCGTTTCCTATCTCTTGCCTTGCGTTCGTAGTTCATTTGTTTTCTCTTTAATTTTTTTTTAAACCATTTTGTTTCCCTTGCAGTGTCTATGCTTAACGCGTTTCTTTTCCCTTGTTTTCTTCTCTACCACGCACACCTTTCGTCGATTCTGTTGTGCCTGTCCGTTCCCCTTCGCTTCCAGTTGCGGTAGTTACCGCACATTTATGACCGTACGATGCTTCCCGTGTTCCCTGTAGCGCGCCTGAAATCGACCCGAAACGTCGGTAACGAAGGCGTTGAGAGTAGATCACTTTTCGCTATTCGCCCCCTTGCTTTTTCGTTCCACCATCTTTCTTCCCGTTCGTGTGGGCCGTGTTCGTTAAATACAAGGTTTTTTTGTTGTTGTTGTTGCTCCCTTCATTTTCGAGGCCGTAAACTCATCGATGGCCTTCGGTATACCTGGCGCAGGTGAGAAGCCTCCGTTACGAGGCCAAACCCCGACGACGATGTAAGGGACGTTCTTTCATGGTTCACTTTTCACCCGGGATAAACCCCGGACCAACGCGAATGCGTGCTGGAATGTTTACGGTGGCTTCCCCGGTGACGTATTTTATGTGTGCGCTGGCGTTTGACTTTAGAAATGATCCATTTTTTTGTTTTTTTTGTTTAGGTCTTGCTTCCTCCAAGTGTCCATTCGGCTGTTCCGTGGATAATTCCTACACCGTTGGATAAGGCCACAACGCACAACACCACCGCACGTTGTAATAAATTTATCATAAAATCTAATAAGCATCGCCCGGGGCTCGGACAGTGGCTTAATTAGCCGAGTCCTTAGTGACGGGTAGTTTGAGATGATGGAAGCTTGTGGGCCGCAGCTGAACCTACCCAAATCGCTCCCCAACTTCCCTGCCCCGGGCCGGTTAACCAACCCGCGCACCTGCATGAATATTAATAGTGTGAAGTGTAGCGAAGAGAAGACACCTAATTGTTGACTGTTCGCGATTAGTTAGTGTAGTGCGTGCATGATCAAATAGTGCTGGTGGACCTGCCGGGGAATTTATGGCCGCGTAAACCTACACCTGATGATTATGATATTGTGGGGCCGGTTTTATGCAGTTGTGTTTATTGACGTGTTTACGGGTAAAGATTGGTGCAGATAAGCACACCCGAACAAGCCACGGTTGAGTGGACCCTGGACTTGATTGACTAAACACTGGGATTACCGTTTTTATGTGTTATTAAAGAAGCATGTGCTGGAGTTTGTTTCCATTTGCTGTACCGCTGGCGGTGGATAATGAGGAGGAAAACAAAACTGGATAGTTCGTTAACAGTTGTTTTATTTCATTTGGATGATTTTGTGTAGACATTTTACAGCATAATTGATCAAGGATTGAAGCCCATATAGAAACGCTATCGAAGCGGTAGAAGAAATAGATATATCTTAAAGGTATATATTGCAAGGCTAAAGGAAAAAGAAAATTCTTTAAAAAATATGTGGTTGAGAACCAACAAAAAGGCTCCACAAAAACAAATAGAACTGATATGTTTCATTTCTCGTTACTCGTTCTTAAAACAAATTAAAAAGTTGGATGTCTTATGCTGCAAAAAACTTTAAAAAAATCATTTTGCCATTATTCATAAGGGGAAAAGAGCTCTTTACATTGTGGTGTTTTAAAAAAAAAGTTATATTATTAAAAATGTAGTCATGTCATTTAACTAAATTATTTAATTAATTTTCAAACTAAGTCTCTTCTTTCCAAGCTTATGACATTCCTGAGGTTTTCATCGACGGAAAGCGCAAGAGGATCGTTTTCAAAATGCCGTCGGCAAATCGTGCTTGGTGTTTTTCGGTCGCATTTCGACTTTCTTTCAGACATTTAAACCAATCTGACGTTTGAAAAAAATATGCTTGATTTCCTACATTTTTATGTTCCAAAAAAACTCTCCAAAGTTACAAAGAATTCGCGAAATGGAATCACTACATTGCGCCACGTTTTGCAACATTTGTAACCCCGCTAGCCGTGCAGTGCAAGTCGGAAGAGTTCGAAGTGTTCCGTTTTGCTTCGAAGCAAATCTTAAAGAACCAAAACAGAAGAAATCTTTCCTTCAGGTGGTTGAGCGTAGTGTGGGGTAGGATCCATAGGGGACCATCCTGGGGACCGGCGGATCTGGCGGACGGGGGAGGGTGGAGTAACCATAATTCATTCATTTTTACAACCGTCACTTAAAGCGCACGCTCCACTTTTTTTGCCGTGCGAGGAAGCTAATGTGCGTGCTGGCCAAGGATGCGATGCTGGTGCAAGTGTGTTTGAAGGAAGCGTTAGGAAGCCAGCAGGAAGTGCCGCACGCTCGAAACCAACACAGCAAAGTTGCCGTGGCTCGGTTCGCACACCAACGGACGGGGGTTTTTTTTTTTTTGCTTACAGTGTGTATGCGTCGGTACATAAACGTGCATATATTGTGCGCCGCCGTCGGGCGGCTGTTTGTTGTGTTTTCCGTCGCGTGCGCGGTGGGAGGGAGGTGAAACAACAGACGGGATTCCTGTCAGACTTCAACGAGAGTGTGCGCGCCTATCAAGATTGGAATGAAGCACGAGTTTGAGATGGAGAATGGATCAATCCAGAACGAATGGGTTTCGTTACGTAAAACTCTCCACAGCTTCTCCAATGCGGCGGCATTTTCGCTTCTGCAAATTCGCTCGCGGCCGAAAATATCGTCTTTCACCTTCAAAAACAACCAGCACCGTTTTCGGTAGCTTTATGATCGTTGTTCGTGTGTCCATTTGGGGACGACAGTTTTCGATCGTCATCACCCGATCCCGCTCGTTGGCGACACGATGTTCCCTTTTTGGCCGCACAGAAAACCAGCGCGTGCGAGCGAGACGCAAGATGGCGTTCCGACGAACGCGCGTTCGTTCGTCTGCCGTTCCTCCCGCGTGCGCCTCCATCCATGACCGCGCGCCATGTTTGCGTCGAACCGCGGTCGAACGTCCGTATATCCGTACTTCTGTTTTGATCGCTTACCTCCCCTCACGCGGAGGAGAAATGCCGTTTCTCGGGGTGTGCGTGAGATGATGATGCAAATAGCACGAACTTCCCCTGCGCTCGTGTCGGAGGGGAAACTCGCCCGTTGATTGTGTTGGTGATGCGCGTCTCAGGAATTCCCCTCGAAACGCACAGTGAGTGACCATTTTTACGCGAGTTCCGATGCACCACCACGCGATACCCGATTATGCTGCCGCGGTGTGTATGCAACTCCGCCGCGCAGCATCGTCGTGCACACAGGTGGCCATCTATTCGTGGCCGCGATGCCGTTTTTCCAAGACGCTCGCGAGCTCGAGATCTTCTTCCCGTCCCGTTGGGCCGCTTTCTCTCTCTTTCTCTTGCGCGGTTTCCGCAACGGATCTTTCTCCGTCCGCGGACCGAAAAACCCGACCAATTCCAAATCCGATCGAACCGGTCAACCATGGCCAAACTGGCTGCTGTGGGTTGGGAAGGTGCCGGCTCTGGATGGAGAGGGGGGGGGGCGGTGGGTGTCGAACACGCGTGAAAGCGAGGGTTGACGCGGTAGCACAAATGACTGTAAAATGCAGCGGTGCCATCGAGGACCTGCAGCCGTTTCGCACAAACAACAAACCGACATTGTCCGGCGGAATTCAGTCGTTTTCGGACCCGTTCTCCGTATGTGTGTTCGCGCGGTATATGTTTCACGAGAAACCGTCGCGCGGCAAGGAAAAGCTAGCAAGCCAAGTGCTGCTGAGGCGCAGTTTTGCGCGTGGTTTCAGACCCGGGGTCGGATTTTCTTTCACCGCCGCACCGCGCGTAGAAATTGAAGTGCGTGGAAACGAGGGAAAAGTCATAAAAAGAAACACATGATTTATGTCGAAGCGTTACGTCTTCCGCCGCCAAGAAAGCAGCCCGTCACCGTCGTTCCTGCCCACAGTGCGTGTTTCGTTGTGTCTGGATCTGTTTGCGTGTGTGTTTGGGTGTGTGTGTGTGTGTGTGAGGGAGAGAGAGAGAGGAAGAAAAAGCGAGTGAAAAGGGAAACGATACGTGCCTACAGTGCTCCGTCCATTCCCTTTGCTTTTTGCGCAGCTCCAAGGATCGATCCAGCTCTACCAAACGGGGCAGGCGAGGTGAGGAACGGTAAATGAAACATGCTACCCTCATTTTCACTCATTTTCCAGCTCGCGCCCTTCCGCGTTTCCTTCCCCATTTACCCCAGGAACCATTTAGCCGCCACCGTCCCAATGGGGTGATGGTTTTGATGGACAAATGATGGACAGTTGTCATCCAATGTCCTTTTATATTTCGCTTCGGTGGAGCGCGTTGTCCTTGGAACGATAATGTTTGGTTGAGTTTTCCTGCCAGTTGAGCGTTGATAAATTGTGTTGGACTGCGGTGGTGTTCTTCAAGTGCCGTTTGTGGACGGTTTTGGACTCTTCGAGAGCATTGTTTAAGTTTTAGTGGAACATTTCAGGATTTATTGCTCTTGACCTGAACAAAAGTGGCTTGAATTATCGTGAAGAAAAATTTCTTCCGGAAAAAATTAGGTTCCTAATAAGCACAAATCATCCTAAGCTAAGAAACTATCGACCTGGGGACTTGGACTCATTTGACGACAAGCGTTTACTCAGCATCAGGTTTTTCGTCGGGTGGATTGTTTTTTTTTTTTTTGACACCCACCATAAAACTGACGCACATCTTCTTGCCGGCACCGCTTCGTTCTCGTCGAGCGGTGCGGTAAAATGAAAACATAAAATCACATGTTTTTCCTTCACCAGACTTCACCTCCTCCACCACGGAGGTCGGTGCGTTTATTCCGATCCATATGGTATCCGGCGAGGGCAAAAGGAAAATCGAGTCTGGCAAAATCTCAAACGAGGAGAACTTGCATATGCAGTACGAGTCGTGGGGCAAAGGGAACGGCGGAGGGTGAGAGAAGAATAGGTGGAGCGAAAGAAGCAAAAAGTACAAACCACCCATCTGCCCTTCCCGTCGCGGAGTAAATCATCGCTCTGGCGCGCTTGTTGCGGTACAAAGTGTCTGATTTGCCTCACCTTTCCCTCGGCGACAAGGAGCCAAGAAAAAAGGGGGCGCAGGGTGGTGGAGGGTGGTGTGAAAAGCGGCAGCGGCGCGTGCAATAAAACGCGAAAAAGCCTCCGCCGAATGCAAGCGGTTTTCAACCGTGCTCAGTTCGGTACAAGTGTAAGGGTATAGGAAAGAGGGTGGGAGAAAGAGAGGGAAAGAAAGGGGGGAAGGAAGTGGGCGGTAGGGGAATTTTCATGCGAAAGAAGAGCAGAGAATAAGCGAAAGGCGCAAATAAACCATCAAGTTAGTCGGTGGTTCAAAGCGATAGAATGGATTAGTGAAGCGAGGAACGGAAGGTCGTTGTCGTACTCGTCGTCATCATCATCATCATCGTCATCATCAGCATCATCATCATCATCAGCTACGTGGTACGCAACGGAACGGTGTGCGTAAGCCGGTTCACGGTGTGGTGTGCGAGTTTCCATCCTCCCACCTCCTGTTTCCATCCAACAGAACGGTCTCGCGGTTTTTTTTCTGTTGTGCTTGCGGGAAACGGGTGGAAAATGCTGGGCTTGCAGAGTTGATCGGTCCGCGTGAATTTATGTTTACGTCGGATTCGTTTTCCTTTTTTTTGTACCTTTTTTTTTCTTCTCTTTGCTCGTCTTGCGCTGCACGAAACAAACACATGGTGCACGCGGGAAACGCCGGTGAACGCCGGCAGGTCGCAATATGCGTGTTGTGCCGGTGTGTCGTGTGTGTGTGCGTGCGCGTTTGACAGTTCCCCGCACCCCAGTGTCCCTCTGCACCCCCACACCCTTTCTTTTACGCACATCTCCTCGCCCTTTCCGTCGTTTATCAATGGAATGTGTTGGTTCGCTGTTTTGCGGTATTTGCGGTACAAAAAAGCATAGGCAACCCGATATCCCGTCTTTTTTTTACTTCTTTCGGTGCGTATTTCAAGTGGCAAGGATTACCCGCCCCCTCGGTAGGATAATAGAGACTAGCAGCGTACGGATAAATCTACGAGCGAAGAGAAGCATCCGAGTAGGCAGGCAGGAAACGGTTCGCCGTAAGGTTGGTTTGCAATTCCCGTCAACAGATGGCGACAGTGGAGTGTGGAGTCAAAACCATTTCCAGCGAAACAAGATAACCATTTCCGAAGTTTCTCTGTGAGGTAATTCCAACGAATTTGAATGATAACACGTGTTAACTAAGACCCAGTTGTGCTTCACAGTTTACCAAAAAGTATCAAATTGTCTTAATACCTATGAATTTACACTAAGAAGTGACAATTTTTCTAGATGTTTGTTTTGGTCGTTGTACCCCAGGAACGTCCTACGGATAGTTTATCTAAACACGTGACAGTTTGCGTCGCGAAACCTCACTCCTACTGAGTCACAGTTGTCGCCTTCGACGGCCTTCAAACATTAAACCCAACACCGTGGTGGGGTGAACACGATGATGGTGGCGTAGGCAAGCATTTCTGGCATCAGGAAATACCTCCGTCGCCACCCACAACTCATCGGGAGTCAGGTTTGCGGCAGGAAGTGTGACCAGGACGGGGGGAGGGGGCTCCAGAAAGCTCGTCAATGACGGTTCACATAATTTTACGTTACTTTACGAGCATCAAACTCAAACCCTCGTCGCCGGGTGGATTTAGTGGAGTGCAATGCGGTTCACGCCGGGCAAAGGCGCGAAGGGGGCGGTTACGAAAGAATGTTTCGGGCTTCCGATGCCGATGATGGTGGTGGGAGGTGGCGGTGTTTCCGCTGCTATCGAAAGGAGTCCGTCTGGTGGCGATTCCTCGGTTACGCCGAAGGTTGCCCGGTCGCACCTTTTTCCCGCCGCGTGTTCCTCGGCGTATTGCAACTTCGGGAAATTTCTTCCTCACCCCCCCCCCCCCCTCCTTCACCCTGGCCAGGGTGTTGGTTTGGTTATGAATTTATGAATATTTCTTGCGGTCAAACTTGACGACATGATTGGCTTTTGGGACGCCGCGACGCCCGAGATCCCCGCGGGATGGGAAAAGGGCGGCATGGCATACAAAGGGCAAACGGCGAGAAGAAAGCTGTCCAACGAGCGAATCCAGAACGGAAGAGAAGGCAAGGCAAGCCCCACAAGAAGCTGGACTGGGCGCGTGGTGGGGGGTGCGAAGGGAAGCATAAATCCAACTGAGTGAAGCATAAGCAACCACGCCGGGCGAACACGGACAAAAGGAGGTGGCGTCAAAACGGGCGCGCGTGCGAAAGAGAGAGAGAGAGAGAGAGAGAGAGAGAGAGAGAGAGAGAGAGAGAGAGGCTGAGGAATGAAATCAAATGAGGAAAACCAGATTAACCGGGGAGTTATTACAACGATTTTCCTAATTTATGTCCTTTTGCGTCGGCCTTCGAGTGGACGGCTGGAACCGAACATATTGGGAACCCTCTCTGCATGTGCGATGTATGTGTTTCCTTCACTGCCCATCCTATCCCTTATGCCCCCCACCCCCCTTCCACTTCTTCCTGCTCGGGAGAGGGGTACTTTGAGCTGCAAGTTTATGGGAGCAAGCCCACGCAGCCCCGCAACTGACCGGGTGGCCTTTTAGGTTCTGGGGCTATACGCTTCATTCTCCCGTTTCTTCGTTCGTTCGTTCGTTCGTTCGGGCTGCTGTTTTTGGGGTGTTTATTTGGAGCACGCTGATTGACGAAAGCTTTCAAACTATTGATAATGAGATACCATAACAAGAGTTATATTTTAAGGTATCATGACCTTTATCTGGTCCTTTTCTCTGCCTCGTTTGCCTGCCTGACATCACGCATGTTTTGAGAGCAGCTATGGATGTATCTTCTTCTTTTCGCCATTTTCGGTTTAAGTTGTTTTGAATGCTTCACAAAAAAAAAATGAAGAAGGATCTAAACCGTAAAAGTTTATTATTTTCAAACATACGTGACATTTAAAAGAGTTTTATTTTCACAAACAAAAGTGACACAAGGAACCAACCATTTTGCTCTTATTTTTTCACTTTCTGACTGACAATAACGTTCTAAGGACCTTTCGTTGCATAATTTACTCCTTCCCCGGTCGTTGAAGGTCTTGAAGTGTATCGCAACGGTATTCCGCGCCGAAATCGGCACCTTGCTCGGTGCGCTACGCCACCGAGGAGGTACACAATTTGGGATTCTCCACCCAAACCACACCCCCCCCCCCCTCGGTCACCTGCCCCAATGCTGCATCCTGCAAGCCACACGCACACGCAAACTCGCCGAAGTCCGAAAACGGACGAAATTAATTTATCAACACACTTTATTCGCGCTGATCACGAATAGTTCCCATTTGCTGCGGGCGCCCCTCGGGGTCGGAACTGGGTACCGGGGGATGGGAGGGGAGGGGGGGGACGTTTGTTGGTTTTTCCTCTCCTCGCATTTGCTATGAGTGACTGTAAAGTGTTGAAAAATACGACCACCGACGAATGGGAGGCACAAGCGGAAGGCGTGCTGCCGGAGTGTGTCCTGGCCGGATGAATGACCTCCAGACTTTTCCTCACACCGTTCACGGGACGACACACCTCCCCTTTCCTCCCCCCAACGCCACCCATCAAGTACTTCCGCTTGAACTTTTTCGGACCCCCCCTCACTCTCTGTCTCGCTCGGGTTAACATGGGAGACCCCTTTGGGGGCAGTAATTATGATGGCTGCATAATGAAGTAAAAGTGTCTGAGTTAATCAGTTCACGGGAATTATTCCAAGTGGGCCGTCCTTCAGCCGTCCGCACCCAGTTCCAGTGTGCCGGCACACGGTGGTAGTAAATATGGATTGATTTGGCCACGAAAAACCCGGGGACAACCGGTTGGCCATATTGGCTGCTGCTGAAAAACGTCGGTTTGCCAACTCAACTCCCGGGACTCTTGGGGGACCAATTTCGGTCTGGATCAGATTATTAAATTTTAATTATATCATGGCCCGTTTCCAGATTGCTTAATGTGGCTGCCCCCGGCAGGCGAAGTGCAACGGCTGTGTGGGTCGCCTTTTTCAGTGCGCTTGAAGTCCAATGATTTAATTGTTACTGAGGAAAGTGTAAAAATGTGCCCATCTGTAAAACAGTGCTGCGTTCATGCTAAAAACAAAGCTGGTGATTTGTATTTTTCGTTCACATCCAAATATTCATACGATTATTCAAACTGTCCCAAACAAAAAACTAGAATATAATCTCTCAGTTTTGGGCTACATGTTCCTCCATGATACTTTTTTGCGCTTTCCATCGCTGTTGCTACAAATACCCCCAAAAGTGTAAAACGGGTCCACCAAACAAAAACAAGTGGCACAAATGAAATGGGAATGCAATAATAATTTACTTTGCAATTAAAATATATTTAAGATAATTAAATTACTATTTATGCATTCCGTTTTTCGACCCCTTTTTTTCTCTTACTGCCAGAGGTTTCATCACGAAACAGTAAGTAACGGAGCGCTACATTTTATCTACCCTTACTCTCTTTTGTGTTTTCTGTTCATCTATGGCCTTTTTTTTTTACTCTATTTTTGCATTTCGTATGCATATGCAATCCATGCAATCCATAAAAAATAAAAAATCTGTAACACACATAGGACTCCTTATATAGTTTCAAAGTGTTGGCAAAACATGGTCTATGAGGTGAAGGATTTTTTCCCTGCTTTTTTTGTTGTAAATAATCACCGTGCGTCTCCATTGCGATTGAAACCGGGGCCGGGTGTTGCATTAATTGCAGTTTTATTCCAGCAATAAAAATTCATGCGTTGCGAACACTTTATCTGGTGTGTTTTGTTTTATTTTTCACTTTCCAACGGCTGGATTGATTGAAATAAAATCATTCGCTTTTCAATTCGTCCTCGAGCTCGGAAACGTGTCGAATATCTTCAATTTTTAATGCACCAACTAATCTACGGCAGCCCTTGGCCTCGAGGCATCGGGAAGAGCGAAAATGGCGCTTCCTTCTACCAGGAGCGCGTGCAAAGTATCCCGATAAGAATGACGAAGACGGGCAAGAGGGGTGACGGTCGAATGGAGTCCTGCCGGACCGGAGGGGAACGAATGATGAGTTTGAGTGAATGCCGCCCGAATTTGCCGGAACCGAATGGGACGGAAATGCCGCTGATGCAATGGAACTGGAAACCGTTTAATCAATGGAACGTCACGTTTCGCAGGACATTACTGTCAACTATAAATCAGTGCCGTCCTATGACGTTACCGCTTGGGATGGTGGGGGGAGCTGGTTCCGGTGCACTCACGTTAAACCTTATCTTCCCATTCTGCTCCTGCCGGCGCTCTATCGGCCTTGCCCGTCAACCTTTCTGCTGCGGGTTTGAATTACATAGACCTCTCTCTTTCTCTCTCTACCTTCCTCTTTTCTCGGTCGGTGGGCAATGGGCCGATGGATCCGCATTTCCCTTGCAGCCCTCCCCCGGTGCCTTCTCCCATCGCTGGCTGTGGGTCGGTTATCGGAAAATTTATGACATATTCAGAAATTAGTGCAACTCATCGGCATTATTTTGAGCCCGGCAAGGACACGGAAAGACGTTCGCAGGAGAAATGATTGCATTTGCCAGCTAGGGCTAGCGGGACATCGTAATGCGGAAATGGGAGGACGGGAAAATGCAAAGAGAGATAGTTGGTGGGAGATTTTTTTGCCGAAAAATGATTCATCACTGAAGATAACATTGAAACATGTGAGGCCAAAAGCTCGGTGTGATGAAGCTTGGTTTCAAAAATAGTTTTATAGTTTCAATATATTTAATTTTTTTTTTGTTGGTTGCGTCGCAGAGGGAAAGAAAAAGCAAACCGTGGCAGGAAACTAATCCCATTCTTCCCGGGTTTATTGCGGTTGATTGATTTTTGATAAGTTGTAATAAAACCAATTTTAAGACCACTACTCTCCGGCGGCCTGTTTGATACGGAATAAAAATAATCCAGATGAGAGGAGTAGAAAAAACAAGGCATCAAATATGATGAAGCGCTCGGTTCGGTGGGAAACGAAACCCAAGGTAACGCCCGGTGGAATGCTTTCCTGAGTGGAATGTCGACAACTTCAAATAAGTCACCGGGCTCTGGCATCGGTGCGACGATGATGGTCGGCATTGATAAAAAGGTTACGTTGAACACACGTCCATAAATTCGGTTATCAACGTTTCGATTCGTTGCGCTTTTGGAAAAGGCCAGTGTGTCGCGTCGTCGTCGTCTTGAGCCCATATCGGCGGGTTTCGGACGGGTTTTTGGAGGAAGGGATTGGACGGTCGAGAATTGGAGGTTGGTAAGATTGATGGTGTCCGCGCGAAGACCCTCGTGGCTCCGAAGTGAGAAGTTCGAGCTCGCTCGCCGACCAGCTTCTCACCCATCGCGAAGTATAATTTACATCGGGGGCAAACATAATTCCGTCTCGCCGAGCTCGGAGCGTTTTGTTTTAATCCAACCGGTCGCGGTCCATCTTCAAATGGCCGCCCCGTTTTCCTCGGAGCCCCGTTCAATCTCTCGCGGCGGATCATTCGATCATCAACTGCGGCTCGGGCTCGCGGGACCGGATGGTAGCACCGGGGGTAATGGTTGAGATATTGGGAACGACACCGGTTCAATAACAATAAATCCAGTAACGGGCAGCGTCTGGGTGCCTCTCTCTCTCGAGCCGTCCGGTTCTGATTGGTTCGCCCGATCAACCTCCGATCCGATCGACGCGCGGAGGACCGCGAGATGCGCGAGATGGGCTCTTAATTTGTGATCATGGCTCGCTCGGTCCCATCAGAAACGCATCGCTCGATCGTCGGCGCCTCGGCCCCGGCCCCGGGTGTTCCCGAGTGGTCCAGGACCGTGTGGGTCTTTGGTCGCTTTATGCCATTGGCGATGGATGGGACATATCGATCGGGCGGGGAGGGAGCCTTGCGATCGTAAACGTGCATCGATCGGCCCCGGGAGGGGCAAGCAGGCGATGGCGGTGCTGGGGGCTGGGTCAATGAAATGTTGATTAACATTAATGTCCAACCGCGTACTCCGCGAATCCCGGGCCGGGGCCGAAGTTTAATGCTGGCCCCGGTGGAGCCCCGGAAAAAGGTGACGAGTCCGGTGCGCGCCGCTTCGGGTGGCGGGTGACATAAATTGTGGACTTAAGAAACATCATTTTTATCATTTTGTCGGTGCTTTTGTGACGGTGCTACTTTACGAGCCGGCCGATGGCGTGAAGGGAAAAGGTAAAGAAAACGCAGGTGCCGCAGAGCGGGCGGAGTGGGGAACCAAAACGCAAAGCGGATAACCAATCGGAACCATCCGCTTGGCCGTGGCCTTGGCTGGGATGAATTTTTCAATCAAACTATCATTAAAAACATAAACTCCTGATGGTCTCGCGGGAAGAAAAAGCCCAACGAAACGGCGCAAGACGGGAATGGAGCAAGAGGGAGAAAGCAACGCAATGGTTCGTAGCCTGATGTGGCAGCTGAGCCACAAGGGGTTCTGTTTTGATGTAACACAACAGGTTTTTACTCCTTCTTTCTTTTTCTTTTTTTTAACTGGTCACCAACACCATCAACAAGACATCCGCGCACCTGAACGTTGTTTTCTTTGGGAAAAGAAATTGATTTTCTACCGTGAGTGCGAAGCCGTTTGATTGGAACGTCCCCGACCCCGGCGCTGCTGCATCCTGCAGCGTCCGGCCCGCGATATGTGCGCAATTAAAAATGTGTGCATAAAACTGTATATTAGTCCCGCCGCTGAACCCGACCGTCGTAAAGTGTGGAAAAAATATTAACTTCCTTCGGCGATTGTCGGTTCCACTGCAGGTTATGTGCAGGACGTTGTGTCCACAGGGGACACGTTGATGGGGTGGTGATGTGGGGCTTTTCTTCGCTTTTTTTTACTAGCCACCATAAATTGAGGACGCCTTTTGTAACCAATTATTGTAACTGTCGAGAGGTTCGCATTTCGTATACTTCATTTAACACTTTGGGACGTTTATAAAACAGAAAGGAGCTTCAAATTGTATCTTAAATTAAATTTCACTTACTTACTTTAGCTCAACATTTCGTCTTAAATTTTCGCCCCATATTTCGCTTCAAGATCGAGATATCTACATAGTTCTATAACTCTGTAGAAACCTCGGGCGACCTCTATAAACCTTCTAATAACTCATGACAGTTCGTTGATGTGCCGATTTGTTTACTAAAAACCATCGCGGCTCAAGCTAGGTACAGTGATTTAGTTCAAGTTCATTTAGTAAGTTCGCGAACGAGGGCCTGTTGTTGTTCACAATATTCATGACAATAATAGGTAAGGATAGAAAAATACAAATCATCAACTGCAAACGAAATGTATGGAAGCGCTCGGAAAAGCCTCCTGTCGCTGACTGGGGTGATGGACCCTCGTTGGCCTGTCTTCTCACGATGCCACTCCTTCACCAGTGGTCCATTAGAAAGATCTGTTTTATGTTTCAAATCTAACTTTTAGCGATAGGCCACGCCGCGGTGTCTACTTGGTAGGCTCAGTTTTATGGTCGGTGGCGATGTCAATGTTTTCCACTTTGCATACTAATGTGTTTCGCCGTCCGTTGACTTGGGGTCCGCTTCTCCACTTGGCGACCACTTGTCCCCGGCGGCAGGTCAGAGGATACGATCGCGGTTTTATGCGATCGAGGCGCGGGCAGCGTGGATCGGGCGTTTCTGCTTGATTTTATCGCTTCATGTTGCGGCAGTTAAGTTTTTATGCCGGTTAGATGAGTGTTAACACTTCCGAATCGTATCAGTTCGATTATCTGTGGCTAGTGTTGGCGGGAATTTATGATTTTTCAGACCATTCTTCTTCTTGCGGAGGGTGCTGTACAATCTATTTGATAAGAAACTTTTCAACCAGGTATTGAAAGCTACAAAACAATCTCCATTAAGTTGCGTCGAACTCTGGAAGTAATTTTTCACATGATGAGACTGATTCCGTCTTTTTTTTTAAATCCATTTAAGGTGCTGCAACAATCTGATCACGTTGATTTAGTGTGGAGGACGTTTAGCGGTTTTACCTGGTGGTAAGCATGAATCAATATTGATTGTCGTGAATGTTTTCTGTTGTAGATAATTTTAATATCCAGCCTGGCTTGGTTTCAATACAATATACCTAAGTTAAAATACTGAAAACGCATGTTGGATGTATGTTAGATGGCATTTAACTGTTTATTTTGAAATCATTCTTGTGGAAATTGCTCCTAGAGTCAGCAGTTGGCAATATCAGTTTCTTTTTTTTTTAACAAGTATTCATACGAACGATTTCTTCAAATCCTACTGCACTCACTAACACATATTCCTGTTTAGGTCAAATGGATCAAATAATATTTTACTACGATCGGAAAATATTGATTATTCCATCCATTTGGATTGCAAGAACTTTCTCTGCCTCCGATGAGACGATAAAAGCCGTGAAGGAGACGAAAAGTTTCCTCAGCAAAAGGATAACGGGCGCAACTGAATGAACAGGAATGTGTATTGTATTGAAAAATCATCAGCCGACCTTTTCCAACCTTTTCCAACCCATCCTAATGCTCTGAGTTCACGTCCAAGCCGTCTCGAGCCGCAGCACGCTTCCGTACTGCGACAGATAAACAAACACATCTAGATAATTGTCTGTCGGCAGAAGGAAGTTTGCGACGGGAAGGACTTTTGCCATGCAGAGCCGTTGGTGAAGGACATCGGGTGGGTCAATCCGGATCGGTTTGGCCTTCTTGCAAACAAATGAACAAACAAACAGACGTCATGCAGACGTGCACCGGAGGTTTTCCTACCGCACGCACTCACCAGTGACGGGTAGACGGTTCGGGCATCCAAACCGATTGGTTTGCGAATGGGTGTGCTGTTATGTCCTGTTGGATGGATAAATTCCAGGCCACTTTCTGGATTCATCCTGTTCCTGATTCGTGTCTATTGATCGGGTAATAACTCTCCACTCACCTGAGTCTTTATTGTGTTTTGGTGTTTGATTTTTGGTCTTTGGAAATTTAGTTTTTTGTTTATCAACAAAACATAATTTATTTGAATTAAAAATATTTTTTGTAGAATCCGCTTCGATAATTGTTGACAATCATGTTCTTTTTATATAGAGTTAAAATTAATTTACCAAAGTTTGAATGAAAAAGACGCCTATTTGTAATTCATTTAATTTTTTAGATAACCTTTAATTATCAACCTTGATGATTTTAAAATTGTTGTAGAAGTATCAGGATATCTTGCATCTAAGGCCGTCATTGGAGGTGGCTTGAAAACTTGGCAGAACCTTGGGGTGTGTGAACGGAAGATTATCCATCAGAGACATGCTACTGTTTCCTGTACCATTCATCCTCCATCTCTCCGATTTGTGCTGTCAGAATCGGATACTTGAAGGCCTCAGGTTTGTCTCCCTCCCATATGTCTTGCAGAACATCGGACTCCATGTTGTGGTTTCATTGCAACGGAAGAAAGTACTAGACCATTTTCCCCCTTTCGTTCCCTCGTACCGAGCCTGGTTCCGGGGGAAACGGTGAACGGAAATCAAACCTAACGGATTGAAAACGTATTAGATCGTCCGATCGAATTAAGAGCATTTGCTTTGATGAAGATAAGATTTGTTGCTGCTGTTATCTGCTGCTTTTCTTGATGATGCGATTGCGCTGAGCCTTGGGTTTTGTTGGGGGAAAGGTATATGCATTCGATCCTGCAGGAAAGGACAGTGCGGTGGACTGACAGTGTATATCTTGGCTGCATTCAAAGTGCATGTAGTGTTTTTTTTCCTCCCTTCTAGCAACGAAGCAGAAGCAAATTGCCAACGCTCATATTGGGGGTGGGTGCGAGTGCAGCTTTCCCCAGTGGTGACCGAATTTTCAAAAAGACACAGGAAAAGTTCCTCATGTGGGACTGTTTAATCTGTGCTCGGTGATGTGGTGTCGTCGGTGAGCAATTTGCTGGAGTTGTGTTGTGGCGATTAGGATTAGCCACGGCTCCCTGCTGTATTGTTCTTTGGATTTGTTTGCATTTTTCAGGCGTGGGATTTTTGCAGATTTCGAATGCAAATGAGTGTTTTACGATTAGCATTTTTTGGATCCGATGAGACAGACGTTAAGCTGATGTTGTTTAAGGATACAGGATAGAACAATACAAACCTTCACATAAATTTAAGATCTTAGACATGTTTAGCAGTTATTCTTGATCACTGAATGGGTTTAAACGGGATTTGCTCTCAATCAATAATCCTGCCTCCTTGGAAAAGATCGGATAAAAGTCAAGTACTCTCACGGGTCTTCTTCTACCTGAAGGCTCTGGCAATCGTAGCATATCAATTTGGAGGCTATGAACTTCTATTTCAAATGACACGGCGCTAGCTTCTCACCATTGATGCATTAAAAAAAAAAAAACATTGTATAAAAGACCGTCATGGACTTGGACTGTACATTTACTGTGTCTGTAGCTGTCATGCAATAATCGCGACTGCATCTTCCCCGGGAGGTACTATAAAGCGAAACAATACGCCATACCGTCGACTGGCGAGAATAGAAAATCCCAACAGATGAGCTGAAGATCTATCAAAAGCATCAAAGTCGGTAGGTGACATGTCAAACAGGCAAAAGTAACGGATATTGGAAAACATCAAGCAAGTCAGGCTAGAGCCTGTGGTAGAAACAAAAAAGGAGATCGCGAACGAGATCGAACAATGAACCTGACTGGCAACTGCTAAAAAAGGGAAAACCTTCTCCTTTTACATTCTAAATCGTAGTGAAGAGCGATAAAAAAAGAGAAAACAAATCTGTTCCCGCAAGAACAGAGCAGCAATCGTCCACGGGACGGTTCCGCAGGTCTTCGGAGGATAGGAAGGATTTTGATTTATGTCAGAAATCAGATTGGAATAATACATCAAGAAATTTTGTTTGTTTGGCAAATCAATTCCTCGCTCTCCTGCGTTCTCCCTGGCGTACACTTCCGAGTGCTGGTTGGTGTTGGCTGTGGTGCATATGTGAAAGTTTTTGTTTTTACCAATCTATGATATTCTTTTCTCACTCTCTCTTTTGGCTCTTCCGTTTTTTCCATGTTGTCTTTTTTTCATTGCGCTTTTCCACGACCTGCTCCAAGCGGCAGCAGCCAGCACCGGTGGCATCCTTCAGCAGGATGGACTTGGACCGTTCGATTTCCGAGGCAGAAGACACCCGTCTGACTGACAGGAAACGAATCAGTCGGTCCCGTGCCGTTACCCTGGCCTTTGATTGTTCCTCCGTCTTGTGAACGTGCTCCGCAAAGGGAACGGAAAGATGATTATTCGACATCGGTTTTGCAGTGTTGCGGGCGAAGGGAGTGCTTTTTCTGTCGCCCTGAAGGGACCGGTGCACGAGATAACGGTGATGGATGGGGAAGGAGGTGAAAAATAATAAATAAAATTTCAATCTGAATATGACACATAATTGATTTAAAACGATTGTGAGATTTTGTGTCACTGGAGATGGCTTGAGGCTACCACCGGCTGCGGAGGTTTGCGATTTGTCCAGGACCAGGGTATGGCTGCGTCCGACACTGTCCGGGGGTGATTCGGACTCTCCGATGTCACACAACATATTAGTTTGATGGGTCGTTTAGATCCTGGTCCAGCTAGTTGGCTCACATCACAGGGGAAGGTCCGGTTGCCCGAAAAGAATCGCCCGTACGTCCGACCTTCCGTGTCCCACGACGCCGGTCGTGAGAGTCAAGGGAAAAAGGAAATCAATTGCACCTCCGTCCGTTGGTCGGGAAGCACTGGGTAGCTGCGTGCGTTGCATAATATTCCGCAAGGGATACATTTTTGCATAGCAATGACATCCAAGCATTTGGTTCATGGTGCTGCATGCACCCAAGTTTGCTATGGGGAACAATTAAACCCCGTTGCGCTTGCAAGGTAAGCAAAGGCCGGTGCCTCAGAGCGCAATCTGGACGCTAATCGTGTGTGTGTATGTGGCATAACTCTCCCCCGTTCACCATGGACGGGAGCTAGTTGGACACACTTTTCCGGTTGATTGGTGGTTTAGGGTACGTTTTCGCCGAAGGATTCCACTCCGTCTGGGACGCCGGAGCGGTCGCCGAGGAAATCGTCTGGGATGACGTTTGATGCGTATATCCGGACATTTAAACTCGTGCGAGTAGCTGCAAACACCACGTGGCTGTGGGTTGACGCACGGAAACCCGCATTTCAGCGTTATCTCCACGGAGACTGAGCAACGCTCAGGAGAGAAAACCTAGACCGACCGAGCAACCGAACCGGTGCTTGTGATGGTTCCGTTGCGTTTGGGATCCTTATTTTGGGGTGCGTCTGGGACCGGGATGTCCTGGATTTTGATCCGCAAAACTTGTACCGTTTCCTCCCGCTCGAGGTGTCCCCGTTCGGGCGGAGCTCATCTTCTACACGTCCGGAACATATTCGATGCATGTTCCCCGGTGTGCCGGCGTTTGCATGTCATCCGTCTGCAGCTAGCGTGTGTCTTCTTGGAGAAGGAACGGTTAGCTACAGAGAGAGAGAGAGAGAGGAAGAGAGGGAAAGAAGAGCTGGCGCGCTAGAGTGTAGATAGAGAGATAAAAAGCGAGAAAACGAAACATCAAACGTTTTATTTTATTATTTCCGGATTAAAATGTCAGCCGGATTAGGCCCGGAGCGTGATTGCTGGAGCTGATGGTGACGATGGTGCTGCTACCGTGCCGGAGCGGGACTCGGGACCGTGATGTGCCCGGTGGCAAGTTTTCGGACAGAGCTCGTAGCAGCAGCAGCAGCAGCAGCAGGAGTCGTTCAAAGACGCCGGGACAATGGCTGGCCGGTGTCTTTGATTTGGAGAAACGTGCCGTCTGATGGTCTAATCGTGTCGCCGGAGGGCCCTGAGTGGGGGTGAAGGAAATAGGCCAAAAGAAACTAATTTGAGTGAATTAAAATGAGCGCTATGTGCGCCGACAAATGAAGGGACAACCGAGGCCGGATTAGATAGTAATTTGGGTAGATGCATGCCTGAACTTGAAGAATTATGGTTCTCTGGCGGTTTCAGCTAAATTCTGAAACTAACGCTTCTGGAGATGAAGCGTTTGAAACAAAGATCCAATAAGTCCAAAGGGCGCTCATAGGCGTTTTTGTAGAGTGGTTATGAACGTTAGAAAACAATTCGTCAATATCTTTGATTTTATATTTTAAACATTGCTTTCCAAACTCTATAAAAAAAAAACGATGATAAATGTTGAGCTGTTAATGTTCTAAATTGCATCTTGATATAAGGACAGCAACATTATAATTCATCAAGTGTTCTTCGAAGTAAACTATTAAAAAAAACTAGCGTTGAAGTTCAAACAGCTTCCATTGGGGAACCTTTTCAGCCCGCGTTCGCGTAAATCCATTAGCAAAGAGACATGATTCAAACGCTGTCGTTTGCCTTGCAGACTGCATCCACGTCACAACCCGTAATAACTTCTCAATCACACAGTCAATCACTAATCATGTCAGCTCTCGTAAGGGCTTGTACTGCTCGTTCATGAATAATCATTTGCCGCAATTATTTACTCGCTTCTTGGCGCGTTCAAAGTGTTCAGCTTCATCGCCCTCTGGAGGCTGCCTTCCGTTGAGACCGTACATCGCAACCGTTGCGGTGCCACCGTGGCAAGTTTTATCATAAATTCCGCTCGATTAGAAACCGCTCTGTCGAACGGCTGTATCGAGGCACACATTCGAACATTTCTCAATGATGCATCGACGAAGTAGGCGGAATGAATAAAACTGATCCATGATCCATCAAGTGGAGATCCTTGAGAAGGTTTCCGGTCGACCCGCGCGGATTCCCGTCCAATGCATCATCGCGGCGATGGCCCTCGGCCGGGCGGATCGGCGAGGTGCGAAAAGTTGATCCGGACGCCAGTGCAACGCAGCTCCCATCCGGGCTGACCAATTACCTCTCCGGCCCGTCCAGTTTCCACGAAGCAGGCTGTGCTGTCATCTGTCAGTCAAAAGTGCTATGAGTGATTGGCTGAAAGCCTGATGGAGATATTACGCGAACGTTGCACGCTGCAGTCCGGTGTTTATTGCAACTTGGAAAGTCCGATTGCGGTTCATCACGTCGATCCGTCTCCGGTGGGTAAGCTGTTCACTTTTCGTTCGACAGATGTTAAAAAAGTTTTCCCTCGCTTCCACCGAACCAGCCAAACCAGTCAGCCTGTCAAACTGGTGGTGCTGCAATGGATCCACAAAATCAATGATCCGCACGCCGAACGGCGTCGACGGCAAGAAAGCCCCCGACACATTTGTAACCACAAATTGCGTTTTATTGCGTTGCGTTCCCCATTTCCCGGTGGCGATATCGTGGAGCACGCACGGTCGCCGGCAACGCGTCTGCAGCCTTCTTCTGGAGCAGCAACAGGTTGACTTTCGTTCCGCGAGTTCCGCGCGCGCACTCTGCCAAAGAAGCCTGCGAATGCGTCCGCTGGGAGCGAGGTGCGGTTCTGGCCAAGGAGAACCTTCGCCCTCGAAGCGCTCCCGATGTCCTGCGATGGGCGAGGGTGTGCGTGCGTGCGTGCGTGCGTGTTTACGTCTAGCCGGTCCCACAAGCATTTAGCATATTTTGAATGAATTATTTATGACGGTTCAGCGACTGTCTATTACGACGGCTATTAGCGGCAGCCGTGCCGGGAGAAGCAACCGCCAGGGAAGGCGAAGGCGAAGATAAGGAATTGTGGCGCAGAAAACGCGGAAAGGCTGGTCCAATCGCGAGGGATAGCGCGTACTGCTTCCGGTGGAACATGTGCTGCGTATTTTGCACCCGCCGAAAGCGAGGCGCACGTGTTTATGTGCGTGATTGCGGTGCAACACCCTTTCCTTGAAGCGTTCTTTCGGTTTCACTAAAGGAAAGCGGGAACATTAACGTTGGCCCATGTCCCTCTTGTTATCGCCGCCGTTTTAATTTTATTCATTCTTTTGTTTGATTTTTTAGATTAATTCCAACGGAAATCGTTGGAAACGGAAATCGGAAACTCATTCTCCACTCGTCATTCTTACATAGTGTATCTTAACGCTTTGATGATACTATTTAACATAATAGCATTTTGAAAAGTAGAACATTCAAATATGGTGATTTTGGTTATCTTAAAATAAAATATCATAAACCTCCTTATTAAGACTGAAGGTTAGTACTACTCTGTATGCAGGGTCTATAGGTGTCCGCAAACGGTGTAGCTTACCATACTTATCCAAAGTGTGTTTTCAAGCATCGAGCTTAGCGCTCAGCCTCAGACGGTAAAGAGAGTCATTCAGTCATAGGAGCTACATCAAGGTTAATCTGCATAATTTAAATCACGCTTCGGGGACTCTTTGGGCCAACCTTTGGGGCCGTGCCCGGGTCATCCCGCTATTGAGCGACTCGAGCACCCGAAGCGAGTGATTGAGGTTGCGTTGAAGTTTTTCATTTCCATAACCTTGCACCTTGGGGATGGGAAAACGGCAGGAGGCAGGGGCAGGGGAGTTATATATATATATAAACCCACCGTTGTGGCGTACACGCGTAGGTGAAATCTGGCATGAAATTATCGTCCGCTGATGGTGCAATTTTTGCACAAGTTGATGACGCCCGATGATGGTGGCGAGGGTGATGAGGTTTTCGCTCTCCCAGATGCTTGTTGAGAAGAACGAATGACAAGATGAGATCGTGGCTACCGTGGCTTCGGAAGCCGGCGGGAATTTACAGCTCGCCAGCCAGATTTGCAGGGTTCGAGTTTTGTATGTCCATTACGGTTATTAAGAAGATTTTGCACTCGTCGTCGTCGTCACCGTCATCGTTGTCGTCGTGTGGGATGAGAGTGACAGTGAATTGAGGAAGTCGAGCCGCCGAACGCCTCCGGCTAAGATGACATGAAAGATTCTCCCTCTGCGGTCCCCGGGCCCAACACAGTCACAGGGCAGCAGACGCACTGTTCGGAGGCGCAGGCACGTACAGTCGACCTTTTCCATCGAAGGGACACCGGTTTTGCGCCGGCAAAGTTCGCTCCGGATTTTCGCACTGCACTCAATATCGAACTGTCAGTCACACTCAATCTAAGGATGATTGAAATGTTTTCCTTTTTGCGGTGAAATAAAACTTCAATCCATGGCGGTATCTGTTTTCCGTGTGCGGTTTCTGTGGAGGGGGTGTGGGGGGGAGGTGAGAACCGCCACCGGAAGCGGAAACGGGGCGACGAGGGGCGAGAGCATGGTGTGTAAATATATAAGTAGTTTGGCTTGGCAATGAAGCGTCGAAGGTTTAGAGCCGGATCCTCCCAAGAATCGTCGGTTTGCGGCTCGTTTCGGGGATTGGGGTGCGAAAAGAAATTGGAGAAAATGCAAGGGGGTAGCTGGTGGTAGGGGTCCAACGCCGGGGATTCGGACGGATGGATGGATAGATGGGTGACTAAGAAGCCAACAAGACTCCTTAAGACCAGGGCGGCCCGGTGGATGAGTATGTCTGGTGCAGACGCCATCCTACCTCAGCTTCACTGGAATGTGTACAGGAGAATGCAGGATTGATGATTGAAAGTGCTGCAAGCTACTGAGTGAAGACGTCGAATAAGATCCAGGACCGGTGCGGGGCGCGAGCGCGGTTTCACGAGGCGAAGTGTGCGGACTGTTATTATCTCCGTTGACAGAGCAATGAAGAGGAGATGCTGCTTGAACCAGCCTGCACCTCATAGACACACGCGTGCTTTCTCTCCCTCCCGTGCAGGGTCAGCGGGGTTTCGAAGAACCTTTGCGTCGAACGCTGCTCGGAAGCACCGTACCTGCGTATCGATTAGGTGTGTTCCCTTTGGCCCCTCGGCCTGCCGTTCGAAAGGTGACGGTGAAAACTCAATCAACCATTAGGGTGGCAACGAGTGGGACACACTTTGTAGTGTCCTGCTTCGGCAGCGTGGAGTATCCACGGCGGTGGCATTATAAACCAAATCATGCTTTCATGTCTCGCTAGCCCCATTTTTCAGACCCCTTCCCCCCTGCTTGGAGTGACTAACGGGAACCAGCTGGTGGATATCAGTTTCCATTTCAGTCTACAGGTTCAGTTTGCCCCCGCGGGCGATGCTCCTGTCGCTTATCATCTTACGGTGGCACTTTTGAAGACAGCATCCGATCAGCCACTGAATGACTCGAGCTCTCGAGTGGCGCATTCATGCGAAAAATCAGAACTTCGGATCTCACTCATCCTCTTTTTTTTTCGTTTTAGGTGCACATCTTTCCATAAAAGGTGAAAGAGCATTAATCTAATTTTAGCACGTTAGCTCGATTTCGGGGATAACTATGAATAGCTTAGCAATATGCCCAAGCGTGTTCCAGGTACTTGTTTTTATCTTGCGATAAATCCATTTGGTTTGCTAACTTTTTAAATCGACTAAATAATTTAAAATTATTTTGAATGGTTTTATTTTGTGAAGAATCTATTGTATGCAACATTTAACCAGTAGGAATATTCAAAAGTAGGGTGTTTTCAATCAAAGCAATTTATTAAAGTGACGTATAATTTTATTTATACAGGCAATAAACTTGGGCTCAAACATTCGGAAATCGAAAACGAAACCGTCCATAAAACTATGGTGGTCAATGACACACATTCCAAGCCGATGAGATGACGGTCGCTGCCAAAGTTCGTATCCGGCCTTTCTAATGGATAAAAATCGAAGCGGACGTTGACAAGAACTTTAATCATGATTGACATCTTGTTTTGCCATGAGTGCAATCCGCCTGACCGTCATCTCTTGCACTCGTCATTCGGCCAATGCAACCGAAGGGTTGCAGTGTCTCGATGGCCCCCTCGAGAAACCCCGGGACCGTCTTACCGACTTGCCAGTTGCTTGCTCGCGCGTCTGGAAGAAACTGGCACACTACTCTCCACTGGCTTCCAGATCCGGTGAGCTTCGATCATATTCGTCGCCGGGCTGCTTTGGACGCGCGTGTCAATCATGCTGACGTCCAATCACCGGGGGAGGATTATAGCGTAATGACGCATCAACGCGGAACGGAAATGGAACGTCGATGCGCCGCGTTCGGTGTTGGCCCTTTTTTTTATCTCTCCTTCGACCTGGTGAGGTGAGGGTGGCCCTAAGGTGTGTGTGTACGTGTCGACGCAACATGTGCGACAGAATTCCGCAAACCGTACGGGGAGCGTTATTCTCGAATCTAACAAAAAAAAAACTCCTTTTTTTTGTCTTCTGCCGCGGCTCTTTTTTACTTCCTTCGTCTCGCAAAGGGCAAGTTGCTGGCTCCCTTCGGTTCGCTGGCGGCCCCTGTGGAGTGTTTGCCTCTGTGTCGCCGATTTTCCCCCATCGCCAACTCGGCGAATCGATGTTGGGGTCCGGGGCGTTCGGAGATAAATCACTTAACACCGGATCATTTGTCAGGCGGAAATGTTTTCACTTTCGATAAGTACCAAAAATCACCTCCGCGGGACGATGTATGTACGAGCCGTCGAGTGCAAAGTGCGTTCTGAGCGAGGGTTGCTTTGTTTTCTGTGTTTTTTCTTGCGTTCTTTTTTTTTGCGTAGCAAATGGAACGAATATCTGAATTTTACTGAATTTGAAAACACAGAACGACGGCTGGTTTTTGTTGTTGTTGACATTTTTGGTTTTTGTTTTAGTGAGACTGTCGCATCGACTATTAATTTTCGCAGTGTTTGTCGTACATGATTTAAAACGAAGTGTTGTCATCAAAAAGATTGAAAATTGTTGTGATGAAAAAAAAAGTCTCCCTGCATGAGCATAAATTGGCAGGTTTTAATTTTCTGATTTTCATTTTCATTCTTTAGTTGCGTAAAAGCACGTAGATATTAAGAATTTGAGAGGGCTGTTATGTTTAAGTCAGGGAAAAAAATTTCACTTTAATCACGGAAGACTGTTTGGGTTTTAGTTTAAAGAAACGGACAAGTTTCGATAGTGAAATATGATGAACGAATTAAAAAAAAAACAGTCACGATAAATTTGGCTTTTTTCAGTGGCAGAAATTATGAAACTACTTTAAACATTGTGATAATTTATTTTTTAATGCTCCATGCTACATAGAAAGGGTACTTGCTTTAAAGGCACGTTTACATTGGCTCGTAAATATTCGCGCTGTGCACATGTCGCTGGACAGCGCCGATGTTTGGCTTTGTTTCCTATAATTAATGGATTGTGTAAAATGAGCTGCCCGGGTCGTAACGGGTTTAATCAGCTGCAGAGCTGGGGCACGGCCAGTGCTGCCAGATATATCATTACGTTCCGTTTCGTTTGATCGTGTCCCATCGATTCGCGTTCCCTCCGTGAACTTGGGACGGGGCGGTGAAGGGAAAAAACCGCCGAGGGAACGAGTTGACGCTCGTTTGCATTGGCTTGATTGACGAGTAGTTTTCGCTTGGCTTTGGCAGAGTGTCTTGAGGCAGGCGGAGGCGAACCGATGCCGCCCTGTCACAAGGAAACGCGGTATCCAATGTTTCCCAGCGGAACGGCGGGCGACACAGGAAGTGGAACGGTGGTGGACAGTCAATCCGTCATCATTGATCTTCTTTCGATTTTCCCTCACTCCACCTCGGAACGCTCCCCCCCCACCGTTATCCAAACAGTGGACCCTTTTTTATTATTGCGCTTGACCCGCTTCATGCGCTTCGATTCCTCGATGTCACGTCGATTGGCGACGTTTAGTGCTGTGCTTTAGCGGAAAGCAAAAATCTTCTCAACGGAAGAAATGGCCGCGGCGAGGGGTCAGGGAACGGGAGATATCCACGTCGCACAAATTGCACCGTCCGACGGAACTGCGCGCAGCCGAAGGGCCTCCGATCCTCATTCTCTAGCACCTTTTCCCCGCCCTCAACGCACGCCTTCGCCCACCGATGCAGTCCAAACATGGCGGTGCAGCCGGAGCGGTAAAAATAGCATTAAAATGTCAAACGTGTGATGATTTGTTTGATTGATAAGGGTTCTCTACTCTTTTTTTTCTGCGCGGCTGTGGCAGTGTGCGCGTTCGCTGTCCGCTTCTATTTCTTCGTCTTCTTCCTCCTTTTTTTTAAAGACGGTTGCTTACTCAGCCGCATACGAAGCCCGGACAATCTCGTCCATCAACGTCAGCACTTGAGCTGTCTCGTTGATTTCGCTGTCGATCGAACTGCATGCAAATCCTGACCCATTCGCACCGTTTCGGCGGGTGATACTGACATCCAGGTGAACGGGGATGGTCGGGGCGGGAGCCTGCAGGGAGCCTGTCCTGTCCCGGGGTTTCTGCAGCCGGTGGGTGGCTTGGGGGACGACGGCCAGCTCGATCAAATCGATCAATCGGGGGCTGATGTTGTGGGGGTTTGGCAAAAGGTGGACGAGAATTCGTCGTGTGTGTCAGAGCACATCAAAAAGTTGTTTTTTATCTTTCATTGCCCTGCTTGACTGATAGGAGTGGAAAGGGAACGCGTGCGTTGGGGTTTGCTGTTGCAGAGAAGGAACTTATTTTCAGCATCAATTAATTGGGCTTGGCGAGATGGTCAAACATAAAGTGGTGCAATTGATTCCGATTCATTTCGAATGAAGACATTTTCACACTTGTTTAACTAATTGAATTTGCGTTGTTGCTTAGTTCTATAAACACAATTGAAGAATTGCAAGCCTCGTTGATAAAAATTAAAACAAACGTCAGTTTATTTCCAAGGTTCATATGAAGACTTTACGGAAATTCAACAGCTAAAATCTATTATCGTTTATTTTACTAAATTGTTTGACAATTTAACGTATACCAGAGCCAATAATTCATAAAATGCATCATACAATGGTGTACATGATCTGCGAGGAAACCCATGTTCATCGTTGAGGATGCATGCATGTCTCACATTTTGGGAACTGCAGTTCACTGGAACTGCCCCTGAGACGAGCATCAACGACGCTCGGGATTGCTCGTACTCGCGCTTATAATTATTTAATCAAACAGATTTATATTTATCGATTGAATTGAAATGTGTTTTATTTGTGCAACGATGATTTTAATGCCCAACCCGCTCTCCGTCCCCCTCCCCCGGTACGCCGGAATTGTCCGAAAATGTGCAGTGGATCTACGCGGCCCGTTGATTTAACGCATAAAAGCCACGCCAAGGACGCGACGGATTGCTTCGGAACCGACAGGGTGATGGGTGAATGTTGTTTTACGAGAATTGCTGCACGGAAAACGGGGGAAACCTGCTACGCGACGGGTAATCGGACGGACGGGAACGCGACGGGATGCGTGTGTAAATTTATATGCAATTCGTACATCAACCGGATCCCTGATTGATGCATTACAATAATTATTTGCAATTCCGATGGTCAAACTTGTTGGCGCGAGTGGTGCGTGTCAGTAGGAGCAGGGGGTGCACCCGGGGGATGCACCGCCTTCCCATTCCCGGCAAGCGGCTTGAATGCTGCGGAGTGCATTTTGCGCAAAATGCACTCGCCCGTTCGGAATCGATCGAACGACTCCCGTTAAGCGACATTACAACCTCCCGGCACTGTGATCGATTCGTGAGCGCGACGTTTCCGGTCCCCGTTCCGGGAACTAGGTTATGAAGATAATATCTTCCAGGGCAGTACAGGTGGAGACGGAGGGCAGGTGGATCCGACATTCCAAAGTCGCACCCGCTTAACCGAATACCATCTATCAATCGGGAATGCAGCAGCAGCAGCAGCAGCAGGTACGATTAGGTTGACGCCAGTGCCAGATCGCTGTCTAAACGCAAACACGCTCAGCATGCACCCATCTCCAAACGGTCGGTGGATTAAAGGGCACTCCGACGGGTGCGCTTATCGCACCGAAATAAGTAGGGTAATACCGACCGGGATTCCCGGGGCCATCCGTCGGACGCTCCCAGTTGACATTCGAAGCGCGGGCGGAACGTCACCACACCGGGGGAACATGAAAGAATGATGAAGACGACAACGATTATTACGTATTTATGATAACAATTACCATTGCGATTGCGATAATCGATAGCATAAATCCCGACGTCTGGCGTAGGGTGGTGTGGCTTTGCTCAATCAAAACGCCCGGCCCGGTTGGAGCTTTGCCGGTGTAACCGGGGTACGGGCACACTGCATACGGGGAGTCAATTTAATAAAGAGAAAATCCCTCCTCCCAGCGCACCAGCTGGTGAAGATGCAGCCATGTGCACTGCAGTCGAAGGTGAATCGGCTACCGGTGGGCCTGATAAGACTGATAGCCGTAAACAATTCGACTGATGAACGAATCCCGATGATCATTGTCAATGGGTAAGCGAAGATCAAAAGGATTAAAGAGTCGGAATGGAGTTGACCAGGTCAACTGGTGGTGGTGGTGGTTGTGGTGCGGTTTGACCGGAACCAGGATGCGGCAAGGATCACACGGACGTTTGCCCTTGCGTTCCGGCAAGAGCCAGGGCCCGTTCAAGCGAGTAGCAGCAGCAAATACAGCTCGCAGGCTGCTGCCAGTGTAGAGTTTTGCTGCAGCTTGCACTGCTGCATAATAATTCAAAATATGGACATCTGGACGGATTGGATTTGATTTATATTGAATTCGAGAAAATTAAACGAGATTTCAAACCATTCTCTTTGGCCGTCCGTCCATGCGCACACACCCAGCCACATGCTGGTGTCCCCGGGACGGATCCGAGAGCTCGCCCGACCGACCGTACGCCGAACCCGGGGACGGTTCGTCCGATCCCGGTGGCACGGCGCCAGTGGAGACACTCCGGCTCCGGCAGGCGCACTGGCACAATGATAGTAATTATAATTTATGTATAGAAATTGTACGGACTATGCAGAAAATCCTAATCACTCACATCAGCCGGTGCCAGGTTCGCCGGGTTTGCCAGGTCTGTCGATTGGGCGCACCGTGTGGAAGTCCCACTCCAGCCCACCGGGCACTGGAGCAATATTTATTGACAGACGACGACTCGATGCACGTAATGCATGCGGCGCAGCCGAATGCCGAATGCCGATGCGTTCTGTTTCTACTCACGGGCTCCGTGCAGTCGCATGCCACGTCCGTTGTCGTTTTGCGATTTTGTCGATTAGGGTCTTAGGCAGAGGAGACTGGGTGCGCATTTGGGTGCATTCGTCGGGAGCCTCCCGTTTGTGTGTGTGGGTGTGTGTGTTTGTAAATTATTATATGTATGTGCAGATAATGGCAAATCATGGCGATCGGGACCGGTCGGGAAGCGGCAAGTGCCGTGGCCAGGCCCCGCGTCCGTTTGTGCGCTTACCACATAATCAAATTGCTGCACTTCATGGATTGCATTTTATTGATGCATTCCGTTTACCATCGGTAATCACTCCGCTCGATTACTGGGCTCATCCGCATGGGGGAAATTTTCCGTTGTACTGTGGGCAAGGCAAGCAAGGCAAGGCAAGAGCAAGGGGGCGTCGCGAGTTGTGCTAATTACTTAGGTTTTTTTTTAAACCATTGTGAACGGAAAGTAATTTTCCAGCATTTAGGCAATTCGATTATGCACCAGACGATTTTTTTTACCCATGGCATACTCTTGAACTGGAACTACTCTGGTAGTTCTACTACTTCACATAGAAAAAAAAAACACTTATTCAATTTCTATTTAAAATTTAAAATAATCCTTTAAAACTGAGTCTGATAACCTAATATCTGAGTTTGATAGTTTACCGTAAATTTTGTCCAGCATCAAATTACCAAACAATCTTTCTTAAATGCGCAGAACTTATAAAGTTAGTTTGAATCAGATTAGGCAGAAAACAAAAATGCTGATCTAGCTGAAGAGCAAACTGATAACGGTTTTTTTTGCAGCTGAGAGTTTAATGTTAATGTTGAGAAGACATCAATTGCCTGCTTTGTTTGCAAAAGTGTGTTTCATGTAAACAAGCGAAAAGAATTATTCATAGCATTAAATATTTTGATTTTGATACATCTCCGGGAATCACCTACTATACTCACCATTCCTTGCATAAAAAGGGTATTTTTACCGTTTAAAACCACCTTAGCCAGATGCTGCAATATGTTTCTCTGACAAAAAGAAAAAAAAGCTTTGATAGAAGATTGTGTCACCATCGGACAAATTGCTGACATTGCATTCCTGTTTGGGAAAAATTGACCCATAAACTGGATTCTCGTTGTCCCAAAGGTGCAAGAATCCCATGACGAAGCTGGCAGATAGAAACATTGCGGGATTCGCCGCCCGACGAAAAACTCGCCCCGTCATCATCGTTCATTCGAGCTGACATCAAAAACCGAGTCCGAGATGGCCTGTCGTGCGATCCATCCATCCGTCGATGAATCAATCCAGCGTCTCTAAGAGTGGTCCGTCCGTCCGTCCGTCCGTCCATCGATTCATCCCCGCCTTACCTCCCTCTGCCCTCGCGAATGTCCGTCCGAGGAATTGATTGATTCGTTTTGTCAAGTTGGATAGTTTCCAGCGGCGCACATCGCCATCACCGTCATCTTCCACGGTGGTTTTGCGGCTCGACTCAGCCCGAATGATTTCTGACGCGGAAAAGTGTTTTGTGACTGGTCTGATAAGGATTTGGCGATTGCGGTGCGCTACGTTTCGATTCGGTGCGTCCTCCTCCAGCGAACGTTCGAAGACGAAGACGACCGAACGTTGGAGTTCGCTGTGACGCTGTGTCTTTCCCTTCCTTTCTTTCTTCCTGCCCCGGAATCGCAATCGGATCGATATGAGTTGAGCGGAGTTGATTATGATTGTGATGAAGATAGAGAGCCCTCCGCCGGCTTTGGAGGCTCTTCAGTGGGCTAAGCGTGGCGGTGAGGGCCTCTCTATCAAGGCATCAATCCGCTGCGAGCTGAAGCGGTTTTGCTCAACGCATCTTCCGAGCGCAACTTCGAAAGACTGCTGTGAGTTTTGTTTTGAAGTTTCTATCATCATTATCATCATCGGCATCATCGGCAGTCCTAGCGGGCGGGGGTAGAACGGCGCAGGTTCATTCTTTTCATCAGTCGGTAAGGATCAACCGGAGCAGACAGCTGTGCGATCGGAGGAGAGTGATAGAATAGCATCCAAGACCGACAACCGAAATCGAAGGAGCGTGTCTGAAGGAGGATTCCGTTCCCGCTCAGATCCACCGGCGCTTCTAATCCCATCGTTTCTGCTATTCCGTGTCTCGTGGGCTACAATTTTTGACGATAACCCATTCGTCAAAGGATGAAAACACGCTGTTCGTTGAAGAACGGAGAAGACCTGCGGTTTCTCCCATTTTCTTCTAGTGTTGCACACAGAAAGAATGAATGTTTTATTAATTGAACTGTCAATACGGAGATGATTTATTTACGCTGTTTCGTGAGGCATGTCTATTGTTTGGGTTCGACTGTGTAAAGAATGTACCACGAGAACTGTTTCGTCTGTAGTTTGGATGATTGACGGGATTGTTCGGAATTACGTTCTGATGAAGAATGTTAAATGCACTTAAGGAGTTTTAAAAATACATGAAACTTAAATTGTTTCTTTTTTTCCATGTGTTTATTTGAAAACTAGATTCGAGTTAGACTCAATCAGAAAAAAAAAAAACATTTTTATGCGGTAAAAGACTCTTTCTCTCTTATTTATTTTTGTTACAGAATTCCGCCTCTGTTTAGATCTCGTTTTTCCGCCAGTGCAAGAGCACAATCTTCTTTTCCAACCTGAGCAAAAGTTATGGCAGCCCCATCATAATGATTTCCCTGGTGGGAATTATGCCGGAGGAAAGTGGCCGTTCGGTACGTGTTTCGCGAGGAGCTCCGTCTTAAAGGCAAAGTGAACACTAAACTTCCTCACCCAAAAGGAGCAGACGCCCATCACTTCTCGTCACTTCGGTACCAACGGCGGCCGACCGGACCGGAGTGTTCTACTGACGGATGGCACGTGAAAAGTATTTCAACGCGCTCCACAAATCCGCTCCCAAACGACTGCCCCTCGCCTCCCCCTCCACCCTCTGAACGGATCGCCCGGGCAGGCATGTGTTTGGATGATGAAATGATTGATTTGATTTATTGCAAACACATGGAACGGATAATTCATCACAATGTGGACTTTTGCGTGCTGCTGCTTCTGCTGCCTGCTACGTGTGCTGTTTCGGGACGATGGTTTCCTTACTTCTCGCTCTCCCACGCGGAGAACCCGCAGCGGTGTTGGCAATGGAAAACTCGCCAGAAATAACGAGATGCCATCAGTTTTGGAGGCGTGAAGAAAACGTCACGCAGCATAGAAGGGGCGAGACGAGTGAAAATAAAACACACAACTGCTTGCTCTCGTGTGAACCGCGTGCGGCCGATTGCTTTTGCACAATGTGTTCCGAGCGAACGTGCAGCATGCAACGGGATGTGCATCGAACTCCCGCCACGGCCGGAATGAAGGAATCGTCAATCGCGAATAGACTGACATCTACACACCAACCGGCGGTGACGTTGGGCAGCGGGACCTGGAACCGGTGTCGGTACGTTTCGAGCAACATCTTGTTCGTCAGCCAACACAGGCGCGAAAAGACACTGGATGCACTTCCGTTGACATCCGAAATGTGACAGGCGCGCTAACGAATGCATTGGCAGCGTGTGGTGGGTTTAAAAAGTTTGTAGCTCCCGGCTCCAATGTATCGGAATGTTCACTGTACGTGTTGCGTCGTATCTGTCAGCGTGTGCGCCCCGGGTTAGTGCGAGTCGTTGCCAAGCATTTTGTAACGAGATTTCGCTTCCAGTGTCGGCCAATGGGGTACCTTTGCGTTAAACTGCATTGTAAAATTATAATGTCGTATTTGTTTCTTTTTTAGATATGAATTCTAATCCACGATAAAAAACAAAATTCAACCAGACCTCTCGTCTCGCCAATGTGACTCGACGCTAACAGTTTAGCGACCTTTCTATCACCCAAAGTTGCTCCTGCCATTGAATAAGGCGAACTGGAGTCGAAACATAAACCTCACCGTCAAAAGAGCAAGTTTTGCCTGTGCTTTTCACTCCCGTACATAAATCGACTCGCGCTCAGGCAAACCCTAGCCTCCGAGGAAATCATACAGGCAGGAGTGTAGACACACACACAAACAAGGGTGTAGACTCTTTGAGAGGGTGGGCCAAGGGATGGAAGGATTAGTCGTAGAACAAAGGCACAGAACAGCGCCAGGTATCGAGGTTTAATGGTTTCGATTGTTTCGTATCGAAAACTTGAAAGCCCCCACCAGCCAGCGTGTTCGGGCGCGAAACGGTGGCATGTCTGTGGATCATTTGTTGGATGTTGATTTTCCACTTTTCTTCGAGCGACGGGCGAGGATTCTGGTTTGCCGCCAGCAAAATGGAAAGCGACAATACCGTCGTGACCCGTTCGACGAAAGGGAAAATTTCTCACCGTGATTGATTGTCACCGTTCCCTTGTTTCGTTATGAGTGTTGGAGTTTTCTTCATTTGCGGAACTTTTTTTTTTGTTGCCCTTTGTTTGTTGATCAGTTCCCCGTGTTTGCTGTTTTGTGTTTGAATGTTTCGTGAAGGATTTGCATACTTGAAGGAGGCGTTCGAAAAGGAAAAGGTAAACTAGTAAAAAAAAAAAACTTGCGAAACAGAAGAATAACTAATCGTACACTTCTCTCCCACCCCCGGGTATGGCTAAACTTTGGTGCCGATTTATGGCGACTTGCTCCGGGGTCGACTTGCAAATCAATTTTCTATCGCGCATGGAAACGAAGCGTTTTGACGGTGGCGGAGCCGGAGTTCTTTCTTCCAGACATTAGCGGAGCCATAAACGGGTCATTGATCGGCGCGTCTAGTGGCGCGTTTGGGAAGGGAATTGCTTTGCCAGCCGTACGCAATTCGACAGTTCGCACATCATAAAACGTACATTACAGCATTGCACGCACTCAGAGGCGCTTGTATTCGACACTCCGCGGTTGATGGTTCCACTTGGACCTCCAAACACTAGGACTGCCTGCTACCTCCCATCCTTACCCGACTCCGAAAGCCGTTTCAGGAGCGCGCAAAAATGCGAAAGTGCCCATTTCCCGCACCCGCGCCTCGCGAGGCAAATGGAGAAATAAATGACTCACGATTTACGATGCACACTGACATATTGTCATTTGGCGCTGTTGTCATCGGTGGCATCGTTCACGTCGCTCATAACTGTATGTTTCGCATTCGTTCGGCGTAGCCAGCCGTCCCTTCAGTCACCCCTCTTGCTGCCCGTTCTGGCACTAAAAACATGATCAGTTTCAGGCAGACCACCGCCAGGCTGCGAACTCGGTACGAATGTTTAATCTCGTCCCATATCGATCAGATTGTGAGCTGGTTGAGCGAGCGCATGAGGACATTTTGATGAGTTTTCCAGCGGAACCCGGCGTCATGGGGGTCGTTTTCCAGCGCGAGCCCGCGACAGTTGCCATTAATCAATGGATGATTGTAGGATTTTTGTCATCAAACTAATCAGTCTCGTCGTGATACGACAGGGATGGAGTGAAAAGGATGGTCGATCAAGCTGAGCCGAGCACGAGAGCATCAATGCTGATTGCGAATGATTTAAAGCTTTGTTTGTGCAATACATAGAATGTCGGTCATGAAAGGTTGGCAGAGGACAGAGCGAGTTGGTGGAGGTGTTAATTTATGACGATTTCATGACGTATTATAGTGCATGTTGTGTAGTTTTCAATCGTTAAAATGTCAGTTTAATGAAGCGAACATTAACAGTATTGACAGGGCGATATTTTCATTTGACGGAATGGTGTTCAGTTTATTTATAGCGTTTATGATGCTCAATGGTTTTCTATTATACTTAATCCGTGATTGGTTTTAGTTGTTTTTCCTGCTCGTTTGTATTATTATTATTGGTTTTATAAAATATATCGGACCCCGTGGCTTTCATAAATCTTAAACGTAAGTTTAAGAACTAGATGAATCGATGAACTAGATGACCTAGATTTCGGCAAGGTAATGTTGTCTCCATCCCGGAGAGCTGTGTTAGGAGCATAATTTGGAATTTCGGAAATCAGATTAGGGACTTCAATATGACGTCACAGTCATTTTTGTAAAATCATAAGCTTAGCGGTGGTTCTTCTTCTCTCCAGCGGGAAAAGACTTAGGAGAAGGCAGTGAGTTCGATAAATAGGGAATCATTCCTGGCCTCAAGCTCAGCTGAAAATATTTGAAGGAAGATTGAATCTTACACTCAATTTTTCTTGCTTTATTTTGTTTGTTAGATGTTTCCGAAGCATTTCGCATTTTTGAATGCCATGCATCATAAAGCTTTCTATCTAATTAGGCGTAATGTTTAAGATAGCTAGAACAAAATACCTTCATCTCAAAATACAAGATGACTAAACTCTACGCAATGGTTGCCCTTGCAGGAAATCGCTTTAATCCGTTTCCTCTTATAAAACCGCGAATTAATTTGAATAAACTCGTCTGGTCGGTAAGCTAAAATCCGCTTACCGATCACGCACGCCGCCGGGAGGGAGCATGTGCATCTGCGAACCGGTAGCATATGGCAGCATTACCCACATCTCACTCCTGACATCGATCATCTTCCCGTCAGAGATGAAAGTACGGCGGGTACCACGCAGCGATCTCTCCTCCCCCCAGTCCCCCACACCCCGCAAAGCGTATGATCACAGCAGCCGTCACCGGAGCATCGCGGCATCGCGTCGGTTGTCCGCAAGATTAATTTACCATCTCCGACAGGCGACAGCCGAATCGCAATACGCAATTAGCGAATTTCACAAATACTTTCCTTGCACACCCCTCCTTGAGACTACATGGTCCGGCGTTCATGATCGAGCACGCCGAGGATCGCTGACGAAAAATATCTTCACGCATCGCATCGCTCGTATGCGTTTCCTCGTCTTTCGGGGATGTTGGACGGAGCTGGTGCAGGAGTTTTTTTTACTCTTTCGTCCGTATATTCGCGGATGATGTTGTGGCGTTGCAAGTGTCAGCGAGGAATTTTCACTTTGATCCTTACCAGCGCACACAACACTTTCCCGTGGTCCTTGCTCCTTTTTTTTTTTTGCTACGTTCGTGCAACTCTGCGACCATCTCACCCCGGGTTATGCTGTTGTAGTTGATATGTAGCTCGCGCGTCTACGAGAAGTATTCGTTCCTGTCACCTTTGCTCTGCGTCAAACTTTCGGCGTAAGGCTTTGGCGCACTTCGTCTTCGTCGGCCGGTGACATTTCACAAGGCCGCAAACCCCTTTCGCTTACCAAACGCTCGGTCCATTTTGCAGGGTAAATTGTTTTCATAGCGCCTGTCGGTGTTAATTATGCCGGCCGCGTAGTGCTCCGATTGATAAAAGTGCGTACCGCTTCCCCGTTGCTTTATTTTTTCCTCTGGGACCCACACGGTAGGTTCATTGATGTGAGTGTGGTGGATCTTGAGGACATGCGGGTTCGTGGAAGCATTCAGCCAAGTCCATGGGGTGTTGGGTGTGATCCAAAAATATACAATATTTAACCCCCCCACCCCGGTCGCGACGTTTCGAAAAACCAAAAACCGAAACAAATGCGAATACACAGAAGCTGTTTGAAAATCGTAACGGCATGTATTAAGGGAGAAAATAAAACCATCACCACTAAATGGCGTCGATCCGTTTAAAAGATCATCAAATTTTGGGGTGCCGTTTATTCATCACCGTGAGCAATAAATTAATCTTCTCCACGAAGATTTTCCCAGCTCCTGCGCTTCCTCAACCACCCCGAGGGACGAGGAGCGCTCGCTTTCTCGAGCTCGCCACCGGCTGGCAAGTATATTTATTTTCTGGCGTCACCGTGGATGCAGCGTACAGACGGGCCTAAGTTTGAAAAAAGAAGTTCTCCTGTACAACAATTCTATCCCCACATCCCCCCGTTTGAACGTCTCGGACGGCGGTTGACGTATAAATTTCACTTTGTCCATCGCGGGACCGTTCGCGCTCTCTCGCCTGCCGCATTCCTTTCGGTGGAAGCTCACCCGGTCCCGGACACCAAACGAACCGGCAAAACAGGATCATCATCTAATCAAAGAAGTTGCTTACAAATTTTGTGTGTTATTTTAATTGCGCTCCACACGGGGGAAGCTGAAAAATGCGGAGGCGTGCAGGTCGGCTTCTCGTCGCGTGAGGAGCGTTGGAAAACGCGTTCGCGTGGACGGTCGGGGAAGTGACTCAATGATTTATAGACGACAGTGAGTGAGGTTTTTTCACTCGAAAACAATTCATCTGCAAGCGGGAGTGGGACGTCGGAAATGAGCCACTTTGTGCACGGTGGGATTGGGAAGCAAATGGACAGAACACTTTTAATCAGAATTCATTAGGAATACGTACTTTTCGTTGGATTGGTTAGACGAAAAATGAGGACATGAGAACATTGAGTTCAAAAGGTGGTAATTGATTTTAAAACTTGATACCATGTAGCCGGACGAACTGAGAGGACTCAATGCCGTATTCGTAAAGAAAAAGTTTGGGAAGAAATCATCGCACCTATCATTGTTCTGAAAAATTTGGAAAATATATACTTCTTTTGACCTCACGATTCAAAATGCATAGCACATATTTTTTACAAAAAGGCAACGCGGCATCAATAATCGCCTCCAAAAATAGGGACAGAAAAATCATCCGACCTTGCCCCGTTTTGTACCACTTTCCCCCGAGGTTGGCGCATTCGTAGCCCGATGGAGCGACAGTGACTGAAAGTGAACGGCTGAACTGTCACGATTGGATGTGAATTATGGAGATGAATTGCGGCGCGATATGTCTTCATCATCGTCTAACGCCGCCATCATCAGCCGCAGTGTCGCATATTTTCGGCGTTTCGGCGGCATTTGGCAAAAGTAAAAAAAAAAATGTCACGTCTTGGTGTGGTGAGTTTTTTGTTGTTGCTTCCTTGCCTCCCAGCGAGACGGAGCGGGACTCAAACTCCTTCCCCTCTTCTTGCTCACAACGTTTGGCCCAGTTGGATGGACAACAAACGGCGAGAATGCCAGTTTTCATATTTATAGTCAAACGATCGCCACCACCACCAGCGTTTCGGCATTTGGATGTGTGTTGCCTTGGAGCAGACGGATCAAAGTCTAGTAAACCCCACGGCGTAACCCTTAGTGAGATGAAAGGAAAATGCTCAGTCCACCCGGGAGATTTGGGTTCACGATAGTGCCAACGTGCATTTTTTTTTTCGTCCGTCCAGCAGGGATTTTGTGTGCGGTATAATGGAGTCGCGAGCAGGATCGTGTGAGATGATTTTTCATGTCAGATAAATCGATCGTTCCGGGGAGGTCTTATCGATCAGCGTATTTGTAGACATTTGGTGGACATAACCAGACCGTGGGGCGGGGTGGCTTGAAAGGAATCACAATAAAAACATCAACTCTTGCAAATTGTCCTCAGAACGTATGTTTGTTGTGGGAATGGCATGGGAATAGATCATGTCCGTTGTACAAGGTTCGATTATTTCGTCCCGAACGATCTTTATCAAATAATAACATAACTTTTGAACGTATAAAGATTTTGCTCTGTGTTATGTTACAATTGTGCAATATGGAGTTTAATTCTGTATTAACGATATGAAATATGAATAATTTTCAAATTAGGTTATCTGTCTTTTATTAGTTATATCTGCAGTGCGAAAAGCCACATTACATCTTAAACAAATTTTTGCTTTTTGCTGCAAATTTCAGTTGCTGTGTGTGACTTAAAAAAAAAACTTAAAATGCAACTGATTGTGCCTAATATTTGGTCACTTCCAGTCGCACCGCAACACACCGCTCATCAATCTGACCAGATGTATTTCAAATGTCTCGTAATTTATTCAAATGCACCCAAAATGAATAATGGGCGATGGCAAACAAATGGCCAAACCATCTGTCCATAATCGTCATCATTATCACGTTCATAAGCCGCCCGGAACCAGACGCGCTGCCTGCGTTGAACGTGGCAGAAATGTGTCCGCCGCCACCGTGGAGCTGTGCGTTCACCCGGTTCGGCTGGCAGAATTCGAAAGGGTTTCTCTCGCAGGGTGTCATTCCGTGCCCGGCCGTGTCGAATCGTACGCCGTTGCAGCGAGCGCACCTCGCCCTGGTGATTATTATTATCACATCCAACATTAACGCATCTGATTGGCACTGTCACTCAAAAAGGGGAGTAAATTTATCCGACGCGTCAGACAGACGGACGTTGCAGTAGAAGCAGCAACGAGGCCAGCGTGTTCCCTTCTCGGGGAAGGGATGGAAGGGAGCCGGGGACTCTCCGTGTGCGTTTTCCCTCTACCGAAAGTGTAGCAGTCAGTCAGTCAGTTGTTTTCGCTCGTCTGACTCTCGGGATCGCAATGCAGCAGCAGCAGCATCATCATCATCATCATCATCAGCAACACCATCCTAGAGATGGAGGCAAGTGAAGGCGCGTATTTGTTTTACGTGTCACGCCACTGCCACAGCTCCCTTTTTGCCAGAACTGGGCTGGATGTCGGCGCATTCGATGCACCAGTCCGTCATTCACCAGACGGAACGGAGCGAACGAAGAAAGCACCGCAGACACTTTCCCTCCTGCCCGAAATGAAATGCATCCACTATCATATAAATATCACGGGGTGCATTTTTTTTTGTTCGTCTTGCCGTGTTGAAGCGACAAATGAAACAAAAATAAATGATCCACACAACTAAATGACACCAATTTGTAGCCCGCCGCGGTGCAATAAAACGCTCACGGATAATGATTGTTATTAGCGGTTTTGGCGTTTCGTTTTAGGGCCCGGACCTGTGCGAGGGGGGGACGAAGTCGCGACTCGGCAAAGGGCAGACACACGCTACGGACCCTCGGAGGCAGGGCAGATCTTCGCCCGGTGATTGAAGCCGCTAATCACAGCGCAGCTGTTCCTCTGCCTCTGGTCCGAGAAGCGGGAGACCCCTTAGAGGAAGCAACAAATTCTCGACTCATCACGAGCCGCCAACGTCACCTCGTCAGCGTCAGTCATCGGTGGAAGCAAAGGCTAAGCCGCTCAGCCAGCCATTCCAAATGTCACACGCTGCACATTGGGCGTTTTGCGCACCGGATCGTTGCAAATATGCACCGACGTGTCAGACGGTCGAGTGGATCGTAGCGCTGCAGTTGACTTTGCCAGTCATTCCGTCCGTCCGTCAGCCGCTGGTGCAGCTCGTTGAGTGCCATGATCGAGATTTCATGACGGTGTCCGTCACCGTCGCGTCGTCGTCACCAGAACACCGGTAGACCTTTCCGTGCGACGATGAGGTGTAAAAATTCAACGGCGTTTCGAAAAAACGGGAAGAGAAAAACAGGCACATCGCGCACGAGCTCGAGAGAGATCAATCAATCCGATTTATCCGCTTAGACAAACTGACAGCTTACAAAACGGAGCCAAAAGATCTTCTAGTTTCGATCCGGCCAGCCACTGGTGGCGGAGCGCAGGGGAACCATGCCTCGAAAAAACGCTGATTAACGATGTTAACAACATAATCATCGAAGCCGCAGCCCTGGAGTGGGCGATTGTGACGATCTAACAGACCCACCGTCACCGAAAAGTAAATTATGAAACATCATCGAGTTATTAAACGAAACAATATTGCGTGCTGTGGGCCCTGTGGCTTTGAAAGGCTTTGAAAAGCCCAGTTCCGATTCGGGCCGGATCGTCACGCGGCTCTCTATTTGGGCTAATAGTTGAAGATTGAACTTTCTATAGGTGGGCCTTTTGTTCGGGCCTTTGCGCTGAAAAGCGTGCGTACCCAACAACCATGAAAGACGCGATTGAGTGGATGATCAATCGCGATCTTGACAACACGAAACCACGACGACGGATTGGACGACGGCGGCGGCCAAGCAGCGGAACTTTTTTTTCGTTTTGTTTGAGTGGCTATCATGAGGCCCGTGTGACGAGGAAAGTGCGCCCTGCCAAAGCCAATCAATCGATGAATAAAGTCGTGCCTGGTTCAAACGATCGATTGCGATTAGGGTCTGCGCAAGCCGTTATTGGATTGCTTTGACGAGAGCATTGGTCGATTTTTGGCAAGGAGAAATTGTTGGCTGGAATTTGTCACGCAACGTGGAGAAACATTTGCTATTTGGCAATACAGAAAATGCATATCAAATTAAGTAATTTTTTCAACTCTGAGACATTTATTTTAAAAGTTCTTCTTTTGTTATTTTATTGCAAATTTCTTCTCCTTCATGGAGTAACGTCATGTAAACATGGAGTAAAGTAATGGAATGATCAATTTGGCTAAGCCTACCTATTAAGGGCTTACGTTACTTTTTACCATTAAACATTCGTGGAAAGTCAATGCTTCGTTCCGGGGGTAGTGGTGCGGTCTGGATTCAAGCCAACGCCGCCCGCGGGCTTGTGCCTCGACCCTCATGGGACGTGTTTGGGTTGGCGTGCGCGCTCGGCTATCCTGGACACCCAAAGTTATTGTTAATTTAGGATGGGAAAATATACCTGAGTTAACCTTAAAATATTAAATGATTGTCATTGGAGATCTGTAGTATCAGATTTTAGGATTGTTTCGATTAGGATAAATGTTGATTTTCTTCGACTGACGGATCCGTACCCAAGTTTTAAACTGGCAAGGCTAATCGCATAAGTTGAAGAATGAGAATCAATAATCATCAATGCTCATAGCCGTGAACAAGTTTTGGGAAACAACAAAATAGACGTGAACATGTTTTGGGGTTTTTTGGTTTTTAGAAAAATTAAAAAGTTAAGAACCGGCTTGAATATAGAAAAAGAATATATAGGAAAACATTGGCCACACAACGTCCTTCGTCCGGTCCTTCGCCTACGTTTACTTTCCTCTTATTACCCCATTCCATCCACTCGCCGTTAAATGCTTCACTGCACTCTCATTAGGAGGCGAAAAGTGGTCATTTATTTTTATTGGCGGAGATACATCCATCCATAAACGGTCGGTTTGCGTCGGGTTGAGGTACGGCAAGGACGCACCGGCAATCTTTGGCACTGAAATAGACTGCTCAACCTGGTCGGCGTGAGTTGAAAGCGGACGACTGACCGTCCCTTTCCCATGTGTGCGCGATCCTGTGAGCCCACGTGGTCCGTCATAAAGAATCTCTCGCGGCTTTTCTCGGAGAAAGTGCACACCGACAATCCGCCGTCGATCGACGGTTCTGTTTTGCTTTCTCTTTCACTTTTTTCTGTCTCTCTCTCACACACTCTGTCTTTTCCACACATACACGACCAGACAGTAATTTTGAGGCACATCGTTCAGGATCATGAAGCCGAGCACCGAGTGGACCGAGAATGGATTTTCTCCGTCTCCGTGGGCGGGATGGGCACAAATACGTAAAATAATTGCTCGAGCTTCGAGACGATGATGCAACGATGACGACAGCAATAAGGCCGGTCCGGTCCTTCCATCGAGCTCCGGCGTTTCGAGCACAAGGAGCTGCAGTTTGTCCAAGGCGACGAAGCCCCGGATGGACTCCCAGGCTACCACACGCTCGCCTGGTGGCAGTGGCGAACGTGGCCGTCACTGTGATGGAACGGGTAAAAACAAAACCATACATACGTTTCATTCGGGCACTTTTGAAAAAGGTGGGACTGCTGCCGGGAAGGATTCGGTCGGGGAATCGAGGAGGGTTAGATGGAAAATCAATAGCGGTGATTTTTATGCTACAGAACGCTGGAGATTGGTGGACGATTTTCATCCCTCGTCCCGCGTTGTCCTCTCGTGACCCTCACTCACTCGCCGATCCGGACGAGATGGTGATGGTTTCGCCCACTGACACGACATTTGACCGGCACTGCTGGACGGCGTTTTGGGGAGCGAGTTGCGGAGAGCGCATGAAAGAGAGCGAGATAGAGTGTGAGGGATAATGGGCGACCGAGTGGACTATGCTTTATTTGTTGCTGTTTTATGTTGGACATCAATTGTAGTCGACATTACCCGCGCGTGTATGTGCGGGACTCCCCCTGGCGCCCGGGTCCTTGGCTGGCACATCCTTGGCGGACATGTATCTTCCGTAAGTGTCTCCAGATGATCGGTCCGGTCAGGGATGAATCCGATAACCGGCGCATTAGGTACACAGGGATACGAAATGGGGTATACGTAGGTATACATATACTCACACACACTTCCGACTGGCGTGAGCTGAAAAACAAAGCAGTAGAAGATATGAAAATTAACGGTAACGACGATGGTTTGGCCAAAATAAGATGCGACATGTGAGAGTGGGGTTGAATGGACAACGACTGCAAACAGATGGAGGGAAAGGAGAAGTAAAGTAAAGGGTGCACAGGAAGAAGAGGATAGAAACAGTGAGAAAAAAAATGTCCCTCACAAAGTGTTTCTTCTTCCTTCCAAACGTGATCCATACGGTAGAGGAATGTTGGTTTTTTTCTTTCTCTCTCTCTCTCTTTCCGTGTTTTATCCTTGGGGCATTCTGAATCAATGTCCATTCCCGGTTCGGGTGCCGTATCCCAGCGGTCCAGCGTCTCCCATCGATCGCAAAGGGAGCACACAGACGGGTTAGAAAGGAGCTAAAAACAAGAGCGACATTATTAATATTGATGGATTCCATTTGCTGTATGAAAAGGATTATACACATTTTGTTTCGGATCAATATAAAAATAAACTGGATGGATAAACAACTCCACCAGAATAGGATTGCTGAGTGGTAGAAGAATAAGACTCAATGGAAAGTTTAGCTTGTTTGGTGTATTTAATTTTCAGAAATTATGGGGCTGTACATTTTGGATAGTTATGCATGAGCTGCAAATAAAATGCAATGTTCGTGGCTTGCCCACGTTTTGATTGATGATAGCCATGGGCGTTGAATAATGTGGCGGATCCTTGCGGATCTCTCACTCGTTAGATCCCGGTGCCATGAATCTTCGTAAGCGCAGCACGACACGACGGGCGGGTTTCGTCTTTCCGAAATCGATTTTCCCATCTCATTAACCTTTTCGTACTTTCATCGCATGCACGGTGCGTCCACCGCCAGCGCCACCGCTGGTTGCGATAATTGGATGCATTCTAAATCATCGCAGATAAGAAAATAATTTATTGCCCAAGGGCACCCCGATGTGACGATTTTCTTGTTCTTCTGCTCGAGACCCTGTTCGCTCGAGCCGTTTCGGGAGAGTTCGGGGAGATCTTCGACGGACGGGGCGGCGTTTCAGGTATCATCCTGGTGTCCCACCGATCGAAGTCACATGCTCTACGCCAGCCTTTGTTGGATGCCAGCGTCCTGCACTCATATATGCCGCAGCCGAGGAGCAAGAATGATTGCTCCCGAGCGCGTGGCACAGTGCAATTCGACTCCCGTGAAAGCTGGGCCAATATTTTAAGAAAATTTCTGACAGTGTAACGCTAACGCTGTGCCGGTTTACCGGGGGTCGCCTGGCCGGGACTCCCACTGTGTGCTCTGTGGCTTTTCCGTCTATCGTCGGGGTGCCCATTTGCTACCACGTTCTGTGGACAAAGTTGCATCTCGAGGGAAAACGATCCACGATCAGTCTGTGGGGTGTCGAAAATGAGTTTACATGGCATTGATTGTTTAACGTTGAATAGAGTTTGTAAAAGGTTATCGCATCAAGCGGTTAGAAATTGAAGTCAGAATTTTTACAGCTAAATTGGGGTTATGTTTCTCTGAATGAAGAGATTGCGGACCAAAGATGTAATGAGTAATTAGTGTTTAACATTATCTTCTAACGTGTTTCAAAATGAAATATTAAAAACTTCAATTAAGGATAACGGTGTTTTTTGGTTAATGTTTCGCATCTTGAATGATTGTTAATGAGATTGTGGCTATGAGGTTATAAAGTTGTAGGTTTAAAAATGAAGTTACTGGCCAGAAGACACGTCATTAGAATCTCGCGTCTGGAACCTGGGCGCGGTTAATCTACATCAAAATTTTTGGATCTAATCATGTATGCGTCCAACGGAAGGCGCTCCATGATGATGGCAGAAGAAATATGCCATCACGTGGTCTGTCTTTCAGCGATGGCCACATTTTGATGCGTAATGCCCCCCCCCCCCCCCCCCTCCCCTCTTTTTGGAGCGGCACATGATTTTAATGCCAGCCAGTCGAAAACAATTCCGTTAATTATTTGCAACGGCGCGAATCTTGCACCGCGTGAACGTGCTCGCCACGGAGTAGGGCGTCAAAGAACCGTTCGGTAGGGCCTTGCGATAACGATTAAATATTTGTAATTAAATTATCTCCTCGGGAAGTGTAGTAGGCGCTGATGGAACGCAGTCTCCGATGGACACGCGCCCACTTCGTTTGGAATCATGCAAATGGATCCATCGGGAGATGCCGGGCATGCTGCTGTTGCTGCTCCTGGTTTTGCTGCTGCCGACCAAGCGCCGAGGGCCGATGTTTGCCCGCCTGATGTCCGATAACGGTTGATGGTATTTTGTCATCACGGATCGCGCGCAAATGGACTCACGGCCCAGCACAGGGGTTACAAGCGAGGGAGAGGCTAAACACAGGAAGAACCCCCGCGTCCGGTGATGCTGAAACTCATCCAATCATCCACCGCACGGTCTTCTGCCTTCCGCCACCGTAGCAAAACACCTATTGCAGTGGGAAGTGATCATTGGGCGAATTTTCATTTAAAACGACAGTTATCGAAAAGCTGGCGCGCTCGCGCGCATAAAAAGCATGATGCTCTCTCGTTCAATTTAATTACCATTAAAAAGTGTCTCCTGTCGCACGGGCGAGCACCGTGTGCCGATCTCGTCGTCCGATCGGGCCAGGGATCTGGCTGACATTACGCGAAATTAATTTTCATTAACGATGTCAAACAATCTTAAGAAAAATGATGAGCCCCACCCTAGCCTCCCGTCACTCGATGGACGAAGTCTATCCTCTAATAAATGTTCTGTTTCTTTTTCTGCTTACGTTTGTTTTCCTTTCCAGATACTGGATCTGCCTTTGCGGTACGACCGTGCAGTGCGAGATGACCAAACAGGTGGAAAATCGAGCGGAGGAAAATTAAAATATCACCGCTTGACGCGATACACTCCCCCAAGCGAAACAACGGTTGATCGAATTAGTTGTGATAATGTGCGGAAGATGAAGATAGTGCAGAGTGTGTGTTTCCTGTGTGGGTGATACAATTGCGTTTGTGGTAAGAAAAAGGTGGTAAAGCATTGACCGGCCATCATGCGTTCGAAACAACAACCTCGACCTTCGTATCGATGGATCAACAATGATAAAGGTAGGATTGTTGCATTAAATTTAGCTTTCGTACACTTTTCTTTCAGAGCAACTGACACCTTCACATTTCAGCGCCCGGTGGTGCAATGTTATCCTTTAATTTCACGACTTTACACATCGCCTAGCATTCAACTTCCTTCTTTCTCCGAACAACACCTTTCGATCGTAGCGATTCGTACCCTTGCGGTCGGGTGTGCCCCTTTGGTTTCCTTTTTAAGCAAGAGGCCAGGTTTTCCTCCACACATAAATTTATACCTTTTCAGCTTGCTCGAGTTAAGAATGCCGTTTGCGGCACTGTAGTAGACGTATATTATTAATTGATTCGTTAGTGTTAATAATTATGGTGCGCTCCGGAATATGTAGGCGCTATATTTGCTCTACACGGGGTATGATGCTAATAAATAAAATGTTTCCTTTAAACGCTTCCCGGCGGTACAAGCGGTTCGGCCAGGTGTGGGTCGGGGGGGCACAAAATGGGCACGTGCACGGACAAGGCACGCACGTATGTATGTGTGCGCACATGTCCAGGCTGGCTGGCACAAAGGAGCAAAGCATATTTTGCCGCCAGCTCCGGCAAGAATACTTAGCAATCATAAATGGCCACAATTTGGTTTCGCCGTTGTTTGTTGTCGTTGAGACCGTGGAAAATGTAGTTACTCATGTGGCGGCAACTTTACAAACGTCCACCCGGTGCAGGAAACTATTTGTGCGCTGCCCCGTGATCATTGAATCATTGTCATGGTGGATGTGTGCGGAGGGTGTGAGGTTTCACTGGCAGGCAGCAAGGGCAGGCGTTTCTCTCGCATTGCGATGCCTTAGGTTGCGGGGAAAGGCAATGCGCTTGGAAGTTAAATTTAAGCACATTTTTCTGCCATCCAACAGCGGCATTTATCAATCGATTATCAGAGATTGGAGGTAATGAAATAATGATAGCTAAACGCTTTTGCGCAGGGCTGCATTTATTAGTGTAATATTTATTTGCATCACACTATTGAATTACGCTTCGTATCGTAGCTCAAGCTTCCACGAATAAATGTTAGTGCCGAAGAAAAGCGAAGAGGACGATATAATTTGCATTCGATCTTTCCAACAAGAGGTAGAAGTTGTATTTTGGTTTGTTAATTTACTATATTTTTCATTTTCGTTGTTATTTTTGTTTGTTGGATTGTAATAAGCATGTTACAAATATTTTTTTAAATTTCTTCACCTTTGTACGCTTTTTTACTAACTTGAAAAAAAATTAACATAATACAATAACTAACACTCCATCGTGCAACGAAATATTCACTTCACATAGTACTTACATTATTTATTAACCTAAGAAATGTGTCAATGAACAGGATTTTCGGTGCCTTCAACCTGACACAATCTGGCGAAGATACTTGAGCCTGTGCCTGCTTGAGACGCAGCACCAGGCCGAAGCACAATGACACCAGCGAATGTTGCAAAGCGTCCATCGCAGGGCGGGGCCAGAAAGAAAATTCATTTTTACGATTTATGTGTTTAATAAAATTAATAAACGCCAACCGTGCCGATCTCGGGCGGCGTGACGAGTGTGAAGCTGCAAAACACCGGATACCGTGCGGAGGCTGTCTTAGAGAGTCCTCAGGGGTTGGCTTCAAGGGTGGTGGCCGTGAGCTGCCAAACGCCGTCCTCTGACGTGATGGTGCTCATGGTGGTGGATGTTTGCAAACCTTTGCCCACGGTTGGATTCTTGCGGGTGCATCTACAATGCTTGCTGATGTTTTTCCACAAACAGACGCGACTCGCGCACTCGCGGAGAAAATGGTCTCCCGTAGTCTCGGGAACGGCGGACGGAGTGTGTTGTTTCCCGCAAGCGGTATCAGTTCTCATAATTTTAATCTATAAATTATAGCCTTTATAACAAAACATGCCATAAATCACGATTCAATCAGCTTTTTATTTTCATCCCAACATCGCCCGGCCGGGATCCCGCGTCCCTATGGGGTTTCGCTCGTGGAACTCGTTTCCAACCCAGCTCATCCTTTCCCGGTGCCGTGCCTGTGCATGGTGGTTGCGAGCATATCTCTTGGTAGTTGCATGCATGTCCTTTCATAATTATCACCATGCCTTTTCCAGCCAGCACCCCGGATCACTGCGGAATGGAGGAGACTGTCCCTCGCGTGAGGGGACACCGTGGTTCGGGCTTGGAATGATTGGTTGAAGAGTTATTACCTTTAGGATTTCATTATGCCGCTTACTGGATGGATCGTTTAGATTGCCCCCGTGACGAAGCTGGCGCATGTAAGAATGCGAATATCAAAAATGGTTGGTGGCGTGTTCTTTGCTAAATTAGGCATAAATCTATCGACCAAAGTAGTAGTAGTGGCCATGTTTATCCCATTAATGTTATTTCGTGTCTAATTGTGTCTCAGAAGTCCTTTGTTGTTGACAAGTAACTGGTGAGCATGATAGACCACACATTTATTTCTCGTCCATTTTGATTTGCCAAGGGTCACTCCCAATTTGATACGCCTTTGACGAAGGCCGATGAGAGGCAGAGAAGCTGTCCCCTCGTGAACACCGATTGGCGAGACGACGGGGGATAAAGAACGGTGAAAAAAAAAAGAAACTACCTACCGTTGTTTCGGTAACACTTGGACTTGGAATGGACACGTTTTTTCGTCTGTTTTGAAGGATTTATGATTTTTATCATGATTGAAATGGATTGCTGCTCACAAATTTATTGCTTCATGCTAATTAAATCCGGCCCGACGCTCCCTTACCCCATGCGTGCACTATTGTTTCAGTCGGTTCAAGCTTTGGCGGCAGCAACGGTACTGCCTCGGTCAGAATCCTGATCAGCAACGAAAACAGTAAAGCCCTTGGACGAAGGAAGATGGGTGCGACGGTGCAAGGAATCCTTTCGCTCGGTACAGCTTGCTCCTGCCGTGAGTTGAAGCCATCATTCGCATATGGCTAGGGACGCTCCGGAGCGATTGCACGTGACGCAAGGGGTCATAAAGTGTCTTCTCACGGGCTCACGGCACACAGTAGGAACAGATGGTTTTGATGGCTCCGGGATTCGATTCGAATGGAGAGGCGACCATTAACTACATCGAATGCAATGAGCTTGCTTTCAAAATTAAATGGGACAAAAAAGCCTGTGAACATGTTTTAATCGATTGAACTCTAGAACACCGGAATAGGGTGAGGATTAAATGTCTTTGTTGTTAATAAGTTAAGGATCAAACTTAAAATGTTTTTGAGTCTTAATTCAGAAACTTTGTTTTTAATTATTTTACCTTTTTTTTATTCCAAAAAAATGAGATTTATGGAAGTGCAAATAGAGAATGAAAAGCCTGAACGATCTTTTCAGTAACAAGAAATGGTGTTAATTCAAAACATATATTTTAGCTTTAGATTCGCTGTGCTTCCGGTGTTTCTTAGTTAACGCAAATGTGTGGAGCATGTTTCCAGGAATTTTGATGCAGTTATCCTCAGTTATCAGACTTGGTAAAAGACATGATTGAAAACTAAAAGTAAAAAAAAAAACAATTCTGACACTATACCTTTCACGCACCGTCCGAGTCTCAGCGAGATTAAACACCGCGTAGTTTTCAAAGACATTTGCTTCCCGAACTTCCAAATTTATGTTTATTTGAGCCTTTTAATATCGAAACGTAATCAAATTAATATATATATATCTCCCATATAAATCGATACCGCTTCTGATTGTCCGCTATCAGTCAGTTGTTTATGCGCTGCGCTCTGTTTATGTGCTTCGTCCGAGAAGATGACGACGCTATCGTTAACAGTCGCTGAACTTTTCCGCTAACAGCTAATAAGACGAAAAAAAAAACAAACCAAACAGGACTGAAAGCGGCGAAAGGTGATCGTTTTTACTGACCAAAGCAGGAACGGATCATTTTTTTTTCTCTTTCAAATTTTCGTCCCAGTCAGTGCTGCAAGCAAAGTAGCTCAACTTTAAAGCAACGAGTTTGAAGAGAAATGTGGTGATTCGGTGGGAAAAAAAAGGGAAAGAATTGGCGGTCCTCTAGCGGCCCTGGCCGGGATAGTGGCGCGTCTCCAACGGACTTGACACAGCTCAAACCCGCTTACCAGTAGGAGATACCAACAACACCCGGCGTTCGGTTGGGAACGAAACTGTAAATTTATTGGTTTCGATAAGATTTCTGTTGTTTAACGAAACTTGCGGCAGGGAGCGGGAGATGAAGAGCGGCTTCTCGGCGACATCGGCGAAGACGATGATGATGATGATGAGGATGAGGACAACTACGCCGACTACGGCAACAACGCCGATGAGAGATATTCAACTTGAGAGATAGCCATCGAAATTGCAGCTCGCGTGGGTCGTCGAGGATGGCGTCCAGGGGTGGTGGCGGATAGGCAGGCGGGTTGGGGAGTTTGGGAGCGGTGGATATTTATGACAACTTGATTGCTCGGAGAGGGCCTTAATTAGGATACGGTTCAACGGAAGGGGGAGGGAAACAAACATTCGAGACGCATCCTGGGCATAAATCTTGGCGTAACATATCATTTTAATTTCTTTTCCATTCATTTAAAAACGGACATGACCGCCACATGCGATACTACCGAAAAAAGAAAAGAAAAAAAAACCGAGAGTCAATAGGACGAGTGCAACGACCACTGCGTAAGAATTAAACCGAGGGGTCATAAGTTATGTTTCGATTCCTGTTGTTTTGATAACATTTTCTTCGTCTTCTACATTCCCTTTCCGTTTGTCACCAGATTTGGTTTCTCTTCCTTTTGACTACGCAATAACGTAAATTTCTTTCTTAATTTTTGGCGAATTTTATCCGTTTCCTGTTTGCGTCTCGTCATCATGAATGAATTGAAAGAGAGCCGACCAGATGGTATGAATGGAACCAAATTAAGTTTGCGCTGCTAATCCACCTATTCGCGGCGTAAAGATCATTCCGCAGCGGAAAAGGAAATTCATCTTAAAGTGGCAAAAAATCAATCGTGTGTGTGTGTGCGTTTTGTTTTTTGTTGATCCGACACTTTCTATCGATTGGCGACGCTTCGAAACTCGATCAAAAAACCCAAAAACTCCGGTCCCGTTCCATTTCCGTTCCACTTCGGCTGGCGGCAACCGGCAAGAACCGAAGGAAGCTGACCAATACGTCAACCGTAAGGCACCGGCGTTGTGTGGAGGGTGTCGAAAAAAAATATTTCGAAACAACGAACGAACCCGTCAATGCGGGGTGATATGTTTATGATCATCACCATCGACGGGGCGTGTGACACTGACAGCCCGGGATGTAGTTCTTCCCTCTTCCCGTCGTCCCGTTCATCTTCTTCGTTCCCAACTCCTTCCCCGCGTGACTTGTACGGTTTGTCAAGCCGGACGCAATTTATTGCTTTCAGATAAAGAGTTTATTGAAACCCAAGATGGACCGCTCGGCACTGCTGCAGCATTCTATCTGGCCGCCATTTTGGGACGCAGGGTTGCGCGAGGTGCCCGATCGATCGACGAGGCACCATCAATCCTTCGGCCCTCGCTGTCGGACAGGCCCCGATGCGACAGAAAACAATCGGCTACAAGTTTGGAATTTGAATGATTCCGAGTGGTTTGATGTTCCTTTCGTTCGTTTCGCTGACGTTACCATTTTTACCACCGCCAACACCGGCATCGTCACCGCCAGAGACTTGAGAGATATCTTGGAAGAAGAACACGTGAGAGCCACAGGTGAAACCGAAGCGGAAAACGACGAATCGGACAAACCTGTCGATGATATTGATTTTTTTTTTTCTCAAACAACGCTGAAAAGCAGGTTTGTTTTCGTTGTTTTGGTCGACCGTAATTTATGGAACTCCATTATGAATGACGAACTGCCGCGGCAGTAGAGATCGACCCGTTTCGTTCACTACAGACCGTTCGATAGTTGGGAAAAATTATTTACGACCAAAGTCGGGCGAGATTCGATGGTGCATCGTAAAGTGACACGTTTTATGGGGCCACATTCGATAGGACGTTTTCTCGATAATTGTTTTGTGATGTTCGATAAAATCTAGCACGCGACGGGCAGCTTCCAGGGGAGCTTAGAGCCGCATTAAATTCGATATTTTTCGGTTCAGTTTTATTTCCCCACATTTCATTGTTGTAAAGCGTATGATTAATGATCGATTAATAATGATGGTTTGAAATGCTCCATGCGTTTATAACGTGATTAAACATGCACCACAGTGTAATAAAATTCGTGTATTTTTATGAACTTATTTCCCATAAAACCGTGGTTTTGTATTGCCCACGTTGATAGTTTTTGTGGTTTAACAATAACAAATTTTTGTTTCTCCAAATGTGTTCCTTGCAATGTATTGAGGTAAATCTCGACAATCAATTTTCTCACAACCTTTTGCAGTAAGCATAATAAATGCGTCTTTCGCTAGCCCTTGGTGCGGAAAAAATCGTGCTCCTCCTCACATTATCGCCGCGCTGCATCGTTTTGTCAATGAAAGCCCATTCCGGGTAGAAGGTGAAGCAAATATTACCTTAGCGTGGCTGAGGGGAAGGACAGGGATGGAAGGTGGATAGTGCGAACCTTAACCGGCCGCGAAAACCCCGGCAGTGCACGATGCAGCATTGATGTTGATTTATTGGGCTTCATTTTCCGGAAATCAGCTCGCACTGAGCTGCCCATCAGTTACGTTCGGTTACTCCCAGCACGAAGGCGAGTGCTTGCGCTGCCTTACGAGCAGAGTGGGCGGGGGGGAGATGCGGGTAAGGGGGAGTTGAGAGGTAATTCCGCCCCCCGACGGAGACGCGCTGGGCTTGCGCTGCGGCTTCGGCTGCTCCGGGTTTTATGTAAAAGTGCCGAAGAAATGGCCCCCACTCCGGCAGCATCAGGGCGGCACTCGGTGGCGGGAAGAAGGGGGGGGGGGGGGGGGTGTCGCAATGGGGAAGGAAAAAAGAGTTATTAAATGTGCAAAAGGTTGGGCCCATAAATTACTCTCCTTTGCCCGTGCGCCGCTCGCCCGGGCCCCTTTCGCGACCGGAGACCCGATCCGGACATCCCGTCGCGCATCACTCACTTACGGGCGAACTGCGGACGAACACGTACACGATTGGCCGAAATGGATCTGGCCGGGGTGTGTGCGGGGCTGGGGTGCGGAGCGGTGTCCGGTCCAGTCTTGCACGGGGCCCGATTGCCGTCTTCGGAAGCGCGGCCGAGGCGGTGGCGTTGTGGCCGATTGGGTCAGTGCAGCAAGCGCAGCGGCGGCAGAGTGCAGCCGGTGCAAGGGTGGTGTAATTTTTTAAACGATTTGAACATTTCTTGATTATTCTTCAGTTATTGATTAATTGGAGCTTGCCAGCCCGTTGAATTATGGTGCATCGTTCCGGGCCGTCCACTCCCTTTTGCGCGCGCTGGTCAGCCGGGGCGAACGAGTTCCCGGCCCGGTTCGCTATCGGCGTGCATCGGCTGGTGCCGGGACTGCAGCTTTTGCCTTTGCACGGAGCACACCGTAACGCCTGCGACTTTGCCCCAGCCGAGCACAATCAATGGCTACCACCTGGTCGGGTAGAGCGTCGTGCGAAAGGCCAGCTTCATCATCGTCGTCGTTGTCGTCGTCGTCGTCGTCGTATCCGTGGCCGTAGTTGGTTTCCGTCTGCCTCCAGCGGCTAACACCCGGGGAGCACAGGAGATTTGATCGTACGTCACACGGATCCGGACGCTTTGCGACATCCATCGAACCGACACGACCCTGAAGGGATGGCTCTGCAGCGTTCAGCAGGTTTCTGATAGGAAATCGGGAGGGCGTTTGAAGCAAAAAACAAAAAAAAAAAACAGCAATCTAACACACTCTCCAACCGACCCAATCGATCCGGCTTTTGAACGTGGGAGAAAATTTGCTCTTGCGATTGGGTTTGGTGGTAAGAAAGGCAGTGAAGGGAAGCGGTAGCCGTACAAGAAATGTCACTGCAAACTTTCTCCCAGTATGAAATATACGATCAATCAATTTTCGCAGTGCGCATGGCGTATGACACACTCTCGGTTTGTACAGGGATGTTTGAACCCTTTTGAATCAAACCTGAGACTGAGCAGGACGATATTCCACCGCTTAAGCGGTTGGAAATTATTTTCCAAAACATTTTGAGTTTTGGTTCTAGGAATTAAACTTGTCAATTGTGATTTGTCACGTTCAAACGTTTCATGAATTGTTATGCTCCACGTCAGATAACAAATTTAAATTTGTAATTCACAAGTGATTCTTTTTGTGGGAGACATAACACCGGGGTTTGACAAATGCTACTACAACTTTATTAGTCGGAAAAGGAAGGCTTTTGGAAAAAAAGACGCACGGTGATTGGAAAACCTGATATCAACCTCCCACCAATGCTCACCAGATGAAAAAAGAAAAATGGTTCCTGGAAGATAGATGAACACATAATGCCAAATAGAAATGTTTGGTGCAGCGATTAAACTAGGCTTGGCTTTGGAAGTGAGAATATTTATCAAATTTCAAACGGCCTAAAACAAAACAAAAGGAAAGAAGCAAAGAAAGCAGAACAAGTCGCCGTGAGGATCTCGGAGTGGACGAAAATAATGAATTAACCGAAACGAAACAACTGCACCGACCGTCTTCCGTGCTGTCTTCCTGCTCTTGCTGGCTTCTTCACCGGGTGATCGCAATGATATAACGTCGACAATCAGGAAAAAACAGCTCGTAAGACGAACACACGAAACAAAATGAAAGACACAGAAAACACCGATATGAGTTATGTGAATTTAAACAATATAAAGGTACTGATTATTTGATTTATAGCCACACACTATTCTCTGCGAGCAAGAGCAAGAGAGCCGAAGAGATGGGAAGCGATGGCCGTGAGGTAAACACTGAAGCTTCCACCGTCAGCAGCAGCCCATCAACTCTGAGACTCTGCGGGCGGGAAATTGAACCTTTACCACGGAAACAGCTGAATCGAAAAGGGACGACGGCGGCGAAGGGGTCGAGGTGTGCGATGAAGGATGGCAAGAAAAATGACGAGTTTGTACGTGTACGAAGCCGTTCTGCTGACTGAAGATGGTGAAAAGGAAACAAGAACGAATTAACAGCCTCTCTTCGCTTCGGAGTAATTTTTTTATTTTTTGATGTTTTCGGATGTTTGCCTTATTCACTCTCCCTCCTTTTTTTACTTTTTAGATTGTTCGAAGATTTTCGAATTTAGTTCCTACGCTGGACTCCAATCTTCTGTCATCTTACGTTGATTCATGTATTGTGCCTGCGCTGCCCGATTGAAGCGAGAAGAAAATGAGCGAGAGTGAACTAGGGAGGAAAGCTCAGCGCCTTACTCCTTGCGCTCGACGACGGTTTGTTTCGGATCATTTGATCGGCGTAAGACGCGGTGCAGAGGGAATATATTAATACACTTCCCTCACCCGGCTTTCCATGCACTGCCTCTCATATCAGCGATCGTGCCCTTCCCAGCCTGAAGCGACCATCTTCGCCGGTCTTCACACACATGTACGTGCACCTCCAGGGAGGGATTCGTGTATTGGTGCGTCGTCTTCGTCTGATCCTTCCTCTCGCCGCATCGGCCACCAGCGGGGGAAAAGGAGACGGTGCACGTATTATTAACTCATATCGCTGGAAATAGACTTTAATTAATAGCGATAATTTATCTTCTTACCCAGACCCGCACCGGTCGAGGAAAGAAAGTGGATGTCTCTGTAAAGGTGTGCTTGCCAGCGAGGGATCTTTTATGCGCGTGAACGATACACACGTGTGTTGCTGCCGATGGGAGAGGTATGTTCGTTGTAGAAATATGAAGCACCGCGAGGAATCGAACACAGCGGAAACATTGACAGGGTATCGACTTCGGACGACGGAAAACACGCGGTGTGTAGCGGTGGATGGTTAATGTAGCATGTTTTCTTTTGTGCCCTTTCCCCGTCCCACGGAGATCATCGTTTGGCCTTGGGTGCTGGACTCCGTTGGACCTCCATCTTGAAAGCAACAACCACTCCCGTACAGGCACGCACAAACACTCCGGCGTGTGTACGTGTGTCCTGCCGCAGCGGCGAACAATGTCAGTCATTACTCAAAACATTGACATGATCATTCGTCTTTGAAAGATGGCCGCCATGATTCCATTTCTCGATCTGACTCACCCTGACCCCCGGGATGGCTGGCCGTTCGGGACCGACCGGCCGGCGGGCGAGGCGATCAATATTCCTCCATATTGAGCCAGGGAACGAACTTCCAAGGAGCGCGATCGCCATCAGCTTCACACGATCACACTCACTCACGGTTGGGTCTGCACTGCCGTCCTGATTGCCTCCGAGCCCACGATCCGGCTGCTTGCGCTGTAAATCGACAGCAACAAATGGGCCATTTTGTTTGAGCATATTGTTGATTAATGTGTCTTTCTTGGTGGTGGGCTCTGCGCTGGTAAGTTCCATGTGTGGTTCGTGTAGGATTGGTTCGAGATGCGAATTTCTCGAAGATTCGCATGGAACGCACCGGCACGTACGGGGAACAAGAGGAGGTTTTTTTTTTGCTTTCAAATACATTTTGAGGGATGGAGATTTTTTTTAATTTAATGGAGCCTTTAATGAAGGCCATTGAAATGATTTCAATTTGAATTGACTTGCAATAGCAAAAATTAAAATGAAATCAATGTAAAACATACAAAAAGCAAGTACTTTTTAGTTTTATCTGCATAATTTTGTATGGCCGTTTCCAATTTTCCTTACGTGAATGTGTTTATTTTAAAACATTGTCAACTCTCCTCCTTGTGCTGCTTACCGACTGCCAAAGTTATTTTCTTTCCATCCCTAAGTATGTCGACTCACGACGCATGCTAAGAACAGCTTCAGCAGTCCTTCGCCCGCTGGTGGCCGGAATTCGTTACGGACTGTTCGGGAAAGATTTTTCATTAGCACCGACATCAATCACGTACACAAACTCATTCCCATCCGAATGGGTTGCAATCAGTTCGTCTCGGAAAATGTTCCCAATGTCCAACGTTCGCTCCCCTCGTCCCTCCTACACATTCCCCTTCGCCCGGTGATCTTCGTTGCCCTTCAGAGCAGCCCCCATACACACACACGCGTCCCCAAGTGCTGCTCAATCATTTTCCGGTCACCCTTAAAAATCACCCCGTCATCCGAGAGATTTTTCATTCGCTGCTATCGATTCGATTCCGAATTGCAGTGTTGATGTTTGCTGATGGATGTGGTGGAAGAGCGGGCAGCGGGGGTGGTGGGTTGGGTGGGTTTTCCTCATCCACCGAGTGTGAGTGTGTTGGTGAGAGTGACACCGGGAAGGACGAGTGTTTAGCTTCCGATGGTGCTTGTTAGAAGATCCGGCTGGTGAGGCGACGGAGGAGCGTGAGGCAGGGAAAGAAAAAGGTATACGGCTTAGAAGAGAGATGCCGCCGATGTCCGGAACGATCAGGATCCAACTCGTTCTAATGCTGCCCTTTCCTAAAAGGTTCACCGTCGGGTGCCATCGTCATTGTCGCTTACAGTGTGCCCAATGCGCCACCATTGTCCTGACTCTCTCTCTCTCTCTTTATCTCTATCCCTTTCCACTCCATGGTCCTCACTTTGGCCGTGGTGACATTACCAGCTCCGAGCTCCCCACATGACGACGACGGGATGGTGGAGAGGTAAAGCAGTGAAGGGGAAGCAAAAAAAAAACTTCGAGACCAAAGTTCCAGACGAGAAAAGTGACCGCTTGGGGACCGGAGTGTCCGAGCGTCCACCGGCATCGAGTTCAGACGGAGCCAATGTCCTCTCGTTGTCGGATCCATCTCTCAAAAGTAAAATTAAACATCAGAAAAATTAGAGGAACCATTTTGATTGATTCGCTTCGAGTGTGACATCGTATCAGCGGCTTACAGTTTGCCGGCGCAGTATGTGTGTTTGCCGTGGCCCTCCGGGGAGATGATGCCGTCAAAGTTTTCCGTCCGGCAATCCGGCAAACCAGCGATGATTGCGAGGGGTCAATGGGGGAACGAACTTGCGGCCAAGAAGGAAGGAAGGCGAGGGAAGTAAAAGGACGAAACCCCGGCACGGGTGACGAATGGAGAAACCATTCGTATGATGAATGCCACGGTCCCGTCTCGTCATCAGTGAGCCAGAGTGTAAACGACGGGAAAATAACTAGACCATAATATTTAATATGACGAAAACATCGCACCACCCGTGCGCGTGACTGTGGATGGTTTGCCGGGGGACTCTTGCCGGACCTGGCGGTGATGGATGCCGGCAGGATGAGTGATTTTGGGGCAAACGAACGAACGAACGAACGGAACCGCTGCGCTGTGCCGTTTTGCCGCTGTTGCGCGCTCGGGGATTGATGGATGAAAGGGACCAACAATCCTGGACCCTCGCATCGGGCACCCGCACGCTGGCACCTATAACTCATCTCATCATTTCGTCCCCTCCCGGTGCGACGCGTTCTGCTCCTGCCTGCCTCCCGGGCGAAACCCACGGCGACTTCGGAGACCGTAAGCTGATGGCAACATCAACATCAAATCATATTTTCTGCTGAAGGTGACGGAAGAAGCGATATCCGTGATAAAACGCATGAAAGATGTCTGCGACAAACCTGGCGCACAGTGGAATTGTGGGGTATGCCTTCTGGTCCAAAATGCTTGCACTACTATCTTCCGTAAAGTTTTCTTGAGCTTGTGTAACTTGTAACTAACAAATTATTATGAGATTTTTACTTAGACAAATTATGCACAATCGCATTCACCGTGGATTATTTGGTTTAAATATTTCCCTCAAAAACTATTTTGCATATTCGATTATGTATTAGAAATTTCGATGTTTAATACTATTTAAAAGGCCACCTGTAAGAAATCATACCAAACAAAAATTCAACATTTCGATCGAAATATTGTTGCGGTATCGATTTTGACTACCGCAAATGGCACTGTGCGCCGAAGAAGCAGCTTCCTTCCCGAGCCGTGTATCTCTGGACCGTTTGCCAATGGTAAACCAGGGAAAGAAAGCTTCGAAGTTCACCAAATGAGTGGTCTGGGGATTGAAAGTTAGCAATCCCGGAATCGGCGGACTGGGAACTGCGAGTGTGGAGGTGCGGCAGCACACGGAGGACACGCAGCGTACGAGAAAACTTCCTCCCGGCTGTGTGAGGAGGGGGGAAAGTGGCAAACGTAATACCCACTGGCGAACGTCGACATTCCTTCCTTCTTCCTCGCCTTCCCGGGCCACCTTTCGGGTGGGGGCGATGGGTGTAGAAGGTCGCTAGCGGGTCGAGCGAAGTCCATCTCCTGGGCTGCTGCTGCTGCTGCTGCTGCTGCTGTTGCCGTTGCTTCTCACTACTCCGATGGCGATGATGATTCATGATTGATGTGAGGTGAAGGAAGACAGATTATTATACATTTTCGCCCGCCCTTGCCTCCGCGCCACTGTGTCACTACACTCCCTGCTGGATTTTCCGTTTTCTCTCGATCACTATTTCTCTTTGTTACAATTTCCCGCATTCGTTTCCTCCATCTCCTTTCATCTCTCGGGTGAGCTCCGGGCAGCTGCCCTTCGCCGGGAGTCAGTTTTCTTGTTGCTGTTTGGTGCAATGATTTCCGCTCGCCTTCGTCCCCAACCTCAGTGTTCCCCACCGTAACTGGTGATATATAGCCGGATGACCATGCTGACGATGATGATGATGGCGAAGGAACGGTGGAACCGATGGTGCACGAGGCTGCGAAGGTGGGAAAAATGATGGCACAAGTTTGGCGGATGTGAATGCCACTTGGGAGAACTGCCCGTTCCTCCGGAGTGTCCCGAGAAGAAATGTTGCACATTTTTCCGTCGTTCATCCAACGCCTTCCCCCCGGTTTGTTGTCTTGCTCCGGCCCGGCCCAGTCCAGCAGTGTCAGTGTCCCACGCAACAATCGCCGAAGGCCATAGTGGAGCTATTACTATTGGCAATCGGTATGGTGCTGGGTGATGGGGGTGTGTTTGGGACGTTTGGGTCATCATGATGATCAGCACTGTCCGGACGAATCACCATCCGTCAGGGTGCTGGTTCTCTGGATGGTCCGGATGATGGGACATGGAATTTGATGGAGCGTAAGACAGTGACCGAGCACGAAATAGTTGAGTTCCGGCATTCCCGGAACGGTCCGGTGGGTTTAGTGGAATTGGATCGCGCTCGTATTTTTGTCAGACCGGTTACATTGCAGAAGAAAGGAGCGTAAATGTGTGATTTTGTTGTTCGAAGAGTTTAAGATAATATGTTTCGAAAAATTGTTGAGATGACTAGCCGAAATATATAATTGGTTAAGATTCAGACATGATTCTGCATGCAAATTATACTTCGGTACGTACCCTATACATCGTAGTTGCACTTTGAAATGAAGTTTACTTGGTTTTGCTACTTCACGTGCATTCAGGCCATACGTGTGCCCGCACGATTTATCTAGATCCTCGGCTCGGCTGAGTGAAAAGAATATGAAAAATGACGGATTCCGTGCTGGACACGCCGTTTCGTCAATGTCAGATAAAATAACGAAAAATTTATCTGTAGATTACACATATTATTTATATTTTCCTTGCATTTATTACACCGCCCTCTATACCCATTAAAGTAAATAATGAACGCCATATCCTTCATCGGCAGTGGTGCCATTGCTGCAACAGTCAGTTCAGTCGGGGGTGGATTGTCCAAGCTCGGGCGGAAGGTAAGGGTGCTATGTTTCCCTTTCCCGGGACTAACCGGGGAAAGATAGGAGTGTAGAAGCGGGGGGATAAAACACCGAGACCGATGGGTCGACCGGTTAGATTGACTCCGGTAGACTCTTCGCCAGGGACGCAGTGACACGTTTGGTTTATTTTTATTTTTTTCTTTCTCTGCCTCTTGGATACGTCTTCGCAGCGACAGAAGGCGACTTTGCACTGCCCAACGTCTTGACACGTTCTTTGTCATCCGGGGAGAGGAAACGATCCAGCCAATCGTTTGAAGTAATGGAAGTTCGCACACGTCGGCACCGTACCTTTGAGGGGTCCAGTTCGATATTTCGCGGGGACGCTGGACTATAACTTTAGTCAGCGAACGACCGAAACGAAAGAAAGTTTGATGGTTTAATTAAAACGTTTTTTAATTGAATTTGTCCCTTGCTAAATAATTCAAAGTTGAAGCGGACTGTGACTCACGCCACATTTTTGCGAAAAATCAACATCAACAGAACTCACTCCACCATTAACGGAGATAATACACGAACAGAAAGCGTGAAGTAAATGGACGTTATGCAAAAAATTGGCTCCCATAACACGGTGCCCAAAATTTTCGGCCACCAACGCCAGTTGACAGCTGTCAATCATGATTTCCAGTACGGCGCGACGGCGACGAAACGGTGCTGTTTACATCAGCCCGTCGGTCGCCCGGTGACATCCGGAATTGGATTAAACGGTTTTGTCGCACGTCGAACGCAGACGGAAATGATTAGATTAGGCTGTTGGGCTCACTTGTTGACAGGCGCATGTTTGGTGGCAGCCTCCGGGAGGTGCACAATCGGGACAGGTCTGGCGTATGGCTGATTCTTTCAACACGACAAGCAGAGCAACCACCTCAAAAGATGGTTAGCAAGGCAGATCTTTACTGACCAACATTATGCAACAGTTTTTTTACGTCAGAAAATTTTGATTAACAAAGGTAATTTATTTTATGTCGCTTCTTGGAAATAGCTTAATTTAAGAGCATTAAGTTTTGCATTAAACAAAACTGTTTTTAATAAATTCTATGGTGAATACTATTTTGAGGTCCTTTTTCTTCCATTTGTTTCTGATGAAAGGAGCAGAAGTGAAAAGCTAAAACTATTGCTTGACAAGGAAATTTTTAATGAAGCGTTATAATAAACGTAAGTCAATAAACGTGATACCATTAGAAGTGAAAAGATCAAATCAATATATTGTTATTCGTTGTTCATTATACTACCGCTCACTACGCAAAGCGAACGATAGTTGCTTCAACTAGAAAGTGTTATTCATATTTTTGCGAGGAGCTTTCAACTTAAGCTCCAGCTGCAGCTGTGTGAATCTTTCTAGAAAGAAAACAAAAATACTAACGCTCCACCCAACACCAATCACTGCCCAAAATGGCGCCAAGTCATCGAACAACACTAATTCACCGTCGTCGTTCGTTGGAGCCTCCTTGGTTATCTTATCATACTGCTGCTGTAGTGTTTCAGCCCAATGATTGATCAAACCTGCCTCAAAGATAGTATGCATGTGTCTCTCAAAGGTCTCTTGAAGTCGCGTTCTATGGAGGAATAGGTAAGACGTTGGATGCGCGGATATGGTGTCTTGCAGCAGGTTGAATCGTTTCCGTCGGCTGATGTGGTTATAGACAGAAGGATTGCTTAAAAGCATCTTAGCCGTGCGGAAGTCTTGAAGTGTTGCGTCTTGGCTAGAAAGATTCACCGTAAGCACCATTGTTTCATTCTTGATGGGCAGCTTAAGGGTTTCAAATAACGGTACGAAAAAGTAAGGATCGTATGAATCGTACAAATTTACCGCCAGCTTGCTTTCCCTCAGTTGGTCAAAGGTGAGAATGTCACGATGGTATGGTACATCCGAGATCAGCGAGATGATGATCGATTCGTATCCGCTCTGGATAAGGAAGTAGAACACCATCAAACCGAGTACTATGAGTTTCTCCGTAACGTTGGTTTGGTTTAAGTTGTATCGCTCGATGCCACAGATGGGCAGCAGAATAAGATCATTTCGAAAAAAGTGACCGAAGTTCCACATCAAAAGGAAGCTTACTATAATCAACACAACCATAAAGGTCCAAGCACTTGCAGTCAGCGGTCGTAGGAATGTTTCCGGGATCGTTAACTGTTGGCCACGAGGAACGAAGATCACGTATTCGCTCAGATCCGGTATCGTCACTGATGTTTTAAACAGCTTTCTTAGTTCTATTCGATTCATCCAAAGCAGCGCTTTATCTTTTTTGGCTAGCTGGACGAGTTTTGGGATCTGTACACGGTTTAAGTAATGCACCTGCACTCGAAAGCGTATGTTGGCCATTTTGCCGATGGTAAAAAGCAGAGCTACATCTATTCCCGACGCTATCTTTGACGCAGGATGTTTAATAAGATATGGCGATGCTGGAACACCGCACACGACCACTTGTTTCCGGTTGAAATCGCGATGATAGTCGGGGAAGAAGTGGTGATAGTCACTGATATCGTGGGTTTCATTCTTCATCAGAAATGGGTGAAAGGTCAGCGCGCGAAGTTCATTCGTCTTTCGATCAATTATCATGAACACTGTGTCGTGATGTTCTGTACGTAAAATTGCATCGATTAAAACATGGATTAATTTTAGACTTCTGATGTCCGTAACAATGATGAGCTTCATGCGCATTTGCTGAGTAGCAATTTGGCCAAGCCAAGGTAGGAAGGATGTGATGCGAGTCTGTTAATAAAAATGATGGATTAAAATGATGCTAGTGTACAACATTACTTAATCATTCTTACTGGCAATACTACTGCAATCAGCACCAATGGTAGAGGCAGTTCATCAATCGCCTTTTTCCCACGTGGTGAAATCTTCGATTGCATAAAAATTACTTTAGGAGTGTTTGGTAACGATGCCAGTCGATGAAACACTCTTAACCAATCGGTCTCGTCGCTAGTCCATTGCTCAGGAAGACTCAGCCAGACATCTCTATCGTTAGTGGTGGAGCTGTTTCGCAGGTAATTTACCGTTGCTTCAATATGAGTCACAAGATCCTCGAGGGTATCTGAACCTTCCGCAGTTTGTAAAATGAAAGTAGTGATCAAAATGAGCCAGCGCATGGTGACGGTTTACATTGAACTGAACGTCCCCGTTGCATTTCAATGTACATACAAAATGTCCGGCACATTTTTCATTACTCAAAAACATATAATGTATGGTGATACGCGTAGGATATGGTCATTGAATAATTTCACACATTCACTGTCGCATTACAAAGTCATGATTCGTACACCTTTCTATACTTCATCACTCATCACGATAACACTTCAATCACATCGGTTGATGGAATGTCCTTCTACAATGGCGACTAGTAGCAGGGATTTACACTGGAAGCCGCAGATGCTTTATTTTATGCAGCAGTGGCATTCAAAAAGTTCACAAGAACAAACTTTTGAACATTTTTAATATAAATCAACTCTCCTAAGGTTTGGAGTTCTGCTGTAGTTATACGACATAGACGACGAGTTACCAATAATTCAAATCAACTTTCTTCTAGCGGACTTGGATCAAATTGAAGCCTTCCTCAAGAACAATAGCCAGTTATCTTGATTTAGAGGTTGGAGACTTTTGGATAGTTGCTTCAACACAAACTTTATAAATCTTTCAATTGGTCCGCACAGGGCTGTCAAAAGTATTAGCATTCCATGCGTCTCCATCAAGCACCGGTTCAGAAAACATCAACCGCTTTGTTCATAAACCGTGATGGGTTTGAAAATCCAAAAATAACATTGTGATGGGTGGCTAATAGCAACCTTTTCAAAACGCTGGCAGTAGCATTGACAACTTCAAATTGGCTATTATTTTGAGGCAAATAAATTTATTTCTCTTTTCCGCTTGTATAAGAAAGGAATCAATTGTTCTACAGCAAGTAAAATTTATTGAGAAAGATTGTTTAATAAATTAACAGATGTTGCAGTTCTCATGACGATGACCTCGTTGATCTTTTATCTTAAGTTCCAACTGTAGCTTTGTGAATCTTTCTAATAAGAATATAAACAAGCTAAAGCTCCACCCCACACCGATCACTGCCCAAAATGGAGCCAAGTCACCGAACAGCACTAATTCGCCGTCGTCGTGGTATGGAGCCTCCTTGGTTTGCTTATCAAACTGCTGCTGTAGTGTTTCCTCCCAATGATTGATCAAGCCTGCCTCAAAGATAGTATGCATGTGACTCTCAAAGGTCTCTTGAAGTCGCGTTCGGTAGAGGAATATGTAAGACGTTGGATGCGCGGAAATGGTCTCTTGCAGCAGGTTGAATCGTTTCCGTCGGCTGATGTGGTTATAGACAGAAGGATTGCTTAAAAGCATCTTGGCCGTGCGGATGTCTTGAAGTGTTGCATCCTGGCTAGAAAGATTCACCGTAAGCACCAATGTTTTATTCTTCATGGGCAGCTTAAGTGTTTCAAATAACGGTACGAAAAAGTAAGGATCGTATGAATCGTACAAATTTACCGCCAGCTTGCTTTCCCTCAGTTGGTCAAAGGTGAGAATGTCACGATGGTATGGTACATCCGAGATCAGCGAGATGATGATCGATTCGTATCCGCTCTGGATAAGGAAGTAGAACACCATCAAACCGATCACTATGAGTTTCTCCGTAACGTTGGTTTGGTTTAAGTTGTATCGTTCGATGCCACAGATAGGCAGCAGAATAAGATCATTTCGAAAAAAGCGACCAAAGTTCCACATCAAAAGGATGCTTACTATTATCAACACAACCATAAATGTCCAAGCACCTGCAGTTAGCGGTCGTAAGAATGTTTCCGGGATCGTTAACTGTTGGCCACGAGGAACGATGATAACGTATTCGCTCAGATCCGGCGTCGTTACGGAAGTTTTAGCCAGCTTTCTTAGTTCTATTCGATTTATCCAGAGCAGCGCTTTAGCTTTTTGGGCTAACTGTAAAAGTTTTGGGATCTGTAACCGGTTTAAGTGATGCACCTGCACTCGAAAGCGTATGTTGGCCATTTTGCCGATGGTAAAAAGCAGCACTACATCTATTCCCGACACTTTCTTCGACGTGGGATGTTTCGTAAGATATGGCGATGCTGGAACACCGCACACGACCACTTGTTTCCCGTTGTAGTCGCGATGAAAGTCGGGGAAGAAATGGTGATAGTCATTTATAGCGTGGGTTTCATGCTTCATCAGGAATGGGTGAAAGGTTAGCGCGCGAAGTTCATTCCTGTTTCGATCAATTATCATGAACACTGTGTCGTGGTGTTCTGTGCGTAAAATTGCATCGATTAAAACTTGGATTAATTTTAGACTTCTGATGTCCGTAACAATGATGAGCTTCATGCGCATTTGCTGAGTAGCAATTTGGCCAAGCCAAGGTAGGAAGGATGTGATGCGAGTCTGTTAATAAAAATGATGGATTAAAATGATGCTAGTGTACAACATTACTTAATCATTCTTACTGGCAATACTACTGCAATCAGCACCAATGGTAGAGGCAGTTCATCAATCGCCTTTGTCCCACGTGGTGAAATCTTCGATTGGGTAAAAATTACTTTAGGAGTGTTTGGCAACGATGCCAGTCGATGAAACACTCTTAACCAATCGGTCTCGTCGCTAGTCCATTGCTCAGGAAGACTCAGCCAGACATCTCTATCGTTAGTGGTGGAGCTGTTTCGCAGGTAATTTACCGTTGCTTCAATATGAGTCACAAGGTCCTCCAGGATATCTGAACCTTCTGCAGTTTGTAAAATGAAAGTAGTGATCAAAATGAGCCAGCGCATGGTGACGGTTTACATTGAACTGAACGTCCCCGTTGCATTTCAATGTACATACAAAATGTCCGGCACATTTTTCATTACTCAAAAACATATAATGTATGGTGATACGCGTAGGATATGGTCATTGAATAATTTCACACATTAACTGTCGCATGACAAAGTCATGATTCGTACACCTTTCTATACTTCATCACTCATCACGATAACACTTCAATCACATCGGTTGATGGAATGTCCTTCTACAATGGCGACTAGTAGCAGGGCTTTACACTGGAAGCCGCAGATGCTTTATTTTATGCAGCAGTGGAATTCAAAAAGCTCCGAGGACAAACTGTTGAACATTGTTAATATAAATCAACCCTCCTGTGGTTTGGAGTACCAAAAATTAAAATTAACTTTCTTCTAGCGGACTTGGATCAAATTGAAGCCTTCCTCAAGAACAATAGCCAGTTATCTTGATTTAGAGGTTGGAGACTTTTGGATAGTTGCTTCAACACAAACTTTATAAATCTTTCAATTGGTCCGCACAGGGCTGTCAAAAGTATTAGCATTCCATGCGTCTCCATCAAGCACCGGTTCAGAAAACATCAACCGCTTTGTTCATAAACCGTGATGGGTTTGAAAATCCAAAAATAACATTGTGATGGGTGGCTAATAGCAACCTTTTCAAAACGCTGGCAGTAGCATTGACAACTTCAAATTGGCTATTATTTTGAGGCAAATAAATTTATTTCTCTTTTCCGCTTGTACAAGAAAGGAATCAATTGTTCTACAGCAAGTAAAATTTATTGAGAAAGATTGTTTAATAAATTAACAGATGTTGCAGTTCTCATGACGATGACCTCGTTGATCTTTTATCTTAAGTTCCAACTGTAGCTTTGTGAATCTTTCTAATAAGAATATAATCAAGCTAAAGCTCCACCCCACACCGATCATCGCCCAAAATGGAGCCAAGTCTCTGAATAGCACTAATTCGCCGTCGTCGTGGTATGGAGCCTCCTTGGTTTGCTTATCATACTGCTGCTGTATTTTTTTCGCCCAATGATTGATCAAACCTGCCTCAAAGATAGTATGCATGTGACTCTCAAAGGTCTCTTGAAGTCGCGTTCGGTGGATGAATATGTAAGACGCTGGAGGCGCGGATATGGTGTGTTGCAGCAGGTTGAATCTTTTTCGCTCGCTTTTGACGTCGTAAACGTAACGGCTACTCAAAAGCATCTTAGCCGTGCGGATGTCTTGAAGTGTTGCCTCGTTACTGGTAAGATTCATGGTGAGTAACGCGGTTGCATTCCTGGCTGGTATGTGGATATTTTCAAATAAAGGTAAAAAGAAGTCGAGATTGTACGATTTATACACTTTCACTGGAACCTTGCTGTCCCTCAGTTGGTCAATGGTGAGAATGTCACGATGGTATGGTACATCCGAGATCAGCGAGATGATGATCGATTCGTATCCACTCTGGATAAGGAAGTAGAACACCAACAAACCGAGTACTATGAGTTTCTCCGTAACGTTGGTTTGGTTTAAATTGTATCGTTCGATGCCACAGATGGGCAGCAGAATAAGATCATTTCGAAAAAAGTGACCGAAGTTCCACATCAAAAGGAAGCTTACTATAATCAACACAACCATAAAGGTCCAAGCACCTGCAGTCAGCGGTCGTAAGAATGTTTCAGGGATCGTTAACTGTTGGCCACGAGGAACGATGATAACGTATTCGCTCAGATCCGGCGTCGTTACGGATGTTTTAGCCAACATTCTTGGTTCTATTCGATTTATCCAGAGCAGCGCTTTAGCTCTCTTGACTAGCTGGACGAGTTTTGGGAACTGTACCCGGTTTAAGTGATGCACCTGCACTCGAAAGCGTATGTTGGCCATTTTGCCGATGGTAAAAAGCAGCACTACATCTATTCCCGACACTTTCTTTGACGCAGGATGTTTAATAAGATATGGCGATGCTGGAACACCGCACACGACCACTTGTTTCCCGTTGTAGTCGCGATGATAGTCGGGGAAGAAGTGGTGATAGTCACTTATAGCGTGGGTTTCATTCTTCATCAGAAATGGGTGATAGGTCAGCGCGCGAAGTTCATTCGTATTTCGATCAATTATCATGAAAACTGTGTCGTGGTGTTCTGTGCGTAAAATTGCATTGATTAAAATTTGGATTAATGTTAGGCTTCTGATGTCCGTAACAATGATGAGCTTCATGCGCATGTGCTGATTAGCAATTTGGCCAAACCAAGGTAGGAAGGATGTGAAGCGAGTCTGTAAATAGGCATGATGGTTTAAAATGATGCTAGTGTACAACATTACTTAATCATTCTTACTGGCAATACTACTGCAATCAGCACCAATGGTAGAGGCAGTTCATCAATCGCCTTTGTCCCACGTGGTGAAATCTTCGATTGGGTAAAAATTACTTTAGGAGTGTTTGGCAACGATGCCAGTTGATGAAACACTCTAAGCCAATCGGTTGCGCTAGTCCATCGCTCAGGAAGAGTCAGCCAGACATCTCTATCGTTAGTGGTGGAGCTGTTCCGCAGGTAATTTACCGTTGCTTCAATGTGGATCAAAAGGTCGTCAACGATATCTGAGCCCTCTGCAGTTTGTAAAATGAAAGCCGACAGCAAAATGAACCAGCGCATGGTGATGGTGTACGTTGGACTGAACCTTTACCTTGTATTTGGTTTCACACGGACACATTTAGTCACATTTTTCTTTACTCTAATTTGTATAATGGGTGGCTCTTGGTCTATGAAACCATCATTGTATGCGGGCCGTTTATTCAATTAAAAATTTAAGATTTGTTTTGTCGTTTGAGTGTACTACCACTGCGCTGCCTATATATCATCAAATCGTTCGTATGTCTTCGAAAAGTGCATCACAAACATTGCTTTACTGTTTTGGCAGATGTGTGAAATAGTTTTGTTTGTTCTTTTTCGTGGAAAAAAAGTCATTTTAGAGGTAAATGAAAGTATAATCAACGTGCAACTCAACGTGATATGAAACACCGCCTGATTGATTGATTGATTCATGGCTCAATTTCACAATGCATAGACTGCGAAATCTTTATCGCTCGCATTACTCTCATCTTGAACGGTTCTACCGTGTTGTAGCCTTCCGCACGAACTGCAGCTATTTTCCACTGATTTTGAGACGGATGATGGATGGTTGCCTCAACAGAAAATCTATAAATATATTGCTATTGACCAGCACGATCCCTTCAACTGGTCAGGGCAGCTTCTACCTTGGAAAGGCTTGGCGAACCATGCGTCTCCATCGAGCTGAGGAATGGGAAGCAGTTTACGATTTGTTCGTAGAATCATCACTCAATCAACTGGTTGGATAATTTGATGAACGTCATTAATCGCGGCATGTATTAGTAATATTTGTCAAGTTGATGAATAACTCTTCCACGCTGGCAGCAACTCTACGACTTTTTTTTGTATTCCACCTTCTTTGATTGGTAAGATTACTATGAGTTAATTGTCCAAAACGGTGGGTTTGTTTATTAAACTTCTTCATGATAATTAATAATTTAAAAAAATCGATTTTCTTCATAGTTTATTCTTTTCATTGTTAAATTTATTGTACAAATACAAATAGCGACGCTGCAGAATACATTGCAGTTATTCTGAACCTTTTGGAAAATCTGTTTAGTGTACACCTTTTATGCGGAATTCACAGTACTCTCTTACGTAACGTCAGGACTATTTCTAAACGGGACAATCAATGATCTTATCTACAATATGAAGAAAAAAACGAACTGATGTGATCGAATAGAAGGAGGATTTGTTAGTTGGTTCAATTCAATTAAATCATGTTACGTTTTTTCATCCCTATTGGCCGGCACATTCCGGTTCGTGGACAGTGTATTTTTCCTTTTTTGCCCATCGTGTAGCATCTCGTAGAGTTGATGGAACCGGGATTGATTCGTTGCGGGTCGAACGCAAACGCCGAGCAACCGGGGACAGTCAAAGGGTTCGGAGGAGAATGAAAAATTACAACGTCTTTCAGTTTAGTAATCCCGCTCCCTTTTTGCAATGTACGGGGAGATTTTCGGACAAACTAGCTCCGCGGTCGGTATGCAGGGACGGTGGATTTGTGGAACGCGGGGAAGGACAGTTTTCCGATGCGAACGTGAAAGAAAACTTTCTTTTCTACGGTTCTACGCCAGCGTTGCTTCGTCGATTGCATCGCCCGGTGCGGAGCAAAGCATCACCGAAATGAGGCATCGATCGATTGCTCTCAGCCGGTCGACCAGTCACATCACCCACGAAGACGTTACTCATCACTGTCTTCTTCATGTGTACTTGTCATTCGAGGGGATTTCCTCCCGAGCAAAAAGGGCTAGCGGGAACGGAGCGCGGGCTGGGGCCAAGAAAAATATCATGCCAATCATTCAATTCTTTTTCGTTCCTTCGGCGAAGACGAACGTCAGCTGGATGGATGTACGTATGGATGACTGGACCATCCGGATGTGTTCTGTTCGTAGCGTTTCGTGCTTTCTTCATTGAATTTTCCAGACGGATCGTCGTGGACTACGGGAAGCCAGATAGAGCGGCTGGCGGCCGCGGGGAGCACGATGGAGCGGTTCCGTTCCGTTCCGTTCCTTCTGCTTACATTTTGCTCGAAGAAAGCAAACTAACGAGCAGCACGTACTTTTCAGAAATCTATGTTCGTTTCGGCAAGGCAGTGCCCGGGACGGATGATGGATACTATTTTTCCGGCGAATGAATTAGCACAAATTCATGTCCAATTCCGAAGACGACTGGCTTGCAACCGCCCATGCATTTTCGGAGCCAACTTGGACGATTTAATTTAGGTGCATAAATAGAAGGAGACGTGTCGAGACGAGGAGGGCAACATTCTGACGGACGAGCGAGAGGTGATCAAAAGGTGGAAGTGCTACTTCGACGGGCACCTGAACGGAGCGGAATCAGGGGAGTCCAGCGACGGCGCAGGCAGAATAGAGCAGCACATTAGCCTGGAGGTAGATGACGATGTGCTCCCACCATCCTTGGACGAAGTCACTAGTTCCATCAAGCAGCTGAAGCAGAACAAAGCAGCTGGTAGCGATGGGCTGGTGGCAGAACTGTTTAAGATGGGTTCGGCAGAGCTTGCTGTCAGTATGCACCAGCTAATTGTGAAAATTTGGGACCAGGAAAGGATACCGGAGGACTGGAAGCTGGGTGTCATCCACCCAGTGTACAAAAAGGGTGACAGGATGGACTGTGCCAACTTTCGAGCCATCACAGTCCTCAATGCTGCCTACAAAATCCTTTCCCAAATTCTCTTCTGCAGACTCGCGCCCCTTGCTACAGATTTCGTCGGAAGCTACCAAGCTGGATTTGTTGGAGGCAAATCCACCACCGACCAGATCTTCACTCTACGGCAGATCCTCCAGAAGTGCCGAGAGCACCAGATCCCGACGCACCACCTCTTCATCGACTTCAAGGCAGCCTACGACACCATAGACAGGAAGGAGCTATGGAGGACCATGCGGCAGTACAGCTTTCCTGAGAAGCTGGTACGGCTGTTAGAGGCTACAATGGAGGGGGTGCTGTGTAAGGTGAGGATTTCGAACTTGCTGTCGGATCCGTTCGAATCTCACCGGGGTCTGAGGCAAGGTGATGGACTTTCCTGCCTTCTATTCAACATCGCTCTGGAAGGTGTCATGAGAAGCGCGGGGTTCGACATCCGTGGCACGATTTTCACCCGTTCACTCCAATTCCTCGGCTTTGCGGACGACATCGACATCATCGGGCGGAACACCAGGACGGTGTGCGAGGCGTACACCCGACTGAAACGCGAGGCCGCAAGGATTGGACTAATGATCAATGCGACGAAAACGAAGTACCTGCTCATCGGTGGCTCTGACAGTGACAGAGTCAGGTTGGGGTGCAGTGTATCAGTGGACGGCGACGAACTCGAGGTTGTGGAGGAGTTTTGCTACCTCGGAACTGTCGTAACTTCGGACAACAACGTGAGCTGCGAAATCCGGAGGCGCATTGTTCAGGGGAATCGTGCCTACTATGGGCTTCACAAACTCCTTAGGTCCAGAAGGCTGCTCCCCCACACGAAGTGTGCAATATACCGCTCGCTGATAAGACCGGTCGTTCTCTATGGGCATGAATCTTGGACTCTGCTCACGGAGGACGCCAACGCGCTCGCAGTCTTCGAGCGGCGCGTATTCCGGTCTATTTTTGGCGGCGTGTGCGAGCAAGGCGTGTGGCGGAGAAGGATGAACAACGAGCTGGCTGAGCTATACGGTGAGCCGGACATCCTGACGGTGGCGAAGGCCGGCAGGATTCGTTGGTTGGGGCATGTCATGAGGATGCCGGACTCATGCCCCACCAAGAAGACACTCGTCAGCGACCCGCTCGGCACGAGACGACGAGGAGCTCAGCGAGTCCGGTGGATGGACCAAGTGGAGCAGAACCTGCGAGATATCGGATGCGACCGGGGATGGAGAGTTGCAGCCATGGACCGAGTATCCTGGAAAGCGATTGGTGACCAGGCCATGTCAGCAAGACGTGCTCAACCGTGAGCGGGCCAGTTAAGAAGAAGAAGAAGAAATAGAAGGATTTGGTTTTTGTTTTTCTTCATTACAAGGAGCCAAACGTGGAATTTATTGATTTCGTTTCCCTTTCGTTCTGCTTTCTAAACGCATCTGTTTCAAGTGCACCGTTTGTCTTAGGGCACGACTTTAGTCTAAGACTTGTTTGTAATACGTTAAACTTTGAGAAATAAACGTTGAATTGATCCGAAAACATGTTTTTTCCCAGAATGATCCAAATGTAGCACTTCCCTTTCATAGAACGGTCATCAGAAAATATAAAAGAAAATAAACCGCACCGAAATGACACGAGCGAACAAAAATAGAAACTTTTGGACTGCTCCAAAAGTGGCCGATGCACTACAAAAGCATTACCGCCAGCCATTTGCCACGATGCGATTGATGAATAAATCGATGAGCGATGAAATTTACTGTGCACGTTTGCATATTCATGTTTCGGCAAATTTTGTTGCGCCTCCAAAGCGGCCAGAGGCCCGAGGAACTGGGGTGATTGGAGGAGCGGTCGTTTATTCTCACCATTTGTCGCTGAGGCCGTGATCTCGACATCCGGAACTGAGCGCTATGGATGTCATTCCATAGTGGCAGGCGCACAAATGATCGCCGTGTGTAATGTCGCCCGTGCACTTACGCGATTGGCATTTTTAGAGCATAAACGTGCCAAAGCGGATGGCAACAGGAGCGGCGGAAGGAGTGGCATGCCATCGACAGGACCGATGGAGGCAAAGATAGAAAATAAATTAACCACCGAAACATTTGCCGCTCCATCGTCGCTTGACAGTCGCGACTACCGGGCTATGCCTCGGGCTGTGGACAACCATTAGCGCTGATCGGTGCACTGTCGGGCACGATTTTTCAGGACATTCTAACGCACACACACACACACACAAACACTCACCAGGAGCTATAAAAGGCGGCGGGTTGTAAATGTGAATGGCACGGTGTCACGAATCCATAACCCAAAAATTAAAACAAAATGTTTCTATCTATCAGTGCCACCGATGGCGGTCGACATCCACCGATGGGCCGATCAGTTTAGTCGCTTCCGCGTTCCCTTCGCATCGGGTTTGAGGTCCAGCAGTCCTGTGACTCCTTCGCCTGACATTCCTCGTTGCAGCGACGCACATCCGGGTTTTCCGTTGCCCACAGTCGTTTGGCCGGATTTGAAGTGATAAATTAAAACAAACGACAATTGATTTGTTAAAATTTATACGCCGCTGTCCAATCAGTCTAGGTTGGACATTGCTACGCACTGCTGCAACGACAACGGCTTATGAAGTGGGTAGAAAGTGCGAACAAGAGATAAAGGGTTTCGTAAAGGTTTCGTTCATTGATGCTCTGCGCTTTTATCGCAATGCATAAAATGACTGCAACGTTTGGCAATTTTTATTACAAACCATTTTTATTTTCATCTTTATTGTAATAGTGTGCACCAAAGAAAAAATGTGCCTAATTGAATAGGAAATATGCTCGTCTGTTGCCTTTGTCCATTACGTCCATTTTGTATTTTGATTTGGAAGTAATGCTTAGGATAAACTTTGTTTGTAGCAAGCAAATTTCTCTGGCATGTAGTTACTTCAGCCCGGGCAAAATGGACAGGAAACATTTCCAAAACGGTACTTGAACACATATAGTTATTTCCTCAATAGGCAAGTGGATATAGAAAATATTTCGCTCACACCCTGGACCAAGTTTGCGACAGGATATTGATGGTGAGAAAAACCCAGTCGGTCTCTAAACTTTCCTTATCCGTAGCTATAGTGGCAGGTGGTATTCAAATATTTGTCTCACTTTGTGCACACATTTCTCGCACATTGTGCGCAACATTCCAACAAGCATGAGGTTCATCGGTGTGTAGACTTTTGCCTCGGCCAGCACGATAATGAAAGCTTCCACCTTCCAGCCCCCCCGAGGCTGGTACCATAGATCGCCCCCTTTGCAAGATGGTTGACACTTGTCCGTAGCATGCTTTGGACATGTCAAACTTGGCGAGCTGTCGAAAAATTTTCCTTGCCCAAAAATTGGTTGGCTGTGGCCTGGCGAAGGAGTGAAAATTGGGTTCAGCTGTTGGTTGGAAATGTCTGCAAGGTCGGGGGGGCGACGGCAAGGACAACTTTTCGCTTGTAACTGCCCGGTCGTCGTCGGTAGATTGTTGACTTTGTTTGCTTTCTAAGATAATGATGTAACACGCATAATACCGACCTAATAGCTAGGAAAGGGTTGTTTTTTTCTTGTTAATAAATCCATGTTGGATGATTGGAAAACTCGATGCTTCCAAAACTAGAAAATATCCGTTCAGCAACACATTTTGACATGAAGCGAGTATGAATTGAAAATGAGCGTAAAGTATATGCCAATGTATATTTCTGGCCGTGAAGCACCTTCCAACGAAGTCTCAGCAGAGGCCAGGTTAAGGTAAATCAAAAACAAAATGGAATGAGCGATTGACATATTTATGATGCGTACGGCACGGCGTCCAGCAGGGAGAAATATGTTATGTTTCTTCTCTTGAAACAAAGCTCCGTTCGCAGTGCGGACAAAGGTGAGCAGAAGTAGGCCGCGAATCCGCACGGGCAGCTTCTCGGAATAAGCACTAAGCTTGCCAGCTAGATGCTTTCAATCATTGGCTTGGCTCGTGGGCGGTGGGAGGGACAAAAACCGGAGGCCAGCGTGGAACGGGAGGAAAGTATCACGAGATTTTTTTAAAGAAAACCGTATCGAAAATGCGATGCGGTGCCAAAATCCCATGTCTACATGACAAGGGCGGACTGAAGTGGAACGATTTTTGGAAAGGGGTTTTTTTTTCGCGTCGATATCAAACCATCATCAATCGCCATTCGCCATGGTAGGTTATCTGCTTCCTGCCTACCTGATCCTATCCATTATACCCCTCTCATCCTCAGGCTCGCACCCCATCCCTTTCGCCTGCCCATCAAACGACCATCAAACGCTCCCGGGGTCCCATGGCAACCCATTAGCATCTCGCGCGGTTGACTGGTTTTGTCCGATCGGGCAGGTTTTCGAAACGATCAACATCCTGCCAACGGGAATGATATTAGGTTTATAATTCTAAATTATTTGATTCACTCTGACGTTTATCATCCGGGGGTATCTTAATAATTTTGAATTTACTGTAATTTATTGCGCTTCAAATTAGTGCCCCGGCAATGGCGGGCGACGGATTTTCGGCTCGCCGGCCAGTGAAGATGGAAATGAGGGAAAGATACCAGATTTAATTTATATCATCGATGTAGAAGGCACGGTTGAGGCGCACGCGGGCGTGCGGTCGGGATTTTGAGAAGCCACACGAAAAGTGATGGACCTCAGTCGGGCCCCGATTTCGAAATTCATCCCCGTCGAACCGATAATCGTTCTGGCGGAGGGAATGTGCTTGCTTTCTGGGGTTATTCAACATAAGCAAATAAATCAGCGTGTGTGTGGTTTGAATGAAGTGGAATTTGAATCAAGCTCTCACATTAATTGCTGAATTTATCTATGATTCAAAACGTGTGTCCATCGTGGCTCCATCAAACGAGCATAATGAGTAAGAAAAATAAATTTTATTGATTTAAAATAAACTTGTTTAGCTTTCGGTTTCAGTTATCTACTGTTATATTATTAAAAACCAGTTGAATGGAATAAGTATTGACTTTACACTCATTGCTTCTGTAAAGCAAATACACAGCAACGTGCATTTCTTCACGCGCATATCATAACTCATTCATGGTTTGCACTGGAACAATGCTCAGAAACTACAGGTGTCTCCTGTTGTCAAAATTAATTAAAATTTTCCACCATTTCAGTATTACACTTGCCTGAACGAAAAAAAAACATGGCTCCGACTTCGACTAGCACAGATAGAGGCATCTGCGAGCCGTGTCAGCTGCAGTTGACGGCACGGAGAGCACCGTCTCGAGCGAAGACTTTTAATTGTTGCTCAGCCATTGAGTGACTAGCACACGGAAACAACGTGGAAGCCTCTCTATAGTCGCCGGCCTGCGAAGCAGCTCGATAAAATATTTATGCACCACTGCTGAAGTGATGGAAAATTGCATCGTCTCCAGGAGCCAGCCCTACCTGCTCCATCACCCACCCACCCAGTAGGACCCGTTGGGAGGCCTTTCGCGAAAAAGTGTCGCACAAAAGGACCTGAATCTTTCATTGCGCTCGGCGATCGTCGCAGGGAGGAGGGGAGGCTTGATGGGTGGCAAAAGGAAGGCAGAAAATGTCCTCGGGAAAAACCCTTCGCGGGCGCGTTACTGCAACGTTTGCCAGGCGGAGCATCTTCGTCGCTGGCTGTCGCTGTTTCGCCAATAGACCGAGCAATCATTTCAACGTTTGGCAGGTTCGCGACACATAACTATCGGGCTCGGCTCTCGTGCACTTCCAGTGCGACACTAAGTCGGACAGGCAACCGGAACCGGAGCGAAAGGGATCGATTGTTTCCTTGAGCGGAAAACAAAAGGCTACCGGGCGAACCACGAACCAGTGAGTGGTGTCTCGAAAAAAAGAAGTGCACAAAAATAGACGACGCACAAACGCGAAGACGGCGTGCAACCCTGCTCATTTCCGTTCGCAGCGCATCCCTCCCTCGGTGGAAACGTGTCGTGGCCTTTCACGGAACCACGGCTTTGCACTTTGCAATGGGAAGCAAGATGGTTTTTGCCCGCTTGCACCATCGTCTCCCCCATCGAACTAACCCCCACAGCACAGCACCTACCTCCGAAACACGTCACTTTTCTGCCACGACGCAACGAATCTCCACCGGTTCTTATCATCGGGGCACCGTTTGAGTCATTTAGTCACCGGCTGCTCCGGTGTAAAACACCTTCACATCGGTCCCTCCCCCCCGGGGGCCATTTATTGCTTTTCAACGCCAGCCATCAGCCTGAACTTGCTCAATGCTGCTGCTCAATGTTTTCCCACGGCTTCGGTTTTCCAGCGCGCGAAATGATAAACAACTACCGAACGGGCTGCAGCTTGCCGTTGGAAGAGTGCAGGGAAGGGCATATCTGACGGATCTATGAATAATGAAAAACTCCTTCTAATGACACTTGCTCGGAATAGTCAGGAACGGGGGAGACCTTTGTTTGCTCGTTGGCTGGAAGAATATTAAAAAGGCCTCAGTCGATCGGTTCGGTCGGCTCTCGATAAAAGTCCATGGACAAAAACAGGGTGGCTTGGGTGGAATAATGTTCCATTGGTGATGTTCCCATGGCAATGGAACAATCAAACCAAAAGTTTCGCAACTTTTTGTCATGACCAATTCGTTGCGCTTTTCGGTCCCAGTAGGTCCTACTGCTACACACCTTTGACACATAATTATGATTAAGAGTTGCCTCGGGAACCCCCACATGTATCCCCTTTCTAATCTCCTCCGGGAATCGAGAACACGTACTGCTGTCCGACTATCCCTTCGGCTAATTAGCAGCGATAGGAACATGCACATGCCTGACAGCGCTTGAGCAAGGTAAGACAAATTGGGAAAATTAGAGGAGAACGAATCAGTGTATATATTCGTGTGTGTATGTGTGGATCAAACCTTTGGCAAAGCACCTTCGAGAGCCCGTCATCTTCGGCGTGTCAACGGGTTGGTTTGCAGTGGTTCGCTCAATAAAAGCGCCCAAACGGTCATCAGGCACAGTTCCTGGATCAGGATCCACTTGTCAGAGTGTCGGAAACCGGAACTGGGCGGCCTCAACGAACGCGCGGGCAATGGCGGGGGTACACTTGTCATATTGTGAGCGGTTGACGCGGTGAGGAAAGTTCTTCGCCGGGACCATCCCGATGAAGTGGTCTGCAGTCGGCGTTCGTGCTCACGGCCTCAATGTTGGACCGCCTTTTCCCGGCCGGTCAACTTGTAATGTCCGTCCAAGCGACCGCTTTTTCTGTTTTCCCTGCCAACACGAAGCAAAACGGATGCTTCAGTTGTCATCCGGGATGACGAAAAGTGCCATTGTGGTTTTCGGGTTGCTTTTTTGTTCATTTCCGTCAGAAGGGAATTTTAAATTATTTCCTACCAAAGGCAAAAATTACAACAGATATTTTGCAAAACAAGAAAAGGAATTCATTTATTCTTCTAGCTTATTTTTCCAGTGAAATTATCTTATCCCACATGTGGTTTAAGAATAAAATTTAAATTGGAATGTTACAGTAGCTCAAAGTAAACGTTTTACGATTATAATTTGTTTTGTAATGAACAAATGCGACGGGATAGAAAAAGCTCCTGCAATATCGATCCTGGTGAAAAGTGTAAAATGGATGCGATTTAACAGCGCTCGCTGCAACCATCATCGAGTGGGGTACGCCGGTCAAGACTCTCCTCCGCCGCCGCACGAGATGAATGTGGGACAAAAAGATTGACTCTGACATCCGAGGACGGCTCCGAGAGCCGGACTGGCCACACAGATGACGCTTTTGTGCCGTTGGTGGTTGGTGGTGATGATCGGAGACGGAAGTCTATTAACAGCGCAGAAAGGAAGTGGCCGTCAGCTCGACCCGGCTTCGTTCGGCGATGGGCGGCCACACCGCGAGGGAACGCAGAACGGCCGCCCGTGTCTGGCTGTGCTATCGGCTGTATCGTGCCGGAGTTGTCCCTACAGCCATGAGTTGACCGAGCCGAGCCATCCTTCCTGCTGCCACCATCCCGGACGATAAACCGGTGAAGATATGTGCCATCGCCACGGATGACGCGCCTCGTTCGGGGTTTTGTGATTGCACGGCACAGTGGGCAGTTGGGAAATCAGCTCGTTCGGAGGTTCACAATTAAAATGTACTGACCGTCGCCATTGGATGGTGCGCCCGGTGGCAACGCTTATCCACAAACGAGCATCCATCAGGCAGGAGGCTCCACTCAAGTCGCAAATAATAGTCTTCCGGATGGCGGTAGGTGGTGGGTAAGCGAGGTGGTCGCGCTGGACATCCTTTTGCCGGGACAGTTTCATTCTTCGGGGGCTTCATGCGTTGTCAGGTCGGTCGGGTTGTGTGTATGTGTTGGTTTTATCATTGTAGGAGTTTATAAAAGCGCAACGACAAGACGTGAATTGAGCTGACAGACGGACGAATATAATATGTCATGTTTATTACAACATCCATGCCCGTACCGCACTGCAACCCTCCCATCGGAAACGCCCCGGGGTGGCAAAGTATGCGACGATGAGTGGAAAGCCTTTGCCGAGACTCACCTGCCGGAAGTACGGCCCCTTTGCGCTCCTGTTGCTGATGCCAGCGGTGGCAATGTTTGCTTGGCAGCATGAAAGCTGAGTTTCTACCAGCTGACCTCAAATGTCAGCCCCGGGATTGCTTGTACGCAGCGAGAGAAACGAACCTCACTTTAAGCTCATCTGGCTACCTTAGTTTTACTCGTAGTATTCGATCGTAAAATACCCATTGCTGGTTTTTAAAAATAAAGCGGGCCATTTTCCCAGCTTTAGCGCTAAGAATCCTGTACTATCGCTTATAGCATGCTCTATTTATTGAGCCTTTCAAAAATGCACTTTATGCAACGATATTTGTCTACAACTCAAAACTGGTTGGCTGTCTCCCAGCAAGGTAAAACCTGAGGTTCCCACGTCATTGCTACCAGTCAAAGAAAGACTTATTACTTTGCACCGAGTCGCCACACGCTTTCCGACCATCAAAACCGTTATGTGACACCGTGCCATCCGCCGGTTGACTTCAAGCCCACAATTAGTGCCGGCCGATACACTGCGAGTCCCATAAAATATGATTATTAATTTTTGCCTGAAAAATGGGAAAAATATGTTTTCACGTGACTCGACCGTATTTATCACCGCCCAACTTGTGACACCTCGTTCAGTGGATGTCACCCCCTCTTCATCGTTTCCTGCCCGTCTCGCGTTTATTCGCACGATTTGCCTCGGCATGGTGGGGGAACGAGTTGGTCGGTTTCCGCCCGGTCCCGGTAGGTTGTGCACTCCGGTTTGGGCTTTCTGAATGTCGCCTTCTCGCCTGTCAACCGCTACACCGCACCACGGCTGCGACTGTGACGATGAAGCGGAAACCGTGGGTCGGGAGCGCCACCGACACCGTCACTGGAAGCAGAGGGGGAAAGACTTTTCTTTAAACGGGGGGAGGTTTGTTACGGGGGCATTATTTATGCCTATTTTAGGTGGACACTGTTTTGAAAAGGGGCGACGCAATTATCGTGTGGTAAAACTGGGCCTATTTAAGGACAAGCGCCGGTGAATAGCAGGGCAAACTTGGCTGGACGGATCTGTTGGATGCATGAAGGAATGTTACATTGCGTGTCCTAGATAAGTTACTCGGCATAGGATTGAGTCTCCCAACGGGTGTATGAAGCTGAAGTTCCTTGCATTTTTTATGCTAAACATATTTTTTTCTTTGCAACGACGAGAATAAGTATTTACTGTTAAATTAACTTAGTTCCGTTTGAACCAACACTGAAGTCCAAATTAATCAGTTGTTTAAAAAACAGGAACCAATGATACACTGGATGATAATTAGCATTGACTTTCGTGGAAATTATGCAATATCCTAGTAAACAGCCTGAGACAAATCGTGTTTATTGCTGATATTTCAAATGAAGCATAAAAATCCAGCTTTGCTCCGCTTTATTGACAGTTTCTATCTTCATAATCATGTCAATGAACCATTGGGACTCTGTGTTCGCAGATCGTATCTTGTATGCCATTTCTGGTGATAATTATAACTAATCAGTAGTTTACAATTTATGCATAAAGATTACCCCGTAATTGGCGGGGATCATTAAATTTGCGCTGGCAGTAAACAATTTAATAGTCGTCGGAAGGAACGGAATTTGATTCGCATTAGTTCGTTTGTTTGGTTTTGTTTTTTTCCTTATGAATACAAATTTTTTGCACAACTGGGAATGTGCTTTAAATGAGGTAGTACTTTAATGAAGAGAAGGGTGGTGTCCGTGGGAAAAATCACCCGCTCCATCCCGGTCACAAATCTAAATGCCATCGATGGCCGCTGTTTTGTCGCACCGCGATGGGCACGGGGCGATTTGTGGAAAACCGGAAAAACACAGGCCCTTTCCACCGCACAGCAGCCAGGCTCCGCTCCGACGTGGGGATGTAATAAAACGCGAGCACTTTAAATATTTTATGCGTCCCAAGTGAGCCGAGTGAGTCGCGTGGAGTCGCCTTTTTTTGCGCCTGCGTTAATGTGTTTACGCGTAACGCGATTACGACCCACCCCGGAACAAATATCGGGCTAATCAGTTGAAAATCACAAATTAAATATCTGGTCCAGCGTCCGGCCGGACCGAAGCCCGGTAGTTTTCCGTCCCGTCCCCATCGTTTGGCTGGTCGTAATGAAGTGAACTAGCCAGCAGAGTCCCGGTGCCGCGTTGTGTCTGTTTGATTGGATTGCACCTGCGGCTGGAAGGTGCTGGAGGGAAAAGGATCAACCTGGGCGCATGTTACAACGTCACCGCAGTACGCTTCACCGAGGGCCTCTTCGTCGGGAGCTTTTCCACGGTGTCCGAAACATGTTTTCCGACGCCACAATCGAATCAGCGGAAGAAATATTGACAACAATCATCATAAAGTTGGTGGCATTAGGGTGCCTGTAGTGATTATGGACACGGTCCTACGGGCTTTTCGGTGAAGCCCGGCGTCCCGGATGGATCGTGTTTTTGTCTAGAAAGTTCCATTCCCGCGCCTCCCTATGCTCCCGCACGCGCCTTGCGCCTTCGTTTGCTAAAGAGCTCTCTAATGCGCTCCTGGGCAAAGTTCAGAACAGTTCATTTTTAATTTCCCCGCGCTTCCAGCCAGCCCCCCTTTGCCCGGTCCCCGGAGCAAAACCCCCGCGGCAGTAGAACTGGCCCACAGCCAGTAGCTTCGGAAAACGATTAACATAACAATTTATTGGACATTGATGGACGTGTCCGATGGCATCACCGGTCCACCGGATGGCTGGACCACGGTTTTGAAACCTTTTGCCATGCCGATCTATCCTGGGCACCCCGAGTGGTTCCAGCGCGCGAATCCAAGGGAAGGAAGCGCAAATATATATCCCGCGTCCACTCGGTGCGACAACGCGCCGGATGGCACCGGGCACGGCCGTGATAATGACGAACACCATTCAAATACAAACACAAATTACATAACCATAAATTGTCAATTTATCGCTCTTATTTATTCCTCTGGCGGCTCTCGGGCCCGGGGTATCGCTCCCGTCGGCGGCACCAGTACTTCCGGTGGCTGCTGCCGGGTAAACGCCCCGCCATCGTCCAGGCAGCGAGGGACAAAACACCTCCGAGGCGGTTCTTGCGGTGCGAGCAAGGGAAAACCCTCGGCGTCTTGCACACGTTTTACTTACGCACGGCTCTCCACCCCAGTTGTGGCTGCTTTTGAACGAAGTCGCGAAGACTATTGCGATTTTTTCGTCTTGACTTTGCCCTGTACTGCGGTTCGAGGCGCGAGGCGGTAATAAAATTTTGTTGATGCAATTACAGCCGAACTACTCTCGTACCGTTTTTTTCCCCCTCGGGGTGGCTATTTACGATCGCATCGAGCAAACCTGAAGGAAAAAGAGCGTCGTCATCTGGTCAAAGTCGAAGGTTCAATAGGGAAAATGTTGGGAAAAAACGGTACAGATTAAACCGAGCAGAAAATACAACAAAACAAACACGATCACAAGCTTCTCAACGGTGTGTTTTATATCGTTTGATCTAATTATGTGGAATTTGACTACAGTTCTATAATGTAAGTTTTTTACTAAGTTTTAATGCTTTCAAACATCCAGGTGTAACCAATTTTCATTATCTTCATCTATAATCTATTCGATCGATTTGAGTGTGAATGTTATAGATAGTTTTTATCTTTTATGGACGAGTCAAAATAAAAATACTAAAAATTTGCCTGAAAATGGTTTTCTAAATTGTGACATCAAATATTGACAAATACGAATGAAACCCTACGATCCGTGATACAGGTTTGCTTTATTCCCCACGATTCACAGCCTCGATGATTCCCAAGCCCCAGAAAAGGACCAACATTTGTCGGATCATTGAATTGTGTATTTTCTGTTGAAATGAATCTTCGTTTCGATTTGCGTAACGCGCATGAAAGTCATTTGGCAAAAACTGCCGCCGAATATGAAGCCAATCCGGGATGTGCTAGGTCGGCGGTAAATTCCATCGAACTTTTGGTGGATTGTATTTGCTGCTGCTGCCCAAAGCCGATACCATCATTCTGGTCTGTGGAGCCATAAGGACGCGCGGTTCCAGACCAGGCAATGCTCTTCGCTGAACCCTGGTCCGAGGGGCGATGGTCCAACGGTCCAGCGAAGGCCACGCTTTGGCACACATGTACGGTTCAAAATATAATCTAACTGAAATGAAATTGTACAAACGTGATTGTATATAAATTTATGATGTTATAACGGTTTAGGAACCCATCGAGCTCCCAGCTGCACCGAGCGCTTTCCTGGGACGGGGCTGTCGCAAATTGTAGACGGAAATCGCTACTGCATCGCCGCACGGCAGATGAAGCTGGCTGACTGCGAAAAACGTCCCTCACCCCCTCCCCTCGGAAAACCGGCCGTCTGGCGCATTTGCACCACGAGTCGCACGAGTGCAGCGTGGTGCGGTTTTTCGGGACGACACCGGTCGTGGACGCACTCCATGGGCCGATGCATGTCGCCAAACGCCCAGGGGGCCACCGGTCATGCATCGGTCTTTCATCTTGTATCACTAGTTCGTTCCACTTACGTCGGCATCGGCACACGGGATCGGTGTAGATTAGGCGAACGGGGAGGACTTTGTCAGCCGTCAGTGCCGGAATTAACAAATGCAAAGTTATGATTATGACAATACGTATAATCACGTTGTATGTTAATGAAGTGGAAAATTTATATCGCAAAAATCCGTCATAAATTGTTTAAAATTGTATTAGTTGGTACCGCTGAGCAAATGGCTGAGGATGAAGAATTTCTAAATCCAGCTAGCTCATGATATCATAAATAGGAGAGGCAGCTTAGTGGTCATATTTCAGTTTTTATAAGCGCTCATAATATTTAGAGTTATCTCAATTGAAGCTTATTTGAATAACTTTTGGGATATGCTTCAGGAACGCTAAACTTTTTGGGGGAAATTGTTCATGTAATACTAATTGAAATAAATTTTTTTTATAGTTTTTTTTGCATCAAATCAGGAATAAAAAAAGTCTAAAGTTACTTGAAAATTGAATCTAAATTGTTTCAATCACATTCCATTATCTAATCCAGTTGAACTGGACGGGCGCTTGATTTTAGGTCCAATCATCCAAGTTTCAAAAATATGGTGACTTTGACAAAAAAGTAAATACATTTCAAAGCCAACGTTTGCGTTCAGCATTTAAACCGCCTTTGCCCCTTCAGCAACAGCAATTCAATTTCCCAACCACCATTAGAACCATCTTTGGACCATCAAACTGTGCCGAAAGAACCGTTAAGATTTCTGCGCCATGGCGATGTAATTCGTTTCGTGCAGCGTCAAGCGTCAATCGGCAACGGCAACAAATTCCAAATGGCTGCTGCCCCCCCCCCCCCCCCCCCCCCCTTCTGCGAAGCATTTTCGTGTAAATTGAAATCTATTATCGTTTGCCCTTTTTTCGCCGATCCGTAACTCCTTGGTTGCATTCTTTTCAATTTCCCTCGCGAAGAGCGCGACTCGGCGTTGATGGTAGCGCGCAGCTTGATGGCAACAAATTTGCGTTTGGCAAAAGTTGTCTTAATTATTGCACGCCTCAGCCCTTTTCGCAGCCATCGGAGACCTCGCTTCTCGGCTTCTTATCAAGCACAAACGGGCTCCATTGAGTGAAATGTTGTCGCATGAAAATGACGCATAAAAACACAATCCGCTCCGTCCAATCAGCAGGAACTGGACGGTACGGTTGAATGCGATCCTGGTTAATAGTGCCACTGGAAATCAACCCCCGGGGGGAATGTGTTTCAAAGTTGGAAATAATTAAATTTGTAGAAAAGCTTTCGGTGGCTGAGTCCCCGGAAGGGGCAAACCGGTAGAAGAAGGGGACAAAAAAAAGCTGGAGCCATCATGGCGTTGATAATGCGAGTCCGACTGCAAGGTGGGAGAAGGATAGGGTGGCGGAAGCAAACCCGTCGCCATTGGTTTATCCTTTGTGTCAGTCAAGTCCGCCTGCCAGGACCGTTTCGGACAACGACGATGGCAAAAGATTCTCCGGGCTCGTCTTGGGCCCGAAGAAACAATAGAAAATGAGCGGGCGAATAATACACCCATTAAGATTACTTCACCGCAAGGCAGCACGGCGAGGCAGGGTTTCGTTGCGGGCGAGGGAAAAGAAAGCTCGCCTTCCGTTCACTCGGTGGTTGACTGTCTAATCAAGGAACGGAGAGAGAGAGAGGGCGGCCTGTCCAGAGCCTTCTGCCAGCGCCGACAGACGGATGTCCTCGCTCGACGCACTCGAAGGCGTCGCCGGGACAATGGTTTGCCCAAGACGCCAGTGGACAGTTCGATTCACACTGTTTGTTAGAACGTTAATTTGAAAGTAAAAATATTTTAAATGAAAAAAAAAATGGAACAACCTTGTTCCATCACAACAGAAAATATCTTTGATTGTGTCTCCAAGAGAATTCGTAATGGACACAATTCGGTCGATCTTTTTATTCTAAATCATGCTCGGTGATTCTATGGCGAATTTCCAGCAAATACCATTCGTTTGAACAGATCCGAACTTGCAGTGCATCAACGCCACTTCAACCGGAACCTCTGCTGGCAGCGGAACGGACAGGAGCGACGGTTTTAGAGTGGCTTCCCTGTTCCACAAAGCAACACACCGTCAAATAAAGTGAAGAAGAAAGGGGGTGTTCCCTGCCCTTCCGAGAGCACCATGCTGCACGGGAATTTCTCATTTCGCTAGTTTAAATGCCCCTCTGGATACCGTCTGCTTTCCTCCCGCTTCGGCAGGACATGCGACCGAGTGCCATCTTTTCCGAGTCACCGGGACACCGACTCCGTTTCCTTACCAGCACACTGTCGCCCCCCTATGAAGGATCGCCAACCCCTTTGCTCCAGCATCCAGCATATGTAGTTGTCCGGGGACGTGGTTTGTGTGTGTTTTTTACCCCCTTCGTCGCGTTTCTTCCCTGGCGAGCGCCGGCAAGAGAATGATCCATTAGCAAAAACACAGCTTCTTACGTGTGTGTGCATAAAACTGACGGTAATATCAGCCCGGTGTGACATGAGGCGGCACATGTTTTCCGGCGTCGGCTGTCCGCATCGGGGGCATCGGGGCCATACGCCCCCGGAACCAGATTCTGTGTATGTTTTGCTCACCTTCCCCCCCCCCCCTCACTCCGCCCTTTGAGCCCTTGGGTGGTAGCTTCCTTTGAAATGTTTCACTATCTTATCCTTTTAACTGTCGCTCGCTTCCAAAACCTGCCGCCAGTAGGACGCAACTATGCACCAAACGTGCCACATTCTTCATTCATGCTGCCTCCTTTTGCTGATGGATGCTAATGAAAGCCAAAGGCAGACGGCCCAGAGGGAGCCGGCACACGGAGCTGCCTTAAATAGCTCTGACAGTTGTAGAAACAACAGTATCGCCTTGCCCCGTTTCCGGTAGCTCTAATGACACCGAGTGCTTTTTTGCCTCCCCGATGCCGGCGAGAAGATGAAGAGATCTGAAGGGGTTTGGAGTTGCAGCTCGTTCTTCCGGGATTCTTGTGATCCTGTTGTTTTCATGTTTTCTGTGTTAAAATTTTTTGTCCACTTGGTTTGTTGTTGATTTTGAATATGAATGATTGATTTTTGCAATTTATTTAAGGTTATCTGTTTCGAAAGTAAAGGAAAACGATTTTAGAGTAGGCAACATCTCAATCAGATCAATAAAAAGTCAGCCTAGCAATCGATTCTGGATCTATTTATGGTATAATTGTTCCACGATGTTTGCTGATGCCAAAAATAGACACGTGTAGCAGAAGCTTGCACATGATTTATCAATTATTTTTTTATCATCACCCACGCTCGTACACACGTGTAGTATTCACTCAACCTTGTAGCCTTCCGTTCAAAGTAACCATCGCATCCTTTTCTCCTCTTTTCTTGCGCTGCCAAAACTTTGCTTGCATTATTCAACACGTTGCCTGCGCAGTTTATCACCTCGCTATCGTACGAGAGCTAATCTCTTCCCAGTGCAGCCGGGTGCAGCACCTTCCACTGCACGCAACAATCGCCCCAATCATTCACCTTTCACCCAAGCGCTTCTGTCGGAGCACGCAGCAGCGCACCAAACAACACCGGCAGTTGCCGAGTAAACAAGCAAATCTCGCATTCCGCAAATCAAGAAGACAAATTGCTCCTTCTTCACCGAAAGGCAATCATCAGCAGCATCATCTCCAGCATCCGGTAGCATCCTTTTCATCCTTTTCAACTGGCTGCCCTGCGCCGGAGAAAGGGACGCCCATTTGCCGCCCCGGTTGATTCGCCGCCATGTGGCAATTTTTTTTTGAGCACGCCTGCACGCCAAGGCACAACCCACGACCGCTCGTTTGTGGTCCATCAGCGTCCCGGATGAATTCGGCGCACGGTACACGGCACGGAATAATATATCACGGCCGTTGCCAACAGGCGCAACATGTTGCATCAGGCGCTCGCTCCGCTTTCCTTCGCTCGTCCAAAATCTGACAAATGAATGAGGTGTTTCGGTTTTAATTTACATTTATTCGTCCATCCGTCCGTGCCGCTTCTCCCCGTTTGATCCCGGGCCGGTGCATCCTTCAACCGCACGGAGAAAACGCAGGACGCAAACTACAGCGCCACACAAAAAAGTGCAACCGTTTTCCGTGCGAGGATGGATGCAAGCGCTCTTGGCGTATGAGGTTCGTCATCGTCACTTCCTCGTTGCTTTCGTCAGCGTCAGCGTTCGTCACGGCCGGCGCAGCTGGCCTGCAAACGGTTGGCTCGCAGTTTACGTAGTTCCAGGACGAGCTGGATTTTTTTGTGTGTGCTTCCTCGCTATTGCTTCCGTGTCTATCCGAGCTGGCCGAGAGTCCTTTATGAAATCCGGTGCAACCACCGTGCAACGTTCGCCGACAAACGATCCGGCCTGGCCGAGAGGTTGCTCCCGTGTCCATCATCATCTACAACGCACTCGACACACGTTTGGCTGACGTTGCACTTGTGCAATGACACTACATAGTAAACAACCGCACGGCCTCTCAACGCCGTTCATCGTTTAGCGAGTGCGATGGTGCGATCGAAAAGGACCCTTGCGGCTTAGCGAGTAATGGTGGGAAGAAAAGTACTTCTGGAAATCTGTGGATGGGGACAGCCGCGGCAGTAACTTCGACTCGACTGGATGGACGGTTGCTTTGGTGAACGTTAGCGAGTGTATCACAGGCAAGATTCCTTCCCATCGGATCGCTTAATTTACACTAGAAGGGTTCATTGCTTGGGGGATTGGGCTTTCAAAAACGAGTGAGATGTATGATTTTTTTTATCAAGTAACCTTTACCCCCTTTTTTACGTTTTGAATCGTGGTGAATGATGATTAAAACGGCATTTCAATTACGATTCCTTAACTGTTTTGAAAACAGTTCAAGCAATTTATGGTTGCATTATTTTATTTTGATAGGCACAAGCTTATCTTTAAATCTTTTCGAATCACATCTCGTATAAGGAAGGTTAATATAACATATTTAAAGCAAAAGCGTTGCATGTGCTGCTTCGTTTCGTTTGTCTTTTCTTAGCCCGCTCTTCGCTTTGGTGGGAGTGAGGAGTAATTGAAAACGGAAAATAAATGTACTGTAATTAATTAACCGTAATATATTGCAAATTCATAATTCATGCACAATATTCCAGTTTGTGTGCGGGGGGTGGGGGTTGTGGTTTCTTTCGTTTCACATGATTCGGAGGAGTGCGCTTCTTTTTTCTCAAGAACTATCGCGCAAAGAAAAAGTGAGGGAACAGTCGTGTCCGCGCGAACATCACTGGTTCGGTGGAAATATTTATTGAATATATTAATTGAAAACAAAATCAAACGAAAAACAAAAGGTAAGCTTAGGAAACACTTGATAGTTTGCCCTTTGATGTTCAGGTTTTAGTGGCTTGGAATAATTATTTCGAATCTTCAACTAACGCGTTTGATATTGAAGTCAATCTTGCGCCACATTTCTTCTGCTAGCCAGTGTTCACGTGTGAACGCCTTCTCTGGCGGGAGTCGTTCATCAAGACAAGGTGTGTATGGTTTCCTTCCCGAACCTAAGCGCTTCCCGGATCGCCTTCCCCGGCCCGCCAACGGCCAACTTTCAGCCAATCGCCGTAGCGCCGAAGCAGTCAGACGCGTCGTCAACGCGGCCTCGCCATCATGCGCCACGCTTCGATCGCGGCCACCAATCATACACAAAACCTGATGTTCTCCCCCGGGCGGACAGTTGGAGGAGGAACGCCAAACCAGCGACAAAGCGGCGGGGGCCGGCCGATATTAACAGCCTCGAAGTTATGATAAATTAAAAGTTTTCAATCAAACGGAGCGGGCGAACGAGGGAGAAAGACGGAGAGAGGCAAATCAGGCTGAAGGGTAAGAAAACGAGCGAATGGAATCTTCCTTTCGGACCCGTTTCGTTCACCGATCACCGGAGTCCGCGAGATGGTCAATTCCCTGGCACCCCCTTCCACCAGCCGAACGTGCGGAGCCCCGTGGGATCGGACGGCAGCGGACGGAGGAGTCAAGAAAAATGGCTGACTGATGAAACGAACCGAACGGACCGATAGCAGGCCAACGCCGGTCCCCTCCGGTGCACTCTGCGCCGTCGGGTTCGGTGGGCGAGGAAAACGGACAGACCAAAGATTATGAAAATACACGACGACCGACATTTTAATTTACGAGCATCAGTAATCGGACTCCTTCAATTTCAGTTCGTTTGCGTCACCCCGGGCTCACCCTCGGCGGCCCATCGGTAAGGGGGTCGAGCTTTCGAGGTTTGTCATAAATCGACGTCGCGAGAGTCTTTCCCTGGCCCTTCTCCGCCGGCCTTCCCCTCCTCCTCCGGGGGCCAGCGCGAGCACTTCTGTCATGTTTTGAGCTTTCGTGAGCTCGTCCGTGCTGTGACGATGGTAGCGCTGAACGTCGCCGCCATTAGCCACCGTCATCACACCACCCGAAAGGGGGCACGCTGTGGTTATGCTGCGTTGTTTGGGCATCGCACCGCCGACGAGCTGATCGCCATTTGATCATCTCACCGACAGCGGTCGGGAAACAAGGGGAAGGGAAAGCGAGGGGCGGTCGCGAACGGATGCGACGAAGCGAAAAACGGACGCTTCCCGCTGGGCGATGAATGGCCATTTGGAAAGCTGATACGGTTATAATTATCTCAGGCTCGGGCTTCAGTGGGCTCATGGCTGCAGCGGACGGCTTCTTCTTCTTCTTCTTCTTCTACGTCGGGCTCGTCCGGTCCAGCGGAAGGATTGGGGACGCACTCGCTAAGCGGTGCCATCGATAACATATTTTCAGCCTCATTCGGCCCGGCTCGAGTGTACGGGCGTTTGCTGTTTTGATTGAGATCTCAGCGAGGCGGATCAACTAATGATTGCGTGCACTTATTTCGTGCTTCCGAAACTCACCAGATTCGGTTCGCATCGTGCGTGCTAGTATACAAATGGCTTACCCCGGAAGGTGAAACTAAAGGACCAAAGATAAATTGAAGATAAATTAGTGGAGCAGGTAGTGGCTTCATTATAACTCCGTTTTTCGAAGCATCTCGTTACGGGTTTGACAAGCTGAAAAGTGATTTACAAAAAAATCACTTGAACAGTTTTAAAGTGTAAAAAAAAACATGTACAAATTTTCTTTCAGAAAGAAATTATAATTCATGCTTAAATGTAAAAATAGTTGTTTAAAATTCGAGATTCGGAATAGTCGAGCACATCCGCCGGCTAAAAATACGATCCACAAGAGTTCGGGGAACCAACTCCAGCAGCGAGGGTTCGAACCCAGAGACTAGACCTTACGTGTAAGCGGAGAAAAAAGTCTCGTTAGCCCTTAATGTGGATAGAGGAATCCAAAACGACGGTCGTTAGTTTTCGTCAAACTGAATGCTTTAGATATTATAAAACTTCTCCTTAAACAATTGAAAAGTCCGTTTCTTTCAACGGACCCATTTTGCCTTATTAGCAATGAAATGTAAAATGTTCACTTGAAACTACTCCCGGATTCGGTGCTGGGCGGATTTATTATAACATAAATTCGTCGAGCAAGTGGGTAAAAAAAGGTTATTTGTGACTTGCTGTCACTAAAGTACTCCACCCACATCTCGCTCCTCTTCAATCGATCGGTCTCCTCCGGTCGCCTGGCGCAATTTGTTATTTTACTTCATTTCCGAACCAATCTGGAAAACTGGCACCCTTCCCTCCCTGATTCGACTGACCAATCAATACTTCGTGACTGTTCTTTGAAGTGCACATGCACATGAAGTGTGTCAAGTTGGGTAACATTTTCCAGAAAAGATTTTCCTCTCGGACGGATGTCGCCTCGCCGATGGTGGCCCGGGCGAGGGGACGGGCGTGGGGGTGGTAAGAATGTGCACACATACACATATGCACACTTGAGTGAAATATATTTCCAAGTGTCCTTGCCACAGGACGGTCACTTCGGGGAGCAAGGTGACGGTTGGTAGTCACGCAGACGACGACGCCAGTGTGCAGAGTGTGTCGTTTCATGATCACCTTCACTCAATCTAGCAATCCCTAGCCACACGTCCCCCACGGGGTCGATGTTGCTACAGAAGGCTGCGCTTACATGAAAGCTCAATATGCTCGCCCTCAGCCCGGGGCCTCGGAGGAGCCCGGAGCCAGGAGCTGACCAACGACCAGGCAAAGTCATCGTGCCAAGTCTCAGTGGTCGGTCCACTGGGCTGTCAAGTGACAATGTGACAGCTTGTAACGGTCGGACATGAGGGAGATTTTGATGCAGCTGGTAATTTTTACTCAAACCTCCTCCTACGCTTCCCTCCCCCGCACTCCAACGAAAACGGACCACTTTCTTTCGTGCCAGAATGTTGTGTTGTGTAGGAATAAGCGGGAAAGTTTTACAAAATTATCAATCTCCTCCGTTGCGTGCCATATGCTCAATCTTTCTCATTTCCAGACCATGCCCTGCTTTCTTTATGCATGTCTCCCTGTGTGCTAGGAAATAAATGGCCAAAGTCAAGAGCGTTCTCGGGAGGGTTGGAAGGTGTTGACATTTCATGGTAAGAAAAAGAATTATATTTATTCTTGCAATGGTCTGCTCGGAGTACGATGGAACACAGTTTTCCATCTTCTAGAAACGATGTAGGGTCAATTAGAACTAAAAAGAAAAAAAAGTCTATCGTCATCTTCGAAAATAGTAGAACTCTTTTTGGTGTCAAGGATTGACATGTGCAAATGATGTTGACTCAAATAAAACTCGTTTTCGGTTGCGTTTTTTCTCAGTAGAGACTTAGAGATACTCTTCCGGAAGAAAATGTTTGAAGTTGTGTATGGCATGTGTGTGTCTAATTAAACACTTTAATTAAACACAAATCAATTAAAAATGCTCCTTCATATCATAGACGAAGTTATCCTCGGAATCCTTTAAAAAACAATTGTACACAAAAGTCGATTGTAAAAAAGCTCATATACGTTCTTTCTCATTCAACAGCGAAACACGTTCGCTGGCAGCATTAGGGCTGCACTCTTAGCCACCCTTTGGCTAGCATAGCAGGAGTAATTGAAAACATAAAAATCCGTCATGTTCAACATCCTGATCGATCGTTGGAAAATTAAATTTTTCCCATATTAACTGCGACAGACGTATAGAAACTTCCCGTCATTAGTTAGCGCCTGACAGGCGGCCACATTCCCCGCCCACGGTGCGCTTGCTCCCGGCAAGTCAGTTCTTCACCTGCACGTCACCGTAACCGAGCAGTCAATCAAAACTGTTTCCCCTCTGCTCGGTGCGCCCCGGCCCTCCCACCATCCGGCCCCTTCATGTGGGTTTTGCAAAACTTTCCCAACCCGGGTGCAAGAAAGAAACGTTTGGAATGGTGAGAAAAAAGTTTCGCTGGCGAGCCGGGGAAAGTCCTTCGGCAGGAGTGTAGGGGCATTTCTGTGTGTGTGGGTGGGTGTTTGCGAGGGGCAGTGAAAGTGTTTGGTTTCCACACGGATCCACGCTGCCATTATCGAAAAGGTTCGCCGTTCCTCCGCTGTCAAAGCTGGCGTGTGCATAAGGGGGCCCGGTTTCGGGGTGCACGGAGGCACCCCAGCCCATCACATGGAGCGATGCTGCCAAAGTGAGTACCTCCAAGACGAACTTTCGCGTGTTGGCACTGCAGCAGCAGCGGCAGCAGCAGCAACCGGGCGTCCGGGACCACCGGTTGTAATTGTAAGCCAGCGCGTACCGTGACAGGCTGTGGAAGGAAAACTTTGAGCCAAAAGATCTGCCACTGACGTATGGAACTGTCCCGGACAGGACGAGCTGTCACGTTACCCGTCAGATGGTTCGTTCGGTTCTATTTCGTGGCACTTGGTTTTTTTTTTTCTACTTCATTTCATTTCATTTTGCGCTTTTCTTGAACCCCCTCCAGGATGTCGCGGACCTGGCGTTCGTCATACACCGCATGCAGTAGTGCAATGATGTGTATCTTTTGTTGGATCCTCACTCGACAAATACGTTTGAGTGGAGTGCATCTATCAAACTCCATCCGGGGAAACGCTCAAACCTTTGGAGCAGCTTCCTTGCGCTGACTGCGTGCCTCGTTGTAGCGCTTTTGACTTTCTACTGCACAGCCACTTCATTGAAAGAAGGAAACAAAAAAAAAACATACCGGGAAGCTTTTGTGGCTAACAACTCGCTTCTAACGGCGCGTAAAACGTCATGGTGAAGAAAAACAAAACTATGCACGCATAAGCACACACACACACACACCAAATGAACTCCTCGGAGAGAGGGCAGGCACCACATTCAGAATCGGGCCCTGACGGTACCACTCGTCGTGCATCGAATGTGCTCCTCGTCGCGATCCCTATGGGCACAAGCGCTGACAAGTGTATCATATTATGCAACGGCCGGAGCGCAAGGAGCGCGGTGCAAACGCGGAACAATGATATAGTGGTATGCGATGTTAACAGATTTCATTCGCATTTTCATAAATTATTGCACGCTGTCCCGCTTCAGCCAGCGCAGTCTTGTTCGTATCAAGCGGTCGTTTTCGGGCGGGCGAGAAGAAGAGGCGGTGAAGGGTTTTGAAAATGCCTCTGGCGATGGCATTTTTCGACCTACACACATACACGCGCGAAGGGACGACGTCAAAGGAGTAGCGGCAGCGGGGGCTTGGTTATCTTCATTCGTGCATGCATAACGAAACGCTAAGATGACAGCATTTTGTGGAGTCATTTTGACTGACCAACAAATAGAAGTTAGTTCAGAAGCTGGCTTAAACAATATCATGAACCAACTCTTGCGGGGAACGTGTAAGCTTCTAGCAATAAAGCTCAGTAATCTGGTGTGAATATGCTAGAGGTTTCGAGATCAACTGGATTAAAACATACTTATGTGTTCCTGCGACGAGGCAATCTGTGAATCTATGTTTCTGGAATTACTAACCTCTGTTAATAGCGAAACAATTCGAATAATGCCATCGAGGATTTTTTGTTAAACTACGAAGTGCATTCGGATTTTGAAGTTCAATTTTTATTTAATTTAAAGAAACCCCTTTCTTTCTTTTACACCGTAATTGACCCCATCTCAGGCTGATATTAAATTAACTGCCTCGTGTTAATCTGTCTTCGCATTTTGGGTTCCATCGCAACAGTGGCGAACAACTACAGGCGCGCAGTCTCTGCGTGAGACGGCAGCCACTACTGCATTTTCCCATTCCTTCACGGCGCAAGTGTTGCCAGCAAACCACTCCACCATGCAACCACCATTGGACCGACACATTTCGCGTTTCTGACCCTAAGAACCCGGCCGGACCCCAACCCCGCGTCGAGCTGACCCCGAGCGAAAATGAGCCGAACCCCCTCATCCATCCTTCCGGCAGGTCCACCATCCCCGACACCGACGGCGACGATGTATCCGTTGTAGCGAACTTTGACAGAATCATAAAATATCTGGATATACATTTCATGAATTATCATAATTATATTTTAATAACATAATTTATGTCATACAGTGTACTGTTGTTCTGTTTTGTTTAAAATTTATTATTTTCCACTTTTGCTGTTCTTCCGCGGAACATTTTCATGTGCTGCCATACCATCCTCCCCCCCCCCCCCCCCCTTCTCCCTGGCCGCCTCCCCGTGCCGGGGGTCGCGTTTTATTCACTCGCCCTGGCAATGATGGTACGCTTTTGATACCTTGCCCAGTGCCACGGTGTGCCAAGCCAGCAGCGCTTGTCGGTTGGTTGATCAGCACCAGCGAATCCCGCCTTTCGCGCGTCAACACTGCCGTACCGCACCTCCGCCAGCCCACGGTAGGAGGGAGGGGTGGGCCAGAAGCGAGGAATTTATGCTGACGGCCGAGGAAGGAACCGGAGGGATGTGTCGGGGGCATTTTGCAGTTCATATTTACTTTTATTTCATGTCATGTGAAAAGGTCTCCGGTGCGGTGACGATTTGAATATATTCACTTCAAGCGTTGGTTTATTTTCCCATTTTATGTTTCGTTTTGTTTTCTCCACCCCAAAACTTCACCACTTGCCCGTTTCGTCTTTGTTGCAGTTTGATAAATTTATCCCTCCTCCTCATGCGAAAGCGTTCGTGTGTATGTGCTTCTTGTGGCGAAAAAGGGGTGAATCGCTACCGCGGTCAACTTTCACGCTCTCGGCATTACGGGCGTACTTATCCACGCCAACTCCCGGTGTCGAGGGCCAGCCCTGCGTGTACGGGGTGGGTGTTTTTCGTTTCTTCGCTGTAATGCTGTCCCTTCAAATCTTCCAACCTCCTCGCGTCGAAACCAACGGAAACGACTATCGATTACGATACGGCCGGGCGATAACGAGACAGATGACAATGTCAAGACGGTATCTGGGCTACTTTCTTGGAATCCTGTTTCGCCGATGACACCGACAGCATGGAACCCATCGGCGCGAGGAGCTGGCATCGAGCGATTGCCTCCGACAACCCCGCGGCAAGGAGGGCTGCGCTGGATGAGGAATTTAATCTGCTGCCCGCGCCGCAGTCCTTCTGCACTTGCAAGGCGTTTATGTAAATGGGAAAATTTGTTATACTGCCCTCCTTGGCAGGCTGATAATCTGATTGATTGACGTGTGAAATGGGACCAGGAGACGATAAAAGGTTGTTCGATTTTATTAAAAGTTCTGTAATAGTTGCCGTGTCTCGTTGTTTTTTTCCGGATCATTCTCAAAATTGAGCGTAACGGAACTGGTAACATTTGAATTCTTCCTTTAGTTCACCAGATGAGCGTGTAGGATTTGTATCGACCAGATGAACCATCCTTGTAGATCTTCAAGCAGTAAAGAATAAACATAGTGGCTGTAATTCAGATAGTTTGAGTAATTTGAAGTTCATTTTGACTACGAATTGCTTTATGTTTCTTAAATCTTTGTATTACTCGCTCGTTCGTCCGATCCTGGAGTTTGCGTCTACTGTGGGGTCGCCAGACCAAAGCTCTAAAATCGAGCGAATCGGAAAAATTCAAAAAAAGATCACTCGCGTCATGTATTACCGTCTACCGTGGTCAAGTCGTTATCCGCGTCCGTCTTATCCTGTAAGATATCTGTAATATATGCTGTGTATGGACCATAGTTAGGTATTGTTAAGAAACATATGTTTGTTGTTTGGTCTAGACAGTTTAGAACTAAGAAGCAAAATGGCTCAATGTGCGTTCCTACATAAAGTTCTGCCAGGTCAAATAGATGCCCCTCAAATTCTGGGTCAAGTTGGGTTCTTGACCTCCTAGTAGACCTCTGCGAAACCGACCAATGTTGGAGGCCAAGTTCAGTCGGACAACGTTAGGATCTCAGGAACCAATACGACAAATGGTTAGGCTTTATAATATGACCACCCAAAATACTGACGTCTGCTCTTCAGTTAGAGATTTGCGTTCGGCTGTGCGGATCCAGTCTATCTAGACTTAAGATTTTTATGTACGATATTTTTTTATGTTTGTGTTATTTAGGCATTATTGTCAAATAACAAGAAATAAATAAATAAATTAAGCTTAACTCAAAAGATGAACTGTTTGTCTGTTTGTTTCACTAAAAAGGCACTTTAGGAATCGTCCATTTGCGGCAAACCTGCACCTTGCGCGTGGCACCTAATCCATTTGCAGTCAAAGTGTCTCAAGTGCATTCAATTAGAATACCATCGCCAACAGACGCTCCGCCGTCCGAAGGCCCCGATGGCAGGACGGCAGCAATCGCCAATCTTTTCGATCCATTCGTCCCGAGAGAGTCGTCCCCCTTGCTGGCCGGTGTTTCCCGATTCCCGACAGAGGCCCGGGATCGAGTGACACCCGAACCCGATGTTCTCGTGGCATGCAATACAAGGATAAAGGATGTCCAATCGTAGGCCCAACCCCTGCCCGGTTTTGCCATAAGAGCGTTGTCGGTGGGTAAGATCGGCACAGAACGGCATCATGCGACGATCCGTTTCCGACCGACGGGCGATGCGACGTGAAGATGGAATCGATTCCAGTTACCTTCGGCCGGGCCGTTTGCCTACCAACCCCCATTCGTTCGCCGACTTCCGGCCATGCCGCTTTTCCCGGGTGGGATTTGGGCGGAAGCTTCTTGCGGCTGTCCTTTACACGCTGCCCGCTCCGGTTAAATGACAAAAACTATTAGCCGGCACACAACACCGTTTATCAATTATCAAATTGTTATTATCGCCAGGCAGGATTAGGAAAACGTACACAGAGAGTCATGCTTTCTTGAGTTCTGCTCTTGCGATTGCCGTCTTAATTCGTCACCAGCCAGGCAGCTCTTGCTTTCGATCAAAAGCCGGGCCTTATGATGCACTCATTTGCATACTGCATGCCTTGGATTGTTATCTTTCAATCCGCCTTGATTAGATCGAACACACACTGGTTTCTTGTGGATTGTTGTCCGAAGGCGAAGAAGAAGAAGCAACAAAAAAAAAGGTTGGTCGCCGGGACAGGAAATCTGCACTTAATCCAAAAATCTTATCTTCCGTAAATCCGAAGAATCTGTAAATTGGTCCGAATTGGACAAGGAAAAGCTGTTATCACTCCGTAGCTCCATGCCGTTGAGCTGCATTTTCCCAATTGTTATGGCAGACCTGGCAGGTGTGTGTGTGTGTGTGTTGCTGAAATTAAGAATTGTTTATTTTTCCACTCTCGTGCCTTTCGTCGGTAATAAAGTTTCGAGCTTACCGAACGGCAGACGGATATTGGGGCTCAATATTTTGGCAGCATTTCCTTCAACGCGTCCGCAAGTGCCCGAAAGTGTCACATTTCATTTGCATACGTAGAGTTAAGCACATGCCTTTTTTTTCCAATCTACTTGCTCGTTTGTGTTCCTTTGCGCAGCCTTGTGTGTGTGCGTCCTAGTGAACGTTTGTAGCTGGATAATTTTCTTTTTGTCCGTTCCAATTTTGATTTTTCTTTTTCGCTTTGCATACACGACGCAAATGCCGCAGGGCTTCAAATGCTCCGTTTCGGACAGGTTCGGTTCAATGAATGCTCTCGGAAAAATCTATACATCTTTTCAACCCGCTGCTCCAGTCCCTTGTTGTTTTATTCGTCCACCGAGTTGTCCTTGCAAAAAGGGTGAGGAGGGGGGTGGGTTTTGCGAATTTTCGATATCAGGACTCTAGGCCGGGGATTATCCACTCGGTATGTTTCGAGATTATCGATGCCTCTCACTTTAGAACAGCGTTCATTGTCGTGTCGTGTGTTTTTTTTACTTGAAATGCTTTTTTTTCGTAGTCGAATTGGTTTCTTCTCGGATCTCCCTCCTACCTCCCTACCGTGATTTATGTTCGCGTTCTTTTCTCACCACCGAAAGCCGTCGTACTCCAAGGACTCTGGCCTTCGGGAAAGGCCTAACCGAAGAGACACCGGTGGAAAAGAAAAGGGACGAAAACTCGGCGCAATAGAGCACTTCACCACTGACGTCCGGTAAGGGGATGGAGAAATTGTCGAGAGAGAGACAGAGGAAAAAGGCCCCCGATTGAAAGCAAAATATCTGCACCGGGCAAGCATTCCACAATGAGAGACGGAAAAGGAAAGACACACATCGATGTGCCTCAGACATAGACATATCAAGCCCGTCTTACGGTCGGGACGAAATCCGCACGAATCGGCAAATGTTCCCGGGGTGGAAAAAGTCGTGACATGGCCATTCACATTCTCACACCCACCGCCATCCTCATCTCTCTACCCCACTCCACGCGATCCCTGGTCCAATATGGAAATCCAAGTGATTGAGGAAGTCGCCAGAGTCGCCACCGCTGTCCCTCAAAGCGGTCGGGCTCTGTGTGTGTTTCGGGTTGATTTTCCTTGATCAACGACCGATCAGAAGAAGGGGGGGGGGGGGGGGGGGGGGTTAGCGCCGGCCAAGGCACACGAAAGACCGGAGAACACAATAAGGACATCGCGGAGTTGATGAAAGGACCACAGCAAGGAATATGCATGTGTAGCCTGCCAGCGTCGGTAAACGAGTGAGCGAGTTCATCTAAATATTTCAACATATTCAATTGTTTGTTTTGTCGTTCGGAAATCTATTTCGTACGGAGGCTTCCGGCATTTATGTTCGGTCGGATCTGGGAAGTACAGCCATGGGGAGTGGGTTTTTTTCCATGATTTTCTTTCTTTTGCTATTTTCATCTGCCAGCTGCCATACGCTGAGCTATGTTTCTCCCCGTGTGCGCTTGATTCACTTGAACATCATGCTGAAGGACATCACATGTCCTCTGAGGCGAGGGGCAGACGGTGTCGAGTACACCCGAACAGGCAGACGGAAAGTAGCAAATAACGTCAATAAGAACATTTTTGCATACATAAAAGCAAATCAAATCAGGCATCTTCGGAGATTTTTAATAGCTGATTCAAACATGCATTTTATCTTTCTTTTTTTTTGTTCATGTTTGTTAACAATTCAAATTAACATTCATTTGAATAACGTTGTATTCAATGTTTCCGAATAATAATGAATGATGTTGCACTAAAGGCGAGGTGGCTTGTACGAGTTCTTTAGCGTACATCATGTACAAAATCCAGGTCCAGATCTTCCATGATGAAAACAAAAAAAAGAAAGGCTACAATTTCTAGAGTAGTTACATTTAAAAACAATATCCTCTTCAGCTTGTGTTTCCCTTCACATACTTCTATCTATTTCACCAAATGTTTTCTCTTTTCGTTTTGCAGGTGAGGTTCCACATCGTGATTCATTGATCTTGCTGACAATTCGCTGTAAAAGGTAAAAAGTGATTGGCTCGTAAACGTTCCCCACGAGCATGAAACCTTTTCACCAACCAGAACCTTTCATGTTGCATCCCCATGGGAGGGGGAAAAAACCCGTCGCGCATCAACATAATTGATCGTATTAATTCGCAACGTTCATTCTAAGAACAATTGGAAAAGATCCACTTTTGCGTTCCGCGGAAACAGCCTGGGGCGAAAAATGTCATCCCCGGACTGCCATCGTAGATCCAGGATTTTTCTTCGCTTCGAGGGCCAATATCAATATCAAAGGCATCGCACCCTCGGCTACTCCTGCGGTCCGCCTCACGGGGCCATCGGGCAGGACGATAAGATTGGTTCTATTAGGGAGTGTCATTTGCATGCATGCAGATGCGCCGGTGCTGGATGATGCCAATGATGCTGACGATGATGAGGATGGCTAGGATGATCCTCGGTCACGGGGAAAAACGGCCAACAATCCATTGTTGGTTGGCATTGTAGCACGCTTGTAGGTCCCATTCTCCCGCCGGGGGCTTCCCACCATTGCAATCAATTTTCCTTTTTCCATCAAGTGTTTTCCACGGGAAAGTCGGGTCGGGTTCGTCAGCGTCCGGTAGTGCACTTTCCGGCTGAGTGGAGCAATGCTATGCTCGTGTTTGCTGGCCCCCAGAACCGTGGTGGTGATTCATATTCATTTCTGCCCCGGTGCAGCCTGATGGTGGCGCTTCCTTTGCGCCGGGTGATGTGAAGCGTGCTGGAAAAGTCGCCCCGATCCACGGCAGGAGGCGGGAGGCGCGGTAGGCTAATGGAGCTCAAACTCGAGCCGAGCAAGAAAAGCCTTAATCGATCTCGGAAACCCGGAGTCCGGTGTGCCATCGTAGCTTGATTCAATGTCTCCTAATGGTTGCAGGTGAGAGATCAAATACGGCACCTGCCGCTTGTGGGAGAGTACGGTAGGTGACCGGGCCGGGGGTAGTCACACGTCAAATCACTCAAAGTCGATAAAAATTTAAACGCCCCAATACACATCAAGTTCACCCGGAAGAAGGGAAACCCAGCAGCAGCAGCAGCAGCAGCAGGCAGCATGCAATAATCAATCCAGTATAATCATAAAAGATGTTGCTTCTTCCGTACGGACGTAGCGCCCCTTATGCAACCTGCGGGGTGGAAAAGGGCCGCCGTGGTATGGGGGAAAATGCAATCTGATTGTTTTCATATGCAAGGAATATCCCCTTTATATTTGCCTACATCGACTTCACATGCAACCGGCCTGCAGACTGCGTAATCCTGACCGAAAGCTTATCAAAGGGATAGGATTTCCATTTTGATTTGTTTCGTGCTGTTGGTTCCGAACGAGCTCCCGGTCAGACGTGCGCTGCAGCTTGGTTGTTCGCTCCTGATGAAAAAGGACCTTCCGGAAAGAACCTGTGTGTCATGGAGTTGTGACTTCTACTGTTCACGTTTATAACTCATTAATTCGATACGCCATAGACCTAACAGGATCGGTCTGATCGTTTGTGGGGAAATGTGGCTTTAAATTGTACCAATTTGGATTGTACGAATCTTCCTTAGTTTCTTCTTAGGCAAACATTTTGCTAGTACCAGTATGTTTCGTAAGATTTGTGTATATGTTCAGTGTTGCCTCATCAAATGTTGGCCAGCTTTTTAAACAAAGATCAAGAAATAAAATTTAAAAAAATACTGCATCACGAATATCATTTCTTTCCTAAGGATTTTATTCCACACTTTTAGTGGAAAAACGTACTGTTTTTAAATGTCACAGAAAGAAAGAGAATCAATTTCAGCTGCAATTTAAGATGCAATGATTGATTGATAAATTATGTCTATACCTTGAAATGCAATTTCAAAGGTTTAATTAATTTTGTTCTGTGTTCTGTGTGTAAACCTGTTCACGAATATCTTCAGATTTATGAATCTAGCTCTAATCTATGAAAAAATTGATGAAATTAAATTACAATCCACTGATTCAATTATATCCAAAGTAATTTTTTATTCTTTCAAAGATGATTGACGTGACGGAACTTTGTGTTTACTTTCTTACTTCTTTTGGAAACTTGTTTTGCTCCTTTCGCAGCCAGCGAGTCAGTTTCTCTAATGGGCAAGAGCGGAATGACCCGGCACATCGATTCAATTTTATATTTTGTTCATCTGCGTAATGCACTCTGCTGCTTCCGGGTTGCGTCTTCAAGCGCCCAGCTCCTTGTCGCATCAAAAGTTGTTCAAAACTATCACTCTATCTGTTGGAAAATTTCTGCTACTGACCATTGCCTCCCTGTCCTACATTTCCACCCGTTCCCGTTCAACCCCCCGGCCGTCTAACCACGCCTGACGTCCGAACTCAAGATCAGATCCATCACAAATGTGTACGAACAGTGATGGGTGTGCACAAATGCCACCACCTACCCCACAGGGAGCCCCCCCTTTTCGGAAACCCCTTTATCCTCCACCGTGGAAGGAAGGGTGGCCCGTTGCCCGTCAACTCTGTGTGCGATTGGGCGTCCACCACTGCTAAAACCCATCAGTCACTCATTCCGAGGTCCAGCCAAAAGCGTCCGCCCGAGCGTTCGTCCCCTCCCCACCCGAGTGGAGACTTTTTCCAAGGAAGCACCGAGCAATCTTTCTTCCTGCGCCAGCCGTTCGGTTGCCTTGGTGCAGTCGGGCTGAAGTTCGAGGCGAGCACGACGTGGACAAGTCGGTCCTGAGTGAAAACCCCACTCACTTGTCAGACGTCTCTCTATTGTCACGATGGACAATGATGTTGGATGAGACTTAATTAAATTTTCCATTGGAGTTTTCCCCCCCCGCCGTCAACCGGATCTTCGTTTCGGCTGCGCCAGCTGACGGACCACACTACGATACTGGTCGGCGTCTCGGCCCAAGGGATTCCTTCGCTGGATCGGAGAGGGCAGCCTTCTCGCCGGGCGGTGAGCTGTTTCTTGGAAACCGTGCCCGGCATTCAGCTCAGCTCGCAACAGCACCAACCCAGCATGTTGGTCATCCTTTTTGTCCACCTCCGTTTCCACCACACACACACGCTCACTTCTTTACCCCCTTCTCGAAGGATGTTGGCACATTTTCCATCTCTGTTGCATCTTTGGTGCAAGCTTTTTGTTTTACTTTCTTGAGTTTGACGAATGTCTCTTGTTGGCTAATACTTTATTTTGTTGTTGCATTTTATCCTTCGTCTGTGATCAACTATTTCTTTTCCGTGTCTCCAGCGGCGAACGACACTTTTGATCTCATTAATTAGATCTATCTAGAAAGCAATCGAATAGAATAGATATTGAAGCAAACATAGACCAATATTGTTTAATGAATGTGAACAACATTCACTTGATGTGTGTAGCTTCATCGCCAGATTAATTATTTTCAAGGGAACAACTCAACTTTTTCCGTGTGTTTTCAGGGCAAGCATTTGTTGGTGACGATAAAGCAGTTTTGCCAGAATCGATAAAACAATGCCCTTGAAAATATTGAATTTACGATTCCGCTTTTATGCCGCCGTCTGGAACGCGAAGGACGCAATATGGTACGCTTCTTCTCTTCCTACCCGCTTTTCGCACTCCTTTTTACGGTGCCATTATAAATCTTTAATTGACGCTGTCATTAGTGAAGGGAAAGACGGGATGATCCGGAAAAATAAAAAAAGTGTACCCGTTGAGGAAGCGACTATCGATTGCCGGGCGAGACGTTACGTCCCAATCTGACATGTGATGTGGCAAATGCCGCCCGACTGTGGAGGCGTTGACGTTTCGGAATTCTTAATCAAAAGCAAATTAATTATCTTCGACCATTAAGCTCATTATCCTTTCATCGTCTGACGGAGCCACGTATCGACGAGGCCATTTGTTTTTTGTTTTGTTTTTTTTGTAGCTGTTCAAAAATGCTTGCTCCGTCTGGTTATGTCAAATTTTACTTTACTCCTGAAAGTTTACATACATATCTTGGTTTTTTTTCCTATTCGATATTACCCATTTTTTATCTCTAATTCAGCTGTTTTTTAAACCATTTTTGTTATATTTTGCTTGCTCTTGTTGGAACTCGATTGAAATGAATCCACACTTCGTTTTCTGGCAAAATAAAGCAAACTTTTTCTCAGCAAAAGCAAAACCGAGCGAACCGACGTCGCCGCTTGCACCGGTGCATCTTGGTCTTGGACTTTTCCATATCTCGGCGCCCTCGCGGTCAATAATGTGGCCACGCAACTTTGCAACAAATCTTCGCTGTCACCGAGGGCGATTAGCCGAACCGCGGGGGCATACATTATCATTATCGTATATTCGAAAATTTTATTGATAAATAATTCTCCCGGGCGCGGGTCAGGCCACATTTTGTGTTTGTGAGTGTGAGGGGGTATTTTTTTTAAATTCATTTCTTTTGAATTTTCGCTCCTGGCCGCCAAGTGCAGAATACTATCGTGACTCGGACACCTTGCGACGAGGACACGATACTCTCACGCAGCGCTTCCATGGGCCTTGATGGACGTAGTGCTTAAGTTTGGCGTTTGCCTTTTGTGCGTCGCCTGTCCGACGCACTGACGTGCCGCCAGAGTAAGCCCCACGAGGACGAGGACACGTCAGCGCGTGACAGTTGGTTTCCGCTGTCATCCAAGCGGCCGCCGGTTAACCTGTTTCTGGTTTGGTTGTTGTTGGCGGTAGTTGCTTTCTTTTCGTCCTCCTCTTGTTTGTTTTAATGAAGTCGCATAAATTTCAGTCAATTTCTTTTTATACTTCTCGAATTATAAATTTTAAAAGCTCCGCTTGTTTGTCATTGGTCAATTAGCATATAGTGTGCACAGTTCGGGATGGGTATCGCCCGAGGGCAGTTCGGCTGCCGTTGTGCATTGAGGAACCGAATGCCGCCGATGATGCCGCCTATCACTTGCCGGCGATTGCGTCGATTACCGCCATCGCACTTGTCCGGCTCGAGAATGGAATGCGAACAGTTTCGGATGCCATCACTCGCCGCGGTGTGTTGCAATTTTCTTGTCTTTGTTGGTTTCGTTTTGCTGCGTTTCGCCCGATGGCATCACTTTTGGTCCGTTCTTCCTCGCATCACACCCAGTGAAGGAAAAAAAACAAACAAACAAAGCGGAATGCACCAACCTCTTTCGGTGGAAAAGACTGGACGGGGCTCGGGATGGCAGTTATTGATTTATACTAAATTAATGCAATATTAACGATGCCGAAATTAAAGCCCGTTTAGCTGGACTTTCGTTCGACTCAGCGGGAGCAAGTGTCGAGGCGTAAAGCTTTCTTGCAATTGCGTTTATGCAGCCAGCGCCGCACAATGAAAGGCGGCACATAAACACTTACTTTTCAAGGTTTTGAAGGTGCTGAACAACAACTTTTTCCTTTTTTTTCTTTTTTTTGCGATGAGATTAACATTTTAAATTCTTTTGTGCAATGTGGGTGTTGCATTGATTACAAATCATATATTATATGATTCATCTTTTGAAAATAATTTTTTAAATTTTTAAGTCAGCTCTCCTCTCCTCGCTAGAAATTCGAAAAACATCCATGTTTAAAAGTGTCTTTCAAACGAAGAATTAGAAAAAAGGATAGAAATTGACACTTTTACCATTGATGAATTTCCCACGCTCTTCCCTTGATGCCCGGAAAATGTGTGACGTTGGTATGTAGCACACGTACTTATTTTCATTGAGTTTTCAAATTTCCAATTATTTCTTCTCATTGTGATCGGGCGATGTGTGACAATGGTGTCGAGAAAAACCCGATTATACGTAGGCAGGCCGCTCCGACTAGATAACGGAATGTTTTAATGAAATAAAAGGAAATGGCGTACGGAAAAATAAAAGATAGAAATAAAACCGGTGTAGGAAACCGGGCTTGGAAGCAACGACGCGGTCTGTCCACCGGGAACTGTCGCGGTGAAGGAAAATGAATAAAAACTAAAACGGAGTTATTCGTCAGATAGACGAAGTTGAGTATGCAGGTTCGAAATATATATTTTTTTAAACCCTTTTATCTATGAAAACGCGTATAACATCTTTAACCAAACATAGAATATCCTCTTCAATGGATCATTCGGTTTACGTTTCGAGTGGCTCGTCATTTCCTTTCGTTAGTCCGATTGTGGAAGTATGGTACGGTGACGAGTCGATGAGAATTGCGCTCAAGTTATTTCCGTTGGGGGACGCTTGACGAACAAATGAAGATAAATGACATTTTTTCTTTAAGAAATGTGACTGTGAACCTCTTAAAAATACCGGATGGAAATTGCATATGCTCAATAAGCGAAATTGTTTTCCTTTCATCGCCTCGAAAAAAATTTCTTCAAATATTTGAATGAAAACTGAATCTTCAGTTTAGGGAAAATATTTTTTTTTTTGCAAACAATAGTGTGAACAAATTCAGACAAATTTAAATATATCTTTAACTTCTTTTGTTGAATATAAAAGCTCGTGCGTTTAAAATTAAATTTATCGTTAAAGGCTGTCAACCGAGCGAAAATAAATTTGTCTCCCAATATTCTGACATCATAGTTTATTCCCCGAGCAGATCCAATCGCACCCAGGAACCGACGGATGCTTTCGAAAACAGACACGACGGTGACAAAGATTGGGAGGATGTCTTTTCTTGTCGTTCGAGAAAATGAAGAGATCCAAAAACTACTCGCCCATCCCAGCATGCATCCAGCCATCCATCCATCGCACCATCCATCTAACATCTCTAACGAAGAAAACGGAGTTCCGTGTCTCAAAAGTTTTCGCCCGGGTTTCTCCAACGGTTTGACAATCGATTGATGGCTGTCGCGCTGCTATTTTATTCGGCAACCTCATTCCGTAGGTCGCCGGGCGAACGACGATGGATTTGTCTGCGAGTTTGATATGTTCGCCCGACGTCATGTTTTGGCTACGTGATATAAGAACGCCATCGGCCAGTTCCTTCGCTCCGGTGCACGGGAACGCTCTTACCAAGTGGCCAACGCGGCCCCGCGGGTGAGAAGCGCGGACGCGAGGAGGCCAGGGGAAGGTGCCGGTAGGGGTTTTTCAATAAATTTTCCCGGCAGCACAACTCGCAGCAAGCAATACCGTCGGCTGCAATCGACCGAGCGAGACCGATTATGGAGGGAATCAAACGAATGCGACCATTGTTCTTTCGTTCGTCTTCGCCCGAGCCAATTTGGCGAAAGGCAGAGGGAGACCGACGCGGGTGGGTTGACCGGAGGGGGTTATCCCCAAGGATGTGTTCCACCGTATGTCCTCCCGATCGCTCCCTCGAATGTCGAATGGCGCTCGAATGTCCCCGACTCAAACCACTCACCAGTCGAAGCGAGCGCATTGGCCAAAGGACGAGATAGTAGACACGTAAAATAAGTTCCTGCTTCCCTGTCCCTGGGCCGAATGAATTCTATCTTAAAATATATACCGTCTAGATCGCTGAAGGCTGCTGAATGGGGAAACATGGGGCGGACGGTCACGGGCGCCGGAAGACGCGAGGCATCGTTTGGACCGAAGCTCGGACGATCGGTTGGACGGTCAAATCCTTCCATCCTTCAGCGGACCTCGACGAGCAGCACTCAAAGCCGATCGTCGTTGATTTGCTCCGGCTAACTCCTTCCGCCTCCGTTGGATCGCTTCCTTTTCGCTTCTCCTTCATCCGTTATCTTCCGGATCCTTCCCTTCCCAACGCACCTCGCTTCTTGCTCTTGTCCAGCCTGCCGTTTGGACTTCATTCGGATTCGTGGCATTTCGTTCCCCGAGCGTCCTCGATTTCGATTGACATCGTCCTTCTGCTTCTGACGATAGCGGTGATGTGTCCTCTCGCCATTCCCACCCACTCCCACCGCAGCTTCCCACCGGTCGACGATGATTTTCTGTGTATTTATGTCCCCTACGAGTGAGCGAGTGTGTAGATGAGTGTACTAGCCCCCCTCGTCCTCCGCGCCCTCCTGCACCGCTTTTCCGACCACCATCGGTCGCGCTGCAATCAAGATGGACAGATGAATTTTCTTCCTGGGTACATCTATTTATTTCTCGTACGTGTGTATCGAAACTTCTCTGTGAACAATTCTTTTTCCTCGGCCGTGCAGTTTCGTTTCGTTTTTTTTTTTTTTTGTTACTTCTTTCCACCTCAATTTCCACCACGTTTTCCGTCGCAGCTCCACCGTGCAGATGTTTGTCTCCGGCTCCGAGTTTGATTGTCAAACGGTGGCGAAGAATAGCGGGACCGAAATGTGAACACACTCACTCGAGCGCGAGGGGCGAGGCTGGCAAAGGGAAGATGATTTCCACTCTTTGCCACCCGGGAGAGAAATTCTTCCTCCCCTCCCCTTAAAGGTTCCCGTTCAAGTGAACCGAGAAAATATGCGATTGGTTGAGTATTTCAATTGGAAACTGTTCGGTACGGTTGTGCCCGAGCGTGGGGCCCTGATTTATAGGTTGATTGTGCCTTACGAAGGATTTTGCGGTGTCTGATCTGCTGGTGATCGAAAACTTTTACCGGTTTCATGTCGTAATTCCGGGGTGTGTTTCGTTATTTAGTGACTAATCGTACCGATCCTGGGAGTAAGAAAATCGAAAAAGTGGAACCGAAACGCGTATAACAATATTAGCCAAGACAATTAATTTGCCTGATTTTTGTTTTGTAGATCTAATGAAATAATCGTTACAATGACCGCATACCTTAGCTATCGTTCATTCTTCTGGAATAAATCTTGTTTGCATGGAAATAAGATTTTTAATTTCATTTTCAGCACATTTCAGACTTTAAAGTTGTGAAAAAGAACCGATTTGTGGCTTGTTTACTTGCCATGATCCTATTCGTAAAAATTGAGATAAATTTAAACAATAAAAACAAAGAAACAGATTTTCATTTCTAATTTAAATGAATCGTAACATTTAAGGATGTGTGTCTATAGTTTATATACATTTGCAGCTGCTAAAAACAAATTGCTGTTAATTAAAAACTTCCTTGGTTAATATTTAAAAAAGATCAAAATATTATAATAAACTATTTTGAATGTAAAACAACAATGTTTGAGCTAATGCCGCTCAGTGGAATAATAAATCGAATTACCAAATAAAGGTGATAACTTCAAAAACTCTAGAGGCACACTATCGTTGAAAGTAACACGGATGGTGTAAATATTTTTAATGCCGAAATACTTCACGGCCTAGCGAACATCATTGTCAAGGAGTATCCTTTCCGTCGCTGCCAAGAATACAATCGCAACTGTTCGACTTCCTTCCGCCGGGGACTCCCTTTGGCGTACTACTCACACAGCGCAACCATCCACTTTGGAGCACGGCGACTATTCAATGGCGCTACGAAGAGAAGCTATCTTTTCTGCTTAATCTTCACAAATTATCCAATATTTTATTCAATGAATATGCATTCGGGTGAACTGAGCACTTGATTCCGACCGGCTCCCCCGCTCGATCCAATATTTACTCATGCACGCACGCACGTACGCCTGCCCCACGCGTCCCCTGGTGGGTGTTTTTTGGGTGAATGTAATGAATATGTAAATTTCTAGGAGGCACTAATGTATGGTAAACTCTTCGCTGAGACCCAAGGGGAGGAATGCGGAGCCCTATCCTTCTCCCTGGTTCCAATCTATCCGAGTTGACAGTTGCACGAGAGACGACTCTGACACGCGAATAGCTGTGTCCCGGACCGCACCTCGCCCGTTCGACTGTCAAATATATGCGCTCTTCCCTATCCGTCGGCCTGTTTCATCAAGCGATCCTTCGCAGCATTGCAGCAGTATTGTAATCTAAGGAGTTGTGTGCTTGCTTCCTTGGAGATCCGCGCGGGGCAACCGTCAATCTCTCGGAAGGGTGTCGCAAGGAAGCGACACCCGAGTAACTCATTATTTTTTATGTTCACTCGTAAAAATTAACGGCCGAAATCCTTTCGCCTCCATATCTCACCGCACGACACAGGCGAGCAGTTTCGCTGGGGGATAAATATGATTTGTCGTTATGCTGCGAAGAGTCCGTCTAGCGCAATCATATTTTCGCGGTTCAACCCGACAGTCGGCGTCCTCCGGGAAAGGAAGAGCAACCCGCCGAAACGTCAAAGGATAGTTATGGACCACTCTCCTGGAAACGCGAAGAAAGACCACAACCGTGTTGGGGGCAAGGAAAGCTGCTTGAAAAACGAGCAGAGTAGAGGTAGACTGAAGCAGAACTGTCAGGATGCGTCGCTCGGTACATTGACAGATGGGATGCGCTGTCCAGTGGTCTCCTGGAGCGGTTGGAAAATATAGCAAGGGGTATTAACAATCGAGTGACATTGTCTGACGAGACAGATTACTATGCAAATGCCAACGATGATCATGACGGTGATGATGATGGTGGTGATATTGATACTGGCGCGACAGTTCGATCGGGAATGTAGTTGAAAAATGAAAAACCCGTTCCCTTATGCGGATGCCGAGAAGAGGAGGGAAACACAAAAACACAATCAACGGAAAGCGACACACAACAAGACATCTTAATGTCGTTGTCATGAATGGACTTTGACGGATGTGCTGCCCTTGGTGGTTGGAGTTTGCCTCGTCGTTATCATTTGAATATTTGATGGCTCATTTTCACTATCATTGATGATGGTTGACGATTAAAACTAGAACCGAGTCAAGGACCGATTGTGCAACGATGGAGTAGTGGAAAAAAATGAAACCTAAAGGATGTTGAACGTTTCACTTTTTCGATTGAGGAAAATTTACATCGTGGTAACATTTACAAGATCTATCGTTATCTCTTTTACTTTTAAAAAAGAGTTTCGAATGCACGTAATGACACAATTGATTTGGTTAAATCAACATCTTCGCATGACGTGTGTCCCATTCCTGTCAATGCAGTGTTTAAATTTTAACATTTGTTACCCCTTTGAGTTTATCTGGCTTCTCCAAAACCTCAATCAAATGTCACCCCAAAACATCTACCTGGGGTCATCATCTGTGCGAATCAGCAAAACAAAAAACACACCTCCAAAATACGCTGTCAAAATGATGTGTTTATCGCGCCATCATATCATCCCCCAAGTATCAGCTGTCATCGGTAGAAGATGAGGCCATGTCCCTCCGCCCAACTTCGGGCCCTTCCAACGCATGCAAGAAGACTGTTAAAAAACACCCGTGCGGGGCCGAAAAACAAAATAAAGTATTCCCCAAACCGTTCGCTTCGCTCGCGAAAACGGAACGTTCCTTATTCAATCATCCTCCGAAAAACCAGCCTATGTCCCGGCAGGCTGAAAGGTGCTGCCATCGGTAGTGCTTTCCCCGAAAGGGTTCTCCGCGTCAGTTTTCCGCTGCTGTTGCCCGCTTCCCGCCAACCCCCCGCCACGGAGCGATGTCTAAAATGTTGTCTTTCGCCTCCTCTGCAAGCGCGCCGCCTCGCCGGGAACTCTCTGTACCCTTTTCGAAAGCCCACGCTGCTCGTCCTATCTCTTCCGGATGGTTTGATCTTCGTCTTATCATGTTAACTTGTGTGCTTCAATTCGCAAATCGAGTGGAATCGAGCCCCGCGGTAGATGGTACGCGGGGCTGTGGGGAGCGCCGGGAAAAAGAGCGCAAGGAGGAGACGGAGAAGATTGCCAGCAGCAACGGTCCGGGCTGGAGGCTGATGGCTCGACGAGTCGGTGATCCTTACGACCTGTCAGCTCGTTCTAGATTTATATACACCAATGATTTGTTTATAAACATGGTTAAGTTCATTTCGTCTTGTTGATTTATACACGATCCACAGCATGCGGCCCCCACTTCCTGTGGCGTTATTTTTGCGTGCTCTTTTCTTGCTTCCCCCGTTTACCGATGCTTGAAATAACATTATTTCCAATACTCTGTTATGCAGGCATTGTAAGAAAATATTTGAGTACTTTTCTTAAACTATTCCTTCTTGTTATGATTGTTCTTGTTTGCTTTGGAACAGGATAACGCCATTTCAAAGATTTATTGAATGTTTTGACGGATTCCTGAAACTGATCTTATTTTTAAACAAACAAAATAATGTATATTGATTACGACAAAGGTTTCGAAAAAAGATCTAAAGACAATATGATGACAAATAAATACACCTTCCCGTTTTCGCAGCGTCTTTTCTGCAGCAGCTCTTGACGGATGTTACAGCCAGGGAATGTTCAATCAAGAAATGAACGGACAAGAGCAACTGCAAAGCATAATACCATACCTTTCTCGCAGAGTTTACGAGCGACGACGCGAGACGACGCGGCTCGTACAGCGGACTCGCCGGTGGACGAGTTTCGACCGAACAGTTTCTCAATGTCCGAGTGAATCACTCTGTTTACTTTATGTACGGCCTGCGCCGAGATATGGGTTCATATGGCAACATAAATTCTTCAAATAACGAAGGGAGATCATCAATAAATCTATCATTTTGATTTCTTGCGCCGTTTTCGCCCAGAAACGCAACGGTTCGCCTCGCATCCAGCAGGGGTTTGTACCCAGGGGTTTGATCAAGAAAGCAGAGAAGACGAAGAGGAAGAGAGGAGTGGGGGGGGGGGGGGGGGGGGAGAGTAAGAAACCGGGAATCGAAACGTATCCTTCCGGCACATTTTGACGGCTCCTGGACATCTCGAGGGCAAGGCCATATATTTCGGATTTTAACCTGCCACCCAGCGGAGGAGCCAACCGGTAAGCTTCCTCCTGACTGACTGACTGCTGTTTTTGGCACCCATAAATATGTATTTCGCAAGCCTACCTTCCACCCAACGGTGGGGGGAAGAAATGGTGTGTTTTTTGTTTTTATTTCCTTACCTTTTCTGGATATCCTACGGAAGTGAAACGCTGGAGAAACGCCTCGTCTCTTTGCTGGCGGTGGAATGCCTCTAGGAGTGAAGGGACTCAAAGAGGGCTGGATCCAAGGGTAGAGCATTTATCCACCCGTTTTATGGGGATTGATGGGTTGTTTTTTTTATTTTTTTTTCAACTACCTCAATGTGCGTGAAGTGTGTGTTTGCTTTCGTTGAGAATGTGACGAGGAACGAACAAAACTAACATGGTGGTATTTTCTAGGATTTCACCTAAATCGACGAAGGTTTTTTGTTTTGTATTTCAATTAACTTTCAATCTCTCGCATTGGGATTTATAGGATAAGTCTTAAAGTTTGTTTTTTCTTCAAATTTTGGATTAAATCTTGGATCTTGTCTATAGCCGTTTTGTAAATACCTTCAATGGTCTCATGGACCATGTGGTCCTCATCAAATATACCAGGGTTGACATACAGCTTGCAAATATCATTGAAAACTGTTGAAGTGCAGTTTAAAAATTTTGCAAACTTCCGGATCTGCGAAACGCTTATGGTTTGAAGATAGCAAAGGTAAAAAAGAAACCAGGACAACACCTTACACAAACCGGTTTACTAGGAACCACAACTACCGTGCAAGCGAAAGGACCCCCTTTTAAAACGCAGCGGCACGCCGTAATCCGCTTTTCCGATTTTCAAATTATGCGTGAACATAAATAATCCACCAACCCATGCTCTGACGATCGTGTTACGATGGAGTGCCTTTCGCTCGCCGGGAAAGCCGTGGCGGCGGCGGCGGCGGCGCGATTTGGTCGGCAAATTTGTCGGTGCTACAAATCGCCTCCGTCACTCGTCACTCGGCATTCCCCCGCGCCGCTCTCCTGCGCTCGGGAACGTGCTGAGGTAACTCGCGGAAGTGGTCGTAACTGACGACTCCGACGACGCCGATGACGTGTTGGGTTTCCTTCGCTTCCTGCACGGCACTCGGTAACGGCGGCGACGACGACGCTGATGACGATGATGTTGCTGCGGCCGTCGGCGAGCTTTTCCGGTGTGGCTCTGAGGCGATGCGGGCCCAACTGTTCCTCCATCCCCATCACACCACCCACGGCAGAAGCACGGCAAAAACGGGAGCAAAATGGACGGCTTTCAGGTCGGACGGACGAGCGAACCGTTTCTTCGGGCCCACTGTTGATTTCTAATCTGATTAATGGAGCCACCAGTGGCGGTGAAAGTTGTTCATTATCATAAATTTTGCATGCGCCGTGATATTCCGCGATGTGGTGTGCACTTGAAATTTACAACTTGCATACATACACACACGGGGAGATGAAAACAGTGGGAGAACGGTTCAAATCAGGTGGAAAGAATTTAACCAATTGATCTTACCTTGCCACAAGAAGCGATGAAGTGATTTGGAATAATAAATCATAGATTATAGCCGTTAACAAAAAAAAGAGTTTTTCGATGGTTCCTAAACAAGTTTCTGGTGCGAGCTTAAGTAGCTTTGTTCCGGAAGTGAAAAGGAGATAAATTAATCAACTCAATTTTCATGAGGAGACTTGTAAAATGGTCAACTATTCTCCAGTCAACTTCAGCAACAGAATAACTAAAAACAATTCTATTGTGCCATTCAATGACTAAACATAGTGTTATTGGAGAATTCCAGTACTCGAAAAACGGCTGGTATTGCTTGAACGTACGCCGTAGTAGCTCCATTTTGCGACATTTGCGCCTGTCGCGGCCTATCACTCTCACCTCGGTCCCGGATGGGTCACAAATTGTCGGCGCAAAAGGTGAGTAGAAAATGATCCGGATCGCTGCACGACCAGCGACGGTAACAAACTCCCCAAAGTCCCCGGCAACTTAGTGCAAACATCCATCGTAATCAACCGTTCGTCGTCGTCGTCGTCCGGCCAGAACCGACCGAACCGTACGGTACTCGGCATATGGCGCACCTGTCAGCAGTTCTTCATCGAGTATCGCTTGGAATCAGTGTCGTCGTCGGCTTGACTTGGCGGCACTGCGGCACCGTAATCCATCTTGGTCGCGGCGAACGAGACCGCCACCTCCGAAGGTACACGCCGTCCGACCGTATATACACGCCGGACTGACACTGATGCGCCCTCGTTGACGATGACGCGCTGCAAGCCGAGTCGCGATGCATCAAAGAAGGAACGACGTATTCGCGTTCTTTGGCCCGGCTGCGGCTTGCGGCTGAAGTTTGCCACCGAAAAAGCCCCCTCCCGAACACGGTACCTATCCCGCTCGTCGGGGGAGGTTGCACTTGGTGTCTTGGAAGACAACGACGACCCACGGGACCACGACGGTGACGACGGTGATAATGATCACGATGATGCAGTGAAGTGTAATATCGCGGGCTGTGCGGCGTCAAGCCGCAGTTCGAGTGACTTTTGGTGAAAAGTTCAAAACAAGTGCTAAACACTGACTTGACACCATTCGTCAACGCTGGCAAACGGGGCAGCATCTCGGGTGCCTGCCGGCTTACGACGTCGTCTGGTTGTTGCGCATCGGGAGAAATGCAAATAATCACACAGACAATTGCCGCGACGTCACACCTGCAGTGTCGAGAAAGTGTGTTTGACAATGAATCGGAGCACAACGATGCTTGAAGGAAATTTGCACCTCACGTTTTTGCTTGATATTGTTAGGAGTGTTCGAGAGAAGGAACATTTAATTTGATAATTTATTTAAATGGATTTTTTTCATACGGATCTAAATCAATATAAGCATTAAATATCAAGATTAAATTTTATTTTTTGTATAGAAACAGTTTTCTGCAGAGTTGTTTTATCTTTCTATAGCATTGTACGTTGAATTGAAACATAACCTTGTTAACATCCTCCACTCTTTTTCGATTCAATAATATACATTTAAAATAAACATAAAAGAGTTTCAATCCCGACTTGAAAAGGATTTGCGAGACCGTCTATGGAAACAATCTAATCTGCAATAATATTTTGATAAGCCAAGCCCCCAAAATCTACGATCAATACAATCGGTCCATCCAATTGCCAGCTCAATCGTGCTTTGTCAATGTCCGGCAAACCAATCAAAATCTAATTTCCTTTCGTTTCCATTATTTTAAACACGTCAAAAAGTTTTCTGTAGGGTTCTGTCTGCCACTTTTAATAAATTTCCCAGACTTACCCCCCATTCCCATCCGGCGGGGGGGACCCGTGGTCATTATGTTCGTCCAAAATCCTGGTGATCCGTACTCCTTCCCGTGCCCGGCTGTGGATTGGCTCTTTTGCGAATTGGTCCTTTGATATCTTGAAGCCATTGGTCATTCGTCCGTATTTCCAGCGGACCCAAAACGTCCAGGAGAGCTCGACGATCCCGGTCCGTCCGGCGTCACCGCCCTGCCTTCCTTCCGACAGGAGTTGCTCCTAGCACTGGACACTTTCTACTGGCACTTAGGCGCGCACCGGGCCGAGTCGCAGCGAGCATGCTACCAAGTTTGATCGCAGGAGGCATTGGCCGGTTTTCGTCTGTTTCGTTTTGCTGTCTGGATTTGAGTTATAGACTCTAAGGACCACATCCGGTGAAGCAATATCACACCCTTGGGAATCGTCAAATTCGTCCGAAAGGATAACAATGCACCCACACGCCTTCTCCCACCGTGTCCGCAGGTTGAACCCTTCCGCTTCGGCGTACGCCAGGACAGGAGACACCCGTGAGAGGACGGACACATTGAGAAGTTGAGAGGCAACCGGTTCCAGCGGCCATTGGGGCCTCGCTCTTCGAGACGATAAACTGGACAAAACCTCCGTATCGTGGACAATGCCAACGATGGCATGGACCCCGTCCCCGTCGATGATGAAGGGTGAAGGGGGCAAAGAGAGATGGAGAGAAAAAAATCGCAATAGACAAAAATACCGACACGTCAGGTGCGGTCCACCGAGGAGCTGCTTAACCGAATGAGTCTTTTTCGAGGAGGAGAGTTCAGAGAGAAAAAAAAAACTCCCCGGTCTTTCATTTTGATTGTCGCAGACGGAGGCTAATGAATAATTAATTAAAATGAATTGATCGCTTCGCAATGCTTTGGGAAACAACATTTTGAGGTTTGCGCAAAGAAACAGTTTAAATTATTTGGATCTATTTGTCCATGATGAACCAGAGTATTTGTTTGATCATCTCAAGTAAAATGAATTCTAAAAATAAAACTTAGCTCTTTGGGTTATCAAACCATCGGCGAATCACAAACTTTCGGAAGACGTGACGCATGTTTCTTGAAATATGCTGATCGTTAAAGTGTAGTCTCCTGTTCCTTTCCTCTCTTTTAATTAGAACCTTCACGTTTGATTGACAAACTAATCAATCGTCGCAAGCTGTTTCTCCACTTTTTGCCCCACATCTTCCGGCATGGAAAGGAGAGCCAAGTGCGCCAAGATAATCCTAGGGCACGGTTCCTACGTCCCCCCCACCGAATATTATCGTGTCGGTGATGGAGATGGAGCCAGCTCTTCCCTGCAGGCCAGGTGGGCGAGTATAGGGCGAGGCTGGTCGTGTGCAAAAACCCCCTTCGACTATCCATAAGAGATGTGTCAATTTCGTGTGGTCCAGGGTCTCCTGCAACCGTCCGGAGACATACTTCCAATTACGAAGCGTCCGAGCAGCAGCGTTACGTCAGGCGAATGGCTCGCACTCTCTCTCTCACTCTCTCTTTCCCGCTCGAATGCGCTGCTGTATGCAGCTGACCATGTGAACCGGAGAATCGGTCGAGTCCGCGCGCAACCGGGCGGACGTACGATTGGACGACCGTCAAGAAAATTGTCTTGATTCGACGCTCGACGACCGTCATCGGTGCAGTGTGAATTGATTGTGAAATCCCTTAGCTTTCAATCAAACCCCGGCTGCTGCCAGGGCAAGCCGGACGTTTCTCGCCGGATCTGGGCCGGGTCGCTTCGGTGCCGGTGCTCATGTTCCTTCCAGCCCGGGACAGAGCTAAGGCGACTCCAGGCGCAGGACGAAAGAAAACCGGCGCAACACCCCCACTTCATCCCGCCGTCCACATCATCCTAGCGATGGAAAATCTTCACATTTGCCAAACGGAACGGGTCGCTCGAAGCGACGGAGGCAACTCTCGACGGAGACTGACGGCAGATGAGTGAAGAGTTGTCTTGTGTTATTTGAAGATTTATTAGAAATGGGACGGCAATGCACTCCTTCCCCCCCCCTCCACCTCCTCCCCCGCTCAGCAGCCTCGGCAGCGCCAATGTGCAGCGGTGCGTTTCATGCAGATGACAGTGATTGATACTTTCGCCCTGGCAGCTCTTGCGATCTATCGACCGTTCGCCGATGGCCAGCCCCGGGATCCACGTATGCTGCCGACGTTCCTATGGGCCGAGGGGGAGCAGGTGGCACGGGAGCCGGAAGAAATATGAAGAATTTCGGTTATTGATTGAACTAAAAATGAGCTCGTCGGCAACGTCGACAGCGGGCGGGACTAAGTAAGTGATTGGATTTACATCTGACGGACAAGCGATCCGTGGGCGCCGGCGGAAGTTCCACCGTCGCACGGCCAATATATTTTGTCCGATCGAAAGGCGGAACTTTGCCCTAAGGATATTGCACATTTGCGACGTATGGTGTGAACGTGACGGGCCACATCAATTTCGGTGTGTGTAAACTGCTGGTCGATCGTGAAACTCCCATGTGCTGCAACTTTATAATGCAGTTTCTGTTATGTTCAGTATCACATTTTTTGTCACATTTTGAGGGGCCACTTGTACTTTTTTGGCAGTTGAACAATTTATAAAATTTTATTACATTCCTTTTCATTAGTAACAGATGCTCCAAATCATCAAAAACTCAAAATTTCTTATTTAAAAATATTCACTATAAACCAAGTTGCTAATAACATTATATTCCGGGGTCCTTGATATTCGACCGCTTCCGAATCTAGACCAGATCTTCCTCGGTAAGTGCCGTTAGCCTTTAATGTGTAGGCATAACCAATTTGGTCCTAACGCCGGGAAGCAGAAGAAAAAGATCATTTTATTTAGATTGTAGTTAAACCTTTAAAACATGTATATGTAAATTCATATATATTTTATTTCTGTTTCATCACAAGTCGTCGTGCATAAATCAAAGTTTATTTCATGCAGACGGCACCGAAAAGGAAACCATCATTTCTACAAATCGCTACAAACAACTTTTGTCCGCTGTGTGCCCAACGAGTTCACGGCCCGCTTCGGATTAGTTCAGCCATCGCCAAAAGGCACACAGAAACACATGCTAGCTCCCTCCCCCGGTTTCGCAGCAAGCAACACCGCTACACCGTCAACACCCGTTTGCTCGAAGCGCAGATTTATAACTCGAATTATATTTATGCTACACACCTCCCGTGACCCTCCGAAAACGTGGCACATTATGTTCGCGCTCGCCTCAAACGGTGCAACATCGATGCATTTCCCGGGCTTGTTGCCATAAACGCCATCCATCCGAACGCATGCCGAAGCCTGTTCCCCATGGTCAAGTGCATACTACTGCACACGGTACGGGCCGATCGTCGTCGTCGGCGTTGTCGTCGTCGTGGTTGTTGCCGTCGTCGTAATAATAATAATACTTAAAGTTTATTTAGCAACATACCTGGCGCCCCGCAGGCAGTTGTGCAAGTTGTGGGGAAAATTTATAATATTCTCACGAGATTTATGACACTTTCGGTGCCACGTTTTAGACGGAATTCTGTGTGTGTGTGTGTGTGTGTGTTTTTTTTTGTACGGGTTTGTGTGTTTTGTTTTATGTTACGCCCGTTTCACCGTTTCCAATGCCGCAAAAGCTTTGGGCCGACACGGAACACTTTACCGCGGATGGGTGAAACAACGGTTTGCCTTCCGTCGTTTTCCTTTTGCTTGTTTTCTGAAGCCACAATAAAAAAAAGCCCATTCCTTCACACCCACCGCGCAGATGAAATATGTGAGTGATAACATTATAAAGCTCATGTTATGCGTGGTTTGGTCGGTGAAACATTGCTTAATTTCGAAAAATTAACAAAAGATCGTGTCGGTGTTGTTTTGCGATTGTCCGGTCTTTTTTTCTTTGGGCTTTCTCATCCCACGATCAGCAATACGTCCGGCAACGATTAAAGCGATCGGAAGAACTGCAAAACGCACGGGAAAACACTTGAGAAGCTCTATCAAAATTGTTGCAATTTTCAAAGCGTCCAAAGGACTTTCGGTTCGTTAGCTTGCAGCTCGTTAGATTGCAGTGACCGATTCCGTGCGACCGATTTTCCCTCGGGGTGACAAAAAATACCCGTGTCCCGTTATGCTAATTCTGACGAGAGATGGATTATCCTCATGTGGCAGCAAATCACCTTCCTAAGTAGACGGACTGTGACAGATTGTTTGATTTCTACCGGCAACAACCAACGTGCATGCTTTTCCTGCTTGGACGTTGGTCTCAACTGATTTCACTGTCGGTCCGCACGGTCCAGTCATAGAGGTCCACTTTCCTAGTAGAGTAGTACAAAATAGGGATAGAGAGAGAGAGAGGTCGAATCATGTGCATGTACCACGTGTCTTCTTCGGTTTTTCGCTTGGTCAACTTGCTTCCCTACCGGTCGCACCGTCAGGTGACATGAAGATAAAACTAGTGGCATAAATAATTTCCACTTTCCACTGGAGTTTTCCAAAACACTAACCCCCCCAGAAGGCTCTCCCTTCCACTGCTAACACTGCCTCTCCTTAAACTACAAATTCCACGCACGTCACACCGTCCGATGGATTGAAGACTCACCGGAAAACCTTCGGCGTCGTGGCCGAAGGACGGGGGAATCGTGAAAAAAAGCAAGGCTTTCCCAAGCAACCACTGTGCAGTGCAGTCCAGTTGCTTTATCTTTGGCCAGCGAAAGACCCTTAAATCTTCCTCTCAATTAGCACGCCTCCCTTTTGGTTTGGAACACGCAGGGAAGAGGTTTCCTTTCGTTCATCACACAACTCGCTCTTTGATCGATCGTGAATGACATGGAGTAGAGGGTGGAGTGTAAAGCGATCACCGTCTGGAATGGCTTCAAATTACCGAAAAATCCTACACCCAACTAAATGAAGCTCACGAATGTTTTTGAAAAGTGTGCAAAAACATGTTCTACTCAAATTATTGAGTAAAATACTATCTCACAGGTATTCTCGGTTTGAAGCAATACTTTTACGTTAATCTTAGGCAAGAAGAATTCCTTGTACATAAATCAAGATTAATCCACTTAACTTAACACTAAACTACAGTCGGTCTCTTTACGGTCAACCCTCTATTAATCACTTGTTTCTAACCCACACGACGAGTGACAAAGCTCCCGTTTTCGGTGGAAAGTTATTGCTTCCTTCGGAGACGAATTTGCGATTCCTACATGTCCGCATGTGCCCGTCACATTGTGACCACTTTACCTGTCAGCTTTCCGGGATTCTTTCCTCCACTGCGCCAGCAGTGTCTTCCCGGCTCGCCATAGGCTGACAGTCGGTCTCGTTTCCTTGAGGCCCCGGTAGGACGACACACGTCTCGTTCGCCGTCCACACTGGAAGTCACTCCTAATTGTCACCGTACGAAAAGTTGCACCGTGCATGCAGCCACCGCGGTGGTGTGGTGCGCTCCTCTGGGACCGAGCCCGGCCTTGTGTTCTGGCCGGTTGACGGACAGAAACAGATTCATGGCGGTCACATGTCACCGGGCGACACATTTCGGTTTGCTTAGCATTTTTAGCAGTCCGTTTCGGCTTCTTTTTCCCCTTGGAAACCCGCACACGCCCCGGCTGATGTTTGTCTTTCGTCGCCGGCGGACGACCCGAATATCCATCAATTGACCACTAGGAGGTAAATTGGGATGTCTTACTTTGACGGAGCGGCGATGGGGAAATGGCAGTGGAAAAAGTGCAATCGTGAAATCAATCGACGCACGACGCAAGTGCAGTGCGCCGAGAAGCCGATCGCAATCCTTGCCTTGGGGGGGGCAAGGGGGCTTAGCTCAATAATTCAGCATCTGTCGATGTTGTCGACCGAAATGAACTGCCGCCGCTTCGGTGCCGGGAGCCGGGCAATAAATACGAGCCGTCAGTCAGCCGCCAGACGATGTCCTTTGACTCGTTGCATTCGCACTTCCTCGCAAGGGCACGCAGGAGCGCTACCGGAGCCGACCAGGAGCGCTAGAAGTAGCTACAAAGTGTTCCCGATAACTTACATACGATGCACGATGCATGCAAACTATGTCCTCGCCACTCCCAACACCCTGCGGGTGACCCTTAATCTTGGGAACGACGCTGTCGCCGCAGAACCAGCAGCAGTCGGCTCCGGTCTGGATGCAGTTGGCATGGTTTCTTGACCACCAGGAGCACGTCCAGGAGCCGTGCCTCCTCGGGACGACCACCCACCCGGTGCGACACGGAAGAACATGCTGGTATTCAAATTGAGTTACAATTATTTAGTACGACCAGCAACCCGCAATGAGTACACTTCCCTCCACACACACACACACATTGTCACTCTCTAGGCAGCTGTCTTTCTTTCTTTCATTGGTTTTTTTTTTCTTCATTTTTGTTGTTTCCTTTTGGGTTTCCCTTGGGAGGTTATTTTTGGTTCTCGGATTCCTTCCTTGACACGTTTGTCACCTCTCGAGGAGTGCGCTGGCAATCTTTCTTCTCTTCCGCACCGCACACATCGGGCATTTCCTTCCAGTTATTCGGTTTCCTTTTTGGTTTGGAGTTTTGTCCATTGTTTTTTTTTTCTGTCTGCTTTGGTTTCACCACGTCGTTTCGATTTCATCCGTTTGTCAGCAGTTGGCGACACGGTAGCATAAGGTGTCTATGAGTCATGGAAGGTTTCAAGGGATTTCTTTGAATTTTGTGTAATGCATAGAAGCTTGTTGTAAGGAGATGCCCAATGGAAAAGGAAAACTACTAGGAAAGCTTAAAAAATTATACACATTGCTTTGGTGCTATGATAAATCATTGGTTTGAAATTTTAAAAATTGTATATAGACATTCACAGCCTACAAAATATTGCCTAGAACCCCAATCCGCCCTTTTTCTCCTCAAGGTTGGCTGGTTGGTAGCACTAGTTGTTTTGTAAATTGTACGACAGTTTCATGGCATTAGCGCCACCGTGCAAATACCGGGTTCATTGTATGCGGCACTTAAATCAGGACCTCTGACGGGCACGAAACCCTCACCCTGGTGCCAATTCGAGCGTTCGACCTTTCGGCGAGAGTCGAGAAGGGAAAGAGACATCTCCACCGCGTCGGCCACGGAACCAGAACACGGTGATTTGCAAGTGAGTAACGAGTTGGGTAAGTGAGAATAAACTACAGCCGAACACGCAACACGATGGTACCCAATGGTTTGGTACGTACGTGTAACCTGGGCGAGAACTCGCCGATCCCGCACCTCCTTGTCGGTCCGGATCCGTGCCAGGATTGGATTGTTAGCACACGGGGTGCCGGTTGCCACTTTCGCACCCCCCCCCCCCCCTCCCCCACCGTCCGCATGCCATGAGCTTCCACCGGAGGGGGTTTTAATTTCCCGACCCGCGAGGGCACAACTTACAAGCGAAACGCAGCATAACTTTATAGCGGAATAGAGCCAGACGCGCCGGAGCAGGTTGGTCGGGTGCACATGCTGGAGCAATAAATAACAATTTGTGGAAGGATAAATTTTCTAATTTTGACGTTCATGATGGAGTCCTGTCGGCACGAACCACCACCGTTCCCTGCCCGCGCCTCATTTCGTCAAACAATTCACACCTTTTCTCGCGGGCGTCTCGCGTCGAAAGGTTGGCGGTGGTTCAGTTTTCGGGAATCCCTAAGCACGAGTAGGACTTAGGAGCACGAAATTCCTATTGTTCGCCGGAGGAGCGCGTTTGTGCTGGATGGCGTTTCAACTCTGAAGCTCGTATCCATCATCGTCAAGCGTGTTGGAAGCGTCTGCTCGGCGGTTGAGACAAATGAGCCGGTTTGGGGCTGTAAAGCGTTCTTACCCGCAAATGTGTCTTGTAAAACGGTGTCTAAGGGACTAAATAGGAAGCTATGTGGAACAGTTGTACGAATGAAAATGCTTCAAAACAGTTTTGTCTGATTCAATCGCTTCAATCTACTGAATAATGATTTTACATAATATTTTTGTTCTAGTTATTTCGTAAAATTTATTAATTCATTGCAAAAATTTCAATAAGATTCAAAGAATCCTACAAACATTAAACAATATACAAACAGAAAAAATAAACGCTTTTCCTAGTTGAACGTGTTGGTAATCGTAACTAAAGAAATTCCAAAAATGTCTACCCCCATGTAGGGAAATTATGTACGTTGCAGAAACATTCAAGGCCCCCAAACGCAACCCATATGGATGCAGCTATCTGTCTTCGTGACATGAAACAATCCATCGGCAGGAATGGTTGGAAAATGAAGGCACAGGCAAAGGCGAGCAAACCAAGATGACGGAAGGTTTGCTGATTTGCATAACGATAAATACAAGCTATTTCTGCATTCGTGTGTCCATCAACGGCCAACGCGAACGAAACTCTGGCCCGCGGTGGAAGAAATCGTTCGCCGTCCGTCCCTCCCTCTGTGCGCCGCGCAAGAAATCCAGCCTGCTATCTTCACCTCCCCCCCCCCCAGCGCACTGATTCGTGCCATTCCATCCGCGGGCTTAATTCATTAGAGTCTGCGTGATGGCAGACAGGACCGAGGAGTCACTTCGGTAACCAGCAGCGGACACGTCCGACTGTCTTCCGTATGAGCAATGGGCTTCCTCCTTTTTGTTTTTTTTTGCTCGCTTTCTACCACCGGGCGAAGCAGAAGCACGGTAAGAAGCTTTACCTCACTGACGACTCGTCGCCGCCGGTTTCGGCGCTGACCCGCGAAGCTTGAAAACTTAATAAATGTAAACTGTGTGGGTGCTGACCGTCGGGTGTTTTCGATCACCCCCGTCGAGCGCGGGTTGGCGAGGAACGAAGCGAAGGTATGGGGAAACGGGCGGGGTGGGGGCTCGAAACGGAAACGGATGATTTACACCGCCGAGCAGATTGTGTGAATATTTTCCCCCCTTTGCCACCTTTGCACCAATCGATTTATTGTGGTACGTACGGATGCATAAGAAGGTTTCACTTGTCCAAGTATCGGTGGAGAAACAAAGTTTTAACCTAATTGACGTACGCTTTTTGCTTGATGAATGGGTTGCAAGCACATGAACAAGAATGATTCCGCGAATGAGCGCGAACGGAAGATTTCAACAGCTCAAAATGGTACGCTCTCCAACACGATCTTAAGAAATATTGCGTGTTGCTCATGCATTCACGATACGTTGCGATTATTCGGCCGTTTCTTTAGAATCGGCGTTACAGTGGAGACGCCTGGTGCTTCAAGGTGAAAAAGGAAACTAAAAAAATGTTTCACATTAGTATAAAATCATAAAACATAAGTAATCTATTACATATGTTAGCTTTTTTTTTGTATGGAGTTTTGTGTACACTAAAAACTCGACCAATACTGCACCGTTGCTTCTGCAACCTTCCACACATTAAGTTTAAGCACTGCAGATGTTGTTGAAGATTTGTTTGATTAATGTTTTTTTAATAAAATCATCCAAATTTTACATTTGAAACTCAGTTTTACTAACACAAACAAAACAACCATGAACGCTCTTTACAGTTCTTGACAATATAACATCACACCATGAAAATGATTTAACTCATATTTTTGTGGCACAAACCAAAGATTGTCTGCAACTTTCTGTAGTTTTACCGTTAAACAATAATCATTCGCAGCATTATTGAATTTTTCGTTACCATTAATGTTGGAAGTCGTTTTCCAACGTGATGAAATTAAACTCTTCAAAGATTTCTTAGGGACGCTTGCTGGAGCGAGCCAAAAAATTAATCTTTTATTCTGGTCGCGTTTCGTTTAAAAAAAGAGCTAACGAGCCCGAACGCGCCCTATTTATTCCTTCTTTCGGTTACTTGGCGTCGACGCCCGGGTCATCGCTCGCAGGATCGGATGAACTCATCAGCTGATCCCGCTACGGGATAGTTCTCCTTTCTATTTCCCTTTTAAACTTCTCCTTTCTCCTTATCTTTTCTACGTACCTACGTGTGCTGAACTGACGGCTGGCGTTATAAACGTGAAGCGTTTCTAACAATTAAACTTAATTAAGAGTAAAAAATGACTCTAATAAAATTAACTATTACTCCGCGTATGTAAACAGCACTGGTCACTACTGTAATCCAATGACAGTGACATATCTGTCAAGGTGTATACGTCAAAACAGAGAAAGGTGAATACAGCAAATAGGAATCGATGAAATATCGATCACAAACAAGGTTTACCGGGCCTGCTAGTTAGAAATAAAATCAAACAACAAATCCTTCAAAATCTTTTCCTTGTTGCTAAGAAGGAAAGAACAAAGATTATGTTGTCTGTTAGCTCTATGTTACAACATATTTTGAATCCATCCATCGATGAAAATTGAGGATGCAAAGTAAATTAAATGAAATAGTTTCACCGTATGTGAAACAAGACACACAAACAAAAACTTGATCTTCATGCCAGAAAGATGCATGCAAAAAAAACCTTAGCCATTCATATGCATTTAATAAATGTTTCATCATGAATTCCTGCAGACATAATTGAACAAAACCCGTCCACATAATCATTCCATTAAGTCTGCTTGATTAAATTAAATTATGTTTTAATGAGAGTAACATTTGTCCTCCAATTTTTCTACGACGCAGGCTTATTTAAGCCTATTTAGCCATCAAAACTTTGGTATCGGAGGAAAACGCAGGTATCTCTAATTGCGTCAATTAATCACGGTTGATTGATTCACGCACAGCTGTTGCACCGATGTTGGGGTTTTTCCACCGTCCCGCTTCAGTGTGTTTAAACAAACAAACAAACAAAACCGAAGAGACATCGGTTCCAAAGCGCCAATGTTGCGTGTTGTCAGCGTCCCCATCGGACGGAAACCTTTCTCCCACTCCGCGCGCGTTCGTAAACTTTGCGTTTTCGAATACTAATATCTCACCGGGCCAGACTCCCCCCTCGTCGTCGTGCAGGGATCCCGGTGTCGATCGTGACCACCACAAAACCTAACCGCTGAACACCAACAACCACTTCTGTCACCAGTCCAAAGTGGACGCAGTTCGGCGTGCTCGGCGGTGGAGGTGGGTTGAGCTGAGGTGGAGCGAAACGGTTTCATTTTGTTGTCCACCGTTCGGAAGCAGCGACCGCAAGTGGAAGATTTACGCTTCTGCCCTCCAATGTCTACCCTCGAGACGCTGGCGTTGTTAGCCTTTCCGAATATGTTTACCCAACGATTGCTACCAGCAACCGATCGGATCGGGTCCGGGCATCGATCTACATATGCATCACCGGCTGCCCATCACCGGGAGATCGGAATCATAACCGTGATCGTGATTTACGCTGACCGCGCTCCAAAAGCGAGGGGGGAGGTTCGCTCGGTCCCAAATAGGGGATTTCGGAAGATTTGCTGGTTTGAATTTTTTAATCATAATTTTTAGAGCCTCCTGCCTTCGCAGACGACGACTTCGTAACGACCCGAAAGCCCCAGATTTCGATCACCTACGGGTGTTGGAGCTTTTTTTGGTTTGGTTTCGATGCGATATCCGTCTTTTCCTACCCATAGCCAACTTCTTTCTCAGAAGGCCTGCTCAGTCCATCAACCAGCGAGCCACGATCGCAATGGGCGAAAGATCTCGCTGCTGCCTGCCCGGGGCCCCCATCATATTTTCCTACACAACAGAGTGAATGCAATAAATCACCAACATTCCATTAACATTTTCGATCCGTCCCCGTCCCCGTGTCTTAATGTCACCGCGACGGCCGTAAGCACGCGTAACCGAAAAGAAACGGCAAAAATGATGCCTCCGAGCGGCTTTCCGGATGAGAAATCAGTCCAATCAGCCGCACACGTTTCGGCCCACTGTCCCATCTCGGAATTAATGGAATCGATTATCAATTCGCTAATTATGCAAATAATCTTAAGAATTACGAGCGTACGTACATGTGTTCAGCGTCTTGCGTCGCGCAGGCCGTCTTGATGTCGCTTGCGAGCGCGTGTAGTCTCACAATTATCATAAAGAAAAAAACTGGATTACCCGTTGGCAAGTAGTAAAAAATATCACGCTGTTTCTGGGGCCATCCGTTGCTTGTTCAGAAGAAGAAACTGTTTTGTTGATCAACATTATGAAACTTCAAACCTTTTGAAAACCATAGTGTGAGATGAATCCAGTATTTTTTTATCCTTTTGAATTTTGTTAACGAAACGTAAATGTCACTCATCCTTAAGTTTGAGATAATGTCAACATGTTTTAATAAATTTTCAATGAATCAATCATGTTTTAACCCGTTGGTCAAACATCTAAAAGGGCTTTTTTTTGTTGCAATGAATGTTCATCTTGTCCTCCAAACAATTCCTATCGACAATGATAATGTTTGATTAGGGCTGGATCAGGATGCTGCAGTAGCTCACCATGCCAGTCTGCTAGTTCCGTCGCAGCAGGATCCCCTCCCCTCCGTGCACCGATGCGGGTGGCGTTCGATGCGTACGGCTTAATTACCCTAAACACTTCCCCACGATAGAGTCACGGCCCGATCAAATCGAATCCGTTCGACGTCGTCCCGGTCGGGAGCGCGTGTAGACGAAGATTGCGCCAGAATGCATTTCAATTGTGCCATGGATAATTTATTGAGTCTGAGTGCAAGATTTCCGTGTTATACGGAATCGGTGGTAGCCGATGCATCCGGACGCATTACCACCCATTCCGTGTACAGTTGGCCGCCATTCGACGGCGACTCTGCCGACTCCGGATGCGGTTGCCCGCAACGACGATGCGTCCGCCGATGGCCGATGGTCCAAGGGATGGCGGCCGAGTCGATGAAACGGTTCGACAAAGTTACGTGATTACCGCTGGGCCCTGGGTGATTAATCTAATTGAAAATCGGGAAGATTTACACGCTGAAAATACTAATTAGACGGTGGGGTCCTTCCTGGACTGCGCCGCAGCGTGGCTGGAGATTTATCGCAAGCGTGCGATTGACAAGGCGAAGTTGACAATAATTCATGAATTAATTACGATTTCCTACGTCGGCCGGTGTGCAGAGCTTCGCCTATAGAAGTATACAGTTCCGAAGATGTATTTGAAGAAATGGATATTATATTTTTGCAGAAGACTTTTCGAGTTAATCAAAAGCGCTCAATGCTCCTCGATTAGTTTAAGAGATCGTTTGGAGCGAGATAAAACAGTTACCGTAATAATTTTCCATCATTTGTAAAGCAGGACTATCCTCAAGCATGTTCATTAAATTGCAATTAAAATATTTAATTCCTTCGCCGTGGTTTTAACATAAGAGCGTCGTCCGGGATTTGCATAGTCTTGGAACCAGCATCCCGTCGCAGTCCGGTTCCAAATCAAACCGATCGAGACACGAAACCGATCAGCCCGTGATGGCCTTCGATCGGCACTTCGGGAGGTGTATCGTTTGTTAATAAAAATGTTGTAAAATTTAACGACCCCGGTGCGCAAATTTATGGCGCCCATTCCGAGTGCCGCACTCCTGCGCCGGATCAACACGCCGGCAAGAAGGGGACGGAAGGCGGTGAAACATAAATGTCCCCTTTCGCTCACTTTGCGGACGTATTGTAGATCAATTTGGAGTTTGTTTGTTAGTTTAACGCAGAAAGACTTCGCGGACTGCGCCTTCGGAAACGCCGCGCGGACTTTCTTTGTGCCATTTTCGATTTCGGTGAATGACAACTTCCCAGGATTGATCGGCAGGATGCAGCGACTTGAAAGGTGCGTGCGTGCGTGAACGGATTATTCGGTTGAAAAATGAGGCCACAAGCTCGCGGGAGTGGACCGCCTGACGCAGCCGAGAAGGTGTAAATACGGTCAATGTACTCCATAATTGTCAGCTTAAGATAAAATTTATGATCATTATGAAGACTTTTTTGCTGAGATATTCTTTTTTTCCAAAACTCTTTGCGTCTCTCCTTTGTGATCTTCTGCCTTTTGCCGTCTTCATCACCCTGTTACCGGTTCGGTTGTTTCCAACAGCATATTCCTAGTAGTACCTTCTCGCCTTCTCTCCCGGTTTATCTGGCCTACACCTTCATCGTGAATGGCGTCTCAAAACGCGCCGCCGTTGGCTCGACAACGATCACTTGAATCAAATCTTCTTGGCGTTGCGATTCCGCTGCAGATGCCTTTGAATTACGCGTATTCGAGTTCCAGTTTCGAGACCAAACGAAATGGTTGCAAATTGTATCTCACACCGATTCCTGGCAGCGGAATTTTCGCAACTCAATCATCACACAATACATTCGTAAAATTCGCTCGTAAAATGTCGACAATCGTCAGGTTTACGACTGTGATCGGTTCGATCAAAATGATATTTTATGAACGCGCTCAACGATGTTGGAAACACAGAACTGTACACTAGTGGTTTTTTTGAATCAATGTAGTTTAACAGAAGGCTTTATTAAATGGAGGCAATACGTATGTAAAGCTTTCCTTATCCTAGTGTGGATTAATTTGGAAAGTGGTGACGTTCAACTTATTTTTAACATAACCAGCAATTAACTTCATGTAAAAGCTACGAACATTAACGGGTATTGCCTTTCTTTCTTAAAGAACCGACGTGGTGTTTCTGGTTGAGCTTAATCAACACAAACCTTTCCATTTATTCAGTATTGGCTACACATTATGATTCAATCATAAGATTCATCGGTATGAACCTTGCTGCCAGGCAAATGTAATCAATCGCAAGATGTGGAACAGGCAGCTCACCGCCGTTGTGCCACTAATGATGGTTGCATGTCGCCCGATACTAACTAGCGCACTTTTTTCCATGGTCTGGTAGAAATCATTACCAGAGTGCCATCAATCACTGGAAAGGCCAGCAGCCAGTTCCCAGTGACCTGAGACGCCGTCTGAAATTCGTTCGGCCCGGTATTGGAACGTATCATTTGGTCGTAAATTATAGCAGTAATTAATGGCGCGTCATAAGGCGAACGAGAAGCTCCACAGTGCGGCACATACACAAACTGACCGAAAGGGAAAAAAAATCATTTTTTGAAGAACCACTTAACCTTAATTTAGAAGCAACATTCCAAGGCAGAACCTCCTGCCTGAATCATACAATTGCGCACAATTTTATAATTAATCCCTCGCCCGGTGACATCAGCCCGATAAAGTACGATGGCGAGCAGCGTCTCAAACGTTACATTGCAGTACGGTATCGCTCAAGCTTTTCCCCCCCCCCCCCCCCTGTTCCCTGCTGACAAGAATGATGCCTCCAGCTCGCTGCCTGAACTCGATCACGTAACACTTTCCCAGGCGCCCGATCGGCGACGTTCCCGATCCAAGATGAGGCACGGGCAGAAACAAAACCAAAAAAAAAGAAAAAAGAAATGCTCATAAATCTTGCCTGTTTGTTTACGAATCGAATGAGTTATTGGGAGTCCGCGACTCTGGCCGAGGGTGAAATTCCGCAACCGGGCCCGAGGAAGGGGCAGGCGAGGGGGCTGGGTCTAATTATTCTCCATGGAAGTGTAAATAAATACGTAAATCAAATATTGAATTCAACAATTAATTCGACGATTGAGGCCCGGACCGGAGTGCAGCGTGCGATCGATCCGCGATCAAGGGCGAAGGGAGGAGGATCAGTTTTGAGAAGGCAGACGTGGAACAACATTGTCGAAACGAACGTGTTCCTAAGGTTGGTTGTTGGGTGGCCGGCAATCCGAAGACGCGAGGAAGTAGCGGTCCTGAGACGATCGCTGGGGGCCGTGCTACGATTCAACACCTTCACAAGCAGCTGAGTGAGTGAAGACCGGTAGTCAATGGCGTATTTTGAAGAAAAAAAAACAACACACCTTTCTTATGTTTCCGCACCAGCGACGAGCGGCAATGAAGCATAAGATCCTAACGAATCGAAACGTGCGTGCACACACACACACACGCACGCACACAACGACCAGTGATGAAGTGCTGAGGACACAATGGCAATTGTGCGTCGTTGGCCATCGCCGCCGCCCGGTGCTACCTTTGCCCTCCTTGCGAGGAAACGCGGGCTTCGTGTGTGGTCTCGCGGTCACGGTGCAGCATAAGCCGTTTGCTTGCCGCGTGCAAACATTGTCCCCACACACACACACACACAACAGTCTCCTCGTGCCAGCGCTGCCGACTTCCCACTGGCGCGATGTAAACATGTCAGAGTGTTTGGACTGGGACGAGAAGTGAGCGTGAAGCCGCGATGGCGATGCGTCCGAGGCGCGAAACGGCGAACGCACTCGTCGGAGCGAGTGGGTAATTTACTTTATGGGAAACATTCGCCTCCGCCAAGTAGGTGCTGTATTTGCTTTGCCCTGTTCCGGACAGACAGTTTGCTTATAGTTTGTCCCGGTGCGCGCCCGGTCGCCATTCGTCGTTCGAGCAGCCTCGTTGCTGCTTGGCCCTTCGACGCGACGATTCGTCAACTGTCGTCCGCGGTGGGTGATCGATTGGAGTTTTGAGTTTGAAAACTAAATGACGTGGCACCGGAATGGAACGAATAAGCGGGTCGGAGACATAGCGGAGAAACAATTCTACTAGACTATTCTGCTTATCCATGAAGGAATGTCTAATTGAAACGTAAGACCATCTTCCATTTCTTCAAACAACTGAGGTAGGCTTGATTTTAAATTAAGATTTCTTGATTGACCACCTTTCTAATACGAACACGATCCACGGCAAAGGTTTGAGTTTCCAAGCACGTTAAGGGTCTCGTAAACCTTCTATAAATCTATAAAACCTTAACAATTGTTAAACTCCAATGGAAGGCAATTTTGTACTCCATTTCGTTCTTGTCTATGATAATTGAGATTCTGTCGATCATAACTCTTCCCTCTTCATCTTTGGCATGATTTTTCAATTCCGAAACTTCACTTTAAGGTAATTATGGCCGCCGCTCGAACTGCGTGCAGTAACTGCTTTAATGCCTGCCAAAGTGACGGAATAATTACTCCTCCCGTCCAGCGCAAATCAATCGAACATCTGTCTGACCCCGCCAAACCACTCGCCCAAACCTGTTACTGTGCAAGTGTCGCTGCTTTTGGGATCGTCTTCAGCTGCACGTCACTTTCGATTGTATGATTGCGAAAAATTGGTGGCAAACCGAACAGACCGTACTAGAATGTTTTGCGTTCGAACTCTTCAACGAAACCGGCCCGAATACGGCCTCGCTCGATTGCGGCGATGTTACCAACCGCACGGTCATCCGGCGTGGAGCCAGGGGATGGTTGTGGCCGCGGGTGGACCGACGGGGCACCATGATTGACACCGATGGACTATACTTCAGCGTGAATCCGTCCGATTGACAGCCACGAGAGTACTGCAGAGAGACTTAATCGTGTCATGCATCCATAATCGTACGCGCCATCGTTGCTCATCTTAATCCACCGGTTCCACCGGGCGGCACCGTCTCTCGTTCGTCCGTGCTTTCGGCGAAGGTACGCTGGCTGCCTTTTGTGACGCACATGGAAGCGAATCCGCAGCGCGGGACACTGGTGTACGTACAATTGGCACGAGCTTTGTCCGGGCTCACGAAGACTTTCTAGTACGAAGACTTGGATAGTATTCCAAATCACGCATTTTTAAGAGTGGGGTCTAATGTATATAGCCACAATTTTCAAAACATTGCAGTGTAGCATTCTTTCTTAGTCCAACTTTGTGCACATACGTGTATCTCTTTGCGTACCACATCGCGTACTGCAGAGCCCGGTAAAGAGTCTTCCGGGATGCGCAATCCGATCGTGTGTCCGTTCGATTCCAATGACCAACGACAAGAGCGACCCGCGAACCGCCGGGCCAAACCATGCTGCGAAAATGGAACGCACTGCGCTGCCCTGGCCACGTGATGCACACGACCGCCGACCTGAACCGTGCGGTCACGACCACAAAAACACACACCCGATGCCGGCGACGCCGTGAAATATAGTACGGTGGTGAATAATTGACAAGATAACTCTCAGTCGTATTAGTATCAATCAAAGTTATGGACCGCTCCGGAGCATCTGCTCGCCGCCCTGGTCCAGGCGTTCCCGAGCTACTCCACCGGCTCCGCTCGGTTGTGCGCGCCGGCATGATGGAGCCCCCATAATGGAGAAATTTTCAACCGGACAGCCCGCCACTTGAGGCACCCGGCTCGATGGTCCTTGGCTGTCCGCCGGGCCATCTATCACCCGCCCGAGGCGTGAATGACAATGCCGCCGACGGTTGTGACGAGCGCGCTGGTGGTTCGCGCCTTGTAATAAATATGTTTATAGAGCCATCGCTGATAGTCCCGTTGGCACGTTCGGAACCCAGGAGGTCCGAACGGTAGAACCTATGCTGGACCTTGCGCGTTCGCTCGCGCCCAAGTGGCTTGTGACTTCAGATGTCCGACACTTGTGCGGTAACGGTTCGTACTCCATCCAAATGCTCCATTAGCTGGATTGTTTCCTAGTACGGACAAACGAATGCTATCATTTTTTACTCCGCCATTAAAATAAGCTCTAAGTTAAAAACTTGTTCAACTGTTTTGATTGCAAAACATATTTTAAATTGTTGGTTCATTTTATTCCATGGTTAAATATACTATGCTTTATTTTATTATTCAATCAACTTTTCAAATTATAAATTTATTTCATAACTGTTTTAACTTTTTGCATATTACGTGTTTTTCTAATTTAATAGTAGAATTTTTTTTAAATGAATTTCGCATTTCTTCCTCCTTTAACGTCATAAATATAAATCGAACAACAAACGCATCAAACAGTGCGGAGATTTTCCTACCGAAGGTTGGAAAGGAAAAACAAACACGCCAAACATTTCGATCGAGATTCCATTAGCCACATTTGCACGACGACCGTCGATGACGCTGTCACCATGCAACCGGAACATGAAAAATCTCTCCTTTGTCTTTACCATACGGCCCAAGGAACGGAACACTCGCCCCGCTCCAAACCGTTCCCTAACGGGACGTTTCTCCCGTGATTAATTGTGCCCAATTAGGACGATAGTTTTAGCGTCTGTCATTTGCGCCCTTAAGACGCTGCGAAATCTGCAGTGCCGGCGAACGTACGTAACCCCACCCAGGCGCACAATAAATCAAATTTGTCCCCAACGAAACGTTCATCAGTCATCGGAGAAACATACACGTTCTGGCCAGGAAGCAGGAAACGTTCTCGCCACCCGGGAAGGGCACCGGGAGAAAGGGGAATAAAAATGACGGAAAGACGATTGACAACAATCAACGTGCAAAAACGGCGTTCTTGTTGCTGTCCCCAAGCCCGGAGTCGTCATCCTTTTGCCACATCTTGCAGCACCCGTCATTTCGCTCGAGTCATCGCTGCAGCGATGCCAGATCGATGGATCATCTTGCTTTGCTTTGGATGTCGTGGGGCTGATAAAGATGTGAGTTCGTTCTCTTCGCCCCGTTCCAAGGGCCGCCGGAGAAGGAGTGAACAAACACTCCCAAGATTCCCGGCTCAACACAATCAAACGCCATTCCCGGTTGCTCCATGTGCTTCCAATGTCGGAAGGTGGAAGTGGGAAATCTCTGGAATGAAAAATTGTCCGCACACCCGAGAACCGAGGAGCGTTTGGGCCGAAACTTTTCCCCCATCCAATCGACGATGCAGCAACGGGTGGGATGGAGGGGGAAGGTGCTCATAAACCCAACCGTAGTGATTGACGATTTAGCGTCCCGCTTCGTCCACTGCGTCCCTGGCAGATAGATGGCAATCGATTGGCCACCGCGATTGCAGAAGGTATTTTCTTCCACTTATCAAGATTAAGCGAAGAAGAAAGGAGTACCTCCCTGGTTCGCGGTCGTCATCCTCCGCACGTTGGCCATTGTACTGTCGATCATATTCGTTCTGTCGCTTGACCGAGGACCAGACGAAATGCAGTGATGCAATCTGATACCTTTCGATATCGAATGGCAAGCAGGTGTTATCTGCCATGATTGCAGTTAACTGCTGATGGTTGATTTTGCTGCATTCTGAATGAATATTTTTCAAAAGTTGATCCTTTGTTTTTTTATATTTTTACTTTCAATAAAACGTGAGGTCGTAAATTTTACATTTTATTTTTGAAACAAACTGGCTGATGCTTAAGGATGTAAAAACCTTTGTTCGTCTTTATTAGTTTCGCAGGAAGATAAAACTTTGCAACAATCCAATCACTAGGAAGGAACCAGTTTCCGAAGGTTCGGTGGACACTTTAACGATACCCGATCGAAAAACACGACATCCAACTCTATCCAACTTTATGGACTTTAAACCCATTCCTGGCCGCTCCCTCGGTCACACCAGGTCCACTCCCTCGGAATGGTGGCGTTTGATGCGCATGAAAAGTGTCAACCACCAACGGCTATGTCCATCATCGATCATTCGTGACGCTTGACCGTCAATTTGTCAGCCGAAGGAACGCTGAAGTGTTGTTTATAAATAATAAAATATACGACGATGAATAAAAGCATAATGCGCTGGTATATTTATCATGGTCCGGGAACGTTCCCGGTTCATGAAGGTTTTGGTGTTGGGTTTTTTTTTTATTTGGTATTTGTTCTTTACCACACCCGCACCCGGAACTCTGGGGAGACATCATTGCGCCAGACCTCGAGGACTGATGCTGTAGGTGACATTGCCTTTTCTCCTGGCCGTCGCCATCACACGATGACGTGGCCCCAACGGATCACACGGTGTAAATCACAATTTGTCAATCCCGGGGAATGCATCTCGTCGCCCCCGGGGTGGTTCGCTTCAATATTTTGCTAACCATGTACCAATATATTTCGCCGCCACTCCATGTCACCATATTTCGCCGGGATTCTTGGCGCGTCCGCCGCCGTCACTGCGGTGGAAAAGGGGCGTCGGATCACTTGGCCGATGTGCGTTGATGACTTCACGCTTTCTTCGCAGACAAGATTAATGGTCGACCAGGTCGTGATGGAAGACAGGTACTCTTTAAAAAAACCGTTGGAGTGAGCGAGATCAGCCGAAGAATTTGTTCAAAACTATCACACCGTGAAAAATCAGGTACACAAGGCGAACGTTTTTCATCTAGAACCACTTAAAAAAAAAGAGTGTATATCATGATGTTTTCGTGAAATTAACTTAACACTCTACAAATTTTTACTTCTTACGTCTTTAAAAAAATGGAAGTCCCTTTCAAAGTTGTCCCAGTCACATTTCGTGTGTGTAGATAATGTCGAGCTTAATTCTCGAATTTATTAGCTCACCTAATCGAACCACTTTCCCAACCACACACTCACTGGGCATGTTTTCACGCATTACTTTCGTGACATTTTGACCCCCTACCGGAAATCCTTGCATCAAACTGGCAGCGATAATGCAATCCGAGAAGAGAAAAAACAAAAAAAGATGAATCCAACTGGCGATAAATGATTCGTAGGGGAACGATTTTACGCATCGAACCGCCAATAACTCAACGTATCAAACGACGATCGACAGCTCATTGGGCCATCAGCTGCGGACAGGCCCCCGGGGGTGACTCCCTTCGATTCGCAGAGGTTGACCGGAGCTCCGCCGAACTCCGCCGGAACGGAGCGCTACGTCGTGCATACATTTCAACTTAATAATGAATCCGCACGCTCGCCGATCAGTATTCATCGTAGCGTAAAATATATTGTCAAAAAAGCCACCCCGAAATCGATCGAACATATCCGCCCGGATACGTAACATGTATGAATTGCAGAAAAGCTGATAAGCTACCATTTTAAATTATAGCCCTGCGACCCCGGTAGCTCCCGCCTGGCACCTTCCCACCCCCAATACTTTTCCACCCATCCTACCCGGTTCGGGCGGGGATCACCGGACAATGAATTAAAATTTTTAATGTACACATTCAATCACAGGGCCCGTGATTTCGCCCGGCGCTGGACCGGCGTCCCACCCCACTGGCCCAGGGCCGACCGAGATTCCCGACGAGTCGGATACACCTGTCGTTCGGAATTGCCAGTTGCTGCTGGCACACCGACACCCGTGTGAGCGTACGCACCAGCGACACGTCCGGCCGGAGTGAAAGGACCCAGCGGGGACAACCGTGACAGCCGAATGCGGACCAGCATCCGCGTTCGGTTGGTGTGGGGGGGCAGGAGGTCCACGGAAAAACACGGGGGGTGTCGGAGGTGGGTTAAGGGAGCCACACCGCAAAAAGGGAGTCACAAGCCCGGGGGCGGGTATCGGCTGGACCCGACACTCCCGGCTCGGCAGTGTACAACAGTGTGACAGCAGCAATTACGGATTCACCGAAAATTTCAACGCGGACATTTAATCAATATCAATTTAATGCGCCAGATAAAAATAACATATAAATCAAATTAATCTTGAAATCAAAAATGTTCAAATTAACACATGTTTTGTTCAGTGCGTTTTATGGCCTTTTTTTGTTGCGACTTGGTGGCGATAGGTTTCACATGTGTGTTCGCATTGGTCCGCTTTCGATAAACGCTTCATTTGGTTACATCAAAAAAACTGGAATTTTATTTGCGTTGTTTCCATCAATTTCCAGTATCGTCATTGTGTAACAACTCCCTTTTTAATTTCACGTTTAGTTGAGCTGAGATTGTCACGGGCATTGTTGAATAAACACAAACAATAACTCTAAAACACATATTCGTTAAGAAATGAAACAAATAGTTTTGTTTAATTTTACCACTTTTGCCTTATTACCAATTTCTATCGGTATAAAATTGAATGTGCTTAAATCTCACCAAGTCTGAAGCTATAAATCATAAGAAGTCCGTAGGAAAGCTCTTGCAAACTAATTTTCACATGCAAGGGTAACTAATGAATTGTTGTACTATGACAAATTTCACCTTCATACTTAATACGTTAAATGTTTTTAATGTGATATGATATAAAATTAATTAAAAATATCAATATGTCAATCAAGTTATCAAGGGGGTAGGGTTCTTTCAAAAACACATAACACTTGGTGGTTCAATGAAATACGCAGTCTCCCGTGTTGCTGTGAGGAAGCCAACAAAGCATACAATAGACAGACCATCTTTGGCTGCAAAGAAAAGTTCACTTGGAAAATAAGTTGTTGAGGAAAGGGTTTTTTTCACTTCTTTGTTATTCATGTAATACAATCTTGCAAAACTGCAACTAATATTGTTGTGATACAAACGTTAAAAAATGTATCGAAATGTACTAATCAATCGGCATTCAGGGATACTTTGAATACATTTTCACACACTTCGCGCTGAAAGCTCAACGATGTCATAGAGTGGGATCGTGATAGGTACCGATCAATGTCATGTTGCCTATCGATTGCTCGTTTATGCTTTCCCTTTGCTCAGCCTATGGTTCCTCCCGAAGTCTAGCCACTGCGACTGCCGAATACACCTGACTCAGGGGGTTTATATGAGCAACGATGACAGCTTCGACATTGATGACCATCATGAAAATGTGATTTTTTCAAAGATTTTTTTTATTGGTGTAGGTATTCACGTAAAACTTGTCAAAGTTATGAGCCCACTTCTGCATATGACTAGTTTTGTCCGTCGGTTGCAAAATTCCAGCGTGTTTTTTTTTACAAATCATTTACCATGGAAAACATGCCTATAGTTAAAAAAATTGCCCCATTCCGGGGGACACAAAATGGAGGGCAGAAAAAAATGAGCGACTGGCTAGGATAACCAGATCGCAGTTGTTTATCTATCCGGAATGGCTTGTTTGGGGGTGGCAACGTGTCTTTTTTGTTTTTGTGTATGCTCCGGTATCGGTATTGGTTCGAGTTGTTATCGATGGAATGTGATAGACTCAATTAACCTATGCACCTGATGCGTTCGCTTCACTGCGTGGGATAAATAAATAAAGTAGCGACCAAACCACAACCACAGAAGCAAACGGAAGGGGGGGGGGGGGGGGGGGCGTTCACGCGAAGCAGGGAAATGGCGGCCGAGAAAACAAAACGAAAGGATAAAAAACATCTGTAAAACGATGATGGAAACGATGAGCCTGAGTGTAGTAAAAAAAAAGCGCATCCGCAAATGCTGACAAGTGCACAGAGATGCGCAGCGGCTGCATTGGAGGCTGTTTTCGTTGCACTAGCTGTTTTTGCTTTCGGTGACAAAATACATCAGTTTAACGAGTGATTGAAAATTGACGAGATTAAAATAAATTGGATTTTCGATCATGTTTGCCGACCGTCCAGGAATATAGGCGGATAACTATTTGATGCATTGTTGCTTGTACGAAATTGATTTAAACGGAGCCTTTCAGGTTTGATTTAGTATTTTCGCGTATTATGGAAAAGTTCATTTTCTTTGTTATTAATATTTCACTATTTAGAAAAAATAAAATCGTGTTATCAAAAAAATGCTAACACACACATTCTTGCACTACACAAAACTTCACAGTTTTTGGGAAATCTGAAAACGATTTCTAAACCTCTTACACAAGTATCCAAAGCATGTGTCTGCTTTAAATCACGTTAGTACAACTCATAAAATATGGAATACATTGCTCGAGTTCAAAAGCGGTCGGAAAAAAATGAAGAAATAAATCATTTTCTAAAGCGCCCCCACGCATGCCTCGCCCGAAATGCAATAATGCAATGCTTACTGTCAACATACGCATCCCTCAGCTGTGCTAATCGGAGTAAAACCTCAAAGCAAACTCAGTTCCTACCGCCTCCTTACCGGCCCATCTCCATTGCCACCTCATTTCCCGGAGCCACCCGAAAACCACCCGAAACCAGAAACGTCAACAAAGTTTGGGCACTATTTCATGTAAATGCACGCGTTTATGCACGCATATTTGTGCGAGCAAGCGGTAAATACCGTGCATCATCCGTGACAGATCTCCCCTCGCGCATCCGACCCATCCCGCTCCCATCGGGAGGTGCGTGTCCGGCCAGCTTTATCGCCTCACCATACTCCGCTGCGGACGACTATGTATTCATGGCGTGTAATGAATAATCCATCATTCATTTGTTTGATATTTTCATGTTCCCCGACAGTCCGTACGTGTGTACGTTTGAGTGTGTGTGTGCGTGTGTGCGCGCGGAGCAGATGTCCAACTCCAACGTTTTCAGGCTGCAGCCACTGCCCTTTGCAGGACCAGTGGCCGTCCATCCGGCAGTCGAATCGAAACCGGTGACACGGTGCGGGCAATATCCCGGCCGTGCGAGGCATTGTCGTGAATGATGGATGCCAGTTTCTGGTGGACCACGGGCGACACGAATCCATCGTTCCGTCCCGACGGCGACGGCCTAAGTCATTCAATCCTTCAAACGCACACGCGGTTTTCCGCGCCATCGCCGAGCATCGGGGACCACCGGTTTTCCCCCAAGGGAGCATCGCTCACGGGTTCGGTTCGGGCTGTTCAGCGGCGTACTCAGTCAGGACACCGGTGCAAACCATATCATTCACCGCATAACTCAAAATGATTTGTTGACTTTTTGTACAACCTGATGACCGTCGCGCTCATCCCGAAAGTGGAGTTAAAGTGAAGCGCATAATAGTGATGTAGTTTTTTTTTTTTTTAATTAATCCCCCTACTTCAGCACAAGCTGGCGGCATTCCATTGTCGGTTGACTTGTCCACATGATGTCCCTGTCAGCAGAAGTGGCCGCAGATAGCGTGGCGGTCAATCCGGTATAATCCGAGGACTCTATGCGTAACCAATGTGGCTTAAAGCATGTTAGAGATTGCATGTTTCGAAACTCTTTTCACTATGTATGCAATTTATGTTATGCTAATGCAATTTATATTAAGGTTAGGTTTAAGGTAAAGGTACCTACTTTTGTGGATTTTAAAAAAAACTTGAAAATCAACATCGATAGCAACTAATGAATCGTGCAAGCCAAAATAATCATAACGCGTGAACGCGTTCGATGCACAATGGTAGAATTACCTGGCTAATATTTAAAGTGCCGCGACAAAACGATCTCAATATCAACCTAACGTTTAACTTCCTATGCCTCTCGATGAGAGATCATAATGCATCACCGCACTGTAGACTCCATTGTAGTTCATTATTTTCCGGACAACCTGGCTGGCTGGGTGGGCGCGTTTGTGATACTTTTTGTGCCGTGCGAGACCGATTATCCCTCTGCATCAACGGTCAGCCGACGATGCGATCCGCTCGAATGGTTGGGCCGAAGAATCAACTCTCCAGTTGGCACCGTGTTTGCAGAAGCCACGGTCCGGCTGCATCCCTAGCATAGGCCTGTGTGAGCAGGCCACCCAAAAGGCAAGCGTTCGTCCCGCGCTAGACGGACGACCGACGGGATGCTCCAACCATGCTCCGTTCGGGTGTCATGTTGACGCGGAAAAACAAATAGACACGCCGACTACGGAGCGACCGATGCTGCGTACTGCTGCCCGATCCGCTTAAACGCTTTGCCTTTTTCGCACTTTTCACACTCAATCCGTTCGTCATAAATACCGTCCTGACGAACGTCCACCGGCGCAAGCATGCCAGCAGGCGCAAAAAACGGTGATGAATACTTGCGGTCTTGCCGTTCTTGCCAGCATTGACGGACCGGTGCGGGAACCACACGGAGGCCTCCGATGCACACACGCAAGCACGGAACGCAACGAGGTTGGTGTGGCAACCGTGGCTTGCGTTTGCATAACGCACGAACATGGAGCTACTCTCGACACGCAAAGGGGCCTCGTGCGGATCCCTTGACGGGAACGCATACCGAAGGCCGTGGCGTACGTTCGGACTGCATGCTGCAACTCGCGGGTACGACAGTGGAAAAGAATCTCTGTTCCGTCTGCTTGCGTGTATACGGAGGCCACCGGTACGTACGAGTTGACTGACAAAACCGAACGTACGATGGACGAGATTCGTGCGTTGATGCTGCCCTGGCCACAAAGTGCACAAAAACCCGTGAATCAGCTAAATGCTAAAAAGGCAATCCGAGCCCCGAATCGTAGGACCGGCGTGTAGGACGACTGCCGACTGCGGGCGCTGGCGTACAGCCTGATGCATCATGTATCATCGTCAATCGCTTTGCGTACGCGCACCGGCACTGCAATCTGCATGCAGCTTGGCCGTGCTGGGGCTCCGGAGGGAATGCGTCGAGATCATCCTGTTGCTTCTGTTCGGAGGCAAACAAACGTTTAAACGATTAGGAGGCGCATCAACGTTTGCACTACAGTACAGTGCCGGAAACATGCAACGCGAATCTCTGAATATCACAAACTGAACGATGAAGAGATATTTGTATGACAAAATGTATTCCCCGCGTGGTTAGCTTAAAGAGTTTTTTATGCAACATTTAAATGGAAAGTTGATGACTAATGGAAGAGTAATGCATCTTTCCTTATCGTGCAGCACACTGTAGTAGACGAGTATCATCCTAGCTTTCGAAACAGGTGATTTTTTGTACTCTTGCATTTGTTTTTTTGACAAACTGGTTTTGTTTACGCTTGCATTTCTTTTAACGCTGTTGCGTTATTTAACACTTGTTTGCTCGTCGGTGGTGTTTAGATCTTTCAGTCGTCCCACTACTCTCAGCGGTTGAGAATTTCAGTTGCAAGCAAGCCTAACCGATTTCGATTAGCAAGTCAACGGAAAAGAAGGAAGAGAGCAAGTTTTTTCTTGTGTGGAAACCCAGTTTTGATGAACAGAGATGGTTTTTGTTCAACGGGATGCAGCCAGTGCGAATGAAACAATTGTTTTAAAGAAGATGAAATTTATGGTTCATGAAATGCAACGCAAATGCTGTTTACAGCGTATTTCTTACCATAATGTACATTAAAATTCACGGTAAATTATAAACGAAAAAAAAAAATATATCGTTCATTCTAAGCAGCACAACACCCACACAGTTTTCGGTTCATGTTAAACTTTTCAAAAATAAACCATGCATGCCCGAATTTTGTTTAAGGCGTATATTCTAAAATGATGTGATGTCTGAGAACCAGCCTGTACGACATTGTGACCGGCATGTTGAGCTAACAAGCAGCGACGAGGGACGAGAGAATTAGATACAGCCAACATCATCCGTCCACTGCTAGCATTAGTTCATCAACGGGAAAAGTAAACACATCAAACGTCTGTCTGGCGCGGATGGCCGTAATTTGACCGCATCTAATTTATTATCCACTATTAATCAACCCACAAGGTGCGCACTGTACGGTTCGGTTTGCCGCAGTTTGCTGCCTGTTACAACAGAGACATATTCATCATGAACAAGTGATGCGGTCATCGTAGCTGGTAGGAAATCTATGTTCGCTTTCCCGGCCGCATTTGTGAAGCCAAAACACTTAAGCATGCAATCACCCCGTTGGGAGGTCGACATTCTTTTTTGACACTCTCGAAAAGCAACAATCTCAGCGACTGACGCTGTGAGGGAAAAAAGTAAACCACCAAAAAATGCCCACCGCCCGACCATTCTCCCACCCTTCCCCCACGATCACTCTACACAAACACTACTCCGGGGGAACAGATCGCTTTCGTTCATTTCGTACGCCTCTTCAACCGTCTGTCACAGTTTAATCATTCCGAATCTTTCAATGGCTCTCACAAAAAAAAAAAGAACCGGAAAGATTGAAGGATACAACTCACATAAACGCTTCTCTTCGCCCAATCCCAGGCCGTTGCTGCACCGCCCCCCATTGTGGTGAGGGAAAACTAGTGGAAAAATCTCACAAATCACGATTTTCAGAATATTTAACTCTCACTTAATTTGATGCGGCCATGTCGACATCCTACCGAGTATCATCAATCAAAAAATTGTTTCAATTTTTCATTTGAGCGCACTCATCGCTGGTCTTTGCGGGCGTCCACACAATCCACACGAACGGAGTTTTAGAATGGTTCAGTGAAAGTGAACTGGCCGCCTCAACCAGAAAAAAAACATCCAGAACAGCGCGGCACGTGGAATAGATTGTTGTTAACAAAATATTGTCTTAGTGACATCACATAATCACAAAAATAATCACAAAAATTAATATCGGTTTCTTTGTTTATTAAAAGTATCAATAAATTAGAACATAATAAGCGCACTTAAGTTGTGGTTGAAAAAAAAACTATTCGATATTTTGCTTTTCCGACACTTTTTCTTTTTGGTTAGTATCTTCTTCAGTCTCGGAAATCGGGTTTAAATCTTCTAGACGAGTCCTTGGAGCGAGTCCTCGTCTGCGGAGACTGCGCTTATTTTCGTAACTTACCAAATGCTCCATGTTCGTCCCAACGTTAATGCACACTTTGTCTCGTTGTTCCCGGCTTTTCATCAACACCTCCACGAAGTGTTCCATCTCAGGCAGAAAGTGTCCCCGAAGTATTTCCTTGGCCTCCGCTTCAACTTGGCGATAGTTTGCAATGCTCTCCCTATGTTCTTGAGGGAGCTCCGCTTGTGAACGCTGAACAATGGAGGCCGGAGTAGATTTTTCGGCCGGGCGCAAAACTCGCTGGACGTTCGCGAAATCGCCATCCGCTTGCGAGATGCTTGCGTCAATCGCGGAGCGCTTCTCGGCGTTGTACCTACGCCGTTCCATTTCTGGGCGCATTTCCTGTGCCATTCGCTCCGGACTGACGTTTCGGCGCTGCATCAGCTTCTTCAAGAGGCTCTGGTAATGCTTTGCCCTGTACTGCTGCTCCAACCGATCACTCAACGGCGTCCGCTTCTCAATCTCTCGTAGTTTCTTTCCCTTAGCCGCGTCCACTTCCACTCGTTTCTCCTTCTCGGCGGTTTTCCTCGTTTCGCTTTCCTTGGCATCAATTACACCTAGCAATTGTGTCTCAGTTTTGGTTGCATGCCTATCATTGTACGTTTTGGTCCACGCTGCTTGGTCCGTCTTTCTGCATAGCTCATGCTGTACTACTTTGCGTAAAGTGTCCTCTTCGTTTGGCACTGGATTCAAGAAGGCGGAAGCCAAGGACAGAATTCGTACATTCGCATTTCCATCAGCAATCGCTAGGCAGTGTCGGGCACTTGCCAACCGGTGCTGAGAAATTACGGTCAGTGCTTGTGCTCCCAAGTTCAAAGAAATACAAGCGCGGAACGTTTTCACTGGAAACATTGGAATGAAAAAAAAAACACACAAACATTTTAATTCCGCCCTATCAGGCACTTTCTGCGTACTTACTATTTAGATCCCAAATTTCAAAATCTCCATTGGCTAGCCCTACGTAGAAAACGGCTGCCCGATCCAAACTCCATCGACCGGCCGTTATGATGACTTGTTTTTTGCGCCAAAATATTGCTGAACTGCAATCTTCCTCACTCCATAGGGCCAGCACGTGTCCACCAATCGAAAGAAAGACATCCCTTAGGAGAGGATTTCGTTCCAAGGCAACGATCGGCCCATCATGGATGGGGGCCAACGTGTGCGTCACCTGTAACGGTTCATCGGTTACCAGGCTGCCCTGTTCAAAATCGTATCCTTCCCAACTCCCTCCGAGCATTTGTCCGGTGAACGTTCCCAGGGTAAGCTTCATTTTGCACCCGACGGGCAATGGTTGAAGCAGATGTTTTACGCGTTGCGTGATATCTTTCGTATGTGCCTCGGGTGTAGACAAATAAAACGCCTCATCTACGATCATCGAGGCGATAGGCGTCCGACAAAGGAGTTTGAACGTCGGAAAGAATAGATTGTTCACGCGTTGGTAGATTGTCTTCTCTACCACCTTGGAGGCGTCCTTCTTCGTGGCTATCATTTTCTGAAGTGCTGGCATCGAAAAGTCGAGATCCCAAATGCAGACGGTTCCATCTAGCGAAGAAGTCACCACGAAGCGGTGCAGTTTTTCCGGATGCGCTTTCAAGTGCCCGGTGGTGGTGCAGAAATGATTTCGCGGTAGCCACTTGATGCAACTTATGGCGCTTCTCGAAGCATGCTCCAACGAGCTTACGGCCGCAGGACTCACCGAACGATCGACCGATTCCTGCGAGGTGTTTTCCATAAGTTGCCTGATTTGCTTCCGGTAGTCGTTTGACTCGCGTACAGCTTGATTGGCCTGCTCTACCCGTTCGATTTCTCCCTTCAAGTCCCACAGTGCGATCTGACCATTCGTAAGTCCGCCAACGAAAAGATCGCCATCGTAAGGACAGAAGGACACTGCCGTCACTTCACGGATCGATTTCAGCTCCAGCAATGGTTCTAGCGGGTTTTCGAAGCTCCACATCAGAATGGGACATTTTTCAAACAACATTCGGTGGACAATGTTTTCGGACTGCTTCCGGGAGGGCTCAGGTACGTTACTGGAGAGTTTAGACAGCGCCTCAAAGGTGTAAGAAGCCACAAAAATACCCGACAGCTCCGGGTGCCAGTCCATCGAGCAGACGGTACGTCCAACGCTCAAGGACCGATTCATAAACGACAGCACTTCGTCGATGCGGGGGGTTTGGTATTTGTCCACCCCTGTTGCGACGTCTGTTCCGTATTCGTTCTTGTACAGATCGATCAAATTAAACTGCACTTCCTTGGAGAGCGACTCGGTCGACCTGTCTAACCACTCTCTTGAAATCAAAGATGGGTCAATGTGACGGTCCGCAGCATCAAACAGGTACTGCGTGGCCGCATTGGAAGGGAAAGTAGGTTCCGTTTGAATGACACGACTTATTCCCGGTGGTTTGACTTGCGTAGCTTGATCGGCAATCTTCCTGGTCATATTTGAAACCTTCCACTTAACCGGCAGCAGTTCCACGAACCCGTCGCGAACATCGCTCGTAGTTCTCAATCGTATTTCTCCGCCTTTATGTATGGGATAAACGCCCAGCGCTTCCGTTTCGACCTCGACCGCTTCGGGTACTCTCTTCCAGCCCTCAATTTCACGATCGGCCTCTTTACCAATCCATCGCTTTTGGAATATTTTCTCCGTGAGCAATTTTAACTTAAGTCGTTGCAGTAGCTCCAACTTTCGAACAAGTTCGCTAGCTTCATGTATTTCTCTTACATCGGCGTACACTAGAAACGAGTCGTCGTGGCTTGACTGTTCCGGAACATATTCAATCAGAATCGATGCCCCCGGTTCTAGCTCTTGCAGCATTTCGAGAAGCTTCGCTTCTTTTCCATCATTTGCCCGGACGACGCGTTGAAGCTTGTCCTTGGCAATAGCTTTCCACCGATGCTCATCGCTTATGTTGCGTCCGACAACGATTCCGAGTTCGGCCTGCGTCTGTGGGCTATACAAAAGTCACAATGAAGCATGTTAGTGTTAGATGCAATCCCTACAAACCAACTCACCTGATAGTGATCTCGGTGATATTCGGAAATGAATGCAAACGGCTCCAAGCATCCTTATCGTCGAATCCGAAAACACAGCTGAAATCCTCTTCTTCAAGAAAATCTTTTGCCAGCGCAGGAGCTATCGTAAACTCAGCCATCGTTGAAGATTGCTGTAGCAAAGCCTTCTCATCCATCAGTGCACAGTGACGTAACCACGCTTGCTTTGTTCAGTTTTCACTTTATCAAATATTTCAATTCAATAAGTTATTCGCTGACGCTGGTCAAACTTCAGCGTAAAGTTGTTTTTGAATATCCATGACCGTTAAAATCTCATCACTAGAAACATCAGTCATCGTAATTTTAATCTGAAAGGACATCTTCATCATGGAGCTAAAAAAAAAAAAAAATGATGCGATCGAGTACAACTTGATAAACACAAAAAACTGCTTCTATCAAAAGTGCACTCCAGTTGTTGCCACTATCTGCCGGGCTCGAGAGGCCTCTTCCTACGGGCACAATATAATGTTTGATTGCCACAGCATATCAAAGTACCATAAATTATACACATTAAATTGTGGTTTCAATTACACTCGCAGGATTCTGAGGCAGACGGCATGAAATTTAATTAATGATATGTAGATTATTTATCTAATTGATTTGGCGACTTTAATGAGCCATGCCATCGAGGAAGGATGTGTTGCGCGAAATCAGGACAATCCCGGTGTACCCCGGGCCCATCCACATCCCGGCCTCACCCGCACACGTATAGCACTCTTTCTCGCGAGAACATGTGTATGCATTCGCTTACGGTGCCGACCGGCCCTCCAGCATTCCTATCCACCGCTGCCTCGCGGGAAGCTCACCTCTTCCGTTCGGTTTCGATGCATTTTTATTATTTTTTCCAATTGTTTTCCAATCGAACACGGTTTTCCATTTTTCCCATTTTATTTATGCACTTTGATATGAAACGCGCTGTCCGGTTCATGTTGTGGCAGCTCGGAAAATGAGCCCCCGCCGATTTTCCATGTTCGCCGGTATCATCACCCGGCCGGCCACCGAGCGTCCGGGACGGGGTCGTCCGAACGACCGTTATCACAATTTGTCATCGGAAGCGAAACTTCTGATAATAAACGAGATGGAATGAAGTGTCGTTTTCATGTGTTTTTATGATAATTAACCAGCACATGTCTTGTCACGCGCTGCTGGCAGGCGGCCAGCGAGTTTTGAAGGGCTCGCGGAGCGATTGATACAGAAACAGCCCAGCTATGGTGAGTCCGCGTTCCGCCAGTGCTGCTGCTCGTGGCTGGAGGTGGACACTCGAATCGACATGTGCTACTTCGTAGCGGATTGTCATCACCGTCAGACAAGCCAGAAGTGTACTCCCGTATCGCACCTGTACGGCGGGCCAAACGAGCAAATGACTGGCGGTGGCAGGAAAATGGCCGTGTTTGGATTCGCATTTGAACGCCACGCTGTGTAGACTCGACTCACTCGACCCCAGATGGTTGCCCCGTCAGGGGAGTTAATTTACGACACAGCATAAACAACATCGTGTGAATGGCAAAAGAATATCTTCGCGGAAGGCTTCCGTGCGAGGCGAAACGGGTTCGTTCGTTCCAAGCGCCATTCCAACAGGATCTTGATGAGATTACAATTGGAATTGCAATGGAAAGCACATGTTCATGCAAGTGGCAGAGTTTGAAGGATTTCCTATAGTTAAGCTTGAGAATTTCAACAAGAATGAAAGAATAGAACAAGTGTAGTTAGTTGTTTCGTAACATTCTTAGATGTTTTCCTTAACTAATATTCATAATTTTGAAAATCCTGAAAATAATTATTATGCATTATGCAAAGTTAACCATATTTTAGTACGAACGGTTGTTTAATTATATGTTTGTATTCCATTTACTTGCAGGTAAATCCGAGTCAGCAATCCGAATCGGACGAAACTGGTACGCGAAGTCGCAAGGTACGGCTCCAATGTCAAGGGACCGGAATGTATCTGTGTATGCGATGGTGCGACATCGAATGCTTCAACTGGCGCACATTGATTGAAATGTGATTCAAACGTCACGCACAGACAAGGAAACTGCGTCGCTTCAACCCTATTTAATTTATATCAACATCAAATCCACCCCCCTGACACTGGCCAGTCTCCGCAGACAGGTACAGGCGGTGCAGACGAACGGAGGGCATGCGACGCCCGTTTGATGATTTGACTAGGACGCGGTTTGCGCCCACCGGGATGACACCGATGGGACACAAATGCGGTGCCCGGCGGTGCGTAGATTTATGGTGAAGCAGAGGAAAAGAGAGAGAGAGAGAGAGACACTGCGGGAAGAGCAGAGCAGATAATAGGCCCCATCACTGGTTGTGACGCTGACAGCAAGGACATCTTTGATATCGGGGTTCGGTGAATGCGCCGAGCCGTACCAGACTCAATGGAACTCGGTTAATCTACACCGAAATCCAGCAGCCAAATGTTTGAATGAACGATCTGACTTTGTGGTTGAACAGTTCCTAACACAATTATGTCGAACCGTTTGAACGAATGGCATCAGCGCTTCGGGTATTACAGGGATCTAAATTAATACATATGAATTACGACTAATTGGCAGATGGTTTCACAAATTTTTAACGATAATTTTTTTTCCATTTTAGTGTAAAAGGAACAGTAGCTTATGTGTTTGTCAAAAACAGCTGAAGCAAGATAAACCACAATTTATTTCTTTATCCTTTAATTACTGCTGTCGTTGAAAGTGAACCATTATTCGCTAATCGTTCAGTTGCAAAGAATATGCTATCGTCAACATCCGTTTCCGAGATCCTTCCCTGTGTATCCCGTATCATATCATGCATCGTCTTATGCTTCAGCGTTCCTCCAGGACGCGTCCACCGTCCGCGCCTCGGGACACCGACTGACGAGAAGCGTAAACGGCTGCTGGGGAAACTTATTGCCGGTGACATAAGCCTTGAGGATGTCGTTCGTCGATGTCAGCCCGCAACATACGCACGCAATCCTAATTCCATACTTTGTCCACATCAACAAGAAGGCAGCCGGTCGACGTCTTTTGCGCCGCCCGCTTCCGCGCCCACCCCATTATCTGCCCTTGCGAGATGAGTGACGCTTTGCTGATTGGATAGGAGTCAAAAACAACCGGAAACCGATTGATGCCCATTAGAAAGCCAACACCAGCAGCGGCGCACATCGGAGAGAGCCTCGAGCCGTGGGGGGTGGGCGCCTTCTTGCGCGGCCCCCTTTTGGCAGGATCTTGTCGCCTAAGAACTCTCGGACGGCGAGAATAAACATGTCACTGTCAGAATGAATCCGTCAATCAGCGTTCCGCCACTTGACTACGTCCAGCGCGGTCTTACGCAGACGCTGCTCCTATGTGTCCCTTTTTGTTCCGGGCTCATCGGATGGTTGGGTGGTTTGCGTTCCCCTGTTTTTGGCAATGTGTCTAGGAAATCCTGTATTACGAGAGTGCTTGAGCACTCATGTTTTGGTTATAAATTTACAAATCTCTGAGAAAAGCAGCGGAATAGCAGAATAGGAAGGATGTTCTCAGCACTCTGGAAAAGATAATGTAGTATTGATATTCTGTTAAGTTTTGTTGATGTATTAATTTTATTTGGAAAAACAGTCTCTGGTAATTGACAACGTTTTTCATCTAAAACATTCCTTGAAAGTTTATCTAAACATCTTGTATCCTACCAACCCTCTGCAAATCTACAAGCTATGAACCTTTTCGATGTTTCTTTTGAAAGTAGATGGGCAATTACCATACGTTGTCCCGTTCCTGTGGCTTCCTTTTCCGTCACCCTCTGACTACCAATTCAGCAATTATGATCATATCCAATTAATTTTTAACTTCGACTGCTGAAACTCCACCTTCACCGGATTAGTTTCGGGACAATCGTTTTGCTTGGGATGCAAACGATAGTAAAAATGCTAGTAGACGAACGCATCCCTACGTTCGTCCGCCCTGGGATAAAGCAGAACCCGAAAGGATATACCCCAAGGATAAACGAAAAGATAAAGCGACGCTTCGCCTTCCAGGGGACACGCTTTGAAATGAGATTTTCGAACAAGTTGTAACCGGCCGGATCTCTGGCGCACGAACAAACGAAGCCTTGTAACAGTGGGACATATTTTATGCCTAATATATGCTCCTAACGAGTGTAATGTAAAACATATACACCCCTCTCTGGTCGTCCTCCAACGTGGCGACGGTCCCGGATTGCGTCCTACGCATCCTTTTCTGTCACACAATCGCACGTTGTTTTGTGGTTAACGTCACACAGGACTCGTTCGCTCCCGTGCGCTCGCTACTCTAAATTAATTTCATTGAAGAGGGGTGAACGGTATCGAAGGCAGCCCGTACCGCGAGGCTTAAGAACTCCAGAATCGTGCTACGCATGCACACAAAACACTCACGTATACAACGACGTTCACGGAATTCAAACGGAAATGGAAGTTTACGTCACTCGCCTGCCCTGCAAAACTTAAGCTAGTGAGGGAGGACTGTGCTGTCTCGCTTTTCCTACGTCAAAAGGTATCGGAAAATTTCAATAACCTGCGAGAGGAAGCTTGTTTGGTTTGGCAACATGAACAACAGCGGCAAAAGAAGAACACAAAAAAAACACATTATTTGTGGTGGCAAGTGCCGATACGCCAACCCTTCCCAGCAATCAACTCATTTTACCCAAACGCCGATTGCCCTTCCACGTGGAAATGGAAAACCCCTTTTTCCTCTAAGGCCCGGCCGTCGAGCGGGAAATGAATGAAAAGTAAATAAGTAGAAACAATGCGACTGCTTTTGATCAAAGCCTGAGCGTTCAGTTTCATGGTTTGGCCCGCCGGCCAAATGGCATCCGAAAGGGAAAAGGGAAGCATAAGAAGGGGAGGACGTTTCTCCCCTTTCTTAATGCACCCATCTCTACACGTGCTCACACTAGCTCTCAACTGGCTGATTATGTTAATCGTAGTCATTATCGTGTGATATTTTTATTAAAATTTTCTTCCTGCGCAAAGTTGCTTCGAAGCTGTTTACCTGAGCACAGCAAGAGCTCAAACGAGTTTTTTTTGTTTCATGTCGACGATCTGAGCGTTAGTTTAAAATGTTTCGACTCGAATAAATTACGGCGGAAAGCCACTTAGGATTTCAAGGATGCTGCTCTCTGAATGAAGTTAAGAACTAACACATGTTTCATACGTTTTTTACCAAATATCTTTTTTTATTTCGGTGAATCTTTGAGTTGTATTAAACGATGCGCTGTTGAAAGTAGTTTTGATTTTGATTTGATGTGTTTTAAAAGTAGTTTCTTATATACTTCAAGTATTAGAATTGAACCGGTCATCATCCTAGTATACCTTAAGGCACGATTTCTAAAGGAAATATCAACTAAATTCTTTTCATCTTAGATTTTAAAGAGATTGTCGATTCAGGACTCAGTATAATCTTATCGAATTAAGGTAATACTGCAATAAAATATGTCTAACAAAAATCAACGAACTAGGCGTTGTGCCCTCAAAACCTGGTTTGTTTTAAATAAAACTATAAGCGTTCCCTAGCCGCAACAGGGATCTGTGTGAACAGCGAGCGAATATTTCTAAAGTTTGGTTTTCATTGCGGAAGCCTCTAGTAATGGATATCCGGTCGTTTGGCCGTATCGGTTAGATTTACCGTTTATGGCAGATATATCGAAACCGACCTTAAAAAAAACAACAATTTCTCTGTCTCTCAATAAACCACCGCTTGTCGTTTCACTTTAGCGGAGCGACCAAAGATCGACCAGCCCTCTCTGTATCAATCGCCCCAGCCAAACTGATCACATTTTAATGAATGATAAACGTGGCATGCGACGCAAGATCCCCGGGACGCCATGCTCATGATATATACCCGAGTCCGTCGGTCGGGTGTTTTATATTCCTGTTATGGTCAAGATTTTTGAAATGCAGAGCACTATCCTTCCTCAAGCGCCGCCTCGTCTTGGCCCGGTGTTGGTTCCTTCGTGCCACGGCGTCAGCGCCGGCTCACGGCTTTCTTCATCGCAGCAAGCGGTTTATCAATTTCGAACAGGAAATAATATCCAGTGATTTATGGGCGGGTTGAAGGTTTGTCACCAGTAGGGGCCTCCATTTAATCTTTCGCTTCGCTGTTGCCTCCACAAAGTCCCAGCCCATCCGCCAACGGCGGGACCAGCGATATCGCACGGTATCTTAGTCCATTCCACTCCACTTGGGCAGGGGCATACATGTGTGCCCAAGCATTTTTAACGCTACCGCTCGACCCAGCGATCCTCTGCCACCTGCCTTCGTGCTCCGCTTGATGGAAGCTCGGCGGTGGAGATGGATTTTTGATTAAGCCTGAACCGTTAATATTTAATTAAGGTGACTTGCCTGTCGCGCCATCACCATCACGCGAGGCCGTCGCCATCCTTTAGTCGTCTCCGTTTTTTTTTTTTTTTTTTTTTATTTTGTTGCTTTTGGTTCGTAGCATTTCGTGAATGGCGTAAATCTTTCTCTGGTCGATCTTCCTCCGGTCAGTTGCTGCTATACATATATGCTGCAGCGTTCACTGTGGTCTCCGTTTTCGGCTATCTTCCGATGGACGCGTACTTGATAGAGAGCCTTCGGTTATCGGACGGGTTCGGTTCACTTTCCCACAGCATTCTTCAGTGAGCCGTTCCTTTTGGGGCTTCCTTCCAGTTTGATGGACTCGGCCAGCGCCACCGGGGAAGCGCCAGCGCCACACTGTAGCGTCGTCAGCTCGCTCTATGTGATGGAACTCGAATTAATTACATCTCCGGCCACATTCACCAACACAAACACCGGGCGCATTTGTCGCGGCAGCGATGAAGGCAAAAAAGCGCGTGATTTATGGGCGGTCGATACGTGTATGGAAATATGACCCGAGCAGAAAGATAGAAACTGTGCCATTTGTACTATTTTCGGAGTGGAGAGATTCTCGGGATGCTCCAAATGTTTAGATATCTATACTATCTGCCTGAATTATGGACATTCCGAAATAGCTGAACATCTCGTCAAAAAGACACAATTCATCTGACGAGATAGATAACTAAAGGATGAGATGGGAAATTTAGAGCAATGAAGGATTTAAACATAAACTCAATGAAAGACATGAAACATAAAAAGGAGCACTTTTAGACAGTTTATTCGTCACCTTTAAACATGTCCTGCATTAAACAAATTGATCCTACTAATCCTAAACTAATTCGTTATTCGTTTAAAAAAAAACCTTTCCAAAAATGATTATTGATTAATTTTAGAGAACTGGAAAATCAAAGCATGTTTATCTATCTTTGTTTCTTTCAATTTGTACTGAACAGGTCCGCTCCGACTTCATAATATCGTCAAACGTTGTAGCTGACTGCTCATTTGGAATTCCTACCGCACGAGGCCCCTTTCCAGAAGTTTCATCCTACCAAGTTGGTTGCATGTGTTTCATGCCACAAGCATAAGTGCGGACAACAGTACAACGAACACTCCGCACGAAAGACACGCCATGTCCCAACGAGAGCGAAAGGCAGTCCGTACGAAAGTCGGCTCACTCCGACGAGCCCGGGACAGAACAATGCCTGTATTACGCCGACCTGCCCTTTCGCTGGGCCGTGCCGGAGAGTACTGAGCAGTAAATTGAGGACGATTAATTGACAGACTGTCAGGGGCTAACTATATCATTAGGATTTGCATCTTGCTTGTCATTTGTCAAAATGTAAATTTCCTCCAGTGCCGGAAAACGGAAAGGCAGGGAAAGCCGCAGTGGCTGCTTGAGAACTGCAAAAGGGCACCGAGCTGACTGTTTGGGTAGCAAACGCCGTTGTCACCGCCGGAAGAGACTTGCGCGAACAGCCTCCTGCCGCTTCCAAGGCCAAACAGCGTCGAGACTTCGATCTCCAGCCCTCCCCGTACAAACCCCGTGATGATGGGCTTCTACCGAGGTTTCCCGTAACACCGTCAAAGCCCGTGCAACTCACCTCGTAGCCCGATCGACGGCACAAACGGCGGTGCAGTGTTTTGTTTCCACTGGCCGCATTTCCCGGCACTCTAATGTAATTTGTTTACCGCGTCAAAGATAGCTCTCCGTCTCCGATCCAGAACCAAGAACTGCGAAGGTCGACGTCACGGCGACAGTTACGACGACTGGCCGTGTTGGGCTCCGGTGGAGCAGATTCTTTCCTCTTCCCGACCTGACAGGTTTAGAGCACTCTTTTTTCGCCCCTTCCGCCCTTGGAACACGATGTACTGTGGCAAGACAAACAACGGCGTCGGAATTCCCTGCTACCGGTGGCAATTGGATTCGTCGTCCTCGCAATCACGAGCTCAATGGAGAATCCCGTTTTCGAAGGAGAGAGAGAGAGAGCAGGGACACTTTTAGAAATCCACACATCCATCCAACCAACCGGTGAGTTGAGCCTGAAGGATCCTGGTTGTGCATAAATTGTCTCTCGTTGTATTTTTTTTTTCTTCTTCTCCTCGATCCTCGAAACCGGTACAACAAACCCTTAGGGCTTTTTTTCCAGCCTCTACCAGCCCTCAAGCTCAAGCACGACCAGCCTGGTCTGCGTAATGCTAATTTGTGATGTATTATGATGTACATCAACGTGGAAAAGTCTTTGTCGCTATCATGTTCGGCTGTTTGACTTGACAGACGATTAAATACCTGCTGCAAAGCGACACGGCCGCTAATTTGCCTCCCAAGATTGAAGGGGTTGAGCGTTAATTACGGATGTAAGCGTTAAGAACACGATTAGCATTGTTCAGGGAGGAATGGTAATTCGTTTCTGCGTCTTTTTTCGTGATGAAAAATGGGAAAATTATCCTTCAAACATAGTACACTGTTCCTTCATAAATTATGCTACACATCTTTGGTTCACTTTTTAAAAGAACGAAAACAATTTTTCTTCTTCATTCTCAAGTACATCAAATTATTTGTTTCAGTTCAAAAATACAATATTTTAAAAGTTTACCAAGGAATGTTTTGATAGTTTTGTGCAACTGAAAGAAATTTGAAATTTCTTCGGTTCTAAATATCAACATTAAAATAAACCTTCGCATTGTGCATTAAATGACTCCAAACGGCACATACATAATGTTTTAATCGCACATCGTATTGATCGTTATCGGAGCTGCCCCAGCATCGCCACCGGACCCGTACGAGTTGTATCACTTTCCCGTGCACTGCTTGAGGCAAACTTAACATCGTCACCATCGGTCCTCGCATTTGCTGAGTACGATTACGCTGCTACTAAACCAGCTCGATTCCCCGTCGATCGATGCGATCTCGTTCGCCCGATAAAGCAGCGCGATGATGACATGATTCGGACGTATCCTCATTAGCTTATCGGCCGCTACCGATCGGCGATCGGCTGAGAAAACTTATACGGCGCGATGTGAGTGAACCCGAGACGCCTTTCCCAACATCGATCATTCGATACGGTCCGTCCGTCGACGGGTTACGGCCAGGGCGCCATCGAAGGGTTTCGGATCGAGATTGCCAGCGTCGATCAGGTCGGTCTCTGGGGAGGGGGGAAAGCTCCGGCGAACTGGTTGGTGACGATCGCCAACCCCCAAGACAGCCGACGCCCGGTTGCGCCACCTCTCCGTAAGGGTGCGGTTTTCGATCGATGGCTTCAGAAGCACGCGTACCGAGCGTACGAAACGTAGACACCGAACGTTTCGCTTCCTCGCTCAAGACGGTGATGGAAAAACTGCCCCACTCCAATTGGACCCTACCACCCGGTCCGGTTAATGCTGAAATATGCTCATAGTCGGCAGTAGAGCAACATTTATCGCACACAATTTGAGCATGTTGTAGCAGCGACATAAACATTGGCACATTGCTCCGGGTACCGCACGCCGCCCCGTTAGCAGCCTTCCTTTTTCACCCACGGACTGGAAGGTGGTAAATTGCCCGTTACTCTTCTGCCCTTGCGCTCAGCGACATTCTTGAATCCCACCCCTTGAACATTGCCCCCAACGAAGCACTTGCAGGCTGTATCTAGTCTTTTCCTACGCTCCGTTTTCGACTCGGGAGTCCTCGCAAAGTGTTGGCCCATTTGGCGAGAAATTATTTTACCCTCGGCCATAACATTACTCAACCTATATCTAATAGTGCAACACACTTGATTCCATTTGTCTGGAAAGCTCGTGGGGGAAAGATATTGCCAGCCAGGTCGGTGCGTGTGCCGTATCGGGTCCTTGCTCTGTGGCGTACGTACGGGGCACTTGTTTTTCGATTGTCCATCTCTGGGTTTATTTGTATTTTGAAATGATCAACCGAAGTCAACGAAGAAATTACGGTTCGGCACTTCATAAACGATCAAACGATTTCGAAACGTTTCTTTGCTCGAGAACGTTTTCGCAAGTCTTTCTCAAGGAGCGCTAGTGACGATACTTTATTTTCAAACGTTCCCATAGCTACGCTCACCCAGCAGGCCTCGGGAAGCAAGACGTACCATAAGCCCCTTTCGTCCAGGCTTTCTTATTTATTTGTTTCAACATAATACCATCGTCAATGTCCTCCACATTACTGCGACGTTCATCTGTGAATTTAGATTTTAGCCAATGAACTTCACCAGACAGTGCGCCGGATCGTGCAATCCCTACGACAAGAAGGCTCCATTCGCAGACGAAACGTTCATGTAATGCACGTAGCATAAATTTCCTTCCGCACTACAATGCGAACCGGACTGCTCGGGCCTGTGTGCACGGAGCCCTTCTCTGTGCGATCGTAAAAGAATGTCAAATTCATATGGACATGGTTTCAGTCAAGGATGATTTTGCTCCTTTGTCCGCCCCCCCGTTACTCTCCCGTGTTTTGTTTTTTTTTTACTAGTGAGTTTACCCCGGGTGGTGGGAGGCAAATAAAATAAAATAAGTATAAAATGTAATGTTTTTGTTATGTTCCTGTTTAGCAGCGCGCCGTCATCGTCAACCCAGGCTGGCGGTCGGTCGGGATTCATTTTGGACCTCCATGCCAACGTGCTGCCCTTTGGCGAATCGAAAAAGCTCCCTGGGGGGGGGGGGGGGGGGGTGGCTTGGGGAGGCAAAGTAGCAAAAGGGCGCTGCCGAGGTTCTTGCGGGTAATATTTAAAATAAATCTTAATGATACGACAGTGTTTATATTTGTCACACTGCGCTAGTCCACACGTCCGGTCGCGCTGGCAACTGCCGGCTGGGGTGCTGCACATTTGGGGTGGGAAACGATGGAAAACACCGGGGTCGGAGCGCTTAGGGGTTGGAGGGATTGTGAGTCCTGGCCTGCCCTGGAAGCGGGCCGTACTTTGGACGGCATTCCTTCGAGCGTCAAGCTGTCTTGTCAGTGTTTGTTAGTTTGCCGCAGTTGAGATGAGAATCTATTATGCAGAAAACAGGACAACGGCGATCTCCGTCCCAGACAGCACTAGAAGGACCGTGATGGCCCTCTCCATCGCCTCTCTCCCACACTTTTCCTCCTCCCACACCATCCTTCAGCCTCGCTTGCGATGGGAGACAAGCGGAACACAGCCGGACCAGTCAGTCCACGAACGTTTTCATTTCAACCATTCACCGACTCAACGACTTCCCTGACATATGCAAGCTTTTTACGAGGTTTTCCCGGGATCTCCACCACCCACAGCAGCGTCAGCGGCAGCGACGCCGCCGTTTCGCCTTTCCCATCGTCCGCCACAAAACGGGCACGCACACAAACAGGGTGGAGGACGTCGGCACGGGACGCATCAAAAACCGTGTTGTGTGTATGGCCGTGTGTGCATGAGCCATCACCGGCACGTCTTCCATAGCCACGAGCGGCCGAAAGGACACGGCAACCGCATTAGACCCCGTCCGACACATGTTCTCGACCCTTCCCCGGGCAGGCCATACTCCTTTCCTGGTGGTGAGCTCCGTCCGCCTGCGGGCCAACCAGCTTAAGCCATTGTGAAACTAAAACCGGGCAAATTAAAAAGAGAACGGAAGGACATTTAAAAACACAAGCACACACTCGCACACACCACCTCGAGCCAACGGTAGTTGCTTTTATCCGGCGGACCGAGGCCGAAAAAGTGTCCAGCGCAAGGGAATTCTAATCCAAATTATAAAACTTTACGCTACCACCGAGTCGGCGTTTCATTTCATTAGCTAAGACGAGCATGCGATGTGACGGGACAAATCAGATTCGTTAGGGAGGTGCGAACGACAAAGGACCTTCCACTTGGCGACTCGAAATCCAAGCAAACGTTTGCATCCTGCCACGTTTGATGCAGTTTTGCTCGAAATGAAAAGTATTGATCATACGACCGTTGACCGTTGAAAACTAAGGAAAACTTTTACGTGAGAAAACAAGATCTCAGCTAAAGCCGGTTAGGAGTTATGCGGCATCAAATTCGAGCCACTGAATATTGGGGGAAAAAAATGGAACATTGTGTTGGTGTCCATCAAGTGAAATGCATTTTCTGTATCATATAACTATTTCCACTAAATCGCACGTTCCTTAACCTTTCCGTGTATTAGTCCCTATTGATAGCAAACGCTCTCAATATTTAATATAACTCCTTTTGCCAGGAGCCAGGTGAGCCATACTCACAGATAAATTCACAGTTCAAACGCAATGTACCGTGTTTAGACAATTTCGGCTCTCGTCGATGGGGATATAAAGATGTCACTCCAAAATATTTATACCTATCCTTTACTTTCCTAAAACTGACGCCATGCCCCTGCCAAGAAGGTACATATTGAATCTTCCAAACCTCTTCGGAATAAAGTTGGCCTATTCTTTCTAGTGGATGTGTGTTTTTTTAAAGACCATAGACCTTGATGTATTCAAATCAAGTGATGGCAATCCGTACACTGCATAGGGTTTTAAGATATTCAATGTTGATTTGCTCGCTCAACATATTTGTCCGGGACAGCCAAGCGTGTACGCCGGCTTGAACATGACCCACGATGGCGTGGGTTCGAATCTAGACCGGACCTCCCCCCCGGTACGAAGGATTGGCTATTCGCTTTAAAGGGGAAAAAAAGTCTCGTAGGCCTTTAAAAAATGGGTAGGTATGACCAAATTGGTTTTTACTTACGCCAAGCAAATAAGATTCTTTCTAGTGTGCGTGTTAACACCTTTACTTGCAGTATCTGCATAAAGCATTTTTCTAAAGCAGAGTTTTAAGTTTTAAATAGGGAGTTACACAATTCGCTAGATATTACAGCCATGCAATCTGACAAGCAATGAAAACAAAGGGCGCTCATCCGTGACATTCGCCGTATAAATTGGAATGAAAATACAAACTGATTCCCATTTAACGGCATTTTGCCGATGTTTGTCATCATTACGTTGGCATGTTCGCTTGCAAAAATGCTTCGAGCAAATGTAAATTCCGTTTCCTGGATAGGATTTTCTTCCTCTATCACCCAACCGGGTTTTCCCACATTTTGCAGCACAATTTCACCGATCATCTAGTGCATTGACCCGCCGAAAACCGTTCCCGACCCATTGATCACCATTAAGCGGCTGACAACGCCCGGTGGTCTTTCCTTTCTGCAGTTCGCTCGCAGCGTGGTCAGTACATTCGTATATAAAAGTTCTAAATTCTACCAAAACCCTCCACTCCCGCGCTCGCATGCCTCCCAAGCTTCAGATTGGGGCTGTACCCTTTTTATTCCTTGGAATTATTTCGTCCTATGTCGTTCCCAGTCGGTGCTCGAAAACTACCACGGAACGAACGGTTGGTCCTTCCAAGTGCACCGCGGCGCTCCACGGGACTCCTGGCCGCGGACCGATCCGTATTTCGCTCGTAGTCTTCCGCGAACCCGGCTGCCCGACGGAACCACCACGCTTTGGCTCCCACGAAGAGCAATGAATCATTGAACGTGGAATAATATTTATGTGTCTTTTGTTCCTGTTTTCATTTCGTCATCGCTTCGACGATATGTTTGTTGTGTTTATAAACAGCGGTAAGCGAATGTGCCGATTTCTCGTCCGAGGCGGCGAGGAGAAGGAAAACTTAACGCGACGAATCAACGACGAGCCCGGAAAGTTTGGTGTTTGCTTTGTCTTCGCCAATCCAATGTTGCCGTTAGCGTGTGCGGCACTGTACTCGCTCGGTGCGCTTTATTTTTCGCTGCCTGGATTACTATTTCTTCCATTCAATCGTCGCCGCGATAAGACGAAGATGGAGGAATTTTGATTTCATTTTACCATAATCGTATTTATCTTGCAACCTTACGGCACATAAGTTCGGATCGTTTCGGATGGCCGGCATCAACTTTTGACCAAATACGAAAGCAAGGCAAGGCCCAAAATGGTGATATCGTATCGTCGCTTCGGCAGGGGACCGATTCGTTGAATGGCAATGGTTGATGAATGTTCGCTGCCGTCCTGCAAATCCTTCCGGCGAGCGATCGTCAAACAATCATCTTGGCTGGCTTATTGGAATTCTACACAGTCGATTTTCAAAAATTATTCCCCCTTGAAAAACATATTATGTCTGTAGCTCGTGCTGATACGTTCTGTTTTGACAAAGACGAAGCTCGTGATTGAGACAGTTTGCTTCATTTATAAATCTCCTTTCCGCAGGGAGTTTTCCTTCAACTACAAAAAATATAAAACCCGGAAAATGCTTCTTGTGAATAATTCTTTCGTAAAACTTAAGACGATTTTGCCATAAAACTTTAAAGTCTAACTCTGATAAATTTATATTTGTGTTGTTTCGAAATATCTTATAAATTTGCTCATTAGTTTTATCGCCTAATAGGTGTCTCGCTGCATCGAAAAGAAACCATTAAAGCAACACCCCATCCTATAAATAAAGGCTGAACTTTAAAATAATAATAAAAAAAACACACACACACACACATATTTCCCTGCAAACATTCAAATGCCACGTTTATCTTTAGCAAGCCAAATACCCACAAGTTGACCATCGGAGAATGATGGCAGACGGGATAGTGAAAATAAATCAACCGTTCCGATTATGCCCACCTTTAGGGTTTCCTTTCCATCCGAAAACAATGTTGGTTTGCCGGATTCCAAGGAACGAAATAAATTTATCCCTTGAAAACCTCAAACGGACACGAAATAATTAGTTTTTTTTTTGTGCACACGTTTTGCCCCTCGACAATTCCGATTCGTTCAAAGCGCGCTTACGTTCATCTCGAGCAATCGAACCGTTGTGTTGGGTCTACGAGAAGAAGACAAAAAAACACCCCATACACGGCCATTCCAGAAACCGTCGAAAGGCTGGGAGCGAGCGGCTGGCTAACGAAATGATTTCAAAACGATCACATCCACTATCGGGTGAATCCTATCGTGCCTGCATAAATAAATCAAAAATTAATTAAAAATATGTATCGTACGGTGCCGTAAGCTTTGGGAGACTCCCAGCCGAACCCGAATGTGAGGAATACGTAAAACACCACCGTGTTGTTTGAATATGTATCTTCCCTTTTTTCCATTCTTGCATTTTTTTTTTTCCTAGCAACAGGAGCATCTTTTATCTTTCCAGTTCAGCTGACCGTTTCGCGCAAAAGGTTACCAGCGGATATTGATATTTCGTTGTCTTCGCTGGGGTCCTATGAGTTATGGTGTTTTCTATCAATAACTTCCAAGCCTCGCCTTGTCTTGGCGACAGTAAATTGTGGGGTTATTTTTAGTCCTGCCACCGATCATCGGCTCCCCGATATACCATGGCTGCGTAGAAAAAATGTTGGTTGCATTTCGCGAAGCCGAAGAAGATCGTTGCAAACGGGAGAGAAACGGTTGGTGGAACAATCAAATTTAATGATTGCTCTAATCGAGCAATTTCACTTAAGCCGCGCGATGCATCAAGGCAACTGCACCACCACAACATGGCACAAGATTATGCAAACGCCCCAAAAGGGAACCCGTCCCGGAGTGGCCGGGCTATCGCTAAATTTATTGTTTCAAACCAGTCGCCTGCACCCGTCACTTTGGGGGGCGATATTTCTTGTTCCCTGCCGTCCGCCTGGCTGGACTTTTTTTTTGTTGCCAGCTTCCGTGCCATCCAAAGGGAGCGGGGGGTTTTGTCTTTTCTTGGTGGATGTGATTCTGCCCATTTTTCTCACCCTTCCGCCTCAACCAACACAAGCACGGGCGCTCGGCTTCGAGGAAGAGCAGCATTGAGCGAATGCACGGGCAACATATTTACGGCGGAATCTTCGCTCACTGATAATGTCCAAAGATGGCATGTCACGGGACCATGTGAATCTTCCGTCCGACGGCTGGCACGAATCCTGACAACAAACCCCGCGCACCACATAAACAGTGCTGGGGCTCAGTATCAGGACGTAACGACGACGGTATCAGCGCGCTCAGGCTCATCAGGGCGGCTCGCTCGGCTCCACCAACCAGAAAAGGCACTCGTCGTCGTGTGCCACGGTAGGAAGGTGGGGGCAGCAAGGCACGCGGTGTGGACGCGAGCGGGTTGGCTTTTAATTTATGGAAAAGACAAAGACATGGAATTGATTTTAGTTTGATGATAGTCGATAGTGATAGGTCTGGCCTTTTTCTTTATTCGACGCTGCCGGTAATCAATTTCACGAGCTCCAGAACTACATTTGCGCAGCTTGGGAAACACGGTGTAGGTAGAAGGAACGGGGCGGCCGGATCATGCGGGGGTATCGGGGACCGGAGAAGAGGCATCAATACGGCATCGGGAAGAAACATCGCTCTTGTTGTCACGTCGTCTCTTCTCGGTATTATTAGTGGCAACTGCATACGACATTCTTGAAGCAAGCGAGACAAACTTGAGACCATCATGTTATAACCATCTGACTCCTATCAGTTTATTTTTTCAACTTTGGAGTTATATTGATTGAAAAGTTACAGTATTTCTCGTGAGTCTTATAACAAAAAATTAAGGAAGGAGAAGACCAACTCAAAGCTGGATAAATATCAACTCGTGTGCTTGCTAGCTAATTGTTTGTCAACGGGGCAGTGACTCTCAACCAATTAGTGTAAATAAATACGGTAACCAAAGTGTGCATGATAACTTTATTCCCCCATCCAGCCACAGCGAAAGGGTTCGCCTTTCCCGGCTGCCATTCGGATGCACACGCGTCTGCCTTTCGGAAGCGCTTCGGAATGCCATCCAGCCAACCGCGGGCCCAACCGTTTTACCGCCTATCGATGTCTCACCATCGGCCGGACGAAACCGTCGACCGTGACCGAAAAGCCGCGACGGCAGCAAGCAAATCATGGGCGAACCGCGCGATCGTACGAGGCTGAATTCTACCGGTAATTATCACGTATGTCCTTCCGTCTGGACTCGCTATCGGACTCGGTCGTAAACGGTTTCGGCGCGAAACGGCGCAAAGGGGTGAAAATCATCGCCGCGCGACAATCATTGGTCTCGTCAGGCCCGGCCAGAGGAACTGGAATTTGTTGGTAGACGGTAGAAAGATAGCCGAGTGCCATTTGCATTCTGCAGGATTCGCGAAAAGGCAGCTGCGTTGATCAATTTCGTACCCTCACGGTCAGTTTAATTACCATCTTGCGTTGGATGCATCGGAGATCGATGTTCGCGCACGGCTGGGCACAGCTGCTGATCGATCGTTGTGATGGGAAATATTGTGAAAAACATTGTTGTTGCTGTGAACAACAGTGTGATGCTTCAAATGTGATGTTTAAAAATGATAGAACTACAGAACTTGAAATGGCGATATTTCACAGTATTCTGGTTATAATTAAAATCACTCGAAGGATGTTTCATAAAAATATAAGTATGTTACATTACTTTACTAAAATTAGAAGAAACTGTTTTACTTAAAAAAGCCTAAAACCGAGTGTTGATAAGATATGTTTAGGTAATAAATTTAACTGCCAAACATTCAGCTAGTTAATCCTCAAGGATACCAAGGATTCATTTTGCACCAACCGTTGTGACTATTCATAATTGAAATAGCCTTGCATCATTCCAACTCCATCCTTTGCACAAACGCTCCCTCTTGAAGATGAGTAAACGTGGCTGTAATCAGAGAAATTATTGATATTATCACCTTCCCTCGCCCCTGCCTTGCGAGACACGTTTTTTTCTGCTGATGCTCTGCACAAATTCCCGGCTGCCGAGGAATATTCCAGGGTACCGTTCGGGCGAAGCCGTGAGGAAAAGAACCGGGCAGATGCGATAATGACGAGGTTAGGTACACACATTCGGGTATGAAACCCTGACGCCGGAGCAACCAACGGACAGGAACGCACGCGATTTGGGCGATCTCGGGGTGAGCCGTTGTGGGGCGAGATCGTACTATCGTTTAGCATTCAGGAGGAGACAAGATTGCAAAAATTGTCCTTCAGCGTGGTTCACGGGTGCGGTTGGACGTTTGGTATCGATACCCCGGGCAGCTGTCGTCCGGAAAGACGCAGTACTGTTCTTGGGCAAAATTAAACCCAACGTGATGGAAAGATGAAACCGAAGGATGGCCAATGGAAACGGCTTTCGGACACAAATCGGACGGGGAGGCTGTGGTTGGCAGCAAGCGAAGGGTGCCGGCAATTTATCCTGAACTGCTGAACTCAGGTCCTAATTAAAAGCTGACCAAAATTGATACCTTCCCCCGGCCAGATTGGCTGCACATGTAGCGAGCCCCGCTGGCGGATTGCCGTAGCTCAGCGCCTAAGACGGGCGTACCGTTCTGACACATGCTATCTTTCCTGATATCGTGCAACAACTCGTAAAAGACAGAAGAAAAACGGCTCCATTGCGATGATGGTCACAATTCGGTGATGGTCGTCGCAGGGGGTGAGAGGGAACAGTGGGACCGAACGCTGCCCAATCGTGTCCAAAAAAAATAAAATAAAAAATAACGCCAGCAAGTCAACCGAAAGCGATCGTTTTCGCTCCCCGCAAACTATTGTCGTGCGGGAGCCAACCACCGCCTAATGCGGTTCCGTCAAGCGCGAAGGGTCAACCGATATGGCGAATGTTTGTCTGCCGAACGACGAGAACGGAACAATCTCCCCACAAACCCCAAGCGGCCAAGTCCTCCAAGTCCGAAAAGATCGACCAAATATCTTCATATTAAATGAACGTGATTAAAGTCAACATCTTGTGCATGATGAAGTTTTGCCCACATTTGCTAGTTTGGCTTGGCAAGGGGAAGAAACCTCCCCCCCCCTCCTTCTCCACACCCACACAGAAAACTGCTGCCTCGTCAAAACACTTTCGACGAACTTTCCCGACAACTTCCTACGTCGTCCCCCATTCGCCTTCCCACACACTCGCGCAGGTCCCTTCAGGCTCGAATCGTTTGGCGTTTCGGAACAGAGATAGCGCGGCGGGTGACACTCTTTTCTTTTGCTCCCACCACCTTTTTCCTTTCCTCCTGCTGACCGCGTCGGGGGGGGGGGGGGGCTTCGAGGTTGCTGCAAGGAAAAATTGGTATTACGAGCACGCTGGTGCCATGATGAAGACATTAACGCGAAATGAGGAAAACTACCACACCATGTTTCATTGGATGGATCAACGAACGAACGGTCAATCCGGCGTCCGGCGTGTTGATGATGAGCCGTCCGCAAACGAAAGGTTGCGGAACTTCAACCCTCCCCCCTCCCATCTTCTTCTTTGTCCAACGCACGGTGGCTTGACATGGAGTTCCAATCACCCGAAAGTGGACTAATTACCACAAATTATTACTAAAACTTCAGCCTCGCAATGCAATTTGTACAAGCATTTTGAGGGGGTTAACAGCTCCACCCACAATTTTCCTCAAGCTTTATTCGATATCCTTTGAGTTTCCCATAATCCCTTCAAACCTGATTGACGTGGCTGCAATCTTTGTATAGTCGAACCTGCTCGACGTCACAACCTCGTCCTGCCCTCGTCAGCAACGCATCACCATAAAGACCGTGTGCGATATTTTTTAATTACCAACATATCACTCAATTAGCACCTCGTCCCCGGGCGAAACGCATTGATGAAGTGGCAATAAATTGTTGCCCGTTCTCGTGCATCAGTGTTGATCGCAACCGGGACGCCCAGCGGTTATCGTGGAAGTCAATTTTCGCATTTTTTTTTTTTTTCATTCCTGCACTGCACTTCCGCATCTGGCGCCTTTGTCTGGTATCATTCCATCAGCGGAGTAATTTTTCAAACTACAAACAGGCCACGGTTCTGGCGATTGACGCGGGAGGAAACGATGGGGCCCCGGTCGTTGGTGGACTCTACTTTTTCTACCACTCGTTTTCCGCGCCCCTCCAATCCAATGCAACAATCCCCCGGTCAGAGTTGATGCCCTGCAAGTGCCTTTTCAAACTATCCATCAATTATAATTATGTAAATCATTAAAAGTAATGAATATAAATTTTAATTATCATAAATATCCATATCCATGCCCTTAACTTGTCACCGGAACTGCTGTTTTCATGTAGAGCATTAAAAGGCGATCGAAACGAAGCGATAATTCACTATCTTGTTTATTTTATGTTTATGGACCTTAACAAACTATTGATCATACTCTTTACTTAAAGGATTGATTTTATTCCCTAATAAATTAAAAAACTAAAACAACCTTAAATAGATAAGAAACAAAAGAATATAATAAAGCGTCCCTTTTAAAAGCTGTTTTTCAAAATAAATGGGATGATGTAAATTGTAGTTTGTTCGTATTTGTCTTTTCCCTTTGTCTCAACAATACTTGGTGTTGCTGTGTTCAAGCGTTAGCCCAGCAACCATAAAAACAAAATCACACTCCGCATATCCCCATAAAAACTACGCAACAGTACCATATTTTCCGGTTAATTATGTTCATGTTCTATGTTTGCACCTCCCCCTGCCGCCGCAATCCCACCATCGCGATCCATGTCGGCTACTAAATTGCTCGAACAGCGTGCACGAAGCCGGTAGTATCATTTTTTAAGCATAAGAAATCTTATTTCGTCCACAATCTTTCTGTTTATGCCCATTGCTTGCCTGGGACGTTGGCTGCGATCCGGACGAATGGACGAACGGACGAACGGACGCGTCAACACTGCAGCTGCTCCTCCGGGAATCGATACATCGCCGAATGCCGTTTTTGCGCCTGACAGCCCCCGAGTCGTGTGGTGGACAACACCGCTCCGGTGGTTGTCGAATTTGCGCATAAACAGCTTCCCAAACCACTACGCACCCGACAAAAGAAAAACGCGGGACGACACACTGCACTGCGGGACGATCTCCTCTGTAATGATCTCCTTTGTTTTTCCTTCCCTCCCAGCGCACGCTCGATCAAGCCGATGCGCCGATGCGACCGAAAGCTCGAAGCAGTTCAGAAGCTCCGAGTGCGAGCCCGATAATTCTCCCTCATTTCAGAATAAACTGCACCCTTTGTTCCATAAATAATCCTGGCAGCACACCGTATACTGCTCTCGGTACCGCGCGGCTCCGGGTACCCGGGGGGGGGCAGCATTATGCTGCGCGATCAGAATTTTACTGTAATTTAAGCACCGTCCGCAGTGAACAGGACCACCGTCCAGCATAGCACCGGCCACCGGCTGTCGCCCCTTCCCTAACTGCTGTCGACGAACCATTTCGGACGCGATCTTGATCGCAAACAGAGGAAGCCCGCAACCACGCCGGCGTCCCGCCAAAAACCATCGACCGATGAAGTCCTCTCCGGTGGGTTTGCGTTTTTGTTGCCTTGAAATACCGAAAATCGTGACACATCATTCTTCCGTTTGCTGTTGCTGTGTTTCTGCTGAAGCTGCTGCTTCTGATGCTCCTGCTGCTGCTGCTGTGTTTCTCATGGGCGCGCGATCGACAATCGATCGGAGGGTATTTTAAATATTCTCGATCGTCCTCCGCCCGCTACTGGGAGCTGGGAGCAGGCTGTCGAGGTGGGACTCGGTCGAAGAATGGCCGAACAGATCTCGCTCGGAATTCTTGAGCCGGGAGGAAATCAGTTCAATACCGTCCTCGGGGAAAAAGAAAGAACCGATCGATCGTCCTAGAGGGCGTTATTCCGATTTGCAAAACTTTAATTGCACAAATGTTATGAACTGCAAACTGGGAAGTGTTCCAATGACATTTAGTTTTTAATTCTTGTATACCCGTAAGAAGATCACTACATTATATATCATAAATTTATACATTTAACTTCGACAAGTTTTTGCTCACTTATCCTGAGTTTTGTAGTAAAGTAACTCGCCACATCAATACTACCATTGTCTACCTTTGTCCGCAGCTCTTGCAACACTGCCAGGGCTCGGGAAGGAGCTGCACAGCGAGTGGAGTGCGGCGTGTAACATGACGGGGAGATACCCTGCCGGCAACAATTCATCCCGGGAGCCATCTACCATGGCCCAAGGTCCCACGGAATGGGATCGTCAACCGGCGCGGGAAGGCTGCGAAACGGGCGACCGACCGACGGAGATTTACCGATCGCATTGTTACGATAAACACGCATTTATGCTATTTATTGCAATTGATTCCACACTACCCTACCCGTCGCCCTCACCCTCTCCCATCGAACGGCCCTTCGTGGACAGTCCTTGGTGCGCTGGAATGCCCCCAGGAGACGCTTGCGGGTTGTTGCGGCCGTTTTTCCACGGTTTGTTTTCGTTTTCCTTCTGTCAGCTTACCACCAGTGCTCCTTCTCTTCGTTCACGGCCTTCTCCCGGTGCCGAGCTTGTCGCGGGATCCTTGCTTCTGATCCCTGGGCGGACCATCGATCGGTGGAGCCAATCGGTGGAATCGGATTGCGGGAGTCGACCCTCAGCGTCAAACCATCGTTATTAGCATAGAAAACAGGGTTGGCGGGGGGACATGATTTCCGTTTGCAGCCCACGGGCAAACCGGTGTCGGTAAAAATTCGTGTTGTCACTGGGTGCTAGATCGATTACAATTTTCCTACGAAACGATGCTCGGACCGATCCATCTTGTACAGCTCATAATTTCGCTTCATGCTTCCGCCCTAAAGTATGATGAGTTTACGCCGGTTTGTTTTACCTCAAAATGACTGATTTATGGCACACTCGAACCGAACCGATTTGCAACAAACATGCCTTATGTTACGGTTGTGCTGTTTGACAGAACATCGACACCGCCTCGAAAGAAACGAGCGCTCCGATGCCTGGTGTACGCGTTCGTTCTGTAACTGTTAGCGACTCAAATCGTCCACCCTAGTCCGGACATTCCTAGCATAAGGGTCCCTAGAAAAGGGCTGTGGGAGGCGACCAAGGGACGCGTTGCCCCTACGCATAAGCCGCAGAAGCCAGCGAGATGCGATATGCAAAACCTCCGCTCGATCGGAGGTGAACTTGCCTCGTTGGCACCGTAGTAGTTTCTCCGGAGGACGGCTATGCTGTACGCTTGAGGGGAAGAAGAAAATGTAGCCCTTGGCGTGTGTAGAGGCCCGTCCGCCCGCATGCCCCCTCGAAGCAACGCCTCGGCCGGCGAAAGATGCGAAAAAGATACGGCTGTTATTATAAAGCGATTCGGTGTTAATTCCAAACAACTTGATGGCACTCAGCGGTGAAGCACACATATTTTACCTCCCGTCCCTGCGCAACGATCGGCTGCGGGATAGAGTATCGGCATATTTGTCCCGGCCGGGTGCATGCGCTTGTTTGTTACCGCCCGATGCATACATAGCAACGAAAGCGGGGCGGGAAAATGCGGTGGGGGGGGGGATTCCGTTGGGGTCGATAGGCATCGCAGCTTCCCTGCGCGTCTACAACCGAAGGGATCGCTGTTCGGACGCTTCCGACTGGGCTGGGCCGAGGGGCCGATCGGCTGAAGGTGACAAACATATGAGATTTCTGGGAAGCTAGCTGCAACATGTGCCTGAAGGAATCTCTCAATGGGTTATCGAGACCGTCCATCGATGGATGTCGTCGAGGAAGCTGTCGTTGCAGTTGAACGACCTTTCTCAAGAGCGAGATGCGAAGCGATTTGTAATGACCGTGCGACATTGCTTGCATTTTCAATCTTTCTTGGAGATGAAATAACATTTATCGTACCACCGATGAAAGGCGATGACACAAAAATAGTTCTGCTGTAAACCACCACAAAAAGCTTCTTTAAGGGATATGCAATTTTTATAAATCTTTGACCAGGCATCACGGATATAATACATCTTTGAAAAATAAAAGTAAGCTCTCCAAAAAGAAACGCATTTCAATTTGTTCACACCAATTGGGGTAATTAATTTCATCCCAATTCCTTGGAGCTTGTTGCTAGCGTTCGTTTTTTGCACCTTCCGAAAGGTTTGGTGATCAACATGTTACGGCAACCATTTGTTGCGGTGTTGAGCACCCAAAAACCACACCGTCCATCTGTGCGTCCCCTCGGTCGTATCGGATCATTAGTAGGATCCGCGAAGTCGTGCCCTAGGGCCTGCTCAGCCAGCACACAGGGAAGGGGAAAGATGATGCAGACAAACGAAACAAATGTTTAAAAAGAGAGCTGCGGTCCGAGGCTCGCGATGGGCCAGTTTCATGCTTCAGTAGGCGGGGTATGTTACAGTGCATCAAATCAACGTTTTATGCTCCGGAGACCAATTGAAAGCGGTGTTCCGCAAGGCAACAGAAGAAGAAGTAGTAGAAAAAACTGGAAACCCGGGCGCGTAACAAAAATGAGAAACATAAAACCCCCGCCCGAGGACGGACTGAGCTGAATTTCAATAGCCACGCCGGTAGTCACTCCTTTTTGGACGATTGGATTTGTTCGCGGCGCGCGATGTGGAGCGACCGCGGTCGGTGGATTGGCGGTGTGGAGCCAACCTAGCGCTTGCACTGACAGTAGTGCATCGTCGGACGTTGCACGTTGCACACGAGATGCAGTTGTCGCTTGTCGCGCCCTCTCCTTCCTCCGCTGGACCTGGTCCCACTCGCTCTCTTTCTCGCCCCGTGCTTTTGTCCGTTCTCTCTCCCCTTTGTATTTCTCGATCAGCAGCATGTATGCAGCAGCTTTCGAGATCAGTCAGTCGCTGTGTATGTCTGACATGTATGGTTTTCTTGTATTCCTATATCTTGCCCGCTGTCCATCCATCTGATCCCGGCCAACTCCTGTATGTAATCTCGCACGGGCTCAGCCCCGGAAGGTGTGCTGGTGACGGCGATCCGCGCCATAAGGGAAACAACGGTGCAGCGCAAGTTGCGCCTGGACCAATATTTATAACCTTCGACGCGCTGTTTTCTTTTTTTGTTTTCTTTCATTTTCTACCGTATCACCGTATCGACGTTCCCTTCCTTTCCATCGCCATTCGGAGGCGATTTTTGGTCTCTTCTTTTCCACTTTTCGTTGTTGTAAATCTGTTTTCCACTCGTTTTGCCACAACCTTGCCCACTTTCGTTCTATTTCGTGTCTCTTTTTCATAAAGAAAATGCTAGAACTAGATTTTATTTGCTAACCAGGTGACAAACATTTGTGTGTTTGCCAGGATTCAAGTTTTACACATTCTTATAAATAACTTAATCAGTCTAGAACTCTTCAGTATTAAATAATGCTACCTTTTGTATCCATCAGAAGGGTCAATCAGGTGTTTCATCTTTGTTGTTGTTATGTTTCTCACACATCTTGAATTGAAAAAAAAAAATCAATCTTTATGACAAGACGTCTTTCAACTAATTCGTATTTTTCAATAAATTATTTTTATGACTGTTAAATAAACTTACATTTTCTTTATTTCAACATTCCAATTGGCTGCAATACTTTTCACCAAAAATCTTTGTCCAACAGTACCAACGCCATCCCAAACTGCCTATGTACAAGGCAAGATATTTTTTTTTCCTGCCCTGTCCTACCTGTTTGTTCAAACGTTGAAAACGCTGGTTGAAATCGCTCGTCAACCGTCCTTCCCCACCCCGCCCCGGGTGGGGGTGGAGGTGGGTGAAAAGTTAAGTGGCATTCTTATTGCAGGTAGCGCAGCATAGTACCATCGCATAATCCGGCTGCACGAGCGAAAACGCGAAAAGTCCCAGGAGGAACGATAGATCAACAGAAGCTGATTTTCCCCTTTTCTTTTTTTGTTGTTGCTGTCTTTTGCATTCTGCTTCGACCTGGCTGAGCTGGTCTGTACGCGCGTCGGTCAGCCGGTGGCGGGGGAGGACAAGTAAGATGGAAATAAGCACTAAGTGCAGCGGTGCAGTGCATGAGCCTCCGTGCATATTGAGGCACTGTGGGTGCATATATATCAGTTGCATCCGAAAACGAAACTAATTACACTGATTTATGTTGCTATTGTTCATTGTTTTCTTTCACTCTTTGGGCATTTTTGTTTTCTCTTTTATTTCTACAGAGTTTTTTTTTTGTGTGTTTGTGTAATGTACTTCCATCCATATCGGCTACTGCAAGTGTGTGTGTGCGTTTTTATGTTTCAGCAAGTCCATTTTCATATGTACAAACATGTTTGCCATCTTCGACCATCGCTGCCGCGCGGTCTTTCCTTTCCTTTTCATTCGAAACCATTTTTAAAACACACGTTACCCCCGCCAGGACTTCTCTAGCGCACTCTCTTTCTCCTTCGCTCGCTCTCTCTCTCTCCCCTTGTGGGGGTGGTACATGATAACGGCCGCAAGGACACTCGAAAAAGCACACACTGAGACACTGAGGCGAGATGCAGCACGGCAACACAGCCTTGCCCCTGCTCGTTCACCTTCACGTCGAACTGGACGCGCGATTTCGGGGTGGGTAATATATTCTTTTATGTTACGAGCAGTGGAAAACAAAATTAATTCACGTTCACGTGACGCAACTGTTGCATTCTGCCTCGCTGCCCCGCTCGGTGGATATTACATTATCCATCTTTCTTTCTTTCTTTCCTTCCGCCGTGCATCTTTTGCCGGGCGCTATGTTCATCGCATCGCTGTGTTGCCTCCCCTTCACAGTTCACAAAGCTGCAATAATGACAAGTACCAGCTCAAGGGCTGCAGAGGTCCAGCAGCCCGAACGAGGGGCTTGCTTCTGGTTTTTGCTGATGTTTATGGTAGCCGTGATATAAATTCCTCTGCCAAAAAGGGCCTTCTACCAGCGGCAGCCGCCAAGTGCCGTGCCTCAAGTGTCCCACGGCTCTGATCGGCGCAAAGGAGGAGGAGAAATCGAACAATCTGGAGTAAAAATGGGCTGCCATTCTGCTGCCCGCTAGGGGAGTCACGCGGTTGGCAGCGGCAAAAGCACGCCCTCTGCAAGCCGGAATTTCCAACGATGGCAGACTTCAATGAAGTGAACCTGGAAGATTGAACTGCAGTTTACATGGATGGCCGAGCCGAGCCGAGCAGCACGAACGGCTGGCATCGACAGTATGTGCCTTCAGACGTTAACGATTTGCTCCGGCCAACAAATAGTTTAGTGTTCCGAAAAAGGTTTCTCAATAACATCACACGTTTAAAAAAAAATTGAATCAACTGTTGAAGTAGATTGGACGAAAGTTCATCTTGAATTCTCCAAAAATGTTAATTTATTTCGTTAATAGCATGATATTTGCACTAAAATAAGCAGACCATGCGAACATTAAAAGCAAGTTTGTTTGCCCCACAAATATATAAAAAAATGTTTCTTTTCTTTTTTTTTATGGAACCAGGAGTTCCATAAAGAAGCGTAATGGTGGATGCGCGAGGAATCTTTTCCACGCCCGTTGTGTTCCACGAAGCGCGCTCAGTATCGATTTGTTGACGAAAAACGTCACGTCTGTCGTAACTGATCATAAGATACATCTTTTGTTTGTGTTTTGATACTCTCCCAGATATTTTAGATGTACTAAGAGGAAGGAAATCATTTGGCTAATAGCGTTTAGATTCCATTTCCTTTCACCTTCACAATTAGCAAGCTTCAAAAACCCACCTTTTTTCCCTGTTCTTCCAAATGGTTGGAAAACACCCGGACAGCTTCCCCTCGTCACTGATAAGCCCGGCGATAATGCTTCAGCAAACAATCCTCCATCGAAGATGGAAAAGATGCCACAGTGCACTGTGGAAGCTGCAGACGCGCGGAATGGTCTAACCCCCGGGCACGGACTGGGAACGCCATCAAAAGTCCACCGTCCGGGAGCTGTAATACGCAAGGACAAATGTAATTAAAATCCATCCAAACTACTGCCATCCTTACGGCCATCCGTAAGTCCTTGGCTCGTCCACCGGGACGGAACGAGATTTCGTCTATCTGCGCCATCTTCGGACTAATTTCAGCGTGACGCTAATTTTCTTTTCTTCTGTTTGTCCATTAAAAGCGCGGGTGTCCCCTGGGCGGCTGCCCGCCTTGACTGCAGCCCACGGTCACGGCGTCATGCGGGAAGATGGCGAGATTGCAGGATACAATCCTTTTTCTTGCCCATTGTCTCGGACAGATCCCGGGACGAGCTTCTCAATGGTGCTTTCTTTCGCGAGAGCTCGCTAGGCTGTCGGACATTGGCGCAACGACAGGAGTTTCTTTTTTTTTCTTGCTGTCGTTGCCTGCTTTCCCCACTCTCCTGTCTTATTAGTCTATCTTGCGGGACCGAGTGATTTCTCCGAGCGATACTAACGTTGAATTTTTATTTCATCTCCGGTAAATTATTCGAAGTGGAACAGAACCGCTTTGATGGTTACACCGAAACCTGGTTATTAAGAAAAAAATCTTTCTTAACACACATAAAAAACAAACATTCACCAAACAGTTTACTAATAACGATAAACTAAAAAAAAGTTGTTTGAAACTAATCACCAACTCCCGTCTCAAGCTGATGACAGAACGTTTTCCTTCCTCACACGTAAGCCGAGCTGGTGGAACTCTTGAAACCAAACAAAAAAAACTCAAATAAAAACGAACAGTCACGTCACATCACATCCCCAAAGCACACAAACATCGAAAAGCGACATTAAAGTTAATTGATTTGATGAAATAATGTTAATCAACAACTTTGAGTCCCTTGTCGTTCATCCATCGCGGTGAACCCGAGCCCTCCGACTCCGTCGCTTGATTTGATTTCCTTGGAGTATCCTCATTTTAATATCCTCGTTTTATAATTAGTGTTTTTTTTTTGTGTGTGCTATCGTACTCCCACTTCTATCTCTACTCGCCATTCATTTAGTTCTGCTGACGATCGATCCGTGTCCACGAACATCAGCAGTGAAGAAAGGACGATCCTTTTTCCCTCCCCGTCTTTCTTCTCGGCTTTTTATTTCCATTCAAAGTTCATCGTTTGTGTGGGTTTGTTTTTTTTCCGTCGACTTTCCCGCCCCATTTTCCTGCATCATTATCGTGCTTTCCATTCTCGTGACGTGATGCCATCATGTCAGTGTCAATCATTTAAGTCTCTTTAATCACCTTTCACCCCCCCACGACCGCTGAGCTGGCGGGGAGAATATTATTGGGAATGCCGGTGTATGGAGAGCGGGAGAACCAGGTCAAAATATGAGGAAAGAAGGCTCAGTCCCTTTGCAAAGGACGATCAAGGCCTTTGGAGACAGTCGGCGAAGAGGAATGGGCAGATGACTTTTGGCTTAATTAATGTTATAAGAAGTCGGTTTGGATTCGGGCTGGAGGCCGAATAGAAATCTACCAACGGCTTCAAATCACGCTACGGAGCCTTTCGGAACACCAGCTGGCGAAGTAGGTTTTGTTGCCGGTGACGTTTGGTGGATGGTTTTATGCTTTTTCTCTTTTGGAAACCTTTTTTTTTAACAGCAGAGAACCTACAACAAGCCCACCAGGCTGGGGGTTAATCTTAAACTTGAGGAAAAATATGACCACTTGCTGAAAAAACACGCATCAAGAAACCGACTAGCGCTACCGGAAACCGGAAGCTGCAGCAATGCTCGCAATCAACACGGCAAATATTCTCAAACCGAGCAAGAAGACACAAAAGTGAACCGACAACATTTTCTATCCGCTATTACATTTCTTCTCGCTTCATTCCACACCCGCCCAGGCTCACGGCTTCTTTCTGCTCCGGTTCCCGAAACGGCTCGAATTATTTCCGCGTGTTAATTTTCTGCACGCTGCGGGCCCGAGTTCAAAGTTCACCAGCTTCTCGAAACCCTTTCTTTGCTGCTTTTGCGCCTGCGACGCCAAGGGGAACGTGACGATGATCTGTTGCGGACAGCTCGTCTCAGTGTGTCCGCGTTTGGTTTGAAAATGTCCTCTTTTTTCCGTTTTTGCTTCTCCTCCGCTCCTTTGTGTACGAGGAAGTGCAGTTCTAGGATTGGAAGATGCCTCAACAAGAAGGTTGATGGGGGAACTGTATTTGGAGAATCCTTAACCCTTGTATTGTTGAAATGATGTCCAGGAAATAATTTGTAACATATATAATATTAAACTACAATCTAATCGCCGCAATACATAAATAATTGCAAGTAGAGAAATTTATGTTGAGCTTTCCTTCCTGAGAAAAACCATTCATGTTTATTATCTGACCTAAGTCGTAGTGTGAAATAAGTTTTTCGCAGAGCCTCACGGTTGCTTCGCACCAACTTGCTCACTTCAAAAACTCATATCCTCCTACTTAGCACTGGATTTGCGAGGGAACAAGGACGGTAATTAAAATATTCACCCCGCAGCGCAATCCAACTCTCCGAGCCGAGCCAGTTGCGACCGGAAGTGGCAAATTACCTCATCCCAAGTGCCAGAACATTACGTGACACTTTTCCCGTTCACTTATTGCCTGATGCTACCGCGCCACGGCGTTAGGCAAACTTCGAACCGAAACGATCCCCACACAAAAAAAGGAAACCCTTTAGCTGAGTAGCAATTCACGGTGAGTCTTCTCGAAAGCAATCGGTTTCTGGCCATTTCCCGCGCGAATCTTGGAAGTGCGCGTTCGCGCTGTTTGTGCAAACAAACGACGGAAGTGCCAGTATCGAAATCCACCCCCTCCTCATTTTCGTTTGCCGATTGGCGATGGTCCACTCGAAAAGCTGCCAGCTTCTCGTTGCAAGGCACCAATCGCAATCGAGACGCTTTACGATACCGATATTTTCCAAATGCAGCCAATGCAGCTTCCGGTCGTTCGCACGTCCACTTCGCCACCAAACGGTCGTCCTACTCGCCACCACTCAGACACGGTTCGAGTGCAGCTAAACCCCGAGCCATTCTCCACGGCCAGCCGCCGATAAGCGGGCGAGGGAAAACAAACACACACCCCTCTGCTCCGTTTTGTCGATCAAATTGTCAAACTCAAGCTTCCAAACCGTGCGAAACACCCCCGAGAAGCCACCCGGAGACGAACCGGAAAGTCATTCGGCAAAACAAAAGGTTGCCCATCCGGTTTGCCAGTTCGAAATTGGCCCAAATTGCCACCCGCGTTGTGCTCCAAGATGCTGAAAGCTTCGCCAGCAGTCACAGTTGGATCGCGCAGGAAGCGTTATTGATATGGCCAACGGTTTCGATGCGTCCTCGGTGCAATGGTGCATCTTGCTCCTGTGAAAGGTTTCGCTGCCCGGAAACGAAAGTCACCGGTGAAGAGTGAGTGGGAATCAATACGGACGACGGAACAAAAAAAATTGCAATTAGACAACTAATTAAAAAAAAAGATAAGCTGTATTGAGAAAAATGTCATCAACAGTCCTGATGATGGAAGCGATTTCTCATTTTACGAAAAGAATGACTTCTGGAGGTAAGGAGAAAACAGTAGCTCTTAAGAAAAGAATGGAAGACGATGTTACGGAAAGAAGTGACCGTTCTGGATCTCAGTGACATCTTTCAGTTAAACTAGTTGACTTTTGTGTTATTGAAAGTGTGTTCTTATTAACTCCTTATTCTATGGTCTTGTCTGCATACTGACAAAATGTCAAAATTATGTGGTTTGTTAGAAATATTTCAACATCAGTTTGGGAAAGAGATTCTTCACACACCTTAACCTTAAATGTTTATCCAAACCAAAAGCTTCATTGACCTTCACCTCTGATGTCCAGCGGAAAAACGGTTCCCTTTTTGTTTCGTTTTCGCACGGACGTCTCATTAAAACCGTCTGCCTCCCGAGAGAAACTGCATTCGTCCCTTCCATTCTCGCCCCCTTTCGAACCACAAAAAAAAGAAGGAAAACAGCTCCCCTTTTCCGCGCAAGTTCCACGCAAAGCCGGGGCCGTCACGGGTCGCTCGACGTCCCAGCCGATCAGCTACAAATCAGCAAACAATCTAACTTCTGGCAGTATCTGATTGACACCGTGTTATTAAACCAAACGTCGAAGTCATTTGTTTCATTTTCATTTCGTCGCCGTGAGAGACGTCACACGCTGAACGAGAGTTCGGGAAAGGATTTGGTGAGTAAATGGAGCGGGGGGGGGGGGGGGGGGGGAACCCAGGAGATCATTCCGCGCGCTGTCGGCACCGGAACTGGGTGTTCATGGAATTCATGAACAAATTCATTCATCAAACGGGAAACGGGAAAGTAGCTGGGCGCAAAAACTTCCACCCAACGGATTGATCCAAGCGTCGCTGCTGGAGTTGCCGAATCCTCGATGGAATGGGGAAAATTATCCAGAAAGAAACCCCCGCAACGAACGGCGAAGAAGACGACGACGACGACGACGACGAATGAGCTTCACTTTCCGATTTCGTCGCTTCCGACTGAAATGCGACACCCATACCCCGGGCCCGTCCGTCACTGGCGTTCGATTTTCCACCCGACATTAGCGTCGTCGAACTTTTTTTCCCCTACCAAACCGACACCTCCCCCCCTTCCTTTCCCCACACCTGGAACCAACGCTTTCGGAACAGGAAAACGGCGCCGTTCGCCGCCAGCGCTCAGCTCCGGCTCAGGTTCAACAAAGAAGAAAGAGTGCTGTACAGTTTTCTAATTAAAATCGATCAATCTCATTCTCTGCTCATGTAGATCTGTCTCGTTTTCATTCGTCCTGCACCGGCGGCGCCACATCGCGGGGCATCCTTTAGGTGTCTGACCTCATCTTCACTCTCTCTCTTGCCCGGCGTTCGGCTTCCTTTCTGTGCTATTTGAGCTAAATCCGACCCCCCCGGCGCATTTCCGTTCTTCCTCACTCGTGTGCTCCCTGTAGTTCACCCTCTCTTTCTCTCGCTCTCTTTCTACCCCCCGGTGCCGTATGGAGGAAAAATTCGTAGGAGATGGGGCTGATTTTTCCAGACTCGTCCTGTCTATCATTCCGTACTTAGCTGTCGATATCGATAAACGTCTATTCCGTTCCGAAAGAGTTCGGGGTCTGACGGGCGGGAAGCTGAGGGAAGCTTTTCGAAGGTTTATGTGTCTCTCGGCGTCCGGGGGGAAATGGCGAAGGAGCAACAGGGAAGCCCGGGACACGCTGGCAGCGAGGAAAACTTTGCCCCCCACCTCCCCCCACCAACCACACGGAGTCGCTCGCACCAAAAGGCCGTTGTGTTCGTGTGACAGTTTCGATAGGACATCATCCGTATCTGTATCCGGGGAGGGAAGACAACGCTGGTCAGCTTATGTGGCTAACGGCTCGGACGGGATTGGATTGAAGTCCCACCTTACGGCCCACCAACCCACGCCCACTGCCCACCGTAACATCATCATCATCTTTTTAACCTTCCATGCAACAATGAGACAGCAATCGGATGACGAATGGTTCGCACACTCGAAGGACGCTGGAGCCAGGTCTCTCCAATGACGGGGGCTGTATTCGGACGGACACAAAAAAAATGTGAACCCCCCTCTTTTAGACACACACACACACACACACACTTAACGATGCACCCAATCGATCCGTACTATGCCACTGCTGCATAAATTCGATTTTATGTTTAATTACACGGTCCTTCCATTGCCTTCCGTCATCTTCTGGCAAAACCGGCGTTGGGAGCAAAACGACGCAATTATCCTTCGACACGGTGTGACATTTTATTGTTTTCGTTGCCTTCGCGTTCCTTGGCGTTCAATATTTCTTTTATCGATCGGTGAGGAAGTGTTCGGCTCGGGATGATCATTAATTGCGGCGCATTGTTTTCCACGTTTCTTGCTGCCGTCCTGGGGCTCGTCGCAACGTGGCAGCCCATTTAATCAACACGGTTTCCATTAACATGGTTGTCATAAGTTTTCGGTGCGCACCAGAAGAAACGACTGCGTGCTCTCGCCGCCGGGCTGCCGATGCAATCCGTGACATTTATATTTTAATCGCTTGCGGTATGATGAGTCTACAGCGACGGATCGAACCGGTCAGGGCCGAAGTCGTAAATATGAATGTATGAACTTTTACTGCATCTGAGATGTTTCTGCAGGGTTTCTCAAAGGGGGAATACAGCGCAATCGTAATCGGTACAATGCATGTTGCAGCATAATTTAAATCATAATCGGTATTTATAATTTGTCGAACTTCAAGCTTGATATCTTTTTTTTTTTTTTGACATGGAAATATGTTTATTAATGTGTCATGACAACTGTTGGAAAATGTTGCGTTAGTTTGGTGCAATTACTTGCAACTTTCTTTATTCTATCACGAAGGTTCCAAATTAAAAATGAAAAGAAACGCTTTTTCCAACTGAATAGCCCTTTCTGTCCGCGCCGCCTTCCTTTATCTCTTCCTGCCGCTCATCCCGTTGGAACAATCGTTCTCGCTAACTCCGCAATCTAACTCCGACTCCTATCGCCTGTCGGTTGCCACCTCTACCTCGTTCACCGTCACCTGTCACCGTCCCTCGATCGCGTTTTGTACAAGTTTACATGTAAACAAAGTTTACAACAACCAAGTTACACAAAGCTTACTGCATGTTCCTATTTTTTTTTTTTTTAATGAGCCACGTTTTATTTTAATGTGAACAATATTTAAAAAAAACTGTCCACCATCGAACTCCCTTTTCCAACTTCTGGAAGGAGCATGAAGAACGAAAAAAATAAATTCCTTCCGTAGCATTTCATCAACTTTTCCCAACCTCCTTCTATCCACAGGAAATCAGTTGCAGCCGCAAGCAACGGGCTAGTAATGGTGAAAAATCACTGCACCATGGCTCGCCCCTCCAAGCGCCTCCCTCGCCTAGTGTGCTTGCTTCCGGTCGGCCAACATTTGGGCGCCACATACTTTTCCCGGCCACGAAGTCGCCACGAACACGTTCTTGCACACTCTTCCTTCCTTGCCCGTCAAAATCACCCTTTTCCGGCCACCCGGGAAAGTTCCTGCGGGAATTGAAATCTCCAACACATCGCTCAATCGCTTCCAGCTTCCAACGCCCAATTGATCTAACTGCTTCCCTCTCCCCTTCCCCCCCTCCCCCCCCTTCGCTGCCGGTCATCGTGTCCATCTGCCCCGTTCAAACAGTGGCCAATTTTAACCAACTCCACCCGGCCAACAGCCATCTCCCAGAAGTACACCACAAATAACTCAACATCAGTCCGCCGGCCTGTCGGTGGTTTTTCGGATCCCGGAAGCGCCAATGGACGGCCAGGGAAAAGCGCAGACCGAGCGGGGGACACCGGGAGGCGGGGGAGGTCCTGGTGGAGAAATTTTATAATATTGATAAATTACAAACGAAATCCCGCCCGGCTTCGAGTGAAGCGACCGTTTCCGGGCGGAAGACCTGCAACCAGTTCCGGTGGAGGGGGGGGAGGGGAGGTGCTGGGCTTGTTGAAGAAAAGACGGGAGGGAACTCAGACGGATCACCCATCGGAAAAATCACTCCACACCAACACGGTCAGCGGGCCGTGAGCGTGTGTGTGTGTGTGTGTGTGTGTTCGTATATGAAGATAAATTTTCGACAAAATTCCGTCCATCCGGAAAACTATTTCCTCCGGGACCGGGGAGAGTGCCGGCTCTTCGGCGTCCGTGATGACCTGATCTTTGTTGGCTGAACTAAATGGGGGGAAAGGAAGCAGCGGTGGCGGGGAAAGGTAAATTCAACAACAATAGTTTTTCACCAACCGGTCGAAATTTCAAATCTGAAGCAGTTAGGAAAAACCAAGAGAGGGGGAGGGGGGGAGCCGAAAGAATTTTCATTCGCCTGCCACTCGACAAGTTTTAGGGATTCGATTTTTGTTTTCTTACTTCCCGTCATCCTCCTGCTTCTCTCGCTTTCGCCGTCTGAACATAAGCCTCTGCGCCTTTTCACCCTTTATGTTCCGTATTCGCTGCCTGTTATTTTCCGCCTTGCAACCGTGGCGAACCATTCACGAACCTAGAACCGTTCGCCCAAGTGGTGCAACGAATGCAATTGCACACACTTCAAAAAACTTATCTTCCATCCCTTACACGGTTTCCGTTCCGTTTCAGATGAACCCGGCGACGAGGGTGTTGAAAGGCCGGCTGGCAAGGATGTGTTATCGTCCGGTTCGGTAAGTCCATCATCATCATCCACCCCACCACCGGCGGTTCCCGTGCGCCTGCCTCCACCTGCGCCGAGCCCGGAAGTAACGCACGACGGACCCGCAACTCGATCGTCTTCGGGATCAGCTTCGGCCGCCTCACCACCATCTTCAGCCTCATCGTCCCTCTCCCGTTCACCCTCGATCTCACCGCGCACAAAATCACGCCGCCCGAGGACACAGACACGAGCCGGTTCCAGCCCGGAAGCGGAGCCCCCGGAGGTCATCGAAAGGATACCGGAACCGACGGCCACACCGGCGCAGTTGATTGATTCGCACGATGATGTGGAGCGTAGCATTCCCGCCACGCTGATCCATGACCCGGCCGGCCTCGTCCACCAACCACGGTAAGTTCCCCGGTGCACATTTCCCATATTTGGGTCAGTTTTTCAACCCCGCCGCTCGGTGGCTCTCCAGTAACAAAGTGTTCCTTGAGCCCTCTGCCATCGATTTGACCCCGGGCCAAGTAACCCATACCCCAATGCCGAGCACATCCGAAGGATGCACTTTGGCCGCGAGCGACGAGGGTCTTGTGAGAAATGGCAATCATTTCACATTCTCCCCTTCACCGAAACTCTGTGTGTGGTTGTGTAATTTTGTGTCCGCGTGGGAAGATGGAAGATTTGCTCATCTATTTGATTTTCCCTTCGATTGCCCTTCGGTCAATAAGGAAGCATCATGCTTTTATGCAAGATGCAGTTTTATTCTCGCAAAGTTTCATCCGGTGCAGCTTCCATCAATCGTGGGCGTCCATTTCTTGGATACCGACCGATCGGTACGGTGCAGCTTCTAGCAGCATTTAATGGCAAGCAGTTTGTGCAAGGAACGGTTGCAAGCCTTTGGATTCTATGGTTTAACTTCCTTCAAAAGCACTTGATAAGTGTTTTCTATCTATGGAGTTCTTTTAACATTTTTCACGTTTGATCGATTTTCACGATAGTTTTAAAATACAAACATAGATAAAAATTGTTAAATGAATACCTAATACTGTCTAAATGAAGACCTGAAATCTTTTCGCAACTAGAACTTGTTTATCGAGCATTACATTAATACACAAACAGACATAAACAATTCAAAAGATTAGATTTATTTAAAAAGACAGATAAACTTCTCTTGAAATGCTCGTGTTACGAAACGTAACGTCCGTAACGCTGCCTGCAGCTGTCATTAGACTGAGCTACTCGACGTAATGCGAACCGGTTATGATCATGGGTATAAATAGAGCGAGATAGGGCAAAACCGCTCTCTTTTTGAGACAAGATATACACGAAGAAAGATTAGAAGTTTTTGGTCAGCCGCAAGGGCTTTACTAAATTCACAAGTTTAAAATCGTGTTTTGTATCAATCTCCCTTCAGGAGCCACAATTTTTAACAGTTCGTTAATTATCAACATTCTTAATTTACAAATCAATTTTAATTTAGCAAACTAGTTAGGTATCACCGAATGTTTAGTTGAACTATTCGTGCGAATGTATTTTAACCTTCCCTTCAAAATTCCCACAATAACCGCAATCAACCATTTGCTTTCCCACCCAAATGTTTCATCGTCTGCAAAATGTGCGAATCATTCTTGGGTGCAATCGTTTAACTTAATCTATCATATTCGCCTGGCCCAGCTTAACGATGAGTTTGGCGATACCCCGTCACCGGGGCACGTCAACGCGGTGACACCTGGTTCTGCTGCAGCGGCCTACCCGGGCTCAAGCTTTCTAATTATGTGACACATGACAAATGCACATTAGGTTCTATCAATCACTGTCAGCCGCTGGCGAGCATTAGAATGGACATTGAAACACCGCAGAAATGAGTTGGCGTGCGAATGGACCGAATGCTCGGTCGGAAAGGATCCGGATCCGTCCCGGAGAAACCCGTCCCTTGCGGAGGCTGCCAGACGACATATTGGAATGAAAATAATTTACAACGCCACACCACTTCCACCAGTGGACAGTGAGGGCGAGCAGGGCGGTGTGCAATCGGGGACTGTGGCCAAAAATGGGCCAGCGAAATGAATTGTAATTTTCGGCAAATAATGTACATCCACTTCAACCCTTTGCAGATGCGCTCCTAGCATCATTCTGGCCCCCCTGGAAAATGGTCCGCCCGCTCTCGGTTTACGGCTTTCGGTCCGGGGCTACATGTTTCGTGCTGACACACGGCCGCAAATCCATAACAACTTTCGCCCGTGCGCCTCTTCCCTTCGGTGCTCATTCCCGACGGCCGTCAACTTTTCGGATTATTTGTCGCAATTGTCTGTCACACATTAAATGTCCTTTGCAGGAGTCGTCCCCATCCTCACCGCTCCGTCGACCCGCTCCGATCTTTATTATTTTCCCCTCCCAGAATAGACAACGTGACTCCAGAGGGGGGGTGGAGACAAAGTGGTCAAGAAGCGCACCCGAGCGGAAAGAGACTCAAACGATTTCCGCCAAATGATGTCGACAACACCCACATTCCGCGGGGTGGTGGAAAGCGGCCGCAACAGGGAGTGGGGGAGTAATGGAAAACGATACAGGTTTCGGCCGATCGCCAAGCTAATGACATCTATTGTGCATGCTTGCGGCTTTGGAAGCTCGAATATCGAACTAGGAGGAAGCGCCCGTGTGTCAATTTTCATCACAGGAATGGGCTTCTTTTTCGGAGCGGAATGGAGTTTAATAATTTTCCCTCGTGGAGCCATAAGCGCGGGGAAAAGTATGGGAAAATGTCTGCTTCACGATAAAATGTCCCTTTTACCGGTGAATGCGGTGAGAGAGCATAACAATAAATAAAAAAACCCCGGAATCATGGGAGGATACCGACCTGACACTCGGGTTCCGCTGATGGATAGCGTTCGGAGTGAAGTGGTTGATGAGTTGGCGAAATCGTTCACCTGTGCTGTCCTGCCGTCTTTTGTGGTTCCCTTTTCTAAAGGGCCACAGTGCAGTCACGGGGTTCCTGTTGCTCCGGCGTCGACGACCGTCCTGACTTATCCCTACGCTCCGCTTCCCTCTCGGTGCCGGCTTTCTGACGATGATGACGAATTTTCTAGCCATTTCCTTTTTGTGGCCGCGGGAACACGGGATGCCTGCCGGGAGCGTTTCTTCAAACCACCCGGTCCAGGATGATCAATTACTGCGCTGATAAATATTTTCCGAGCAAAATTGAAATCCTTTCATCGGAAGAGTGCGTTTTGTTGGTGCAAAATGGCAGCAGCAGCACCGGCAGAAATGGGTCGGCCGATCGATGCCGCCGGATCCGGTATGATCCGATGTGTCAAGTCATGCCTGTCGGCCCGACTCCCCGCGCCCCCGAAGGGCTGCATGCATCGAGTGTGATAAGTGGATGCTCGATGAGTGACAATTTTGGGACACCTTTTGCTTCTGCCATCGTGCGTGATTCGTTTTTTTTTTCCTTTTCTTGTCCCCGAGCAAAACTAACGAAGTATCATCAATTTTCTAATTCTTTGCACTATTGTCAATAGCTTACGGTCGTACGGTCCTGTGCCCAAGTGTATGGCCTTTTGCGATTGATTGACTAATGAATACAAGATTCGGCAATCTTTTCATCGCTTTTCTTCCATCAAACGGAAAAGTCACGAAAGAGATGAATATTCACGGAGAAGGGCGTTCGTCAAACCGATTTGTCATTTATCATTCTCAACTTGTTTCAGCTCTCTTTTTTTCGAAATTTGTATGGAAAAAAGTTTCACACATGCACAAAAATTAAATACAAGTTTTACGATGTTCTTGTGGCTTTGATAAATCAGGAAAAAAATTAAAGGTGTTAGGGAGAAGATAAAATTGTAAAAGAATATCACATGCCATATCATCTAGGAATAACCAACAAGATGTAAATTCAAAATCTGATCCAACTAGTTTTTCGCCATTTTTTTTTTCCTATCTACAATGCTTCACGAACATAAGCTGTCAAGTGTAACGAATCGAATAATACCTCCAATGTTAAACTTCCGTACAGGCATAAACCGTTAATACTACTCCTCCATATGGACCAATGCACCTCACCAAAAACCCTTAGAAAAAAAAAAAAACCTGCATCACCTGCATCCTCTGGCTAGGGTTTTCCTTTCTCGCGCATTTCACCCCGCATACACGTTTGCGGTCGGGAAAGTAAACGCGAGCAAACTACCCTATACCGCAACCTGCTTCCCGGTTCTGCGTGCACTTTTCCGCCCTCTCCCTCTCGAGGCAAAAGAGAGAGAGAGAGAAAAAAAAATTGTCCATTCATCCGGTCCATCAACGTCCGGTCGATTTCGGGAGCGAAAATCCTCGTGCCTGGAGGCACGGCCGGAGGGAACAAAGGGAAAGGCCGGCGGCGCGTAGCATTTGGCGAAAAAAGGTGATGCTTTTCAATTTCGGTTGATTGATAGGTTGATTGATTGATGGATTTGAACGGACTGACTGACAGTGTTATTGAGTGCTAAACATTCTCAATCAAACCCAGACACAAGCGAACCGCCCAACCGATCTCCGCGGCTCCGACACGCGGGAGGGAGCTGTATGAATGTGCGTTTTTGTTTTTCCTACCCCTTAGCACTGTGCTTCTCGTTTTCTCCTGCGCGTCATTCCCGGAAGGGGCCGCCGATCGGAAAAACCATACGGCTAGGCTAGTTTTGAGGCCACACAAACCAGACTGATATCGAACATCAACGCAACGCGGAAGCGTGACGGGAGAACAACGGCGAGAAAAAGCACATCATCATACCCGCGGTGGCGCGGGGAATGGGACGATGAAAAGGGCCGCGGTCGGGGAGAAAAGAAGAAAAAAAAGAGCCGGAATAAATGCCGAAGCGCATCCCGTCCGAAAGCACGACGGCCGTGAATGAAAGCGAGCCTTCGCATGATGAAATTTATATTTATGATGCTATCGGCCGCTTGAAAATTGCACTGAATATTGAATATTTCGAGCTAGTAGATTGTTTCTTACCTTTGCTATTTGTTTCGCAGGACAACTTCTTTGCAGTCTTTAGTTCGTCAATTATACCCCGTCGTATTTAATTCTCAACACAAATGAATAGTAGGGGGATGGAAATGTTATGCGTTTTGCAAACATGGCGAGTATATAAAAATACAAATTTCTATGAATTATTTTTGTCGTTTATTCCAAGACTTCTATTAAAATTTTATTTTCATTTTAGAACACACTCCTCCGTTTAATCGAATGCTGCACATATCATCCCAATATGATTGATCATTGCTTTCGCATGAACACAAGAATCGGCCAGGAAAATCGTCAACTGTTGCTCGAACCAACAAAAAAAACGAAACTCATGTTCTTCACGAAACATCTGACGCTACGGAGCATGCACGGAAAAGTGTGAGCCCAGCATTAAGCACATTACTCAATGTATGTAAAATTAGCAGCACCATTGTCCATCGCCTATCTCGAGCCGCCCATCTGCGCGCGAAGAAACTGGAGAAACGTTTCTTTGACCTTCGAATGTCTCGCAACGATGTGACACTTGATTTATGTCTCCCCGGCAAGGGGCCCCTTAGCACCGATGTCCTTTCTCTCGGCCGTGCCTCATTTACCCTGAAGGACTCTCGCCGCCGTACTCCGCAGCACTTCCCGCATCCCTGCCGGACCCCTGCAAGCTGCTGGCTGACGCAATCGGACGCCTTGTCAGTCCGAGAACCGTCCGAAGAGCCGTAAATCATGCCGTTGACAAAACTGGAAAAGAGAAAGTTTCTGCCCCTTGCCACCGCCGCTCCTCGCCGCCGGTACCTGGTACCGGATAGGGAAACAATGCATGCAATGGGCTGGATGCACCCGAATGCAAACCCGCACAGTTCGTCCTTGCCCGCCGTGCGCCCAGCACTGACGGAGAGATCGAAACGGATGGCTTCGGATGTTTGAAAAATTATTTACAGCAATTAATCTCGCACACAAATCGACCGGAAAAAAGGGCCAATAACTCACGGACTCCTATGCAAAGGCATGAACGCAGTTGTGTCTGCCTTTTTCGTGTGTGTCTTTGAACGGAAATTTTTCCAAAATTATTCTCTTGGGTCTATTCCTCGAACTGCTCTGGTTGGAAATGTTACTTATCATTCGTATGGAAAATAAGAGAGAGCGAGAGAGCGAGAGAGAGCTAGAACAATGCTTTAAACTGTCCTGAAATCCTGAATTCATTTAGTACCATCTCGAACCAAACGCTCGACTCCCGCTTTCGTGCCTTGGGCGATGCAAATTGCAATTGCATTTACTTCACTCACTTGTCCGTCTCACTAGTTCGTCAGCTTCCTTCCAGCAGCCTCGAGCCGTGGTCGGGGAAAGAAAGGGTTTGCGAATGTTCGTGTCGTCCGTAAGTTTCGGCAGGACTTTCTTAATTCAACTCGACATCTAACAGACAAAACATCTTCCGTCCATCAACTCAGCTGCAGTGCAGTGCGTCGCATTTGCATTTGCACCAGAGCGGCTCCTTGCGGACGGTGAATTACTTCACCATTGTGCCATGGGATGGCGCATCTGCATCTGCTGTCTGCCAGCTGGCCAGAAAGCCACCCTCCCCCGGACGCTTCGGCCATTTGCCGGGATGCGATGTAAGTTTGGGCGAGTACCGCAGCCCGAAGACACCGGACTGCATTGGGCCGGCTGGTTGCTTGCTGCGTGTCTTATGGCATCTCAAAAAAGCCATAGCCAACCGACTGACGTCGTGATGAAGCTTCTTGCGTAAGTCGTTTACCAGCTCCTCGGTGTCCTTCTGCTGCCCTGCCCGGCCACCTTGGCTTCTGGACGGAAAAGTGGCATTGAAAATATCCCGCAGCCCGGCAAAGCGCCTGTCGCACTGTTTACCCACCCGCTGTTGCTAGGGGCTGAGGCCACGATCTGGTCTGTTTTAAGATACGGCCAATGCGTTTTCCGGGCTGCTCAAGATAAAACGGTTTTCTTGTTCCCGAGACTGTCTTGTCAGACGTTCTTCTCGACGCTACGGCGTGCGATGGTGTGCGAGTTCTTGTCGATGAGCATGAGTACAAGTCCGCATTGTCAGGAAAGGAGTGTTCGTGTTAAGAAATTATTCCCAAGGATGAAGAATCACATTAGTTTGGATAGAGTAGACTCGTTTCAATCAGTAGGAGTTGTGTAAGAATGACAGTTGATCAGGAATTCATCTTTCCATATTCGTTATTCAAACAACAGGGCGTTGTTTATTCAATTTTATTGAAGTAACTTAAATATGCATCCATGTTTACTTGTTTAAATCACTTGTGAATGATTGAAGTTGATTCCTTTTCGATCGTTTATCGGTCAAGGTGCCACTTTCTACAGCGTTTGCAGTTCATACCTGAAGAAGCATTTCGTCTTTGGCTGATTATGAGAACATATTCTTCACGATGAATATTCACGTGATATTCTTCAGCGAACCGAATTCATTGGTTTCGATGCATATTTGTTTTGTTTAAATTTAGGAAGCAATTGCTGCAATTTGATTGTTCTTCAGTTTTTCTTAATTTTAATATGCACATTTCAACGTTGCAATAATGGCCACATGACACAAAACAATCATCATTAGAGCCGCCATGATAAGAACGTCATCGTGTGAGCATCGTGTCCTTCGTCAGCTGCAGCAATCCGACGATGGTCTTTGAAAACTGTGTTTGATACAGATACGATTGCATTTTATTATCATAAATTCTTGTTTTAATGTATTTTAATTATAATTTATGGGGACCATAATTTACGATTAAAAATCCCATCGTCCAATTTTCCCTCCCATTTTGACTTCCATGTTAGTTTGCATTCTTTTATTTGGTGATGGTTTTTTTTTTTCTTCCACTCTTTCTTCAACTTCCTCATCACCCCCACCATGGCCCGGCAGCAGCGGCGTCCGTATGTTGGCTTCGGACAAGCGACGTTTGTTTCGTCTTCGTCCGCTCGTCTATGCTAGCGTCGCGTCAGAAAACGGCTGTTTGTTATGACTCTATCACCACCCATTGCCCGGCAGGGTGCCCTGTAGGGTGTAGCAAAGCCCAGGGGCGATTCGAGGCCTTAGTGCAGGAACCGCGTACCAGTTTGTCATGCTTGTGCCCCGAAGTCGGCGTGGCTGGTAGGTGGTTCGTTATCGCCGTGTTCGGTACTGTTTCTGCCGAGAGAAACTAATAACTATTTCGTGGCGCGGCGTTCGTGCATAAATTCAAAGTTTAATGCACACTGCCACTGTATCGAAGAAGAACTAAGATCGTTGTTTGAAAAGTTTCTTTTTGTATGGTCCTTTTTACCAACAAGATTCATCACAAATTTAAAGTAATGAATTTATCGAAAAGAAACGATATGTGTGTGAAACATAATTACATTTAAACTGCAATATTGAGTTTGCATGATTTTATTAGAAGGTATGCTCAACTCACATATAACAATACTGAAAATACAAAGCTGATGAATTATCAAACTTTATTCTTTCCAGGGATGAGCTAAACATCTGATCTCTAATTTGCTCTACCATACAGTTGTTTGCAATTGTTGGAGATTATTTTGTACTTTCTTTAACCAACAATAATCTGCAACACATTTTCGGAGCAGTCGTTTCTGCTGACAAATCCTTCCTTGATGGCTCCTTCTCATACCGTCAAAAGGCAGGCTCGGAAAAGCCATCGGAGACAAGGACTGAAAGGTTATTTAGACATCCGGGCCGAAAAGCCCGTCACATGATTACCTGGAGGATTTACATCGAACACGGACGGTGTTCTCTGCATACCGAAGACACGGAACCACTCCCGCTTAATATCGTACTTAGAATCACCTAAATTTACGCCAAGCTGCTGTCACCTGCCAAAGTAGTGGCAAAACGTGCCCTCTTTCTTCCTTCCTCCGCCAGGCGCCGGTCGCCAATCGAAGAATTCCCTGCGTCCCGGAAACCTTTTACTTTTACTGCCGCCCCGAACCCGCACCGAGGGGGCACTGATTAAATCGGAAACTCATTCGTTTAACCCGCACCAGGGCTCATATTTTTCTCTCAAATTCTCTCCAGCGTCAAATTATCTGATAAAATTTATACATTTACCCAAAGCCTCAATCTTACGGCGTGGGCAGCGCTGCGGTACACGGAGACCGGGGACGGCTCGGATGGTTGCGCATTCCGAACCACACGATGCTGATAGGGGACATCATCGAAGGGAACGGGTGCGCAGGGTGTACGATGGGATAAAACGTTTTAACGGTGGGAATACGGAAGGTTACGCACAATTCGGCACCTTTCGATCGGTGTCAACTTGGGTGATATTTTCTTGCGCACCCCAAATACTTCCCTGCTTCGCTGAAGAACATGGACTAGAGAACAGTAAAATATTCCCTGTACAGTGTTGAACACTTGTTCTGCATGCGTAGAACGGTGAATTTTCAGATAGTGTTCGTAATTTGTGTGACACCAGTTAATGCATTATTGTTTGTTTTGCAACTAAGATAATAACCTCTCTTCCATTTTAAGAGTTGCACATTTTGATTCCATTCAAATTATTTCTCCCTTCAAAACGTTCTCTAGGGATTGTTAAGGGAAGGAACATAATTAACCCTTTATATATATTTTTTTTAAATAACATTACATCTCTCTAATGATGCGCAATTTTACCCTTGATTTTTCTCTAAAATTAAATTAAATCAAATAATGTACCAACTCTCGGAGCCCGGGTTAGCCAAGTACGTACGCCGGCTCAAACACGACCCACGGCATCGTGGGTTCAAACCCAGGATCTTCCCGGTACGAAGGACTGAAGAATGTTTATAAATACCAATATTTGATTGAGTTACGAAAGCTGTGTAGCGCACTGTGCTCTGGATCGGAGGATTCCCCCCCACGTGCCCCTATTGCCTACGCCCCCCGCCACTGCACGTTACTCAAGCTTAAGGGATTAACCGGAAAGAAGTCACCGCTCGTCTGCTCACTCACTCACTCACGCACGGGCTCACTCATTCACTTTCTCACCTTCGTGTCACCTTCTCGTGCATGGCGGATCTTATAGTCCGCATCAAAACTCTCCCACCAGGTAGGTAGTACGCTGCCCCACCGCTCCCCCCTCTCGTCCCTAGTCACCCGGTGCCATGTGTGCGGGTGTAGTTTAGTCGTCATATTTTATGGATGATAACATCTTCACCGCCGACAGGTCAGACCAAACACCTTCACCCGTCGAAGTGCCGGCACAATCTTTACCCGATTTTCCCATTCGATCTTATCCCGTCAACCGAAGGACTTCCATCCAGCTCCAGCAGTGGTGCGTTCGCGTGTGTGTGCTTTTTTATGTTTCTTCTGTTTTTTTTTATTATTTGGCTTTACTCTTTTTGTTTTGTTTTGTGGATATTGGCACAACCCATCAACTCCAGAATGGGGGAGAAAAGCGCTAGCGCTCGGTCCATGCGCTTCCGCCAACGGTCGTAACATAAATAGTCCAGGGCAATATAACACACACACACACACACACACACGCCGAAAATAGTTAGCGCACCGGTGCGAATCGTTTGTACAAGCCGCATCGACTATCGAATGCCGCCGGCGCCCGGAGGCGCTGAGCAGAAGCAGCATCGGCAATCGGCCGTCCATTACGTTGCAGGAGGCTTTCGGGGTGCTGGAATCAGCCTTTTTCCGGGCTTGATTATGATTAAATTAGCAGCATTACTCCCTCCCGGGCTTAATCGCCCGTTCGTCCGGATGGTTCGCACAACTGCAGTGAATCCGAGTGAGGATCTTGTTGGTACACATGTCGGTGGCCCAACAATCTTCTTCCAACTTCAACGAAACCTGCAAGGATGAAAACATTATTTTCTCAATGGTCATTTCATGTTCTTGTATAGTTATCCTTTAGTAAACATATTTGCTTGTTACAACCACTGTAGGGTTATAGCTTCAGTAAAAGATAATTGTTTTTTGTCGATTCATTTGTTTGTTTAATTTACTTATCATAGAAAAATTCCTTTTCAATGCCTTAAACCAATGGGTTTAAAAATTGGTTTCGGTGTAAAAATTGGTGTAAATATTTTGTACATCATCACGTTTAAGTCAACTTATTACATTTCGCAGATAAACGCTAAGGAACTCCCGCAATCCGACGCTTCCCCTTGCCCGGGGCATCAGATGGGAAGCAAATGCACCCCAAAGCCATAGACCTACCTCCCGAAGCGCTGATAAACTCCCCGAAGAGTTTTTAGGCTGCAAATTTATGAGAAATTCACACCACCTACCGCGCGCTCCATTTCCATGCCGTTTCGTTTCTGGACCGTTTCGTCGCACACACACGCCAGTACGCCTCGTACACACGGATGGACAAAGTTAAAACACACTCTCTAAGCTAACGGCTTACCCGGCATGAGAGCGTGGCAGCCGAGAGTGACGGGCTCGGGGCCGGGGCTGGGGGAAAATTGGAAACCGGATCGCATCGGTCCACAATGGGCCGGGGAGGATGCTTTTGGGCCGGCCTTTTACACCCAGAGGAGCAGTTGCCAGCCTCTACCGAGGCTCGAGTTTGGTGGGTTTTCCGGTGCGTCGTCCTTTCTTCGTGTTCGGATGTACCAATATACCAGAGCCAGAAGCCGTTTTGGAAGGTGGCCCCGGTAGCCCGAGGAGAAGAAATCTGCCAAAACGCTACGGTGGAATTTACGGTCTTCGGCTGTTCGAAACCCGTTTGATTACTTTTTCGGCCAGGAGTTTGGTCTTTTGGTTTTGGTCTTCCTTTGCGTAAGGTTGTTCTCGCCTGCTCGGCTGCTCTCCGGCAGCCATAGTTTGACGGGAAGTGGCTAGTGCCATAATCGCAACGATAAACGAAATTCAATTTTAGGCCAAGCTTGTCCGTGGAGTCTAGCCTAGTTTTCCGGCCCGCGGCACCCTTGCGATGCTTCGATCGACGGTTCCATTTCACTTGCAGACCGAAAAGACCGGGCCCGAAGGGGTCGTGACCTTCCTTTTTTTAATGTATTTGCGGGTGCACGGAGCAGCCGCCCGGCCGGTTTTGTTTTTCCGGCAGATTTTTCTATCGTTGCAGACGTTCCCGCGGAGTGCGATGGCGCTGCGGGAGTTTCCCGGCGCACCGGTGAGGTTTTGCTAGATGGTTTTCCGCGCGCCGCCCGTCCATCATGGCGCGAGACGCCGGGCAGAAGGATTCTTGCACTTCAACGTCATTGTGGCAGCGTTTTGCAACAATTTTTTCGTTCGGTTTCGATTTCCCTCTTTCAAACCCGGCCAGAGATCTCCAAAAGGTGCCCCTTTGGTGGCATGCACTTTTGGGGGGAGGATTGCGATTGTTGTTGCCAGCAAATACGGGGTGGAGGGGGTGGGGATGGGGGTAAACCCACAAAAAAGAACGACGTTGTCTTGTCTGCAGCTATCACATCACACCGAACCGAGTGCATAAGTTGAGGAAACCCCTCCCCGGGTTTTTTTTTTTTTTTGGTTCGGTTGTTCTAGTGCGATTTTTATTTATCGTTTTGTGCATTTAGCGCACTTCAAATGGCGCGAAAATTGAACGCCCAGGGCGGAGAGGAGGCGCAACAAAAAAGAAACAAACAAAAAAACCATCAACCCAAGTCGTCTCAATCAATGCCATCGAAGGCCCCGAAGTCGTCAGGAATGTTCCTTCCAGAAGGCGCACAGCCGGCCAGGACATCGGAATGGAGTATCGCATCGCTCAATTAATGAAACGAAACGAAATCCTGCCGTCCCTGGTTGCCCCAGGAGGAGAGGGTGCATTTTGCAACCCATTTCCCCATCGCATTTGGTGCTCGAACGGGGGTAGCATAAAAATCTGACACACATCAATAAAACCGGGTAGCTTTTTGATAGCAGTTCTTTTTTTTCTCGAGTTTTGCATTGGTCTTCCTCCTCCGAGTTCATTTGGTTTCATTTCATTTCATCGACTTTCTGCCGCGCCTTGCCGCTGCAATCACACCGCGTTCGCTTCGTCAGGGTGCATTGTATTTTGCATAATCGGTCGGCTGGGCTGGGAATTTTTTTTCCTTATTTTTTTATTATTTTTTTGTTTTGGGGAATGCAAACTGTCTATCAGTCCCTCGTCTCGGCAGCACTTGCTACAACGTGCTTCACATTTTTTTTCCCTCTGGTATTATTCTCGTCCAACTTTCTCTTCCTACCCTTCCATCATTTCCGAGCCATCATCGAGCCGGCGGAACATCTCCAACGGTTGTTTGTTTCTTTTACGTCGACGAACTGTTGTCCTTACAGCCAGCGTTATCAGTTGATGAAACACTTTTTTTTATTATCCTTTCCCCGTTTTCTTCCCTTGGAACGCCCGTAAGCGTATTTCGTTGTCATTTCCGGCCACATCGAAGTCACATCGGTTGCCATCAATTTTTCACTTCACGTTTCGCGATTGCATTTGTGACGCCGTGACGTTTTGAGCCGTGGAGTTCGTCCGGTTTTTGGGTGCCATCCACCGAAACCCGATGAGCCCCTTCTCGCCCCAGCGCCTGGACGGAAGAAACAGTGACAAGACAAGAATATAGGCCTGTCATCAATCAGCTGGCAGAGGCCTGTCAATTTTGCTGCAAGTGGATCGCACTTCGGCAGCAGGCTGTTGAAACAAATAATGAATTTTTTTCTTTATCTTTTATGTCAACCTCCCGTTAGTTTTGCTGTTGTCATCAAATTCAAAAACCTTCCTTTTTTTCAAGCACATTAAAATACGGTGTCATCTTGAAGACATGATGAAATAAAAAATACGAAACATTTATTTTCATCTAGCCCCAATTTTGAGTTGATTTTTTTTTTCAATTTCCAAACAAGCCTATTTTAAAATTTAAAACCTGGTTTATATGCACACATACTCGAAAAACAATCCAACACTAATCAATGTCATCAGATTTAAAACTATTGATTGTTGCATGTTTGAGAGTTGAAACAATGCAAACAAAAAATGAAATACTAGCAAGCCGTCCCCAACGTGTGACGCTTGTCACCATTTTTATGTCCCCAATGTGGCACTTGTCACTGTTCGGTTCGTGCTTCACGACTCCCAGAGCGATGCATTAGAGGTCCTTTTAGACAAACTGATGTCTGTGGCATAGTTTGTTTTTCCGATCCCCAACCAGCCCACCACAGCTCGTTGTTCCCAGAGCGGAGGAAAAAAAAACATCGAGAATCACGTGCTAATGAATTTGACTGCTCATCGTCGACCTCATGCTCAAGCACCGGTACCTACTGGCATTAGTTCCAGTTCCGGCATTCTGTGGTTTTGACAAGGTCGAAAAAAGCTCACATTTTCATTACCATCCGTTTTGGTTTTTTCTTCTTTTCCTCTTTTAGAAAGTACGGATTGAACAGAACATCTGCCCCTTTGCTCGTTTTTTTTTTCCATGCAGCTCCGGTCGAAATGTCGTGGACAGGAAGCTAACATCGTGACAGAATTGTTTCATCTGGGTTTATGGTTGTTCTTGTTTGTCAGTTGCGGTTAGGAGCTTTTTCTTTTTTGTGTCGTAGTGGGAAGTTCACATTAACATCTTTCATAGAGCTCATTTTTTTTTCATTTTGATGTGTGCCTTGCTCCACTTGTGCACTGAATACTTACCATTGGTTCGTTTTTGTGTTCTGTTTTCTTGATTTAGAAATATCATCATGACTTCTAGGCAATAACGTACAGCTTTTTTTTAAAGGTATTTTTATGAAAAGATATTTTATTCCTCAATTTATGACACAAAGACAAGTTAATCATTTCACATCTTCCTAATGCGATTTTCTTACATAATTCCACTTTTGTTTGTTTTTTGCTCAACCATACGACGTTTAAAAAAAAAAGTTAAACTGAGTCCTAAACATAGTTTTTTTTAAGTATCAGCAACACTTCTTTAATCACAAAAACTAGCTCTGAAGATTCTCTTACACATACGATGGAGCACAAACAATCCCTCCGTACATCGCAATGTTCTTAACGCCCCAGGTTTTTTTTTTTTTTTTGCGATATGGTCGAAGCCGTCATCCGAAATCGTGCGAACATCGTGTGCGATTTATGAACCTGCAATGGCACGGCTGTGTTTGCCATTAAACCATTTTGGCAGCAGTATGCCGAATGTTGTCAAGGACTGAGTACATCCATTCGGCTTCGCAAAAAAAAAAAAAAAAGGCGAACTATTTATTTTCCCTCAACCTCAATTAACATGGGTGATGATGATGTGCGGGCGCTTCGGGCCATGACTCACTCGCTAATAAATATATCACTGCCGCGTGAGTGCAAAACTTCACATTTATTTGTCAACCGGCACTACGATGGACGCGAGCAAATCACTATGTGAGCGTGTGGGTTTATGAGGAATTATGAATTTCCGAAACTGATCATAACAAAATGCGTATTGCAATCAAGGAGTTTCACCTTTCACATTCTATTGCATGTGTTGTCTCTCTTGGAAAAAGGATGGGGAAAAAAAAAAGCCAGACAAGCATTTGTCAATAGCAATAGAAGTAAATTGCTCACGCGAACATAAATGTTTACGAGCAACCATTTTCGGCCGTTGGCATCATAAAAGGCAACAGCATGCGTGAAAATAGCGGCGGCTACGCGATGCGTTTTCCGCCCAGCCGCCACCGAACGACACTGGGTTTCCACGCGGTTTCGTCATATTCTTTCGAGCTCATCTAAATTCCTGACGAGTCGAGCTCGTCAGTTTCCGTGCCGCAGCCAAGCCTCTGCACCGATGACGATGTTGGGGGGAAGACGGCACGAAATTAATGGCCCCTTCGCAAGCGCCACCGTAAGAAATCGTCGTCCTTCGATTCCATGCTCTTTCTACGCAATTCTGTGACTGCTTGGAGCAGTGGCGGACTTTTTCTTCCGGCAAAACCGTCACTCTATCGCCATCAAAGTCGTGCGTACGTTGTACGATTCGAACCACCGGAGAGACAGAGAGAATGGGAAAAAAGGGAAGAAAATAAAACACAAAAAAAAACGTCCATCAACCTTCCATCACCACACGTGAACCACCGTCGCGGCACAACATAAAACCACCCTCGCTGGAGCATAAAAAGTAATGCTCAATTATACGATTATCGGTTCCCTTTTCGTGCCACTTCCCTCATGCCCAACGAACACTCGCGCACACACACACACACACACTTGTCTCACTGACTGGCTGACTGGTTGATGACGATCACGATGATGATGATGCTGAACGTGAACGTCGACGATGATGACTTATGGACTGCACGTCAACGGTCGGCGCTTCAATCGTCATCACACGCAGGAGCCTCGAACTGGAATGGATCGAAATGATCCCATAATTTACACACATATCTTTTTCTCCGCACCGAGGCGCACTCATCGGTCCCGTGAGTGACTGCCGATTGGTTTTGCGAAGGTCCCAATGAAGCGACCACGCCGGTTTTCGCTAGAATTGTTGCCGAGTGAATGTCGACATTCATTTCACAAAATTATTCTTCCTTTTCAAACGAATGGGGATTGAGCTCGGCTCGCGCGACCCGATCCGAAAAAAATGGGAGAGCCGACCCCGGCTCGGGTCTGGCTCTTCTCTTCCATTCCTTCACTACTCTCCCACCTTCCTCTCCCCTCTCTCTGTTTCTTTGTGTCATGAGTGTGTCGGTCAACTCGCTCGGCCATAGAGCTCTTATAGATATGTGTGTTCTTTAACGGTATAAGAGTCGGCCTGCCGGGCTGCATCGGTAGGCGCTGCGTGTTGAAGAAATCGTAAGTCCGCTGCACAGAGCGTGCTGCGTTCTCTCAGATGTCCAGTCGTGCGGGGATAGAAAAAAGATCCCCTACCCTAGCATGTCAGTTCTCGCCCGCACGCCGGCGGTGACGGTCGTGCATAGGCTGTTCAATGCATGGCATGCGTGTGAGAATTTGCGCACCGCTTGGTGAGTGTATGCGCGCGGGTATTGGGCGTAGCGAGGGACGTGTCGGGGAAGCAAGCACGACACGATGCGTGTCGGGAAGCCGAAGCTGGATCATTCGCAATTTTTGGAGATGGCTTCGTAATTTTTGGGGAATGGCTCGCCCAATGAAGCGACCACGCCGGTTTTCGCTAGAATTGTTGCCGAGTGAATGTCGACATTCATTTCACAAAATTATTCTTCCTTTTCAAACGAATGGGGATTGAGCTCGGCTCGCGCGACCCGATCCGAAAAAAATGGGAGAGCCGACCCCGGCTCGGGTCTGGCTCTTCTCTTCCATTCCTTCACTACTCTCCCACCTTCCTCTCCCCTCTCTCTGTTTCTTTGTGTCATGAGTGTGTCGGTCAACTCGCTCGGCCATAGAGCTCTTATAGATATGTGTGTTCTTTAACGGTATAAGAGTCGGCCTGCCGGGCTGCATCGGTAGGCGCTGCGTGTTGAAGAAATCGTAAGTCCGCTGCACAGAGCGTGCTGCGTTCTCTCAGATGTCCAGTCGTGCGGGGATAGAAAAAAGATCCCCTACCCTAGCATGTCAGTTCTCGCCCGCACGCCGGCGGTGACGGTCGTGCATAGGCTGTTCAATGCATGGCATGCGTGTGAGAATTTGCGCACCGCTTGGTGAGTGTATGCGCGCGGGTATTGGGCGTAGCGAGGGACGTGTCGGGGAAGCAAGCACGACACGATGCGTGTCGGGAAGCCGAAGCTGGATCATTCGCAATTTTTGGAGATGGCTTCGTAATTTTTGGGGAATGGCTCGCTTCGTCTATTGCCGATGCCCATATATGGAATTACGAGTGCGCCGCTCGATTCGAATTGCAATGCTCGGCTCGAGAGGGGACGGCCGACCGCATTCGACTACGGATCGGCGCAGTCAGTGAGACAACGCATGTACCCCAGGGCACGCGCCAGAGCGAGATGCATGAAAATCATACTCCGATTTTCTTGGTTGGGGTGTTGGTAAGCTCGCACACAGCCATACGAGCACCAGTCGCTCGCCATGGCACGATCGCGAACGAGGCACGAGTTCGAATTCACCTTGCGCACGCAGCATCACTGCGCGACTTCTCGGAATCAGCCTGACTAGCGCCGCTCGCTTTACACGCCCGCCGGCAGAGGGCGTCGCGGGAGCGAGAAAGCAACAATAACAATAAATTATGAAAACAACATGCAACGCCGTCTGACTTCGCGGCAGGCCGTTCCGACCGAACCGGTTCCAGCTTCGGCTCCCTGTGGCAGGGGAATCGCGAAGGGCCACTTACGTTAGTGTGTGTGTGTGTGCGCACTTCCCCTTCCAGCGGGCAATATCTTTCCTATATACAGCCGTGTGCCGTGGCCAATCCCCACCCCGACGCTTGGCGAGTTGAGTGCCGGTTCGGTTGAACCGCGGTCGCGAAAATAAAGATCTCCCTTCCACAATTCAGTGTTCCGTAGACAGGCGGCATAGGTACACACGGTTGTGCTGTTGCTGTGTCGTTTCGCGCGAGAATTCTACTCGTCCGTAGCGTAAACGCTCGTACTAAAGAGTCCTGTACGGCTTTCCACCTGTTCCGTGCACGACCACAAGCGTTCTATTCGTGAAAAGCACATTTCGGTGGGTGTGTTTTTGAAACCCTATTTTTTCTCCCGCGATTGTTGGTTACTTGTTAAAAACTTGTGATTTTCAAACATCAAAATAGAGGAACAAAACACCATTGCGGATGAGTGAAGTGTTTTCCCCCAAAGGCCAAATCCTTCTCGAGTCCGTCGTAAAACCCCGTCGGTCTGCATTGCTTTAGACCGTCCTGACAATTGTGCAACGGGCAGCAGTCCGTCATCGGTGCATTCGTCATCGTCAACGATCCAGTTGGCTGCGACGTCATCGAACGGGAACGAGCAACGGAACGGTGAAAGGACGGACGAGCAGCGGACGTGGCTTGGCGGTGTGCGTGACGAGACGTCATTTGTTCAGCGTGGAACAAGTGTGCGATTGTGAGAGTGTGTCTGTGTGGAGGGGAAGAAGAAGGGGAGGGCGGAGAGCCTGCGAGTGAGAAAAGCGGGAGTGTGGGATGGAGTGAGACCGTCCGAGCATCCGCAGATGAGCGTCCCGTCGTCGTCTTCGTCGTCGTGTTCGTCGTCGTATTCGTAGTCCCGTGTTCGGCCAGAGCACCCATACACACGTGGGCCCATTTCGCGTACACACACCTCGACCGAGTGCGCACCTATATCGCGCTGCGAGCAGGAAAAGGAGCAGCGCGGCATGCGCTAGTGTGCGTGCGTGCTCGCCCCTTATGTGTCACTGGCTGACGCTCGTGTCAGACCGAAGACGACTCCTGTCGCGCTCCGTCATGTCACAGATGTGATGCCCGCTCGTCGTCGTCGTCGTGCGTGTGGCAGTATCACAACCATCGCAGGTCAGTCAGCGGTCCGTCGGTGTCTGTCCGTCAGCTTCCGTCAGTCAAACGCCGTCGCGGAAAGCGGAAACACAACACAGCCGAAAGCGGCACGCGACGCAGCTTCTTCGCAGCGGAATCGGACGTGTCCTTCGTGGCAGGGCTAGGGACGTACTTCGGAGCTTTTACTCTGGCTTCAGCAAGCAGCATCGCGCACACACTGCCACTCGGGTCGGTTAGCCAGCGCTGTGGGACTCCAGCTGTCAGTTGACACTAACGGCATCTCGGGACGGGAACCAGCAACAGCCGCCGGAGACACCGCTCGGCTCTGGACGGTGTTGCGCGCGTGTCATGCTCCACGCGGTCGTGTCCGTGTTTTGGCCTTCTATTGCTACCCGGAGTGCAGACACTTTTACCGATTTTCGTGCAGCAATTGTTCCACCGAAGAACGGTTGAAGGAAAACGTTAAGAAACAACAACAAAAATCCCCAAAGTTGCTACCACGTCCAAGTGAAGTTAGTTCTCTCATTCCCTCTGAAACTAGTTCCAACAAATCGGCGACAGGAACAAAACAAAAAATGGTTCAGTAGGGCCCGTGCGCGTGTGTTCAAGTGTGCCTGCTGCCTCCAAGGCGTGGAACGGAAGGGCCCGGTTGAGAAAAGTACGTGCCACTTCCGGCCGCCACCAACAGCGATTGGGTGGCCGGGAAAGGAAAAACAAAAAGGGCGAGATCGGCAATGAGTTCGAGAAGACACAAGAAAAACCCGCAGAAGAACGTTGGCCAGGACGAGACGGCCCGTGCAATGCCGGTGAAGGACGAGCACGAGCAGCGTGGTGTAGTTTGTAAGCGACCAGTGATACGGCCACCGCGGTGTGAGGAAGGTGCAAAATAAATGTAGCCAAATCGGCGAAAATCGAGTGAATCATCTTTGTGATATGCAGTGAAGTTATACGAAATTTTGCCCCCCGCTCCTTGAAACGAGATATACGACGCGAAGAAAAAAAAAGAAGAAGAAATCCTTAAAGAGATACCGTTTTTTGTCCCACTGAGAAGCAAATTGTTAGAAGAAAAAAGTAGTCAAGCGTTCCAATTCGAATCGAATAGCAGATTTGCATCTTTTCAACCGCTTCCCCGGTTTTGCTTGAATGACGCGACATAACGTATACGGTTATTTAAGATTTCCCATCGCCATCGCGAATGCCAAGCAAAGTGTGTGCATGCCAAATTCGCCGCCACCACCACCAACAGGCAACAGTGAATCCAATCAATAGTGTGCAATCGTGAACGGCAAGTGTGTTCGCTAATCGAAACAGTCTTTGAAAAAGGCGCCCACGAGAAACGAAAGTCAAAGGCTCTTTCCCGAAACCCGTTGCGCCAACCCAGTGTGTTTGCAGATCGGTGCAGACAAATTAAGAAAGATTAAGAAGAAGAAAAAACCAGCAGATCAGACGAAACTGCAGCACGTCGTGGCAATACAAACAAACGAAAAAGAATTACACTAACTCCACCGGAAACAGAAGCTCTGTTTCTGGTCGCGCCAAGAGTTGAGTAAAGTTTCAAAAATTGATAACCAAAATCTTCCATCGATGATGCTCCACGAGGCAGTGATGTTGGAAATCTACCGACAGGCCCTTCACGCTAGGTAATTGTGACTACTTTCCGCTCATTTTGGGGGAAATTTTTTTAGGGGAGGGAAATCATGAGGAAATCATTAAGGAATGTTCTGTGTTCTAGGTAAAATGTTGGGAAAACGTTGCTTCAATTGTGTTCAGTGCAAGGGTGTACGATAATGATGAGAACACGTTATCAATGTTGAGTGAAACGTTTGTGGTACATTTTCTTTTCAACATAAACTTAAGGTTTTCAAATTGACTACTTTGAATTTTAAGATATTTGGAATCAGTGTCGAAAAGAACTTTTGCAAGTTTTCCGTGCATTATTAAGGAACCGTTTTCAAAGCAAAGTATTGTTGGAAAATCTTTGCATGGGAGCTTTTATAGGAGGTTTTTGATTCAATACCAATATGTTTTACTATGTAAAATGTGCCACTTCAATTTTGTATCATATTTGCTAAGACGATTCTTAAAAATTCTTCTTTGAAAATGGACGTTGTTTGATGAAACCAGAAACGTTCAGTTTTCTTCCAGAATCATAATAATTATCAGCTCAATAAACCAGCCCAAAATTGGCATCATGAAAGCATGAATGAAGGCGGTCAGGCACACAAGATTAATTGTCCACCATAATAGCAGCCCTATGCCATCGCGAGCCGGTTGATTAGCGGCAGCGATAGTTAGCGATTATGTGAACCTCAGACTTCTGGGGGAACTTCACCTCGCAACGCAGGTGAAGGACCACTTTGCCCAAAATCATTCGGTTGCAAGGACACACCGAAAGGACCTCTCGTCAGTTGTTGCCATTATGTTACCCACCTTCCTCTCGTGGACAAAATCTCGCCAGATGATGGAAAGGGCCTTCCCGGTGACTTTTGGTGTGCCACGACGCGGGAGTACAAACAAGACTCACCCGACTCCGCCAGCCCCATGCCGCCTTCGGGAAGAGGAAGGTTATTTATTGTTTTAACGCTCGCTTATAATTACCTCGTTAAAGACGGAGGCTACCGGCAGGAGCGGCCGGGGCTGCCGTTACAATGTTGCACTGGAAAAGGGCTTGGTCTTCCGCCCCTTCCGACTACGCGGGAGAACTCGCGCGGACTCATATGGTCCAATTTTGGCGGTCAATGGTGCGTAGTAGTAGCGCAGGTCGGCATCTCGTCTCCTTGTGTTGGGATTGGGTTTTTTTTTGCCAATTTTTGCCTGTGTACGTGTGCAGGGCCAGAGTGCAATGTGCGAACACGCGCTTTTTACGACCGCAATAATGCCGCAAATGGTACGGCCCTGCGTTGATTCCGGACGTCGCGTTTCGCGCAAAGTTCGGAGTTTGGCCGGCTCGTAGTCGTTTTGTGATGCCTGACCTTCGGCGCGTGTTTGTGTGCGTGCAGGCGGATTTGTGCGGATGCACCGCGTGTACGCGCGAGATTGCGTTTACTTCCGTACGAAGGAGCGCAAGTGTTGCTTCCCCCAAACAAACAAAAAACACACAGTTCGGCAGTTCGACTCCGAGTCACTTGTCGGCTTGGGTTTGAGAAAGGGACTGAACATCGATAGCCGTCCCAACCAATGCCGACACGAAGATGGACAAGCGCAAGAGGAAGAAGGCGCAGGATTTATGTGTTGTTCTCGCTGCGTAGTCGTAAAATTTAATGCACTAAAGATGGGAAGACGGAATGCGCGGTCGAGAATCTTCCACTGGACAACTGTCACTACTCCGGCCAGAGGCACCAAAGCTGCCTCCGAAAGGGGAAGGGCACGAAGGGACCCCGGGCTACCTGACTGCAGTTGTGTAATACTTTTCCAACTGCAGACTCATTTGGATCCTCTTCATTCCATCATTTTCCCCCGTCGTCTTCTCCCGAAACTCCCGGTGGCCGAAAAAAAAAAGCCGCACTCGGTCAACCGCTCGGAACGGTTGGACATGTGTCACGGTGAAACACAGTAGCATGTTCCGGCCACACACACTCACACATCCATCCAACGCAATAGCATATTAGTGGCTAGATCATCTGCGTCGTCTCGTAAAAGACCAGAAGGCGCTGTACGGACGAAGAGTCGAGAAACCGAGGAACAAGCGAGAGGAACACATTGGCCTCACTTAATTTATATCAGCCATATTCCGTTGGCTTCCTTCGGTCCCCATTATTTATCGGTGCCGTGCTTTCAGGTTTTAGCCCGTTCGGATGGGTCCCAATTAAACCGAATCATCTTCAGGCCCCACAAACCCCCCTCTACCCTTCTCGTTCCTCCAACCCTTTGCCATCGCTTGCTCAGGGTCTCGAGTCGTCAGCCGGAAACTCGATAAACGATTACAGTGGTGCGTGTGACAAATGTCAATTATGAAGAGTAATAATTCATTTTAATAACATCGCGTCCAAGGAGAGGTGGGTTTTTTTCCTCAACCACCCTACTTATCGTTTTGGGGTGAGTGGCGGAGGTTTGTTTCAGCTCGATACACCGCGGCTTACCTCGAGCGTCACGTGGTTTCTTCCACTTCTCTGCACGTCAGAAGTATATGCCATACATGTTTGCTTAACCCACGGATCGTTCGGGCTGGACTTGGAGCGGGACGTATTCCGGTTCCGCTGCCCTGCTGACCGTATATCATCCGGGCCGCGGATGGGTTTCGAACGGTCGTTTCGCGCAATTGATGTGCCATCTATAGTTTATCCGGAAATGAACGTCGAAAGGTGGTTGCTCCTAGCGCACAGTACAGGTTCCACGGATAACGTTTCGTGACATTATTTTTGTTTTCTTTATAAAACGAAATTTAAAACACACAGTTATCTTTATCGCTGTCTGTTTATATTCAGGTATAAATTATTTAAACTGTTTCGTGTTTATGAACTCTAGAATTGTTTCGTTGGGAAAAGATACAGTTTAATCACTCCACGCGTCACCTTCATCACCGCCTTACAGTTTGATAAATTTGTCGTCTGATGAAGCTGTCAGTGAAACATGCGCTTACATTGTGCCAACACACTACTATTTTCCGTACGTTCGTGAGCCACGCTACGGACCAGCAAATATATGTATATGCTGCACAGCCATGTAGCAAACACCGAGCACCTCGAACAGAAACTCTAATTTTAACCTAGAACCAGTTCTTATGGTCGACGCGCTGTCAGAGCGGATTCGATTGTCACATTTTTCATTCTATGTTTACCATAACTCGGTCGGGAGGAGGTCGTTTTTTCCTTATTCTTTCATTCGTTTGGTTTTCAATGCAATACATAATATAGAAGAGGACGACCGATTTGGAGTCGACTCACTGAGGATGGTGACAATGATGGGACTTTAAAGAATGCCAATCAACGCCGAATAAAAGGGAGCCGTATGGGTGAACTAAAACAAAAGAAACGGAAGGCTTTTTTGGGGGGAAGAAAAGGAACGATTTAAAATTGACACCTTTAAATGCGTCACCAAAACTTTCGGAATCGAGTTCATCATAATAAATTCCCCTTTCGTTGTCATGTATGATTCATGTCTATTTCATGAACGGAAAAAACCAGGGTTCAACAATCCACAGAAAATGAACTGTGGCTCATGGACAAATATTTTCTCTCAAATCCTGCAACGCTAAAATGGTTTAGGAATCTCGGAGGTCCTCCTGGGACGAGTATGGTCGACCGTTTCGGCTTGACTTTGACCGCGATGCGTCACACTTGAGCTCGCTATCCAAATGAAAATTAATCCCTTTTAAACTGACAAAATCGAATTTATTGCGTACCTTTTTTTTTCTCTCCTCGTCCCTCGGGATCCTTCCGCCTTCGCTTCAAAAATGTGCCACTCCGCATGCGAAAGGCTGTGGTTGTCCGTCACTTGTCCGCTACCTAAAACCAGATGAAAGCGATACTACAATTTACCGATTGAGTCACTCGAAAGGAAGGCGCAATTTTCCAATCCAACCCAAAAAAACGCTGCCTCGCGACGAAGAAAGTTCGAGACGTTGGCGACGAAATCAGTACGCAGTTGAAGTAAAGGGAAATGCGATAGACGACAACACTCCAGAAACGGACCCCCGCATGCTGCACACTATCGGTAGATTTCTCATAAATGGTTATTTATGGGCTCACTTTTGTCCCTTTTCGGGGTGCATTTTTCCTTTAACGCACACCGTGTCGCATCGGTTGCTATATGCGAGCCTCTCAATGTCATCCTCGATGACAGCCGAAATGTGTTTTCGTTTTTCCCTTTGTTGCCTTTCGGGCCTTCCGTTTCTTAGCCCTTTCCATCGATCGATCCCTTTCCGACACTCAGCGAAAGCGCACGCACACGAACGCCAATACCGTGTTTGTGTTGGTAGTGCACAATTAGTCGGTCAGTTTCTTTTGTGCTCTCGATTTGTTGCCCTTTCCTTTGCCTCACCCGATTCGCGACGGCTCGCGTGCGTTTTTCTGCAATTTTATGCATCCTCCTCCACCATCGTCGCCGAACGAGCGGACGAAAAGGGACGAAACAATGTCCAAGAAACAAGACCAAAACAACGACAACGATGGCAAAACAAAAAGACGAAGTGAAAAGCGCAGATCAATAACAACGGGGCAGGCGTGGTTTTGTTTTCGTGGGTCCTTTCCTTTTCGCTCCCTGCCACGGCGCTCACTCTCTCTCTCTCTCGCTCTCTCACTCTTTTTGCCTTTCGCGAGTGCTTGGTCCACTTTTGCGGTCCGGTTTTTGTGCCGGGAGTTTCGCTTGAACCGTCCTTTTGGTCCGATTGGTTTGCTGACTGTTGCTGTTGCCGTGTTCCTTCTTCCTTTTCGGCTACTCGAGTTTTTCCACCCGCGAACGGTCTGGCTTCGTTTTCGGGGTTGTTAATCATCATGCACATCACCGTCAGCAGTTTGCAACGACGCGTTGGTGTTGTCCCGTCGAGCTGCCCTCCTCGACCAATCCGAGCTGACCGCGATTCGTTCCGCATATCGACAGCAAGATCGGTGCGGTTTCTGTCATTGGCCGATTTGTCCGACAGAAGTCGAACGAACTGACTCGGCAGCATCAGCAGCCCGTCGAGATGGAGAAATAAATCCATGATTAACGAGAATGGACCGCACCATTCCCCCCCATTTGGTTGGTTTCCATTTGAGGACGCTTTGAACATTTTCCGACACTTTTCTTAATTTAAAAATAGTAAAAGAACTTATATATGTACCTGTGATATGTGTAAATTCTTCGAGTTATACAAAAGGACTTGTTTAGTATGACAAGCCGGACAAGATTGATTTGTTTTCGAATTTAAATTTCAAGTGCTCCAATAAACTGGAAAATTGGGTTCTAAAATTTCAATTGAACTCCAACAGAAACTTTAGTAGATTGCTAGCACACAATTTGTGATAGTATATTTCAAGAATGATCGGTAGATCCAGTTTCTCAGCATTTCCTAATCAACAAAGCCCACAGCTGCCATTCGGTATTTATGTGTACTGGAAAACCCTTACCCTGCTGGCAGTGCATGCATTTGCATGTGAACGGCACGTGATGGAGTTGACAATTGTCCACAGCAAAGTCCCTTTTCCGAGAACGGCAGCAACAACACTCCATTATCGAAGCCCGTCAAAACTCAGTGGCGTTTGCGATAAAAACAATTTATGGTCAGATTATATGCTGCCGGAGCTCACACACTATCACCAAATCGGTGCATTAATGAACCGGACCATCTTCGTGGCCGCGGCGGGAAGGAGGCAGCGCATTTTACACTTCCAACACAGTTTGCCTTTTCCTTTTCCCCTCACCCGAAGCGAGTAGGATTCCGAGTTGCAGCTCGTAACCGGCACGGAGCACCCCTGTTTCGGTGCCTCGGGAGTCGTTTTTATGTGTTAGTTAATAACAATAATAGCAATAATGATGATGATAAACTCGTAATAAAACAATAACTGTAAATCAAGCCGAATTGACAATGACAGAATTATCCAATAATATCTAACTGTGCACATAACTATAAATCAATTTTCCATTCCTGCAGCTCACTCGACTGCTGCCTTCGACTGGTTTTCACGCGCGTCCCTCGTCTCCCCCCCTCCCTGGTGTATCTATTTTTCCCTCCGAATGCATCTTCCGCACCAACCGACTTTTCCAACCGACGATCCATCTATCCATCCATCCGAGCGCACTCAGACGTCTGCCGATTGGTTGCCTTTCTCCTCGATGGTTTCCATTTGTTACGTTTTGCCTCCCCCCCTTCCGCAAATTTCCCCCCTTGCTCCTCGCCACGAGCATAAGCATTCCCAATCCGGATGGCGTTTCAGCCTTTTTTTGTGTGTGTTTTCATGTGGACGAATGCGCGCACTTGGTTCTTCCGAGCCCGAGTTAAGTTTCGGTGCGGGGCTTTTTCCCTGCTACATGTGGAACATATAAATAAGAGTGAAAGCGGCAGCCCGAGGACACCGATCCACCGTGGGGGTGATGTGAGAGAAACCCATGTTCCTCCACACGAATACGAAAGAAAAACGACGAAAAAATGGGAACCATCGATGGCACGACGAACAACACAGGGCGCACAGTCGATACTAACAACCTGATGGCTACATAAATAATATTTGCATTTAGGGCAATCATAATCTACCTCTCGAGTTCGTGACGAACGCCAGCAGGTTCTGGCCCGCGGGAAGGTTCTTTTGATGGATTGACCTTCTGGCGAGGGAAGGAAGGAAGGAAGGGACGAATGGTTTGCCTTTTTCTTACATTCTCCCAACAGCCCGCATTTTTTCGGATGGTTTTAGGTATGTTTTTTTGTTGTGCCTTTTGAGGACACATTTTTTTTTTCCCCCTGTGACAATAATTCAACATATTGGACTTGTGATGGGTTTAAAATCCACGATATAAACCGCCTTGAAACGCTTTCAACTAGCGACGGGCAGTGTGAATTTTGAGATGAAGAATAAGAACTGGAACTCCGAAGTCCGAAGTCGAGAGCGCGTTTGTCCCGGTGTCCTGTCAAGAGGACTGCAACCTTTTTTCCCATGGGGTTGGCGGCTTTCCCTAGAAGGAAAACTTGCGGCCGCGTGCAGCGCACACTAATCATAGTTTCGTCAAGCGGCCGCGCTATCGCTGGCCATATTTAGTTTCCAATCCCCTTCGGTATCCTGTGGTGTGTTTCACTTCGACTCAGCTATGGTTTTCATTTGGTGTTTCGCTCGTCTTCGTCTTCCTTCATTCGCCTTGCTGGCCACCGCCCCGATGAGGAGAGGGCTGTCATCGTAAATCAAATACAAAAGCTGAAAATTGTTCCATTTACCCTATCATTCGCCCCCGGGGCTGAATGCTGCTGCTGCTGCGCAACGCCAACGCATTCGTTCAGTGGCAATTGTTGCGGCCCTGGGGTCTGCGCAAGAACACACACACACACACACACAAACGTGAAGCTGGAAGAAGTTAGGCCACGCGGATACGGCGGGAAGTCGAGCACACTGTTGCGCCGATGCGATGGTTGCTGACATGCCCATGCTATCTTAATCCCAATTGGCAGACGGCGGCCAACAACGACGACGACGACGACGACGACGATGGTTCTCTGTTTTTGGAAGTCCCAACGCGCGGTACCGAGCTAATGCCATTCCACATGCCACCAAAAACCCTATGTGTATCGGTGTGTTTTTTTTTTCTTCGGTTTAGTCCCTCCCTTTCCTGCCTCTTTTCGGCATCTGGATGCCCATTCGGTATGACGGATGAGCGAAGCGACGCGTTCGGAAACTGACTGAAAATTTGAATGGTCCATAAATTATCGCTCCGTGGGATGGGTGCACCCTCTGATGGAGAAACGGGCCGCCACGCCGCCTGCCGAAAACTGATCACAAGTTGCCAAATGGGTTGGTTGTATGCTCAGCAACATATACGAGGAACCATAAACAGCTTAAGCTCGCTTAATCTTCTATTTGTAGCAGCAACGCATCATTTGGCCATTAGGTGGCATTTAGTGGTGGCGGCTTAAAAGCTGATTCAGCAAAAGGTCGAACCGGTTGAAGCGGAATGTTGTTTCCTCTGGAAAACAGCAAACTCCGCCCGTAAAGTAATTCTGACTTAAGCTGCTTGCAGCTTATAAATGAAATTGGATGATAAAAGCAAACAGATCAGATGCTAAATGTCACTTACAATTCAAAAGCGCGATCCAGCTTGCGATTGGTTTATGATTCGTTTGACTTAGTGAATGAAAAAAAACCTTCCACAGATGAAAAATTGGAAATAAGATAAGCTACGCACATGCCTTGGGGGACTCTACGATCTACCCGTCAGTGTAATTGACCGGAACCGTTTAAAAAAAAGGAGCAGTGCACGGTCTCGGGACCTTAGGATAAGTAGTCTTGCAGGTGGCATCACATTACCAAACAATAACTTCGTAACTTCGTTAAGTGTACGAATATGCTTCCTGAATTCCGTACAGTGGAGCCTCGCTGCTTGATAGACACCTGAGATGTACCTTTTTGGTAAAGTGATGGTGACCGTTGTAAGCAAGGAGAGAAGCAAGATATGAGCTTTCTGGAGAGAATCGTTCTCATGCGACGCCTTGTTAATTTTTGAAAATAATATCAATAGTCCTTCTCAAACCTATGTAGGCAAAAGAGGTGGAACTCATCATTATCATCAAATATTAGAAAAAACAAATGTTTCTGGTGCCGTTTTTCAATCAATTTCGCATCTTGCTAACATCTTAAATTCTTCTCAATACATCATTCCCAAATCACTTAAGCAACCAAACTATAATTTC